>CM077598.1:595000-5395000 GCA_039654915.1 Aquilaria yunnanensis
TAGAATTGATGTAGCCAACCTTTAGTTCTTTGCAGTTGATGATTTATTTTAGTTGAATGTTTGTGATGATTCATATTGGGCATTTCATTTCAGTTTCATTTTAGTTGAATTTGTGCTTAGTTTTAGTATCACTAATGATGATGGTTCTCTTAGATAAGTAGCAGTGTCAATACTGAGTGTGAAAGGTTCAGCACAAAGAAAGAGAGGACAATTGAAGCCATTGTAAAAGCAAGGTGGACATGCCTTAATTGCAACTTATAGTATTTTACTTTCACAACCATTGCCTTGTTCTCGTGTTTGTTTTTAAGTAGTGACCTTCCATTGTCTATCATATTTGTTGGGGTCTGTGATGGGCCTTGGGATCAAATGGAGGAGTTCGATTCCATATCCCTTCCCGAGTGTTTGATAATTTTCGGGTAAATTTTGAAATTTAGTTCAAGTATTGGTTAGAGCTTTGCAGATGCAGTTGAAGAGATAATAAAATAGTGGATTCAACTCCTTTCCATTCACAAGAGGGAAGCAGTTCCATGTCAGCAAGAATAGGGCCCACTCATTTATCCTCTTAAGGGCCATGGAAGTTGTAACACCCCCATATCCCACATGGGTGAATTGTGGGAAACCTTATGTGGATATATAGGCTCCACTTCCAGAATATAAGCACATAGCGCTTATCCTTTTCAAAAGGATAGCCCATGTGGTATGGGCAGGTGTTCCGTTGACTGAAAAGGATAGCCCATGTGGTATGGGCAAGTGTTCCGTTGACCGATTCTGGACTTAGGTCGTTACAAATGGTATCAGAGTTGACCCGGGACCACGATGGTGTGGCATAGTGAGTATGCACATGCATCGTCTACCGGGACTGATCCTAGATTCGAGAGGCTACTGGCTAAGTAGTCCGATTAGAGAGGTTACTTGGTCCGGGGAACCAAGTAATCCGATTGACCCCAACGGGGACGTTGGGTACATAAGGGGGGAGTTTGTAACACCCCCATGTCCCACATGGGTAAATTGTGGGAAGCCTTATATGGATATATAGGCTCCAATTCCAGAACATAAGCACCGTTGACCGGTTCTGGACTTGGGTTGTTACAGATGGTATCAAAGCCGACCCGGGACCGCGATGGTGTGGCATGGTTGGTGTGCACATGCATCGTTTATCGGGACTGATGCTGGATTTGAGAGGCTAAGTAGTCCGATTAGAGAGGTTACTTGGTCCGGGGAACCAAGTAAATCCGACTGTCCCCGTTGGCATGGTTGGTGTGCACATGCATCGTTTATCGAAACTGATGCTGGATTTGAGAGGCTAAGTAGTCCGATTAGAGAGGTTACTTGGTCCGAGGAACCAAGTAAATCCGACTGACCCCAACGGGGACGTTGGGTACATAAAGGGGGTAGTTTGTAACACCTCCATATCCCACATGAGTGAATTGTGGGAAGTCTTATGTGGATATATAGGCTCTAATTCCAGAACATAAGTACCTAGCACTTATTCTTTTCCAAAGGATATCCCATATGGTGTGGGCAGGTGTTCCGTTAACCGGTTCTGGACTTGGGTAGTTACAGATGGTATCAGAGCCTACCCAGGACCATGATGGTGTTGCATGGTGGGTGTGCACATGCATCATCTACCGGGACTGATCCTAGATTTGAGAGGCTACTTAGTCAGGGGCTAAGTAATCCGATTAGAGAGGTTACTTGGTTAGAGAGGTTACTTGGTTCAGGGAACCAAGTAATCCGATTGACCCCAACGAGACCCCAACGAGGACGTTGGGTACATAAGGGGGGGGGGGAGTTTTTAACACTCCCATATCCTACATGGGTGAATTGTGGGAAACCTTATGTGGATATATAGGCTCCACTTTCAGAACATAAGCACCCAGTACTTATTCTTTTTAAAAGGATAGCCCGTGTGGTATGGGCAGGTGTTCCGTTGACCGGTTCTGGACTTGGGTCGTTACAGAAGTAAGTGGGCCTTACGTAAGGTTATGAGTGCTAAGTAAGCAAAGGATGCTTTGAGCTTCAAGAGCACCTTAATAAGCTATCTAGCTTAATAAGTTGAGCCACCATGTTTAAGAACTAATATACAAAATGAGAAAAGGTATGTAAATAAATGGCAAGTCACCATGCTTGCTAAAGCAAGAACAAAGTTCTTGCAAAGAAGTATGGTTAAGTTAAGGTAGGTTCACACAACAAAACCTCTTATAGTGGCCATTTGATAAGACCTCCATTTGAGCTTGCATTAAGTTGTATATGTTTATTTTATATATGGGTCTTAAGGTTTTCCTGTAGGTTAAGAAGTAAGAAATCTCTTACTAAGAATCAAAATATTCTCACTCTCATACTTTCATATTGTACATATATGATTACTTATGCATTTGACACCAAGTTGTTAGGTGCAAGTTTTGATTTGTTGCAAGTGCAAGTTATTTGAATCTAAATTTGATTCTAAGTTTTATGGTTAGTCATGGTATGTACTAACTAGAGATGTTTTATGGTTCTAGCAGTGGCCAAGTAAATAAAGAGCATAAGAACAATGTGAAGCTATTTACATTTGGGAAATGAGCTCAAATTAGAGTATAGTTGTTGATCTCAGATAGATAGTAACATGTACTTAAGTCTACTAGGTTATGCCCTATAGTAATGACAAGTGTTTAGAGAAGAGTTTCAAGTGTGTGACAAACACATTGGTTGCCTTTGGATGGACACAAGTTTAATTGTTGTACATTGAGTCATTGCTTGAAGTTTAAGATAACTTATTATTTTATTGACTTCAGTTATGGTTTCCTTCATTGTTTTTAAATGCCTGGGCTAGCCAGTGTTTTGTTTTAATGCTTGATTTAATCTTGTAACTAAAGTTAAGCATGCATTAAGATTTCTTTAGGTTAAAAATTAGTGGCATGAAAGTTTTAATGAATTACAAGCAATGACATAGCCAATTGCAATTAAGAGTAGTGATAGCCAAAGGCTATTGCCTCCTCGGTTGTAACTCCCTGCCAGAATATTGGCCGAGGAGTCTGACGTCACCCAAGAGAGGATCTTTTTACTGACCTCGGAAGGTGCGAAGTCAAACACTATGAGCTCGAGACTTCGGTTAGCTCGTCAGGAATTCCGAGGATAACACCGTCTCCATCGAGGGGCCAAACTGACCGTCTTCGGGTAAGAAAGCCATCTCTCTGAAGCAAGGAAGAATCTCCCCGAAGGCAGAAGCCCCGAAGAGGATCTTCCCCGAACAAGAAACACCTGAACAAGGGAATCACCGGACTATGGGTATAAGTCCCGAAGAAGGTGTTCATCAAGGGAACTCCCAGAACTATGGGATAGATCCCGAAGGAGGTGCTCGCACTAAAAGACGGATAGAATTCGAAGATGGTGCACGCACCGAAGGGCGACCTCGCCCAGGGGACCTCGGGAGTATGATATGAGCATTTAAGGAGCCTCTGACATGTCGCCCACAAGCCCTACACGTCACATCAGAACGGCGAACTGACACGCCGCAGCCGCCCCAGTCCTGACACAACCTGCCCGGGTCCAGGGCTAAAGGAGGCTGCAAACGGCTGCCTGTCCCCTAGGTCCAAAAGTACAGATCAAATCCGACCGAACACGTGTCATGATCTGAACGGACCAGCTACTCCTATAAATACTAGGAAATGGGACTGGGCAAAGGATGGGGCATTTTCCTCCCTCTGAGAAAACACAAAACAGGCAAGACACTTGATCCCTCAGTGTTCTTCCTCCACTTTCACTCAGAAAAGTGACTTGGGCGTCGGAGGGTCCTCCCCGGAAAAGTAAACAGGGGACCTCCTAACCTCTCCTTTGAGCTTTTCAGGCACACTCAGCTGGGAAACCAGAGCTCCAGGTGCTCGCCTCCTCAGGAAGTCTCTCCACCTGTCAACATGACAGCAAACGAAGATGCTTTGGGGCATCATTTGGCGCCGTCTGTGGGAAGTGGTCGGAAAAACGCCTGAAAAAGGAGAACCGCTGCGGAAAATCGGGAGAGAATTAGAAGGCAGAAGAAAGCAAAAGCAGAAGCAAAAAGAGGGTTATGACAGGGCTGGTATATATAGGCCGAGAAGGCCAGGTGAACCGTCGTCATTAGTACCCCTCGGAAGGCGAAGCGTCGCCATAACTGCTAAATGCGCCTGAAAAGTCGCGCCTGCCGTACTCAGTGCATTCCCACCCAATAATAGTGTGCCATGTGTCGGTCATCGCGCAGCAAACGTGCCACGTGTCGTCCATCACGTCGAGCACGCCCTCTGACACCATTTGGTCTAGAGGCGCCGCCCTAGACTGACTCTGCTGGACACAGGACGCGACGCATGAGCAGACCTATAAAGGCAAAAAAGTAGGTTACCTCGAAGACACCAAAAGACAGCCTGTGACTTCGGGCAAAAGGTCTATCTTCGGTACAAGGTTATCCTATTTTCCCTCGCCACAAGGACACCAAGAGACAGCCTGTGACTTCGGGCAGAAGGTGTATCTTCGGCACAAGGACAGCCTATCTTCTCGTGCCTCGAGGACGCAAAAAGGGCTGCCCATCGCTTCAGGCAGAAGAAGGCGTCTTCGGCGCAGATATCACAACCACAGGACCCGAAAACCGATGAACCGAAGTTTCTCACTTCGGCTTTTCGGAGGGGGGCCTGTGATAGCCAAAGGCTATTGTCTCCTCGGTTGTAACTCCCTGCCAGAATATTGGCCGAGGAGTCTGACGTCACCCAAGAGAGGATCTTTTTACTGACCTCGGAAGATGCGAAGTCAAACACTATGAGCTCGAGACTTCGGTTAGCTCGTCAGGAATTTCGAGGATAACACCGTCTCCATCGAGGGGCCAAACTGACCGTCTTCGGGTAAGAAAGCCATCTCTCTGAAGCAAGGAAGAATCTCCCTGAAGGCAGAAGCCCCGAAGAGGATCTTCCCCGAACAAGAAACACCTGAACAAGGGAATCACCGGACTATGGGTATAAGTCCCGAAGAAGGTGTTCATCAAGGGAACTCCCAGAACTATGGGATAGATCCCGAAGGAGGTGCTCGCACCAAAAGACGGATAGAATCCGAAGAGGGTGCACTCACCGAAGGGCGACCTCGCCCAGGGGACCTCGGGAGTATGATATGAGCATTTAAGGAGCCTCTGACATGTCGCCCACAAGCCCTACACGTCACATCAGAACGGCGAACTGACACGCCGCAGCCGCCCCAGTCCTGACACAACCTGTCCGGGTCCAGGGCTAAAGGAGGCTGCAAACGGCTGCCTGTCCCCTAGGTCCAAAAGTACAGATCAAATCCGACCGAACACGTGTCATGATCTGAACGGACCAGCTACTCCTATAAATACTAGGAAATGGGACTGGGCAAAGGATGGGGCGTTTTCCTCCCTCTGAGAAAACACAAAACAGGCAAGACACTTGATCCCTCAGTGTTCTTCCTCCACTTTCACTCAGAAAACTGACTTGGGCGTCGGAGGGTCCTCCTCGGAAAAGTAAACCGGGGACCTCCTAACCTCTCCTTTGAGCTTTTCAGGCACACTCAGCTGGGAAACCAGAGCTCCAGGCGCTCGCCTCCTCAGGAAGTCTCTCCACCTGTCAACATGACAGCAAACGAAGATGCTTTGGGGCATCATTTGGCGCCGTCTGTGGGAAGTGGTCGGAAAAATGCCTGAAAAAGGAGAACCGCTGCGGAAAATCGGGAGAGAATTAGAAGGTAGAAGAAAGCAAAAGCAGAAGCAAAAAGAGGGTTATGACAGGGCTGGTATATATAGGCCGAGAAGGCCAGGTGAACCGTCGTCATTAGTACCCCTCGGAAGGCGAAGCGTCGCCATAACTGCTAAATGCGCCTGAAAAGTCGCGCCTGCCGTACTCAGTGCATTCCCACCCAATAATAGTGTGCCATGTGTCGGTCATCGCGCAGCAAACGTGCCACGTGTCGTCCATCACGTCGAGCACGCCCTCTGACACCATTTGGTCTAGAGGCGCCGCCCTAGACTGACTCTGCTGGACACAGGACGCGACGCATGAGCAGACCTATAAAGGCAAAAAAGTAGGTTACCTCGAAGACACCAAAAGACAGCCTGTGACTTCGGGCAAAAGGTCTATCTTCGGTACAAGGTTATCCTATTTTCCCTCGCCACGAGGACACCAAGAGACAGCCTGTGACTTCGGGCAGAAGGTGTATCTTCGGCACAGGGACAGCCTATCTTCTCGCGCCTCGAGGACGCAAAAAGGGCTGCCCATCGCTTCAGGCAGAAGAAGGCGTCTTCGGCGCAAATATCACAACCACAGGACCTGAAAACCGATGAACCGAAGTTTCTCACTTTGGCTTTTCGGAGGGGGGCCTGTGATAGCCAAAGGCTATTGCCTCCTCGGTTGTAACTCCCTGCCAGAATATTGGCCGAGGAGTCTGACGTCACCCAAGAGAGGATCTTTTTACTGACCTCGGAAGATGCGAAGTCAAACACTATGAGCTCGAGACTTCGGTTAGCTCGTCAGGAATTCCGAGGATAACACCGTCTCTATCGAGGGGCCAAACTGACCGTCTTCGGGTAAGAAAGCCATCTCTCTGAAGCAAGGAAGAATCTCCCCGAAGGCAGAAGCCCCGAAGAGGATCTTCCCCGAACAAGAAACACCTGAACAAGGGAATCACCGGACTATGGGTATAAGTCCCGAAGAAGGTGTTCATCAAGGGAACTCCCAGAACTATGGGATAGATCCCGAAGGAGGTGCTCGCACCAAAAGACGGATAGAATCCGAAGAGGGTGCACGCACCGAAGGGCGACCTCGCCCAGGGGACCTCGGGAGTACGATATGAGCATTTAAGGAGCCTCTGACATGTCGCCCACAAGCCCTACACGTCACATCAGAACGGCGAACTGACACGCCGTAGCCGCCCCAATCCTGACACAACCTGTCCGGGTCTAGGGCTAAAGGAGGCTGCAAACGGCTGCCTATCCCCTAGGTCCAAAAGTACAGATCAAATCCGACCGAACACGTGTCATGATCTGAACGGACCAGCTACTCCTATAAATACTAGGAAATGGGACTGGGCAAAGGATGGGGCATTTTCCTCCCTCTGAGAAAACACAAAACAGGCAAGACACTTGATCCCTCAGTGTTCTTCCTCCACTTTCACTCAGAAAACTGACTTGGGCGTCTGAGGGTCCTCCCCGGAAAAGCAAACCGGGGACCTCCTAACCTCTCCTTTAAGCTTTTCAGGCACACTCAGCTGGGAAACCAGAGCTCCAGGCGCTCGCCTCCTCAGGAAGTCTCTCCACCTGTCAACATGACAGCAAACGAAGATGCTTTGGGGCATCAAGTAGGATCACCATATCCCAGATTATTTAAATGATCCTGAGTGGCATCCCTGAAAGCTAGTACCAGCAATACATACTGGAAACAACCACACAGCACTAGAATATCACTCAGCTAAACCTTTTCCTAAAAATGTAAACAATCAGGGCATGAGTTAAACAAATTAATAAGGGTTGACTAGCATTAATGCGTAACAAAATTTAAAACCACAAGCAATCTTCAAGACTCCTCCCTGCAACCAAAGGAAAACAAAAAAGCACACAAATATACCCACACCCACCCACACACACACACACATAATCAAGGGGTCAACATAATGCTTTAGATCCTGGAACGAGCTACCCCTTCCCATAATAGGATCCTAATGCTTGCCATAACATATCTTGCTAGAACATTCATAGACACCCAAAGGCAACCTTAGCCCTTCAACAGCTCATAGGCTTACTTGGCTTAACACCATCACATATGACCAAACATTTCCACATGAACCATCAATCTAGCTTTTGATTGCAAGGGAAACTAACCTTATTCAACCCTTACCACAATTAAACACTAGCAAAAACAAAATGAAGCTTGTTGCCACTTGTTCTTGATGTCTTGTGGTTGAAGCAACCTTTTTCTTAACACATTTAGGCTTCTTCCTTCATCCACCTGAATTTCTTCAAGAGTTAGCTTGATTGTTGGATTCCTGCCTTTCCTCTTTGGTTTTCTTTGTCGGAATCCAATCAAGGCCTTTACTTTTGCTTGTGGAAGCATGTACATCCGGCCATGGACAAGTGGCAAACAATTGGTCCCAATTCCCATCTTGGTAGCTTGTTTCTTTTGCATGGTGCCTAGTAGCCCCACTCCCTTTTTAGTCAAATTCTTCATTCAGTAATGCTTCCCATTTGTGCAATTGAGTATTCAAGTCTTTTTTTTTTATTGAAACTAGCCCTAGGCCTATCAAATGACCACATTGCCCATACATTTTTCTTGGACCAGTTAGAATGTTTTCCCTTTATTTGTAGCCAACTCCACTAAATTTCACATTTGCTGCCCTAACCTCTTGTTTTCCTTGCATTTCAAGTTATCTCTTCTCCTTCTCTTTCAACCCTAGGCCTATGCAAGGAAAAGGCATGACAGGTCAAGTAATTAGGGGTTAAGGAGAAAACTTTCAGGGACTAATTTAAGAGTTATGCCATGAAATATTCTTTGAACAAATAGAATATTCTTACCATTACTTGATGGAGTGATTACTTTACTCTAAAGTAATACTACAATGCTAGATTTACTCTAGCACAAAACATCGATGCCAAATTTGTGATGAAAAAAAGATCAATGGAAAAATCGCTCTATCACCCAAATGACAATGGTAAACTTACACCTTTTCCCAACTTTTAACTTTTCTAAATCAGTTTCAAAATTTTGGTAAAATGTTAATAATAAGTCCTATATTGACTAAAAGACAATTGTTAAAGTATGATTTATTAAGAGGAACTTAAAATATCTGTAAACTATTAAAAATTATTATGTATTTTGAATTTATTGGAAGATAATTTTTGGATAATTCAAATTATGATTTTAAAATGGTTTCAAAAAACAATTAATTTTAGGACTAATTATTTATATAATCACAAAGTTTTAAGACTCATTTAGAAAAGTGAAAGGCTTTAGAACTATTCATGCAATTTCAAAGTTTTTGGACTCATTTAAAATAGGTACTAGATAATTTAAATTATTTTGGAGAAGTGGTAAAACGTAAAAGTGACTTTTCCCAAAGTATCCCGATCCCAAGTTTTGCACTCGCTAGAGAAAAGGAAAAAATGAGGGGTGCTAGAGAACTTTAAGGATAAGTCTAATGTACACCCTACCCCTTATGTTTATATATATTTGTATTCCAATACTGTCATTCTCTACATAAAACAAGTGTGAATAAATCAAATTCTATGTTCCCTATAAAATAAAAGATATGTACAAATCAGATATAAGATATGTACAAATTCAATGTACAAAAGAAAGTGAGGGCTTTGCACAAATAATATGTAAAATATATACAAGAAAGATTATAAATATGTTTTTAGTAGTATGTACTTATTCAACCTCCTATAAAAAAATATGTGTAAAAGCATCAAATCCTGTTTCCTGTCAAAATTAGAGATATGTAAAAGTTAGATAATAGATGTGTACGAACTTGATGTTCAAAAGAAGTATGAGATATGTTCAAACAATGTGAAACATATCTATAAATAAGATATCAGATATATTATTGATATATTTAATTGTTAAGTGCATAATTGGTTGGTCAAATTAGTTGACTTGTTGTCAGCTTTGACTTTCGATTCCTACCAACTCTGGCCACATTTTTTAATGTTTATTGTTTTGTTCCATCATTTTGTAGGTCAGAGAGCATAGTGGAAGTGTTGGAACAAAACTAGGCTGAGCAGATCCAAATTTGGACGTGCAAAAGTTAAAGTCAGAATACACTCTGGCATCGTAGCGCCAATGAAGAAAAACACACTGTCCACCTTTTGCTAATTGGCATCACGGCATAGGGTGTGTGACTTCTAGCACTGCAGTGCCACCAAATGCTTTATTTGCGCTGAGGCACTAATTGTTCCAGAAAATGTGGTCCTCAACTCTTCCATTTGAATTTTAGCTTGCTATTGGAGAATGGATCTTATCCAATAGGTTAAGTGAGATAAAGACAAGATTTTGGCAGATTGGAGGCCATTCTCTGTAGCTAAAATTGGAGAATAAGTTGGTCGGTCGTCGAAATCGTAAAAAATAATTCTGATGTCACTAACAACTTAAAATAAATAAATTTGTAGTTTAGCAGTGAAAACCATGTCGAATCTCAAGGGAAAATTTTTAACCAAAAGCTTCCTGTCAGAAAACTGAAACAAAAGATTGAGGGATTTTTTTTAATCAAATGCTGAAATAAATTAACTGTATAATTAAAATAAAATTAACCAATACTAAAAATGCTCAGTTTATGATTGATTATTAATTCCAATCACGCACTTGATCATCAAACAAGATAATTCTTTAATTCAAGCAAATAAACTAGATTCTCTTTAAAGCTAAAAAAACCCCAAAGAATTCAGCAATAAAATTAACCAGAAAAAACTTCATATTAATTTCTTAATTTTGAGTAACCAGATATTGAAAAGCAATTTCTAATAAACTCAAAATTAGCATTAAAAACAATGAACCAAAAAGCTTATTCCAAGCAACAATCTAAAAGCTTGAACAATTTAACGTATCTTACTTCTCCTATATGAACTAACTAAAAATAATGTAACCTCCAGTTAATTCACTTGCTTCTAAATCGTATTCTTTTCCTAAACAATTGAAAAAAGATCAAATAAATTTGCAATCACAGAATCAATTCAACAAGTGAAAACAGAAAAATTAATTGTAATAAATCTCAACCATAAAGAAGTAAATACTTGAATTTTAAAAAAGTTTCAATAAGCAAAAATAATCCTCACAACCAGTGTCGTTGATAGCAATTGTCCCTAAAACTAAGCCGGAAAACTACTTAGTCATATTTGGAATGAAAAACCAATGAAAATATGAAATCCCCAAAAACAAAGTACCAGAGCTCCTTCTCGTTCTTTCCGCATTCTTTTTAAAGCTTTTGAAGGAAAAATACTGTCCTCCAAAAAGAAGTTCAAGCTTAGCAGGATAACTCTTCAATTATCCCTTAGTAGCTGCAACCGGTAGGAGTCCCAAGTGGAGCTGACTCTTATCCCCAACTTCATTCGGACATTTCATCGAGCACCTTCTGTGCGCCAAGTTCCTGGAGACCCAGCTGCCTTCTTTGTGCGTAGCTTTCCACTTCCACATGTAAAACTAGCTCCCAGCATAATTTGGGATGCCAAAGACTCAGTTGTTGCTGCTCTTTTATTATCACGAACAAATGCGCAAGAGACGAAAGCAGCTAGCCCATGATGAGTACCAGTTCCGACAGCAAGCAAACTGGAGCAATTAAGTTGGTAAAAGCCTTCAATTGATGCTTCAATCGTGATTGGAAGTAGCGAATTGAACAACCCAAAAAAATTGAGATAACAAGCCATAATGGAAGAGGTCCAAGCATGTTAAAAATGGCTGGTGCTAAAGGGAAGAAACTACGATACCCACCCCCAAACAAAGGTACCCTTACCCCTCAATCTTGACCATTGATCATGGGTGACATAAGCAAAGGGAAAGCGGTGGAAAGGCCCAGCCGGTGAGGGAGAGAAAAGAAAAAGAAAACAGAGAGAGGAGAGAGGAGAGAGGAAGGAGAAGAAAATAGAAAGGAAAAAAAAAAAAGAAAAAGAAAAAGCGTAGAAAGGAGCGTTGAGAGAGAAAAAAATATATAGGAAAAAGAAAATAGGGGAAGAGGGGAGAAATTGAGAGTAAAAATTATGAGAGAATGTATTTTATTGAATACAAGTTTTTAAAAAGAAGGAAGGCAATTTTTGAAATATTAGAGGTGTAAAAAATATTAATTATTGAATAATACTCTTAATAAAATATTATCTTATATGCTAATGGTACTCAAAATATGAAATATGTGTATATTGATCAACTTAGTAAAGCAAATGAAAAATATTTTACAAACTAATTATAGCATAGCAAGGATAATAATAAATTTTACTAGTGTGTAGTTTTGCAATTTTTGTGATGTAAAAAAATAATAATTAAAATTAGGTACCTAAATATGAAACAAGTCACAAATTCAATGTTCTAATAGGTCACGTGAATATGAAACATGGTTTTTTCTGGGCCAGATTCAGGTTGAGAGCTGAGTTTACTTGGGGTACTAGCTTTAATGACTGGATAGATTCTATTTGTTTGTCTGGTTTTTTAAAAAATTTAAATTAAAGAATTCAATTTTTATGCAATTTACTTTAGGTTAATTTATTTTCTTTTAGTATGTTTAACTAAAAATAATAATAATAAATTCTTAATTATGTTTTGATAAATTTACTACAATTTGCAACTTATACTATGAAATATAAGTCCAATTGACTATTGTCCATAGTCCTAAATTGTTGAATTTGAAAATCTTGGGTAAAAATGTAAAAATTTTAATTTTTAAAAAATTTAAGTATTTTATTGCACTGCACTTAAAAGTTTGGATATCAATGTTATAATATTAACATTTGTCTATCAAAATCATTAAAATTCCTACATATGAAAGGTTACTTGTGTCGGAAGAACCCATAAATCCAAAACTTAACCTTATCCATTTACCCAACCCTAACCTTAAAATAGACAAAGTCCAAAAAATTTGTCAACACCATTTATAAGAATAAAATATTTCTTACTAATTTTTATCCTTTGGGGTTAGTTAACCTAAAAAAACTTACGAAAAAAACTACTTTGGACAAAAATATCTTAAACTTACTTTTAAGACATCTTGAGATGTAAATTATCAATAAAATATAATTTGCGTAAATAATCACCTCCTATAAAAATAATAAACAATAACAGACAAAATTAATGCTTAATGTCCAAAGCTGTAATTTAGCAATAGCAGAAAAACTGTGACCGAGTCATCTTAAAGATATCTAAAGTGTGACCGGGTAACATTGAAAGACAACCTAAAAAGATTACTGAGTCACCTTAAAGGTACATAAATTATGACCCGGTCACATTGAAAGTAACTTAAAAAGGTGACCGGGTGACGTTAGATGCACCAAAAGTGTGACCGGGTCATGTTGAAGGTACCTTAATTGTGACCGGGCAACTTTGAAGATAACCTAAAAAGGTGACCGGGTTACGTTGAAGGTACCTTAAGTGTGACTCGGTCACATTGAAGGTAATCTAAACAGGTGATCGAGTCACGTTGAAAGTACCTTAATTGTGACCGGGTCACATTGAAGGTAACCTAAAAATGTCACCGGGTCACGTTGAAGATACCTTAAGTGTGACCAAGTCACGTTGAAGGTAACCTAAAAATGTGACCGGGTCACGTTGAAGATACCTTAAGTGTGACCGGGTCACGTTGAAAGTAACCTAAAAATGTAACCGGGTCACGTTGAAGGTACCTTAATTATGATCGGGTCATGTTGAAGGTAACCTAAAAAGGTGACCGGGTCACGTTGAAAGTACCTTAATTGTAATTGGGTCACGTTGAAGGTAACCTAAAAAGGTGACCGGGTCATGTTGAAGGTACCTTAAGTGTGATCGGGTCACATTGAAGGTAACCTAAAAGGTGACCGGGTCACATTGAAGGTACCTTAATTGTGACCAAGCCATGTTGAAGGTAACCTATAAATGTGACCGGGTCACGTTGAATGTACCTTAAGTGTGACCGGGTCATCTTGAAGGTAACCTAAAAATGTGACCAAGTCACGTTGAAGGTACCTTAATTGTGACCGGGTCACGTTGAAGGTAAACTAAAAAGGTAACCGAGTCACGTTGAAGGCAACTTAATTGTGACCAGGTCAGATTGAAGGTAACCTAAAAATGTGACCGGTTCACGTTGAAGGTACCTTAAGTGTGGCTGGGTCACCTTGAAGGTAACCTAAAAATGTAACCGGTCACGTTGAAGGTACCTTAAGTGTGACCGGGTCACATTGAAGATAACCTAAAAATGTGACCGGGTCACACTTAAGGTACCTTCAAGGTGACCCGGTCACACTTAAGATACCTTCAACGTGACCCGGTCACATTTTTAGGTTACCTTCAAGGTGATCCGGTCACACTTAAGGTACCTTCAACATGACCCGGTCACATTTTTAGGTTACCTTCAACATGACCCGGTCACAATTAAGGTACCTTCAACGTGACCCGATCACTTTTTTAGGTTACCTTCAATGTGACCCGGTCACAATTAAGGTACCTTCAACATGACCTGGTCACCTTTTTAGGTTACCTTCAATGTGACCTGGTCACACTTAAGGTACCTTCAACGTGACCCGGTCACCTTTTTAGGTTACCTTCAACGTGACCCGGTCACCTTTTTAGGTTACCTTCAATGTGACCCGGTCACAATTAAGGTACTTTCAACGTGACCCGGTCACCTTTTTAAGTTACCTTCAATGTGATTTGGTCACACTTAAGGTACCTTTAACGTGACCTGATAACATCTATAGGTTACCTTCAGCGTGACCCGGTCACAATTAAGGTACCTTCAACATGACCCAGTTACCTTTTTAGGTTGCTTTCAATGTGACCCGGTCACACTTAAGGTATCTTCAACGTGACCCAGCCACATTTTTAGGTTACCTTCAATGTGACCTGGTCACCTTTTTAGGTTACCTTCAATGTGACCCGGTCACAGTTAAGGTACTTTCAACGTGACCCTGTCACAGTTTTAGGTTACCTTCAATGTGAATTGATCACATTTATGGTACCTTTAACGTGACGGGGTCACGTTTTTAGGTTCCTTCAATGTGACCTGGTCACACGTAAGGTACCTTCAACGTGACCCCGTCATCTTTTTAGGTTTAAGATTTAAAATTAAGGTTAACGTTAAAGTTTAGGTTATGGTTAAGGTTTGCAAGTTTTATTGATAATTTGCAAGATTTAGGTACTTAAATAAAATTTTAAATTATTAATGACCTAATTAAGATTTACAAGTTATGTTTAAGGGTTAAGGTTATGGTTAAGGTTTACAAGTCTTACTATACCGTACTTAAATTAATGACGGAATTAAGATTTAGGCACCTAAATAAAAATTATTAATTTCTCCATCATAGAGCTTATGGTTAAGGTTTAAGGTTATGGTTAGTGTTAGCTTTAAGGTTTAAACTTTAAGGTACGTTGAAGGTTTAGTTAGGTTTTAAGGTTTACGATTTGAGGTTAGTGTTTAAGTTATGTTTAAGGCTTAAGATTAGGGTTAGGGTTTATGTTATGGTTAAGTTTTTGGGTTAAGGTTTAAGCTTAAGGTTTAGGTTAGGTTTAAGGTTTAAGTTTTAAGATAGGTTTAGGGCTTAGTGTTAGAGTTAAGGCAAAGTTTAGGGTTAAGGCTAAGTTTACCTTTTAAGGTTAAGACTAGGCTTAGGGTTAATGTTTAAATTTTTTTAATTTAGGGTACTTAAAATTTAAGGTTTAAGTTTAGGTTTTAGGGTATGAAATTTATGGTTATATAAAGTATTTTTTTTTTGTGTAAGTTTTTAACTTAAATAAATGAAGATGATAGAAACTAATAAAAAATATTTTATTTTCGTAGAAAGTGTAAATAAATTTTTGGACTTGTTTTAGTTTAAAATCACAGCAAATTGATATATATATTTTTTTTTTGTAAATAATCACTTCAAAGTACACTGGGGTAACCCCTGGCACTTAGGCCAAAATTCAAGCCTCTCTGAGACAAAAAAACCCACGTACTTCTTTTTTTTTTTACATAATATTCAGGCTAGGCTTAGGGTTCTACATTAATGATCTTGGTACGCAAATGTCAAGATTACAATATGAGTACCAAAAATTTAACTACATTAAATTGCATAAAAATTGAATTTTTTTTAATTTTAATTTTAACAAAAATCATACAAATTTTATATTTTGAATACCATTTACATATGTCTAAAACAATAAAAAAATATTGAAAATATTATATTTTCTTAGAAGGTGTAATTAAAGTTTTTTGGACTTCTTTAAGTTTAAAATCTCAATAAATTGATATTTTTTTTTCTAAATAACTATTTTATACAAGATTAATGTATGATAATGAATTAAAATTACTGCATAACAAATTGGATTTTAAATTCCTTACTGTGTCACTAGTACTTTGTAAATAACCTGATCTGGATCCGAATTCATGTTAAGCCGATTAAACTTGAACTTGAATAGTCCGGCCTAAGCCTGATGACCTGACTCACCCAACTATCATATCTAATTTATGCTAAACAATAGATTTTAGAATCATAAGTCACATTTTTGTGACTATTCTAAAGGTTTAAAGAAATATAAATGTATCTTATTTTGGTGATAGTTAAATACTTGAATTTTCAACATGGCTCCAATTTAGGTACCTTATCTAAATTATTGATTTTTTTACATCACAAAAAATTACAAAATTTGTCACTAGTTACAATTTCATAATATTGTTGAACTTTTATGAATTTTCATTTTTAATTTCTAAAATTTTAGCAAGAGTACAAAAATTGTATTTTCAATTGATTATTGCACCTAGATAATGTTGAATTTTAATTAAAATTAATTCTGGGTAAAAAAAATGTAAGAATAAAAATAAATCATTTCAAATTTAATTAACTTAAGTTAAAACAGAGTTGGTGTAATATTATTGTTAAGATTTAAGGTTAGGGTTAGGGTTAAGGGTTAAGGGTTTTAGCATATTATTCTTATATAAAGTGATTATTCACCCAAATTATAGTTTTATTGATAGTTAGGGTTAAAGTTAAGGGTTAGGGTTAAGGATTTTAGTATATTATTGCATATTATTATTATATAAAGTGATTATTCACCCAAATTATAGTTTTATTGATAGTTAGGGTTAAGGTTAAAGGTTAAGGGTTTTAGTATATTATTGCATATTATTCTTATATGAAGTGATTATTCACCTAAATTATAGTTTTATTGATAATTCACACATCAAGAGGTCTAAAAACTAATTCTAACATATGTTTGTCGAAAGTAGTTTTTTTGTAGGTTTTTTAACTTAACTAACCCAAAAGGATAAAAATTAATAAAAAATATTCATTCTCATAAAAAATATTGAAATTTTTTTTTTGAACTTTCCCTATTTTACGGTTAGGGTTGAGTATAGGGATAAGGTGAAGTTTTGAATTTATGGGTTCTTCCAAAACAAGTAACCTTCCATATGTAGGAACTTTAATGATTTTGATAAGCAAATGTCAATATTATAATATTGATATCCAAACTTTTATGTGTGGTGCAATAAAATACCTAACTTCTAAAAAATATAAAATTGTGACATTTTCACCCAAAATTTTGTAATTCAACAATTTAGTACTATGGACAACAGTCAAATGGACTTATATTTCATAGTAAAAGTTGCAAATTGTAGAAATTTATCGAAACATAATTAAGATTTTTTAAATAAATTTTTTTAGTTAAACATACTAAAAGAAGGAAAATTAACCTAAAATTTATCGCATAAATTTGAATTCTTTAATTTAAATTTTTTAAAAAATGATACAAAAAATAGAATCTATCCAATCATTTAAGCTAGTAACTCGAGTAAACCCGATTGTCAACCTGAATTCGGCCCAAAACTAACCGAGATTGAAATTCACCTGACCTATTAGATCCTTGAATTTATGACTTGTCTCATATTTGAAATAACAAACATTGGGCTAGATAAGAAAAATTATTAAAGGAAGTTGGCGAAATCAGCCCAAATAAAAAATGTTTTAAAATTAAAAACAAATATTTGACACAAAAAAATGAACCATTTAATTTAAAAAATAACTATTTTACAAAAAAATAAGTTTTAAGATGATGGAAAATTTGTAAAATTATACAAAAAAAAATGTAAAATGGACTTGGCCCAAGATAGCCCAAAAATAATTTACATAATATGTTTTAAACAATAGATTCGATTTTTTTTGTTTTTATCTGAATAAAAAAACCCAAATTGGTTTCCAAGCCAAGCAAAGAAAACTACATTTTTTTCTGGTTCACAAAAAATTTGAAATAACAAAGATTGGGCTAGATAACAAAAAAACTAATACTTTGAAATAAGTCATGAAAAGCATAAATATGAAACTTTAAAAGAATCCAATTGTAATAATCAAAAGAGAAAAATTTAGTAACTAAATATGTGAAATCTACTATATATTGATAATTTTAATAACCAAATTATAATTTTATTGATAGTTTTTTTAATATTGTACATCAACTATATATACTATTAGGTGCTCAATTTCAAATTCCTTGCTATGTTACTATTACTTTGTAAATTAATTTTCATTTTTTTTACTAAGTTGATTAGTATACACAAATTGTATATTTTGAGTATCATTGGCATGTGTATAAAATAATATTTTATTAAGTGTATTATTCAACAATTAATATTATTGTTAAGGTTTAAGGTTATGGTTTAGGGTTATTTTAAGGTTAGGTTTAGGGCGGAAGTTTAATAATCTTGGTAGATAAATGTCAATTTTAAATTATTTTCCATGTTACTATTACTTTGTAAATTACTTTTCATTTGATTTACTAGGTTGATTAGTATAAATATAGGGTAAATTACAAAATCCTCCCTATGGTTTGATCTAAACTACACTTTGCCCCATCTATTTTCAAAAACCCACACTTTACTCTTACTTTCTTTATAGTGTCCAACAACAACTTCTGAAATTAAACTGTTTGATAACCATGTTCAAGTAATTTCAAGATTTTTGATATTTTTTACATAGCTAACCAACCTTTAAAAAATACTTATATGCATTTACAAGAATAAAAATGCATTTACAGAAAAGAAAAAAATTGATAATTTAAAATGTTTATTAAATATGAGGAAATATTAGAAGGCCGACATTACTAGAAGATGACTATCATACAATTTAAATTATAGTTTCAAATGTTATTGTAAGACAGTACAAAAAAAGGAGGGCAGAAATGTTGTAATGCCCTCAAAATTCTGAGTAATTAAGTCTCAAATTATGAAGATAAAAAGGGGCTCAGAAAATTTTTCTAAAAAAAGAAAGTTGAGCTCATTAAGCTTGGGAGACATTGACTAAGTGAGGAATGGGTATATGTGAGTGTTGGACACTCTTGGAAATAAACTTGGCTTAGACCAAAGAAACATAATGATGAAAATGATAGAATTTAATGTTGAGGAACTCAATTGGACAAAGGGGACTTTTGGTGGTTGGGCTCAATTGCCCAAATGTGAGGAATTGAGGACTAAGAGGGGGATTAGCTAATTTTAAAGGCATTGGATGCCATGGCTGCCACCTCCCTCCAAATCTCATTATTTTTATCCACCTCCCATCCTTAGTTATCACTTTGGATTCTTTCTTCACCTACTTGTCTCCTACTTTTGACAATTTCTACCAAACTTACACAAAAGTCTTTCAATTAGCCTTCTTTTCATTTAAGCTTGTCTCCCACTCATACAAGCACATTATTCACTCCATTTCTCTCCATATAGCCAGCCATTCATGCTCACCTATTCATTATTATTCTCTCACACTCAAACACTCAAAACACACTCCAAAGTCTCCCATTCTTTCATCATTTTTGGCCATGTTCTTTTCTCCAAGTTCTAATTCTTTTTTCTTCCTCTAAAATTCGGCCATGATATATTATTGGCATCCATGAAGTTCAACCAAGTTTTCTTGGTATTTTTAATCTTTCAAGGCCATCCAAAGCAAGAAATCAAGTGAGATATTGAAGAAAAATCATGTGGAATTTTCAGCCATGCTACCATTTTTTTGAAGAATTTGGCCAAGTTCATTTTTGAACTTTCTGGAAGATAAACCAAGTATTCTTGGTGTTTATGAAGTGTTAGAAGCCTACAAAGCAAAGATCAAGTGAAGGTTTCCAAGCAAGAAAGAAAATTTGGCCAAGTATGTTATTGGCATTGTGGAGCTCTAAACTAAGTGTTCTTGGTACTTTTAAGCTCTTATGGTCATCCTAAACAAGAAAAACAAGTGAAGGATGGATGAAAGGCAAAGGTGGAAATTCGGCCAAGTCTCTATTTTGGCATTAGTGAGCTTAAACCAAGTGTTCTTGGTACGCAACAAGCTCTTATGGATGTTGAAGACAAGAACCAAAAAGGAAGTTGTAAAAACAAGAAGTTTTGTAAGCTAAAGGATTCGACCATGTTGTCGTCTTTGTATTTTTGTAAGTCAGTCAAGCGTTCTTGGCAATTATGGGTTCCTAGAGATATATGGAACTAAAATAAGAAAGAAGAATGAAAGGACAAATTCGGCCAAGGATTCATTTTGAATTCTTTAAGTTAAAACCAAGTATTCTTGGTATATGTAAGCTTCTAATAGCATGTAAGCTTGAAAATCAAGTGAAGCTTGAGAGAAATGATAAGCTAAAATGTTGGCCATGTCCACTATGGAAAGATTTCATGGGCTTGAACACTTGTTCATGGTGTTCTTGGGCTCCTATGTTCATTTGGGGCTTGGATCAAGGGTAAGATCAAAGGAGAATTAAGTTCCGGCCTTACCTCCTTAAGTTGAGGTTATGTCCATTAAGAAAAAGACAAGTTCTAACAACAACAAAGCAAGGAAAGGCAAAGGAATTAAGCAACAAGAAGTTACTAAAATTATGGTAAGGATTTCCTATACTCACTTTGTTCCATGGTTTTTCCATGACTTTGTGTGTGAGTATTCGGGCCCCTAGGTGATGGTCAAAGAACCATGTGATCCTAGGAGTGCTAAGAGTGCTAAGTTGTTTCTATTGCTTCGGCAACTCTGTGTGAGGATTTCTTATACTCACTTTGTGAGTATTCGGGCACATAGTGCTAAGTGGGCTAAGTATCGTTGCTTCAGCAACTTTGTTTACTCATGAGTTCTGTGCAAGCATTTAGGGCTTGGAATTGAGTTTGGCCAACTTGATTCCCAAGCTAATGAGCTCAGTACGGTATAAGATAAGGAATGGTTGACCGAAATTGTGTGATATGGAATATGCTAATGCTTGCTTTGTCCATACGGAATGGTGTTAGGTGGTGTGTGTGTTGTGTGCTTCTATGATTGGTTCTGCATGCTAACCCCGATTATTATTATATTTGTTACTGCTATATGCCTGTGTTTTCTTTGTCTTAGTGTTTTCTTCACAGGACCATGGAATAATTGCCATTACGTTCTTGGCATAAGTTAGGCTTTGGAAGCCATATGTTGACTTTGGAAGCCATAAGAAATACCTCACTAAGTTAGGCATTGGATGCCACCGGATTCCTTATTGAGTTTTATAACTCACTCGCCCTACTCTACTTTTGTAGGAAAATGAGCTATAGAAAAGTATTAAGGTCAAGAGTGATATATACTCTTTTGAATGGTAAAAGGCTTTTGGAGTCTAGAAATTAGTGGGAACAAGGTCTATTAAGGTGGAATGTGTTCTATGGAATTATGCATTATTTGCCATGTATCATGTTTTTGGATATCCTGGCTATGTTTTAAGTGAATATGTTCACTTTCAGTATAACACCATTTTTATGACTTGTAAATATGAATTCACGGACCATGGAATGTTTTGGTATGCTTGGTGATTTTACCATGTGCTTGGCATGTGCTAAAAATGATATGCAAGTATGGAAGTTGAGTTGTTTATGTTCAATGAGAAGGAGCTCGCATGTTAAGTACGAATATAATTGCATGTTCATAAAAGTTATGCTCAATTATGAAGCATGCAATATTCGGTTTTGTATGTGCACTTAAGAAAGAAGTTGCAAGTGAACTTGGAATGGTATGGAAATGGTCACATGTGTGCTAAAATGGCATCTAAGGATATTAAGTACATGTAAATGGACATGTGTACTTTTGGATGAATTAAGTATGTGAAGTGATGTCTATGATATTGTGTGCACAAGTGGAGAAAATACTAGAAGAGGCTTATGTTTAACTATGTGCTATGGAATGGTCTTTGTACGTTTCTAAAACATATAAGAGTATGCAAGACATGAGTTCATAAACAAGTTTTTCAAAATATGAACTTGGTGTTTTGGTTGCCATGCATGTACTTGGCTATGTTTGTTGAAGTCTATGAAATGAACACATAAATTTCACATAGGTGCTCGCTTGTTTCCGAGAGCACTCAAACTTTACCTTAAATAAGAACATAACGAGCTAGTACTAGTAAGTATCCTGGGGTTCGTGCCCGTATGTTTTGATAAGTATTAATAAATGCCCTTTATGTGAAAAATTCTGCTGCGTGTTTAAGCAGGGGCAAGTTTGGGCACGACAAATGTAGGTTTTCAAAGATAAAAAGGACAAACTGTAAATTAGGGTGAACTTCCGAGGATAATTGTAACTTTCCCTAAATTTTATAATTTGAGAACCATTGGCAAATGTATAGAATAATGTTTTATTAAGTGTATTATTCAACAATTAATATTATTATTAAGGTTTAAGGTTAGAATTAAGGTTAAAGGTTAAGGGTTTTAGTATATTATTGTATGTTATTCTTATATGAAGTGATTATTTGACTAAATTATAGTTTTATTGATGATTAACACTACAAGAAGTCTAAAAAGTACTTTTAAGATTTTTTTGTCCAAATTATGTAAATTTTTTGTGATTTTTTAACTTAACTAACTCAAAAGGATAAAAATTAGTAAAAAAAATTATTGTCATAAAAAATGTTCACAAAAAGTATAAACCAACCCAAATTAGCTTGGTTTTTTTATTATTAGATTTTTTTGTCAGAAAAAGTATACACACAAAAAAAATTTATTAAATTTTTTTTCAATTTTTTCATTGACAATAAAGGTACAAACCAACACAAATTACCTTCGATTTTTGTTTTCTTTTACAAACCAACACAAATTACCTTCGATTTTTGTTTTCTTTCTTTCAATGGAAAATAAATCTTTTATATTGAATGTAATTTGGAAGGAAAAACAATGTCTCTCTCTCATTGCCTCTCTCACAAAATCCCACTTTCATTTTCTTGGTTCATTCAATTTGAACAGAACCGAACTAAAATATTTTGGGTTCGGTTTGAGTTTGGTTTTAGAGGCTAATTCGGTCTATTTGGTTTCTTATTAACCAAAACTGAAAAGTGAATAAACTAGCTAATTCAGTTTAGTTTAAACTAAATAAATAGAATGATCACCCCTAAATTCTACGTTTTTCCCAAGCTAAATTCCCTCTTAACTAAATTATGCAATTTGGCCTAGAAGCTTTCTCCATTATGCAACTAAGTCATAAACAAATTCTACGTTCCATTCTAAAGCACCTAATTCCTTTGTTAAAAAAAATCACTTAATTCCAACATAATCAAGTCACAATTTCATGGGGATAGAGTGAAAATCACAAGAAATCGTGATATCTCAAATGCAATATTTTTTCATCTTCTATTCAATCATACAATAAGAAATGAGTCATTATATGAAATAACCACAATGACTCTCTTGGTCTAGTTTGCCTAAATAACTAATTTTACTTTTTTTAAGCTACTATACTTAATTAAATCGATACTTTACTTGCAATAAATATTTTAAGTATGTGAAATTATTAAAATAATCAAAGTTATCTGAATAATTTGAAATATTAACTAGGAGAGCAGTTACAATATATATTTTATACCACTTATTTTAAAAAATATTTTATTGAAATAAATTGATTGATAATAATTTTTCCTTTCAAAAAAATTGATAATGATTTTTATTTGCTTACTTTTCAATTCTTAAAAATAGTTTTCAAATTTTCAAAACTTTATCTAATAAAAAATTGGTTCATTTTAAGTTTATTATTTTATTCTATCTCCATATTCCATGTACCTTTTACGTTTTTTTTCTTCTCTTTTTCCTGTTTCTCTTACCCGTTTTTTTTTTTTTTCATTTTCCTCTCTTTCCTCTCACATGCGACCAGCGTCCCTATCATTTTCTTCTCATTCCTCTTAGGGATGGTAAGTGGGTGGGTGAAATCCGTAATCCACGGATATCCATTTGTGATGGGCGGATAAACAGGTAAAAATACCCGCGATGGGTAGGACATGGGTAGCAACTCATACCCATCTGGCGGGTACAGGCTGGTGACGGGTACGGGCAGATGGCGGATAGGGGGTATCTATCACAGGTAAATTTGCCTCACCTACCCACGAAACTCACGAGCATAAATTTCTCACTTATTAATTATAATGGGATACAACACCTACATTTAACTAATATTTTATACTAATTCACATAAAATATTTTCTTGTATGTATGTTATGATTTTGTGTATTTTATGATTTTGTTGCATTATATGTGGAGAATGACTTTGTATATATTTTTTATATTTTATTTTTATGAAATTTAAAAACCATAGTTTAAACCGTGGGCTATCCGCATATATGGATTACTCGCGGATTGTAGGCATGGGTGATATTTTTCACCCGCTTGCGGATACCCGTGAAGTTGCGGATACTAAAAAAGCCGAGGGCACAGATGACGGATAAGGGGTATCCACGTCAAATCCGCCCCGTTACCATCCCTAATTCCTTTCCACCGGTTGCCCCAGTAATCCTGGTTTGATCTGCAGCTACCAATGGCTACGATTGAGTGGTACCCGTGCCCCCTTTCTTGGGGGTATTGTAGAAGGCCCCGTGCAAAGTAGCTTTGTTTTCTCCATACGAAATCCACGACTCCAAGCTAAACAAGTGGACTAATTACTCCTTCACCCATGATAAGTTTGTCCCAAGACAACAAGAGCCACTTTATTCCTTCTAGTCTAAAAATGCCATTATGCCTTTAATTCCTTCAAAACACAAAATAACATCATTAATAGCCCTATCAATTTAATAAATTGGAACAAAAGCTAAGGTAATTATTGAATAAATATATATAAATTATGAACTCATCATAAGTTCTAGGGTTTCATACTCTTCTTCTCAATTTTTCTTGGATCCATCATTAGAGCATCTTGAAGGAGGTTGGAGCATATTTAAGGAGCTAGGAAACTATAGCTTCAATAGGGTTTTGGTTCCTTTTCTCTCTTCCTTTGTTTTATTCATGAGCTTGATGTATTACTTTTCCATGGATTCTCTTGTATTAATTATGGAGTAGTTCTTTCTTTTCTCTAGGATGTACTCTTAACACTTGCTATTTAATGTTATTTTAAGGTACTTCATGAAAATTGCCTTGTGTGGCTTTTCTCTTAACCTTTTTATGTATGTGATTGATCACCTCATATATACATCTCAATCATTTCTTTGTCTTGAGAAAGGGAAATGAGTGATGGAACTAGAGAAGAGTATGGTACGTTAGTTAGATTAAAGGCTATTAAGCTACTCATTACGTGTAATTCAAGGGTTAAGTACTTATGAGCTTGAAAAAGACTCATAGTAGGAGTATAGAATGGCAAGCCTTTGCCTCGAGAAAAAGGGGCTTTGATTTGAGAATCCTGACACCATACTAAGAAGTAATAACCGTAATTCCTCAAGCTAACTTAGGTAACAAGGTTAAGTGGTATGACCATAGGTGTTGCTTTATTGATAAGTCAACCAAATTCAAGTTAGTTCAAGCTAGAGTAGTGAGCATTCATCTTTACATTGCATTTAGCTTACATTTTTGCATCTTTATTTCATTCACATATCAATAAAAAAGAATTAACATTTGCTCTTGTTTTCATTTAGTTGATTAAGTAGTTAGGATTTGTTATTTATTGTGAACTCACTTCTATTTCTTGGGATGACAAATGTGCTCACCATTTGTACACAGCACACTATACATTTGCGAGTGAATAGGGGTTTATAAATTTAAAACTCTTGTGCTTACTACAATAATTACTTATTATGAAAATTATTATTGATATATTCAATTGTATGTATAAGTTCTTTTGTACATATATAAATATACAATTGTCTTTATGTGTTGTACATATTATACTTTTGTATTGAAATTGTTATCATAGTAGTTTGATATACATGTAATTTTCCTATTCCATATTATTTTAGCATGTGCAAAGATGCATACCTAAAAACTATTAGGACTTGTTTGAAAAAAAATAAATATATAAGGGATAAAAAAACAGTTTGACCAAAAGTCATCTTAGTTCATATTCACGCAAATGACGGTATGACTCCACCAACTGCCACACCTACCACCCCACTTACTCCCCGCCACCTGGCCCACCTATTATGGAGTAGCACGCTCTTACGTTTGTCGATCTCACTCCTCGATCAAAGGATTCAGAATCCATGGAGATCACTTGTAACCGAATCTCCTGTAGGCCATTTTCGACTCCAGCATCGCTACATCCGTCTCCATCACCTGCTCCAAAGACTCGATAATCTTCTTCTTCGATCTATGACTACTTCTGCCTCTCTTCTTTTTCCCTTGCTTTGTGACGTTTCTACCTACCCTCATCGCTTCGTTGAAGGGAAGCAAGTAGGACTTGGTTGAGATTTTTTATTTTTAATGAGGGTAGAAAAGTAATTACATGGGTAAGACATACATAGGCTGTATGTAAGACATTTCCGAACTGTAGCCCGAACTTGTTTTATAGCTTCTTAGTTTCCTTTAAATTTTGAACAAAATTCCCCCGTGCATTTGATATATGCCCTACCCTTTGTACGGGTATAGTTACATATGTACCCTTAATTATTTTTTGAATTCCTCATATGTCCGTATTGATTGTTTGTTTGATTCTTGCATTTCGTGTATCCCTGTTTTTGCATGTGCAAATCAGTGCATCCCTTAGTTGTAGATCTCTTCCTTCCGTTAGTTGTAGCATATTGGATCTATGTGCATTATGTGTTTGTGCACTTGAAATCTACACTTTTAGTTTCAATTTTGTTGGTTTGATCGATTTGTGCTATTTTAATGGTTAGTTCAATCTGAGTTTGAGGTTTATCATTTTTTGTCTCCTTACCTGAGTTTTAGTTGTGTTTTGATTGTGTTGTTTAGATGAAATTGGGTGGATATTGATTTAAATGGCGATCCTGTGGTTGGTTATGATGATGAGGATGAGAACGATGACTGTTTTGATGGTTTGATAAATGAATGCATTGAAGATTTGGGTTTATGAGGTGAGTTTTTTTTTTTGTTTTAGTCATATAATTTGGTTTTATGTATATGTGGTGTATATGTTGTGTAGTTATGTTTGTTTCTGGTTGTTTCTGTTTTTGTGTTGTGTTTTTTATGGTGTGAGTTTCCTTATTTTTTTCATATGTAATTAGTTTTTTGTACATATTGGCTTTAAATGTTGCACATATTAAATCATTGTGGCATGGTAGTATCCGAGGATATAAGTATGGATGTGTTAAGGTATAAATAATAGTGATTCTGTTGGTTTGTACACATGTGACATTTACTTTGTACATAAGTAATATTAATTTTGTACATATATTGTTGTTATTGATATTTGTAGAGTCAGGGTTTTATGCTCTTGGAAATACTAGTGGTAGGCATATCTTGCTTGAAGCATCTGACATTGAGTGTTGTAAAGGTAATTGGTGTGATTTTATTGTATTTGTAATTCTTGTTCATATAAGTTCTGTCATTATTGTTGTTTTTCTTGTTTTGTTTGCTTCACTTTTGTATGTTGATTTATTTTTATTGTTAATAGTGGATTATAGTTCTTAATCAAATGTGGAGGCAATTCAAGCTAGTCATTATATTGAAAGGAATACCTCTATTTTGAATTTAGGTGAATTATGTATTTGTTGTTTTGAGTTTATTTCTTCAAATTTGTATGTGTGGTTCTAGGCAAGGTATTTTTGTATTTAATGTATATATGTTGAGCTTATGGTGTACATATGTTACACATTTTGACTACATATGTTTTGGTCATTATAGGATCAAGGAGTGATGATTCTGGACAGTGTGTTACTGGCCCTAATATTAGGGCTGTATCTAAAAGTGGCTCTGGGCAAAGTTGTTATTTTTTTTTTTTTGAAAAAAATGTTCTAGATGCTGTTTGTTTTGTTCTGTTTTGGACGTATGTTGAGTTGAGCATGTACATGTGTTGTTGTTCATATGTACTTTTCTTAATGGTGTTGTTTTCTTTTTAATAGGCGACGATGATATTATTTCTATTGAACCTGGAAATTTTGTTGGTCATACATTTCGTGATTGGGTGGAGGCTTATAAGATGTGTTATGATTATGGGATTTTAGTTGGGTTTGGTGTTTGGATGTATAGGAATTGATACAGGGGTTGAAAATCTAATGGTGCACACTATGTTAAGGAGTTTGTATGCAATTGTCAGGGTTTTAGAAAATCAAATCGATCAAGAAAAAAGAAGTTTAAGTTGAGTGTTCGTTGTGGCTATAGTGCATTTATGGTGTTAGGGAGAAAAGTGAAGGATTGTGGGTTTGTGATGTTCATAAAAATATGCATAATCATGCATTTGTGGTTATAGAGCAGAGGCACTTATTGAGAGCTTCAAGAAAGGTGTTTGGACAAAAACTTCAGCCTGTTTTTTAATTGATGGTTGGGGGGTATTAAAGCAATTGAAGCATTTAGGATCATTTCTATTGATGTTAGAGCTCCGGAAAATGTTGGTTTTATAAAAAAGATGCTGTATAATGATTTGGCTGCTGAACATGCTTTTGTTACTGAAACATGTGATGCTCAATTGTTGATAAATATGTTTAAAGAGAGATCTGAGTCAGAAGTTGATTTTTATTTTGGATATGCTATTGATGATGAGAATAGGCTAACTGATTTTTTTTTTTTCAGATATAGGGGTGACGAAAGCTAACTATTTGATGTTTGGTGATGTTGTAGTTTTTTATACAACATTTCGGACAAATAGGTATAATATGTATTGTGCTTCTTTTGGTGGTGGGAATAATCATAAGCAGAAGGTGTTATTTGGTTGTGGCTTCTTATGTGGACAAAGGAAAAAGAATTTTGAGTAGTTGTTTAAAGAATTTATAAAAAGTATGGATGGTAAGTTACCGAAGACAATGATGATTGATCAAGATGCTGCTATTTCATATGTTATTGGTACTATATTCAGTAGTGTGAAGCATCAATTGTGTTTATGGCACATATCTGAGAATGCTAAGAGGAGTATTAAGTGGTTAAAGTATGTTGAACGGCTTAGGAAAGCTTTCAATAAACGTATTTACAATTGTGCACTTTAAGTGAATTCGAAGATAAATGGGATTTGATGGTCAGTACATATAATTTTGGAGATGTGGAATAGTTGAATACCCTGTACAGTTTGAGACATAAGTGGTGCCCTGCGTTATGCAAGCATATTTTCTCTACTAGTAATTATTTTTTCTTTTGTACATTTCATTAATTGGCTGTATACATTTGTTTGGTTCTCAATGTACATATGTGTTGACACCCAATTTTCCACTAGGGACAATATGTTATTGATTACAATTCTTAACTGGTTTTTGTTTATGCTGTTTTTGTTTTTTAGGTATTAGGTCTTCTCAATGAGGTGAGATATAAACCATGCTTTCACTTGTTTGGCAAATAGAGAGATAGGGATAGTTGGTATTTGTACTGCAATTGAGAGGAAATTTAAAGATTGGAGACATGATGAGCTTTAACTGGACTTTAAAAACAGTGGTGTTGTTGGTCTTCAAGTTGAATCTTAGTATATGTTGGGGAGAGCATCTGAGGTATATACTATTGCTGTGTTTAAAGATTTAATGATCAATTTCTTAATAGTCTGTGTGCAAACTTCCTGAAAATGTATGAAGATGAGGATATGGTTGAATATAATGTTTCAATGGGTAGGATTGACCCAAGGGTTTTTAGAATCAAATTCTAAAAGGGTTCACATGGTGTGGCTTGTTCGTGCATGTTATTTGAAGAGCATGGTATATTGTGCTGGCATACTTTAAGAATATTAAATGTAAATAATGTGTCTGATGTTCCAAAATAGTATATTCTTCCTTGTTCGTAATGATGTGTTTTCTGTTATCTCTTGGAGGACAAATATCTTGAAAGATTTTTACATTATTGTGCTTGATGTTGAGAAAGATGAGAAGTGGAGGGGTATTTATGAGCATGGTATTAAGTCAATGAAGGAGCTTATTTGGAAGCATAAGGCTCAAGAAGCTACTACTTCTGCTGTGTCTGAATCTACCGCTACTATCTATAAGAAATCCAGCTTTTGTGTCAACAAATACGTATGGGTCAAGATATGGACGGGGAGCTAGAGGTCGTGGTCGTGCAAAGTGTGGACATAGTTGATTAACTTTGTTATTTTTTAAAAAATAATATATTAGTAATATTGTGGATCTTTATTTTTTTTAGAGGATTTTTTCGTGTTGGTGTTATTTTTTGTTTAGGTTTTGTTATTTTTCATATTTTTCTGTACATGTGTACATTTCTTGTAAGGAATGAATACATATGTCTCTGCATTCTGATAGCTCATTAGTCTTTCTTTCTCTGTTTTCTTTCCCTTCTCTTGTTCTTACAAAAAATAGCATATCTTGAGTTTTTATGAACTTTTGTTTGGTCTTTTCATGTATGGTGTTTTTCTTGATTAAGATTGGTTTGTTGAACATACGAAACATTTCATGCCATGAAGGATTAAGTTCTGAATTAAAATAAGTTCCTAGAACATGTGAAACATTTAATGCCATGGAGAATCAAGTTCTGGGAAAAGGGTACAAGGTAGAGAATTTGTCTTACATTTCTGTGTGTCTGCAAGTGAGCATTATTCTGTGATCCCCATGGTTTCTGTAATAGCTAGGAGAATATGCCATTCATTTGATGTGAAATGAAAAGGAACCTTGAAAATTTGAGTGGTTGAATCCTGCCTGCTGTAACAGGCCGGCTGATGTGTTGTCTTGATTGTCCATGTAATGTATTTAGGGTTGCTTGGTAGAGACTACTCCCGGTTAATTTCTCTTCGCTCTTTGTTGGTCTTCTTATTCGAGGGAGATGCTCGATTCTCTTCACTCTTTATAAGTGTAACATGACTAGAGGGCCTACTTTTGTAACAGGCATGGTGAACAGGATGCCCGACAACTTAAGGCAAGCTTGTGCTGAGGCACCCAATGTTTCAAATGCTGCTGTTTTGGATGGTGTCTCTATGATGGAACATTCTTATTCTGATGCTCTATAGTGAGGTGCCTTCTAAAATTGCATATATGTTCATATGTTTATAGATCGTGATCTTGTCTTGTCTTGTCTTGACACCATGCTGGGCTCTAGCAATAGATAAGATTCAAGGGTTTTATTCTTTAACTACTGAGATCCTAGCAATTTTTAACAGTGAAGGGCTTTTTTGTGCCACCAATCGTAGAAATCACTTAAATAATAACTTCCTGTACAACTTGCTAGGATTAACTACGGTGCAGACTAAGCAAACAGAAAGAATTTCTGTTTACAACTAGTGGCTTTTAGTCACAACTAAACAAGTTATGGTCTCAAGTTCTAGTTTAATCAAATAAGTTGATAACTAATCATTTAGGAAATGGACCTCAGACTTATTAATTTTTAGCATACTTGTTGTTTTAGGTAGAAAAGCAAAGGTTCTAAAAACTATTGCTTGGCCAGGAAGCTGGAAATTCAGTAATACAATGTTATATGAACTTAATGAACTGTTTTGCCAAAACCAGCTTCTTTCTTTGACTACAAGTTTACAATGTGCACTGCTGGAACCTGAAGGAATATTGAAACGTTTAGTAGGCCAACCTTGGGCAGCCTATGCATGGTTTAGAAAATCCAAAATGCAAACACAAGTAAAGTTCATTCGAAATTCGGATTTCCAGATTCATAATTCATATAACACATGAAAGAGAGTTTGAAGTAACATTTTAAATTACATCTCCATTGCCAGTTTGCTTACAACACACATGAAACCATCACTTGATGCAAACTTAAATACATTACAGGACCAAAAGCTTAAAAGCTTGTTTGCCAGAACCACAAAATACATTACATAGGCCAAGGCTTTTCTAGACTTCACAAGTCCATAATGCTTCTCTTTTCCCTGCTTTGGTCCTACACCACCTGAGTAGCTGCTATAACTCAGATGGAACATCATCCAAGTCAGCCACCATGCAAGTAAACAACACAGAACCACATTAGCATTAATATAACAGTTATAAGCTAAGTACCTACACCAAAACCAACTAAGTCCCCTTTTACAATACTTGAGCTACAGCTGTTTAGGCTCTATAAAAGAAAACCAGGAGGGGATAAGTTCAAAAGAATTTTGTAAGGCACACAAAATGTATAAGTGTAATGTAATAACACTCACAAACACTATGATTTAGTCCATTTCATTGCACAATCCTTAGACCCGAGACAGAATTAAGAGCATACTAGAAGGTTATTAAGTAAAATGGCCATTCTATAGGGTTTGCATGTCCCTAATCTTCCTTTCCAATGTGAGAATTTCCAACGGCCTTTGCATTGGGAATTGAAATTTTTGAAATTTCCAACGGCCAAGTTTTCAATTGCTCATTGCATTAGAAATTTCTAATGGTCAGGCCATTGGAAAATATGGTCTTCAAAGTTTCTAACGGCTAGACTGTTGAAAATTTGTTTATACTTTTTCCAACGGCTCATTAGCATGGCCACTAGAAAATACATAGTTTTTAGTATTGTTAATTTTGAGGCAATTCTACTAGCTAGTTCTTTTATTATGCACCTATGTCTAATTAGACATAGTAACCCATCCCTTAATCTTCTATATATAAGGCATAAATTATTAAAACAATTGACAAAAATACCCTTAGTTAAAATATTCTTCTCCACAAAAAAACCCTAGCTTGCTGCTGCTGCCGGTGCTGCTGCCGAACTGTCATACATCATGATCTCGCAGTATACGTCATATGTCATATTCGAAAAAATGAAAAGTGTCTGAATGGATGACGAAAAGTATCTGAATGGATGACGAAAAGTGTCTAAAAAAATATTTAGAAGTGTCTGACCAATACGTAGATAATTTACTCTCTTTAAAAATAACTAATTAAAATAATAAAAAAGTGTCTGAATGAATGTGTAAAAGTGTCTAAAGAAATATTTAGAAGTGTCTGACCAATACGTAGACAATTTATTCTTTTCAAAAATAATTAATTGAAACAATAAAAAGTGTCTAATAAAATGTGTAAAAGTGTCTAAAAAAAAGTGACAAAATGTCTAAAGCGTGTCTCTAAAAAAAGTGTCTAAAAAAAAGGGACAAAATGTCAATTTACTCCCAGCTTTGCCTTTGCTCCGATTGCTCCGATCCTGGCTCATCGCATAGTCGCCGTGGCGTTGTCGTCATCGAGTCGTCGGATATCAGGCTTGTTGCGTCGTTGGTGCATTCATGTCGCTCAATTGAATTGCGTCTTCGTCTTCGTCTTCAAGAGATCGCAAAAGTTTCATCTTCTCCAGCCATCGCTGGTGCCTCCAATGTCTGCCATCACCCTGCAGAAGCCGCCAGATCTAAGTATTTGTTGCTATGGCAGAGCCGAAGGAAGGGAATCGACTGTGATCTAAGAATCGGAGGCGGCACCGAGGCGAGGCGAGGCGAGGTGAAGAGAGGCAAAGTCAGGCGCGACGAGAGGCAGAGAACAGGGATCTGATCGGACGATCGGTGAAGCGAACCGCGCGACGATTTGAGGAGGCGAGTCTCAGGCGAGTGTGGAGAGGAAGCGACGAGGCGAAACGGCGAGGTGCGGGGTGAGGCAAAGCCAGGCACGACGCGAGGCGGCGCTGATCCGACGCGATCCGACGCGAGGCGCTGATCCGACGCGATCCGAGGCAAAGCCAGGCGGCGCTGATCCGACGCGAGGAGAAGCCAGGCGCGACGAGAGGCCAGGCGCGATTTGATCGGAGTAGAGAGTGCGGCGACACGATTCGATCGCCGGCAATTTGTCTGGAACGAAGAGCGGCGGTGGTCGGCGCCGGCGGGGATGAGAAAGAGAAAACGACTGGTTAAGGAAGAAAATTTTGGGGGCAAAATAGTAAAATCATCCCTATGTCTAATTAGACATATGTTCATGATATCCATGGTACTACTAGCTATTGAAGGAATACTTGTGTTCAATCATGCATGTTGTCCATTTACTCGTGATTTCTTGCAACATGAACCAGCCGAAAGGCTCATGGCATCTTTGCTTCGTAGTTCTTTATGGTAAGAGAAAACGAGAGCACACGTTGATGCAAAAGTACACATCAAACTTGTTGTAGGGTCCCTTTGAAAAGCGTAGACTCTCCCACTAAAGATAAGTTTGTCATATTTGAGATCCATGGGTTTTGTTTTGTTTTGTTCTTTATTATTATTATTATTATTATTATTATGAGAGATTGAGGGGGTTGGGCGCAAGCACACTAATTTCGGACTTTAATTTTTTGGTCAATTTAATTGCTGAATCAAATTTTTGTGCCAATTGATTTCACATTAAAACTAATACATTATTGTGCATTATTTCTATATGAAGTGATTATTTTTCCAATTTATCAATTTCTTGGAACATTATACTTTAAAAAATTCCAAAAGGAATTTTATAATTTTTCTTTTGTAAGTTGTAAATATTTTTATTCTTTTTCTTTTTTAGCCTAGGTAAGATAAAAAAATCAATAGAAAATATTAATGTTTAAAAAATTATGATATTTTATATATGAATTTAACTAATTAATAATTTAAGTAAATATTATTTTATTCAAAAATAATGCACAATAATACTTTTTTCTAATATAAAACTAGCGCTTCAGATAGCCCTGGACTTAACTTGATTGGCTGTCTTCTGAAAGGAGATAACTGTCCAACATGGAGGAGAGTTATGTTAAATGCCTTGAGAGCAAAGAACAAAGTCCGTCTAGTCAATGGATCGATATAGAAGCAAGCAGCTAGTGACGACTGTTGGATTTGTTCCAAGCAAATATTTAATTTTGATGATGACAAGTGAAGTGTTTTAGTGTGCTTAATCTCATTTTATTGGGTCAAAATAGTTTTGTTAAAGTTGTGCTTAAATTTCAAGTATTTCAAGTGTTATTTCAAAAAATATGTTTTAAGTTTGATGATGAAACTTGTTTTTAAAGAGAATTTGGTAGGTCATCAAAATATATTAATGTTTGAATCAAGTTTGTTTTACAAATAATAAGTGTTACTAAGCTGCTTTCAAGTCTATGCTTTAATGCGTTAAACTGGCTTAATTCGTAGTCTAAAAATTCTGTAACTTTTAGAAACATCAGTTAACGTGTTAAACTCCGAGTTTAACCTGTTATTCGCAAGTCTGAAAACTTCCCCCAAAATCTTTCGAGTGGTGTGATTTCAGCCAGATTTTTAAATAGCACGCGAACGAATCAGAGGACGCCTCCTGGACACTATGGCAGAACTTTTTATGACCTGTCTCTAGCCCTTTTTTACCGTTGAAGGACGTAATCAAGTTTAACGTGTTAAACTCGAAACTTAACGCAAAGTCTGGAACTTTCACAAAAAAATAGAGCAATGGTCACCAGAATTTCAAGAACTTTTCTAGACTTCTTCAGCAAATTTTCAATGTCTCTTTGGCTCCCAAATGAGTATAAAAATATGGAGAAACACTTTGAAAACTACTTTTGGCAACTAAAAAAGAGATTTTATCTTCAAAGAGCTTGAGTTTGAGAAATGCTAAGAAATTGAGCTATCACTTGTTTATCTAGCTTTGAGAGCTTTTATTGTTCTTAACACTTTGTATTCTTGTAAACACCATTTGGTGAGATTGAGTTGGTGAGGTTTCTAGTTAGCCTCTAGGAAAACTAGTGAAGGAAAGGGTGTTGGTGAGGATTCTAGTTAGCCTTTAGGAAAACTAGTGAGTGATTGTGGTAGAGAAAACCACCAAAGGAATGTGTATTATTGTGATTTATAGTGGAGAAGAAAATTCTCAAGTGGTGAACGTGAGGAGAGGAGTAGACTCTCAAGAGGAGAGACCGAACCTTTATAAATTCTTGTGTCCAAGCTTCTCTCCTCCTATTTGCTTGATTATTGCTTGGTGATTTGTCTTCATTCATTGGTTAAAGTTGTTTGTTTTCAAAAACACTTCAAAGAAAGTTTTCAAAGCAAAATTTAGGATCATTGTGGTAGTATTTTCTGGTTAGAATAATTTTATTTAAGCTTCTTGAATTGCATTTTGGTTTAACAGATTAAAAACTGATTTTTAGTGATTTTTTGAATTCAACCAATTCACCCCCTTATTGGTTGCACTTGGGCCAACAACGACAATGAACAAGCCTGGGATAAGGCTAATGTCATGGTGATATCATGGCTGTTCAATGCGCAAGCACCAAAACTCTATGAAAGTGTAGCACACACAGAAAACACTGCAGAAATTTGGACTGACCTTCAAGAAAGATTCTCTCAAGGTAACGTACTAAATGACTGGACTAATTTTATTTTTTTCACTATTTTTGTTATAATTTAAATTAAGTATAAATTTTGTTGTAATATTGTCATTTGCCTACCAAGATCATTAAACTTACACCCTAAACCTAATGTGAAAATTACCATAAACCTCATACCTAAGCAAAACCTAAACCTCAAATTGAGCACCTAAATCTTAATATAAAAATTGATACCTTAACCCCTACACCCTAACCCCTGAGCCCCACATTACCCCTAAGCCCTACACCATAACCCTAAACCTCATACCCTAACCACAACCCATGAACCCCTAAAATTTGTATGATTTTTGTTAAAATTTAAATTTAAAATTTTAATTTTTATGCTATTTAATTTAGGTTAATTTTCCTTCTCTTAGTATTAGTGGTGTAAAAAAATATTAGTTGTGGAATAATACACTTAATAAAATATTATTTAATAGATATGCCAATGGTACTCAAAATATAAAATTTTTGTATATTAATCAACTTAGTAGACCAAATGAAAAGTATTTTCCAAAGTAATAGTAACATAGCAAGGAATTTAAAATTGAGCACCTAATAATATATATGGTTGATGTGCAATGTTAAAAGAATAATAAATTTTACTACTGACTTTTCACAATGGAAGATATTTTGTTGAGTCCTATTCATGTTGATTTAATTTTTGGACTTAAACTAATTTAAAAAAATCTTTACTGTATGATTCATAAAGAAACTTGGGAAATTTAACTTCTTTTTCTCATGTTTGAATTTAATGTATAGAATGTAAAGGAATTTAAGGAATTTACATGCCATTTTTTCATCCCTTCAATATGTTGTCGAGATTGCTCTTCTTTATCCTTCTATTTTTCTTTCCTTTTCCCCAAATTTATGTATGGGTCTAATTAATGTTTGGGTTTGTTATAATTTCAACTTCTTATCTATTATAAAGTGAAAATTATTCTCTCCCAAGCGCATCCACTATGTTGTTGATTACAACTATAATGGAATTCAATTGTCTTTTTCTATGTATTGGTTGTCAATTTTATCCTTTAATTTATATTTGGAAATGAAGAAAAATGAGAAAAAAAAGTTAAATTTCCTAAGTTAAATTTATGTATACTAATCAACTTAGTAAAGTAAATGAAAAGTAATTTACAAAGTAATAGTAACACAGTAAGGAACTTAAAATCTAGTTTGTTATGTAGTAATTTTAATTCATTATCATACATTAATCTTATAAAAAATAATTATTTAGAAAAAATATCAATTTATTAAGATTTTAAACTTAAATAAGTTCAAAAACAAATTATTTACACTTTTTTTGAAAATAAAATATTTTGATATTTTTTATCATTTTAATTTTTTTAAGTTAAAAATTTACCATAAAATAATTAATTTGGAAAAAAATATCTTAAATTTACTTTTTAGACTTCTTGAAGTGAAAATTATCAATAAAATTATAATTTGGGTGAATAATCACATCCTATAAAAATAATATATAATAATACACTAAATTAATGGTGAATGTCCAAAACCTTAAATTGAGCAATAGTAGGAACCCTAAATCCCATACTAAAACCCAACCTGATCATTTTGAAGGTACATCAATTGTAACCAGATGATCTTGAAGATAACTAAAATGTAACCCAAAAAAATTAATAACTTAAAATTGGATACCTAAATATGAGACAAGTCATAAATTCAAGGATCTAACTATCATGAAAATAAAGTACCTTTATGTTTATTTAAACTTTCCATACAGTAACTAAAATGTCACTTATGAATCTAAAACATATTGTTTTGCAGAAAATAAGGATGCCAATAAAGCAGGTCAAGTCATTTAGGTTCAAGTTTAATTAGGTTAACATGAATTCGGGGTCCAAGTAGAGTTATTTTCATACAAGTTGATTTTGGGTTGAGTAGATTCTATGCTCAAGTTGGGTTAGGTTGGGTTAGGTTTATTTAGGTGTGGGTTTAAAATATGCCATGTGAATTTTAATATTGGATAGTTTGGGGCCCAGATTCAAGTTTATAGTTGAGTTAACTCAAGTTACTAGTGCATAAACTGAAATGACTTAATCAATTCTATTTTTTATATGATGTTTGTAAAAATTAACCTTAAAAAATTCAATTTTTATGCAATTTAATTTGTTTACTAATACACTTAATAAAATATTTTTTTTATACATATGCCAATGGTATTCAAAATATAAAATTTGTATGATTTTTTGTTAAAATTTAAATTAAAAATCAATTTTTATGTGATTTAATATAGGTTAATTTTCCTTCTTTTAGTATGTTTAATTAAGAAATTCAAAAAAAAAATTAACTTTTACTATGAAATTTAGGTACTTTATAACAATGCACCTAAAATTTTTGGTACCAATGTTGTAATCTTGACATTTGCATAACAAGATCACTAAACTAGAACCCTAAACCTAGCCTTAGTATTATGTAAAAAAAATTAGGGAGTGAGTGGGTTTTTTTGCTTCAGAGAGGCTGAGTGCCAGGGGTAATCCTAGTGTATTTTGAAGTGATTATTTACAAAAAAAAAAATCAATTTATTCAAAATTTAAACTTAAACAAGTCCAAAAAGTATATTTACACTTTCCATGAAAATAAAACATTTTATTAATTTCTATCATCTTAATTTATTTAAGTTAAAAATTTACAAAAAAAATTACTTTGGACAGAAAATATCTTAAAAATTACTTTTTAGACTTCTTGAAGTGCAAATTATCAATAAAATTATAATTTGGGTGAATAATCACTTCTTGTAAGAATAATATACAATAACACACTAAATTAATGCAAAACGTCCTAAACCCTAAATTGAGCACTAGTAGTAACCCTATGTCCCATACCCTAACCTAACCCCAAACCCTAACTTAAACCATAATTCTAAATCTCATACACTAAATGATAACCTGAAATCCTAAACCCTAACCTTAAAATAACCCTAAATTCTAAATCTCATACCCTAAACCCTAAAAAAAAAAAATTAAACCTTAAATTTTTTGTACCCAAAATTAAAAAAATTTAAGCTTTAACCCTAAACTTAGTCTTAACCTTAAAAGGTAAACTTAGCCTTAACATAAACCCCCCTAACCCTAACCTTAAGCCTTAAACATAACTTAAACCTTAACATCAAACCTTAAACCTTGGGTAAATTACACCCGCTGCCCCCAACCTTTAATTGTTATCTCACTTCTAACCCTAACCTTCATTTTGTTCATTCCATATCCCTAACCTCAATAAAACGTTTCATTTTGGCCCCCTTTTGGACGGAAATGGTTATCTTAGATGGAAAAAGCCATGCCAGTAGATTACTTATGGGAAAAATGCTTGTTTTAACCCTTGTAAAAATCCTCTTTTGTCAAAAAAGCCTGAAAACTTTTAAATCTAACAAAAATTCAAGCAAACCTCTCCTATCTCTCATCCCTCTCCGGCGGCACCATCTTTGGCCTCGCATCCAAGGGATTGAAGATAACATCAGCATAGGAGGCAGGCTCAATGCGAGAGATGTTGTCAAAACCGTTAGGGTCTCGGTATGCAGACGGCACGAGGAGTGGATGAGAATCAACGGGCATAACAATGATCGGCGGAAAAAACGGGTGATGTGAGGCATCCGCGAATGACGAAATGACATTCCGGTAATTGGAGTAGGAGTGGTTGCTTTGGTTTCCATTGACGGTGTGATCGGAGGTTTCATCAAGCAAGAGGCTCTCCATTTCCTCACCGGAAGCGTAGAGGTGGGCTTCATAGAATACCTGGTTCTTGGAGCCTATCATCTTGAACCGAATCGAAATCAATCGAGAGACTAAGAGTTGAATAAAATCAAAAGGAAGCCGAATCGGAGGCAATGATGGAGGAGAAGAAGAGAGGATGGGTGAGCGACAGCAGAAAGGGAAGCCAAATCAAGAGGAAGCCGAATCGCAAGCCGGACATGGGAGGACAGGGTGAAAAAGGGGGCCGAAGATGGCACCGCCGGAGAGGGAGGAGAGGTAGGAAATGTTTACCTAAATTTTTGTTAGATTTAAAAGTTTTAAGGCTTTTTTGGCAAAAGGGATTTTTTCAAAGGTTAAAACAAGCATTTTCCCCAAGAGTAATTTGCTGAGGTGGCTTTTTCCGTCGGAGAAAACTATTTTCGTCCAAAAGGAGGCCAAAATGAAACATTTTATTGAGGTTAGGGATATGGAATGAACAAAGTGAAGATTAGGGTTAAAAGTGAGACAACAATTAAAGATTGGGGGTAGCAGGTGCAATTTACCCCTTAAACCTTAAACCATAACTAAACCTTCAACATACCTTAAAATTTAAGCCATAAACCTAACCTTAACAATAAGCTTTAACCTTAACCATAACCTAAATCCTAACCCTAACCCTAATCTTAAACCTTAAACCTTAGACTCTAACCTTAAACCCTAAACTTTAAATCTTAAACTTAACCTTGAACATTAAAACTTAAACCATAAACCTTAAACTCAAACCTTAAAACCTGAACCTTAAATCTTAAACTTAACCTTGAACCTTAAACCTAACATTAAATCGTAACCATAACCTTTACCCTAACCTTATATATAACCTTAACCCCAACCTTAAAGATAACTAAAATATGACCGAGTCATATTGAAGGTAACATAAAGTAATTTCATCACCTTGAAGGTACCTAAAATATGACCTAGTTATATTGAAGGTAACATAAAAAGATCACAAGGTCCTTCAAGGTCTCTAAAGTGTGACCAGGTCAAATTGAAGGTATCCTAAAAAGATTACTGGGTCACATTGAAGGTACCTAAACTGTGACCAGGTCACATTGAAGGTAATTTAAAAGTATTTCTGGGTCACCTTAAAGGTACCTAAAGTGTAATCGGGTCACCTTTAAGGTAACTTAAAAAGATTACCGGATTATATTGAAGGTAACCTAAAAAGATTATCAGGTCACGTTGAAGGTACCAAAAGTGTGACTAGGTCACATTAAAAGTAACCTACAAATATTAATGAGTTACATTAAAGGTATCTAAAGTGTGACCGGGTCACATTGAAGGTAACCTAAAAAGATTATCGGGTCACGTTGAAGATACCTAAAGTGTGACCGACTCACATTGAAGGTAACCTAAAATGATTATCGGGTCACATTGAAGGTACATCAAGTGCGACCGGGTCACATTGAAGTTAACCTAAAAATATTATCGGGTCACGTTAAAGATACATAAAGTGTGATCGGGTCACATTGAAGGTAACATAAAAATATTACCGGGTCATGTTAAAGGTACCTAAAGGGTGACCGGGTTACATTTAAGGTAACTTAAAAATATTACCAGGTCATGTTGAAGGTACCTAAAGTGTGACCGGGTCACATTTAAGGTAACCTAAAAATATTACCGGGTCAAGTTGAAGATACCTAAAGTGTGACCGAGTCACATTGAAGGTAACCTAGAAATATTCATGGGTCAACTTAAAAGTATTTAAAGTATAATCGGGTCATTTTGAAGGTAACCTAAAAATATTACCGGAACACCTTGAAGGTACATTAAGTATGACTTGGTAATAGTTTTAGGTACATAAAAATATTACTGGGTCACCTTGAAGGTAACTAAAGTGTGACTGGGTCACATTAAAGGTAGCCTAAAAAGATTACCTGATCATATTAAAGATATCTAAAGTATAACCGGCTACCTTGAAGGTACCCTAAAAGGGTGACCCGGTTACATGTTAAATACCTAAAAGTGTGATCGGGTCATATTGATGGTAACGTAAAGTGGTGACCGGGTCACCTTAAAGGTACCATAAAAGTGATCAGGTCAGCTTGAAGGTAACCTAAAAAAGTGACCTGGTCATCTTTTGGGAATCTAAAGTGTAACTGGGTTACATTTAAGGTCACATAAAAAGGTGACCAGGTCACCATTTATATACCTAAAATGTGACTTAGTCACCTATTAAGGTACCTTCAAGGTGACCTGGTCACTATTAAGGTACCTTTAAGGTAACACGGTCATATTTTTAGGTTACCTAAAAGATGACCCGATCACCTTTTAGATACTTTCAAGGTGGCCAGGTCACTTTTTCAGGTTACCTTTGACTTGGTGACCAGATTACTTTTTTATGTTACCTAAAATATGACATGGTCACTTTTTAGGTGCTTTCATAATGACCTGGTCACCTTTTTATGTTATGTTTAAGGTGACCTGGTCATTTATAGGTACCTTTAAGACAACCTGGTCACCGTTTTAGGTTACTTTCATAGTGATCGGGTCACTTTTAGGTGCCTTTATGGTTTCCCGGTCACCTTTTTTGATTACCTTCATGGTGGCCCAGTTTAGAGGTTTAGGGGTTTTAAGGGGGATTAGTTTAGGGTCTAAGTTTAATGTATAGGTTTTGAGTTTAGGGTTTAGGGTTTACCTGGTCACTTTTTAGGTGCCTTCATAGTGACCTGGTCACCTTTTTAGGTTATGTTTAAGGTGACCTGGTCAATTTATAGGTATCTTTAAGATGACTTGGTAACCGTTTCAAGTTACCTTCATGGTGATCGGGTCATTTTTAGGTGCCTTTATAGTTACTCGGTCACATTTTTTTATTACCTTCATGGTGGTCTAGTTTAGGGGTTTAGGGGTTTTAAGGGGGATTGGTTTAAGGTTTAGGTTTAGTGTACAGGTTTTGAGTCTAGGATTTAGGGTTTTTTAGGGGGATTAGTTTAGGGTTTAGGATGTGGTTGTGGTTTGAAAGATATGATTTAGGTCTTAGAGTTTAGTGGGAGGATTGTTTTAGGGTTTAGGGTTACTGCATGGGTTTTGAGTTTAGGGTTTAAGATTTTAGCATTTAAAAATATGATTGATGGTTAGGGTTTGTTGTGTTTTAAAAATATGATTTTATGGGGGCACATTTAAAAGTATTGTGGATTAATGGGTTTCAGCAATATTTTAAAAAATCCTAGTTTCCTACTGTATTTGTAGTTTTACATAGTAGTTTTACCGAATATATGTAAATGTCTTAAAATTTTGAAACATCATTTATATATAGATAGTCTTACTCTAAGGTATTTAAATCAATTATGGAAATAAGATTTAGGCACTTGAATAAAAATTGTTAATTTCCTCATCACAGAGCTATGTTGACAAATTATCTATAATTCATTTTTTTTGTTTTTGTTAAAATTTAAAGTAAAGAATTTGATTTTTGATGCAATGGAAACTACAATAATTTTACTTCTCTTTAAGTATTTTAACAAAAAAATTCATAAAAAAGGAAAAAGACTATTTTCTTTTTAGGTATTTTAAAAATGAGTCGTTCATATTTTTAGGTTATTTAAAAGGTGACTTAGTCAGATTTTTAGGTTACTTAAAAAGTGATATGGTGTGACTAATTATGGTTTTATGTATCTAGTTTTATATATCTGGTTTTATGAAGCCTCTTCCATAGCCAACTTAATAAAATAAAAAAATCAATAAATTAAACTTACTTTTTTGGATAAATTTATTTTGATGTTCTTTTCAAGTTGAGTGAACAAGAATTTTTTGTTTGTATAATATTCATATATTTTTGTGACATTCCTTTTTAAAAAATGTTCTTAAGGATCAATTTAAATGGTGACCATGTCACCTTCAGTGTACGTAAAAGGTTATTGAATCTTTTGGGTAAATCTGACATCTTTGTAAGTTTAGGGTCAAAGATGACATAATCAGAAAAGGTTTGGAACAAACACTGTAATATTTAAAGACTTGATTGAAAACTTTATTTAAAATGGACAAATTAGATTTTTAGTCCCTAAGAATTGTTGGACTTGATTGAAAAGCAAGAAAGGAAAATGTATGTTGTTAGTAGGGGTGTTCACGGTGTGGGTTTGACCGGATTCACCCTAAACCCAAACTGCACCACATAGGTGATCAGGTTACAAAATATAAAACCAAACTAAGCCACTTATCACAAACTCCGATTAAAACCCAAATCGCATAGAATGCGGTTCGGCTTGACCGGTTTTAACTTGTCTATCCTGTAAAACAATTTAAACTACTTTAAAACACTTGTCTTAATGTTAATATGTTGTTTTGAAAACTAAATAATTGTACGAAATATCAACAATTCCATACTTTAGAATATCACAAGCACAAAGTAGACTTTTTGTTACAAAATACAAAAATAATATATGGAGTCCAAAGCTCCTGCCACACAAGGTTGTCAAAGCTCATGCTTGATTAGAGTGCAAAATTACTTCAAAATATTTTAGCTTTTATATGTAATGATTTTTTTACTTCACCTGTATAGAACCACTAAGTGTGAGTTACAAGACATTCAAAATAAATTAAAATTATGAATAATAAATTCATAAATATTAGAACATGCTTACATAGAAAAAATATGCATTGAATGAGTGGTCAACAACAAGTGATATCTGAATTATCCAAAAAAATTCTGTAAAGTTTTAGAATAATAAATTATAAATTAGATGTATCATTATGTGTATATTATACAATATACTAACAACAAATACAAAAGAAAGTATTTTACTTGATTCAATTTGTTCAAGTTCAACAATTCTTTCTTCAACCTCAAACAGAAGTTTCTATGAGGTTATTAAAGATACAGTTTGGTACATGTTTATAGGGTTTCAAAATTAAAACCCGAACCGCACCACATATACATCAATTTTTAATTTTTAAAACCCAAACCGCACCATAACCCGCATAAACCCATATAGCTAACAGGTTAATTCAGTTCGGTTTATACGGTTTTACGGGTTAAGCTGGTTGGATCACTTGGATGAACACCCCTAGTTGTTAGTCCCGTAAGTTTCATAATTCTTACTCCATAGCCCCAACTTTTTCTTCATGCCTCCCTCCACTGCTCGGCACGCAACTGCCGTCACTACCACCATTCAGCCTTTGCCAATGCTTCCGCATGATTTTCACAGTATATTCCACACTCTAGCAATGTCCCGATTGTCACCTTTTCCTGCTAGTTGCTATAAATCGAAGACCGCAACTCCATTGAAACAAATCGCCGCTGTTCATTGCCATTAGTGTTCGATAGCCCCGTCCCGAAAGTCACCCTTCACCACCCCAATAGGGCCAAGCCTATGGTTGTCCCAATTTCACCGAAACTGTGAGAATTAAATGAACTCGGACATGGCCCAGATCGTGACCCGGATGAACCTTGTTGTTCCTCTACTAGTTCTCTCTTTCATTTTCTTCACTTACCTGTTCAACAAGTTACAGGTCAATAATCAAACGGCTCAAATCAGTTAAAGCATATTAGACGGCTAAAAAAAGCTCCAGGAATATATTGTTAAGAAAGAAGAATATTCCATATTTGAAGTTTGATGTGGTAATTACAGTTGATAAAAGGAGAAAAATGTGTACTAGCATGGACTGTGGTGGAAGAGGCAAGAATGGCCAAACAGAACAATTAAGGATGAAATTAGGGTTTAGGTGTGAATTGACGATGCCAAATCAGAAACAAATTCTGTTACCAAGTTCTGGGTTAAAACGAGTGGAAATCAGTCATCGTTGCGGACAGGACTTGAGTTCAACCATCAATTACTATGTTTCTACAAGGTTACGACAGCGTAGTGGACTTCGTGGACCGATCTTAACCTAGGTCATCAATTTTGACAAATATGGGAATTTGAAGGTACGGACATTTTCATTGCCATGATTGTGAACGTATTCGCATGCTTGAGAAACATTTGCACATGTTTTGCTGTGTAAAGTAGTTGAAGTCACCTTCTTCCTTCTTATCTGAAGGTTTTAGGTTTCATGGATAACAAGGTAAGAGATGCAAGTTCTAGTACTGTTAGCATGGCCCTGACTATCTAAGAGAAGCAGAAGATGTGATAATCAAAGTTACAAGCTCAAAATCTATTGATGTTGAGGGAGATTTGTTCACTGAAACAGATGTTGGAGGAGTAGTGGGAACAAATGATGGCAGAGCACACAAAATAGTTGGTGGCAAAACAAGCAAAAAGAGTGGTAGTGGAGCAAGTTAAGGAAATGAAAGCAGACGAAGTTCATACAAAGTATGCAGTCACTGAGGGTAGCGCAAACATGGATTTCTACTACAAGTTTTGTGATGTTCCTGAGTTGGGGAATGCTAGTTGAAGCAATATTAGTTATTGTGTGCAATAAGTAATGTGGTGTATGCAAGGTTTGTTAAAACAGGTTTTAGTATTCTTTTTGCTTATTAAAGGTTGTAAAATGCTGAACTTGACAACATATTTTGGTTTGGAATGGAATGAATTTTAGTTATTCTTTCAATAAACATGTTGCACATACCTATACCATGGAAGACTTAAAGGAAAGCAATATCATTAAGAGGTAATGATTGGCCTCAGACAAAATACAAAGTGTCTTGGACGTTTGAGGCATCACATGTTACAAAACTAAGTGTTTCACTTCACATATTATCCTAAACATCACATATCCATTTAAGAAAAACACAAAATATATCTACCCCAAGAAGTCCTTTCCTAATATTGTTCATCAATCCTTCCTGCTTGTGATGTAGAGGATGCTTGTGGTATAGAGTCTATAGTTGAAGGCCTGAATTAACATTATCTAACCACAATTTGTTTGCACCTAAATGTTTCCCATTTTGTTATCCATCTGGACCTTGAATTTCCTAAAATCTAAATAGGGCATGACAATATGAGCAGTTGACTACATAGTTTGGCTGCTGCTGTCAATATGAGAAGTTGTTGCTGTTCCTTGACTCAAAAACATCCTACTAGGCCTACAAAGCTACAATTAGGAAATCAATCACAAGAATTACACATATATATTATATTATTGTATATTCTAAACGAGAAAGGAGTTTTACTGTTCATCAACAGTAAAACATCCGTGGTCTTTTTTTTTTTTTTTTCACTTCTTCCAATTTATGGTCAAACCCCTTTTTGGTGCCTAAATATTTCATGTATGCCATAATGCTCCCCCATTTTCCCTTGCTGCTGCCAGCTAGAGGGTAGACATTTTGCTGACGGTGACATGATTGTCACATTATAAAGATTGGTAATATTACTAGCCAAAATAAACATTACAAGGACCCAAGACTATTTTGTCCCTTTTTTTGACACGTCTGCCCATTTCAATTTCTTTTTCTCGTACACAATGGTCAAATCTCTCATTTAGTCCCTGGATATAATATTTCTACCATAATGGTCCCCAACTTTCATGATATGCCATAAACATTTTTTTTTTGCTTTTGCTAATTAGAATTTTTATATACACTAGAAGTTAAAAGTTTTTAAGAAGAAGGGAAGAGGGCTATCGCGATCCCTGGTCACGGGTGTGGTAGGCTTTCAGATACTTGGCATAAACTTTTAGGAAAATAAAATTTTTGTTAATATATTTAAATTTAAGATGATAAAACCTTAAATAAAAGTAAAGGATATGCTTTCATTAACCATATTAAATACCAAAACATTTTTATTTTGCATGGTTTGACTCAGAGTTTTAGTTATATTGGTTTCATTCAAAGTTTTAATTAGTTGAAACAAATGCACATTTTTTTATAATATATGATCGTTTTACATAAATTTGATTTAGAGTTTTGATTAGTTGAAATAAATAAACAACTTGTATTATGCATCAGTGCACTATTTTTAAAAGGTTTTATTTTATCACTAATTTATTAGTGAGTAAAAATCTAGAAAATCTATACATATATACTATGCAATATTATCCTACACTTTGAACACTAGAAATTTTTTTTAATGGTTTTATTGAATTGATTAATAAAATTGCTTAATCATTTTTCGTTTGTTATCTTTAATGCCCTTTTGACACTAAATAAACATATCTTCATTTGATTATTCTATGTGTTTATAATTATTTATACTCAGATTTTACTTAATGTCAAGATAAGTTTTATCCTTTTGCATTGTTTCATTAACGACATATATTGATTATAATTATATTATAGCTAATATTGCTATAGAATGTACCCACATAACGCATTGGTCCCACATACCTCACTTACTTCTAAAAATCATTTTCACTATTTATCATGAAAGATGAACATTTTTTTTTTTTTGCATTTGCCTCTTTTTTCTTTCTTGTTGAGACACAATTGACCATTCATTAAGTTTGATTCCCTTTTCACAAGGTTCTTGCATTTCTTAGGGCCCATTTTACAATTTCTTCAGTTTTATGTTTTCTGGTTAAATGCCAATTTAATCCCCAAGCTTCTACTCTTTTCCATGTTAGTCCCTATTTTTCATCTATATTTTATTTTGATCCCTAAATTTAATAAATATTTAGCGAGATTCTTTCTATTTATTATCTTGGTCCAAAATTTTTATTGTTTTTATATGCTATATTCTAAAGTAAGATGTTGGTTATCATAATTTATTTATTTTGTGTTAAGCCATTTTTTTTTACGTTCATTACATCAACTATTAAGCCTTTAATACTTAATATTTTTTCATTTTCTATCTTGGTTCAAACTTTTTTTTGTTGCTTTTCTCTAATTTTTTGTTTAAAGTAAGACTTTAACATTATAATTTTTCTATTTCTGGCTATGGTTCTAATTGATTTTAATTAAGTATTTTTATTTTCATTTTATTTTTATCTTTATTAAGTTAATGGTTAAATTGTACATTCATTAACATAAATTAAGCACAAATTTATGTTTCAATCATATTATTTTGTTATTTATGATTACATTTTGTAGTATGAATTGTTGTCTATAGTTTAATAAAATAATTTGGTCCATAATTGCTAAAATTGAAAGTATTTTTTTAAATAAATTTCACATGGATATTAAAAATCAGAGTTTATAAAAGAGGGAAATTTTTAGTGAATTCTTTTTAATGATAAAATTATACATTATTTCAAAATACATATGACCTTATGTTCCTATTTATCTAATTTTAATTATTATTTAGGTTAGTTTGGCTTTACTTAATTTTTTTCTTATTTATTATTTAAATTTTTTATATTAAATTTGTTGTAAAAAATATCTGCTACCCAAGATTCCTCATATTTAGTATATATACTAAATGAGAAGGGGTTCGCAGGGGTTTACATCTGTGGAGTTCCTATCGTGACAAGAAAGTACTATGCTCTCAGCTCTCACAGACTAGAAAAAATAGGAAATAGGAAATAGGAAATGAATTTTAGTTACTGGTTTTCCCGTAATGAGCTGGTGGTCATAAGTTGGTTTCATTATTAAAAATCAGAAACTACATTGTTGACGTATCTGTATAAAATCTGCCAGTGAAGAGAAAATAGTTAGCGTCAATTATTTTCTTTTGGAATAGATATATTGTCGGGGTGGTAGTCCAAGAGTACTGTTGGTTGATGCTCTATCCGCCATACCAGCTGGATTGGGAAGCTAAAGGGGAAGAAGAAGAAGATGAACCAATGGGAAGCTGGTCCTGGGGCCCATGATAATGATGTTGGTAATGGGAATTAACAGGCTCCATAATAATCATGCTCAATCCTCTCTGGGTATAAAAAAGGCTTAAAAATCCGAAGATTAAGGCCAGCTAATTAATTGCTCTCTTTAGCTGCCAGTGGCCCCCTCTTTAGCTAATCAATCACCAAAGAAACAGTTCTCAGCTCACACAAACCTTCTCCGCTTGCTTTTCAGCTTAGCCAGCCATTTTACTCTTTCCCTGCAATTCTTTTGCCATTTCAAAAGTGGCAGTGAACATAAAAGATCTACTTCCACTACATATTTTGAGAAAAGATCAAGTATTGTTATTATCATTTTCAAGTGGATGAAAGTGTCATTGCAATTGGATCATAAACCTATTCAGCAGGTCTTGAGCTTCGGCGTTGAGCCTTAACAGGCTCCACCATTGATAATGCACCTTTCTCAGTAAATCATCTGAAGGTCCAGAAGCTTGGTTCATCGCACGAGTACACTTTGGCAAGAAAAATGTGGAGACCTGTAAAAGATACTCCGACACTCAAGTTAATAATGATTATGGTGTGGTATAAATACTAAGTAAAGTGATCTCATACCTGAAATGTGATTATGAATGCCTTTATGTAGCCTTTTGGGATAATGTGCTTTAAGATTTAGAACCATTAGATGGAGCGGTTAGCTCTTGAACCGTTAGATCTAGGGCATTTGTCCTTTGTGATCAGATTAGGCTTTAAATTCTTAATGAACCCAATTTTCTTTAAGATGGTGTTTAAGCCGAATGGGGGCCCAATTTTCTAATATGGGTACCATCATTTGCCCCCTAGCCTTAACAGGGCTCGATAGAGCTCTGGTAGAGGCTTATGGTACTTTTTCTAATTTTTAGGGAGGATAAAATAACCTTTTTTAAAGATATTTTCATTTTAGGAAAATACTTTTAGGGTATCCCTCATGAAGAAATATTTCTAAAAAATGATATTTTTTTAGAAATATTTCTAAAAGTACATTTTTGGAAATATCTTTAAAAATGATACTTCTTCGGAAATAAATTTTTAAAAAATAAAAACCTTGACTCGGTGGATATGCCACTGCTTGGAAGCCTTTGCTTCTCTTATAAGTTAATGGATCTACTGCCGCCTCCCCTCCCCCCTGTTTTTTCACTAGCTTCTTTTCTTCACGGCATGACTTGATTACCGTCACCTTGTTTATACTTCCATTTGGTTGACTCCCGTCATTTCTTTCCCTTAAGGCATAGGTTGACCACCGTCGCCTCATTCCTTCACCACATTTGGCTAATTACCGTCGCCTTTTTTTTTAAAGCATGGGCTGACTACCGTTGCCTTACTTTTTCAGGCATATGCTGACTACCGTCGCCTCACTTTTTCACTACCTCTGGCTGACTACCGCCGCCTATTTTCTTAAGGCATGGGCTGAATACGATTGCCTCACTTTTTCACTACCTTTGGCTGACTACCATCACCTCTTTTCTTAAGGCATGGGCTGACGACCGTCGCCTCACTTCTTCACTACCTCTGGCTGACTACCGTCATCTATTTTCTTAAGGTATAGGTTGATTACCATCGCCTTACTTCTTCAAGCGTGGCCTGACTAACGTCGCCTCTTTTCTTAAGGCATAGGTTGACTACTGTTGCCTCACTTATTCACTACCTCTGGCTAACTACCATCGCCTTTTTTCTTAAGGCATGGGCTGACTACCATCGCTGCCCTTCTTCACTACCTCTAGCTAACTACCGTTGCCTATTTTCTTAAGGCCTAGGCTGACTACCGTCGCCTCATTTCTTCACTATTTCTGACTGACTACCATCGCTTCTCTTTTTAAGGCATGGGCTGACTACTACCACCTCACTTTGACCACCACATCCTTGTTTTGACCACTGCCACCTGATTTTGACTACCTCCATAAATGCTTTTTCTTACTTATAACCAGTGTTATACCTTTTTAAAATAGTTACTTAATGCCTTCCAAGGTATTAAATGACCTGGGAAACTGTTTATTTGTTTCCTTTCTCTATAAAAGGTGGAGGGTGTTGCCCTTATTTTTCATTTTGGCCCTTGAAGGCTTTCCTCCCTCCTCTACATTCTCTATATTTGGTTGTGCTTGCTCTTGTTACCTGGTAGCTGGTACTTCTTCTAGTAGGTATGTCTTCTTTCTTTAACACGTTATTTTCACTAGATGGTGGTAGTGAAAGTTATTCGGGAACCCCTACCGAGGTCGCGGGGGACACTGTATCAGACCCTGTTATTCGTGTTTGGGCAATCTTTTCCAAGCTCTTAGATATACCATATGGCATTGCTATTCCTTTGCACTTAGTAACTATTGTTAATCCAAGAGACTTTCTTACACTCTCAGATAAAACGAGAGAGGTACTCGACAGGAAAGCTAGATTGGGTAAGTTGAAGGTTAGGAAAAGGTTTGGGAAGCTAATGTGCGGCCAAGAAGAAGAATTTTCTAACCCCGAACCTGATTGGGAGGACTTGTTAGATCACCGAGATGTCACTTTTTCCTTAGAGTATTGGCAGGTTAACTTCCTTTGTTGCTTCTGCAACATACCTTCTTCTTACAAAATTCGTTTACTCTCTCCTAGAGATCGATTTGATGTCACCCTTGCTGACAGATTCATTCCCTTCTACTGGGATCAATTTGAAGTTGGATTATCCTTACCATCTTCCCTATTTATCTTGGACCTCCAAAACTATTTTCTGATTCCTCCTTTTCAGTATTCTCCAAATAGTTGGAGGTACATAATATCTTTTGTCGTTATTACTAAGAATCTTGGTATAGAGCCCTCGATGCCTCTATTTTGGTCATTTTTTCATCTTCAATCCGTCCAAGGTGGCTAGTACGCATTTCACCCAAAAAGCCCTTTTATTATTTATGGAGTTAGTACCATTAAAGGTTGGAAGAATAGGTTCTTTTTACTTAAGCCGAGGGATGGGCCCTGGTCATTTCCTACCGAGGCATGGGTTTTTAACACCTATGAGAAGGAAGATCTCAATAAAATTGTTCTCTCTCAACATTCTGAAGAGGAGGAGTTGTCATTCCAATTTCTTAGAGAGGTGGTGGGCGATAATGGCCTTGCCCAAATTGATGGATGTCTAACCCTAGAGTTCTTTTCAACTCATGGTGTGTAGTATTTTCTCCCGTTAACCACTTTTTCCTAATTCCCACCTTATTCTCTCTTTTTTTCTTTTGCAGCTTTTGGTGTTCTTAGCTCTGAAAAAGGCTTCTCTCTGTTAACTTAGGTGAAAAAGAAGAAGAAGAAAATGGAAGCCAAGGATTTTATTAAAAAGGCTTTTACGTGTGGGAAGTCTGTTGAGAGGCCGCAAACCTCTTCTGAGGTTCCTCCCATTCCTTCTGTTGTTTTGGTGACCGCAGCTCCCTTTGCCCTCAACGTTCCTCCAGCTAAGGGGAAGGGTAAGGCAAAGAAATCGAGCTCCTTTGTTAATTCTCCTGACATTACGGCAATATCATAAATGGTTGGAGTGCTCCACATAGATGCTACTAATCAATCTTTTTCTTCCTTTGCTAGCCTTGTGGCTAACGTTATTCAACATGACTTTGAGGTTCCTTTATCTACTTGTTTCTCTTTACTTTCTAGTTCTGAACTTGCTTGTATGAAAGCACTGACTTTTCCTTCTTTGCTATGCGCAGGTTCTTACTAGTTCACTTGCTCTTTATGAGCATGCTAAGGGTCTGGATGATGGTAATGTTGAGGTTCAAGAGAGCGAGAGAAATTTGGTGAAATCATCCAAAAAACTTCAATGACTCCATTCTTGGGAAAAAAAATGAAGATTCATGATGGTCAGCTTGAGAAATAATTGGACGAGGCCCAGGATTCTTTAACATCTAAAGACGAGGAGCTCATAACCCAAGCAGAGGAATTGAAGGGTGCTCGTGCTTCCTTGATTCTTAAGGAACAAGAGCTGAATGAGATCTTTTCCAATGTTAAGGGTGTCTTATCTTGAAGGCATCAATGATTTCGGGAAGGTGTTGTCTCATGTTTACCAAGGAATCAATTTATCTCACCTGTCGCAACTTCCTGACATTTTAGATGGTGATGGTCACCTAGTGCTGGACTTGGTGAACCTTTATGACCAACTTCTAGAAAGGTTGCGTGGGCCCTTTTCGACTGGTCATATTCCCATCGCTGTTGATGGCATTTGACGAAAAAAAAAGTAGGTCGAGGCTAGACCACTGGGAAGCCATTGAAGGTTCTCCAGTCGGTTCATTCCAGCTTTCATCCTACCCCAGCTAGGTCTCTGGTGCAAGGTGACAAAGCCGAGGACTTTAACGAGAATTGACATGCTAGTTCTCACTCTTTTCTAATAGTGTAGTCAGCATTTATCTTCGAATTTCATCGAATTATGCCCTGGCTGTTGTTTTTCTTGAAGACATATGGCTTTTCTTTTTATCTTTTAATGCTTTGCATCTTCTCAGCTTCATTTGCCACCTCTAGGCTCTTTATATTGTGTTTATCTTATCCTAAGGTGTGCATTTTCACATGCGATACTATGTCTTAAATGCACTTCATCTTATTGATAACATTTTTTTAAGACATCGACATTCCACGTTCTTGGTACTTCCGTACCATCTAAGTGCTTAAGTCTATATGCCCATTTTTCAGTGACTTTTTCGATAACATAAGATCCCTCCCATCAGTGATTCTTTTGTTCAACTCCTGTCGAGAGGCTTCTGCTTAACGCAACACCAAGTCTCCCACCCGGAAGTGTCTTGGCTTGATCTTGGAGTCATAATACTTGGCCACCCTTTCTTTATAAACCGAAATCCTTATTTCAGCAGCCTCCCTGAGCTCATCCAACATATCTAGGTTGACCCTCAGCTTTTCATTGTTTGTCTCTTCATTAAAATGAAGAACTCTATAACTAGGGAAGCCGATTTCCACTGGTACGATAGCCTGAGTTCCATATGTTAAACGGAAATGAGTTTCTCCTGTAAAAGTCTTATATGTTGTTCGATGAGCCCAAAGGACTTCTGGGATCTAGTCAACCCACGCTCCAAGGGCTTGATCTAGCTTCTTCCTTAAAACTTCAAGAATGGATTTGTTGGCGAGTTCCACAAGGCCATTGGACTGTCGCCTCATTACTGAGGTTCGGTAGTTGAAGATATTTAGTTTGTCTAGGAACTTGAAGAACCTCTTCCCTGTTAGTTGTGTGCCATTGTTGGTGACAATCTCTCGTGGGATGCCAAATCTACATATTATTTGTTGCCATACAAAGTTCTTTGTCTCTTACTATCTAATTTTTGCTAGGGGTTTCACCTCAACCCACTTAGTAAAGTAATTAATGACAACTATCAAGAATTTCCTCCCCCCTGAGGCAAGCACAAATGGTCCAAAGATGTCCACCCCTCATTTTGCAAAGGGCCATAGCGTAGTGATTGGAGTCATTTATTCCCTGTGTTTTTTTTATACTGTGCCAAACCTTTGACATTTGTCACATTTCTTGACAAACTTGGTTGCGTCATTTGCTAACGTAGGCCAATAATATCCTTGAAGGATGATTTTTCTGGTTAAGTTTCTAGCACCAATATGATTCCCACAAATGCCTTCATGAACTTCTCACAGCGCATAATTAGCCTCTTCTGCCGAAAGACATCTTCTATATGGGGCTGTGAAAGACTGAAAATATAGTGTGCCGTCTTCGGATAGTTAAAACTTAATGGCTTTTCTTTCTAGCTTGGTCGCCTCCTTAGAGTCCTTTAGAAGTTAGCCTGTGGACAAGTAACTCCTTATTGAGTGCATTCATCCCATATTTTCACTTTGCAAAATGGCCATGACTATACTTTCACAAGTACTTGGCTTTTCGATAGCATCAATGTGAAAATTTGTGGGTGCCTCGAATGTTAAAGCTACTCTAGCTAGAGCATCTACTTGACTATTTTCAGTCCGCGAGATATTTTCAATGGTCACCTTCTTGAATGTTACCATCATATTTTTTAGTGCATCATAGTATTTAATCATTGTAGGTACCTTGGCTTTATAGTCGCCTTGAGCTTGTTTGGTGACTATGTGAGAATCACTTCAGAGTCTTACCTTTCTTATCCCCAGGTTCTTCTATATTCACAGTGCTATGATGGCTGCTTCATACTCTGTTTCATTATTCGTGGCCTTAAAATTAAGGTTGAAAGCATAGTTTGCCCTTACCCCATCTGGGCTTACTAGGACTATTCTAATACCACATCCTTTAAAACTGGATGAGCCATCCATATGTGCTATCCATTCTCCTATCACCTTTGTGGTCTGGTGAGGAGTGCACTTAGAGATAAAGTCTGCCAATACTTGTAATTTAATATTTAGTTGGGGGACATAGTTTATGTCAAACTCGGTAAGTTCCATGCTCCATTTTGTAAGTTTTCCTAATAATTCTAGCTTTTTGATGATTTACCGCAATGGATATGAAGTAGGCACAATTATGGGATAAGAGTGAAAGTATGGTCGAAGCCTTCTTGCTTCAATGATGAACATCAGTATTATTTTCTCTACTTCAGGATATCTAGGCTCTACCCCTTGAAAGACTTAATTAATAAAGTATACTGGATTTTGGGTTCCCTGTTTTTCCTGGACGAAGGCTGCCGCCCCTATTTCTTGAGTAACTAATAAGTAACATATAAGGGGTTCGCCTATCCATGGGCTTTTAAGAACAGGCAGGGAACCTAATTCACCCTTAATTTGATTCAAGGCTTTTTGACATTCTTCATCCCACAATGGAGGTGAATTCCCTTTTTTCCTTAACGCACGGAAGAATGGAAGGCACTTCTTGGTTGATCCTGCCAGGAACCTTCCAAGGGCCGTGATTCTTCCTACTAATGTTTGTACACCTTTGATGTCCTTTGGTAAATCCATGTCAAGTACTGCTTTCACCTTTTCTAGGTTGGCCTCTATGCCTCGATAAGTGACATGTAGCCTAGGAATTTTCCTGAGCTTACCCTAAAAGCGCACTTGGCTAGGTTAAGTTTCATCTTATATTTTATCAAGGCATTAAAGGTTTCCTTTAGCTCTACAATATGATCTTGTCTTAGCTTGGTCTTAACTAGCATGTCATCTGCATAGACCTCAACATTTCTATCGATTTGCTCTTTGAAAATTTTGTTCATGAGCCTTTGGTAGGTAACCTCGACATTCCTAAGGCCAAAAGGCATTCTAGTAAAACAAAATAGACCTTGGTTTGTCACGAAGGCAGTGTCAATTTCATCATCTGGATGCATCCAAATTTGGTTATAGCCATTAAATGTATCCATGAAGCTAAGCATTTCATGAAATGCCGAGACGTCAACTATGGCATCAATTTGAGACAAGCGGTAACAATCCTTAGGACATGCTTCATTAAGGTCTGTAAAGTCATTGCATATTCACCACCCTTTGGTGATCTTTGGGACCATTACAACATTACAGGCTCAATTTGGATATTTGACTTTCTTTATAAAGCCGGCAGTTAGGAGCTTCTCTACCTCTGCCTTAGCAGCTGCTTTCCTTTCGGGTCCAAAGTTCCTCTGCTTCTGCTGAATTGGGTGCTTTCCTGGCATGATGTTAAGTTTGTGGGTAAGGACCTTTGGGTCAATTCCTGGCATATATTTTGCTGACCAAGCGAAGACATCATAGTTTTTTTTTAGGAAATCAATCAACTCTTCCTCCTCTTCTTTGCTGAGGGTAGTTCCTACCTTGGTCTTCTTACTAGGGTCTACATTGTTGAGGATTATCTCTTTCATTACCTCCATGGGTGTTCCTTTTTTTTCCTTCTCTTGGGTTTGCATATCTAGGTTATCAGGATGGGGCAACCAAGTGATTGCTAAGATTGTCTCTGCTATGCTAGGGCAGATGATTGTCATTCCATCTTTGGTTGGGAGGGTTATCTCCAATGTTTTGGGTCTTATATGAATGTCAAATTCTTGCATAACGTAGAATCCAATCAACCCATTTTAGGTTGCAGGCGCATCAATGATCTTGAACTTGACCATCTTTGTAACTTCCTTATTCTCTCTATCCCCAAATGTTATTGGAAGCACGACCTCCCCCACTACTGGTAAAGGCTTGTTTCCTGGTCCCTTGATTTGATGATGGTGAGGCTTGATCCTTTCTTTGTCGAACGTCATTCTTTCTGATAGCCAAAGGCTATCGCCTCAATCTGGCCGAACACCCTGCCACAACAATGGCCAGAAGAACTGGCGCTTCCCGGGAACAGGTGGAATCATGCACCTCGGGAGATAGCCGGAGAGCTCCGAGCCTCGGCACGCCAGTAAAACTTGAGGACTCTATTCGCCCCCCAAGGTTGTGAACAGCGCGCCTTCGGAAAAGTGGCACCAGACATTGCTGCCCGAACATGATATCCCCGAAGGCGGAACCCCCTGGAACTGGGAACCCCCGAATTGAGGGTATGCTTCCCGAAGAGGCTCTGTCCGAACTAGAGGACGACCTCGCCCAGGGACCTCGGGAGTATGGCAGGAGCATTTAAGGAAGCATTTAAGGAAGCCTTTGACACGTCCCACCACAGACGTAAAAAGTCGCCCTGACGCGCAGACGCCATCAGAATCACATCATGGCCCGTCCCAGCACAAGGCTCGAGGCCATCTAGTTACCAACTATCTGTCCCCTACGCCCAGAAGTTTAGGAACATCCGACCGCATACGTGTCATGATCTGAACGGGCTACGTATTCCTTTATATACAGGAAATAAATACTTGACAGGAGGTTGGTTGGCCGGAGATATAGTTCCCACACTCTGAGAAAATACCAGGCGAGACTTTTCTACTTTTCTCTTTGAGCTGGTGACTTTCTCCTTTTTCCGGCCACCACTGACTTGGGCGTCGGAGGCTCCCCCCCCGAAAAAACACTCCGGGGGCCTCCTAACCCTGTTTACCAGCTTTACAGGTACTCTCCTTGGGGCGATCCACCTTCCAGGCGTCCTTCCTCCTAGAAGTCTCTTCAACAGTCATCATGACTCAAAACGATGAGGCCCCAGGCCATCATTTGGCGCCGTCTGTGGGAACCCGCTCGCAAATCGCCGTCGTTGAGACTCGGCGTTCTAAGGACAAGGGACTCCCAAGGTCCTCGTCCGCGCCTGAGATACAATCGGCCGCTGAGCAGACACTCCCAGAGACTTCTACGCCCGAGGAAGACCGCCCTCTGGTAGTCACCATGAGCTTCTTGAGGGACTTTCAGCGCTCGGTCGTTGCTGAAATGACTCAGCAGATCGACCGAAGATGGCCACAGCAGTCACAGGCCCAGAAACCCTCTTCATCAGCACGCCCTCGGGAGAGAAGCCCCAAGTCTACGTACCGCAGTTCAGGAAGTGGAGAGCCTCGCGAAGAATCATCCACAGAAGATATAGCCCTCGGGAAACGGCCTGTGGGACAAACCGGGTCCAAGCGACCGAGAGTCTCACAGCGAAGCAGTTCGTTGCCCGAGGGGAGGTCCCTGACCCCTCCGCGCCGAACTCGCCCCCCGAAAAGGCGCCGTCGATCTCCCTCCCGCGAAAATGGTCCTAGCGCCACTGCGCTTATGGAAAGGATATTGGCACGGCTGGACAGAGTGGAGAAGCAAGTGGCCAGAAAACCTGTTTGGGACAGGCTGTCGGGGGCATTATGCGAAGATGACTCCCCGTTTATTCGCGCCGTCGTTGAGGCAGCTATGCCAGGCGACTTCAGAGTGCCTAAGCTGGAGATCTATGATGGCCGGACTGATCCACAGGCCCATCTGACGAAGTACAGACGGAGCATGATAATGCACGGAGTGCTTCGAAGTCACCCTCACGGGCCCAGCAACAGCATGGTACAATTCCTTGCCCCCAGGGACTATCACTGAGTTCCAGGACTTGTCCACAGCCTTCACCCAGCAGTTCATTGGGAGCAGGCCGACGGCCAAAATGCCTGTACAGATGTTCGACATAGAGCAGAGAAACGGAGAGACAATCCGAGACTATGTCGAACGATTCAACAGGGAATCATTCAGCGTCCCGGACTTCCGGCCCGAAATCCGCATCCTCGCTATGACACGGGGCCTTCGGTGTGACTCACAGCTGTTCTACGAGTTCTCAAAGGACCCCCCGGAGACCCTCGGAGAATTTTACTGAAGGGCAGAGCAGCACATGACAGCCGAGGAATTGAGGATGGCGGGGCCGAAGTCTGATCATCACCGCGCCGAAGGGTCCAGTCAGCAAGCTCGGCATCTTTCTGAACACACAGGCCGACCACGACGAATGCGAGGAAGGAAACCTCAGAGTTTCACGCCCTTGAGCACGACACGGACCAACATTCTCATGGCGCTGGAAAGGCAAGGGACGCAGATTCGGCGGCCAAAAGCCATGGCTGCCGATAATAAGAAGAATGCCAAGAAGTTCTGCCAGTTTCATCGCGACCACGGTCATGACACCGAAGACTGCTTCCAGCTGAAGAAGTACATAGAGTCGCTGATCAAACAGGGCCAACTTCGCAAATACCTGCGGATGCCCTCTCCAAAAGGCAGAAAAGAGGAGGAAGAGAGGGCCGAAAACGAGGACTATGACTCCGACAGGCGGAGAAACAGAAGTCCAAAAAGGCGCCTTCCACCTCCAGTAGGGGTCATCCAAACCATCATCACGGGGCTCCCATCCTCGGAAAGAAAGCGGAAGGCCAGAGAAATTGCAGTTATGGAGTATCAAAGTCCATCAAAGAAACTGGCTCGCAAAGATGGCTCCACCGTCGTCTTCCCCCACGACGACCCGCTGCTGATAATGGCGAGAATAGGGAACTGGGATGTCAAGAGAGTGTTGCTTGATGATGGCTCAAATGCTGACGTCCTATTCTCGCACTTACTGCCGAGCTTGGGCATCTCCAGCAGCGAGCTTAAACCTGTCACCACGCCCACCTTCGGCGTTGGGCCATCCGAACTACCCGTCCTCGGATGGATCGACCTCCCTTTGATGATGAAAGGCACTTCGGTAGACGGAGCAGCTGAGTTGTACGCGTCCACAATGGCAAGATTCATCGTCATGGACGTCCCGTCTTCGTACAACGCCATCCTTGGAAGGCAGACTCAGGGGAACCTGCACATTCGCCCCGATGTGAAGTACTTGACTGTCACATTCGCCACCAAGGATGGAGATGCAGAGGTCTTCATCGACCAAGCCGAGGTAAGAAAGGTGTTTGTAAAAGCACGAAAGGCTCCGACAAACAGCTCTACACAAACGGTGGAGGCAAAGGCGCAGGAGAAAGGCAAAGAAGGAGATCCCGCAGAAGCAGAAACGGAAGCAGTAGATCTTGTCCCAGGACAATCTACCCGAATAGGGAAGAGCTTGGCCAAAGGTGATAAGGAAAATCTTGTATCCTTTTTGCTGAAAAATAAAGATCTGTTTGCCTACTCGCCGAAAGACATGCCAGGAGTGAACCCTGGCATAATACAGCACAGCCTCAAAGTAAGCCCGGAAGCAAAACCTATCAGGCAAAAGAAACGAAGCATCTCAGCCCACAAAAGCAACTTTGTGAAAACCGAAGTCCAGCGCCTATTGGATGCTGAAGTTATCAGGGAGGTAAAATACCCCGAATGGTTAAGCAACGTGGTCATCGCCACAAAAGAAGGTAGCAGCAAACTCCGGATGTGCATTGATTTCAGAAACTTGAACGATGCTTGCCCGAAAGACTCATTTCCCCTCCCGCCAATAGATCAACTGGTAGATTCAACGGCCGAATACGGGCTCCTGAGCTTCCTAGATGCCTTCAGCGGCTACCATCAGATAAGGATGGACCCCGAAGATGAAGAGAAAACTGCCTTCATCACCGAGGGAGGAACATACTGCTATGTCAGAATGCCCTTCGGGCTCAAAAATGCAGGAGCCACCTACCAGAGACTGATGAACAAGGTCTTCAAGGACCAAATGGGGAGAAACATGGAGGTATATGTTGATGATATGATAGTCAAAAGCAAGCTGCCCGGCTACCACGTTGCAGATTTGGAGGAAACCTTCCAAAAGCTCAGAGCCTTCGGGATTCGCCTTAATCCCGAGAAGTGTATCTTCGGCGTGACCTCGGGAAAATTCCTTGGGTACATGGTATCCGAAAGAGGCATAGACGCCAATCCTGAGAAGATTAAGGCTCTGCTTGAGTTCCGAACTCCTGCCACAGTCAAAGACGTGCAGAGACTAACCGGAAGAATAACCTCTCTGAGCAGGTTTATTTCCAGGTACGGAGATAGGTGTAGACCTTTCTTCAAAGTCCTCACAAAGGCAGCAAAGATGGAAGGCGACCTCGGAAGAAACAATCATCCTTGGGATGAAGATTGCCAAAAGGCCTGGGAAGAACTCAAAGTCTACTTGGCCAGCCTGCCGACTCTGCGACAACCTCGGGAGGGAGAACCCCTCGTACTGTACCTCGCCGTCACAGAAAAGGCCGTGAGCTCGGTCCTGGTGAAAGAAGAAGGGCCAAAACAATGGCCGGTCTACTACGTCAGCAAGTCCCTGCATGGCGCCGAAGTCAGGTACCCTTTGCTTCAAAAAGCTATATACGCCTTGGTGCTTGCAGGAAGAAGACTGCGACCATATTTCCAGGCTCACCCCATCATCGTCCGAAGTAGTCTACCACTACGGGATGTTATGAAGAGAGTTGACCATTCGGGAAGGCTCTCCAAGTGGTGCATAGAGCTTGGCGAACACGAAATCACGTATGAGCCTCGGAAGGCCATAAAAGCCCAAGCATTGGCAGATTTTATCGCCGAAATACCCACCACTGAGGAGAACCACCCAGATCCGAAAGAATGTGAGCCAGAATGGACCTTGCATGTTGACGGAGCCTCGGGGTCCGAACACCAGGGAGCTGGAATAGTTATCAGAGGACCCGAAGGCCTAGAGGTGATGAAGGCTATCAAGTTCAGCTTCAACGTCACCAATAATGTGGCTGAGTATGAAGCCCTCATAGCGGGATTACGCTTGGCCAGAAATATTGGCGTGAGAAACTTAAGGGCTCACAGCGATTCCCAGCTGGTAGTTCGGCAGACGGCAGGAGATTATGGGGCGAAGGACCCAATCTTGGCAAAATACCACGAGCTGGTAACAAAACTCATCCAAGAGTTTGACGCCGTGCGGATCGAAAATGTACCCCAGCGGAATAACATTGAGGCAGATTGCTTAGCGAAGTCCGAAACATACACCGAGGTGCTAGACCATCCAAGCATCTCCGTGCTAAGCGTAACGACCTCGGGAACAGGTGGAAGGACCCCATAAAGAGATACCTTGCAGAGAATGAGCTTCCCGAAGACGCCGGCAATGCTGCAAGACTGCGAAGACGCGCCGGAAGATTCTTCCTGATTGGTGAAGAGTTATATCGGCAAGGATATGCAAATCTGCTGCAGAGATGTGTGGGCGAAGAGGATACTGAGGTGGTCCTCGAATAAGTTCACGAAGGCATGTGCGGCTTGCACATTGGAACTGATGCCCTTGCAACAGTGATACTCCGCCAAGGATACTTCTGGCCTACCCTGAGAAAGGACGCAAGGCAGTTCGTCCAGAAGTGCGGTAGTTGCCAGAGACATGCAAAAATCCAGAGGATACCCTCGGAAATGGTAACGTCGGCAGACTATCCTTGGCCCTTCGCAGTCTGGGGTATAGACCTTATTGGGCCACTCCCCACAGCGCCCGGAGGCGTGAAATTCTGCGTGGTAGCAGTGGACTATTTCTCAAAGTGGGTAGAGGCAGAACCACTAGCAACTATCTCGGCAAAAGAAGTGCAGAAGTTCGTATGGAAGAACATCGTATGCAGATTTGGCATACCGAGGGTACTAGTAGCTGATAATGGATCCCAGTTCATAGACAAAGGATTCCAGGAATTCATCAGCAACCTCGGAATAAAGATGCACTTCGCCCCAGTAGCTCACCCCCAAAGCAATGGGCAGGTGGAAGTATCAAACACGACCATAAAAGATGGCCTGAAAAAGAGACTTGGGGAAGCCAAGGGGAAATGGCCAGGAGAACTCCAAAGTGTATTGTGGAGCTACCGAACGACGCCACGAAGAGCCACAGGGGAAACTCCCTTCTCACTCATCTTCGGAACAGAGGCCATTATCCCAATAGAGATAGTTCAGCCTTCAATACGGGTGGAAGTATTTGATGAAGGCGGAAACGACCTCGGTCTGAGAACTAAGCTCGACCTTGTGGCCGAACACAGAGAAATAGCCGAGCTGAGAAGAAAAGCTTTCCAGCAAAGAGTGGCCGCGGCTATCAACTTAAAAGCCAGGCCAAAAGAAATCAAAAAAGGAGACCTCGTTCTCCGAAAGGCCGACTTTGCACCTCGAAGGCCATCTCACGGAGTACTTCGCGCAAATTAGGAAGGACCTTATCTGGTTCTCACCGAAGTACGAAAAGGCGTGTACAAGCTTGGCGACGCCGAAGGCGTAGAATTGAAAAACACTTGGCATTCAGACGCCTTGAAAAAATTCTACGCCTAAGGTTGAGCGGAGGAGATATATTGTACAAGAAATATTCTAAGTACAGAATGGTCTGGAGAAGAATGGTCTTGAGAAAATTTTTTAAGTATACCAAATTGTCCAAGACAAAATTCCGCGAAGGTGCTCGCCACGAAAAAAGCTGATGTGACTTCCCGAAGTCCCTTGAGCCACTATGCTCGGGAAAAATGGGAAACAAGAATCTTGCAAAGGTACTCAGCATAATCAGTGCAGAGAAAATTTTCCGAACACCCTTGAGCGAACATGCTCGGGAAAAAGGGAAAGCAAGAATCTTGCAAAAGTACACGCCAAAACAAAAGCAGAGGTAATTTCCGAACACCCTTGAGCGAACGTGCTCGGGAAAAAGGGAAATGAGCAATCTCGTGAAAATTTTCCTAAGTCCCTTGAGCAAATATGCTCGGGACAATAGGAAGACAGAAAAATTTGGCTGAAGGTTTTCCGAAGTCCCTTGAGCGAACATGTTCGGGATAAAAGGAAACAAAAAGCCTGCAAAAGACTTAGCCAAATTTTTACAAACTTTCCTGAAAGTCTCTTGAGCGAGCACACTCGGGACAAAGGAAGGTAAAAAGTTTCTTTGGTTGCAGGTTTTCCGAAAGTCTCTTGAGCAAACGTGTTCGGGACAAGTGGAAATGAAGAAACTCGCAAGAAAGGACTTAGCCAAAAGATTGTTCATTTAGAGCAAACGCTGCCTTACAAAGGGAGTGCCCAAAGAAGGAGCACAAATGAGAAAAATAAGAGGAGCCCTAAAACAAACTAGGGAGAGCCGGGCGGACGAAGACCAGGAAGCTTCAGATGCTCGACCTTAGACCACTGCCACCGAGGTCCCTCAGGAATATTTAGGCCCTCCAGAAAAGAGAGGTCCAAATCTGGGAACCTCTGCAGGACTTGGTGCCGAGCAAGGCAGAAGCCGTCCTGAAAGGTGACCTTGGCCATTTGATCAGAAGTATGTTTTTGAACGCCAAGGACGTTGAGCTCGTCCCTCAGCTCAGCAACCTTCTCCTCCAGCTCGCTTATCCCCAGCGTCTCTTCGGACTCCTTCTTCAGAGCCTCGACATCGGCTCGGAGAGCGTTGTTCTCATCCGTCAACCTCGCCGCAAGACTGTCAGAAACAGCCTTGTCCTTGACAAGATCTCCGTTGGCGGCGAGCAGCCCCTTTACTTGGTCGCCGAGGTCGGCAATCTTCCGGGAGGAGTCCTTTTCAAGTTCTTCTCTCTTCTTCGAGAACTCCTCCCGAACGGCGACGATTTGCTGAGAACAATCCGCTGCCAGCTGCTGGTTGCTGGCGACCAGGTTCGCAAGCGAAGCCTTTGCTTCACTGAGTTCTCGCGAAGTCGCATCCTTGGAGGCAGCCTCTCTGGCCACCCGAACTCGGAGGTAACCAGCGTACTCCAGCAGCTACGGCAAGGCAAAAGTCCAGGTTAGTACAAGTCTAAACACTTAGAAAATTAAGGAAAAAGAGTGTAAAGACTAGACCTGAGCAGCGTGGTCGGTGACTTTTGCGGCGAGGGTATTATCCCTCGGGTGAGCCGCTGCAATGGCCCAGAAGGAGGCATCAGTGGTCATCCCCTTCCAAATCTCCTTTGTCATTCTTGGACAATCGTCGGAGAACAAATTCATATCCTCCGTGATTGTCCAAAAGGGCTCCAAGGGGATCTTCCCCTCAGGGATTTTTGCATCGCGGAGGGCCCGTTTCCTCTCATGAATGCCCCTCCAGCCAGCAGTAAGAGGCTCCTCTGAAAGTGAGAAGGAAGTTAGGAGTAGAAGAAAAATTCGCGAAAAGCAAAAGAGCTGAACTTCGCGTGAAGGCGTACCTGGAGGAACCTCGGAGACAGTGTCCTCGGGATCCTCGGGCCCCTCGGTAGAAAGACCCTTACCCTTCTGCCGGTACCGCTCCTCGGAAGTAGGTACTTCTACCACTACAGTGTTTCTGGGGGCCTCGAGGACGAGAGGAGGCACCTCGGCGGAAGTAGCGGGGACCTCGGCCGGTGGAATTTCAACAAGACCAGCCTCTTCGCCAGCTTCTTCTTCCGAAAGCTCTGGCTGAGGAGGCTGGATAGCCTTCCTAGCTCGCTTCGCCGAGGGCCCCGCCCCTGTCAACTTCCTTCTTCGGGAAGCCGCCTTCTTTGTCTGCTCCCCCTTCTCCACTTGGCCAGAAAAGAGGGCCTTGTAATAGGCGGCAGCCCCATCGCCCATCTCTGAAAAAGAGAAGAAATATCAGCGTAAGTCCGAGGAAAAAGTATAAAGGGGTGGAAGATTACTCACTTTCGGCAAAAGATTCGAAAGAAGTCTCCCCCTTAAGGAGCTTGACCAGCCAGGAGTCCTTCCCGGTGATGGCGGGAGCGGGCATATTGAGGTCAGTCTCGTGCTCCTTAACCACTTTCAGCTCCCGAAGGACTTCTTCGGTTATCCACCTCCAGTTGATAGGAAAGGGGTAAAGAGCACGAGGAGAGACCTCGGGAGCCCAGTCAGCGACTGCCCGAATGCGGGCGTCGAAATCCGCGAACACGGAAGCCAACGGTGGGGTCAGCAGCATCCTCGGATCAACGACGTCTGCGTTCAACACTCCCTGAGCCCATCTGGTCGGGACACCAGACCAGTTCTTATCCACCTTCAGGAAAAAGAACTTAGGCTGCCACCCCCGCCAGCTATCCTTTGTGTCGAAGGTGAAGGTGAATTTTTTGCTCCCGGATCCCCGAGGCAGCAGGAAATAGAAGCCACCCTTCGGGACCACGTAGAGCTTGTAATACTGCATGAAAATGATGAAGTGGGGCTCTATCCCGAACACGCCACACATGCAGAGGTAGGCGTTAAAATAACAGTACGCGTTCGGGGGAAGCTGGTTCACAGCAATGCCATGGAATTGGCAGAACTCGCAAACCACCTTCGGGGGAGGATACCGAAGACCGGCCTTCAGTTGGGCTCGGAAGACGGTAACCTCGTCGCCGCGGTTTGAAAAAGCAAAATGGCTAGAGCGAGGCAGCCTGGTCACAGCGTAAGAGGGAAGAAAGAATTTTTTCTTCCACCTCTCTAGTTTTTCGGGGGTGGTACAGCAAGGATGGGCCAGAAGAGGTTTCCAGCTCTCGGGAACAGGCATCGTAGACATGAAAAAGAGTTTGAGATGGAAAAGAAAATAGTTTCCAGAAAAAACTCAGAAGACGAGTTTGGAAAAAAAACAACAACAGTTTTCCAGAAAAACTCAGAAAAATAGAGGAATCAGAGTACTCTGGAAATCAAAACCCACCAAAAGATTTGCCTGAGGACGCCGTCGTGAAAGTTGGTAGGAAAAGCTCTGATTAAAGAAGCTCCGCCACAGAAAGCAAGATAAAACACAAGAACAGAAGGCAAAGCAGAGAGAGAGCAGAAAAACAGTAAGTGGGACTTATGATGGAATAGGCTATTTATAGGCCAAAGGTGGGTAGCCGAAAAGAGATCATAAGTACCCATTGGAGGCGAACCGTCGCCGTAACTGCCCACTGCACCCGAAAAGGCGCGCCCTCTGTAAATGACGCGTCTCTCTTCCAATGGCAAGAAGCCGCGTGTCAACCACTGCGCAGAAATAGGGGACGTGCCTCCCCAAACGTCCCTGGAAAACCGGGACACACCTCCTGATTGGGACACATCGTTTGACATCCCTGAAAAGTGGAGACGCGCCGCTCAGTCTGACATGCTTGGCCATCAGACCTGCAGAAATAAAAAGCAGGCCACCTCGAGGACACCAAGAGACAGGCTATGGCTGAACAGCCCATGACTTTTGGGCAAGAGGTGTATCTTCGGTACAGGCTTTGCCTCGGAGACACCAAAGAATAGGCCAAGGCCGAACAGCCCAGACCCTCGGGCAAAAGGTGCGACCTCGGAACAGGTTATGCTTCCCAACAAGACTCCCAACGACAACCTCGGAAAGAGATGCAAACAGAAGTCTTCACTTCGGCTTTCCAGAGGGGGGCATGTGATAGCCAAAGGCTATCGCCTCAATCTGGCCGAACACCCTGCCACAACAATGGCCAGAAGAACTGGCGCTTCCCGGGAACAGGTGGAATCATGCACCTCGGGAGATAGCCGGAGAGCTCCGAGCCTCGGCACACCAGTAAAACTTGAGGACTCTATTCGCCCCCCAAGGTTGTGAACAGCGCGCCTTCGGAAAAGTGGCACCAGACATTGCTGCCCGAACATGATATCCCCGAAGGCGGAACCCCCTGGAACTGGGAACCCCCGAACTGAGGGTATGCTTCCCAAAGAGGCTCTGTTCGAACTAGAGGACGACCTCGCCCAGGGACCTCGGGAGTACGGCAGGAGCATTTAAGGAAGCCTCTGACACGTCCCACCACAAACGTAAAAAGTCACCCTGACGCGCAGACACCATCAGAATCACATCATGGCCCGTCCCAGCACAAGGCTCGAGGCCATCTGGTTACCAACTATCTGTCCCCTACGCCCAGAAGTTCAGGAACATCCGACCGCATACGTGTCATGATCTGAACGGGCTAGGTATTCCTTTATATACAGGAAATAAATACTTGACAGGAGGTTGGTTGGCCGGAGATACAGCTCCCACACTCTGAGAAAATACCAGGCGAGACTTTTCTGCTTTTCTCTTTGAGCTGGTGACTTTCTCCTTTTTCCGGCCACCACTGACTTGGGCGTCAGAGGCTCCCCCCCCGGAAAAACACTCCGGGGGCCTCCTAACCCTGTTTACTAGCTTTTCAGGTACTCTCCTTGGGGCGATCCACCTTCCAGGCGTCCTTCCTCCTAGAAGTCTCTTCAACAGTCATCATGACTCAAAACGATGAGGCCCCAGGCCATCACTTTCGACAGTAGACTAGTAGAGAATTCTAGGAGGTGCTACCGTATCTAGTAGAAGCTTTTTAACTCTGTGCCTGACTATTACTGCATCGACAATAAGTCCTAAGGTTCTATAAGCGATTGAGGATCCTAGAGCAATATGTTCCTTTCCCCTTTCAAAGGTAACCTCATTAGCAATATGATGGATTGTTGCTTCCATTGGCTTGTAATTGTAGTGGTCCTTCTTTCCTCTACCCTAGTTATCTTTATCCCCATGGTCATCTTTCTTCTTAAATTTAGAGTCTTCTTTACAAGCATCATTGCTGCGATTTCCATAGCGTCTAATGTATTTGTTAAGCTTCTCCTCTTTAATCAATTTTTCAATTTGCTCCCTGAGCAATCTATAATTGTCAGTCTCATGCCCGACAGTCTTATGAAATTCACAATAGTGGTCTGCTCTGGGGCCCATCTGCTCGTCTTTCCTGGCTTCTGGCCACTTAAGATACTTTTTATCTTGGATAGCATGAAGAATAACTGATCTTGGGGCTATGGGTGGTGTGAGCTTTACCCTTTCCCGACTTTCACTTGTGTACTCCTTCCGAGAGGGGTCAAGATGTGGCCATGATCTTCCATCATGCCTTTGCCTTTTAACAGGCCCTTGGTAGTCTACCTACCTAAACTCCCTTTTACATTGTTCCATATTAAGTGCCACAATGTCCTCAGTATTCATGAACTCTAAGGCTTTTTGCAAGAACTCTTGCCTTTTTTTTGTGGGCTTTTTCACCAATCCTTTGGCGAATTCTAAATTTGGCGAAAGTCCCCCAGCCATTAAGAGTACAAACTCATTTTCGGCCAAATTAGGCACATTTAATGCTTTCTTGCTGAAGCGATCTATGTAACTTATTAAAGATTCCCCATTGTTTTGCCTTATAGCAAAAAGGTAGGTTAGCACCATCGTGCAAGCTTTTCTCCCAAGAAAGTAGTCCATGAATGCCTTATTGAGGTCATCCCATGAACCTATAGATTTTGCTTCAAGACCGGAGTACCATGTTCGGGCATCCCCCATGAGTGTTGTTGGAAAGGCTCGACACATAGCCGCATTTGAGAAACCAACTAGACTCATAATATTTTTGTAGTGGCTCAAGTGGTTCGTCGGGTCACCAGTCCCGTCGTATGGTTCAAAATGAAGGACTTTCATTTTCTCCGATATTAGCTCATTCATGATTTTAGCAGTAAATGAATGCCTTTCTTGCTTCCTTAGACTTGTCTGAGATAGATTTTGTATTGGCTGTTACATTTAAGTAATGGTGTTTTGAGCGGCTTGAAGCATTGCTACTGTGGCCAGATCTGAGGTATTAGCCATGGGCTGTTGCAGAGATGCAAGGTAAGCTTGTTGTGCCAGTGAGGGCATACTGACTATTAGCATGGCAGAGGTAGTCTGGTATGAGACACCAGGCCAATAATAATGTGCGTAAGCTGAATGACTATTGTCTCCCAGGATATAGGCAAAGGAAGTCTTTGGAGGCACCCTTGCTATTGGTGGGATAGGCCCTGGCAAGAATTCTTGAGCTGGCGGGATGACGGTATGCTTGAATAGAGGTATGGGCTACTAGGATGGTGGGGTTGTAGAAGCTGGTGGGACTTGGAGTGACGTTGGAGCGTGCCCCCCAGGGGTCGAGGAACCGATTCTAGGAAAAGGAAAGTTGGGGACTCCCCCTATCTGGCTCTGGATCTGGGCTCCAATGCATGTACCCTCACTGTGGGATTGGACTCTTTATGTGTATGGATAATGAAAGTTGCTCCAAGGTATGGGCGATGCCTGTGCTTGCTGAGGGGCTGCACAAAGTACTTAGCCATAACGTTCGTGACGGAATCTAGCTGGCATGTCCATTGGGCATTCATACTTTCGAACTCTGCTCTTGTGAGGAAAGGGGTATTTTGTATCGAATGCCTGTGGAAAGTTACGTCTGCCTTATCACTTTCATTTTCGGGTGCTCGGCTTGATGATGTGGATGCTGAGGTGTTGCCTTCTGCTCCTTCTGTGTCATCAATAAAGAGGGCTTTTCCTACCATCTTGTCTGGAGGATCAGGCTGAGTATCCGGATGTTATGTCTCTTTTCCAGGAGTAATAAAGTCCAAATGTGTACTCATGGATAAACCACGGGGGATGCCAAATGATGATGCACCTTTTTCAGTAAACGATCTGAAGGTCCGGAAACTTGGTTCGTTGCACGAGTACACTTTGGCGAAGGAATTGTGGAGACCTACAAAAGATACTCTGACGCTCAAGTCAATAATGATTTTGGTGTGGTATAAATACCAAGGAAAGTGATCTCATACTTGAAATGTGATCATGAATGCCTTTGTATAGGCTTTTGGGATAATGTGCCTTAAGATTTAGAACCATTAGATGGAGTTTGGTTGAAAGTCAGAAGTTTGGTGCAGCAATGTTTGAACCAAGCACCAATGTCGGTGTCAACACGTTGAAACTTCATTTTTTTTAATTAAATTTTTTCTCTACTTTTCCCTATAAATAGATGTATTTTCTTATTGTTTGTAAGCTAAGAAGTTAAGTTCAGAAAGAATTTCAGAAATGAGAGAAATAGAAAGTCTGTGGGTTTTATTTTTAGGATTGTAAATTCTTCTGATTTGTTGTAATCTCAACTAGAGTGCAATAAATCCGTTCTTTCTCTCCAACAATGATATCAGAGCCTTGTACGGATCACCGTAAAAGCTTTTCGGTGAAAAAACGTCACCCGGAACTACCGGCCGAGCCACCTGAAAATTTCCCTGTTTTTTCTTCGTGTAAGATTTCTGGAGGTTGAAGACAACCCAATCATTAGCCACATCATTGCCCAGTCATTGCCACATCATTAAAATTGCCACATCAGCAAAAGTCAAAGTTTGACTACCAAATTAACAGCCACATCATCATCCATATAAGCGACACCTTGGTGCCACATTATTGTCCACATAGGGGACACCTTGGCGCCACATCAAGCACAGATCCCAGTCATCTACCACGTAAGCTGAAGTATCTGAAATTGCTGGTTAGTCCCTATAGTGTTCCAGAGTTGCAATTCTTGCCCTCCGAGTTTAATAATTTTCAATTTAGTCCACAAGAATTTTTTAAAATTATTTTTTGTCCCTGGAGTATCAATAAAATTCAAAGGATATCCTTCCCAAGCTTTTTAACCGTTCTGGACACATCAGTGTGTCCAATTTTCAAAATTCTAACTCTAGAAAATTGATTTAAGGCTTTTAAACTCAAATGGCGAATGGATTAACACAAACATTGATTCCAAAGTTGTCAAAAAAAAACTACGATAATTGGTGCATCCAACTAAAGGCCATCCTTGGTTCCCAAGATGTCATGGACATTGTTGAAGCTGGATATATTGAGTCAAAACCTAAAAATGCATAAAATGATTTGATAGAAGCTCAAAAGGCGATTCTCCAAGCAAATCGAAAGAAAGATTACAAGGTGAAATCCATCATCTACCAAGGGCTTGATGAAGCTATATTCAAAATTATCACATCAGCTCCTACATCAAAAGCAATATGGGAGACGCTTCAAAAGACGTATGAATGAGCAAATAAAGTAAGGATGATTCATCTTCAAACACTTCGAGGTGAGTTTGAATCACTAAAAATGAAATCTATTGAATCCATTACTGGGTATTATACTCGTGTAATGGTTGTTACAAACCAGCTTTGAAGGAACAGAGAAAAACTTGAGGATGAACAAATATGTGAGAAAATTTTGTTATCTTTAGATCCAAAATTTCATCATATAGCTGTAACTCTTAAAGAAACAAAAAATCTGGAGACAATTTTTGTAGAAAAGCTTGTGGGATCTCTACAAGCCTACGAGCAGAAGGTGAACAAACGAAATGATGAGTCACTTGAGCATTCACTCCAGGCAAAGCTACATCTTGCTACTGAGAGGCAAGAGCAAGGGGGACATCATAAAAAGGATGAGAATGAGGTTGAGGATTTCATGGAAGAGGTGGCCAAAGACCCATGAAAGGACGTGGACAACAGAACAATGTTCCATGAGAAAGAGGACGAGGAAGAAGAGACAGTTACAACAACCGTTAGAATTATGACAAGAGAAATGTTGAGTGCTTCAACTACCATAAATCTGGCTACTATAGCAATGAATGTTGGTTCAAACAACCAATAGAAAAGGTTAGTAAAGAAGCTAATCTTGACAAAGTTGAACAGGTAATTGGAGAATCTTTGATGCTAATAGCATAGAAGTCTACTCAGGAGAGTCATAATATTTGGTATTTAGACTCTGGAGCCAGTAACCATATGACTGGTGAAAATAGTTTATTTATCAAATTTGAAAAAGTCCAAGGAGAGATATCATTTGGAAATCTCTCTAAAGTGTCAATACAAGGAAGAGGAGATGTAATGATCAAGAAAAATGATGGAGATCAAGCATTCATCTCTGATGTCTATTATGTGCTAGACATGAAGACCAATGTTTTGAGCCTTGGTCAACTTGTGAAGAAAGACTACCAGATAAGTCTTAAAGACAAGCAAATGATTATTATAGATGCTCGAGGGAAGCTGATCATTCGCATTACGATGGCAAAGAACCGAATGTTCCCTCTATCTATCAAGTATGACACATCAATATGTCTAAGTGCAATGATAAACAGTAAATACTGGTTATGGAATCTAAGGTATGGACATCTGAATTTTGAAAGTTTGAAGTTATTAGAAAGAAGGAAGATGGTGAAAGGTCTTCCAAAAATTCAGCATCAAAATGAAATCTATGAAAGTTGTGTTGTGAGCAAACAGCACAGGAATAGTTTCAAAAAACAAGTTGATTAGAGATATTCTAAGCCACTCCAGCTAGTACATACGGATGTGTGTGGACCTTTGGATTTAGTTTCAAATGGTCAGAATCGTTACTTTCTTACTTTCATCGATGATTATAGCAGAAAGACGTGGGTGTATTTTTTGAAGAGCAAATCTGAAGTATTTGATAAATTTAAAGAGTTTAAAACTCTTATGGAAAAGCAAAGTGGCTATCGCATTCAGTTATTGCGATCAAAACAAGGAGAAGAGTATACATCAGAAAAATTCAAAGAATTCTTTAGACAACAATGAATTCAACATCAGTTTACGCCAGCATACACTCCCTAGTTGAATGGCGTAGCTGAAAGAAAGAATCGTACAATCCTTAACATGGTAAGAAGCATGTTAAAGGATAAGAATATGCCTAAATGTTTTTTGGCAGAAGCAGTGTTATGCACAATATATTTGCTCAATTGGTGTCCTACAAAAAGCCTCACTTCAAAAACACCATATGAAGCCCAAAGTACTCATAAGCCTAATGTGAGTCATCTAAGAGTATTTGGATCTATTGCTTGCACCAAAGTACCAGAAGCAAGAAGAACAAAGTTGGAAGAAAATGAGAGAAATGTATCCTTGTTGGATACAGTGATAGCATTATGGGTTATAGATTATATAATCCAATTACGAAGAAAATTATTTTCAGCTGAGATGTCATCTTTGAAGAAAATGAATCCTGGAATTGGGATCAACCAGAAGCCTCCAAAAATGCAAAGTTGATCCTTGAAAGAGAAGAACCAGCGAAGATAAAAGAAGCAGCAATTAAGCCATAAGTGCCCAGAAATCAGCAAGCACCTTCACGTAATCATCCAGGTACTCTTACTATAAATGAAGCATCATCATCAACTATGCATGATGATTCAAACATACGTCCTAGAAGAACTCATGCTCTAAATGATTTGCATAAAAATACAGAACCGATAGATGAGCATGTAAATTTGTACTACCTGATGATGACCAGTGATCCAATTAGCTTCGTGGAAGTTAATGAAGAAGAGAAATGGAGAAAAGTGATAGACGAAGAGATTCAGTCCATTGAGAAAAATAAGACTTGGGAGCTAACTACTCTTCCAAAAGATCGTAGAGCCATTGGTGTAAAATAGGTCTACAAGACAAAGAAAAATGCTAAAGGAGAAGTCCAAAGGTATAAAGCAAGGCTTGTTGCTAAAGGTTACAAACAGAAAAAAGGAATATTTATGGAGAAGTCTTTGCTCTAATAGCAAGACTTGAAACCATCAGAATGTTGATTTCACTTTCTGCATAGAATAAATGGAAAATTTATCAAATGGACGTAAAATCAGCATTTCTGAATGGTTATCTTGAAAAAGAGATCTATATTGATCAATCACCTGGATATGAGAAGCAAGGAAAAGAAGACAAAGTTTACAAGATGAAAAAGGCACTCTATGGATTGAAGCAAGCTCCACGTGCAATGAACATGAGGATTGATAATTACTTCCAGGTAAATGGTTTTGAAAAATGTCCTTATGAACATGCATTATATATGAAGAAGGAAATAGATGGAAGCATTCTATATGTCTGTTTATATGTTGATGATCTGATCTTCACTGGAAACAATCATAGTATGTTCAATTCATTCAAAAGAAGCATGGTACAAGAATTTGAGATGACTGACATTGGTGAAATGGCTTATTTCCTTGGCATCGAAGTTATGCAAGGAAGTGTTATGCAAAGGAAATCTTAAAAAGATTTTTCATGGATACTACAACCCTGTATCAACTCCTGTTGAAACAAGATTGGAGTTACGGAAGAATGATCAAGGAAATGTGAACATCACATATTTCAAGAGTTTGGTTGGGAATTTGAGATATTTGACTTGTACCAGGCTAGATGTACTTTATGGAGTTGGACTAATCAGCAGGTATATGGGAACCCCTGGTCAGTCTCATTTAAATGCAGCCAAAAGAATGCTCCGGTATATCAAGGGAACCATCAATGATGGTTTGTACACATCCAATAATGAGTACAAACTCATTGGATATTCTGACAGTGATTGGGGAAGAGATCTTGATGAAAGAAAGAGCACAACTGGATTTACATTTTTTATGGGAGAAACAGCATTTACATGGTTATCAAAGAAACAAACCTTTGTAACACTATCATCATGTGAAGTTGAGTATGTTGCCACCACCTCAGCAGTTTGTCATGCAATATGGATGAGAAATGTCTTAAAATACTTGGGATTCTTACAAGACTTTCCCAGTGAAATCTACATCGACAATCGACCAACAATTGCATTAGCAAAAAACCCAGTATTTCATGAGAAAAGTAAGCATATCGATACAAGGTATCATTTCATCAGGGAACATGTGAAGAACAAAGAAATAGAATTGATCTCTCGCAGGACATGATCATATTGCTGACATTTTTACAAAGCCACTCAAGCATGATATGTTTCTAAGATTGAAGACAATGTTTGGAATGACAAGGCTTGAAGAGTTAAGTTTAAGGGGGGATGTTGAAAAATAAACTTAACTCTCCTGTTCATTTCACTGCCATCTAGAAGGGCTGTTGATTGAAAGTCAGAAGTTTGGTGCAACAACGTTTGAAGCCGGCACCAATGTCGGCGCCAACGGATTAAAACTTCATTTTTTTTAATTAAATTTTTTCTCTACTTTTCCCTATAAATAGATGTATTTTCTTGTTGTTTGTAAGCTAAGAAGTTAAGAAAGTTCAGAAAGAACTTCAGAAAGAAGAGAAATAGAAAGTCTGTGGATTTTATTTTTGGGATTGTAAATTCCTCTGATTTATTGTAATCTCAACTAGAATGCAATAAATCCGTTCTTTCTCTCCAACACTCTTTCCTTACCCTTCCTTTTATTACTTCATAATTCTCTAAGAGGTGTATCCCTCTCGCTAGCTATTAATATAAAAAATTGTGCTCATTAATAAACTGTAAATTCACTTTGTGTGCATTATAGTAGTGGTAATGACAATAAGGATGAATTACGCCTTACCCCTAAAGTTTACATTATTTGATAACTATTTTTGATAATTTAAAATTTTGCAATTGTTTTTTTTTTTTTTTTTGTAAGTTTACCCACTAATTTAATCACCACCTTAATTGTTTTTGCAAGGCGGCTTTTTCTTTACGTATTTAAGTCGAAAAAAGAGCAAATTGATTCAAAACATAAAATGGCAAACCATGATGAGTATAGGTACCAAGAACAGAAACTTAAGACGAAAAATGTGTCATCACGATGCTTGCCTGTGCTTGCTAGCCCCTCTATGTTGCCCATGTCCACACCCACGTATCCATGACCATTTTAGTTTCATGTTTTAGTCAAATAAAAATATTTTTGTGAAGTAGATGAACCGAGAAAGCAAAAAATGGACTCAGCTGAGCAGAGCATGAGAGATCTATCTTCTACTTCTATGCACTTGACTGTGTGATAAATAATTTAAAAGTATGTAATACTTTAAATATCTACAACAAATTATGTATAACAGTTTTCCCGTTCAGAATATGTCAGATACAATAATGTGATATACCATACTTTCTGACACACAACTTCCCCTCAATAGCTCACTTATAACATGAAACCACATTAACTATATAAACCTTACCCAACTTTGCATAAATACATAAGGTAAGTCTAGGGTCTCACTTATATCAATTTGAGGCCTCAAGTGCCTCTCTAACCCTCAATCAAATGAGCTCTAAGTTCAATTTCATTGGTGTCCAGTAGCTCCATCTCCAGCATAACCAAGCTGTACTTAAACAGCTACATCTCAGCACTGAGATACCGGAATTTCAAACCGTAAAATTTCCAGTGAAGTACATATTTAAGGTTATAATTCCACTAAATATCAGCGACAAATATGAATCACATGAATTATAGCATAATTTAGAACAGTTCAGTTCATTGCTATCCAGTAGCTCCTGTTCCAGCACAACTATGTTGTACTAAAACAGTCATATTTCACTACTCAGACATTGAAATTGCAAACCATAAAATTCCAGGTGAACTACACTTACAAGGCTATAAATCTGCTAAATATCGGCTCCAAATAAATGGTCATTTAGTTTATCATGGCAGCAAATCCCTCCAACTATATAGAGAAAGCTTCATTTCTATTGACTTGCAATAAAAGCCATCCTTATTTACATTCGAAACATACGAAAGGTTGGGGTTTCAGGGAAATGTTATCAACAAAGCATAAGCTTGACAATAAAGTATCACAAATAAAAACTCAGGTTATAAGTAAAGCTTGGCATGTTCAAGTTCAAACAGTGCATGCCCTCCTCTATTTTTTCATGGAGCAAGCACTAGGTCAAACCATTAACATCTACTGTGAAAGTAATACACATATCCTTGAGCAAATTCTCAGGTAACTCCATCTGGTTAAAATATAATGCCCCTGAAGTCCTCACTAAAGAGGGATGTGCATGACTTTGGCAAACCACATCATCTGCTATTACAAAGCACAGCTTGATCCTAGCATCAAGACGTTTGAACAACGGAGCATTCTTTAGCATGTCGGGTATAACCATTAACCTGTTGTATATTTTCTCAAAATAAATCCAGTCAAACTAGTTCTCACAAGTCCAACACCATGTATATAAGCAGGGGCTGAAAACACAGGTCATTCACTGTACATTATTCCACAGTAGAAGGAAATAGTGAGAAGAATATGGGCCTAAAACCTGACTTTACTGCTTCGGATGAAAACATGCTCAAGCTGAGAAACCTTCCCAGCCTGTACAATTCAAAAGAAGCCAGACTGTGAAGGTCCATGGCAAATTCAAGTTTTCAGTATATTATTCTTGGAGACCTGCTGTCACTGATTTAAAGAGTGGTCAAGAAAGTAAAATTAAACTTAAGAAACTTGTTGGAGGCATTGAAAGGACAGCGCAAACCAAGAATCAAAATTTGGTCACTCTGATTTCCCCCAGTGTTGGTTTCAAACCTACAGAATATGGTCCAAAAGCGCCCATGCACTCCATGTACAACAGTTTAAATCTTTGAACTGATTAATGATCATAATTGGTAACTCTCATACTCGCATCGTAAGAACAATCCTGTCAATCTTCAGTGTTCTATTCCCTCCTAGTTACCCAAAAACCAGAGCAAAACTAGACTAGCATTATAAACCCCATAAACCAGAGCAATCTAGTGATAAAGCTAGCTACAACCCAAAACCAACAAATCCACATAAACAATACAAAAATATGAAAAGAGTCACAATTGAGAGAATGAGATCGAGAGAGACTGAGAGGAGAAGGGGGAGAGCGACAGCAAGAGAGAGAGAGAGAGAGAGAGGAATTGTACCTGGTGCGGAGGGGGAGAAGGTCGAAGGCTCCAACATCCCTGGTGCGAAGAGGAGAAAGTTGACGGTGCCGAGGAAGAGCTCGTGATTCGCGAGAGGGAGAGGGAGAGAGCCCAACGGAGTTCTCGTTTTTCGAAAAATAGAAACAACTAAATCCAAGTTTTCTAACTCATACTAACTTGAAAAATAGTTTTCCAAGAAAAATGAAAACGAAAATTATTTAATTAAATATGTTTTCTTCTCATTTTCTAAATTTTAAAAAAATTTCTGAAAAATTTAAAAAATTTTCTAAAACTAAACACACCCTAAACCTCCAAGCCGCAAATGAGGCACAATTTTTTCATGGCTAATTCTTATGTGCGCCTGCACGCATGCGTAAGTCACGCCTTCATAGTAATTAAAAATTTTTAATTTAGTCCCTAAGGTTTAAATATTGAAGTTTTTGACATTCTAGTCCATAAAGTTTATTACTATTCTTAACTCTTTAAAAGAAGAGAAGGCCTAACTCTAAAAACCTTTTTTTGTCTTAGTAATATAGGATTATTGTTAAATTTCTTTCCAGACTATCACCCAAGTCGCGTAGCAACTGTAAGACCCGTTGATAAGTTGAAAAAAGGGCAGTAAAATTTTGTAAAATATTGACAGATAGTTGAAGAAAAGAAACTAACATTAATCAGATATTACTAATGGATAAAATCTTTAAGAGTATGGTTAAATCCTCTGCTAGAGAAAAGAAGAAGAAGAAACTCTAGGGAACAGAAAAGTCAAGAACTCTCAAGAAATAATAATTAGGGATATAGAGAAAAAATTGGGTAATTGGAATATACATAAAATGGATAAATGGGAAGTTTACCAAAAATGTAGTTTTGACTTCAGAATGACTTATGCTATCAAAACTGTAGAAAAAATTGTACCAATTATGGAAAATGACTATCAATTTGAATTGTTTTCAAAATATATAATTAAAGATCATCTAGAAGACAATTACAATTATTTATATGTAGGTTTAGTTCAAATCGCGTTAAAACCATTAACACGAAATGGATTAAATACCTCGGTAATAATTGCTTTACGAGATCAAAGGCATAATAAATTTTCTGATTCCCTTTTGGGAATTGTAGAATCAAGCTTATGTGATGGACCCATATTCTTTAATTGTCATCCTAATTCTACGGTGTCCTTGAAAGATCCCCATATCATGAAAACTTTAACGGCAAATATTATGACATCTGGTTTTGATATGCTAGAAGGATCTCAGAATCTAGCTCTAGTCTATAAGATCTATTATAAGGTTATGACAACTCAAATAGAACCTAAGACTCTAGAATATGATACACGTGGAGAAACTTTGCTATTAAAAGCAAACACAGAAAAATCAAATATTATGGTTCCTAAGCCAATAAAATGGAAAATGTTAAGCTTTCAGAAAAATGGATTTTTCAAAATAATAAGCCCATTAGAACTGTGAAACCACAAGAATTAGAAAGGATAATTGAGTACGATAATGGAGAAGTTGAAATTCGTTTTAGTAAAGAAAGAGTTACTAAAATTGATTTTTCAGAACTAGACACTAAAAAGACTCCATCAAGAATATCCTATAAACCTTCTTCCTCAAGAGCATCAACTTCACAAATACCAGAATCTGAGCATGAAAAATTGTTTGGAGGAGTTAGAGAATCTATAGAACAAATTTCTCATCGTGTTTATAAAAATGGATCCAATCACCATAGAAAAAAGTAACCAATAAGAAGATATTAGGTCTGTTTCAATAGGATCTCCAAACCCAAGTTGTTCAAATTTTCAGCTCAATGTTTTGCAAGAACCTTTTAAGTTTGATCCAAAAAGTCTTAATGAAGACTATTGGTCCAAGAAAAATGAAATTAAGAGAAAATGGTATTTTGATACTTATACCCTAGAAGAAAGAAAAAAGATTAAACACTTGTAGTACAAAAGGATTATAAGAAATAAATAAAACTTAAAGTTTTTTGAATGGTTTATTTCCACATTTGTCTTAGATGATGATTTGACAATAGATGTCCTAGAAGAAACCTGGTCTACTTATCAGACCAAAGAAGGAAAAAAAATTACAGCACCTCACCCACTTAATATACCTTTAGTATTAGCAAAAGATTTAAAAACCGCTGCTGTTCCTTTTAAAACACTAGAAACAGATGAAGTAGAAATAGGAAAAAGATCAGTAAATACTAAGGATCTCCAGAACTTAATAGAACAAAACAATTATACTAATCTTTATTTACAATCCATTGGCAAGCGAATGAACAGAATAGAGAATACCATGGATTGTCAGAATTTTGGTCTCACACAATCTTCTGTCTATAAAACAAAGCTTTTACCAGGAATAACTAAGTCTCCCATCAATTTTCCACAAAAGCTACCAGAATTTAAACTGAAATCAGAAGATAGAATGATAGAGCTTGCAACCCAAATTGCTAAGCTTACCTTCAAAGAAGAACCCTCCGATAAAAAATAAAAAGGTCTTCAAATTAATACTATAGAAAAACCCCCTAAAATACAAGAATTGCTCGATTCCCACCACCCTGAACCAAAACCTTCTGAGTTAAATTGTATCAAGTTTCAAGGGGGGAGAGGATTGCAAAGAAGAAGACCATTACAAACATGGAATTGGAACATAAGTCATCCATAGCGCAACCTAGACCATCCCTAGTAGACATTAGACTGGATAATGTTTATGATCTATATTTTGCAGAATATAAAGGAGATTCAATTCGAGAATGGAATATAGATGGTTTGTCAAAATATCAAATTATTAATACCATTCAGAATATGATAATGTTCAGCGTAGCTGCTAGAAAACAAGTAGAAAATTCTGATCCAAAAATTACAGAAATGATTTTAACAGGATTTACAGGACAATTAAAAAATTGGTGGGACAAATGCCTAACAGAACAAGGAAGGCAAGAAATCAAAACTACTAGAAAAATTCTCATTATACAACATGGTAATTAGTTAATCCAAACTAGTGAGCCAGATGTAGTAAATACCCTTCTCTGTATTATTTATTCACATTTCATAGGTGATACATCTAGTAAAGAAAGCAGAAATAGTAAATTACTATTAAATCCAAAATGCAAGACCCTCTCAGATCTAGAATGGTATAAAGATACTTTCTTGACTAGAGTCTATGAAAGAGAAGACTGTAGGTTGTCCATTTGGAAAGAAAAATTTATCCAAGGACTACCTAAGCATTTTGGCCAACTAGTAATAGACTATATTAAAGGAAAAGGCCAAGGACAATTAAATTTAGAAAATTTTACTTATGGTCAATTAATGGCTGAGGTCAAGGAAGTAGGGTTCAAATTATGCCACGAGATGAAATGGCAGAAACATATTAAACGAGAAAGGTCGTAAGAAAAAAAGAGATGGGTGAGTTTTGTGCCCAATTCGGTTATGATATCCAGAGGCCTTATACTGAAGAAAGGCTCAAGAAACAAAAAAGGAAATACAAACCCTATAAGAAAAAAGAGGGAAAGAAAATATGATAGGTTTGAAGAAAAGCTTGAAACTTTAAAAAGATTCAAGAGAAGAAAACCCAATAAGAACAAAGACCAAAAGATCTATTGGAAATGTGGTAAACCTGGTCACTTTGCCAATAAATGTAAAACTAAACAGAAGATAAACTCTTTAGAAATCGATGAAGGATTGAAAAAGAGTCTAATACAAATTATGTTAAATAGCGAAAGTGAACCTGAAAAGGTAGAAAAAGAGTCTTCAGAAAACTTAGACTCAGAAGAAATAAATGAAGTTGGTCTTTTAGACAGCTCTAAAGAATTAGAAAGCTGTGGGTCAAACTGTGGATGTGATACTTGCCAATTACAGAATACCTTTAATAATCTTCAGATAAATACTCTTCAATTAAATGTTTTAACTGAAGAACATGAAAGGATTCTAGAATTAGCCAAATAGATTGATGACCTAGAATTAAAAAGAGAAATTCTTCTTAAACATCTTGAAAAAGCCAATGACCAAGAAAATCAAAGTCATGGCAAAAGAAATTCCAAAAAGAAGATAGATATTAAGGAATTTACCAAACCTCCGATTTATAGCCTTAATGAAATCTTAAAAAGGGTTGAAGAAGCACAAAAGGTCCACAAAGAACCAATGATAGCAGAATTAAGAGGAGAAATCTCTGAGGTAAAAAATGAAATAAAATCTCTCAAGAACAGGATAGAGATTTTAGAACTTCAGAATCTAGAGAGATACTCTAAAGATCTTCCAGAAGATGAATTGGTTATGGAAGAACTTGAAGAATTTGATTTTAAATCAAAACAAAAAGAAAAAGAGATCCCGGAGTCTAGCCATGAAAAGAATAGTCTAGAAAATTTTATAGAAGAAAAACCGCTACAAATAAATGAAGTTCATGCTATACCAAATCAAAGATTCACCAGTAAAATAACCTTAGTAATAGAAAATGAGTTTAAATTAACCACAGTTGTTTTAGTCAACTCAGGAGGGGACAGAAACTGCATCAAGGAAGGTATTGTCCCGTACCAGTACCTTGATAAATCTTTTGGATCAATCACTGCAGCCAACAAAGAAACAATGTCGATCAGATTCAAGCTTACAAATGTGGATATTTGCAATGATGATATCTGCATTCGGCAACATTTTACTGTTCTTAATATGAACCAAGAAATAATCTTAGGAACTTCATCCTTGCTACGATCATGCCTTTTAAAGTAAATATGAAAGGAATTTTTACAAAGAAATTTGGAAAGAAGATTATTTTTGAATTTGTAGAACCACGTCAAAGATCTCTACTTGAAGAATTAAGTATAGATCTAGGAAGAAAACAATATGTTTTAATGTGTCTGCAAGATGAAGTTAAACATAAAAGTATTGAAGAAAAACTTCTATAATTAAAACAAAAAATTGAAAACTTTAAAATAAGCTTGGCTAAAGAGGTCTGTTCAGAAGTACCAAATGCTTTTTAGGAAAGAAAGAAACATATTGTCAACCTTCCTTATGAACCAGACTTTAATGAAAGAAACATTCCTACAAAGTGTAAAGCAATTCAAATGAAAGAAGAATTAATGCAGCATTGCATAAAAGAAATCCAAGAATTCTTGGACAAGAAATTAATTTGGAATAGTTCCTCTCCTTAGAGTTGTTCTGCTTTTTATGTTAATAAAAATTGAAAAATTGAAAGAGGAGTCCCCAGACTAGTAATTAATTATAAGCCTGTTAACAAAGCTTTAAGATGGATTAGGTATCCTATACCTAAGAAAGATCTTTTATCCCCGCTTTATAATTCGGTTATCTTTTCAAAATTTGATATGAAGTTCGGATATTGGCAAATTTGAATTGCCCAAGAAGACAAATACAAAACTGGCTTTAATGTTCCATTTGGACACTATGAATGGAATGTTATGCCATTTGGTCTAAAAAATGCCCCATCAGAATTTCAAAAAATAATGAATGAAATCTTTAATCCCTATAATTCTTTCACTATTGTCTACATAGATGACGTGCTTGTGTTCTCTCAATCTCTTGATCAGCATTGGAAGCACTTACAAGAATTTGTGAAAATAGTAGAAAAGCAGGGTTAGTCATATCAGCAAAAAAGATGGAATTATTCCAAACCAGGATAAGATTTCTAGGACATATGATTTTTAAAGGAACAATTAAACCCATTGATAGATCAATAAGTTTTGCTGAGAAATTCCCTGATGAAATTAGAGACAAAAAACAATTACAAAGGTTTTTAGGAAGTCTAAATTATGTTGCTGAATTCTATAAGGATTTGGCCAAAGACTACAAACCCTTATTCGACAGACTAAAGAAAAATCCTCCTAAGTGGGGACCAGAACAAACCAAGGCAGTTCAGACTGTCAAGAGAAGAGTAAGAGAAATACCTTGTGTTCATATTCCTGATCCTGAAGCCTTTAAGATTGTTGAAATAGATGCAAGCGATGTAGGTTATGGAGGAAGATTAAAACAGAGAATCAATGACAAAGAACATTTGGTCCGATTCACTTCTGGAATTTGGAATCAGGCCCAAAAGAATTATGCTACAATTAAAAAGGAAATTTTAGCAATTGTTCTTTGTGTCACCAAATTTGAGGAAGATCTTCTTAACAAGAAGTTTCTAATCTGCGTTGATTGTAAAGCAGCAAAAGATGTAAAAAATCTAGCTTCAAAAAAAATTTTTGTCAGATGGCAAACAATAATGTCTGCTTTTGATTTTGATATTGATTACATTGCCGGTAAAACAAACTCTCTACCTGACTTCTTGACATGAGAATTTTTGCAGGGAAAGGAAGATGGCAAATAATAATTCCAACAACCAAAAGAACAAGGCAATTCTTTGACTAGAAATAAATCAAGAAGAAATGGAGGTAAAAGCTTGTTTTCAAATGGATTTAGAACTAACTAAGGCTCTTTTGGCTCAACATCATATTCCACTAGAAATCCCTGAAAAGTCAAACAAGACTCTCCAAGAAATTTCTTTTAAAAGAAAGAAATCAAAGGCAGAATCTTCCAAGAATAGATCGTGGATTAATAACCAGAAAAGCTGGAACAAAGAAGTATGTTCCCAGAATATTATTTTATGGAACAAGAATCAAAGTTCTCAGAATCCAAATCTAAGACTTAAATAGTCTCAAGGAAATTCACTTTTCTCTATGGGAATTTAGAATGAGTTCCTAGAAATTGATAAGCAATGTCTCATTGCTCCAGAAGACAAAGACTTTAATAGTCTTTCAGAAATTGAATTGGCCCAGAAATATTGGCCAAATCACTAGAATCCTTAGTGGCAATTCCAGCCACTCAAGAAAATATAATTTTTTGAGTTAATACTCCAAGAAACAGGCTCCGTCGATATAGAACATAAGCCTAGATGGACAAAAGTTTCCTACAAAAATGAAAAAGAGGAAACCAAGGAAAAATATATAATTGAGTTAGGAATCTCCTCATTAAAAATCAAAAAAGTCTGGACCTTTGAAGAATGGGGAAATCCAGCTTGTAGAAGAAGAATTATATCCCTTGGGAATTATGAAAACACTCTTTATTCCTATTGGGATTATCAAATTGCATGGGAACAAGTTTTCATAGACAAAATCAAGATCACCAACATTCCTGGATGATCCTGTTTAAAACAAAACAACAAAGATTCCCAAACTGGTTCCATGTTTGATAAGAAGGAAAATGATTGTTTAGAGATTCCTTCCCAGAACAAGTTAGAGCATCATTTGAAGGATTTATGAAGTATCAAGAACAGTTTGTGAAGAAAGGAGAACAAGTCCCTTTCCCAGATTTTTATTTTGCTCTCATGAATCATATTTCATGGATTCTTCAGTGGAATTACCAAAAGCAACCAGCTGATAGAGAAGGACATTACATTCCATGTTTAGAATGAATTTGGAGAATCAAGTGGTGGGAGAAATGTATTCTGGATCAATATCTTCCAGAAAATATTTCTTTTAATAAAATAAAAATTTTGGAAGAAGAAGACAAAGATTTCCTAGATCAAATGTTGGACCAATTCTATCATGGTGGAAAATTTAAAGACAATCCAATATCTCGAGAAGAGTTAAAAGAAAAACTCCTCCAATCAGCAAGAATTAATCTGGCCCAAGAACGAACCCAATCCATCAACTCTATTCTTGGCCCAAAGATTCCAATGCCCAAATAAGTCTATCGGCAAGACTTCTAGAAGACAGCAGTACCAAAATTATTGCCTCAACTAGCTGCCTTTCCAGTTGTCCTCCACTATCTTCAATAATGGAGCACTACTGAACTAGCCCAAGATTCCTTCCTCTTTGGATTGGCTGATCCAACTCAGCTCTATCTCCAGAAGACTCTTTTCTCTGGCTATATAAGGAGGCCTCATTCTTCCTGAGGAGGCATCCAAAAATTTTCCTAGTTCTCTAAGCTTCTCTCTTTCCCCAGTTCATGTGTTGAACATTCTCACTGTAAATTATAAATAAAAGTGTGCCTGTGTGCTTGTGTGTATTTTGGTAAACCTTGGATTTCTAGTTTTCCAAACTAAGTGTGGAGTTGTATTGGTAATCACCAGTTTTTGTAAGTATGAGTTTCAATAATAATTGATGAATTTCCAGTATGTTCTTTCTGTTCTTAATGCTAATCCATAATATAGCTTTATTAATAGTCATCTTAATTTTATTAATCACTTTAATATTGCTTAAGTTGTAAAATCTGGGAAGAAATGGTATTAGAGCCAAGTTTTTAATTAATGTACAAAGAATTCAAACAAGGTAAAAATTCATAAATTTTTAAACATAAGGCCGTTTTTGTAAAAGGTACAAAACTTAAAGACTCCTCTTGGAGTTTAATGCAGGCCTACACAATAACTACTCTTTCTTCATATCATCTTAGAACATCCTCGATTCCATCTTTGATCATTGTGAGCTATTACTAAGAAACTAAACCAAAGCTGGCCTAAGAATAGTGTAGTAAGTATTTTTATTTTTTTAATCAAACGAGAGAGCATGCATGCATCTTCAATCATTGTGAACTATTACTAAAGAACATGACCACAAGAACAAAAAATTTTCTTACTATTGCAGAAACAACTCTCCCAAAATCAAGAACACATTGTCTACCCAAACTTCTAATTGTCTACACACCTAGTTATACAACCTAACCCTATCCAGGATCAAGGTTCGGCAAAGAGGGTAGTGTGTCACATTATCACTACAATCCCAACATATCTACATTAGAAAAACAAAAAACAAAAGACAAGTATTAGACAAGTTCAAGTAATAATATTCACACAAAAAACAGGAACATACCCGGTGACCACATAGAAATGCCGTATTTTTATCCTGAGCAAGGCACATGGGGTATGGTGAGTCTTCCTTAAAGAGCAGAGGCTAAGCATGTGATAAGCCAAAAAAATTAAGCACATGTCAGGTGTGTGATACATGAACGTGTTTACCAAGAAGTTGGTGTTGTTGGATGATGCCACGCTCTGCAAAATGGAAGCAACCATCTCAGCAACATTGCACAAAAAAGAAATTTTAATGGTGATGACATTTGGGGACTGACAGTTAAAGCAAACGTAATTCAAAACCATGAAATCATGCAAAGAAGTAAGGAGAAAATTAGAAGATAAAATGGCAGTACAACAAACAAAAACCACCTTCAGAAAAACAAAAAAATCTAATAAATTTAATGTGAAAACAAATCTTAAAAGTACCTGGATATGTTTAAGTCAGCAGTGAAAGTGGCAAACCAATCTGGAGGAAGAAGGTAATTCTTCTGCAGAATCTCTACCCCCAGAACACTGTACAGAGAAAAAAAATCAGTAAAATAGATGTATATGAAAAATCTAATAAAGTTAAGTAATGATCAGTACATACAAGGCATTCTGTTGTCTTGTAGTTCTGTACCACAATGAAGCACCAAGTATATGTGCATGGACTTGTGCACGGACTTGTGCACGGAGCATCTCTGTATACCCTCCATCTCTATGAAATTAATAAACTACAAGAGAATGAAGAAGTTACAAAGTGATACTATTATTAATCAAATGAAGCGCAGTTATTAATTATTAACGAAATGAAGTGCAGGTTACTTAGGTACTAATAACATACTGGGCCAGGAGACATTATTAAAACCACATTCAATTGGTGCCCGTTCTCCTTCACAATTGCCACGGCAATTTCAATGAAAGAAGGTATGAACTTGAATCTGCCAAAGACAGAATACAAGTTATGGGCATCCTAAAAGAATCAAAAGTAAGTATAAAATTTAATACAAATAAAACATACCTCCAGCAGTTATGTATGACAAAATTTCTTGAAAACGTCCCAATACCTGGTCTATTCAATGGCATAGAACACCATCTCTGTTGAAAAAAAATACATCTCGGTCTCTTGTTGAAGCTGTCAATTTTAGGGCAACTTAGTCAAGAAATAGCCACTGAATTAATACCAAAATAAAATTTAAATAATATCAAGCAAACCAAATTGGATCATGCAACAATGAAATAGACATGTTCACCATATCAAGCAGATAAAGATTACACCCATCCAACAATATGTTGGAACTTCACAAAATAAAACAGAATTTCAACATACTTATTTGACCTAGGTCTAAATTGGATCATGTTTCGACAAAGATGGCAGTGTGTTAGCTTGGTGCTAAAATCCATACATGTTTGCATAAAAAAAAACTAGTATCAAACATGTTTACCATACCTAAAGATGAAGTGATAATAATCACACAAAAAACAGGAAAATACCCAATGCTAGCATATGAATGCCATGTTTTTCTTCAAAACGTAGCATATAAGACAGAGTTAATCATCCTAAAAAAACAGAAGTTAGGCGTGTGATAAATTAAAAAAGTTTAACAACAAATCCATACACCATACTCATTTCCAGCAGGTATTGAGAAGTTGGTATCAAATATGTTAGAAGATGATGCACTCTGGGAAGTTGAGGCAAGTCACTCAGCAACATTGTACAAGAAAGGCTAATATCAAAATGGTCATTGTAGTCAAAAGCAAGCCTTGAAAAGACCAAAAGCCTTAAACAAACATCTTAATAGTAAGGACTGTGAGCCTAAAAGCAGAGGGAAATTAGAAGCATCAAATGGTCCAACGAAGCAAGGAAGAAGAAAATTAAAAGAAAAAGAAACTGGGAGTAAAACAAAGAAAACCAGCATTTAGAAAAACTAAAAATCTAATAAAGTTAAGTAATTCTGCTGCAGAATCTCTACCTCCAGAACACTGTACAGAGAAAACCAATCAGTAAAATAGATGTATATGAAAAATCTAATAAAGTTAAGTAATGATCAGCACATACAAGGCATTATGTTGTCTTATAGTTCTGTACCACAATGAAGCACCAAGTAGATGTGCACGGACTTGTGCACGAAGCATCTCTGTATACCCCTCCCCCCATCTCTATGAAATTAATAAACTGCAAGAGAGTGAAGCAGTTACAAAGTGACACTATTATTAATCAAATGAAGCGCAGTCATGAATTATTAATGAAATGAAGTGGAGGTTACTTACGTACTAACAACATACTAGGCCAGGAGACATTGTTAAAACCACATTCAATTGGTGCCCATTCTCTTTCACAATTGCCATGGCAGTTTCGATAAAAGAAGGTATGAACTTGAATCTGCCAAAGACAGAATACAAGTTATGGGCATCCTAAAAGAATCAAAAGTAAGTATAAAATTTAATACAAATAAAACATACCTCCAGCAGTTATGCACGACAAAATTTCTCGAAAATGTCCCAGTACCTGGTCTATTCCATGGCATAGAACACCATCTCTATTGAAAGAAAATACATCTCGGTCTCTTGTTAAAGTTGTCAATTTTAGGGCAACTTAGTCAAGAAATAGCCACTGAATTAATACCAAAATAACATTTAAATAATATTAAGCAAACCAAATTGGATCATGCAACAACAAAATAGACAAGTTCACCATATCAAGCAGACAAAGATTACACCCATCCAACAATATGTTGGAACTCCACAAAATAAAACAGAATTTCAACTTAGTTATATGACCTAGGTCTAAATTGGATCATGCTTCGACAAAGAGGGCAGTGTGTTAGTTTGGTGCTAAAATCCATACATGTCTGCATAAAAAAAAAAACTAGTATCAAACATGTTTACCATACCTAAAGATGAAGTGATAATAATCATATAAAAAACAGGAAAATACACAATGCTAGCACATAAAGGCTATGTTTTTCTTCAAAATGTACCATACAAGACAGAGTTAATCATCCTAAAACAATAGAAGTTAGGCGTGTGATAAATTGAAAAAGTTTAACAACAGATTCAAACACGATACTCATTTCCAACAGGTATTGAGAAGTTGGTTTCAAATATGTTAGAAGATTATGCACTCTGGGAAGTTGAGGCAACTCCTTCAGCAACATTGTATAAGATAGGCTAATATCAAAATGGTTATTGTAGTCAAAAGCAAGCCTTGAAAAGACCAAAAGCCTTAAAAAAATATTTTAATTGTAAGGACTGTGAGACTAAAAGTAGAGAGAAATTAGAAGCATCAAATGGTGCAAAGAAGCAAGGAAGAAGAAAATTAAAAGAAAAAGAAACTGGGAGTAAAACAAAGAAAAACAGCCTTTAGAAAAACTAAAAATCTAATAAAGTTAAGTAATTCCTCTGTAGAATCTCTACCTCAGAACACTATACAGAGAAAAAAAATCAGTAAAATAGATGTATATGAAAAAGCTAATAAAGTTAAGTAATGATCAGTACATACAAGGCATTCTGTTGTCTTGTAGTTTTGTACCACAATGAAGCACCAAGTAGATGTGCACGGACTTGTGAACGGAGCATCTTTGTATACCCCCCATCTCTATGAAATTAATAAACTGCAAGAGAGTGCAGCAATTACGAAATGATACTATTATTAATCAAATGAAGCGCAGTTATGAATTATTAATGAAATGAAGTGCAGGTTACTTAGGTACTAATAACATACTGGGCCAGGAGACATTTTTAGAACCACATTCTATTGTTGCCCGTTGTCCTTCACAATTGCCATGGCAGTTTCGATAAAAGAAGGTATGAACTTCAATCTGCCAAAGACAGAATACAAGTTATGGGTATCCTAAAAGAATCAACAGTAAGTATAAAATTTAATACAAAGAAAACATACCTCCAGCAGTTATGCATGACAAAATTTCTCGAAAACGTCCCAGTACCTGGTCTATTCCATGGCATAGAACACCATCTCTGTTGAAAGAAAATACATCTCGGTCTCTTGTTAAAGTTGTCAATTTTAGGGCAACTTAGTCAAGAAATAGCCACTGAATTAATACCAAAATAACATTTAAATAATATCAAGCAAACCAAATTGGATCATGCAACAATAAAATAGACCTGTTCACCATATCAAGCAGATAAATATTACACCCATCCAACAATATGTTGGAACTTCACAAAATAAAACAGAATTTCAACATAGTTACATGACGTAGGTCTAAATTGGATCATGCTTCGACAAATAGGGCAGTGTGTTAGCTTGGTGCTAAAATCCATACATGTCTGCATAAAAAAAAAACTAGTGTCAAACATGTTTACCATACCTAAAGATGAAGTGATAATAATCACACAAAAAACAGGAAAATACGCAATGCTAGCACATGAAAGTCATGTTCTTCTTCAAAACGTACCATACAAGACAGATTTAATCATCCTAAAAATACAGAAGTTAGGTGTGTGATAAATTGAAAAAGTTTAACAACAGATTCATACACCATACTCATTTCCAACAGGTATTGAGAAGTTCGTATCAAATATGTTTGAAGATTATGCACTCTGGGAAGTTGAGGGAACTCTCTCAGCAACATTGTACAAGAAAGGCTACTATCAAAATGGTCATTGTAGTCAAAAGCAAGCCTTGAAAAGGCAAAAAGCCTTAAAAAAATGTTTTAATAGTAAGGACCGTAAAACTAAAAACAGAGGGAAATTAGAAGCATCGAATGGTGCAAAAGAAGCAAGGAAGAAGAAAACTAAAAGAAAAAGAAACTGGGGGTAAAACAAAGAAAAACAGCCTTTAGAAAAACTAAAAATCTAATAAAGTTAAGTAATTCCTCTACAGAATCTCTACCCCAGAACACTGTACAGAGAAAAAAAATCAGTAAAATAGATGTATCTGAAAAATCTAATAAAGTTAAGTAATGATCAGTACATACAAGGCATTCTGTTGTCTTGTAGTTCTGTACCATAATGAAGCACCAAGTAGATGTGCACGGACTTGTGCACCGAGCATCCCTGTATACCCCCCATATCTATGGAATTAATAAACTGTAAGAGAGTGAAGCAATTACGAAGTTATACTATTATTAATCAAATGAAGCGCAGTTACGAATTATTAATGAAATGAAATGCAGGTTACTTAGGTACTAATAACATACTGGGCCAGGAGACATTATTAAAACCACATTCAATTGTTGCCCGTTCTCCTTCACAATTGCCATGGCAGTTTCGATAAAAGAAGGTATGAACTTGAATCTGCCAAAGACAGAATACAAGTTATAGGCATCCTAAAAGAATCAACAGTAAGTATAAAATTTAATACAAATAAAACATACCTCCAGCAGTTATGCATGACAAAATTTCTCGAAAACGTCCCAGTACCTGGTCTATTCCATGGCATAGAACACCATCTCTGTTGAAAGAAAATACATCCTGGTCTCTTGTTAACGCTGTCAGTTTTATGACAACTTAGTCAAGAAATAGCCACTGAATTAATACCAAAATAATATTTAAATAATATCAAGCAAACCAAATTGCGTCATGCAATAATATAATAGACATGTTCACCATATCAAGCAGATAAAGATTACACCCATCCAACAATATGTTGGAACTTCACAAAATAAAACAGAACTTCAACTTAGTAATATGACCTAGGTCTAAATTGGATCATGCTTCGAGAAAGAGGGCAGTGTGTTAGTTTGGTGCTAAAATCCATACATGTCTGCATAAAAAAAAAAAACTAGTATCAAACATGTTTACCATACCTAAAGAGGAAGTGATAATAATCACACAAAAACCAGAAAAATACACAATGCTAGCACATGAAAGCCATGTTTTTCTTCAAAACGTAGCATACAAGACAGAGTAAATCATCCTAAAAAAACAGAAGTTAGGTGTGTGATAAATTGAAAAAGTTTAACAACAGATTCATACACCATACTCATTTCCAACAGGTATTGAGAAGTTAGTATCAAATATGTTAGAAGATTATGCACTCTGGCAAGTTGAGGGAACTCTCTCAGCAAAATTGTACAAGAAAGGCTAATATCAAAATGGTCATTGTAGTCAAAAGTAAGTCTTGAAAAGACCAAAAGCCTTAAAAAAACATTTTAATAGTAAGGACTGTGAGACTAAAAACAGAGAGAAATTAGAAGCATCAAATGGTGCAAAGAAGCAAGGAAGAAGAAAATTAAAAGAAAAAGAAACTTGGAGTAAAACAAAGAAAAACAGCCTTTAGAAAAACTAAAAATCTAATAAAGTTAAGTAATTCCTCTTCAAAATCGCTACTCCAGAACACTGTACAGAGAAAAAAAATCAATAAAATAGATGTATATGAAAAATCTAATAAAGTTAAGTAATGATCAGTACATACAAGGCATTCTGTTGTCTTGTAGTTCTGTACCACAATGAAGCACCAAGTAGATGTGCACGGACTTGTGCACGGAGCATCTCTGTATACCCCCTATCTCTATGAAATTAATAAACTGCAATTGAGTGAAATAGTTACGGAGTGATACTATTATTAATCAAATGAAGCGCCGTCATGAATTATTAATGAAATGAAGTGCAGGTTACTTAGGTACTAATAACATACTGGGCCAGGAGACATTTTTAAAACCACATTGAATTGTTGCCCGTTCTCCTTCACAATTGCCATGGCAGTTTCGATAAAAGAAGGCATGAACTTGAATCTGCCAAAGACAGAATACAAGTTATGGGCATCCTAAAAGAATCAAAAGTAAGTATAAAATTTAATACAAATAAAACATACCTCCAGCGGTTATGCATGACAACATTTCTCAAAAACTTCCCAGTACCTGGTCTATTCCATGGCATAGAACACCATCTCTGTTAAAACAAAATACATCTCGGTCTCTTGTTAAAGCTGTCAATTTTAGGGCAACTTAGTCAAGAAATAGCCACTGAATTAATACCAAAATAACATTTAAATAATATCAAGCAAACCAAATTGGATCATGCAACAATAAAATAGACATGTTCACCATATCAAGCAGATAAAGATTACACCCATCCAACAATATGTTGGAACTTCACAAAATAAAACAGAATTTCAACTTAGTTATATGACCTAGGTCTAAATTGGATCATGCTTCGACAAAGAGGGCAGTGTGTTAGCTTGGTGCTAAAATCCATACATCTCTGCAGAAAAAAAAAACTAGTATCAAACATGTTTACCATTCCTAAAGATGAAGTGATAATAATCACATAAAAAACAGGAAAATACGCAATGCTAGCACATGAAGGCAATGTTTTTCTTCAAAACGTAGCATACAAGACAGAGTTAATAATGCTAAAACAACAGAAGTTAGGTGTGTGATAAATTGAATAAGTTTAACAACAGATTCAAACACCGTACTCATTTCCAGCAGCTATTGAGAAGTTGGTATCAAATATGTTAGAAGATGATGCCGTCTGTTAAGTTAAGGGAACTCTCTCAGCAACATTATACAAGAAAGGCTAATATCAAAATGGTCTTTGTAGTCAAAAGCAAGCCTTGAAAAGACCAAAAGCCTTAAAAAATATTTTAATAGTAAGGACTGTGAGGCTAAAAGCAGAGGGAAATTAGAAGCATCAAATGATGCAAAGAAGCAAGGAAGAAGAAAATTAAAACAAAAAGAAATTGGGAGTAAAACACAGAAAAACAGCCTCTAGAAAAACTAAAAATCTAATAAAGTTAAGTAATTCTTCTGCAAAATCTCTACCTCTAGAAGACTGTACAGAGGAAAAAAATCAGTAAAATAAATGTATACGAAAAATCTAATAAAGTTAAGTAATGATCAGTACATACAAGGCATTCTTTTGTCTTATAGTTCTGTACCACAATGAAGCACCAAGTAGATGTGCACGGACTTGTGCACAGAGCATCTCTGTATACCCCCCATCTCTATGAAATTAATAAACTGTAAGACTGTGAAGCAGTTACAAAGTGATACTATTATTAATCAACTGAAGCGCAGTCATGAATTATTAATGAAATGAAGTGCAGGTTACTTAGGTACTAATAACATACTGGGCCAGGAGACATTATTAAAGCCAAATTTAATTGGTGTCCGTTCTCCTTCAGAATTCCCATGGCAGTTTCGATAAAAGAAGGTATGAACTTGAATTTGCCAAAGACAGAATACAAGTTATGGGCATCCTAAAAGAATCAAAAGTAAGTATAAAATTTAATACAAATAAAACATACCTCCAGCAGTTAAGCATGACAAAATTTCTCGAAAACGCCCCAGTACCTGGTCTATTCCATGGCATAGAACACCATCTCTGTTGAAAGAAAATACATCTCGGTCTCTTGTTAAAGCTGTCAATTTTAGGGCAAGTTAGTCAAGAAATAGCCACTGAATTAATACCAAAATAACATTTAAACAATATCAACCAAACCAAATTGGATCATGCAACAATAAAATAGACATGTTCACCATTTCAAGCAGATAAAGCTTACACCCATCCAACAATTTGTTGGAACTTCATAAAAAAGAACAGAATTTCAACTTAGTTATATGACCTAGGTCTAAATTGGATCATGCTTCGACAAAGAAGGCAGTGTGGTAGCTTGGTGCTAAAATCCATACATGTCTGAAAAAAAAAAAAACTAGTATCAAACATGTTTACCATACCTAAAGATGAAGTGATAATAATCACACAAAAGACAGGAAAATACGCAATGCTAGCACATGAAGGCCATGTTTTTCTCCAAAACGTTGCATACAGGACAGAGTTAATCATCCTAAAAAAACAGAAGTTAGGTGTGTGATAAATTGAAAAAATTTAACAACAGATTCATACACCATACTTATTTCTAGCAGGTATTGAGAAGTTGGTATCAAATATGTTAGAAGATGATGCACTTTGGGAAGTTAAGGCAATTCTCTCAGCAACATTGTACAAGAAAGGCTAATATCAAAATGGTCATTGTAGTCAAAAGCAAGCCTTGAAAAGACCAAAAGCTTAAAAAAATATTTTAATAGTAAGGACTGTGAGGCTAAAAGCAGAGAGAAATTAGAAGCATCAAATGGTGCAAAAAAGCAAGGAAGAAGAAAATTAAATGAAAACGAAACTGGGAGTAAAACAAAGAAAAATAGCCTTTAGAAAAACTAAAAATCTAATAAAGTTAAGTAATTCCTCTGCAGAATCTCTACCTCCAGAACACTGTTCAGAGAAAAAAAAATCAGTAAAATAAATGTATATGAAAAATCTAATAAAGTTAAGTAATGATCAGTACATACAAGGCATTCTGTTGTCTTGTAGTTCTGTACCACAATGAAGCACCAAGTAGATGTGCACGGACTTGTGCACGGAGCATCTCTGTATACCCCCCATCTCTATGAAATTAATAAACTGCAATTGAGTGAAATAGTTACGGAGTGATACTAATATTAATCAAATGAAGCGCTGTCATGAATTATTAATGAAATGAAGTGCAGGTTACTTAGGTACTAATAACATACTGGGCCAGGAGACATTTTTAAAACCACATTGAATTGTTGCCCATTCTCCTTCACAATTGCCATGGCAGTTTCGATAAAAGAAGGTATGAACTTGAATCTGCCAAAGACAGAATACAAGTTATGGGCATTTTAAAAGAATCAAAAGTAAGTATAAAATTTAATACAAATAAAACATACCTCCAGCAGTTATGCATGACAAAATTTCTCAAAAACGTCCCAGTACCTGGTCTATTCCATGGCATAGAACACCATCTCTGTTGAAAGAAAATACATCTCGGTCTCTTGTTAAAGCTGTCAATTTTAGGGCAACTTAGTCAAGAAATAGCCACTGAATTAATACCAAAATAACATTTAAATAATATCAAGCAAACAAAATTGGATCATGTAACAATAAAATAGACATGTTCACCATATCAAGCAGATAAAGATTACACCCATCCAACAATATGTTGGAACTTCACAAAATAAAACAGATTTTCAACTTAGTTATATGACCTAGGTCTAAATTGGATCATGCTTCGACAAAGAGGGCAGTGTGTTAGTTTGGTGCTAAAATCCATACATGTCTGCATAAAAAAAAAACTAGTATAAAACATGTTTACCATACCTAAAGATGAAGTGATAACAATCACACAAAAAACAGGAAAATACCCAATGATAGCACATGAAGGCCATGTTTTTCTTTAAAACGTAGCATACAAGACAGAGTTAATCATCCTAAAAAAGCAGAAGTTAGGTGTGTGATAAATTGAAAAAGTTTAACAACAGATTCGTACACCATACTCATTTCCAGCAAGTATTGAGAATGCGGTATCAAATATGTTAGAAGATGATGCACTCTGAGAAGTTGAGGCAACTCTCTCAGCAACATTGTACAAGAAAGGCTAATATCAAAATGGTCATTGTAGTCAAAAGCAAGCCTTGAAAAGACCAAAAGCCTTAAAAAATATTTTAATAGTAAGGACTGTGAGGCTAAAAGCAGAGGGAAATTAGAAGCATCAAATGGTGCAAAGAAGCAAGGAAGAAGAAAATTAAAGGAAAAAGAAACTGGGAGTAAAACAAAGAAAAACGGCCTTTAGAAAAACTAAAAATCTAATAAAGTTAAGTAATTGCTCTGCAGAATCTTTACCTCCAGAATACTGTACAGAGAGAAAAAATCAGTAAAATAGATGTATATGAAAAATCTAATAAAGTTAAGTAATGATCAGTACACACAAGGCATTCTGTTGTGTTGTAGTTCTGTACCATAATGAAGCACCAGGTAGATGTGCACGGCCTTGTGCACGGAGCATCTCTGTATACCCCCAATCTCTATGAAATTAATAAACTGTAAGAAAGTGAAGACGTTACAAAGTGATACTATTATTAATCAAATGAAGCGCAGTCATGAATTATTATTGAAATGAAGTGCAGGTTACGTAGGTACTAATAACATGCTGGGCCAGGAGACACTATTAAAACCACATTCAATTGGTGCCCGTTCTCCTTCACAATTGCCATGGCAATTTCGATAAAAGAAGGTATGAACTTGAATCTGCCAAAGACAGAATACAAGTTATGCGCATCCTAAAAGAATCAAAAGTAAGTATAAAATTTAATACAAATAAAACATACCTCCAGTAGTTATGCATGAAAAAATTTCTTGAAAACGTCCCAGTACCTGGTCTATTCCATGGCATAGAACACCATCTCTGTTGAAAGAAAATACATCTCGGTCTCTTGTTAAAGCTGTCAATTTTAGGGCAACTTAGTCAAGAAATAGCTACTGAATTAATTCCAAAATAACATTTAAATAATATCAAGCAAACCAAATTGGATCATGCAATAATAAAATATACATATTCACCATATCAAGCACATAAAGATTACACCCATCTAACAATATGTTGGAACTTCACAAAATAAAACAAAATTTCTACTTAGTTATATGACCTAGGTCTAAATTGGATCATGGTACGACAAAGCGGGCAGTATGTTAGCTTGGTGCTAAAATCAATACACGTCTGCATAAAAAAAAAAAAACTAGTATCAAACATGTTTACCATACCTAAAGATGAAGTGATATTAATCACACAAAAAACAGGAAAATACGCAAAGCTAGCACTTGAAGGCCATGTTTTTCTTCAAAACGTAGCATATAAGACAGAGTTAATCATCCTAAAAAAACAGAAGTTAGGTGTGTGATAAATTGAAAAAGTTTAACAACGGATTCTTACACCATACTCATTTCTAGCAAGTATTGAGAAGTTGGTATCAAATAAGTTAGAAGATAATGCACTCTGGGATGTTGGGGCAATTCTCTCAGCAAGATTGTACAGGGAAGGCTAATACCAAAATGGTCATTGTAGTCAAAAGCAAGCCTTGAAAAGACCAAAAGCCTTAAAAAAACATTTTAATAGTAAGGACTGTGAAACTAAAACCGGTGGAAAATTAGAAGCATCAAATGGTGTAAAGAAGCAAGGAAGAAGAAAATTAAAAGAAAAAGAAACTTGGAGCAAAACAAAGAAAAACGGCCTTTAGAAAAACTAAAAATCTAATAAAGTTAGGTAATTCCTCTGCAGAATCTCTATCTCCAAAACACTGTACAGAGAAAAAAAATCAGTAAAATAGATGTATATGAAAAATCTAATAAAGTTAAGCACTGATCAGTACATACAAGGCATTCTGTTGTCTTGTAGTTCTATACCACACTGAAGCACCAAGTAGATGTGCACGGACTTGTGCACGGAGCATCTTTGTATACCCCCCATCTCTATGAAATTAATAAACTGCAAGAGAGTGAAGCAGTTACGAAGTGATACTATTATTAATCAAATGAAGTGCAATCATGAATTATTAATGAAATGAAGTGCAGGTTACTTAGGTACTAATAACATACTGGGTCAGGAGACAATATTAAAAACACATTCAATTGGTGCCCGTTCTCCTTCACAATTGTCATGGCAGTTTCGATAAAAGAAGGTACGAACTTGAATATGCCAAAGACAGAATACAAGTTATGGGCATCCTAAAAGAATCAAAAGTAAGTATAAAATTTAATACAAATAAAACTTACCTCCAGCAGTTATGCATGACAAAATTTCTCAAAAACGTCCCAGTACCTGGTCTATTCCATGGCATAGAACACCATCTCTGTTAAAACAAAATACATCTCGGTCTCTTGTTAAAGCTGTCAATTTTAGGGCAAGTTAGTCAAGAAATAGCCACTGAATTAATACCAAAATAACATTTAAATAATATCAAGCAAACCAAATTGGATCATGCAACAATAAAATAGACATTTTCACCATATCAAGCAGGTAAAGATTACACCCATCCAACAATATGTTGGAACTTCACAAAATAAAAAAGAAATTCAACTTAGTTACATGACCTAGGTCTAAATTGGATCATGCTTCGACAAAGATGGCAGTGTGTTAGCTTGGTGCTAAAATCCATATATGTTTGAATAAAAAAAAACTAGTATCAAACATGTTTACCATACCTAAAGATGAAGTGATAATAATCACACACAAAACAAGAAAATACGCAATGCTATGACATGAAGGCCATGTTTTTCTTCAAACCGTAGCACACAAGATAGAGTTAATCATCCTAAAAAAACAGAAGTTAAGTGTGTGATAAATTGAAAAAGTTTAACAACAGATTCATACACCATACTCATTTCTAGCAGGTATTGAGAAGTTGGTATCAAATATGCTAGAAGATGATGCACTCTGGGAAGTTGAGGCAAGTCTATCTGCAACATTGTACAAGAAAGGCTAATATCAAAATGGTCATTGTAGTCAAAAGCAAGCTTTGAAAAGACCAAAAGCCTTAAAAAAATATTTTAATAGTAAGGACTGTGAGGCTAAAAGCATAGGGAAATTAGAAGCATCAAATGGTGCAAAGAAGCAAGGAAGAAGAAAATTAAAAGAAAAAGAAACTGGGAGTAAAACAGAAAAAGAAAGCTTTTAGAAAAACTAAAAATCTAATAAAGTTAAGTAATTTCTCTGCAGAATCTGTACCTCCAGAACACTGTACAGAGAAAAAAAATCAATAAAATAGATGTATATGAAAAATCTAATAAAGTTAAGTAATGATCAGTACATACAAGGCATTCTGTTGTCTTGTAGTTCTGTACCACAATGAAGCACCAAGTAGATGTGCACGGACTTGTGCACGGAGCATCTCTGTATACCCCCCATCTCTATGAAATTAATAAACTGCAATTGAGTGAAACAGTTACGGAGTGATACTATTATTAATCAAATGAAGCGCCGTCATGAATTATTAATGAAATGAAGTGCAGGTTACTTAGGTACTAATAACATACTGGGCCAGAAGACATTTTTAAAACCACATTGAATTGTTGCCCGTTCTCCTTCACAATTGCCATGGCAGTTTCGATAGAAGAACGTATGAACTTGAATCTGCCAAAGACAGAATACAAGTTATGGGCATCCTAAAAGAATCAAAAGTAAGTATAAAATTTAATACAAATAAAACATACCTCCAGCAGTTATGCATGACAAAATTTCTCAAAAACGTCCCAGTACCTGGTCTATTCCATGGCATACAACACCATCTCTGTTGAAAGAAAATACATCTCGGTCTCTTGTTAAAGCTGTCAATTTTAGGGCAACTTAGTCAAGAAATAGCCACTGAATTAATACCAAAATAACATTTAAATAATATCAAGCAAACAAAATTGGATCATGTAACAATAAAATAGACATGTTCACCATATCAAGCAGATAAAGATTACACCCATCCAACAATATGTTGGAACTTCACAAAATAAAACAGATTTTTAACTTAGTTATATGACCTAGGTCTAAATTGGATCATGCTTCGACAAAGAGGGCAGTGTGTTAGTTTGGTGCTAAAATCCATACATGTCTGCATAAAAAAAAACTAGTATCAAACATGTTTACCATACCTAAAGATGAAGTGATAACAATCACACAAAAAACAGGAAAATACCCAATGATAGCACATAAAGGCTATGTTTTTCTTTAAAACGTAGCATACAAGACAGAGTTAATTATCCTAAAAAAGCAGAAGTTAGGTGTGTGATAAATTGAAAAAGTTTAACAACAGATTCGTACACCATACTCATTTCCAGCAAGTATTGAGAATGCGGTATCAAATATGTTAGAAGATGATGCACTCTGAGAAGTTGAGGCAACTCTCTCAGCAACATTGTACAAGAAAGGCTAATATCAAAATGGTCATTGTAGTCAAAAGCAAGCCTTGAAAAGACCAAAAGCCTTAAAAAATATTTTAATAGTAAGGACTGTGGGGCTAAAAGCAGAGGGAAATTAGAAGCATCAAATGGTGCAAAGAAGCAAGGAAGAAGAAAATTAAAGGAAAAAGAAACTGGGAGTAAAACAAAGAAAAATGGCCTTTAGAAAAACTAAAAATCTAATAAAGTTAAGTAATTGCTCTGCAGAATCTTTACCTCCAGAATACTGTACAGAGAAAAAAAATCAGTAAAATAGATGTATATGAAAAATCTAATAAAGTTAAGTAATGATCAGTACACACAAGGCATTCTGTTGTGTTGTAGTTCTGTACCATAATGAAGCACCAAGTAGATGTGCACGGCCTTGTGCACGGAGCATCTCTGTATACCCCCAATCTCTATGAAATTAATAAACTGTAAGAAAGTGAAGACGTTACAAAGTGATACTATTATTAATCAAATGAAGCGCAGTCATGAATTATTATTGAAATGAAGTGCAGGTTACGTAGGTACTAATAACATGCTGGGCCAGGAGACATTATTAAAACCACATTCAATTGGTGCCCGTTCTCCTTCACAATTGCCATGGCAGTTTCGATAAAAGAAGGTATGAACTTGAATCTGCCAAAGACAGAATACAAGTTATGCGCATCCTAAAAGAATCAAAAGTAAGTATAAAATTTAATACAAATAAAACATACCTCCAGCAGTTATGCATGACAAAATTTCTCAAAAACGTCCCAGTACCTGGTCTATTCCATGGCATAGAACACCATCTCTGTTGAAAGAAAATACATCTCGGTCTCTTGTTAAAGCTGTCAATTTTAGGGCAACTTAGTCAAGAAATAGCTACTGAATTAATTCCAAAATAACATTTAAATAATATCAAGCAAACCAAATTGGATCATGCGATAATAAAATATACATATTCACCATATCAAGCACATAAAGATTACACCCATCTAACAATATGTTGGAACTTCACAAAATAAAACAAAATTTCTACTTAGTTATATGACCTAGGTCTAAATTGGATCATGGTACGACAAAGAGGGCAGTATGTTAGCTTGGTGCTAAAATCAATACACGTCTGCATAAAAAAAAAAACTAGTATCAAACATGTTTACCATACCTAAAGATGAAGTGATATTAATCACACAAAAAACAGGAAAATACGCAAAGCTAGCACTTGAAGGCAATGTTTTTCTTCAACACGTAGCATATAAGACAGAGTTAATCATCCTAAAAAAACAGAAGTTAGGTGTGTGATAAATTGAAAAAGTTTAACAACGGATTCATACACCATACTCATTTCTAGCAAGTATTGAGAAGTTGGTATCAAATAAGTTAGAAGATAATGCACTCTGGGATGTTGGGGCAATTCTCTCAGCAAGATTGTACAAGGAAGGCTAATACCAAAATGGTCATTGTAGTCAAAAGCAAGCCTTGAAAAGACCAAAAGCCTTAAAAAAAACATTTTAATAGTAAGGACTGTGAAACTAAAAGCGGAGGAAAATTAGAAGCATCAAATGGTGTAAAGAAGCAAGGAAGAAGAAAATTAAAAGAAAAAGAAACTTGGAGTAAAACAAAGAAAAACGGCCTTTAGAAAAACTAAAAATCTAATAAAGTTAAGTAATTCCTCTGCAGAATCTCTATCTCCAAAACACTGTACAGAGAAAAAAAATCAGTAAAATAGATGTATATGAAAAATCTAATAAAGTTAATCAATGATCAGTACATACAAGGCATTCTGTTGTCTTGTAGTTCTATACCACACTGAAGCACCAAGTAGATGTGCACGGACTTGTGCACGGGGCATCTTTGTATACCCCCCATCTCTATGAAATTAATAAACTGCAAGAGAGTGAAGCAGTTACGATGTGATACTATTATTAATCAAATGAAGTGCAATCATGAATTATTAATGAAATGAAGTGCAGGTTACTTAGGTACTAATAACATACTGGGTCACGAGACAATATTAAAAACACATTCAATTGGTGCCCGTTCTCCTTCACAATTGTCATGGCAGTTTCGATAAAAGAAGGTACGAACTTGAATATGCCAAAGACAGAATACAAGTTATGGGCATCCTAAAAGAATCAAAAGTAAGTATAAAATTTAATACAAATAAAACTTACCTCCAGCAGTTATGCATGACAAAATTTCTCGAAAACGTCCCAGTACCTGGTCTATTCCATGGCATAGAACACCATCTCTGTTAAAACAAAATACATCTCGGTCTCTTGTTAAAGCTGTCAATTTTAGGGCAACTTAGTCAAGAAATAGCCACTGAATTAATACCAAAATAACATTTAAATAATATCAAGCAAACCAAATTGGATCATGCAACAATAAAATAGACATTTTCACCATATCAAGCAGATAAAGATTACACCCATCCAACAATATGTTGGAACTTCACAAAATAAAAAAGAATTTCAACTTAGTTACATGACCTAGGTCTAAATTGGATCATGCTTCGACAAAGATGGCAGTGTGTTAGCTTGGTGCTAAAATCCATATATGTTTGCATAAAAAAAAACTAGTATCAAACATGTTTACCATACCTAAAGATGAAGTGATAATAATCACACACAAAACAAGAAAATACGCAATGCTATGACATGAAGGCCATGTTTTTCTTCAAAACGTAGCACACAAGACAGAGTTAATCATCCTAAAAAAACAGAAGTTAAGTGTGTGATAAATTGAAAAAGTTTAACAACAGATTCATACACCATACTCATTTCTAGCAGGTATTGAGAAGTTGGTATCAAATATGCTAGAAGATGATGCACTCTGGGAAGTTGAGGTAAGTCTATCTGCAACATTGTACAAGAAAGGCTAATATCAAAATGGTCATTGTAGTCAAAAGCAAGCCTTGAAAAGACCAAAAGCCTTAAAAAAATATTTTAATAGTAAGGACTGTGAGGCTAAAAGCATAGGGAAATTAGAAGCATCAAATGGTGCAAAGAAGCAAGGAAGAAGAAAATTAAAAGAAAAAAAAACTGGGAGTAAAACAAAAAAAGAAAGCTTTTAGAAAAACTAAAAATCTAATAAAGTTAAGTAATTTCTCTGCAGAATCTGTACCTCCAGAACACTGTACAGAGAAAAAAAATCAATAAAATAGATGTATATGAAAAATCTAATAAAGTTAAGTAATGATCAGTACATACAAGGCATTCTGTTGTCTTGTAGTTCGGTACCACAATGAAGCACCAAGTAGATGTGCACGGACTTGTGCACGGAGCATCTCTGTATACCCCCCATCTCTATGAAATTAATAAACTGCAATTGAGTGAAACAGTTACGGAGTGATACTATTATTAATCAAATGAAGCGCCGTCATGAATTATTAATGAAATGAAGTGCAGGTTACTTAGGTACTAATAACATACTGGGCCAGGAGACATTTTCAAAACCACATTGAATTGTTGCCCGTTCTCCTTCACAATTGCCATGGCAGTTTCGATAGAAGAACGTATGAACTTAAATCTGCCAAAGACAGAATACAAGTTATGGGCATCCTAAATGAATCAAAAGTAAGTATAAAATTTAATACAAATAAAACATACCTCCAGCGGTTATGCACGACAAAATTTCTCAAAAACGTCCCAGTACCTGGTCTATTCCATGGCATAGAACACCATCTCTGTTGAAAGAAAATACATCTCGGTCTCTTGTTAAAGCTGTCAATTTTAGGGCAACTTAGTCAAGAAATAGCCACTGAATTAATACCAAAATAACATTTAAATAATATCAAGCAAACAAAATTGGATCATGTAACAATAAAATAGACATGTTCACCATATCAAGCAGATAAAGATTACACCCATCCAACAATATGTTGGAACTTCACAAAATAAAACAGATTTTCAACTTAGTTATATGACCTAGGTCTAAATTGGATCATGCTTCGACAAAGAGGGCAGTGTGTTAGTTTGGTGCTAAAATCCATACATCTCTGCATAAAAAAAAACTAGTATCAAACATGTTTACCATACCTAAAGATGAAGTGATAACAATCACACAAAAAACAGGAAAATACCCAATGATAGCACATGAAGGCCATGTTTTTCTTTAAAACGTAGCATACAAGACAGAGTTAATCATCCTAAAAAAGCAGAAGTTAGGTGTGTGATAAATTGAAAAAGTTTAACAACAGATTCGTACACCATACTCATTTCCAGCAAGTATTGAGAATGCGGTATCAAATATGTTAGAAGATGATGCACTCTGAGAAGTTGAGGCAACTCTCTCAGCAACATTGTACAAGAAAGGCTAATAACAAAATGGTCATTGTAGTCAAAAGCAAGCCTTGAAAAGACCAAAAGCCTTAAAAAATATTTTAATAGTAAGGACTGTGGGGCTAAAAGCAGAGGGAAATTAGAAGCATCAAATGGTGCAAAGAAGCAAGGAAGAAGAAAATTAAAGGAAAAAGAAACTGGGAGTAAAACAAAGAAAAACGGCCTTTAGAAAAACTAAAAATCTAATAAAGTTAAGTAATTGCTCTGCAGAATCTCTACCTCCAGAATACTGTACAGAGAAAAAAAATCAGTAAAATAGATGTATATGAAAAATCTAATAAAGTTAAGTAATGATCAGTACACACAAGGCATTCTGTTGTGTTGTAGTTCTGTACCATAATGAAGCACCAAGTAGATGTGCACGGCCTTGTGCACGGAGCATCTCTGTATACCCCCAATCTCTATGAAATTAATAAACTGTAAGAAAGTGAAGACGTTACAAAATGATACTATTATTAATCAAATGAAGCGCAGTCATGAATTATTATTGAAATGAAGTGCAGGTTACGTAGGTACTAATAACATGCTGGGCCAGGAGACATTATTAAAACCACATTCAATTGGTGCCCGTTCTTCTTCACAATTGCCATGGCAGTTTCGATAAAAGAAGGTATGAACTTGAATCTGCCAAAGACAGAATACAAGTTATGCGCATCCTAAAAGAATCAAAAGTAAGTATAAAATTTAATACAAATAAAACATACCTCCAGCAGTTATGCATGACAAAATTTCTCAAAAACGTCCCAGTACCTGGTCTATTCCATGGCATAGAACACCATCTCTGTTGAAAGAAAATACATCTCGGTCTCTTGTTAAAGCTGTCAATTTTAGGGCAACTTAGTCAAGAAATAGCTACTGAATTAATTCCAAAATAACATTTAAATAATATCAAGCAAACCAAATTGGATCATGCAATAATAAAATATACATATTCACCATATCAAGCACATAAAGATTACACCCATCTAACAATATGTTGGAACTTCACAAAATAAAACAAAATTTCTACTTAGTTATATGACCTAGGTCTAAATTGGATCATGGTACGACAAAGAGGGCAGTATGTTAGCTTGGTGCTAAAATCAATACACGTCTGCATAAAAAAAAAAAACTAGTATCAAACATGTTTACCATACCTAAAGATGAAGTGATATTAATCACACAAAAAACAGGAAAATACGCAAAGCTAGCACTTGAAGGCCATGTTTTTCTTCAAAACGTAGCATATAAGACAGAGTTAATCATCCTAAAAAAACAGAAGTTAGTTGTGTGATAAATTGAAAAAGTTTAACAACAGATTCATACACCATACTCATTTCTAGCAAGTATTGAGAAGTTGGTATCAAATAAGTTAGAAGATAATGCACTCTGGGATGTTGGGGCAATTCTCTCAGCAAGATTGTACAGGGAAGGCTAATACCAAAATGGTCATTGTAGTCAAAAGCAAGCCTTGAAAAGACCAAAAGCCTTAAAAAAACATTTTAATAGTAAGGAATGTGAAACTAAAAGCGGAGGAAAATTAGAAGCATCAAATGGTGTAAAGAAGCAAGGAAGAAGAAAATTAAAAGAAAAAGAAACTTGGAGTAAAACAAAGAAAAACGGCCTTTAGAAAAACTAAAAATCTAATAAAGTTAAGTAATTCCTCTGCAGAATCTCTATCTCCAAAACACTGTACAGAGAAAAAAAATCAGTAAAATAGATGTATATGAAAAATCTAATCAAGTTAAGCAATGATCAGTACATACAAGGCATTCTGTTGTCTTGTAGTTCTATACCACACTGAAGCACCAAGTAGATGTGCACGGACTTGTGCACGGAGCATCTTTGTATACCCCCCATCTCTATGAAATTATTAAACTGCAAGAGAGTGAAGCAGTTACGAAGTGATACTATTATTAATCAAATGAAGTGCAATCCTGAATTATTAATGAAATGAAGTGCAGGTTACTTAGGTACTAATAACATACTGGGTCAGGAGACAATATTAAAAACACATTCAATTGGTGCCCGTTCTCCTTCACAATTGTCATGGCAGTTTCGATAAAAGAAGGTACGAACTTGAATATGCCAAAGACAGAATACAAGTTATGGGCATCCTAAAAGAATCAAAAGTAAGTATAAAATTTAATACAAATAAAACTTACCTCCAGCAGTTATGCATGACAAAATTTCTCGAAAACGTCCCAGTACCTGGTCTATTCCATGGCATAGAACACCATCTCTGTTAAAACAAAATACATCTCGGTCTCTTGTTAAAGCTGTCAATTTTAGGGCAACTTAGTCAAGAAATAGCCACTGAATTAATACCAAAATAACATTTAAATAATATCAAGCAAACCAAATTGGATCATGCAACAATAAAATAGACATTTTCACCATATCAAGCAGATAAAGATTACACCCATCCAACAATATGTTGGAACTTCACAAAATAAAAAAGAATTTCAACTTAGTTACATGACCTAGGTCTAAATTGGATCATGCTTCGACAAAGATGGCAGTGTGTTAGCTTGGTGCTAAAATCCATATATGTTTGCATAAAAAAAAACTAGTATCAAACATGTTTACCATACCTAAAGATGAAGTGATAATAATCACACACAAAACAAGAAAATACGCAATGCTATGACATGAAGGCCATGTTTTTCTTCAAAACGTAGCACACAAGACAGAGTTAATCATCCTAAAAAAACAGAAGTTAAGTGTGTGATAAATTGAAAAAGTTTAACAACAGATTCATACACCATACTCATTTCTAGCAGTTATTGAGAAGTTGGTATCAAATATGCTAGAAGATGATGCACTCTGGGAAGTTGAGGCAAGTCTATCTGCAACATTGTACAAGAAAGGCTAATATCAAAATGGTCATTGTAGTCAAAAGCAAGCGTTGAAAAGACCAAAAGCCTTAAAAAAATATTTTAATAGTAAGGACTGTGAGGCTAAAAGCATAGGGAAATTAGAAGCATCAAATGGTGCAAAGAAGCAAGGAAGAAGAAAATTAAAAGAAAAAGAAACTGGGAGTAAAACAAAAAAAGAAAGCTTTTAGAAAAACTAAAAATCTAATAAAGTTAAGTAATTTCTCTGCAGAATCTGTACCTCCAGAACACTGTACAGAGAAAAAAAATCAATAAAATAGATGTATATGAAAAATCTAATAAAGTTAAGTAATGATCAGTACATACAAGGCATTCTGTTGTCTTGTAGTTCTGTACCACAATGAAGCACCAAGTAGATGTGCACGGACTTGTGCACGGAGCATCTCTGTATACCCCCCATCTCTATGAAATTAATAAACTGCAATTGAGTGAAACAGTTACGGAGTGATACTATTATTAATCAAATGAAGCGCCGTCATGAATTATTAATGAAATGAAGTGCAGGTTACTTAGGTACTAATAACATACTGGGCCAGGAGACATTATTTAAAACCACATTCAATTGGTGTCCGTTCTCCTTCACAATTGCCATGGCAGTTTCGATAAAAAAAGGTATGAACTTGAATCTGCCAAAGACAGAATACAAGTTATGCGCATCCTAAAAGAATCAAAAGTAAGTATAAAATTTAATACAAATAAAACATACCTCCAGCAGTTATGCATGACAAAATTTCTCAAAAACGTCCCAGTACCTGGTCTATTCCATGGCATAGAACACCATCTCTGTTGAAAGAAAATACATCTCGGTCTCTTGTTAAAGCTGTCAATTTTAGGGCAACTTAGTCAAGAAATAGCCACTGAATTAATACCAAAATAACATTTAAATAATATAAAGCAAACGAAATTGGATCATGTAACAATAAAATAGATATGCTCACCATATCAAGCAGATAAAGATTACACCCATCCAACAGTATGTTGGAACTTCACAAAAAAAAAAAACAGAATTTTAACTTAGTTACATGACCTAGGTCTAAATTGGATCATGCTTCGACAAAGATGGCAGTGTGTTAGCTTGGCGCTAAAATCCATACATGTTTGCATAAAAAAAAACTAGTATCAAACATGTTTACCATACTTAAAGATGAAGTGATAATAATCACACACAAAACAGTAAAATACGCAATGCTAGCACATGAAGGCCATGTTTTTCTTCAAAACATAGCATACAAGACAAAGTTAATCATCCTAAAAAAATAGAAGTTAAGTGTGTGATAAATTGAAAAAGTTTAACAACAGATTCATACACCATACTCATTTCCAGCAGGTATTGAGAAGTTGGTATCAAATATGCTAGAAGATGATGCACTCTGGGAAGTTGAGGCAAGTCTATCTGCAACATTGTACAAGAAAGGCTAATATCAAAATGGTCATTGTAGTCAAAAGCAAGCCTTGAAAAGACCAAAAGCCTTAAAAAATATTTTAATAGTAAGGACTGTGAGGTTAAAAGCAGAGGGAAATTAGAAGCATCAAATGGTGCAAAGAAGCAAGGAGGAAGAAAATTAAAAGAAAAAGAAACTGGGAGTAAAACAAAGAAAAATAGTAGTTAGAAAAACTAAAAATCTAATAAAGTTACCATGAAATTGAGATTTAAAAGTACTTGGGTACATTGGAATTAGCAAGAACACCGAGAACTTGAAGATCATACAGCTGAGATGTGCTGGATGATGTAGCTGAGCAATTTGGAGGATATGGTCAAATCTTAGACTTGTTAAGAAGGGTACGGTTGAATCTTCATGGAAAAGAAGGTAATTGGGAACTGACAACGAGGAGTAAGCAACCTAGCAAATTAAGGAAGACTGGCAGGAGAGTAAGTCGTAGAAAAAATAAATGTCTAACAAATGAAGTACAAATAACGTCAAAATTTAGCGTAGGTGAAATAAGAAATAATGGCTAAGATAAAGTAAAATGCTTGACAAAACACAATACGAATTTATATCAAATGAGAGCCTGTAAAAGCAAATATAAGTAGCGGTGAAAAATAAAAAGTTCTCAAAAATTATAAATGGCTCTTTGAAGTCTCCTCAATAAAAAAAGTAGAGGTTATTTATAAGGAAATTTGATGTATAAGATTATGTCACGTGTCCTCATATCAATGATGGTGAAAAATGTAAGCTTTTTTGGGTTTGAATTTATTGGGTTGGTTGTAAACTTATAATGGGCTTTATCCCAAGCCCATTAAGTCAGAATTTTCTGAAATATTCCCCTTTTGACGTCAGATTAACACTTCTGCCAATAATTTTATATCCAATACCTCCTCCCAGTAGAGGGTTTTCACTTGTAGTTGATTAGTTTTTCAAGTGGATCTCCCAATTGAAAATAAAACAATTAAAAACTATGACATGAGTGTTTAAAACAACTTTCAATCAAAATCTACATACATCTAGTAGACTACGACACGGAACTATTGGGTGGGCTGAGGTTGCTGGGCCTTGTAGCTCCACCCTAATAATCTGCATATCGTTGTCCCTCGGTTGCAACTTGTGAGAGAAATTTATCAATTTTATAAATTTATGGAATTTATATTTTCTGTATGTACATTCTTAGTAAATGCATAAATTTGTTATGATTCTTATTTTTATTTTATTTTTGTTTTTAATGTAACAATAAATTAATTATTTCTTAAAAAATCTTATTCACGTGATAAGTGAGTTGATAGGGTAAAAATTTGCAAATGATTTTAGAGTTACTCATAAAAATAAGAAAAGTCACCATTGCAATATTATGAGCTATGTACGAAAAAATCTTAAACACCCCAATTGCTTTCAACACTAGATCAATCAAAACTCTTCAAGTTTGATTTGTAAATGTAATTATGATTGCATACTCTCGTCAATCATGACCTGAAAACAATCTCAAGCTCAATTAATCCCAATTCTTATCAATATATTACATAAATTTTTCCTGAATTGATTGATAACTTAAAATTGTTACTTTCCCAAGGTATCCCTTCTCACATGTAGTGGAGATTAATCTCTTCAGAAACGGTCAAAAGCTAAAATTGGGACCTTTCCCCGATAAGTCACTTTCCATTTATAACCTTTAAATCCTGAATGTGTTATTTAAGGGGTCCAAGTGCCTTGCACTTGGATCAACTCATATTATTAAATTTGTTACTTATGTTACATCCATTTGGATAATTATTCAAACAATGGCCTTTTTTATGAGCACATCTCAACAGGTGATTAAAATCTTTACATTTTTCTCCATCACAGGCCTTTTTTTTTTGTCCCTTTCTTTTTTAAATACGGTAGCTAGAAATAGTGAGCATGAAAAGTAGCTCAAATTCTTGCATTCTACACACAACCTAAAATATAGAGGAGAATAAAAGCATTGGCTGGGCCCCTATTGTCCTAACTTTGCTGTGCCACAGCGTAGCGGCCAATCTTCATCCTTTCAACTGTTTTTTCAGAGAATATATTTGGTTAAGGACCTTAAGATCCATAGCTCCCAACTAACAAGTCAAATTCGCATGGGTACTCCTATCGAATAAAAGTTTATTCCCAAAATCTCTTTTTGATGGCAACCAAGATTCTTAAAACACGAGAGCTACAGTATTACGAATAAATCCTTATAGCAATTATGTTTAAGGTTGGGAGCTTTTTTTTTAATCAACATTTGAGACAAATCTGAATTGGGTCAAACTTTAAAATTAGTCCCCAATATCTGATGATGTATGAATGAAACAACATTTCTAATTAAAATAAACAATATTATTTATGAAATAATTTTTTTTAAAGTTAACAACATATTACAAAATAATAAATTTTTATGAATGAAACAATACTTCTACAAAAGAACAACATTATTTATGAAACAGTATTTCTTATGACATGAATAGTACATTAGAAAACAACATATTTGCATGAATGTAACAACACCAAAAGGAAAACCATTATTTACAGAACAATATTTTTTACGAAGTAAACAATATATTACTGAATTGTAAATTTATATGAAAGGCAAAACATATTTATATATAGGGATGAAAAAACCTAACCTAACACAATGACCTAAACCGACCTACCCGAACTCAAACTCGACATTACCCAATTTGACTAGAAAAGTCAATAACCCGCAACAGACTATACACAACTTGACCTGACTTTAACTGAAGTGAAAACTGAGAAAACCCGAACCCTAATGACCCAAAACAAAAATACCCAAATCCAAAATAACCCAAGCATGAATTGACTTGAGCTTGAAATGACCCAAACCCAAGATTGACTTAATTTGAACCCGAAATAACTCAATGACTAAAACTTATAAGACTTGATTTTAACCCAAATCAACCTAAAATAAATGGTCGTCAGAGATTAAAAAAATTATGATTTTTTATATATTGATCATTTATCTAAATTATACATCAATTATGCTCGTGTAATTTAAAAAAATTAAAAACACTTAATTTTTTTTTATTTAGGGATCTTACAAAATTTGAAGAAATTAATTAACGGAATAACTTGTTTTGGTTTGTTTAGGGGTATTATGATATTTACTGGTTTAGAGATCTTTTGGTTTTTACTAATTGAGGAGTCTTAATCATATTCTAATTAGCAAGAAAAATAATATTTCTTTTTAACTATTTTCCAAAAACATTGAATAAAGTTAATGTAGTCAAATATTTTATTTAACTCTTTTTATTTGCCTTCAATGTATGCTTATTAACCCTAAAACCTAAACTCAACCCTAACCTTAACCATAAACACTCAATCCTCCTAACCATAAACTGTATACCTAAATTTAAATTCTAAATCATAAGCCTAAATCCTAATCCTAACTTTTTACCATAAACCCTAAATCTAAACTTAAACCCAAGACCCTAACCCTAAAATTGAAAACCCTAAACACAAAACCTAACATAAACCATAAATTGTACAAAAAAAAAATTCAAATTTCTCAATTTAAATTTTAACAAAAGTTGAATTGATTCAGTCATTTCGTCACACACAACAATAACCTGATTGAACCTAACGGTCAACTTGAAAGTTATTCGATACTGAAATTAATTCAACCTGTATTGAACTCGAACCTAAATAAAACTAAACCAACCTAACCTAAATCCAAAACATACTCAACCCAAACTCAAATAACAAGGCCTAGATCTCGAGTTCATATTAATCCGATTAAACCCAAACTTGAATGACTTGACTTAAACTTGACCCGACCCACCTGATTGCCATCATTATTTATATGAAAGGAACCCAAGAAAAGGTGAACTAGGTCTTGCTACTTGCATTGCATTGTGTATAAACTTTCTCCAAGCTCGATACTAATTATAGTTCTCTATGTTAATTGCAGATGAGGCCACATAATATCTACAAAAGTGATTTCAAACAAACTTTTGCTTGCTAGTTTACCACAAATATGAAGTTTACACTCCACTTTAACCTTTATAATTTGATTATAACCTATACTATGGATGATACAAGCCACTGTTCCATACTTTCTAAATTTTGAATTACTTATTCTCTAGCTCGTCGTAAGAGATTTTGCTACTCTTCTAACATTCTCTAAAATTCTACATAAAGATGAACATCAAATGATGAGAATTAGATTCCACAGATCGTGTGAAATATTCATAAAAAAAGAAAAAAAAATTAAAATGCAAAAATTCAAGACAAAGTAGTAACTAATCAACATACAACATCAAGGCCAAACTACAACAAAATGTGGTAAATTTGACACCCTTTTGCGATGATTTTAATTATGGAAGAGGAAAAGTGAGGTAGAATCATAGCTAAACCCAAGGTTGAGCAGTCAAAAACTTGGGCTATGATGGTTTTACAAAGATTTGCTTTACGACAATTCAAATTGTCACATTTTAGTGATGATTTACCCGTAAATACTTGTGATAATTGAAGCAGTCAACTAATCCTTGGAGAACTATATGTGGGAAATTATTTTGACAATTTTGCTATGATTTGATTGTAGCAAAATTTACGTAGCAATATCATAGTAAACATTGCCACAGTTTGGCTACAATTTTCACATTTACTATGATTTTTCCACGATCCTTAGGTGCATCCATATTTAGAAACTCCATATATTCTTTTTTAGACTTGCATATTTAGCTAGTTTATTATATTGGGTACTTTCCGTCTTTAGAAACACTAACCCTAAACACTAAAACACTAAACCCCAAACATTAACACTAAACACTAAATCATAACACTAAACACTAACCCTAAACAATAAACCTTAACCCTAAACACCAACCCTAAACAATAAACCTTAACCTTACACACTAACGCTAAACCCTAACCCAAAGCACCGGCCCTAACCTTAAACACTAAACCCTATAACACTAACACTAAACTGTAACCCAAAACACCAGCCCTAACCCTAGACACTAACACTTAACTATAACCCTAGAAAGTAACCCTAATCCTAAACACTAAACCCTAACCATACACACTAACCTTACCACTAACCCTAAACACTAGTCCAAACCTTAATCATAAACCCTAACCCTAACCGTAAACACTAACTCTAACCCTAACCATAAACACTAGTCCAAACCCTAATCATAAACCCTAACCCTAACCATAAACACTAACTTTAACCCTAAGCAATAACACTAAACCATAACCCTAAACACTAAACCCTAACCCTAACCATAAACACTAACCCTAACACTAAACCGTAACCTTAAACACTAAACCCTAACAATAAACACCAACCTTACCATTAACCTTAAGCACCAACCCTAACATTAAACCTTAACTCTAACCATAAACAGTAAACTCTAAACACTACTCCAAACCCTAAACACTAACACTAAACCATAACCCTAAACAATAAACAATAACCCTAAACACTAAACACTAACCATAATCCATTATATGTTGAAATACCCACTTAAAGTAAGTTCCACTTTTAGTAACTAGTGTAACCACTTTTAGTAACTAATGTAACTACATTGTTCCAAACAAGAATTTTCCCTTTTTGGCATGGTTAATGATCTAGAAGATAAATTGTGAAAATTACAACATTAGTCCATAAGCCTTTAAATTTATTAAAATGGCATCCCAAATCTTAATAATTTTTTTTTAGTCTATCATAATAATTATAACAATAGTCCCTGACCTATAAAAATTTTTTTGTTTAAACCTTAATTTTTTTAGAATTTTGTAATTTTGCCGTTGATATGTACTATATTTAAATTTAGTACAAAAATCAAAGAAATATCACAAAATCGAAGAAAAATCATCGCAAAAGGTTGAGGCAGAATTGTCACTGCCATTCGAAATTATTGGCAAGATACTTAAATTTTAAAATTTTTTTGCCAAAATCTGGGTGGTAATTTTAGCGATGATTCTACTACAATTTGAACAATCAAGGCAAAACTGTCACTTAATTAAAGACTTAAACAAGAGTTTAAAAGTGAAGTTAGTGATCTATATAATTATAAGAACTAAATTATGAAATATTTTTTTAGGAATAGACTCATGAGAACGGGACTACCTGAGACAATTGATCAGCATCACCAAATTTGTGAGGGTGCGATTACTGTTTTCGGTCTTTTTATATATTTTTGCATTTGTAAGAAACATTTATGTGTGTAATTGATATTTTATATTTATGGGACACTTTTATGTATTTAATTGCTATTCATATTAATTATAATTCATTATTTATTTTATATTTATGTTAACAATATTTTATTATTTAGCTACAATAACTTACAAGTAACAATTAATATAATAGACCAATTTAATCAATTATATGCACTAAAATCAATAATTAAAGAAAACAGGAAAATGAAAAATCGTCGCATAATCAAGGGAATGATTGCAACAATTTTTATTATAGTATTATGTGAGAATTTGGATCATCACAAGTTAGGATGATTAGAATTGTCTTTCTCCTTCAGAGGCAAAATCCTTACTTATAACCAATCATCATTGTTACTGCGATGATTTGGATCATCACTATTCAGCCTAGATATTGCGACATTCCAATTTGTGATGAGGATTTTTCCCACGATTTTTTACGATGAGATTTTCAAACTAAAATTTGCTTTTACTACGATTCAGCTATAGATTTTGCCATAGCAAAGGCCTTGGATTCTTGTAGTGCCATTAGCTTTCGAAATCTCGTAATGCCTTGAAAAATTGGTACAATGAGCTACAATGATTTCCCACCTAGCAAGAAACTACTCTCCAAAACCTATTCCAACGGCTTAAATCTCACCTAGCTAGCAATTTAGGTTTTTTTTTTTAACTGCAAAGGAAACTATATTACTTGAAAAAATTGAAAGATACAATCTCAGCAAGCTGCTGGATGCTTAACCCCTGACTCAAGACATACTTGACCCTTATCTCATCCAAGGAATTTGCTCTACCTCACTAATCGTTAAGTGCAGACAATGGGATTTTGACACCAATCCACCCAAGTACAAGAAAATTTAGACCACCTACTTTTGAGCCATAAAAAGGAATACAATTGCACTTCGGAAAACACTTTATCAGCTAACAATGTAGCTTAGCAACCAGTAAAATATTCATCAAATTGACACAGAGAGAAGAATGCACAACAAACTCAATGAAGTTCATTAAAGAATAAGGTAAGAGGAGGCAAACATCCACATGGTGATTTTGGGTACAAGATGAACAAGGTTTCAAAAAGGACTAACTCGAGTAGAGGGGCTACTAAATTAATGATCATTGAAAGCATCTTGTCATGATGATTGCTAGGGATGGTCTGACCAAGTGTTTGTTGATGTTAGGTTTTGGTGACAATGGAAGACAACAGGGCGAGGCGGTTGAGGAAGTAAATAAGATTGCGATATTTCTCTTGCTCCTCATTGCTATGACCATCAAGGAATGAGCTTGGCTTGTGCAAAAAGATAAAACGTGTGCTAGACAATGATTGGGAAGAAAGAGATGTGGCAGTAAACTCGTAAATAATAGTAAAGTATGGGTGTATAGCCTAGACCAGGTGTAGGTTATCTTTGGCCTAAATGAAAAATCAATAGATTTTAGCTTAAAAGTTACTTTCTCTATCCCATAAAAGATGATGCATTTCCCTAACTATGGAGATTAAGATGTATATAGCTATGATGGTTTTTTTTTTACCATGTTTACCAGTAAAACTAACATTAAATTTTTTTTTTTTGTTTTATGTATAGTGAAATTTTAAATGATGATTACAAATACAAATTTTTTTTTTTGGGTTTTTCTTACTAAGAGTTTTAAAGAAGATTAAGACCCTGTTTGAGAAGAGCTTTTTGATATCACCATTATAGTTTTAGATAATTTATTAACGGTGAAGATTAAATCACTAAATCTAAAAGCTAACGGCTTCTTAGTACTCTAATGCTGATTGTGAACATTAACACCAAATAGGGCATATATATATATATATAATCTTGTGTAGTGAAATTTTAAATAAAAGTAGTAAGGTAAATTTGATATTTAAAACTTTCTAAAAAAAAACAGAGAAATACTTCATTGTTTTTGGAATGACCTAAAAAGAAATATGATTCATCTTTTTTTTGGATGAAGGGAGTTTTTTTTGTTTAACTTCAAGACAAATAAATAACATGATAAATTGAATTAAGAATTCAAATAAATTTTCACAGAAAAGAAATCCTACATGTTTTTTTTTTGGAATTTTTAATTCTTTCCCGGGAAGGCACATATTATTCAATCCAAGTTCTCTTATCACTTTATTAAGCAATTATTATCCTAAACCATGACTCCAATTTATCTTCATTACACATACCCTAAAGTTATAAATAAATAGATAGCTTTTTAGCTCTTTTTTTTTTATTTTTAGTTTTTAGTGTGCTACCATACCTTTGCTTTATTATCAATCTCTAATTTTGAACTTCCTCCCTACTTTGATATTATAGTGATCACAGCTAGATCCGGATCTGATCCAAATAAACATGCCAAATTTGGATAAAAACCTCTAGATCTGCTGGATCTCTTATATGATGGCTATCAATGTAAAAGAAAAAAATTGGCGTTGCATACTGGTGGCGACTGAAGAAGATGAAGTTTTGTGATCTGCTGTTGATGGCTGGGGAAGATAAAGTAAGATTTGGGCTAGGGGCATGATGGGAATCACTTAATATAGTGGGGGTAAATTTGAAAAATTACCACTGCATCTAATTAGACATATATGCATAGAAGCATCAGCAAACACAAGGAGTGGGTGGTCCAACATTTTGAACAATTATATATATATATATATATATATATATAAGTTGTAAAAAAAGAAAATAACTATTGGTTTTGCTTTTTTATGGTATGCTTTTTATTGTTTAAAGGTTTTTTTGGCAACAATTTATTGACTATTACTTGAGAAAATTTACTGATTCGATGTAAGATCAAGATGTCTTCTCTTCCAACAAAGATGATGTATTGTGTTGTGGAACTAGACATGTATTGAGATGTAATCAAGAAATTGTGTCTCAAATAATACTTAGAGGTATTGTTTCTTTACATTAAATTTTATACTTATTTTGAGTCTTCTAAGATGCCTAAAACTCATAAATTCTCTTTCTTTGGCAGATTTAAGATTATATGTTAAGTGCGGGTTGTTTAAACTCCAAAAACCTTACACTTCTAGGAAAATGGTGGTGGTGATTTTTTAGTGAGGAGCACTCGTTGTGGAAAAAGGTTATAGTCAGTCTTTATGGTTTTTGGGGTAGTTTTGGTAATAATCTGATTGCTGGGAAATTAGGTCGAATTTGGAGTGGTATTGTTGGCAGTGGCAGAGAAATAGAGTCGAAAAGGGTAAACTTTAGAAAGAGTTTAACTTAGGCCTTGGGGAGTGGTAATAAAGCTCTATTCTGGAAAGATGTCCCAGTGGGGGAAAAATGTTTCGAAATTTGTTTCCCTAGGTTGTTTCAGCTAACCTTAAATAAAGAGTGCAAGGTTTCAGAGTTTGGCCTCTTTGGATAAGGGTTCTTGGCGGTGAGTTTGGAACTGGCGAAAGGAGTTGCATGGGAGAGAGGTTGGAGGATTTGACAAGCTTTTGTAGGTTTGCAACTTACTACAGTTGGATGCTTCAAAAGAGGACAAATTTTCTTGGAGGCCAAGTAAAGATAGGAGATACTTTGTCAAAGAAGCTAGCCTAGATCTAGGTATTCATATGGTGCAAGTGCAAGTTGTGGCTGGTAGAAAGTGTTGGAGCAACTACATGCCGCTAAAAGTAAATATTTTTATGTGGAAAACAATCCAAGACCGTGTTCCAACTTGCTTTAACCTCATTTGTCGAAGCATTGTCATCTCTAGTTCACTTTGTCCTACTTTGCAGGGGTAGCCTGAAGGACTCCGATCACATTCCGGTCAGATGCTCGCGGGTGAATCTTGTTTGGTGCTCGGTCTTTTCTTGGTGGCATTCTGGTGTCCCTACAAGGCTGAACTTGTTGAAAATTTTACAAGAATCGCATGGAACGAGTCTCTCTAAAGAACAAAATAAAGCATGGTGAGCTACTTTGTTTATGACAGCATGGGTCATCTGGAAGGCCAGAAATGAGCTAGTATTCAAAGCCAAGAATTTCAATCTAAATGAAGTTATCTTCTCCACTCAGTCCCTATCACATCTATGGGTTGTAAACAAGTGTAAAGGTCTAAAATGCTCTTGGTATGAATAGGTGCATAATCCTATACTGGCAATAGCAAATGCAATAGGGTGATTTGTATCTTTTCTCTGTTGTTCAGCAGCCTGCTGATCTCGTTCTTTCATATATATATATATATGTGTGTGTGTGTGTGTTCCATTTTATTGAAATTGTTCTGCCGATTGTTAAGAAGCATGCGCACCTGTTGAATCAAGTTTCAGTAATTACATCTGGACCAATATATTACTAATACATACATAAACTGACACTTTATTTGATATAGTGACATTTTAAGGCATGCTGGCAGAAGTAATAGATTCATTACTTTTTTATTTGTTACTATTCCTAGTAAAAGTATTAAGACAGGCTAGCGAAATTCGAAAAAGAAAACTAAACACTAATTTCAACAAAATAAATGAACTCATTGATGAAAATTTAAAAGGGAAAAAATACGATGTAACTCGAGATGTACCTACCCAGTCCTCGCTTGTGGAGAAATCAGCTCCTACAATCAAATTTGTTCTCTCCACGCCACATCGGTGAGAGACAAAATATCTAACTAGAAGCAATACATTATAAAAACTCGATGAAAAAATACATGCGATGCCAGAAGATTTGATTCTTGATTTGATTCTTATCCTTTTCAAGGAGTCTAAAATTCAACATTCCATTATAAGGTCACTATGCAACAATGTATTTTTATGAGTCACCACTAATCAGTTTATACATAAGTTGACTGAATAGCTTAAAAAGTGTTCGAGAATACGATTACGCTAAAATAACCTTATTATAACACAAAAAATTGATACCTTAATTTGATTTAAAATTTTTTTTTGCTTGCTTTTAAATATTTTAATTAATTTCTAGACAGTGGATCCTAATCGAACCACCCGTATATATACTTTTAAACTTTACTACTTAATTTTTGCTTATTTTTATGTAATTTTGATATTTCCAAACCATTGATATTATCAGACCAGCCAAATAATGAACCAAAAAAACTTAATCTATTTTTTATCTTTATTTATCTTTTAAATACTTTAGTTAATTATCAATCCAAATCATAAATCTGGATCACCAGGATATGAATCTCAAAATTTAATATATTATTTATCTATTTTATTTTGAAGATTTTAGATAATTACCCAAACCATGAATCCTACCAAATCAACTGGATATTAATTTTGAAATTTATTATTATTCTAAATCCACTTTGGGGTTTTATTAAACACATGTGAAATTGAATTTTTTTTAAGTGTGATTTTTTTAGATGCATTATGTGAATTAAATGAATTTAAATTTTTATTAATTATAAAAATTATTTATCTAACCTAGTCCTACAATCTTGCCTAATGTTAATCACCAAACTAATTCATGTGTTTAATAAACAAAACAAGCAAAGAAAGAAAGAAACACACAAAAACAATGCTGCCATTGACCAAGTTGTAAAACAGAGAAGAAGTGGATACTCAATTAAACAAAATACAAAGATGAGGGGCTAAAAACGAGTTTTACCAAAAAGAGCTGGTCGACTGGGCGAGACGTATGAAACCGGGTCGGTTTCGCTGGTTGAGTCATGGATCCGGGTTCTCCTCCTTTGATTCGGTGGGCAGGCAGCGCAGCGAGGGCGGTGATGGCTCGAGCTTTAACGAAGACGGTGGGGTCAACCTTCCAATGAGACCAGCGACGAGCAGAGGAGACGGATGGTGGTCGTATTCTGCGGCGGGCGAGTCACGAGCTTCTCTCCCTTGGTTTGGCACGAACAGCGACGAAAACTCCTAGAGATTGTGGAGCGGCGTGGGGCGCACCAAGGATGGTGGACGAAGACCTGCGGTGGCGACTGGAGAGGCTGGCGGCAACGAAAAGACGGCTGGACCCTGTGGGTTGCGCATGACGGACGGCGATGGAAGCAGGGAAAGGTTTATCAAATTAGCACAAAGCTTTATAAAAACGACAGATCTCACCCAGAATTTTATAGTTTTGCTAGATTTGCCTTAAACTTTTGAGACTTGGTAAATTTAACTCAAGCGTTCTAATTTTGCCTAGAACTTTTTAAAAACCATCGGTTTCACTCAAACTTTTCCCATTTGCCTAAATTGACCTCAAAACCTTTGGGACTCCAAATTATTACCTAAACTAAATTAATTACTATTTCTACACTAGACGACCATTCTAAATTCCCAAACTTTATAACACTAAATAATCTAAATGCACCTAACAATCCTATCAACCTCCTAACCTATAAAATGACAAAAAAGATCAAATTGCCCTTGAAAACAAAAATATCCCCTAAACTAAATTTTCTAAACTAAAACTAAACAAAGGATATTGCCGGACAAAATTAGGTGCCAACAGAAAAGAAAATAGTTGGCAAAGATAAGGGAAAATGAAGGACGAGGAAGGCGTGTAATAGAAGGAGATAGAAGTTAGCAACTCGATACACACATTTCAAAACTAAAGTAGGTTCTCTCACTTCTAAGTGTATATTTGATTTTTATCTTTGACAATGGGAAGCACTGGTTCCCAATGTAGAGTTAGTCCAGAAGGTGAGTGGATATTTGGCCTTTTAAAGGAACAAGGTAAGCATGCATTACTTCAATTTATTGTTGATAGCCAAAGTGTTATCGCCCTGACCACCTGCCGATCACGGGAAAGAGGGCGCCAGACACCTGAGGCATACGACCTCGGAAAGGACTCCGGAGTGAAGGAAGTCATACACCTGAGGCGCACGACCTCGGTACATCACCAAATGCCAACTTCGGAAGCCAGTGTAGCGCCTCCTTCGGGAGGGCGTCCGAACCAGCTTCGGGGGAGAAAGACCAACCACCCCCTATGGGAGAAAGCTCCCCGAAGGCGTAGGCACTGAAGTTCCAGCCCGACTCCGGAAAAGGACCCATCACCCCGAAGTGAGACATCAACCAAAGGGACCTCGGTTGTACGGCAAGAGTCATCAAGGAGTCTCTGACACTCTGCTCATATACATCTCCGACACGCCACCCCTAAACACACTCTAACACGCCATCGCAGCATGCGTCCTGTCATACAGGGCTACACCTACTACGGCTCGCACCCCGAGAAGCCTGTAGATTACTAGTGGCCTCCACGCCCAAAAGTACGAACACCATACGTCCATACACGCGTCACAATCTGAAGGGATCACCTCCTCCCTTATAGACCAGGGAAATGGTCACAGGCAGGGGGTTCTCCGTGCGGAGGACCAAAAGGACAAGAGGACGCTCTCCTCTCTCCACCTGAAGACTCTCCCTTCAGCCCTCAGAAAGACACGCCAGGCAAGGGTTCCTTGTGCTTATTACTGAGTATCTCTCTTTCTCGGAGCACTGACTTGGGCGTCGGAGGTCCCCCCTCGGAAAACCACCCTGGGGGGCCTCCTAACCCCTGTCTTCTGAGTGTTTCAGCCAGGTCTCTCTGAAGGATCTCCGCTCCGAACTCTCTCCCACACCGGAAGTCTTTCCCGTCCTCACCAACCACGGTACCAGGAAGCTGCCGGCCACCATTTAAGGTGACCCTCTCAGGGTACCTTCTTGCACCTCCAGGACCCCTGCTGCCAGCACCGTTCCACACAGTGGAGATGCTGGCTCCGCCTAACCGGACCGCATCAAATGCTGAGCTCCGCACCTCCCGAAGCCCGGCATCATTTGGCGCCGTCTGTGGGAAAAGTCACAAATCAACTTCGCAGGAGGAAACCGAAGTCTGGCCTTCAGTTGGGCTCGGAAAACGGTAACCTCGCCACCCCGATTCATAAAGCTAAATTGGCCAAGGCGAGGTAACCTTGTGATGGCATACGAGGAAAGGAAAAATTTGGTCTTCCATTTTTCTAATTTTTCAGGAGTGGTGCAACAAGGGTGAGACATAAGAGGTTGCCAACTCCCGGGAACAGGCATGGTGGACCAAAAATGACTTCGGGAAACAAAAAGAAAAGCGGAAACCAAAGGAACTCTAGAAATCAAAACCCACCAAAAGTCTTGCCGAAATCTGGGTTTGAGGACGCCGTCGTAAAAAATCGCCGGAAATCGCTCCGCTGTTAAAACCGCCACAAAAGAGGAGAAAAAGGCACAGAGCAAAATGAGAGCAAAGAAACACAAATAAAGAGTATGACAGAAGGAAGGCTTATATAGATCGAGGAAGGGCAGCCAAAAGGGCGTTATAAATGCTGCGAGAAAAGCGAAGTGTCGCATAATGGCCCCTCGCGCGAAAAGGCGTGCCCATCCCAGCCGATGCCTGCCACGTGTCGCCTATCACAAGAAACTAGGACGCGTTTTCTGACATTCAGAAAAACCCGGGCACGTTGCTCGAGACTAGCACGACTAGTTTCAAGACACGACGGTTCACTAGCCTATTGCGGGAAAAATAAACAAGTTGGGTATCTCGAGGAGCACCGACTGATGGATAGATGACATCTGTCCGAACAAGGCTTATCACCTAGGAGGCGAAGTGCCTCCCCAACCGACGTCATACTCCGAGTGTAAATCCATGAGGTCCAGGATTCAAGGCTCCGTGCCGCCCTGTTCGACCGAAATGGACATACTACCACGTGGACCTCCGGGAGTCCACGAGGTCGTCCTGTCAAAACTGCCAATTGAGCGATTGACGGACACCAAAAGGGCTACTTGCCGAAGTCTCCACTTCGGCCTTTCCAAGGGGGGCATGTGATAGCCAAAGTGCTATCGCCCTGACCACCTGCCGATCACGGGAAAGAGGGCGCCAGACACCTGAGGCATACGACCTCGGAAAGGACTCCGGAGTGAAGGAAGTCATACACCTGAGGCGCACGACCTCGGTACATCACCAAATGCCAACTTCGGAAGCCAGTGTAGCGCCTTCTTCGGGAGGGCGACCGAACCAGCTTCGGGGGAGAAAGACCAACCACCCCCTATGGGAGAAAGCTCCCCGAAGGCGTAGGCACCGAAGTTCTAGCCTGACTCCGGAAAAGGACCCATCACCCCGAAGTAAGACATCAACCAAAGGGACCTCGGTTGTACGGCAAGAGCCATCAAGGAGTCTCTGACACTCTGCTCATATACGTCTCCGACATGCCACCCCTAAACACACTCTAACACCCCATCACAGCATGCGTCCTATCATACAGGGCTACACCTACTACGGCTCGCACCCCGAGAAGCCTGTAGATGACTAGGGGCCTCCACGCCCAAAAGTACGAACACCATCCGTCCATACACGCGTCACAATCTGAAGGGATCACCTCCTCCCTTATAGACCAGGGAAATGGTCACAAGCAGGGGGTTCTCCGCGCGGAGGACCAAAAGGACAAGAGGACGCTCTCCTCTCTCCGCCTGAAGACTCTCCCTTCAGCCCTCAGAAAGACACGCCAGGCAAGGGTTCCTTGTGCTTATTACTGAGTATCTCTCTTTCTCGGAGCACTGACTTGGGTGTCGAAGGTTCCTCGCCGAAAAACCACCCCGGGGGGCCTCCTAACCCCTGTCTTCTGAATGTTTCAGCCAGGTCTCCCTGAAGGATCTCCGCTCCGAACTCTCTCCCACACCGGAAGTCTTTCGCGTCCTCACCAACCACGGTACCAGGAAGCTGCCGGCCACCACTTAAGGTGACCCTCTCAGGGTACCTTCTTGCACCTCCAGGTCCCCCTGCTGCCCGCACCGCTGCACACAGTGGAGATGCTGGCTTCGCCTAACCGGACCGCATCAGATGCTGGGCTCTGCACTTCCCGAAGCCCGGCATCAATTGTGATTCACTTCACAACATCGCCTTGCTTTCATGTATGGCTCTGAACAGGGTTTATGATTTTTCATCATCTTTTGTTGATTGGTTTTGGAAATGAGTCATGGAGCTGGATTGAGTGGTTGATGACATGGCATATGAATGTGCATGTAAAGTTTGCAATGTCTTTGTTGTCTTCATGGTTGTTTTTATTGATCTTTCTTTGTAATTGCCTCTTTTTTCTTTAATAGTTATTTGAGATAACGATAAGGTCTATATAAGAAAAATTCAGATGTGCATGCATATCTTTAGACATTTCATACTACTAAAGAGCTATGGGATCAAGACTTCATGTAATTTACTAATCGTTATTTTGTTGGCTTATTGGACTTTTTAGATACATCTAACTTACTGATTTTATGTACAGTTATATGTAGGTAGAGATTCCCCAGAGAATTTCCCAGCCTCTTACTGATTGCTCCATTGCATCATTTAACACATCTCAGTAGCGTGATTTCCAATATCTCCAGGTATTTATAAATCTGAATTTCATGGTGACTTCACTAGACTTTTTTTTTTTGTTTTTTTAACCTCTTTTTCTCTTTATTCTACTTGTGGTTTTTTTTCTTCTAATTTTCTTCTTCGTTACTTCTTTCTACTGCTTAATACTACTAATTTCCCTCTATTTTTTACTACATTGACCATTCTGATTTTAGTCTTTCTTGTGCATAGTTACTAAGAGAATTGCCTCCACATTTCAATGTGCGCCATCTTCCAGCATATGTGATACTTACTGCTTTGTACACCCTGGAAATGAGTTCGATGTATGATTTTATTGAATTTTTTTCACTTTATCATGCACATAACCTCTTATCTTTTCTTATGGTGACTTACTTTATCTTGTACGATATATGTTCAGAAGAAAAGCATAGCCTTCCTATACGGGCATTGTATATTCTTCCTATTTTTACTTCATCTTTGGCTATGTTGAATGCATCTAATACTTTTTTTTTTTTATGCAGACATGTGTGGATTGCGATTCCAACCTAACATAGTACCCGGTATGCCGAAGTGAGATCAAATTTAAATTTAGGATCTATGACTGAGTTGGGAATTATGTTGTGTGAGTATCCCTCAACCTACTAATTGAATTCTAACTTGTTACCAGTGCCTTATTTTGTTCTGAAGTAGATGAAAGAAAGTTCAGCATGTGTTTGGATGACTGTGAATTAAGGTTATTTGTGGAAAAGAACATAGTATTACACATGAAGGGAAAAGGGGCAATTAGGAACGGAGAAGGAGGAGCAAGCAACCCTTCAGACTCAAATGCATTGGCAGGATGGCAAACCTCAAACAAAATAAGTGTCTTGCAAATGAAACACCAGTGATGCCAAACTTTAGCCTAGGTAAAATAAGAAATGCTAGCTCATGCAAAATAAAATGTTAGGTGAAACAACATATGAACTAATATCAAATGAGAGGCTGGTGTTAACAAATATGAGTGGCGGTAAAATATAAAAAGTTCTTAATATGATGAGAAAGTTGTAAATGGCCTTAGAAGTCCACTCAATAAGAAAATGGAAGCTATTTATGGAGAAGTTAGTTGCATACGATTGCATCACGTGTCATCAACTCAATATGTGATGAGAAGTATAATGATTTTTTTGGGTTCTTAATCAATTGGGTTGGTTGGAAATTTCTAATGAGTGTTGCTCTAAGCCCATTAAACTAAAACTCTCTGAAATCATCATCTTATGAGATCAGAATAAAATTTTTGCTAATAATTTTATATCCACCATCTGCTAACACTGAAATAATCAAGTAAACTTTTATCAGTAAATAATAAATAATAAATAAGTAAACAAAATATTGCCAAATTGAAAATAAAACAATTAAAAACTGTGACATCAGCGTGTAAATGGACTTTCAATCAAAATCTACATACATCTAGTAGACTACGGCACGGAACGATTGGGTGGGCTGAGGGTGCCGAGCCTCTTAACTCCACTCTTATAATCTGCATATTGATGTCCCACCATTGCAATAGAAATTTATCAATTTTATAAGTTTATGAAATGTATATTTTCTGTATCCAATCTACGTACATTATTGGTAAAGCATAAATTCGTTATGATTTTTAATTTTCTTTTTTTTTAATATAAAAATAAATTAATTTAGATAGAGTATGAATTTGCAAAAGATTTTAGATTTACTCAAAAAATAAGAAAAAGAGCCATTACAACATTATAAGGTATGTACGAGAAAATCCTAAATACCCCAATTGCTTTTAGCCCTAAATCCATCAAAACTCTTCCAGTCCGATATCACTTTGTAAATGTAATTATGATTGCATGTTCTCATCAATCATGATCTGAACACAATCTCAAGCTAAACTGACCACATTTCTTATGGATATACTATAGAAATTTTTTTCTGAAGTGATTGATAACTTACAATTAGAAATATGTTTTTTTCTTTTGTTTTCCAGAATACCCTTTTTTATGGGTGACAGAAACTAATCCCATGAGGTATGGTCAGGTATTGAAGCAGAGACCTTCCCCAACAGAGCACTTTTCATTCACATTTTTTGAACCCCAAATATGTTTCCTAAGAGGTCGAGGCCTCTTCCAATTGGACAAACTCATGTTTGTAAATACGGGTAAAATTCACTTTGGGTCACCTAGCTTATATTTTTGTTCTATCCAGGTACCTTGCCTTTATTTTGTCCTAGCGAAGTACCTTTCCTCCTATTGTGCATCCTGTTCAACTACTTTCCGTGAAATTAGTTGTTAAATTGGATGGAAAATGATGATGTGGCATTAAATAATACTAAAATAAACTTAAAATGACAACTTCAGCCTTCAAACTATTTCAATTACTAATTATAACCCTTAAAATTTCACTTAAGCCAATTCTACCCCTTTCTGTCTTGTTCACCGCCACCTCCCACGCTCCTCGCTTGTCATTCTCACACCAGTCACGTTGCACCGCACACACCCGGACCATCACCAATCCATGATCTGATCCGCCGATCTTCCAACTTCAACAGCCAGCGGATCAACCACATCTACATCAACCCCCACAACGCCCACAAGGCTCGCATGAAGCTCCACTACGCCGATCTCACTGACGCCTCCTCACTCCACTGCTGGCTTGGCACGATTTGCCTCAACGAGGTCTACAATCTCGCTACTCAGTCTCATGTAGCTGTCTCCTTCGAGATCCCGGATTACACCGCTGATGTCATTGCCACGGGCACGATTCACCTCTTGGAAGCAATCATATCCCACATTGCCACCACGAGTCAGAGCCATTAATGGAAAATTCAAGCAATTTTTTATTAACAAATAACAATTCATCTGCTAGCAATTGACTCTGAGATCTAAAAATAAAAAATCAGAGAATGACAGGGGAGGAGTGTGAGAGGTGGCGGTGAACGGGATGAGAGTGGTAGAATTGGCTTAGATGAAATTTTAAGGGTTAGAATTAGTAATTAAAATAGTTTGAGAACTGAAGTTATTATTTTAAGTTTATTTTAGTATTATTTAATGTCACATCATTATTTTTCATCCAATTTAATAATCAATTTAACGGAAAGTAGTTGAATAGGATGCGTAATAGAAGGAAAGGTACCTCGCTAGGACAAAATAAAGATAATGTATCCGGATAGGACAAAAAAATAAGCTAGTTGACTCATGGTGAATTTTACCATTGTAAATACATTACTTATGTTACATTCATTTGGGATAACATAACCATTCAAACAATGGACCTTTTTTCACCGGCACATCTCAACAGATATTAAGAGCTAATTCGTTTTTAACTTAAATTAATTTAATATAAAATAATTTATTTTTATTTTTACATTTTTTTTGCATGGAATCAATTTAATTTGGAGGCCAATATCATATAGGTATAATAATCCATTTAAAATAAAATTTTCATAATCTTATTAAATTTTTATGAATTTTTATTTTTTAATACCTAAAAAAATAAAATTTTAATAATATTATGAAAATTTATTTTCAAATGGATTTTACATCAACTTAACATTGGCATTCAAAAGAAACTGGTTCAAGGTACAAATGATATAAAAATAAAATAAATTATTTTAAATTAAATTAATTTAAATTAAAATGAATTGAATTTAAATATTTACATTTTCTCTAGCACTTGCTTTTTTTTTCCCCCTTCTTTCTTAAATACGGTCGCTAGAAATGGTGGGCATGAAAAGTAGCTCAAATTCTCCCATTCTACACCCAACCTATAATATAAAAGAGAATAAAAGCATGGGCTAGGCCCCCATTGTCCTAACTTTGCTGTGCCACAGCACAACCGGCAATCTTTATCCTTTCAACTGTTTTTCCGAAGAATATATTAGGTTAAGGTCCATAACTCCCAACTAACAAGTCAAATTCTCATGGGTGCTCTCATCGAATAAAAGTTTATTCCCAAAATCTCTTTTTGATGGCAACCAAGATTCTTAAAACTCAAGAGCTCTAGAATTATGAATAAATCCTTATAGTAATTCTGTTCAAGGTTGGGACTTTTTTTATTAAAATCAGGCCTTGAAATTGTTCATCTTTGCAAGGTTAGTCCATCAAAGATATTGATGACTATAGCCCAAATCTTACAAGATTTTGGTACTAGGAATGACAAAATTTGACCCGACCTGAAGACCTAGCCCAATCCATTTGAACCAAAGCCCAACCTGACCAGAAAAGTGAACGACCCGAATCTAAACCCGATTGAAGTGAAACCCGAGAAAACCTAAACCCAAACCCGACCTGACCCAAATCCGAAAATGATCCAATGACTAAACACGATAAGACCTGATTTTAACTTAAATTAACAAAAAATATATGGTCGGCAAAAAATTTAGAAAAATTATGATTTAATATATGTGAATGATTTTTTTTCTATTCTGTTGATTTGTTTTACATTGTAAAACTAACGAGTGAAAGCTATGGAAAATGATTAGTGAAACAGTGATATAGAGATAAGAATAATTAGATTTTAAAAATTATAGTACTTCTTCTGTCTCATATTCTTTGAAATATTTGACTTTTTCAAATAGTTTGAATTGAATTTATTTCTATTACTCTATTTGTTTCAAATTCTTTGCACCATTCATATTTTAAAAATTAATCTATAATTTTTTGTTTTGCAATAATTTAATATATATAAAAAAATTTATACATGATTTTTAAATATATATATTTTTAATTTTTCAATAAAAAATAATATAAATAAATTCGAGTCAAACTACTCAGAAAAGTTAAATGGAGCAAAGAAAATAGCACGGGGGGAGATTATTTGTTAGAAAAGAATTTAAAAAGTACTCCCTCCGTCCCAGAAGTTTTGATACATTTAACTTTTTGTTGTATTTTGACTCAATTTTATTTATATTATTGTTTGTTATAAAAAATTAAAAAAATATATATTTAGAAACTACATATCTTGAATTATCATTCATATATAAAATTTTTTATTTATATATTAGAATATTGAAAATAAAAAATCCTAGATTAATTGCTAAAAACAAATGGAGCAAAACTTTTGGGACGGAAGGAGTATATATTTAGAAACTATAGGTCTTTATTTATTATTTAATATAATCATTTTTTATTTATATACTAAAATTTTAAAAATAAAAAATTATAGATTAATTATTGAATAGTGAATGTTACAAAGAACTTGGCATAGAGGTAGTATTTTATTAAATAAATTACATAATAATATATCTTTATAAATTTTATATTATTTTTTATATCTAGTTAAATTAAATTTTAATTAAAATTAAACAAAAAAATTGAAGCGATTCAGCCTTTTCGACTTATGTATCAGTGAACTAAGTAAATCTAACAATCAAGTTGAATCTAGTCTAAAATCCGATAACCCAACCTAATCAAATAAACATGGACTGACCCAACCCGAACCCAAAATCTACTTAACCCAAAATCAACCCAAACACAAATAACCCGACTTGAACCTGACCTGGACCCGAATACATGCTGATCCGATTAAACCTGAACCTAAATGATTTGACCTAAACTTGACCTGATTTACCTAATTGTCATCCCTATTTGCTACCAATATGTTCGCATACATTAGGCTATAAAAATAAATGAGTAGCCATACACTACACTTGTTGCGCTCAGTACTTTCTTAGCTTTTTTGTCGTATTTATAAAATTATCATTGTGTCTTTAATATCACATCTTATGAAATAAAACAACATATCTTATAGGATTGTCATCACCTCTTAAATAGCACATCATACAAGATGAACAATACTTTTTTTATAAAGCTTTGAACATGTCCAAACAACATTTCTTAAGAAATGAAGAACACTTTTTATAGAAATGACATCATGTCTTAAACAATATATCTTACTAAAAAAAACATTTTTTTCAAGACTGTCACAACGTTTGAACAACATTTGTTATGAAATGAGCAACATTTTATAGAACAACACTTTTGTATGAATGAAATAACATTTTTAACTAAAGGAAACAATATTTCTGATAAAGTAAATAACATATTACAGAACAGTATATGTATATAAATGAAATAACACTTCTTACAAAAAGGAACAACATTATTTATAGAATAACATTTCTTACATACTGAATAACATATTACAAAACAATCTTATTTATGGAATAGTATTTCTTACGAAGTAAACAACATATTACTATATAGCAAATTTATATTAATGGAACATCAAATTTATATGAAAGAAACCCAAAAAGAGGTGAACTAGGTGTTGTTACTTGCAGTGCATTGGAGTATAAACTTTCTCCAAGCTCGATGCTAATTAAAGCTCTATATGTCCATTGTAGAAGAGCTCATGTGATCTTTATAAAAGTGATTTCGGAGAAACCTTTCCTTGCTAGTCTGCTACAAATGTGAAGCATGTGCTCCAATTTGATAATGATAATTTGAGTATAACCCATACTAGGGATGATACAAGCCTATTGTTCCATACTTTCTAAATTCTGAATCACTTATTATATAGTTTGTAGTAAGATATTCACCACTCTTCTAACATTTCCCAAAATTCTACTTAAAAACAAAAATCAAATGATGATGAGAATTAGATTCTACAGATCCTATGACATGTTCAAAAAAAAAAAAGGAAAATCTGAAATGCAAAAGTTCAAGACTAGTTAGCAACTAATCAATTGGATGATTTTGTGTACAGTCCAACCAAGTGTCTGTTGAAGTTAGATTTCGGTGATGGAGGAGGACAACAAAGTGAGGCGGTTGAGAAAGCAAATAAGATTGCAATATTCTCTTGCTCCTCCTTGCCATGATCGTCGGGAGTCAGCTTGGATGGTAGCTAAAGATTAAAAGCATGCTAGATGATAATAAAGAAAGGAGGCAAACCGTGGCGGATTCAAAAATTTTACAAAAGGGGTCCAAATACATATATAAATATTAAACTCAGTATTACACAATAAAACTTATAAATTCACATATATAAAATAAAATCTAAACTCATGTACTACATAATGATGTTTTTTTTATAAAACCTGGAAAATGCTCAAATTTAGCATTTATTTTTTTATGCCATTAGTCGAACGACAATAACATGAATTATAAAATTATATATGAACTGTGGAGAAGATAAGTGAGATATGCATGTAGGGTAGAATGTAAAAGAAAAATATTCCTTCTAGTCATTAAACTTCTACATTTCATTTCACTTAGCTCTTAAATTTTATCTTATATCTGACTAGCTCCTTAATTTTTTTCATTTTAATGTTTGCACAAAAATGAGACTAAAAAAATGTTCAAGGGCTTGGTGAAAAAATGTATGAAAGTTTAGGGCTAGTATAGATTTTTTCCATTAGAAAATTATGTTTACATAGAAGAGACTGACTCAATTTTGTATTTTTTAAAGTAATAGATGCTTATTCTTTTGTTCCAACATAAATTATTAAAATCATGGGGGTCTACTAAAAAAATTAAAGGGGTCCAATTGTTAAAGTATGTATCCCTTATTAACATTTTTTTTAAGAAAAAAGAGGTCTCTAGACCCCTATATACAACACATGCATCCACCTCTAGAGGAAAAAGTACAGTGGTGAACTTGTAAGTAATAGTAAAGTTGGATGTATAGCCTAGGGTAGGTGTAAGTTATGCTTAGCCTAAATGAAAAATCATTAGATGTCACCCTATAACTTATTTTTTTCATTTAACTTCAACATAAATAAATAACATGGTAAATTAAATTAAGAATTTAGATAAATTGTCACAGAAAAGCTATCCTATATGTTTTTTTGAGATTTTTAATTCTTTTCTAAAAAGGCACATATTATTGAATCAAAGTTCTCTTATCACTTTATTGAGCAATTATTATCCAAAAAATTGACTCTAATTTATCTTTGTTACACATATACCCTAAAATTTTAAATAAATAGATAATTTCTTAGGCTCAATCTTTTTCTTATTTTGGTTTTTAGTGTGCTAACCATACCCTTGCTTTGTTATCAATCTCTAATTTTGAACTTCCTCCCTAATATGAGATTGTGGTACCTACGAAATTGTGGGTATGACTATTTTTAAATTTTCATCGTAAAGATGAGTGTATTGTAGCATTGTCGTTCAAGATCTGAATTGACACTTATAACCTATTTGTTAATTCTCTAGAGCTTACGGTTTTTTTAGGAATAATTATGCAATTATGGGCTACATGATAAACCTCCCTAATTCAAACCTTCATAATAATCAAAGCTGATGATGTTCCACAAAAAGTGTTTGAAAAATTTTCTCAATCATCATTCACACACAATGGAATAACAAATATAATCAAGCATATACAAATTAATGTAATTCAACTCTTAACTAGCCTAAATCCAAAGATGAGAAAAATCTACTCAAATGAAATGCGGAGATTACAGTAGAGATATGTCTTTAGTGTTGAAGCTGGTCTATGGGCACTTAAACACTATTAATAACCCCATAATCTTACCCTCATACAATTACACAATATGAGATTTATAAAAGGCTTCTCATCCTAGCTCTCTCTAGCCTTCAGACCATTCTTCTCTCATGGACCCATCACATCTTACCTCTTCACAATAATTGATTTTTCCCTCATACTTAAAACTCTAACACATCAAGTATTTTATAGGCCATACATAAACCCAAAGCACATCAAAATAGAAACTAAATCCTAAACAAATAGGAACACTAACACCGAACCCTAAAAAAAACCAAAATTCTTAAGCTTATTGAACTTGAGTTAACAAATCCAACAATCTTCACCTTGGCTTAAATTCTTCATCATGAACATGTACATCATGAACACATGATCACAATCACAAATATGAAATCCATGAATATTGCCAAAACACGAACATAACAATGAGCATAAACGAGTATGAATAACACATAGATGACTCCAAACAACAACATTATGAACACAAGCTCTACTATGCCAAAAATGCACCACAAGCCCCACCATGCCAAGACCAAACTACAAGCTCTGATACCACTTGTTAGAAAAATTCTCCATTCACCCATCAAGCCCAATGGAACAAAAAAACAAGCACACATAAAACATGGCTTGGCTCTTAACTAGTATACATCCACAGATGAGAAAAATTCACTTAAATAAAATATAGATATTATAGTAAAGGTATAACCTTGGTACTCACACTAGCCTATAAATTTTATACACACTACTGATAACCTTATAATCATGCCCTCACACAATCACAAAATATGAAAATTATAAAAGGCTTTTCATCCTAGCCCTCTTTGGTGTTCGAACCTCTCATTCCTCTTAAAGTCCTTACATCTTGCCTTTTCACAATAATTAGTTTTTCTCTCATTCTTAAAATCCTAACATAACAAGCCTTTTACAGGTCATACGTAAATCCAAACCACATCAAAATAGAAAAGCTAAATCTTAAACAAAAGGAACACCAAACCTTAAATAAAATCAAAACCCTTAAGCTTATTAAACTTAAGCCAACAGACACAACAAAAAGATACAGGTGTGCAAGAGAACCATGCCCATTTTTTATGGATAAGCATAATAAAGAGTAGTCATACTCATGTTTCAATTATTATATTATATATATATATATATTGTGTGTGTGTATTGTTGACACCCAATTTCGTCCGACCATAAAATTTTTTTAAAAGAAATTAAATAAAATAAATTAAATAAAAAAAATTATTATTTTTATTATTATTATTATTACTAAAAATTTTAATTAGTTTAAAATACATTTTTTTTTTTTGTGAAGATTTGATTTAAAATGATATATGTGTGTATTTGAAAGAAAAAAAGAAAACTCCAAAAAAATGACAAAATTTAAAAGTTTGAGGTAAAAATGACAACATTAAGAAGTTTCCGGAAAAATTGACAAATTCTGAAAGTTTCAGGAGCATTTGGTAGTTTGTCACATAAAATTTTGGGCCTGCCGACGTTTCTGGCGCAAATTGACAGAAAATGACAAAATTGTCAAAATCAGAAGCTTCAAGAACTTATCCAGAGGCTGAGAGACGTAAAGGACTAAAATTGTCATTTTACCAATTTAAAAGATAAGTTTGAAATTTTTTATTAATTTATCCATCAACAGTTCAGCCAAACTTCCTCTATAAATAGCCCCCCAAATTTTGTGCTGAACACAGAAAAAAATAGAAAGAAAAGCTTAGAGCTCCGTTTTTAAAATAGAAAAAATTACAGCCTTAGTCCCTAGCTCTCCTTCCTTTCCTCAGAAAATCTCAAAACTTTTCATTTTGACGATTAAGCCATCTTCTTCCCCCCCGGTCGCGCGCCCTCTGTTTCCATTTCTCAGAATTATGAATTTAAAATCAAGGGTACAACTCTCATTTAATCCTTCATCTTTTCAATTTCTTTCACTTTGGTCACTAACTTTGTATTTTATTCTTGCAGAATTAATTACTAACCCTTTTAATTTTTACTTGTTTGTTATTTGTTTATTACTAATCCCTTTTTTTATTGTTGTTATTAACTTACTAACAACTAACTTTTAATACTATTATTGTTACTAACCTTTTAATTTTTGCATTATTACTAACTTTTATAATTGTTGTTAACAATTAATTAACTTTTATTATTGTTGTTAATTAATTAATTTAATTAACTTGGCTAACTTTTATTATTGTTGTTAATTAATTAATTTAATTAACTTGGCTAGCTTTTTATTATTGTTGTTAATTAATTAAATTAATTAATTTGGCTAACTTTTTATTTATTGTTGATAATTAATTTAATTAATTTGGCTAACTTTTTATTATTGTTGTTAATTAATTAATTTAATTAACTTGGCTAACTTTTTACTGTTGTTAATTAATTAATTTAATTAACTTGACTAACTTTTTATTATTGTTGTTTAACAATTAATTTAATTAACTTTGCTAACATTTATTATTATTTTTAAAGTGGATGGCCAAAAAGCCCCACTTTATTATTATTAATTTTTTTTCTTTATATAATTTTTTTATTTAATTCACCTTTACCCTTTACTAATTAATAAATAAATGAAAATTAAAAGAAGATTATTTTGTAATTAATTATTAAGGCTAATAAAAATCATTTTTAAAAAAAGCCAATTATTTTTATTTTTATATACATGTTTTTAATTCTTTAAAGATAACAAAAAGTTAAAATTAATTTTAATAGTTATTTTTATCCAGTAAAAATAATAAAAAAATAAAAATAAAACCTGTTTAAAAAAAATACATGAAAATTAAGACTTTATATTTTACTGATTTATTTAAAATATAACTTTTAAATCCACTAAAATAATAAATATTTTTCATTAAACAAGAAAACAAAAAGAAAATTAAAACAAGATAAGAAAAAGATAAGAAAGACAAGAAAAAGAAAAGAAAAGAAAGATAAGAAAAAGATAAGAAAGATAAGAAAAAGAAAAGAAAGAAAAGAAAGAAAAGATTAAATCAAAAAGAAAATAAAAATATAAGAAAGAAAAGAGAGAAAAGAAAAGAAAGAAAATAAAAAATAAAATTTTTTTATCTAAAAATTCTATAACAAAAAGAATTACGAATTAGTAATTAAACTAATAATTAATTCCACAAAAGTAATAATTATATAACTAACAATAAATTAAATTTAATTTCCATATCCGGATGATCCGGCAGGATCTACGGTTTGGAAAATATCAAACTTTTTAAAATAAATAAATTAAATAAAAAGATAAAAAAATCCATATTTTTACAATATGGATAAAATTGTTTAAAATTTCACCAAATTCCGTGTCCAAATGACTCGGCAGAGTCCATGGTTCGGAATCAAAATCTTCCGTGTCCAAATGACTCGGCAGAGTCCATGGTTCGGAAGTATAAAATTTTATACAAATTAACTTAAAAATCCACATTTCGACTAATTCAGTTAAAATCTCTAAATTAACTGAAAATTATTTAAAAGCAAAGTAAAACAAAATTAAAATCAACTAAGGTGCCAATTTTGGGCGCTATAACAATATTGTTTTAGCGTAACCGTACTCCCGATCCCCGAACTCTCGCAGACCAATTTTAAGGTGACCAATCGACCTAAGAAAAAAACTGATTGGTGGCGACTCCAGAAAACCCGGCGTTGCCACAGCTTGGCGACTCCACTGGGGACTCTGGTTAGTGAGTCAAGCCTAAAAGTTGATTTGTTTTGTTCTGTTTTGCTTATTTTTATGTGGATTTATGTACTATATTTACTTATTATAAACATGCATAATGCATTCACAAAATGAAGCTCTATACCCGAGCTTCCTCAAATCGAACACAATTCTTTCTAAGCGGAATTGGTGTTGTTGTCCTTGTGAGGCCATGGTCTCCAAGCCTTCACCGGTTTCAAAGTAGCAAAGTAGTGTATTGCCTCCTGAGACGGTTAGTCTCTGCATGGGCCCACGAAAAGCTACGACTCGAATTAATCCATTCCTTACATAAACCCTAGAGGGTAAGGAATCGGGCCGTCACTATGATTTAGTGACGGGATTCGGGAACTATCCCTTGCCTTTTTGATAAACCACCTTATGCATATAGAACTCCCCACTTAACCATAGAACTGACCATAGAATTTTTACCATTTTACCAACGCCATAAGCATATCTTTGTTATACTGTGTTGTTACTCTACATTTTTTTCGTATGGTTTTAACTTGTTTATCCATAATACTTCATGAGTTATTAATTACTATTTAACTTGTTAATAACCTTATTTTTCTTTTGTTATACTTCCGTTCTGTGCAATTATTCTTCATGCATCAAAACCACGCATCAAATTATGCTAACTTTTTGGTCTTTCTAATAATAACTAGAAGTCTTGAAGTTTCACAATAGTTGATAATCAAGCTCACTCATTGCATACATCCATTACATCAATCACATGCATATAAAATCTGATAAAAATAATCTCATTGCATGTATTCCATTACATCAATCACGTGCATATAAATTTTGATAAAAAACATAATCTCATTATGTATTGCATGCATCCATTGCATCAATCATATACATGTAAAATCTAATAAAATGAATCTCACTTTAAAAAGGTAAAATTGGACCTCAACACCGATATCCAACTCGGCTCCAAACAAGACTAATGGCAGAACAAACCGAAGGACGTCTCATAGATATAGAGTCCAAGATAGAAAATATGGCCGGAGCAATTCCCTCCTCATTACACCAAAAAATGAAATTCATTTTTGAAGGAAAGAAGGCATTCTGCTATCATCTATATCAATAGTAGCAAAGGCCAAGTGACCTTCTCTTCCAAGTTGGTGTGACCCAAATCCCAAATGTAACTGAAAAGTCTGTGGTATTGAAACTCAAGGTCCAACAGTTGGTCGAGTCTAAGTTGCTAGGCCATGATGTGATTGATAATTGAAAGTGAAGATTTTGAACTGGAATTACATTGATTTTGGAAGGGCTCCAAGTCAGATCTGACCTAATAGTCCGCACACACTTTTGAATGACAGGGAATCATTTGAATAAACTTGTATCTTTGAAAGCTTGCAAAAGTAATCTAATAGTAAAAATCTCCTAGATTTAGTCCAGAATCTAGGGTGTAGTCTTTGTTAAATGGACACCTGCTATTCTTTTTCTGGTACAACAAAAAGATGTAATGCGTGCATTCTACTACTTTCCATTTTTACACTCTTTGCCATTATACTATCCATTATAGCCATCACACTTTACTTTTTGACAACCGGTAATTCTTTTTGTTCTCCAACAAAAAGATGTTATGTGTGCATTCTACCACTTTTTAATTCCATTATTACATCTACACATTCTACCAATTTTTACCAAAAATTCAATTATTACACCTACACATTTTACCACTTCTTACCAAAAATTCCGTTTTTATATCCATCTCTCACTCCTTTCCATTATACTATCCATTATTGCTATCACACTTTACTTTGAAAACGATACTACTCGTGGGTGAAAATAAAAAGTTAAGGGAGATTTAATAGTGGCGATCTTGAAAGTGATGTCAAATCTAGTAAGAAAGATTTCATATGTTGCACCCCAACTCTCAAAAAAAGAATTCATAGTGGTTATCAACATCCTTGCAAGAAGTCTGGGGTTAGCTTCCAAACAAGGTAGCTCTCATATTAAATGACTTCAGTGGCCTCCCAATTCTCACAAATGCTCAAAAAAAAAAAAAGAGATTCTCAGTTTTCCGCAACACAAATTCCAACAAAGGAAAGAAGTTCATCACTTCCATCAAAAGCCATTAAAGAGAAAATCCAAAACAAAAAAAAAAGAGACTGAAAACAAACACAAGCAACTAAAGCCACTTTAATCATTTCATTTTAAGAGGGCTATGATCTCAGTTCTTTGGCAACACAAACTCCGAAAAGAGAAATTCATCCCTTCCATCAAAAGACAACAAGGGAAAATTCAAAACCAAAAAGGACTGAGAACAAGCACGAGCAAGTAAGGCCACTTGAGTCATCTCACTTCAAGAGAGTTATCAAGTATGTCATCACCATAGCTCACAAAAAAAAAAGGGAAACAAAAAAACAAAACAAAACAAAACAAAAAAAGAAACAAAAAAAAAAAAAGGAAAAAGGGCTCAAACTAGAGCAAAAGAAAAAAAAAAAAAGAAAAAAGTGAGTTATGGATTTTAGACTGAAAACCTGCAAAGGCGGTCTAGAAGACAAAAGCAACTTTCAAGCTAAGCATACATAAAGACCACGATAGTTGGGGGGCAACAGATGAGGTTTAACTTTCTAGAAAAGGTGACAAGTTTGAGGTTATCACTATTGAGTTTTTCACCATAATCAAATTTGCTCACGAGTAGTATTAAAAGACCATTCTTTCACACCACTTAAACTTAACTTTCCTCAGACCTAACATCCTCATTCAGTCAAAAGACTATCATTGTGAATCATGTTTCTACCTTATTTAATACTGCTCACGAGTAGTATTAAAAGACCCTTCTTTCACACCACTGAAACTTAACTTTACTCAGACCTAATATTTACCTCTTAATATCATTCTCATTCAGCTAAAAGACTGCAACAAAAAAAAAACATTCAAACTTAATTTTCATCACACCTAACAGTTACCTCTCGATATCATCCTCATTCAGTTAAAAGGCTATCCTTGTGAATCATGTTTCTACCTTATTGCCTTGCACAGTTTATGTCTTCGAGTTGGAAAGGGAAGAATGACAGGATATTTTAATTAAAAAACAAAGACCGTAAATTACTTTGTCAAGCTTTGCAAATTGATGAAAGTTTTTCTTTAAGGCCAAACCATTATTCATTAATGTATGTAGACTTAAAAGTGAGGAGATAGCTTGAGTCTTTCTTTAATAAGATGTGGTTCTTGTAAGAGAAATTTACGATCAAGTGCCATCACAAAGGTCTAGAAATGCTCGACCTTCTGTTAAAGGCGAGGTGATACCTTTTATCAACATAAATACCATATTTAGGGGGGCAAAGTAGTCTCTACGAAGCGTAAGAGGAGTACTGCCAACAAAGAAGTTCAATAGACAAGGGGGCAAGTCTTATGGATCAAAACATGAGTTCAAGGAAGAGCAATCATTCAGATTGTAACATGGGGATAAGTATGTGTCAGCCCGGACACAAGAAAAAGGACAGACATTGAAAGTTAAGCCTTTGATGCTATGAAATCCATGACAAGGGATGAGTACCCAAAGAGATATAAAGTATGAGGCGAGCGAACATTAAAGAAATTGAGGCCAAAATTCAAGAACAAGTCAAAGAAAGCGGACTTTGAAAAGAGTTGGGCTTTTGAGGCAATGGACAAGAGCTGGAAAGCATAAAGAGATTCAATGATAGTCCAAGAAGGCCATCACAAAAGAGGATCCAGTAAAACAAAGACATAAAGAACTAGATCCATACAAAAAAAAAAAAAAAAAGCCATTAGTTACACATGCTCTGCATTCATGCATTTCATATCATGCATACATAGCATACAGAACAGGAATCAAATGGGAAGCACATCCACGGCACAGCTACAGCAGTATAAGCCGAGATCTCAATAACATCAGCTCTTACCAATCTATCACTGGATACACAGCTAATATGCGGGACCAACCCGCATCAGGAATTCAAGGATAAGGTAGACAATATTGTCAAAAGCTTGGCTACCGATTCAATAATCGAGGCTACACCTGGAAGGATAGGATTGACGCCAGCTAGTAGTATCCAAGATAAGAGATAGCTATAGCCAAGGATAAGGCAGATATCAAAAAGGATAAAGTAGACAATATTGTCAAAAGCCTGGCAATTGATTCAATAATCGTGGCTACACCTGGAAGGACAAGATTGATGCCAGCTTAGCAGCATCTAAGATAAGAGATAGCTGTGGTCAAAGATAAGGCAGACATCAAGAAATATTGTCGTTGAAAATTTGTCAAAAGCGGACAATGGATTCAATAGTCAAGGACTGGATCAATGTCATGCCTTACGAGATATCAAAGATAAGAAATATCTATGATACCAAAATAAAGTAGGATCCACTTTTCCGGTTAAACGGCGGATACGGTACTCCGTGACTCTCAAGTCGGTTCTCTCAGTTGCCCATAATAACTGATTCTTTCCTCTCTTCTTTCTTTTACTTCCCTCTAGAAAATGGATCCTACTCTTTCTGTCTTACGAAAATATTTTCCTTCTCTCCCAATGAACATTCTTAAAAAGATCTACCAAGTTCGCTGTGAACGATTAAGAGTTCTGATGCACAAAGGAATCCCTGAAGATGTGCGGTGGTTAATCGAAGCCAAGGTTCGTCCGGCAAGTGAAATCCCAGAGGCATTTGTGTCTCACATGCCTGGTATAGGCAAAAGCTCTTATGCCAAAAAGCGAAGAGCGAAAAGGTTACAAGTCTGCCATAAATGTGGACGATGGACTTGTAATACTAAATGTCGTTCTTTAGGGATGATCTCTGATAATCGAGAAGATAAAATACGATTCATTAAGAATGGCCTGAGTAAGGACTCGTTGGATGATATCCAATTGATTCTTGAGACGCATTCTTGTGGATCTGTGCAACGTGAACTTCTTGGTTTATGGAGCATTTTTCATGAAGAACGAAACCGATACAGTCCCGGGAATCTGACGTTAAACGACCCTATTTGCCAGCTTGTAAGAAAACTGGATGGGAAGCAAATCCTCGACTCATAGAAGCCGTTAATACCGTTATTGGACGTAAAACCAGTGGAAGATGTGAGCCACAGTCACAATTACTGTACATACAGTTTGTTATATTTGGAAAAGTTTGCATTTTCTTTTGACAGATGTACATGCTCTCCTAAGTGTAATCGACACGTTATCCATTTCATCGCTATAAATGCATGTTTTTCCAGTCGGTTATCTAAGTTTTCTTCAATAACTAATTCCTTTCCATCATCTCTCAAATTCTTCTCTCATCAATGGATTCTACTCTTTCTACCCTGCGAAAATACTTTCCTTCTCTTCCAATAAAAGTCCTTAAAAAGATCTACCTTGCTAGATGTGAAAGAATCAGAGTTTTTATGCACAAAGGCATTCCTGATAATGTGCGGTGGCTAATTGAAGCTAAGGTTCGTTCAGCTGGTGAAGTTCCAGAAGCGTTCTTTCCCCGTATGCCCGGCTTTGGTAAAAGCGCTTATGCCAAAAAGCGAAGAGCAAAGAGGCTAGGTGTCTGTCATAAATGTGGACGATGGAATTGTAATACTAAATGTCGCTTTTTAGGATACATCTCCAGAAATCATGAAGATAAAAGAAAATTCATCAAGAATGGCCTGCGTAAGGAATCTTTGGATGATATCCTATTAACTTTTGAAACACATTCTTGTGAAATAGTGCAATGGGAAATTATGGATTTATGGTGGACTTTCCGTAAAGAACAGGATCGTTACAGTCTTGGAAATCTAACTTTTAATGACCCTGTTTGCCAGTTTGTGAGAAAACTGGATGGGAAGCAAATCCCCGACTTATAGAAGGCATTGAAGCCGTTACTAGACATAAACTAGTGGAAGATGAGAGCCACAGTCATGATTGCTGTACATATAAGCTGTCATTTGTCTTTTCTTTTGACAATAATGTACTTGCTTCTGTAAGTGTAATTAACGCATTATCCCTTTCATCACTATAAATATGTGTTAGTTATTTTCGTTTCCTACAATCACTAATTTCTTTCTTTGCATCCTTCATCAATGGAGTCTTCTCTTTCCGCCCTACGAAAGTATTTTCCTTCCTTCCCAATAAATGTTCTTAAAAAGATTTATCAAGCTAGATGTGAACGATTCAGAGTATTTATGCAAAAAGGCATTCCTGATAATGTGCGATGGCTAATCGAGGCTAAGGTTCGTTCAGCTGGTGAAGTTCCAGAAGCATTCTTTCCCCGTATGCCCGGCTTCGGTAAAAGTGCTTATGCCAAAAAGAGAAGAGCAAAGAGGCTAGGCGTTTGTCATAATTGTGGATGGTGGATTTGTAGCTCTAAATGTCGTTCTCCAGGAGTGATCACCAGAAATCGTCAAGATAGAAGAAGTTTCATTAAGAATGGACTGCGTAAGGAATCTCTGGAAAATATTCGAGAGACTCTTGAAGCGCACTCTTGTGGAATGGTGCAATTTGGGATTGTCGGTTTATGGATGACTTTCCAAAAAGAACGAGATCGCTACAATATTAAGAATCTGACTTTAAACGACCCCGTTTGCCAGTTTGTAAGAAAACTGGATGGGATGCAAATCACCGATTCATAGAAGGCATTGAAGCCATTACTGGACGCAAAGTTAGCGGAATATGTAGAGCCAAAGTCACGACTACTGTACATGCTAGCTGTCGCTTTTGAAATTTTCCTCCCCTTTTAGCAGTAATGTACCCACTCCTGACATGAGCTATAATTATGACTACTGTATATAATCGTCACTTTTGAAATTTTCCTTCTCTTCCGACAATCACGTACCTACTACTGACGTAAGCTACAGTCACGATTACTGTGTATGCTAGTTGCTTTTGAAATTTTCCTCCTCTTTTTGACAATAATGACCAGAGTCATAATCACGGCTACTGTGTATAGCTGGCAATAATATTTCCATTCTTAAGAATAAAATTATTACTTTATCTTTTCATCTCTATAAATATATCCCCTTTTCTTCTTTTCTCACAAGGGTAAGGATAGGAATGGAGAAAACCCCAACTCGTAAATCCCGAAGTATTTGTGTATTTTCTGGGGCTTTTCCTGGAAAAGATGAAGAGTATTTAAAGGCAGCCAACCATTTGGGTAGAGTATTAGCTGAGCGAAAAATACATTTAGTTTATGGAGGAGGTAGTGTCGGATTAATGGGAGGTGTAGCATCAGCAGCATCTTTAGGAGGAAGTCAAGTTTTGGGCATCATCCCTGGACCTTTGAAATTTGTTTCTGGGGGCACGATTGGAGAAGAATTAGTGGTTAAAAATTTGCAAGAGCGTGTGTTACAAATGCTTTTAAATGCTGATGCTTTTATCGCTTTACCAGGTGGTTTTGGCACATTGGGAGAAGTCTTTCAAATTGCTTCCATGGCCCAACTTAATTTGCATAAGAAACCCATTGGGCTTTTAAATGTTAACAATTTCTTTACAGGTCTGATAGCTTTTATGGATTATGCTATGCAGAAGAATTTCATATCAAGAAGGGCACGACGAATCATAATATCCGCAACAACTGCTGAAGAATTGCTAGATAAAATACAAGTTTTTGTTCCTGAACCAGATCCAGCAATGATTCAGATAGACTGGACACGACAGTCTTTCCCGACCAGTTCACTCCCATAATGGTCCTCTACTCACCCTATTGAAGTATTGTGGAAGAAAGAAGCGATTTGATCCGTTTTTCTTGTCCTTTAGTTTTATTATCAGCATTTTCTTTCGCGTTTCAGTTTTTCCTTTCAGGGAATTTCTTTTTTTTATAATATAGTTTCGTCCAGGCTGATATTAAAACCATAGGACAATGCCTTTAGGTTGGAATGACTGAGTAAAGAGTAATTTTTGTTACTCTTGAGACGCATCCTATTAGGTCTACTAGGCATAACATTTTGGGGTAGTTAAGCTTTAACCTTATTCGGATGACATATCTCACAAGGGAATCTATATTTACTGAAGAAAATATTAGATGAACCTTGAATATTGATTCCAAACATCCGTTCCCTTTACATAATTTGTCAGTGTTATTGTCATCATCAAGATTCACTAGTTTTATCGAAGCCTAATTCTTTGCGCTCGCCTATTATGAAAATTCACACTTTCGAAGAAAATTATTCCAATTTCAATTGCTTTCATATAAATTTCGCTCGAGGTCTTAAGGAAAGCTCCTTAGCCTCAAAATCAATTTTCATCATCGGGGTTTTAAGGATGGAACCTTTGCCTCGAAAACAATCAATTTTCATCATCGGGGTTTTAAGGATGGAACCTTTGCCTCGAAAACAATCAATTTTCATCATCGGGGTTTTAAGGATGGAACCTTTGCCTCGAAAAGAATCAATTTTCATCATCGGGGTTTTAAGGATGGAACCTTTGCCTCGAAAACAATCAATTTTCATCATCAGGGTTTTAAGGATGGAACCTTTGCCTCGAAAACAATCAATTTTCATCATCGGGGTTTTAAGGATGGAACCTTTGCCTCGAAAACAATCAATTTTCATCATCGGGGTTTTAAGGATGGAACCTTTGCCTCGAAAACAATCAATTTTCATCATCGGGGTTTTAAGGATGGAACCTTTGCCTCGAAAACAATCAATTTTCATCATCAGGGTTTTAAGGATGGAACCTTTGCCTCGAAAACAATCAATTTTCATCATCGGGGTTTTAAGGATGGAACCTTTGCCTCGAAAATAATCAATTTTCATCATCGGGGTTTTAAGGATGGAACCTTTGCCTCGAAAAGAATCAATTTTCATCGTCGGGGTTTTAAGGATGGAACCTTTGCCTCGAAAACAATCAATTTTCATCATCGGGGTTTTAAGGATGGAACCTTTGCCTCAAAAACAATCAATTTTCATCATCGGGGTTTTAAGGATGGAACCTTTGCCTCGAAAATAATCAATTTCCTATCATCGAGGTTTTAAAAATGGAACCTTTGCCTCGAAAACAATCAATTTTCATCATCGGGGTTTTAAGGATGGAACCTTTGCCTCGAAATCAATCAATCAATCCGAGGTTTTAAGGATGGAACCTTTGCCTCGAGATCAATCAATCAATTCGAGGTTTTAAGGATGGAACCTTTACCTCGACATCAATCAATCAATCCGAGGTTTTAAGGATGGAACCTTTGCCTCGAAATCAATCAATCAATCCGAGGTTTTAAGGATGGAACCTTTGCCTCGAGATCAATCAATCAATTCGAGGTTTTAAGGATGGAACCTTTACCTCGACATCAATCAATCAATCCGAGGTTTTAAGGATGGAACCTTTGCCTCGAAATCAATCAATCAATCCGAGGTTTTAAGGATGGAACCTTTGCCTCGAGATCAATCAATCAATTCGAGGTTTTAAGGATGGAACCTTTACCTCGACATCAATCAATCAATCCGAGGTTTTAAGGATGGAACCTTTGTCTCGACATCAATCAATCAATTCGAGGCTTTAAGGATGGAACCTTTACCTCGACATCAATCAATCAATCCGAGGTTTTAAGGATGGAACCTTTGCCTCGAAATCAACCAATCAATCTGAGGTTTTAAGGATGGAACCTTTGCCTCGAAATCAATCAATCAATCTGAGGTTTTAAGGATGAAATCTTTGCCTCGAGATCAATCAATCAATTCAAGGTTTTAAGGATGGAACCTTTGCCTCGAAATCAATCAATCAATTCGAGGTTTTAAGGATGGAACCTTTGCTTCGAAATCAATCAATCAATCCGAGGTTTTAAGGATGGAACCTTTGCCTCAGAAACAATCAATTTTCCTTCAACGATAGGAGAGCTCCTATCGCCGGGGTTCTAAGGAGAGTTCCTTAACCTCAGGATTTAGGCGGCGAAAAGGTTTTCAATGCCTAGCTAAGCCGGACGAAATTTGGTAACGACTTTGCATACATCATGTCTCATGAAGCATGCAAAGGGGGGCAGCTGTTGACACCCAATTTCGTCCGACCATAAAATTTTTTTAAAAGAAATTAAATAAAATAAATTAAATAAAAAAAATTATTATTTTTATTATTATTATTATTACTAAAAATTTTAATTAGTTTAAAATACATTTTTTTTTTGTGAAGATTTGATTTAAAATGATATATGTGTGTATTTGAAAGAAAAAAAGAAAACTCCAAAAAAATGACAAAATTTAAAAGTTTGAGGTAAAAATGACAACATTAAGAAGTTTCCGGAAAAATTGACAAATTCTGAAAGTTTCAGGAGCATTTGGTAGTTTGTCACATAAAATTTTGGGTCTGCCGACGTTTCTGGCGCAAATTGACAGAAAATGACAAAATTGTCAAAATCAGAAGCTTCAGGAACTTATCCAGAGGCTGAGAGACGTAAAGGACTAAAATTGTCATTTTACCAATTTAAAAGATAAGTTTGAAATTTTTTATTAATTTATCCATCAACAGTTCAGCCAAACTTCCTCTATAAATAGCCCCCCAAATTTTGTGCTGAACACATAAAAAAATAGAAAGAAAAGCTTAGAGCTCCGTTTTTAAAATAGAAAAAATTACAGCCTTAGTCCCTAGCTCTCCTTCCTTTCCTCAGAAAATCTCAAAACTTTTCATTTTGACGATTAAGCCATCTTCTTCCCCCCGTCGCGCGCCCTCTGTTTCCATTTCTCAGAATTCAGAATTTAAAATCAAGGGTACAACTCTCATTTAATCCTTCATCTTTTCAATTTCTTTCACTTTGGTCACTAACTTTGTATTTTATTCTTGCAGAATTAATTACTAACCCTTTTAATTTTTACTTGTTTGTTATTTGTTTATTACTAACCCCTTTTTTTATTGTTGTTATTAACTTACTAACAACTAACTTTTAATACTATTATTGTTACTAACCTTTTAATTTTTGCATTATTACTAACTTTTATAATTGTTGTTAACAATTAATTAACTTTTATTATTGTTGTTAATTAATTAATTTAATTAACTTGGCTAACTTTTATTATTGTTGTTAATTAATTAATTTAATTAACTTGGCTAGCTTTTTATTATTGTTGTTAATTAATTAAATTAATTAATTTGGCTAACTTTTTATTTATTGTTGATAATTAATTTAATTAATTTGGCTAACTTTTTATTATTGTTGTTAATTAATTAATTTAATTAACTTGGCTAACTTTTTACTGTTGTTAATTAATTAATTTAATTAACTTGACTAACTTTTTATTATTGTTGTTTAACAATTAATTTAATTAACTTTGCTAACATTTATTATTATTTTTAAAGTGGATGGCCAAAAAGCCCCACTTTATTATTATTAATTTTTTTTCTTTATATAATTTTTTTATTTAATTCACCTTTACCCTTTACTAATTAATAAATAAATGAAAATTAAAAGAAGATTATTTTGTAATTAATTATTAAGGCTAATAAAAATCATTTTTAAAAAAAGCCAATTATTTTTATTTTTATATACATGTTTTTAATTCTTTAAAGATAACAAAAAGTTAAAATTAATTTTAATAGTTATTTTTATCCAGTAAAAATAATAAAAAAATAAAAATAAAACCTGTTTAAAAAAAATACATGAAAATTAAGACTTTATATTTTACTGATTTATTTAAAATATAACTTTTAAATCCACTAAAATAATAAATATTTTTCATTAAACAAGAAAACAAAAAGAAAATTAAAACAAGATAAGAAAAAGATAAGAAAGACAAGAAAAAGAAAAGAAAAGAAAGATAAGAAAAAGATAAGAAAGATAAGAAAAAGAAAAGAAAGAAAAGAAAGAAAAGATTAAATCAAAAAGAAAATAAAAATATAAGAAAGAAAAGAGAGAAAAGAAAAGAAAGAAAATAAAAAATAAAATTTTTTTATCTAAAAATTCTATAACAAAAAGAATTACGAATTAGTAATTAAACTAATAATTAATTCCACAAAAGTAATAATTATATAACTAACAATAAATTAAATTTAATTTCCATATCCGGATGATCCGGCAGGATCTACGGTTTGGAAAATATCAAACTTTTTAAAATAAATAAATTAAATAAAAAGATAAAAAAATCCATATTTTTACAATATGGATAAAATTGTTTAAAATTTCACCAAATTCCGTGTCCAAATGACTCGGCAGAGTCCATGGTTCGGAATCAAAATCTTCCGTGTCCAAATGACTCGGCAGAGTCCATGGTTCGGAAGTATAAAATTTTATACAAATTAACTTAAAAATCCACATTTCGACTAATTCAGTTAAAATCTCTAAATTAACTGAAAATTATTTAAAAGCAAAGTAAAACAAAATTAAAATCAACTAAGGTGCCAATTTTGGGCGCTATAACAATATTGTTTTAGCGTAACCGTACTCCCGATCCCCGAACTCTCGCAGACCAATTTTAAGGTGACCAATCGACCTAAGAAAAAAACTGATTGGTGGCGACTCCAGAAAACCAGACGTTGCCACATGTATGTATGTATGTATGTATGTATGTATGTATAATTAGACATACTAATGCACTCTTAATTATTGATATATAAGCCACCGCCCAGCCCACATTTTGACCAAATTACCCATAGATGAAATCTCCCACTTTCCCAATAGAAACTCTATCTCACCACAACCACCTCCTATTTTATTCCTCTTGGTCTGCCAATCGTACTTCACTTCCAAATTGGAACTTCTTCAATTGATCGTCACCTTCAGGTCACACCATGTTGCTCATTTCCAAACTACACCATCACTTGTCATTCACCTCCAGATTGCATCGGTGCTTACCTCTAAATCTCATCATTGTCACTCACAAATCACGCCGATCATTGCCTCAAGATTGTGTCACTCATCGCCTCAAGATTATCTTAGTCATCATTGCCCCAATGTTACTGTTGGGTAACTCCTTCCTTATCTTTGCTACTATTGCTTAGAGAAATAATATATAAAAGTATCTACGGCAATATATGGGAGTATATTGAATAATATATAAATGTGTCTGAAAAAATATGTAAACATGTCCAAAATAATCTGCATATAATTTGTTTTCTTTTTGTTGTGAATTTGAATTAATAAAAAAAAAAAGCAAAATGCACTTGAGAAAATGTCTTAAAGTGTCAGAAGTATATCACATGAACTGATAGGTTGGTGTACCTATACACTTTATAATCATGATGACATTGTATAGGGTATTGAATCACAGGTAATAAACAAATCAATATGTGTTTAAAACAATATAAAAAGTGCCTAAGCCAATAGGAAGATGTGTCTGCAATAGCATCAGGATGCTTTTATGTATTTATAAATACTATAACATTAATGATATATGGAAAACAAATCAAGAAAGTGAAGACAACATGTCTTGATAGTAATATAGACATATCTCTATATTTCTTTTGACACCTCTCTATGTTGTGTTCTAGGTTAGTGGTTTTTTTGGATTTTTATATAGCATTTTATATACATCTTAATATTTCTTTAAGCACATGTTTACAGTCTTTTAGAAACATTTTTTAGCTGGGTTTAGGTCAATGACTTTTTTATATCTCTATACTTTTTAAACACATTTCTATAGTACTTTAGACATATCGAGGTAATCCTTTAAACCCATCTCAATAGTCCATTAGACATATCTCTTAGCTATATTTAAGGTTAGTAATTTTTTTTTTCATCTTTTTATTCGTTTAGATACATCTCTATACTCTTTCGGACATTTCTCAATAATCATCTAGACATTTCCCTGATGGGTTCGATTTCAACACTGGTTTAGCCCTTAAGATTCTTTTCTTCAGTTTGCATAATCTTTTCATGATAATGGAGGCATCACCTAAGTTGTTTGCTACAATGACCAATGGGTTGTTAAGTGAATGGAGGGTTTATCGTGAGATGACTACCAGTCTCAATCAGGTTTGAATGGTGAAGACGGTGCCACACTAACTAGATTTGGTGATGACTACTCGATCTAAATCTGATCTAGATAAACAATGCTAGATTTGGATAAAAACATATAGATTCATTGTATTCTTATATATGATGGCAATCAATGTCACTAAAAAATGCTATTTTGTACTAGTGGCTGCTTAAGAAGATGATGTTTTGTAATTTGAAAAATGTTGCTGCCGGTGGTTGGAGAAGATAAAGTGCTATTTGGGCTAGAGGCGTGATGGGCATCACCTAATATAGTGAGGGTAAATTTAAAAAATCATTACTATATTTAATTAGACATATATACATAAGAGCATAGGTGAAGACAAAGGGCAAGTGGTGGTGGTTTGCCACCCCCAACATTTTTAACACACACAGACACTTGTGTTTGTGTGTGGTAAAAAATAACTACTTGCTTTATTTTTTTTCATGTAAAACTGTATACTTTTATGTGTAACAAAAAAACCTAAAAATTATTTATAAATATTTGTCTTTTACATTTACTGTGGCATTTTAAGACCCATAAATTCTGTCTCAGACTCTTATGGCTACTACATCAAAAGGTAAAGCTAGTATAGATAATGAGCTTTGAGGATTTTTTTTTACTCACTTACTCACACTCTCTCCCTGCCTAAATTTTATACCCACATTATCCAATCTAAATGCATAAGGCATGACTTGAACCTTGACTGGTCATGTGATACGATGCTCTTCATGTCAATTGGGTTAAAATCCAATTGATAGTTTTTTTTTATAATCACCTTATTGTTTATATTGAAAAGGAAATAACTGAAAACTTTTAGATAAATAAGGTCACATATGATTTATATCTAGTAAAAGAAAATTGAGCATAAGTTCAATTGCATAGGTATATTTAGCTTTTGATTTTTGTTTACATGATTTCAAACTATATTTGTCTTCTTAAGTCTTTACCATAGAGATGAAAGCTTGCAATATAATATGTAATTGATGCTTGAAATTGCTTCATAAATGTGTAGTTTAATTTTTTTCCAATCATAATAATCTGATTTAGTAATCTTTAAATTATTTTTGTAATTTGAATATACTTACTTAATTAATTTTATATTAATTTTATATCAGAAAGTCCTATGTTCGGCCTCCTCAACAAAATATCCTGGCTTCACTCCTACATAATAGGATCCATACTCATGTTTCATAATACAAATATACAATATGATGAAACAATGTGCTGCTCCCCACATGATTAGTAAGAGCAAGAGCAATGTAACTGTGTCACAGTCTCACATCTTGTGATACTTATACATAATAGTAATTTCTTGTCCTATTGGGCTAACACACAATTCATTTTAACTAAAGTTAATATAATTTAAAATGACTTATTTTTATTTTTTACATTTTTTTCTCAGAACCAATATAAGTTAAAAGCCAATATTATTTAGGTATAATAATTCATTGATTTTAAAATTTTTCTAATATTGTTAAACCTTTACGAATTTGTCTTTTTCTTAAAAAATCATTAAAAAAAAGTAACATTTTGAAGATTTTATTTTAAATAAATTATTTCACCTATATAATACCAGCTTTCAAATGAAGTTTAGTTATGAACAAAAAAATGTAAAAATAAAAATAAAATTTTTGAATTAAACTAACTTAAATTAAAATAAATTGAGCGTTAAAATTTATAAACGAGTAGGAGGTCATAAGAATATAAGAATATGTTGATATTGCATTGGGAGAATCTTCTCAATTTAAAACTCCCCAAGCTCCAATAATGTCACTAAGGGTTTACCACCACAAAAATACTTCCACAAGTATGAAAATTGTACTGCTCAAATCCTTGGTATAGTGGAGAATGACATGGATGTATGCTCCTTTCAGCCCCTTTTAAACGCAAGCCTAGGTAGCGATGATGCTGGGATTTGAAAGGTGCTCCAATCCATCACCAAAAGATAAGAGAGTTCTAGTGGGGCAAGCTAGCAAATTTCTGTCTTTTTTTGCTTTTTTGATAGGGAAAAGTCGGTGAGCTTGTTTGATTCTCTCCCTTCCTTCACCGCAAAATCAAACACATCAATCCGACTCAATGATTCAGTTTGTCCACGCCCAATGATTCCCTTTCTTCCCCAAAATTCAACTCCCAGTTTTTTCTTCTATGGTAAATCTAGCTATACAATTACCCTCGAAGTTCTAAAGAAGTTTTACTTTGACCCTGAAGTTTCCATCAGAGACGACTTTTCGCTTTTGTATACTATTAATACTTAGTAACGTAAAACGACTAGCAGTACCTAATTACCAAACGGAGTTTTCAGTCTGCCAGTCAAAGCCATGTGCTGTTTGCCTGTTCATGATAACCCAGTACTTATGTGTAGACGATTATATTATTCAATAGTAGTCTAAGACTAGTGTTAAGACTAGCTGAAAGGCTGCTCCTAGAATATTTATTCTTTTTTATATGTATCATTCACATTATGAAAAGCCATTAGTTTTTACCATTAATTTGTGATTGTGCTTCAGTAAGGGTATTTTGCTATTGAACAAAGAAATCATAAATAATTTAAACTATCTGATAATAACTTTAAATAAATTTCTAAATAATTTTAATATACTTATAGATAATTAATAAACAGTTCAAATTATTTTTTATTATGAATTTTTGCTCTCTAGTTAATCGACAAACTGTAGTGTTCAAAAACCAAAGGGGTGAGCATAATTTATACTGGACCTAGGGTTAAGTGTAAATTTTCCCCAGAAGTATTGAACAGATCAGTTGGAGCCTTGAAATGAAAAATGACCGCACATTGACAAATTCAATTCTTGTGTGAGAAATGTCAATTTTACAATGCATGATAGACTATTTATTTGATTATGTTTTTGTTAGTCGGTATACACTACAAGAGAAATGTGAAAAACTGATAGAAAATGCAATAAAAAATTTGGCCGCACAAAATTGGCTACTACTTGGTCACTGAAAAGGTGCCTATAGCAACCGAATTTGATTGCTAGTCAATCGCTAAATCGGTCGCTAGGACGTTAGTGATTAGGGCTTGTTCATTTGCAAATAATTTAAGTCCATTAACAAGTTCTTTTTTTTTTTTTCAAATGATTGAGAGATGGTGTGGGTCCACAAATTTATTTATTTTTTTTACCGCTTTTGTTTACTCTAATCTGGGTCTCGCCCATGGAGGAGGCTTGGTCTCTAACGGTGCATAGAATGAGGAAGGCAAGAGGCGTCCTGGTGCCTTGGTCAACGTAGATCCCATTGCCGAAGATACTGTTCCGTTTGAGGATATGGTGAGCATGTGCGCCTGAACTCGTCATTCCCCAAACCTATGTACCTGATAGTATTCGGACCACCAATCTGGTTGAACATGGTTGCAAGACACCAATCAAACAATCACAGCATCCAAACGGGATTAGATGTTTTGCTTTTGGATTTCAAATTGTTTCGCTTTTGGATTTCGAATCGTTTTGCTTTTGGATTTCAAATAATTTTGCTTCTGGATTTTGAATCCTTTTCCAAATTGACTTGCTTTTGATTTTCAAATCTTTTTGCTCTAGATTTAGGAATTGACTTGATCTAGTTTGCAAATCATTGCTGGTAAAGGTAGCAGACTTGATTGAAAGATGAGGAGACTGACAAGGAAGTCACTTACTAGTCGAATGTTACAGTGATATAGAGACACAGCTCGCCAGATCTAATAAAATTCAAGGGCAATCTCATCTTTTCATGAACTGGATCACGGGCACAACCCAACGCAAAATGTGAAAACACGTTAATTGGGTCCTAATAATGTAAAACAAATTGGCCCTAAGTTTTTTTGCAATCAACAATTCAATTGTCAGAAAGTGAAATACTAACCAATTTGCCTTTGTTTTTTAAGTTTTTTCTTATAGTACTTGGAACCACTGTATCACATTGTCGGCAAGGGTTCAAGTTCTGATTTATACAATAGATGAAAAGAACCCTTGGTTCAATTTCAAATAGGCCTAATTGCCCAAGAATCCCCTGGAATTTGACAACATGGACAAGTCAGCCTTGACCCAGTCTGATTTTAGCCTTAAACTTTGTAAGTGTAACAAATTGGCCCTTCAACTTTTGGGATAGCATTCATAGTGGTCCAGCCGATCGTAGTCACAGAGTGCTGATTTCTGTTAAAATGGGGATAAAACGGATGATAAAGTGGAGTAAACGAAAGTGTCCAAAAATCTGGGACCATATTTTGGTACATCAGTCATCACTTTTTGTCTATTGATATATTTTGTGTAATATATACATTACAAAAATCATAAACTTTGTCAAAAGATTTTTTTTTTTTTACAATGATAGAATAATTAATGTAGAAAATATCACAAACTAAAATACATCGATCTGTGAAAAATATAGATAAAGTAGTTGTTTCTGGATCCTTGAAAGCTAGTCAATTTGAAGAAGAAATGACTTATCAAGCTCTACAAGATCCTACGCAGTGCATCCAAAATGTTTCTCCAATCCGGAAGCTAAACGGAGCAAGGCCTAATCAGGAAGAGACGGCCTTCACCATATCAAGCATTTTAACAGTAAACATAGCCACGCACTAGTCATCCAACTAGCCATTTTGGACCTAAGTATGCCACTTTCTTAAGTTCACATAACACCAGTCAGAAACCGGTACCGCTGGGATCATCCGAGTTGCCAAATTTCGAGGTCTTCTAGGGGACATAGGCCCCTCAAATAAGCTTTTTAATAGGCAAAGTTGACAAAAAAAATATTGGTATTTGTAACTCAACCCAAATATTTAGGATTATAAATGAACATAATGTTCGGTCAACTGTTCTATGGAAGTTCATTTATGTTATTTTATTTAATTAAATGAATAAACACAAATAAAATTTTATATTTCATTGAAGTTAAACAAATAAATGCGAATAAAGTATTGTTAGTTTATATTCATGAACAATTTGGTTAATGCTCATTGTCCATTTTTCCGTTAGTTAGTTAGTTTATTTACTTATTTATTCAATTTTTTTGAGTTTATTTATTTCTAATGAAAGGTTTTGTTCGTTGTTTCTTTGTCCATTTACGTTTGATTATGTTGTTTGGCAGCTTCTGAAATGCACCTAGGTGCTTGTGCACCTATTAGATGACGTTTGGGTTCAGTTAGTTTTAGATTTAAAAGGAAACTTGAATCAATTAAGATAAATTCATAATTTTTGTGATAATTATCACTAAGTTTCCTTTTATAATTATCACTAATTACCATTTAATTCCCGTAATTTTCTCTTTCCCACCAGTAATCTTTTTCTCTCGCTCTCTTTGCTCACTCGCTCTCGCTCTCCGTCGCTCTCAGTCGCTCTTCTCCTCCGTCGCTCGCTCTCGCTCTTGCTTGCTCTCTCTGCTCGCTCTCACTCTCCGTCGCTCGCTCTCTCTGCTCGCTCTCGCTCTCCGTCGCCAACCGACCTCCTAGGCTCGTTGTATGCTTCCCGATCTTCCGCCTTGGCTCACCTCGTGCCAGATCCACTGGTGCTCCGCCTTGGCTTCGATCCGCCAGTGCTCCGTCGCTCTCTGCTCCATCGCTCGTTCTCGCTCTTTGTCGCTCTTCGTCGCCGATCGGTGGCCTATGATGGTACCTGCGGTGGGTTGTGAGCAGGACAAAAGGTGCGATTCCAGATTTCAAACATTTTTTGTTGGATTCGTGTGTTGTTTGTCACGGTTTGTATTGTTATGTCTTCTGAGATTGTTTATCATAATCTTGATGTATTATCTGGTGGTGGGTATGTATGATCCCAAGTTCAATCTTGATGTATTATCTGGTGGTAGGTATGTATGATCCCAAGTTCAATCTTGATGTATTATCTGGTGGTGGGTATGTATCATAATTTTGTGTGAGTACTTCTGACTAATAGGATAACACATGTGGTCATGTATGCTCTCACGTTCAAAATGTGTGATATGTATTATTTGGGTTCGATTTGTATAAATATTGTATGCGTGATTTGGGTTTTGGATTTACTGATTTTTTTATTTGTATTGTCTGGTGGTGTTTATGTATTAAACTGACAACCAATTGTATGAAATTGATATCTGAATGTATGCTACTATTGAAATATATTTTGGTTATACGAAAAACTGAATGAATAAACTTGTTTTTAAATAATTACCATATTTATCATATTATATTTATTTATTTCATTATTATTATCTTTTCAAATGAATTCAAATTTAAAATTTTCCCATAGCTAAAAATTTGAATAAGGTTAATACATTCCATAATTATACTAATTAAATATAACTTATATTAAGAAGTAAAAGTTACTATTTATACTTAAAACTAACAGAATTCTAACGGTGTTAATTAGGTGTTTATACACCCTAGGAGGACAATCTCCAAACCCATGTTGTTTATAGATGTATTTATTCATATTGTTTGCAAAGATGTTTATTTAATGGCATTCACGAGCTTATTCATTTGGTTTAGGATAACGTTATGTTAACAAATGAATAAAAACGAACACAAACGCTTTAATTTATAAATAAATGAACACAAACAAAGCAATTAAGTTCATTTATTGTTGTTGTTCATTTATAGTTAAATGAGTTGACATGAACAAGGCTCATTTATTTTTGTTCAGTTCGTTTTTAGCCCTACAGATAGGCAAGTATTATTTTTTTTTCCAGCTTAAGTATACTAGTCATGTTTCTAAATGGTTAAACTAGCTACTCTCATATAAATTTCAAAAATATTTCTATATAAAATCAGTATACTCTGTTAAAAAAAATATATGCATAATGATATCCTGAGTAAAACTAGTATGTTTTGTTGCAAATTGAAAAAAAAAATTAGAAATTTATGGCTCGTTAAAATGTATTTACAATTTGAGTAAAAACTAGATAATGATATAGAAATTAACACACAGAAAGTGAAGAAATACATTCTGAATATAATTCATTACTATAACGTATTAAAACCAATATAGTTTTCAACTAACGAATTATAAAAAAATGAATTGCGTATGCGAGCTAAAAGAAATATTTGGACCAGATCCAAAATATTGGTGGTTTATTTTGCTAGTTTTAATTTGCCCTTTTCAATATGCCGATCATAGAAAATCATTGGTGGGCTCTCATCTCACGTGTCTAAGTAGAGATATGCTTTGATGAGGTGACTCGTGTAAAATCGTATGGCATAGAATATTTCCGACCGGAGACTTGTGTTTCTCTGCCGAATCGTTGTCCTGTGGGCGACAGGACGAGAATCCCCCCACTTGGATTAACCGCCCTTCTCTCACTTTTGTTGTGTGGATGAGATTAAGAATACGATTAATCATAACAGGGACAAGATTCATTTAATTAGCTCGTAATTATTCGCAATCATATAATCGCATATATTCCCTTTAAAAAAGTGAATTATTTAATAATTACTTGCTTGTTCGGCTAAACCCCTGACCTGGCCCCTAAACTTTATGAGTTTGGTGCCTAAGGGTTGCTAACGGACCGAATTGCAAATTTAAAAAAAAAAAAGGCCTTTTCACTAACTTCATTTGAATTCTCTCTATTCGTTCAAACTTCAAATGTTAATTAACTGATTCAGCTATTGCCATTGAGCACAAATTGTAGCATAATCTATATGGTGAGGTTTAGACTTGAGTAGCGTTCTGTATTACAAGGCCTTTCAAATAACTGTGGGGGGCATCCCATTGCCTGCAAGGGGAAAGCGAGGTTGAATTGCCATTATAAATATTGACAAAAAATTTCCATCAACATTTTGGACAGCTCGGTTCGGATTAATGAGATTAATTGGTCAATGTTTTTTAGCCGGTCAAAGGATGGTACAAGCATGAGAAATGAAAATGGGAATGTAGTTGGGCAAGTTTACGCTTCTATGCCAATTTTCTTTTTCTGAGGTATACAGCCATAGACTTTTCTCATCTTAGTCTCGCCTTTTTACACAAGACCAATTGTTGGTCTTTGCTCACAATCCACAAATATGTGATCACTTGCCTTTACCCCTCTGCTGGCTACTGTCTAATCAAGATCTGCTTCTCCACAACCACATTTACCGACTCCTCAGCAAGGTGAATTTGGCTCTGGTTGTTTCGATTGCTCTTGCTGTTGAGGTGGGTGAAGAATTATTGTGAGCCAAATAGTGTTTTGAGAGTTGGGTATGTGTTACCTAAGGTAATTGTTGTAGTTCTTCTTCGATTTGAAGAGCGTTTAGGGTAATTTTCATAATTTCTCAACTCACGGCAATGATGACGAACGACGAAGGCTGGAAAAAGGAGGTCATTGAGCATGAATGTTGCCATATGTGGCTAGGCTGGGAGATGGGGGCTGCAGGGAACTGGATCATGAGCAATTGGTGGAGGAACTGGGCAGCAGCTTCACGGCCTTTTAACTCACAAAGACGCATCCAACAGGAGCTTTAGTCTGCTTTTCTGAACCATGTCCAAGGAGAGAGGTAAGCCTCACATGGGTCAAAAACACTCACTGGCATAAGAGCGTAATTTTACCCTAGCCAAGCCTTATTTTTGTTTTTCAACCGCTGCTTTTTTGTTGACCAATGGAAATGGTTGACTCATTAATGAAATTAACCGGAATCGAACTAGCCTCTACTAAATCAAGTTTTATGCTCCAGATGAGAAATAGCCTTCAACAAAGTTTGGCCAGGGACGCCACATGCAATTGAGCGGGGCAGTTTCCCTCACTTTAATTTTGTGAAAACTACATATATTAGAAATAAATATATGATAATTACGCATTTTAAAATCATAATTCTTTAAGATATATAGCTATTTGCCCCAACTATTTTTAATGTATAATTCTTGCCGCAACTCAAAAAGATTTCTGCCTTCGCCCTAAATTTGGCTAAGACTAATTCGTGTTTTTTCCTTGATCATTAAGATGTGAACCCGACATAGATTATGACTCAACTTCACTATTTTACATTATAATTTTGAGTAAAAAGAAAAAAAAGAAAAACTGCAAATACTTTTACTCCCAAAGTCTTGCGAACCCAACGCTTAAGCCCCCAGATCCTGACTCGGCTTCACTCCCAAAGTCTTGCGAGCCTGACACTTCAAACTTTGCAAAGCACACTTGCCTCCTTAACGCAAGATGATTGGGGCCAAGCGGCCAAGTACATAGAGCACCGGTTTTCAAATATTCTCCCTCCAATTTTTGGAACACCGTAAAAAGTGTAGGGTTCTAAAGCTTTATCTATTTCTTAATTTAGTCTTAAAATTTTATACTTGTTCGAATGGATCCTAAAACTTTACAACTGTGTGAATTATTAATCCTAAAATTTTATCTTTTGGAAAAAGGTTCTAAAAAATAATTAGTGCTAAAATTGTTTCCTTTTCTGACATTAAGTTTTTGTTAAAAAAAATTCTAATTTAAATTGATTAGTAACTATCTTTATGTAAATTGAAACTATACAATATATAGTTTTTTGAAGTTAATGAATTATGTAAGTTATTCGTTCCTCTATTAGTAATCATGTTTTTGTTTGGTAATTATCATTCAATGCATCTAGGAATAACTCTTAAGAAGTTTTATGACTGATTTAGAAAAGTGAATAATTTGGGGACTCAAACAGAAAAACAGAATAAGTTTTATGACTAAAAGTATCCTTTCCCAAACAATTTGTTAAAACTGCTGAATGAAAGTCAAAGAAAATAAGGATGTTGTTCCATTTGTTGGCTCAAATTGAAGAGTTCGAGGGACATTTTGCATTATCCCAAAAATCTTAATGTGTTTGGAATATTGGAGTCGAGAAATCCGAGGCATGTTAGGGTTTTTGTTGCACTTTTTAATGTGAAGTAGTTTTTTTTTAATGTCAAGTTGTACCAGACCCGATCCGCCGTCTACCGCTCCCTTATCACCTAGGCTGCTTCAGACCCACCATTTTGGCTATTATGCCGCCAATTGTTTTGGCATTCGCCAAATCACTAGAGATGGAGAAGTTTCCCATGAGACTGTTGAAGTCCACCGATTTCGGGAAGAAGAAGATTGAGTTAATGTATGTTTTAAATCCTTAAATCGGTGGAAGAAGAAGATTGAGTTAATGTACATCTTAAATTCTTAGGATTATATGTTTTTTATAATTAATTTATTATTCTTCCAGTCTAGTCATATATTATCATAAAAGATGCGATCATGTGATAGTATGGATGTCACATGGGCAATTTATATCTGAAATAAAACTAACCTAGCGATAAGGACTAAAATAAGGTATGCTAATTAAATTAAGGGATCTTAAGAGGTTAAAAAAAGGTTACGATGCCATTTTAGGATGACCATTAAAGTTATGGGGCCATATTTAAATTTTACCCAAAGTTAGGACTTTGAAGATTATTTAGGTTTAAGTGTAGCTTCAAATTAAGCATGTTGAGTTTTTGGTATGAAGGAAAATTTGTCAAGTGAAGATATATAATATCTAAGATTTCAATAAGGGATAGTAGCTCATAGTTGGGGGAGGTTATAAGCAATTTTTTTTTTTGTAATTCTCACTATTATTATAAAAAAACATTTCTCTAATATATGGATACAAATTAATTAAAAGCTCAACCACATTAAATGTTGTGTATGAATATTTTGATCACATTTTATTTTTTTGTTGCACGTGATAAGTGTTTGAAAAATTTTCACAACAAGTAAAATATCTAAAATAGAAAGGAAATTCGCCATTCAAAATAATGGGCAGAGTGGCTTTTTCCCCCAATAGTTTTTCAAGCTCAAATATACGATCAAATATTTGATTAATAAAGGGCAAAATTTTCACCAATGTTTCAAAAAGTAGATTATTGGCCAAATATTTGAAAGAAAAACAAGAAACATGTTTTCTCATACTCAACCTCATGTCTCGGATGTTGCCGACAGTGATAGCCACCACCAAGGGAATGAGACTAGGTACATATGGGCATTGGGAAAGAAAAACTCCAACATTTTTTCCCCGGTGATCATGGCAAATATGAGGCAATTTAAATCCTAAGATTACCATCTTGTTGACCCGCATCCTCCTCTTCATGGATCTAACATTGCCAAAATGCCAACAACAAAATTGTCTCCACCAAGGGGATGAATATGCAAGCTTGTTCAAATAGGATAAAATCCCCAACCTTTGTTCATTGACAATGGTATTAGATTGGAGATGAATTTAGCCTAAAATCATTTACTTTGATATAAACCTACTAATCTCTATTAAGTAACCTTAATCGAATTATTAAGGTTCAATTTTATAAGTGACTTATCTCATATGATTGATAATGGCCCAAATTAAGTGAGAGCATATATGATGGTGGGTCTTTTATGCCGTTAATTTAAATTTTTAGAAATATTTGTTAGGTCATGGTTATATGTAGTATTTCATTTAATAGATCTCCCGGTTCTAACCTCCTTAACATGGATAATGGCGTACTCTCAATGAGCCATTTGTCTAACGGAGACCCACAAGTTTTAAGTGACAAAATTTGCTATTTTTGTTTTTATGTGTCAGGCAAGGTCTAATCCGTAAATTGTTGGAAAGTCACACATCTAGTAAGGGAATATTTTTCATTTAGTGGGAAAGTATAAATAAACCCCATCAATATTTTATTTAGATCTTCTATAATTATCATGATAAGTGCTCCATGTCATGCAGTTTCTGTTTGATTATTGAGAGTTTGCACTTTGCACCCCGTTTTTGGATTGTGTCCATCACTAATGGATTTAAGGCCATAAAACTTTGGCTTTGTTGATAAAAAGAAGGGTTAATTACAATTTGCCCCCTGAAGTTTAGATGAAATTATACTTTTCCCCATTTTATTTAAAAAATATACACTTTACCCTTTATCTTTTTAATAGAGTTCAACAAGAACTTCTGAAATATTAATTTAGACTGTACGGTTGTCATTTTTAAGTAATTTTAATTTTTATAGTATTTTTATAATTAATTGACATTTAAAAACTATTTTTTTTAAAACTGAAAGAAATACAAAAAAAAATGATAATTTAATATGTTCATTAACTATGAAAAAAATATTATACATATTAAAATTACTGAAAGATAATTACCGTAATATCTAAATTAAAATTTTAGAAGTTACTGTCGAATTGTATTAAAAATGCATGGGACAAAGTGTATATTTCTGAAATAAAATGGACAAAGTGTAATTTCACCTAAACCTTAGAGGGCAAATAGCAATTATCCTTAAAAAGAAATCAATTAAATATGCATACATTTTAGAAATAGAAAACAAACATTAAACCATTTGGTTTGGTATAGATATTAAGAAAGTGAAAAAAACTTTATACCTTATTTCCAGTCTTGCCATTAATTTTTTACACATAAATTAAAAAATTAGAAAAATGTGAACTTGAAATGGTATATGACTTGAATGACAGTATGGTAAAAATATATATTTACTAAATATAAACATATTATAAACATTTGAAACTATTTAAAATAAAATATGTTGTAAAAGTTTTAAGACGAAGGAGAGAGTGTGTGCATATATAAGCCAATGATAATCAGGGTTGATATGAAGTAGCCTGCGTCATTGCATACACAACAACCTAATCCTAGGTGCTGTAAGTGCATGCCTGCACAAGTGACCGTGCAGACATGTGCAGGCAAATCTCTTTGGTGTCCTTTTAGTAATTTTCTAAATTATAGGTTAATTGTATTTGCTGCAACTACAAAATTCTTGTGAAAATTAAAATGATAAATTTGCAAGATAAACAATTACTGAACTGAACTGTTTAATATAAACTTAAGTGGGTTGGTGACGTTGGTCTTCTACACAATTAATTTATATATCTCCAACTTCATTTCCTGTTTGTCACGCCATCTTAATTATATGATAATAGTTGTAGAAGTGTTCATAATTCTACCATTATTTTGATGTACGTAAAGCGCAGGGAAATATATCCATCAACTGTTTGTTTGAGAGACTTGTTCAGCAAAAGGAAACTGAAAAGGAAGAATATCGTTTAACAATTAATGATCGTTGATTTTGTCATTTGAAATTCATGATTAGCAGCACAAGTTGATTTTGCTTTTCGCTGGAAAACTAATCCAAATAACACTTGTCCGTTTAGAAAAGGAAAAATTCACAAACTAGTGGGATCGATCGACCACACCTTTCTGGTAGGAGGTGCAATTGGATGCTAATTAATCAATTTTGTTAGTGTTTTATGCTTTTGTAGTTAGCACTAGCATAGTTGTTAGATACAATTGCTTAGAGAGTAAGTAAGGTGACGTTTATCTTATTATTGAAGCATTGAACTATCGAAACCAATTAGAGGAAATCAGAGAGAATTCTCACACTAATTAATATTATTAAACATCAACAGTTTTGATGGGTATGTTGACTCATTATTAGCAATATGCCCGCCACTCCATCCATCCCAAATTATTTATCTAATATAGAAAAACACATGATTTAAGAAAGTTAGAATAACTGCATTTTTATTGGTTAAATTGAGCATAATACCAATATTACCCCTATTTAATATCCCAGTGTTTTTGTGATTAAAGTTTTTTCAAGACATTGAATTAAGGATACAATAGTAATCAAAATACTAAATTGAATCTTCTAAGGGAAAATGGGCAAATAAGTTACTCAGGTTTTTAAGATAGATAGATCAACCATTTTATATAGTTCAATCCATCATCAATGTTATGTTATCAACATAATTTTGCCACTCCCATTACAATTGCCAGGTTGGATACGGATGTAGTAATTGAAGGTGACTTGATGAGCTTACGTGGTAGATGATGTGACACATATTATCTTAAATTAGCCCCTAATTTGTTATCTAATACTCCAAATCCCCTCAAAACTTTGTTTATTCTCTCTTATACATCCTCTTGATCCTTTTGCTCTCCCCCCTTAGGATAACTATAAATGCAACAAAATCTAGTTTTTCAGCTTAGATCATTCTCATGAGGAAGCAGGTCGTGTTGAGATCGAAATAGGAATCAAACTCATTAGGCAAGACGTCTCGGCAGCAAGTGGCCATCCCATGTCCGTTTGATGGCGGAAGCAGCAAGTCTCGATCGCAAGTTCCATTTCAAATCCACGATCCTCACACCAAGCCAAGCCCCAGAAATTGAAGTAGATGACGGAAGCAGCAATCGACGTTTTCGATCCAGTTGATTCAATTTAGTAGATGACGGAAGCAGCAATCAACATAGGCGGTCTTGCAGTGAAGACTTGTTCAATGCATATATGAACTTATTCTGGGCGAAAGGAAGCCTGAGAGAGAAGTCTGGGTTCTGGTTAATTGAAAGGTTGAAAGAAAACGGTGAAGACTTGTTATTATTTTTAGTTTGGGGACCTTTGCGCATCAATGAATATAGTTTAAGAAGAAATTGTGTAATTTTTCCAGGTTAATAGCAATTACCTGAGTTATTATTTACCAGAGTTAACGGAATATGCTAAAAAAAATGGAATATTCTTTTCATTAGTTTTGCAAGTTTTTAATTTACCGACATTTAGAATAATAGTGTTAAATATCTGTGGCGGAACAGGGCCCCAGTGCCCTGAATTGCTAACACTGGTAGGCTCTAGGGAACTATGATCCTACTTAAGTTACAATTGGCTAGTTATTACTTGTAAAATACCTTAAATCATTACGTGCAACTAGTTACTTAGCCTACCCTGCATAAGAAATATGCATGCGTTGTCCTGGCTATGCAATAATAATTAAATTAAACTTCATTGAAAACAGTGCCGCGGCAATTAATGAAAACATAAATCAAATAAGCCAAGACATAAATCTTTAGTTGCTTTAACTTCAAGTAACAACTTTGTGCATACATTTCTAACTTATATGCACCCAAATGTAACTCTAGTGTTATACACACCAATGGTCATTAGTATAGGCAATCTATGTATGAAATTACCATACATATTAAAGAAGCATTTCATAACTACTAAGATCCATCCTTAGCTCTTCACCCAAGCAAGCTAGCTTCAAGTGATGAGCCACACTTCCCTTGTACTCACTTAGCCTCAACTGAAAGGCAAACACTTTGGTCAGTACTTACTTATGTCATAAGTAACTGAGGTAACTTGGAGTTCCTACTTAAAGAATACCTTTTAACCAAAAGAACCTAGCTTTAACAGCTACCCCTTTTACCAACTGTTAAGCCCAAACAAAACTGCTTAAACCTGCACAACACTTAAGGGGTGAGTACTCCAAAGTACTCAGTAAGGGATTAGTACCTGCAGGGAGAAGCAATGCATGCGTACCAAGCACAACAAGCATATAAAACAAAACAAGCAATCAACAAGATAACCAGAAGCAAGAAAATAAACAACAAACAATGCAAGTGATGGATGGATGGATGGATGGATGAATGAGTTATGCACATGCAAATGCACTTAGGACTTCCTTACACCCGTAGGTGCTGGACTTGTCGTGAGCTCTTACGACTAGGGTACTTGGATACTGGCCCTCGTATCCTATGCTAGCACTTAACTACTAACCCCTTGAAGTCCACTTACGGGCACCTTAGAGTAAGGCCTTGCTTACTCAACCTTACCCGCCTTGACGAGCTACTTAGAGTAAGTTTCCACTTACTCACTCCTTACCCGTCTCTTCCCTTAACTTATTGTGCAGAGTAGCTACCTTATGTGGTTCAACTTACCAAGCTTTTGAAGCTTAGCTTAGGGGCCCTTAGTGGCTTACTTACCAAACTATAAAGTTTGGTTGGGATTCTCTTAGGTTTCCTTTTCATTGACCATAGGTTTATGACATTCTACTCGGCCAACAAAGAGTCTGAAACCCGACTTAATCCCCTTAGTGCTCACTTGAGAACTGAAGCACTTTAACTTCCTTAGCCACCACTACTTACCCTTCCTTAACCACACCACTTAGCTACTACCTATATAATGCATAATTCCCGACTTAGGAACGAGTTCTAGACCCAACCGAGGCTACGGAACGTCTTAAGTTAGCCTAGGGATGGAAACTGAGAGTTTGAGACACTCTTAGGATGCCCGGAACTTGAAGACAAAATGCCTTGGCGGCGCCGTTGGCGACGCGTCGCCAAAGGCATCAGCGTTCGGAAAACTTTCGCATTTCTCGGCGACGCGTCGCCAACTCGCGTCGCCAACGCTTCCCAGCGTTGCGCAACAGCGTGCGACCTTGCGCGAAAACTGCTCAAACTTTCTCATCCCATAACCAAATCACTTGGGTCTTGTTTCTAACTCATTCCCACACAAAAGACTACATTTCTATGCATTATTTGAGCTTAATTAACTTAAATCCCTTACCTCAAATCATCTTGAAAGCAAGAACAAGCTATGAGCACCTCCAAGCTCCAATGGGTTCCCTTGAGTTCCAAGCTTGAAATCAACCAAATTGGACACCAATAGCACGAAGTTAAGACCATTTCTAACCAATTAACAACCTTAAAACTAACCCATAAGGATCAAATACGTTTACCTTTGGGTTTGAACCAAAAACTTGCAAGAACAACTCCAAATGCACCAATTCCATCAAAACGAGCTAAGGGCTTGTTGGGACTGCTTCGGGACCTTCGAATTCCATGTAAACTTGAGTGATTTGGGAGGTTTGGGAGAAGAAAGCAAGGGAGGAAGGTGAGCTGCGAAAATGGCTAATGGGGGAGATGATGAATAGTGTCATCTCCTCCATTTAAACCAATTTAGCCCAAGTTTCATCATCTTGTCACCTTGGCCCTTAAACTTTGTTTTGCAACACTTAGGCCACTTAAACACTCCCATTTCTATCACTCCTTGGTCCCAAAGAAAGGTTATTCTTACCCAAACACACTGCCCTTGAGTCACCTAGCCATTATAAGACATAATAGCTTAAATTCTTACTTAATGCATTTTTCACCCTTAACTTAAGCTTTTGGTTCAAATGGCTATAATTTCCTATGGTCTTAACTTAACTAGCTCAAAACACTTGCATGGACCTAATTTTTCCAAAATTACGGTCATGCCACTAACTCGGGCCAAAATTACCATTTTGCCCTTCTTTGCCCCTTAGGTGCCAATTACCCTTTGGAACTCAATTTAACCTCAACTAGCTTGCTTTCCTTGCTTAATACTACTTATTTGAGGGAAAATACTTAGGATTCACTTACCTAGATATTTAATACATAGGAAATACTAGGAGAGCCTTTACAATATCACTCAATCATAAATTTTAGTAAAGAATTTAACCGTAAAAAATTTAAATAATTGATGTTTCCTATCGTGAAAATCTTAATGGGCAATCTAAACCTTTTTCCAATCTTCTAATTAAGAAAGTGGAGAAAAAAATTTGGACACTCAAAACTAGAAACATGAACAAATAATTTGAGACGAATAAAATATTTTTTTATTAATTAGGATTCAAATTATAACTTTTGTAAAAAATTTTCCCTATTTGCGGTGAAATGGTTGGTTGACTAGGTATAGCGATCTGAGGTGAGATGTGGGTGTGGCTAGGATAGATTTGTGTAACCATATCTTTTCAGGTAGTTATGAGTATAGGGTAAAATGCACCATTGATCCTAAACTTTTAATTTACATTGTAAATCAGTCCTTAAACCTTCATTCTATTATAAAATGGTCCTAAATCTTTACAATTCATTATATATTGATCTTTAGCCCTAGGCTGATACAGAAACTTGATCTACAAAGAAGAAAAATTAATTGTTTAAATTATCCATTAACCATTAAAAAATTATGGTACAACTTGAATTTATGGAAAAAGAGCTATCAAATCATTTAAATTAAAATGTATAAATTAATGAATTCAAATTATTTTTTAGTTTTCTTATAATAAATCAAACTATGTTATAATTTTCTCACTGTTAATTAACAATTTAAACTATTAGTTTTTATTTTTTATAAATCAAATTTTTGTACATATCCAGGATTACAGACCAATATGTAATAAATTATAAAAGTTTGGAATCAATTTGTAATGAAATGAAGGTTATATAAACCAATTTACAACAGGAATTAAAGGTTTGGGACTATTGGTGTTAGTTACCCTTTGAGTATATATAAAAGAAACAACCATGCATCAACCTTTATCTCTTATTTTCATGGGATTCAACACCCTTTTCACACTCTATTTGCCCGGAGATTTCCATGTAAAACCAGAAAGTAGAAGCAAATCTAACGTGGTCAATAAGATAGTAATAGAGAAATTTGGTTTCTGAACCTCAGCGGAAAAAATGTCCTTCTGAGCAGGTCACAGGGAGTCTTGTGTGATTAATTTTGTTCTAAAAAGCATTTTCCTGATGATGACGACTCTGAATTTTTAATAAAGCCAGTAAAAGCTCGTGTTTATTGACGTTTGTCTTGGTCTGCATTATTTAATTTATCATTTTTTTTTATGGGTCACCTACCCTGTAAATTATACTCACTATATCTGTAGCCGACAAACCATTATTGAAATTGTTTCTGAAAGATGTATGGATAACTGTAGCTCCCTAATATTTCCAATCAACTTTTTGGTTAAGAAATATTTTCTGGGCCAGTAGATTTTTCGGTGATTGGATCATATTCTTCTGGCAATATTTAATTCTTTTTATCATCAAATGAGAATTATATCGGTCGGGATCGTACATCTCACATTAACTGAAATAATTACCTCTTTTCTGCCCAAAAAGATATTAACCGAGGATATTCTTGAAGACATGAGGTTCGCTGTGACTACTAGGTATTTATAATTGTGCAATTCACACAAATTATCTATAGGGGCACTTATAAATTGTGGATTTCTATCCAGTGCATCTAGAGGCAAACGAAGAGATTTGCTATATCTATGACTTGGCTCATAGGTTCTTGCGTCTCTTAATTATAAAAATTCATCGTTCTATTGTTGGAGAAGTGCACTGCTTAGCGTCTTATTACCTACACTCTGTTCCTCTCTTTTAGTCTCTTTTCTTTTCTTCATTTTTGCTTACCCAAAAAGAAAAACGTATTATCATTTGCTTGTAAATGGAAATGCTAGATAAACAATGCACTGTTATTGGGAGTCGAATCTGGTTAGTGGTTGGAAATGTCCGAACATTTTGCTACTTTAGTGGCTGCTGCGGGCATCTTTCATCAATTAAACACAAGAAGAAACCAAAGTAAAATGGCACTTTATGCATGTGGTATGTATGCATGTATGTACATTCACACATGCTTGAGGCATATGAGGCACATAAACGTTAACATTGCCGCCATGCCTCAATAAATATGCTCACGAGAAAGGCCCACGATGATCTCCCAAGTTTCAACCGGCCATAAGTGCCAGGCATGGCGTGGAAGACACTTCATGTGCTTGTGTTAGAAAAAGGAGCCAATGATATATATGTCCTATATTGGTCATCTTCAAAAGTTAATCATCACACTATGTTATCTTTACTTTATAATATTTCCCTTCTTTGAAAAATGATGCAACATATTGTATTTTATATCATATCAAAACTTTGTTATATTTTTATATTTAGTAAATTATTTTACTGTAAGTGTAAAAAGTGAAGAATAAAGATGGAAACCACACACAAGCTTTTCCCTCTGTTTTAATTTTCATGTCAACCAAGCATTTCATTCGGAGTGGGACAGAGCAAATATATATAATTGAAAGGGGTACAAAAGAAAATTTTACTTCCAAAATGGGACACAACACAAAATCATATGTACACAAAGAGCAAATCTTTCAAAGATTTGCAGACGAATAGGACTAAAATCATTATGTTTGGGAAAGAGTGACATGAAAAGAAAATCATACAATTAGAAAGAGAATATCTATTAGGATTGATCCTTGGGAGGGCAAAAGAAAAAAAAAGTAGCTAATAATTGAGTGATGATATATATATATGCATGCAAAGGAATAGAACTAGAAGGGTATATGTACCCAAAGCATGCATCGGGAAAACATAAAATTTATATTAGCTAAAGGACATTGTTTTCCTCCAAATGGGTAAGAGGAAACTCCTACCTACATGTATGGCACTCAGTTATTGAAGTGAATTAAAAATAATTATATTTAGTTAGTAACAATTTAAAAAGCATATTTGTGCTTTTAAGACAATTAAATAATTTAGATTCTATTACATACGCAAAGTGGGAGGAGTTTTCCAAACCGGGCAGACAGAAACTCCTAGATACATAGGGCTGAACTGCATGCTCTCCACACCATGTAGGAGGAAACTCCTCTAATTTAATTATAAATGTGGCTATTATATTAATGCAACTGATAGGAATTATGTGCAAGCAAATTTATAATGAATATAATTGAAATAAACAGTTGTGCTACCTACAAGACTAAAAAAACCCATAATTATATGACAAATCAGCATTACTTTTTGAAATTACAAACAGATTTAGGTCATTTATGTTAATAGAATCCACGTGAGATTCAAAGGATCTATTTAGATGAATGGTACGATACGTGTCTCTCATTACAAAAAATAATGAAAGACTGTGACATAACAATTGTCTAGAAAACATAAAATTCATCTTTAATCATGGTTACAAGGAAAGCGGATTAACTACAACTATAGACAAGAATTACTGCTGCAGATGTGTTTGATTACTAACAACATTAACCGAACATATTCTTAAAGCTAAAGCAACTCAATGTGATTGGATCTAGGAATGGATTTTCAAATCGCAGGGTGAATGTTAAACATTTAGGCAAACCTCAAGGATAAGTTTGTGATTTAGCCTCCTAACAATTAGTTGGAGATAAATGGCAAGTGGTGTTTCAAATTGGTCAACGTTTGTGGGGAAAGAAACAAACAAACTGAGAAAGAGATCAGATTAGTCTTTCTACTAATTCATTCCTTTGATTAACAATCATAGCCACCCATCCACCCAACTCCCTCCAAATATAATTATTTTCAATAATTAAAAAGCATCAAAATCAAAGAAAATAATTGTTTAAGAAAAAAGACAGAAAAAATTAAAAAGTCATACTTATTCCATTTCCTCTCCCCTATTAAACCCCCCTGCCTTTCCCACCTTTCAAGCCACATTCCTCTCTAAATTCATTTCTTTCACTTCCTCTTCCTCACCAATCTCTTCAATTCCAACCTAAGACCTTTCATGGGTTTGGATGATTCTTGCAACACAAGGCTTGTTCTAGGGTTAGGCTTGGCTTCAACAACCCTAGAAACGCCCCAGAAGACGGTGGCTCCGCCGGTGGTGAAAGCGGGTACCTTTGAGCAGCCATCTCTGACGTTGTCACTTTCCGGCCAGAGTTACCTAAAGGAAAGCCGCATCAACTCCTGTAACAGAGAGTCTGTGGAGCAGCCTACCGCAGCCGTCGCCGGCGGCGGTGGCGATCAGCTTTACAGGCAAAGTTCGCCGCATCACAGCACCGTCTCGTCGTTTTCAAGCGGGCGAGTGAAGAGAGAGAGAGAACTTAGCGGCGAAGAGGTCGAAGTAGAGAAGGGAAACTCATCGTCCCGGGGCAGCGATGAGGATGACGACGGCGCTAACAACACCAGGAAAAAGCTCCGGCTTACCAAAGAGCAGTCAGCTCTTCTTGAAGAAAGTTTCAAGCAACAGAGCACTCTTAACCCTGTAAATAAATTTTCACTATTTACTCTTTTCTTTTGTTTTTTTTTCTCTTTTACCAACATGAAATCCTCACATAAAAAAAGTTTGCTCAATTGTTTAATAAAATTCCGATGTCAATTATATGGGTTATTGAGAAATAAAATTTTTATTTGGATTTAGGCAATTATTTTTTACTTTAACTGACTGGTGATTTACTTTCGTTATTGTTTTGGTAATTAAGCAGAAACAGAAGCAAGCTTTGGCAAGACAGTTGAATTTGAGGCCTAGACAAGTTGAAGTATGGTTTCAGAATAGAAGAGCAAGGTAAAAATAAACGTCACCCTTCACCTAATTTAATTATGATCATTGTGATTCACAAAATATGCATGTATGTGCGCGCGTGCTATAGCGTGACATAATATTTCACGATATAAAAAACAGATATTATTGACTGAAAAAAAAAATTTGTCCATAAATTCATCCGTGTCATGAGGTTGATCATTGATTGGAATATTATTTATGATTTATTGTAGGACAAAGCTGAAGCAGACTGAGGTGGATTGTGAGTTGTTGAAGAAGTGCTGTGAGACGCTAACAGATGAGAATAGGAGGCTGCAAAAGGAGCTCCAAGAACTCAAAGCCCTAAGCCTGGCTCAGCCCTTTTACATGCGCATGCCGCCGGCAACGCTCACCATGTGCCCTTCCTGCGAAAGAGTCGCCGGAGCTGGAGCTAGCCCCGGCGATGTCAATACCAAGAGCCTCTTTTCAATGGCTCCCAAGCCTCACCATCTCTTCAGTCCCTTCTCCAATCCTTCTGCAGCTTGTTGATTAATTAATATTTGATCAGTATGAGTACATGTTAATTCCTTGATTAATCAGTTAGTAATTAATTAAGGGAAAAAGAATGTTAGGGAAAATGAAAAGAAAGGAATCACAAACCCCCTTTTAGTTTTTGAACAAGGGCTTGTAATTATTGATTTATGTTGTAGTAGCTAGATAGCAAGAAAACAGATGGAGAATGATCATCTATCATCTTTTGTTAGTTTTCTTTTTTTTTTAATTTCTTCTGTAGTATATTACTTAATTAAGCTTGTAAATCATCATACGAAAAGGTATATATAATATGACATAATATTTTATTGTTGATTAATATTCGTTTCAAGTAAATGACTAATATCTCGAGCTTTCCCAATCCATCAGATTAAACTATATATTCCCAAAATTATGGATCTATATCTGCCATTGGTCTGACAAAAAATTTACGCTCACAAATCACATGGCACTTGACTTCTCAAACTAAACCTCAAAACTCATATACGTAAGGGAAAGGAGATATCTGATTTTTCAAGATCTGAAAAAAACTCATGCCATACTACGAGAATGATAGTGTTGGGTTCGAATTCCTTACCTCTCTCTTGCTAAAAAATTAGGGATTTCTTTCACCTTCACTAATTTCTTTTTTTTTTAATCAGAATTTAGAGAGTGGCTTAGCTTTAGATAGTTTGCTTACTTAGGAAATACGAGTTAGTTCTCTCCCATTATTTAGTTCTCCTCATGGATCACCTTGGACGTGAAGTTAAGAAAAAACGACCCAAAGATAAACTCAGTTTCAACAGTACACTTAATTAAGGTCCTTAACAATGTAAAATTAATTTTAATTATTTTCGTGTTTTCTTTTGAAAAGTAGCTGCCATCATACGTGGAAAATGAAAAAAGGAAAGAATATAAGACAGCTCCGAGAAAAAATAATTTGGCGTCTAAGAAAGTTAGGGAAAGTGGTGTCCACACTGACTTGGAAATGAAAAGTTGAAAGGAGTGGACACGTTGGTTTGAAAAGAAATATTCATGTACACAAATATGCCACCCCCAAACTTCCTTCGACGTGTATTGTGTACTACTTTTCAGCTCTTTATCTACTCACTGCTCCAATAAAATTCCTCCTCCACGTACGACAAGGAATTAAAAACAAAGAAAAAATAATGAATTAAATGCATGGAATGTGAATAATGCGTAGAGAATATTATACCATGTTCATGAAGTATCATTCATTAAACATGGTTGTAAGAACCAGGCCGTACTGATTGGTGCAACCATTTTAACCGCTAATCACCAAGCTTATCAACTTGGATATAAAGATATTTTTGGCCCTCTAACTTTTACAATTTTTCCATATTAGTTCTATAACTCATCGATTTGCCAAACAAATCCTCTAACATTAAAACCGTTAACTTTGTTAGTTTTATAACTCGTTTGGCTAACGAAAGTGCTAACATGGCACTTAATGTCGTTTACTTCAATGACTAAATTGACACTTTTTGAATTTTAGTTACTTATTTGAAAGTTTTTTTTCAAAATTTAAGTGCCTTCCTCATTCTTCTCTCAACCCTCATCCCCATCTCCTACCCTAGGTGACACAATTCATTGGAAATCACCACAACTTCGCTCTAATTCACAATTTCCCACTTTTTTAGAGAAATCGTTGAGAAATCACATTTTATTGTGCAAAAAAATGTTGAATTACAAGAAGAAATCATAGAATTGTTGCAAAACGAAGAATAAAGCACATGGATACAACAAGAATAGAGAAGAAAGAGGGATATACGAGTAACAGGGAGAAAGAGAGAGAGTAGGGGGAGAGAGAGAGAATAGGGACAAAGATGTGAGCAAGAGGAAGATGCTATGAAATGAGAGAGAAAGTCGCAAACTAAGGAGAGAAAGTGACGCGATTAGAGAGGGAGATGAGACTTGAGCAGACCAGAGAATAATAAAGATGAAAGAGGGAGATGAAATGAAGAAGACAAAGATGATGAGAGGGAGATGAGAATTGGCCAGACTACTATAAAATAAGATCAACTACTAAAAGGTCATCCAACTCCTGCCCTTTTTTTCAATTAAATCCCCCATACAATATTTTAAACAAGTAATCACTCCAAGTAATGTCTTCTTTGAGTCCAAAGAAGTAGCAATGTCCTCGTTCTTGTGCCCCTCCTAGAATCGCTGAATCAAGTCAAAGAACTAACTCCTAGTTCATTTTAGTTTAACTCAGTTCCATCAACATATTATTGAAGACTAACTTGATTGTGAATTACTTAGGGCCAAATTGTTTAAATTTAATAGCTGGAAGTTAACATGTTTTAGCAATTTGGGTCAGGTTGTACTCACAACCCGACATGGAAAAAGACAAAATCACCTCTAACCCATCCCATCTGCTCTCACAATCATCATCATGGAGGAGAGTCTAGAGACAACTTCAACATCCTTCATCTACTTCAATGTACCAGGCTATAATCTTCGCCTAATTTCTCCGGCTAATTCCTTTCTTTGGCCCTTGATTTCTCGTCCCGATTCCCACTCTAGTCCAATTTCCTTTTCTTACCATTGATTTCTTCGGTCGAATTGAATCTGTCCACTACAGTTAGATTCCTTTCTTGGGCTCCTAATTTTCTAGTTTGATTATGTTCGACCAAATTGCTTTGATCAATGCTCCTCGAAGGTCGTCGGACACATATCAAGTTGGGAGGATGCTCATTGGTGAAGCAATAAGGCAGTGATCCGATGAAGTACACCTTCCGCCCCCATCACCCCCCAAATGAGATCCTGGTCTTCAGCTTCCTTACAATACTTATACAAAAATGCAAGCTTTCCAAAAGATCTCCCAGATGAGATCTAGTTATGAAGATCTTGCAAAACCCAAACATCAACTCTATCCCTAGAATGCCTATACAGAAAGGCAAGCTTTCCACCCATTCGATGTGTTTGATTTGCTTCCCAAGGAATTGATTTGTTTCCCGAGGAATTAATCTGTAACTCTTTTGGGGTTTGATTTGTTTTTTCATCGCGAGTTATTTGTAGCTTTGATCCCTTTTAGTAAGGTTTTGGATCTAGTCATCTCGCATAAGTATGAAATTTGTGAATTAATTCTGTATGGTTTGGTTTTTGGTCAGGATGAACAACTCATGTTTGTGAATCATGTGAGGGTGTTGTGAGTGAACTAGGCATGACGGTGGTCTACAGATTGAGAGGAGGGGAAAGATAATGGAAGAGTGACATATACTGTAATTTTGGGCGATTTAAGATCTAAATTCACTGAGCTCTTCAATGCGTCAAATTGGATGCTCTTTTAATGCGATAACACGGCATTGTTAAATTAAAACAAATAGGCTGTTAATGTCCATGAAGTTTAACATATTAATAGTCATGCCACTGGTAAAAACTAATTCCCTGTTCTCTCTTAAGAGCCACCAACGCTTCTTTCTTTACCCCTCCGTTAATGACTCTCTATCTTCTATTCCTCCTCTTTATCCTCTAAATCTCTCCACATTCTACCCAAATCCCCCCAACCCACCTTTTCTTCTCTCCCTACGAACTGGATCAGCTGGCCAAGAGCAAGGTCACTGTCAAGGACTCTAAGCCATTGTCATCACCCAGCAAATGGGCAGTGGACAGTTGGAAGACAAAGTTGGCTCGAGTACTCAGATGTAAGTGAGTTTGTGTCTGTGATTAAGGAGATTGAGGTGTTCTCGCCGTTGGCCTTCACTAGTGAAGCCAAGAGCTTAGAGGAGAAATTAGGTGAGGCTACCTCCAAACGAAACTTCTTCCTGCCTCACTTTGCTTCACCGTCGATCTTTTTTATAACGATGGAAGTGTCGTCACTAAGCAGCGCATGGAAGCTCTCCAAGATATAATTGATAAGGATGCCAATGACTTTTCGATCAAATCTGCACCTAATCCAAAGCTCAAGGCCTTGGGAAACTTGTTTGGTTTCTAATAGTTGTTATCTTTGGCAATTGTCTTCGGCGATTGTAGCAGCAACGGAGTAGGAGGTACGCAAAAATGGTGACGGTAGCTTGAGGATCAAGTAAAAAAGGTAGGTGTAGGGAGTGAACTAGGTTTAACTATAAATATAGGCAACTTTTGAGGGAGTTTTTGGAATTTATGTGAGAGTATTTGTGGAAATAACGCATTAACAGGAATGTGCTAAACTAAAACAAACCGGCCCTAAATGTTGAACTAAATATTGTAATTGTTGGTGTATTTTTCTTGGATTTCAAACTAAATTTTTGTATTAAAAGAGCTCTAAACTAGTTGGTTCTTTGAAGGATAAGATCATGAGACGTATGCCAAATGTTCAAAGAAATGCCCATGCGGGCTAGAATCTAAATTGGGTCAAGGATAGTAAAATTGATTTTAGTAGAAGTTAAATTGATTAGTAATTGAAAAAAAAAATTAAGGAGCAAAGTTGTTATTTTAAATTTATTTGAGGACTAATTTTGTCATTTTTAGTTCTATAACTTCTTCAAATTTTCTTAAGCAAGTTCTAAAATTAATCAAAATTACCCTCAAATTTAAAAAAAAAATTAAGTAAGTAATTAAGATTTAAAAAGTGTCAGTTTAGTCACTAAAATAAATTGTGTAAGTGTCATGTTAGCACTTTCATCAACCAAACAAGTTGTAGGACTAACGAATCTTTCTAACGGTTTTAATGTTAGAGGCCCCATTTGGCAACTTGACGAATTGTAGAATTGATATGAAAATTTTGAACAAGCCAGAAGACCAAAAATGCCCTTTCCCCTTAGAAGATTGGTCAAGAAATGATCAAACTCGATGAGAATCAGCTAGAACCCATGAATTGTTGAGACGTTAAACTAGGAAAATTGGTGGTTAATTTGTGTTTCTTTGTGAACAGCTCCTTTGATGTATATTTATTTTTGTAAATAACTGTGCTTGTGATAAATTAACTTGGAGAATTGTCATTCTTATTTTAAAAAATAGTCATTATTATCATAAATATGCATTTTTCTATATTTGTCACATAAAGATAAAAGCAACGTTTCCAACGTTTTTCAAAAGGATACATTTGAGTCAGCGATCCAACTGATTGAACCGGAAATGAGAAGGTTGGGCAAGTTTCTTCATAATTCAGGTAATAAAACCCAGAAATTGACGGGGACTGAAAATTCACAATATCATAAGGTGGCCCACAAAATTTGAGTCTTGTACTTGGCCGTTTCTTTTTGTGTTGCCAGTGGATGGATGAATGTGATTATTCTAGACAGTACAATATATATTTTTTACCTTTGATTTTAGTATGATTCTAAATATAAAATATAAAACAAACATTGACTTTTAAATTATACAATTATTTCTTACTTTTTAGCTTAGAGTTTAAAAGAAGAAAAACAACTAGTTTTCAAAAATAAACCGAACCAAATAATCAGTACAAACCTTCTAGAATTAAAAAACAAGTAGACCAAATGAATTAAGCAATTTATGGGCAAAAAAGAAAAAAGTGGTGACTCAGAACCGTTTGAAGTTTGAATATTGACAATTGAGAGCATGAAATCACGAACTTTTACGGGCTAAAAAGCACAAATACGTCATGGATTGGAGAAAACGGTAGCATCCTAAACTTTCACAAACACAGGCATCCACGTGGATGGCTGTGATGCACCCGTCATCGCCAGACCATCACCCAATCTTAGTCTAAAAGAAGAGATCTCATTGCGGTATATACAGGAGAATATAATCTCCATTTGAAGATGTTATTGTAGGGCGGCGAAGTAGCATTTTGGGTGTCTCAAGTATGGGAGGAATCGTGTAAATGAGACGGGAGAGGTTATGATTAAGTGAGAGAGGGAAAGAGGGTGGGGGAGACACAAGGAAGCTAGCTCACGTGCTAATGGGTCCTATTTTCTTATATTCTTCTAGTTATCCATAGATAAGTCATGACATTTGTTAGGATGAGCTGAAAATAAATATTTCCTTCTAGAATTATTCAGATGAAAATGAAAAATACAGGTAACTGATGGAATTTCTGTTGTAATGAAAAACATGGATAAGTATATATTTAAGGTAGAAGGAGTCACTCTAAGTGCATAAGTTATCTGCCTCACAAAATTTATAACGCATTGAATTACATTTGAATAAGTTGTTGACGAGTTTGTGTATGAGAGTGCTTTTGCCCCGTCTCAAATTTAGACCTTGGCTGAAACAATGTCTTGCCTTTGTTTCCTAAATTGGATAGCCAAAGAAATAACTAATGATAATTTGTGTTCAATAAAGGCCTCATTTGGGATTAATGTTAGTGATTAGCGTTAAAGTTTTGAAAAAGTTATCAAATAGTAACTTTTAGCTTTAGTGTTTTCATCTTAACCATTAACTAAATCATCTAAAACTCTAATGCTAATGACAATTGTTGTTTCCAAACGGGGCAAAAAATGCCAATAGGAGTTCACAAAGCATAAAATGAATAATTATGATAACAATATTGTAAAAACTAATTGCTGCCTCATGTGCCCATCCGAAAAAGGAAGTGTCTTATATGCTCCATACTTTATGTATATGCTACCTCTAGAATTACTCTTCTACTCTCATAAAAAACAAAAAGTTCCAAACATGTCGTTCCCTCCTCTCTTCAACAGCAGCAACAGAAGATGAGAACAAGCCATTTTTCTCCATGGTGGATGCTAAACTGCAGGTGATATAACATTATCTCCGATCATGGTGAAAGCGACGCGTCGAGCGTCACAGTCGGCATTGAAGACAGATGTGGCAGCGATAAACATGGAACAATGGAAACCGATAAGGGGGGACAGCAATGGGGGCACAAGTTATAGATTCATGATCGACGACGATGGGCAGTTGCAACAATGGCAAAGGCGAAAGGAAGTGGAGATGAGGTTGAGGCCGAATGGTTGTAAAAGACTTACTTTTGTCCCTCATCTTTTACTTTTTTTTTCTAATTGAATCCCTAATATTTTTTTTCAGGCACATATATCTATTCAAGCGTAAAATGATACATATAAAGAAATAAAATTGTAATCATAATGTGAAGAAGTTATAAAATTATTTACCAACAAAAATAATATATCAATTCAGCTCTACTATCTCATTTATACACATGTATCATATACTTTGTACATATCTATCACTTACTTTATATATCAAGTTTCATGCATATCTATCATCTAATTTGTACACATCTCTAATTTTAGCAAGAAGCGGAATTTGATACTTTTACACCTACTTTTTTATAAGAGATTGAACTTCACATATTGCCGAAAACATATACTCCCTCTGTTTCACAAAAGCTGTCATCTTTACTATTCACAGTAATTAATCTATGATTTTATTTATTTTAAAATTTATCATAAAAATATGAACTTTTTACATGAAAATGAAACTTTAAAGATTCTAGTTTTTAAATATCATTTTTGAGAATTTTTTTTCAATTCATATTAATATAAATATATTCAAGTCAAACTTTAGTCAAAAAAAGTAAAAGGGACAGCTAATATGAAACGGAGGGAGTATTTGATATCGTTTGTATATATATTATACATTATTTGTATAGATTCCTCACTTTTTTTATACATCGAGTTTGTACATATCTCATGTTTGATTTGTACATATATCAAATTTTTTAAACACAGAATTTAATGTATTCACATTTATTTTATAGGGTAAATTACAAAAACTCCCTTGTGGTTTAATCTAACCTACAGTTTGTCCCATTTATTTTAAAAAACCTACAGTTTGCCCCCTGCTTCTTTATGGTGCTAGCAACAACTTTTGAAATCCTAAATTAAACTATCTAATAACTATACTCTAATAATTTCAAGATTTCTGATATTTTTTCATAGCTAACTGACCTTTAAAACATACTGATATACATTTACAGAAAGAAAATTGTTTAAAATATCTATTAACTATAAAAAAAATATTAGAGAGACTGACATTATTGGAAGATAATTATTGTACAATTTAAATTACAGTCTCAGAAGTTGTTATCGGACAGTATAAAAGAATCAAGAGGTAAAGTATAGATTTTCTAAAATAAAATAGGCAAATTGTAGGTTAGATTAAACTTTAGGGGGTAATTGTCACTTTTCCTTATTTTATATTATAAAGAGCAATATGAAAATTTAAATATACATAAATATAAAAGATATGATACATATTAAAAGGAGTAGCAAAATTAAATTGGAATTAAGAAAAGAAAGAACGAAAATTTGTGTCCCAAATGGTGGGTCAGAAACCACGTGATGTCCCAGATGATGAACTCTTCCCACGGGCTGAGAGACACATTTGTGGCCAAACGGGTGAATGAGATGATATGTATTATTTCTTATGGATATTTAACACATTTGTCCCCTCTCACGTTTCAGTCGGTCGCTAATCGGTTGCCAATTGATCGTTAGTTCTTCGTTATTCGGTCACCAACCAGACTAAGAATTAGGTTCTTTTTATCGGTCGTCACAACACAAAAAACCGAATAATCAATAACTAAATCACCGGTTAAAATTTTACATCCATCTTGTAACTTTTATCTCACTTTTAATAATCATGGTCTAATTTCGTGTTTCAAGGCCTACTAATACACACATACAGCCTTTGGTAGGGATATGCACGAAATCCAATCAACCCATAAAATCACGTAAATTGATCCTTACCAAACTGACGGTATACGGTTTTATGTGATTTCGGTTATAGTCCAGGTTTAAAAATCTTAAAATTGAATATTATATAATGCAGTTATAGTTTTTGAATGTCATAACCAGAAAAAACCTCGCCGGCCTGATATGAGAGGTTTAATATAATATAAATTAAAATTATATACCTAATTGGGTAATTATCTCTCCCTTTTTATCTCTAATTCTATCATTTAAAACTAATTTCTTAAACCCAAAATTAAAGTTCAATACTTAAAAGAAGACGCAATCCATATTGATACTTATAAAAATTTTATTAATATTATTTATTTTACATTTTCATAGAGTTTTTCGTTTGGTTTTGAATGATGTTTTTGGCGTTATTGTGTAGGCATTAAAGTTTGAGGAATGAGTCTTTGCTTTGATGATCTATCATTATAGAATGTTATAGATAAGGAATTTCTTGTTTATGTGTTTTGGTGATGAAAAACCGACAATAGGTTTCTTATGTGTGTAAGATTTAGGATGATAAATTTCATTTATTTAAAATTTGTGTTTCTTATGTGTGTTGGTTTTATGGACTTGTTATATTTTTATTTATTTATTTTTTTCTATGTTATGTGTTTATATTAATTATTTAGATTTAGTATGATAAATTTGTGAAGTGAAAAAACCATAACCGAACTGCATTTATGGGTGTGGTCTTTTTCAGATTTGTATATAAAGTGCTGCGGTTACGGTTTCTAAACTATAAAACCATTTACTATTCGGTGTGGTTACGGGTCTGGCCATAAACTATATTAACCCACATCCTGAACACCCCTAGCCCTTAGCATGGTGAAGAGTGGAATGCATGTTTGACACCTCTAAGAAAACTTATTGTCATACTATCTTTTAGCTTAAGCACATCAATGGTTCTTAAATTTTGGCCAATTCACAAGATTTGGTTCCCTTAACACTAATTTAACACTATGACTTTGTTCTTCAACTCATAAAATCTGTGCTCTCACCCCTAGATGGTCTTTCCAACCCTCTACTCATACACTTTGGTCGATGTAACAAGAGTAGAGCCTAGAATTTCAGTTGGTTTGGTTTGAAATTGGTAACATTTTGGGATTCCATTACAATAACTTGTAAGGAATCTTAACAATCTATGGATTGAGTTTGGACAAAATTATTTGATTGTTTAGTTTCTGTTTAAAAATTCATATTCCCTCCATTTTACAAAAGATGACTTTTTACCTTTTTTTTACTAAAATTTGACTTAAATATAATAATATTAATTTGTATTATAAATTTTTTTAAAAATTATATCTATAAATTATAGTCTTTAATGTACCATTTTCATATAAAAAATTTATATTTTTATAAAAATTTTTGAAAGAAAAAAATCATAAATTAATTACTGTAAATAGTAAAAGGGTCAAGTTTTACGAGAATGTTGGAATATTTTATTATTGGCTCTTAAACTTGAAACTGAAGAGAAATGTGTGCTTCAATACTTGATAATTTTTAGAGCAGATTAATTTATATACTGGGTACAAAATAAAATAGGTAACAAAACAAAAAAAAAAACTAGAGGGATGCTAGAAAAATTTAAAGTCAAGAACCAAAGTCTTAATTTAGTGGTTTGTACCTATATTGTTTTTTCTAAGTGATTTTAATTCCTAATTCCTCCCTTGATCACCTCCCTCCATATCATGCACGAAAAGGAAGCAAAAGAAAAACAAAGAAAATAGTCAAATACCCAACATTGACGGCAATGATCTTGATGCTGAACCTGTGAATTCCCGAATTCCAGGCAAGTTCCAAGACTTTAAAGATTCAAGAAGTGTGAACTTAATTCAAAATAATTGCAAGTATTGTTATATTTTTAATTATATGTTTTTTTTTACCTAAAATTATATATAGACCACATTTGAAAACAACTTTTATAATTAGTATTAGAGCTTAAAATAATTTATTAATTGTGAAAATCAAAACCACTAAAGCTAAAAATTACCTTTACATAACATTTTCAAGACTTTAACACTAATAATAACAAACTTGTAATGTGTCATTTCGTCCTAAATTGGATGAAATATATAACTTTAATGACAAGATTAAGAAAGAGAAAAAAAAATATTTTATATTATTTCATTTCTGCCCTTCACTTTTTTTACGTAAATTAAAAAAAAAACATACAGAAATAATATTTTAAAAGTAATAAGGTAAAATAATATAAATTAAACTCTTTTCTAAATAGAAAAACTACATGCAGATGACAGAAAAATGCACAAAGAGACACAGATAACATCACTCTTCACCAGACACATATGACACGTCAGGTGTTCCACATAGTCTACTTCACTTTTTTTGTTCCTTAATCCTTAAGATAAAATAGTGCTAATGTTACATATATAAAACTTTCATATTAAACTTTTATAAAAAAAAAAAACCTTTGTACGTTACAGTCTGGATTAGTTTCTGAAAAAGATGTAAAATCAGTTGACGTTTCTACTCCCCAATTCTATAGGAAAAATATCTATTATTTAGTGTAATTTAGTATACATATTTTAGTAAAATGAGCAAAAGTTTTAGACAAAAGCTATATATGAACAGCTTGTCACCTTCTTTGCCACTGATGATTAGCACTATTGCCAAAGGAGTCCATTGTGGCCAGAACCAATGAATTGGAAAGTGGTTTCCGGGAAGAGGGGGATGTGACTTTCCAATTAAGATAAGTGTTACGTTCACAAAATAATTTACAAACATACATATAGTATTTATTTCACAAATTTATTTATCAAAAATAAAAATATTTTAAATTTAAAGAGACTCATCCCTGTTCACAAAATTTAAAAATTATTTTTTAATTATTCCATAGAAAAGATAACTAAATAAATAACCTATAAAATGAAAAATGGATAAATGTGTAATTTTACAAAATATACTCCATTTCAATTTTTTAACTTAATTTATCTTCAATTTTTTACATTATTATTTGATAATTTTTAAAAAAATCATATTTAGATACTAAAAAAATTATAGTTTTTAAATATAATTTTAATTTTTTTTTATCAAATAATAATATAGATAAATTTTAAGTAAAAAAGAACCGAATAGAACAAAGAATTTGGAAAGGAATGAGTATTTTCGTTTTCTTTTTTTTTTTTGTACTTAGATTCATTTTTAGAAGTTTAATTAAGACAAGGGATATTCTATAAAAGAGATAAAAGTCAAATTCCTAACCTATAGCTGAAACTTAAAATATATTTCGTGCTATTTAAAAACCCCTCTTGACTCTTTCCCCCTTTTTTCTAACAGCAGTCGTCATCGCTTCCATCACCAATTTTAAACCATCCCCATCATCACCACGCACAGAAACATACACACATTATATATATAATGATGTGGAGTCGGCCACTCGCTTTTCAACTTCAGATGTTAAAAACACATAATTGCTTGATTGACATTGCCAAAGGCATGCGAAAGCTACGTTTCATTTCGCTGTGGAAAATTATAAAAGTAACAAACGGGGCACTCACAATCATCAACAATTTAGATCTGATTTAGATCCGCTTTGTGACGTCTATCGTCCATTATCCTATCACTGGACCACTATACCAAACTGTGGAAGAGGTTTACAATCTTTTCGGATTCTATTTCTTGTTTGGGCTAATTACATGTATTTTGCTATGTTAAAGTAGAAATTACATCTTCCCGGTCACATTTCAAAACTTAGCTGACCCTTTCTAATATCGGTACTCAATCATTAACTAAAGGGATTATCAATATTTTCTAATAATTGTTTGTCAATAGATTTTTTATTGAACATATTGGAAAAAAAAATGTCATATATCAACGGTGGACCCAATAATACATCTACTGATGATACTTAAGTTATAAGACAATTTAAGGTATTAAAAGTTACTACATTTGTCTCATTATCTTTGTTCCATTTGACTTTTTTTTTAATAATTTGACTTGAATTTATTTATATTATTATTTGTTAGAAAAAAATTAAAAAAATATATTTAGAAATTATAGGTATTGATTTATTATTCATATATAAAGGTTTCATTTATATACTAAAATATTAAAAATAAAAAATTATATATTAATTACTGAAAAGTGAATAAAGTAAAAAATTTAAGACAGAAAGAGTATTATATTTTTTTTAGAGAGGAGATATAGAGGACAACAAATAAAGAGGTTAGTTTTTTTTTTTTATTTTCATAAAAGGCTTGATTTTTTATTCTTAGGCTAAAGATAATCTAAGTGCAATTTTGAAGTGACTGTTTTATTGACTATTACACGATTGATTGACAATTGATTAATGACATTTAAAAAAGTAAGGGAAAAGTGCTAAAACAGCGGGGTGAAAAGTGTAAGCATTTTCTGGCTATTAATTGTGATAGGAGTCAAGTTATTTTTTGTGGTTTTGATAAGCTTATTGACCATGAAACTTTGGGGACTTTATGTATGCTTAAAGGGTGTCTTACTATCAAATATTTAGGGGTTCCCTTGTGGACAAAAGGTTGTAAGTTTATCATTATAAGCCTTTTGAGGTGAAACTCTGCAAAGGCTTAATAGCTGGGCGAATAAGTTTCTTTTCTATGCTGGGAGAGCCTAGTAATCAGCTTTGTTATATTTAGTGTGTAGGCTTATTGGTCTGCTAGTTTTCTTATTCTTAAAACTATGTTGGGTTATATTGAGAAATGTTGTAGAGCTTTCTTGTGGACTGGTTCTATTCACGGCATGAAGTATCTTGTAGCTTGGAAATTTGTATATGTTTCAAAAGAACAGGGTGGTCTTGGTGTTTATAATCTATTTGGTTGGAACGATGCTATCAATAGTAAAAAATTGTGGTGTTTGTTGGCTAATAAGAAGAGTCTTTGGATCAAATGGGTTCATGCTTACTATATTAAAAGCCAAGAAGGCCACCATCTTTTGATTCTTTTGCTACCTAGAAACATATTGTAAAGTCCAAAACTTTATTTGCTGTTTTCGTTTATGATCAAGCTTGGGGTTATGTTAAGAATAATAAGTTCATTATGAAGTTAGCTTATCTTCAAGTGGTGGAGAACTTTGACAATGTCATGTGGCATGTTTTGACTTGGAAATATGTTACTAAATTTTCCATGATTTGCAGGTTTGTTATGCTTAACAAGTTGTCAACTTTGGACAGAATCTACTTATATTTGGATGTTTCCTCTACTTTGTCACCTTGTGCCCTTTTTGTTTGACTGTTAATGAATCAAATGACCACATGCTTTTCAAATGCTTTCATTATTTGTACTTGCTAAAGTTGTGAAAGGCTCCTTGGCAATGGAATTGCTACTAGCAATAGCTTAAGAGAGTAGTAAAAGGTAATAGTCTAAAATCAAAGGTGAGAAGAGCTTGTTCTCGCACTTGGTTTATTTTCTGTGGCAGGAGAGGAATAGAAGGTTGCACTAGCATGTTTCTCAGCATTCTAATTTGGTGATTAAGTTTATTGTAGAAGCTGTTCAAGTTAGGTTTAGTTGCCTTATCAGTGAAGTATTTACTTAGATTGTATTGCCTAACTTTGCTGTCCAGCACAAGTTTGAGGTTTTATTTTCTGTTTCTTTTGAATCAGGCTTTGTTGTTTTCGAGGTTAATATCATTGCTCATCCCTAAACTACTTTCATTTTGCTTAATCAACCCAAAACTACTAAATATTGCATCTGTCCTTAAATTATTTAATTGTTGCACTCATTGTCCTACCGTCATACCAGCTATTAAAAAGTGACGAAAATGATAGGAAAAATGCACAGGCAACCCTAAAATTTAGGAAACTTTTTTTATCTGAGTCCTCAAACTTTATAATTTTCTAATTCAATCATAAAACTATAAAAATTGTGTACTTTCTTTAATTTCCCTTTTGGTTTCTTCTAATTAAGCATGAATTTCTTGACTTTACTTTAATAAAATTTTTATAATTGAATAGTAATTAAGTATTCATTCCATTTCTTTATTTCTTTTTCTTTTTTCTCTTTCACTTCAATTTTTAAGTCTTTTTCTTTTGAAAGGTTTTTTTTATTTTTCTTGTTTATTTTTCATTGTTGCATCATCCTTACCACTCCTTGTTTTATTTTTTCTTTTATTGATCCTGTATTTCTTTCAATTTTCCTATTATTTTTCTATGTTCTTTTTGTGAAAGTTTTTCTTTATTTCATCTTTTTCTTATTCTTTTTTGTACAAATAATATTTAACAATAGAACATGTTTTGTTGAGTCTTGTTAGTGTTCATTTAATTTTAGGACTTAGATGAATTTTAAAAAAAATCCTTACTCATTCTATCTTACTCTTTTGGATTTACTATATAATTCATAAAAGAACTTGAAAAATTTAACTTCTTTTTTCTCCTATTTGAAGTTAACCTATAATTCATAAAGGAACTTAAGGAATATTTTAAATACCATCTTTCATCCATTTAAGATATTGTTGAGATTGCTCTTCTTTTAAATACCATTTATTCACCCATTCAAGCTATTGTTGAGATTGCTCTTCTTAATCCTTTCATTTTTCTTTTTTTCCCTGGATTTATGTATGGGTCTAATTTATATTTAAGTTTGTTAAATTGCAACTTCTTGCTCATTACAAAGTGAAAGAGACTATCTCCTCAGCCCTTCTGCTATGTTGTTGATCACAACTATAATGGAATTCAATTGTTTTTTTTTTTTTTGCTTATTATTTTTCAATTTCATCATTTCATTTATACTTTCAAACAATGAAAAAGGGGGAAAAAGAAGTTAAATTTCATAATTTTCCTCATGAATTAAACGTTAAATTCAAACAAGAGAAAAAAGAAGTTAAATTTCCCAAGTTTGTTTATGAATTATACAATAAATCCAAAAGAGTAAAATAGAAAGAGTTAGTATTTTTCTAAATTAGTCTAATTCCTAAAATTAAATGAACATGAATAAGATTCAATAAAACATGTTTTATTGTGAAAGGTTATGTGTATGAAAAAAAAAAGTAAGCAAAAGAAATAATAACCTTCAAAAAATGAAAAAGGAAAGACAAAATAAAGAAAAATATTCACAAAAGGAATATAAAAAAATAATAGGAAAATTGAAGAAAATAAAGGATCAACAAAATAAAAAATAAAATAAAAAGAAGTAGTAAGGATGAGACAGCAACAAAAAATAAAAAAGAATAATAAAAGAAAAAAACCCTTCAAAAGCAAAAGGCTTAATTAAAAACTAAAGCGAAAGATAAAAAATTAAAAAACTGAAATAAATATTTAATTAAAATTCAATTATAACAATTTTATTAAAACAAAGTCAAGAAATTCATGTGCCTAATTAGAAGAGACAAATAGAGAAACTAAAGAGAGTATATACATTTTTACAGTTTTATGACTAAACTAGAAAATTGTAAACATTTAGGACTCAAATAAAAAATTTTCTAAGTTTTAGGATTAATTGTGCATTTTTCCAATCATTTCCATTACTTTTTTAGCAGTTGGTATAATGACAGAATGACAGATGTAATAATAAAATAGTTTGAGGATGATAAATACAACAATTGATATTTTTATAATGATTAAGCAAAATAGAAATAGTGTAGGGATGGCTAGTGATATTAACTTTTATTTTTGTGTAGGCCTCTAATTTGATTTATGTAATTGCCGATAGGTTTTTTATGGAATGAAATCTAGAGATAGCGAGGTGTTTTACTAAAAAAAGAAAACGAAAGTGTAACCATTTACGACTTGGGGATATAGGTATTCGGCTGTCTTTATTTACTAATTAAACAATTTGCTCTCGACGATTCGTGTCATGGACTCACTAAACGACAGGCTTTGGATTAGGTCATGATAAGCGAAAATTAAAAAAAACAATGAAAATAAAACGAGACGTGGATTAAGTGTAAACAACGCGTAGTTAGTTGTTAATTGTTTTGTGTGAGAGCATGCGAAGATAGAGACCACCATTGCCTGGTTGGTGATGAAACACACGGATAAGGGAAAGCCTGAAAGTAGGACATAAAATAAAAATAAAAGCTTTAACTTAATAGTTTGAAAATTAATTAGTTAAAAACAACAAAAGACTCCTTTGTTTAATTATATGGAATTTAGAATCTGCACAAACCAAAAAATAAATAAACAAACAAATAAATAAATAAATAAATAAGAGAAAAAGAAAAATATATATGAAATTTAGCACTCACATCACATGAAAGTGAAGTAATATACAAATGAAAAAAAAATTAATTAAGGGATAGAGACAAGACCATGCTAGTTGATGACTTGATACTCATAATTAGAAGTTAAATAAGTCAAACAATTTAGTACTCTCTTTGTCCCATATTCTTTGTACAACTTTTCTTTTTGAGTCGTCCTAAATTATTTGCATCATTTCCTTTTTTAGTAAATTTTACTAGATAACTTTACAATTATACCCGTCCCCATCTATTCAACTCCACCTTCATTCGTTTTCTTGTTGTTTTGTTTCTATGATGCACTTGTTGGCCATTGTCGGCATGGTCACAACTAGCAATCAAAGCAGCAGGCAATGGGCAATCAAGGCTACGGACGACCCAGAGAGAAGGTCAGGCAACGAGCGACGACATGAAGAGGCTAGGGCATAGGGGTGAAAAGATCGAAACGAGGAGATTAGGGCGGTGGTCGACGGGCTACGAGGCGAGAAGATTGGAACGAGGAGAGATTAAGGTAGCGGTCGACAGGGCGAGAAGATCAGAACAAGGAGATTAGGACAATGGCCGACGGGCAACGGGGTGAGAAGATTGGAACGATGAGAGATTAGGGCGGCGGTTGACGAGTGACGGGGCAAAAAGATCAAAACAGGGAGATTAGGGCGGTGGCCAACAGACGATGGGGCGAGAAGATCAGAACGAAGAGAGATTAGGGCGGTGGTTGACGGGCGACAAGGCGAGAATATCAAAATAAGGAGATTAGGGCGCTAGCTGATGAGCCACGGGGCAAGAAGATCAAGTCGACGAGGCAAAGGTAGGAGGCGACACTAGAAGATCGGAGGCAAGAGGTAACGAGGCGACAACATCTACAGAGATCGGAGGAGGCAGAGGTGAAAGGAAAATATCGAATCAGGAGGCAGATTTGATGAGATGAGGAAAAAAGATCGGAGGAGTCGACTAGAGGAGATCGGCAGTGGTCAAAATGACAAGATGAAGTTAAGAGATCGACTATTGACCTTTTGAATGTCTGATGATTAGGTAGCAGACAGTGAAGAAGGCAAGGTATAGCAGGGGTAAACTTGGAAAAAAATAACACATTTTTAACATTTCTTAATCTTCATGCCAAACCCAAATGGAGCAAAGAAACCGAGATGGAGGGAGTATATGAATACCTCCTCTGCCAATTTTGAACAATGTCACTAAATACAGCTTCGATTGCCTTTGAATCTCAAAAAAATAAATATTTCCCTTATTCTCTATACTATATGAATGTCTTGTCAAACCTTATACTTAAATACATGATTCTAAACACCAACAAAAAAAAGTTAATAAGCCCAGTTTTAGACTCATCTAAGTGACAAGCTTTTGTATGCGTAAGCTCCTAGCTTGAAAACCACAATTTAAGCTTTTCTCGAAGGCATAAAGACGAATCTACCTTATCTCATTAAATTGAGTTCTCTTCGCTCAGTTGCTTCCCTTTAAAATGTTATAATTTATAGTAGGTGAATGGTCGACCGCTGTGTCATGCAGCTATGTGTTGTTTGATAACTGATTTTAAACAAGTAAAGTTTGCGGATCAATAAGATAAAGATCAATATTTTAGGGACTTGAATATAATGAATATGGGAAGTCAATTGTCAACCAAGAAAGCCTAAGGACCATAAAAGTAAATCACAATAGCTCAGGAACCTATTTTGAATTCTACCATTTTTTTGACGAACTTAGGAAAACAAAGTCCCAAAGGCGATACAGTTCAAAAATCACACAGTTAAACCTTAAGCCATAAGCCTGCATAGAGCAACTTAATCAAAAGGGCACCAGGCAACTAGGCTATTCAAGCATTCTCAAGGGCACACCACACCTTTTGAAATAAAACTCATCACTTGGCTATCTAGGCAATACACCTAATATCGAAGCAAGTTTACAAATATTAGGATTGAAGACAAATATAGACTCTTAAAGTATAAAAACCTCATAAGTCTCCATTTGCCTTCAAGCTTAACAAATATAAACTTGAAGATTTTAATTGTAAAAGGATTCAAAGAAGCAGCAACTTAGAATATTGGTAAGAAGTTTGAGAACTAAGAACTTTGCTTTGCTCTCTTAGCAAAGAAAATTTAAAAGTCATACTAGAATATATTTTTTAAGAAGCGAATTAGATGATCTTACAAACTAAAGAGCCCTCCTTATATAAGCAGAAGCTGACAAAAGAAAACAAAAAAAAATTCATCATGGCTTATGTCATACAATACTAAAAACATATCACACCAAACTACTTTACCTTTTAAAAATAAAAAAGTAAAGATTCCTAAATTACTATACTGATAAAGAAGACTTATGGGGACCACCCATTTGTAGGGTTTCGGGAGCCAAACAAGCGCAGCGAAATATAACCGAAACCCTCTAAAATTCAAGTGAAACGGGATAAATCGGGTGTTAAAAAATTTTCATACTTAATTTCTGTTGAGATCTTTCACCCAGCTATTGAGTCAAATCACAAAACCTGAACAGTTGACGTATTCAAGCTCTCTATGATATCCACACGAGTCTCTCGGGATCACCACACCTCCACCACGTTCCGGTAGATGCGTTTCTCTTGCACCCGCAGTACTAGCTTACATCCTCTAAGGAATAGCAAGAGAAAAATATGACTATCACTTTTGGGAGGCTAAGGCAAAGCTTGCAAATTTCTCACTATATGATGTATTTATAGTGAGACTTAACTTCCAAGCCTAATGAGTTTCAAAGCCTTAATCCAATTAGACTTTAATTTCAGGTTTAATAATGGCTCAACTTTTGGGCCAATTATTAACACGAAATTATCATGAAACCATAACCCAAATAATTAGCCCATGCATTCAAATAATCTAAATAGGTTTTATGTGTGCGACCCAATAGGCTCTTACCACGTTGGCAATGATTATAAATCACACTTATGATCATAAGCAATAAGCGGTGTCTAGCAATACATCATTGCTATCCAAATGACAAGATTGTCAGTGATTCGACTAAACTTTTATGATCATTATTCGTATATGCCATTGTCCCTTCGTCCAAGATATCAAGACTAAGCATGAGACATGGAATGTGTCACTCTCGTAAAGCCCAATATTTGGTTTCTTGATTACTAAGTAGATTAACTTAAACTAATGACATTGATATCGTATATTAACTCATCCGAGCATAGCCATGCATTTTCTTAGTTTCACTCTATCAAGAGGCCCGAAGATATCACTTTCGTTACATAGGAAGGACAAATCTCTTCTTGATCACACAAAACCCTCCGCATGATATGTGACATACCCAATGACCTCCTTCAAATTCACTTAGTTACGAGCAACAAAGTGAAGTATCAAAATATGTGACTCACATATAGGGAACCTTGATGATCTTAGGTCAAAGGACTACATATACCATGATCACTATGAAAATCACTTATAACACTCATATAATGATCCATGTAGCGTTCTCTTGGTGGGTCAGTCCAGTACACAAGTTCTTCAACTTGTACCCATATGTAAACTATATATCTCATATTAGTCTCCACATATGTTAGTCATTATGTATTATTGTAACCCGCTCCACGATAATACTAGATCAGGGACATTTAAGAATATCATTATTCTAAGGTTATAATTATGTTTATTACGTTACGTAGAAACAAAACAACTAATATAATTACCGAATTAATGCCTTAATAAAATGTCATGACCCAATATACAAAAAATATAATCATCTCATGATTGGCTTTTGAGCACAATACTAACACTATTATGGAGATTAACGTGATAATCTTCAGAATTGTAGTTGGATGGAATTGTCAATGTCCTGTTTGGGTCTTTACGCGAAAAACTTAGATTATTAACAATATGCCAATACACACAGTCAAATTCTTTATAATCACAATCAAGAGTGGTTATTCTCTTCTTATTTCTGTCTATGTGGCTTTTTAATAACATTATCATTTTAAAAAAGTGACAAAGCAAGGCAATAAAATAGCTTAAAAGTTTTTTCTGTTTTTTCTCTTACTTTTCTGGCTCAATGAACTCTTTGATACTCTTCAAAACATTGGAAAGCCTTATGGATCATTTCCTGATAATCAACAATATAGAATAACCAATATAGGCTGTCATTTGGCCATGGTTCTAAAGAGAAAGTAGTATGCTCTTTCCAAGAAATGTCTATAGTCACTTGAGCATTACCAGGCCAGACAAGCTAGGTTAAAGTCCAAGTTCTTATAATGATAATAAATTGGAATAGGTATAAACTTAATATTATTATTGGTTTGGGTAAAGGTGATACGACGATGGAAAAAATATATAACATGAGCTATCCCATATAACAAAAAAAAAAAGTTTTGAGTTGAGATATTGAACAACTAGAGGTGGATATGAGAAGTAGGAATAGATTAGGTCAAGTACTTGTAGGAAGACTGAAAGGCCTTCACCCATTGAGAAATTGGAGCAAACTAGGTGAAAAATGTATAAAGCTTAGAGGATTTGAAGTCATTTTGGAAATTTTTACATAAGGTGAGAAGTTGGTAAAGTTGGGGAATATTAAACATGATACCAATGGTATGGATAGAATAGAGATACCTGAAAAAAATAAAAGGCTAAAGGAGGGAATTTGAACACATCAGGAACATAATAACAATGAGCCAAAAGGTATTTAGGATGGATACCAACTAGTTTAACTAGGCAATCGTCAAAACCATATTTCTCTATTAGAGAACAATGATAATGAAAGACTCTATAACGTTGGTTGAAGGTAAAAGATTGTTGTTCATATCTTTCAACATCATAGAAAAAATTGGTTTTCTTATTGAATACTAAAGGGTAAGAGGAAGAGAAAATGGCCATTTGTGCTACCCTTTATATGGTTGACATAAAAAAAGAACCGGACAAATCATTGTTGTCATCTAACTAGCTGAGCATTAGGAAGCTACTTTTGTTAGAAGTTTAACATTTTTGGGAAAGCTAACGTATGACATATCCATCTCAACTAGGAAGTGATGTTCAACTAGATGGAATTGAAATTTTTTATTCTTATTTTAACAGCTAGCACCTCTTTTGTAAATTAAGTGGTAATGCTTTTCACTTTCTTTAAACTCTCCACTATTGTAACCAGAGACATGTTTTTTACCTTTTATTTCTTCAAGAAGGACTGCTCCCTAAAATTCATTGGAAACATCCATTTACAAGAATTTTTTTCTTTTTTTCAGGAATCTTTAATGGTGGATGAGTCTAGACCATTTGATTGAGCTTGACAATTACTTTACACTAAAGGGAGGACCATGGTGGTGATTTTTTTCTTAAGATATGTATGTAAGGGTTACAGTATCTGTGATAGATGTAGGATAAACTTTCTGATCTAGTTGACGAGATCCAATATTTTTTAGACTTAATTCTTTGTAAGATTATCATCAGGAAAATCTAAGATCTTTGTCGCAACATGAGGCTGAGGATGGTGTTTGCTATCCGTGATTTGCACACCAAGGAATTCAATGGAGGTATGGCAATTACCATCTTTTTCTGGGAAAGCATAACACCATACTGTTTAACTATTTCTACAAACTGATTTAATAATTTCAAATGAGCACTTGCACATGGTGAAAACAATAAAATATCATTAATATATACAAAGGCTGATGAGAGGATGAGTTCAAATACTTTGATCATGGCTTTTTGGAAAATTGAATGGACTGTTGTAAGACTAAAAAGCATGACTGTCCATTGAAAATGGTAGTCTAGGATACAGAAAGCTATTTTGTATTTATCTGGTGGATTTATGCTCAATTGCCAAAAACCAAATTTTATGTCAAATTTGGAGAAGATTTTGCTATTTGTTAGTTTTGCAAACATGTTATTTTTTTGGGGTAAAGGGAATTTTACGTTAGCCAAAAACTCATTAAAAGGTTTGTAATTAATAACAGGTATGAGTTTTTTCCTGACTTGTTCAGAGTGTTTGTTGACATAGAAAATTTGGCATGCCCATGAAGAAGTTGTTGATTTAATCAATCTTTGAGATTTTAAATCTTGCAGTTCTGATATCGCCATGGACTTCTATTTCAGGAGTCATTCCTAAATGTGTAGCTTTAGTAGGGTTGACATTCTCATTCTTCTTGAATGAAAGTTTAATAAAGAACTTAAAATTTTGCCACAAATAAAGAGGACTTTTCTTTTCAAATTCAGCATAAGATTCAACACATGATTGATCTATAATCATTTGCATGACTAAACCAAATACTGGGTCTGCAACGGTCTGCTATTGACTTGCAGTTAAAGTTTGTCCTTCATAAAAATATAATTTTGGAGTGGATGTCCAAGAAATGAAAAACTTTTTAACCTTTCGACCAGTGTTAATCCATTAGACTAGGAGTCTCTTGATAAGATCAAATCCTAGAATCATGTCTCTTCCATGTCTTGAAAATATATAGACAAGAGTGATAAGATACTTGGATAAAGATGAGCATATCCTGATTGACTTGCTAATTTTGTCAATGTAGAAAACACCATTTATTGCATTGAATCTTTTATTACATGTAAGCCACATGTGATCATGAAGGAGTTTTGGCTAATGATAGTATGTGTTGCCTCGGTATAAAAAAGAGCAATAATTAGAATAGGCTTAGCATACTTATCAATCAGAATTTTGACTTGAGCTTGTGGAATAATTTGTGCAGCATAGACTGATGGATCAAGAGCCGATATTTGCACTGTACAGATTGAACCAATATCAGAGTCAAATGAATAAGCTTCTATCGCAAATAAAGCTGAGGACTCATCATCTGTTTTTGAAAACATTGATTCCATATCTTCTATAGAGAGATTAGTGTCTGTAGCCCTTGTAATTATGTTCAATATCTTGGTCTTGGACTTTGAATTTTTTTAAGACAATTTTTTAGAAAAAATGACCTTGTTGTCTATAGATAAAATATTTTTTAAAATTTTTCAGTATTTTTTTTATACTGGAAAAAATAGTCTCTTCTTACGAAATCTTTTAGGCTTCTATGAGAATGAAGAGAATGTTCTCTTATGTTGTTTCTTCTTTGGAGAACATTGGCAAATCTTCTTGTCTTCATATTTTATTGATAGCTCTGGCCGCTAACAAACATTATCAAATAGTCTTTGAAATTGACTGAACTTTTTGAAGAATGTGTGAGCGTTGCACAACTTCTGTGAGGCTGTCATAAGTGTTTGATGAAGTCTTCTGAATGTAAAACCATTCAAAGTTTTGTCATTCTATTGTATCAGTTGAAGCCTTTCTTGGCCAATAGTCTTAAGGACTAAATTCAAATATGTTTGCTTAAGATTGTTATCATCATACCTTGTATTGAGTAGATAATAACATTTCATCATCTTGGAAAAATGTTTTTCCAATTCTTTTTGACTGTATGAGCAGCATCTCATTTTAAAATATTCTTCTCTAGCAACATCAACAAGAAAAGTTTGATCGCTAAATAATTCAACATGTAGAAATTGGATGAACTAATCAAAAGTTGAAGGTTTTATAATTCCATTTGTTGATATTGACCAAGGCACCATTGTTTCATAGTGCCTGTCATGGCAACTATGAATGCTGATATAAATTTCTTATTTGTAGCACCATCTTTTTGCATTTGGGTTTGACATTAAACAAGCATCTCCAGAAATCTGTCATGTAACTGACTAGGTGGAATATCATTTAATGTGAATGTTGACAGATGTATGGATCTAGTGGTTGAGGAAAGAAGTAATTGGGTTAGCTTGGAAGGTCATGGCTTCATGAGTTGCTTCTAGGATCTTGATTAGAGGATTAAAGGATTAGGAGGCCTGGGTAATGGTTGTTGGTTTAGAAAGCCTTCAGGAATTGCTGGCCTTTTAAGTTTTGGTTTTTTCTGGGGTTTGGGCTCTAGCAGAATAGTATTAGCTGTTGGTAGAGGTTGGGTGGGCTTGGGCTTAGGTTTTGGATGTGGGTTTAATTGTTGATAAAGTGATAGAGGAGTTACAAAAAAGTTATTAATGAATAGTGATAGTTTGGCAGATACTGGACTAAAAGGCTAGAAGAAAGACTAAGGATAAAGAAAAGGTGGTGTACATGGATTGGAAGTCTAGGTTGTTAAATGACCTCAAGGTGCTTCAATTGCCATTTCAGATTCATGATTTCCTTTTCTTGAGCTGCAAAGTTTTTCTGCTGATAAATAAGATTCGTAATCTCATTATGAAGATAATCAATCCTTTGTTGACATTGTGTCAAAGGACTAATCACAACTTGACCAACCTTTTTTTCAAGCCTAAGATAATTTTGCATAATTCTTCTAAGAACATGATTTTGAGAGACCATATTCTCAAATTGCCAATTTAAGATTTGTACAGCAACAGGCATTTCTTTTCTTTTTTCCTTCAGAGTCAACAGATGTTGGCTAATGAACCTTCCAATTATGCTTGTAAAGAAAGAATGATCTTCAAACTTTAACAGAGAAAAGTCTTCTTCCTTCATTTCAAACATATTAACTTCAAAAGTAGGAATTGGAGGTTATCCCTTCTTCAGCTGTTTGAGCGCCTTTTTATAGTATGCATGAGCAGCCATTTTGACTTCAAAAGATAAGGGTGGAAGATTAAATAGTTTGTTCGGAGGATGACGATGTTAAGGAGGTTGGTCATATTCTTTGCTGGAGTATAAGATATAGGAGTCAAACTTTTTGGATGGCTCACCAAGAAGTCCAATAGATGGATCACCGTTTTCATATTTCTATCAAAGAAGTTATTGCGAGGATTTCTTCTTTTTCTCTTTCTTCTTTTTGTCATCATAATCATAAAACTGTAAACAATCAACACAAAACTATTTGTGACCTTTCTTATTCTGAAATTGATAAATAAGGGGTCCATTAGTAGTAAAGGATTCAATTGAAATATGAATCCCTGGATCTGGACCATGGATTTTGGTCATTACTGCTAGAGTAGAAAACACATCAGCATCTTGAGCAGATTCAGCTTCCTTTTGAAAGAAAATCTTTTTTTGTCCTTCATTTTTATCTTAGAAAAGAGGTCTTTTAGATTGAATAGATTATGCTTGTTGATGAAGAGATTCATAGTTATTATCCAAAAGCTTGGAATAAGTCTTTGAAGCTCTTCTTTGGGGATCTGACGAGTAACATACACTTCATTTAAGACGTGGGTTGTATCCACAGAGAGATACAATGTATCATTATTCATGTTAGGCATTGCAAAATCAAAGCCATGATTTTGGACCATATACGCCATCTAATAGTGGAGTGTTGTCGCCAAGGTGGAAGAAACTTGTTCTGCTCCAGTGATTTGTAGTTGAATTTTCAAAGTAGAAAGCAGATGAGGATCTTGCAGAGACATGTAGAAATTTGGGAAAAAAGTAATCAAAATAGTACCAGCGTTGAGAGTAGTCTCCACGGTACCAATATAAGCATGTTTATACTTCTTGTACCGAGTGTCTAAGAGAGCTAATCTAGTAGTGACTAACAAACCTTTTCTTCCATGATAAGTAAGAGCAAGACGAATGGCTCCAAAGTAAAGATAAGTGAAACCTTTTGCAATCCATTGTTGTGGAAAATGAGGAAGGAATCTCCAAAATGACATACTGTTCTTTACTTGTGGCAAGAAGAATATGGCGATCAAACTTAGTAGCTTGAACATACTCACTTACAACTCTTCGGGTAGGAGAGATAAGACTCTTGACAGTCTTGGAGAGAGAATGAGAAGGCTTTGTAAAAGCTTTATATGGTTTTATAAGAGAAAGATTAGTCAAAGGGACTTTATCTTCTTCTGAAAGATATTTAAATTCATAAAGGTAGTCTAAATGAGAGGCAGAAGATGATTTGAAAGAGGTTGTAGGGGTAATAGATGGAGTTGAGTTTCTGGACATAGTTGATGGAATTGCCATTTTCCTATAGTTGGTTGTTATTGTTTATTTGTAGCCTAATTTACTTTTATGGTAGAACTACAACAACTGTATATATACTTAGCATATTGCAAGGTTATTTTAATTAAAAAAAATTCTATAATATATAATTAAAAACTCTTGCTCATAAATTTATGTTGATCAAATAAAATTTTACTTTTATTTTAATTTTTAGTTGGGCTATCTTTATGCTATGTTTTTATTATTAAAATGATTAGTTATGATATAATTACAACACTATACATACTTGAAAATGTTGAATATTTTTTTAACAATAAGCTGCAAATCAAACTAGCCAATATAGAGGCGGATCCATGTATGAACCCTCTTTTCTATGAAAAATATTGATAAAAGATGTATAATTAAGTAATTGGACCTTTTTAAATTTTTTAATGGATCCCCATAATTTTTATAATATCTACTGGAACAAAATAATATTTTCCTCTTACTTCAAGAAAGATAGAAAATAAGTCAGTCAATTCTTTCTGCTCATAATTAGGATAATGGAAAAAAGCTTTATACTGGTCATTTAACTTTCACACTTTTTCCTATCAAGACGTAAAAAATTTTTTATCACTCTATTTTCTCTAATTCTAAGTTGTGAAACTAATTTGACATAAGATAAAGTTAATAAACTAATTAATAAATTTTTGTCTTTAACATTTACATGCAACATAAATATTTCGTTTATTCTCTTTATAGTTTATATATTTTTTTAGTCATTTGACAAATGACAAAAAAAAAAAAAAAGAAGATAAATTAGAGTATTTTTCAAAAAAAATTTTAATTTTTTTATCATTACATTATAATATATGTGAATTTATAAGTTTTATTATTTAATATTAAAATTTAATAATTATATATGCATTCAGGCTCTCCTTTATAAAAATTCCAAATCCCTCACTGAACTAATAAGTTCTTCTTGAATAATAAATGTGCTTCATTTGAACAGGATTCCATTATTTTAATAAGCATATCATTGCAAAGAGTTTTAAATATTCATGCAAATGGACAGAGGATGATAACTTACGTGTGCACCCACGTAATACAATTTAAAAAATACAATTTAATAAGCTCTTCTTGTCGGTTGAAATTGGACATATGGCGTCGTCCTGCAGACTGTTTAATTAATTAGCTGGAGGGATGTATGCATGATCGAAAGACTAAATTTTATGAAGGGTCCTAATTTTTAGTTATTAATTTTTTTAATTTTTAATTTATTTAATATTCTGTTTTAGTTCTAAATCTATTAAAATATTTTATTTTAGTCATAAATATATTGAAAATATTTCATTTTAGTCCCTATTTGATGAAATTTGTTAATTTAAAGTATTTGTTTGATAAAAATTTTTTAGATCATAATTTAAATCATCAAGTAACTATTTTATAATAAATTTAATCTGTATAATAATTTTTTTACAGTTAATCACCTTTTTTTTTTCTCTGTAAATTGAACTTATTTTATTCAGAAAAAAGTACTAATTTAAATTTTTTATTCACTGTAAAAAAAATATTAAACTATTTAAATTTATTGAAAGACAATTAACGAATATTTAAATTAAAATTTTAGAAGTTTCTCTCAGAGAATTATTCTAAATTAATGAATTTCATATTGTGAGAAACCAAAATAAAATAATTTTAATAGTTTTAGGAGCAAAATAAAACATTCAATAAGTTAGGGACCATTTTACACCATTTACTCATGATCAAAATTATGTACATCGGGCCCAAAAAAAAAAACAAGGACAATTTTTATCTTTAACCATAACTCTTTTGCGGCCTTTCCTCTACCAACCTCAAATGCAATTATAAACTTCAATTTTCTCAATCTTTGCTCTTTTTTCTTCTCAACACCACATACAGACCAAGGACTAAGCCCTATATATTAATACTATAAAACCCAAACCACGGCTTAATTACATTAATAGCCTCTAATCTTTAATTATTATACTATTTTGGACCCTGATGTCAATTTCTTGCATAGGAAATCTTTAAGTCCCATTTAATTATTTCATTTTGGGTTTTTTATAGTTGAAAACTATTAGTATTGACAGAAAATGCCACATGACACACTAATATGGGCAATTTGCCATAGTGTCACAATTAATTAATTGATAGTGGTGGTGTGGAAAACGGGAGAAAAAGTAATGAGAAAAATGAAAATTATGAAAAAAAAAAAAAGAAAATTGATATGATTGTGTTGCAAAGAAAATAAAATATAAAAAATAAAAAATAAAAACTGAAAGTGAATTGACCAAAACCCTCACCAACGTCACCCCAGGCCTCCGCCACTTTCTCTGACCGTAGACATCTTCAACCATAATCTTCTTTAGAAGCTTCAAGAATCTCACTTCTGTCTGGCCATGGAGTGGAATCGACAATCTCCAATTCCTCTATCAGTGCTTCCTCAACACACTCTGTCCCCTCCCTGATTTGTGCCATGCTGCTGAGTCTTCTTTCCTAAATACAGCCGCCTAGACCAATTATGGCCTCCCGGTGCTCCGCCTCATCGCTGAGCCCACAGTTGACGAATAGATCATCCACCACGCCGCCGCCGCCGCCAACTTCAAGAATCACCTCCGTTTCCTGTGGGTTCCAGCCACCGATTCTAGGGATGACATCGCACTTTCCCCGATTGTTGATGCCGAGAAGGAACAGATCAAAACCGTGATCATTGCCCTTATGCAGTCTTCTTCTCCTCGCATCCAGAGCCAGCTCAGCGAGGCCTCACCATTATTGGGAAGCACGATTTTCCTAAATTGTGGCCTAATTTGTTGCCCTATTTGTATCGAGACGTTGTACAAGCCAATAGGTATCAGAAGGATGAAATCAAAGAGGCCGATGGCTTGATTTGCTACCTAGATGTTGTAAAACTCGCTGCAAAATAGCTTCAGAATCAGATCGAATGACATTTTTGGCTCTTTTTTATAAGATTAAATAGTTTAAGGGTCTTTATTCAATTGAGGATTTTTGGCCGGATTGTGGGTTTCCACGTAATGGATAACATGAACATATGTCTAATTAAACATACTTATTATTTTATAATTTTACCCTCAAACTTACCCACTCCCCAAACACTCTCTTTTGATTCTAACGATCAAACCTACCAAATCTAACTTGAAATCTAGCGTGCAAAGAAGTCGATGAGGCTGAGCGACTCCGCCGAAGGCGAGAAACGAACAAGCTAACGCAATCAAGCAAAGAAGGCGGAGAAGGTGGAGGACATCGAGAAACCACAAACGGCAAGGCCCAGGAACGCCGAACACCAAAGAATCGCGAGATTTAGAAGGCCGATCAAATCGACGATCACCGGATCAAATCGCCACCTAATCGAATTGGCGCTCTAATCTTCAATCGACGTCTCAGCTCCTCACCAACGCTTCTATCTCCTGCCTCAAGCTCCCCACCGTCGATCGGATTCTTGGCTTACTTCCCAGATTCCCAGCCTCTTTGACGCTTCAATCTCTCGCCGAGGACATTCGATTTGTCCAATCTGCCCGGCAGCCACCTCTTCAACGCTCCAACCTACTACCGAGGACCTTATGCGACAATAGTGGTGGTGCGGTGATGATTTGAGGTAAGGCAATCCGAGGCGAGATGACGGGCAATGATGAAAGCGGCAACTATGGAGATGGCAACTGTGGATGGAGGGCGGTGATTGTGGAGGAGAGATGAGAGACAAGAGGGATGAAAGGGAGAAGAGGAAGATGAGAGATCTGTGAAGCGGAATTTGATTGTCAAAAGAAAAATAATTTTTTTTTGTTGATTATTGTATAGACACTTTTATATTTCACTTTAGACATTTTTATACATTTATTTAGACACTTGTTTATTCATTGGATCGTATATTTTTATTTGAACACTTCTTTAAATATTTAGACACTTTTGCATGTTTATTTAAACACTTTTATATATTTAGTCAGACACTTATTTTAATAATTTTAGCCACTTATTTTCTAAAAATAACTAATTATTCACAAGTTATTTAGCCAGACACTTTTACATATTTCTTTAGACATTTTTCAATATTCAATCGAACACTTTGTCTTATTTATTCATACACTATTTTTATTATTTCAAATAATTATTTTCTGAAGATCTAGAGCTGTGATGGTTTGTCGGAGGAAGAGGCAGCGGCGGCGGAAATGGTGGCAGAGGTAGGTTAAGAGTGATGGTAAGTTATTTAGCCAGACAATTTTACGTTTTGATTCAGACACTTTAGACACTTATTCTCATAGTTTTAGACACTTTTAATTTAACCTTATAAGAATTTATCTTATATAACTTTGTAGACACTTCTACATACTATATTAGACATATTTACATTTTATTGCAGACACTTTTGCTATTCGGAAGCAACAAGAACGTGCTTAGAAGAAACGATTAGAAGCAAGATTCGGCGAGTGATCGACAAGATCCGGTGGGTGACGACGAGATCTGACGGCCAATCGACAAGATTTGGCAGGTGATGATAAGATCTGGCGGGTGATCGACGAGATCCGGCGGGTGACGACGAGATCCAGCAACCGATCGACGAGATCCTATAGATGATGAAAAGATCCAGCGGGTGGTCGACGAGATCCGGCGGGTGATAGACAAGATCTGGCGGGTGACGATAAAATCCGATAGGTGACGACGAGATCCGACAAGATTGATAAATGTTAATTTTGTGGTCAAACATGTTGACTTTTTGTCAACTTTGACCACAATTTTCTACCTTACCATTCAATATTTTTGGTCGATTCTTGCTTTGATCCTTCATTTTGTAGGTTGGAGAAGCGGACTGTAGCATTAGAATGGCACTGGAACAAGCGAAATGAAAAATGGAAATGCAAAAGTTAAGGGAATTTATAACTGTGAGGCCTAGGTCTAGGAGTGAGGCCTAGGCGCCATAATTCAAAAGCCTACTGCCTGAAAAATGCACATTGGAGGTCTAGGTGTCAGTTGAGGCCTAGGCCCCAGGCACCTGCGAGCCTGGAGGCCTAGGCACCCAAGCACCTCCTCCTGGGGCCTAGGCGCCAAAGCACATTCGAGCCTGGAGGCCTAGGCGCCCAAGTACACCCTCCTGAGGCCTAAGCGCCAGTCACTCGGGAAAGTGGCCCCCTACCTCAAATTTGCTCAAATTTGAACTCAAGTTTGCTATTGGCCAAGGATTTCTATCCAAATCATTTGGTGAATGAAAGAGACACCTCAAAGGGGTAGAAGAACCAGGAACCTAGCAAAAGAAAAGAGCTTCATCCTCATCTTCTCATCCGAGAACTAGTTTTTCCATATCCACCGTAGTTAGTATTCTAGGCTTTTCTTGGTCACTATTGGAGCTAGCTTGGAGATTGCTTGGAGTGCTCAAAGAGACTAGCTTGGAGACTTTGGATTCAAGACCTTCTAGTCATCTTGGGTTTATTCCTTCATCTTCCTTATAGTTTGTCATGAATGTTATTATGTTTATTCTCATGGTTATGTTTCACTTAGTTATAAAGTAGTTTTCTCTACACTTTCTATGGATATAGCTACTTGGATTGATTATGTTGAATGAATTTATGGGTATGTGATGTTAGTCTTTCACTAAATGTATGTGTATTCTTCGCTTGAGCTTACTGTTGTGTTAGCTAGTTGATGGCTACAATTAGTTACACTATAAATTGCCTCTGAACTCTTGGAAAAGATTAGAAGTAATTGGACCTAGGAGAAGAATTTAATGGCTATGGACTTGTTGGAAAATTAGTCTAAGTCATTAGGTAAAGGTAAATTGAGCTCTAATGCCTCTTTTTAAGCTTGTAATCGGATGGAAATCCTTATTAAGTTTAGCTTAAAAAGATTAATTCTTTTATTTGGAAAAGTAAGAATTTAATTGAATAACTTTATCAACATACATTAGAGATTAACCCACTCACCTAAGTCATATAAATTATTAGAATTCTTCATTTCTTTCATCATAATCAATGTATCTTTTGAAATCAGTTGGTCTCTATCTTGAGTAGAAAATTCGTAATTCAAACTATCTAATCTAACAAGAAAAGTAAAGTCCTATAAATTTTGGAACATATCTCATATCACTAAGTGTCTTAGAACAAAAGAGAATGACTAGATGTCCATCATATGGTACCACTGCATAGAGATTTATGAATAACTATATGCCAAATAAGTACTACCATTGCATTTTCTATAATTTTTTAGCTGAATTTTCAAGAAGAGAACCAAATTGATATACTTTTGAGGTTGGGTACCAAACCAGAGTGATGAGTAAAGATTAGGGACCCGCAGATGCAATTGTACCTAGACCGATTTGGTTGTTGGAATCTAGTTAACGATCAGGAATGGGTTAAGAGTCAAAACTGATGAAGTTAGAATCGTGGTCCATGATTAAAGTAAGATTCGTGGGCTCCATTTGTAGATAAGATAAACCCACCTAAAATTTGACTGCGACAAAATCAACTTATACGTATTAAAAAAGTTTAACAAAATTTTACCGATGAAGTTCAGATAATTAGATTAATTAGTATATAATTTAAGATTCAAGTGGCTCCATTTTCTGCTATGCCATTTGAAAAGAAAAGTTCTGTAAAAAATTAACATGTTTATGATCATTTTTTCTTTGAGGAAAGCCAAATCAAGAGAGTGACCAACCATGGTACCAACATTACCATATTCTAACTAGACAATTCACATAATAATGGATTTTTCTTTTGTCCACCCTAACCTTCGTCCATTAAGGATGCAATGGACGGGGAACATCTTGTGCCCACTCTGGTAAACATCTATCACACGATGAAACACTGACGGCATTGATAGTTATGAAATGTGAAAATTAGATAAATAAGGTAATTTTTTTAATTATAGATTTTTTTCGTTAATTGAAGGATAGTTATGATATTTCTTATATATATATTTTTTATTATTCCTATCGTTAAGTGATTGAAATCAATAACAATTTCTCAATTTTGATGTTAATTTTTTAACATTCAAACAAATTTCGAACAACATAAATGCTAACTATTTCATATACCAATATAACATATTTAGACATCAGAGCACTAGTCACGGAAATCAGAACAGCAATCTCTAGTCGGGAGTATTCCCACTCATTAAGGCAATCGTCCTTGAAGAAATTCAAAAAATTGGCCAGAAATTGCCATGGTGATGTTCTTCATTGACATGCTCATGGTTGGAAAACTCTACTTGTAACTCATCGAGAAACAATATGATAGCTCATCCTTCTTTTTCGTTTTGGCGCAGAACAAGGAATAAGGGGCTTTTTCCCCTTCTTGATGGATTGTTTAGACATAGAGCAACTTCCATTCTCCTCACCACTAAGGAAGCCATTTTGCAACTCAAACATCTTTAGTAAATGGCAGCAAAAAAAGTATTTAGGCTGCAATCCAGACCTGGCTAAGAATAAGTAATGAAATAGACTGCAATCTAGAGCAAATAAACCCACCAAATAGCCGACAAGATACAAGAAAAACAATGGAACAGACTCAACCACAGAAAAGAGGCAGCCTAAGGATATGTAGAGAAAAAACAAGGCCACGAACAACCTAGAAAGAGGAGACAGTGGTATAAGAACAACATAGACACAAACTATAAACTTGGAAAGAAATGACACTGAGCAACCAGGTTTAATAAAACATCAAGAAAGAAACAATAAAACAGGCAATCACTAAACTTGGAAGGAGGAAGACGGTGAAAATGGTAAGAACAAAGAATCGAGAACTAATAGAAATTATAAGACATCAACCCTAACTGAACAAGGGAAACAATCAAGGGAATACAAGAAGAAAATTGCACCAACAAGGGAATAATTAAGGAATTGAGAGAAGGAAAAGGAGAAAACCTAATAATCCTGGCCAGGCTAGGCACGGCAAGGCTGGAGTCAGTGGTGGTCAAGGTGGGTGGAGAAGTCGTAGTTTTTCCATCGCTACAGAGTGTTTAAACTTTTGTTTCTGATTTAGGATTTTGTGTTTCTATCCTTTTGGATTATGGATTTCTAGTAATTCTTTTTTATTTTTATTCCCCTATGATTTCTTTTGGATTTCTTGTCTTTCTAGTGTTGTTTGGTTCAGATTTTTATGTTTTTTTGTTTGGATTTCCCATGCTTGATGGCCAGTAAAGTATCAATCTAATTAGAGATCTAGAAAGCCGTAATCCTGTTTTGTGTATTACGAATTAGATAAGGATTACAATTTTAGCAATGCGCAAAGTATTTAGTTTGCTAGTTTAAGTTTTAATTTATATTTCTTTTGGTTTTCATTTATATTTAGGTATTTCAAAAAGCAAATGACACATTATCCTTTTACTTATGTTCTCAAAGCATCAGACTTAGCGGAAGAACAACCACAAATTGAGGAAACAACATTCGTTACTAATTCTAATTTTGAAGATAGAGAGCAAAATACCATAAAGTACAGGAAAAATTGATTTAAATACTTTTTCAGTTAATCTAAGAGAACCACCAAAAATTGAAAGTTACCATATAAATTAAAGAGATAAAGTTAGAAGAGCTAACCTTCAAAAAAGTAATTAAAGTGTGAACCTCGATATCATGACTTTTAATAAATAAATATCAGATTATTTTTCTTGGCTTAATGAGCACAAATATAGGTTGCAGTACATTATAAAAGAAGAAGCAACTTTTTGCTTATGTTGTTGTTCAAACCTGCGATAAAAAAATGAAGGTGATGTATAGTTTTTTGAAAGAAGATAATTTCATTAATAGCAAAAGTAGGAGAGCAAAGTTTAAACATACATGAGTCAAAGCAAGCAAGCGGACTACAAGATGCCAACTATAAAACAAAACATAAGGAAGACAATCTCCATGCAACATAATTAACAAAAGCCAATAGACATACTTGACACATATTGACTCATAGGGAGATTACCCCTACATATTGCAACAACCAAAGAACCAAACTAGAAGCTCGCTCCAGACCACATTTCACCAATTATACTTAAGCAACTTCTAGACTAAAGCAGCCTACCAACTCAACCACCTTCCATGGACCATACCAGTAAATGGGATGAGTGACCAACCCTACCATTTCTTAACCTGCCAGCACTCTTGTTCCTCTTCCTCGAAATCTTAACCATTGAACAATGCAAACCTGAGCTAAACAAGGAATCAATATCCTCATAAACATGAATCAACCTCCAAGGTCCCTTATCAAAATTATTAACCCAAGTTATTACGTTAAAAGAATCCCCTTTAATTCAGGGTGGTGAAATTGTTGCATACCTCACAGTGCCTAACCATTCTTAGAGCCTTATAAATGTCAAGCACTTCCACAACATTAGAATCCATTACACCACCGAAATAAAAAGCATAGCTAAAATTGAACAATCATGATCCATTAATAGACCTTTTACCCCTGCTGGACCTGCCTTACTAATGGTCGTGTCATCAACATTGAAAACTAACTCACCAACTTCTAGCAGAGACCATACACCCTAGGAACTCCCTCTACAACAAATCTAACAAACATTAACATCAGCAATATTTGAAAAAAAAATCAAGAATAGAGATAATACAAAATGGCCAATAAGCTTTACACCCCAACTCTTAACTTCACCAAATCCAACAACTACTGGGAACAAGGTTTCTTATTTTCAAACACAACTTTGTTAAGACTGGTCCATAACGCCCAAACAGTGGAAAAAAGAAAAAGGCATACCACTTTTCTCTATACCATGTAAAAAAACCAACAATGCCTTTCAGTACAACCCAAGAGAAGCTAAATCAATTAATTATCTTGCACCAAATATTCCATGAAAAATTATAATGCAGAAAAAGGTGGCCAACAATTCAACAACCAACGAACATAGCAAACAAAAAGCTGAATCATCTGCAAAAATTTGATTACATCTACGAGCATCCTTAACCAGAATATTTGGTTGCAGTCATTGCCAACAAAACAACAAAACTTTCGGGGGAGCCTTGAGCCTCTAAATTAAACATAACATAGAATTTTCTGGCGATGAAACATTTTCAACCTCATAACAAAAGCATTTAACCAAGAACCTACAATGATTATCACATCTCCAAATAACCTTATCGCACCTATTAGTTGCCGTAACTTCACTACAACACTGATGAAAAATTGTGACTGATAGTTAGTCGTTAGATGTTGCAGTCAGTAAGCAGTCAGAATGAAAAAGGTTCATTTTTTATTGCAACTGATAGCCAACTGAAAGTTTCAGTCGCCCACATAGTAGTCACTTTTCAGTTGGAAACTTTTTATAGATTTAACTGCAGTCGCCCTTCAATTAGTTTTTTAGGTGTCCAATTTACCTCAGTCGCCTTCTTAGTGGCTAAGCTAATTTAGAAGTTTTGGGTTTTTAGGGTTTAGGTTTTTTTAGAGTTTAAGGTCTATGTATTAGGTTTTTTTTTTTTTTTTTGCTTTAGGGTTTGGATTTTTTTTTTTTTGGTTTTTAAGGGATTAAAGGTATTGAACATAGATTTGGGGTTTGAGATTTTTATTTAAGGTTTAGGGTTTGAAATTAGTATAAGGTTAGGGTATTAATTGAATCAATTTAATATTAGAGTTTTGGGATTTATTTTAGGGTTAATTTAGAGTTTTTTTATGATTTAGGATTTGAGAATTTTTTTAGAGTTTAAGGATATAGAATTAGGATGGTTTAAGGGTATTTAATTACGTATTAGGGTATTGAAATTTGAGGTATAGGATTTGCATTTAGGGTTTAGGATTTGGGGTTAATGGTATAGATTAAGTTTAGGGTTTAGGGTTAATGGTATAGATTAAGTTTGGCATTTAGGGTTTAATTAGGGTTTGTATTTAGGGTTTTGGGTTTAATTAGGGTTTTGTGTTTAATGAGGGTTTGTATTTAGGGTTTAGGGTTTAATTAGGGTTTGTATTTAGGGTTTACTTTTTAGGGTTAATGGTATAGATTTAGGGTTTAGGCTTTAATTAATAGGGTTTGTATTTAGGGTTTAGGGTTAATGGTAGTTAAGTTTAGGTTTTAATTAAGGTTTGTATTTAGGGTTTAGGGCTTAATTAGGGTTTGTATTTAAGGTTTAGAGTTTAGGATTAATGATAGTTAGAGTTAGGGTTTAGGGTTTAGTTAATGGGTTTAGTTAATAGGGTTTGTATTTAGGGTTTAGGGTTAATGGTAGTTGGGTTTAGGGTTTAGGTTTTAATTAGGGTTTATATTTAGGGCTTAGGGTTAATGGTAGTTAGGTTTAGGGTTTAGGGATTTGAAATTAGAGTTAAGGGTTTAATTATGGTTTAGGATTTAGGCTTTATAGGGTTTAGGGTTTTATAGTTTAGGGTTGTGAGTTTTTTTAGAGTTTAAGGATATGAGTATTGAGATTTTTTTTAAGGTTTAGGATTTTTTTTTAGGGTTTAAAGTTTAGGGTTAGTGGTATCTTAGGTTTAGGGTTTAAAATTTAGGGATATATAGAAATATGGTTTAGGGTTTGGGTTTTAGTTAAAGGATATAGAATTAGAGTTTAGGATTTTAGGTATTAGGGTTTAATTTAGGCTTTGTATTTTGGGTTTAGGGATTAGGGCTAATGGTATATAGTTAGGTTTAACGTTTACGATTTAAGGATATAGAATTAGGGTTTGGGATTTTAGGGTCTTACGGGATTTAGGGTTTTAGGTCTTAGAGTTTAATTTAGGGTTTAAGGGTTAATTTAGGATTTTCATGTTTAGAGTCTAATTAATTATTAAAGTGTGGGAATTGTTCTTATGGTTTTTACTTCTTTGTATATGATTTAATTTCTTTATTAATTTTAATTTTTAAAATTATGTATATGGAGAAAATTTCATGAACTTATGTATATTTATGATTGTACCACATATGTAATTATATTTATGTATGTACACACACACACACACACACACATACATTTATACACATATTTATGATTGTACCATATATATAATTATATTCGTATATACATATATTTATATTTATATTTGTACTATGTATATATATTTATATATTTGTATCTATGAAAATATAAGTAAAAAAACTAGAAAAATGTTGAACAAAACAACTAAATTTCGACTACACTCATGTATGGGGCGACTGCATTCGTAGCTAGTCAATCGCGGTTTAATCAAGTTGCAGTCGGAGTTCAGTCGCTCCAACTACTTCCTTTATATTTCCCTTCTTCTTTACCTAGTTGTCTCACCCATTTCAAACCTAACACTTTCATCACTCATCTCTTATCTCTTATTCTCATCTCTCTTAACCCTTTCACTCTCATCTCACTTTCGTTTCACTTTCACATATCATCTTCGTTTGCGTTGCAGTCTCCTATGTCCGTCTGCGTTGCCTGTCCGTATTGCTGTCTGTTCACCTAGCCAATCCATCGTCCGTCCACTACATCTATTTATGTCACCATCTGCTTTGCCCCGTTTCTCACCATGTATTTCTTTACACAGTCGTCCGCGTCGCCGTTTTTCGCCTCGCCTCCTTAGTCCCCTTACTGTCACCTGCTCGGCTTGCTTGTCGTCACCTCCTCGGCCTCACCACCATCCAACTTAGTCTCCTCCTCGGCATCTCCTCCAAATTTGAGTTTTAAAATTTTTGAATTGTGATTTTTTAAATTTTGCAACTTTTTGAATTTTATAGTTTGGTATGTATGTTGACTTTTATATTAATCTAAATGTATATTATTTAAATTTTAATTTCATTATTTGATTATTTTATTATTAATAATTAAAATAAATTAATATTTATACTAATTTAATGTAAATATCAATTAAATAACAAATGAAATAAATAACCAATTAAATTAAATAATATTAATTAAATAAAAATTATATTAAATAATAATATATTTTGTTTAAAAGATAAAAGTCTTATTACAGCAATTGAAGTAGTCAATCGCAAGATATATGGCAACCCACAATCTTCTCAACTAATTCTTGACTGAATGTTTCAGTTGCTTTTTGCAGTCAAGATTCAATCACAAAAAAATTGCAAAGTTGAAAAAATGTGACTGTCATCCATAGTACCACAGTAGCGAGCAATTGTTTTTAGCCAATATTGCGATTGAAACGCAATTGGACTTTTAGTTGCAATTCCGCATCTATGTTGTATTGCTTTTGACAAAAAAGAATGCTTAGATTTCCATGATGGTGGTGCATAGTTAGGTGGTGTACATTCTTTAACAAGTAACAAATTTAAGTCTTGGAACAAAATGGAATGCCTAGATGTCCATCATGTTGGTTGTTTACATAACCTAGCAATTTAAAAGTGTCAAGATTTGATTAAGCAATCCCAACCCATCAGTTTAGCTTTTGACAAAGTAAATAGATTAAGTTAAAAATAAGTATTAGATTCCATTACATGCTTTCATTGATTGTGTCAGATTTCTAATACTACAAGGATTGACTTCTGTGATCATAAAGAGCAGGATGATTCAAATAATAATAGAAAACCTTCTTAAACTTTTACATTTCTTTGAAAAATGCTCCTAAGAATTCATAGATGATTGCACCTTCAATCCAAAATGACATTGTACACCGTAATAGAAACCATTACGGGGATCATTGGTGAAATTAAAGATGATTTTTTTTTTCAAAATATTACTAGATGAAATCTTGTAATGTTTCATGTAAAGAGAAAAAGGTCCTCATTTTGCACTATATGAATAGTAAAGGATTTGTTGCGAAAAGATTTATTGGTGTTAAACATGTTAGTAATACTTTAGCTTTGTCACTTAAAGTAACCATTGGTTCAATGCTTCTATAACATGAACTAAGTCTATTTAGATTTCAGTGTCAAAGTTATGATGGATCTAGTAATATAATATATGAGGTAAGTTTAATGGTATTAAAAATTTGATAATGAGAGAAACATAGTCTATATATTATATTCATTGTTTGGCTCATCACTTACAGTTAGTACTTATGTTTATTGTCAAGAATCATTTTGCTATGATTGATTAGTTTGAGTTGATTCATCGGTTGATAAATATGATTAGATCTTATTGTAAGTGTTAGGACAAGCTCAAAAAGAGAAAAGCAAAAAAATTGCAAAAAAATGGGCTAATTAGGACCTTGAAAATTGGTCAAGATTTAAACCAAGAAATGAGTATTAAAAGAGCTGGTGATACTTATTAAAAATCTCATTATGGTTCATTATTAAATGTTACGATGATGTATTTTACAGTTATTTAGTTACTTGAAGATATTGAAAAAGGACGGCATAATTCAATATCAAAATGCAGAAGCACATCATCTCTTAGAGGTGTTAGAGACATTTGACTTTTTGTTTTATCTACACTTAATAGGCAAAATCCTGGGGCTCATAAATGTGTTGACTTTGGCTTCACAAAAAATAAGAGACTAAGAGATTTTAAATGTAATGTCACTTACTAAAGTAAATAAAAAGAAGTTGTAGCTATTGAGAATTGAAGAATGGGGGCTTTTTCTAGATGATGTTTCTTCATTTTTTGATGAGCATAGGATTTCAATTACAAACATAAAAGATCCATATGCTTCGCGAAGGCATAAAAAAGGCTTATAGGTTAGCAACTTACACTGCTATAAGTGTAAAAAATTGTAAAGTAAGCAAAAAATTGTTTGTGTTGGTTGTTTGTCCTTGTATAAGTCTTTTTTTTAATCCATTTGATGATGGAAAGTTATTAAGAATGGCTAAATTGTATCCACCTGAGTTTTCTGTGGTTGAGCTTATAGCACTTAGATATTAACTTGGGAACTAAATTGTGGATATTTGTGGAGATACAATATTTGTTAATTTGAAGGAATGGGAGACCTTGAATAGAAGATGGTGGAAAGAAACAAGCATATTATCTGTCCGCTGGTCTTTCTTTTCTTGAAATTGGAATTAATTTTATGTATAGCTACATCAACTGTGGACTAGATATTTTTAGCAATGAAATTGATAAAGAGTAATTTGTGAAATAAAATAAGTGATCAATTTTTGAGTAATTTTTTGGTATCATATTGAGAATGATGTATTAGATGGTACCAATAATGATACTATTATAAAATATTTTCATGACATGAAAACTTGTTGAGAACTATTGTAAGATATTTATTACTTATTATATAAGCAAATTTCTATTTTTTATTGTTTGAACCTAGTTTTTAGTATTGTATGTATATGGATTACACTTTGAAAAAAAATCTTAGATCCGCTATTAAGAGGTAGTTTTGAAATAGAACTATTAAAGTTTTCTAAATTTACCTAAATGAGAGACCCATCGCGTGTTGCATGATTTCGTATCTCCTGTTATATAAAATATCCTTTTTATCCTGAAGCATGTCATATCATAATTCTATATATATATATATAAACAAGAAAAAATAAATAAAGTTCACCCATTAGTGAAAACAAGAATGGTAGTGAAATCTGTTACTTTATTATTTTGATCGGCTGGGTAAACTTGATTACCAATGAGATAAAATGAGGAAAACAAAGAAAAATGGAACCAGGAAGTCAAAAGCAGGGGACAGGGGCGGTAGTTAATTACCTTTTGGCTTTCTCTTAAAAAAGAAAAAAAAACAAAAACAAAACACAACAAAAACGAAAGGGGGGCGGACCGAGCGGTAGTTAATAACTAGTCGGTTGAGACGATAAACGGTAGAGAAAATACGAATAACACGTGATTTGTAGCCCTTTCAGAAGACACGAGTTTTGATTTTTCAAAAGGTCCAAATCTAATACTCTCTTTATTCCTTTTTTTTTTCATACACATAAAATTCATGTGGAGATCAATGGAGAAGACAAAGTTAATGAACTATTTTTATTTTTAACATTTATTTTTTGCATATAATTAATAAAAAAAAGTGAATATTGAAATTATAAGTTGGATATATTGAACGTTAGTTTTAAGAATATTATGGTAAAATAATTTACTAAATATAAAAATATTGTAAAAATTTGAGATAATGTAAAATAGTAAACATTGGAAAGTATATGCAATGGACATAATACTAATTAATGATACATATACATTCTAAAATCACAAAAACAAGTAAAAGTAAAATAATTATAGCGACTGAATCTTAACTCAATTTGCATACAGACTACTATATCATATAGCCAATCTATATTCTCTTTGGATGTAGAAAGTGAGTTTAGGTTGTATGCGATAACACGCGTGATAGCATATGATATCTATCTTGTGATCCACCTTTCTTAAGCTTATGAGTATTGAAAAATATGCTATCATATCTCGTCACTCCCAAAACCAACGCCAAACTTGTTTTAACATAATTCACTTAATTCAAAATGGTCTTTTGTTATTTTTTATATATTTTTTGTCCAAAACTAATTCTGACTTTATTTGATATTAACGTCAGCAATTAGCGTTAGAGTTTTGAAAAAGCTATCCAACAGTAGCTTTTAGTTTTTAATTTCAGCATTTTCATCTCAACTAGTAAATGAATTACCTGAAACTCTAACACTGATGATAAAAATTGTTCCTAAACATGACATTCATTTGGGAGATAATATCATGTAAATGTAATGACCTATTAGAAAATAAAATTTTTATAATTTTATAAATTTTTGTTCTTTAATGCTCATGAAAAATAATTTTAAATAATATCATAAAAATTTTAATTCTAGTGGACACCAACGTAATATTGGTTTCTAATTAGATGAAACTGGCTTTGCAAGAAGAATTTAAAAATAAAAATAATTAATTTTAAATTAAACTGACTTAAATTAAAATAAATTGAGAAAACTATATATTGCTACAAACATGATAATTGCAATCATTTCAAAAGTAACCGACACGCCTTAAAAATATTTTCCCCATCTCAAGTTCTTTACAATATTCACTATTTAGCAATTAATCTATAATTTTTTATTTTAAATATTTTAGTATATAAATAATAAATGAAAACCTATAATTTTTAAATATATATTTTTGATGACATCAACTCTAGCCCTATGATAAGATTTCAGTTTAAGAACTGTAACTATTTAGCATAATCTTAAAAAGAAAACAATAAACTAGCATGTGACTAGGTAGAAGACCGTGCATGATTGTTGCAATTTATTGTTGGAGGATCTGAAGATTTGCAAACTGGGAAAGGTCGATTGTCCGGGAAAAAAAAAAATTAAGGACCAAAAAGCAAGATTCTATATCTATATCTATAGCTATATATAAGAACTTTCGTCGGCAACAAACCAATCTCACAGAACAAGAAGCGTGTCCTGTTTGGAGACGGGACAGTTGGTTGAGGGGTGACATGAGGCAAAGTAGTTGAGGGGTTGTCCCCTTCGTCACAGTTTATGTGTCAAATGCATGACTCTGCATGCATTGAATGGGTCTGCATGATTAGTCATCATTATTAACGTCCATGGCATCACATCATGAATTATTATAAATTCATGTGATGTTTTTTCTATCCACTTTTTACTTTTCATTTTTACTTTTGACTTTTGTGAAACTTTTTGAAATTGATTTTGTTTAGACTTGATTTACTCTTTGAATAGAATTCCCTAATCACATGAAAGAAAGAATTTATAGGTGGAAGGACGCAGGCGGGCCACAACAAGTTTTACTCATGAAAGAACGGATTATAATCAAGTGGCCCAGTACGGGAACGAGTGGGTCCGTCCGAGAAAGAAAGAGATCCAGAAATTACAGTATAAACTAAGAAATTTTTATCAATAAGCGGTCCTCTCGAATTTCTCTTTTGATCACTGTAAATTGACTTAATCTTCGGAGAATTTTTTTCGAGAAAACAACCTGAGGCTTTGATTTTATCTTTATGTGTAGGATCTCCATCCATCACATGCAACTAGACTAAGTCCTAACCCCTCCATCAACTATCAATAGGCATATAATTATATATGTTTCTTGGGAAGAATATATCTTGTTGATAAACTTGTCATAAAAATATGTATATATAGTTTCGGGTATTTTTTTTTTTTTGGGTTTCTTTTTGCTCAGTGTGCTTGAAAATGTTATCTAAAATATACGTTTTACATCAATTACCTAGAAACTACCAAACTTATTAAAATCAGAAATAGAGATAATAAGAATCAAACATGAGATAGGCCTTTCCAATTCCCCCCCAAAGGATGAAACTTTGAATGTTCAAATCATGAAGCATATGCGGGCAACTTTGAAATCAACCAAATTATTTTGATTCCGCTGATTGATACGCGACTTTCGATTGAGAAAATAGACTGATCATGGAAAGTAGGCAATAGTCACAATACAATTAGCAATCCAATTGAGGTGGGCATCTACATAAGAATAACGCCAGAGATATTATTATTATTATTATTATTTTCAAAACACTGTAGTGGATGCTAGATTTTATTTCAACAAAATAATCTAACGTCCTTGCAAATTCAAGAATGGCAAAGCTTGCCTCAAACTACACGTAAAAATTATCAAAAGTTATACGACTTCTTATAAAAGTAATTTTATAATTTAAAAAAGTGGTAGAAAATTATTGATACAAAATAAATTTCAACTATTTAGAGAACTGCCTGTCACATAAATTTATAAAATTAATATTCTAAAATGGTCACATTATAACTTCGACCATTAAACAATGTCATGGATGGAGGGTGTATTGTGCATCATGTTTGATGTCCCATCAAATTTCCCACATAAAAGCCCATAATTTGTGGGGATGACGACCCAACACACCAACAAAACAGTTTGCCATGTCGACCCAACACCGCACAAGGACAACCAAAGACGAACCACATCTGTGAAAACTATAGGCCCCGTGTCCCAAAATAAATCGTATGATATTTTTTTATAGTATTTGATGTGAAATTTTTAAATTTAAATTTAAATTATTGCGTATTTTTCTCGTCAATGTTTATTAATAGTTTAAGATTTAGTTTGAATTAGCAATTTTTCATTTGTCTAATGTGAAACAGTATTTCCCAGTCACTTTTAGGGAGTATAGTGTAAATTTTTTAAAAACAAGATATGGTAAAATATAATTTTACATAAATGTTAAACAATAGCCAATATACTTTTTTAAAAAAAATGTCATTGTCATTAACTATAAGCTGTACAATATTAACTAATGAAATAAAATATTGAGGAGCTGCAAAGGATGTTTGATTTAATTGTAAGTCTTACTTTTTTTGCCCCATGATACTGTAACATAAATAAATCTTCTTTGAATATTTTGGATTATATTCGATGTTTAGGCCAACAAGGTGATAAAGATAGACCAAGAATGCAAACAGAAAAAAAAAAACTAACATACTAACAGAGCAACACATGGTTAGACTATTAAACCAATACAAAATTAGACTAAAAAACCATCAAAAAATATAACTTGATGATTTTTTAAAAAAATAGAAAAAAAAATGTCACCAACACCCAAGCAATTACTTATAAACACCTCACCACCTATAACTTGGCCGCTTTCCCCATATTGCTTAATCACAATTTATTTCATAGTCACCAATTTTAAAATGTATTACTCAAATTTATCCGTCATAAAGCATTAATTAAACCAAATTTTATTCCTATCAATTATGGTGAAAGGAGTTTTATGGAGGAAGTGGATGAAATTAAATAGTAGAAAGGTATAAGAGATGAAGTTATTGAAGAAAATAAGATGGAATAATGATGATAAATTAATCGATCAAACCTGACTAAACCTACAAAGAATGGAGGAAAAGTTTCAACAGTAACTAATCCGATAAACCTTATTGAATGATGTGGTTCTGATTTGCACCGAAATATTTTTTCTCGTGACCGACATGCTTGTCTTAAGCATGGACTTCTTAAGTCAAATTAATAATGAGTTATTTAATAAATTATTCTTTAAGTTCATTAATTTTTCACTTAGTTTATATATCAATAAGAATTTTAAATTTTTTTTAGAACCATAAAATATTTTTAAATATTTTTAAAAAATTAGTTATTTTTTCTTAAATTGTCTTTTCTTAATATGTGTATAGAAGGAAATTTAAAAAACAATTATTTTCTAAAATATCAGTATTCAAGTGATTATTAAAAAGAAAAAGTTTACTTTTAGTAACATTAAGTTTTAGATAAATAAAAAATTAAAAAATTAAAAATGATAAATTTTTTATGAAGTGGCTGGCAACCCTTCATCTCTCTCTAATAAAAAATTCATTATTTTTAATTATTTTTAATTTTCTTATGTAAAACTAATGTTACTTAAAGTAAACTTTATTTTTTTAATAATCACTTGCATACTAATTTTTTATAGAATAATTATTTCTTAAAATTTTTTTTCCTATGGCTAGAGATCTCTGTCTTCTTACACTACTAGAAAAAAAGTCATTTAGCGACGGTAAATAGTCGCTAACAGTCCGGTGAAACTTTAGCGACGGCTGTCAATCGCTACATTTTAGTGATGGCTTACCGTCGCTACATTTTAGTGACGGTTTACCGTCGTTAATTTAGTGATGGTTAGCAGTTACTAAAGTTAGTGATAGCTTACCGTCGCTAATTTAGTGACGGTTAGCCGTCACTAAAGTTAGTGACGCTTTACATTTGCTAAATTAGTGATGGTTAGTAGTCACTAAAGTTAATGATGGTTTATCGTCGTTAATTTAGTGACAGTTAACCGTTACTAAAGTTAGTGAAGGCTTACCATCGCTCATTTAGTGACGGTTAGCCGTCGCTAAATTTTAAAAAATACCAAAAAATAGTAATAGTTTTCATGTGTTAGTCATTTTTTATGCTAAATTGTCATTTCTTTTAACATAAATATTTTTTTTTGACGATATGTACTATAGTGGAGATGTGTACCTTAAAGTCGGATAAAAGTTTAATGGGGCTTATGAGTTGCTAAATTTTAGTGATGGCTTGCTGTCGCTAATTTAGTGACGTGTTACCTTCGCTAATTTAGTGACATTTAGCCATCGCTAAATTTAATAAAATCCCCAAAAAAATAATGGTTAGTTATTTTTTATGCCAACTTGTTATCTCCTTTAACATAAATAAATTTTTTTAATATATGTAATGTAGTGGAGATGTGTACCTCAAAGTCGAATAAAAGTTCAGTGAGGGTTATGAGCCACTGTTTGACATTGGTAATTTAGTTATGGTTATCAGTGACAGTTTGACCTCGGTAATTTAGCTCTGGTTAGCAGTTGCTAATAATTAGCGACTGATAGCTTTCACTAGTTTCTCATTATTTAATTTTTATCATGTGATCTCAAAATTTTCACATTTTATTTTAATTATTGTTTATGTTGAATCTAGTTCAACAAAACCTATCGTTTTATATGTCACTTGTTTAATTGTATAATTATAATTTTTAATTTGATTAATTCAGCATACAAATCTCTTAATATTTTTTTAGTAATTAATAAAAAATCTATTTAATGAAAATTAAATTCATTTGAATTGGTTTATTGTCACATGAGGCTTAACTATTTATTAATATTTTATCATCTCATTGTGGATTAGGAGTAATATGTTAACACCTAGCGAGAGCCATTAGTCGCTAGTTTTAAGTGACAGTAAGGCGTCGCTATGCAATAACTTTCATTTTCTCTTAACGCACCGCGTTCTCTCCTGTTTGAGACGTTTGCACGACGACTCTAGTTAGGGGTGAAAGAAGTTGGCCTTAACCCGAAACCCGATCCTATTTTATGGTTAGGGTCGGGTTGAAGGTATAAATTAAGGGGATTTAGGTCAACCTGAACCTGAACTGTTTTAAAAGCCTGAAATTGGGTTGGTTCGGTTATTACCCGAAACCACCCGCATCTAACCCGAAAAAGGCCCAGTTCCCACCAGCCCACCAATATTAACGTTCGGCCAGCCCAGCTTATTAAGTCCTAACCCCTAAGGCCCTAACTAAGTCCCAAATCGGCAAATCCTTAATTGCAATTATCCCATACCAGGCTCGTAGCAGGCAGCCAAACGAAATTGTGCGAGGCTGCGAGCAGACCAGCCAGTCAGCGACAGCGATCAGCGAGGCAGCGAATCCAGCGATTGTCAAACAAAATCGCGCGAGCGGACCAGTGACAGCGAGGCAGCGAACGTCGAGTCTCGACGCCGTTGGCAAAGGGCCAGAGCCAGACCAGCGAGCTCCGCCTCCGCAACCGCCACAACCGCTGCAGCGCTGCTCGTCTTCTGTTGACATCGGCCTCACTCCTCAGCCCGTCACACGCGACTGCCGGACTCAGTTACGACGGACTCGCGGCCTGTTACTCTTGGGTTGGCCCTCTCTGTTACCGACATCCGACGTGTTTGTGTGTTCTGCGGAAGCAGTCCCGGCAAGAACCCCAGCTACCAGCGCTCTGCTCTTCAGCTTGCCCACCAACTGGTACTCTATCCTGTCCCTTCCCCTGTTGGCCTACGGTTTAATTTTCCGAAAAAGTTTTTTTTTTTTTTGGGTTTGGGTGACCCATTGATGGGCTTCGTGAGCTTTCTAGCCTCCGCAAATTAGGATTGTTCAGGTAGTTAGTTTCGTTTCGTCAAAATTAATCAGACAGGGACTCGGTAAAAACAGAGGTCTTATTTTCCAGATTAGAGGTTGGAATAATTGGTTGTATTGGCATAACTATAGTCTCTAGGTACAAGTGCAAATCCGTACGTGGAAAAAGAGTAGTAATTAATTATGAGTAATGAATGTACAGACTCTTTCTTTACGGTAATTGTTTTGGCATAAGAAAAACTGTTTGATTTGGAAATCATGAAGATGGTTTGATATTCTTAATTGCATAAGAAAAGCAGTGTTCAATAATTATTTTCCAATAAATTCAAATAGTGAAATAATTGATTAAGTTAAATGCACTAGACGCTAGTTATTGAAAATCCAGAATGTATGTGTTGGATTGTTGACTATTATGTGTTATGAAGTTGCATTTAGGTGTAAATTGAAAGACAGAACTTGCTCCTCTGCTGCAACGGCCCCAATCTCCATAATCGGTCCTCCCCACCCGTAGAAATGGCTCCACGATTATCTTGTTTGTCAGGTAAATCTCTCTTACTTTCACTTCACATCGATTTATGGCTCAAATCGGCTGTTGTATTTAGGGTTTCACTTTACTTGCATTTTGATTTTCTGTTTGTGTATTGCTAGTTTCGGACATATCTGTGGGGTTGTCAACTGGTTAATCGGCTCTAGCAGTTGGTGCGACAGGCGTTCGTTTCAGATCCTTCATTGCTCATCTGCGATTTCAACGCTTACACAGTAAGTCTGAGGTTCTTTCTGTTGTTGATTTTGCAGCTAGTTAATTTTCATAACCATTTGAAGCTGTGTTTATGTGTTAATATGGATGGATTGACGAAATTGGTTTGCTGTCTAATTTTTATGTAATTTTAATGGGTTATGTAGCAATGTATCTGATATCTAAATGTTTCTAACAAGAAGCCTGCTAAATCTTAAACCCACTTATTAATTGATAATAAACTAGGTGAAATAGCAAAAGTATCAATGAAAATGGGCTAGAAGCAGTATAAATTCTAGTGACTGAGGTTATTAAGTCTAATGTTAATGGACATGTTTATAAATCTGTACATGTTGACATGTATTTGCTATAGAAAGTTCAAAGTATTCAATTGTCTGTCATTTTTTTGCAAATTTGTAGCTAGTTGAGCACCAACTTGTATTGAAAGTTAAAGATTTAGGGATTAGTTGTCTATTTCACCCATGCCCTTTCCATGATTTCATTAAAAAGGGGGGGGGGGGGGTGTTAAAATATGTAATCTAATAACTTTTATCATTTCGCTTTTCAATTTGTGATAGTTTTATTGCTCGCCATGGTTTTAGACATGTAATGAATCAATTTTGATGAATCTATGTACATGGCAATATGGCATCTGATAATAAACGTATTATTTTCTGTGACATGCGGTTTCGTAAATTCTGAACAGCAACTGAAGTGTAAAACCATCTGCTGTCACTACATCTTAAGCTGAATTCGTAGGCTTGTTAAATTCTTAATTAAGCAAGATAATGCATTCTTTGTCATGTACTTGTTTGTGGTCAACCCAAATTCATTGACTTACAATGAAAGCTTAGAAAATTTCCTTGGGAATCATTGCATGTAGGTTTAATTAAAGGCTGTAAAGCAGTTCTAGTGCACAACAATAGCATTCATGAAGAAAATTAGGATTCATATTCTCAATAAAAAGCTAGTTCTTAAGCTGTAGAGAATTTAACTGTTTGACCAAATCATAGTTTTGACTTGGGAACCAAATTTGATTGTACAATCATGTCCTATTTCTGAAAATTCACATAGAAAAGATCTTTATTACCCAAGTAAATGTTCAACAATTGGGTACAGAGTAATAGCTTTACAGCCTATTTACAATTTGATACATGGCACAAATGCCAGGCACAGTTATAATGTAAAATCATTGATGTCTGCAAAATTTCAGCTCAAGACTCCATCCCAATCTTCACATATATATCATAGTCGATAGCTCACCATGCCCTCTGACTTTCAAGTTCCTTGTCGCAGCAAGTTTTAATTACTGGTTAGGACTTTCATGCAAAATTTCAGCTTTGTTTGATGATTCCATCTCAAAGTCAAATACTTGGTCAATCTTTAGCTTTACATCCTTTCTGCAGAATTCTTCACCAATAACACTCTGGTTTATCAATAATGCTCAGAATAAATTGAACTAGGTTTCAGAGAAAACACAAATTCTTCTAGGTTAACATCTATTTTGAAGACTTGAGCACATTTATAATGTAAAATCATTGATGTCTGCAAAATTTCAGCTCATAACTCTTCTTCTAACTCAAAGTCAACTCTTCAGTCAAATGCACTAAGGAATCTGTCCAGAGATTGGAGTCTCTACTATTTCAACAAAATCTTGATTCTGGAGTTGTAAATTCCAGGTTCCTACAAGTCCAAAATCATCTGAAGGAACCCTTTTTTTTTTTTAAACCAAATAAGGCTTTGATGCTCATTGCCTCAGTCAAAGTTGCAGCTTCCTGGTATTCTACTTCCATGGCTCAGACTTCATATCACTTCTCACTGTAGCAGAGCACAATCTGCTCTCTAATGCTTCCAGGTTCAGTAAAACAAATGTTCCCTGATTAGTTCATTAATATCAGATCACCCAAGCAAAATCATCTGGTTTACTTTCTGGTTTTAAAACAACCAGCATAGTATAATTCTTCATTTTCCCAACAAACCAGACTTTGTTGCACCCCTATTAAGCTCAACAAGTTCCATTTTGCCTCTGGAACATGTCTACAAAATTTCAATTTCAAATACTTTCCTAGCTCAATGTCAAACTTTGGTCAAACTTTGCTCACATAGAATTTTCCAGCAGCTTCAGCAGTTAATTCCTTTGATTTCAATGGGTCATCTTGAGTTATACAGCTCCAGATGGCTCAAAATTTAGCAGTCACCATCACTTTTATCATTTGAAACTTGTTTGCAAACATATCTTGAATTTACAAGTCATCTCCCAAGGGTTTGAAGCATATCTCCTCTGCAAGTGGTTTTATTAGAAAACTTGAACTCATTAGTGTCTTTCAAGTTCTAGTGGTTCAAACAGCTCCAAAATTTGCAGTCCCCTTTTGACATCCATTTGTAAGTTTTTCAAACCTGCAAGTTCTCATTTTGATGCTTGTAACCCAAATTTTGAAGCAACTTTGCCTCGACTGGTAGTTTGTCCATGAAGATAGTGGATTTGAGTGTGATTTCAGGTTCTACAACCGCATTTTATCTCAAATTTTTCAGAAACCATCCTTTTAGTATAACAAATTGGTTTAAAACCAGAAAATTCAACTTAGAAACTGTCTTCCAAGATTTTGAAGCAAATCTTCTTTTCTGCGGGTTACACTTGTTGTCTATATGCAAAACCAGATTCTTTATGTATTAATCTGGTTTAAGGACATAAGTAAGTCCATTTTTGCAGTATAATATTATCTGCAAAATTTCACTCCAAAATTTCCCTTTCTTTCTCAAAGTCAAGTTGAGTCAAACCTGCTCTAACAAGTCACTTATGCAGGTTCCAGGAGCTTGCGGCCTTCATTTTACTGGGTCTTTTGGAGTTCCAGTTGTCCAACTGGCATAATATTTTGGCAGCAACCCTGATTTAGATATTTAAGATTTTTCCAGCTTCAACCCCTAAATTTTGAAGAGTTTGAAGCTTGTTTCATTCTGCTGATTGTTTTAGCACAATCCTTGGTTTTAGAGGGTATCTTGAGTTGCAGTGTTTAGGGTAACACCAAACATTCCAGTCACCATATTTTTGCTATAATAAACTTGTCTTGGCCCCAAGACACGAATTTATAAGTCCTCTTCCAAGGTTTTGAAGTGATTCTTCTTCTGCAGGTCATTTGAGCAATATTTTGGACTCAAAGAGCCTAATTGAGTTCCTATGCTCCAAATGGCACCAAAATTTACAGTAAACTTCTTTTATACATATCAAAGTTTTACCAACTGAGAAATCCAAAATTTGAGGCCATTTACCTGAAGTTTGAAGCAAAAATGTCATTGCTGGTCACTTTTCCAACATAACTGAAACTTAAGTGATTTCTGAGTTGTGCTCCCTCAAATTCATTCAAATTTTGCAGAAAAGTCCTAATTATGCAGCTAAACATGACTGAAAAATTTCAGCTCAAGACTCCATCCCAATCTTAAAGTCAAAGTCCTGGTCAACATTGCATCTCTTAGGCCAATGCACAAGTTTTCTTACTCGGCAGCCTACCATTTCAATTTGGAACCAATTTCCTTGATGAAAAAGTTTTAAGACCTTGTTCATAACCTCTTTTCAACCTCACAGACCCCACTAAACCAGTAACTAAGCATCAAAACCTTAAGCTGAAGCCATAGTCATAATTCTGCCACTCTTGCAGATTTTATCAGCTTGGAACTTAGGTTTAAGGGGGTCATTTTTAGTTCTGGAGCTTCATTTCCAGCCAAACTTTACAGTACCCATACTTTGGCCATAATAAAATTTTCTAGAAACAAAACCCTCAATTTAGAAGTCATTCACCCAGAATTTGAAAAGTACCAAGTTCTGCAAGTTGTCTTAGTAGCAACCTTGATATTAAGATGCCATCTTGAGTTCCAGGGCTTCAAATTGCACGAAAACTTGTTGATAAGTCCTAAATATGTAGCTGAACTTTGCTGCAAAATTTCAGATCAAGATTCCATTCCAAGCACAAAGTCAAACTTAAGTCAATGTTGCTTAAATCTGAAACATCATTCATACAGATTTTTAGCAGCTATAAATAAGATCAGCTCCCGTGGCCGAAATTCTGGTTTCAAGCCATGAACAAGTCCATTTTGAACTCATAAACAAGTCTGCAAAATTTCATCTCAGGATTCTTTCTCCTCCTCAAAGTCAAACATGAATGAAAACCTGTTTCTTCTAGCTTTTCTTTTTATATATTTCCAGCAACTACAACATTAAACTCAAATGTCTATTTTCAGTTCCATAGCTTCAAACTCCACTAAAAGGTACAGTTATCATCTTTTTCCCATAAGAAACTTGTCATAGTTACTAAACCTCAGTTTAGAAACCATTTACCCAAAGTTTGAAGCACAAACAATTCTGCATATTACAGGAGTTCAAAAACCTGTTTTTGTTGAGTTTTCTAACTTCTGCATTTCATAACTCATCCAAACTTTCCAGTCAAGTTTCATTTTCATAATGAAATATATTTATACCCAAAAATCTCAATTTAAGGTTTCAAAACCAGAATTTGGTATTTAACCAGTTCTGCTGGTCATAGCTTTCAGAAACCGGAGTTTGAGGGGTGATTTTGGGTTCCACTATTCCAAAATGGTTCAAAATTTGTAGGGACCCTCTTTTAGGCATAAGTAACTTATCTCCATCTCTTTCTTCACTTTTTCTACCTTCTGGTGTACATCTCAAAATATCTCCTTATTAAAGATTTTGAGAAGCTGCTTCACTTTTTCCAATTTCATAAGCAAGATATACTGGCAGCAACCAGCGGGTTCCTTGTTCTGCCCTTTGTTCACATATATAAAAAAATTTTCATGTTGAGTCCAGACATTTTTGCAATTTGTAAAGTGAACATTTGGAACATTTGGAACTTCTATGCAAATCATCATTTTGATTCCACGTTTTCTTTTTCCTTTGAAAATTAACATAGGAAAAAATGAGGAATTGAAACTTGAATGTCTATTAATTCCATCTCGTCTGCGGTTACGCAATGGATCGAGTTGATTTTATTCTTTGATTGGTCATGACTTGCTTATTGTTGCTCTTTATGATTTATTTTGATTATTTCTTCGCTTTTATGAGATATGGCCTGCCCATTTCTTGTTTGAAGTGTTATTCTTCTGGCTCAATTGCGCGACCATCTAACTTGATTTTGCATCGAAAGTTGGTTAAATGGAGTTTCTATGACTTTATTATGAACTATGTTCATGTGCTAAATTTGCATTTTAGCCTTTTCTTTAGAGCCTATAGACTTAGAGATAGAGACCAGGATATGGAGAGCAAGAGGGGGGCGAATCTCTTGTTTAGATAAGTGGAAATGGACTCTTTCTCTTTTTTGCTATCCATCAAAACTTGGGAAAGTAACTTACTGTGGCTTATATTGCCTCCTCTACCTATTAACGATTAGCGTAAAAGATGGACTAATTTGGAACACTTTTGATCTTCATGACTCTAAGGAGATGAAATATAAAGTTCAGGGACCACGTCACCCTGTCCCGAGCTGCGCAACTCGCGTCTTCTCCTCCGTCCTCCCTTCGAACCAAAAGCAATTGTTGGCCTCTCCTTGCCGCCGTCATTGCGTCAGACCTTTTCTGGCCTAGCCGGCCACCAAAAGTGGATTAGGGCCGCCAAAAGTGGACCCTAATCCATCCATCAAGACGGATTCCTCGAGTTCAATTCCAAATGTAATGCTCCCCCACACTCGCTTCGGGATTCAGTTGAATGTTTCGCTTCCAATTTCTTTGCGGTCTAGACTCTATTCTGTGATTCTAATTGTCTTGTCAGTAGAGAAATTTTTTGTGTCAATTCAATGTTTTGGTTCTAATTGTCCATAGATTAAAGCCTTATCCGTGATTCAATGTTTTCATTTCTTTGCTGAGTTGCTGTCCTGCTCATGACACAGAGAGAGTTTTGATTTTCCAGTAAACGATTTAGTATGAACCTGAACTTTTGCTTCAATTATACCGAGTTTTCAAGTTTGGGGGTCTTTTTCTGTTTTGACATATGCATTCTGCGTTTGAATACGCCCTTTTGGGTTTTGCAATCAGTATAGATTATACCTGAATGAATAGTTGTTGGATAGTGAAGTTTAGGTAAAGATGGTAAAGATTAAGTGATGGGGTTGGAGGCTTTCTTAATAATGCCTTAAGCCATCTGTGAGAAAATGGGAAGACATCAAAGGCATGTCTGCGTTGCATCATTATATATTGTTACAATCTTTATATGGTAATGGAGAACCTTGTGGAATTTTAATGTCTTTTTTTAATATGCGCTATGCATGTCCTTTGTCTTGGTTTGCCTTAACTTTGGAATCCCACTATCCTTGTTTCCTGGTTTTGTAGTTGAAAATGACAATGATTCTATTTACTTGTCATAGATGCTTCATGTGTTATGGAAATCTCATAGGAGCTTGCTTTGTGGGGCACCCAGAAAACAAATTCTTCTAGTGTTGCTTTTCGGATCCACTTGCCCTCTTCTATTCTTGAGGCCATGCATTGATGGGAAGTCATACACAATTTTTCATCATAATCTTGAGCAAGATATTGTCTTTTCCAGAAAAAGAAGAAAATTTCACCTCACACCTCAGATTGTGCAGTCTACTTTGTTGGGCTGCCCTTCCGATTTGATTGCGTTGAAGTTTTTCTTGTGGTGTTCTGAGCAGCACAATTATTTCCATGATCCGCAATCATTTAATTGCATGATTGATGTTGTTTCTCGCTTAACTTTGCAGTACAAAACAGTTAAAGGAATTATTGGTGAGTTGGAGAGCACTGGCTCTGCTATAAATGCAAAGACCTTTTTGGTGTTGTTGAGGATTTACTGGTGTGGAGGGATACATGGGAATGTTTTCGACACTGTTGAGGAAATGGAAAAGTTTGGTTTTACACCAAACACTTTTGCTCGTAATGTTGTACTAGATGTTCTTTTCAAGATTGGGCAACCAAATGCAGCCATCAAGGTTATGAGAGAAACCACGAACCCAAATTTTTTTACATTTAATATAGGACTAGGTCATTTTTGTAAGATGAAAGATATACAAAATGTGAAGGATGTCACCAGAAAACTGCTAAAAGAAGGGTATCATCTTAATCCTGAGATGTTTGAGGTGATTCTTAATTGTTTCTGCAAAATGGGCAGGGTAGCTGAGGCTTATCAAGTGTTAGGGTTAATGATTGCCAGTGGAGCTTCAGTGTCTGTAAACACCTGGTCTAAGTTAATCGACTGTTGTTTTCAATCACATCAACCTAGCAGAGCTGCTGATGTACTCAGAAAAATGTCAGGGTCTGGTTTTTCTCCAAACGCTGTAACATACACTATATTGATTAAGGGATTCATGGAATGCCAAATGGTTGATCGTGCATTGAGCATTTTAAGTGGTATGGAGACTAATGGACATGGTCTTGACCTTGTTCTATGTAATGTACTGATAGATTGTTTATCAAAGATAGGAAGGTATGATGACGCACTTGATGTTCTTGTTTATTTGCTGGAGAGAAACTTAGTACCTGATTCTTATACATTTAGCTCTTTGGTATCAAGCATATGCTTATCAAAGAGGTATTCCATCTTGCCTAAAATATTTGGTGGATTTTCAGCAGAAGCTGACCTTATTCTTTTAAATTCACTTTTGAACTATTTCTCCAAGGCTGGTTATCCATGTCATGCCCTGCAGTTATATGACTACATTCTTGATCAGGGTTTCATGCCAGACAAATATAGTTTTGCTGGATTACTCACTGGCCTGTGTCATGCTGGAAAGGTTGATTTAGCAGTTTCTGTTTATCGGGGTTTAATTATGACGGGTGCCAGAGTGGATGCTCACATTCATACTATAATGATTGATGAACTCCTTAAAGCTAATGAACATAACAGAGCTATTGGATTGTTTAAGAGAGCAATTGTAGAAAAGTACCCTCTAGATATTGTTTGTTATACAGTTGCTATATGTGGACTTCTAAAGGGTGGAAGGATTGGGGAAGCCTCCACCATGTACAGGAAAATGAAAGGGGCAGGCATGTTCCCTAATGCACGGATGTACAATGCAGTTATCTCTGCCTTTTGTCGGATAAGGGATGTGACAATGGTCAAGATGTTGATGCGAGAAGCCAAGGAGGCAGGGATTGAGTTGAAACATGAAACACTCATCAGGGTGGTGAAACTACTGTTGAAATCAGAGTCATATGGTTCAGTTATTGAATTGATGGGCATTCATGGTTCAAACTTACAAGTCCAATTAGATGAAAATCTGTTATCAGATTCATGTGGCTCTAAAAATCTTCATGATGTGGTTGCTTCTGCTGTTTGACTACATTGGTGAATCAGTTACATTTTGTGCGAGTAAGCAACTGACCTGCTTATCTCTGTTTCACCTCTTTGCCTCTGCTTATTTATTTTCTATTTTTTCTAATACTAAAGCATCCCATCTACCTCATTTATTTGTTTTGCAGCAACTTCTGAAGTTCTAATAATTTTTTCCTTGGTAATACATGAAAGTGAGACTATCTGAAATGAAGTGTAAATATTGCAGAAACTGCTAGCACTAAATGAGGAGTTTTCAAAGGTATGTTCTATTTTCTAAGTATTAAGGCGACCATGTTACTGTCTTTCCTTTTTCTGTTTTGTTTTGATAGTGAATAGCAATTACTAGATAGATTGCCTTAGATCATATCCTTGGGCAAAGACGCCTAGGATGCAGCTCAATGCACCTTCAATCTCAAGTTACTTGGGGCATGCCAACTTTCATTTGCATCAAACGGGAACTGATTGTATAGAAATGGACTACATTAAATGCAATTGTACCCCAGATCAACTAAGTAGGCATACCCTTTATTGTTTTCCATAGGAATTTTCTTTTTGTTTTGTTCGATTAGTGATTTTTCAGAAAAAATGGAGGGAAACTACCATACAGTTGAGGCAGTTAAAACAAGACAAAATGATTTTACAACTCACCGTTAGATATCCCATTTGAATTCCTCTAGTTGTTTTTTTTTTTCATTTATTTCTAAGTGACTTGTCGCTTTTGTTCAGCTGCAGTTCTACTCTTATTTGGGCTTTTCCCTTGAGACAATGCATCTATGTTTCAGTGGAAATTAACTTTCCTTTCACTTGGCCCTCCAGAGTACCTCCTGGGCATGGACGTTGTATGGTCATTTTTAAGTTTGTGAGGGTGAGAATTCCTCTCTGTGGGAATGATTTTGAGAGCATGTGGTACTCTAAAGTATCTAATTTTTATTTGTTTCCTGTTCTTTTTATCACTTGCTTGTGTTATCTGGCATCATAGAAGAGATGTTTATGGTGCTTGGGAGCAGTATCTTGTACTGGAACGCTCTGATGATGCCCCCAAAGAAGCTCACGCGGGTAGCCCGGTAAAGTGCCCTTTTCTTAGAAGGTGTTAAAACAAACACCCAAATATGTGTGTATTAATGCTGTAGAGCTGTTAAACTAATAGTAATAGTTTTATTATCTTTGTGAAGCTTCAGGAACCAAATACCAGGCCAAGCGTGCCGGAAAGATGTATTTGACGAAGGAACTGAAATAATATTAAGCAGGTGGTAGCAAGATGAAGCCAGAATCATGTTTTATTTTGGTACTTTAGTACTACATTTTCTTCATTTGTTTTATCATATTTTTTTGTTATTTTCTTCAGTTTTTCGGAGATTGTGGAGAAACTTATTAGCATTTGGCATTCTTTGGAACTAGTTACATCCTTCTTTCTATCATAAATTCAGGGCAACTTGGTATTGCAACATTTGCTAGACTTTCTTAAGGTGGGCTGTGATGTATCGCAGATTCAGAACGAATGCCACCTCGTTGGTGGTTCTGGGTACACCCAGGAGTATCGTTTGCCCAATTGGTAAAGGCTAATCTTTTTGAGGTACTACTGTTATGATCTCTAGGTGGTTCCGGGTACAGGCCCAAGAGTATCATTTGCCCCATTGGTGAAGATTCAAGGTATTTCAGGGGTTGATGTGATCTCTACATAGTTTTGGCTTTTTGGATAATTGGTTGTCTGCCGGCATATGTTGCAAGAACCATGCTGTCATTCCAGAGTTTGGTTGGTGGTGGGCTCAACTCAATTTTCATGCCTTTATTGGTGAAATTTACCCGTCATAAACTATTTAAATTCCAAGATTCTAACTTCAGCTGTTTTGGCTTTGCAGAACCAAATGTTAGCTCACTCAAATACACAAGCTGCACGGCTTTGGACCAGCGAAGGAGTAATATTTGTGACTGGCATTGTGTGATCTGTGCCCACTGGGCTGTGGGAAATGAAAGCAAAAGTGCAGGTGAGATGAATGAATCCCGGTGTTGGAAGATGTTGTGATAGGAGAAGGTAGTGTGCTCTGCAATCAAACGTTCTCAGTATTTAGGTTTTGGTTCAAATGAGTAACTCACTAATGTTATCACTAAACATATAACAACCATATAATAACAAATATGTAATGTGGATCAAGAACATCGCCAATGATATAAATGACAAAAATAAAGAACAAGCTCAAGGAACATGCTAAATGTCAGACTATATGGTATGCTTATGTGGCTGTTGTACTCTTATTCTACTTGTGATAGTGTATTTGACTCAGCATGCAAGCTGGGAAGCTTCAAAGCCAGACCCATCTTGTGCTCCCATTAGAATGACATGTTGAGCCATCTCTTCTCCCAGTGTTTCTGTCACTGCTTCCTGCAAGTAGTCTCCCTTGATCTCGATGACAGTTCTCATCTTTGTATACATCAGTTTGTGCTTGTACTGCTCTTGAGGGCCTGAGGCCACCATTTCCATCACGGCTGAGCGTTTTCAGCATCCCAATAACGACAGCTGCTCGGCCTGTCAAGATCACATGTATACCTTTGCTGCAATCTTCACGGTTGAGGGGGCATCTAGTATCTGCAAAAGGCAGCAGATTATAAGGCTGATGAGCATAGCATACCATCGGGTTCAGGTCAGGTCTCCTCAACATAAATGGGACTTCAAAGTTTGCTGGCTACCCCCAGAACATTTTTCAACTGGATTCTTGCTAGCAACTTGTGACAATTCGAACGGCAAGCTTTCTTAATTGTCAAAGAAATTTAGAAACCAACATTATATGTGTGTGTATGTCAGAGTTGTGGGGTCTGAAACTTTAGTATCGTTCAAATTCTCAGTTATAATCAAATTACATACCACGAGGTTTATGTATTCCGTGCATTGTGGAGGATCAATCTGTGATACTATTTTATGTAAATATAGCAAAATAATCTTTAAATAATAAAGTTTGGGGATGAAGAGAGGAAAAATTAGAGTTCTAATCATCTATGTTTAACTGTTGATGGAAAAGAATTCCATAAAACAAAAAAATTGAGATTTGGAGTTGACTAAAGTCAAGTCTAATGCTGTAATTTCTTTACAATAGATTTTGAGAATTAATATGGCAAATAGTTGTATTTGTTAGCAATTAAAAGTGGTATTTAACGATTAACAAAAAAATAATATTAAATGGTACAAGTTGGGGGATTTAAATCGAAATTTTCAAGCAAAATCTTGGAGTAGTCCAAGTCATACCTAAAATTAGATAAATTATAGCGGCCAAAGTTTTTTTTTATAGAAGATAGAAATAACTTTCCTACAAAAAGTGATTTATCTTTGGCAGAAAAAATGTCAAGGATAAAATTTGAGAAAATCCTTGTAGTTTTTATCTTTGGCAAATGCAGTCTCCATACTTGCAGATTTATCGATCTTGTCAATACCCTTATATTGTCTCTCAAGGCCTAATGATGTTTAACCATTAACAAAAAAATAATAAAAATTGTACAAATTGGGAGGGGCGTTAAACTGAAAATTCCAAGTAAAATCTTGGAACAATACAAGTCATAGCTAAAATTAAACAAATCATAGCGACTAAGGTTCTTTCATAGAAGATACAAATAACCTTCCTATAAAAAGTGATATTTATCTTTTGCAGAAAAAACGCCAAAAATAATAAAAATTGGAGAAAGTCCTTGTAATCTTTGTCTTTGGTAGATGTAGTCTCCATATTTACAGATTTATTGAACTTGTCACCGCGCTCATATTGTCTCTCAAGGCCTAATTGTCAAATGAAATAGTTTAGGAACCAAAACAGAAGAAAGGAAGTCTATAGAGGGCTAGAAGGAGCTTAGGCCGTTATTTAGGAAGAAGAAGAAAAAAAATAGATGTACTATTCATGAATAATAACCCAAGTTGGCAATTAATATATAGATATAAGGTGGAGGTAACGAAAAATTTAATATTGATCTTAATGCCTTTTTGGTACGTGCTAGGGATGTCAATAGGGGAAGAAGGAATTTATACTTTGAATCAGTTGTTACAATTACAAACCTTAGTTACTAGGTTAGAGCATCAGGCAAAGTTTCACTTTTTATGGAATCTAACAAGTTTCCAATCAACTATCAGATCTTGGTATGCTTTTAGGACCCTTAAAATTGCGGACAAGAATTTGCTCATTGTAGCCCTTGGTTGGGATCCTTTTGTTTGGTTCCTTCTTTCAAATTGAAAGTGGGAAGGGTATCCCTAGCCCTTCGCCTAGTTGCTAAAGACCAAAGGGATATGACAGAAGTCAGGGATAGAGATTCGAACCATAATTTCCTAATTTTCCCGTATAATGTCTTAATGCTGATTCAGGTACTTTAAGAGTCTCAGAAAAAGTGAGTATTCCCTCTTCTTTTACATATGAGTACCTATTAACTCTTATATTTTGTATAGATGTTTCTATTAAAAAAATGAGAAAGATGGGCCTTATTAATCACTCACTATTCCCAACGTTATAGGTTTTGATTTTCCTATTGTGATAAAGAGGATCTCGGTTGAGTTGAATGCTAGATCAATTTGAGATTTTGGGATACAAGACTTAAACTCAAAGGTTAGGTCGACACAGTTTTTGACCCAGCCAGCCCAATATGCCTTTACCGGGTTGGGCTTAGGCCCACTTTTAGGCTGCGTATAATTGTAAATACTTGGTGCATTTATTTTTTAATGAATAGTTTTTTCCATATGTCAAATTTGGTTCTTGCGACATGGATGACTTAAGCTTACCTAATTTTATTCATTTTCCGAAAGTTCCTATTTAGCCGGAAATCTTCCTAATTTCAATATTGTTTGTATTAAGGTGTATAGAATACACCTGTTCTAGCCTAAAATGACTCCATGTACTCCATAAATATAAGTTGTGTGACATGTCATCTAACCTTATCCAAATAATGAAAAGATTTATAATTTCGAAAATAATTTCCACACACAATTTATAATCACAAGTAGTAACAAATTACATAGCCAATTTTAAATTTGAAGTGTATCTTTTTCTTCAAAATCCGTTAAATGTAGTAATAAATATCGAGAATAGGAAGGGGAAATCTTACGGCTTAAAAGCCTTCGGTGGCCACCATGAGAAAAAGAAATAATAATAATAATAAAAGTTATTGATGTGCCTTGAATCATTGCTTCGGACATAGGCCTTCACTTGTAATTGTAGATTTTATCATTATGGACTTCATAAGCAATTTAAAAGTTCATCTTAATCGAGAGTAGCAAATTAGTTTAGGATCAATTTTACTTCTCAGCTTTTACATTCAACTTTTTTGTTTTAGTGATCAGAATCATTATAAATTTAACTTTAGTACTGAAGTTCTATTTATAAAAAAAAAAATTTGTGAAAAGAAAATGACCATCTCAAATTGATCAAGAAGAAAAATTAATAATCTAAAATTTTGATTATTAATATATAAAAACGAAAGCATAAGATTAAGTTTAAATTATAGATTTAAATCTTGATTTCACATAATATATAAAAAATAAAGCATAAGAGTAAGTTCCAATCTTAGAGTGTGAGAGTATAATTAGTACCAAATCTTATTATTAGTAAAAAAAATAAGCTTAATTACACTTTTATACGTGCCGACTTTTTTTTTTGACTCTCGCAAAAATAAAATTGTCTTGCATTTATATGGAAAAAACTATAAAAAAAATAATTACGCATTTTAAAATTTATAATATAGTTTCGGAATTAAAGATTGAAAATGTAATTAATAGAAAATTTGAAAGGAGAAACTATAATTGACCAAAACATTTTAATATCTGAAAATCGACTAACACCAACTCCCGAAGTTGAACTTCCGCTAATCCGAAAGCAACTAAGGGTGACCCACTAACCTCCCCGTAAAAGGGACGCCGTTTGCAGCTTGTCGGTGTAGTGACCACGGACCAGAATGGCGCGTGACGGCAAAAGGCAGATGGTTTTAGAGTGAAAATGCAAAAGGCAGAACTATGGCAAAACTGTCGAATAATTCACTAATGTATGCATTCTGCCTCAATTTGGCAGCTGATTTTTTTTTTGTGGCTGATTAATTCACTGATGTTTCAAATATGGAAAAATAGACCACTAATGAAAAATACGACATGGGTGGAATATTTCTTTAAATTTTATATAATAATAAAATAAAACAATTAATGATGGTCAAATTGGGTCATAATCCAATGACCTGATATAATGAGGGCCAAATTCCTTGGTCGTAAAGGGAATGTTAAGACCCTATTATCAACTCCAAATTCAACTTAAGTGTAATTTGGATGCAGTTCTAGTATAGTCATTAAGGTTTTAATACAAATTTAACTGATCGTGGCCAATTTGAGTTGATTTCTTAACACGAGTGGTTTATTTGCCTAGAAACAACACTAGTGGAAAAATCGAGCTAAAATATGAACAATAGTGGTTCTTTTGTGCTTTGACTTTTTTTTTTCTTTGTCTTTTTGGCTTTGTTTACAGTGGTTTTTAGAGAATCCTGAACAATTCCTGAAACTGAAAGCCAAAGGTGATGACTTTTTAAAACGCAAGGTAACATATGAACGAGTCGTTTTGTGTGGTGTGTTTCCTGGCAGTTCTCTGGTTCTGTTTTCATTTCCAGATCCAATCTTAGCGCACCGACACGACAATCCCCAGCAGCAGCAACAACGTCTTTGGATTCTGGGCCAGGTTCTGTCTTGCAAAATTTCTCTAATTGGTCGCATTCTCGTAGCAAATTCTTGCCCTTTCTGGGTTTTTTTTTCCCTTCTTCTTGTAAATTTTTTATTCTGGGTGTTCTACTTATCAGTCGGATCTTTGGTCTCTCTTTCCGCATGTGTTTATTTGTTGCTTGATTTGTCTTGCCGGTGTTTTTGTTTTTGTTCAGATACTGGTGGCATGTCAGGTTTTATTTGTTGAGTTTGAGATTCCCCATTTTTAAATGGTTTCAGGTGTTTCCTTTTTTGGGTAATGAATTGACATTGGATTTGAAATGCTGAGATTTAGTGTCCAGGGATTTGAAACTTTTATGTATAAATAGTTTTGCCTCTGTGTGTGTGTGTGTGTGTGTTGGTCTTTGTTGGTTACTTGATTCAGGTTTTGTTTCCAGATTACTAGTTGTGTGTTATGTGCTTAGGATATGTTTTACGTGACCGAGATGCGTTGCAGTGCAATTCTTCACTAGTGCATCCCGAAAACAGAACGAACTGTGAAGAAGTTGCTATACTGTCGTGTAGGCATGTTGTTCTTAGTTTGAGATTTAATCTTTCAAGAAATTTGATTGTAACATCTAATTGGTAGAATCTTACATGTTGAAAATTGTGGTTGTTTATATATAAATATTGCCTTTGAAGGGTCGAAGTGTATTGTTTCTTGCTGGACGATTGATCAATTGATTTATTATGCTGACGTGCTGAGTATGTTTGGCATTTTAGTTGACAGGAAGTCATGTTCAAGCTATCACCTCGCAGGAGCCAAAGATCTAAAGGAGGATTGAAGGTGAAGCATGCCCTGCAAATCTGTGTTTTGGTAGGGGTTTGCATATGGTTGCTTTACCAAGTTAGGCACTCCTATGACAAGAAGGCCGATAGCATAAAATCGGGGAAAGAAGTCTTGAAGTTAGGGAGGAAGAGCCTTCCTCAAGATGATGAACCAATTGTTAGAGATGTTAGGCCAAAGGAGGATGAACAGGATGAGATCAAGCCTGAGGAAACAATTGGAAGAAATGCTGGAGAGGATGATTTGATACGTGAGCGTGTTGAGGATAACACAGAAGGGGAAGAGCACCGAGAAGATGCAATAGATGGAGAGGGTGGCGAAGAGAACCATGAGAATATTAGTGGAGAGAAGGAAAGGGAGGACAAGGAGAGCGAAGAAAGCAAGCAGACTAACAGTGAAGAGAAGGAAACTGAAGAAAACAAAGAAAAGGAAAATGATGATAAGGAGGGTGAAGAGAGTAAAGATCATGCAGCGAGTGAAAATGAGGATAAGGAAAATGAAGAGAGCCGTGGTGCTGAGAGTGAAGAGAAAGAGAATAAGGAAATGGGGGATGAAAGCGGTTTGACAGAAGGGAAAGAAGAAACTGAAAAGAACAGTAGTGAGTTAGAGAACTCAGGTACTTCAGATGCTCAGACACATGATGGTGATGAACGGAGTAATGCTGAAGCAAGAGAGGAACATTACAAGGGGGATGATGCTTCCAGTGAAGTTGTGCATGAAACTCAACATGTTGCAGAAGAGAATGGCCAGGGCAATTCAGGAAGTTCCAATAATGCAGAACAGTCAGAGAATACAGGGAAAAACGAATTTCATCAGGAGAACCCGACGAATACAAATGGAGGAGTAACTGCCCTTCAGGATGAGTCTGGTCCACATTTGGAGCAGATGGAAACAACCGAAAAGAACGAACCCAAAAACAGTGAATGGACCAACCAGGATGCATTGAAGGAAGTTTCCAATCAATCTTCCACAACAGCAGCAGAGTCAAATGAACGGCAACAAGCAAATCCTGAGTCCCAGTTGGATGGAACAAATTCACAATCTAGTATGACTCAGGATCAAAATATCAAGGAACAGCAAACTGAGGGATCCAACTCAGTTGCAAGCAGTGAGCAGTCGGAACCAAAAGCCAAACCTTCTGCAAATGATGCTGGAAATGGAGCCAATGGAGGATCTACAAATTCTTCCGGTAACAGTGATTCTGTTGAAAGCAATGGACAGACTGGGAACTCCAACACTTCTGGAGGAGCTGGTAGTGAGAACCAGAATGATTCAAGTGGTCAATCCAATGGTAACGCTTCTGAGAATAAAGAACAATACTCAAATACAAATACCAATTCTGATGCAGGTCGGAATGGGAATGGAAATACTTTTCAAGGCAGCACCGAAAACAACACCAGTGGAAATGAGAACTCTCAAAACAATGCAAATACCCAGAGCAACACTGAGAACAATGGAAATAAGGATGCGGTGAATAGTGAAAGTGGCCATCAAGGCAGCACTGAGAACCAGAACAGTGGCAGCAGTGAGAGGACCAATAACAGTGGAGCTAATTCATATGATAGCCAGGGCAACACAAACGACAGTCAGGGTGATGCCAACAATCAGAGTGAATCCGGCACCAATGGCAATCCAAACCAAGATGTTCAGAGCAACAGTAACAACAGCAATGAAAACGTAGATCAGGGGAATGCCAACAGTGACGGGAATGCTGGTCGGAATGACACTGGGCGAGGTGATAATGGAAATGGTAGCAAAGGTGGAGAATCCAACCAGAAGGATGCGAACTCATCCATGACTTCAAACGCACAAGAGGAGAAAGATGCTGCTTCCAATGCTGAGAATGACATTGGAGCCACCCAGAACAACTCCTCGGAATCTTCCATTCCTGAAGAAGTTAAGGAGGCTCGAACAGACCTGGGAACTTTGCCAGATAGTGGAAGCTCAACGAACAAGCAGGAGAACGCAGCTGCTGAGTAAACACGTCAAATGAAGTAGTGTTCTTAACTATGAGATCTTCACTGTGTAATGATTTAAATTTTTGTAAGTTTGTGCCAGAGCTGAGTAGCCAACATCACGTAAGGTTTTCTTTGGCCTTGTGTTTCGTCGCGAATATAATTTTTCTCAAATTTTAGTATCCATTCCGTGATTTGGTACCCACGTCGTTAATTCAAAGGAAAATTTTTGAAGCATCAGCTTCGTTTAAGTTCTAGTTCTTTGATGTCCACTGCAATCCAAGATCAAGTTCGAGCCTTTATAATTTAGGAACTAACAGAAAGATAATTGCCAAAAACATGTTTTAGGGGGAGTTATAGAGCTCCAAATGGTTTTAGCTCGAAGAACAAGTGGGTTATTACTTCTGTTATTTCTTGCCTTGAATTTTGATGGACTTGGTTCAATCCGAAGACCCACTATCATTTGTTTTAAGGTCCGTTTTTATGACAAATTTTTCCTAGGAATTATGTGGTACAAGTGGAGGGCTTGGGCCGATAGGCTTTTATAGAAAGAGGTTTGTGCTTTGTTTTGCCTGGCCCTGTGCCCATATACAGTGAAACAAGGCTTCCTATTTTGAGGATTCATTTTTCCTTTATTGTGCTTCCTTTTCTTTTCTTTTGGTAGTTAAAAACACCAATGTAAGGCATAAGGGTTAGGATGTACTCATATATAAGAAAAAAAAAATGAAATGATAGCTTACCCCCTTTTTCAGGATCCGAAAGGTACCTAAACCAATAATATGGTATTACATGTTAGTGTTGTGCCAAAAAAGCCAATCATGAGATGATTGTATTTTTGCACATTGAATCATGATATTTTATTGAGGCATTAATCCAGCAATTTTGTTTGTTGTTTTGTTTCTGCGTAACGTAATAAACATAATTGTAACCCTAGAATAATGATATTCTTAAACGTCCCTAGTCTAGTATTATTGTGGAGCGGGTTGCAATAATACATAATGACTAGCATATATGGAGACTAATATGAGATATGTAGTCTACATATGGGTACAAGTTGGAGAACTTGTGTACTGGACCGACCCACCATGAGAACACTTCATGGATAGTTATATGAGTGTCATAAGTGATTCTCATAGTGATCATGGTATATGTAGTCCTTCGACCTAAGATCATCAAGGTTTCCTATATGTGAGTCACATACTGTGATACTTTCCTTTGTTGCTCGTAACTGAGTGAACTTGAAGGAGGTCATTGGGTATGTCACATATCATGCGGAGGGATTTGTATGATCAAGATGAGATTTGTCCCTCCTATGTAACAGGAGTGATATCTTTGGGCCCCTTGATAGAGTGAGACTTAGAAAATGCATGGTCATGCTCCGATGAGTTGATATATGATATCAATGTCGTCAGTTTAAGTTGGTCTACTCGGTAATCAAGAAACCAAAGATTAGGCTATACGAGAGTGACACATTTCATGTCTCGTGCTTAGTCTTGATATCTTGGACAAAGGGATAATGGCATATATCGATGATGATCATAAAGGTTTAGTCGATTCACCGACAATCTTGTCACTTGGGTAGCAATGATGTGTTGCTAGACACCGCTCATTGTTTATGATCATAAATGTGATTTATGATCATTGCCAACATGGCAAGAGCCTATTGGGTCGCACACATAGAGCTATTTGGATCATTAGAGTGCATGAGCTAATTATTTGGGTTATGGTTTCACTTTAATTTCGTATTAATAATGGGCCAAGGAGTTGAGCCATTATTAAGCCCGAAATTAAATCCTAATTGAATTAGGGCTTTGAAACCCATTAGGCCTGGAAGTTGAGTATCACTATAAATACAACTTTTAAGTGAGAAATTTGCAGGTCTCCTTGCACTAGCCTCCCAAAAGGACAACCGCACTCTTCTCTTACAATTCCTTGGAGGACGCAAGCTAGCACTGCGAGCGCAAGAGAAACGCATCTGCCGGGACGTGGTGGAAGCGTGGTGATCTCGAGAGGCTCGTGTGGATACCGTAGAGAGCCTGAACACGTCAACTGTTCAGGTTTTGTGATTCGACTCTACAGTTGAGTGAGAGATTTCAACCGAAAATTAGGTATGAAATTTTCGAACACCCGGTTTACCCCATTTCACTTGGATCCTGGAGGGTTTCGGTTAAATTCCGTTGCGCTGTTTGGCTCCCGAAACCCAACATTACATGGGGTAATGGAGACGCTAATTCAAGGAAAGTCGATATTTTAAAGAATGTCTCCTCTAATTTGGATGACTTACGGTCACAAAGGGACCTCAAATTAGGCCATCATATCAGCTCCTATGCTCTACTATCCACACTATCTTGATAAGAATTCAGATGAAGAAGTTTATGAAGATGATAGTCCAACAATTAGGCTGCCCAAATAAAAAGAAATAAATGTTGGGAACTATGTTTGAAAACAAGGTTAGGTATTATTATACACGGAAAATTATAAAAATTCCTCTTGAGGTTTGGTGAAATCTACACTTATATCCTCTCTATTTCAAATACCAATAGTTACCCATTGCAGAAGTTGACTTCGTTATTCATCGTTACCAAATAAGAGCAAAAATAACTGACTTTGCCCTCCAAGCATTCTTCCTTAGAGACTTTGCCTCCTAACTAATCAAACCAATTAATTTGGGAGAAGAAACATCAATCCACTAAAACCTCAAGAAAATCAAACAACTTTCTGATTCCATTTGAAGACGATTAGGCATTAACCCAGCCTCGCGCGACCTCGTCTGAATGGTGCATGGTGTTAGGCACATAATTCACTGGTCAAATTTGTTGACTTTTTGGCAACTTTGACCGCAAATTACTTGCATTTCTTCCATTTTATTTGAGTATTTTCTTGACTTTTTGACTTTTTGGCTTTTTACAAGTTGAATGGCGATGTGGATGTAGCGGTTTAGAGTGGGATCGAGCAAGCCGGAGATTAAGCATGCGAAGTTGATGAAGACAGAATAAAGCATTGGCGACGCATCGCCACCGTTAGCGATGTTTTGTGGATTTTGGCCAATTGGCGACGCGTCGCCGTCATCTTGACCCAATTGGCGACGCGTCGCCAACGTCTACTATGTTTCGCTGAACCTCACAATTTCGATGGTCCCCCACGCCTTCCTACCTGATGACCTATCTTTGGGAGAGGGAATTTTATCCTTTTAGGGTTTTGGAGGCAAATGAGAGGGGAGAAAAGGCCTGCGGTATAAATAGGGGAAGGAAATGAAGAGCTCATCATCTACTTTGGCACCCTCTTTTTCTCATCTCTTCTTGGGATTTCCAACATTGGAGAAGGCTTGAAGCTTGAAGAAAGAGACTAGGAGTCTAGGAGGCTTAGACTACTAGAATCCATCTTGGGTTTCATCTTTTCCTTCTCTCATTTAGTTGGATTTTCATGGTTTGTTTGTTTATGGGTTTATTGTTGAACAACATGATGGATTGTGAGTAGGTTGTTTCATCTCTCTAGGATGACATCTCTTTGTCTTGCTATTCAATGGATTTCTATTGCTTTTTGATGGATATGGATCACTTGTGTTGCCTATTCTTATGTTCAATGTTTGTGTGTTGAATGACCACCTTACACACATTACCAATCCCACTTAGTTCTTGAGAGAAGAAGAAATGGGATAGAAAAGAAGAGTAGGGCATAATGGGTTTATTAGATTAGAGATAATCTAGGAATTCATTAGGTGTTTAAAGGAGGGTTAAGGCTTAATCCATCTTAGGTTAAAACATGTGCTTGAGAAATGCCTTGTTTAATCATGGGTGAGAAAAAACTTGTCTTGAGAAAGGGGTTTTTGAACCTTGAACCTCAAACCTCCTTACCACACAAGGGGTGAATATCCTAGGGCTTCAATTAGCTTGGGCAGCAAGGGAAGGGAGTGGAATCTTAGGGGGATGGTTTTTGCAATTTTAGCATCTTAGACAAGTCACTTTTAGCACCCCTTGCATTCCTTTAGCTTAACATCTCACATTGCATTAGTAATTAGCAATTACATTCACTCTATCTTGGTACTTTTCCATGGTAGTTTAGGTAGTTGGAGTAGTTAAAATTCAAATCAAGGTAAAATCTCATTATCTCTTAGGACGATACCCATGTTTGCCTTTTAGTACATGACGACACCGTATACTTGCGGGTAAATAGGAGTTATAAATGAAAAGCTATTGGGTTTACAACACATGGCTAAATTTGTTTTATTCTGATTGTTTTGGTTTTGGATGGTGGGCGTCCAAATTCGTTTATTATGACTATTCTAGTTTCAAATGATTGTTATTTTACGTGATTTGTTGTTTTTGAATGATTTTTCTGATTTTTTTCCCTATAATTTCCTAGTTGAAAGTGATGGTATTAGTAGCGAGTTTCATGGCAAGGACAGAGAAAAGGAGGTGGATGAGGCAAATGGGTGAAAGGGGCAAGATCGTTAGATGCATAACTTGGGGGCGCAAATTTTCTAACAAATAATGTTAGGAAGGCAATGTTTGACATTACCTTATTTTTGTGGTAATGGTGCATAACAGTGTTAACTTGGCAGGAGATAATTGTACATATTTGAAACAGTAGAGCTGAAATTGTAGATTTCACCAAACCTCTGAAAGTTTTTGTAATTTTCCCTATTATCTAATATCAAAGGTAAAAAAATCTCTGGAAACTAAAGGATAAAACTTTATCTGTTGATATAGTTAAAGACTTTCCTATTCAAATTCAAATTAATGGACGATTTGCGTAGAGTTCTATATGAATAAATGACCATGGTTTATCGGTCTTCAGTACTTGATAGTTGAAATAAGGGAAACAAACTTTCATCCATAGAGAGCCACTTTTAATCAAATATTATCTTTTTTTGTGACTATTAATTATATTTAATATTTATCCTTCTCAGGGATGGGTATAAAACTAGCTACTCATGGAGTCATCTACTAAAATTGCTCTAAACATAAGGTTCTATAGTATCTTAACCAAAAGTTTTTCACAAATTATAATATTATTAATCAGCAACACTTGATAACTTGTTGAATATTGCATGAAGTATTTTAAATACAAGAAAGAGATGCCATTCAGGAATTGCCAGATGGGTGAAAGGAGTAATAATCTACCAAAGGAGAGGTTCGTGTTTAATTAGTTAGTTGTTGAGCCAATCGCTTTGTTGAATATGTGACTATGAAGCTAATAATATGGACATAGAGTTATTGCAGTGGATTAGAATCAACAAACAAATTATTTTTATTGTTCTTATCAACAAGAAGAAAGTTAAAAACAAATTGATTTGGTTGGTTGTTGTTAGGAGATTTTAGCAAAGTTGTTGCTAATTTTTAGCTTTGGTAGTTAGTTCTCTATATGTATAAATTACAACCTTGTTGCTTAATAAAATGTGTGTCATTCTAGCCTTTTTTTTTTTTATATTCTTTACATACATACTTTGAAAAAAAAAAAACTAAGGAAGCAATATCAAAACTTTCTTCCAAAGGGACTTGTAAGATTGAAAGATTCCAAACACAATCCAAAATAGCTTTTACCTATCCTACACAACACACAAACCCCTACAAACCGTTTGAAATGGATTCAGAACTTGCATTCACTACTTTTGCACCATTAGTGTTTGATGGAACAAATTATCAAATTTAGGCTATTTGTATGCAAGCCTATTTTGAAGCCAATGATCTATGATAAGTTATTGAAGAAGATTATGAAGTTCCTCCACTGTCAAATAATCCAACTCTTACATAAATCAAAAGTCACTAAAAGAAGAAGCAAAGAAAATAAAAAACAAAATAAACCTATTTGCAACAATTTTTTCCACAATTTTAACTAGAATAATGACATTGAAAACAAACAAGGAAATCTGGGATTTTTTTTCAGTAGGAATATGGAGGAAATGAAAGGGTCAAAGGGATGCAAGTACTCAATTTGATCAGAGAATTTGAGATACAGAGGATGAAAGACTCAGAAATAATCAAGGACTACTTTAACAGATTGATTGGTATTGCTAATAGTGTAAGGCTTCTTGGTACCAAATTTGATGATTCTATAATAGTTCAAAAAATTTTAGTTATAATACCTAAAAGATTTGAATCTACAATTTTATCTCCCAAGAATTCAAAAGGATCTATCTCATATTACTTTGGTAGAATTATTAAACACATTACATGTACAAGAACAAAAGAGGCCCATGAAGCATGAAGAATTTGTGGAAGGTGTTTTTCAAATAAAATCACAAAAATAACAATAGTGAAATCAATACAAAAACCATGGCAATAACCACAATGTTCAAACTTTTCCACCATGTCTCTACTATAAGAAAACCAATCCTTTATAAAACAAAATGTTAATGGAAGCTAGATGCAAGACACCATAAGTGTGGTCAATTGGGGCATATGGAGAGAATATGTAAGTCTCACCAAAATGTGTAAAAAGCTAAACAAGCTGAGAATCAACATCAAGAAGAAGAGTTATTCACAATATCATGTCTGACCACCTATAACTCAACTGAAAGTTGGTTTATTTACAGTAGTTGCACAAATCACATAAGTTATGATCAAGAACATTTCAGAGAAATCGATAAGAGTTTTGTCATCAAAGTTAGAACTGAAAATGAAGATTATATTAAAGTTAAAGCAAAAGGACATGAGCAATTGAATGGCACAAAGGTTTAATTTCTGCTATTTTTTTTTTCCTGAAGTTAATCAAAATCTATTGAGTATTGGTCAATTGCTTGATAAAAGGTTAAATGTGTTGTTTGAAAACAAGTGTTACATGATTAAAGATCCTATAAATAAACAAGAGTTCAGTGCCAAAATGAAAAATAAAAGCTTTGCTTTGGACTTTATGAGAAAGGAAGCTAAAGATTCCTTAAAGTTCAAGGTCATCGAGAAATGCACTTCTTACAATGAATATAACAACTTGCTTTTTGATCTCAAGGACTTCGAGGAAAAGGCCTTAACTGAGTTCAAATAAAAATTTGATGTTACTATTCTCCAAGGCAACTTGCCTAAAAAAACAGAGGACCAACCACAACTGGATGTAAAGACAGCATAAGATGATGACAAGGCAGTAATAGAGAAAGAAATTGAAAGGGGACATCTTTCTTTTTTGTGCCTCTCTTCTGCGCTACAAAGGCTTGGAAGTGACTGGTTTTGTGTTTTTCAAGTTCTTAAGGGTAAAGATTTTAAAGTAGGCAACATTGCTAAAACACTTAAAAAAACCCTCAAATGGAATCCTAGCTATGGAGGAGGCCCAATCTGTTATTCTATAAGAACTATCTTTAAAAGAGACCATAGCCATGACAGAGATAAGAAATTTGAGTGTGAAGGTTAGAGTATGCACCTCCAAAATCAATGAGGATTGTTGAATGTGTCACTGTGAAGCTAATGATGTGCACATGGAGTTGTTGCAATGGATTAGAATCAACAAATTAATTATTTTTATTGTTCTTATTAACAAGAAAGAAGTTAGAAACAATCTGATATGGTTAATTATTATTAGGAAATTTTTAGCAAAGATGTTACTAGTTTTTAGCTTTGGTAGTTAGTTCTTTAAATATATAAATTAGAAAATTGTTGCTCAATAAAATGTGTGTCATTCTAGGCTTTCTTGTTTTTATATTCTTTACATGTATACTTTGAAAAAAATAACAAGCTTACCAAGGCAATGATTAGTGTAGCAGATAACAGTGAGACTTAATAATTCATATCACTATAAGAGAAACGTGAAAAATTGATTGAAAGAGCTAGGTTTTTTGCGACTGATAGTTTGGTAAAAGGTGAAATATCAATTGATTGATGATTGATTCATCGGTTTGTTTTTCATATTTTTCTTGTAGTGTGTGTGTATTATCCATAAAAGCAATGATACTTATAGCAAAAAAAAAAATTTATTGATTCTCAATCTCTTAAATATTCGCATCAATCCTTAAAGGAAAAATAAAATAGAGAAAGAGAGAACGACATATAACAAAAGACAATTAAGGAGTGAAATTATTGTTCTCTGATTGTGCTTGTTGTTTTAGCATAGAAAGCTCTTTAAGATGGTTCTTTAGTTTTGCTTCAAACTTGTCAATTGTTGCCCCAAGAATTAACATCTCCTCCATTGCCAAGTCATCGACTTGCTTCCCAAACATCGATTCACTCATCTTCTCCAATGTCATTTGCTTCAGTATCTCATCCGCGCTTGGCGTTTTAGCCTTAGTAGGCTCTTCACGAACGCGATCATTTTGTTGTTCTAGCTCATAGTTGGTTGCCTCATCTTCCTTAGAAATTAAGTTGGGAATGATCCAGGTTGAAACAAGGACAACCATAACCAGAGCAAAGTAAAAGGTTTCAAGTTTTCTAGCCCTTTTGCCCATGTTTGTGGATATGATGAAGAGGAGAAATCTATACTGTTTAAAACTTGTAAATCAAAATGATCAATTTTGTACAAACAAACAACAATTTATACTAATTTTTGACAACTTTGATGATGTTCTAAGTAAGGCCCCAGTGTTTCTTTGTTGGCTATGTCCATTTCTAGATATGAATTGATTTTCTAGTCATTGAAGTACTAACAAAATCATGTAATGTTTCATTGTATATCAAAATTAATTGTTAGTAATTAAATTTAAACAGATATGGTACCAAAAAAGAAATCTTTAAATTGAAGCAAAGAAATGAGAAAATTTTAGATGTGATGTCATCTTGAAATGAGTAAAAATGGTAGTTGTCCAAGTTAGTTTGACTATCATATAAGTCTAATTTTACTATTTCAATCATATGAGTTATTTAAATTCTATATGATTAATTTTCTACAACACTAGGGTACTTACAAAGTTTACAGATAGGCATAAGGCTTATGATCTTTCATTAAAGTATTTTGAGGCTAAATAAGGAAGTTAAAACTTAACCTACAAAGGCTCTTCAAATGGAGTGATTAGAAACAAAGTTTTCTAAAATATCAAATTAGTTTCTTAGAGAAGAAGCAAAGACCCTTAATAAAATTTTAATTGAAGCATTTACACAAAAACAGTAGAAAAACTTGTCAACCAAACCAAAATATGTATTTACAAGATCCCCTTTTCCAATAGTATAGCTAGCCACAAAAATTTGTAGGTCAAGGGACATGAAAGTTTATGTAGTTGGTAGCATTCATATTGACATATACAGATTACATCTAAACTCAGAAATAGAATACCTAAATAATTAAACAATCATGTTAGGGGTAAAATCTTCAAAATCTTAGTAAGGATTATAAAGTAAAATATTAACAACACAAAATAACAATGGCAATAAAAGTACAGTGTGTGCTCTCAGTTGAGTCCAATTGAAGTTGATCAATTTATTATGTACTTAGCTATTTATATTTTCACTTAGCAACAATTCATCACTGTACAATTTTATATACTAGTAAACTTATGGCAATTTCAATTTTACCAACATTAAGTGCTATCGGAAAAGTGCCTAATTTTAGCAGTGCTAACTAGGGTTACACTGCATTGTGATCTATAACTACTTGTGTTTATAAGAATTGGCAGTTTGGTCACACTACTTTTTATTCTAACAATCAATAGAAAAATGCACTTAACTGACTTAAAAAGTTTCACTTTTTAGTCAATTTAGCCCTCAATGTTGAATTCTTGCATTCTTTTAATAGTTTAACATCCTTAACAACAAAAAGCTTCAGCTTCCTGATCAAGTCTCTAATAATTCCCCTTACCTTGAAAATTTTAGTTCCCCAAATTCTTCAATAGTTAAGGAATTATAGTAGGGTCGTTCTGTTTCCAACAGTGGCCTTTTTCCTCTGAATAATTAGACAACTGAACCTTAAGCATAATCCACTTGCTTCTTTCATTCCTGGCTTGTTTATCCAAAATCTTCATTTTCTATTCCTTACAAGTAAAATTTGCAACTCTAGATACTACCTCAAGTCTATTAGTATATGTTTGGGTAATAAGAAAAATTGGCTTGAAAAGCTAATCAAATATGAATATTTTAAAGATTTCTAGGCTGGCATGCTACAAAAAATTTGAGACCAGATTTTTTATTTTTATCAGCCTATACCATTTGCTTGCTGCAACATGCCATTGGCAGGTCATCTAAAACAAAACCTATATCAAAAAAGAAAAAAGAGAAAAGAAAAGAAAGAAAAACAAGTACAACAAAACCAGCTCTATTCCATTTGTCTAAAACCCAGGAAGAAAAAACTCTCCACGCGACACGAGTTTGGTTCAATTGGGTGGACCTTGTTTGCAATCCTTGAGCAAATCAACAACTCTTCTCATGGAAGGTCTGTTAATAGGAAGTGCAGAAGTGCAGAGAAGGGCCACATTCAGAACTTTCTCAATCTCTCTATACTCGGATTTTGATGCCTTCATCCGGGGATCTATCAACTTGGTAATGTACGAGTTTTGGGGTGGTGAAGAAGATATGGCAGCTTCCGTCACCCATTTCACAATGTCCTTGTTGCCAAGCAAAGGCCTCTTGCCCGTGATTAGCTCCATCACCACCACCCCGAAGCTATAAACGTCGCTCTTCTCGCTTACCTTGAGCGTGTATGCGTACTCTGCAAGAAAGTACAATTCATGTCAAACATATTTACTTGGTTACATTGCATTGTGTATTTCAGTTCAACTCACCGGGTGCAATGTAGCCATAAGAGCCGGCAACCCGGGACATGGCGGCCTCCTCCCCGTCATCGGCCTCCAGCTGCAGCGTCTTCGCCAAGCCGAAATCCGCCAGGCGCGGCTGCATTTCCTGGTCCAGCAATATGTTGCTGCTCTTGACATCCCGGTGCACAATAGCAGGCACACAATCTTGGTGCAAGTAAGCTAGCCCCTGGGCAGTGCCCAGTGCTATTGTGAACCTCGTAGGCCAATCCTCTAAACCTGCGCACTTCTCTCCGTGCAAAGCCTCTCCCAAGCTTCCCTTCTCCATGTACTCGAACACCAAAACCCTCATCTCCTCCCCGGAGAGACACATGAGCAGCCTCACGATGTTGCTATGACGGATCCGCCCCAGCGCCGCCGTCTCCGATCTAAATACCGCTTCTGTTTCCGCCTTCTCGGCCCCATCCCACAGCAACTTCGCTGCCACTGTTTGGCCCGTTTTCGGCTTCACTCTGTAAACTCGGGCCGACCCACCTGACGCAATTGCGTTCCCCTCCGTCAATGACCTGAGTATCTCGTCGCCGGTGAAAGCGACCCGTTGAAACACCGTCACCTTGTACGGCGTCTTGTTCTTCTTGCGGAAAATGGATCGGTTTTTCAAGACCCATGCGAATAGCGCTAGAAGAAGCAACCCGCAGGCGATTAAAACGGCTATGCAGTAGAACGTGACAGGTTTGGATTTCGCGCATGGCGGTAGGGGCTCCAGATCCGGGCTGCAGAGATTCGGGTTACCCAAGAGACCCGAAACGAAAACTTCATTATCGAGACCTGAAGGAACTTCTCCGTACAACTTATTATTCGAGACGTTGAACTGGTTTAGCTTGAGCTTTATGAATTCCTTTGGAATTGGACCAGTCAGCGAGTTGGACGAGAGGTCCAGGAACTTTAATACGGGCAGATTTCCCAGCTCCGATGGGATTTTTCCGGTGAAGTTGTTGCTACCCAAATTCAACTCGGTCAAATCGGCCCATGAACTAACTGAACTCAGCAACTCGCCTCTCAACTCGTTTCCGTGCAAGTCCAGCTTCTGCAGCTTCTTCAATTCCGTCAGACACGACGGAAGTTCGCCGGAGAATCTGTTTCCTCTCAAATTGATTTCGATGGTTCGGCTCAACCCGCAAATGCCTGTGGGAATCGGTCCGGAGAAGTCGTTGTTGGAGATGATAATTTTGGTGAGCTTGGACGAGAGTGAACTGGGTATCGAACCCACGAATTTGTTGTTATTCAATTCGAGAAATTCGAGCACAGGTAGACCCCAGAACCTCGCCGGAACTTCGCCGGAAAACTGATTATCTGCCATTCGCACGTAATTAAGCGTTTTGCAGTAGCCGTAAAGTCCTGAGAATTCGCCAGAAAATCGATTCTTGAAAAGGACAATCCGTTCCAGCTTGTTTCTGTAACAGAGATATCTGGGAAATTCGCCAGTAAAATCATTGGTCGAAACATCGAAATCTTGCAACTCAGAATTTTTCCCAAGATTTTCTGGTAATTTACCTGTGAAGCTGTTATTGAAGAGCTTCAACTGAACCAAGTTGGGATTGGTAGCTAAAACTTCAGATATTTCTCCAGTGAAGAAATTGTCGTTTAGATTCAAAGATTCTAATAGCAAGGAAGAGACTTTTTCCGGCAACTCGCCGGTGAGATTGTTCTGGGACACGTCAAGCCGGAGCAGAGAGGTTAGGTTGGCTAAGCTCTCCAGTAATTCCCCGTACAATCGATTGTCGTACAGCTCAATTTGGATCACGCTTTTCAATGCCCCAAGGCTCTCCGGAATTCTTCCCGTCAGCAAATTGATGGACAAATCAAGATTCTTTAAGGAACCCAGATTCCCGATGGACTCCGGAATTTCTCCGACAAGATTGGTTCCACTGAGCCAAAGAACTTCCAGCTTCGACAAATTCCCGATTTCAGAAGGCAAACCACCTCGCTTGAATGGGTTGTAACCGAGCAAGAGGTGTGTCAACTCAGTCAGATTACCCAGAAATGGAGGGATGGTCCCGGTGAGTGAGTTTCCGGCGAGACGCAGACATTGCAGAGCAGGAAACTGACCGTAACGCTCCGGGATATCTCCTGTGAAGTTGTTGCTCGACAGGTCGAGCACCCGCAGCTGAGAGAACCCCGTCGAGAACTCCGGCAGCTCGCCGTCGAACACATTATCAGACAGTCTGAGCTCTTGGAGGTGAAAACAGGGAGCAAGGGAGCGAAACGAGAGGCTACCATTGAGATTGTTCCCCACAAGGTTGAGCTTTTGGAGGGTCCGAACCCAACAAAACCCGGACGGAAACCCGCCCGACAAACCCAACCGAGACAGATCGATTCCGATCACGGATTTGCTCCGATTGTCACATTCGACTCCAGTCCAGTCGCAGGGACTTTGATTGGAGGAAACCCAAACCCAGTCCTTCAATTTCCCTTCCGGGTCGATTAACTGGGTGTTTTTGACCCGGGTCAGGATTTCGAAGTCGCCATCGATGGAGAAAACCGAAGAAAAACAGAGGACATAGAGGAGAGAGACTAAGAAGTGGATAATTTCTGGAAATGGTCTCATTTCAGCCGAAGATCAAGCTCTAGAAGCCACGGAGAAAGAGCATAATATCTTCAGAAGCTTAAAAGCGTCTGCTTTTTTGCATGGGAAAAAGGTAACAAGTCGAGGGCGATTCTGATTAGTGAGGTTTTAAACGCGAAGTTAGATTCACATGGAAAGATCTTCTCTGATTTCAAATGGCCCAAAGGGTTTAAAACACGGGTAAAATGACATGGTCAGTCCTCATACTTTTAGATTTGTTCAAGTAATGTACAAATTCAAATAAAATTTTCCTTTCCTGTTCTGTAATAAACACACGTGACCCATAATCCACACGTCTGTTATCAATAAGATTAACCGGGCGCAACACGTCGAATCACGATAATTTTGTTTTTTTGTTATTTTTCTTTGGTACTTAGAACCTAATGTCTCACCATCACACCGATGGATAGTAAATGATTTTTTTTATCTCCTTTGGAGAAGGTGTGCTAGCACTATTGGGTATGCTTCCACTTCCGCACCGAAGGATCAATTACCATATAAATTATTCTATTTTATTCCTAATTTATTAATTATTTTGTTTTAGTGACAAATGAAATGTTTTTAATAGTTTTGCATGCACTGCTGCTGTCCTCTCAAGTGAACGCAAGGATTTTTATCGTGAAACTTGCCGCAAGTTTTGTACGGGTCTTTCCCAGACTTGGCTTTCTTAGCTTTGTTGTCATCGCCTTCTGTTTCAGGGGTAGCTGGCCTCTTGCCCTGGGCCTTGGTGCCTGAGGGCTTTCCCCTCTCATATCTGCCCTTGATATTGATAGGGTTCATCGATCTTTCTAACTGCTGTGCCTTTTGCACTGCCTAAGAATAAGTTCTAAATTTTGTAACTACCATAAATTTCAGCAAATTGGGCCTAAGCCCATCCACAAAACGAGCTATCTTAGTATGTTTTCGACCAACCAAGTATGGCGCATGTCGTGCCAATGCACTGAACCTTCTGGAGTACTCAGTCACAGTCATCTCACCCTGGGTGAGTCTCTCAAACTCCTACCTCTTGAGGTGCATCACAGCCTCACTAATGTATTCTCTTTGGAAGCTTCCCATAAAATACTGCTAGGTCAATAGCTTGGCTCTGTACTCAGACTTGCCATCATTTTCCTCCTTGAAAAAATCCTACTCATGATTCCACCAGATTTCCATGACACCTTTCAAATAATAAGATGCCAGATGCAGCTTAATGTCATCACTAGTCCATAGGGTTCAAAATATCTTATTCATTCAGTTCAACCAAAACTCAGCATCGTTGGCATCCCCCCTGCCATCAAAGTAAGGTGATCCTGCCCTTGGATCTGCCTAAGCATAAAAACCAGGGATCCCTCCTTCTGCTGCGCCTTAGTAACAGCAGACTTTCTATCTTGGCCATTGCCACCCCTCTAGGCAGCTAGCTCAAGATCTTGAAGGCTGGCCTCTAATGGCTCCTCATCCAAATCATCAACATCCTCAAGGTCTTGCCCATTGGCCTTGTGATTCTGGGCTTGTGCCAAGAGAGAAAATGTCTCATTTTGCCGATCTATACGATCCAGCATATGCAAGGTGAAAGTGTATAGAGCATCCAACGTGATGCCCTTAGCATCCTGCCTAACACCTCTACCCTGACCATCTTGGCCTGCATTAGCGGCCAAGTTATTCCTAGTGCAAACCATACTAAAGCTGCAAACAATTCACAAACACAAACAATGCAACACACAATCAATACTCATGATCATTAGTCCAACTCCGACTATAAACACAGGACTCCTATGGTGGTAGTAACCTAGACCTTTGCCCTTAGTATAACCTAGGCTCTGATACCAACTTTGAAGAATCGTCCTAATAAATGCCCATTTAGTACTTTAATTAGGCTAAATCATTTTGTTGCCCAATCCACACTCTTAATTAGGCCAGAATTGTTCCTCATTTCCAGGATCTTTTGTTGAGATTTACTATGTACATCTTAGCCACTTGACTAACGTTTAGTAATTACTTGAGAGTTAAGAAAAAAATTTACTTAGTTATAATAAAAACACTTAAGTTTATTAAATTAAGATAATAGTTTGGCGGGATTTAAAGAAAACATGAATAAAATATGTGTGGCCGTATAAGAAAACATTTTAATGCTCATGCAGCACAAGTAATATATCATGCCAAACCGTGGATGAAAACTACACTCATAGCAAGTAAATACTACGGTAACACAATATTTAATTGTTTTGCCTATCAACCTAAGCAAGTAATGTCATGGTTTGGTAAGCCTAACCGAAATAATAATAATACATGCCACGGTTATCCTAAGTCAAAGCCAATATCAGTAGACCTCCTACTAGCTACTACCACCGTGCTACAAAATATTCATGACCCAAATGATCGATAACCTACCTTTGCCCGGGAGAAAGAAACCCAAGTGAGGAGTGACTCAATAAGTCTTTGCCTGACTACCTTGCTGTACAAGGCAAATAAGTTTGGAGTTAAACTCTGACCATAAGTGCATGCAACATATAAAAAAATGAACATGTGGTGTATGCAAAATGTGCCTATGAGAAACTAACAAACAAATATCAAATAATAACTGTGGATTATTTGGCTCCAGCACAATGCTATCTACACAGTAACAATAAAGGTAAGTAAATGAAATCTTAGTAAGGCATTCTAAAACAAACAACACATAACAACATCACACATAATGGACCATATGCACATATTTCCAAGCATGCATAAACATTGCCCATAAATTATATAAGCATGCCATGAGCTTTTATGGCATGGAGTTATATAATAATGATCATATCATACCCTTTTTGGTCCATGACTCTCAATACTTCACATATAAGCAAACATACCAATAAACAAACAAACAAACAAAACAAAACACCCATTGGTCCATTTTTGCCTTTGAGCATGCATCCTTGCAATTGCCCTTGAGCTTGCCAGCTTTCACTAGCTCAAAACTCCCTTATTGTATGCAGCAGGGTTTGACCATATTTTGTGTGGATCATAGTGTCCATGGATGTGTCTTGGCCCTTCTAGGGCTTATTGGCCTGATAGGTCCATGTGTATGCCTACTTATGGCCCAAGTCATTTATTGGGCCTAAGTGTTGTCTGGACCTTAAGGTTTTACCTTGGGTTTCCCTTCATGGGTCATGCCCAAAGCCTAACCCAAGGCCCAAAAGAAACCAAGGCCCCCAAGATGTGCCTCATGCGCCCCTCTAGATGAGAATGGCCATGAGCCTGCGGGCGTATACGCATGCACACCCTTGGGCTCACCTCGTGTGCCCATTGGGTATACATGGTTGCATGCCCACCTAGGCACACCAATGTGCACTTTAGCCCACTAAACTCACCATGCTTTTAGGCACTCCAAAATATTCATGCACCTAAGAGCCCATGTCACACATGTGCACACACATACTAAGCTTTTGAACTTGGTCACAACACATGCACACCCAAACTGAGGCACACCTCTCTTGTGTTTGCCAAACCTTGAAAGTTTAATCACAACATCTACCAAGGATCCAAGGCTTGGTCGACACATGATTTTACAACCAATGCACCAAGGACACCACATATTGCCCAAAACTAAGAGCTATGTCAGCCCTTAGTGCCATATGAACCCTCTTTGGCTCTATTGGTCACCTTATGCCCTTTTTGCCCTACCATTTGTCCTTTCTTTTACCAAGCTAAACCATGGCCAAAGCTTCTCAAAAAGAGAAAGGCTAGAACACCTTACTCTTGTGTAGATCACCATCTTGCAAGCTCAAGTTTTAAGTACCAAGAGCCATTTTCTAGTCTTATTTGAGTCCCTTAACTACATAGTAAAATAACCACTTGACCAATCAACATTTTTTAGCCTAGGGGCAATGTTTTTTACTACACATAAATAAACCAAAATGACCTCCTTACCTTGGTAGAAAATCTCAAACCAAAACTCATTTTTGAAGCTCCACAGTTCTCCTCATTCTCACCAAGCTTAACCTCAATAACCAAAAGTTTTTATGAGCAAACTAAGGTCTAGTAAAATAAAGTTTCTCATATAAAAATTAACAGCCTAAAACCGTGGCCACCTCTTGGAGAAGAAAGAATCCAAATTCCTAAGCCCTCCCTAACAAATACATTTTCTCCTTGATTTCTCACTTGCAAGCTCTTTTATCTTATTTTTCTGTTATTCTTTTGGTGAGTTTTTGTGTTTTTAAGGGTTTAGGATGTGCTAAATGGGCAAAGGAAGATAACAAAGTGAGCTGGAGTGTTTGGGGATGAATAAGGATGAAAAATGGGTGAAAGGGTTAAAATGGTAGAGGATTAAGGCCTTTACATGGTTAGTAGTGGTTTAGGCTTTTTAATCAAGGGAAATAAGGGATTTTTCACATTTTTGAAAGCTTGTTTCCTACCTCAAAACTAGGTTGCCTCATTTCCTAAAGTTTCCAAGAAGTGTTTGGGGTGAAAGTGCCTTTTAGGCCTCATAACCCTTGGTTAAAAGGAAGTTACCTCCATAAAATGCTCAAATATGTCTCCATTTGCACTTAAATTCATAGATTTTCTTTCCTCCACTTCCAACCATAAATTTTCCTAACCTTGACCAGGATTGACTCTGTGTTTACCAGGTTTGACCAAGTTTGACTAACCAAAATTACCAAAATGCCCTTTTTAGCTTTACTTATAAAAAAGTCTCAAACTTGATCAATTTAACTTCAAATTTCATCAAATTTCACCAATTGGTTTCAAATACCATTTCTCACCTTCCCAGACCATTTTTTACCATATTTAAGAAAACAATTACCATTTTGCCCTTCCTCCATTCATTAGCAAGAAAATGCCAATCTTTGGTCAAATTGAGTTCAAATTTGATCGAGATGTTCATTTCACCTCTAAAAGCTCAATTATATCTCTCTTGGTTATGTTTTGACCTTTTACATGCCAAATTACCAAAATGCCCCTAGTTGCCCTTGTGGTCAATTTACCTTAGATTTTTAATCCTATAAACTCCAAGGAATATTTGGCTAATTGACTTAATATAAACCTAGCTTGCAAGTGTAATCTTATCTAGGATTACGTAAATAAAATAAATTAATTACCTGATAAAATAAGGGTTTTCAAAAATATATATAGCTTCAATGAAACAAGGTTGAAAACTAGATCTGACTTTCTAAAAGTCACATTCTGATTAACATTAGCCCCAATTAAAAAAGTGTGAGGGTCGTTAGATTGAGCGGGACTCATATGCGGTCCACTTATCCAACGGTCTTCAAATATTTTTCATTTTGACAAGAAATGAGGATAGAATGATAAACACGCAAAGTTTGTTGTTGATTAATTGTGAAATGAGCTCAACTTGATTTATTAAATTCCTCAACTTTACAATTAATTTAGGGGAGAGAAACGTATTAAGGTCTAAAACTTTGACCACTTTTTCATTTAAATCCTAAAATTTTATAATTTTTTATTTGAATTCTAAAAATTTTAAAACATGTAAACAGTTTGTCGTAAATGGTTAGCCACTTGTTCTGGGGTTAATTTTAGGTCTAACTATTTATACGTTTTGCAAATTTTAGGACTCAAATAGAAATTTGTAAAATTTTAGGACTTAAATAGAAAAATTGCCAAAAGTTTAGGACTAAAAGTGGTCTTTCCCCCTTTGACTTGAAAAGTAATTTTTTAGAAGTTAGAATTTCTTATAATTTTTTAATTTTCATTTAAGTATTTTTTTTGTTTAAAACTTTTTTACGTGTTTTAAATTTAAAAATAACCTAAAAAATAAATTTTGTGCAAAAAAAAATTTTAATACTTTTGAAAGATCTTCAAGGAAGATTAAAAATTTTAAAAAAACAAAGATATCTCAAATGAATATTTTTAGTCATTAAATAATCTCCACTGGACTCATACATAAATAAGAAACTTATTATTGAGGTTGGAAATTTTTCAAAAGAATCAATGAGATATAGTTTCCCCAAATTGGAAACAAACATTAATGAAACCTATTGAACGAGAATCAATTTTATGTGCTAAGTATGCCCTAGGCTAGATTGGTGTCACATTAACTTAAATGATGTTAACAAAGAAATTCTCCACAAAGTTTGATTTTTTTATTGTTTGATGTATAAATAGAAAAAATATCATATCTTTTTTGAAAAAAATAAAAAGGAAATGATTTGCTTTTCTCATAGTATGAAATGGATGATCCATTTTGGAAAGCATTTGGAAGTAAAAGCAATGAAAGACAAATTAGTATTTTCCCAAAAAAGTTTTGAAATGCCAACGAAATAAAAGCTATAAGAAGGCCTAAATTTTTTGTAACTTTTCTATTTAAATCTTAAAATTTTTATGAATTTCTATTTAAGTCTTAAAACTTTGTGAGTTTCAATTTGAGTCATAAAATTTTCAAAACGTATAAATAGTTAGTCCTAACCCCGTTAGCCACCTGTTTAGTTTTAGAACTAACTATTTATATGTTTTGAAAGTTTAGGATTTAAATAAAAAACTTGCAAAGTTTTAAGACTTAATTAGAAAAGTGATCAAAGTTTTAGGGTTGAATGTGTTCTTTCCACTTGATTTGGGCCATTCTCATTAATTGGAAACTAAAGTCTTTAATAATCCTCCCTCCGAGTGCCTTGCAAGTTTTTAAATCTCATATCAAATAATATACTGTTTTTCTAATGGTAAAGTACAATATCAATGCCATATATTATCTCAGATGGACATATTTTAAATATTTTAGGTATATATATATATATATATATATATATATATATATATATATAGATCATACCAAAATTTGATGTTATAAGAGTGTGAAATGTATGTTCTTACTATCCTAAGTTTTTTGCTCCATTTGTATTTGGCACGAAGTTTAAGAAATGATAAAAATATATATGTTTGGACAATTATACCCATGATCTTTCATTTTGCTTCCCCACTTACCACCACTGGTTCAGCCACTTTCATCCCCATCTCACGTTGTCTGCCATTCTCCATTCTTCCTCCATTGGTCTCTCGCTTGTCATCTCTTTGCTGGCCATGTCCCATTGCCTCCTTTGCTGTCATCTTCCTTGGTTTCCCACTCATCATCTCCTTGATCCGTCTAATCCCTTGGCGTCTTTTTAGATCTCTCAGCGTCAATTCCAATATCTCTCCACCCTTTGCGTCCAATCTCTCGCCATTTTTCACATCTGACCTCCCCTTCATCGTCCTTGGCGTTTGATCTCCCTTCGTCGTCCTTGGCGTCCGATCTCCCTTTGCTATCCTCAGCGTCCGATCTCCCTTCACTGTCCTCGGCATCCAATCTCTCCGCGTCATCCTACAACATCTGATCTCCCTGTGCCATCCTATGCATCCTATCTCCGATTGATGGAGAATATAGAATAGCAACACCTCCAATTAAAGAAAATAACTCATCTTTAACACCTTCTTAAACACTCTGATTAGAAGATTAGCAAGTAGGAACAAGAAACCAAAATTTGATTGGTGAAGGAAATAACATTTGGAGTTATAATTGGTAAAGGGAAATTAAGGATTTGACTAAAAATGGAAATGGTGCAGAGAACTTGAGACAGCAAAAAAAGAAAAATGGTGTAGAAAACTTGGGACGGAGGAAGTTACTTTTAAGGTATTACTAAAATAAAAGTATAACTCAAATAATAGTAAATTTTTGTTATATAACTAATCAATTATATATACTTATAATATATTTTGTCTAAAAATATCAAAAAAATAAAAAAAAAATAGAAATATATATATTTGGCATGTACCAAAATGTTACTGTTGGTACAAGGTGATATACCAACCGGTACAGAGAACAATCTTAGTTTTGGCTATAGCATACAATTTCCAGCCTGGTAACAGTACCGTCCAGTACAATATGAAATTAAAAACACTATTGCCTTGCTGATAGACAAAGTCAGTCGGCTTTGCATTGCGATTTTTCTGCTTTTTTGCCATCTCCAATGTACCTGGGAGAAAAAGAAAAATGAAAAAGACCTTCCATGAACCGAAAAGTCACTTAATACAAACTTGGAGATGTCAAAATATTTTTTTTAGTTATATAAAGAATCAGTTATGCAAAACTATAGGCATAAATGACATTGTTGTGAAGTTAGAAAGAGGGAGGAGCTGAACACCGCTTCCCATATTACTGTGCTTTTGCCCACTGAGCCGGCTAAGTGGGACTAGGAATTTTATTTGCAAAGCGGGAATTACAAATTTTGAAGTTAAGGTTAGAAATGAATTAGTAAATAGGAAGCAATAATACTCATGAAACTGAAAGGCAAAGAAGATCCACCAGCGTACCTAAATCGTGACTCGTTGGAATGACGACGAAAAAGTGATGTTGGTCGGCGAGTGCTTTTCGCATGAAAATCCTCACACGAACTGAAAAAAGAGAGCAAGTGTTCTAATAATAACATTAGGGTAAGTTACAAAAATCTCCCCTTAATTTTGGGTGAAGATACACTTTATTTTTCCTATCTTATAAACCCACATTTATCCACTATCTAGCTAACACAATCTGATTACTTCACCGTTGAACAGCCAATTTAATTTTGTGAAACTGCGAGACAAAAAGGGCCCTAAAATAAAGTGTTCTAATAATTAATATTACAAACTAATAGGCTAAGACTTTTTCTATTTTTTTCCCTAGTTTTGAAGATGGTTGTAATAATTAATATTACAATTGAAAGATTTTTAGTTTTCAATTTGTTTTCCAAAGTTTTACTTTTTCCCAATAAACAGAAAACAAAAAAGTATAGAATCTATATGACACATTTTTTTTTATTTTTAAAGCAGAAAAAAGAATATAAAATAAAAAATTGCAATCATAGTAGGATAGATCCTAAATTTACTAAGACCATTTGCTCGTTGGACTATCATGTAGTACAACAAAGTCAGGTATTTAGGGGTAACTGTATATTCCTGGAATAGGTGGTGGCTCGACCCATCCTTTATACAATAGCAAAAAAAAATTTTACAACATCAACTCAGTTTTCTACATTGAAATTCATCAAAATTCATATCTTTAAAATTTCAAAACTATTTACTGTCACCCCACTTTTATTAATTCATTTCCAGTTTTGTACACTGTCAAAATTTAAAACTCATACAATTATATATATATATAAGCTAAGTTTTCTATAGTAGCAACCCGGTTTCCTACATAAGCTTCATATTTTCAAAACTCCAGCCCATCAATAATTACCCAGATTCATATAACAACCAAAGGAACTAAGGCTCCAAATCAACCAAAGACTCATGCAAGAAACTACAAGACAAAATAATTTCTAGAAAGAAATTTATTAATCCTGTTAGATAGGCATGAAGTGTTGACTTTTCTTCCCCCCCCATGTGGTTGGCTCTTGCTTTTCTTCTTTTCTTTCTTTCTCTCTCCTTTATCTTTCTTCTGTCTTCTTTTCTCCTAAGTCAACAAAGCGGCTGACAAAATTGAAATAGCTGCAATTATAGCAGCAAAATTGGAAAACAGAAGAGAAACAGCTAGCAACGCGGAGGGTGCAACGCGGCTATTTCTCCTATAAATAGCCATGCTTTCTCCTCCTTCAGTGCATCTGGTAACTTGCTCATAATTCCTAAAGAGCAAAAGAAAATTGTGAGAGAGATAGATTTATTTTTGGGGAGTGACAAAATAGTGAGATAATTTTTGGGGGTGTTTGGAAAACACTTGAGTGCCACTATTTTGGGTTTATCTCATACCTCTAGAATTTTTTGTCTAGGGAAGATTCTCTCTCTGTAAGCCTACTATTTTTAGTGGAAGAAAATATCAGAGTTTGTCTCGTGGACGTAGCCCTAAAATTAAGGGTGAACCACGTAAATTTTCTGGGGTCATTTTTATTAATCATCTTGCTCCCGAAGTTATCACCCGCTGCGCACGGTCCCAACAACTGGTATCAGAGCAAGGCCCGGTGTTTGTATCTACTTATCGTATGCTCTGTGGTTGCCGCTGAAAAGTGGATCCTCCACATCAGAAAATAAGTTAGATTATTATTCACCATTTTTTGCTTGATACTGGGTATTTATTAGCATCATGGAGGCGAAGACCAGCAAGATGATTAGTCTGAACGGCTCGAATTACCACATATGGAGAAGCAAGATGAAGGATCTCTTATATGTGACGAAGATGCACTTGCCCGTGTTTGGTACAATCAAACCGGAAGACAGATCAGAAGAAGATTGGGCATTCGAGCATGAGCAAGTATGTGGTTTCATCCGACAATTTGTCGAAGATAATGTCTACAACCACATATCTGCAGAAACTCATGCACGGACACTGTGGAACAAGCTTGAGGAGCTGTATGCTTCAAAAACCGGCAACAACAAATTATTTTATCTGACAAGATTGCTTCAGATAAAATACCGGGAAGGTTCATCCATGGCAAATCACCTGAACGATTTGCAAGGAATCGTGGAACAGTTATCCACGATGGGCATAAAGTTTGACAACGAGGTACTCGCTCTTATAATGCTGGCCTCATTACCAGAGTCTTGGGAGACTTTGAGAATTTCACTTATAAATTCTGCACCAAGTGGTGTAGTAAATGTGGAATTTGTCAAAAGTGGAATACTGAATGAAGAGATGAGACGAAGATCGCAAGGATCCTCTTCATCACAGTCAGATCTCCTCGTGGCAGATTCTAGGGGGAGAAGTGAGACCAGGGGGCCAAAGCCAAAAGACAAGAGTAGAGGAAGGTCAAACAAATATGCAAAAATTGAATGCCATTACTGCAAGAAAAATGGTCATATCCAGAGATTTTGCCGAAAACTCAAACAAGACCAAAAGAAAGGCAAAGGACCGAAGAAAGATAACGACAGTGATGATGAGCAAGCAAATGTTGCGGGTGAGTTCAACATTGTCCATGATGATGATATTGTCAATCTTGCAACCCATGAGACAAGTTGGGTGATTGACAGTGGTGCTACCATTCATGTCACTTCTCGAAGAGAATTCTTCTCATCTTACACACCTGGGAATTTTGGCGTTGTGAGAATGGGAAATGAGGGTCTTTCACAAGTTGTAGGAAAGGGAGATGTTTCCCTGGAGACCCAGAATGGCACACGGTTAGTCCTGAAGGATGTCAGGCATGTTCCAGATTTACGCCTGAATCTGATCTCAACAGGCATACTGGATGATGAAGGTTACTGCAACACCTTCTTTAATGGTCAGTGGAAGTTGACCAAAGGAATCCTGGTGGTGGCCAGAGGAACAAAGAACTCAAAACTGTACATGATGCAGGCAAAGCTCTCCCAGGATGCTGTGAATGCAGTGGAGAATGACAGTATAGTGGAGTTATGGCATAAACGATTGGGTCATATGAGTGAGAAAAGCATGACCCGTCTTGCCAAAAAGAAGACGTTATCTGGACTGGATCAGGTCCATTTGAAGAAATGTGCTGATTGTCTGGCAGGAAAGCAAAATAGAGTGTCTTTTAAGAGTTCCCCTTCTTCAAGAATGAAGAATGTGTTAGATCTGGTACACTCAGATCTGTGTGGGCCAATGCCGAAGTCACTTGGTAATGCTCGATACTTTGTGACTTTCATTGATGATCATTCTCGAAAGACATGGGTATACACTCTGAAGTCAAAAGATCAGGTGTTAGAAGTTTTCAAACAATTTCTAACCATGGTTGAAAGACAAACCGGCAGGAAGCTGAAGTGCATACGAACAGACAATGGTGGAGAGTACATTAGACCATTTAATGCCTACTGTAAAGAGCATGGGACTCGACATCAGACAACACCTCCTAAGACACCGCAGTTAAATGGTTTAGCTGAGAGGATGAATAGGACTTTGATGGAGAGAGTTAGATGTTTACTCTCACATGCAAAGTTACCTCAGATGTTCTGGGGTGAAGCATTGCTAGCAGCTGCTCACGTGTTGAATCTTTCACCGTGTGTCCCTCTACAGTATGATGTCCCAGAGAATGTATGGTCAGGAAAAGATGTCTCCTATGACCATCTGCGAGTGTTTGGCTGTAAAGCCTACGTGCATATCCCGAAGGATGAGAGGTCTAAACTTGATGTCAAGACACGACAGTGTGTGTTTATTGGCCATGGCCAAGATCAATTTGGCTATAGATTTTATGATCCAGCTACAAAGAGGCTTGTCAGAAGCCGTGATGCTGTATTTGTTGAAGATCAGACCATTGAAGATATTGAGAAAGCTGAGAAGGATGCTTCAAGATCTGATGGTAGTTCAACGGATTTACAGCTGATTCCTCCAACGGAAGTGCAAAGACAGGTTGGAGAAGATGTACAAAATGATCAACCGGAAGAAAGTGATCATGATGCTCCCATTGAGAATGAATCAGGTAATGCTGAAGATGATGATGTTCATCAACAACCACCAGCACCAGCGGGTTCTCCAGCTTTAAGAAGATCTAATAGAGTCAGACAACGCTCTACTAGATATCCTGAAAATGAGTATGTGTTATTGACTGACGGGGGAGAACCAGAAAGCTTTGATGAAGCTATGGATGATGAACACAAGGGAAAGTGGATTGACGCTATGCAAGAAGAAATGAGATCCTTGCATGAGAACAGAACATTTGAGCTGGTGAAGTTGCCAAGAGGCAAAAGGGCTTTGAAAAACAAGTGGGTATTCAGAATCAAGTCTGAAGAATCCAATTCACAACCACGGTTCAAAGCCAGATTAGTTGTCAAAGGTTTCAGCCAAAGGAAAGGTATTGACTTTGATGAGATTTTTTCACCAGTTGTGAAAATGACATCCATTCGTACAGTCCTAGGACTAGCAGCAAGTCTCGACTTGGAAATTGAGCAGATGGATGTGAAGACTGCCTTCCTACATGGTGACTTGGAAGAAGAAATATACATGGAGCAGCCAGAGGGTTTCGAAGTCAAAGGAAAAGAGGACCATGTTTGCAAGCTAAAGAAAAGCTTGTATGGTTTGAAGCAGGCACCTAGGCAGTGGTACAAGAAGTTTGAGTCGATTATGGGGGAGCAAGGCTACAAGAAGACTACTTCAGATCACTGTGTGTTTGTGCAGAAATTCTCTGATGATGATTTCATTGTTCTATTGCTCTATGTGGATGACATGTTGATTGTTGGCCAGAATATTGTCAGAATCAACAGCTTGAAAAAGCAGTTGAGTAAGTCTTTTGCTATGAAAGACTTGGGTCCAGCAAAGCAAATTCTTGGCATGAAGATAACAAGGGATAGAAGCGCCAAGAAATTATGGTTATCACAGGAGAAGTACATTAACAAGGTACTTCAGAGATTTAATATGGACAAGGCTAAAGCGGTTAGTTGTCCTCTTGCTAATCACTTTAGATTAAATTCCAAGCAATGCCCTTCTACTGACAAAGAGAAGGAAGAAATGGAAAAGGTTCCATATGCCTCAGCAGTTGGAAGTCTAATGTATGCCATGGTATGTACACGGCCAGATATTGCTTACTCAGTTGGAGTAGTGAGTAGGTTCCTTTCAAATCCTGGTAAGGAACATTGGGCTGCAGTGAAATGGATTTTCAGGTATCTTTGTGGTACTTCCAAAATGTGCTTATGTTTTGGAAATGCAAAGCCTGTGTTAGTTGGCTACACATAAGCAGATATGGCTGGCGATGTTGACTCGAGGAAGTCAACATCAGGTTACCTGATTACATTTGTAGGGGGAGCTGTATCATGGCAATCAAGATTACAGAAATGTGTTGCTCTTTCAACAACAGAGGCAGAGTTTATTGCAGCAACGGAAGCATGTAAGGAGTTGCTGTGGATGAAGAAGTTCTTAAAAGAACTTGGTTTCCACCAAGATAAATATGAATTGTTCTGTGACAGTCAGAGCGCAATTCACCTTGGTAAGAACTCCTCCTTTCATTCAAGATCCAAGCATATTGACGTAAGATATCACTGGATAAGGAATGCATTGGAAATGAAGCTATTACAGCTTGAGAAGATCCATACTGATGAAAATGGATCTGATATGTTGACCAAGAATCTACCGAAAGAAAAGTTTGAATATTGTCGACTGGCAGCAGGAATGATGGAACTCCCACATGAGGCGGGAGGGGGAGATTGTTGACTTTTCTTTCCCCCCCCCCCCATGTGGTTGGCTCTTGCTTTTCTTCTTTTCTTTCTTTCTCTCTCCTTTATCTTTCTTCTGTCTTCTTTTCTCCTAAGTCAACAAAGCGGCTGACAAAATTGAAATAGCTGCAATTATAGCAGCAAAATTGGAAAACAGAAGAGAAACAGCTAGCAACGCGGAGGGTGCAACGCGGCTATTTCTCCTATAAATAGCCATGCTTTCTCCTCCTTCAGTGCATCTGGTAACTTGCTCATAATTCCTAAAGAGCAAAAGAAAATTATGAGAGAGAGAGATTTATTTTTGGGGAGTGACAAAATAGTGAGATAATTTTTGGGGGTGTTTGGAAAACACTTGAGTGCCACTATTTTGGGTTTATCTCATACCTCTAGAATTCTTTGTCTAGGGAAGATTCTCTCTCTATAAGCCTACTATTTTTAGTGGAAGAAAATATCAGAGTTTGTCTCGTGGACGTAGCCCTAAAATTAAGGGTGAACCACGTAAATTTTCTGGGGTCATTTTTATTAATCATCTTGCTCCCGAAGTTATCACCCGCTGCGCACGGTCCCAACATGAAGCTCGTGTGAAAACAATCTCCAATTGGAAAAATTCCTTTATTTTAGTCCCACTTTTATCGTGATTCCTTATATCATTCAATCTATAGATAGCAGATGGAAAATGTCAGTAATAGTAATGTTAGTAGTTTGTACATATACACCAAGAGGATGGTGTCACCCCTCACACAATCGATAAACTGAAGTGTTAGAGAAGGAAACCGGGGAAGAATACATTTAGTTCTAAAATTTTGATTACTTTTATATTTAAGTCCTAAAATTTTGTGAGTTTCTATTTGACTCCTAAATCTTTTAAAATGTGTAAACAATTAATCCTAAACCATTATCCACTTGTTACAAAGTTAACTTTGGGACTAATTATTTACACATTTTGCAAGTTTTAGGACTTAAATAGAAAAGTTGCAAAATATTTAGGACAAAAAGTGATCTTTTCCCATTTGACTTGAAAAACAATAGAAGTAAGAGTTTCTTATAATTTTAAAATTTTCATTTGAGAGTTTTTTGTTTATAATTATTTATGTTTTCAAATTTAGAAAAAAAAATAAATCTAAAAAGACATGTTTTTTTGCTAAATGAAAAATTAAAAATAATTTTTGAATATCTTAAAGAATGATTAAGAGTTTCAAAGAACAAAAGATATCTTAGTTTAAATATCTTTAGTTATTAGAAAATAATCACTACCAAACTCATACTGAAATAAGACGATTATTAATGAATTTGGAAATTTCCCAAAAGGATAAATAAAATAAACGCTAATGGAAAAAAAGCTAAGGGAAGACCACTTTTAGTTCTAAATCTTTTGTAACTTTTCTATTTAAGTACTAAAATTTTATAAATTTTTATTTAAGTTCTAAAACTTTATGGATTTCTATTTGAATCATAAAACTTACAAAATGTGTAAACAGTTAGTCTTAAAGTTAACCTCAGAACATGTAGCTAACAATTCAAAACTAGTTATTTACACATTTTAAAAGTTTTATGACTTGAATAGAAACTTGTAAAATTTTAGAATTTAAATAGAAAAGTGTTCAAAGGTTTAGGACTAAATGTGTTCTTTCCCCCGAACGAAACCCCATGACGACTAATGGAAGAAATGCAAGATATTTATAGGTTCTGGACGTCCAAATTAATAGTCCAAAGAATAAACACAATGAAGAAAATGTAAAATAATTATTTACATCAGCCAAAATCATTGCTCTAAATTAAAGGACGCTTTGTTTAATAAGTGGACCCTGATTGCTCGATGTAGAACTTGGATACAAATGATAAGTTTATAAAATGGTATATTAGAGTTTCTTAACATTTAATATCCGTTCATTTTCCTCATCGCCTTAAACTAATGAAAAGGTAGTATATTGATCCCCTATTAGACAGAAACTATTAATTATCTAGATGAAAGTTGTCTCATAAATGCACACATTGTCTGTGTACGTATGTGTATATATATGTGTGTGTTTGTGTAATATATATGACCTACAAAGAAAAAAAAAGAAAATTTAATATTTCCATAAACTGTCAACGTTAACATGTTATTATACAAATTAATTATACTGTAAGAAATTTACTAGAAAATTTAAATTATGATATGAAGCTTGATATCAGAAAATTATTTTAAATCAACAAATTTCATTATATTGTTAACTAATAAAAAAATATTTTTTAAAAGCTTTAGAATAAAAAGAAAACAGTTAACGGGGTTAAGGATGAAAACAAATCAGCTAGGAGGTCACCTATGAAATTAACCCCGTTCATGAAATAAGAAAAATAGAGGACATATCATTTCCTATTTTTAGCAATGCATTATTTTTCACTTCAGCTTCTCTTTTACAAGAAATCAATGGTATTTCAAAGCTAATAACTATATATTCTTAATAATAATCACTTTAATAATGTTCTTATGTGAGATTTCAATAAATTTTTATGAAGTTTTAAACTTATTTAGCCTAAAAATGTATATTATAAAAAATCTTATTCCTTACAAAAATTAATTCAAAAGTAATTTTCAGTTACAATAAATATATAACTTAAATAAAAAAATTGTCTAAATAAAAATAAATATTTTTAATGTATAGTTAATTATGTCAAACAAAGTAGTACACATATAACCACAGTTATTTAGAAGTGTGAAAGGACCGACACCGAGACAGGACGCAGGTGGCAGCGGGCAGCCTCCCGGCCCTTCGCTGCGTCGCCGTGAAGATTTGGGGAAGGCCAGATGATGGACCCGAGTTCCAAAACCCTTACTAATTATCTTTCCTTGGTCACTCGAGCCCCACAAATAAATTGTTGGAATATTGGATGGTAGTAAATATTCTCTGACTTGTGTAAATCAAAATTAGGAACCGACGGCTACTAAGTTTTTGGGTAAATGCCATACGTCATCTCTAAACTATATCTAATGTTACTAATTCATCCTTTAACTATAAAATATTACTTAATCATCCTATTATCTATCTTAACGTTAAAGATGGATGAAAAAGTGATGTCACATCTGCAGTTACATCATTTTTCCGTCCATCATTAACGGTTGTGATGGACGGTAGGACAATTAAATAACACAGAATATAATTTAGGGATAATTAAATAATATTTGATAATTTAAGAATGAATTAGTAACATAAAATAATGTTTAGAAATGATCGGTGGAGTTTACCTTAAGTTTTTTCAAAGAGAACATATTTGGGCACGCAACCATATGAAAAATGGACTGACTATCTCATTTGACATTAACCTTAATAATAAGTTTTAGAGTTTTAAAAAAATTATTTAAAGGTAATTTTTAATTTTTAGTTTCAACACTTTTATCTACCCCTTTAATAAATTATCCAACACTTCGATAATAATTATAAAAATTGTTCAAACAGGGCGTAATTAGTTGGAGATTACGTCCTAAATACTTACGATAACTCAACTACATTTAGATATTACTCAATCCACGCATCTCGAATTGGTAATGTTTTTGTGTTTAATATAAACATGAAGAAATAGAAAAAAAAAATTATGTATTGTTACTATTTTTACCATTTAATTTTTGCACTTAAATGAATAAAGATAGAAAAAATTAATATTAAAATAATAACCTGAAAGGTAATATGATAAATTAATTTACTAAATATAAATTATTTCAAAATTTTGAGACAATCCTAAATAAAATATATTGCAAATAATTTAAAATGAAGAGTGTATCTTGTAAAGCTGCCACCTCACTAAATGGACGCTGTCAGGGATCTAAAATTGAGTAAATTTCATTAAAAGTCCCAACATTTTATTATTATTAAGAATTGGTCCTCAACCTCCATTATATTGCATATTGGTCCCAAACCTTTATACTTCATATCATATTAGTCTCTAGCCTTAGTCAAGACTAAATTAACATAGAAACTTAATTTATAGAGAAGAAAAATTGATAGTTTAAATGATTACCATTAACTATCAAAATATTATGATACGTATTGAATTTATATGAAAAAAATACCAAACAATTTAAACTAGGATTTAAAAAGGATATTAGTTGAATATGTAAAAGTTAGAATTTAAATTGTATTGTAACTGTCTTTTCATAAATTTAATCTCCACCATAATTCTTTAATAGTTAATAGGCTATTTAAATTATTAGTTTTTTTCTCTCTATAAATTAGATTTTTTTTTCTAATTCAGTTTTTTTAAGTTAGGGACTAATATGAAATAAATTATAAAGGTATGAGACCAATTGTAATGAAATGGAGGTTGAGGACCAATTTATAATGAGAATTAAAGGTTTGAGATTTGTGGTTCAATTTACCCATCTAAAATTATACTGGCGTAACAATTTAGCAAACCAATGGAATTTAGGTAAACTCAAAAGCAAAATATAATGTTATTGGGATTTTACCTAAACTTATTTTTTATTTTTCATGAATCGTGAATCATAAAATTGAATTGAATTATAATATTTTACCATAATTTTCTGAAGAATATGGAAAAGATATAACCATGTTATAAATCATAAAACTTAATAAATTTAAGTTTTTTAATCAAAATACTAATGATTATTAAACTACACATAAATTTGGAACATTTGACTAAATTGGCAAGTCCAGAAAACTATTGATATAGAAGAATAAATTTGAAATCTAATATTTAATTCATTTCTTATCAATAATCACTTATAACCATAACTAAATAATTAAAAGGTTGTCACCATTTTAAATAAATATATAATATGTCACCAAAAGATATACATGATATTAATTTCACAAAAGTATATATACAAACAAAGCTTTTTTTTCTATAAAAAAACATAACATTTTTAGTCATAATCAGTAAGTGTTTGCCGTAACAATTTAAGTGCATCGTTTCTATATATCTTGATAATAATTGATGATTGGGTGTCTAATTTAATCTAAAATTAAATAATTTTAATTAAACATAAAAGTCTATTTTTTCAATCAATAGTATGAAATCGTTTAAGTCTTTAAGATTCTAAAGATTTTACTAGTTGAATCGGAATTTTATGAGATTCTATCCAAAATAATATAGTATCTTCAATTGAATTATTTTTATTAAGAATAACAAAAATGTAAAATTTTTGAAATTTGTGTAAAAAATTTGGCAACGTCCAATAAAACAACATTGAACTAATTTAATACATATTATTATCGCTTTATATTAATCCGGTTTAAGATACGCTTTTCTATTGTCCAATTAACAGAGTTATAGTTTTGGGCTTTATTGGCCCCTTTTTATAATAATTGTGATGTTTTTTTTTAATATTTAGAATGTTTCAATAGAATGATATAAAAATGTATTCTACAACCTTATCTATCCTACACCCTACCCATCCAAATAAAACCCGCCCACTTGTTATAAAAAGAAGTAATTTCTTACACAAGTCAAGTAGTATTCAAATCTTGGCCATATGATGATCTACATGCCAATTGAGCTAACACTAATAGGCAATTGTGAATTATTAAATGACTTTCTAAAGGCTTATCATTCTAGTTCATTGCCATACAGGTTAACATTTCCCCCTGTTTTTTTTTTTTATCACTCATAATCATTACACACTGAAGTGCAATTCTTGACTCAATTACATCTAATCAAGTTACTATCCATAGAGATGATTCCCTGGAGCCATTCAGATATTTTAACATGTGGAGCAAAGATTCTAGTTTTGATGACATAGTAAAAAAATTATTAGCACCAGCCGAATGAAGTAACAAGAATGTGCCAAGTAGTAACAAAACTGAGATGAAGTTGATTTTTTTTTTTTTAATCAGAACTATCTATACAAGATACTAAAGATACGAGATATTCATATATAAGGGAATGAGGGATGCCACTTTTTCGGAATCAAAGAATACTCAAACCAAACCAGCATTAGGACAAGAGAATATATATGGCAATTGAAGCTAAAATTAAAAGAGCTGAATAAACAATAGTACAGTAATATTGGGAAATGACTTTGGCTGGGTAAGACAGGGTTGGAGAGGCCTCAGTCAGAGAGGACTCGGGACAGGCATAACTAAACCTTATTACATCAGTTGGTTCAGACAAATAGAGAATATGTCATTTGAAGCTAGTTTTTTTAGGCAGAAAGCTCGAATTAGCTGGCTTCAGGAATCAGATGAAAAACACAAAATCCTTTTCATGCAAAGGTGAGGCAACAAAATGATGCTGCTAAAATGTGGGATGATGAGGGACTGATGGTCAATTCCCAACTAGAAATTAAGAGAGTTTGTGTAGAATTCTTTAGGAAACTAATTGGTATATCATTTCTATATATCTTGACAACAATTAATAGCTGTCTAATTTGATCTAAAATTAAGTAATTTTAATTAAACATAAAAGTCTATTTTTTTTTTCAATCAATAGTATGAAATTGCTAAGTCTTTAAGATATTGAAGATTTTAGGAATTTAATCAGAATTTAATAAGATTCTACCCAAAATATTCAACTGAATCATTTTTTGTATTATGAATAATAAAAATGTAAAATTTTAAAATCTTTGTCAAAATTTTGACCACATTCTATAAAACGGAATATTGAACGAATTTAATACATATCATTATCGCTTTATATTAATCCGATATTCTGGTTCAAGATAACACTTTTCTATTGTTTAATTAACAACGTTATGGTTTTGGGCTTTATTGGCCCGTTTTTATAATAATTGTGATTTTTTATACTCGGAGTGTTTCAGAGAAGATATATAAGAGATGTTTTACAACTAATCTAATCTACATCCTACCCCACCTAACTTAAACCCACCTATTGACTACAAAGAGAAACAATCTATCAGACAAGTCAAACATGATTAACAAGATTCAAATCTTGATGAACCATGTCGTATGGTAGTCTGCATGCCAATTGAGTTAAGACTAGTAGCCAAATGTAAATTGTTAAATAGCTTTCTAAAGGCTTGTTATTCTGGTTTACTACCACACAGGTTAAAATTTTCCCCTTTCTTTCTATTTTTTGTTTATTACACATAATCATTACACACCGAAGTGCAATTCTTGGCTACATCTACATCTAATCATTCTTCTACTGTAGTTACCATCCATAGAGATGATTCCCCTGAAGCCATTCAAATTTTTAATATATGGAGCGAAGATTCTAGTTTTGATGATATAGTAAAAAAATTTTGGGACCAGTCAGATGAAGAGATAAGAATGTGCCAAGTAGTAATGAAATTGAGGCGAATGAAGTTGATATTTTTTTGGTTATAAGAAGCATCCACTCAAGGTATAAGAATTAGGAAATATTCATATATAAGGGAATGGTGGATGCCCATTTTTAGGGACCCGAAGGCACCCGAACAAGCATTAGGGCAAGAAAATATGTAAGACGACTAAAGCTGAAACTAAAGGAGTTGAATAAACAATAGTACAGTAATATTGGGAAAAGACTGTAGGTGGCTAAGACAGGTTAAAAAGGCTTCAGCTGGAGAGGGCTGCGGACAGGCATAACCAAGCCTTACATCAATTCGTTCAGACAAATAGAGAATAATGTCATTTGAAGCTAGTTTTTTAAGGCAGAAAGCTCGAGTTAGCTGGCTTCAGGAATCAGATGAAAACACAATTTCTTTTACGCAAAGGTTAGGCAACAAAATGCCACTGCAAAAATTTCGGATGATTAGGGACTAAAAGTCAATTCCTAGCTGGAAATTAAGAGAATTTGCGTAGAATTCTTTAGGAATCTAATTGGTAGAAAGGGAGAACATGATGGCAGGATTGCTCCTGAGATAGATAGGAGGGGGAAGACACTCACCATGGAGCAAATTAATGGCCTTTAAGCTAAAGATTTTAGACCTATTTCATGTTGTAATATATTATACAAAATTATTTTGAAGATCCTTGCTAATGGATTACAATCGATGCTGCTTGACATAACTGGGATGAACGAGCCAGCATTTGTGCAAAGGAAGATTGAAGATAACATCATGTTAAGCCATGAATTGTTGCTGCACTGCAACAAGAAACATGTGTCTCCTAGATTTATGTTTTAGCAAGATCTTTAGAAGGCGTATGATATGATATTGTTAGCTAGGATTTTATCAAACAAATGATGAAACTTCTTGGTTTTCTAGCAAATTTATGACATGGGTAATGACTTGCATCATTACTCCTACCATTTCAATTAATTTGAATGGGGGAGCTTTATGGTATTTCTGAAGGGGAAAGCGAGTTGAGACAAGAAGATCCCCTATCTCCTTGTATTGTTGTGATTGTTATGGATTATTTTAGCAGGCTGATGGTTGATCTTTATGTGAAAGGTTTCGGCTTCCATCCTAAGTGTAAAAGACTCAACCTTAGTCACCTGGCTTTTGCAAACTAAGACAAATATTTCTTTGTAGCAATTCAATTAAGAAGAACGAAAAACATGCACTATCTAAGTTGAACTTTTTGCTTGTATCATCTATAACCATATGTAGCTTGTTCAGATATCTTACTTATTGCTTTGATACAGTTGATGCAGCAACTTATTCATAAATGCATTTTACATATAATCCCTCTGGTTAAAGGCCGCAGCACCTGAAGTTGATCCCTGCAGATCAAGTTTCTTGATCTCACATAAGATCGACTTCTACCCGGCCACTTAAAACACACACACACGACTCCTTAATGTCCTATAAACGTTGATCTGTACATTAGCTTGATTCACAAACAACCTTGATCTTATCTACAAACAGGGTAGTGGGTTAGAGCACAGATCTGGAATCGAGGATGCCTTGACAGCTGCTCCAAGAAACAGAAACAGAAACTCGGAAATCACACACTTACGTAAGTCAAACTGGGATTTGGGGAACAATGCTGAACTCAGATTGTCTGGATAAAACATGATGGATCTGGACCGAACAAAGCTCGAAGCTGTTCCCACTAGTGCTTCTTCTTCTCAAACAGGCCATCAGGACCTGGGAAATCAAATGGAATATTAACATCAAAGTGCAATGTAAATATATACATAAGATGTCCATGTTCAAGAGCATGTGTGGAGGTCGGTGCTTGGAGCACAGGGGTAGGGGATGAGACAGTAGGCCAAGCAGTAGATCAAAACTATTTAACAGACTCAAACAGCATCCATAGAATCAAATTCTTTCCACCTCTTTCAACTTCCAAGATAGTACCGTCTTTTAATCTTAGGCAAAAAAAAAAAGCTTCAAAATGCACATAATGGACTGAAAGATAGGCAAAAATGATAGAAGTAGGAGAGGGACTTAAATCTTCAAGGCTGAATTACACCTGAACCAAATGTTTATCATTTATACAGAAACAAGACAAACAGAAACCCAATAACATGTAAAGACATACTTCCTGAAGAATCTGAATGAAAATAACAAAAGAACAATAGGCAAAAAAACAAGGAATCACTGCCTGGTTTGAGCTCCCATAAATTTATATAATGATGGAACAGAAGATGATGAACTAAATGAACAATAATCCTGCGAACGTACCCCATGGGAATTCCTTGTTGCGGATGTGCAAATATGGGTATGGCTGCAGGCATAAAAAACATAGTTACGTAATGCTCATTAATTCATTGACATGGTTAACCAACATAGAAATGCAAAACATAATCCTTGTGTAAACTTTCACAACAGTTCAAGTTCCAAAAGTCAAAACCATTCAAATCAAAGGAGCAAGCTCACCGGAGGCTCTTCAAAGTGGCGGTGACCCTTTGACAAATTATAAATCGCCAAAACAGTACATGTAGCAATGCCTAAATATGTTATTTTCTCCCATTTGTCAGCTTCCTCTGACAACAATACAGAATTCTATGTGATAAAGAGGAAGAACAAAACTTCAACTAAAAAGGATAAGAACATTCACGAAAAAAGGAAAATAAATAAAGCTAATTCAATAAACAGAAACAGAGAATAGATCCAGACCCAGAATTTCCAAAAGCTCAAGTGACCAAATTCAAGCAAATCAGTCAATTCCAGAGATTCTAGAGAGATAAAACTACTAAAATTTACAAGTAAAAAGAAATCCAAACTAATTCAATCAAAAGAGAACCATGCCTAATGCTTCGTTTTACATAGTTTTCAACAGGTACTAACTAGTTCGGAGAAGACCAAAAAAGGACTAGCCTTTCACTCGAAACAAGAGCAGCAGCGTAGAATCGATGAAAACCCAGGGCATGAAACTCAAATTATAACGCTAAAGCGACCAAATTGAATCAAATCAAACCGAAATCAAGAAATTCTAGAGAGATGGAACAACGACTTCTGGAAAAAGCAGAGGAAAAGAGAATTACGAGTATCGTCGTGATGGGCTTTGGAAGCGAAGCCTCGCTTCGAAGGAGCAGAAGGAAGAGAGCGACCGAGTAGCTTAGCCCGAAGGACGCCGGAGGATCGCAAGCTAGACAACGCCATTTCCAGATGTTTCGCTGCAAACTCCCAGCTCGAGCTCGGCCGACGGGAAACACCGCAAAAAGGTTTTCAATACACTCGCACCGTTCAGATTCTAGAATGCGAGGGAACATGGCGGCCATATTATACAAGGGTTAATTACAATTTTGTCCCCTGAGATTTAGGTGAAATTACATTTTACCCCTTTTATTTCAAAAATATACACATTGTCCCTTCTATTTTTAATGCAGTCTGACAAAAATTTCTAAAATCTTAATTTAGACTATATGGTAATTATTTTTCTAGTAATTTTAATCTGCATAGTATTTTTTTCACAATTAATTGACATTTAAAGAATATTGTTTCAAAAAATTGAAAGAAATATAGAAAGAAAAAATTGATAATTTAAAATTTTCATTAACAATAAAAGAGTACCATATAGATTGAAATTACTGAAAGATAGCTACCGTAATGTCTAAATTAAAATTTCAAAAGTTGTTGTTGAATTATATTAAAAAGGCATAGGCAAAGTATATATTTCTTAAAGGGTAAAATGCACCATGGGTCACCTAGCTTATTTTTTTGTCCTGTTCGGGTACCTTACCTTTATTTTGTCCTAGTGAGGTACCTTTCCTTCTATCGCGTGTCCCATCTAAGTACTTTCCGTTAATTTCGGGGTTATGTTTGACAGAAAATGCTGATGTGGCATTAATTAATATTAAAATAAATGTAAAATAGTAATTTTAGTCCCTAAATATTTTCAATTAATGATTTTAAACCTTTCAAACTTTCTAAACATCAATATCAAACCCAAAATTTTAAAATTTTTCATTCTAGCCACAAAATATAAAAAACTAACCTAAATTAACAAACAATTAACTCGAAATGGCAAACAAAAACCAGATCTGGGCGAACTAGAAATCGAGTCACAGGTTCGCAAACAGATCTACCCCTGATTCGGTGCTCCTCCATCAGCGAACGAGCGATTGGGGATTGGGGCTGGGCTCGTCAGTGGTACAACAACGATATCTGGAAAGGTAAGTGGCTGGAGACGATGATGGCGGCGACCCTTGGAGGTGGAGCGGACGGTGGTTGGTAGCGGACGAGGTTGCGAAATCGCGTCACAGGTTTGCAAACGGATCTACCCCCGATTCGGTACTCCTCCGTCAGCGAACGAACGATTAGTGATTGAGGCTGGGCTCGTCAGTGGTACAGCGACGATATCTAGAAGGGTAGGTGGCTGGAGACGACGATGGCGATGACCCTTGGAGGTGGAGCGGACGATGGTTGGCAGCGGACGAGGTTGCGAAATCGCGTCACAGGTTCGCAAACGGATCTACCCCGATTCGGTGCTCCTCCGTCGGCGAACAAGCAATTGGTGATTGGGGCTGGGCTCGTCAGTGGTGCAGCGACGGCGTGGGAGCTTTCGATTGCGCACAGGCGGTTGGGCAGCTAGCGGTGCCTGGAGGCGACGAACGGCACGACGAAAGGCAAAACGTCGGGGGAACAGGAAGCAGGGGTAACAGCAGCGTGAGGAAAAATTTGGGTTAAATCATACGAAAAGACGTAAAGGTGAAGAATTCTGGAAGGCGAACAAACGAAGGTGGCAGATGGAGATGGGTATCAAGGATGGCAGAGGAAGGACGGGAAGCTCATTTGATTGCGAATGTGGAAGCTCATTCAGACAGAGGTGGAGGGGCGAGGTGAACGGGATGAAAGGGGTAGAATTGGCTTAAGGGAAATTTTAAGGGTTAGAATTAGTAATTGAAATAGTTTGAGGACTGAAGTTGTTATTTTAAGTTTATTTTAGTATTATTTAATGCCACTTCATCATTTTCCATCCAATTTAACGACCAATTTGACGGAAAGTAGCTGAACAGGATGCGCAATAGGAAGAAAGGTACCTCGCTAGGACAAAATAAAGGTAAGGTACCCAAACAGGACAAAAAAATAAGCTAGGTGACCCATGGTGCATTTTACCCATTTCTTAAATGAGGGGGAGGGGGGGGGAGTGTAATTTCTTCTAAATCTCAAGGGCAAACCTAGTGCCACTTTGGATGAATTTTGTATGGGCTTTATGGCATATGGCATCGCTATGTGATTTTCATGCTGTTTCATTTTAGAGTATGTAAACTTGGTTATTACAATAATATAATATTGGGAAAGTTACAATCCCTGTCCCTTCTGGCGGACGATTAGCCTAACCTACACCTATCTAATTTATTTTCGAAAACCTACACTTTACTCCCTGTAATAATCACATCAGTCAAATTCTCTAGTATGCAAGCCAAATGCTATAATTGTCTAATAAGATTCACAAATTGTGCAAATCAACCAGAATATTCATTTCATTTCATCTTCAATATATTTTCTCTAAATATATAATATATTTATAATAAATTTTATATTTCTAAATAATTTATATCTCTATAAATTTGCTAATAATTTCTAGATTTATAATATATTTCCATATTTATAAACCAATAGTTTATGCTTGTGATTAATATGAATATTTACTTGTTTAACATTTTATTCATTTTTTAATTAGTTCAAATAAAGAAGTATCATCTTTTTGGGCAAATATATTTTAGCTAATCTCATTTTATTCTGAAAACTAATTTTCACCATATGAAAGAAATCTATACATTTTACTTTTTTTAGCATTGCATAATATAAATAATACATTAATTAAGCACATTATTAATTACATGTCATTATTTCATTAAGTAAGTACATTTTTTACTCAAATGGTAATTAGTGTTCTGTAACTTTTTAGCCTATCCAATGAAAAAATTAATGTTATACTTGTTTTTAAAAAAAATAAAAGTAAAAAATTTATAAAATATATTACTTCTATAAATTTGAAATTTAGTTATGTATTCAATAAATGTATTATGCATTTATTATTTTTGAGTTATTATTTAGTTGTATAATCAATAAGTCTGAGACTTTTGTTCCCTATGGAATACCTCAAGCAGGTCCTCAATTCAAGCCATAAATTGAATCATCAGAAAAGCTATCATAAGTCTTCTAGATATAGGATTAAAATGTTAGGTGGAAATTCATATTGAACATTTTTTTTTCGCTTTTCTTGAAAATTTTTTATCTTGTTTTTGGAAATGTGTCAATCTTAATTTCACCTCTTTTTCCCCCATTGTTCCACCAATTATATTATATAAATATTGCTAATCATGCTTTAACCTATTTGAGGTTGCTGCATTACTTATATGTTAATTTGGTTGCCAAATTATATTTATTGAAAATCTCAAAAAAAATATGTGCATTTAAGTTTCCAAAAAATGTGTGCATCTACACAAATTTATATTTGTACAAACAAGAAAGTAACGTACCAATAAAATAAAAAAATTAAATAAAGTACAAATATAAATTTAATTTTTGAAAACTTTATTGTCATCTAAAGAAGGTATTGTGTACATGCACATATATTTAATTTTGGAAGACTTTTTCATCTAAATGCATGTATTTAATTTTGGAAAACTTTTTTGTCCTCTAAAAAATAAATATCTACCACTAATTTTTACCAAATATTCCAATCCTATACCCATAGGGTTGATGATGGCTTTCCGATGATTCATTTATGGCTTGAACTGGGGACATACTTTAGGTCTTCATAGAGAACAAAAGCCTTGAACTTATTGAATACATAACTAAATGGTAATTAAAACAATAATGAATACATAATATATTTATTGAATGCACAATTAAATTTCATATTTGTTGAAGTATTATATTTGAAGAATTTTTGATTTTTTTTGTAAAAAAAGTATAACTCATCAACCTTTTCATTGGGCAGGCTACAAAGTTACAAACATTAATTACCATTTTTCTAAAAATGTACTTAATTAATGATATAATGGTACTTGAATTAATGATGTGCTTAATTAATATATTATTTATATTATTTGTTGCTAAAAAATTGTAGAATGTGTAGATCCCTTTCATATGGTTAAAATTAGTTTTCAAAATAAAATGAGATCAGACAAAATATATTTGTCCTAAAAGATGATACTTCTTTATTTGAACTAATTGAAAAATGAATAAAATTTTAAACAAGTAAATATTAATATTAATCACAAGCATAAACTATTGGTTTATAAATATGGAAATATATTATAATTCTAGAAATTATTATTAAATTTATAAATATAGAAATTATTAAAAAATGTAAAATTTATTAGAAATATATTATACACTGCATGAAATAAATATTGTGGTTGATTTGCACAATTTACAAATTTTATTGGGCAATCATGGAATTTGGCCTACATGCATAACAGTAAATTTGACTGATGTGACTATTTTAAGGGGCAAAGTGTAAGTTTTCTAAAATAGAGGGGGACAAATGTAACTTAGACCAAATATGAGGGGGGGTTTTTGTAACTTTCCCAAATAATATTACCCTTGCTGCCACAAAATCAATGAAATCATATACTCCCTCCGTCCCATAAATTTTGATACATTTGACTTTTTATTGTATTTTGACTCAATTTTATTCATATTATTGTTTATTAGAAAAAATCAAAAAAAATATATTTAGAAACTACATATCTTGAATTATCATTCATATACAAACATTTTTTATTTATATATTAGAATGTTGAAAATAAAAAATTATAGATGAATTGCCAAAAATAAATGGATCAAAACTTTTGGGACGGAGGGAGTATTTTATAATATAGGGTGCATAATATAATATATTTTATTTTAGGCAGCTCTAAATTTTTGTAACATTTTTATTTTTAGAAAATTAATTTTCCATACTATTATTCAAAAATTTATTTTAATATTTACCTTTTCCACATTTTTATTCTCCACATGATTAAATAAATATAGGATGGAAGAAGTTTCATATGGCTTGACCCCTTCTCAAATTATAATTAAAAAAAATAATAGCATTTTAGCCCTGTGTAATTTTATGCCAAGCTGTGTCATTGCTCATAAGCCAAATTTTCAGTATTACTCATGGGGTCGCATTAATTATTAGTGTCAATTATTGTAAGTTTCAACTCTCTCTCTCTCTCTCTTGTTGACGTTTCAACCTTGCAACAAGGTTGTGCGAGATCACAATTAGACCAAGATGTTAAATACCATTACTATAAGATATAGCGTATCCCAAATTTTTAAGATATACCACATAATATACCGCGTCACATACCATTACCATTTTCATAGAAAAATAAATGTTAGAATATTATTTTAAGACAACATAATTTGTTCAATAATTTATAAAATGTATTTTAATTTTTCTCATCATAATTTATCAAATATAAATAAAATATAAATGATAGAAGATATTTCTTAATAAAAAAAACATAAAAAATTGTTATATGTAGAGCAAAATAAATAATACTAAAAAAACTAATTTATTGATATAAGAGAAAAAAATACTTTAGTAATAAGAATACATTTTTTAATACTACATTAAGTTCTTAGATAGCTCAAAGTATGACCCTTCTTTCCTATCTTATTCTACAAAAGCAATATACTCATCCCACATCATAGAATTTTACTTTTGAGTAAAAAGATTTTGCAAATGAGAGTAATATTCAATTGAGATAGCATGTATCAGAAATTGAATTGAGAGATATTGTTTGACACTATGTTGTAGCTGAAAAATGTGATGATTATCACTAAATAGATTATTGAAAAAGTTTGGAGTTGATGATAATTAACCTTCAACTTGCTACCATCTATTAAATTTTATATTAACTAAGAAAAGTAACAAAAAAAATAAAAGTAAATATTTATTTTATGATATGTGTATTATTCATATTTTAATGTTTTATATATTTATGATATTTTGATGTAAAATAAAAAAAATAGCTGTAAAAAATAAAAACCACGGTACATATCACACGGTATTTGTGGTATACTATGATTTTTTGACAAAATGCATACAAAAAAGTGAACATTATGTGAATAACGTAGTATACTACACTGTAAAATGACAAAATATGAAAATATTTATACTACATACCACGTATCCGCAGTAAACGGTATTCGACACGATATACCATAGTATTTAACACTATAATTAGGTAAGGGGCTTTGGAGCAAAGACTACGTTCTGCGCAGACCTCTGCATAATAGTAACCACTGGGTTGCTTCCTGGTCTACTTTTCTTCCACATGAGAGCTATTGTTTGCATGAACAATAACTTGAGGAACAAGGCAGCTAGTGGTTTGACTTTGAATCATGTTACTTTTGCTATTGTCAATCATAACAGTACTTAATTACTCGTCCCTGTGATATTGTAACCAGAGCGTAAAAATACACTTATAGACCTACTTTACCTACTGGCCAAGGGTACTACTTTATCTACCATTGTTCTTCCATTTTGGCGCTCCTGTAACCAAAATTGTTAGATTTGTAATGGAAATCTCATTTCCATTAGGAAAGGAGTTAAATGTCATACTTTACAAAATTTGAGGAGCAAAATGGGTTTTAGGTCTTTTTTTTTTTTTTTTTTTGGTGCCGTTGTTTTGATATCAAGGACAAGCAATTGGGTTGCCCAAACCGCTTCGGCTACTTGAGTAAGTGAGCAGAGCTGTCCTCAACTTCCAATTACAATGACATTTTTGCAATTTGAGAAACTCTTGGATAAACGGCATGATGTGGGTAAAATTTTACACTTCCAAACGACAATACCTGTTTGATTTTTTATGAAGCCTTAAGAAAATTCATTTTTAATACATTGCGTTAGGTAACAATTTTTTTTTAGATTATTGTTTTACAGTTTGTATTTGTTTCTTCAAAAACGATCTCATGCATCTACACTTGAAGAGTCATTTGACAAGCTACCTAGCTTACTCAATATAAATTTCTATAAATTAATGTAATATTGTTTGATGGACGGGATGGTTTCTTTTTATTTCTAATATGCATTAGGATTATTGTTCAATCAGCAATGCGGAACTCTTTCTTTCAGTTTCTCCAACACTGAGTCTTTCTTCCTTGCCTCCTTTGCTTTCTTTTTTTTTTTTTTTCACAAAACAAAACTCAGATTTCTTAACTTTTTTTTTTTTTGGAGTTTTAAGTCGTATTGGGGGTTGATTCTTATATTGTCTTTAGGTTGACATCCTTATCTTCGTATCTCTTTTTGCTGAGATTTACTTCTGTCTATGTTTTGTTGCCGCTACCTTGCTAAGCTACAATACAAACCTCCATTTTCTCTTTTGAAAAAATTCGCCAATTAATTACTGATAATAAACAATGGAATTGTCATTATTTGACGATGTTCTGTGATACACATGCAGGCAAGGGTCATGTGTGATTTTTTCTGGGACGGATCCACATCCAACCTATAGGTTTTCTTTTTACCTAAATGTTTTTATTTTTATTTTTCTTTTTCATTTCTTTCAGTTTTAGCTGCTAAAATTTGGTAATCCCTAAAAAAGTCTTTGTTTTTTATTTACCTATGTAAACATTGATGAGAAAGACTTAATTCTCCCTTCTCACATCCCACTGCCTTTGTGCTTTCTGTCTCTCTCCAACACCTTGCTATATATAGTTGATGACGTTAGTTTTAGGGCGTATTTCTAAATCATTTTATTTCTTCATTTTTCATTTTAACAGCTTGGTTCTTTTTCTTTATTTAACTGATTTATTTTTATTACTTTCTTAAGCTTTGATTAAATTACTTGTTTGGCAGTTTTGCTGTGTTTAGAAATGTGAAAATCACTTCTCAAGAAAATTGAGCATTTATAGTTTCATTGGTGCCCACAAAAGATTTTGCACGATTACAATTTTCCCTTGTTCTCCCCTTGGTTATGATCGGGCTGTTGTCAGTATGGAGGTTAGGAATGTTTTAAGGAACATACTTTTTCATAGTATATTTTTCAAGTTCTTGTTTTCTGCAAACAGAAGGGCAAAACTTGTTGGGCTGCGTTAATACATTTTATCAATTTTTTGTCAAATTGATTTTCCCTTATTTTTTTTTTTTATTTTGAAGCCGGAGGAGGATGAACTTGACTAAATGGATTTACAAGCAAGGAATGATTTTTAGATCCTACCACTTGTGGTAGTTGGAAGGTAATTTTTCTTTTGTCCAGCTGATGTTTGATCATTCTATTGTTTTATAAGGACTTTTGTTTTCCACATTTGTTTAGGGTCCTAGAACTAGGATCATTATAAAAATTTGCAATTTCTTTCAACCAATGGGCAACATGCCTACGATTAGTCATGTATAATAAAAAGCATGCATTTCATAGTAACAGGAGGTCCAAAATCATATGTCACATGCAAAAGGATAATTTATCTTTATAGTCAGTTTTTTGTGAAGTTTATGTTGGTTTGAAGGCACTTAATAATGTCTTTCTAATTTTGCATTATCACCTCAATTAATCAATTGTTGAAGTATGTAATGTACACCTCTTGTACGCGAGCCTACTGTTGAAGTATTGAATCAGGAGACTTGATTAAACTGCTTGATCTTTCGCAGGTTAGAACTGCAAATAGTGGTTCCTGCTACAAGATGCTTAAGAGGTTAACCTTAAGCTGATGGTATAATTGCTAGACTTAACAAATCAAGTAATTAGGACTTAGCTGCTCAACCTTGAATTGGACTTCCGGGCAATTGTAAGAGATATGTTGAAGTGAAAAACTAAGAGTCAATTAATTTTAACTTAAGTCAGCTTAGTCTAAAATGGTTTATTTTTATTTTTACATAATTTTTATCTGAAACCAATTACATTTGAAGTTAATGTTATGTAGATATAATAATTTATTTGAAAGTAAGTTTTTATAATGTTATTAAATTTTTATAATTTGCTATTTCTATGCATTAAAAAAATTTATAAAAATTTAATAAGATTATAAAAATTATATTTTTAAAGGATTATTATGCCTATACAATATTGACTTTTAAATACAATTACTTCTAGGTAAAAACATATAAAAAAAACATTTTGGATTATTGACTTAAGTTAAAATGAATTTCCTTTAATTTGGACTTTAGCTCTACATTAATCACCCACTTACACTTCTGCAAAATCTTACTTCTCTCTTGTTGATTAGACTACTCCACTACCTTAATCTCTCCATTGCCATCTTCCTCCTCTCTCAAACAAATTGGAAAGCCTGTTGATTTTAGGAGAAACTAGGAACCGTAGTGGCTTAAAAATAGAACTAATCTGTTTTAACTTAAATCAACTTAATTTAAAATGACTTATTTTTATTTTTACATCTTTTTTACCTTGAGTAGAACTTTCTAGCATACATGTGTTATTGAGAGAAATTAGCACACAAGTATACTTAAAGAAAATAAAATTACATATATACGTCACAGAGGCTAACCATTAAGGCCATTAACTGATTTATAGTTTTTTAGTGTTCTTTATTATTGCAACTCCTATTGAACAATTATGTCACAAATATAATATTTATTTTTATAAGATCACTCTTACAAGTCATTTCACAACCCAAACTCAATTTTAATAATATTTGCATTTGCATTTTCTCCTCCTTTCTTTCATCTCTAGCTGCTTAGTTGCAAGTATTAGGCTTCACATGAGCCACCTACATAGCTAGTTCCATCGATCACCTCCATTCAAGGAATCACCTAAATAAAGAAAAGTATCTCTAGAACTCACAAACTCTTCCTGTTTACCAATGCATTTGAGAACCAAATCTTAGTATCATTTTTTTGCTATCACATGCTCACAATACAAGTGGGAGACGAGGAAATATTGATTTCAAAAATGATGCAATAAAGTGGTCTACATAGACAAATCTTGAGCTGAAGCTTTTAAGCATATTTTGATGTTTAACATATCAAAATACCTACACTTATCAGTAAGTTTACAGAAAACATTAAGAACATTGGTTTTAGTTTCTAACAGTTAGTAGAAAACAAATATTGGAGGAGGTCTTTACTACTCGGTTCAAGAAGTCCTACTTGAAACCAAAAGCTATGGGAAACATTTCAAATCACAGTTACAATCTCCAAAGAACAAAAACTATGCAAAAAAAGAAAAAAAACATAAACTCAGTAAAACCAAAGTTTCACGTAAAACTTATTGTGAAATCTCACAATTGACAAAGACAATTCACATATGTAGTTCAAACGTTAGAAACAGCTTCTTACTGAACTACCTTTTAACCTACAACAAGTACACATGTACTTCACATAAACACCACTTGTATTGTGAACATGTGATGGCAAAATTGAAAATGATTGTAACACGTGGTACTCAAATGCAATAGTAAACATGAAGAGTCTGTGAGCTCTAAAGATACTTTTCTTTATATTGGTGATTCTTTGACTGGAGGTGATCGATGAAATGCGCTCTTCCCTTATTTGTATTCTTTTAATGATGTAGATGGTTCATGTGAGGCCTGACACCTGTAGCTAAGCAGCTGGAGATGGAAGATAGAAGGAGAAAATGGAAGTGCAAATTCAAATACTATTCAAATTGGGTTTGGGTTGTGAAATGAGTTGCAGAAGTGATCTTATGAAAATATATGTTGTATTTGTAACATAATTGTTCGATTGGAGTTGAGATGATAAAAACACTAAAAGACTAAATCATTGAATGCCTCAATGGTTTGCCTCTGTGACATGTATATATGTGATTTCGTTTTCTTTAAGTATACTTGAGTGCCAATTTCTCTCTATAACACATGCATGTTAGAAAGTTCTGTCCTCTTAGATTCTTGTATTTTTTAAAGTCTCCCATCCAAAGTTAAGTCAGCATCATACATCAATGAACCGTTGTCTTTATTGGTTTTGGATTCTTCTTTCAAGATCTTCTAATTTGAGTTGTAATAATTTTCATATTGCTACTCACACATTAATCATATTTTTTAAGGATGATAAAATCTAACTTGACTCGATAACCTAATTTAATCTATCCAAACTCAAGCCCGACTTGAATTGATTTGACAAAAAAAGTTAACAATCTGAACCAGAATATACCCAACCTGACTGAAGGGAAATACGAGAAAACCCAAACCCAAATAACTCAATTCCGAACTAATTTGAGCATGAGTTGACCCAAACCCAAGACTAACTTGACCCAATAATTGAACCTGACATTACTTGATTTTAATCCCTACCTTAGATTTTAACTTTCCTCTTTCATTATCTTTCATATTTAGTAAGTCCTAAATATGGGGGTTTCCATGTCTAATAACTTCCATTTTTTTTGGGACTTTTATATTCAATATATCCTATATTTAGGAAAGGTGACTTCCATAATTAGTAATTTTCATCTTTTGTATTTAGTAGCTATATTTTTTTTTAGATGTTTATGTTTAGTACTCCCTTCGTTTCACAAACATTAGTCATTTTATCTTTTTTTATTTAAAGTTTGACTTGAATATATTTATATTAATTTATATTATAAATTTTTTTTAAACAATATATTTATAAACTAGAATCTTTAAGGTATTATTTTGATGTAAAAAGTTTATATTTGTATAAGAAATTTTGAAAGAAAGAAAATCATGAAGCAATTGCTGTGATTGTAAAGAGAACAAGTTTTGTGATACGGAGGTAGTAATTTTCATATTTTGAAAAGAGGTTTTCATATTTGGTAACTTTCAATTTTTTAAGACTTATATATTTTGTAAGTTCCATATTTGGGGAAAAGGCTTACATATTGAGTAAGTACTATATTTGGATTCTTTCAAACAAATAACTTTTTTTGTTTAGTAAGTTTAATGATTTTGATAGGTAATTGTTAAAATTATAACATTAATGCCTAAACTTTTAAGTATAGTGCAATAAGTCATCTAAATTTTAAAAAAATTTATTTTAATAACCCATAATAATTATAACATAGGTCCCTGAACTTTTGAAATCTTTGCACTTTCACCCAAAATTTTTTAAATTTTACAGTTTAGTCATTAATAGTGAACTTGATTTGCATTTCATAGTAATTTAAAAAAAAATTATCAGAACATAACCATAGCAAAATTGTCATAGTGTATTTTTGGGTGATAGTTAGATGAAGATTTAAATGACCTATACAATGATAGTTGAAGGGTATGGGTTTAGAAAAGCAATCAAATATTACCAACAATGTTAAATTATCTAAATATGTATTAAACTATAATGAAGAAGAATTTTATGAATATTTTGATTAAATATACTAAAAAAAAAGAAAAATTAATTTACATTAAATCACAAAAAAAAATTAAATTCTTTAATTTAAATTTTAGCAAAAATTGAAAAAAAAAATGAATTAATTCAATCATTTTGGCTTATATACTAGTAACCCAAGCAAACACAATGGTCAACCTGAATTTGACCCAAAAGATTACCTGAAGTTGCCTGAGATTGAAATTGACTTGATCTATAATGAACCCGAAAACAAATAAACCCAACCCAACTCAATCTGAATTTGAAACCAATTTGAACCTAAATGACTTAACATAGATCCAAATTCATACTAATCCAACTAGATCCGAACCTGAATGAGCTAACTCAAATTTGACCTAACCCACCCAATTGTCATCCATAATATTTTTGTTGAACTCTTTTTTCTTGATTTTTACTACAAGTACCAGAAAAAACAAAGATGCTAGTTTAATATTATAGCTTCCTCTAGTTATCTTTTATTTTATTTTTTTTAATTAAGCACATGTCTCCCATTTAAGAACATGTTTCCCATTTCATAATCAAATCACTTTTTTTTTTCAGTTGTGTTCAAAAAATCTGGGATTTTGGGACCCTATGATATAAACAGTTTATCATTTACCAGGAGTCTTTTCCTAGTTTTTAATTGGAGAAGATTTTTCAGAAGTTGTAAATAAGATGGATTGGTATGTATAGAAAATATATTGTGAAAATTTTTATTTGTCTTTCACTGATCCTGTGTGTGAGTTCAATCGTACTTTGCACAAGGCCTTGACTCTTGGTTGATTCTTCTACTGCAAAACACAAGCAGTCATTCCTTTGATGGTTGGGATCTGATTTAAGTCCCATAATATTATGGTATTAGCTATTAGTAACTAAGATCATAACAATTCGAAGTGTCTTCATATATTTTCTTGGACAAAACTTGAAGTATGTGTTTTCTTTTCTTTTCTTTGCTTTTTTTTTTATAAACATTTTTATCGGCATTTGAAGTATGTTCATACTCATATAATGTTTGTAATTAGTGGTGGCTGGTGGGCCGACCTAGCTCGGTTGGGCTTGGGTTGGGATTTCTGGGACTCTAGCATTACTTGCCTGAGGGCAGGTTGGGCTTGGGTAGGGCTTAACTTGAGCTTGTGGGCAGGTCCATGCTAGGCCAAGTTTTCCCAATTTTAGCAAAAAAAAGTGTTTAAACATGTTTCAAAACCTTATTTGAGTATAATTTGATTGAACATGTTTTTATTTAAGGAAAAACACCATCATTGATGTAAATTTTATTAATAAAAAAGCCAAACGATACTTACGTAATTTGTAATGTGCCTTATACTTAAATGGTGAAATGTTAAAAAAAAAAAAAGTAAAACTTAAGATCTATGTTTCACAGCATAATTAGATCAATTACAATATAAAAATTACAATGAAAACCTACAATTTAAATTTGTGCCTCCTTATAGGATTGGACTTAATCATTCGAGCTCTTCATGTCTTACTTCCTTAGAGTAATAAGGGCTCAATTTTGGTTGCAGACACAAAGCTCAACAGTCTCAAATGTAAACCTTACCCATTTATCTGAGATGACTTTTTTCCCCGCACTAAAAGCAGACTTGCAGATGACGATAGAGACTGGTATTGGCAAGATTTCTGGTGCCAATATGGACAAGATTGGAAACCTTCCTCTTTTGTTCTTTCACCACTTGAGAATGTTCTTCTCATTGTTTTCAAATAAAATGTAGAGGTAATCATCGCATTTTGCCAAACTTGGATTTTTGGGTCTCGGTTGCTTGAAGATAAAAAGTAAAATATTTCAAGTTAAGGTGGTTTCAGTCTACAATTGCTGCAAATCATTTTGAACACATCAATTCAATATGTGACACAAGTAACAAATATGAAATAAATATCCTTCAATCTATAGTTTTATCTCTTTGATCAATTCTTTCACCACCGAATCATTTTTTAAAGCCTTATCAAAAGAAATGGATAAGATTTTATCAGCGACAAAACATTCCTGCAAACTTTTAATAATGCAGTTGTAAATGTTCTACCCCGTATGATTAGATTTCATGCATTTAAATGCAATGATTAGTTTTTGCATAATTCAATCATCATCTATCTAATGAGTAGTGACATAATAGTAATTTTGTCATATTGGATGTTGGCCCAAGTGCAACTAAGAGGGAGGGTGAATTGGTTGTTTTAAAAACTTTAGCAAAATCAAAATTTACAACTAAATTCACTCAACCAAAGATCAAGAACAAACCAACTAATGCTAAGCACAAATAAAGCAAGTAAATAAAAGAAGATAAAGGAAAGAGTGCACCGGGATTTATAGAGGTTCAACTCCACCAACCGGAGTCTACGTCCTCTCCTCAAGCTTGCCCACTTGAGATTTCCTCTACTATCTCTTGATCAAGATTACAATAGTGTTTTCTTCAAGGTTCACACCCAACCAATCTCTAGTTTTCTCCAAGGCTCACTAGAAACTACTCTCTAGTTTTCTTCAAGGCTCACTAGAGACCACTCTACACTTAAGAGATTCTAAGACTTTGAATGTTTACAAACTCACAAGTTCACACAATAGCACTCAAGCTAGATATAAAAGTGAAAGCTCAATCTCTTAGCATTTCTCAAACTCAAGCTCTTTGAAGATTAAATCTCTTTTCTAGTTGCCAAGAGTTGTTTCCAAAATGTTTCTCCATGTTTTTATACTCATATGGGGGCCAAAGAGACATTGAAAACCTGCTGGGGAAGTTTGGAAAAGTTCCTGAAATTATGGAGAGCCGTTGCTCTATTTTGCGAAAAAAACGCAGCACTCTCAGATTTCGCGTTAAGTCCTGAGTTTAACAGGTTAAACTCGACTTCTCTCTTCAACGGTCAAAAGCAGCTGGAGACAGAGCATTTAATGCGTGAAAAACGAGTACAGGTGGCGTCTTCTGATTTGCCTGAGCTCCATTTGAAATTTTGGCTGAAAATGCGCCACTTGAAACATTTGAGCCCAAGCCTTCAAACTTCAACTTAACAGGTCAAAACCGAATTTTAATGCGTCAGTTGAAGCTTGAAAAATCACAGGAAACTTAACATTCGAATTAACCCAGTTTAACGTGTTAAAGTGTAAAACTTGGGAGCAAGTTAAACTTAAGTGAAACAAATACCTGTTAAACTGTGACTTTAATGGATTAAACTTAAAACCACTCCAAAACACTTGTCATTTGGAAATCAAAACTTGATTTAAACATTAACCTAAGTTAATAACTTACTAATTTCTTTTCAAAGATAATTTTTCCTCAATACTCCTAAAACATATTTTTTTAGATAATCACTTGAAATACTTGGAATTTAAGTACAACTTTAACAAATCTATTTTGACCCAATAAAATGAGATTAAACACAATAACACAATACACTTGTCATCATCAAAATTAAATATTTTCTTGGAACAAATCCAACATTGGAGATAACCATAAATTAGATGTAAATGATATACAATGATCAAGAGTGGAAAAATATGCTTGTTTTCTATACACAATACAGTTCTTTTAGCTTCATACACTTTAAAGCTTTCTTTTCTAAATATTTTCCTAGTTGTTTTTTCCTAGTTGTTTTTTTAAAAGCAGGATTTATATTTTCAATAATAAATCTTTCTAAGTGTTCATTCTTAGCTTATTTAAAAGGTTTTTCAATAATCATCATCCAATTTATTAGTCATTGTCTAGCAGTTTTTAGGTTGTATGGGAAAATACCTAGACCGCCAGAAATCCTCATGCTCGTTAATTGTGTTTATCCACTGGAAGTGTTGACTAGATCTCCATGGAATTTGCTTAAGTACTGGGTAAGAGTGTCAGTCTCAAAATTCAACTTGTGGCCAAACTTGCTCCTGTAATGTTTACACTTGGCATGACTCGTGTCACTTTCCCAAACTTGCTTGAAATGCACCAAAAAAAATGCCTTCAAATTGCAGATTTTACCTTGCATCACCTTGCGTTGTGTACTTTGTTTTATTGATTAGGTTGACTTGGGTAGGTGGAACCTCCTCAATGTTATTATCAAGAGTTGATCATCAAGGGCCAAGTCGTAGTTCGTCATGGTGATGTTGGTGTCGTCGTTGGCAACATCTTGGATATGCGGCCTCTATTTTTGAGAAAAAAATGGTCTCAGAAAAATGACCCAACCTTGATGTCAGATGAGGAGCTAGCAACACCATTGCTCTTGCTAGATTTTTTTCCTCATGACGTGATGAGTGATAGAAAATAATTGTAAATAGAGAAAAGATTAAGAAAATATTAGTGGAGGATTAAGATAATTGAAGAGAGCTAGCTACTTCTCTTTGAAAAAAAAAAGAATTAAGAATTGAAAAGGGAATTATTAAAAAGCTTAATAAAATTGATATGACTGCTATAGATGATCCAATATTGGATACATGAGTATTTCCTCTAGCTAAAAAAGATTCTCTTTGAAAAGTAGTTTTGTCCTATCTGCTAAAACTTGGAGAATTCCCAATGGACCGACATATTTAGGCCCAAATACGTTGTTTTATTCTTGTGGATATCTTTCTTGCTAACCATACAATTAACAATACGCCTATTGTGATCCCAAATACAATAGTCAAAATAGGGACAAAAATCCATATGATTCCATAAAGCTCTTTGAAACATTTCAAATTCGGAAAAAGAATTAATATCTTGTACTTCTATTTCTTTTGTATAAACTTTCATTTCAACAATCAACTTCTCCTATAATGATATCTATGCTACCTAGTATTGTCACAATATCGGCCAATTTCGTTCTTTTAACTAATTGAGGAAGAATTTGCAAATTGATAAAATGCGGCGGGCAAATTTTACATCTCCAAGTAAAACAACTTTTGTCCCTGTTGACACCCAATTTCGTCCGGGTGTTTTAAAATTTTGAAAAAAATTTTATTAAAAAAAAATTAATTTAAAAAAAAAAATATATTACTATTATTATTAAAAAAAAATTTAATTAGTTTAAAATATATTTTTTGTTTTGTGAAAATTTGATTTAAAATGATATATGTGTGAATATGTGTATGTTTGAAATAAAATAAAATTTCATGAAAAAAATGACAAAAAAATTAAAAGTTTGAGGTAAAAATGACAAAATTGAGAAGTTTCGGAAAAAATTGACAAATTCTAAAAGTTCCAGGAGCATTTGGTAGTTTATCACATAAAATTTTGAGCCTGCCGACGTTTTTGGCTCAAATTGACAGAAAACGATAAAATTGTCAAAATCAGAAGCTTCAGGAACTTATCCTGAGGCTGAGAGACGTAAAGGACTAAAATTGTCATTTTACCAATTTAAGAGATAAGTTTGAAATTTTTTATTAATTTATCCATCAACAGTTCAGCTAAACTTCCTCTATAAATAGCCCCCCAAATTTTGTGCTGAACACAGAAAAAAATAGAGGAAAAGCTTAGAGCTCCGTTTTAGAAAAAGAAAAAATTACAGCTAAAAGTCCCTGGCTCTCCTCCCTTTTCCCAGAAAAGCCTAAAACTTCCATCTGTTTACATAAACACCATCTTCTTCCTCTTGCTGCCAATTTTTTTTCCCATCCCCAGTCGCCGTTTCCAGTTTTTTTTTTTTTTTTTTTTTCACGTTTTTCGTCCCAGGAAATTCAAAAATTTTAACTTTCAGGTAAAACTCATCTTTAATCCTTCATCTTTTCAATTTCTTTCACTTTGGTCACTAACTTTGTATTTTATTCTTGCAGAATTAATTACTAACCCTTTTAATTTTTACTTGTTTGTTTATTATTTGTTTATTACTAACCCCTTTTTTTTATTGTTGTTATTAACTTACTAACAACTAACTTTTAATACTATTATTGTTACTAACCTTTTAATTTTTGCATTATTACTAACTTTTATAATTGTTGTTAACAATTAATTAACTTTTATTATTGTTGTTAATTAATTAATTTAATTAACTTGGCTAACTTTTATTATTGTTGTTAATTAATTAATTTAATTAACTTGGCTAGCTTTTTATTATTTTTGTTAATTAATTAATTTAATTAATTTGGCTAACTTTTTATTTATTGTTGTTAATTAATTTAATTAACTTGGCTAGCTTTTTATTATTGTTGTTAATTAATTAATTTAATTAATTTGGCTAACTTTTTATTATTGTTGTTAATTAATTAATTTAATTAACTTGGCTAACTTTTTACTGTTGTTAATTAATTAATTTAATTAACTTGGCTAACTTTTTATTATTGTTGTTAATTAATTAATTTAATTAACTTGACTAACTTTTTATTATTATTGTTTAAGAATTAATTTAATTAACTTTGCTAACATTTATTATTATTTTTAAAGTGGATGGCCAAAAAGCCCCACTTTATTATTATTAATTTTTTTTTCTTTATATAATTTTTTTATTTAATTCACCTTTACCCTTTACTAATTAATAAATAAATGAAAATTAAAAGAAGATTATTTTGTAATTAATTATTAAGGCTAATAAAAATCATTTTTAAAAAAAGCCAATTATTTTTATTTTTATATACATGCTTTTAATTCTTTAAAGATAACAAAAAGTTAAAATTAATTTTAATAGTTATTTTTATCCAGTAAAAATAATAAAAAATAAAAATAAGACCTGTTTAAAAAAAATACATGAAAATTAAGACTTTATATTTTACTGATTTATTTAAAATATAACTTTTAAATCCACTAAAATAATAAATATTTTTCATTAAACAAGAAAACAAAAAGAAAACTAAAACAAGATAAGAAAAAGATAAGAAAGACAAGAAAAAGAAAAGAAAAGAAAATAAAAAATAAAAATTTTTTATCTAAAAATTCTATAACAAAAAGAATTACGAATTAGTAATTAAACTAATAATTAATTCCATAAAATTAATAATTATATAACTAACAATAAATTAAATTTAATTTCCATATCCGGATGATCCGGCAGGATCTACGGTTTGGAAAATATCAAACTTTTTAAAATAAATAAATTAAATAAAATTGTTTAAAATTTCACCAAATTCCGTGTCCAAATGACTCGGCAGAGTCCATGGTTCGGAATCAAAATCTTCCGTGTCCAAATGACTCGGCAGAGTCCATGGTTCGGAAGTATAAAATTTTATATAAATTAACTTAAAAATCCACATTTCGACTAATTCAGTTAAAATCTCTAAATTAACTAAAAATTATTTAAAAGCAAAGTAAAAAAAAAATTAAAATCAACTAAGGTGCCAATTTTGGGCGCTATAACAATATTGTTTTAGCGTAACCGTACTCCCGATCCCCGAACTCTCGCAGACCAATTTTAAGGTGACCAATCGACCTAGGTAAACGGATTGGTGGCGACTCCCGAAAACCCGACGTTGCCACAGCTTGGCGACTCCGCTGGGGACTCGACGTTAGTGAGTCGAGCCTAAAGTTGATTTGTTTTAATTTACTTTGCTTATTATGTGGATTTTTATATGCTATATTTACTTAGCGAAAACATGCATTATGCATTCACAATATGAAGCTCTATACCCGAGCTTACTTAAATCGAACACGATTCTTTTTAAGCGGAATTGGTGTTGTTGTCCTTGTGAGGCCATGGTCTTCAAGCCTTCACCGGTTTCAAAGTAGCAAAGTAGTGTATTGCCTTCTGAGACGGTTAGTCTCTGCATGGGCCCACGAAAAGCTACGACTCGAATTAATCCATTCCTTACATAAACCCTAGAGGGTAAGGAATCGGGCCGTCACTATAATTTAGTGACGGGATTCGGGAACTATCCCTTGCCTTTTTGATAAGCCACCTTATGCATATAGAACTCCCCACTTAACCATAGAACTGACCATAGTATTCCTCCCATTTACCAACGCCATAAGCATATCCTTGTTATGCTGTGTTGTTGCTCTACACTTTTATTTTCGTATTTATGGTTTTAACTCATTTTTCCATAATAGTTCATGAGTTGTTAATTGCTATTTAAGTTATTAATAAACTTATCTTTCTTTTGTTATACTTCTGTTTTGTGCAAATATTCTTCATGCATCAAAACCACGCATCAAACTATGCTAACTTTTTGGTCTTTTTAATAACAACTAAAAGTCTTGAAGTTCCACGATAGTGGATAATCAAATTCACTCATCGCATACATCCATTACATTAATCACGTGCATATAAAGTCTGATAAAAACATAATTTCATTGCATACATCCATTACATTAATCACGTGCATATAAAGTCTGATAAAAACATAATCTCATTGCATACATCCATTACATTAATCACGTGCATACAAAGTCTGATAAAAACATAATCTCATTTTTCCTACATGCATCCATTGCACATAGGATCTAATAAAATATACCTTACTTTTAAAAGGATAAAATTGGACCTCGACACCGATATTCAACTCGGCTCCAAATAAGATTAATGGCAGAACAAATCGAAGGACGTCTCATAAAGATAGAGTCCAAGATAAAAAGTATGGCCAAACAAATGAGACAATTGATCGAGCTAATTAAGGCGAAAGCAATTCAAGAAGCACAAGTTCAGCCACCCATGACAGAAAGAGAAATGGTCACTTTGTTTGTCCAGACACTGAAGTACCTATATTATGACGAACTCATTGGCAATTCGGCAACTAATTTTTCTAACATTGTCATGTCTGGAGAAAGAATCGAGCATGAGATTAGGACTGGGAATATTGCTGAATCCTTTAATAATCCTATGAAAAGAGGAGGACCATCCAGAAGAAAAGATGACGAAGTACAACAAATAGGACGCGGAAGAAGGATTCCCCTCGTGGATACTGTGGCTATCGGACCTCGCCTATCCTATTTTGCCAATGGGCCCGATAATTACCTTCCAAATAGGCCCAATGATTATCCTCTGAATAGGCCCAATAATTATCCTCCAAATAGGCCCAATGATTATCCTTCCAATAGGCCCAACAATTATCCTTTTAACAGACCTAATCAGTCATGGCCACCTGCTCCTACTCCTCCAGTACCTGCACCAAGACCAAGAGAAGTTTTCACACCAATTTCCATGACTTATACTGAGTTATACCCAAAACTCATCGAAAGACAATTTATCCGTCCAATTCCTACAAAGCCATTCAAACCCCCATATCCAAGGTGGTATGACCCTAACATTACCTGCCCATATCATGATGGCGTTCCAGGCCATGGCTTGGAAAACTGCATGGCATTGAAGTGTATAGTTCAACAATTAATCGAGTCAAAGTGGTTGGACTTTTCCGATGAGCCAAATGTCACCCACAATCCATTGCCGCCTCATCAAGCAAAACCAAGTCCAAGTTGCTAGGCCCGATGTGATTGATAATTGAAAAGTGAAGATTTCGAGCTAGAATTACATTGACTTTGGAAGGCCTCCAAGTCAGATCTGACCTAACAGTCCGCATACATTTTCGAATGACAGGGAATCCTTTGAATAAACTTGTATCTTTGAAAGCTTGCAAAAGTAATCTAATAGTAAAAATCTCCTAGATTTAGTCCAGAATCTAGGGTGTAGTCTTTGTTAAATGGACACCTGCTATTCTTTTTCTGGTACAACAAAAAGATGTGATGCGTGCATTCTACTACTTTCCATTTTTACACTTTTTCCATTATACTATCCATTATTGCTATCATACTTTGCTTTCTAAATGATACTACTCGTGGGTGAAAATAAAAAGTTAAGGGAAATTTGATAGTAATGATCTTGAAAGTGCTGCCAAATCTAGTAAGAAGGATTTCATATGTTGCACCTCAACCCTCAAAAAGAATTCACAGTGGTTATCAACATCCTTGCAAGAAGTTTGGGGTTAGTTTCCAAACAAGGTAGCTCTCATATTAAATGACTTCAGTGGCTTCCCAATTCTCATAAATGCTCAAAAAAAAAAAAGGGTTCTCAGTTTTCCGCAACACAAACTCCGAAAAGAAAAAGTTCATCCCTTCCATCAAAAAGCCATTAAAGGGAAAATCAAAAAAAATCCAAAAAAAAAAGAGAGACTGAGAAGCAAATAAAGCCACTTGAGTCATCTCACTTCAAGAAGGCTACGATCTCGGTTCTCCATAACACAAACTCCAAAAAAAAAAGGGGAAAAAGTTCATCCCTTCCATCAAAAAGCCAACAAGGGAAAATTCAAAAAAAAAAAAAAAGAGAGACTGAGAGCAAATACAAGCAAGTAAGGCCATTTGAATCATCTCATTTCAAGAAGGCTATAATCTCGGTTCTCTGTAACAAAAACTCCGAAAAGGAAAAAGTTCATCCATTCCATCAAAAAGCCAACAAGGGAAAATTCAAAACCAAAAAGAACTGAGAACAAGCACGAGCAAGCAAGGCCACTTGAGTCATCTCACTTCAAGAAAGTTATCAAATATGTCATCACCATAGCTCACACAAAAAAAAAAGGAACAAAAAAAATATATAAAAAAAACAAAACAAAACAAAAAAAAAAAAGAAAGGGAAACAAAAACAAAAACAAAAAAAGAGAAAGGAAAAAAAGGGCTCAAACTAGAGCAAAAGAAAAAACAAAAAAAGTGAGCTATGGATTCTAGACTGAAAACCTGCAAAGACGGTTTAGAAGACAAAAGCAGCCCTCAACCCAAGTGTACATAAAGATTACGATAGTTGGGGGGTAACAGATGAGATCAAACTTTCTAGAAAAGGTGGCAAGTTTGAAGTCATCACTATTGAGTTTTTCACCATAATCAAATCTGCTCACGAGTAGTATTAAAAGTCCCTTCTTTCAAACCACTTAAACTTAACTTTCCTCAGACTTATCATCCTCATTCAGCTAAAAGACTATCATTGTGAAACTTGTTTCTACCTTATTTAATACTGCTTATGAGTAGTATTAAAAGACCATTCTTTCACACCACTCAAACTTAACTTTACTCAGACCTAATATTTACCTCTTAATATTATTCTCATTCAGCTAAAAGACTGCCACAAAAAAAAAAAAAACATTCAAACTTAACTTTCCTCACACCTAACATTTACCTCTCGATATCATCCTCATTCAGTTAAAAGGCTATTATTGTGAATCATGTTTCTACCTTATTGCCTTGCACAGTTTATGTCTTCGAGTTGGAAAGGGAAGAATGGCAGGACATTTTAATTGAAAACAAAGACCGTAAATTACTTTGTCAAGCTTTGAAAATTGATGAAAGTTTTTCTTTAAGGCCAAACCATTATTCATTAATGTATGTAGACTTAAAAGTAAGGAGATAGCTTGAGTCTTTCTTTAATAAGATGTGGTTCTTGTAAGAGAAATTTACGATCAAGTGCCATCACAAAGGTCTAGAAATCCTCAACCTTCTGTTAAATCAAAGGCGAGATGATATCTCTTTTCACATAAACACCATAATCAAGGGGGCAAAGTAGTCTCTACTAAGCGCAAGAAAAGTACTGCCAAGAAAGAAGCTCAATAGACAAGGGGGCAAGTCTTATGGATCAGAACCTGAGTCTAAGGAAGAGCAATCATTCGGACTGTAACATGGGGGTAAACAAGTGTCCGCACGGTCACAAGAAAATGGGCAAAGCAGACATTGAAAGTAAAGCCTTTGATGGTATCAAATCCATGACAATGGATGAGTACCCGAAAGAGATATAAATTATGAGGCGGGCCAACTTTAAAGAAATTGAGGCCAAAATTCAAGAACAAGTCAAAGAAAGGGGATTTTGAAAAGAGTTGGGCTTTTGAGGCAGTGAACAAAAGCTGGAAAGCATAAAGAGATTCAATGATAGTCCAAGAAGGCAATTATAAAGAGGATCCAGTAAAGCAAAGATATGAAGAACTAGATCAATCCAAAAAAAATAAAAAATAAAAAAATAAATATAAATAAAAATAAAAAAAAAAAACCATCAATTACACATGCTTTGCATTCATGCATTTCACATCATGCATGCATGATTTTTACACGATAGGAATCAAATGGGAAACACATCCACCGCACCGTTACAGCAGTATAAGCTGAGATCTCAATAATATCAGCTCTTACCAATCTATCACTGGATACACAGCTAATATGCAGGACCAACCCGCATCAGGAATTCAAGGATAAGGTAGACAATATGTCAAAAGCCTGGCAATTGATTCAATAATCGAGACTACACCTGGAATGACAGGATTGACATCAGCTAGTAGTATCCAAAATAAGAGATAGCTATAGCCAAGGATAAGGCAGATATCAAAAAGGATAAAGTAGACAATATTGTCAAAAGCTTGGCAATTGATTCAATAATCGAGGCTACACCTGGAAAGACAGGATTGATGCCAGCTTAGCAGCATCCAAGATAAGAGATAGCTGTGGTCAAAGATAAGGCAGACATCAAGAAATATTGTCGTTGAAACTTTGTCAAAAGCGGACAATGGATTCAATAATCGAGGACTGGATCAACGGATAAAAAAAAAATATCTATCAAAATGAAGTAGAATCTACTTTTCCGGTTAAACGGCGGATACGGTACTCCGTGACTCTCAAGTCGGTTCTCTCAGTTGCCCATAATAACTGATTCCTTCACCCCTTCTTTCTTTTACTTCCTCCTAGAAAATGGATCCTACTTTTTCCGCCTTGCGAAAGTATTTCCCTTCTCTCCCAATGAACATCCTCAAAAAGATCTACCAAGTTCGCTGTGAACGATTAAGAGTTCTGATGCACAAAGGAATCCCTGAAGATGTGCGGTGGTTAATCGAAGCCAAGGTTCGTCTGGCAGGTGAAATCCCAGAGGCATTTGTGTCTCACATGCCTGGTATAGGCAAAAGCTCTTATGCCAAAAAGCGAAGAGCGAAAAGGTTACAAGTCTGCCATAAATGTGGACGGTGGACTTGTAATACTAAATGTCGTTCTTTAGGGATGATCTCTGATAATCGAGAAGATAAAATACGATTCATTAAGAATGGCCTGAGTAAAGACTCGTTGGATGATATCCAATTGACTCTTGAGACGCATTCTTGTGGATCTGTGCAACGTGAACTACTTGGTTTGTGGAGCATTTTTCATGAAGAACGAAACCGTTACAGTCCCGGGAATCTGACTGTAAATGACCCTGTTTGCCAGCTTGTAAGAAAACTGGATGGGAAGCAAATCCTCGACTCATAGAAGCCGTTAATGCCGTTACTGGACGAAAAACCAGTGGAAGATGTGAGCCACAGTCACAATTACTGTACATACAGTTTGTTATATTTGGAAAAGTTTGCATTTTCTTTTGACAGATGTACACGCTCCCCTAAGTGTAATCGACACGTTATCCCTTTTCATCACTATAAATGCGTGTTCTTCCTTCTGATTAAGCAGCGGATAAGATACCCCGTGATTTCTAAATTTAGTTATTCCAGTCTCCTACAATAACTGATTCATTTCCCTCTTCTCTCAAATTCTTCTCTCATCAATGGATTCTACTCTTTCTGCACTGCGAAAATACTTTCCTTCCCTTCCAATAAAAGTCCTTAAAAAGATCTACCTGGCTAGATGTGAAAGAATCAGAGTTTTTACACGCAAAGGCATTCCCGATAATGTGCAGTGGATAATTGAAGCTAAGGTCCGTTTGGCAGGTGAAGTTCCAGATGCATTTATGCCCCGCATGCCCGGTTTAGGTAAAAGCCGTTATGCCAAAAGGCGAAGAGCAAAGAGACTAGGCGTGTGTTATAAATGTGGGCGATGGAATTGTATTACTAAATGTCGCTCTTTAGGATACATCTCCATAAATCGTGAAGATAAAAGAAAATTCATTAAGAATGGCCTGCGTAAGGAATCTCTGGAAGATATCCGAGAGACTCTTGAAACGCATTCTTGTGGAAAAGTGCAAGGTGAAATTATCAGTTTATGGAGGACTTACCATAAAGAACGAAACCGTTACAGTCTTGGGAATGTGACTTTAAACGATCCTGTTTGTCAGTTTGTAAGAAAACTGGATGGGAAGCAAATCCCCGACTTATAGAAGGCATTGAAGCCATTACTGGACATAAATCAGGGGAAGATGAGAGCCACGGTCATGATTCCTGTACATATAAGCTGTCATTTGTCTTTTCTTTTGACAATAATGTACTTGCTTCTGTAAGTGTAATTAACGCATTATCCCTTTCATCACTATAAATATGTGTTAGTTATTTTCGTTTCCTACAATCACTAATTTCTTTCTTTGCCTCCTTCATCAATGGAGTCTTCTCTTTCCGCCCTACGAAAGTATTTTCCTTCCTTCCCAATAAATGTTCTTAAAAAGATTTATCAAGCTAGATGTGAACGATTCAGAGTATTTATGCACAAAGGCATTCCTGATAATGTGCGGTGGCTAATTGAAGCTAAGGTTCGTTCAGCTGGTGAAGTTCCAGAAGCGTTCTTTCCCCGTATGCCTGGCTTTGGTAAAAGCGCTTATGCCAAAAAAAGAAGAGCAAAGAGGCTAGGCGTTTGTCATAATTGTGGATGGTGGATTTGCGGCAATAAATGTCGTTCTCCAGGAGTGATCACCAGAAATCGTAATGACAGAATAAGATTCATTAAGAATGGCTTGCGTAAGGAATTTCTAGAAGATATTCGAGAGGTTCTTGAAGCGCATTCTTGCGGAATAGTGCAATTCGAGGTTGTTGGATTATGGATAATTTTCCAAAAAGAACGAGATCGTTACAGTCTTGGGAATCTGACCCTAAACGACCCTGTTTGCCAGTTTGTGAGAAAGCTAGATGAGATGCAAATCACCGATTCATAGAAAGCATTAAAGCCATTACTGGACGCAAAGCCAGTGGAAGACGAGGATCAAAGTCACGATTACTGTACGTGCTAGCTGTCGCTTTTGAAATTTTCCTCCCCTTTTGGTAATAATGTATTCACTCCTAACGTGAACCAAAGTCACGATTACTGTACATGCTAGCTGTCGCTTTTGAAATTATCCTCCCAATAATGTACCCACTCCTGACATGAGATACAGTTATGATTACTGTATATAGCTGCCACTTTTTAAAATTTTCCTTCTCTTCCAACAATCACGTACCTACTCCTGACGTAAGCTACAGTAGTGACTACTGTACATGCTAGCAGCTATTTTGAAAATTTTCCTCCTCTTTTAACGATAGTGTACCCATACCTGACCAAAGTCATACTTGTGACTACTGTGAATAGCTGGCAATAATGTATCCATTCTTGAAAATAAAATTATTGCCTTATCTCTTCATCTCTATAAATATATCCTCTTTTCTCACAAGGGTAAGGATAGGAATGGAGAAAACCCCAACTCGTAAATCCCGAAGTATTTGTGTATTTTCTGGGGCTTTTCCTGGAAAAGATGAAGAGTATTTAAAAGCAGCCAACCATTTGGGTAGAGTATTAGCTGAGCGAAAAATACATTTAGTTTATGGAGGAGGTAGTGTCGGATTAATGGGAGGTGTAGCATCAGCAGCGTCTCTAGGAGGAAGTCAAGTTCTGGGCATTATCCCTGGACCTCTGAAATTTATTTCTGGGGGCACGATTGGAGAAGAATTAGTGGTTAAAAATTTGCAAGAACGTGTGTTACAAATGCTTTTAAATGCTGATGCTTTTATCGCTTTACCAGGTGGTTTTGGCACATTGGGAGAAGTCTTTCAAATTGCTTCCATGGCCCAACTTAATTTGCATAAGAAACCCATTGGGCTTTTAAATGTTAACAATTTCTTTACAGGTCTGATAGCTTTTATGGATTATGCTATGCAGAAGAATTTCATATCAAGAGTGGCACGGCGAATCATAATATCCGCAACAACTGCTGAAGAATTGCTAGATAAAATACAAGCTTTTGTTCCTGAACCAGATCCAGCAATGATTCAGATAGACTGGACACGACAGTCTTTCCCGACCAGTTCACTCCCATAATGGTCCTCTACTCACCCTGTTGAAGTATTGTGGAAGAAAGAAGCGATCTGATCCGTTTTTCTTGTCCTTTAGTTTTATTATCAGCATTTTCTTTCGCGTTTCAGTTTTTCTTTTCAGGGAATTTCTTTTTTTATAATATAGTTTCGTCCATGCTGATATTAAAACCATAGGACAATGCCTTTAGGTTGGAATGGCTGAGTAAAGAGTAATTTTTGTTACTCTTGAGACGCATCCTATTAGGTCTACTAGGCATAACATTTTGGGGTAGTTAAGCTTTAACCTTATTCGGATGACATATCTCACAAGGGAATCTATATTTACTGAAGAAAATATTAGATGAACCTTGAATATTGATTCCAAACATCCGTTCCCTTTACATAATTTGTCAGTGTTATTGTCATCATCAAGATTCACTCGTTTTATCGAAGCCTAATTCTTTGCGCTCGCCAATTATGAAAATTCACACTTTCGAAGAAAATTATTCCAATTTCAATTGCTTTTATATAAATTTCGCTCGAGGTCCTAAGGAAAGCTCCTTAGCCTCAAAATCAATTTTCATCATCGGGGTTTTAAGGATGGAACCTTTGCCTCGAAAATAATCAATTTTCATCATCGGGGTTTTAAGGATGGAACCTTTGCCTCGAAAACAATCAATTTTCATCATCGGGGTTTTAAGGATGGAACCTTTGCCTCGAAAACAATCAATTTTCATCATCGGGGTTTTAAGGATGGAACCTTTGCCTCGAAAACAATCAATTTTCATCATCGGGGTTTTAAGGATGGAACCTTTGCCTCGAAAATAATCAATTTTCATCATCGGGGTTTTAAGAATGGAACCTTTGCCTCGAAAACAATCAATTTTCATCATCGGGGTTTTAAGGATGGAACCTTTGCCTCGAAAACAATCAATTTTCATCGGGGTTGTAAGGATGGAACCTTTGCCTCGAAAATAATCAATTTTCATCATCAGGGTTTTAAGGATGGAACCTTTGCCTTGAAAAGAATCAATTTTCATCATTGGGGTTTTAAGGATGGAACCTTTGCCTCGAAAACAATCAATTTTCATCAATTCGGGGTTTTAAGGATGGAACCTTTGCCTCGAAAACAATCAATTTTCATCATCGGGGTTTTAAGGATGGAACCTTTGCCTCGAAAATAATCAATTTTCATCATCAAGGTTTTAAGGATGGAACCTTTGCCTCGAAAACAATCAATCAATCCGAGGTTTTAAGGATGGAACCTTTGCCTCGAGATCAATCAATCAATTCGAGGTTTTAAGGATGGAACCTTTACCTCGACATCAATCAATCAATCCGAGGTTTTAAGGATGGAACCTTTGTCTCGACATCAATCAATCAATCCGGGGTTTTAAGGATGGAACCTTTGCCTCGACATCAATCAATCAATCCGGGGTTTTAAGGATGGAACCTTTGCCTCGAGATCAATCAATCAATCCGAGGTTCTAAGGATGGAACCTTTGCCTCGAGATCAATCAATCAATTTGAGGTTTTAAGCATGGAACATTTGCCTCGAGATCAATCAATCAATCCGAGGTTTTAAGGATAGAACCTTTGCCTCGAGATCAATCAATCAATCCGGGGTTTTAAGGATGGAACCTTTGCCTCGAGATCAATTATCAATCCGAGGTTTTAAGGATGGAACCTTTGCCTCGACATCAATCAATCAATTCGAGGTTTTAAGGATGGAACCTTTGCCTCGAGATCAATCAATCAATCCGAGGTTTTAAGGATAGAACCTTTGCCTCGAGATCAATCAATCAATCCGGGGTTTTAAGGATGGAACCTTTGCCTCGAGATCAATCAATCAATCCGAGGTTTTAAGGATAGAACATTTGCCTCGAGATCAATCAATCAATCCGGGGTTTTAAGGATGGAACCTTTGCCTCGAGATCAATTATCAATCCGAGGTTTTAAGGATGGAACCTTTGCCTCGACATCAATCAATCAATTCAAGGTTTTAAGGATGGAACCTTTGCCTCGACATCAATCAATCAATCCGGGGTTTTAAGGATGGAACCTTTGCCTCGAGATCAATCAATCAATCCGAGGTTTTAAGGATGGAACCTTTGCCTCGAAAACAAATAATCAATCAATCAGTCCATCTTACAACGATAGGAGCTTTCCTATCGTTAGAGGTTCTAAGGACATTTCCTTAACCTAAAACAAACAATCAATCCATCAGTCCATCTTACAACGATAGGAGCTTTCCTATCGTTAGAGGTTCTAAGGACCTTTCCTTAGCCTCAAACAAATAATCAATCAATCAGTCCATCTTACAACAATAGGAGCTTTCCTATCGTTAGAGGTTTTAAGGACCTTTCCTTAAACCTTACTGTTTGGGCGGCGAGAACATTCTCAATGCCTACCTAAGCCGGACGAAATTTGGTAACGACTTTGCATACATCATGTCCCATGAAGCATGCAAAGGGGGGCAGCTGTTGACACCCAATTTCGTCCGGGTGTTTTAAAATTTTGAAAAAAATTTTATTAAAAAAAATTAATTTAAAAAAAAATATATATTACTATTATTATTAAAAAAAAATTTAATTAGTTTAAAATATATTTTTTGTTTTGTGAAAATTTGATTTAAAATGATATATGTGTGAATATGTGTATGTTTGAAATAAAATAAAATTTCATGAAAAAAATGACAAAAAAATTAAAAGTTTGAGGTAAAAATGACAAAATTGAGAAGTTTCGGAAAAAATTGACAAATTCTAAAAGTTCCAGGAGCATTTGGTAGTTTATCACATAAAATTTTGAGCCTGCCGACGTTTTTGGCTCAAATTGACAGAAAACGATAAAATTGTCAAAATCAGAAGCTTCAGGAACTTATCCTGAGGCTGAGAGACGTAAAGGACTAAAATTGTCATTTTACCAATTTAAGAGATAAGTTTGAAATTTTTTATTAATTTATCCATCAACAGTTCAGCTAAACTTCCTCTATAAATAGCCCCCCAAATTTTGTGCTGAACACAGAAAAAAATAGAGGAAAAGCTTAGAGCTCCGTTTTAGAAAAAGAAAAAATTACAGCTAAAAGTCCCTGGCTCTCCTCCCTTTTCCCAGAAAAGCCTAAAACTTCCATCTGTTTACATAAACACCATCTTCTTCCTCTTGCTGCCAATTTTTTTTCCCATCCCCAGTCGCCGTTTCCAGTTTTTTTTTTTTTTTTTTCACGTTTTTCGTCCCAGGAAATTCAAAAATTTTAACTTTCAGGTAAAACTCATCTTTAATCCTTCATCTTTTCAATTTCTTTCACTTTGGTCACTAACTTTGTATTTTATTCTTGCAGAATTAATTACTAACCCTTTTAATTTTTACTTGTTTGTTTATTATTTGTTTATTACTAACCCCTTTTTTTTATTGTTGTTATTAACTTACTAACAACTAACTTTTAATACTATTATTGTTACTAACCTTTTAATTTTTGCATTATTACTAACTTTTATAATTGTTGTTAACAATTAATTAACTTTTATTATTGTTGTTAATTAATTAATTTAATTAACTTGGCTAACTTTTATTATTGTTGTTAATTAATTAATTTAATTAACTTGGCTAGCTTTTTATTATTTTTGTTAATTAATTAATTTAATTAATTTGGCTAACTTTTTATTTATTGTTGTTAATTAATTTAATTAACTTGGCTAGCTTTTTATTATTGTTGTTAATTAATTAATTTAATTAATTTGGCTAACTTTTTATTATTGTTGTTAATTAATTAATTTAATTAACTTGGCTAACTTTTTACTGTTGTTAATTAATTAATTTAATTAACTTGGCTAACTTTTTATTATTGTTGTTAATTAATTAATTTAATTAACTTGACTAACTTTTTATTATTATTGTTTAACAATTAATTTAATTAACTTTGCTAACATTTATTATTATTTTTAAAGTGGATGGCCAAAAAGCCCCACTTTATTATTATTAATTTTTTTTTTTTATATAATTTTTTTATTTAATTCACCTTTACCCTTTACTAATTAATAAATAAATGAAAATTAAAAGAAGATTATTTTGTAATTAATTATTAAGGCTAATAAAAATCATTTTTAAAAAAAGCCAATTATTTTTATTTTTATATACATGCTTTTAATTCTTTAAAGATAACAAAAAGTTAAAATTAATTTTAATAGTTATTTTTATCCAGTAAAAATAATAAAAAATAAAAATAAGACCTGTTTAAAAAAAATACATGAAAATTAAGACTTTATATTTTACTGATTTATTTAAAATATAACTTTTAAATCCACTAAAATAATAAATATTTTTCATTAAACAAGAAAACAAAAAGAAAACTAAAACAAGATAAGAAAAAGAAAAGAAAATAAAATAAAAAATAAAAATTTTTTATCTAAAAATTCTATAACAAAAAGAATTACGAATTAGTAATTAAACTAATAATTAATTCCATAAAATTAATAATTATATAACTAACAATAAATTAAATTTAATTTCCATATCCGGATGATCCGGCAGGATCTACGGTTTGGAAAATATCAAACTTTTTAAAATAAATAAATTAAATAAAATTGTTTAAAATTTCACCAAATTCCGTGTCCAAATGACTCGGCAGAGTCCATGGTTCGGAATCAAAATCTTCCGTGTCCAAATGACTCGGCAGAGTCCATGGTTCGGAAGTATAAAATTTTATATAAATTAACTTAAAAATCCACATTTCGACTAATTCAGTTAAAATCTCTAAATTAACTGAAAATTATTTAAAAGAAAAGTAAAAAAAAAATTAAAATCAACTAAGGTGCCAATTTTGGGCGCTATAACAATATTGTTTTAGCGTAACCGTACTCCCGATCCCCGAACTCTCGCAGACCAATTTTAAGGTGACCAATCGACCTAGGTAAACGGATTGGTGGCGACTCCCGAAAACCCGACGTTGCCACAGTCCCTTATTAAAAAAATTTCCAGTTCTCCCTATGGGGCTTCAACTCTTACATAAAGTTTTTACTTTGGCAATTCAAATGTAAGAGAAGGTTTTTACTAATGAATCGATATTTAAACTCATTCCATTCTTGATCCCTTTTGACATCAAAGCATCGGATTTTTAAATTCTCATAGGGACCCCTTGGAATTTCTTTCAGGGCATGTTGAATTCCCAATCAAATAACGAGCAAATGAGTCTCCTTCTTTTTGCCACTAGATTTCCCAATCAAATCCACTATAACACTCATAATGATCAACTTTACAAAGATCCCATTGTATTCCAGATGCTCGTAGCATCGATTTGGATAAACCCCAATTTATTGTTTCTTCACCACTAATAATACCTACTTCTTCAACTTGTTCTAAAAAAATGGGATTTCACGTAATAAGCTTTGACATTCAACAACTCCTGTTAAAAAATAATCACAGAAATCCTCCAAACATTTATCTATCCAACCATAAGGCAGATCGGCTGTTATTCCTTTGATATGAAAATAATTATGCATCATTCTCATCCCGGTCATAGCTTTGAATAGATCATATATAGAAAAAAGGGGTATATGCGTTAATATCCACCATAAAAGGTCCAAGCCATAACAGATGAAAAACTAGATTACTTAACTCTAACATAATGACTCTAATATAGCGCATTATTTTAGGCACTTGAATATTTCCCAGTTGTTCCGATCCATTTACGGTTATTGCTTTTGTAAACATAGTAGCTAAATAATTCCAACGTGTTACATAAGGTAAAAATTGTACAATTGTTCAGTTTTTCACAATTTTTTCCATTCCTCTGTGTAAATAACCTAACATTGGTTTGCAATCAACAACATTTTCACCTTCTAGAGTAACGATGAGATAAAGAACACTATGCATTTATGGGTGGTAAGGCTCTATACTGACTATCATAAAGCCTGTTTTTGTAGCTGATCTATTAATAAGTTTTTCCTCGATTTATTCTAATATGAATTGCTGAAAATGAAAAGAAGTTTATCAAAATTCTCAAGATCCAATAACTAAGATTAATGAATTTTTTACCATAAAACAAAATCTTATCCCTTTTTATAATTTATAATTTTTTGATATGAATTTTATTGATTATTAATAATAATATTAGTTGTTTTGATATATAGAATGACCTTAAGTTCATTATGAACTTCCTACTTTTTTTTATTAAAAAAATGAATGAAAAAAATCTTCTTATCTTTTTTTTTATTCCTATACAAATAAAATAAGAAGATTTTATTCATTCATTTATAAATCTAATTGATAATATGCATGTCATTAAATTAGTATCCTATTTCAATATAGAAAGTAAGATAATTCTCGCGTGTATCTATTTTTTTTCATATAGCCTTCATATTACCTAATAATATATGGATCTATGGCAAAATTAATGTAAATGGATGTGTAACTACTAAATTGTCAACCATGGTGGATATATATGTATCCTGAGGATCAAAATCATTTTGTTTTCCATCATGAATTAATCTTTTCTTTTCATATGAGTCCCGTTTGTTAAAATCATTTTTTTGAGTCATACAGTGTTAATTGACTTTATTTCGCCATTTTTCTGGTACTAATTTAAGCTAAGTTTTTCCATTGATTCCTTTCACAATGCCAAAAGTCTTTATGTCTCAATCCAGAATGAAATGTTCTCTCTTTTTAAAAAAAATCCTTTATTTCATTTTTAAGAAAAAGAGATATTTCATGATATTGAATGATAGGCTTGAATTTATAGAAGTTAATAACTCAAATTTATGGTATTTTGTAAATACATATGCTTGCGAGAAGGAGTTAGAAAAAGTGGTTGAATTCATATTTTGAATATTATCAAGGAAATTTTTTTAGTTAAAATTTTTTATTTCTTTTCTTAATTATTTTTTCGGTTTCTTTCTTTTTGGAAATGAATTTTTTGATAATTTTTTTTCTTGGTTCAATAAAAAGTTGTGCATTGTTCTTGCAATATTAATGATACATAGGAAAAAAAATCTATGTATATTTTTTCCGTGAAAACTTTGATTAAAAAAAAAGAAAATTTACTAATTAATTGAATATTTCTTCTTTTTAATATTTGAGAAAACCTTTTTAATGATTCTAATTTTTTATTAGAATTAATATTTTTTTCTTGAGTTAGAAATCCATTTTTCTTCTCATTTAGAAATATTTCTAGTTTATTGTTGATTGTGCTTGTTCTCTCAGTTAGAACTTTCATTTTTTTTTCTTCTATCTGTGAAAAATTTGTGCATTTTATAGATCGAATTTAAATAGATAATTTATGAATCATTTGATTATTTATTATAGAATCATTGGTTTTAGTTTCAGCCAATTAGAAGGCATTTAGGCTTTTTTTTTATTATTTCTTATAACACTTTGGGAGAAATTTTGCTCATTCTTTAAAAACATTAAAAACTAGGTCCAAAAAACGAGGAAACTTTAGATTCCTTGGACAAATATGAAAATTCGAGTTTTAAACAACTACACACAATGTATACATACATTCCTGTTCGGTTGAAATTGTAATGTTGAGTAGTTTCAACTTTCGTTTGTGATTTTCTGAGCAATTACTTATGATTTTCCCTGCATACAATCTTCAATGTAGAAACGAGTACATAATGTTGTGATTCTCATGTACATGGAATCTTTAATGCGCATGTGATGAGGTAACAAGTTGGAAATTCCGTGGGGGCAGGCAGCGAAAGCCACAGGCCTCTCGAAAGTGATTTGACCCCGCAGCGACTAGTTTCGTTTGGAAATTACGCCCTGCTTCGCAGCACACGAACGTAAGCTGGCCCACAGCCTTTGGGCGGAATTATCTGCTGATCCCGTATTTAGTCACGAAAGGCTGCAGTCGAGTCGCGTCAACGGATCCAGGGATCCAGGGAAATTCTTCATGGGGGCCCCCAGGGTTGATTATATCACAGACTCACCATTTTCTCGTGTTAATTTAACTTGTCGAATGGCTAAGAAATAGTGGACTTGACTTGAGTTATCCCTAATTCTCTATACGTAAATATGCCGGGTGGTTACTCTATTATTCGCTTAATGCACATAGGCACCTGTCCATTTTCATCTTCCATTTCACTCATTCAATTCACTGCAACTATATTTGTGTTAGCCCTCTCTAAAGCTCTTGTCTTGTCATGGAATTGTTAATATCCAAATAAATAAAATATGCTTTTTTTCAATAAAATAAAATAAAATTCTCTTAATTACGTTTCATGCATGTAGGCGGATTGCCCTCCAAGTAATATGTGGTGTTGGTGAAACAAAGAAAAACAAAGATAGAAATGGAGTGACTTTATCACTGTCGTGCATTGCCTAAGTATAATCGTTAAAAAATTAATGAAATAATAATAATTGATGACAATTGATATCCTATATTATTGTATTTTTTCTGAAAAAAAAAAAAAGAAAAGTGTGAGGATAACTATATGGGTGGTCATGTGTACAACTCATTGTCCAGCTACCTACCTTTTGTGATTTGGCAAAAATTATGAATAAACTACTAACATTTGAGTCAACCTTTGATCGGCTGCTAAGTTTTCTTAGTCAAATAAACCATTGATATTATTCAAAATAGCTAAATAAACTAACATTATTTAAATGGGCTACTTCACTCACTTGGCTCTTAAAATATTTCAAAAATCCCCCATTAAATTTTTAAAATTGACTAATAAATTCACTTCGTTTAAAACAATCTAAATAGTCTACCTTATCTAATTACATAGTTCCATAACCATTTTCCTCAAGTGCATTCTTCAGGTACTGTTCGTTTATAGCCCCTTCTAGCTCCCTCAAAGTGTACCCGCTCACCCGCCCAAGGGGGGATACCTTCACCCCACATTAACACTCATGAACAATGTCCATATCAGATTAACACTCAACACCCTATTCCTTTCCTCACTCAATAATACGACCCGGTGCTTCACCTTTTCTATATCAACTTGAATGCTTGCAACTAGTAGTGCCACATGATGGTGATTAGGTGTTGATGGAAGGTGGACGATCTCCTGAATCTCCTTCAAGATTGGTGAAGTAAGGTACACATGGGTTTTAAGGCCACTGAGATTAAGGTGAAAGGTAAGGCAGAGTAAGAGGAGGAATAACATGATCACTATCAATGAGCTAAAGAATATTCCAATTACTATAAAAAAATGGAGTCTAAAGATCAATGTTCGCTTTGAGAATATGGTTAAAATATTAAATCAATAAACTTTGGAGGAACTAGGTGTGAAAACCATCCAATTATCAGATAATTAATTTAATTTAATCGCTTGATTATTTATTTAATTTCACTAGCAAGTTAGTTTAAACCAACACATGTCTTAGTTCTTAGAGTCTATAATAAGTGTGTTTGAAGGCCAGGTTTGACCAGGTTTTGACAGAACCTAACTTGCCCCACTACCTTGACTAGGTTGTACGTTTTAGCAAGTAATCCTACCCACATAAGTCAAAATCCGATTGAAACCCTACCCGTATAAAAGATGGTTCAAGTCGATTTGATATGACTAGGTTTTAAGAGCCATTAAGTGTTATTTTTTCCTTTTTTTTTGTTTTAAATATCAACTTTGTGGAAATTTTGTTTGGTTCTTCAAAATGTATTTGTGTAAAATAAAAAGTTTATAGTTCTTCTTTCTTTCTCTCTGAATTTTAAAGTAGAACTAGATTATTAAACTTATAGTTAAACCTCAAACAATCTACCTAAATGCTAAATTATTGCGCATGCTAAAGTTTTAATGCATGTAGGATTACTCCACTTCGATGGAGAAAATACATTGCTTTGTTGAATAGGGAACAAATTATGAGACTTCAACAACAGATTACTAACTACTAAGTAGCAATGATGATGTAAGGTTGGCATATCAAGGATTAGAATTTAGAAATTAGGGATTAGAAATGGATTGGTGCAAGTTTACCAGGTTTTTAAAATTAGAACTTGAACCAACCCGCTTGCATGACTGGACATTTCACTACCTAACCCGACCTTAACCCTTATAAAACCTGCATTTATGATCGATTTGGTTTGATTTAGGGCAATCAGTTTTGCTGGCTGTTCAGGTTGTATGAACACCCATAGTCCAAAAGAGCAAAAATTCAAATTGTGTAACCATAAAGGAAACTAGAGGCAAAATGGTACTTTGGCAAACCAAAGGTCAAAATTTGACCAAGGAAAATTGAATTGGGTTTTGAGAGTTTAAATGAACATCTAAATGAAATTTGAGCTCAATTTGACCAAAGATTGGCTTTTCTTGCTAAGGAAGCAAAGAATGGCAAAATGGTTATTTTTTAATCAAATATGGTCTAAATGGGATCAAAGGATGATAAACGGTAATTTAAACCATTTTGGTGAAATTTGGCAAAGTTTGCAGTCAAATTAACTAAATTTGAGACTTTTCTTGCAAGTGCAGCTACAAAGGATACTTTGGTATTTTTTTTTTAAGTCAAACTCGAGTCAACAGAGTCAAACTCAGTTCAATGTTGGTCAATGGAAGATTTAGGTAGCATTTGAATGCTTGGATTGTGTTGATATGATGTGTTGCTTTATATATGTATGTTTGCAAGAAAATATGTACATGCATTAACGCTTAGTGCACTAGTAAATTTTATTCCACGATTGCTCATGAGATTAATGGCCTGACTCTATAGATTTCTTGCTTAGGCAGTAAAGTAATGCAAAGGAAAGAACATATAGTGATTGCCTCACCCAAGGGATTACACTCGGATAAAAGGTTGGTTATAGTGGTATATTATGAGAAAAACAGTAGCAACACTAGAATTTTAATGATGTAGTTGACATTACCTGTAGTCTAGAATGAAACATAAGTGTATGGTTGTGTAATAAACCATAGACTTCCTTAGTATGTTGGTTATTTGATATAAGTGTAGTTTTCTGTAATCAGTTTGACACATGTTTATCATGTATTCATGCATGTGTATAAAATGGTTTTATAACATCTGAGCTCTGTAACGACATATTTTTCAATGCACTCGGCCAAACCTGTAATACTATTTTAGTTTGGTGTACTAATGGTCTTAATGAAAGATTTATGAAAATATGTTTCCTTAACTCACAAGTAATTAATGGTTAGGCAAGTACCCAAGGAACTTTAATAAGCCTTAGCAATGATCCTAGAAGTGGGGAATAACTTCTAGCTTAATTAGAGGAATTAATTAGGCAATAGATGAGACAGTTCCTCATACTAAGAAAAGAAAGAGAAAATCTAGGGATTAGGCTTGTTATTTTATGCTAAGATTCTGTTGCACTTAATGGTAAAGTTACAAAAGTGGCCCAATTTGAGGTAATTCAGAAACGTTAATGGTTTTTTTGGACCTAAAAAACATTAATGGGTAAATTGGGCCAACACAAAAAGATTAGTTATCATGCATAGAAAAAATCTCAAATGAATATTTCTACTGTTGCTGATTAAAGGTCCTAGGAGAAACCATTTGATTAAGAATAGTTTAATAAAGGTGCTCGAACATTATTGACTCCATTTTGTGCTAAAAAATCTTGAAGATATTACTCATTATGTGATTCTGTTGATAGAAATAAAAGTGAAGGTGGTAAAATGATAGTAGAAGTTAGCTCAATAGCTCTCATCAGCTCAGTAAACACAAAAATAGCCAAGAATGAGTTGATTGTATTTAAGGCTCCTAACATCTAATTATTGTACCATTTTGGATCCTAATCTCTACTTTTTATATAGAAATTTCTTAACCTCATTTAATTAGTTTGTTTTGTTTTGAACCTTTTGTTGGCTTGAGCTGGAAATTTGGATGGAAAAATAAAAAATAAAAAAACTAGTTTTAGCCCCTAAAAACTTTTTCATTGTCTTAGAAACCTTGGAGCTTCTCCATCTAACAATCGAATTACCTCATTTTAACCTTCATCCCCTGACTCCCTCCCCTCATCTGTCACCGTCACCCTCATCCACTACTACATTGTCACCAACCTTTTCTAAACATGGCCTTGTTGCCATTACTTCGTATGCACTACCTCCAAAGAATTATTAAATAGAGGGAACAATCTCAACAATCAAATCACTAATTGACTGACACATAAAAGCCACTCCATTTCCCTTGGTCATATGGCCTTTTTTTATGGTGCTAATCATTCTAGCCTCCAAATCTCACCAAATAGATTTGTTGCATCCAAAACCAGCATACCAATATGAGAACAAAGTACAAAAAGAACAAAAAGGAAAATAGAATTGACATGTATTAAAAAATTAACAAAATTAACTAGATAAGTTCGTAATTGCATTCGAGACGGCCAGTGCAATACACACGCCATTTTCTTTGCTAGACATGTCTTTCCCTAGAAGCAGTTTAGTGAATTTCTCTTTCATCATCTCAACTTCTACATAAAATGAAAGTATTAAAGAATGAAGAACCCCCAAAAAGTTGACGATTAAATAGAATGTGTATTAATCACCTATGCTGCATATAATATATGAAACTAGTATATACATTCTATAAATTACATATATCATAGTCATAAAATTGCAGATGCAACAAGATAAACAACTTAACATAGAAATATTAGCTGGAAATAAAAAAAATATTTCATTTCTAGCTAAACAAATTTAATTAATAACAAATTTTGAAACAATGGCACATAAACATACATCAAATCAGAAGTTTGTGGTTGATTAGTCCTGAAACAATCACTATATTTGCTGAAACTTTAAGATTAAACCTCTATCGATTGACTTATGGTTGAAAATATGATTATGAAAAAGACCGAAAAAAATTATTGGACAATTGGTCGTCTCGTTTGTCAAGTTTTTCATCACCCCAAACCATGACATCTTTTCCACCAATCACCGACAACATCATTGGTAACTGTAGATGAAATCACTCATCCTACAGGATCCATTGTGATGATGTGAAGGAGCTAGAACTAGCTTCTACATTGAATTGCTGACACAAAAAACTACTACAACTATCCAAGTCATTAACATAGGAGTTCAAGCTTTAGCTCCTACAACGCTGATGGGATCTATTGTCAGACAACACGCTCCCAACCATCTAGTCGAGATTCGGCTACATAGGGGTTTTAAATTTAGATGTCTGTCATGTGGACATGGGGTGGATAGTGGAGTTGGCGGTAGTAGATAAGGGAGATAAGGGAGAAGAGTTAGGATGAGATAATTTAACTATTAGATGGAAAAGTTTTATAGTTTATAAGGCAAAGGAAAAGTTTTCAAGGATCAAGTTTTTCACTTTCTCTTTAGCCAACTTAACAGATCCAATTAATGAAAGGTCTAAAAGGGAACACTCAAATGAGACAAAAGACTCTTTATGCAAGAAATCAAGTATAGGGTCTAAAATGGTATAATAATAAAAGGGCCATAGGTGTAATTAACCCAACCAAGAGTTTATATCCCTTTATTCTGCATTTTGTTTTTCTGCGAATAAAAAAAAATGAGGTTTCTACCATGGACCTATGTTCTTGTAGATAGGATGATTTTGTTCCAAAACTACCCTTTGCCTATTTTAGCTTTCAAGCTTTATGCAAATTTTCAAATAAGGACTTAAGTATGAGATATGTCAATGCAAAAGTCACAATTTGTCTTGGCTTTGATACCAATATGCCCAAGTAATTCAAAAGGTAATTCAAACACAAGCACAAATAATCAAAAACATATATCAAACATGAACATGAACCGGAAACACACATATATAATTTATTAAATCAACTTATAATAACTAGTGAATACTAGTTTACCACACGTAAGTGATGAATAAAGGGATAATTAAAACTTGATATTGTTGAAGTAGTTCACCAAGCTTCAACAAGACTTTTACAGCTACAAAGCTCACACCACAACATAACTTTGAAACAAAATAGAATAATGCTAGTTCAAACAGAACAAACAGAGAAAGTGCTCGACACATGGACTAGAAGGATACTTAAAGAAGAGAAGAGATGCCTTGTGCTAATGAAAGGGCTTCCTTTTATAGACAAAAAGTTTCAGACATTGGTGATATGGCAGGGTTGCTTCCACCAATTAGGAGTTGAGGAAATTTAGGGTTATACTCAATCGTGGCCATCTTATCTTCTTGGATTCCTGTTTATGGAACCAGTATGATAAATTTTCTTGGGCCTACAGTAATTGAGGCTACTTTTATTTACCTGGAGATGTTTTACTTTTGCTGTGGGGCCCCTGCTCATCATCAACTGCTAGGATGAGAAACCTTCCTACTTAATCTTCTACGAAAGCTGCTTCTAAGCAGATTTCATAATTTTCTCTTTTATGGCTAAAAAAGGAATTCCACTATTTTTGAATTTTCCTCCTTTATAAAACTTGCTTAACATAACATCTAGGAAATCCTTATCTAGATCTTCTTCTTTATTAGGAATTTCAATTTTGTAAAGTCTAAAGGGCATTTAGAAAATATTGATTAATGATACATTTGTCCTACCACTTAGACTCCCAAACTCTTTCTAGGCAGGGAGTGAAATGCTCGTAGTAGTCCACTTCCTGTTTCTCACAATGCCATTGGAGAATCCATGGTATGTTATATATAACCATAAAGTAGACACCTGGGAAATATGTTGGTTGGCCGTCCTAGTAGAATTGTTCTTGGTATTGACAAAATTCATTAAAGAATTCCTTAACTTGTTTTGGGAAAGAATCTTTGAACAAACCCTTTCCTTGGTACCAGTTGTAAAATCAATTAGAAAATTTTCTCCACTTGGTCCTAAATAGGACCATTAAGGAATGTTGATGATCTTTATTTTAAATATGGAAAACTTCGTACCACTCTTTGATATATTCCAAGTAAGAAAACAATATGTTTTTATAATTTCCTTAGGACAAGATTCTTCGTCTTTTTGATAAAACTAAAGCAATTTGTTTTCATACTTCTCTTGGGATAAGATTCATTTACTTCATGATGGAATTCCTCATTCTTCAAAAGTCTATACTTTTAAGATCTTATAGAAGATATTCCAACCTTCGAAATGAAATTTTCTATGGGTGTTTTTGTCTTATTATCAATTTTGGGATTTATAGTGATCTTTATTCTTCTTAATTTGCGCTCAATCTCAGCTAAGGCGATTTCCTGCAATATTAATTCAAAAAATGAAGGTTTCTTGGTGGCCCAAAACTGCAATTAAGGATTTTGCTGGTTATGCCAATATTTTTCTGCCAACTCAATAACTAACAAGTGTTTCATTTCTTTGTTCTCAAGGGAAATTAAATATTCCCATTCAATTTCTTGGTATATTGTCGGAACACTTAACCCATGTATAGTAATTTCTTGGTCGTTTTAAGGCCTTGAAATAATATTCCTTTGATGGATTTCTTAGGAATTACTCAATAATTCCTTTAATTTCTTCTTTGAAAATGTAATGGCTCATTATTACCATTCAAAAAATCTCTCTTCTTGGAGGATCCTTCTTCAATCCAATTATTTTTCTATGAAGATTTACTTGCATTCTCAAGAGTGTCCAGATATACATAATGTTGAGCTAAGATTGCTATGGTTATTTTTGCTTCTGATTTTGGTTCTTCTCTTCCCAAGAAGTTTGTGTATGACACCATGTCCATTTTCATTGCTTCTATTTCTTTCTGAATTTCTTGGTGGAGAATGGTTTTATTCTTGTTGCTATTTGTCATTTTTTTCCTTTGCAATAATTTTTTGGTCAAGAAATCAAGTGGAAAGTTTGTTTCGCCAGCAATATATTTTATATTAAAGTCAAAGGCTGATAAGAAAGCTTGTCATCTAGTAAAAATTTGTTTAAATGCCAATTTTCTAAAATCTTTAAACAAGACATCATTCACTACTTTGCAATCAAATGTGATGAAAAATTTCTTGTTGAGGAGGTTTTCCTTAAATTTTGTAACATGATGGACAATAGCCAAAATTTCTTTCTTGATTGTAGCATAGTTTCCTTGAGCTTGATTCCAAACTCCTAAAATGAATCTTACTAATTATTCATTTTCATTAGTTTTATATTCTAATATTTCTTCATAACCAATGTCATTAGCATATGTTTATACCATCTTAAAGGCTTCTAGATTAGGAATATTAATGAAAGAAATTTCTTTATTTTCCTTTTAATTATCTAAATAGCCTTAGTTTGTTCTTCCCCCTATTCTGGTGGATTTTTATTTAACTTGTCAAACAAAGACTTGCAATCCTTAGCAAGATTTATAGAAGTTTGCAATATAGTTTAAACTTTCTAAAAGTCTGTGCAATTTTTTTATTTTCTTTTATCTCATTGAGAAGCTTATCAGCAAAACTTATTGATCTATTAATGAGCTTGATTGTTCTTATATAGATCATATGGCCTAGAAATCTAACATTTGTTTGGAATAATTCCTTTTTTTGTAATGCCCGGAAAATCCAAACTAATTAGGTCCCGGGGTAAGTGGATTAGGAGCCAAAGAATTTTCCTAATTTGGGAATTTAGCTCAATTAATGTGAGGGGACATTAAATTAAGTGTTAAGGATTCATGAAATTAATCTTGGCTTAGGCCAAGAAAAATAATGGTGAAAATGGTGGATTTCGAAGATGAAGGACTCAATTGAACAAAGGAATTGTTGTAAGTTGGGCTCAATTGCCCAAATTCAAAAGATTGGAGGACTAAGTGGGGAATTGACCCATTTTCATGGCCTTGGATGCCATGGCCAGCCATGTCCATTCAAAATAATATATTTTATGCCACCTCCACCTCCACCCACACCTCCACTCACCTTTGTCCCCCCACCTTCACCACTTCATCATTTAACCTCACCCACTCTTCCAATTTGTCCCCCCACTTTGTCTCCCACTTCCCATTTAAATTATTACTCCACTAAGGCATTATTCCCACCCATTTTGGACACCCATAACCGGACATACACTCCCCCATTCAACAAAATACATTTCCCCACTCATCTTACCTCATTCAAGCCATTTCACTCTCTTTCTTCAATCTCTCTCTACAAACTCTCTCTCCCTTCTCTCTAGTTTTGGCCAACACTTGTTCTTCTCTCCAAGAACATTTCTAACTCTTCTCCTTCCTCCAAAAATTCTGCCATCACTAGAAATCATCCTTCCATAAATTAAAACCAAGTGTTCTTGGTTGAATTCATGCTCTAAACACCCAAAGAGCAAGAATCAAGTAAAAGATTCAAAGAAAACCAAGGAGAGAAATTCGGCCATCTTCATTTCTTGGAGGTTTTCAACTCTTATCAAGGAGTTCTTTGTGTATATGAGCTTCTAAGCTCATTGGGAGGAAGAATCAAGAAGAAAGTCCAAAGAACATCAAGCACACAAAATTCGGTCTCACCTCCTAATTGAGGTTCCGTAAGTATGAACCAAGTGTTCTTGGTATTTTGATTTCTTTAAGTTAATTACCAAGTATTCTTGGTATTTTTATGGATTCTAATAAATCTGGACATTTTGGTTCTTATGCTAGAAAATCATTTCTAGAGCCGGCAAGCAAGGAAAACGAAGGAAAACAAGCTCCTAAGAGCTTTTCGGTGTTGGTAAGGATTCCTATACTCTTTGAGTATTCGGGCCCCTAGGTGATGGTCAAAGAACCATATGATCCTAGGTGTGCTAAGAGGGCATAAGTTAAATTATTGCTTCGGCAATTCTGTATCGCTTATGAGCTAAGTTAAGTAAGCAAGCATTATGGGCTAGGATTTAAGTAGGCCACCTTAAATTCCTATGCTAAGTGAGATCTCCGAAAATGAAAAGTATGTGAAATTAATAAAATGAAACTTGAGGGATGCTTGCTGCCCTTCTGTAAATCAAGGTGTTAAATGGCGTGTGTTTGCGTGCTTCTATGAATTTGATGTGCATGCTAACCCCCGATTTCGATTATTATTGTATATGCATGTATCCTTGTGTTTTCTTTGTCTTTATGTTTTCTTTGCAGGAATTTTGGAATAATTATTGCCATTACATTCTTGGCATATGTTGGGCCTTAAAGGCCATAAGTTAGGCTTTGGAAGCCATATGGAATCCTTATTGAGATTTAAATCTCACCCGCCCTACTCTACCTTTGTAGGAAAAAGTGTGCTCGAAAGATTGAGCTAAGAGTCCTAAGTACTCTTTCTGTGGTGTTGAGGTTGAGTATGTAAATACTATTTGCTCAATTTATTCTAAGTATTTACCTTTAGTTGCTTGAAAATCAAGCTAATAAAATGTGGACTTTGTGTGCAGGACTACGAGTCTAGAAACTGTGGGAACAACGTCTTAAGGTGGATTTGTGTTCTTTGGATTATGGCTTGCTTTTTAAGCATGTAATAGTTGGTCTTAGTTAAATGACCAAATTTATGGACTTAGTTAAAATTTGGCCAAACTTAGTATTTTGGGCTTGTAATATGGACTATGGACACTTTGGGTGTTTTTATTGCTTGGTGGACTTACCAAGGCCCATGCATGTTTTATGGAAGTATGATTTTCATGAAAACTGGAAGCATGTGTAAATTGGGCTTAAATGTGTGTAATGGGCTTAACTAAGATTTTGGACAAAGCTGAATATGTTCTTATTAATTTTGGGCCATATGCATGTTAAGTACAGAAAAGGCCCATAAGCCCATGTTTATGTGAAAACATGCTATGTTTGGTTAAGTATGTGCACACTAAAAAGAACATGCAAGAAAACTTAGAAAAGCATGAAATTTGGATGCATGTGTAAGGAATGGCTAATAAGAAGAATAGGTGCACATATGTGAATTAATGTATGCCTAAGCATTAGTTTGCTTTTAAAAGCATTAAGAGATTGCGTGCACTAGTGAACACCAAAATACATAAGCATGCGAAGCATATGGATGAAATTAAGTTTTCAAACTTAAGTTGGTGTTTTGGTTGCCATGCATAATCTTGGCTAAAGCTTGGTAAATACCATGAAAATGAACACATGAAATCCACATAGGTGCTAGTTTGTTTCCAAGAGCATTTTAAGCTTAAACCTTTAATAAGAACATAACAAGCTAGTACCAGTAAGTATCTTGGGGTTCGTGCCCATAAGTCTTAGTGAGTTATAAAAGCCCCTTCAGTTTAATTAAACTTCCGCTGCATGTCTTATATAATTGGGCCCGAATGGGCCAGGGGCAGTTTAGGGCACGACAGGTTTTGTGAATCATCATTTATTTCTTTGTTTTTTTGACTTGTTTTTGGAATACCTTTACCTCTTTCCCTTTGCCTTGAAGTCAAATTCTTCCATATCATCCATGATAACTTTATCTTCTTGATTATTTTGAGAATATTCTCTAAAATTCTATAGTTTTAAAATCTCAATTCTATTTTTAAGAGATTTTATTTCTGCTATAAGTTCTGAAATTTCATCATTCAATTCTACAACAGTTGGTTCCTTCTAACTTTTTGGTGATTCATTAATTCTTTTAAGAATTTCATTCAAACTATAGATATATGGTTTTGTTAGTTCTTATATCTCTATTTTCTTTTTTGAATTTCTTTTATATTGCCCTTGATTCTGTTGGTACTCACTACAAGGATGAAGAGTATTTTCTACATCAATTTCCTACGAAAAAAAGCGTAGGAAAAATATTCACTAGAAAACCGTAGGACAAAAAATTCTGTCCGACAGTTTTCATTCAAAAAAGCTATGACAAATAAAATCGTAGAACATCTGTTAGAATAGGATGGTGGGAAATTATGTCGCCAAAGCATCTAATGCTTTTCATGCGAATTAAATTAGATAGGGACTACATGTGCAAGAAAAGCGTAGGATAACATATCCGACGCTTTTCCTACAAATACTTGTCCTACGCTTTTGAGACAAATGAGGATATGAGTGTCTTAAAAATGTAGAAAATTTATTCCTTCGATTTTCCTACAGTTTTTTGACATAAATTACTACATATTTGCCACATCAATCTTGCAATTTGACTTTTTATTTGTATCCTACGATTTTGCTACAAATTTTGCTTATAAATACCCACATTTCCCCCTCTTCTCCAGTCCGCCTGTGTTTCTCTTTCGGCATCCATTTTTGCTTCTGTTTCAACATCTTCCTCAGCTCAATTGAGGTGTTTCAAAGTAATTTAGAGGTTAGTGATTTAAATGGTAATTACTTATTCTTTAAAAGATATAGTTATGTTGTTTTAGGTAGCTAATTTATATGACAGCATGTTGTTGTATAATAAGTATTTATTTATTATACCTTAGATTCTTCATCCATGATTGTGTTGATGACAAATATAATATTAGTCCGATTCAGATTGTGGGGAATCAAAATGTATTGGATTAAGTTATATTTGTGATTAACATAATCATGGATTATCCAAGTTGGACAATTAAAAGTTGCATAAGCAGTATTGCAATTAATGTATTCCTTTCGTAGCAGCAGTTTGTGAATTTTGATAGACTATTTCCCAAATTGTTCTCATCATGTTTTTCTCAATAAGTTGATATTATTGAGAAACACTGTGAATGAGAACTAAAGGGAAATGCTGCCGAAATTTGCATGATGTGTTCCAACAATAGAACAGTTAAAATGTTTTACTGCTTATGTAACTTTCAATGGAGTAGGGCCTTTACCTTAATGAAGTATGTGTTTTAGTTATGGAAAGTTGACATGTATGCATAACGTATATAAGTAATTCATTTACATTTTTACTATATTTATATTATATAAAATATAGTAAATTTATTACGTATTTTTGTTGAGGGTTTTACTATTTATTTTACAAGAAAACCAAATGGCTGGCAATGGACGTGAATGGATGTACCAAAGGACAAATACAGATGGGTATATGAATTCTGGATTTATGGCTGGTGTTAATGAGTTTTTACAGTTTTCATGTAGTGGAAAGGAGTCAGAAATGATTAAATGGAATTGTTGCAAATGTAATAACAGATTTTATAGAATAAAAGTGAAAGTGAAAGAGCATTTGTCTCAATATGGATACGTCAACTATTACACATGGCACTGTCGCAATGAACAATGTGATAGCAATTTGCACAATTTCAATGTGGCCCGTAGCTATTTTCTATTGCACTTATATGGAGGGATAAGTGGAGAATCAAGTAGTATAAATGCGTATGAACAGTTGGTACTTGAATCAATAGGTCCATTATCATCGAATTTAGGATCTGGAAATAGTCAAAGAATGTTGGTGGATGAAGAGTTTATCGACGTTGATGTTGAAGAAGCTGATAAAGTAAGTGATAATAATGATAATGTGTTCGATGTGTCTGAAATGAGGGAGGGGTTACCTAATTCGATTGCACAACAATTTTATAATTTGTTGGATGATGCAAATGCACCATTGTGGGATAGGTGCACTAAACAAACACGATTGTCTGCAATCACCCAATTGTTAAGTTGTAACAGTGAGTTTAATATGACTGATCATTGTTTCGATAGAGTACTAGAGCTTATGAAAGAAATGTTGCCTGAAAGTAATAGACTCCCATCCACCCTATATGATGCGAAACAACTCACAAAAGGACTTGGGTTGCCATATATAAAAATTCATGCTTATAAGAATAACTGTATGCTATTCTATTGGGAAAATGAGAAATTAACACATTGTTGTGAATGTGGGAGCAGTAGATATAAAGAAAGAATAACCTCCGGACAAAAGATGTTGATTCCTAAGAAATTGTTACGGTATCTACCAATAACCAGCAGGTTAAAGTGCTTGTACAAGCCATCAAAAACTGCGACTCAAATGACTTGGCATGCTTATAATAAATCATGCAATGATGGAAGTATGGGTCATCCATGTCAGTCTGAAGCGTGGCATCACGTAGATTGAACATTCCCTTCATTCGCTGATGAAATTAGAAATGTTAGGCTCAGATTGTATACCGACGGATTTAACCTAAATAATGTTATTGGTGGAACATACACGATATGACCAATCTTTATAGTTGTTTACAATCTTCCGCTGGAACTGTGTATGAAAGAACCCTTTATTTTTATGACTCTTCTAATTCCTGGTCCTAGAGCACCAGGATGCAACATTGATGTATTTTTACAACCATTGATTCAGGAGCTCAAAATTTTATGATCGGAAGGGGTTGTTACATGGGACAGTTATTGACAATAAAATTTTGTTATAAAGGCATGTTTATTATGGACAATTAATGATTTTCCTGCACTAGGAAACCTTTCAGGTTGGTGTATCCATGGTAAGCTTGCATGCCCATATTGCATGGATAAAATTGACACATTTATGTTGAAAAAATGCAGAAAGCAATGTTGGTTTGATTGTCACAAGGTTTTTTTACTGCATAATCACACATTCCATTTAAATGTAACATTGTTCATCCCAGGGAAGAAGGTTAATGCTATCGCTAGTCCATATAAGTCAAGTGAGGAAATTCATGGTATGTTAGTTGGGTATTGTTTTCCTCCGTTTAGCTCTTCATATGATAAATACCGAGTTGCAGGGTTTGGAGAGTGGCATAATTGGTTAAAGCGGTGTATATTCTAGGATTTACCGTATTGGAAGCATTTACTAGTTCGCCATAATTTGGACGTCATGCATATTGAAACAAATTGTTTTGAGAATATTTTTAATATTGATATGGATATACGTGAGAAAACAAAAGATAACTCGAATTCTCGCCTTTCGCTTGAAGAGTTAAAAAAATATGCAGTGTGAACTATATTTACAAAATATTAGGGGGAAATGTGTGAAAACAAAAGCATCTTCCAAGAATATATAAGAGAAGTTACTCTGTGGCTAAGAACGATAAAGATGCTTAATGGATATGCCTCGAACTTGGGCCGTACGGTTAACCTGAGTGACGGTATATTCTATAGCTTCAAGAGCCACGATTGTCATGTGTTAATGCAGAGGTTGTTTCCTATTGCATTACATGGGTATATGCCATGTCCTATATGGGAGACGATTTCTGAGTTTTGCTCATTTTTTAGAACATTATGCACAAGTAGGATTCGATTTGATGACATACAACAGTTGGAGCAAAATATGATGGTTACCATATGTAAGCTAGAAAAGACATTCCCTCCTGCCTTTTTTGATTCAATGGAACATCTTGTCATCCACCTCCCTTATGAGGGAAAGTTGTGTGGTCCAGTTCAATTTCGATGGATGTATCCATTTGAAAGGTAATTTTTGGATTTACATTCATGTTTTTGTCAATAATTTTCATATATTATATATTAATAATTTTTGCATATTATATGTCATTAATTATTATATTTTTTCTAACTTGGCAGACTAATGCAGTCATTGAAGTGAAAGGCTAGAAATAAAGTTGTAATTGAAGGTTCAATTGTGGAAGCATACTTGGTCCAGGAAATGTCTCCATTTTGTAACCATTACTTTGAAGTAAATATTCATACACGGTTAAACAAGGTCCCACGAAATGATGATATTGATATTCCTGTGTCTCATGTTGAGGGTCAATTGTTATCTATCTTTAATACAATATGTTGTAACACACCTAACCACGGGGGAAAATGCTTACTCGATCCCACTGAGAGACATCAAATGCATATCTACACTTTGCACAATTGCAATGAGATTATACCGATTGTCAGTTGCCATATATGTGAACAACTGTGAGAGTTTTTATATCAACCAGATTACTTTAATTCATTATTGACTAGTTATCATTTCAGGCATTTTGACTCTTATATGTCAACAAGATTTCCCCAATTCAATGAAAGTGAATTAAAAAGTTATCAAAACGAACATTTGACCGAATGGTTCTCATCATACGTGAGTATCATGGCATGATAATTTTTATGTACCTAATTGTGTACTGTTTGTATATACTGTGTAGTTATGTTATTATATTAACTATCTATTTTCATGTTAACCGTTTCAAGGATAAATTAGATCCTCATATTGTACAATTAGGTCGTGATCCTATTCAAGTTAGCATTTCATACAATGGATGTATTGTAAATGGTTTTCGTTTCCATACACAATCCTACGGCAAAGACAAAGTAACACAAAATTATGGTGTTTGCATGTAAGATGAGATATGGGGATCTAATGGGTATAATTTTTATGGCTTTATTAATGAGATTATACGTATTGAGTACCACGAAAGTGGGTATGAAGTCATGACACTATTCAAATGTACTTGGTTTGATCCGACATGTGGTGTTCAAAGTTACACCCATACCGGTGTTGTTGACATTAAATGGAAGTCTAGATTATCACCACCTGAGCTGTTTATCTTTGTGACACAGGCTTAACAAGTTTATTATTGTGAGTACCCTAACAAGAGTCTTTATCAGTGGTAGCTAGTGGTTAAGATAAAGCCATGAGATTTCATTGATTGTTCATCGATTAATTTTAGTGATCAGTCTGAAGACAATGAGCAAATGTCTAATGAGCAAACACGTGTGCTAGAAACCATAGACGAGCTGTTCCAAGAAGCGATTTCAAGTGAAGTACCAATGGTAACAACTGATGGCATTGCCCTCGATGAGATTAACATACTTGTCGATTTCACATGTTGTCCTGAAATCATCCAAGACATGGATCAGAACATTGAGGTCACACAAGCTGATGGGTATACATCAGATGATAAGGCATCGTTCGATACTTTAGAGCAAGATGAAGGCGAGGATGGTTGATTAAGTGTAATTGTTCAAAACATCTGCATGCTTTATTTAAAGTCATAATATAACTTTGAATGCATTTGTGTTTTGAACTAAAAAAATATTAAATTTATCAAATTTAATCATCACATGTATATCTAATTACCTACGTTGAAATGAATATATTAATTTTTTTTCTGTCCAAAAATTATTGCATGCTATTAAAAAAATGATAATAATGTTAATAAATTTGGGAGATTCAATCTAAGCATATACATTAAATCCATATATTTAAATTCCAAACATAAATATTTTCATTTATTCTTCAACTAAAAAAAGTGAACCAATTAACTTCCAAACATAGTAATTAAGTTCATATATATATATATATCTATGTGTGTGTGTGTGTATTTCTCTGTCCGACAGTTTTAAGTTAATACTAAAAAAATGTAGGAAAACTATAAGTGAGGATGACGGTTTTAACATAGTTTTAAAAAATCGTAGGAAATATGTAGGATTATATCACCTAGGGCAATGTGTTGTGCGACGGTTTTGAGTTAATACTAAAAGAATATAGGAAAAGTATAGGAAATGACCAACAATTTTAACATAGTTTTAAAAAAATCGTAGGAGAGATGTAGGACAATTTCACCTAGGGCAGTGCACTATTTGACAGTTTTGAGTTAATATTTAAAATAAGTAGCAAAAGTGTAGGACAAGACAGTTGTCATAAAACCGTAGGACTAAAGCTGGGAATCCGTAGGAAGCAAGGCGGGAAGCCAATTAATGGCGGGAAGGTTTAAATTTTTTTTTCCTACGCCTTTGATGCATTTTACAATTTTCGTAAAAAAACCATAGGAAAATTTCCTATGCTTGTCCTATAGTTTTGAAAAGTGCAAGAAAATCGTAGAACACTTAGGTAGCTTAATCGCCGGATCTTCCCTTTAAATTCGTGGGAGGTCTCCAGCCTCACCACTCCATTCCCTCTATTCTGTGACGCTCTCTTCCAAACCCACTCCCAAAATCCCCTCCAAAGCTACTTCAATTAGGTATTTTTAATTTTTAAAGCAGTTTTTTCTTATATAATTAATGTTTGTTATTATATATAGTCATTGTTTACATAATGCATGTATTACGTGTTATATTCTTCAATGCCAATTATTATGTTATATGTTTTAAGTAATTTTATATATGGTGTTGGTAATATGTATGTGGTTAATATAAAAAACTGTTACGTCAATAATGTTAGAGTAATATTGTTGTCACTTTAATAATGTTAATGTAATCAGTAAAAGTTAGTACAATAATGTTACTTCAGTAATGTTAGTATAATCAGTTAATGCTAGTTTAATAATTGTAATTTATAAATAAGTATATGTCAAATATATAATTGGTAATTTTAAAAAATTGTTAATGCACAAATGGTATTGAAATGATGGCAATGTAAAAATTAATGATTTTACTAAAATAATGAAATTTAATAAGTAAATGTTAGTGTAGTAATGCTCATTTATAAATAAAAGACTGTCATGTAATGGTAATTTAGTATTACATATATATGTAATAAATAGTTTTGCAATAATTAAAAAAATTAAAAACATGCTACACTTTAATTTTAGGATGGTTTGCCCTAGACAGTCAGGCTTGGGCAAAGGCCCGGCCAAGGACTTATATGACCCGTGACACACTCGGGGTCTACGACAGCCTGTACCTACACAGGTGTCACACACTGAGACTTAAACCCAGGTGCCAAGGACCCTGTTGCCACATACCCAGGCTCAAACCCTAGTGGCACAGACCCAACCATAGACCTAGGTGCCACATACTCCAGTCCGTAGACCTTATGTGCCCTAGACATTTGGCGCATCGAGCTCTGCATTTTAGCAATTTTGAGACACGCAGACCAATGCGTATTACTTGGATATGAGCGGAATATCCAGGTCATCTCATTACTAGCATACAGGGATCGAGTAGCCCACATGGGAACTCGATCCTAATTCATTCCTTGATCCAGATAAGATTGGTATATCCACTCATGTACTTAGCTTACACCCGAGTCAGCATCAGCAGCAATAGCCGCCTTAGCAGCAACCAGTTGATGGCGGCCGAGCCATCGTACATGACACACAGCCAGCTGCACTTCCTAGAGGGCAAGGCCCACGGGTAGTTGACTTACTACCATTTCCACCTCCCCAGGACCGTTCGATGATCGTCCCTCGAGAGTAAGTGTTACTATCTCCTACAAAATTAATTGTTGATATAATTATACGTTGTTCTTAATTACATCACTTTATATATATATCTCTTACTATAATCATCATTTGTTATAGCTTACTCACTAATTTGTCCATTCGTTCCACCGTAGCCTCCATTCATGTGAGGTTATGGGACAAAAGTTGTATATCTTGGTCACATGCATCTTGACTGCACGAAAGGAGCACGTCACCAAGTTAAAGGTAATTGGTTGCTGTACATTTTTAAACAATAATTTGTATATGGACTAATTCATATTCTTTTCTTTTTTGTGAAATTGTAAAACTAGTATAGATAGGACTCCAGAGACTTCGGCCCCATCCGTCGGATTGTGTTCGACTACTGTTCACGGTCCGTGCAAAATCGTGTCTATCATTATAAGTCTGTTGCAATTCAGAAGATCCCCGACTTTGTCGCCAACCCTGACTACAATTTATTGTGGCCACATGTTACATCTTGCTATAGTCAGTAGGTACAAAATCAATTGTGTGACCAGTGGGAGCAAGAGAAATGGAAGAAGCTATTAGAGGTTGGTTCCAATGCCAAGCACATAACGGATAGCTCAAGCCTTGTCCTGAAGCACACAATGGCCTTAATCCCAGGCAAGATGCACTAGGATCGTATGGCACCAACTTCTCCCTTCCATACATTATAATTTTTTTTTATGATTTATTAATTACTTAAAATTTTAATGATATCTAAAATTGTGCAGAAAAAAGCCCGAGATAAACTTGAGCCATCATTTGATGAGTGGTGGTCTCATACTTATAAACACAAAAAGACCGGTTAGACTATCAATCTGATTTCACAGCAGCTGCAGGTAATAAATGTTCATTTACCACTACTAACAATGTTTTAAAAATATAATATCTGTCTTACTAACTCTAATTTCTTTTTCTTGTAAGATGGATATGTCCAATAGATTCGAGAAAAATGCCATAATCTGGATGACTGCTCGCAATTCGATGCAGAGGTATGGAGTGAGGTACAAGGCCCACCAAAAAAAGGCCGACTACCGGGTGTTCCGCTCCAACTCGCTGATCCCTAAACTTTTGGACAAAATCAGTTATTTTTCATTCGTATTTAACTTAATTAATTATTTTTATCACTTTTACATTGCTAATTGATACTTATAAAATTTTTTAGGCTCCACGTGCAGATTCAGCTGAGATTGCTTAACTGAGGGCTGAGAACACCCAGCTACAAAGTGATTTTACCCAATTACAAGCAGACGTTCGCATTCAGATCCAGCGAGAGACCGAGGCTGCAATGAACGCCATGCTTAATAGGTTGATCCAACAAGAGATTATACCTGCATCAGCTCTCTCAAACAACCTACGTACTGGATCCTTCACTCAGTATCATGATGACGATCATAGCCAGCGAGATGGCGATGATCAACCCGGCATTATATCCCATTGATTTTATATTAGACCTTCAGCTATTTGTAGTTAACTTTTTTTTTCTGTAAAATTTAATTACTTTTATGTATAGTGAATTATTGACTACTTTGATCAATTGTTTAATAATAATAATAATAATAATAATACTAAAATTATATATATATATATATAATGCAATATAATATGTTTTAGTTTGTGTATAAATTAATTTACTAAAATCTTTGACTTGTCACAAAATGGTAGGAACAATATTAATGTCAGAAAATCGTAGGATAAGTAGCGTCACAAAACCGTAGAACAAGTGGTGTCACAAAACCTTAGGAAATACTTTTGTCAGAAAAGTGTAGGAGTTAATACATCTCAAAACCGTCAGATAAGTTGGGGTCCATGGGCATCACAAAAGTGTAGGAGCATTTTACGTTTATCCGACGGTTTTTATTTCCGACATTACTTTTTTCTTCGGTTTTGTCCGACGATTTTAATTATAGAAAATGACCATTTCCTATGGTTTCCCTACGTTTTTTTCCGTCTCAAATACCTTGTTTGTTTTCCTACTTTGTCAAGCTACCTAAACAAAGCTTCTTTTCTTAGTTTTATTTCATCAACTTTCTTAGCAAATTCTAAAATTCTCTCATCCTTTTCAATAGTAACATTAACTTTAATCATGTTTAAATGTAAATTACTAACATTTTTTTTTGTTCACATGAATTATAACCACACTTGAAGCCACAACTTTCTAATTTAATATTTGAACTATTTGTAAAATTAATAACATTTACTTCTTCAAAATCTTCTTCAGAAGTTATTTCTTCTTGATCTTCCTCACATTCATTGTCATTATTAGTAAGATTTGCATTAAACTCTTTTTAAAAACTTCATTTATTTCTAAAGAATTTATTTTCTACTTTGTTTTACACTTGTTTGAAAAATGTCTTGGTTTTCCACATTTCTAGCAAACCTTAGAGTTTTTTTTTTCTTTTAGAATCTTTTTTCTTGCATCTTTTAGAAGATCTAGGTTTTTCTTCTAATTTCTTGATCCTTCTTCTCCTCAATTTCTTATAAGATTTATGCGTCTTTTGCTTTCTAAGGTCATGTTCAGGATATGGGCTTTGAATACCGTACCCAAATTAAGAACAAAATTTTTCCACTTTTTTTCTTCCCACCATTTTCTCTTTTCACATATTTCTGTCACTTAATTTTAGTGCACATTTTATGTCCAACTTCCTTAATTTCTGCTAATATTTGACCATAAGTATAACTTTCAAGATTAACCTAACCATGATTTTTTTTCTTTGATATGATCCGTGACCAATTGTCCAAAATGTTTTGGCAACCCTTGGATAAACTTTTCTTTCTAGATTGATGATCTACAATCATATTTTTCATAAACTCTTGTAAAAAAAGTATCCTTATACTATTCTAAATCTGATGAAGTCCTGCACCCTAAATTTAACAATAATCTTCCATTCCTACCTTCTTTACTCGTTGTACTGCGGACAACGTGAGAATATATGGTTAATAGCAAGGTATTAACAGCATCAGACTCAATTGAATTTATTATGCGTCCTCCATGCTGCATTGTTACAAGTTTTCTTACATTTTTTATTTCTTACTTAGCTTGTTTTGTTAAGCACTTTTCCCACCAATTTCTCATATGTTCTGTAAATCCAGCTATGATTAACTTTGCCATTTCCAGGTCTATATTATTAAGTCCTTTTTTAGTCACTATTCCAAACCTAATTATGTGTTGTATGGTGTTTATGATCTAATATTTTAATAACCAATCTATGTTTCATTCTTATGGAGTATCATTTATATTCTGCAAAAGCATATGGTTCAAAATTGTTGCCTAGTCTCAAATATATTAGGGATGGTCTTGAGGTATGTGGGTGAGCTACAACCCATGTTTTTGTTGGTCCTCCTCCCCCCTTTGCCATTTTGAGATGATTAAGTTCTAACATCCCATTTTCTTTTTGGTAAGGCCTAATGATTTCCTAAATATTATCACTAATAACATTAATTTGAAGACCTTCCTATTTTTTATCTATGGATGACTCCTTGAGATTTATATTAGGTTGGATTGTTAATTTAGCTACTTTATCAACTAAATCTATAATTCTATCTTTTGGTTTCAACCCAAATTCTGGAGTTTTCACGGGAAAATTTGTGGGTGATTTGGAGGTTTCTGGTAGAAGTTCTGCTTTAAAGACTGATGTCTTTATAAGACCAAACTTATGCTTATCAAAAGATGTCTTAATTCTGTTTATTTATTTACCTATTGATTGTAGGTAAAGATTTGTATAGTTATTTTATTCTATAATATTCTAAAAATATTTCTTCTCTACAGGTTTTCACTATTCTTAGATTTTTTTATATAAATTTTTTAAAAGGTAAAGCTATTGTTTCTTCTTCTAATATAACCTTAGTGTTCGGTGGATGTGGTGCTGTGACTTCCTTTCCATCCTTAGTCTTGTAAGTAGACTAAGTTTTGTCCAACATGTTTAATGTGGTTTCTTCATCCAAGACTATGGTTGGGATAAACCATTCAAAAAATTTCAAATTCTTTTTAGTTTTCATAATTCTTTTATACTAAATGTGTTTGATTGTTTTTCTTTCCTCTTTGGTATATGTGTCCATGAACCAACATCTTTTAGGTTCATTCTTGTTTGACCAAAATCTTCATTCAGGCTTTTGTTGTCCTTCCTAAATGGTTCTGTTATTACATTTAATTAAAAATATAAAAAAACTAGGATTGAGTGATTCTATTAATACAGATTTTGACCCTTCTTCTTGCTGCTTATGTGCTTGTCCATTTTTTAAGATGACTGGGTCAGCTTTATAAACAGGGTGAGACACTTGTTCTATAAATTCTCTAACCCCTCATACTAATTTTTCATGTTTAAATTTTGGGACATAAGAACATGAAGCTTTGTGAGGCTTATAAGAAATCCTTGAATGAGGTCTTCTAGTTTCTAATTCCAACAAATTAATTCTTGTAATTCTATCATTGCAAAATCTTATTTCAACTTCTCCATTTTTATATTCAATTATTCTTTCTAACTCTTGAGTTTTCAGGGGGGTTTTACTGCTTTTTCATTTTGGAAGACCCATTTTTCTGGGAACTTGATGTCACTCCATTTAATTGGTCTAGGAATTATTATATGAATTTTTTTCCTATATTGACTTGTAATAAAAGAGTTTCTCCTTTTGTATCAAATCACATAACCTTTGGTTAAATATGTGTTGTTATTATTTTGTAATAAATTCTGCAAAGAAGTGCTAAATTCTGGGATCCTTCAAGCATATTAAAACCAGATGTCATAATGTTTGCAGTCAAGACTTTTATGATATGAGGATCTTTTAAAAAAACAGTGAAATTGGGATGATAATTAAAACATGCAGATAATTGTAATGATTTTCTAAATGATCTTTTATTGTATATTTAGATAACAATTAAAATTAATGATCTTCTTCTATTATAGAAACAGTTCTTTACACCATTTTAATGGTATTTGTTATTCTCAAATCAAAAGCTTCCTTTTGATAAACTTCACATTTGTTAATCTTGGGGATGTTTGAATTTCCCAACATATTTTTTACATCTCTGATTATTATAACTTGAGAATTTTTAACTTTCCCATTTCCCAAAGTTTCTTCATCTTCTTGACTCTTTGAAGAGGATTTAAACAAACTTCTAAAGACTCTGGTCATTAGTAACTTTTAGATTAACAATAAAATCTTAAACTGCTATCTGTCAATGATTTTATTCCAACTTATTACCCCTTTTTGCACAATTGTGGGTATTATGATGGACACGCAACTTGGGTGATAAACCAACAAAAACCTTAATAGTAATCTTTAATTACTAATAGGATAAAACCTTTTGGAATTTGGCTAAGTCTTTTCTTAAAAAAAAAATAAGGTAGGGAATAAACTTTAGGGACTAAACTGCAAAAGCATAAAAGCAAGGAGGTTTTAAAGAGTTTTAGTTTGTCTTGAAAATATCCTTTCTCCTTAGGGGTAATTATGTCCAGAAAAAGATCCGGAGCATGTGGGCGTATGTCCACAATAGAATTTCCAATATATATATATATATAAATAAGTTATCGATCGTTGGTTAAAAGCGTAGAAAAGAAAACAGAACAGAGCAAGCAGGCAACTAAACATGTCTCTCTGGTTAGCCTTCGCCGCCGCATTTTTCCTCGCAGCTCTCTCAGCTGCTCGTTCGGAACTTAACTTCACATACAATGGTTTCCGGTCGACGAATCTGACCCTCAACGGGGCCGCCGAATTCACTCCGTCCGGAATATTGAAGCTCACGCACGGAACCAGCCAGGGAACCGGCCACGCTTTTTATCCCAACCCCGTAACCTTCAAGAATTTCAGCAGTGGCACCACTGCCTCCTTCTCCACCTCCTTCGTCTTCGTCATCGTCTCCGATTTGGGTTCGAAGCTCAGCGGCCACGGCATCGCCTTCGTCCTCGCACCCGCCAGAGGCCTCCCAGGAGCACTTCCGAGCCAGTACATTGGCCTATTTAACGAGACCAACAACGGCAACGCCAGCAACCATGTCGTCGCCGTCGAATTCGACACTATTCAGAGCATGGAGTTCGGTGATATTGATGACAATCATGCCGGGATTGACATTAATAGCTTGAAGTCGGAAGTTTCAGAATCGGCGGCTTATTTCGATAATGGGACTAACCAGTTTAGGAACATAAGCTTGTATTGCGGCCTGCCAATTCGAGTTTGGATTGAATACGATGGCTTGCAGAAGAGGATGGATGTTACTTTGGCTCCATTCCATCTTCCTAAACCTCAAAAACCGCTTCTATCTCTGTCCAAAGATCTTTCTCCGTTTCTTAAGGAAGAAATGTTTGTGGGTTTTTCGTCTGCAACTGGCACGGTAATGGTTGTTCATTATCTTCTGGGTTGGAGTTTTAGTCTTAATGGCATAGCTGAAGAGCTGCAATTTTCTCAGCTTCCCAATATCCCACGGATCGGACCCAAGAAAAGATCGAAACTTTTAACGATTGGGCTGCCTATAATCACCGTAAGTTTGGTTCTATTGGTAGCCTCCGAGGCAGGGATCGTCTACGTAATCAGAAGGAAGAGGAAATTTGCAGAGATTGTTGAAGACTGGGAGCTCGAATATGGCCCACATCGATTCAAATACAAAGACCTGTATATGGCAACAAACGGATTCAAAGACGAAGATCTGTTGGGTTCTGGTGGATTCGGGCGCGTCTATAGGGGGATCCTGCGGAGTTCAAAAGCAGAGATCGCTGTGAAGAGAGTTTCCCACGAATCGAGGCAGGGGATGAAGCAATTCGTGGCCGAAATCACGAGTCTCGGCCGTCTCCGTCACCGGAATTTGGTTCCGCTTCTGGGTTATTGCAGGCGAAAAGGCGAGCTTCTCCTGGTTTACGAGTTCATGCCCAACGGGAGCCTTGACAAATTCATCTACGGCAACCCGAAAGTGACCCTCAATTGGAAGCAAAGATTCAGAATCATCAAAGGCGTCGCTTCAGGGTTGCTCTATTTGCACGAACAATGGGAACAAATCGTGATTCACAGAGATGTGAAAGCGAGCAACGTTCTGTTGGACGGCGAGTTCAACGGAAGATTGGGAGATTTCGGGTTAGCCAGACTATACGATCACGGGACTGACCCACAGACGACCCACGTGGTAGGAACTCTAGGATATCTAGCACCGGAGCACGCCCGGACAGGGAAGGCTACGACAAGCACAGACGTGTACGCGTTCGGGGTTTTCTTGCTGGAGGTGGCCACAGGGCGGCGGCCGATTGACCCGAAGTCGGAGGCGGAGGAGCTTTTCTTGGTGGACTGGGTGTTTTGTTGTTGGCAAAGTGGGGAGATTTTGGACGCTAGGGACAGGAAACTGGGGGAGGATTTTGTGGCGGAGGAGGTGGAGCTGGTGCTGAAACTTGGGATGGTCTGCTCGCACTCGGAGGCACGGGCGCGGCCGAGCATGCGACAAGTGGTCCGGTATCTGGAGGGGGAGGTGCTGCTACCGGACTCGTCCTTCCTCGGGCTCTCGCTGGGTGGAGTGACGTTTTCTCATTCCGACGGCTTTAGTGACTTCGTTGGTACTTATTCTTTAGTTGTAAACACCGCCGCTCCCCAAATTATATCCCATGTTCCTTAATTGTTTTGAAAATATTAAGTATTACACAAATTATTCTTAAACTATTTAATTATTGCTATCTCATCATGTCGTTTATCACACTGTTAAGGATTGATGAAACAGTGATATCACATCAGCAGTTACAACATTTTTTTTTTATGTCACATTAGTAGCCAAAATTTTTTTTCATCCATCCTTAACGGTTGTGATGAATGATGATGAACGACAAGATAATTAAGCAACATTGGGATATAGTTTTGGGATCATTAAGCAATATTTGATAATTTTAGTATGATTAAACAACATTCAGTATAGTTTAGGGACAACAAGTTTAGTTTACCCTATTCTTTTGTGAGCAAGAGAAACAGTACCCTATCCATTGTAGAGTCACTGCTTTTCAATGGCTGGTTAAAAGAGCGATAGGGTTGAGCAAGATTTGAGTAATTGGCTCACACACTTAGTGAGGCCATTGTATATGTATTTATACAAGTGTTATACATGTGGTGTTGATCACAAATATATTGTGTACTGCATGTTGACACCCAATTTTGTTCGAATACTAGTTTTTGTTTAGTTTAGGTTAAGAAAATTAGTTTTAGGGGCATTATTCATTTTTAGGGGCAATTTAGTCAATTGTTAAGATATTTGGGCCATTTATCATTTTAGGGTTTTACATAGTTGGTTGGTTTGGTTACATTTAGGTTACATTATTGTTCGTGTTATAAAATTTTAGGAATTTAGTATAGTCATTTAGGGTCAAAATAGAAACTAGTTTTTGTTTAGGTACTAATTTTGGCTTCTAGAGGTCTTTTGGGGTTAGTATAGGAAATAGGAAGAGTTTGGGTGTTAATTGGAGGTTTTTAGAAGAGTGGTAGCCAAAATTGGAAAGTTTGGGATCAAATCTGTCAGTTTTAGAAAGTTTGAGCCAAAGCTAGCAAAAATATGGAGTCCTGGGTGAAATTTGGCTTTTTGCAAAGTTTTGGGCTGAATTGGCAAATTAGAAGAGTTTTGGGTCAGGTTGGAATTCGCACAGAATTTAGGGCTAAATCAGCAAGCTTAAGAGTTTTGTTGGACTACAATTGATTTTTTAACCAGATTACATCCTAATTGACTTAAACCTCTTCAAATTTCATTTGGATGAAGTTCAAACTCTCAAAAACTTTGTTGATCACGTTTTATACATCCTCTAGTATAAATATGGGTCATTATTTCAGAGAAAGAAAGAAGAAATTTCTCATCATCAGAAAGATACTTGAATTCGCAGAGAGAATCCAAGTGAGAAGAAGAGGTAGATCGAAAGGAAGAAGTAGGAGTAAGTGTAGGTGTAAAAGTTCCTGACATTTCTGGGTAAATTTGGGTCAAGGGATCAGCAAGAAATTCTAGAAAAAGGTAAAACAGCAGCTTTAGCCCCTGGGTCTCACAGCCCTACTTCCCTAAAACCCTAGATTTTTTTTTCCTACTTCCGCCTCCGCCCTTCGACGCTTCCAGCCCCTTGCCCGGCCTCTATCCGCCATCGCCAGCCTTCCAAGCCAGCAACCGTTGCCTCGACCTACGCTGAAAAGCTACCCACCTGCGTCACCCACCGCCGGTGACGCCGAAAAGAGAAGGAGGAGCGTCGCGACGCCTCTCCTCGTCTATGATCCGTCTCCTCCGACGTCACCACCAGCAGTCCGCCCATCCCTGGTGGTTGCCGCCCCTCCCCAACAAAACCCCAGCCGCCGCTTTCTCCATCGTCATCGGAATAGGGAGAATCGAGAGTAGACCCGTTTTCGAACCCGAGACCTGACCCGGATTCCTATCTCCGATCCAGTCAACTATCCTTGTTTTGGTATAACCCTCGTTTAGCCCCTGGTCCTCTTTGTTTCATCCATCTAAGTCACTAACTTTATTTATTTTTTCATAATTTGGCCACTGACAGCATTGTTTTATGTGTGTTTCTTTTATTGTTTGTTTATTTTGTTTATTGAAGTTATGAATTAGTTTAGGGATTAACATTAGGCATGCTTATAGGACTATATTAGATAGATAATTTTAATCTAAAATAAATTTGATTTACATAATGCATATAAAAAAATCACACTTAGAAAAATTCATTCCGCGTGGTTTTAATAAAACCTTAGGATAAATGTAGGATAGTAATAAATTTTAAGATCCATATTCGACTGATCTGATAGGATCCATGGTTTGGATAATTATCTAAAATCTTCAAAAGATAAAATAAACAAAAATAGATTAATATCCAAATCCGGATGATCCAATAGGATTTATGGTTTGGATTAATAATTAATTAAAATATTTAAAAGATAAATAAAGATAAATGAAAACAGATAAAAATAGAGCAAGTTTTTAGATTCCATATTAGGGTGGTCCGATAGGATCCATGGTTTGAAAATATCAAAATTTCATAAAACAAATAAAATTAAATAGTAAAGTTTAGGAATCTATATCCAGGTGATTTCATTAAAATCCATGGTTTGGATATTAATCAAAATTAATTAAAAGCAAGCAAAGCAATACTTAAATCAAACTAAGGTACCAATTTTTTAGTGTTATAACAAAGTTGTTTAGCATAACCGTACTCCCGAACCCCTTAAACTCTCGTGGACCATTTTAAGGCATTCAATCGACTTAAGTAAAACTAAATGGTGGCGACTCTTAAAACACGTTGTATGTAGCCTTGACTCTTGCTAATTCTTCTGCTACAATACATAAGTGGTCATTCCTTTCATTGCTAAAATCTGATTTAAGTCCCATAATATTATGGTAATAGCCATTAGTAATTAAGATCGTAACAATTCAAAGTGTCCTCATATATTTTCTTGGACAAAACTTGAAGTGTGTGTTTTCTTTTTCTATTCTTTGAGTAACTTTCGTTTGGGTTTTTTTGAGCAATTAGTTATGATTTTGCCTGCATACAATCTTCAAAGTAGAAACTGGTACATAATGTTGTGATTCTGATTCCATGCAATCTTTAATGTGCATATGATGAAGGGAACAAGGACATCAATATAGATTTGGTAGTTAATAGAACTAGCCTAGAAACTGACACAAATGTTGCATCAAAAGCAAGAATTATAACTGCTTTTTTTTTTGCAAGAAGTATGTTCTTAGAATTATGATTTTGAAAATTAAAATCACCAATTTAGCAAGAATTTTCTTGGAAATTTTATGAACTTACATTTTAATTGTTGAAACTAATTACCATAATAATTATGAATAATAATGCCTAAATTGAATTCAAATTTGGTCATGATTTTCCCCTATAACCTCCCACAATAATTTCGTAATATGAATTTTTAAGCAAAAAAAAAAAAATTGCATTATAATCTCTTTATTAAATATTAATCATATACATAATTAGTGAATGATGTCTTAACTTAGTGGTTAAAACTAAATCCTCGAGACTTAGAAATTATATGAGATTCTAATTCTAGTATTAGTTGAGAGTACTTAGGCATCAACATAAGTCTCTCTTGGCTAATGAAGAATCTCTTTGGGCTCAAAAATCTACCAATGGCTAGCCTTGGAAGACAATAATACTCAATTCTTTCACTCAGTTACTTGTTCTAGATGTATTTCATCAAGAATTTCAGCTTTACTTATCAACGATGAGAATTGGGTTTACACTGAGGATGATATATGATACAACATTTGGGCTTACTTCCACAAGTTATTTAATGACCTCCCCCCCCCCCCCCCCCCCTCCACTTTTTCCTTTCTTAATGAGCCTGCTCAAGACATTATTTGTTCTAAAATGGACAAAGCTATGACTAAAAAGCAGAAGCTTACCTTGGAAAGGCCCTTTTCCAAAGAAGAAGTTAAAAAAGCAGTTTTTGACCTAGGCAGCTTCAAAGCTCCAGGGCTTGATAGGCTTCCCCCAGTAGTGTTTAAAAAGTATTGGCACATATTGGGTAACTCAACTATGGATGCAATCTTGTCTTTTCTAAATGGTGGCTTCCTTTTTTGCTAATTCAATCAAACATTTATAACCTTAATTCAAAAACTCAATAGCTGCTCATCGAGTGAAAGATTTTAGACCAATCATTATTTGCAACACTGTTTACAAAATTATTGCCAAACTCTAGTTAAATGTTTGAAACTGATCATGTCATCCTTAATCTCGAACTTCCAAAACACTTTTGTCCCTAGGCATCATATTCAAGACAATATTATTATTGCCCATGAATTGCTCCATACATTTAAGAGTGCCAAAGCTAAAAGTGGTCCAAAATGATTTAAAGCAGTCTTCAAGTTGGATATCCAAAAAGCATATGACAAGATTCGATGGCCCTTTGTGGAAAAAGTTCTTAGAGCAATAAACTTTCTTGATCCTGGATTTTCATGATTTTACAATGTGTATCCATTGTCTCTTACTTGGTCCCTGTTAATGGTTGTACGAAAGATTGGTTTACTCCTCAAGCTGGTCTTCGTCAAGAAGACCCCTTATCGCCATACATCTACATTTTGTGTGTTGAAGCTCTTTTGTTCTATCTATCTTTCTTAGATTCCTCAGGTCAAGTGATTGGTCTTAAAGCTAGTAGATAGGGCCCTTCTATAAATCATTTATTCTTTGCTGATAATTGTCTCCTTTTATTTTGTCCTTCAAAGGAGTCAGTTTTATCAGTTAATTCAGCTTTGAAGCTTTATGAACAAGTAGTAGGACAGGAAATCAACTTTAAGAAATCTGAATGGATGTTCAATCGAAATGTCCCAAGTAATTTGATCCAAGAACTTTGTGAGAGTTTACCTTTCTAGTTAAATGCTTGGATTTTGAATTATTTGAGGGCCCTTTTTTGTCATAATATGTACTTTTCATCCTCCTTTAAATTTTTAGAAGATAAGATTGCTCCCCATCTTAATCATTGGAAACGGAACCTTCCTAACAGTGCAGGCCACCTGACTCTAATCCAAGCCACGTTATCTTCTCTACCGGTCTCTATAATGTCTCTTTTCAAGGTTCTTGTTACCCTTTCAAATACTTTGACTAATAATATCGTCAAATTCTAGTGGTCAATCAATCAGGATCGAAAAGGATTTCATGCCAAAAATTTTCATCTCTTAATGATGCCTATTTAACCAGGCTTTGTTAGCTAAAACCTTCTGGCGAATTTTCTTTACTTCTTTGAACTCTTTGGTTTATAGAGTTCTCACCTCTAAATGCGACCACTCTCATTTTGTTTGGTCGACAAGAATTCAATCTAATGCTTCCCTGATATGGAAAAGTCTCTTGCATGGTAAAAACATTATTACCTCTAATCATTGCTGGTCTATCGGGAATGGTACATCAATCTAGGTGTGGTATGATTCGTGGCTCTCGCATTTCACTCCAGATTTACTTCAAGCAATTAGTCCAGGATTTCATCAAAAGTATAAGAAGCTTAAGCTTGCAGATTTAGTAATCAAGGATAGGGCCCAAGGGAATAAGGACTTGGTGTTTTTATTGTTTCCTTCCCAAATTACTTCTTTAATTATTTCTATGTGCATGCCATCAAAGACTAATGGAGTTGATGTTATCAATGGCAAGGTGATTCGACAGGTTCTTACTCTGTTAAGAAAGGCTATGTTTCCCAAATCCTTGCTAATGATTCCCTCCAAAATAATCTTCATTATAGTTCGCAAAGGCTCTCTCGAGATCCCGATATTTCAATTACTCTTAGGAAAATTTAGCGGTCTTGCCTTCCAAGTAGGTTTAAAGTCTTTCTCTGGAAATGCCTGCTTAATGCCCTTCCTACAGCAGTTAATTTAGTAGGTCACAATTACAACATTACTCCCATTTGTCCAAGATGTCAAGCTCAAGATGAATCTTTTATGCACATTTTTTTGGGGCTGTAATGACTCTGCTCCAAATCCCTGTCAAACCAGCGATTATCATAATTCCCAATCCTTTTAGGAGTGGCTCCTTCATATTTTGGCCTCCACTAATAAATGGAAGTCAGAATGGATATTCTTCCTAGTATCAACTCGTTGGACCATTTCGTTGGGTAGAAATGAATTTGTCTTTCAAGGCCTTCCATTTAATATCTTCTTTTTGTCCACAATAAGAGATGAGTTGATTAATTTAATGCATGCCTTCAAGTAGACTAGAGATCAATTTACAAGATCTTAATCCGTCCACCCAAATAGTCTTTGCCATGTTTGGGGGAAGAACGCAGGAGAGTCTTCGATCTTTGTTTAGCCCTAGATCTTTTCTGTTGATGGAGCATGGCATCCAAATCATAGACTAGGTGCCACTACTTCGCATAGGATGGGCATAAATGGTCCCCCTATCATAACAGATGGTGTTCGTATTCTTTCATGTATCTCAGCCTTTAAAGCTAAATTATGTGCCATTCAGGGAGCCTTGCATATGACTCTTCTATTTTCGCTCTTCAATAATCATTTTAACTGACTGCTCTGAAACGTTAGCAGTTTTGAAGAGGCTAACCACAATAGACATACATTTGTCTTCTTTAGTCCAAGATATCTTGGTCATTGTGGAATCTATGCATCATTGTGCATTGGTAATGGTGCCTCGCCAGCGTATTATTCTAGCTCATTGTCAAGCTGCTTCATTTTTTCCTTAGTTTCCTTTGCTTTTGTGTATATAAAAAAAAAATCTCCCATGTAAGGAGCTTGTCTAATTTATATTTAGTTTGTCATTATATACCTATTAAAATTGTAATATATATATATTCTTTCTATTATTCGAATTGTATTAGCTCTCATAAAACAAAAGTATACAGTACAAACAATTGAACCATAAACCATACGTCAATATTTTCCATGTTTTTCTGTCACTCAAAATTCGACCACTTAGTTTATGTTAAAAATGACAAATAGCTTCAAGGTGCATGTATCTGATACTAGCTATTGTATTTTTATTTTTTCTTTATATTAATTACTAAGATCATAACAATTTTAAGCTTGCTCATATTTTTGTTTTTGGAGATGACTTGAAGCGTGAGTTCTCTTCTTTTTTTTATGTGTTCATATTTTTTTTTAATGAAAAGACACATGCAACTCTCATTAAGAATTGTTTTGACCATCACACTTAGTAGTAGAAGAAAGCTCTTAGAGAAACAACTTTGTTCATGCGATGCAAATATCTTTTATCAGACCTAGCTTTGCTAAAGAGCACTGCAAGAAAAAAATGCACGAAAACAATTACCCAACCCAATCACAACGAGCGATTGAAATAGGTTGAGTCAATTTTTTCCCTTATCGCTAGTGCCAAGCAACTGAAAATTGACTTATTTGAGTGACTAAAATATTCAGTTATTCCATTTTATGTGAAGCTTAAACTTGACTGGTTGATTATGGCAGTTGCTCCTAAATGAAACTGAAGGTTAGTTGCTCTTTTATTTTTTTTATTTTAATTGGTAGGTGTTAAAATTAACACTAAAATAATTATTCTAATTATTTTAAATGGATTTATAAATTAGTGAACCCAAAAATTGAAATGCAATTAATTTAGAATTAATCTAAAAGTCAATATAATACAATGTAACGAGTCTGAACAAAGTCTTTAAAACCTACATCCAATATAAAAATAATTGAAATCATGGTCATCCTTATGGCCCTTAGCCTGGCACTGGTCAAGTGTAAGATCCTCAGCTTGTTGCTCGCCTTCATTGCCAAGTTTGACCCGGGTATCCTACACCTCGGGTACCTGACTCCCGAGTTGAACTGTTGACTCCTGAGTTGAGTCTACTGAGACATTCAGGGCATTTGGGGAATATAAGCGTCCACCCTTCCAGACTTGTGTGTCATCTGTGATCATGGTGGCTGCTCATTTAATCCTAGTAGAGGCTGATAAAATGTTGGCTAAGCTTGCTGTTGAAATCCTGCCATTGGTATTGGCCCATTAAATATAGTGAACGTTGATAAAATGTCAACTGAGCCTCCTACTTGGATCCTATCATTCATAGATAGGATTTAGTAGCATCGGGATATGAGATCCTGACATCTCCAGATAGGGCCCAGATGATGGGGGGTTAGATCTATGTGGCACTAGGTAAGAACCATGAGGTAAGGATAAGATCCCCCTTCACCCAACCCTCCAACTTGTGTAGCCAGGGTCAAAACTTGTGGGTAGGTTCCCCTAAACTGCCATCTGGTTGAGGGTCGTATTGAAAGTAGCTATAATATTGGTGCAGGCTCACAATTGTATCCCAAACATAGTGTGCATGAATACTTCCAATAATTTATTTTGGGCTACCTGTTGGTCAACTTCAAAGAGTGACTTTTTGGGAAATAAATTAAAGAATATATAAGATCTAGATTATAAAATTGGAAGGCTGGATTATTGTTCTGTGCTGCTCAGCTAAGTTTTTTAAAATCTTGTATTTCCAGCTCACCTTTGTACTCTTTTTCACTATTCAGAGTGCTTAGTGGAATGCTCACTTGAAAAAATTCAAAAATTTTTCTTTTGGAGAGGAGATGAGGAGTGTAGAAAAATAAGTTAGGTGCCTTGGAAGAAAGTGGTATTGAAGGTTGATTGGGGGGTGGAATTTTCTGAGTGTGGGTAGTATGTTGGGGGAAAAATCTTGATTTCTTACCTAAGGGGTGGTGGATTTTAAGGTGGAAGAAAGTGTTTTGTGGAGGTGAGTGATCAACTCTATTTATGGTGAAAGGGGTGGACTAGGAGCAAGGGAGGGGGAGTATAAAAATGGCTCTATTTGGGGGAATATATGGAAGATTAGGGGGGACATTAATGAAATTAGTCATTTTGGTTGAAGAGTGTTTTAAATGGAAAGTAGGGTGTGAAGACAGAATAGACTTATGGGGGACAAATGGGTGGGAGATAGAAAACTAAAGTGAATGGTTCCCCAGGTTATTTAGATTTTCTTCATGTAAAGGGCGTAAGGATAGTAAAATAGGAAGGTGGGAGGGTGAGGTTTGGAGATGGGCGAGGTGTTGGAGAAGGAAGGCAGGAGGAAAGGAGGTTGCTGAATTTGATTCACCTTTTCAAGCATTGGATGGGATACAAATTTGCTGAAAATCATGGTAAATTTTTTAAAACATGCCAAAACAATTCAAAAGAACAAAACACATGTGAGAATCAAAACATAATTACAAACTTTAAACCAAGTCACACCGCAAGCTCATAGTTTAAAGAAAGAGAATTACGGACCACAGTCACACTGGGTACATATAAATTCTGTGCAATCAGACTCCCAGGGTCTATAGGGTAGAACTACCAAAAACCGAAGAAAACAACTAGCGACCATCACAAACTAGAGTGGTCATTTGGATTGTTGTTTCCAAAAATGAAGTCTCTGTACCAAATATCACTTTACCTTCAGTATGGTTAGTCTCTAGGCCTTTTCACTTCCCTTCGGATAACTGGTTATTCCACAATTTCTTTACCCCCACATAAAAAATACTAATTAAATGCATAAATGTTCCAAAAACTTTTTTGGGTTGAACTGAAGGCCAGAAAATTAAGCTACAATTCACTTCCTTCACAATTTCTTCACTGGTTTTTCGCATTAAGGACCCTAGACTATGAACTACTACATCTGAATTCTCTCCGATAACCTCCTTGAAATGTTTTCTAGCTTAGTGGCTTTTTCCATTATTCCTCAAATGTACTGTCATCTGCTATACATAAATATTAGAATAGCTAACCCAAAACCAATTAATAATGGGTAAATTTCACAGGGCATCTCTCCGCTTATTTTGTGTCCTAAACTGATACCTTAACTTAAAATTATCTTATTGAAGTACCTTATCTTATATTACGCGGTCAATGAAGTCTTTTCTGTTAATTAGACCATTAAATCAGATGAAAATTACTGATGTGACATTAATTAAGACTAAACTAATTGGAAAATAATAGTTTAGTACTTTTAACTTTTCCAATCAATAATTTTGAACCTCAACTTATAAACCTAACTTTTCCACTCACTTCAAAATTTCTAAACTCAATTCAGCTTCCCCAATTTCTCCACCAGGCGAGTTCTTTGCCTCCCTCATGAACTCCTTATTGGCATATGCCGCTTCCAGGCCCTCCATGATCTTCATCGACTCTATCTCATCCTTTGTGCTATTCCGCAGACCCAGAAGCACATCCACCGAGCTGAAGTTGATCTAATAGTCTCCTTCACCATGTCCACTTCACCGCCACAAACCTAGTAGTCCATTTGCATCGAAAACCCTTCGGTCGCTCAACCTCAAAGAATCTCCAACAAGGCTCACCAAAATTCACCCTCCCGCCATCACCAATGCTCACGCATTCATCTCCACCATCTCTCAAATCCAAGGTGACCATAGCCCCCACGTGGAAACCTTTGTCCTTGACAGACGCCTAGGAATCAAAAAGCTTATTCACCTAACATATTGTAGCCAATGTCATTGAAAAAACCTGAGAATGTTAAAGCCGACTGGGGGTTTGCGATGGCGACCTTGGGTGCCAGATATGGCGATGGCTGATACCAAAGCCATCGATCTGGAGTTCAATTGGAATTTGAAATTGGGGTTTCGGTTGAATTGAATAAATTAGGATTTTTTGGTGGTCTCTTATTCGTGTTCTTGTCCATTGTTCATCCGGATTCTGACTAGAGATTTAAAGGAATTTAAAAATTTAAAATTTAAGGTCATTCATAACAGTTCTTGTTCTTGTCTTTTGTTCGACAGATGAAAGTAGGGCCTTAAAAGTTAGATTTAGAAGTTTAAGTTTGGAATTACTGATTAGAAAAGTTAGAGGGCTAGGACTGTTATTTTAAAATTATTTTTTTGTTAATTAATGTCAACTCAACAATTTTCATCTAATTTAACGGTTTAATTGACGGAAATGACTTAATTGAATGCATAATATGAGATAGGGTATTTCAATAAAATAACTTTAAGTTATGGTACCCGTTTAAGATATAAAAAAAATTAAGGGACCCCTAATGAAATTTACCCAATTAATAATAAATGGAGAGACCTCCCTTATCATTATAAAAAACATTCATTAACCTGTTTTATTGGCCACGTGGAATTTTCTTATTTAACTGTAAGTTTGCGTTAGATTTTTATGCATATATTCTCTATTTTATTTGTAACAAAATTCTTACTGTACGTGAGTTGTAAGAATTAGTCTTTCTCCCAATAAAAAATAGTCGAAGAATTCAAAAGGATATTCTCTTAGGAAAGATGAAACTTCCGGGGAATTGAAACAAGTAAATAGCTACCACGTGAAGGAAAAATGCTAAACATACTACAAGTGGGCATAAAACTCTTACTAAATCTGAAGTGCGAGTGACTAGATCGATGTAAAACAAAAACAAAAAAATTCTTCAAACTTGCTTTTTCATAAACTAGCCAAATTATATCACACAAGATTTTCAAAGTTTTAGTACAAGATCCTTAGTGCATTTAAGCCATTAAGTGGTTATTATGTGTTTTGCTAATTTATTACTATTAAGCGAAGGTACAGAAACTAGCTAGCTAGCTAGTTAATATTCTTCATACAACAAGTACTTTCGCCTGAGCAGCTCGGGACACTCGGCGAGGGCGCGGTCCTGGAGGAAGCCCATGGCGTTGGCATAGTGGAGGTTGGAGATGGCGCCGTTGCCGCGGGTCAGAATGAGGCTGGCCCTGCTCCGTCCCTTGTCCTTGACGGAGCAGCCGGAGACGGGGCTGTGCACCAGCTTGGCGTAGCACAGGTCGTCCTGATGGTCGCCTTGCACCGTCACCTGGTATTTCCCGGTCGAGTCCGTCGTCGTGTTCACGGCGAACCTCACCTGCAAGCTCTTCCTGTCCGCGCATTCCAATTTCACCGTCGCCCCTAAAAAACCCAAACACATGTTTTATTTTAAGTAACTTACAGGATTTCCTCGGTGGAAGTAAAATTACAGTTTCTTAATTTCCATTCTTGAAACCTACATGCACTTAGGGGAAGCTAATAAATAATTACCGGGAATGTAATAAGAGCGGATGGTCTCGAAGCCACAGCGGCAAGTGTCGCAGTAGACGCTGCCTTGGATCTCAAAATGTGGCTGATCATCTGCAACAACAGTAACAGGGAGCAAACAGAGAGCTAGCAGAGAGAAGAGCCTGAGGCTAGCCATCGGCTTAATTTAGAACAGAGGGCTTTCACCGGGCAGATCAATCTGAGGGAGTGGGTGCAAGAGGAATGAGATGCCTGCACTGAGGAGGAATATTTATACTACTCACATTACAGTATGGAACCCTTAAAAAAGTTGGTCAAACAAAAAGCTGGGATTTTGATCTTTTTTTAGATAAAAAGTAATTCATTCTAGTTAAAAGTAACATCTAACTAACGAGCTAATGTAGGACTCTAAAGAATAATAGAAACATAATATTAGCCATAAAAAATGTTACTTATCTCTGTAGAATTAAATAAAAGGAGGAGAATCATAAAATACTTGTACTAATGTGAAATGTAATTAGCTAATTTAGTATCTCAAGTAAAAGATTATTAGTTTTTTTTTGTTGGTACACGGAATTAACTATACAAAACTACAAGGTTAAAGGTGAGTAGCTATACTATAGGGAGAGGGATGTGCTCAATGTGTGTCTAAGATTTCGAAGGATAACCAAAACAACACTTTAGGCATTATTGCAAAAATGAGGGAGGGTGGAGGGATTGAACCTTGGACCATGGGTTACATGTCCCCATGACTTTGCCAGCTAAGTTGGGAGCCCTAGACAAAAAGAAAAAGGGAAATTATTAGTGAGATCTAAAACTTTATTAAAACCAAAAAACTTATTTGTTAGGTATTTCTTATTCAGACATCCACTTATATCTCAAAGTTAAAGAGATTAGTTTTCATCTAACAAATGTTGAGCACGATAATAAACACTAGAGAGTCGGTGGGAGAAATAACCGAGCTATATGTTAATGCGAAAGTGGAAATGTCACATGCGCCAGCGAACATGAACCGAGATCACAAAATATTTCATATGTACATTTCTAATTACAACTTTACCTTTTCTAATTCCCTCCAAAAAAATTTCTAATTTCCTAAAATTTGTGAAAGTTCGGAATTATTCATTAATCAAAGATGTAACTGAAAATTAAAAGTCGATGACTGCTGACATGAGCGTAGTTATATATGATGAACAAAGTTCGAAGAGAAAATTTAGAAAATTAGAATTTTTTTTCTTACAAAATGATAAATATATAATAATTGGAGATGGAAGTCCTTGTAAGACTGGTTTAAGGCTCTATTCTTTTCCCATTAAAAATCCGTTATTTCATTTTTACATTTTTTTTTGTGTGAAAGTTAATACTCTATTTATATAATAACTTGCTTTAATATTATTTTTAAATAAAATAATTTATTTTTTATAAGTCTTTTACACTCTAGCTAGCTTTAATTATTACAATTGTAATATCTATATAAGAATAATCAATCACTTTTGAAAACTTCCCCTAAACATATCTATATGTTTCACTATCCATTTACAAATTATTTATTAAGAAAATGAATTTTGCAAAGCTTTTAATGCATTTACACGTTTAATTTGTTATGAAAAAGCCTCTCAAGTCTCATGGAATGATCTAATTATGTACGAAATACACTTAAATTGAAACTATTTACAAATTATCTGATAAAAAAATATTAGTAACACGTTTGTTCGATATATGAAGAAAACAATTCTAGAAAATTTTTCTAGCGATGGGAACTTTTATCGTTGATAATGAAATTTATAGAGAAGACATTTAACTCTTTTAACTTAGGTTAACTTAATATAATTTTTTTTTTACTTTCCCATTTTTTTTACATGAAACCAATTTCATTTGAAATTAAATATTATGTATGTGTAACAATCTATTGAAAATAAAATTTTTATAAAGTTATTAATTTTTTGTGAGCTTCTCTTTTTTAATGATAAAAAAAATAAAAATTTATAAAAACTTAATAATATCATAAAAAATTTAACTTGAAATAAATTCTTATACATAGATAATATTGACTTTCAAATGAAATTAATTTCAGATAAAAAATTTTAAAAAATAAAAATAAGATATTTTAGATTAAGTTGGCTTAAATTGAAAAAAAAAAAAAAGGATATGAAACTAAAAATACAAGACTTTACTAGACGTGTCCGACATATTTAATTACTGAAGGCTGATTAAAAATTCTACCACATCCATCCCCTAAAATTGATCAAAATAATTTTATATTCATGTTAATATGATTTCATTTTGTAGAAAGATTAATTATAAGTATTTTGGTGCATGTGCAATGGCAAACTTGACGGGCGGGTGGATCTAATTGAATGAAGGTTGTGAATCTCAAAGACAAATTAAGCCCTCAGATTTGCAATAAACTATAGAGACTAATTAAGCTACCTAAAAGGAATAGTGCATGCATTAAATTGAAGCGCAGAAGTAGGCTTCTTTTGTGGCAGAGTTGGGAGATTGGTGAGGCAGAGGGATTAGCCGGCGGATTCGTACCTGGCCGCTTGATACTTCATTCTGTTTTCTTTTTCAACGGAAACAAAAATGGAGGTAAACTGGTCACTTGTGTTTATATATGGGTAAATATTCTACTAAATTGTTAAATACTGTTACTATTAGATATATCGCATCCTAAATTTTTAAGATATATCGTACTGCATATAGTTACAGGTTTTTTTAAAAAAAATATTAGAATATTATTTTAAGATAACATAAATTCAATAACTTTTTTTGCATATTTTATATAGACTCTAATTTTTCTCATCATAATTTGTCAAATATAAATAAAATTATATATATATATATAGCAAAACAAATAATACTAAAAAAGAAATTAATTTATTGATATAAAAGATAAAATAATACTTTAATAATAATAATAATAATATATTTTCTAATATCACATTGAGTTCCTAATTGGCTCAAAGTAACCATTAAATTATTATGTTAACTAAGAAAAGTAATCAAAAGAATAAAAGTAAATATTTATTTTATGATATGTGTATTAATTATATTTTAATATTTTATATATTTATGATATTTTGATGTAAAATAACCAAAAAAAATATCTCACACACATTTGCAAAAAATAAAATACCGCTATACGTACTTTGAGGTATTTGTGGTATACCGTGGTTTTTGAACAACATGTACAAAAAAAGTAAGCGGTATCCGAAATACCGCAGTATACCGCACAATAAAATAACAAAATATGAAAATATTTGTATCACATATCACTTACCCATGGCAGTATATTGCGGCATTCAACTCTATGTGCCCTACTAATCTATCAAAATAATCAAGAATTCATGCCTGAGCATTCGGTCTATTTGGTTATAACTGAAACCAAATAATTTTTTTTTAATTTTTTTTTGTAGCCACAATTAACAGAATAGACTGAAATTATTGATAAAATCAAAAAGACTGAACCAATTAGACCAAAAACCAAATTTGGTTTTTGGTTTTGCAACTAAATAACCAAATTTTTCATAAGCATATAAGAGGCCTAAAATCAAGTTTGTGCATGAGAAATAAATCAGTTCCTACCCTAAAGACTTTTTTTTTTTTTGAACTGCAAGAACTTTATTAAATAAAAACGCATGTACGTACAACCTAATGAGAAGCCCAACACGAAACTAGACTTCCAATTTGCTATAACAACAATTTCTCCAAGATTACAAGCACCATTTAATTACAAGTGATTTTGAATAGAAGTAGTAGGTTCTTGGCACCACTCATACCATGAGCAATTGAATTTTCTACGCTACCAGAAAACCAGAAGAGCAATATTCTTTTGGATTTCATTCACCAATTCACAAATGCTGATAGTTTTGGCATTGAAAATAGCATTGTTTCGTCTCAACCAAAGCAACCAAGCAAAAATCTTTTTTGTGGCATCCCAAAACAGTACCTGTTTTCAACTTCTTAGTGGAGATTGATTTTCCTCAGTAGTTTCTTCAAGTTTGGGTTGTTTGGCCTTGGAATGTTCCACCATTTGAATACTTTAAATCAGACCTGGAATGAGAACCTGCAAGAGTAAAGTATGTGGTTTGCATCCTAGATGTTGTTGTTGCAAAAAGGGCAAGTTTCCTCCATGTGTTGTACTCCTTGTATCAACAGAGTGAGCTTTATTAGGAGTCAGTCTTGTAAAGCCTTCTAGATGAACACATTTATTTTAGAGGGAATCCTTTTGTTCCATTCCAAGTTGTCGGTCTCTTGGTTGACTTGCAGCTACCTCTTATCAATTTTGTTGCAAAGTGATTTGATAGAAAAAACTCCATTGGATGAAAGTGAGCACCATGTAAGGTCCTTGGAATGCTCATTAACCTGCACTTCTCTAAGTAGCTCCATTAGAGTATAAACACAATTATTTCTCTTCCTCTTGGGTACCTTTTCCAATCCTAAATTTAATGTCACTTACCATTAGCCCACTTACCCCTCTCAAAAATTTCGGAATGTTTATTAAGTGTTAAAGCATATAACATAGGGAACTGTTGACACCCAATTTCATCCGACCACTTCTTTTTTTAAAAATAATAATTAAAAAAAATTAGTTAAAAATTAAAAAATAATAATTATATAAAAATTATTATTAATTAATTATACAAAGAGAAAATTAAATTAAATAGTTTTGGGGAAGGGGCATTTTTTTAAGTTAATATCTATGTGTGTATATCCAAAGAAATTAAAATTCAAAAAAAATTAATTAAAAAATTATTATTATTAACTAATTAATTATTATTACTAAAAATTTTTTAATTAATTAGTTTAAAATATATTTTGTTTTATAAGGGTTTAGTTAAAAATAATATATGTGTGTATGTATGTATGTAGGAATTACAAAAGAAAACTCCATAAAAAAAAAAACAAACAAACAAAATTGAAAAGTTTGGGGTAAAAATGATAAAATTAAGAAGTTTTAGAAAAATTTGACAAAATATGAAAGTTCCAGAAGCATGTGGTAGTTTGTCATATGAATTTTGGGCCAGACCAACGGTTCTGGCCCAAATTGACAGAAAAAGATAAAATTGTTTCAATCAGAAGTTTCAGGAACATCCCCAAAGTCAAAAGAAACAGAAAGGACTGAAACTGTCATTTTACCAAATTAAGAGATAAGTTTGATTTTAATTATTTTTTAATTATGAACAGTCCATAACTCTTTCTCCTATAAATAGGGGTCCAAATCTATAAATAAAGGAGAAAAAAAGAAAAACAAATCAAGATTAGAGCTCCATTTAAAAAAAGGGAAAAACTGTAGAAATAGTCCCTGGCCTCTCCCCCTTCACTCAGAAAAATCCTAACTTCTGTTGAGACCACCCCCTTTCTCCGTCCACCTTCCGTTTTCTCTGCGCGTTTCGTCTCTCTCTCTCCTCCTCCGTCCCGCCGTCCGTTTCTTCCTCCCCAGCTTGGCACCCTATCCTCTGTTGCCTTTTCTGCTCCGCCGCGCCTGCCCCCCCCCCCCCCCTGTTGCGCCGTCGCCGCCTCACGCCGTCCTGCCACGTCGCCGTCGTCTTGCTCCTCCTCTCCTCCCCTCTCTTTCGCCCCGTCATCCCTCTCGTCCTCCGTCACGCCCTCTCTCTCTACCCGTCGCCGCCGTCCCCTTCCCGGTACGCCGCCGCCGTCACCTACTCGCCTGGCCGCCATTCGCCTCGCCCCTGCACGCCGCCGGCGCCCAGCCAGTCGCGTCGCTCCTGTAACAGAAAATTCAAAATTTTATCTCTCTAGGTAAAATCCTGGTTTAATCCTTCATCTTTCCATGATTATTCATTTTGGTCACTAACCTTTTAATTTTTTCATAACTAATTACTAACAACTAAATTTTATTATTATTATTATTATTATTATTATTAACAACTAACTTTACTAACAACTAACTTTTATTATTATTATTATTATTATTAACAACTAACTTTACAAACAATTAACTTTTATTATTATTATTAACAACTAATTACTAACAACTAACTATTATTATTATTATTATTATTATTCATGGAAGGTTATACCTCCTATTTATTTATCTTTTAAGTGGATGGCCAAAAAGCCCCATTTTTTTATTTATTTAATTTTCTGTAATTATTTAATTCATGCAATTTTATTTTTTAAGTGGATGGCCAAAAGCCCCACTTTATCTTTATGTATTTATTATCTTTTAATATTCCTTTATTTACTTATGTGCTTTCTCTTTATTTATTTGCATGTGTTATTTAATTTATGCACCTTTTTTTAATGGATGTCCAAACCAAAAAAAAAAGAGAGAAAAACCTCCACTTTACTTTATTTATTTATTGTCATTTAATTTTCCTTTATTTACTTTATGCAATTATGTGGATGATTAAACTTATTTCATTTTTAGCCATAAAAGATAACAAATAAATAAATAAAAGAAGATTTTTTTATGTGAATCATTAACCTTCTCTCACTTATTTTTAGTGCTAATCAAGAATCCATTTTTACAACAAAGCCCCCATCCTTTATTATTTTGGAATACATATATTTTTTAAAAAAAATAATAAAAAATTAACCTTTTATTCCTTTTATTAAAAATAAAAACTAAAAAAATCATAACCAGACAATAAAATAAAAATCAATTTTTAAGTATATCTTTTTTTTAAAAAAAAATCTTTCATCAAAGAAAAGAATAAGAAAGAAAAGAGTAAAAAGAAAAATGAAGAAAAAAAAAAGAAAAGAACAAAATAAGAAAATAAAAATAAAAGAAGAAAAAAGAACAAAATAATTTTTTTTTTAAAATAAATTGAAATTAGTTAACATTAAGGTTATTAAAAATCCAAAAGTTCACAAAAATTTATGACAAATTAAGAATTAAGTTTTTTCTAAGTTAAAATCCATGTCTGGGTGATCTGATAGGATTCATGGCTTAGAGAAAACATAAATTTTTAAATGAATAAAATTAAGTATCAGAATAAAATCCATATTCTGATAATTCGGCAGAATTTATGATATGGATTATTAATTAATAATTAACTAAAACTTCGTTAAATTCCGTGTCCGGGTGATTCGACAAAATCCATGGTTCGGAAAATATCATGAAGGCGTTCCGGGCCATGGCCTGGAAAATTGCATAGCATTGAAACGCATAGTCCAACAATTAATCCAGTCAAAATGGTTGGACTTTTCTGATGAACCAAACGTCACTCAAAACCCATTGCCACCTCATCAGGCTAAACCAGTCAATATGATAGAAGAAGATCGGCTGATAAAGAAGTCAGTCAATGATATCATAACACCTCTTAAGCATGTATATTCATGCTTTTTGAAAGAATGGGCCATCATTCGGAAGTCTTCTTTTAAACATGAAGAAGTCGAAGATGAGGAATGGTGCGATTTTCATGACAGTAAGAGTTATTCTATCCAGGAATGCTCAGAATTCCGTGAGAATCTACAAAAACTCATAAACTCATCCCAACTCATCATTTTTATGTCAGACAAAGATGATGATGTGAATGTGATCATTAAAGAACAAGAAGTCAATGCTATGCCAAGACCACTAGTCATACCAATTTCAAAACCTGCTCTTAAGCCTTTAAGAATTCAAGTCCCGAGGCCATTCCCCTACAAATCAGACAAAGTTGTTCCATGGGGCTATGATTACACTTCCAACATCACATCAACCCCATTAGAAGTTGGGAGCATGACTAGAAATGGTCAGTGTTATTCTCCGGAGCAAATGAACAAGCTCCAACAAGATAAAAACGTTACAGATCCAACAAGTGGACCTCTTGATACAAATACATCCAAAGAGCAAGAGATGCCTCGAGCGGTAACAGATGAACAAGCTACTGAGTTTCTCAAACTCATAAAGCAAAGTGAGTACAACATCGTTGAGCAGTTAAACCGCCTGCCAGCAAAGATTTCCATACTTTCATTACTCTTAAGCTCTGATGCTCATCGAGAAGCCCTTCTCAAAGTCTTGAATAAGGCCTATGTTGAGCAAGATATTTCCGTGAATAATTTTGACCACCTCGTCAACAACATCACGGCACAGAATCTCGTCACATTCACTGACGATGAGATACCGGCAGAAGGAAAGGGTCACTCTAAGGCTCTACATATTTCGGTTAAATACAAAGATCGAATTATGGCTAGAGTTCTTATTGATAATGGGTCAGCTCTAAATGTAATGCCACTTGAAACCTTACACAAGCTTGGTATCGACCCATCATCCCTCAACAACTGTCATATCGTCGTTCAAGTGTTTGATGGGATGAAGAGAGATGTTGTTGGAGAAATAGAGCTGCCAATAGGGATTGGCCCTTGTGTCTTCCACATCACATTCCAAGTTATGGATATTAATCCTTCTTATACTTGTCTGTTGGGAAGACCATGGATCCATATGGCTGGAGCAATTCCTTCTTCGTTACACCAAAAAATGAAATTCATTATTGAAGGAAAGTTAATCACAGTCTTTGCTGAAGAAGACATTCTGCTATCTAGACCTGCAGATGCTCAATATGTCGAGGTTAATGAAGATGTGCCTGATTGCTCTTTCAGGTCATTTGAAATTGTTAATGCTACCTATGTCGATGGAGAAGAACTCGTGCCAAGCATCTCCAAAACAAGTCGCATGATCGCCAAACTCATGATGAAAGGAGGATACTCACCAGGGTTAGGTCTGGGACAAGATTTACAAGGAATACCAGAGCCATTGAAAATCTCTGCAAATGAAGGGAAATATGGCCTAGGTTTCACACCGACAAGGCAAGACAAAATGAAGGCGATAGCTGAAAAGAGAGAAAAGATGATTGCACGATTAACAGGGCATCCTCTACAGGAAAGAAATCTGGATATCCCTGACATCACTGAAACATTCGTGAGTGGTGGCTTAATTCCAAAAAATGACAATAAAGGCACGCTGACCATCAACATCAACAAGCCTTTTGAAAGTCTTTCTATTCAGGCAATAATCAGTGATTCACCTGAAGATGAGGAGCTCGTTCAACCCTGTAGCCCACGGGATGTGCTGAACAATTGGGAGGCGATAGAACTGCCTGTTATAATCGAGAGCTTTTCAAAGTAATCTAATAGTAAAAACCTTCTAAAGAAAGGTTCAATCAATAGGGTGTAGTCTTTGCTTAAGTGAACCTTTTAGTTATTGCTTTTCATTCCAATAAAGTTGTGATTTATGCACATTATAAATAAAGTACCAGTTTGCATCCATCTCATTCTTGCCATTTTCTCTTCTCTCTCTTTTCTTTCTGGTTAATGTAGACCTGAAACTCTTTTTGATGACAATGAAATAATGAACTTTGATAATCCTGTAAACGCTACCGACTCGGATGACGAAGATCTTCAAATATCTCCTGAGCTATTAAAAATGATCAAGCGAGATGAAAAAGAAAGACCAACAAGTCAGGAACCAACTGAGGTATTCAACTTGGGAGACAGTCAAGATGTAAAAGAAGTCAAGATTGGCACTCTATTTCCTCCTGAAGAGAAAGAAGAATTAGTCCACTTATTGAAGGAATATGTGGATGTATTTGCTTGGTCATACCAAGATATGCCCGGCTTAAGCTCAGACATAGTGCTACACAAAATACCCTTGAAGCCTGGGGTGAAGCTTGTCAGACAGAAGTTACGAAGATTAAAGCCGGATCTAATCTTGAGAGTAAAAGATGAGATTCGAAAGCTATGGGATGCAGGATTCCTTGGGGTCGCTGAATATACAGAATGAGTTGTTAACATAGTTCCAGTCGAAAAGAAAGAAAGTGAGAAACTAAGAGTTTGTCAGGACTACCGGCCCTTGAACGATGCCAGTCCTAAAGATAACTTCCCACTTCCTCACATTGATACGCTGGTGGATAATATCGCAAGAAACTCCTACTTTTCCTTCATGGATGGCTTTTCTGGGTACAATCAAATCAAACTTGATCCAGATGATATGATAAAAACTGCTTTTATTACTCTTTGGGGTACCTTCTACTATAAGGTGATGCCTTTTGGATTAAAGAATGCTGGTGCTACATATCAAAGAGCCATGGTAGCGTTATTCCATGACATGATGCATAAAGAAATTGAAGTGTATGTAGATGGCATGATCGCCAAAACTTTTACTGCTAGGGGGCATCCAAAAGTACTAAGAAAACTGTTTGATAGACTTCGCAAATATCAACTAAAGTTGAATCCTGCCAAATGTACTTTTGGAGCCTCTTCAGGAAAGTTATTGGGTTTCATGGTAAGCAAAGATGGGATTCGAGTTGACCCAAGTAAAGTTAAGGCGATATAAGAAATGCAACCCCCGAAGACTCCAAAACAAGTAAGAAGTTTTCTGGGTAGAATCAACTTTATAGCAAGGTTCATATCACAATTGACGTCCAAGTGTGAACCTCTTTTCAAATCACTAAAGGAGAACAATCCGATCGAGTGGAATAACGAATGCCAAGAAGCATTCGAGAAAATCAAGCAATATCTATCAAATCCACCAGTCTTGGTACCACCTCGATCTGGAGAACCGTTGATTCTATATTTATCCATACAGGATTCTTCATTAGGATCCGTATTGGGTCAACGTGATGAGACAGGCAAGAAAGAGCATGCAATTTACTATTTGAGCAAGAAGCTTACCACATATGAAGCGAAATGCTCAATAGTAGAAAAGTCCTGTTGTGCCCTTGCATGGGTAGCACACCGACTACGACACTACATGCTCAACAACACCACATTGCTGATCTCCAAGACTGATCCCATTAAGTACATTTTTGAGAAACCTGCTTTATCAGGCATGATTGCAAAATGGCAAATGCTGTTGTCTGAATACAACGTACAGTATGTCACCCAAAAGGCTGTAAAAGGGAGTGTGATTGCTGAATATCTAGCTGATAGAGCATTGGATGATTATGAGCCAATGAGAATGGACTTTCCTGATGGAGATATAATGACGATAGAACAGGAAGTCTCTGAAGATGATGAAACATGGAAAATGGCATTTGATGGAGCATCTAATGCTTTGGGACAAGGGATTGGAGCTATATTCATCTCTCCAAGCGGATAGCAGTTTCCCCTCACAGCAAAAATTACATTTCCTTGTACCAACAATATAGTAGAATATGAGGCATGTGCTATGCGACTCTAAATGGCACTGGAATTGAAAGTACGAAATCTCTGAATTTATGGGGATTCTGCATTAGTCATATATCAAATCAATGGAGAATGGGAGACAAGGGATTCAAAATTGATCCCTTACCAAAAGCTCATACTAGACTTGGCTCGAAAATTTAACAGTATAAGCTTTCATCATCTTCCAAGGGAAGATAATCAAGTTCCGGATGCTTTAGCTACTTTAGCTGCTATGTACAAGATAAGCGACCCTGAGCATACTCCTGTGTTCGAAATGAAAATAATAGATTCCCCAGCTTATTGCATGAGCATCGAAGAAGAATTGGATGAGAAACCTTGGTATCACGATATTAAGAAATACCTCCAAGAACGAATGTATCCACCAGAAGCATCATAAAATGACAAGAAATTTCTACGAAAACTGTCAATTGGTTTTCTTTTAAACCTAGACATACTTTATAAGAAAACCCCAGACTCGATGCTACTTCGTTGTGTAGATGCTCATGAAGCACGAAAGATGATGGAAGAAATTCATTCTGGAATGTGTGGAGCACACACTAGTGGTCATACCATGGCAAGACAAATAATGAGGGCTGGCTACTATTGGCTCACATTGGAAAGTGATTGCATCAATCACGTAAGAAAATGTCACAAATGTCAAATATATGCCAACAAGATCCAGGCTCCACCTGTTCCTCTTAATGTAACAGCAATACCTTGGCCTTTTGCCATGTGGGGAATTGACGTCATTGGAGCCATTACCCCCAAAGCTTCTAATGGTCACAAATTCATCCTAGTGGCAATAGACTACTTCACTAAATGGGTAGAAGCTGTGTCTTATGCAAATGTAACTCAAAAGGTGGTATGCCGGTTCATTAAGAAAGAAATCATTTATCGCTATGGGCTGCCAGAATGTATCATCTCAGACAATGCCATGAACTTGAACAATGTAATGATGCAGACTTTGTGCCAACAGTTCAAGATCAAGCATCTCAATTCGGCACCTTATCGACCGATGATGAATGGTGCAGTAGAAGCGGCCAATAAAAATATCAAGAGAATTATTGAAAAGATGATCGTCACTTATAAGGACTGGCATGAGAAGCCGTACTTCTACTGGAGCAACACCTTTTTCTCTGGTATATGGCATGGAGGCTGTATTGCCCATTGAAGTTAAAATTCCTTCATTAAAGGTACTAATGGATACTCAATTAAGAGAAGCAAAATGGGTCAAGGCTAGATACGAGCAATTAAACCTAATTGATGAAAGAAGAATGATAGCCCTCTGCCATGGGCAGCTTTATCAAAGGAGGATGATTCGCGCTTACAATAAAAAGGTTCGCCCACGGAAATTTCACGAGGGTGACATAGTGCTCAAGAAAATTATACCCATTCAGCATGATTCTAGAGGAAAATGGACACCAAATTATGATGGTCCATATGTTGTGAAGAAAGCATTTTCAGGAAGGGCTCTAATTCTGACAGAAATGGATGGACAAGAGTTACCAAAGCCAGTAAATTCAGATTCAGCAAAGAAATACTTTGCATAATGAAGGAATTTTCGGACAGAAAGGAAGAAGTGGATACAGGGTTACCAAAGTCTATCTGATCAAAGTTGTCAAAGAGAGCGTTCTTCCCTCACACTTTCATTGTTATGCATCTGTACCCAAGACTTTTATATTCTCTTACCCATAAATAAAAAGCCAATTCTCTTTAGCTTTCCTTTGATTCTCACGTTCAACTTTTATATTCCCTTGTTCAAAAAAAAAATGATGAAGTCATTTCTATCCAGTTCTTTTCCTTCAAATCTCGCATTCCTACTAGCCTTTAGTGTGCAATAAATTGTGACTTTTGTAGGAAGAATAGTACTAATTAAAACTCAGAAAAAGCAAAGACCGTAGATTACTTTGATAAGCTTTGTGAATTAAAACAGGTAAGATTGAGGTCCTGCTTTGCGAACGGCACAGAACATAGGCTAACAAAGAAAAAGGAGTAACAAATCTTCGGGAGATAACCTTGGTAGTTGCCTGGATGATCGCTTCAGAAGTCTTAGCTGTTAGTGTTGTGCCTAAAAAGCCAATCATGAGATGATTGTATTTTTGCACATTGAGTCATGATATTTTATTGAGGCATTAATCCAGCAATTTTGTTTGTTGTTTTGTTTCTGCATAACGTAATAAACATAATTGTAACCCTAGAATAATGATATTCTTAAACGTCCCTAGTCTAGTATTATTGTGGAGCGGGTTGCAATAATACATAATGACTAGCATATGTAAAGACTAATATGAGATATGTAGTCTACATATGGGTACAAGTTGGAGAACTTGTGTACTGGACCGACCCACCATGAGAACACTTCATGGATCGTTATATGAGTGTCATAAGTGATTCTCATAGTGATCATGGTATATGTAGTCCTTCGACCTAAGATCAGCAAGGTTCCCTACATGTGAGTCACATACTTTGATACTTTCCTTTGTTGCTCGTAACTGAGTGAACTTGAAGGAGGTCATTGGGTATGTCACATATCATGCAGAGGGATTTGTATGATCAAGATGGGATTTGTCCCTCCTATGTAACGAGAGTGATATCTTTGGGCCCCTTGATAGAGTGAGACTTAGAAAATGCATGGCCATGCTCCGATAAGTTGATATATGATATCAATGTCGTCAGTTTAAGTTGGTTTACTCGGTAATCAAGAAACCAAAGATTGGGCTATACGAGAGTGACACATTCCATATCTCGTACTTAGTCTTGATATCTTGGACAAAGGGACAATGGCATATATCGGTGATGATCATAAAGGTTTAGTCGATTCACCGACAATCTTGTCACTTGGGTAGCAATGATGTGTTGCTAGACACCGCCCATTACTTATGATCATAAATGTGATTTATGATCATTGCCAACATGGCAAGAGCCTATTAGATCGCACACATAGAGCTATTTGGATCATTAGAGTGCATGGGCTAATTATTTGGGTTATGGTTTCACTTTAATTTCGTATTAATAATGGGCCAAGGAGTTGAGCCATTATTAAGCCCGAAATTAAATCCTAATTGGATTAGGGCTTTGAAACCCATTAGGCCTGAAAGTTGAGTCTCGCTATAAATACAACTTTTAAGTGAGAAATTCGTAGGTCTCCTTGCCCTAGCCTCCCAAAAGGACAGCCGCACTCTTCTCTTGCAATTCCTTGGAGGACGCAAGCAAGCACTGCGAGCGCAAGAGAAACGCATCTGCCGGGACGTGGTGGAAGCGTGGTGATCCCGAGAGGCTCGTGTGGATACCATAGAGAGCCTGAACACGTCAACTGTTCAAGTTTTGTGATTCGACTCTACAGTTGAGTGAGAGATCTCAAACGAAAATTAGGTATGAAATTTTTGAACACCCGGTTTACCCCGTTTCACTTGGATCCTGGAGGGTTTCGGTTAAATTCCGCTGCGCTGTTTGGCTCCCGAAATCCAACATTAGCATGTTCACGTCAGCAAGAAAGAACCATACTCACGAATATTTCAACAGGGACAATTATCCAGAGAGGCATAAAGTATGAGGCGGGCGAACATTAAAGAAATTGAGGCCAAAATTCAAGAACAAGTCAAGGAAATGGGATTTTGAAAAGAGTTGGGCTTTTGAGGCAATAGACAAGAGCTGGGAAGCATAAAGAGATTCAATGATAGTCCAAAAAGGCAATCACAAAGAAGATCCAGTAAAGCAAAGACATGAAGAACTAGATCCATCCAAAAATCCAAAAAAGAAAGAACCATCAGTTACACATGCTCTGTATTCATGCATTTCACGTCATGCATGCACGGCCTTTGCATAACAGGGACCAAATGGGAAGCACATCCACGGCACAGTTACAGTAGTATAAGTTGAGATCTTAATGACATCAGCTCTTACAAGTCTACCACTGGATGCACAGCTAATACGCTGGACCAACCCGCATCAGGAATTCAAGGATAAGGTAGATAATATGTCAAAAGCCTAGCAATCGATTCAATAATTGAGACTACACCTGGAAGGACAGGACTGACGTCAGCTAGTAGTATCCAAGATAAGAGATAGCTATAGCCAAGGATAAGGCAGATATCAAGAAATATTGTCGTTGACAATTTGTCAAAAGCTGGTAATGGATTCAATAATCGAGGCTACACCTGGAAGGACCGGATCGACGATAAAAGATAGCTATGGTCAAGGATAAGGCAGATGTCAAGAAATATTGTCGTTGACAATTTGTCAAAAGCTGGTAATGGATTCAATAATCGAGGCTACACCTGGAAGGACAAGATCAACGATAAGAGATAGCTATGGCCAAGGATAAGGCAGATGTCAAGAAATATTGTTGTTGACAATTTGTCAAAAGCTGACAATGGATTCGATAATCGAGGCTTCATGCACAAGGACAAGATTGACGTTAGCTCGACGGAATATCAAAGATAAGAAATATTGTCAAAAAGTTGGCTCCATTTTTCCGGTTAAGTGGCGGATACGGTACTCCGTGACTCTCAAGTCGGTTCTCTCAGTTGCCCATAATAACTGATTCCTTCCTCCCTTCTTTCTTTTACTTCCCGCTAGAAAATGGATCCTACTCTTTCTCCCTTGCGAAAATATTTTCCTTCTCTCCCAATGAACATTCTCAAAAAGATCTACCGAGTTCGCTGTGAACGATTAAGAGTTTTGATGCACAAAGGAATCCCTGAAGATGTACGGTGGTTAATCGAAGCTAAGGTTCGTCTGGCAGGTGAAACCCCAGATGCATTTGCATCTCACATGCCTGGCATAGGCAAAAGCTCTTATGCCAAAAAGCGAAGAGCGAAAAGGTTACAAGTCTGCCATAAATGTGGTCGATGGACTTGTAATACTAAATGTCGTTCTTTAGGAATGATCTCCGATAATCGAGAAGATAAAATACGATTCATCAAGAATGGCCTGAGCAAGGATTGACTCTTGAGACGTATTCTTATGGATCAGTGCAACGCGAACTTCTTGGTTTATGGAGTATTTTTCATGAAGAACGAGAGCGTTATAGTCCCGGGAGTCTGACTTTAAAAGACCCTGTTTTCCAGTTTCTAAGAAAACTGGATGGGAAGCAAATCCCCGATTCATAGAAGGCGTTGAAGCCGTTACTGGACATAAAACCAGTGGAAGATGTGAGCCACAGTCACAATCACTGTACATACAATTTGTCATATTTGAAAATTTACATTTTTCTTTTGACAATAATGTACTTGCTCCCGTAAGCGTAATTAACACGTTATCCTTTCATCGCTATAAATGCGTGTTCTTCTTCCAGGTTAAGTAGCGGATACGGTACTCCGTGACTCTCATAGTCGGTTATTTCAGTTTCCTACAATAACTGATTTCTTCCTCTCTTCTCTCAAATTCTTCCATCATCAATGGATTCTACTCTTTCCGCCCTGCGAAAGTACTTTCCTTCCCTCCCAATAAACGTTCTTAAAAAGATTTATCAAGTTAGATGTGAACGATTTAGAGTATTTATGCACAAAGGCATTCTTGATAATGTGCGGTGGCTAATCGAAGCTAAGGTTCGGTCGGCTGGTGAAGTTCCAAATGCATTCTTCCCCCGTATGCCCGGCTTTGGTAAAAGCGCTTATGCCAAAAAGAGAAGAGCAAGGAGGCTAGGCGTCTGTCATAATTGTGGATGGTGGATTTGCGGCACTAAATGTCGTTCTCTAGGATACATCTCAAAAAATCGTGAAGATAAAAGAAAATTCATTAAGAATGGCCTGCGTAAGGAATCTCTAGAAGATATCCGAGAGACTCTTGAAATGCACTCTTGTGGATCAGTGCAACGCGAACTTCTTGGTTTCTGGAGTATTTTTCATGAAGAACGAGAGCGTTACAGTCCCGGGAATCTGACTTTAAAAGACCCTGTTTGCCAGTTTCTAAGAAAACTGGATGGGAAGCAAATCCCCGACTCATAGAAGGCGTTGAAGCCGTTACTGGACGTAAAACCAGTGGAAGATGTGAGCCACAGTCACAATCACTGTACATACAATTTGTCATATTTAAAAATTTATATTTTTCTTTTAACAATAATGTACTTGCTCCCGTAAGCGTAATTAACACGTTATCCTTTCATCGCTATAAATGCGTGTTCTTCTTCCAGGTTAAGTAGCGGATACGGTACTCCGTGACTCTCATAGTCGGTTATTTCAGTTTCCTACAATAACTGATTTCTTCCTCTCTTCTCTCAAATTCTTCTCTCATCAATGGATTCTACTCTTTCCGCCCTGCGAAAGTACTTTCCTTCCCTCCCAATAAACGTTCTTAAAAAGATTTATCAAGCTAGATGTGAATGATTTAAAGTATTTATGCACAAAGGCATTCCTGATAATGTGCGGTTGCTAATTGAAGCTAAGGTTCGGTCGGCTGGTGAAGTTCCAAATGCATTCTTCCCCCGTATGCCATGCTTTGGTAAAAGCGCTTATGCCAAAAAGAGAAGAGCAAGGAGGCTAGGTGTCTGTCATAATTGTGGATGGTGGATTTGCGGCACTAAATGTCGTTCTCTAGGATACATCTCAAAAAATCGTGAAGATAAAAGAAAATTCATTAAGAATGGCCTGCGTAAGGAATCTCTGGAAGATATCCAAGAGACTCTTGAAATGCACTCTTGTGGATCAGTGCAACGCGAACTTCTTGGTTTATGGAGTATTTTTCATGAAGAACGAGAGCGTTACAATCCCGGGAATCTGACTTTAAAAGACCATATTTGCCAGTTTCTAGGAAAACTGGATGAGAAGCAAATCCCCGACTCATAGAAGGCGTTGAAGCCGTTACTGGATGTAAAACCAGTGGAAGATGTGAGCCACAATCACAATCACTGTACATACAATTTGTCATATTTGAAAATTTACATTTTTCTTTTGACAATAATGTACTTGCTCCCGAAAGCGTAATTAACACGTTATCCTTTCATCGCTATAAATGCGTGTTCTTCTTTCCGGTTAAGTAGCGGATACGGTACTCCGTGACTCTCATAGTCGGTTATTTCAGTTTCCTACAATAACTGATTTCTTCCTCTCTTCTCTCAAATTCTTCTCTCATCAATGGATTCTACTCTTTCCGCCTTGCGAAAGTACTTTCCTTCCCTCCCAATAAACGTTCTTAGAAGGATTTACCAAGCTAGATGTGAAAGAATCATAGTTTTTATACACAAGGGCATTCCTGACGATGTGCGGTGGTTAATTGAAGCTAAGGTCCGTTCGGCTGGTGAAGTTTCAGATGCATTTATGCCCCGTATGCCCGGCTTAGGTAAAAGCGCTTATGCCAAAAAGCGAAGAGCAAAGAGGCTAGGTGTCTGTCATAAATGTGGACGATGGAATTGCGATACTAAATGTCGCTCTTTAGGATACATCTCAAAAAATCGTGAAGATAAAAGAAAATTCATTAAGAATGGCCTGCGTAAGGAATCTCTGGAAGATATCCGAGAGACTCTTGAAACGCATTCTTGTGGAAAAGTGCAAGGTGAAATTATCGGTTTATGGAGGACTTACCATAAAGAACGAGACCGTTACAGTCTTAGGATTCTGACTTTAAACGACCATGTTTGCCAGTTTGTAAGAAAACTGGATGGGAAGTAAATCCCCGACTTATAGAAGCCGTTACTGGACGTAAAACCAGCGAAAGATGTGAGCCACAGTCACAATTACTGTACATATAAGTTGTCATTTGTCTTTTCTTTTGACAATAATGTACTTGCTCCCATAAGCGTAATAAACACGTTATCCTTTCATCACTATAAATGCGTGTTCTTCTTTTTGGATACGGTACTCCGTGACTCTCAAAGTCAGTTATTTCCGTTTCCTACAATCACTAATTCTTCCTTTTTTCTCTTAAATGCCTCCTTCATCAATGGAGTCTTCTCTTTCGGCCCTACGTAAGTATTTTCCTTCCCCCCCAATAAATGTTCTTAAAAAGATTTATCAAGCTACATGTGAACGATTTAGAGTATTTATGCACAAAGGCATTCCTGATAATGTGCGGTGGCTAATCGAAGCTAAGGTTCGGTCAGCTGGTGAAGTTCCAAATGCATTCTTCCCCCGTATGCCCGGCTTTGGTAAAAGCGCTTATGCCAAAAAGAGAAAAGCAAGGAAGCTAGGCGTCTGTCATAATTGTGGATGATGGATTTGCGGCACTAAATGTCGTTCTTCAGGGATAATCACTAGAAATCGTGAAGATAGAAGAAAATTCATTAAGAATGGCCTGCGTAAGGAATCTCTGGAGGATATCCGAGAGACTCTTGAAGCGCACTCTTGTGGAATGGTGCAATTTGAGATTGTCGGTTTATGGATGACTTTCCAAAAAGAACGAGATCGTTACAGTCTTAGGAATCTGATTTTAAATGACCTGTTTTCCAGTTTGTAAGAAAACTGGAAGGGATGCAAATCGCCAATTCATAGAAGGCATTGAAGCCGTTACTGGACGTAAAGCCAGTGGAAGACGTGGACCAAAGTCACGATTACTGTACATGCTAGCTGTCGCTTTTGAAATTTTTCTTCTCTTCCGACAATCACGTACCTACTCCTGACATAAGCTATAGTCGCGACTACTGTACATGCTAGCAGCTATTTTGAAAGTTTTCCTCCCCTTTTGACGATAATGTACTTATTCTTGACCCGAGCCATAGTTGTGACTACTGTGTATAGCTGTCATTTTGGAAATTTTCTCCATTTCCGACAATAATGTATCCACTCTTGAAAATAAAATTATTGCTTTATCTCTTCATCTTTATAAATATATCCTCTTTTCTTCTTTTCTCACAAGGGTAAGGATAGGAATGGAGAAAACCTCAACTCGTAAATCCCGTAGTATTTGTGTATTTTCTGGAGCTTTTCCTGGAAAAGATGAAGAGTACTTAAAGGCAGCCAACCATTTAGGTAGGGTATTAGCTGAGCGAAAAATACACTTAGTTTATGGAGGTGGTAGTGTCGGATTAATGGGAGTTGTAGCATCAACAGCATCTCTAGGAGGAAGCCAAGTTCTGGGCATTATCCCTGGACCTTTGAAATTTTTTTTTTGGGGCACCATTGGAGAAGAATTAGTGGTTAAAAACTTGCAAGAGCATGTATTACAAATGCTTTTTAATGCTGATGCTTTTATCGCTCTACTAGGTGATTTTGGTACATTGGGAGAAGTCTTCCAAATTACTTCCATGGCCCAACTTAATTTGCACCAGAAACCCATTAGGTTGTTGAATGTTAATAATTTCTTTACAGGTCTGATAGTTTTTGTGAATTATGCTATGCAGAAGAATTTCATATCAAGAGTGGCACGACGAATCATAATATCCGCAACAACTGCTGAAGAATTGCTAGATAAAATGCAAGCTTTTGTTCCTGAACCAGATCCAGCAATGATTCAGATAGACTGGACACGACAGTCTTTCCCAACCAGTTTGATCCCATAATTGTCCTCTACTCACCCTGTTGAAGTATTGTGCAAGAAGAAGCGATCCAATCCGTTTTTCTTGTCCTTTAGTTTTATTATCATCATTTTCTTTCATGTTTCAGTTTTTCTTTTCAGGGAATTTTTTTATCTTATAAGATAGTTTCGTTCATGCTGGTATTAAAACCATAGGACAATGCCTTTAGGTTGGAATGGCTGAGTAAAGAGTAATTTTTATTGTTCTTGAGACGCATCCTATTAGGTCTACTAGGCATGACATTTTGGGGTAGTTAAGCTTCAACCTTATTTGGATGACATATCTCACAAGGGAATCTATATTTACTGAAGAAAATATTAGATGAACCTTGGATATTGATTCCAAACATCCGTTCCCTTTACATAATTTGTCAGTGTTATTGTCATCATCAAGATTCACTCATCTTATTGAACTCTAAATTTTTGCACTCGCCTATTATGAAGATCCACACTTTCAAAGAAAATTATTCCAATTTCAATTGCTTTCATATAAATTTCGCTCGAGGTCCTAAGGAAAGCTCCTTAGCCTCAAAATCAATCAATTTTCATTCAACGGTAGGACTGCTCCTATCGTGGGGGTTCTAAGGATGGAACATTTGCCTAAAAATCAATCAAACTTTCAACGATATAAGAGTTCCTATCGTCGAGGTTCTAAGGAGAGTTCCTTAAACCCCAAATAATCAATCATCAATTTTCCTTCAACGATAAGAGAGTTCTTATCGCAGAGGTTCTAAGGTAAGGCCCTTAACCTCAAACTTTCAACGATAGGACAGTTCCTATCGTCGAGGTTCTAAGGAGAGTTCCTTAAACCTAAAACAATCGATCATCAATTTTTCTTCAACGATAAGAGAGTTTTTATCGCAGAGGTTTTAAGGTAGAGCCCTTAACCTCAAACTTTCAACGATAGGAGAGTTCCTATCGTCGAGGTTCTAAGGAGAGTTCCTTAAATCTCAAACAATCAATAATCAATTTTTCTTCAACGATAAGAGAGTTCTTATCACAGAGGTTCTAAGGTAGGGCCCTTAACCTCAAACTTTCAACGATAGGAGAGTTCCTATCGTCAAGGTTCTAAGGAGAGTTCCTTAAACCTCAAATAATCAATCATCAATTATTCTTCAACGATAAGAGAGTTCTTATCGCAGAGGTTCTAAGGTAAGGCCCTTAACCTCAAACTTTCAACGATAGTAGAGTTCCTATCGTCGAGGTTTTAAGGAGAGTTCCTTAAATCTCAAACAATCAAACATCAATTTTTCTTCAACGATAAGAGAGTTCTTATCGCAGAGGTTCTAAGGTAGGGCCCTTAACCTCAAACATTCAACGATAGGAGAGTTCCTATCGTCAAGGTTCTAAGGAGAGTTCCTTAAACCTCAAACAATCAATCATCAATTATTCTTCAACGATAAGAGAGTTCTTATCGGAGAGGTTCTAAGGTAGGGCCCTTAACCTCAAACTTTCAATGATAGGAGAGTTCCTATCGTCGAGGTTCTAAGGAGAGTTCCTTAAACCTCAAACAATCAATCATCAATTTTTCTTCAACGATAAGAAAGTTCTTATCGCAGAGGTTCTAAGGTAGGGCCCTTAACCTCAAACTTTCAACGATAGGAGATTTCCTATCATCGAGGTTCTAAGGAGAGTTCCTTAAACCTCAAACAATCAATCATCAATTTTTCTTCAACGATAAAAGAGTTCTTATCGCAGAGGTTCTAAGGTAGGGCCCTTAACCTCAAACTTTCAACGATATGAGAGTTCCTATCGTCGAGGTTCTAAGGAGAATTCCTTAAACCTCAAACAATCAATCATCAATTTTTCTTCAACGATAAGAAAGTTCTTATCGCAGAGGTTCTAAGGTAGGGCCCTTAACCTCAAACTATCAACGATAGGAGAGTTCCTATCGCCGAGGTTCTAAGGAGAGTTCCTTAACTTCAAATCATCAATCAATCAATTTTTGTTCAACGATAAGAGAGTTCTTATCGCAGAGGTTCTAAGGTAGGGCCCTTAGCCTCAATTTCAATCCATCAATTTTTCTTCAACGATAGGAAGGTTCCTATCGCAGAGGTTCTAAGGTAGGGCCCCTAGTCTCAATTTCAATCCTTCATATTTTTCTTCAACGATAGGAAGGTTCCTATCGCAGAGGTTCTAAGGTAAGGCCCTTAGCCTCAATTTCAATCAATCAATTTTTCTTCAATGATAGGAAGGTTCCTATCGCAGAGGTTCTAAGGTAGGGCCCTGAGCCTCAATTTCAATCAATCAATTTTCATTCAATGATAGGACAGCTCCTATCGCCAAGGTTCTGAGGAGGATTCCTTAACCTCACGATTTAGGCGGCGAGAAGGTTCTCAATGCCTAGCTAAGTCGAACGAAATTTGGTAACGACTTTGCATACATCATGTCCCATGAAGCATGCAAAGGGGGGCAGCTGTTGACAGCCAATTTCGTCCGACCCCTTCTTTTTAAAAAAATAATAATTAAAGAAATTAGTTAAAAATTAAAAAATAATAATTATATAAAAATTATTGTTAATTAATTATACAAAGAGAAAATTAAATTAAATAGTTTTGGGGAAGGGGCATTTTGTTAAGTTAATATCTATGTGTGTATATCCAAAGAAATTAAAATTCAAAAAAAAAATAATTAAAAAATTATTATTATTAACTAATTAATTATTATTACTAAAAAAAATTTAATTAATTAGTTTAAAATATATTTTGTTTTATAAGGGTTTAGTTAAAAATAATATATGTGTGTATGTATGTATGTAGGAATTACAAAAGAAAACTCCATAAAAAAAGAACAAACAAACAAACAAAATTGAAAAGTTTGGGGTAAAAATGACAAAATTAAGAAGTTTTGGGAAAATTTGACAAAATATGAAAGTTTCAGGAGCATTTGGTAGTTTGTCACATAAATTTTGGGCCAGACCGACGGTTCTGGCTCAAATTGACAGAAAAAGACAAAATTGTCTCAATCAGAAGTTTCAGGAACATCCCCAAAGTCAAAAGAGACGGAAAGGACTGAAACTGTCATTTTACCAAATTAAGAGATAGGTTTGATTTTAATTATTTTTTAATTATGAACAGCCCAGCACTCCTTCCCCTGGGGTCCAAATCTGTAAAGAAAGGAGAAAAAAAGAAAAAAAATCAAGATTAGAGCTCCATTTAAAAAAAGGGAAAAACTGTAGAAATAGTCCCTGGCCTCTCCCCCTTCACTCAGAAAAATCCTAAACTTCTGTTGAGACCACCCCCTTTCTCCGTCCACCTTCCATTTTCTCTGCGCGTTTCGTCTTTCTCTCTCTCCTCCTCCGTCCCGCCGTCCGTTTCTTCCTCCCCGACTTGCCACCCTGTCCTCTATCGCCTTTTCTGCTCCGCCGCGCCTGCCCCCCCCTGGTTGCGCCGTCGCCACCTCACGCCGTCCTGCCGCGTCGCCGTCGTCTTGCTCCTCCTCTCCTCCCCTCTCTCTCGCCCCGTCATCCTTCTCGTCCTCCATCACGCCCTCTCTCTCTACCCGTCGCCACCGTCCCCTTCCCGGTACGCCGCCGCCATTGCCTACTCGCCTGGCCGCCGTTCGCCTCGCCCCTGCATGCCGCCGGCGCCCAGCCAATCGCATTGCTCCTGTAACAGAAAATTCAAAATTTTATCTCTCTAGGTAAAATCCTGGTTTAATCCTTCATCTTTCCATGATTATTCATTTTGGTCACTAACTTTTTAATTTTTTCAGAACTAATTACTAACAACTAACTTTTATTATTATTATTATTATTATTAACAACTAACTTTACTAACAATTAACTTTTATTATTATTATTAACAACTAATTACTAACAACTAACTATTATTATTATTATTATTATTATTATTATTATTATTATTATTATTATTATTATTATTATTATAATTCATGGAAGGTTATACCTCCTATTTATTTATCTTTTAAGTGGATGGCCAAAAAGCCCCATTTTTTTATTTATTTAATTTTCTGTAATTATTTAATTCATGCAATTTTATTTTTAAGTGGATGGCCAAAAGCCCCACTTTATCTTTATGTATTTATTATCTTTTAATATTCCTTTATTTACTTTATGTGCTTTCTCTTTATTTATTTGCATGTGTTATTTAATTCATGCACCTTTTTGTAATGGATGTCCAAACCAAAAAAAAAAAGAGAAAAACCTCCACTTTACTTTATTTATTTATTGTCATTTAATTTTCCTTTATTTACTTTATGCAATTATGTGGATGATTAAACTTATTTCACTTTTAGACATAAAAGATAATAAATAAATAAAAAAAAAGATTTTTTTATGTGAATCATTAACCTTCTCTCACTTATTTTTAGTGCTAATCAAGAATCCATTTTTACAACAAAGCCCCCATCCTTTATTATTTTGGAATACATATATTTTTTAAAAAAAACAATAAAAAATTAACCTTTTATTCCTTTTATTAAAAATAAAAACTAAAAAAATCATAACCAGACAATAAAATAAAAATCAATTTTTAAGTATATTTTTTTTAAAAAAAAATATTTCATCAAAGAAAAGAATAAGAAAGAAAAGAGTAAAAAGAAAAAAGAAGAAAAAAAAAGAGAAAAGAACAAAATAAGAAAATAAAAATAAAAGAAGAAAAAAGAACAAAATAATTTTTTTTTTAAAAAAAATTAAAATTAGTTAACATTAAGGTTATTAAAAATCCAAAAGTTCACAAAAATTTATGACAAATTAAGAATTAAGTTTTTTTAAAGTTAAAATCCATGTCCGGGTGATCCGATAGGATTCATGGCTTGGAGAAAACATAAATTTTTAAATGAATAAAATTAAGTATCAGAATAAAATCCATATTCTGATAATTCGGCAGAATTTATGATATGGATTATTAATTAATAATTAACTAAAAATTCGTTAAATTCCGTGTCCGGGTGATTCGACAGAATCCATGGTTCGGAGAATATCGAGTTTATAAAAAAAATTATACAAATTAATTACCAAAATTTTTTAAGTCCATATTAATTTAAAAATCCACATCCGACTAATTCAGTTAAAGTTTCTGTTTGAAAATTAACTGAAATCATTTAAAAGCAAGCAAAACAAAATTGAAATCAACTAAGGTGCCAATTTTTTGGCGTTTTAATAAAGTTGTTTTAACGTAACCATACTCCCGAACCCCCGAACTCTCGCAGACCATATTTTTAAGGTATCCAATCGACCTGAGCGAAAACCGATTGGTGGCGACTCCCGAAAACGACCCGCACGTTGCCGCAGGAACAAAGACTCCAACTTGCAATCTCCCACCCATAGGTCTTTGTAGAATGAAATTTTCTTCCCATTCCCTAGTTTATATCTGATTATTTTTCCCAAATCTAAGCCTAGACTCTCCAGCTCCCTTCTAATATTCAAAATATCACTCCACAACCTTCCACTTGGCCTTCCTCCTCTAACTACCGATAGTTCTTCATTAGAAACATATAATCAATTTATAACTTTTTTCACAAAGCTTCTCCCTTGCAATTGTACCTCCACCATCATTTACCCAGCAGTGCTAGATTCTTTGAATTGAGATTACCCACTCTTAAACTCCCAAAGTCTTTTAATGCCATAACTATAACCCAAGCCACCCAAGCTATTCTCCTACCTTTCCCATCACCCCTTGAAAGAAATTTAATGGAATACTTTCAAGAGATTTAAGGAAACTCACTAAGGCTCAGAAGATTAAAAAGAAGTATAAGGGTAGACTATTAAGCACCAAATTTAGAAGGGTAATTCTTCCACCTGTTGAAAATTTCTCCGTCACTGCACCCCAAGATGCCGAGTTTCTCATGTTTTGCCATATCGAGAAGCCTAGGTAGGTAAAAAGAAATTTATTTGCCAAGCAACCCAGAGAAATATCTATTCTTTCAACTGCATCATGTTCCACCCTGAAGCCAATCACATGGTTTTTCAACAAATTTATTTTCAGGTCGGAAACAATTTGAAGACACTTTAACACAAGAAGAAAACCACATAGGTTTCCATATGGCCATTCACCAAAAAATATAATGTCATCAGCAAATTACAAGTGATTATGTTGTATCGAGGGAAACCTAACCTCAACTCCTTTTAAAATGTCTTTCACAAGAGCCTCTGATAACATAACATGCAGTGCTTTTGTCACTAGTAGAAAAAGAAATGGTGAAAGTGTATCTCTTTGCATTAACCCTTTTTCCATAAAAAATTCTTGTGATAGATAGTCATTTATAAGCACTATGATTCTTGCTGAGCCAAGGCAAGATTTGATCCAATTTCTCCATTTAAATCCAAAATTTATTTGTGCCATGATTGAGTCAAAGAAATTCCAGTTTACTAAGTCAAAAGCTTTTTTAAAATATGCTTCAAAGATTATTGGTTTTTTCCTTTGAAGCTTCATATAATCCACAACTTCATTTGTGATTAGTACACCATCCAAGATTTGACGCCCTCTTAGATATGTTGTTTGATTCTCACTTATCAGCTGATTCATAACTTTTTTCAACCTTTCTACAAGTACCTTAGAATCAAGCTTATAGGTCGATAATCCTTTGAAGCTTCATATAATCAAGCTTATAGGTCGATAATCCTCAAAAGCTAAAGGGCTACTTTTCATAGGAACCAGAGCAATTAAGGAGGAGTTGCAACTTTTGGAAGTATTCCAATTAATTCGAATTCCTTCACCAATGCTAGCACCTCACATTTGATAGTCTCCCAATTTCCTTAAAGAAATTTAATGTAAAGCCATCAAGGCACGAAGCTATACCACATCACATATTGTTAATTTTGCTATACATACAAGTACACACACACACACACATTTGTGTGTGTGTGTGTGTGTGTGTGTGTGTGTGAATATTATATTAAGATAAAATGCATTATATATAGTCTTTTTGTACTTTTTATTTGTATGCTATTTATTTTCATAATTTTTCCCAAATATGAATAAATTTTATATAAAAGGCAATATTTTTTTTATACAAAAAACATAAAAATAGAATGTATAGAAAAATAAATATTATTTAGCAAAAAATCTAATTTACTGATATATGAGGAAAAAAACAAAAAAAAATACTATAACAATGATAATATATTTTTTAATACTACATTAAGTTCACAAGTGGCTCAAAGTGTGATACATCTATTATACATTATTTTGCAAAAGCAGCATACTTATTTCTAAATTCTAAAACCAATTAAACTTTTTTTTGTGAATAAAAAAAAGAAAATTAATGTTTATGCCAAAATATGTATATTAATTATATTTTTCATTTTATTAGGACTTTAATCCACTCTTTCTGAGTCCACCATGACCTAAACCCTCACCCTTTCACTTCTTCATTTGGACCAAATCGACCACGTAATGTGACTAGCTTACAACTGCCAATAAGAGTGTTCGAAGGCTCAAGTCAAGTAACTGGAGATCAGATTTGTTGCCGAGGTCTATGAAAAAAGGCAAAGATATGTTGCTCTGCCAAAACTATGTCATTTCTAGCCAACCCTCAAACTACCTTCACTTATGGCAAGACTAATTTATTCGAGTCCAAGTCAGTTTATTTCATGGTTGTTAGTGACATGGGCAATCATGATCCCTTTGACCACCAAAGCTAAGACAGAAGGTGCCGCCTGTCTACCATGTGTTCATGGTCCCCTTTATAATGGGTGTTTTTTATGTTGCAATGATGGTTGACTGGAGGGTTCTCGCTCCCACAAATGGCACCACTAATATCCAAAGTATGTTAGGGTCCAGTGACTAGAAACGAGCAGGGGTAAATAGCCGACTTTTGTCAGCTATGTCCAAAGACATAAAACAGGGTCAAAAGGACCAGAGGGGTGCCCTCCAACGCTCAACTCAATAAAGGTTGTAGTATCAACCTATGAAAAAGTAACAAATACTCTACATATAAATAGCCAAAAGATGGACTTAATGGGCTTGTGCCCTAGTTTTTGAGTTTATATATGTTATCATGGGCATCCATCATCAATTAGGCCTTGGGCCTAGTGACCCGGTACCTTCGGATCTAATCAGGATTATGGGTATTAAGTTCTTACAATGGACTTCACACTTTCAAAACTCTACACTTACACTAATACCTAAGTTCCATACATAAGCAAATCAATTTTGAATAGATATATGTGTCACCTTCAAAATTCCACATCTCATACATACCCATATTCATACAACAACTAAATAAACTAATGTTCAAAATTAATCAATGATTAACATTTCCAGAACAAACCACCCACGTACCAACTTCAAACCCATCAAACCCAGTAACGGATGATTTTGAAGAGGACACTATTCATCCCTAACCTTAAATTGACGAACACACTCTCGATTCAGATGCCCAACCTTAATTTCATAAACTCATGTGACAATTACTGTGAGGGTGAGATTGAACAATTCAAAGATAGACTTAATTTGATGGACCTAGGCAATGGCGAAGGCAAAAGAAATGATTAACAGCATGACGACGACCAACAATGCTACGACAACAAATGACACAATGATGACTAACAATAGCGAAAGCAATTGAGAGAAATATTTTCACTAACTCCACTTATACTCTAGTCCAGTGGTAAGAGAGATTATGGGAAGAAAGGTTCGGGAGATTTGGGAAGAAGATACTGGTTAGAAACAAGCAAAAAAAAAAGAGGAAAAATTTAGATCGGTTATTATAATTATCAAATTTAATAATTATAAAATGGGAATTAAGTGATAACTAGTTTCATAACCCGCCTAATGGATGGGACAGTAGTTTATATAAACATGCATCTTCTACTAAATGTATATCTAAGATTTTAAACATAAAATTTTAAGAAAAGAACATACTGCATTCAATATAACATAATACGAAGGAGGAGAATACAAGATTAAAGATATATGGTAACATTAACAATATACACAATTAATAATAATATGTCCATCATTAGATAACATTAACGTGCATGAGATAATAAAGAAGTAAATGTGAAAGCCTACTTGGTAATATTTTGTTTAAAAATTATTGATTGATGAAATAATTTTTTTTAGAATAAGTTAAAATTAAGTTTCTATCCTTTTTATTTCAAAAATTAATATATTTTAATTATAATAATAGGAAGTGAAACTGTTTAAAATTTGAAGAAGAAAATAAACTTATTTACAAGAAGTATAAAAATAGTTTAAGATTAAGTATTCGAATAGCCCAAGAAAAATATTACCCAATAAAAAATGATGTGGCCCAATAACAAAAGGGTGTCACTCAATATAGTTTAAAAAAACTATGAATAAATGTAATATTAGTGGACAGGGAAAATATGCCCCCAATTGTTATGTGATGTGGCTCAATATAATTAGTAGTATAAGATAAATTTATGAAAGTAATTTGGACCAAGAGACATGTGGCCCAATTATAAATAAATGAGAGGCACTATATTTATTAAAAGATAATATATTAATAAAATTAAAATAGTGCATACAATTGTTGCCCGAATTAAAACGTAAATGAATGAGAATCACTATAACAACCAAAAGCTAATGCATTAATAAAATTAAAATAGTACATAAAATAGTGGCCTGTATTAAAATTTGTATGGCCGAATATAATTAAGCAATAGAATTGGAGGGCCCAAAAAAAAAGGGGGAGAAATATTGAAACTTGAAAGGTGATCCAGTCAGCTATAAATGAAGGTTTTAAAGGTATAAGGTGATTAGTGCAACACGAATAAAAAATCAGGAACAAAAAAGAGTTTTCTCTTTCTGTCAGCTATAAAATTTATTTTTTCAGCTGACGTCCCATTTTGCCTCTCGCTCTCGCTCTCCTCTGGCGCTACTTCTCTCACTAAACCTAGCCAGTTTGTAAGTGACGATGAGTTTCACGGCGGCTCTCTCGCCTGACTGGATTTTTTTTTTTGCAAGTTTCAGATCTATTTGCAACATTTAATTCCTTAATTCATCATCTTTCATTTTCTTTGCACTCATTTCTTGGAAAACTAAATGGTTTTTTCATAGATCTGCCGGCAACTTTCGATAAAAAACTTTTTCCAACAAATCTAATTCGCTTAGATAGCTTTCATCCTCTCATTCTCCTATTTCACTTCCTTTAAACCAATTTCACAAAATCTGAACCGATTTTTCTATTTAATGGTTGAAATCGTGAAACCCTAAATTTTCATTTCTGCGTCTTGGGAAGGTTTTTTGGGGTTCACTTACTAAAAGGGTTCTGTTTTTCGGTTGTAAATGAATGGAACTACATCACGAATGATGACAAATAGGGGCCTCGAACGCCCGTGAGACTTTGAATGTAATTTTTCCTTCCTTTTCCATCTCATTCTTTGTTTTCTCTCTTCTTCATTTTCGATCCTAGTCAGTGACCCTTCTTGCCTTTTTTCTATGGGGCTCGAGTATTCCATTTCCTTGGAGAAGGCCCTGGATGAACTCATCTCAGGTAAACATTTCTCTCATTTCAACTTTGCTATTAAGTTCTAGTTGTCTAATTTCTTCTCTATTTTTTATGTATCATCAAACTAAGTAATTTCTTTTAAATAACCTTAGCCCTATTTTTTTTTTCACATTAATTTTTCAAGATAATGAGCATGTATATTGATGAATATGAAGAAGAAAAGAAAGGATTATGGTCCGAGGCATAATGGTTGTCTATAGCATATGGAATTTTAGCCTTCTTCGGCTGATAGGTATGAAATTATTTTTCTTTTTTTTCAAATATAAGACAAATTAGACTTATGTGATCGAGTATGCTTTCTATTCTGCCTATTATTTGTCGCTGAACATGCATTCCGTCAGTGTTTAAATTATGCTTCTGTTTTGCCCAAAGAGCACATCCTTTATTTTCCATAGGATAATGCACTCTGGCCCCATGCATGGATAGTTTGGCAAAAGGAATCAAAATAAACTTAATTTCTGTGATAAGATTTTTTTGAAACTCAGAAATAAGTCATGTATGATAAAATTTGGAATTTAAAAGTAACCACAAGGCATCCATAATTGCATTATGATAATATTAAAAAGAACAGAAGATGCTGAATATGAAACAAAGTTTGGGGGCTTCAAATGTTTATGCTAGTGGTGAAATTTTTTTTCAAACCATATTGCATTTTCCACGTATAAAAAGTAACCTCACTCTAGCAGAAACAATTCAGTTTCAGACATGCAATTTATGCACAAAGAACATTGTATAACATATTTCAATAATATTAAGAAACTGAGAATTAAAGTTCAACCTGATACTTTAGTTTCAAAGTGTTGTCGCTGCTGATGCTGGTGGCAGAACTGTGAAAATGTTAAGCATATGTGTTTGGTTAGCTCAGATAAATGAAAAGATGTTCTATTTAAAATTTAAGATTGAAATAAAATTAACCATATGGCTATATTGTGTGCTCCTTAACACAAAAAAAAAAAAAAAGTAATTGTAGTCATTGCATACAGTTATGTAGGAAAAAATAATTATAGTCATTGCAGTTTGACAGTAAAGTATAAACCAGCAAGGAAGTAATGGATGTCTGAAAAGAAAAAAATGAGCCACAATACTTTTCCATAGTTACTACTCTTAGCTGTAAGTAGTTAGTCAATATGTAAGGAAGCCTAAAATTCTAGATCTTTTATAGGTAGTTTATACTTTGTTTAAACACTTGCACAATAATCTACTTTACTAACAAAGATAGTCCATCATATATTTCACATGTAAAATAAGAAAGATTGTAATAATTAAATAGGAAGTAGGAACCTGGAAATTGTTTTAAACTGCTGCTCATGGTCTTGTTTGTTTACAGTCAATGGAATCTGTTAGTAGAAAAGAGTATAGTCAATAACTCTTTTTTGGTTAAGAAGAAGAAAGTATAGAACTAAGGAAATCACTACCTTTACATTGTTGGGGCGTAGATATAGATGTGAAGTTGCTAATATTGCTGATTCTGATAACTATCTGCAAACAACAATACTTATGTTATTAATAGTCTGATAATACTATGTAAATGGATTTGTAAATGGAAAATGGACGTAGGACAAAATTATTTATTACATTGTCTCGATATTTTGAGTATTTGATATCCACTTTTCTTGCTCTCCCTATCTGCTGATTGGTCTGCCATGAATACACAGTAAAGCATTGTAAATAACTATACCTAAAAATGTTCATTAAGGAAAAAAAAAATATATATTTATACCTGTCTTCAAATTTGGTCGTCCTTCCAGATGCACTTGCCTCCGAGTAGAAAATTGAGATTTCCATGTGAATTGCATGAGTGAGATAGATATGTTGTTTCTGTTAAAAAAATTGAAATTACTGCTGCATGTGACTGGTGTAGAAGCAATAGCGGTGTAGAAAGAAGACTTGTGATGCTTGGGCGCTGTGACTGCTTGGACAACTAACCAAGATGATGCTTAGTGTCTGCCCACTGGAGAACGGTTGCAGTGTAAGATTTTCAAAATGAATTAATGTAAATGGATCTAAAACATATCCTTATAGCTATAAAGAGACGGTTAATAGTGGATAATTGCTTTAGTGGATAGGGGTGCTGGATTCGTAAGTGGCGTAGGAAGTGGATCGAAACCTCCGGGTGTAATTGCAAAAAAAAAAAAAAGAAACTGCCAAGACCTAAGTAGAAATGGAAACATGGTTCGGAAAAAAAATGAGCGTGGATTTAAAATAAATTATACGTGGGTGAATGCGGTGCAGTTTTTAAATAAAGTAATATCATATATATAACACGTGTCATGTTAAGGAAAAAAAATATATAAATGAAAATCCATCAAATCTGTGGTCAGTGAAACTGATAACGAATCTCAAACTGACACATGTACCTTATTAGGTGCAAAAGTGAAAATCGTCACGTGTTGCTCTGTAATCAGGTAGAAAATACACGTGTCAGTCTGTAAATTAATTTTGAATTTGTTATAATTATGAAAAGACCATTTGCCCAAAGTACCTGCTTTCATATCTATTTATAGATTATTACGAGAATAATTGACCTATTCTAAAAGACGCTAATTTCCTTTCAAACCTAAAATTACAAGAGAAAAAAATGTTTCCGTAAATTGGTGTACTTAGAGTGGAGTATTTCAGGCTTTCGCAGAAAGTGTAATACTAATGGGACTCGAAGCCGCAGTCTACAACCTTTTTAGCCGCGGGCATCTGTAGAAACAAGCACGCGTCTTATCTGTGTTTTACTAATCAGAATAGGCCAATTAAGATGGAGGTGGAGGGGGAGGCGGAGATCATGAGAAGAAAGCCAAGGCGAATTGAGAAAGATGAAGAAGAAGAAGAAGACCAGGCAGGCACCGGTAATTATTGGGCAACTGTTCAACAGAGACATGCTCTGTGTCGCCACCGTCTGTAAAGGCTGGAACATACCCATTCCCAAGAGCACCAAATTTCCAGTATGGCTCATGGCAACCCTCTGCACCTGCCCCAAACCCAACCGGGTTTTATGTCAGTCTGAGTTCTCCGAGCCCCATAACCCAGAACCCTACCGTTTCAAGAACAACATCGATTTGCCGGCACCGGAATTCAAAACCTTTGATTGGGGTCCAACGGTCCTAGAGTTCAAGTTTCGCTACTTGGAGAACATAAACAGATTCCTATCATTGCTTGTCTAATCATTCTCGTCCTTATTTTGTTGGAGCTAAATGAATGTACATTAAACTGAATCTGGTACAGAATTAATTAGTAAGGAAATATGTACTTTCATAACATCTATCACTTGCCTGCCATAGAATACCAGCATTAACTTTTATGTTTCATCTATTTGTATTGAGATATTAGAATATCCACCCAGTGTATATACACAAATTAACGTCATTAAGTCCCAGAAAGTTAACTTCCATTAGGAATTTTTCAAAAAGGTGGAACATGCAAAAAAATCTGGAGATAATTTAGTAGTTATCCTTTTTAGAGTCCTATTTTTATGCAATAACTTCCCAATAAACCATAAAACCCACGATCTATGCTTCCCCAAAATCCATTCTCGCCCCCCCTCCCAAAAAAGAGAAACCAGAGTAGAAAACACGTCATCTGCTGGAGCTACTTTTCTCGTCCTCCACTGTTGGGTTTCTGCTATCTGGTCGTTGGGGAGGCTGTTGCGGATCTCAGATGGCATTGCAAGAGGCGTAATGATGGCCTGCATTTGGAGGGGAACAAGGGAGGACGCATGTGCTCCGATGGGTAGTTTGCTGTATGGGGGATTCGCGATTTGTGATTCACAATTTGTGCTTTTCGTTGATAAAAATCAATAGGTTCATCAACTTGCGTATGAAACCAAAATTGGTGTAGTGTGAGTGTGTTCATATTGTGTTTTTCAATTTGATTATGCTTTTTTTTTTTTGTATTGATTTGCAATACAACTAAGTTCAGTTTATATTGTTCTATGTGTGTGTTGTGTTGTTCCGGTCCGATTCTGTAATATGTGAAGCATGTATGGATATGAGCATGAAATGTACTGATCTGAGTGTTGGATGTATTGATTTGAATGGGAACAAAGTAGTAACCCAATATTTTTCAGAATGATACATTTGTGGTGTGGTGTAGTTTGATATATTTGGAATGTATTATTGGGGTTTTGGGTCTAATTATGGTATGTATCATGTGGTTGAATTGTATAATACCACGAATGTATAGAATAATACAATGGATTTCTAGATTAATACATTGGATTTCCAGTTTAATATAAGAAATGTATAGAAGGATACTTTGGATTTCCATAATGATACATTAGATTTCTAGGATAATACATTGAATTTTTATTTTAATACAAGGAATCTATATAATGGTACATTGGATTTCTAGATTAATATAACGAATGTATAGAATAATACATTGGATTTCCAGATTAATACATTGGATTTTTAGTTTAATACAATGAATGTATAGAATGATACTTTAGATTTCTAGAACGACACATTGGATTTCCAGGATAATACACTAAATTTTTAGTTTAATATAAGGAATATATATAATGTCACATTGGATTTTCAAATTAATACATTTAATTTCCAAAATTATCCTTAACTGGTGGGTTTTCTTTCAAGTAAAAAACTATAATTTATCAACTATCGGAATGCAGAACTATTTCAAAAATAAATAAATAAATAAAAATTGATAGAATAGTCGAATAAATTATAAGATGAGTGAAGAAGAAGGGAATCACTGAATTTAAAATTTGTATGGATAATAATTATATTAAACATTTTATTAAAGGTAAATAGATCACACTTATCACATAATTGCGGCACTTATCCTAACCAAAACTAATTTCTATACTTTCTTAAAATAACTGTCTACTTAACGTTTCTTAACCGGGTGTATGTCCACCTAGTGGATACAAGAATTTTCGATTTTGTATTGTATTATTACATGTAAATCAATTAAATTTAACAAGGCTCCACAGATCTGGCATAATGGCTAAAATACGAGGAATATTGTGGGAAGGTCTGGGATTCGACTTCATCCTCCCCATTTCCCTACACAATGCCATATAAAACTTATTTCGTTACCATTTGTGTCCAGAAAAAGCTAGCATTTTCTTTCTCTTATTTATAATAATTGTTCCTCCTTTCTTATCAACTAGTTCTTTTGCCCATACAATGTATGGGTATATATTTTAATTGTATATATAGATACCTAATTATTTTTCATAATAATAATAATAATATGTAAGAGATTAAAAATAAATCTATATTTCATATATTTAATAAAATTTAGATATTTTTAATTTTTTTATAAATAAATGAATGTAACAATTAAAGAATAATAATTTATTTAAAATCTAAAAGTTGAGTTCGATCTTCAACATTTTTCTTTCTTAAGTTCCCCCAAAACTAAATAAAGAATAGAATATCAATGCCAAATCATCAAAGTCTGAAATGCAAATTTCAATTAATTCTTCAAACTTACAAGGAAAATAAAATATGTACAATTGATATGATATTTTTTATTTTTTATTTTTATATTAATATGTATTTAATAGAAAAATTACTTAAATTAGTTGTTGGTAGGCACAGAGAATTAAAAAGAAAATGGAAATTATAAAAATAAATTAATTTTTTTAGATTAAAAAAAAAAGAGAAAAGAATGGTGTAGTAAAATTAAAGATAACACAATTAATTGGATCTAACCATATCTCAAATAATTTCATAAAACAACTAAAACTATTATATAGAAAAAAAATAAAAATCCATCACCACTAATACAAAAAATATAGAAGTATCAAATAGTATGAGAAATTTATTTTAGTTAAAAAAATAAAATAAGAAAAACAAACTATTGAAACAAGTATAGATAAAATTAGAATTACCTGAAGTTATTCATCCGAGGCCTAACCATTTTGGCATGATATAAACTTGGAATGTTTTTTCCCTTTCTCTCTAGCTAACAAGGTTAGGCTAATTTATACTAATTTTTTCTCTAATTACTAGGTAATTAATTTTGGCTTAAAGAATTGAATTACATATTCAATGTATTAATCTGGCATAATTAGTGGATCAAAATTATTACCTAGTAAATGTTAGTAATCGAAATATTAAATAAAATAATAAATAATTGTAATAGCATTACTACTGAAATACTCTAATCGGTAAGAATAACTTTAGAAAAACCCCATGAAGAGTCTAATTATATCAATCATTAAATTGATAGGTCATGTGAGTAAATAATTGACTATAAATCTATTAGTGTACTTTAATCAGTAGAATTATTTTTAAGATGGGTAGAAATAAAAGATGATGAACCAATTATAACACAATAAAGATTCATAAGAATGTCAATGTAATAAAAATTCAAATAATATAGTGTAATTAAAGGGTCCCTAAAATATTATAGCGTTAAGGAGTAAGTCAAAAGGCTTTAAAATGATCAAAAAAGCTCCATAATTAATTATTCCAATCTATTGTCTAGCTTTCTCTTTGATGGGGACCAAATTTTAACTCAATAAACATTCATGAGGATGTTAATGCAATAACAATCCCAATCATATAGTATAGTTAAAGGGTCTCTAAAATATTTTGATATTAAAGAATGAGTCAAAATGCTTTAAAAATCACTTTGTATAACAAAAAAGCACAATAATAAATTAATATAAAACAACTTCGCTCTAAGGTTTTCTCACCCACCATGTCATGTAGCTATCTGCTTCAAGTCTTCCTTCTCATTTCACCAATTTTTCTGTATTTTTTTTACCCAACTGTCCCCCTCTTAGCCATGGGTGCGCCATTTTGGGCGAAATGGATAAATTTATCACTAAAGTTTACCTCTTCATATGGATCACCCACTATAGTTTTCTATAGGAGATTTCTGCTACTGATATTTTTGGGTGGGGTAAATTTACCACTAATATTTTAGATAGGGATAAATGAGCTACTATCCTAGATAATCACTACTAAAAAAAATCATTTTTCCAACTGCCATTTCCAACGCGAAGCCGTTGGAAAATCAACCGTTGAAAGTCCATTTTCCAACGATCAAAGTGAGGGCCGTTGGAATTTCCAACTGTCAGCTGTTGGAATCTGAGCAGTTGGAAATTTTCCAACGGCTCTATTATTTTTTTTTATTTTTTCCGTTTCCCAACGGCCTTGGCAGTTGGAAAATTGAAATGTTGGTTTCCAACTGCCTTGGCCATTGGAAAGTAGGTTTTTGATATTTTGTATATTCCTATTCTATTTCCAATACATTTCTTTAAACGTCAAATGGCTTAGGCGGTTCAAATTATTGTATCGTATGTAATCATATTCTGAACGGGTGTACGTACATATATGTAGTTGTAAATCTCAATGAAAACATACACAATTGATAGTATAAAATCATGTCATAAATATAGTTATAACATACACATAAAAGCATACACAATTGAAATTACAATATCATGACACAAATATAGTTACAATCCACATAAAAACATATATAATTGAAATTACATAGTTCCATTCTCCTAAAAAGTGTTTGTTTGTTGATGAACACAGAAAGTAAAGTGATATACCTGATCTAATCGTCATCGGATCCTTTACAGAGTGATATACCTAATCCACAGCACAGTGTGTAATTTGGGATTCCTTACAGAGGTCCTGCACATTTCCCAAGTCCAGACATATATACAACTACTAAATCAGCAGATGTATACTAAACAAGCATATATCGAACGGTCCAGTATGGAGCCATTTCATTACAACTCCTGTACTTTCAGGTACCATTAGGCCTGAGCTCAATCCCTTCAACAATGAGTCCCCCTTTGACTCCACAGTCATCAACCTCCCACAGACGGCAATCTACTGCCCCATGATCTCCGTGCTCGTTGAGGAACTCACCAATCCTAATCTCCATCCATCCATCTCCTCTATCAGAAGAATGTGCTAGAGCGTCCAGCAGCACAATGCTCTTTTGCTCACCACCAATTCCCTCGGGCTAAAAAAGAACCATTGCCTATCTCCAGTTTTCAATATGGATTGACCTGCAAATCATTCGTATTAGGAAAACCAATTTCAAACTACTTATTCATCACTCCCAACAACAATCAGTGAAACAAGAACAAGACATTGTTTAGTGCTATTTCAGAACCTTCGTACATCAAATCTAAAGTAGCCAACAACACATAAACAATCTAAGAAATAGAAAGCAAGTCTATTTGACAACACAAATTCATTTGATTCTCAGACCCAATATTCCAATCAAATTACAACCGAAGCAGTACACCAGAATAATAAGCCGAAGATGACAGATACTGTTCAAACAAAACCACAGGTTCTAGATGACAGATGGGAGATAAGATTTCAGATTTCACAAGCATAAAATCAACAGCCACGGGAACACAGGCAGAAAACAATCAACAAACAAGATCTGATCTTATTGAACCAAAAATTATCATTTTTTTGGCAAAAGTAAAGGAAAAATCTGGACCAATGACTCATATCACCTCTATAACGAAATAGCCAGCATGATTAGATCAATTTCGTACTATTCTTACAGTGTCTCTCTCTCCCTCTATAAAAGAAGAATCACTCTAACAGGAATCAACTGAACATTTTAAATGAACAGGGAGAAAGAGCTACAAATACCGAGTTTCTGTGCATCACCGAACCATTTGCTCATTAAACTAGACACCTTCACATTTATAAAAATAGCTCCAGATTCTTTGGCAATAGCTTTGGCGAGCATGGTCTTTCCTGTACCAGGTGGTCCATACAACAACACCCCTTTCTGCGGGCCGAGAAGCTTTCCATGAGAAAAAAGTTCAAGTCTCCTTAATGGTAGAATAACCAATTCATACAAGGATTGCTTGATGGATTCCAACCCTCCAATAGAGTCAAACTCCACATCAATGTGATCAGGATTTATAACATCACAGGCTATCACATCCTGTTTGACAGTAAAAAGACAACGCAGCTTAACTCCCACACAAACAGAACTAAATTTTGAATTATATTCCATTAGAATTACAGCAAGTTACCGAGAACGAAAGGGGGAAAAAATCATCTTTACAGCTCACAGTTCTCAAAGTTCACATCTAGTTGCAAATTCAAATCAGACCCTAATTGAGAGAATACAATCAATAATGCAATTCCATACCAACCCCAGAAGCCAAAAATACTTGTTACCAAATAAACAAATAAACAGATGAATCGCGAAGTAAGAAACCCAAAAGTATTGGAGGAAAAAACAAAGAACTTGATGCATGCAGCAACTAATGAATCCACAATAGAAAAAGGGAGGTGATTACGGAAAAATTAAAAGGGAAAAAGGAGAAGAGAAGAAAAGAATAAATAAAACCTCGTAGGGAGTGGTCTGAACAAGAGGGCGACCTAGACGCTTGGCGATTTCCTTCTTGTGTTCGAGGGCTTTCTTGGCGGCGTCTCGATTGGGGTCGAGGTGTCGCAGACCCGCAAAGAGGACGAGGCAACTGAGGGCAGCGCTAGCAGCGTACAATATCAGCTCTTGCAAGAACTTTGTCTCTGAACCACTCATCTTGCCCATCAAAGTAAAAGATTCGAGAGAAGGAAAATTAGTGCCGGGAGAAGTACCATGGAGCCGTCGGCAACGAGGACGGGGTGATGAGAGAGGTGGAAGAAGAGATCCTTCTTTTTGGTGAAGGAGGAGGCGAAATCGGAGGAGGATTCGGAGATGATCTGCTGATAATCGGACGGGAAAAAGTTCTCCCAGACGGCGTTGGAGTCCGCGGCAGATCGGAACAAGGGACAGACGGCGGACGATCGAAAAACGTCCTTGGGAGAGGTGAAGGAAAGGATTCGAGCAATGCAGCCTTCCGGCAACCTTTCAATCATATCCATCTCTTCCATTTGCCTCTGCCTTCTTCACCAAGAGCTACTGTTACCTTCTCGGGCTCTTATCGACGTTAGAGCACCAGATCCAACAAATCAGGCTCTGATCGACGTTAATCCGGCCCTGGGAGACTTGAAGAAGGTGCTGTGTGTGCGTGTGGAGATTTGCAGCAGAGAGAGAAGTTCCGACACTCACGAAGAAGACGAAGTAGCGAGCTGGGGGATATTTATTTTTGCATTTTCCAACGGCCAAGGCCGTCGGAAAAAAATTAAGTCAAACGGCGTGTTTTCCAACGGCTTAGGCCGTTGGAAATAATTTTCAATTTTTTCAAAATTACTGGAAATAATTTTTAAAGCTCACATACTTAATTCCAACGGCCCTGGCCGTTGGAAATCCAGCTTGTTTTCAATTTATTAATTTTTCCAACGGGAAAGCCGTTGAAAATTCTCCAACGGTCGGCCCATTGGAAGATAGGCCGTTGGAAAAGTTGGTTTTTCTAGTAGTGAAATGGAAAGAATATTCCATTATCTAAATATTCTACCAAGAGCTTTTTAAGAAAAAAAAAGTCTTTGATGTCCAATTATTTCACTGAATAATTTTTGTGATTAACATACCATTATCAATCCCTCGTACACTATGAACCAATCATCACAACTTCCTTTTAAATTTTAATGTCCAGTTCTACATCCTGATTGCAATTGATTTGAGAAAAACTTTGACTAGACATACTAAACCATCAATAATTCATAAGATATAACTTAAGACCCAACAAAAAATTTAACCAAATTAACCCTAGATATAATCCTCCTCTCCCTCCAAAAACCCTACCTTGTTGTTGCCAATGCCACCATGGGACTATCACCGCCTCCAGATCAAATAATTAACAAACCATTCTTGACTAAAATCAGCAATGACTCCCTTAGCAATTGTATTTTAACAGCAACTATTTATTAATGTCAATGCATTTTTTAGTCTTGTTCTGAATAATTGCTGCTTCCTATAGCTTCTCCAGCTATTTTTCATGAGTTTCAACTTGATCTTTTACAAATCCACTAAATTTAATTGGTGTCATTATTGAGTTGAATCATATTGGCCCTTATTTATGGGCATTTCCTCTGCAATAGCACATATATAGGACCTACATTGGAAACAATTTAGTTTCTTCCCTTTTTTCCCTATTTAATAGCAGTATTTTTTTTAACAAAACAAAAGTGAAGTAAAGATTAACGCTCAGTTTGTTTTAACTTAAATTAATTGACTCCAAAATGGCTTATTTTTATTTTTATGTTTTTTTTTTCTCTAAAACTAATCTTAATTAAAATCCAATATTATGTAGCTGTAATAATCTATTAAATATACAATTTTTTGTAATGTTACTAAATTTTTATAAATTTTTTCTAGTTTAAGGCATTAAAAAATTCATAAAAATTTAACAATATCATAAAAATTTACTTTCAAATATATTATTGCAGCTACATAATATTAACTTTCAAATAAAATTGATTTCAGACAAAAAAATATAAAAATAAAATAAGTTAATTGACTTAAGTTAAAATGAATTGATTCTAATTGTCTTGTTTGCCCATTCTCCAATCTCTTTCTCGAAGAAAGGGAGAGCTCCTGCTTACAAGGCATACAGATTCTTAATACAACTTTGAGCATGCAATAAGATCAAAATGCTAGAAATTCAAAGAAAAACAGTGATAAACTTATGAATTGTCGGAAAAGGACTATCTTTGAACTGTTTTTGTTGTTGGGATTTAATTTACCAATTGATTATGAAGGAAATTTGGGCTGAAAAGACAGAACGAGAATGTTGCCCCTCATCGCTGGGGTATATAGCTTTCATGCATCAGTTGTTCAAGTACTAAAAAGTTATTGTACTTTATTTATTTTATTGATTCGATGCGTACAATTGTATTTTAGTTCCAACTCTGAGCTTTCTTTGCACACGATTAAAAAATTGGAGTCTCCAATTGGAAGTTTTTAAGTATTCCACGATATTCTTTTTCAAAGGTATTATGTTTATTGTATATGTCGCTCATTACTGGTACACTATAATCTTATTTCCTAATGAAAAATTAAATTTGATTGAAGCTGCACCTACGTTATTTAGTATGAAATTTATAAGATTTTAGAAAAATTTATTATTGCTTCAATGTGTTTGGTTTAACAATTGATAATAGTATCTTCTGCTGAAAACTTGATCAATATTCAAGAGAAATACTCAAAGATGGGTTAGAAAAGTGTATGATTACATTTTTAAGTAATATGCCCTGCTTTCGAATTGTCAAATACACTCCACAACACAGAACAATGAGGTGCATTTCGTTTACAATTAATCTAGATTAATCTAAATGGTTGTTTTACTTTTCATGGTTATTGTTCGCATGAAATTGATGTCATTTTAAAGCTAATACTATGTCTGTATAAAAATCTATTGAATAATATTTTTATAAAGTGATTAAGTTTTTATAAATATTTTAACTTACTCAACCTCAATAAAGGAAATTAATTAATAAAGAAGCACAATCTTTACAAAAAAAAATCTTTACAAACATCTTTCAGGCTTGTTGAGGTGAAAAATTTTAATACTCCATAAATTTGAGCAAATAATCCCTATATATAAAACAAAGTCATGGATTACAAATTAATCCGTAACAAAAATTAACCAAGCCTAAGATTAAAGCAAGATCTCAGTAATATATATCCTTAAGCTCCTCCTTCCCTCCCCCTCATTTTATCTACTTCATTAAGCGCAAGCTCCTTTCTTAGTGCATATATTTGTTTAAGGGCTGAGGGGTTTTAGTTCTTGCATACCCTTATTGCTTTAGCTGCTTGTAGAGGTTATTGGTGTTAAAGGTTGCTTACTAAAGTACTTGTGCGGCCTGAGATTTTCCAAGTAGAGCTGAAACTGACAACAAAGAAGTTTTGAGCACTATTGCAGAAAATACTTCTCTTCCAATGACTTTGAATAACCAAAAAAAAAAAAACGCAAAACCGGGCTTTCCTCATTCAAATTAGTCTTACTTCTAGGATTGCCAGCACTTGTATTTGCTCATAGCTAAGCAATGTATAAAAGGCGGTGAGCTAGCTACATGATTTGGATAAGTTGTCCTCATCTACCATGGCGAGGACGCTATTTCATGATACTTTGAATAACTGTTGGATTTTAATATAAAAAAATGTCTTTTCTAGCAAAAAAAATGGTTCAATGTGAATATTTTTGTTATTTGTTGAGTTTTGAATGTTCAAATGCATAGCCACATAAGTAATTGTTCCCCCTTAAACCTTAACATCAAAATAATGCAAACACGTGAGCAAATTTTATTGCAAATGAATCTTGGAGTTTGAATGACCAAGGCATGCCAAAAAAAAAAAAGGTGTATGACCTTTAATTTTAGAGTTTGAATGAATCCTTAACATAAATTTTCTGAACAGATCCAATAGGATTATTGAGAAGAGATCCTAATGCTCCCTCCCCCCCTTCCCTAGTCCCACTTATAATGGAAGCAATTTAGGTTGTTTTAGCATGATTCATACTATGTTCAATCTAGCAAATAGAATTAAGTGACCTTCCAAGTCCCATCTTCTTGATAGATACGTTCGTTTCAAAATTTTCTAAATAGGTCTAACGAGATTATCTAGTAGGGCTCGAGCTCAACCCAAAAGCACATCAGGCTTGATCTCGAATTACTTGAAGCCATATTTTCTCATTCATGACCACAAAAGCCTATCATCATGAACAATCATCCGAATTCTGCAACAACAAAACAAACCATTCCGATATCAAGTTCACAACCCAATAAAAACATGAAAATAGAAAGAGTATGACAATATGTCATGTCAAAAGTTTCAAGCAGCAAAGCCAATGACAAAATCTGAAGCTCCTACCTTCAAATTTCAAATATCTACACACCTACAGTGGAGTGGGAAGCCAAAGTTCCTTGAATGAGGCTTGTCATAGTAGCATCTGTAAGCAATTTTGCCATGTCAAATATATTCAAACCTATCATGTCCTCATTCTGTAAGCAATTCATCTACCATTACTATGGTTGCATTCATCTACCAATACCCCAAAAGAAATTAAAAGCATAAAGACTTAAATTAAACTAAAAGAGCTACAGTAATAAATTTTGATTCTCCTTGATTGCCAAAACACCATAAAATCAAATTTAATAGGAGAACCAAATATTACCAGCCCACATTTGCCCGTCGCCTAGTTAAAAATTAGCTAATAGAAACTGTGTTGCTTTTTTTTTTTTTTATTGAAAGAACGATATAAGGTTTATTGAAGCACCAAATGATACGAAGAGTCAAGTCCCAAAGTAGTAAACAAAAGCTGCAGCAAGCTAGAGTGAAGCTAGACACAGCGCAACCTTATATACAAGCCATAGGACCAGACAGTCTTACAAAACCATGCCTATCACTCATACAGAAATGCAAATTAAATCTTCAATGAACAAAACCAATAAACTAAGCTAAGCAACATATATGAAAACAAAACATCTGTTGGTTCAACACTTAATCAAGCTAAAAATAGAGCCTCAAAACATCTACCCTAAACCCTAAAGAATGCTAGAAATAAATCATTAAGAACAAATAGATTAACAAAGGCAATATAATCAAAGAAGGGCAAAGCCTTCACCAAATTGGATTACTCTTCTATGGCTTGTTTGATATGAGGAGAGCAAAGAATGTGGCCGGTGACATTGAATACTGATCACAATTGGCAAATCGTGTTCCGATAGAGAAAGGCCCATACTGAGGAGAGTGATGAGGGTTTGAAAGAGATGAAATTGGAGATGGTCGTAGAGTGTGGAGATTAGGAAGTTTGCTATTTGGTCGTCTCGATCTCGCTAGGACTGGGTCAGCTATGGGTGTAAAGGTTAGACTCAAGTAAACAAAAATTCCAAAATAAGTGTAGCCCGTTACATGAATATGGTCGCATTATGATAGGCTCGAGCCCGGCCCTACAAAGATTTGAGCTCATTTCCAGGCTTGAGTTCAAGCTCGGGCTTGAACAGGGTCAAGCTTGAAAGCCTCAACTCAAGTTTAAGCTCAAGTTACCTGGAAAAAGCCCAGCCCCCTTCACCCCAAATTGTGAACCTGAGCTAAATCATTCACTGCAATTTGACTACTGCCACTACTAAAAAAACCTATTTTTCCAACTGCCATTTCCAACTGCTGGCAGTTGGAAATTTTATGTTTCCAACGGCTGGCAGTTGGAAATAAGGCAGTTGGAAATCTTTTCGTTGGAAATTTTACTTCCAACGGCCCAGGTTTTAGCAGTTGGAATTTCCAACTGTCAGCCGTTGGAAAATAAGCAGTTGGAGAATTTCCAACGGCTGTACTGATTTATTTTTTTTTTTTGTGTTCCAACTGCCTCAGCCGTTGGAAAATATGAAAATTTTCCAACTGCCTGAGCAGTTGGAAAATTTCCATACTTTCCAACTGCTGAGGCAGTTGGAGAATTTCCATATTTTCCAACTGCCTCAGCCGTTGGAAATCAGGCTGGCCAGTTGGAAAAAAAAAATAATTATTATTATTATTGGATTTATTATTATTAGTCTTATTGGATTTATTATGCAAATAATAATAATATTAACAATAAAACCTCCATAATTACTATTTTCTTTGTAACAATAATTATTATTATAATTATTATTACTCTTATTGGATTAATTATTTGTATAATTATTATAATAATAATTATTATTATTACATTTACTAGTGCTACTAACTATACTATTGTTAATATTATAATAATAATAATAATTATTATTATTATTATTATTATTATTATTATTAGTTACTCTTATTGGATTTATTATTACTGTAATAATAATTATCATTATTATTATTATTACTATTACTTTAGTACTACTCTTACAATAATATTTATTCTTTCACTAATAATATATTATTACTATTATTATTAGTATTATTATTATTAGATTTATTAATCAATTTAAATAATAATAATAATGATAATATTTATTATTAATGTTACTGTGACTTTACTGCAATTCTTACAATAATAATTATTCTTTGAAGTATTATATATTATTACTATTATTATTATTATTGACATATATTATTATTCAAGGGCAAACTTAATTAACTACACTTACTTAAATAGAAATATTTTGTACGTTTATATTAATTCCAATTATGAAAACATTGTAAGAATGATTCAAATTAAACATTATACACACTAACAATATGTATTACCTAAACAATTGACAATCAACAAAAGATTTCATATTTTTAAAAATGAAAACTGCTTTCAAATCACTAACTAATTTTAAATATCACTAATTAAATATTACTTTTAAATATACTAACTAATTTTACACATAAATATACTACCTAAGCAAATTACTTAAAACTAATTATTAACTATTTTCAATTATACTAACTAATTTCACACATAAATATACTTCCTAAATAATTTACTTAAAACTAAGTATTTTTTATTTTTTAATTAATCCCGAAATTAATAAAAAAAGTAAGAAAATGGAAAAAAATGTTAAATTATAATGGGTAACCCAAATACTTCACATCCAACCATCAACAACTACAAATCACATACTAATCACATATTTCAAACCAAATTACCATGAAATAATCCCGATTTTAACTAATTTTTAGAAAAAAAATAAAAAATTCGGATTAAACAAACTTACCTCAAATCCAACAGATTACTTGCTTCAAATGCCTCGAAATAGCTTCAAATCAGCTACAATAAGCAAAATCAAAACCCATTAGTCAACAAACAACAGCAAAGAACGCAAAACCGCCAAAAAAATTGAAGAAAAAGAAAAAAAAATGCAAACTAACCTACAGATCAAGAAAAATAAGACCAGATCCACGTCAAAATAAGCTCCAGGAAGTTGATTAACCCCTTAATCGAACAAACGAAGGTGCTGTGTGTGCGTGTGGGAGGAAGAAAAATATCAGAGACGAGAGAGACGAAACTGGAGAAGAAACGCAGGAAGAAGACGACACGCCAGTGGGTTTTTTAAATGAACTTCCAACTGTTCAGACCGTTGGAAGATGTGGATTTTTTAGTAGTGACCATTTTCCAACGGCTTTAGCCGTTGGAAATATTAAAAATTAAACAATAATAATTTTTTCACTTCAAAACCAATTATTTCACCATTTTCCAACGGCTAAAGCCGTTGGAAATATTAAAAATTAAACAATAATATTTTTTCGCTTCAAAAACCAATTATTTCACCATTTTCCAACGGCTTCAGCCGTTGGAAATATTAAAAATTAAACAATAATATTTTTTTCCCTTCAAAAACCAATTATTTCAGCATTTTCCAACGGCTAAAGCAGTTGGAAATATTAAAAATTAAACAATAATATTTTTTTTCCTTCAAAAACCAATTATTTCACCATTTTCCAACGGCGTTAGCCGTTGGAAATATTAAAAATCAAACACTAATATTTTTTCACTTCAAAAACCAATTATTTCATCATTTTCCAACGGCCTAAGCCGTTGGAAATATTAAAAATTAAACAATAATATGTTTTTCGCGTCAAAAACCAATTATTTCACCATTTCCAACGGCTTTAGCCGTTGGAAATATTAAAAATTAAACAATAATATTTTTTTCGCCTCAAAACCCAATTATTTTAGCATTTTATTAAAAATTAAACAATAATATATTTTTCCCTTAAAAAAACAATTATTTAACCATTTTCCAACGATTTTAGCCGTTGGAAATATCAAATATTAAACAATATAATTTTTTTGCTTTAAAAATGCAATAATTTCACATTTTCCAACGGCTCAAGCCGTTGGAAATACTAAGTATTAAACAATAATATTTTTTTTCGTTCCGAATGCAATAATTTCAACATTTTCCAACGGCTCAAGCCGTTGGAAAATACTAAATATTAAACCTCAATATTTTTTTTCGTTTCAAATGCAATAATGTCACCATTTTCCAACGGCTTTAGCCGTTGGAAATATTTTTCAAATTTAGTTTCTTAAATTTCCAACTGCTAGGCCGTTGGAAATTAATTTATGTTCCTTCCAACGGCTCGGGCAGTTGGAAATTTCCAACGGCTTTACCGTTGGAAATAATGGCAGTTGGAAATTCATGGTTTTTTAGTAGTGTGCCGCTGCCAACTACCAACCTTTGGAGTATGTTGCTTGTATGCCCAAAGGCTATTCATTCCTACCTTTGGTTGTAGCATCCTTCTAGCCTCAATTACTGTCATTGGAGATTGCCACCAGTTGAGCTTAATTAGGCACCGTTAACTTGTTATCATCGTCCAATGAGCATTAAGCCTAGGAATAGTGGGAAATTAGCAATTTGGGTTGGAAACTATTGTTGTAGATGGAGAGTGAGACACACCGTGGTAGATTATGAAAATTGGTTTGACTTAACATATTTGTCATTCTCTAAAAGGCTTTTCACGAAATACGCCACTAAATAACATAATATTGTCTCTATTATCTAGGCCAGTGGCTAATTTGTCACCTATCTAAAATATTAGTGGTATATTTCCACCATTCTAAAATGTCAGTATTGAATTTAGCTACAAAGAAAAAATATAGTGACTGATTTATCCTATAACGAATACTATAATGGGCAATTTGTGCATTTTGTATTTAGGTTAAATACGCCTCATTAGGGTGGGGAACGCCAGCCCACAACTTTCTTAGCCGCAAGCGTCTGAGGGAACACGCACGCATCTTATGGGTGTTTGGTTACTCGCAAAAATAGGCCAGCTAAGACGGAGGTGGAGGCGGAAGGCGGAGAAGAGAAGAAAGCCAAGGCGGAGTGAGAAAGATGATGAAGAAGATCGGGCAGAAAGCACCGGTAATTTTTGGTCAACTCTTCCCCGCGATCTTATGCGGGAGATCTTCAAAAGACTGTTTTACAAAGACCTGCTCTGTGCCGTTGCAGTCTGTAAGGGCTGGAACATACCCATTCCCGAGTGCACCAAGTTTCCAGTGTGGGTGGTGGCAACCCACTGCACCTGCACCAAAACCAACCTGGTTTTGTGTGAGTCTGAGTTCCTCGAACCCCATAACCCGGAACCCTACCGTTTCAACAACATCATTGATTTGGCGGCACCGGAATTCAGAAACTTTGGTTTGCGTGCAAGTGTTCTAGAGTTCAATTTTGGGTGGCTTCTTGGCGAAGTGCGCTTGAAGGACCGAGATGATCAGATATATGATTCCTTTTTCTTGTGCAGCCCCTTCACTAACAAGTCCGGATTTTACCTCCCTTGCATGACAAAAGTGGGCTCGGAGTTTTGATGACCACCTTCTCTACCCATCCAACGTCTCTGGATTGTCTTGTCTTTGTTCTTCACAAAGATACTTACCACATTGGCGGAACGGAGCTCTGCACTTGGCAAAACGGGAAGCCCGCTTGGAAAACACACATGATCAGCCACTCTGAGGGCTTTGTGAGCATCCTTTACAATGATGGGTTATTGTACTTGGTTGACAGGCGTGGAACTTTAGTCATCTTCAACCCTCGTGTTGGGGTCTACAAAATCCATTCTTTTCCATTGTCGTCTCGTCCGTGGAACATTAAATCTCAATCCCCAAAACTTGTTTGTACCAGTAGCGGCCAGCTCTTGCTTGTTTGCCGCCTTGGATCCGGATTTGTGGTATACAAACGACATTTCTCTGGAAGTCTACATACTTGGGTTAGAAAAGAAAGATTAGCCGATCAACTTGTGTTTTACTGCAGTTCCAGCTCTCGATCCTTGTCGTTTCCTGCAAATGCTAGTGAGTTATGCATGCTGATGGCTAACAGAGTCTATTACCGGCCATCCCGCCTAAGCGTTGTATCTTTGGAGGATGGAGGCCACTATTCTGCTCCTCAAATATACTGTCTTCCTCCTGACAAAAGAAAATTTCCATATAAGCAGGCATGGTTTACAGTACTCCCATTTTCTGAGTCCAGCAACTAGAGCCTTTTGATTCCATCCCAGCTTGTGAAATGAAAAAGGTCAGTTTTGGTAGCTTTAACTTTTATATTTCATATATTTGTGTTGTTTTGTTACATTTATATAAATTAAAATTAGTCAAAAGGTTGAGGAGCAATTTGGTTTCAAATTTTGTTCTCAGAAGTTGTTAGGGTGAAAAGTAACAGTTCTGTTACTGATGCATGTTTAGACATTCTAGAAGCCTTTAGCCTTTGGCGGCAATTTTTGTGCCATTCTTTTGACTCTATTTTTTTCTAAGGGGAGCTCGTTTTTCATTATTTTTAATGCATCATTGTTCATTAGTCTTACATAAAGTGATCATGCGTCAAAATTATCAATTTATTGAAATCCTACATGTTAAGAATTTAAACAACAATTCTACAGTTTATTTGGAGACATAGATCTTTTATTATTTTTTCTTTCACTATAATTAAGTGCAACGAACTGCTTTTTTTAGTTTAGTTGTTAGTAATTGGTATGAGTCACTCCTCCCATTTGTTCAGTCGCTTCATCTGATAATACCATTTAAACACCTGCTAGCTATCGTATCTTTAGGAGACAAAAAAGAACCTCTTAAAAATTAAGCATAGCACTTCTTTTTTCTCTACAATCCGAAAAGGCATAGCTCTCCGGCATGCCGCCGGCGAGGAGATCTCGTCGGAATCTTTCCGAATTCCAGCATTGTTGCCATTCGAGAGGGATAAAAACAGAGCCTCAACAAACTCGACAAATCCACCAGATAATAATCTTCCAAATAATTCAGTGCTTGGCAAACACGGCAGTCGACAAGGCAACGCGGGCATAGGGCCTAGGCAGCGACGGTGGATGGAGAAGGAGACGAGAGCCCATCCCAGGCCTAAATCTTTGTGGCTTCTCCACACTGTCGGTCACTAGAGCGGCCTTCCTCGTCGCCTTCATGGCCAGCTGCTTCCTCAAAGCCTTCTCGGTCGATTTCCCAGTGGAGCCATTAGAAATTCAGATAATCAAAATCGAAGAGACGAGAGATTTTGAGATCGGTAAAGTGGACTAGTGGAGGGAAGAGATTTGAGATAATTGAACAAATAGTACCCGTCCCTGAACTAAAACTCATTTTTCGGACTTATCCCGAATTTACAAAACATTACACCATTTATATTTTAATTATAAAAATGTCACACTATTCATTTTGCTGATAACTGCAGCCGTTAAAATAGATGAAAAAAAAATGTAAAAAATTAGTATTAACCCTTAAAAACTTTTTACCTATCATAAAAACGTTAAAACTGTTGCATCTTATAATAAAATTATCTTCTCCTAACCACCCTCCATTCTCCATATGACCTCTGTCATCCTTTGCTTCACCCATTCAAAGAAAAACAGTGGTAAACATATGAATTGTTGGGAAAAGGATTATCTTTGAACTATTTTTGTTGTTGGAATTTAATTTACTCAGTGATTATGTGGGAAAATTTGGGCCGAAAGGACAGAACGAGAATTTTTTGCCTCATCTCTAGGATATATAGCTTTCAGGCATCAAAGTTCAGGTACTAAAGTATTTTATTTCTTTTATTGATGTTGATGCGTACAATTGTATTTTAAATCCAACCTCGGGCTTTCGTTGCACATGATGAACAAATTGGAGCCACCAATTGGAAGTTTTCTAGTATTCAACAAAATGCTTTTTCAAAGGTGTTATGTTCATTGTATATATGTGTTGCTCATCATTGCTACATTATAATCCTATTTCCTTATGACAAATTAAACTTTAGTGCAGCAGCACCTAAGTTATTTAGTATATGAAATTTATAAAATTTTAGGCAACTTATTTTCTTTTAAAACTGCTTCAAAGTGTTTGGTTTAACAGTTGGTAATAATATATTATGCTGAAAACTTGATCAATATTCAAGAGAAATACTCAAAAAATGGAATTAGAGTGCATGATTACATTTTTAAGTAATATGCCCTTTGGAATTGGCAATTTTACTCCACAACACAGAACAATGAGGTGCATTTTGTTTACAATTAATCTAGATTAATCACATTATTTATTATTATTATTGTTGTTGTTGTTATTATTAGTATTATTGTGTTTTCTGACGAGCTGCTTAAATGAAGAGATACTTTCGTGCACCTCCTAGTACTCTAGAAAGACATACATCTACTGTGAGATTGGTTGTAGGTATAATTATTCGTATACCAAAATTAGCTGCAATATTGAAAGATGGGCATGGGCATTGTTCTCTTTACAGGGTAACAGAGGCATGCTCCCTTGTTCATAACATTTAATTGACGAGATTTTAATGTGAAATCACAATTGTCATCGTTCATATATATTGAGTTATTTGTTTTGATAGAGATTAATAAAGTATAAAAAAATTGTGTGTTATTTTTACTTTTACCTTTAATTTATTTTCACATAAATTGATAAAGTTGGGAGAAGTTAATATTAAAATGACAGTTTGAAAAGTAGTATAATAACGTAATTTATTAAATAAGAAGATGTCATAAAGATTTGAAAATAATGCTTAAAATAAAATATGTAGTAAAATTTTTTGGGATTGGGGAGTATAATTTGGTGAAGGTGTTTCTAAATCTTTAACATTGCATTAGAATCTAGGCATTGTAAATTTCGTTTTAGTGTATCTCTAGTGTTGTCCAAATTTGCATCTTGGGTCAGATATGATCTGCTTCTGGCTAGTAGAAGTCTTTAATTCTATTGATATGAGAGTTAAAATATACTCATATATATAAGGGAATAAATGAATGCCCTTTTTTGAGACTTAGAATGCATCCAAACAAGTATTAGGACATTATATAGGGAAATGAAGAGGTTGGGACTCAAGCCCATGGCCTCCCCTGCATCTCTCTAATCCCTTAGCTACTCTGTCAACTAGTAGGAATTAACTATTTAATTTTTGAATTGATACTTTAACACTTTTGTTTTGTATTCAGAAGCATACTAACAAATATAGAATGAAGGATGTATTAGTATTCTAAATATGCAAAGGGGCTACCAATTTTTTCAGGACTTCAAGAACAATTAAACTAGTTTTATATGATTTTTTTCAGAGAATGTGGGAAGGCCATACTTTTTAACCCTAGTCCTCCCCACCGTATCCCAACGAGCGATCAAGCCAAAGTCTTTTGCACATACTTTGACACTTAATACTAAAGTAATTTGATCTAAACCAATTAGGTTGACTAAGTGGTTTCTCCATAAATGATACTCTCTATGTCTAAAAAAGAATGGCAAGTATTCCTTTTTAGACTATTCCAAAAAATATTAGTTATTTCCCTTTTTGAAAAGTTTTAACATCTGTTTTACCTTACTACTTCTATTTAAACCCTCTCAACACAAAATCCAAAAACTATATATATATATATATATATATTAATTTTCATTTAAACTCTCACTACACAAAATTTTAAGTAATTTTTTTTTCTCATTTTAACTTCAAGGGTAAAAAAAAAATAAAGAATAATATAAATTATACATATCTTAATCTCTGTATTCAAAAAAACACATCATTTATTTTGGGACCGAGAGAGTAGTTCCAAAAATAGAAAGTTTAATTACTTTAAGCACGAGCTCCTTTGCTTTTGCATTGATTTGGTTTGGTCAAAGCATAAGTAGCACGAGCACCTCCTCCTATGCGATCCTCAATCATATTATTTACTATTATTATCTTTTCAAATGAGCTGCATAAATGTAGAGAGACTTTCATGTACAACTCCAGTAGTCCAGAACAAGTGAACAACATGTGAGATTGGTTGTAGGTATAATTATTCCCACACCAACAATTACTGAAAAAATTACAAAAATTCCTTTGTAGTTTAACCTAACCTATACTTTGTCCCCTCAATTTTCAGAAACTTATACTTTACCCCCTTTTCCTTTACAATATCTGCTAATAATTTCTGAAACCTTGATTTAAACTAACTAATATTCATGTTCCAATAATTTGAAGATTTTCAATATTTTTTTCACAGCAAATTGACCTTTAAAAAATACTACTTCCTTCGTCCCAATTTACTTGAAACATATTCCTTTTTGGGATGTCCCAAAAGGTTGAAACGTTTCCTCTTTTGGAAAAGTTTGAACAATTAAATAATCCTTTTACACAAAACCCAATAAAGACTCTTTTTTTAATATCCACTCAATCTCTCACTGCACAAAACCCCAAAAAGAATCTTTTCTTTTTTAATCATTATTTAAACTTTTACTACATAAAAAATTAACACAAATTACATACACCTTAATCTCCGTGCTCAGAGAAATGTTTCAACTAAAATGGGACGGAGGTAGTAATATGCATTTACGAGAAAAAAATTGGATTTACAAAAAGCAAAAACTAATAATTTATAGTATCTATTAACTATAAAAAATATTTCAAAAATTGAAATTAATGAAAGATGATTATCATATAGTTTAAATTATAATTTTAGAAATTATTATCAGACAGTGTAAAAAAAATATGGGATAAAGTGTAAGTTTTCAAAAATGAAAGGGACAAACTGTATGTTAAGACAAATCTTAGGAGGATTAATGTAAGTTTTCCAAAACTACTTGCAATATTGAAAGACGGGCACTAATCTCTTTACAAAGGCTGATACATTGATTAAATGCCTAAATGCACCAACAGTCCTCCAACTTCATTAACTCATACGAGGTAAGCTATCAACTTAGACTCAGTATATTTAAGTCCTCAAGCTTTAAGAAAAACACGATTTGGTCCAAACCAACTCATGGTGTTATGAAGAAAATTCAAAACTCATTCTTAATATTGCTTTTGTTCATGTTTAGGTAATTGTAGTTCATTTTATATTGATATAGCCCATGAATACATAAAATTTATTTAAGTAAATGTTATTTCTATTATTATTAAATAATCTTTCTATAAAACATTAATTAAAACTAGCTTATGGTATGCTTGATTTGAGATTTTTAATATATAACTAAAAGATCTTATTTTTATTTATATCGACTTACAAAAAAATTATATAGAAATCAAAACTTGATAAATAAAGAATTTTTTTTTTTTTTGCCAAAGAATAAGGATCTTTATTAATAATCAAGGAGGATCATACAATAAGTCCAACGCAAGAAAAGAACATAGGGGACCCAAAGTCCAATCTACATTCCACATCTCCTTTTTACACAAAATAGTAATGTGATTAGCACACATATTAGCTATTCTAGGAATTGAACCATCTTGCAATCCAAGACTTGAGCCCCTAATTGTTTAATCTCAACCACCAAAGGAACTATCCGCTAATCAGTTTGCTTCCCCTAGATCACATTAACCAACTCAAGACAATCTGTTTCAACTTCAACCTTTAACTGCTGGAACATAATAACAACAAGAAGACCTTCTCGAATAGTCATAGCTTTAGCTATCAAAGCACTTGTAGCAGAAAAATACTTCCCTTTCACAGCTACAAACTGTCTCAGTGAATTTTTTAGAAGAACTCCAGTTCCAACAGTACCTGAGTCAAGGTCCCAAGCACCATTTGTGTTGACTTTGCAGCAGTCCAACTGAGGTCTTTTTTAGCAGCACCTAGGCTATCTCTGCTTGATAGTAGTGCTAGGAAAAGGTTTTGTTGTAAAAAATTCAAAAAAGGCCTTCTTAATTTTCTGCTCAACACTAATTGGGCGAAAATTTTTCTTATAAAAAATGGCCTCATTCCTAGTAGTCCAAATATGACAACAAACATAAGCAACCTTTGACATAATAATATCTCGAACATCCAGATTATGCTCCAGGTCTTTCTAGATAGCAAATATCCAAGTATTAAAAGTAGAAATAACTTGCTTATTTATCTTGTAGTCAAGACAACTAAACCATATGAGTTCAGTCCAATCACACAACAAGATGGCATACTCACCAATTTTACGATGTAAACAAAAAGGATAGGTAGGCTCACCTTTCTTACATCTCTTCACTAAGTTAGCCTTAACTGTTACACAATTCTAAGAAAGCCTCTATAAGATATTTAGAATTTTTAGGGGGCATTTGATTGGCCATAGGCATTTCTAAACAACTGGATCTACCCTGATGAGATGAAGATGAAGCAATATGCATAATGGATGCTTTGTGAACATAATAAGCTGATCTTATAGTCAAAGAACTAGTCTTCTCATTGGGCCATATAATAGCATCCAATTCAATAGAGTTGGTGATAGGGATTTATTGTGTGGCTCTTCTTTTATCCTCTATAATGAAATCTTGAATCATCATGAGATCCCAGGTGTAAGTATCAATCCTCATCAAAGAATAAACTTTCAAATCCAGTAGATGTTGTGGAACTGGTTCAACAGGATGCAATCTATCACTCTAAATAGTAGGAAACCATGAATCTTTCCAGATATCTATGCTTTTTCCATTCCTGACCTACCAACAAAGTTCCTTTTTAATGCTATCTTTACTATATAATATGCTTAACCATCCCCAAAATGCATTAGGACCTTTCTTAGCATTCTTAAAATTCTAATTATGGAAGTAGATACCTTTCAATACCCTTACCCATAAAGCCTTAGGATTTTTTATAATTCTCCAAGCCAACTTTGACAAAAGAGATTTATTAAAGTTCCCTAAGTCCTTAAAACCAAGCCCCCCTTTCTCTTTTGGAAATGTCAATGTAGTCCATCTTTTCCACTTAATTTTGTTTCCTTTCTCAGAATGACCCCACAGAAATTAGAAATTAAAGCATTCAAAGATTGGTACCACTTCTTTGTAAATTTGAAAACAACCATAGAGTAGATAGGGATAGCCAAAACTACAATTTTTATAAGAATTTTTTTACTAACAAAGGACAACAAATTTTCCTTTCACCTTTGAAGTTTCCTAGCCAATTTCTCTCTAATAGTTGCCGTGGCTTCAGACTTTGTTATGCCCCAAATGGTAGGTAATCCTAGATATTTTCCAGGATTTCCATTTTTAAAAATGCCCAAAATCTGACTAACTTCCTGCTGCAGGTTTTGTGATGTGTTTCTACTAAAGAATATAGCGGACTTTTCTAAATTAACTGCCTGGCCAAATGTTGAGCAATAATCCTCCATCATTCTCTTAAAAGCTCTACAATTACATAGCATGGCTTTAATGAAGAAGAGGTAATCGTCAGCAAAGAACAAGTGTGATAGGGAAGGATAATGTTTGCCCATCTGCAAACTTGTAATATCTTTTCTTCTTTCAATAGTAAAAAGCATTAGAGACAGCTTCTGCAACAAATAGAAACAGATAATGAGAGAAGGGGTCTCCTTACCTAAGACCTCAAGAAGGGTAAAAACTATCTTTTTCCTTGCCATTATATAGAAATTTATAAGAGACAGTAGAGATAAGAGTTATTATCCAGCCTATCCATTTTTCAAAGAAGCCTAACTTTTTTAAAATAAATGCTAAGAAGTCCCATTAAACCTTATCATAGGCCTTCTTCATATCAATTTTTAAATTCATTTCACCAAATTTACCTTCCTTTTGTTTCTAACACAATGGAAAGCTTCATAAGCCACTATGATGTTATCTTGGATTAACCTACCCTTAATAAAGGCATTCTAATTTGGCGATATAAGAGAATTCAAATGAGGTTTAGGGACGAATCTAGAAAAAAAAATTCTATGGGGTCCATATATAATTACAAATTTATATATAACATACTTATAAAAGAAGAATATAAAATTTTAATTTAATTTCAATGTATTTATGAAAAAATTAATTTTAATTATCCATGTTTTTATTTCATTTTACTTATTTTATGAAATTAACATAATCATTTAATAAATTTCAGTGGGCCTATCTAAAATTTACTTAATTTTTCTAAAGAAATTAAAAATCATTAACCCCACAAAATTGTACATAGATCTGTCTATGATAAGATTTTAATTTATTTACTAAGACCCTGGAAATGATTTTATAAAAAAATTGCAAAAACTAATAGGTCTATACTGAGATACTGACACAAGACTTTGAACTTTAGGTATTAGGATAATAGAAGTCAAATTACAAGAAAGATCAAAGGTACATTGGCTGGAAAAGCTTTTAACAACATCAATGATATTTTCCCCCATTTCTGACCAAAAGCTGTGGAAGAACACACCAAAAAATCTATCTAGATTTGGGGCTTTAAGCCACCCATTTGAAATGTTGTCTTTACTTCTTTAACAATAACCTCCTGAGTAAGCAACATATTCTGACCGTCTGACACTGTCTTTAGAATGGGCTATAAAACAACATCGATGTTCCTATCTCCTTCAATAGAAAATAAATTCTGATAAAATCTTTTGAAGGCTACCCTAATATGAATCTCATCTTCTATCCACATGTCATTCTCATCTTTAATTCTATAGATTTTGTTCAAAGCTCTTCTCTGCACAGTAATAGCATGACAAAATTGAGTATTTTTATCTCCCCATTAAATCCAAATAATACGACTTCTTTGATACTAATATATTTCCTCTTTGATTCATAGTGCTTCTAGTTGTTTAACCAGATTTTATATTGTAGAGCTTCAATCTATTGCGAAATCTAGTCTATCTATTTTTTGTTATTTTGGACATGGGACTTACTTCACTTGGAAAGAGCTATGCTATGAATTTGAAATCTGGCTAAAACTGTCACTCTGCCATGAATATGATCATGGGAATGCCAAGACTGATCAACAACCTCATGACACTATATGTCTATCTAATCTATGCAGCTTCAAACTTGAATTTCCTTGCCCCTTTCATGTTAGGTGTTTCAGTTTTTAAGATTAAAGGGATATGGTCATAATCTACTCTTGCTTGATGGAAAAGCTAGCAATTCAGGAACATCAATCAACAATCATAATTATGTTTGAAAATGAATTGGCTTTTTTTTTAATTAACCAATTAATGATAATAATTTTAATTAGTTTATAATTATTTAGCTGTAATAAATTTGTAAGTATTTCTATAAAATATTATCAATCATATAGTACTTACACCAATGACAAACACACATGAAACTAAATAAATGTAACCTATATATGGATAAAAAAATGAACTACAATTACCGCTATTTGGGCAAAAACAAAAAAACACATTAAGGATCATGAGTGAATTTTTTCTCCAATACTATAAGGTGCCTTGGACTAACTTGTACTATTTCTCAAAGTTCAAGAACTTGAATATACTGAGTCAAAGTTGGGAGACTAACTCGTGTGAATTGGCCAAATTGAGCAAAATATACATTTCTGAAACAAGAATGGCAAAGTATAATATCACCTAAATCTTGGAGGGCAAATTGTAATTAACCTGTAGCAACATGTTTTGTAGGAGTTGCCACCAATCGGTTTCACCTAGATCAATTGGATACCTGTTATGATCTACGATAGATTCTAAGATGTAAGTCGATTATGCTAAAATAACCTTATTAAAGCGCCCGAAAATTAGTACCATGAGGTTCGGTTATATCTTTTCCTAAATCTTTATTTCTTTGCTTAATCTTTGATTGCGAGTGATTTTTATGAATTTTATTTAATTATGTTTAATTTTTAATTGATTTAATTCCAAACCGTGAATCTTACCAGACCAATCGAATATGAAATCTTAGATGTCCTTGAAATCTTGGAATTTTATCAAATCCATAAAAAATTTGAAAGAACCATCTTGTTTTAGGTCGTGAGTCTTATCAGAGCAATCGGATTCGAAAAAATAATCCGTCTTGAAATTTTATCAAATCACCAATAACGGATTCTTGAAAATTTTGTTATATGTTAGAAAATTGGTTCTATTAAGTTTCTTCTAATTCCTGAATGAATTATGAGATAAAAGAAAATAGAATTACACAATCATAAAATTAAAGGAAAATAAAGAGATAAATAAAGACCTATGAATTAAAATAAAAAGCCTATGTTATGCTCTTATGTAGATTTAATGGCTAATTTAATGGGGTCAAATGAATAAATAAATAAAACAAAGAAAAATAAATATCAAAAAGCCTGCTGTTAATGGCCTATCTGCAAAAAGAAAAAGCATGTTAGGAAACCTGGGTGAAAGAAATAAGAAAGTTAGGGACCAAAGGGTAGTTATACCAATATGAGATGGTTAACTGGAGTCAACCGGATTCCAAAAAGGGGTCCGGCGGGTCACGAATCGGTCCAGGCTTCGATTATCTGTCTCTGGCGATGATTGGCGCGATCAGATGGTCGGGCTATGACGGTGGTGGCTGGCGCTACCTCCGGGAGGGTGAACAGAAGGGGCAGCGTCGAGAACGGCGGGGCTGAGGGAGGACGCAGCGGGCTCCCTTCGGCTTGGCACGAACGGCTACGGGAGACGGCTGGGGTGGCTGCCAGGCTGTCGGCGAGGCCGAGGGGGTAGCTGTCCAGGGTCAGCGGCGTCGGGCAGCAAGGGGAAGACACCAGGGGTGGCGGCGTGTCGGGCAACAGAGGGAGACAAGGGTAGCGGCGTAGTGGGGGAGAAGTTTAGGGTTTCTGGGTAGTTGGGTTCTAAGGCCAGGGGCTAAAGTTGCTGTTTTCTCTTTTTTAGCTAAGAGCTTAGGGTTTCGAAAATTCTCCCCTGATCTTCCAAATGCGACTTATATTTATACTAGAGGAGGTTTAAAATGTGATTGATAAGGTTTTGAGAGTTCAAAATTAATCCAAATCAGATTTGAAGAAATATAATCTGGTAAAATTACTAGTTTAAGTCCAATAAAACCCTCAAGATCAGCCATATTCTATGAGAAATCTAATTTGACCCAAAACTTCCAGGATTTGTCAGATTAGCCCAAAACTTTACAAAAATAACTAGATTTTCCTTGAATTTCATAAAATCGCTAGATTTAGCTGAAACTCTCCAAAATTGACAGATTTGCCACAAACTTTTCAATTTTGCCTAAAACCTTTAAAAACCCTCTGTTTCCACCCAATTTTTCCCTTTTGCCTAAATTGACCCAGCAAAAACCTTCAGGACTCTAAATTAGTATCAAAACTAAACAATGTAACCTAAATATGATAAGACCAACTAACTTTAAAATGACAAAAATGACCTAAATGTCATAACAATCGACCAAATTGCCCCTAAAAATGAAAATGTCATCTAAACTAATTTTCCTAACCTAAAAACTTAAAAAAAAATCAGTGCCCGGATAAAATTTATTATCAAAATAACCTAAACAAGAAAAAAAGTTCCCACTAACAAGCTTGCTTAGCAAAAGAGACGTGGCTTTCTAGGTGCGTTGAGTTTGAGACTATGAGTGAGCAAAATTTCGGTTATATCTTAAATAACTAAATAATCGAAAAAAAATTTCTATTTTTGGTTATCACTTTTAGATATAATTTTAGCTTTCGGCCATAACCGCAAACCAATATAGAAATTCAATTCGATTTTTTGTCTGCTTCAATTAAAATTTAGTTAATTAAAATAACTGAATTTTTATTTTACCAGTACTTGTGTTTGATATTTGAAAATGATTATATATATGATGAATATTTGTTATATGGATGTATGTGATATTAGGATTTGAAATTAATTATAAATGTTTTCTATGTGATTGGAATGTGTGCTTATTAGATTGAAATATGTGATGGATATTTAATATTTGAAATGTGTGTGAATAGAATTTTTTTATTTCACTTAAAAACTGAATAATTGAATTTTTTTCAATTATTTCAGTTTTTTATTATTTCGGTTTTCTCATATAATTTGGTCCATTCGGCTATTAGTACATATGACCGAAAATCTAACAAATTTGGCTATTTATTATCAGTTAAAATTGAATAAATAAATAAATAAATAAGCACCCCTACTCAAGACACTCTCAACTTCACAATTTAATAAAATAGTCAAAATGTAGCCTGATGCTCTCCAAGTTTCAGGAGACAAATAATTATCCTCAACTTTTCAAAATAATCATACTACTAATACTTTTGTTTTAAATGTATACTTATCACGTCCTTATAACTAATTAGAAATAATGAACTTTTTACATCTGAAACACTTGAACTTCATACCGTCAGACGAAAGATGGACATTAATTGAGAATTTCTTCCTTCATTGTTGTGCATGAATTAAATCTCCCAACCAAAGTACCAAATTTACTAGTACTACTCTCTCTCTCTCTCTCTCTCTCTCTCTCTCTCTCTCACCCTTTGCATGTAATAATTACAAAAACAAGTTTAGTTTTGCCTTGCATGTGCATGGGCAAGCTCATAAACAGAAGGGTCAATTTCAGGCCTTAACAGTTGTATCCAAGAGGCAGGAACTTTGAACAGCACACAATTATGGCCTTTGAAAGGCAGCCCAACATCTGTAGGCTTAAATGCAACAGCAGCAGGGTCTTGTACTGCACAGAGTCATTGCCTTTTTGTGAGGGAACCTGCTTCAACCAGCTGCACCTCATCACAGGTACTGTTCCATTCAATTCATCAAAAAGTCAGCAAATAAATAAAAAAGAGAAAATGAAACTGGATAGTTCAAATTAAGTGAGTTGAAAATTCAACTTCAACTATCTATATTAGCTTTACAGAATCACCTTTTATATAAATCTCAGTAACATGGTCAATTTCTAATTTTTAAAAAAACATTATTCTCAATATTACTCTTTTTATCAGGAACCAATAATTTACTTGAAGGTTAATACTTTCCCTACCTATTAATCACGTGAATAATATTTTGTAAAAAAAATAACTAGGTTTTTATTATTCAATTTCCTTACCCAACCTACAAAAAGAAATAAAAGAAAAACTAACAAAAAATACTTATATAAGGTTTCAATGAATATAAAAGGGTAAATAATCATTGAATACCAAATGATAACTGAAAACGTCAGCAACCATATGGCCTGGTCACCACCAAAGAAACCTCACTGCCACTGTTTTGGTAATTGAAAGGCACTGCCTTCTGTTTTTGTCAGGTTCATCAAGATGAGAATTATTCTACTAAAAAATATTTAAAAAAAAAATCTAACGAATTATTTGAAATATATAGTTATATAATTACGTGCAAAATCAACTAAAATTGAAATATACCAGTCATCAGCAGTATTTTAGGCTACCAATCAAACTATTTTCTTTGCTCAGTGGTTTAGGTTAGGCCTAACCCATCTGTGTCCTTATCTACCTTTCACCCTCATGTTATAAAAATTGCTAGTATGTGATACTGACTAGTTTCCCTGGATGTATTTTTATGTAGGAGTTTGCCAGCTGCCCAAAAATTGATTTGAAAGTCTGAAGCAGCAGCAACAGAAGCCAGTTATGACCTCCAGAACATGAAGACAAAGTTCATAAGGAAAGAAATCTCCCCCACCAATCCTGCTGTACAGAAACTAAACATATGACACCTTACAGTTAGAACAAACCCCATCCCACAAACCGAAACTCAAAACTCAAAAGCAACTAACTTAGATTCATTTAACTGCTAATCTGCTAAACCCTCAAATGCTAAGTAGATCAGGTGGTGGTGATCGAGGAGAGGTTGGCTGCTGCTGATGGTGGTCAGGCTGATCCTTTGTTGTTGAATTAGGAGACTCTGATGGGGATGACTCTGATTCTGATGTGACTGTGGAGTCCCCTTGCTTCGAAGCAGGCGGTTTCGGAATCTCGGTTAGGATTTGAACAACTTCCCGCATTTTCGGGCGTTCTACTGCTTGTTCTTCCACGCACAGCATTGCCACATAGAAGACGTGCATCACCTCATGAAGAGGGACTGAAGGCAGCCTTGAGTCTAGGATTTTGAGAACTCCTTCCTTCTTTGAGTCTGTCATTTTCCGAACCCACTGAACAATGTCCACCCCATCCCCGAATTCTCCCACCGGTTTTCTGCCACTGACGAGCTCCAAGAGGACTACACCAAAGCTGTAGACATCACTCTTCTCATCCACCTTAAGAGTGTATGCATATTCTGCAATAGGGGCAAGTAAACACATCTCAGTTCTACTGATCAATGCTCAAATGTCAATATCCAGAACAAGAAATGCCTAGCTAGCTTCATCAAAGGCACAGAGTAATCCTTACCTGGAGCAATGTATCCATATGAACCAGCGATAGCAGACATGCACTCAGATGCCCCTGAATCTTGCAGGAACTTTGCAAGGCCAAAATCCGCAACATGAGCTTCGAAATTCAAGTCAAGAAGTATATTGTTCGATTTCACATCTCGGTGCACAATGAGGGGAGAGCAGTCATGGTGAAGATAGCAAAGACCTTTAGCAGCCTCCAATGCAATCTTATACCTTGTGTCCCAGTGCAAATGTCCTCCCTTCTTTCCATGAAGCACCTCTCCCAGGCTCCCATTCGGCATATACTCATAAACCAACAGATTGGTCTCATGATTGGAACAGAAACCTAGTAACCTAACAATGTGTCTATGCCGAATCCTCCCAAGTGTTTGAATCTCAGCATTGAATCCATGATCATGATGAGCAGACCCTCTGCTCATTGCTGGTAGCCTTTTAACCGCGACCAGAACACCATTCGGCATAGCACCCTTGTACACAATTCCGGCACCACCTTTCCCAATGATGTTATCTTCCTTCAAGCAATCCAAAACATCATCACAGGTGAAGTCTAAACGCTGGAAGGCTGTCATCTTCCAAGCACGTGATTCGCTAGCCTTCTTCAGTGATCTTGCCTTGAAGATAGCAGCCACCGCGAACAAAATGGAGCACACAAGCAGTCCAATTACAAGCAAAAGCTTCAAAGAAGCAGAGAGGCCACCTTTACCATGGGGTTGGTGAGTTCCATTAGCAGCCCCATTGCAGACCCCCACGCAAGGACCACAGAGATTAGGATTTCCCAGAAACGATGAGCAATTAAAGGAACTAAACTGACCAGATTCCGGGACCAAACCAGAGAGATTATTGAATGAAAAATCAACAGAAGTCAAACTCTGCATACTAGCTATTGAAGCTGGAATGGCACCAACCAAATGATTCCTAGACAGATTCAAGAAATTCAGTATCCTCATACCTGTGATCTCTGTAGGAATCTCTCCGGAGAGCTCATTTCGGCTGAGATCAACAAAAGTCAGGGACTTGCAGTGGCTAATTTCCGGCGCAATGGGACCAGAGAACTGGTTATGACTAATATCCATCTTTGAAAGCTGCTGTAGCCGCCCGATTTCCGGCGGAATTTTCCCGGAAAATTTGTTACCATCAAGAAGCAACTTTTGAAGACCCGAGAACTTGCCAATGCTGGCAGGCAGACGCCCTGAAAGCTTGTTGTTTGAAAGACTGATTTCGCCGAGATTTAGAGACACAGAATCACTCACTGGGAACTCGCCTATCAGAATATTGTCTTGTAACTCGACTTGGGAGAGGTTTGGTAACCCGAAAAGGCCTTTTGGGATCGACCCATTCAGGAAATTTGCGCCCAACCGAATCCGACTGAGCGATTGGCATTTTCCGAGCGATTCCGGGATCGGTCCGAGCAAGAAATTGCCCAGAGAGATGAGAGTCTCCAGAGTGTTGCCGGAACACAGGTCGGGAGGCAGACTTCCAGTCAACTTGTTGGAAGACAGATCCACTTGTTGTAACTTTCCGTTAGTTCCCAACTTTTGAGGAATTCCTCCAGTGAAATTGTTTTCCCAAAGCTGAAGAACCTCGAGTTCCGGCAAGTCGCCGATGAAGCCCGGAATCTTACCGTAAAGCTTGTTTCTGAAAAGATTCAAGAGGGTTAAGTTCTTCAGCGCTGCGAAACTCGCCGGAATCTCTCCGGTGAACATATTGTTGGACAGGTCCAACGACTTTAAGCTCTTCAAGTTCCCGAGTTCCGGCGTTAACGGCCCGGAAAACGAGTTCACTTGGAGAAACAGAGTGTCCAGTTTCTGCAGCTTTGCGACCTCAGGCGGAACCCTGCCGGTCAGCCCGCAGCTAGCGGCATCCAATCTGACCAGCTCGGACAAGTTTCCGATCTCCGGTGGTAGACCTCCCCTGAAGTTGTTATAATAGCCCATGTAAAGCTGCTGCAGCCTCCTCAAGTTCGCAAGCTCCGGAGGGATTTTTCCCACCAGTTCGTTCCCCGAAATAGCCAAGTACTCCAAAAACTCCCATTTTCCATACGACGTAGGGATCAGACCGGAAAAGTAGTTCCCACCCAGATGCAAATGGCGCAAGTTTGGGAGCTCGGTGACGGATTCTGGCAAGTCTCCGGTCATATTGTTGTTGTAAAAGTCGATAACTTGGAGGTTTTTAAGGCGAGAGAGTTGGTCGGGAAAAGACCCATTAAAGATATTGTTGGAAAGATTGAGCAATCGTAAGGAGGAGAGAGCGGATAGCTCCGGCGGAACATGGCCGGTGAGCTGGTTGGCGGCGAGCGAGAGATTGAGAAGGAATCGGAGGTGGGAGATGTCGGGTGAGAGAGTTCCGGTGAGGTTGCGTCCGGAGAGGTCGATGGAGATGACATGGCGGAGCGAGGTGTCACAGGTGACACCGGGCCAGGCGCAGTGGCCGACGGTGTCGTTCCAGGAGGAGAGTTGGGTTTCGGGGTCGTTGGTGATGGAGGATTTTACAGAGAAAAGGGCCTGCTGCTCGGATAGAGTACGGCCAAAGGCAGAGGAAGAAACGTGGAGGAGCAGGAAGAGGAGGAGGACGGCGTCAAGCCTCATCTCCGTTCCCTTTTCTCAGACAGAGACAGAGTTGAGTGAGGTGAGGAGTGGGGGAGAGGATTAGAAGAAATGAGCGAAGAGTTCTATTTTTCTCCTTAAAAATTATTTTCTTATAATTCGTTGAATACTTTATAAAACAAAACCACAAGTTTCAGGTAAAATTACAGCCTGTCCCTTCTATTTTACAAATTTACGTTTTACCCATTAAACTGAATAGTCATGCACACCAGTAAGAAAAATAGACTGTTTTAAATGTAAATAGATGAAAATTTAACAAATTTAAATCTCTATATGAAATTAAAAATATTTTTATATAATCTAAATAGGAATATAGAACTTCAATGTCAGCAATAATAGATATCATAAAAAAATGTCCACATATGGTGAGTCAAGTGTAGGTTTGGAAACAGAATGAGGCCAATTGTATTTTAAATGAAATATTGCGGGTTTTCTGTCATTTACTCTAATATGCCTGTCATTATTTGTTATTGGTGGATTTGGAGAAAAGCGAAGAGCCTTTTTGTGATTTCCATAGTTTATTTATTTATAATTACAATAAAAAAGGCCTAAATACATACTTATATCCTTAACTTTACAAAATCTCACAAGTTAATCCTTAAACTTTGATTCATTACAATTTAATCCTCAAACTTTGATACTAATAATGACTTAGTCTCCAAACTTTGCTAAATTAAGTGACTTAATCCATTGTTTAATAGGAAGCATGCACGTGATGTCATGTGAGTTTGACAACGTTTGTGAGATGGTGATGTGGATAAGAAAATGGAAAGCTTGTTGATTTTCTTATCATAATGTTCTAGGGTTAGAAATCCCAAATTGCAAACTTCAAAATCTTCAAAATCTATTGTGCTTAAATCATTAAACAATCATCTATGGTTGGTTCGTCTACAAGCTCATGCTGCAAGAAATAGGAGTCTAATGTGACAATGCTGGGCAGAAAAAGACAATAGTTCTTGAGATGTGTTGTGGTCTTGTCTTGAATCTATCAAATTTGATCATTGTTGTTGTTCCTTTTGCTATTCTTTTAACATGTTTATTGCAGGTTGAGTTTCTTGTTCCTTTTGTTGTTCTTTTTCATTTCCACTTTGGGTTGACTAAGGGCAGGGTGGAGATACTTTCTTTGTCAAATTTGTCGTGCCAGTTTGATGAGGGCGAAGACACTACCATGGAGGACCTTAAAGAGTTGGGCATTGTAGGGAGGTGACTAGTGTTTTGCAACTCTGTAGGGTGATACTTGATTTGGTAGCCGAGGGAATGTGGGGGCATTGAGGAGATCCATGGAAGTGAGCCTAATGGGAGATGAGACTAATAGGAGAAAAGGCAAGGCAGACAGTAATGGGAGAAAGAAGGTTGGTAGAAGAAGAAAGTCAACAATGCTGGGGATAGGCAGATGGCGAGGAGCTAAAAGAAATATTATTTGTCATTCCGTACACTGAGAGACTAGCTCACTCAATTTTTCAAATTTAAAGAACTAAGTTACATTGACTCAAAGTTAAAGCACTAACTCACTTGAACTAGAAAAGTAAAGGGACAAAATATGCATTTTCGCCTAAAAAAACATAAGTACTGTTTTTGTCCTCTTGCTCAATTATTGGGTTGCTTCTAAATGTATTTTGGGGATTGCCCCTCTAAAAGTAAATCGTTTTCTAATTTTCCTTTTTTTTACAAACATTCAACATTATTTTGAAATTAATATCTGAAAGCAATTTTTTTTATTTACTATTGACACGAAAAAAAATTGAAAAAAAAATATATTACTTCTTAGGGAAAAGAAAGATATCGTGAAATTGTTATAAAATATTTTAATATATGAGGTTTTGAAAAATATTACCTTCATCCTTATGTACTTTTCCATATTTCATTTTTTTAAATTGATTTTGAATTTATATTATTATTTTCTTGAAAAATTTAAAGAAATTATATATATAATTATATTTTATATATATATATATATATATATATATATATATATATATATATATATATATATAGTTTGGTATTTATATACCAAACTATTGAAAATAAAAAATTATAAATTAATTACTCCAAATAATAAAAATTGTAAAAAACTTGGCAAGAGAATAGTACTCCCTCCGTCCCATATTATTTACACCATTTACTTTTCAACAATTAATCTATAATTTTTTATTTTTAAAATTTTAGTATATAAATGAAGAACTTTCATATAATAAAAATAAATCACGATATATAATTTCTAAATATATTTTTTAAATTTTTTTCTAACAAATACTAATATGAATAAATTTAAATCAAAATATGAGACGACAGTAGTATAAGATATAAAAAATGCCCCGTGCAACTCAGCCTAGTGGCAAAGACGCATAAGGGGACACCAGACTCACTTGAGTTCGAATCCCCTCTCCCCTTTCCTCAATTCCATAAATGTCTTGAGTGCTGCTTTGACCGCCTTTCAAGGTCCTAAATGAATTGTATGGTCTCTTAACGCCTGTAATCTTATATAACTAATTCTGAGTACGAACAAGAAATATAAGAAATGAAAATAATCTAAAAAAATTAATTTTTTCTAACTTCAATTTTTATTATATGATATATCACTAGAAAAAAGTATATTAATTACAATGTTTTTTGTGTGACAGGATACTGGATTTGAATGAACTCCACTTGCCAAACAGTTTGTTATTTTAACATACTAAATTACTACTGGTAGGTTTTAACTCTAGGTCCTCATTTTTTTTTATACTAACAATAAGTATATTTCATATCAGGAGGGAGCTAGATAACTTCTTTAGTGATGACAAGAGTTATATATATATAAAATAGTGGAGGTAAATAGATACATATTTTAAAAAATTATGAAATTAAAATATTCAATTATTATAAGCTTAAGCTTATATATAAAATGTGTAGTTTTTTTTTTTTAATTGAGTGGAGACAATTTCCCCCTCAGTACTAAGTGAAGCCACTCCTGATTTCATAAAAAAAAAAAAAAGTATAAGCGAGACTTTTCTTACATAAATTTTAATGTATTATTGTATATTATTTTCGCATAAAGTGATTACTTTTCCAAAGTTGTCAGTTTGTTAAAACTTTGTATATTAAAACTCTGAGGCAGTATCTTGCTCGGCTGAGCTGGGTAGGCCAGAACCACATCCAGTAGCTCTAATAGAAGCTTCGCAACGAATTTACGTTGAAAAGAAATAAATACCTTTGGGGCTTTTGGCGCCATTTAATCGAGAATATTTTGATTTCAAGCTTAAGGGAAAACCCCAAAAGGTGAGTTTTTTTTTTTTTCAAGGATTTTCTAATGCCCTGATGTAAAAATATTAGAGAAAAACTTGGAAAAAAATTAAAAAATAAAAAAACTACCAAACCCAAAGTTAATACGTTAATTATTGCATTATTACTGTAGGGCAGTAACTTCTTTTTCTTTTTTGAAAATTGGTCCTCCATTAACCTGTGGGTAATTATTGATGTTTCCTGAGAAAGAAAAACAAAAAAAAAGATTTAAACGAAAAAAAAAAAAGGAGAGAGACAAATCTCGTTGCAAACGCAATCCTATTTATGATACAAATTTGAAGTAGGAAAAACTGCTCTTTTTTTATGGTTTAACAACAACTAACGAACTAATGCTTACTTAATCTAGCTTAATGTCAAACAAACTCTTAAAACCAAAGATTCGTCCACAATTGTCATTAATTGTGAACGTAATCGGTAGTATTTGCTGTTTAAGTCGTTAGAGCCAATTATGACGGACGTGAAAAATCCAAATCTTGCGTTAACCCAAATAGAAAATTTTAAAAATTTGTACTCTGTTGTTTCGTTATGGGTGTGATTGATCCTTTGATTTGATTTTTGGTCATGATGTTAGCACCGTTTGGTGGTGGGTGATTTTTCTTTAGCTCCTGTAACTCTCTCTCTCTCTCTTTTTTTTTTTTTTTGGGTAAATAGAGCATAATTTAAATGAAAGAACAAAGAGTCAACTACAAAAAATGAAAAGTTCAAAAGCACCACCTAAGGTGGATCAGAAATCATCACAGAAGGACCCGAAACAAAACGAGGGAAGAAAGTTCCCAACTGGTCCTCCAATACAGCGGTACAAATGAAGCTAGGACAATCCACATTAAGTTGACAAGGTTCCCTGAGCATCAAGGCGAGAACATTGTCTAGCTCCTGTAACTTGGTCCTCCACGACCCTGCCTTAGAGTTTTTTATTATTATTATTATTATTATTATTATTATTATTATTAAAATATATTTTTTAATTTTAAAAATAAAAACTCAAATAGAAAATTGCCCAAGTTTAATTTCGTAAAAAGTCAAAAAAGATTTTATCTGATATTTACATATAAGTTAATATGTTTATGTGTCTTTTATAAAAAAAAAAAAAAAAAAAGAGGTTTCAAAGTTAAATCAACAAAATGAGGATCATATGATTACTAAGAAGAAGTTATATATACTTCTTTTGTCTCAAATTTTTTACATTATTCACTTTTTAGCAATTAATCTATGATTTTTTATTTTCAACATTTTAACATATAAATGAAAAATATTTATATATGAATGATAAATTAAAACCTATAATTTATAAATTTATATTTTTAATTTTTTCTAAGAAATAATAATATGAATAAATTTAAATCAAACTAGTCAAAAAAGTTAAATGGAACAAAAAAATGGGACAAAATGAGTAGTATATAGATTTATTAGAGAAAAAAAACAGCTACATACAAACTCGATAGCCTTATCATGATGGATCATTAGATCTCATCCATAACCGAACAGCTACTCCCAACCTAGAATGATATCTCCAAGCTTTGTTATGAATATTCCAAGTACCTGATTGGCATAGATTTCGCCTTTGGTTCCTTAAGACTGGTAAAGAGGGTTTGCTTGATTATAAGAAGAGGTAGAACATAAAACTTGGTATTCTCTAGCAATTAACACTTGTTCCAGTAGAGCATCTTGACTATGGGGGTTGTCAAATGGAGAAAAACACTTTTCTTTCAACTCAACCACATGGAGATTAGAAAGACTAACCATTCAAATTGCCATTTTGGAGAACTAGCGAGGATGGAAATCAACCAAGAGCTAAAGTCTGTTTGATCACCTGATAAAGATTTAGAATAAAAACTACCCCAAACTTGCTAGGACCTTAGGCAAACCCAAAAAACATGGAAGTTGGTTTCCTCAGTAGTAAAACACTAAGAGCACGTTACATAGGACACACCACCATGAGTTGCCAAGTTAAAGGCAGATGGAAGGGCATTAACAAAGCATTTCCATAATAAAGCCTTAAACTTATACATAATAATAATAATAGCCTAAATCCACTTGACTACCTTATTAAAATCTGGGTGTAGAGGCCTCTGGTAAGAGCTAAAAACATGGGAGGATTTCTTGATAATAGCTAAGGCATAACCATTAGTAAACTCAGGGGGGAAGGGAGACCTAGAGTTTAAGATTCCAATTACCTTGAGTCGAGTAAACTAAATCCTCCACCATTCAATTGCTACTAGGAGAAGTAAGAATGCAGAGGCTATTAAAATGTCAAACTGAAATGTTTGGGACCCAAGGACCATGCGACACCTTAATCTTCTGCCCATTACCAATTTGCCATTACAACTAAGGAAGAAGGAGTTTCCCACCATATTGTAAAATTCTCCAAATAGCGGAGTAGTTATGTCTTGCCTAGACTGACCAGATGGAGTGAGAAAAACCATATCAGCATGGATTTTCAGAAAATATACACTAGAAATTTTTTGTTAAAAAAAAGCTTGATTAAAGAATCTTAGGTTTTTAATACACTAGAAATATTTGCTACTTTTTCCAATGACCTAATGCATTGAAATTACCATTGGGTACAATGATTAGAAAATCCTCTTGTTTTTTAGTAATGAGTCTAGGATTTGTCTTGAAATAAATAATTAAAGAGTCTTTAATTTGATATAAAGATAATTTTTAATTTGTGCAATAATTAAAAAAGAGACTCCAAAAAATTTATTTGTTTGGAGAACATGTATTTTTATAATTTTAATTTTTTGTATTGAAAACATAGGATGTTCATATGCTACAAGAATGATATAAGATAGCCACTACATTCCCAATCAGAGTTCAGTAAGTAACAACTAAAGAAATGACTGCAAACTGACTGGAAAAAATAGTGGCAATTTCCCTAGTCACTTTTAACTCATAACTAAATCTCAACTGTAGCAACTAACTTACACCTAGTAAACCACCTTAAAAGTAGCAACTGAATCATTTAGTCACTTTCCATAATGACTGATGCTTTAGTCGTTCTTTTAGTACTCTTTCTTAGTTTAATTGTTAGTGTTAATATTGAATTGGTACCAGTATTAAATTATTTTAATTAGTTTGAATAGAATATCCCAATAATGAAACAAAAGTCACAACCATTTTTAGTAATTGCATTTCTTTTTCCAATTTAATTGTTACTATTTAGTATTAAATTGATATTAATATTAAATTATTTTAATTATCTTAAATATAGTAATTAGTAAGGAGGTGGAAAACGCAAAAGGCATTATTAGCAACGCAGAGCTCATCACATGAGTGGCCGGACAAGTTGAAGCAAAGGTTCTTGTAACAGTTGAACATAGGAGAGTTGATAGAGTAGTTGAGGAGGGTGTAAATGGTGTCGGATGTGGGGCAGATGATGGAAAACTAGGTTGGACATGATGAATTTATGGTGGAGTTAGAGGATAGAACAGGTGGACATGGCAAGGTCATAGACGATCATGTTGTGCTTCTAGTAGCTGATGTATTAAACTTTGTAGCTTTTGGATTGAATGAGAAAGAAGAGATTGTTGGTGCAGTTGTTGAACATGCCGCAATATTGGATGGTGCCGACATCGCAGACATCATCAATACTGAAAGGGTAGTTTATGGGGATGTTGTCATAGAAGCTCTGGCAGATATGATGCCAATAGCAAGTTGAAAGAGTAGAGGGAGAGCTAATGGGAAGATCAAAGGTAGAAAAGAGAATGGACAACGAAGAGTGCTAGAAGTAAGTTGAGCTAATGTTTTAAAAGAGCTGGAAAACTAGCCACTAAAATGTTACTGAAACCTCAATTGTTATTCAATTATAATGAATGTAGTCATTTTTTAGTGGCTATATTCAGTTGCTAAGTAAATATATATAGCGACTTGCATTTCTTTTTCCAATTTAATTGTTACTATTTAGTATTAAATTGATATTAATATTAAATTATTTTAATTATCTTAAATATAGTAATTAGTAAGGAGGTGGAAAACGCAAAAGGCATTATTAGCAACGCAGAGCTCATCACATGAGTGGCCGGACAAGTTGAAGCAGAGGTTCTTGTAACAGTTGAACATAGGAGAGTTGATAGAGTAGTTGAGGAGGGTGTAAATGGTGTCGGATATGGGGCAGATAATGGAAAACTAGGTTGGACATGATGAATTTATGGTGGAGTTGGAGGATAGAACAGGTGGACATGGCAAGGTCATAGACAATCATGTTGTGCTTCTAGTAGCTGATGTATTAAACTTTGTAGCTTTTGGATTGAGTGAGGAAGAAGAGATTGTTGGTGCAGTTGTTGAACATGCCGCAGTATTGGATGGTGCCGACGTCGCAGACGTCATCATTACTGAAAGGGTAGTTTATGGGGATGTTATCATAGAAGCTCTGGCAGCTATGATACCAATAGCAAGTTGAAAGAGTAGAGTGAGAGCTAATGGGAAGATCAAAGGTAGAAAAGAGAATGGACAACAAAGAGTGCTAGAAGTAAGTTGAGCTAATGTTTTAAAAGAGCTGGAAAACTAGCCACTAAAATGTTACTGAAACCTCAATCATTATTCAATTATAATGAATGTAGTCACTTTTTAGTGGCTATATTTAGTTGCTAAGTAAATATATATAGTGACTGATCATGTTAATCAAAAAGGGATAAAGGCAATGGCAATTTTTATTGAATACAAACGGTAAGGTGATGATGTAGCCACTTTTTAGTGGCTAAGTTCATCCATTTTTGGGGGGTTTTTTTGTAAATATTGAGCAATTATTTACATATATATATAATTATAGATGTTAATAAATATATATCCTCATATTAATATATATATATATATATATATATATATATAAGAATAAAATTAGTTACTTCAATCATCCTCGGCAGTGTGACCAAGTGTAATGCAAATTGACGGTTACAATTTATGAACATTAATTAGTGTTGATGAAGGTTATGGTTAATTGAGGATAGGTTAATTAATTAAGGTTTAAGGTTTAGGGTACTAGGGAATTAGGTCGTTAGGGTTTATAAAAGGGATTGTAGTTATAAGGCCTGGGGTAAGTTAGGGTTATTGATAATGTTAGGGTTTGCAATTTTAAGGTTAATTAAGTGTTTAACGTATCAAGTTAGTGTTTAGAGATTTAGAGTTAGGTTTAGAATTAGGAAGTTAGGGTTAGGACTATATATTAAGGTTTACGATTTATGGTTGGACTTAGTGTTTAGAGTATTGAATTAGAGAATGGTGGCCTAAACCATAAATCCAATCCCTTAAATTGAATCTAACTCAATACCCTAAACCCTAAATTTGATATCCTAAACCTTAATTTCAAAACCCTAAATTGTAAATAAATCCTAAACCCTAAAAAAACCCAAACACTTAAAAAATTACAAACCCCAAATGCCCACCTAAATACAATACCCTAAACCTTAATATTAAATATCCTAAACCCTAGAAAATCCTAAACCTTAATTTCAAAACCCTAAACCCTAGAAAACCAACAAATCCTAAATCCCCATTCTAAATACAATTTCCTAAACCCTAATACTCAATATCCTAAACCGTAAAAACCTTGAACCCTAAATAATCCCTAAAAAACCCAAACCCTTCAAAAAAACCTTGAACCCTAAATAAACCTTAAAAAACCCAAACCCTTAAAAAAACCCCAAACCATAAACCCTAAATATAATACTCTAAACCTTAATTCAATATTCTAAACTCTAAAAAAATGTAATTCTCTAAATCTACCTAGCCACTGAAGGGTGATTGTAATTGAATTGGCATCCTTATTTCTGACTAATTGGCAACCACAGACTAGGCCATTGACCTTGCTAGTGGCTATTTAGTCACTAGGCTAACACCATTTTTGCATAACTACTAACTAGCAAATGAGTATGCTAGTGATTAATTTTTAATTGTTAGTTTCAGTCGCTTTCTTGCATACTTGTTTTAGTGAAAAAAAATAATTAATTATTCTAAAAAATATTTTATTTAAGTTATAGTTTGGAAGAATAAATTGGGTAAGGAGGAATTAAAAGATTATGTTGCATGCATAGTGCATTGTCTGCTGCAATTTCATCAATATATTAAAAGTGCTTCATGGTTATGGCAGTTGGCCAAATGAGTTTGGATAAAATGCGGTACATACAAAACAAAAAAGAAGAGACAAAATTTTGAACAATGATTGAACATCAATAGTTCTGCTGGAAATGGAAATTGGAGTAAATAAAAAATTCCAGATCTACAAAGGTTTGTGAGTTTCAGTTTCATGCTACTAGTGGCCGAGGCTGCCCCACCCTAAAATTTTTTGTAAATTATCTATATTATTCATATGTATATGTAAACACAAATCTCAAGAAATCCCATTATCTCTATTAAGCCCTCTAATCTTTTAACATCTCAAAATGAAATTAAGTCCCTCTAATTTAAAATTTTGGCTCCCCTACATAAAGATAGGGACGATGGATGAGCAATATATACTAGGATTAGGTAAATCTAAAAATCAACTTGAACTATGCTATGATTGAATTGATCTGGGCTTAGTAAAAATTAACAACAGTTCTTGACTTGGTTTCATTATTGACAAACTCATCAATTTTGGATTTGATTCTAGTTTCATGTAGAATCAACACAAAATGAAACCAAGAAAAACATACATACTTAAATTTATATATTATGAGATTTGTATATGTTATTGCTTATCTACCCATATGATTCCTTGATTGAAAAGTTATAGTATGCAGTGATTTTTTCCTTTAAACAGAAGACCTAACACTATCTAACTTTCTCCTTATTGAAGTAAAATGTTGTTTTTTTAAGTTGCACAAATAATTATATTTGAATTTAAACTTTGATGTAGTTATGAATTATGTTAAATGTCTCTTAAAATGGTGAACTATGATGAGTTTAGTTATTTTTTGCTCTCAACTGCTATTTTAAATGATATTTTGTTGTGTTTTTAGTTGCGATAGGCATGAATTCAAATTGGAAAACAAAAATTGATGTCCATCATTTTCTCTAATGTGAGAGGATGGGAGTAGGCTAAACGGATGTCCTTCAAGAATAACCTAAAACACCAGAATAAAAGGGCTAAGGGGGATCCCCAAAGTGTTTTTTGGGGGATTGTCCAACGCTCAAGTTAAGTTAGAGATGACAGAGGAGTTATAGAGGAATAGCATGTGAGAGTAGAAGAGCTAGGTTACCACAATTATGGTTAAGTCTGTTGTGTGTATATAGGCCTAAAAAGTCAGGACAGTTGTATGATTTTTGGGATTTGGTTATATGTCCAACCAGATCATAAATAATGGAGCTCCTGCTCTAGTGCGCCTTATTGCCATATGGCTTTCTAACAACTGTAGTTAAGCTATTGGCATGCTGTTTGCTATGTGGCTGTAACGGTCATGTCAAGGACCCTTTAGGGTTTTTGGTAGGTTCATGCCGAAATACTACCAAGGAGGCTGGTGTAGATGTAGGCTATCAAGGATATCTGAGTTAAACCCTTGTCAGAGGCAGTGACCAACCCCTCTCGAAAATGCCAATGTAAGAGGTTGTCGAAGTCCCACTTGACCAAGTTGCCTTAAGTCAGGCCCTCTTGGTCTTCTAGTACTTGGCCCAATTTAGTGAGGCCTAAGAGGGCTTTAACTCTTTGGCCATCACACGGAGAACAAGAATAAAAAAAATCAAACCATATGATTTGATTCTTTTTAATTCTCATTTCTCAGGTTAGAAATTTTTTTCTAAAACCATCAATAATTCGATTTGTGTCAATTCCAAAGAAAAATTAATCCAGTCCACCCCTAAAAAAATACCTACCTTTAATACTAAAAGAGGTAAAATTTACAAAAGGCTTACTTGAACCATTGTTTATAATAAATAGAACGTAAGTTTGTATAAGATTTGTTTTTTAGAGTTCCTTAGAGGCCCAATGCCACCTTCAATCTTAAATCAACTCTTTAAATCTTATTAAAGCCAATTTATTTTAACTTAAGTTAATTTAATTTAAAATAACTTATTTTTATTTTTATATGTTTTTATCCTTGAACTAATTTTATTTGAAATTCAATATTATTTAGGTGTAATAATATATTAATTGCAAAAATTTTATGATACAATTAAATTTTTATGAGTTTTTCTTTTTTTAATCACTAAAAAGGAAAAAATCATAAAAATTTAAGAACATTATAAAAATTTTATATTCAATAGATTATTCTACCCACATAATATTGGATTTTAAATAAAATTGGTTGCAAGATAAAAAAAATATATAAAAATAAAAATAAGCCATTTTAAATTAAATTAGCTTAAATTAAAACAAACTGACTATAAATCAACTTAGGATCCTTTACGTAAGATATTTGAACTTTTTTTTATTTAGACAAATTTTGCTGGTAGCTTATATGTCCCCGTTTTGAAACAATTTTTTGTGATTAACATTAGAGTTTTGAATAATTTAATGGTGAAGATGAAACTACTAAAGCTAAAAGCCAAAAATTGTCATTGATAGGGGTTGTTCGTTCTGTAAGATTGATTTGGAACCGATCTGAATAGAATAAGCTGATTGATTTTTTATTTTTATAAATTTAATTCAATCCATCTGAATTACATATTAAATTTGATCTAAACCATCCCAATTATAATTTGGTTTTTTAAGTTTTTATTTGGACCATCCAAATAATAATTCACTTTATCTAATTTTTATAATTTGATTCTTTTTTTATTAAAACTAGACATATGATAATTGAAATAAATAAAATAAAACTTGAAAAATATGATAAATATTGATAGTATTCCATTTTATGTCTAAAGTTAAAGGTTGATTCGTAAAATATAGTCTAAAACTAAACAAAAATGACCTTATATATGTAGACTTGACAGATGTAATTACAAAATACATATTACTTTTCGGTTTATTTGATTTATTCAGTTTTAAATTTAAAAATTAATAACCAATTTTTATCTTTTTAAACCAAATAATTGAGCCATTTTTCCTAATTTGAATAATCTATTTAAATTATTTAATTTTATACAAATAATAAACACCCTTAGTCTTTAAATAATTTTTTAAAATTATAATGTTAATTACTGATACTAATACCAATAAATGCATGCAACCGACTTACTCTTAATAACCGCTGAGATATATTTTTGTTAGAAATATACCCTAATATCATATGGAGGAAATAAGCAAAATAAAAATTAAAAAAAAAAAAAAAAAGAGGGAAAACTAAGGTGGTCAAATAGTTTTGACTGATACTGGCTAGGGCCACTAGACTGAGAAGAGCTGAGTAGGTGCGTCGTACTTAAAAAACCGAATAATTACGGTGCTTGGTTTAAATGCTTTTTAGCCTCTAATGTTCTAATATTTTTTCATTTTAATTCTCAACCTTAACTTCGTATTCATCTATCTCCAATGTATCATTTTAATCGTTCTTTCATTCACAATTAGGTGCTTTTTAAGGTTAAAACAAATAAAAAAAATACAATAAATATGGGAAAAAATAGTTCATTTTATCTTTTATTGTTCATTTTATTGTTTCTTTTTGCTTCATTTACCTTTCACATACAATTTAAGATCCACTGATCTTAGCCCCTCCGACCTCCTCACTTTTACTGCCACAGCTTCAATTGAATTATCTAAGATTAGCAAGGAAGACCTTATACCAGCACTCAATAATAGTTGCCAAGTCTTCCTCCCCAAGTCCCAAGATCACCTAGAGAGGATATGTCCTTGATCCCCTTAGCAAACTCGAAGGCAAAGTGAAGCTCTACAAAGGTATATTTGGTGCCCAATGGTCACAACACTTGAATTTTCATTTGGTTAACACGAATCAGGAAATGGTCTAAAATGATGCACTTTTAAAAGGTTAATGCTATATAATTCAAAAGTACAATGCTCAAATCAACACATAAAAAGGTTGAGGATCAAAACGGAATAAAAATTAAACCCCAATGTTGCATGTAACAAGCCCATTTGATTTAACCCATATATATCATTTGTTCAGGTTAGGGTGGCCCACTAAGAGGTGGACAACACAAAAACATGAAAAGAAAAGAGAATGCCAACAAATATGCGTGACGGGCTAGAAAGCGACCAAACAGCTCCCCCCACGATGGAGATGGCGACAAAATAATGTACGCTAAGGTGAAGGGGGTTTGGGCTTCCCTTTCACCTGTGCCTGCAATTATTATGTTCTGGCAACTGTCCTTAACCTATTCTGAACTGTTGAAACAAACCAAAAACCTGTTGATGCAAGAACATTCAGATTTATCATTTACACTGATTTCTAGTGTTTTTAGGTACATGTCACATAAGTTTTAACGATTTACTTCTTGGAAAATCGTTAGGTGTCAATATAAAAAAATAAGGTAAATTCCACACCGATTACTTAGCTTATTTTAATGTTTTAAACGGGTATCCTAACTTAAAATTATCATATCAAAGTACTCAGCCCCATTTTTTGCGTCCAAATTGAGTCTTTTCTATTAGTTTTACTGTTAATCTGGATGGAAATTACTGATATGGCATTGCTTAATATTAAAATAAATATAAAATAACAATTTTTGTCCTCAAACTTTTTCAATTCATAGTTCTTAACCCTAAAATTCTAAATCAACTATCTACGCCCAATTTTCACAAATCCTCCAACTTCCCCAAATTCTTTCCCAAGCCCTCCCAAACCACCACCTCCCTCGGGCCTTGTTCCTCTGTCGAGCGTAGCTCCAGCAGCACCTCACCATGAACTTCATTGCCTCCCTTTGGCTTTGATCCTCAACAAAAGTGGCATCATCCAATTTGCTTTTGCCCATCTGTCTTACCACAAACTTTGCCACCCCCTACTTTGAAGATCTCGTCCCCAAATCTCTCCTATCTCTCTTGTCTTACATTTGCTTCAACTATTTCGTCTGATTTTTTTTATCCGCATCTTTGATGATAGGAGTGCAAAGATGGGTGTTCGATTCTCCGAATTCATCTCTGGTGTTGATTCTAACTTGAAATAAAGATATGGGTGACAGTAACCATGGGAGTGCAAAGATCTAGGTGTTAGGTTTTCAAGGTCTGACGGTAACAGATTTGAGTAAATGACAACAGCTAATAACGATGAATTCGAGTTGTTCGTCATCAAGATAACAAGTTGAGGTGGATGGATCCATCATAGCTGAATTTGGGTCATGTAGCAGAGTTGGTAGCAGAGTTGGGTTAAGTTCTTCTATGGGCAAAAAAGTAGGACTGGTGGAAAGAGGGATCGATTCAATGGAGAAAGGGCTAGAATCGACGAAGGAAGGGAGATTGAAAAAAGACATAAAAGATTGAAAAGAGATCGAAGAGATTGAAGAGAAACATGAATCAATGGAGCAAGGAAGACTGAAAAGAAATAAAAAAGATTGAAGAGAAACATGAGAATAGAGGAAAATCTAACTTTAAGGTTTAAAAAGTAGATTTAAAAGTTTAAAGGTTAAGAATTATTGATTAAAAAGGTTTAAAGACTAAAATTTTTGTTTTACATTTATTTTAATATTAGTTAACAGCACTTCAACAATTTCCATTATATCTAACACTGAAATTAATGAAAATGACTCAATTGGAATACAAAAATAAGATAAGGTACTTCTATAGGATAAATTTAAGGTAGGGTACTCGTTTGAAATATAGAAATAAGTTGAGGGATCCCTAGAGGAATTTACATTATAAAAATATCTAGGTGCATAATATCTTCAAAAAGTATGACATAGTTCTCTTTAATTTACTGGTTTGCTATGTTGAACAAGTTGCCTACTTATAATAAATTGAACAGTATAGTGTGTTACATTTATTGCTCTGTCCTCTATGCTTGGTCAGGGATAATTCTAGAGATCATCTTTTTTTTTTATTGTGCTTATTCCCTGTTGGTTTAAAGAGATATTGTGTGTCAATTTAAACTTTAAGATGCCTCTAGATAGTGGTCTTAACCTTGTAGTTTGTTTAGTAGGATGGTGAAGGGAAAGAGTACTAAAACTAAGATAAGGAGAACTTGTTTTTCCAATATGGTTTGCTATATTTGGCATGAGCGAAATTGGAGAATTAATCACCATGGTTGTAGATCTCCTAATGTGCTTTTTAGTATGATTGTTGATTCTATTCAAATTAAGCTAGGTGGTAATATTAGTAAGGTTTTTGGATAGTTTGTATATCATCTGATTTTGTTGTTAAGAAAAGATGTAGGTTTTTTTTTTCTCATTTTATTTTGGATTAGGTTTTGTCATTTCCTTCTGTAGATCCCTAATTCTCTTGTTTATAAGTACCACTGAGCTTTTATGCAACAAAATCTGCACCTTTTATGCTATTTCCTATAAAAAAAGCATGACACATAAAGTACTATTTTACCCTTTTTATTTGACATAGTGACATTTGTTTGTGTGCATGCGTCTATTTATGGATGGTCATTCATTTCATCAACTATGTTTTGTACAACATTGGTAAGTTGACAACTGTAGACCTTATATTTATATGTCTTAAAGGTATACCATACCGTGAAGAATATTATTGTAAATAATCCATATAAACTTGGATTTTATGCCTATAAATAAGTAGAGATAAAGGAAAAGAATAGAAAAAAACCAACCCAACATGCAATTAGACTAATATACCAATACAAGGTTGGACTGGCACACAAATTAATAATTCAATAACACACGATCAGCCAATCCATCACATTTTAACATAGGTAGCCTTGTTTTGCTACAATGATGACCCCCATACAAAGGAATCTATCTCCATTGTCATGTGTTTAGGTCATTACAAGCAACTAACACTTCAATCACATCACCATGTGTTCATATAGCTAATTTTTGGAGTTTGGACTTCAGGGTTTTGAGGGAATTATGGATTTTTTGAATGAATTCATGAGCTTCCACTTTGATATACAACTTTACAATCAATCACTTTTTAGAGTTGGATGTTTGTCACACCATGTGATTTCACATGATATCTTATGGACTAATTTGCTTAAATTTTAGAATAAGAGTTTTAAGTTGAGTTGATTGATAGTTGAGGCTTTCAAGTGGGTTTTGAGAGAATTATTGATTTTTTGAATGAATTCATGAGCTTCCATTTTGATATACAGCTTTACAATCAATCACCATTTAGAGTTGGATTTTGTTACACCATGTGATTTCACGTGATACCTTATGGACTAATTTGCTCAAATTTCAAAATAAGAGTCTTAAGTTGAGCTGATTGATAGTTGAGGCTCTCAAGTGATCGAGTTGGCAAAGTTCAGGGTATTGTCCTTCATTAAGACTTTCCTTTACTAGTTTTGTAAAACTTAGCTTCTTGTTTTTCATAACTAAATTATACCACAATTATTTCTAAATCATGCCAAAATCACTAACTAATCATTTCATTAGTATTAAAATTACAACATATTCTAGTTTAGAAAGCGTCAAATCTTTATAATATTTTCATATTTAGTAAATTATTTTACTATATTACTTTCCAAACTATCATTTCAATATTCATTTTTTTCCAACTTGCTCAAAGTTAAGAATAAAAGCGAAAATAACAAAAAAAAAAAAATTCCCTCATTTTTAATTTTCATGTCAAACCAAATGCTTTAATAATTCTGAAATGGATGGAGTATTAAATTAGTACAATATTTAGTTAAAACTCATGTGTGTATATATATATATGGTTTAGGGTTTAGGGTTATATATGTATGTATGTATGTATGTATGTATGTATGTATGTATGTATGTATATTGATCAAATAGAAATTTTATTAAAAAAAAAAAAGATGAACTAGCAAGATGCTGGGTTGTAAGGATAAAATCCTACTGAAACCTAAGTATATGATGTCACCAGCTCTTAACTCAAACCAAAGCCAGAAACCAACCCTACTACAAATCTAATATAATACAACAAAACTAACTTTGTACAAATAAATCTGAATTTACAATCCATTCATGTAAGGAAACATGACATCCATTTCCTCTATTAGAAATATAAAAGTTAGAGAAAAACTTAATTGAAAAGATTACCTCCTTGCTTCTAAACTAGTGGTTGTTGAATATTTTGCCATTTATTCCTAAACACAAGTGCCATAGAGTAGCACATAATACTGCATGCCAAGCTCTCCTAGCTTATTTTTCTTTGAAAATAATTGGGCTTTGCTACAATACCTGTTTCACCTCTTCACCTCTGACCGAATTACATCTCCACCACTTGAAGATCTCGTCCCAAACTTTATTTTCCTCAACATAGGTAACCAAGAGATGATTAGTCATTTCTTCCTATTTGTCACATAGCATGCAATTTGTTCTTTGTATGCGAACACCTCTCTTTTGAAGATTTACTTTTGTCAGCAACTTATCCTAAGCAGTTTTCCAAGTAAAAATGCTTACTTTTGCTAGAATCGAATTGTTCCAAAAAACACTTTGACATATTCTACTTTACACACAAATATTGCTATTGGCTTGCTGAGCAATAGATTTAACAAAAAAATGTCCATCTGTGTTTCGTTTCCATCGGAATTTATCATACTATGAAATGGAAACCTATATGTTTGACAATAGTTGATTCAACTCCAGGAGTTCTAATTGTTCCTACCTTTTGCTGACCTTATCCAATTTCTACCCTAAGTCTACCTTCTATTATCCCATTTACCTATCTCACCTACACTACAGGTTTTGTTTATAACGCCCAAATAGTCTTGGAAATCTCTCTTTCAAAGGCTGTTTTCCTACCCAGTTATTCTCCCAGAATTTAATTCTATCCCCTTTTCCTAAACTCCAACTCATACAATTATCCGCATTAATCCCTATTTTCTCAAACTCTTTTTTTTGCTTTTAAAATCTCACCCCACATCATCCTTCTTAAGCTACCCAACTCCTATATTTGTAAACGTCCTTCTTCACAATAAACTAATTTAATTATTATTTTTCATAACATTTTTTACTCCACCTTAAAGCTCCAAATCCATTTACAAAAGAGTGCTAAATTTCTTCTCTTAATGCTACCCATGCTTAGCCTACCCTCATTTTTATCCACTACCACCTGATTCCACTTAACCTAACATAACTTTTTACCCTCCTTATAGCCACCCCAAGTGAAATATTTTATGAGCTTTTTAAAAGTGTTTAGATCCTCATTGGAGTCTTAAATAAGGAAAGAAAGTACATTGGTAAACTAGAAATGCAAGACTTTAAAAGTATGAGCCTTCCTCTTAAAGACAATACTTATTCCTTCCAAAAGGCAAGCTTCTTTCGCACTTAATCAATCATTGACACCTAAGGTTTGCAGTAGCTATTCTTTGCACCCAAAGGTAAACCAAGATAGTGTTGGGTTTCGGGAGCCAAACAGCGCAGTGGAATTTAACCGAAACCCTCCAGGATCCAAGTGAAACGGGGTAAACCGGGTGTTCAAAAATTTTCATACCTAATTTTCGGTTGAGATCTCTCACTCAACTGTAGAGTCGAATCATAAAACCTGAACAGTTGACGTGTTCAAGCTTTCTATGGTATCCACACGAGCCTCTCGGGATCACCACGCTTCCACCACGTCCCGGCAAATGCGTTTCTCTTGCGCTCGCAGTGCTAGCTTGCATCCTCTAAGGAATTGCAAGAGAAGAATGCGGTTGTCCTTTTGGGAGGCTAGGGCAAGGAGACCTGCGAATTTCTCACTAGAAGTTGTATTTATAGTGAGACTCAACTTTCAGGCCTAATGGGTTTCAAAGCCCTAATCCAATTACGATTTAATTTCGGGCTTAATAACAACTCAACTCTTGGGCCCATTATTAATACGAAATTAAAGTGAAACCATAACCCAAATAATTAGTCCATGCACTCTAATGATCCAAATAGCTCTATGTGTGCGACCCAATAGGCTCTTATCACGTTGGCAATGATCATAAATCACATTTATGATCATAAGCAATGAGCGGTGTCTAGCAATACATCATTGCTACCCAAGTGACAAGATTGTCAATGATTCGACTAAACCTTTATGATCATCACCGATATATGTCATTGTCCATTTGTCCAAGATATTAAGACTAAGCATGAGACATGGAATGTGTCACTCTCGTATAGCCCAATCTTTGGTTTCTTGATTACCGAGTAGACTAACTTAAACTGATGACATTGATATCGTATATCAACTCATCCTAGCATGGCCATGTATTTTCTAAGTCTCACTCTATCAAGGGGCCCGAAGATATCACTCCCGTTACATAGGAGGGACAAATCCCATCTTGATCATACGAATCCCTCCGCATGATATGTGACATACCCAATGACCTCCTTCAAGTCCACTCAGTTACGAGCAACAAAGGAAAGTATCAAAGTATGTGACTCACATGTAGGGAACCTTGATGATCTTAGGTCAAAGGACTACATATACCATGATCACTATGATAATCACTTATGACACTCATATAACGATCCATGTAGTGTTCTCATGGTGGGTCGATCTAGTACACAAGTTCTCCAACTTGTACCCATATGTAGACTACATATCTCATATTAGTCTCCATATATGCTAGTCATTATGTATTATTGCAACCCGCTCCACAATAATACTAGACCAGGGACGTTTAAGAATATCATTATTCTAGGGTTACAATTATGTTTATTACGTTACGCAGAAACAAAACAACAAACATAATTGCTGGATTAATGCCTTAATAAAATATCATGACTCAATGTGCAAAAATACAATCATCTCATGATTGGCTTTTGGGCACAACACTAACAGATAGTTATGGGGTGAAGTTCCAGATTTATAACCTAGCACTTTTTCGACCTTATGTGTTTCTACCTCTGCCACATTTACTTTTATTAGAAGAATTTTTAATAAATTCGTTTTCAATCCAGAGCAAATATGAAAACACCACAGCAGCCTTTTTAGTTGACATATATTCTCCTCAGACCATTCACCAAACAGTAACAGGTCATTTACAAATTATAAATGTGAAATTAAGATTTTATCCCTTCCAACATTTGCAGGCCAAATCAATCTTAGTTGAACACTTCCACCACTATCAGGAAAAGAAAGAGGGGCAGCGGATCCTCTTGTCTCAATCATTTCTCCGACCAAAACTCCTTTATTAGGCTACCATTAACAAATACTACAATCGAAGCAGTAGAAACATACGCTTTTATCCAGTGCAACCATTTCTTCCCAAACCCCATACATACAAATACATACATACATATATACTTACATACACACACACACACACACATATAGATACATACATGCATACATATGTTACACACACACACACACACCATTATATTAATCACCTATTGGTCACCCCATGCATTTCCCCAACCCCCTTACAAGTTACAAAAAAAAATTCAAGTTTATGTCACTTGTAATTGTGTTATGATTTTCTTATCCTTTTCAATCTTCAATTGGGACGACCCAATAAGGGGCAATAGACGATGTAAGTGACCTTAAGGATGGGGCAAGGGGAATCAAGATAACAAATGCTTTTAAGTAGCAGTAATTTAGGGCACAACCCTTCATAAAATGGATGGCCATCGGTTATGATCTTCTTTAGATCTCTTTTTTACAATTTGAGCAAATGGTTGTACAATATATCAAAAACCATGGGTTGGCTAGCGGCTATTGAGGACATCCATGAAACTTGGATTGAGTTGAATTTATAAGGGATCAAAGTCTTTTTCTTTTTGGTAATCATAAAGGAAAATAAACAACTAGGGGGGATAAGACCTAAGGGCCAAGGTAGTTAGCCTATGAGCTTGCTCCAAACTAGTACGAAAGATGACTAGCAAAGTGACATTTTGAAAGAGGCTGACATGGGGTCAAAATTCCCTGACATTTGCTTCAATATCTAAGTGGACCAGAGAATAGTCTGATAATTGAAGAAAAGTCTGAGTGCAATCTATGAGGATAGTGATATCATCTAAATGATTGACACTAGCATCCCGGATAGCACCCAAAATGTTCTACGAGAGAGAGAGAGAGCGAGAGAGAGAGAGATAGATAGATAGATAGATAGATAGATAGATAGATAGATAAAGAGATTTTATTTGGATTTTTTGAATTAAGACTACTTATTTTGCTAAAATGAAATTTGAGTCTGAAAAACATTAGTACCCAATCTAGACCAAGTAATAAACATTAAGTATTTTCTTTTTTATTTTGCCATTTTTCTTTCTTTGTCATCCCTAATTTGTTTTTACTTTTAAAAGCATAATAATTTTGTGGCTCTCACTTATTAGTTTTTTTAAAGGGTGCCCAAGGCACTCTTTTTACTACTAATTTTTTTGTAAACACTCTCTTGCATATTTGTTTAAATTGTTTGTTGCTTCATTTATTGTTCATCTGGCCTTGACATGGCCGACAATTGATTAGGCATAATCATCTTTTAAAAATAGTACTATTTATGAGTGGCATCATCATTGCAACTTTTCAGGTAGGGATGAGATACAATTACTGGCTAGCCTTAACTTGGAACCCATTTTTAGGGTACCTGAAAGGTCATAATCTTAATTAAAAAAAAAAGCTAAAGACATTTAAAATTAGTACAAAAGTTTTACTAAATCTTTGGAGAAAATGGGCAAATTAACAACTATAGTTATATGCTAAAGTGGATTGGCCACTATAGTTTTTTATAGTTAAACTGACTATTAATGATTTTGTTTGAATAGAAATCCATCACCGCCATCAAAAGTAACTGCTGTATAATGATTTAGAACATTTTAATGATGCAGTAACAGACGTGGCGTGTATACGAAGCAAGCTTGTGTACAATAAAAATTACCTAACTTAGCCCATAAACTTATGTCCAACATTGTAAAGCCTTTATAAGTTCTTACATCTAAAAATTCAGCTACCTTGTACCTTTTTCAAAACCCATGAGGGACGATGATTTTCAAGTAAGCTGGAGCTTGCATGCCTTAGACATCGTGTTTCTTTTTATATAGTTGTAGTTATTGTAAGTTTTTTTACACCAAACATCAATGAAAGCATAAGAATATAAATACGAATTTCAATCTAACAAAGTTCATCCCAATAAAAGATAGACAAATGTAAATGCCATTAACAATGCTAACTACAAAATGATTACAAAAGCAAAGCTTCTAAACTATGTAGTGAACACATTGACACCACCATTTTTCTTGATATTTTTTTCATCAATCTTCAAAATCAACTTAGCTTTAAGTACATTAGTACCCCATTGTAATAAGAACCTTAAAGTAGCTAAACTAGGTCACATTGACCATGGGCAAGACATCCGTAGAGGCTTTCTCCTAGTGTCCTTCATGATCAACAACTAAAGCTTATCGATGTTAATAATGGAACAATAGAACTTGTTGCAAAGCTTGTGAAAGTATCTCATCCTCACCTTTCCAAAATAACTAGGGTTATACTTGTTGAGGAGAATGTGGTGGTGGTGCATGTCTTTGGCATTACCTCAACCACTAGGATGCTTCTAGTGCTTGTCGATGTGGCTATGGCTAACGCTCCTGTGCCTTTGTCTTATAGTTGTTTTTTAAGTGAGTGGTCATTTTGGTGGGGGAGCTAGCACTTTAAAGATTGAGAGATACAATCACTGTAATTGCTTCAATTGGAAAACCTACCTATCATTGCTTAGTTACAATTAATCAAGCTATACATTAAAATGGAAAAGTCTCTTACATTCCTCACCGGTATGGACGAGGAATGACAAATTATCTTAGCATGTCGGTGGTTCATGAGTAGAGAAACCAAATATTTTAGGCAAAAAATCTTATGCCAATTTAGCTGAAATCTAACTTCAACCCTGAAATTAAAACATTTATGAGTTCAAGAGTTAGGCAAGAAAATATTTCATGTGCTTTGTTTTTTAGTTTAGGAATTGATGTGCAGAACAGCGTATAGTTAAGGATAAATTGTTTAATTTACTATTTCAATCAGCTATGTTATCACCAATAACAACATACTCCAACCATTGATTTCACAAGTGACTAATTTATTGTATACTGAAATATTCAATAGCAAATATCCCTTAGCAGAAAACTTTGGTTACCAATTTAATTGTGAAAAAATTATAATTGGTGATCTACACTATAACACAGGCAAGATTGGACAATTTTTTTCCCTTTTCCTAAGTCTTAGGTTTATTATTGGGTGTAGAAAAATAGATAGCTGGTCTCACTTACTTTTTCAAGAACTAAATAATAAGATTGTTTCATAAAAATCTTATAAGATTTTAGTATACGATTCTTTATACATTTATTAGCACTATACTACTCTTTTAAAATGGGATTAAGACAATAAAAAATTGTGTGTTTTGGGGAGTTCCATCTAATAAATCTCATCTAGTCTTGGAATCATGGAGAGACATTGATGGAACATGATACGGGTCTCCTTAGATTTCTTAAACAATATTCTTTCTAATTTATCTAAACAATGAAAAACTCATTAAATTTTTCTATCATAGTGAAAGTATTTTATATTAATGAGATAAGGCTAAGTATATACTCGTGACACAAAGCAAAGACGTTAGAAATATATTAGTCAAAATATTGTGGCTAGTTGGGGAAGGTGGGGATGTAGCTAGCTAGAAGGGGTTTGGTGGTGGAGACAGGAAGGAAAAGGAATATATATATTGGGAGGGTTGTTGGGCTAGATTCAGTGGTTTTATCTACTGTTTTTTTCAAACCCCTTCACTTGTAACTAGGAGGCTTCGGGCTACCTTCTTTGTGTTTTCTCCCCTTAAATATATACTTTTTTAAATTGCCAACAAGTGTTTTGATTTTTGGGCAGAACACAAACTCTTGCAAGCCAGAAAACACGCTGTCCCATCTCTCAAACTTACTATTCTATTGCCTTGAATTGTGTTCTTGGATTGCTTTTGTCTCCTTTCATTTGGCCTCCCTTTGTTGTGTCTCCCTTTTAAGTTTATAAAAACACATATTGCCTTCATTGAAACTAATTATTAAGTTGTTCTTCCTTAAAAAAATTATAAGTTTGTTGAAAAAGAAAAGAAAAGGAGAAAATTTAGAGTTTATTAGTATCATATACACTTGCCAACATTTTTATTTTTCTTCTCGTTATTAGAGGATACCAAATTACTTCAGGCGTATCATTTATATTTGCGTGCTGGAATTGTGCATGTCATATATAGGACCAAGACAAATGAATATTGAAAGGTTTATAACTTTAATTCTATGTGGGGATTGAATCTCAACCCTCTAGATAATAATCACAAATATTAACAATTATGTCATGGATTTGGTTAAATAAAAAATCAGTAATAAAAGCAAGGAATATGTTGCTAAATGGGGTGTGAGGTGTGATTGATGAAATAGCTCCACCGAACTCCAATTAGCACTTCAGCTTGTTTAATTTGCAGGTGTAACTACTGGAACTAAGATCTCAAGTTTAAAAAAAAAAATTAAAAAAAAATCATTGTTCGAATGGTTATGTTTTTAGTAATTTTTTATATTACGTAAAATTAATTTCATAAAAATAGAAGAGAGTTTATAGCTCATATTAATTAAAGGAGATATTTGTAACAAATATGCTAAGACTAGATATCCACAACCTATTTCTCAGTCAAGGGTAATATGGAATGGTTTTAACTTGTCTTGTGTGTGATGATATTAAAATCCTTCTTTAATTTTTTTGTATTTCTAAGTATTTACAACTTATAATAAGGTATGAGATATTACTAAGGATATGAGAGATTATTTAAAAAAGTTAGAGAAAAATCTATCAACTTCTCAAAAGAATGAGGACTTCAGACTATGATTTGCAATATTTGATTTTAAATGAATAATACGCTTTTATTGGGGCTCAAACTTAGCTTGAGTCCCTGCACATTTGGCGTTATGGGTAAGAGAAGGTGTTTAAAACATTATAGGGAGATCAGACGTTCAAGTATGGTCTCCACATTTTCTATTAAAAAATATTATATAAAGTTAGTTTAACTGATTTTTAGGTTCCAAAAAAGCTAGCATTTTCTTTCTCCTTTATTAAAAATATTAATACTTCTTTTTTTGTATATTTGTAAAGGACACGTCTGAATACACAAAAACAAAAAAAAAACAAAAAAAAAACTTAGCTGGAACCCAGGGATGACCGAGATTGTGCCACTTGCTTCGGATAAATCCTCCTTTATTGAATCGTAGCTCAACATTCTCTTAACTGGTGTTTTATTTCTGCTAAATACATGTTGCTCCCTATACTATGCCATCTATTTAAAGTGATCCTTAACTTAATAAACATTACAAAGTGAACCCCAACTGTCCATCACTTGCACTAGTTGTCCTTCTGTCTAGTTCCCTTTGTTAGATGCTCAACTGAAAAACTTAAAAGTTTACATTTGCCAGATATTTTTAAATGATACTAAAAAAAGATATATTTTTTTATGTAATAGGTTATAATCACCAGTTTAACTAACAAACTGAATAGTTAGTACAACTGTTGACACCCAATTTCGTCCGACCATAAAAATTTTTTTTAAAAGAAATTAAATAAAAGAAATTAAAAAATTATTATTTTTATTATTATTATTATTACTAAAAATTTTAATTAGTTTAAAATACATTTTTGTTTTGTGAAGATTTGATTTAAAATGATATATGTGTGTATTTGAAAGAAAAAAAGAAAACTCCAAAAAAAATGGCAAAATTTAAAAGTTTGAGGTAAAAATGACAAAATTAAGAAGTTTCAGGCAAAATTGACAAATTCTGAAAGTTCCAGGAGCATTTAGTAGTTTGTCACATAAAATTTTGAGCCTGCCGACGTTTCTGGCCCAAATTGACAGAAAACGACAAAATTGTCAAAATCAGAAGCTTCAGGAACTTATCCAGAGGCTGAGAGACGTAAAGGACTAAAATTGTCATTTTACCAATTTAAGAGATAAGTTTGAAATTTTTTATTAATTTATCCATCAACAGTTCAGCTAAACTTCCTCTATAAATAGCCCCCCAAATTTTGTGCTGAACACAGAGAAAAATAGAAAGAAAAGCTTAGAGCTCCGTTTTTAAAATTAAAAAAATACAGCCTTAGTCCCTAGCTCCCCTTCCTTTCCTCATAAAATCTCAAAACTTTTCATTTTGACGATTAAGCCATCTTCTTCCCCGTCCGTCTGTCACCGTTTCTCTCTCTCTCTCTCTCACCTCTGCACGCTGCCCGTCCGCTCGCCGCCGTCGCTCGTCGCCCCGCCGTCCCACCCCGCCGACGTCGCCGTCCCCCCCTGCCCCTGGCCGCGCCGCCACCGTGCCCAGCCACCCCCCCCCCCCTTCGCCTCCCGCGCGACGTGCTTTGTTTCCTTTTCTGCAGAATTCAAAAATTAAAATCTAGGGTAAAACTCTCATTTTGTCCTTCAATTTTTCAATTTCTTTCACTTTGGTCACTAACCTTTTATTTTATTCTTGCAGAATTAATTCCTAACTATTTTAATTTTTACTTGTTTACTTATTTGTTATTATTACTAACCCTTTTTTTTTTGTTATTAACTTACTAACAACTAACTTTTAATATTATTATTGTTACTAACCTTTTAATTTTTGCATTATTACTAACTTTTATAATTGTTGTTAACAATTAATTAACTTTTTATTATTGTTGTTAATTAATTAATTTAATTAACTTGTCTAACTTTTTATTATTGTTGTTAATTAATTTAATTAACTTGTCTAACTTTTTATTATTTTTGTTAATTAATTAATTAACTTGACTAACTTTTTATTATTGTTGTTAATTAATTAATTTAATTAACTTGACTAACTTTTTATTATTGTTGTTAATTAATTAATTTAATTAACTTGACTAACTTTTTATTATTGTTGTTAATCAATTAATTTAATTAACTTGACTAACTTTTTATTATTGTTGTTAATCAATTAATTTAATTAACTTGACTAACTTTTTATTATTGTTGTTAATCAATTAATTTAATTAAACTTGGCTAATTTTTTATTATTGTTGTTAATTAATTTAATTAACTTTGCTAACATTTATTATTATTTATTTTTAAAGTGGATGGCCAAAAAGCCCCACTTTATTATTATTAATTTTCCTTTATATAATTTTTTTTAAATTTAATTCACCTTTATCCTTACTTAAATAAATAAATGAAAATTAAAAGAAGATTATTTTTTAATTAATTATTAAGCCTAATAAAAAAAAATTTTAAAAAGCCAATTATTTTTATTTTTCTTTTATAAATTGAATAATTATTTAAATAATAAATAACTTTCACTAAAAAAAAAACTAAAAGAAAGATAAGAAAGATAAGAAAAGATAAAAAAAGAAAAGAAAGAAAAGAAAAAGAAAAGAAAAAAAAAAGAAAAGAAAGAAAAGATAAAGAAAAGATAAAAAAAGAATAGAAAAAGAAAAGATAAAAAAAGAAAAGAAAGAAAAGAAAAAAAGAAAAGAAAGAAAGAAAAGAAAGAAAAGAAAAAGAAAAGATAAAAAAAGAAAAGAAAGAAAGAAAAGTAAAAAGAAAAGAAAAAGAAAGAAAAGAAAGAAAAGAAAAGAAAATATAAAGAAAGAAAAATCAAAATTTTAAATTATTAATAAACCTAAAATTTCATGAGCAAAAGATTTCCAAATTAATAATTAAACTAATAATTGATTCCATAAAAATTAAATAATTAACTAAAAATTAAAACAAATTCCATATCCGGATGATCTGGCAGGATCTGCGGTTTAGAAAATATCAACCTTTTTAAAATAAATAAATTAAATAAAAAGATAAAAATCCATATTTACGATATGGATTAATTGATTAAAATTTCGTCAAATTCCGTGTCCAAATGACTCGGCAGAGTCCATGGTTCGAAATCCAAATCTTCCGTGTCCAAATGACTCGGCAGAGTTCATGGTTCGGAAGTATAAAATTCTATACAAATTAACTTAAAAATCCACATTTCGACTAATTCAGTTAAAATTTCTAAGTTAACTGAAAATTATTTAAAAGCAAAGTAAAACAAAATTAAAATCAACTAAGGTGCCAATTTTGGGCGCTATAACAATATTGTTTTAGCATAACCGTACTCCCGATCCCCGAACTCTCGCAGACCAATTTTAAGGTGACCAATCGACCTAAGAAAACTGATTGGTGGCGACTCCCGAAAAAGACCCGCACGTTGCCACAGCTTGGCGACTCCACTGGGGACTCGACGTTAGTGAGTCGAGCCTAAAGTTGATTTGTTTTGATTTACTTTGCTTATTATGTGGATTTTTATATACTATATTTACTTAGCAAAAACATGCATGACGCATTCACAATATGAAGCTCTATACCCGAGCTTCCTTAAATCAAACACGATTTTTTCTAAGCGGAATTGGTGTTGCTGTCCTTGTGAGGCCACGGTCTCCAAGCCTTCACCGGTTTCAAAGTAGCAAAGTAGTGTATTGCCTTCTGAGACGGTTAGTCTCTGCATGGGCCCATGAAAAGCTACGACTCGAATTAATCCATTCCTTACATTAACCCTAGAGGGTAAGGAATCGGGCCGTCACTATGATTTAGTGACGGGATTCGGGAACTATCCCTTGCCTTTTTGATAAGCTACCTTATGCATATAGAACTCCCCACTTAACCATAGAACTGACCATAGAATTTCTACCATTTTACCAACGCCATAAGCACGTCCTTGTTATGCTATGTTGTTACTCTACACTTTTATTTTCTTCGTGTCTTATATTTATGGTTTTAATTCATTTTTCCATAATACTTCATGAGTTGTTAATTGCTATTTAACTTATTAATAACCTTATCTTTCTTGTGCAATTATTCTTCATGCATCAAAACCACGCATCAAATTATGCTAATTTTTTGGTCTTTATAATAACAACTAAAAGTTTTGAAGTTCTACGATAATGGATAAGCAAACTCACTCATTGCATGCATTCCATTACATTAATCACGTGCATATAAAGTATGATAAAAATAATCTCATTGCATGCATTCCATTACATCAATCACACGCATATAAAATCTGATAAAAATAATCTCATTGCATGCATTCCATTACATTAATCACATGCATATAAAATCTGATAAAAATAATCTCATTGCATGCATTCCATTACATTAATCATGTGCATATAAAGTCTGATAAAAACATAATCTCACTTTATATTGCATGCATTCCATTACATCAATCACACGCATATAAAATCTGATAAAAATAATCTCATTGCATGCATTCCATTACATTAATCACATGCATATAAAATCTGATAAAAATAATCTCATTGCATGCATTCCATTACATTAATCACGTGCATATAAAGTCTAATAAAAACATAATCTCACTTTATATTGCATGCATCCATTACATCAATTACACGCATATAAAATCTGATAAAAATAATCTCATTGCATGCATTCCATTACATCAATCACGCGCATATAAATTTTGATAAAAACATAATCTTATTGCATGCATCCATCACATCAATCATATACGCATAGAATCTAATAAAATAAATATTCCTTTAAAAAGGTAAAATTGGACCTCAACACCGATATTCAACTCGACTCCAAACAAGATTAATGGCAGAACAAGCCGAAGGACGTCTCATGGAGATGGAGTCCAAGATTGAAAGTATGTCAGAACAGATGAGACAATTGATGGAATTAATCAAAGGGAAAGCAACTCAAGTCCCCATCAAAGAAGTACAAGATCCCACTTATCCCCCGGGATTCACCCCGCAGCGAGTCTCAGTCCAAGAAAACCTGTTTCAAGAATCAGGACCGTCTGCTAGTGTTCACCTGAAACAAGACACTGTACATGAAGAGAAGAATATATTACCAAAAGAAGAAGCAGAATCTCAAAAGCTCGAAACAATAGAGAAGAGACTGCGAGCCATTGAAGGAGGTAATATATTCGGATCTCTCTCAGTGGATGACCTCTGCTTAGTGCCAGACGTCATAATCCCTTCGGACTTTAAAGTACCGGATTTCGTAAAATACGATGGAACGAGTGATCCCATCACTCACATCACACTGTTCCTAAGGAGACTACAACCACTCACAAAAGATGAAAAGGTGTGGATTGCACTTTTTCAGGAAAGTCTCACAAAATCAGCATTGCAGTGGTATCTAAGTCAAGGACCAAGAAACATCAAAACTTGGAATGACCTTGCTCAGGCCTTCATCGGCAACTATAAACATGTTATGGACTTGGCTCCGGATCGCCAAACTCTCCAAAACATGGAGAAGAAAAAACCAGAAACTTTCAAGGAATATGCCCAACGGTGGAGGGACTTAGCTGCACAAGTTCAGCCACCCATGACAGAAAAAGAAATGGTCACTTTGTTTGTCCAGACACTGAAATACCCATATTATGACAAACTCATCGGCAATTCGGCAACTAATTTCTCCGATGTTGTCATGTCTGGAGAAAGGATCGAGCATGGGATTAGGACTGGGAAGATTGCTGAGTCATTTAGTGATCCTATGAAAAAGGAGGACCATCCAGAACAAAAGATGAAGAAGTACAACAAATAGGACGCGAAAGAGGGATTCCCCTCGTAGGTACTGTGGCTACCGGTCCTCGCCTATCCTATTCTGCCAAAAGGCCCAATTATTATCCTACCAATAGGCCCAATGACTATCCTCCCAATATGCCCAATGATTATCCTTCCAATAGGCCTAATGATTATCCTCCCAATAGGCCCAACAATTATCCTCTCAACAGGCCTAATCAGTTACGGCCACCTGTTCCGACTCCTCCAGTACCCACACGAAGACCAAAAGAAGTTTTTGCACCAATTCCCATGACTTACACTGAGTTGTATCCAAAACTCATAGAAAGTCAACTTATCCATCCAATTCCTACAAATCCATTTGGACCCCCATATCCAACGTGGTATGACCCCAACATAACTTGCCCATATCATGATGGCGTTCCAGGCCATGGCTTGGAAAATTGCACAGCATTGAAACGTATAGTCCAACAATTAATCGAATCAAAGTGGTTGGACTTTTCCGATGAACCGAACGTCACTCACAATCCATTGCCGCCTCATCAAGAAAAACCAGTCAATATGATAGAAGAACACCGGCTGATGAAAAAGTCAGTCAATGATATCATAACCCCTCTTAAGCATGTATATTCATGCCTTGTGAAAGAAGGGATTATCATGGGAAAGCCTTCTTTTGGACATGAAGAAGTTGAAGATGAGGAATGGTGCAACTTTCATGACAGTAAGAGTCATTCTATCCAAGAATGCTCAGAATTCCGTAAGAATCTGCAAAGACTCATAGACTCATCCCAACTTATCGTTTTTATGATGATGTGAATGTGATCATTAAAGAACAAGAAGTCAATGCTATACCAATCTCAAAACCTACTCTTAAGCCGTCACGTCCTAAGGCCATTCCTCTACAAATCAAACAAAACCGAGGTCAAGCTGCTAGGCCCGATGTGATTGGTAATTGAAAGTGAAGATTTTGAGCTGGAATTACATTGATTTTGGAATGGCTCCAAGTCAGATCTGACCTAACAGTCCGCATACATTTTCAAATGACAGGGAATCCTTTGAATAAACTTGTATCTTTGAAAGCTTGCAAAAGTAATCTAATAGTAAAAATCTCCTAGATTTAGTCCAGAATCTAGGGTGTAGTCTTTGTTAGATGGACACCTGGTATTCTTTCTGGTACAACAAAAAGATGTAATGCGTGCATTCTACTACTTTCCATTTTTACACTCTTTGCCATTATACTATCTATTATTGCCATCACACTTTACTTTTTGACAACTGGTAATTCTTTTTGTTCTCTAACAAAAAGATGTTACGTGTACATTATACCACTTTTTAATTCCATTATTACATCTACATATTGTACCAATTTTTACCAAAAATTCAATTATTACACCTACACATTCTACCACTTCTTACCAAAAATTCTGTTTTTACATCCATCTCTCACTCCTTTCCATTATACTATCCATTATTGCTATCATACTTTACTTTCTAAATGATACTACTCGTGGGTGAAAATAAAAAGTTAAGGAAAATTTGATAGTAATGATCTTGAAAGTACTGCCAAATCTAGTAAGAAGGATTTCATATGTTGCACCTCAACCCTAAAAAAGAATTCACAGTGATTATCAACATCCTTGCAAGAAGTTTGGGGTTAGCTTCCAAAAAAAGTTAGCTCTCATATTAAATGACTTCAGTGGCCTCCCAATTCTCACAAATGCTCAATACAAAAAAAAATTCTCAGTTTTCTGCAACATAAGTTCCAACAAAGGAAAGAAGTTCATCCCTTCCATCAAAAGCCATTAAAGGGAAAAATCCAAAACAAAAAAAAGAGACTGAGAGCAAACACAAGCAGCTAAGGTCACTTGAATCATTTCACTTCAAGAGGGCTATCATCTCAGTTCTTTGCAACACAAACTCCGAAAAGAGAAATTCATCCCTTCCATCAAAAGCCATTAAAGGGAAAAATCCAAAACAAAAAAAAGAGACTGAGAGCAAACACAAGCAGCTAAGGCCACTTGAATCATTTCACTTCAAGAGGGCTATCATCTCAGTTCTTTGCAACACAAACTCCGAAAAGAGAAATTCATCCTTTCCATCAAAAGACAACAAGGGAAAATTCAAAACCAAAAAAGACTGAGAACAAGCACGAGCAAGCAAAGCCACTTGAGTCATCTCACTTCAAGAGAGTTATCAAGTATGTCATCACCATAGCTCACAAAAAAAAAGGGGAAACAAAAAAAAAATAAAACAAAAAAAGAAAAAAAAAAGGGCTCAAGTTAGAGCAAAAGAAAGAAAACAAAAAAGTGAGCTATGGATTCTAGACTGAAAACCTGCAAAGGCGGTTTAGAACACAAAAGCAACCCTCAAGCCAAGCATACATAAAGACCACGATAGTTGGGGGGCAACAGATGAGGTTTAACTTTCTGGAAAGAGTGGCAAGTTTGAGGTCATCATTATTGAGTTTTTCACCATAATCAAATTTGCTCACGAGTAGTATTAAAAGACCCTTCTTTCAAACCACTTAAACTTAACTTTCCTCAGACTTATCATCCTCATTCAGCTAAAAGACTATCATTGTGAATCATGTTTCTACCTTATTTAATACTGCTCACGAGTAGTATTAAAAGACCATTCTTTCACACCACTTAAACTTAACTTTACTCAGACCTAATATTTACCTCTTAATATTATTCTCATTCAGCTAAAAGACTGCCACAAAAAAAAAAAAAACATTCAAACTTAACTTTCCTCACACCTAACATTTACCTCTCGATATCATCCTCATTCAGTTAAAAGGCTATTATTGTGAATCATGTTTCTACCTTATTGCCTTGCACAGTTTATGTCTTCGAGTTGGAAAGGGAAGAATGGCAGGATATTTTAATTAAAAACAAAGACCGTAAATTACTTTGTCAAGCTTTGCAAATTGATGAAAGTTTTTCTTTAAGGCCAAACCATTATTCATTAATGTATGCAGACTTAAAAGTGAGGAGATAACTTGAGTCCTTCTTTAATAAGATGTGGTTCTTGTAAGAGAAATTTACGATCAAGTGCCATCACAAAGGTCTAGAAATGCTCGACCTTCTGTTAAAGGCGAGGTGATACCTTTTATCCACATAAATACCATATTCAGGGGGGCAAAGTAGTCTTTACTAAGCGTAAGAAGAGTACTGCCAAGAAAGAAGCTCAATAGACAAGGGGGCAAGTCTTATGGATCAGAACCTGAGTCTAAGGAAGAGCAATCATTTGGACTGTAACATGGGGGTAAACAAGTGTCGACACGGCCACAAGAAAAGGGGCAAAGCAGACATTGAAAGCAAAGCCTTTGATGGTATCAAATCCATGACAATGGATGAGTACCCGAAAGAGATATAAATTATGAGGCGGGCCAACTTTAAATAAATTGAGGCCAAAATTCAAGAACAAGTCAAAGAAAGAGGATTTTGAAAAGAGTTGGGCTTTTGAGGCAGTGAACAAAAGCTGGAAAGCATAAAGAGATTCAATGATAGTCCAAGAAGGCAATCATAAAGAAGATCCAGTAAAGCAAAGACATGAAGAACTAGATTCACCAAAAATAAAAAAATAAAAAAATAAAATAAAAATAAAAATAAAAAAAGAACCATGAATTACACATGCTTTGCATTCATGCATTTCATATCATGCATACATAGCCTTTACATAACAAGGACCCAACGGGAATCACATTCACAGCACAGTTACAGCAGTATAAGCTTAGATCTCAATGTCATCAGCTCTTACCAATCTATCACTGGATACACAGCTAATATGCGGGACCAACCCGCATCAGGAATTCAAGGATAAAGTAGACAATATTGTCAAAAGCTTGGCTACCGATTCAATAATCGAGGCTACACCTGGAAGGATAGGATTGACGCCAGTTAGTAGTATCCAAGATAAGAGATAGCTATAGCCAAGGATAAGGCAGATATAAAAAAAATATAAAGTAGACAATATTGTCAAAAGCCTGGCAATTGATTCAATAATCGAGGCTACACCTGGAAGGACAGGATTGATGCCAGCTTAGTAGCATCCAAGACAAGAGATAGCTGTGGTCAAAGATAAGGCAGATATCAAGAAATATTGTCGTTGAAAATTTGTCAAAAGCGGACAAAAGATTCAATAATCAAGGACTCGATCGACGTCAGCTGGATGGAATATCAAAGATAAGAAATATCATTCACATCAAAATAAAGTAGGATCCACTTTTCCGGTTAAACGGCGGATACGGTACTCCGTGACTCTCAAGTCGGTTCTCTCAGTTGCCCATAATAACTGATTCTTTCCTCTCTTCTTTCTTTTACTTCCCTCTAGAAAATGGATCCTACTCTTTCTGTCTTACGAAAATATTTTCCTTCTCTCCCAATGAACATTCTCAAAAAGATCTACCAAGTTCGCTGTGAACGATTAAGAGTTCTGATGCGCAAAGGAATCCCTGAAGATGTGCGGTGGTTAATCGAAGCCAAGGTTCGTCTGGCAGGTGAAATCCCAGAGGCATTTGTGTCTCACATGCCTGGTATAGGCAAAAGCTCTTATGCCAAAAAGCGAAGAGCGAAAAGGTTACAAGTCTGCCATAAATGTGGACGGTGGACTTGTAATACTAAATGTCGTTCTTTAGGGATGATCTCTGATAATCGAGAAGATAAAATACGATTCATTAAGAATGGCCTGAGTAAGGACTCGTTGGATGATATCCAATTGACTCTTGAGACGCATTCTTGTGGATCCGTGCAACGTGAACTTCTTGGTTTATGGAGCATTTTTCATGAAGAACGAAACCGTTACAGTCTCGGGAATCTGACTGTAAATGACCCTGTTTGCCAGCTTGTAAGAAAACTGGATGGGAAGCAAATCCTCGACTCATAGAAGCCGTTAATGCCGTTACTAGATGTAAAGCCAGTGGAAGATGTAAGTCACAGTCACAATTACTGTACATACAATTTGTTATATTTGGAAAAGTTTGCATTTTCTTTTGACAAATGTACATGCTCCCCTAAGTGTAATCGACACATTATCCATTTTCATCACTATAAATGCGTGTTCTTCCTTCTGATTAAGCAGCGGATAAGATACCCCGTGACTTCTAAAGTCGGTTATTCCAGTCTCCTACAATAACTGATTCATTCCCTCTCCTCTCAAATTCTTCTCTAATCAATGGATTCTACACTTTCTGCACTGCGAAAATACTTTCCTTCCCTTCCAATAAAAGTCCTTAAAAAGATCTACCTTGCTAGATGTGAAAGAATCAGAGTTTTTACACGCAAAGGCATTCCCGATAATGTGCAGTGGATAATTGAAGCTAAGGTCCGTCTGGCGGGTGAAGTTCCAGATGCATTTATGCCCCGCATGCCCGGTTTAGGTAAAAGCCGTTATGCCAAAAGGCGAAGAGCAAAGAGACTAGGCGTGTGTTATAAATGTGGGCGATGGAATTGTATTACTAAATGTCGCTCTTTAGGATACATCTCCATAAATCGTGAAGATAAAAGAAAATTCATTAAGAATGGCCTGCGTAAGGAATCTCTGGAAGATATCCGAGAGACTCTTGAAACGCATTCTTGTGGAAAAGTGCAAGGTGAAATTATCGGTTTATGGAGGACTTACCATAAAGAACGAAACCGTTACAGTCTTGGGAATGTGACTTTAAACGATCCTGTTTGTCAGTTTGTAAGAAAACTGGATGGGAAGCAAATCCCCGACTTATAGATGGCATTGAAGCCATTACTGGACATAAATCAGGGGAAGATGAGAGCCACGGTCATGATTCCTGTACATATAAGCTGTCATTTGTCTTTTCTTTTGACAATAATGTACTTGCTTCTGTAAGTGTAATTAACGCATTATCCCTTTCATCACTATAAATATGTGTTAGTTATTTTCGTTTCCTACAATCACTAATTTCTTTCTTTGCCTCCTTCATCAATGGAGTCTTCTCTTTCCGCCCTACGAAAGTATTTTCCTTCCTTCCCAATAAATGTTCTTAAAAAGATTTATCAAGCTAGATGTGAACGATTCAGAGTATTTATGCACAAAGGCATTCCTGATAATGTGCGGTGGCTAATTGAAGCTAAGGTTCGTTCAGCTGGTGAAGTTCCAGAAGCGTTCTTTCCCCGTATGCCCGGCTTTGGTAAAAGCGCTTATGCAAAAAAAAGAAGAGCAAATAGGCTAGGCGTTTGTCATAATTGTGGATGGTGGATTTGCGGCAATAAATGTCGTTCTCCAGGAGTGATCACCAGAAATCGTAATGATAGAATAAGATTCATTAAGAATGGCTTGCGTAAGGAATCTCTAGAAGATATTCGAGAGGTTCTTGAAGCGCATTCTTGCGGAATAGTGCAATTTGAGGTTGTTGGATTATGGATAATTTTCCAAAAAGAACGAGATCGTTACAGTCTTGGGAATCTGACCCTAAACGACCCTGTTTGCCAGTTTGTGAGAAAGCTAGATGAGATGCAAATCACCGATTCATAGAAAGCATTAAAGCCATTATTGGACGCGAAGCCAGTGGAAGACGAGGATCAAAGTCACGATTACTGTACATGCTAGCTGTCGCTTTTGAAATTTTCCTCCCCTTTTGGTAATAATGTATCCACTCCTGACGTTAACCAAAGTCACGATTACTGTACATGCTAGCTGTCGCTTTTGAAATTTTCCTCCCCTTTTGGTAATAATGTATTCACTCCTGACGTGAACCAAAATCACGATTATTGTACATGCTAGCTGTCGCTTTTGAAATTATCCTCCCAATAATGTACCCACTCCTGACATGAGATACAGTTATGATTACTGTATATAGCTGCCACTTTTTAAAATTTTCCTTCTCTTCCAACAATCATGTACCTACTCCTGACGTAAGCTACAGTAGTGACTACTGTACATGCTAGCAGCTATTTTGAAAATTTTCCTCCTCTTTTAACGATAATGTACCCATACCTGACCAAAGTCATACTCGTGACTACTGTGAATAGCTGGCAATAATGTATCCATTCTTGAAAATAAAATTATTGCCTTATCTCTTCATCTCTATAAATATATCCTCTTTTCTCACAAGGGTAAGGATAGGAATGGAGAAAACCCCAACTCGTAAATCCCGAAGTATTTGTGTATTTTCTGGGGCTTTTCCTGGAAAAGATGAAGAGTATTTAAAAGCAGCCAACCATTTGGGTAGAGTATTAGCTGAGCGAAAAATACATTTAGTTTATTGAGGAGGTAGTGTCGGATTAATGGGAGGTGTAGCATCAGCAGCATCTCTAGGAGGAAGTCAAGTTCTGGGCATTATCCCTGGACCTCTGAAATTTATTTCTGGGGGCACGATTGGAGAAGAATTAGTGGTTAAAAATTTGCAAGAGCGTGTGTTACAAATGCTTTTAAATGCTGATGCTTTTATCGCTCTACCAGGTGGTTTTGGCACATTGGGAGAAGTCTTTCAAATTTCTTCCATGGCCCAACTTAATTTGCATAAGAAACCCATTGGGCTTTTAAATGTTAACAATTTCTTTACAGGTCTGATAGCTTTTATGGATTATGCTATGCAGAAGAATTTCATATCAAGAGTGGCACGGCGAATCATAATATCCGCAACAACTGCTGAAGAATTGCTAGATAAAATACAAGCTTTTGTTCCTGAACCAGATCCAGCAATGATTCAGATAGACTGGACACGACAGTCTTTCCCGACCAGTTCACTCCCATAATGGTCCTCTACTCACCCTGTTGAAGTATTGTGGAAGAAAGAAGCGATCTGATCCGTTTTTCTTGTCCTTTAGTTTTATTATCAGCATTTTCTTTCGCGTTTCAGTTTTTCCTTTCAGGGAATTTCTTTTTTTTATAATATAGTTTCGTCCATGCTGATATTAAAACCATAGGACAATGCCTTTAGGTTGGAATGGCTGAGTAAAGAGTAATTTTTGTTACTCTTGAGACGCATCCTATTAGGTCTACTAGGCATAACATTTTGGGGTAGTTAAGCTTTAACCTTATTCGGATGACATATCTCACAAGGGAATCTATATTTACTGAAGAAAATATTAGATGAACCTTGAATATTGATTCCAAACATCCGTTCCCTTTACATAATTTGTCAGTGTTATTGTCATCATCAAGATTCACTCGTTTTATCGAAGCCTAATTCTTTGCGCTCGCCTATTATGAAAATTCACACTTTCGAAGAAAATTATTCCAATTTCAATTGCTTTCATATAAATTTCGCTTGAGGTCCTAAGGAAAGCTCCTTAGTCTCAAAATCAATTTTCATCATCGGGGTTTTAAGGATGGAACCTTTGCCTCAAAAATAATCAATTTTTATCATCGGGGTTTTAAGGATGGAACCTTTGCCTCGAAAATAATCAATTTTCATCATCGGGGTTTTAAGGATGGAACCTTTGCCTCGAAAATAATCAATTTTCATCATCGGGGTTTTAAGGATGGAACCTTTGCCTCGAAAAAAATCAATTTTCATCATCGGGGTTTTAAGGATGGAACCTTTGCCTCGAAAACAATCAATTTTCATCGGGGTTGTAAGGATGGAACGTTTGCCTCGAAAATAATCAATTTTCATCATCGGGGTTTTAAGGATAGAACCTTTGCCTCGAAAAAAATCAATTTTCATCATCGGGGTTTTAAGGATGAAACCTTTGCCTCGAAAACAATCAATTTTCATCGGGGTTGTAAGGATGGAACCTTTGCCTCGAAAACAATCAATTTTCATCGGGGTTTTAAGGATGGAACCTTTTGCCTCAAAAAAAAATCAATTTTCATCATCGGGGTTTTAAGGATGGAACCTTTGCCTCGAAAACAATCAATTTTCATCAATCTGGGGTTGTAAGGATGGAACCTTTGCCTCGAAAATAATCAATTTTCATCATCGGGGTTTTAAGGATGGAACCTTTGCCTCGAAAATAATCAATTTTCATCAATCCGAGGTTTTAAGGATGGAACCTTTGCCTCGAAATCAATCAATCAATTCGAGGTTTTAAGGATGGAACCTTTACCTCGACATCAATCAATCAATCAGAGGTTTTAAGGATGAAACATTTGCCTCGAAATCAATCAATCAATCCGAGGTTTTAAGGATGGAACCTTTGCCTCGAGATCAATCAATTCGAGGTTTTAAGGATGGAACCTTTACCTCGACATCAATCAATCAATCCGAGGTTTTAAGGATGGAACCTTTGTCTCGACATCAATCAATCAATTCGAGGCTTTAAGGATGGAACCTTTACCTCGACATCAATCAATCAATCCGAGGTTTTAAGGATGGAACCTTTGCCTCGAAATCAACCAATCAATCTGAGGTTTTAAGGATGAAACCTTTGCCTCGAAATCAATCAATCAATCTGAGGTTTTAAGGATGAAACCTTTGCCTCGAAATCAATCAATCAATTCGAGGTTTTAAGGATGGAACCTTTGCTTCGAAATCAATCAATCAATCCGAGGTTTTAAGGATGGAACCTTTGCCTCAGAAACAATCAATTTTCCTTCAACGATAGGAGAGCTCCTATCGCCGGGGTTCTAAGGAGAGTTCCTTAACCTCAGGATTTAGGCGGCGAAAAGGTTTTCAATGTCTAGCTAAGCCGGACGAAATTTGGTAACTAACTTTGCATACATCATGTCCCATGAAGCATGCAAAGGGGGGCAGCTGTTAACACCCAATTTCGTCCGACCATAAAAATTTTTTTTAAAAGAAATTAAATAAAAGAAATTAAAAAATTATTATTTTTATTATTATTATTATTACTAAAAATTTTAATTAGTTTAAAATACATTTTTGTTTTGTGAAGATTTGATTTAAAATGATATATGTGTGTATTTGAAAGAAAAAAAGAAAACTCCAAAAAAAATGGCAAAATTTAAAAGTTTGAGGTAAAAATGACAAAATTAAGAAGTTTCAGGCAAAATTGACAAATTCTGAAAGTTCCAGGAGCATTTAGTAGTTTGTCACATAAAATTTTGAGCCTGCCGACGTTTCTGGCCCAAATTGACAGAAAACGACAAAATTGTCAAAATCAGAAGCTTCAGGAACTTATCCAGAAGCTGAGAGACGTAAAGGACTAAAATTGTCATTTTACCAATTTAAGAGATAAGTTTGAAATTTTTTATTAATTTATCCATCAATAGTTCAGCTAAACTTCCTCTATAAATAGCCCCCCAAATTTTGTGCTGAACACAGAGAAAAATAGAAAGAAAAGCTTAGAGCTCCGTTTTTAAAATAGAAAAAATTACAGCCTTAGTCCCTAGCTCCCCTTCCTTTCCTCAGAAAATCTAAAAACTTTTCATTTTGACGATTAAGCCATCTTCTTCCCCGTCCGTCTGTCACCGTTTCTCTCTCTCTCTCTCTCTCACCTCTGCACGCTGCCCGTCCGCTCGCCGCCGTCGCTCGTCGCCCCGCCGTCCCACCCCGCCGACGTCGCCGTCCCCCCTGCCCCTGGCCGCGCCGCCACAGTGCCCAGCCACCCCCCCCCCTTCGCCTCCCGCGCGACGTGCTTTGTTTCCTTTTCTGCAGAATTCAAAAATTAAAATCAAGGGTAAAACTCTCATTTTGTCCTTCAATTTTTCAATTTCTTTCACTTTGGTCACTAACCTTTTATTTTATTCTTGCAGAATTAATTCCTAACTATTTTAATTTTTACTTGTTTACTTATTTGTTATTATTACTAACCCTTTTTTTTTTTTGTTATTAACTTACTAACAACTAACTTTTAATATTATTATTGTTACTAACCTTTTAATTTTTGCATTATTACTAACTTTTATAATAGTTGTTAACAATTAATTAACTTTTTATTATTGTTGTTAATTAATTAATTTAATTAACTTGTCTAACTTTTTATTATTGTTGTTAATTAATTTAATTAACTTGTCTAACTTTTTATTATTTTTGTTAATTAATTAATTAACTTGACTAACTTTTTATTATTGTTGTTAATTAATTAATTTAATTAACTTGACTAACTTTTTATTATTGTTGTTAATCAATTAATTTAATTAACTTGACTAACTTTTTATTATTGTTGTTAATCAATTAATTTAATTAACTTGACTAACTTTTTATTATTGTTGTTAATCAATTAATTTAATTAAACTTGGCTAATTTTTTATTATTGTTGTTAATTAATTTAATTAACTTTGCTAACCTTTATTATTATTTATTTTTAAAGTGGATGGCCAAAAAGCCCCACTTTATTATTATTAATTTTCCTTTATATAATTTTTTTTTAATTTAATTCACCTTTACCCTTACTTAAATAAATAAATGAAAATTAAAAGAAGATTATTTTTTAATTAATTATTAAGCCTAATAAAATTTTTTTTTAAAAAGCCAATTATTTTTATTTTTCTTTTATAAATTGAATAATTATTTAAATAATAAATAACTTTCACTAAAAAAAAAACTAAAAGAAAGATAAGAAAGATAAGAAAAGATAAAAAAAGAAAAGAAAGAAAAGAAAAAGAAAAGAAAAAAAAAAGAAAAGAAAGAAAGAAAAGAAAGAAAAGAAAAAGAAAAGATAAAAAAAGAAAAGAAAAAGAAAAGATAAAAAAAGAAAAGAAAGAAAGAAAAGAAAGAAAAGAAAAAGAAAAGATAAAAAAAGAAAAGAAAGAAAGAAAAGTAAAAAGAAAAGAAAAAGAAAGAAAAGAAAGAAAAGAAAAGAAAATATAAAGAAAGAAAAATCAAAATTTTAAATTATTAATAAACCTAAAATTTCATGAACAAAAGATTTCCAAATTAATAATTAAACTAATAATTGATTCCATAAAAATTAAATAATTAACTAAAAATTAAAATAAATTCCATATCCGGATGATCCGGCAGGATCTACGGTTTAGAAAATATCAACCTTTTTAAAATAAATAAATTAAATAAAAAGATAAAAATCCATATTTACGATATGGATTAATTGATTAAAATTTCATCAAATTCCGTGTCCAAATGACTCGGCAGAGTCCATGGTTCGGAATCCAAATCTTCCGTGTCCAAATGACTCGGCAGAGTTCATGGTTCGGAAGTATAAAATTCTATACAAATTAACTTAAAAATCCACATTTCGACTAATTCAGTTAAAATTTCTAAGTTAACTGAAAATTATTTAAAAGCAAAGTAAAACAAAATTAAAATCAACTAAGGTGCCAATTTTGGGCGCTATAACAATATTGTTTTAGCGTAACCGTACTCCCGATCCCCGAACTCTCGCAGACCAATTTTAAGGTGACCAATCGACCTAAGAAAACTGATTGGTGGCGACTCCCGAAAAAGACCCGCACGTTGCCACAACAACATAAAAGAAGTTTTGAAAATTTGAATCACTTATGGAAAAAATTTTATGGTTATATAATTTTTTTTTTCCTTTTTGTTCCTTTATGCACCCTTACACCACTTAGCTGTTTGCATTTGCTTCCCTCAAGGTGGCAGAGTGAATGACACAGAAAGACCATTCATATTAACATATGAATAGTTTAAGGACCAATGGTGTGATTTTAGCCAAGTAATTGTTTTATTATAATTAGATCCGTTTTCTGTCTTATCGCCTTTTGCTTTTTGGTATTAAGATCACTTGCATGTTGCATGTGCTTTTTTCCCAGTGGATAGTGGACTGCGACAACTTATTTTGACGTTCGTGTTTTGATTGACTATAGAATTAGAACCAACAAATTCTGACCCAAAATAAAGTTTTTTTTTTTTTTGTAGTGGATTAAAAAAAGTTTGAACTGACAGATTTCAGTACCAATGCCATGCAATAACTAGATCTTCTCGGAAATGTATTGCAATAAGTTTAGAAGTTATGGATTCCCCACTTAAGTGGTATTGTTTGATTTAAAACCTAATACAGCGTCGTCTAAGTTATACGTATATCTCATCCTGTAACTTATAGCTATATTGCATGATATATATTATACCATATACTGTTATTATTTTTAAAATAAAATATATATTAAAATATTATTTTAAGAAGAAAAGTTCAAATATTATTTTTTTTGCACATTTTACTATATAAATAAAAATATATGAAAGATGATATTTTTATACAATAACATAAAAAAAATAAATATTAGTCAGCAAAAAGATAATTAACTAATACTTGGAAAAAAGAAACAATACTTTAATAATAGCAGTACACTTTCTGATAGAACATTGAGTTTTTAGATGGTTCAAAGTATGATGCTTTCGTCCAACTTGTTATTTTGTTATTTTATATATGTATATATGTGGTACATTAATGTGAAATGAAAATTTTTTTGACTCATGGTATGAGGTAAATTGACAAGAATATAATAAAAATTATCAGTAACTTTATATCCACCGTAAGCACGGTAACTAGTATATCCACAGTAAGTGCATTATACAGTAATATACCACAATGTATTCAGAAAAAATTGCAAAAATTATGCATCATATATAACATACTCACAGTTAGAGGTATATCATGCAGTATATCATGATATTTAATACTATGCCTACGATTACAAAATCTTAGGACTATTAGGCATTTCCAATTTTTTATTATTCAGAAGTATCTATATAAATGTATAAAAAATGAGAATACATAGTTATCTAAGAGGATGAGAGCACATAGATATCTAAGAGAATAAAGTACATAGATATCTAAAATTTGAGATTACATGATCATTTCGTCCCAAAAATATAACAACATATTTTATTATGGACAATTTTAATTCTTTACAAAATTTCTATATTTAGTAAATTATTTTTATCACACTACCATTCTAACTATCATTTAACTATTCATCTTTTCTAACTTTCTCAATTTACTTGTAAAAAGTTAAGAGTAAAGTGAAAACAACACAAATTTTTTTCACCATTTTAGTCTTCGTGTTAAACCAAATGATTTGATAGATATAAAAGATAGGAAGTATTAAGCTAAGCGTTGTTGGTAATCTAGCTCCCTACATACTCTATGCACCCTAACAAGAACATGTGCTAGGACAAGAAGCATGGAGACTTGCAAAATATTCTTCAATACTTAAGTGGGTGTGAATTCTAGGTAAGATGTGAATATCAAGGAAGTGACCTCATACATCATAAATGAACAATGATAGCTATTATATAGACCTTGGAAGTGGTATCTTTTGGATTTAGGGCCCTTAGATAAGCCGACTATTTTTTGTACTGGATCATAGGATTAACGGGGCACCTACCATATGATGGGGCCCACAAGTAACCTTTTTCTCAAGGGAGGGTTGTAGGCCTTTTGTAAGAGTTTTAGTCCTTATATAGGCCATTTTGAACTTTAATATTTTGGGCTTTAAGTTAATTTGTGCCTTTTGGGCTTGTTCTACCATTAGGCCTGATTATTCAGTTTATTCGATTCAAACTGAACCAAAATTTTCAGCTTATTTGGTTTTTGATTTTTTATTATTAGAAACTGAATTAACCAAATTAGGGGTTGAGACCGAAATAAACCTGAATTGAAATATTTTGGTTTAGTTTGACTTAAACTGGAATAACTAAAATAAAAATATGTCTAGACTGAGTGATTAACTTGCAACAAAAAAAATGTAGGTGACTTAAAAAGCTATATAACAAGAAATACAAGACTTTTCTGGGGTTTACCCACATGACTTCTAAAACTCTTCTTTTTCCCAGATTTAAAAGAAGAACAGAACTGTCACACCAGTGGCTTTTTAAAATATACTTTTAAGCTCAATCACATGAATGCTGCACCAAGATCAAATACTCTCTATTGTTGTGGCTGATGCGCAGAGAAGAATCGAGATGGACATAGACCTTCTCGAGTCTCGATGATGTAGATGGTTGTGTGGTTGATGAGCGATGACTGATAGTGTGCGTTGCTTTAGGTTTCACAAGCTTGATTGAGGTCGATTGGGCACGAATCAGTAGCATTATTGGTGTCAATGTAAGAAGAGTGCCGCAGCCATCGAGTACGTGTTTGACAAAGAGACGAGTGTGTGCAAGAAAGAAGGCCGAAGGAGGCGTGGTGTCTACCTTTTTGGAGTTTGGTTTAGAGTGCATGTGTGGGTTAATTGGTTAGGAATTAGGATTAAATTTGGTCTGCTATCTAATTTGTGTGGCCCATTAACAGGTCAACATTTTGGGCTAGTATAGAAGGCCAAATATGTAAAAGAATATTTTGTCTTTTTTTGCTACCGAATAACCAACTGGCCTAATTGAAATCGAACCGAAATTAATCTTATTCGGTTTTAACTAACACCGAACCAAATTACCTAATCAACCAAAATTAAATTTTCTAATTTTTTTATTTTTCAATTTTTTTAGTTTAAACCGAGTAATGATCACCTTTGCCTACCACCATCTCCCTCAAAACAGAGGAAGGCATGGAGTGGCAATAGGAAGGGACCTTCTTACCATTGTCTCCCCAAGAATGAAGGGGCTTGAAATGAGAATAAAAATTAGGCTTTGCTACCACAATCTCTTAAGTTTTTTTTCTTAGCATATATTTTTTAGCCTTTACAAAGACCACATGACTTTATTGGGGTTGGGGGCCAAAATGGCAATACTCACCCAATGTTACTAGGTTAAAGCAACGCCAAAAGATCCAAACTGACTTATGGCTTGAAAGGGACCATAAGAACTAAGTCTCTTACAAAAGGCCCATGGCCTAGTCCCTTTAGAAAAGGTAACCAGTGGGCCTTGCCATCAAATAGGTGTTCCATTAATTCTCCAATATAGAGGATACGGAAATCGACCGTCTCATCCAATGACCCTAAATCTAAAGGATACCATTTTCAAGGCTTATAGAAAGGCTATAACTATTCATTGCTAAAGTATGAAGACACTTTCTTGGTAATCACGCTTTCCATAAAATTTTCACCTACTTGAGTGTTGAAGAATCTTTGCAGGTCTCCATACTTCCTCACCCACCGTGTGCTCATGTATGAAGACTCACTCTTTAGCATCAACGTATCATATTAAAGTCAGTGCATCATTAACATAATTCGAGTTGTATACCCTCTTGTAATAAAGTGCGGATCCCACAAGTCGAACCTATTGTTGGTTTTTCATGATCTACATTTTTTGTGAGCAAGGGGATACAATTTAGAATAGTGTCACCAACAGTTGAGAGTTCCTCCTAAGGGAGCAACCAAGATGGAGCAACTAAAGTTAGTATACACTAAAGGTTTTTGTGTCAAAGCTCCCCAAGTAGCCCACTAAACGATGTCTGAGGAGTCTATTTGTTTATGTACGTGTTGAACTGTTTAAAAAAGAAAGGATCGTGAAATGGACCCTAACACTGGCATGGCTATTGGTAATGAATAGTAGCATTTGTCTGGACCATGTATAGTACCAAAATGGGTCTAGAAGAGAAGACAATTAACAATGGCAGCATGCAAAAGCCAAAGCCAAATTCCTTTATCGGTGTCTTTTCTCCATGGTTTGCGGCATCTAATGGCATATTTGGAGCATTAATAATTATTAGCCTTTACATGACTGCGACAAAGTTTTCTTTTGGGGGAAGACCGTGACAAATTTGTCCTTAATTAAGCGCATCAACAGTTTATGGAAACAGTTAAGAATCTATAAGCAAGCTATTAAATATAAGCCCATTGATTTGATTATTTATTGCCACCCAATTAATGCATTATTTTTACATTTATATATGACTAGGGGTGATTGGTCAACCGAAAGGGAGGGTATTGTAGAGTTTTATCTTTTTTGTTGGGTTCAACAAGTTTCACATCGGCCAGCTGTGTGCTTTCCTGATATTATCCTTTACATTTCGTACTATTGTGTGCTGGTAAAAGTTTTAACAATGATACTTTTCACAACCTTTTTTCTTCGCATAAATATCCGAATTTTGCTATAAAGAAAAAAATTTACTAAATCGTACGTGTCCTTGTATGCAGAAAATTATTAATTAAGTTATCATTTTTTTTCATTAATTAAGTTTTCATTTTTATTATGAACTAACTAGACTATGATATGTCAAAGTTAGTGGAGTTATTGTAAATGAAACTTTAACATATGCATATGTAACAATCTTTTGATAAGATTTATTCTTTTGCGTTCCTAATCATGAAAATTATCTTAAAAATTCACTTTAACCATGTTTGGCTTTAACTGAGATATTTTTTACAACAATAATCATCAAAGAAGATCATATAGGAAGGTTGTCAAAACTCAAAATCGAAATTTTACATATAATTATTTTTATTTTTTTTATGAACAATAATTGTTGAATAGCGACCAGGTTGTAATTGTAATTCTAAAATCTAATTAAATTTTTTTTTCTATTTCAGATAATAAAATCTAAGATTTAAATCAGTATTTTGACAATCTTAATTATTTGTGAAATAGAATAGATTTAAAAAAAAAAAAAGACTTTTGTTGAAGTGAAAAAAATCGGACAAAAACTTCACCATGTGCGAGCCAACCAAATTGGGTCACTCGAAAAGCAAAGAAGATGTGGTCCATGAGAAGAAATGAGGGATTTGGGCGGTGTGCGGGGGGACCAAAGCTTCACATATCCTGTTTGAAAATTGACACAAATTTGGCCTAAATTGAAAATTTGGACACTTTGTTGACAATTTTTTTGACCAGAAAGTACCCAAGAATGCTTCAAGAGAAGAACGAGATCCATTAAAAGAGGTGCAAGAAAGGAGGATATATGCTTCTGTTGGACTCATCAGTCATCATTCACCGTCAGAGTTTTCAAATTTCTACCGGAGTTTTTGTTTTTGTTTTTTAATTTTTAGTAGAGGAAAAAAGAAAATAAAATAAAATAAAAGGAAAAAAAAACTTCTGAATGTTCATAAAAAAAAAATAAAAGAAAAGAACTGTACCAAAAAAAATAAAAAAAGGAAAGAAAAGAAAAGAGAAGAGCTTTAAATTCTTGTTGGGAAACTTACATTTACCCCATGAGGTTTGTCCTAATCTACAGTTTGTCACCTTTATTTTTAAATACCTACATTTTGCCCTCTATTTCTTTTACATTGTCCGATAACAACTTCTAAAATTGTAATTTAAACTATACAATAGTTATCTTTCAGTAATTTTGATCTTTCAAATATTTTTTTTATAGGTAATAGACATTTTAAGTTATCAATTTTTCTTTTCTGTAAATATATTTTTCTCTCTATAAATACATATCAGTATATTTTAAAAGTCAGTTAACTGTGAAAAAAATATCAAAAATCTTGAAATTACTGGAATATGGTTATCAGATGGTTTAAATTAGAGTTTCAAAAGTTGTTGTTGGACACTGTAAAGGAAGTAAGGGGTAAAATGTAGGAAAATAATTGGTGCAAAGTGTAGGTTAGATCAAACCACAGGAGGCTTTTTGTAATTTCTCCATTCTTGTTTCTGGGAACAGCTTTGAGGTTGGGAGAGCAGAACCAGGCAGATTTGTTTTTACCTTGCATCTGCAGTCACTTTCAATTTTGTCTTGCTCAACATTTTTTATTTGTTTTGTCATCTGGCTTTCAATAACTTGGATAAATTGCTTCACTTGTGTTATCTCCGCTAAACAAGGAAACGATCCAAAAAAAAAAAATGATGATACCCGCAAACAATAAATTGGGCCCCCAATAACACAATGGGGCCTCTAGGTCCATCAAGCCATGAAGCCCGCTCTCCTTTGTACATTAATTATACTAGAGATATGCGTAATCGATTAAGTACAAAACACTATTTGTCCCGATGTTATTTGAGGCAGTACGGTTGTGTTAGAATATTAGTAAAGGAAATGGAGCATCTTGGTCGCGTTTATCCTTGCGCATCAACAAGCAGAACTAGCTTTTCCTTCTTAGCTCCCTTTTGCTCAACATTACATAATAAAAAAAAGAATGTAAGTTTTTTTATTTTCCTTGACAGTGATAAAGCTAGACACTGAATTTTTCCAGAACTCCTAGATTATCTAGTTAGTAATTTTAATCATTAGGAATTTTTAGGATGTTAGATTATCTAATTAGTGATTCTAATGCTAGCATTTTATTTTGGAATTCTGAGACATATATGTGTGTGAAAAAAAAAGTACAAGTAGTCATATAATATTTTTCCAAACATTATGAGATTAATTAAGAACTTAAATTATGGTAATAACGATTTTAATTACGGGCATTTTGTTAACATATATCATATTTTTCTATTCTGTTTTAATCAGAGTAATTATTATGTACACCTGGTACAAAATTGTGTCTCGAATAAATTTAAGAAAGCGTTGAAAAACGTTAGACTATTCAATATTCAATGGCTATTTTTATCCATTCACATTAAATTTGTTTATACTGTTTTTCTTTCGATTTGCGTGTGATATTCAATTAATATGGAGATAGTAAACCATACTTTGAAATAAGTAAGGAGAAGTATAATGGAAATGAAAAATCGAATTGGGAATCTATAAAAAAACACACACACACACTAACTGGGAAAGGACATTATTAGTCCATGAATATACATATCGGCATCTTCTAAAAAAAAGAAAAAAAGAAAAATAGATCTGATATATACGGGTCCATGAGCAGGCCCAGATGATTTAATTGGACTTATAGGGCCCAGAGCCCAACTTTGTTTCTTATTCCCACTGTCCAACACACCTGCTAAGGCCTAAATAAGAAAAGGAGTGGTTACCAAGGTATCAGAATCCCTTCATAACGGGATTCCCTAAATAAGAAAAAATTGATGAAAATATACAAAATGTGAGAGCTACGTAACCAACAGAGACAAGCAGAAGTCAGATGCGTTGTTGCCATTCTTTACCTCCCATAGGTATATATACCTCAGTAACTCGCATTCCAAAAGCAAATCAACCGGCCTTCTAATTTCAAATTGAATCCTTCTAAGCCGATTCATATATATACACCATAGTTGAACTCGGTTAAAAGAATTTAAAGAATTGGTAAGATGAACAAAACAAACAAAAACAAAAAAACCACCAGATTATAGACTATCCATAACCAGAAGTATGAACCTCTTTTATAGGGCTGCTGGAACCAAAAGAGACTGCTGGAGTGTGGAATGTCGCCCAAGGATTGGTGGTTAAACTCGGATGGTTGAACGGTCCGATGGTATTGAGACCGTCAGCTGATCTATACTTTCCAAAGGCAGTTTCCGAAGGACTACACTCCAGAGGACCATTAGGTCTGTCATGACCACCATTCATTTCTCCCAAACCTTTTCTGCTGTTACTGAATCCAGCATCAGGTCTTTTGTGTATCTGTTGCTTCACAGATTCCTGTGACATGAACCAGAAGAGAGAGACAGAGAGAGACTTGAATCACGAAACAGATAAAACATCAAAAGCTGCCTCATTGTACTTAACGAGAAGTAGCTTTGGCAATGTCGAATTAAGAAGGGGAAGTTCATATATTACACGATATGAAATTAAAGAAATGCTGATGGTACCTCTTGGTGTTGGTCCAGCGCAGGACTGCGGGATGATGCTGTTAACTGGAATTCATCACGCGATGATGGCCAGGTGTTCATTATTTGGTGTGATTCATTCATGTCACGTATGCAGTTATCTGGATAGCCAAGTTGTGAGAATTGGTTTCCGCCAACCCAATTTTCATTACCCTTCGGTGGCCAAATATTAGACAGTGGAGAATGATCATGAGCCAGAAGGTAACATGAGCTACGGTGCTCCTCCCTGCAGATGGTGGGAGAGACATCCCACTGGCCTCTTGAAAATGACCTAAAACCAACTGGTTGCCTGTTCTGAAAGAAATAAGACGATCTGGTATGGCATTGGCTGATAAAAGGTCCATATTGAAGGTTTGCTTTCCCCCAAGAAGCAATGTCAGGGGACAGTTCCCTGTCGGTATGTCCCAGATAATGTGTCATTGCCCAGTTTTCAATAGTTATTCCTTGTTGATATGCAAGGTCCATTATCTGCTTCTTTTCAAGTCCTAACCCCATGATGAAGTTCCAAAGATTTCTTTGTGCCTCACGTTGATTTTGGATGATTTGATCCCTCATTGCCATTTCAAACTGAAGCTCGGTATTAGCCATCCCCTAGATCAATGAAACAAAATGTAAGGCTCTGATGGATGCATTTACAGGTGGATCCTTGCCTCATACATAGGATAACACTCTCGCAGACATATCAGCAAATCAGGTGGAAAACCAGATATACTTACCAGGAGTCTGTATTGACTGAGTATGCGCAAATAGGTCTTGTTGCCATTGTTACTAGTGGCATCTTCAATCATACTTTGAAGCTGGCATCGCTGTTTCTCATTGGCTTCAATTTCCTGTACGACAAAGCTGTTAATATGGGAACACATATCAGAGCATATTAATGCATACAGACAAAGAATGACCTTTTGGTAATTAATTCCGGTCTCATCATTGTCACGAATGTTATCAAGAATATCTTGCCTCCTTGCTCTCAAAGGCTCCAAAACTGTTTCATCCTTTTTAAACAAAAAACAAAAAACAAAAATGGGAAGTTAGAAACTACAATTAGGACCAGTTATTACGAGTGCCAAAGGTTTAAATACAATTACACTCTTCCCTTGGGTTTGTTAAATTATGAGAGCTGACAAAGGCAGATTCCTAAATTCATGTCCTAACGAGCACTGAAATATAAAAAGGTAAAACTAACCTGTTGTTTTGTGATAGCATCATCAAGATGCTGAAGTTCGGTACGATTATGAAGGTTAGTTTCCTCGAGTTCATACAATGCTTTCTGTAAGTTTATTCGTTCCTGAACATTCTCACTGATTTCATGGCTCAGAACATTTAAAAGAGAAAGCTCATCATCTGCCGTAGTTTCAGAAGGTTTGACACTCAGCTGCGATTCTTTTTCAGCAAGTTCTTTCTTCAGTCGACAAACTTCAATCTATATATTCAACAGTCACTTCAAATAAGCAGACCAAAGCCAAAACCACTATGTAACTGATGGATATAAAGGTAAAAGCATACTAGCCGGTACTCAGTTTAGCACTAAAAAGGAAAAAGTAAATGTAGAATTGAACATTAAAATCTATCAAATAGCTTACCTGAAGACTGTCAATCATCCTCTGGTAATCTGACACATGTGTATCAATTGTGCCAATATTTTTCTGAAATTGAAAAATAAAAAAGTGAATCAAACAAGAGGAGGTGATAATAATAAAAAAAGAACATGAGGGAATCTATAGAGGAAACGCAGGAAAAGACCACAACTTACGCAGCAATATGTAGGGATAAGAAAACTGACCTGTATGTGTGTCTTTATTTCTTTTGCTCTGTCAGCATATTTCAATGTATTCACAGTGTGATGATACTGAATTGACGCAGGAGATATAGTAGCAACCATCACTGTTTGAGAATTACCACTCAGACCATCCTTGAGTATTCTTGTTAGTTTACTATTGCGATATGGTACATATGCAAGACCCTTTTTTTGTTGCTTCCCCAGAGCATTAATGCAGTTCGCTAAAGCAAGAAGGGAACGATTGATATTAGCTCCATCCCTGAGCTTTTGACCACCACTATTTGTTTCAGAAGCTCTTTCGCTGCCTGCAAGATCAACGAGTGCAAGCTTACCTCTCATCACTTGATTTTTGTACTTATTTTTTTCTTTTCTTCTTACTACAATCTCCAAAACTGCGTGTGACCTGGTTGAATGAAGATGATCAAGTATAGGAGCATTAAACAAAGGCTACAATGTAAGATGATTACGTATAGGATCATGAAACAAAGGCTACAATATGCTTACACTGAAAACAAACGGCTTTGAAAAAATTATTATGGTAAAGATCGTATTTTGTTCCACTCTGTGATGTGAGATTCTTTTTTTCCAACACGAACATATGAAAGCTTAGATCAGCTTCCCAACAAAAACAAATTTAAGCACCATATATCAAACACTCGAAGTTCATAACAGCTTGTAGGCGTATTAAGGCTTAGCATTTCAGTCTCAACTTAAATTTTGCAAAATTGAAATTTCTGCTTTCTTTAGAATGCAGAATCATTATCTTTAAGAAAAGGAAAGACCAAGAAAGAGAGAGAGATAGAGATGGCTGATGGCTCTAGGTTAGACAGAAGCAAGTGTCAGAAACCATAATAAATGAAAACATACAATGCATCTCAAAAGGAAATCTAATAGTTTTATAGGGAACTTAGGTAATGCTTACTGACCGTGAGGATGTTGCATTAGCCTCTGTGCTTTCTGTTTTCCTTCGACTATTGCCCAGATTTAGTAGTTCAAGAATCTTATCAGTTGAATTAACCTAAACAAAAGTAACTTCAATGTAAAGCTTATTAATCATAGAATTCATTTGAACTGGATAACTTATTTCAAAAGGATGATCTTTTACTATAATTCAGGCAGTTGCTTAAATTTAACCTTCATTTACATATTGTCAAACCTAGTGGTTTATTAAGTTGAATGCAAGAAACTATACGAAGAGATGCCAATGAAGCCTTTAACTTTTTACTTCTAACAGTAACAAAGGCCAACAGCTCAGAACAGAATACATCAAAGCCATGCCCCGTAACAATAGGAAGCAGCAAGGTTAAAAGAGCATTAGTCTGATTGAAAAGGAGAGCAAAGTGTTACATGCCTAACCTAGGTCAAGATAAGTTAATTTCTCCGCATAAAAGATATTCTGATCTTCGGCAATGGAAGTCACCCCCAAGAAGCATCAGCAACAGAATCATATAACCATCCTAGAGAACAGAACCAAAATACATTCAAATTGCGAGGCCTTTCTTTGTATTATTATCTATTAGATGATATTTTAATCAAATCTACGTAGATAGGAATCTAACTATATCCTATTTAAAGCACTGTGAAAGATCATGCATTTAAAAGAATTGGAACCATGGCTCTACTCAAAGTAATAAGGAAGAGGCTGGACCTTGATACGTCTTAAACCAGCAACAGTTATTCCATGCTCAGGATCCTCTCTAAGTTCCAGATGACCAGATGATCTTTCAAGTAAATCATAGATAACCTAGAAAACAAGAAAGTTTAACAAGTGTAAGAAATGTAGAATTTTAAGCGTGTTTGGAAACAATAAGACTTGCTTCTGATTAATAGTGCCCTACCTCATTGTATACTTCAAGGTAAGAACAAGTAACTTCAAAGTCATCAGAGCTCTTGCAACCACTGATAAGATCAAAAATAGTACGCAAACTCAGAACCATGAGTCCAGGATCTTTCTTTGTCCCAACCATGGTATATGTCTTGCCACTGAAAATTTGTAAATTTATTGATTTAGATAAAATCTGATCATAAATGCCAATAGAAAAAATGGTGGTAATCTCCATAACTAATTTTCAAAATTTTCCTAGCCTTAAAGTTCCATTTTTGGTGGTATAAAAGAATCTGGTTGATTCTTAGTTTAGTAACCTCAGTATGACATGGTTAACCCACTAAGACTGCTTTGCATTCAAATCAGAGGGGAAAACACACACACACACAGGGGGAAATGACAGAAACTATCAAACCAGAGTCTCAGGGTACTCCAGCTAGCATGGGTCTTTCCTTGCCTGTGTTAATGGTGCCGGAACCAGACACTTAAAGTCTGTAATTGGACTAATTACCATAAACTGTGTACATTACGAATGATAAGATTGATTAGAGAAGCAGGTTATAGAAACATTGGCCTGCGGGCAACATGGTATAGAAGAAGCAACCATCACAGTGCAAAAAACAGAAAAAAGTAGAAATACTTATACTTGTTAGACATGGCAATAAATAACAAAAGGTTTCCAGTAGTACCTTCCAGTTGAACCATAAGCAAAAACAGTAGCATTAAGGCCTTGAACAACTCCAGAGATTACAGATGATATGCATTTTCGGTAGACATCCTGCTCAAAAAAATATAAACTTGTTCATGAGTCAGGCGATCATCTGAAAAGATAAAATCCCAAACAAACTAAAATGCGTAAACAAGTTTTTGTTTCTTCATTTCCAAATGACTTGAAAATCTAGCACAAAGGAAATCAAAGACCAGAAATCTGACCGAATTTGTAGACTCAGGACTGAACGCATGATCGAAGCAATACTTCCTTTCTTTCGTCCGATTCTGAACGCGATCAAGATAGTCCTTAGACAAGTCAGGATCCAACACAATCACCTCCTACGAGCCAGAGAATTTCAGCTCCCAAACAACAAAATCTTCCAAAGGCCAAAAAACAAAAGGAGTTGGAAAAGCAAGAAACATAAAGCCATGTAATGACCTTGCTCTCGTTTACTCGAACAATTTCACGATCCCCCTCTCTCTCCGTCAACGGCCTACACTTGACAGCAACCTGAAGTACCGGAAAAAAGCAAGCTATAACAGAAAATTGAAGGAAACAGATTCGAAAATCAGCCAGAAGAAGGAGGAAGGACCGAACCAACCGTGAGCGTTGTCGTCTTCTTCGTAGCCGGAGCTCTGATCGTCGGCATTGTCGCAAGCACATCGATTCCACACCAAACTGCAGCCAAGCTTCTTCTGCAACTGCGAACTAGCTTCAAGCTTCCAAACAGACAAATTAGAAGAAAACGGGAGAAAAAATTTGCAGATATTGCAGGAACCAGCAATTCGCAGCTCTCTTCAAGTTTCTGGAATTTGAAATTTTCTCGTTTCAAACAAAGATTACAAATTAAAATATTGCATTTAAAATTAAAAGGGATATAACCGAAGAAATCAATGCGAATATGGTAGTGAAGAAAAAAACGCGTAATGTTAATAACATGAATAGAATAAATGTTTAATTCTCTAATTGGTACTGAAATGTTAAAATACGACCTTTCAGCCCCTAAACTAAAGTTGATACCCAAACAGCCTCTGGACTTCCAAGCCTTTCCCCAACTGGCCCCATAGTCTATGGAATAAAATACCTCGGTATATCACTTATCATATACCGCTTACCATGAGTAAATGGTACGTGGCATACATATTTTCACATTTTGTCGTTTTTTTGTATGAAATACCACAGTATACCGTGATATTCCGCAGTGTTTTACTTTCACATACTAGTAATTTTTTATTTTTTTATGTACGTTTTGTCAAAAAACCGTGATGTATCATAAATACCATAAGGTAGGTACTGCGGTATTCTAGCAGACATGTGTGAGACATTTTTTTGATCATTTTACATCAAAACATCATACATAAATATATAAAACATTAAAATATAATTAATACACATATTTTACCATAAATATTTACTTTTATTTTTGGTTTTTATTTGGGTATTAGAAAATGTATTGTTATTATTAAAATATTGTTTTTTTCCCTTGTATCAATAAATTAGTTTTTTTACTGAATAATATTTATTTTTCTCTATATATAACATTTTTTTATATTTTTTGCATAAAAAAATCTTCTATCATATATAATTTATTTATATTTGACAAATTATGATGAAAAAAGTAGAATCCATATAAAAATGTGCAAAAAAATTTATTTAATTTATTTAATCATTAAATAATTTTCTAACATTTATTTTTTTTACAAAAACAGTAACGGTATACTGTACGATATACTGTGTGATATAATTTAAAAATATGATGTGCAATATAACTAGCAATAATAGTATTCAACACCTTGATTGGCCCATCTATTGTAGCAAAAGGCAATGCCTTGGATAAGGATGGTAATGGCTCAGACCAAGCAGGAGTATCCCTTATCTGCCATTCGTGCTTACGGGTTTTTGCTTAACCATGAATTGGCAAATATTCACTAGCAAGTGAAAATTTTCACATGTACCCATTATCTACAGGTAAAACGTACCCACCTGATTTCTCTATCAAAATTACAAACTTTATGGGTTCGAAGTTTATTACTTCAGAGTTTATCATTTTTGCAAACCGCCATTGCTATGCAAGTAGTCTTACTATTGTTATGTGCTCAAAGCAGTGACCTCATTTAGCACAAGCTCGTTGAAGGTCGAGAAGATTATGTTTAATGGGACAGATATGAAAAATATTTAAATTACACATTTCACAGGTATGATGAATAGGTAGGATGAATTTATCCGTCATGAATATCCTAAATCTGTTATTCAGCCATAACTGCCAGATGAGTATGCTTTGTTACTCATGTCCGCCCAATTGCTAGTATTTTTACCCATTTACCTGCCTGTTACAGATAGATAATTTCTAGATTGCTAGTATTTTTATCTGTTTACCTACCCGTTACAGATGAATACTTCTGGTTAACTGATCCCCCTGGCCCCCATAGGTAGCACCAATTTGGGTTCAATCATTTCAATTGGACCATTTTGATCAATCTATTTCCTAAAATTGAAGGGAATTTTTAATTATAGAGTGATAATTTGATCATAAAACAATAAAAATTTTTGTTCGCCACCCAAAGTTTATACATAGCCCAGTCATGACGACAACAATTGCTTCTGTGGGTGGATATCCTGATTCCTGAGGCCAGTTTTGTACAATTTTGGAAGTTCAATGACTATCTGGAACTGACTTTAGTTTAGGACAAAAAAAATGTCAGTTTTGTAATAGTTAGAGGCCTGCTGGTGATTTAAGCCTAAAGTAACTTGAGAGCGGGAAGGTAGCCGAAGCAACGTCCAAATTATGCAATAGCCCTCAATCTTCTTGAATAATTTCTTTTCGTCTCTGACGTTGATTTGTGTCATATACGACCGGGAATTCATTCTTATGGAGTTGAAATCATTGTTAATGATAACAATGTCTTAATGTCCACAAGAAATTTCATACGAAGTTATGGTAAAAAAGTATTAATTCAATATTTAGTTTCATTAACTATCTTATAATTAGAAAATTCAATTACTTTAGTTAGATAAAAAGCCAAAAACTATTTACAAAACCGTTTTACATATCAAGTGCCATCATAAACTAAAGCAAATCGAACAAGTCCATATAAGTCTTTGCACCCTTGGCGGGATGGCAAATGCTTTGCCCTACCATGCAAGTGAGGAGTGTCCCTTGCAGTTTAATTACCAGCTGGGCTGAGCTGGCCATGGGGAACTATATCTATATGAATGATTTATATGTTAATCTAAACCATATATTCATCACCCAAAAATGTAAGGGAGTGGCAGATTTGGGAGTGGTTGACGGCAGCAAATTGTTTCTGCACAAAACGTGATGACAGTTACATGTCCACCCGCCGGGACGTGCAGGGAAGTGAATTAGGCCGGGACCCCAAAATGAAGCCGTTAGGTGATGGGCATCATTGTCTACTTTCATTACATAATAATATTACAAGCATCTATTAAAGTAAATTTTTTCAAGCACCCAAGGAAAATTGCAAAAACCCTCCTGTGGTTTGGTCTAACTTACATTTTGTTCCTCTATTTTCAAAAACCTACATTTTACCCCATGAATCCTTTACAGTGTCCGACAATAACTTCTAAAACCTTGATTTAAACTGTCTGGTAATCATGTTTTAGTAATTTCAAATTTTCTGATATTTTTTTCACAGTCAATTGACTTTTAAAAAATATTAAGATGTATTTACAAATAAAAAAATACATTTATAGAAATAAAAAATTGATAATTTAAAATGGCTATTAACTATAAAAAAAATATTAGAGAGATTGAAATTACTAGAAGATAACTATCGTATAGTTTAATTATAATTTCAGAAGTTGTTATCAAACAGTATAGAAAATATAGGGGGTAAAGTGTAGGTTTTTATAAATAGATGGGGGTAAATTGTAGGTTAGAACATGCCTAATGAGGTAATTGTAAGTTTTCCAAAAATATAAAAGATTGGTTAGTTAGAGAATAAGTTAAAATGAAGTCGCACTATTTTGCTCCAATCATTTTCTATCTTATGACTATAAAAGAATCGTAAAATTATTTAAACTTCTAGCATTTTTGTATTGCCCACGATGGAGACGATCAAGAGAATCTCCCTAAGAAGTACGTGCAAGATTTTGTTTATCTTAAGAAATAATATATGGCCGAAGATCACTACAAACCTGAGTTGAAAAATCAAATAACAAAAGCCTTCAAATACTTTTGAAATTTGCAATTACAAAACAACCCTTAATTTTTATGTAAAAGTACATTTCGCCCCTTCTACTTTGAAACCTCAACTTTTTCCCACAAAGAAAAAGTAGATTGTTTTGCATTTAAATTGAGGAAAAAATTGATAATTTAAACTTTTCACTAATTGTAAAAGTATTTTTAAACACTTTAAATCAATAGGAAGACATGTAGTACTAAACAGTTTAAAGTAGAATCTGAAAATTTGACGTCAACAACTAACATACATGGTTAAAGTGTTCCAAAAATATACACAGTTAAAGGGAGAAAAAAAAGTGCCCACATCCAGGAGTAAAGTGTAGGTTTAAAAAACAAGAGCAAATTACATTTTCAAAAAAAAACTTGGGTTAGTTTTTTGCAATTTACCCTTTGGAAATGAACTAAATCAAGCCCTGACTCTTGATTATTGCTCTCTTTTTATTATAATAAAATAATTGGTCCTGCACGTAGAAATTGGTAAAAAAATAATTAATATTTGCTAGCAAAAGCATAGATCCGACATGAAAGAACACCAGTACAATATGTAGCGATCATGGATCAGGAAAGATTTATTTATACGAATTTTTTTTTTGGGCCAAAGTTTATAGAAATGAAATTTGAGACGAGCAGATTCGTCTATGTATAGGTGGGAGGATTTGGAATTTTCAGTTGTTGAAGGGCTTAAATAGTCTCGGCATGTAAGTTCGGTCTGTAGTTGTGTTAGGAAAAGGATGAAGTTGGCGTAGTTTATTAATGCACAAAAACGATTACGAAAAAAAAAATTAATGTCCAAAAGAACTACTATAAAATCTATATAACATGCTGTAAAGGACGTGAGGTGGATTGAGGGCGTGACAACTGGCATAGACGGATCCACATGTATTATAGTGGGGTCCATGGACTCATTACAATTTTTTATTTCTTTAAAAATATTAAATAATTTTTAGATGGATCCCATTGAAATTTGTTGAATAAGTTCATAAATTGAATAAAATGAGGATAATAAAATAAAAAATAAATTATTAGAATTATTTTTTCTATAGATAAATTAAAATTAAATTAAATTTTCATATCTTCTTTCATAAAAATGTTGTATATGAAAAGCTAATTACATTACATATAGGCCCCATAGGAAAAAATTTATAAATCCGTCCGAGACAGCCGGCCTTTCAAAAGTGTCTTTGTTCGCCTTTAAGATGTTTTGTGAAACGGTGTCGTCTTTTATCATGCAAAAACACCAAAAGGCTCTTTTGTTCACTCAACTACTCAAGTACTTGAACTACTCCAGTAGGCTCGCTGGCTGAAGGGCTTTTTGTGCGGTTCTTGTAGGTTTAGGCCAATTCGTTTCGTCTAAAGTCAACTAACTTTTTTATTTTTTTTACGTGAAATCAATTTCATTTGAAAGTCAATGTTATGTAGATGCAATAATCAATTTGAAAGTAAATTTTTAGGATGTTTTTAAATTTTTATGAATTTTTCTTTTTTAAGACTTGAAAATAGAAAAATTCATAAAAATTTAGTAAGATTATAAAAATTATATTTTCAATTGATTATTGTAGCTACATAATATTGGCTTTTAATTAAAATTAGTTTCAAGTAAAAAAGATGTAAAAATAAGAAAAAGTCATTTTGTAGTCAATTGACTAAAGTTAAAACGAATTTTGTAGTCAATATTGGCTTTATCCCGTTTTGCTGGAGTTCTCAGTTTGTGTTCATTACAAAAAAAAAATTGTATATTTAACTCAGGGGTAAATTCTATTTATGGTCCCTAACCTTATTCCATCATCCTAAACGGGTCTTTAACCTTCATTTTATCATCTTAAAGTTCCCAACCTCCCTATTTCTGTCTCAATCGTCATCCTTTCCATCATTTTCATGGTTAACTTTGACAGAATTTTTATGGCAAATGCCAACATTAGTCTTATACTTTTTTATTCCTACTTAAATAACCATCAAATTAATAAATTTATCACTACAACCATCATCTCCCCCTTTCTTCCTCCCTCACCATCTCAGGCCACCGGATTAAGTGGGGATAATTTCATACCAAAAGGGCACCGACCTCAATGAGCTTGGGGATGAGGTGGCCGCTGAGGTGGAGGGCGACGAGGGACTTGAGGGCGCCGATAGGGACACCGCCAATGAAAAGGGCAGGGGCAACGTGATGGTCGTCTTACAGGGAGGGAGGCAATCTCGTCGTCGTCGAGCTTGATGACACTGGGGTGGACACGGTGGCAAGGAGCTTCTTCATGACGTGGCACATGCAGCAGGCAAAGTGGCTAAAGATGATGACGGGGTGCTAAGAGATCATGTGGCAGATTCGGGTCTCCGGCGGCTTAGCCTCATTGATGAAGAGGGTGGTGGATGAAAGAGGTGGAGGCGGCATGATCGGATTGAGTTGCAAGGCGTCATTTTGGCAACTCCTGAGGCCTTGCATCGCAAGAGAGAAAAAAATGAGTGTGTCTACACTGGAAACCGCTGGAAAGAATAAAACATGGTGAAGCAAACAATCGGGTTCAATTGAGGTGCCGCCGGAGATGGTGAGGGAGGAAGAGACAAGGAGATGATGGTTGTAGTGATAAATTTATTAGCTTGAGGGTTATTAGAGTGGAAATGAAAAAATGTAAGACTAATGTTGACATTTGCCACAAAAATTCTGTCAAAGTTAACCAAGAAAATGACAGAAGGATGATGATTGAGATAGAAATAGGGATGTTGAGGACTTTAAGAGGACAAAATGAAAGTTAGGGACCCGTTTAAGACGATGTGATAAGGTTAGGGACCATAAATAGAATTTACTCTTTAACTCAGTTATAAGCCTTGACAAATATTATGACACAGGTAAATTTTTAAAAACCAATTTTTTTGTAATTGACACATAAATTGTAAAAACCAATTTTTTTGTAATTGACACATAAATTGAGAGCTCCAGAAAAACATGTCAAACTCAATTTCAAAAAGTTAAAAAATATCATCAGGTCTTTGACTTAGGTCCTGTTTAGCATTAGCGTCAGCGATTAGCGTTACAGTTTTGAAAAAGCTATCAAAGGGTAGCTTTTAGCTTTTAGTTTCAGCGTTTTCATCTCAACCGTTAAATAATTTATCCAAAACTCTAACGCTGATGACAAAAGCTGTTCCCAAACAGGGCCTTAGTGGTTAACGGGCAGAGGGATATGGGGGAGGTTAGGAGTTTAAACCCTAACCTCATCATTTCATCATATAAAATGCCCTAATGCCAGTTCATGTGATTTACGAGTCTTGAAAAAGTGAATATTCTCTCATTCCCTTATATATAAGTATCTTTTAATTCTTATACTTTATATAGATGCTTCTAATTCAAATGCTAAACTTTCATATGTTCAACTGAGAGCCCCAAAAACTTAAATTTAATTAATAAAAGGTATTTTTAATGTAAGCACACATGAAACTTTATTAAGAGTAATACTTCCAACAGTTCGAAGTTTTGAAACTTCGGATTTTAACAATAATAATGTAATTTCCAGCTTCATGACAAAGGTAAAAAAACCTTTAGTTTATTATCGTATTTCCATTGACTAAACTCTATGACGATTCTGATTAAAAATATAAAAAGGTGGAAGTTTTAACTAAACTAAAGTTCTATCATTGATTAGTCTAGTCAGAATAGCGGGGGCCTTCAATTGAGTACAACCAAAAGGAGTCTTTTAATTGATCTTTTTCCATTGCTGAGGCCTTTTTTGCACTTTTGCCGCCTTCAAATGATTTTCTGACTTAGGCCGGAGGCCATTAGGTATCGTTGACCAATTTAAGGTTACAATATAAATATTAGAATCTTTCGATTTTACCATGTGAGATAGGAGGTACTATTCAATTAGATTCTATAATTACAACTAACAATCCTAATCTGATTTTACAATTGCGATTCATAAAAAAATTAAAAGCAATTTATCAAAATAAAAAAGAATTGGAGCACTTTTAGCAAGAAAATCCGGCTACTTAAACCTTGATTTATACGATCAATTACCGGCTCCACAATGTTTTCTTTTATTATTTTCCTCCTTCCATCATTATAATCACCGAAGAGAATAATCAAACAAGTAAGACGGAGTATAATACAAAGCTATCAAATACTTTTTGGAAAGTAAAAGTCTTAAATTTTCTACTAATATTTAGGTTGGACCACGGATCTGTTACTATGATTTTTTTTATTTTTTTACTCAATCTCCAACTAATATTTTAAAATAAACTCAAATATGCCTCTACCAATTAAAAAATAATGGAATGCGTAAAAAGTAACAAATTTTACAATTTCAGGATAACAATGTTACTTTTAAAAAACTTCAAGAGCCATAAGTAATTAGACCCATCTCCAATGTCAGGGATTTAATCGGCCACCTCCATGGCCAGCCCAATGCTCTGCATCTTTGCAACCAAGGCAAAGGTAGTGGCTGGAGAAGCTCCAAATGGTAGCGGTAGTGGTGACGTTTGAAAGTGAGAGAAACTAATTACCTAAGATCTTTTGAAACTTGTTAAAACTTCCATTATCATTATAAAATTTCAAAACTTGTTACTTTTAACATTTTCTGTTAATTTTTTAATGGATAATGGCATATTCATTTCCAATCTAAAACTTCAGTGACATATTTGAGCCAATTTTGAAAAATTAATGAGAGATTGGGAAAAAAAAAACAATAGTAGTACATCCATGCATTGACCTAAACATTAATGGCAAATTTTGGACTTTTGCCCTTTTGGAATAAGACTTCAAAACTTGGAACCAAAGTCTATGGAACCAAAGTCTATGGCTACTAGAAGTTTAGAGTTTATTGACAATATTCTAGCACCCTCCCATACGAATGATATTATAAGCATAAACAAATTGAGCTCCAGAAATATTCATATTCAGGAATGTGAACTTGACAATTCGTGATCGTCATACACATAACGGCATCGGATATGCTCCAAGATTATATGGCTAGTTATTATATTATAAACATATGTCTAATTAGACATACTAATATACATCTAATCATTCATATATAAACCCACTAATTATTCCAAAATTTTACAGAATTGCCTTTACAAAAAAAAAATTGAACTCTTTTCAAAAAACGTAGCTCTTGTTGTCGCCTCCCATCACCATTCTTCTCACTCCTCCAATTGTAACATTCAAATCAGGGCTTCTCCAATCGCTCGCCATCTTCAAATCAGAGCTTCTCCGTCAATCATTGTCTTAGATCGCCACTTCTTAGGTGATCATCGCCTCAGATCGTATTGTCACTGTTGCCTTTAGATCTCATCATTGCCGATCGTCGCTGCCTCCAAATCACATCTGTCATCCCTCATCCCTATATCTCGTAGTCGTCGATCACCTTCAAATCATGCCATTAAGGCCTCAAAACTGCGTCAGTAGTTACTCTAATTTAGATCACATCATCATTGCCTCTGGATCATATCGTTCATCATTTGTCTCCATCGTCTTCGCCATAGGTTTGTCCACATAAATAATCTACAGAAGTGCCGAAGGCAATATGAAAAAGTAATTGAAATAATATGTGTAAGTGTCCGAAGAAATATGTAAATGTGTCTAAAGAAATATGTAGTCATTTTATTTTCTTCAAATAATATGTAAATCAAAAAAGTGTTTGTAGGAATTTTTGAAAGTGTGTAAAGTAATATGTTAAACTATCTAAATTAATATGTAAAAAGCGTATAAAGCAACATACAAAAATTTTACTTCGTCCAAAAATAAAAGTATCTGAGAAAATAGGTGAAAGTCTTTAAAACAATATACGATGTACAAGTGTCTAACGAAATAAATGAAAGTGTCTGGAAGTAATATGTAAACAATTTATTATCATGAAAAGATAAAAGTATCTAAAGCAATAAGTAAAATTGTCTGAATGGTATATTTGCTCTTTTTAGAAAATAAGTGTCTGACTGAAATATGTAAAAGCGTATATATAAATGTGTAAAAGTGTCTCAATAGAAATGTAAAAATGTCTAACACAAATATTTTGTTTTCCTATGAAACAATTACAAAAAATGTCTAAATAAATAGATAAAAGTGTATATATAAATATGTAGATGAAAATGTAAAAGTATCTGATGCAGATAATTTATTCCGAAGTGCATCATCTTCCCCACCACTTACATATCACGGATCATTGTCTTTCAAATCTCTCTGCCTCTAGTTAGATTTAGATTGTGTCATTGCCGTTAGTGTCCAGATCTCACCGATGCCACCACTCGCCTTCACATCACGCAGCTTGCCTCCAAATCGCATTGATCGTCTCTCACCTTTGAGATCTCGTTGTTGCCATGCATCCCTTCTTCCCATCTTCGTCATCATCATTGACATCGTCTTCTCATTGCATTGTCATCTTCATTGTTGTCTTGCCTCATTGTCATTGTCGCCACCATTTTGTCTCGTAGCCATTGATGTCACCTCCTCTTCTCTGATTGCTTAGAAGGCACCATTCAACGGCTCTGCATAAGAAGATAGAAAGATTTAGGGTTAGGGACATTGTAGAAATTTTTTTAGGATGATTAGGGATAAAATTGAAAAATCACCACCATATCTAATCAGACATATGCTCATCGTATCCATAGCGTTAAATGGATTTGACGTGCCTCATAACCCCATCAAAATGGCAACAACATTGTCCTGCCTCCCTCGTGGGCTCAATTCAAGGCATGCCATGATGCCATCCCTCTTCCCTAATCCTTAAAACCCTTAAATCTTGTAGACTAAAATTTTGAGCAGCAAAAAAAAAAAAAAAAAGGCTGTGACGCATTTGTAACAATCGCGGATCGTGATCTAACCACAGAACTATAATAAGGTTAATATATGTTCAATATCGGTGTCAGCTTTTGGTAAAATTTATTCTGTCTATTCCAATACAGTAAGCGAATTATACAAGTTGCTTAGGGATTTACAAGGAAAAAAAATTCATGTAAATTAATCCCTATAATTCAGGGATTCAATCCCTATAATTAAGGAATTCTACCAGCTATAGTAATCCCTGTAAATCAGGGATTATTTACACAATCCTATATTTACACAACTACCAAATAAAGATCTTCCAATTTCACGCTTTCCAACACTCCCCCTCAAGCTGGTGAATAAAGATCTTCCATTCCCAGCTTGGCTATAATTCTATGAAAGTTTGTACTGTTGAGTCATTTAGTAAATATATCCGCCAGCTATCCTTTTGTAGATACATAAGGAGTGCAAATCACTTTGCTGTCCAGTTTCTCTTTAACGAAGTGTCGATCAATTTCGATGTGCTTCGTCCGGTCATGTTGAACTGGATTATGGGCAATACCGATGGTTGATTTGTTGTCACAATATAGTCTCATAGATCCCTCTTGTGGAATCTTCAAGTCTTCTAAAATTATCTTCAGCCAAAGTAGTTCACACACCCCTTGTGCCATAGCCCTGAATTCTGCTTCTGCACTTGACCGAGCAACTACATTCTGCTTCTTACTCCTCAAAGTCACTAAATTTCATCCCAAGAAGGTGCAATAGCTAGAGGTGGACCGTTTGTCTACTGGGGATCCTACATAATCTGCATCTGTATATGCTTCAAGAACCAGCCCCCCATTTCTTCTAAATAAAATTCCTTTCCCTGGATTGGCCTTTAAATAGTGAAGAATTCGATGGGCAGCTTGCAAATGAACTTTTTTAGGGTCATGCATGAACTGACTTATTATACTTATAGCATATGCGATATCTGGTCGTGTATGTGCAAGATAAATCAGTTTTCCAACAAGTCTCTGGAACATCTCTTTATTTACCCTTGCATCTTCACTGGCTTCTCCAAGTTTATGATTCGGATCTATAGGCGTAAAGGCTGGTTTACAGGCCATCTTTCCTGTTTGTCTCAGAAGATCAACCACATATTTTTGTTGAGAGATAAAAAAGCCTTGTTTGGAATGCGTAACTTCAATTCCAAGGAAATACTTCAGTCTCCCCAACTCTTTTATCTCAAATTCTCTGGCAAGGAAGTTCTTTAATGCTTCTTTCTCTTTTTCATCATTCCCAGTAACAATTATATCATCCACATAGACTAGAAAATCAGTAACTCCCCCTGAGGCTGCGTGTTTAATAAATAAAGTGTGGTCACCTTGGCTTTGCTTGTAGCCTGAATTAAGCATCACATTTGTAAACCTACAGAACCATGCCCTTGGAGACTGCTTGAGACCATACAATGCTTTCTTCAACTTGCACACTTTGTTCCCCTTAATGCCTTCTCCAAAACCCGGTGGAATGTCCATGTATATCTTCTCTTCTAAATCACCATGGAGGAATGCATTTTTTACATCAAACTGTTGCAAATCCCAACTGTAATTGGCAGCCAAAGACAGCAGCACCCTTACTGTGTTCATTTTTGCTACTAGAGCAAAAGTCTCCTGATAATCTACCTCATAAGTTTGTGTATATCCCTTGGCTACTAGCCTCGCTTTGTATCTTTCTACTAACCCATCAGATCTGTATTTAATTGTAAATACCTATTTACAGCCAACTGCCTTCTTATTTTTGGGCAGATCCACAAGTTCCCACATTCTGTTTTTTTCCAGCGCCTCCATTTCCACTCTCATGGCTTCTCTCCACTCCTTATTGGAAAGTGCCTTGGCCAGGGTTTCAGGAATTGGAATGGTGTCAAGGCTGGCTAGAAAACTCCTATGAGATTGGGAGAATCTTTGGAATGTTACTGATTTGGCTAGGGGATAGAGTGGATGTTTAGTACATTCTCTGGTTCCCTTTCTCAGGGCAATAGGCAGTTCATCTTTATTAATAGAAGAAATAGGTTCTGGATGTACCTCAGTTCCAGGATTAAGAGCTGAATCTTGGACTTGCTTAAGTTCAGAATCTGGATTTTTCCTCCTTGAGTAAACCTGCATATATCTTATATTATCATGCACATCATTGGTGGGGTTGCTTGAATTTTTTTGAGGCTCGGATGTGCAAGATTCTGAGGCATCAGAAGGTTGTGATTGCTGGTGGTTAGGTGGTGGTAAAGAGGGTAATAGTTCCAGAGGAAGTAGATTCGGGGCCTTACCTTCTACTAATGAAGGCTCCCTCGGAAGAGAAGGTTGAGAAAAAAAGGATAGTCCTTCCTCAAATGTGACATCAACAGAGGTGTAGAATTCTTTTGTGATTGGATGATAACATTTATAACCTTTTTGGGTTGGAGAATATCCCAAGAAAACACATTTTATTGCCCGTGGGTCTAATTTTCCCTTATTGTGAACATGAACAAAGGTAGGGCACCCAAAGATTCTTGGTGTGAGATTATTTGAGGTTCGAATATCAGGGTAAAATTGAGAGAGAGTTTGCATTGGGGTTTGATTGTCAAGGACTTTAGATGGCAGTCTATTTATTGTGTATGCAGCGGTAAGGACAGCTTCTCCCCAATATTGTTTTGGAACTTGGTTTTGAAAGAGAAAGGCTCATGTGGTCTGCAGTAAATGACCATTCTTCCTTTCAACCACCCCATTTTGTTGGGGTGTGTTAACACAGGAAGATTCATGCACAATTCTTTCTTTTTGGAAAAATGATGACAAGGTCTGATTGAAATAATCTGTTGCATTATCAGACCGAAACCTTTTGATTATCACACCAAACTGATTTTTGATCATATTGTGAAAATTGGGAAGAATGTTGTTTAAATCTGATTTCGATTTAAGAAGAAAAACCCATGTGACCCTTGTGCAGTCATCAATAAATGTGACAAACCATCTAGAACTAGTAATGTTGGGAATTCAAGAAGGGCCCCATATATCTGAATGAATCAAGTAAAAAGGGGTTGATGATTTTTTATTGCTGAATAGAAATGACACTCTTTTGTGTTTAGCAAACTCACAAATATCACAATGAAAGGTCTCAATATCAATACTTTTAAATAGGGAAGGAAACATGGTTTTCAAAACAGAAAAAGAAGGATGGCCAAAAACGAAAATGCTGATGCCAAATTAAATCTTTATTGGAGGCAGTAAGGAATGACTCATGTGTGACATGCATAATATTCTGAGATGGTTTGGTGGTTTCTTCAAGATAGTAAAGTTCATTCTTTTCCTTAGCAAGTCCAATCTTCTTCCCCATAGCCTGGTCCTGAAATACACAGTAAAAAGGGAAGAACACAACATGACAGTTCATGTCTTGGGTAAGTTTGTTTATAGAAATAAGGCTAGTAGATAACTTGGGAACATGAAGGACATTTTTAAGCAACAGTGATGGAGTAATCTGTATATTTCCAATTCCTGTTGCTATGATGAGAGAACCATCAGCAACAGAAATTTTCCTGTTGCTAGGACAGGGTGTATATGTAATGAAGTGCAGTGAAGAGGGTGTCATATGATCAGTGGCTCCAGAGTCAAGAATCCATGGAAAAACACTAGCTGAAGCATGTAATCCTAGGGGCAGAGATTCACCTGAGAGAGCAATAGAGGCAGAGCCACTTTCTGGTTTCAAGGTTCCCAACAAACCTCTCAGCCTTTCAATTTTTTCTTCATTAAATGTCCCCTAACTTTCCTGTGAAATTGTGGAGACATTGTGGGCCTGTTGAACTACTTTTGGATCTCCTCGATTGCCCCATTCCTTGCTAGATGTAGAAGGCTTCCCATGGAGTTTCCAGCAGCGATCTTTTGTGTGTCTAGGCTTCTTGCAATAGGTGTACCAGAGGTTGTCTTTAGAGTCTCTACCTTTTGGGGCACTATAATTTCCTTCCCTTGCCACCATAGCAGATCCTTCGAGATCTTTAGGCTCAAGCATGATCCCACTGCGGCTTTCCTCAGCTCTGACAAGAGCTATAACTTCGTTCAATGGAGGCACCTTTTCTTTGCTAAGGATTTGTATTCGGACTTGATCAAACTCAGTATTCAGCCCGACCAAAAAATCGTACACCCTATCCCTTTTAATGAAATTCTTCAAGATCACAGCATCATCTAGGCACTTAGGCTCAAGAACTCGATAATGATCAAGTTCATGCCATAGGTTCTACAACAGATTTGCATACTCAGTAACACTCCTGCTCCCTTGTTTGGCTGCTAGTGTCTTTACTTTGACCTCATAGACACGGGCAGTATCATGGGCTCTGGAATATGTTTGTTGGACAGCATCGTAGATGCCCCTTGCAGAAGGGAGGAACATGCAAGTGTCATTGATTTCTGGTGTCATTGAACTCTACAACCATGACATAATCATGGAGTCCTCTTCATCCCAAGCATCAAAACCTGGCTCGTCCAACTCAGGTCCTGATCCAATAATATGGATGATTTTTCCTTTCCCCTTCAGGTAGGTACACACCAGATGTGACCATTTCAAATAGTTCTGGCCATTGAGTCTGTAGGTGGCTTGAATAGTCTGCAGGTCGCCTGTGGGCAAATGTGAATCAACTTGGGCAGGAGCGTTTGTCACAATCTCGCCAGACATTGTCAGGATAGTGGGTAAGGAAAATAAAGGATGAGGAACCAGTATTGGTTATAGATTAGCACTAGAGGCCAGAAGGAAAAAAGACTTGGCAATGAAGGCCAGGAAAAAGGAGAGCAATGATTTGGCAATGAAGGCTAGAAGAAAAGACAATCTCAAGACAAACCTAAAGCTCTGATACCATGTCAGCTTTTGGTAAAATCTATTCTATCTATTCCAATATAGTAAGCGAATTTATACAAGTTGCTTAAGGATTTACAAGGAAAAAAAATCCTTGTAAATTAATCCCTATAATTCAGGGATTCAATCCCTATAATTAAGGAATTCTACAAGCTATAGTAATCCCTATAAATCAGGGATCATTTATACAATCCTATATTTACACAACTACCAAATAAAGATCTTCCAATTTCATGCTTTCCAACAATCGGATATAGAATGTATGGATCTTAGTTTGTAAAAATTGCAGCAAGACGGCATTCAGAAAAATTCGTTATTCTCAGATGAAGCGTGTATTGCTGTGACAAAGGTTAAGTAAATATGTTGCTTCAGCGAACTCCACGTTTCTAGCATTTCTGCTTGCCAGCAGCACATTAGAATTTAGAAGGGAGTGGATATGCAAAGTTCATCATGTGTTGACCTTTCATATCATCCTTAAATCTCGATTTCTTTCCGCCCTTCGAGGAGTGCCCTATATCATTTCCGGATATGCCAAGGTTTCTCGTACACGTTTTGTTCCGCCGCATTGGTAGGTCACTTTTTTTTTCCAATAAAACCTCTCAAAAATTGTTTCTAATCATATAGCATGAGGAAATCCTAACACAACTGTCCGTCATCCCGATGCTCTGAGCAGGAGGATGAAAATGGTTCGTTGAATTACCAGGGATCCGCTTACATCCGACGGCCCTCACACGTAGGGATGTCAATTTGAACCCTATCCTGTGGATACCCGATCCTACCCTACCCGATGGGTAGGGTTTTTTTCCCAATTAAACGAATTCGGGGCAGATCCAGATTTTTTTTGTAATACAACCCGTTGGGTGCGGGGATGCGGGTTTAGCTAACAACCCGCCCCTAATCCGCCCCGCTATGTCCGTATATATATATATATATATATATGTGTGTGTGTGTATGTGTATATATATAAACCGTTGTGTGTGTAGTGTACCCACTGTGCCTGTGTGCGTATATATATATAAATATATATAAAATCCGCTTTACTGCCTGTGTGTGTGTGCGTGTGTATATATATATATATATATATATATATATATATATTAAAAAATAATAAAAATATTATATCCATTAAAAGTTTTTACCATTCTCAGTTTAATCGCAATATTATATCTATATATACATAGTTATTTATTGTTTTTTGTTTTGTTCGAACATATTTATTGTTGTTGTGTGAGAAGTTTATCGTAGTTTACATGTTGAATTTCTCTTAATTTCATATATATTTCTCTTAATCTCATATGTAATAATTTGGCGGGTTTGCGGGTCGAGAACCCGCATCCTACCCACCAATACAAGGGTAGGATACGGGTTTAGAAAACTCTACCCAATACGGGTTGTGGGTAGGATTCGGGTTGTATGAATTGTATCACGAGGCGGGTTCTAGAATGGCACAACCCTACCCGAACCCTACCCGTTGACATCTCTACTCACACGTCTGCCATCCGTAAAAGGGATGCTGGACTGCTACGTTAGTGAGATCCTATAGCTATGATTACCCTAAACAGTCGCCACAACAATCTTGTATTGTAACAAATAAGAACACAAAAAGAAACGTGAAGGCACTTTGAACAATGTTCCGTTTTATCAGGAGCTACGGATAATTTCGAGAGCTCCTCAGGCTCTGACCAATAGATAGGAAGACAAAACACACAAGCTCAACAGAACCTGGAAACATCCGTACATTGCATTAGATGCCGCTACATGCTTCACCTACCTGTATTTGAAGGTATATTCTCTTTCTGCAGGCATCAACCAAAGTGAAAATTCTAAACGAAATGCCAATTCTTCTCTTTCCCACAAGTCCACCTCAACATTGAACCATCAGTTACAGAACAATAATAAAGTCAAGGGGGCGAGAGAGAGAGAGAGAGTGCAGGCATGTGGTAAGCCTTTCAATCAATTCAATCTTACAGTAGATCTACCATATCAACATGCATAACATATCAACTGATACACACAGAGCTGCATGTCCAGAAAAATAAATTTACCTCCATAAAGCCAGTCTTTACAATCCATGCCGTTCGTGTAAGATAGATAGGAGACTCTTTGTTCCCTTTCCAATTCCCTTCTCTGCTGACAAAGTGATCCAGTAATGTTGATGCCAATACTGGAGCCGCATCCAAAAGGTTGGTGAACAGGGTATTGATGCGTTATCTGATTAGCTTCTTGATGCCTTTTGGTAGCCGAGGAACTAAAGCTTTGCCGACTTTTCTAGCATGTAGGAACTAACAGCCCTTGGGTTTTATTTACAGCTCAGAGTTCTGATATACAATGTCCTATTCTGTTATCATTCTCATCCATCTTCCCACCCAATAAAGGGTTTCTATCGGGTGTTCTGCTTTTCCCATCATCATCGGACATATCTACACTGTTCAAGAAGACACCTGCACAGCACATCAGTATCCTTGTCAAAACTTCGAAATCAGAATTTGCTGAAAACACCAGCCTTGCAATTGAGGAAAATGAGTAAGAAAAGAAAAAAATCCCTTCAAAAAATGACATCTTGATTCTGTGTATCAAATCATGAAAACATGTTCAGCCTTCAAACCAAAAAGGTCTCAAGCTCACATAAGAGCCAGAAATATGATTACCTAAATAAAAGTTTCAGTTCTCGCCAGACTCCAATAGCACCCAAATAAGAGTGACATAACTATAAAACTCCCTCCATTCCATTATAAGTCCCTTTCACCTTTATTATTATTATTATTATTTGTAAAAATTATGGATGTGCCACATCAGGCATGTTTCTCAAAGGTTACCTCTTACTAAATAGCGTAGTTACAACAATAAGCATTCATAGGCTTTAAATAATAGGAAGTGTACACATGGAAAGAGACATACTTTGGAAGAAAAATAAAAAATGGGAAAGGAACTTATATTTTGGGAAGGGAGTATGACACAAACTACGGGTTCTTAACTTTCTGATTGAGCCCAAATCAGAAAGTAAGCTGATTTATACATTACAAAATCATTAACTCTACACTTATTGGTTTGTTTGCCACAATGAATTACAGTTTGTATGAATGAACTGACTATTATTTTATCCATTGATAATTCCTCTGCCCCATGATAAGTGCCTGTTTTGACTTTCTGAAAATACATTTGAGTAGATTTTCTACTATTAATTGCAGTTAAAACCCAAAAAGAGAAATGATCCTAGTATTTAGGAACTACAAGATGTTATATAATGTTTGTCGAAAATTTTAGATATTTATGACTTTATGTGTCATTTGCAAAAAAAATTACCAAGTCAAAGTCAAATTCCAAGAGTCAAAAAGTGGCATTCTTTAGGGACATAAGGAGGATATATCTTTTATATGATTTAAAATTAGGAATTGCTAGATCTTAAAATGCTACTTGAACTTTTGTTACTTACCTATAAACCATATTCCAGCAGCAAGAAAGAGAATAGACGTCAAAACAAGTGCAGTCACTCGCCAGTTGTTAACATGATCCTTTGTATAACCACAAAACAGAGTCAATTAAATCCATAGCAAATAGCAAATAATTAACAACAAATGCCAAATATTTCTAAACACACCTGCAGTACTCCAACAAGGGGTGAGGAAGGCACGTCACCAAATATGTGGATTGAGACAGTTGACATTGCCATAGATAGAGGTCTCAAACTTGGTTTGACGCAATGGAGACACACATAATTAACTGGAGCCTGGTATACATGTTGCATTGTAGTGCGAATACATTGGAATGATTATCAATTCAATGGCACTGCTGATGCACACTAAATGAAAGACATCAGGAAAACTTTTTTCATTTTTCTACTCCCAATTTTCCTAGTAAATGCATAGTATAGCCATGAAAGGGGTGCCAATATTTTATAAATTCGGAATATCTTAGTTATCTAGTTCTAAAGTAATCATGAAAGTCATAAAAAGTCGTATTTTTTTCTTGTCTTTCTTCTTGAAAAATTAAAAGTAGTTTCCATTTTATAGGACGTAGGAAATTAGAAAAGAAGGTTTTCATCTTCTGAGTTTACAAAAAAGCTTTGTGTTCAAGAAAATTGAAGCCAAAAGTAGAAAATTTTGAACAACAAAACGGGCTCTAAGCATTTTCTATTTCCACAGAAAAATGAACAGTTACCACCACAACATTACCAAGTAGATCAAGCATGTATAGTGAAAAATGGTGGCTCCTTCATCATTAGAAAAATACTTCAAAAAACACATTTCACTAAGCTTCACTATTTTTAGGATATAGGCTAAAATCCCTTAAGCTAACTTGTCTTCCACCTTTCCTCACTGATCTCTGTATCTCTCTTATAACAAACAATGACTAAGTCATGATCAATGCATGTAAAAGTTCTTAACCAGCAGAAAAGGGTTACTATTTGCATGCCTGTAGACACCCAAAAGAAAAATATTTTTTTAAAATAAAGTTAATAAGCATTAGGGTGTGAGGAAACAGCAAAGTAAGAGAACACAAGTTCCATTTCGGCAGTACCTGTGTAGCAAAAACAAGCAATTCACCCACAGCAAAAAGAGCTAGGAATCCATACAAGCTCTTCAGACAGAAAGCACCGAAACAAAATATGGCACCAAAAAATGTTGCACCAGCAAGAATCTGTAGCAACAGAATATATGTTAGAGCCTCTGAACAGACTAACCAAACAGAGAAATTTCAGACTCATGCAAAAAATTAACAACAAATGGCACCAAATATAAGCAGTTGGCTATCAAAAGAATTAGGCGCATAGGTTGGCTTAATTCAGGTCAGATAACACCTTGAAACAAAACTGGAAATATGTGTTCCAAAGTATTTACCATAAAATTTGAATTTGTTTCTAGCTTTTTTAACCTAATTTTTTATTTGCAAAGGCTGATGTTACATAATATACATTCATCATAAAATAAATAAATTAAACATCTTGTTTTCAGAAACTATTATTCTGGACAGTGATTTCATCTAAATAAAAGAAATTTCGACATAATACATGGAAATTATTTTGAGGTATTCAAGGATAGAACCCAAACACATTGTTTGATTTGGAAATGTCATCAGATTCTTAGTATTTGGATCTATTGTAATCATTAACTTGGAAGACACTGTATTTCCATTATTGTTCTCTATTAGTCTTGGAATGAATGGCTTCAGTGACAACTATACTTTTCTTTCTTTACACATCTATCCTACTTTCATTTTTAAATATACTTATAAACTTTCATGAGCGTACACATAAAACCTTTTACAAATAACTTCCTCATAATTAAAAGGAAATCACCTTGAAAGCATTAGAAATAGTAGCAGTCATGCGATCCAGAATTAGGCCACCAGATATTGTACCACAAATGCCACATATAACTGTCAGGCCTCCAAATAACAAGTCAGCATTGCTCTGTCAAAAACCGCAGTGCAAATTAAATTGGAAGATCAGAAATACAGCGCCAACTACTAACATTTTAAACAAGCCGTAATAGATCGAGAAGCCATGGTGAGATGTAAAATTGCTAAAATATGAATAAACCTGAGTGAATGGAAGTTATGAGTAAATACCATTTGGTAAATATTATTGCCTGCCTTAGGCCCCCAGTATGAATATGCTCCTAGGACAAAGTTGTAGGATATGTAACCTGCCAGACAAAATAACTTCTATAATGTCCCCCCAAAAAGCAAATAGAAAGGCAAACCAAATCCAGCTTATGCCATGTATCACATCCAACAAAGGTATAATCAGATGAAATTTATATAAGGAAAAGCTTCCATAGAATTTTTTACTGAACGAAACAGTAAAATAACATCTGCATTGATGCTAGAAAGCAATACGAAATGTTTATCTTGTCCAAAAAAAAAAAAGATGTTAGAAATATTCCTCATGCCATGCTGATCCCAAACTCAGAAAAAAGGAAATATTCAATACTAAGCTGGTTAAAAGAGAAGAGGAGGGGGGGGGGGGGGGGGTGGGGGGGTCCGTGTGCACATCTCTTTTGTTCTTTTTCTGACGAAAACATTTAAGCACGCATTTGAAGGAAAGAGGTACCTAAAATATTTACAACATATACTTTATCCAACAAAAGCACTTTCATATCCTTCGCAAATCGAGAGAACTGATCCAAAATGTTCGATGACCTGCCAAAAACCAAGAGGCAAATCAGTAGCACCAGAGCATGATGGACCACAAAAACAGCCTTGCACTCCAACTACAACATCCAAACAAATGAGTCACAAATCATTTAATTATTACAGAAGGATTAGGTGAGCCAACATCAATAGTTTGTGTTGATCAATTTTTTAACAATGACTGCTGTTTCTTGTACAGCAGGACATAACCTGCCATGTGGTAGTAATGCGAGACTAGGCGGAAAGAAACCATTTTATGACCTGGTAAGTCTCATTATCATTCAAACTTTTCGTTCACAGTCCATAGACAACAGAGGCTGAGTTTTGCTCAAGTGAATCCCATACTTTTACTTGTAAAGAGAATCATTCACCAATTCTTCTTAAAGTTAAAACAAATGAAGAAGAATAACACACAAAACACTAGAGTTCTATTTCAGTAAAATATCTAGCTTCTGTTCCTTTTTTACTTTGATCAGTCTCTGTTCAATATTTGGTTATTTGTTTATAATCAGAACTTCATTTTTTTCCTGAATTTGTTTATTTTCCACATGCTATTTACAAAAAAAAAAAATGTTGGCATTAGGAACAAGTCAGTTTTTTTTTAAGTTTTTAATTTTTTTAGAGCGCACATATGAGAGACCAAGGGGGAAGTGTGGAGTTAAACCTTAGACTTCAGATAACAACTTCTGAGCTTTGACCAATAGGCCAATGCTCAGGTTGTTGAATGTTCATCTGGGACGTCCTTTACTTTTCTAGACAAGATAAAACAGGGAAAATGAACATAGACAATGAACAGCACAAAAATCACAAACCAAGAGCCCACTTACTTTGGAGCTTTGCCCCAGCACCCGCTACTGAGATTGCATTTTCCAATTGGCATATTACCATGGGTGTTTGAAGCTTCCGAATCTGTCAGTTACAACGAATCAAGATGCTTAACAAGAAATAAAAAAATATTTGAGTCCAAAAATTACTCAACCAAATGTCCAAGATAATTTTATATGAAAAAAGGTTAAATCATCAACCAAGCCAAGCTATGTGTGAAGTATTTCAAAAAATTTCATCCTCTGCTACCTGAAGCAACTGAATGCGAAAATAAGATTTTTAAAAGAATGCTTACCTTCATTTTGGGCAGAAAGAATTTCTGCAGATGCTTTCTGTGATAAAATGGGAGCAAAACCTACAGTTCATATATCACTGTATTAATAATTAAATCCATTCATATAACTAAATTCAACCCTCAAACAATGAGATGACAATGATGATGACAATAACATAATCAAGCAAACAACAACCTTTCAACGGAAGAGGTTTCATTATGAAACCAAATATTGCAAATGGAAGCATCAACAATGCCTCGCCCCAGAACGCATAGCGCCAATTAAAATTGCTCCCAACCTGTAATAACACAAATGAAAAGTTGAATATGATGCTGCAGCAAGGAACCAACAGAACAGCAAGAGTTCTGGACTGGATTCTTCACTTCACTGGGTTTCCAAGAAGTGATTAAAAGTGTTTATTTCTATAGTAGAGATTATCTGCATAACAACTTTTTTTTTATAGTCAGCCTAACAACTTAAACCCTGCATTTAAAGAACTCCAAATGCACTTTTACAACATATTTTTTTGAAAAGAAATTATTTATAATTATTTTTTCTTTCTATAATCCTAGAATGCAAAAAACATACTAAAACACTAATTGCTTTCTAAAAAATTGTTACTCAAGTGATTATAAGGAAGATAAAGCATTATGTTTTAAATGACATTGGTTTTAAGCAAAATGAACATCCTGTTTGGCACACATTAAATGGCCCAAATTAATGTGTTCTTTAATTCCGGGTCAGGTTGTGTGTGACTCAGGTTCAAAAAGTAAAAAACACCCCTGACCCTTAATAAATTACGCATTGGTTTGGACTGCAACTAATGTAAACTTCAGGGGCACCAATATTTTTTCCGAAACTGGATACTGTGCAACCTGATCGGTATTTAAAAACACATTAATATGCCTGCATTAATAGTTTCTGAACTGTGCCTAAGTCACATTTTATAAATGCCCAAACAAATTTACCAGTGCAGCAAAAAACCAGAGTGCAGTAGAGAATGTTTCCCAAATGCAAACACTATACTGTCGGGCACAAATAGCTTTAGATCAACAGGATTCAATAAAACACAAATGATCAGCCACCAACCATAAATCTTTCTACAGATTTATCACAGCAAATCAAATGAAGCCTGTTTACGAAACTGTTGATTCTATATGATGGCATAAAACCTTCAATGGGTAATCAACGTTATAGACCAACCAATTTGAATGATTGCAAATTGCAACTCGCGAATGCTTCCAAATATATAATTTAACAGTGAAAGATTTCCAAAAACACACTTAATTATGCAAGTGACACAATGCTAAAAAAATATTCATCTGAACTTACAACTCCACCGTACACATATCCAAGAGCAGTTCCAGAAGGTATGCACATATAAAACATTGCTAGCCATGCTGTTTTCTGCAATTTAGTTTGAAGAGAAAAGGAAGAAGAGTTTGTACTTGTATGAAAAAAAGGACACAACGTTTAGAATAACAATTGTCTACGAAGAAGATAATAAAGCAAAATTGGAACCTGAGCAGGAGGTGCATTGTCATCTATAAATGGAGCTGCAAGGCTTATAAAAGAGGCTTCTCCAACACCAACTAGCCTAATATCCCAGCCCATCCGAATTAAATTTCACACAGCAGCAAAAATGGATATATAAATAAAACAAAGAGACAAAGTATCAAATTCAGGAATGGAACTTACATGCGACAGATAGCAATAGACCAGAACTCAAATGAAAAACCACATCCAGCTGTTGCAAAGGTCCAAACCGATAATCCAACTCCAATAAGCCTAAAAGGATTGTGGCTGCAGCAATGACATGTAACCAATGGAATTACTTTCTGATAACAAATGGAATTACTACGAGCTGGTAGGACATGTGCACTTTGGTCCAACTTAATTATAAATATCATAATGCATGGAAAAGAGTTTATTGCAACACCGTGCATGCGGCTGCACATTTGTAGGCCTAAACACATGCACACAAAGATTCTTTTTTTTAAAAAAAAAATATAGATGTCTGAGGTTTTAAGATGGGTAAAACCAATCCATCAAACAAGTTTTCAAATGTTTAAGTTGTACAATACACGGGAAATAGAGGTTGCCCATAATATGCTCTAGAGAAATAAGGGACTAAACTAGTTCTAGATAAGGTTATAAATAATAACCAATGGTTCTCATGTCTCTTACCGAACACCTCACAGCAGCAGAGGCTTCTAACCCTTAACAAGGAGCAAAATGGCCAGTCAACAATTTTAGAGAGGCTGAAAATTAACTAATTTGACAGTCAATTACAAGGTATGGAGCTTTTTCCATCAGTCATGTTAAAAATTACATTTCATTTCATTTCCCTTGGAAACTAAAAATAAAAACAGTAATTTACAGGATCATGTCAAGCTATTAAAAGGAGACAAAATTTGATCTAGAACAACGTCAAAACACAGGCTACAGAGAGAAGTTATTTGGGAAACAAACTACTTAAGTGACATTGAACATGCTCACCTCTTTGACAAAGAAGCAAATATTGGAGAGGCCACAAGAAGGCCAACCATAAATGCAGATGACAGAACACCATCTTCAAAATTATTCAAGTCAAAATCCCCCCTGCAAGAAGCTTTGGTAAGTAACTTGAGCCAACAAATTGGCAACAACTTCTTAACAACAACTTATATTAGAGCAATATATCATAACCTTAGTTGCTGAGGAATTCAACAAGCAAACGAACAGTATAACCAAATTAAATACACAGTAAAACTTACTGAATTCCACTGCCACCAGTGCATGTTCCCTTATCATCGCAAGTCTTGATACTACCATTCACACCGTTACTTGCAATGGCACCTCGATCCACATAATTCAACAGGTTAATCACACAAAAAATTGCAAGCAACCTACAAAAAAAAAAAAAAAAACCATGATGACCATCTTAACTTATAATTTTTTTTCAACAATGTCAGCATTTTCCCATGAAATTGGGGAAAAAATCGTTTCTCTAACCAGGGGTATGAGAAGGCATGAAATTAAAGCTAAAAACATCAAAATAACGCAAATTTTGATATCTGAATTCAGCAGGAGTGAAAACCCTAGCAAGAATTTCGCAGTAAGCCTTCCACAAAATGAAATTAGGTAGTTGATTATACTTTCTCGGGCCAAACCAGTAGCCTACCCAAATGATAATGGGTGAGTTCTTTGGAGAGCTTAAGAATTACCGTTGAGGGCTGAACCACGCCGGAGCAGAATCCGAATCGTCTGCTGATGTCACTGCCATCTCTGGTCGCGACCGATTGCCAAGTCTTCGTGCCTGCTGCTACTGCTTCACCGTTGCCGTAGTCGCTGTCGGTCGTCGTCCTCCTATAATTTCTTAACAGAATTTACAGCTCTTTCTTGCTAGATCTCTTCCTGGCTCAGTTTGTTTGATTTGTTGGTGATTACGTACGCAATCATCTCCCAACATGTAAGTCCAAGTTTTTTGCTTTCAACGGAGCGGATATCCGGTATTCATATATTTTCTTTGGTGTCTCTCCCTCACAGGTGCACTTACAAATCTTAATTCCCGAATAGAAATTACTCCGAACTTTTTTTGATAGAAGAATTGCTCCAAAATAACAGTAAGGGTGTCCATGCGTGCCGACCGGTTGAAAACAGATCTCAGTGGACTAATTAAATTTATTTTTTATTTTTATAAATTTGTTCTAGACCATCCAAACCTATGAATAGATATGAAATCACGATGCCTCATAAAATTATCTTTTTATATTGTTTTACATTTTTTTTGTTTTTTCGGTGATGCCATCTGTCAATAACAATCATGCATAAAGTGACACCTGGCAAGTTCCAAATTTACCCTTAGTTGATTGCACCTAGCAGAATTTTATTGGTTTAATTTGATAAAAAAAAATTTATTTACACAACTGTCACAACTGATTCGCTGTCTGTCTTACTTCCTGACAAACATTTCAGTTTTCCTAGACTCACAGAAATATTCATAAGTCAACACGTGTACATAGATTTACAGGGTGACAGTTCCCAAAGCCTATCCACGTCTACACACCTACCCACTCAGAAAAACCATTGTCGGAATTAAAGGTCGTGGAGGAAAGCAGACACCATTTAATTACAGTTAAACATCACTTAACCCACTACCTATCCCATTCACACATTATAGCATTAGTAACCTCATTTTACAGAGTAGAAAAAAAAAAAAGGTTGTACAGTAACTGGTTCCCACAAAGCCACAACTTTCATTCCCAGTTCATTCACCTGCACCTGACTTGGCTAAGCGCTTGGCTTTTTGTTTGTGCATCATTCTATGGAGGAATGCTACCAAGAACGTCCCTTTTGCGTCAACAGCATTTGGTGGGAGCACAGTCAGAAGGATATCGGTTCTCCGTTGGAAGGCATTAACCTGCAGGAGTTGTTGATTTCAAAATATGTTTTTTATATACGCTAAAATGAACAAAATAGCAATATCAACTCACATCTTCTTATTTTTACCAGGGGCAATTCAGAGGCTACTACAGGAGAAAGGAGCATTTTAGTTACTACATGACAAAATAGCACTATCAACTAAGGTTGTCATTCATTATCTTTTTGCAAGACCATTTCAGTTACTAGCGGAAGAGAAAATAATATTGTATTTATATGTTAATGCAGCACATAAGTGGAACCATTCATTTGAGGCAGCAAATCAAGCAGGAGCTTTCGACTAAGGTACTCATGATTTTGGCCACAATCAATCCTTTTTACATTATTTTACACTGACAGTCTTATTTTCTATTTTTCAGGACATCAGTTCAGGTATTCCATTGACCAATTACATCTACAGAAGGAAGACGTTTCATTGACTAATCAAGTTCCAACCTAACTAAATACACTATGATGTGTGTTCTGCTATGTGTTCACGTTCTCTGCCATGTACATTCGATGAATGTTTAGAATGGTAAGAGTTGGCAATGGGTAGTATGGGTCATGGCATGCTCTTGCTCGTCTGTGAATGTGTAATGTGGTTTCCTTGGGATGCATATATTCAATCATCAACTATTTTTTATCTTAATCAAATCCGACCTTTATTTTCCAGTGATAACCCAGTTCAAAATCTATTTAAAAAATACTCCTCCCTTTCGGATATAAATGTCCCAAACTATCCTGCTTTTGAAAGTAACATATATTTTTTATATCCCAACACAGTACTGGCCCTTTTCTTAAAATTCATATCTTTTTAACAATCACAGTTAATTTTCCAGATATAATGGACGTGGTAGAGATTGTCTCCATTCCTTTTATGACATCCTTTGACTACATTTGTGAGAAGCTTAGGAAGACTAAGCCTTCTTACACTTATGTGTGTGAGGGAGGGAAGATAAGGTGCTTTGTAGAAATTGAACTTGACCAGTCAAAGGGGGGGAAGAAAAACTTTCTGAAAGTCGAGGGGTCATTGGCTAGGAAGCTGGAAACTGCAGCCGAGGTAGGGATTAAAAGGCTCAAGTTATTCAAGAACTTTTACATTAATGATGTCAATTTTAAAGATTATATTGATGTGAAGGAGAAGCTGACACAGACAGAGGCAGAGAATGAAGGACTTAAGTATGAGCTAGACTTGGTAAGGTACAATCAATCCTGCATGAGGAATGTCTACATCGACCAAATTCATGACCTGGAGGAAAAGGTTGCTGACCTTAAGGGGAGGCTATCTATTTATGAAGGTTCGAATGAGACACCCATGGAAAGTGACCCGTCCGAACCTTCCTCCCCTTCTACTGGCTTCTTTAACTAGCTTGACTAATTACTTATGCTTTGCTATAAAGACTTTGTTGCCTTATTTTACCTATGACCATGTTTAGGCTTATCAGACAATCTTTTATTGGTTTTTTAGGTCTTTTTTTAATGGCTAAGTACTTTCTCCCTTACATTATTTCCCTGTCTGGGTTTCCCAATTAAGTACTTCCCCTCTAACCTAGAAAACCACATTACATGTTCGCTTGACCTTTACATTTTCATTAACATTTTAGGATTCACACTTTCTGGGTACTGTAGGAGTGTAGGTTTCAGTGACACTTACCTACAGACAGAGTCATTCACATAGGCAAATCAATCATCCAACAGACACGCACACTTAATCGATATCTATCTATCTGAGTTTAGGTTTACCTTTCTGCATCTGCTCTTCATTGCTTTCCACCTTTGCTCCACAATCCTCCATCCTTCACAAATAACATTCTCATCTCGCAAAATAGAAGTCACAGAAAATAATGAAGGGTTAGGGTTTTAAAATTGAAGATAATGAAAAGCGGTACTTCAATAATGTTTAACAACACAGGATCAGCTCACAAACACAGAATTGTTACCTCACTACCAGTAGAGGAGTCGCGTGACATACACGCACCATTGTGGTAGGTGGCGCCAGGGTTTTAAGATAGATCCAGGAAAACCATAAATTTTTTTAGTGAAAGCTTTGGGTAGAAAGACTTATAGAGAACACGAAAACCAAACAGAAAGAACGGGCGAAAAAAAAGATTCGGCCACTTAAACTCAAATATACAAAAAAAGTTCGGATGAACGTTCCATCTATAGTTGGACTTTTCGTTTACTATATGGCCAAATCTGTATTAATCGACTTCATTTTGGGGGGAGGAAAACGTACATCGCCAGAAAAATTGAAGATTTATATAGGGAAAAAAACGTTAAAGAAGAGCAAAGTGAAACGACAACATAGGAACAATGGAGGAAACCAAAGGTTTAGACATAGATCTAAAAAACTATTTCAGTTTTTGACCCACACAATTATAGCAAAAAATTGTGAGCTTTAAGAAAATTTGTAAAAAACAGGTAGAAAAACTTTTGAATCATGTATTTTAAAAAAAGAAAGTGGAAAAAATATTCACCGGGTAGGAGGCACCGCCGTCGAAAAGTGCATAACGGCCATAAAATTGAAGCTCATCATAGAGGCTGTCCAGTTAGCACATAAATAGGCGTTGCCGTCGTCGGAATATGGTGTGAAGGTGCAACTTAAACAGAATCGGAGAATCGGAAGACGGCGGTGTTTTTTTGGAAATAAGGGAGAGATTAACTGAGTGGAGGCCGAGACAAAGAAGGCCGCTAAAATGAGCAGGAAACCGAACGCCGGAGTAAAGATGTAACCTAGCCAAAAGCAGAGGACGGCGGAGCGTTTTTCAGACAGTAGGGAGAGACAGACTGGAGCGAGAGAGACGGCAGAGGGCAGACGACACCCTAATTGCTTTTCTATCCATTAAATTACACAAAAGCCCCTTATCTTTGTTCCGTGTTGCACTTCTGACCCACATCACCTTAGCTTATACCATATAGTCCCTAATATTAATGGGGTTTACATTTAGGCCCTCCTCCTAATTTTTAATTTTTTTCAATTAATTCTAAACATTTAGTGTGTTATTAAATATTAGGTTAACTAATTTTAACTATTTATTAAGGTTTAAAAATTAATTAAAAATATTCATGGTATAAAATTCAAACATTAAATAACTAATTTGTTAAATTAATTAGTTTACAATCATTTCTTTTCTACTATTATTACTATTTCATTAATACTTATCTTATTTTCATAATCATTTATTTTATGCTATTATTACTTCATTAATACATATGTTATTTTTACCGTCATTTCTTTTCTGATATTATTATTTCATTGATACATATATTAACAACTAAAATTAAATAAAAATACTTTTACAAATATTTCTCATAACTATTTATTAACTTTTTGTACCTTTACAACTTTTTTATACTTAATACTTTTCTCCCATTTGCCCTACCTTTCTTCTTAGTAACACTTAAAAAAATCAAATATATCTATATTCAATTGGGATAACATTTTCAACAATATTTTTCATACATTTAAAAAAATTACTTATACTTCTCTTAATCCTGTTAATTTCACTGGCATTGAACTTCTTGAAGAATGTGATGTTGTTACTAAATTCTGAAAATAGTTCATCACTATATATGAGTTTCTTGCTTTTTTACATAGTTTGTCATAACAAACATATTGCATTTTCTTCTTAAAATTAAATATCTACTTTTTTACCACACATAAATAAAAATACATGCGTTAATGTGAAATAATATCTCATCCGTTAGATGGGTTATTTAGTGCCAACAACAGGCAGGGGAGAGAGAGAATAATGTAAGAATGGAACTCTTGCCTTAATTTTTGTTTTAATACTACCATTTATTAGTTGCGATGGTCATTTGGTTTGAATAGCTGTTGACATTTAGTTAGATGACTTACCACCTCATGTACTACTATTAGCTTCTCTAGACTTTTGATTATGTGATCTATACTACCCACTCCTTTTACATTATCTTTAATTTGGTATTTTCTTTTCACATTACTGTTGTTTATTACATTTACTGTTACTTTCCCTTCAATGCTTCATATTTCTTGTTTATTGCTTACCTATTGCCTTTCCTTTAATTGCCTTTTATTGATTGCACTTTTTGCCAATTAACCAAATTGGCAAATTGCATACCCTTACACTTGTAAGGATATGGATAGTCGTGCGCGCAAAGCTTAGCGCATTCAATTGCGGCGTGCTCATCGAGACTTTCGCCGTTCAAATGGACCTGTCATGAACAGTAATTCTGATTCTTCTGTTACGGGAAATAGGCCTTCCCGTTCCTTAATTCCCAGTATCGTCCCTTCGGTATCTCTTGAAGAACAGAGAATTCCACTTGCCAATATATCTAATACAGTTCATTCTATTCACGGCCATGTTCATCCCACTATTCATCCTACCCAGTCGCACTCTTCTTGTGCCATTCCTGTTCTACCTCAGACGCTACATCTCCTACCATCTCGTAGATCATGTGAAGTAGGTGAATGCTCTTCTACTATGGCAAAACGATCTAAAACATGCACGAGCTTCCCTTCCTATAATGAAGAAATCCCAACCACGTCATTCAACGATGTCGCCTTTGGTCATCAAGGTATAAGAACATGTATCAAACTTCCCATCCTCCGCCCCATCCTTTACATACCAATAAAATATGTCTTAAACTATTATGATGTTTTTCTATAGTTCCTCTTGATGACACCAACCAGCTTTTACATGAAAATGATGAATTACAATCAGACGGCCATCAGTGTATGCTTCTTGACTTCTTTTCCACACCTCCTCCTTTATCATCTATATTCCTTCTTTGATGTTGTGTGACAATGTAGGGTCATGTTCTAAATATGAAGATTTAGGCCCCCTCACTTGTGTCTGTCCCCATTTGTGGCGCTATTATATGGTACCAAGAGAGAAGTAACAAGGGACAGCGCACTTCCAACCCTGAATTCTCTTTTTGCTGTCGTAAAGGCAAAGTTTCAATTCCTCTATCTCTATCCCCACCAGAATTTATACGTAAACTATTTGACTATAATGGAGACCAGTTATCGCGGTACTTTTGGAGGCATATACGAGAAATTAATTCTAAATTTTCTTTCACTTCTACTGGGGCACATGTTGATTCCAGTACACATGATGGACAGGATCCACTAGTGTTTAGATCTTGTGGGATGAATTACCATCGAATTGGATCATTATATCCAAACATTGGAGATCGTCTTCGCTTTGCTCAGTTGTACATGTATGACACTGAGCATGAGACTTACAATCGAATTATGACTTTTGGAGATGGAAGATATACGGAGTATGATCGACAGATCATAGATGGCTTAATACACGTGTTTAAGGAGCATAATCAACTGGTTAGATTCTTTCGGATGGCTTGAGATTGGTTAAATGACACCATACTACCCCCTGTGTGCATCAGGCTTCTTAGTTCTAGGGGAAGGGATAGACAGCACAATCTCCTAACTTCGAATGAGGTTGCTGGTCTCTTTGATGGCATTGATGAGGAGAATAGTAATTATCGTGACATATTGGTTTACCCATGGAATTCAAAACCTCGTACTATAGATTTTTTTCACCCAAAATGATGTGTGTTACATTTTCCCTTATTTCTGGTGTATGGAGAGGACCATTACCATTTGGATATAAGTTATGTTGCAGAGGATGGCCAGCTTTGCTCTATTTGGACCGTAACTCCCAGGGAGTTCTACGCATTTCAGCTCCAACAGCGCCATAATGTTTACTGACTAATCCTTTTAGGTGGTCATTTGTTTCATGAATATGCTGTGGATGCTTATTGTGTGACTCTTGAATCTCGATTTCGTTGGCTTCAAAGAAACAGAGATTGATTTCGTGCTGAAATATTATGCGGGTTACAAGATGCGGTTAATTGTGGTGACACTGATGCTTCTTTATATGGCAAGAGGACTATTCTGCCATCTTCCTTCGTTGGGGGTCCCCGTTATATGATGCAAATATATCAGGATTCAATGGCCATCTGTAGAGTTATGGGGTACCCTAACCTATTCATTACTTTCACATGTAATCCAAAATGGCCAGAAATACGACATTTTCTTGAACTCATCCCTGGCCAGCCTTCTGAGGACAGACCTGATATTGTTGATCGTGTCTTCATGATGAAACTTCAGAGATGATTTAACAAAATGTAAACACTTCGGCCGTGTTGTCGTAGGTACTATATATCCTCCATGTTGAGGGGAATATTTAAAATTTGAGAAAAAACATTTATTCCTCCCCTTCACTAATCATATTCTTAAATTGTTATAATTTGATAGATCTTTGTACTGTTGAGTTCCAAAAGCGAGGTCTTCCTCATGCCCATATTGTCCTATTTCTACATCCTAAAGATAATATCAACACTCCTAAAAAAATAAATCGCTTCATCTCTACAGAACTTCCAGATAAAGATAAGGACCCTATTGGATACAAGGCCGTTGTCACGCATATGCTCCATGGACCATGTGGGGTAGCAAACCCACGTTGCCCTCGCATGGCCAATAATTCATGTTCCAAACATTACCCACGTTCCTTCCAGAATGAAACAACAATCAATGAGGACGGATTCCCTCTTTACCGTAGGCGGCGTGATGAACATTTTGCTGTAGTCCATGGTATTTCGTTGGATAATCGTTGGGTTGTGCCTCACAATCCTGACCTCTGTGTGAAGCATGATTGTCATGTCAATGTTGAGCTTACAAATCTTGATATGTGTGTTAAGTACCTCTGCAAATATGTGTTGGAATTCTTGGCGCACCAAGATCCTTTTAAGATAGGATTTGAGCTCGTTGAGCTAACTATAGCTTGAAAAGGTATCTAAGGTAGCTAGAAGTAGCTCCCCTTAGCTCAAGTCAGCTCACTTCAGCTTATGGTAGCTGAATGTAGCTGGACTTCAGCTCAAGTTAGCTCAAGTCAGCTCAAGTCAGCTCACTTCAGCTTATGGTAGCTAAATGTAGCTGGACTTCAGCTCAAGTCAGCTCACTTCAGCTTATGGTAGCTGAATGTAGCTGGACTTCAGCTCAAGTTAGCTCAAGTAAGCTCAAGTCAGCTCACTTCAGCTTATGGTAGCTGAATGTAGCTGGACTTCAGCTCAAGTCAGCTCACTTCAGCTTTTGGTAGCTGAGTGTAGCTGGACTTCAGTTTACTTCAGCTGAAAGCAGCTAACTCCAGCTCAAGGTCAGTTCTTGGAGCTGGACCTTAGTTCATGGTGCTAGGTTGGAGCTCAAAGGAGCTCAATGGTGCATAAGTAGCATATTGAGCTAGCTTTGTGCCAGCTCACCTTGTTTTTAGCTCAAAACCACCAAGAGACACATCTTTTGTGTAAAGGTATGTCTCTTCATCAAAAGAAATAACTCTTGGCTAAAAGAACATGTCCTTTCATCCAAAGGAAGTGTTCCTTGGGTGAATGGACATGTATATTCGGCCATAGGGTGCTTATAGCACCAAGAGTGATGTCCTTTGACTTTAAAGGACATGTATGTTCGGCCATGGAGGTGGTTGAGGTGGTTATTGCACCAAATGTGATGTCCTTTAGACTTAAAAGACATGTATTTTCGCCCATAAGGTAGTTATGGGTGGTTATAGGCCAAAGGAAGTGTTCCTTGGCTAAAAGACATGTATTTTCGCCACCATACATGACCCTTAGCCAAAGGAAGTGTTCTTTGGCTTAAAGGACACCTTTCTTGGTGTAAAGGTGTGCCTTTTGGTCATCTATAAATAGCCTTTAGTGGCTGGCCATTGAGAGTACGAATTTTACACTCAATTTGCACCATTTTTCTTGAGAGAAAAATTCCTCCTTTCATTCCTTTAAAGAGCCGAAATATTAGACACTTTCTTAGAGCATTGTGGGTGAAATTACATTGAGATTCTTCATCTCAATTCAAGCCTCAAGGCGTATCTCTAAGATCAAGTCCTTCCTTTTCCTTTTCGGCACAAGACTATCAAAAAGGAAGGTACGCATCCTTTCTTGCTTTAGTAGCATGCTAAGGATTTAAGTTTTATGAATGATCTTAGTGGCATGCTAAGTTTGACTGGATAAGTATGTCTATATTCATGTTGAACTCAAATAGCATGCTAGATATTGTTTTTTGAGACAATATGTATGGAAAACTTATATGCATGTGGCATATACACAAATGAATAACATAAGAGTATGTTATTATTGAGATCCTGAAAATCTTCAATTGGTATCAGAGCCTAGGTCATGAATATGTATATGTTACATGTTGTGAGCATGATTTAGGATCATACATATGTGTATGATTTCGATGAAGGTTAATAAAGGATATGTGTATGAAACAATGAAGGCATGTTTATATATTTCTGATCGAATGTTATATGCATCTCTTTTGCCATATATGAGCATGTTAGAAGTTGTTTTCATACACATGTTGCTTTGTTGAGTCTTGTTGTGTAAATTGAACTAAAACATGTGAATTGCATCAATGTAGATGGCTTGTAAGAATATTGTTGCTGAATTAAACCGTGACCTCAAATTGGATGGTGAAAACTATTCAATTTGGCAACAGAAAGTCAAATTCATTTTAACTGAGCAAGATACTCTTGATGTACTCACTCAAGAGATCATGCCTCCTGCTGAGGGAGAGGATAAGACTGCCTATGAGGCATTCCTAAAGAAGAACTCTATGTGTAGAGTCACTCTCCTTTCCACTATGGTGGATGAGATTATGGTGGAATTCTCCATGCTTGAGGGGGCCAGGGCCATATGGGACTCTGTCAAGGCCAAGTATGGAGATGTTTCTGTAGAGAAACAACGCTCGATGATTCTCAGGTTTGAGAATTATGTGAAGCGTGCTGATCACTCTATGAGTGCTCACTTGCGTGAGATGTCACGCATGATCCACCAACTCAAGACGGCAGGGCATGTGCTCACTGATGAGCAACAAGTGCAAGCAATAATTCGTTCCTTGCCTGATGAGGAATGGCAGTTGATGAAGGTCAACTTACGCCATAACCCTCAAATAATGTCATTTGATGACATTGCCCGTCACCTCCTCCTTGAGGCTGAGGTAATGGCCCTCAAGGACCATTCTAAGGCATATGTTGCCTCATCTTCTATCCAGAAGGGATGGAAGAAGAATGGTGGAAAAGGAGGGCCAAGGAAGGGCAAGGGAAAAGTTCCTGCTTCTAAGAAAAGGTTCAAGAAGAAACGGGACATAAGCAAGCTAAAGTGCTTCAACTGTGGGTATAAAGGACACTTTGCAAAGGATTGCAAAGGTCCACCCAAGGTACATACATACCCTTCTACTTCCATTGTACATGTTGTGTCATGTACATTACTAACTGAGTGCAATCCTTTGTGGATTGTAGACTCGGGAGCAACAGACCACATAGCACGGGAGAAGTCCTGGTTTGTGGCCTACAGGAAGCTCTCAAAAGGAGCTAAGCACATTTCAGTAGGAAATGATGCCAGGCTGGAAGTGGAAGGCATAGGAACATGTAGGATTCCTATAGATATTGGATATTTGTATCTAATAGATGTATTGTATGTACCAAACATTTGTAGAAATTTGATTTCTATAAGTTGTATGTTGAAGTACAATTATTGCTTTAATTTCTTTAATAATAGTGTGTCTATTATTAAAGATAATCAGATAGTGTGCACTTGTTCAGTTAATAATGGGCTTTATGAGTTAAAGCCAACTGACCATTCTGTTGCAAGTCCTAGTTGCTATGTGACAGAGGTCACAAATGAAATGAGATGGCATGAAAGGTTAGGTCATATTGGTCAAGATAGAATGAACAAGCTAGCCAAGGGTGGCTTGCTAGGTTCCTTGACCAAGGTTGTCCTTCCAAGTTGTCAATCATGCCTAGAAGGCAAAGCCACAAGAAAGCCTTTTGGCAAAGCAACTAGGAGAGGTGAGGCACTTAGTTTAGTTCACTCTGACCTGTGTGGGCCAATGAGGGTTGAATCTAGAAATGGATTTAAGTATTTCATCACATTCACAGATGATTATACTCGATTCACCCATATCTACTTACTCAGAAACAAGGCAGAGGCCTTGGCATGCTTTGAGAAGTATGTGTACTTGGTTGAGAACCAAGTAGGTAAGAAGATTAAGTCCTTGAGGACAGATAGGGGTGGAGAGTATACATCTAATGCATTCAAAGCATTTTGTGACTTGAAAGGTATTGAGAGGGAGTTCACCCTTCCTTGGACACCCCAACAGAATGGAGTGTCTGAGAGGAAGAATAGAACTCTTATAGACATGGTACGTTCCATGATGGCAAAGGCCAATTTAGACATCACTTATTGGAGTGATGCACTGCTGTGTGCAGTTCATGTCCTTAATAGAGTACCCACCAAGAATGTGAATTCTTCTCCATATGAGTTATGGAAGAAGAAAACTCCTAACCTAAGCTATTTACGCCCTTGGGGTTGTTTAGCTTATGTTCACATAACGGACCACCCTTTGGGAAAGTTGGGTCCAAGAGGGAGGAAGTGTGCCTTCCTTGGTTATGCTGAACAATCTAGGGGTTATGTGTTCTTGGATGTAAGTCACAAAATTGGGAACATCTGTGATGCAAGGAATGCTAACTTTGTGGAGGATGAGTTCCCCAAAGTTGGTGAGTGTGGTGACTTAACCTCATTAAGCCAGATCCTAGATGAGGGTCAACCAAGTGTCATAAGGACACTTGGGACACATGCACCTACTCTAGAGGGAGTACCTCAACCACGTGGAGCAATGGCTCTAGAAATCCCTGTTGTTGTGGACCAACATGAGCAAGACTTCCAAGAGGAAGGTTTTGTTCAAGAGGGAGTTGAGGATACTCAAGGGCAAAATGTTGAGCCTCAAGAGATGGAGCATGAGTTGCCTCCATCTCAGCCTATATTGAGAAGATCAATGAGGAAATTTGGACCACCTAAAGAATGGTGGATCCTGGATAGTGAGGCAAACTTGGTTGCATCTGAGATAGATGAGCCAAGTAACATTGAGGAGGCTCTTGAGGGTGAACAAAGGGAAGAGTGGCTAAATGCAATGAAGGATGAGTTGCATTCGATGCATCTCAATGGGGTTTGGGAGTTAAGTGATCTTCCTCTAGGCCGTAAGGCAATTGGGAACAAGTGGGTTCTCAAGATCAAGGTGAACTCTGATGGAAGTATCGAAAGATACAAGGCCCGGTTGGTGGCCAAGGGTTTCACACAGAAGGAGGGTGTTGATTTCAAAGACACCTTCTCTCCTGTTGTGAAATTCACTTCCATCAGGATATTACTTGCCATTGTGGCAAATCTAGACTTAGAGTTACATCAGATGGATGTAAAGACCGTCTTTCTCAATGGTGAATTGAGTGAGGAGATATATATGAGACAACCTGAGGGGTTTGTCCAAAAGGGTCAAGAGGACAAGGTATGTAGACTAAAGAAGTCTATCTATGGTCTTAAGCAAGCTTCAAGACAGTGGTACTTGAAGTTTCACCATGCAATCACAAACTATGGCTTTGTGATGATGCATGAAGACCATTGTGTATACTTGTACTCTTCTGGGTCTAGTTTTGCAGTATTGACTCTATATGTAGATGATATACTGATTGCAAGTAATAGGCTTGCATTGTTAAGTACCATCAAGGGATGGTTGTCTTCCACCTTTGACATGAAGGATATGGGAGAGGCTGCCTTTATTCTAGGGGTGAAGATCCTGAGGAATAGAAAGGCAAGGCTATTGGCCCTTTCTCAAGAATCTTATATTGATAAGATTCTTGCAAGGTTCAACTTAACAAATGCAAAGCCCATGAGTACACCTCTTGCATATGGTTGCAAGATTGGAGAGGACTTATGTCCTAAGACTCCAAAGGAGAAGGAAGAGATGGCTCAGATTCCCTACCTAAGTGCCATTGGTAGCTTGATGTACGCCATGTTATGTACAAGGCCAGACATCAGCCAAGCGGTTGGGCTTTTAGCACGATATTCTTCCACCCCTGGTCTGGAGCATTGGAAGAATGTCAAGAGGATCCTAAGGTACCTCAAGGGTACTAAGGATTATTGGCTTTGTTACCAAGGTAAAGACCTTGGTTTACGTGGCTATTCTGATGCTGACTGGGGTGGGGATAGAGACTCCAGCAAGTCTACATCTGGTTATCTTTTCATGCTAAATGGTGGTGCTACTACTTGGTGTAGTAAGAAGCAAACTTGTACAGCATTGTCCACAATGGAGGCTGAATTTGTTTCATGTGCCTCAGCTGTACAAGAAGCCCTTTGGCTAGGTTATTTCCTTAAGAATTTGGAGTCCAAGGTTTCTATTGAGAGACCTATTACTATCTACAGTGATAGTATGGCAGCCATGGCTTATACTAAGGACCCCAAATACCATGGAAAAACCAAGCACATTAGCATGAAATATAACTTTGTAAGGGATGCAATTGAAGAGGGTGAAGTTAGGATTGAGTACATTTCTACAGACCTGATGGTGGCAGATCCTCTCACTAAGCCATTGCCACCACTTGTGTTTGCTTGACATGTTAGAGCAATGGGTCTTAGAAAAATGTAAATGTTAGATGTACTTCACCTCTTTGGTGTCACACATGTTAAGTATTATTTTTGTGATAATATAGATTATTTTATGAAATAATCAGTTCAATTTTAGAAAACACAACGAACAAATGAACATGTCAAACATAGGTAGAGAATGACTTTCTCACACGAGTCATTCGCCCTTGATCTTTGTGTAAGATTAAGGATGAGACTGGCTAAAGACTTAAATGAATGGTACATTTAAGTGGGAGTCATGCTCCAACACATGACACTTTAGCCTTTCATGGTCGCCTAGATTATGAGTAATCAAGGTTCAATGCTTTGGTGCATTCAGTTTGTATGACCATTCATACATCCTAGCCTATGTTAGATGTAAGCAAGGGCTTACATGGAGAAATTTCATGGTTATTGACATGTCCTCCTTTTATATGTTAAGAGGAGTACACTTAATGGTGTTTTAAGAGGGAGAAATGACACACTCCTCAATTGGAATGGAGATCACTCCAAGTGGGAGTGACATGAGTAAAACACCTTAGAAGTGTATTCTGGAACTTTAATGGATGTGTTTCCAAGTGTTCCATGACCATGAAATACGACCATAGAAGAATTTAAGCAAGTTGTCTCTGTTCTTGCTTAGTGTGAGATTCTTCAAATCAGACTCTCAGTGACTATAGCTTGCTATTAGGAAGTTGAGTTAATTATGATCACTTTGATTGGTTGTCGAAGGTCTTAGAGAAATGAGACTGGAGTATCCTCCTTTTGGGTGATCATGTTAATTCATTGACCTAAGTAGTTGAAGCTCAAAGGAAAGACATTAAGATGGTACACGTTCACTAAATTCAATCTTGGGCCCACATATTACTGTGAGTAGTATGATAGATTGAATTGTGATTTAAATGAGTACACAATGCTTAATACAATCATGGATTTCAAGGAGTTGAAATTCAGAGAAAGAGACTGATTGTGATTAAGAAGTGTATCATATGTCTGGGGTCTGAAAGGCAAAACTTGATGTGTTCAAAAAAAAAACTTGATGTGTTCAAGAAAGCTTGATGTGTTTAAGCAACACACTTGTACTTGATGTGTTCAAGGAAAGTTTGAAGAAGTTCAAACTATGAGGAGAGGACAATCTTCTATTGAGAGTCTAACAACCTCAATAGAAGAGACTTAGTGTGTGTGCCTTGAGGTCGCACCCACAACTCTATATATGTAGAAGTGTCTAGATTATTTCGGCTATAAGGATTAAGGAGTTTTGTTTTGAGTGGGAGCTGGGAGTTTTAAAAGCATCTTAGTGCGAGTGGGAGTTTGTTGGAATTCTTGGCGCACCAAGATCCTTTTAAGATAGGATTTGAGCTCGTTGAGCTAACTATAGCTTGAAAAGGTATCTAAGGCAGCTAGAAGTAGCTCCCCTTAGCTCAAGTCAGCTCACTTCAGCTTATGGTAGCTGAATGTAGCTGGACTTCAGCTCAAGTTAGCTCAAGTCAGCTCAAGTCAGCTCACTTCAGCTTATGGTAGCTGAATGTAGCTGGACTTCAGCTCAAGTCAGCTCACTTCAGCTTATGGTAGCTGAATGTAGCTGGACTTCAGCTCAAGTTAGCTCAAGTAAGCTCAAGTCAGCTCACTTCAGCTTATGGTAGCTGAATGTAGCTGGACTTCAGCTCAAGTCAGCTCACTTCAGCTTTTGGTAGCTGAGTGTAGCTGGACTTCAGTTTACTTCAGCTGAAAGCAGCTAACTCCAGCTCAAGGTCAGTTCTTGGAGCTGGACCTTAGTTCATGGTGCTAGGTTGGAGCTCAAAGGAGCTCAATGGTGCATAAGTAGCATATTGAGCTAGCTTTGTGCCAGCTCACCTTGTTTTTAGCTCAAAACCACCAAGAGACACATCTTTTGTGTAAAGGTATGTCTCTTCATCAAAAGAAATAACTCTTGGCTAAAAGAACATGTCCTTTCATCCAAAGGAAGTGTTCCTTGGGTGAATGGACATGTATATTCGGCCATAGGGTGCTTATAGCACCAAGAGTGATGTCCTTTGACTTTAAAGGACATGTATGTTCGGCCATGGAGGTGGTTGAGGTGGTTATTGCACCAAATGTGATGTCCTTTAGACTTAAAAGACATGTATTTTCGCCCATAAGGTAGTTATGGGTGGTTATAGGCCAAAGGAAGTGTTCCTTGGCTAAAAGACATGTATTTTCGCCACCATACATGACCCTTAGCCAAAGGAAGTGTTCTTTGGCTTAAAGGACACCTTTCTTGGTGTAAAGGTGTGCCTTTTGGTCATCTATAAATAGCCTTTAGTGGCTGGCCATTGAGAGTACGAATTTTACACTCAATTTGCACCATTTTTCTTGAGAGAAAAATTCCTCCTTTCATTCCTTTAAAGAGCCGAAATATTAGACACTTTCTTAGAGCATTGTGGGTGAAATTACATTGAGATTCTTCATCTCAATTCAAGCCTCAAGGCGTATCTCTAAGATCAAGTCCTTCCTTTTCCTTTTCGGCACAAGACTATCAAAAAGGAAGGTACGCATCCTTTCTTGCTTTAGTAGCATGCTAAGGATTTAAGTTTTATGAATGATCTTAGTGGCATGCTAAGTTTGACTGGATAAGTATGTCTATATTCATGTTGAACTCAAATAGCATGCTAGATATTGTTTTTTGAGACAATATGTATGGAAAACTTATATGCATGTGGCATATACACAAATGAATAACATAAGAGTATGTTATTATTGAGATCCTGAAAATCTTCAATATGTTACCAAAGGCCTTGACATGTCAACAGTTGTTATGGAACATGATCGGTCAGCTGATAATGCCCCTAATCGATATGATAGTAACCAGTATGATGAGATCAAACAATATATGAACTGTTGCTTTTTTTCAGCCTTAGAAGCGATTTGGCGTATCTTTGGTTTCTTCATTCATGAGCATCATCCATCAGTTGAGCGATTGTCTTTTCATTTGCCTGGCCAGCAAAATGTTGTGTATGAGGATGATGATGATTTATGTGATGTCATCCATGCACAGGAGGAAAACATGACAAAATTCGAGGCTTGGATGCACTGTAACTCTCATGATGCTCTCGCTTGTACATTGACATATGTACAATTCCCAGAACACTTTGTTTGGAATAGGCAAATCTAAATGTGGACGTGCCGATGCAAGGGCCGCAGTGTCGAGAGGATTTACTTTGTCCACCCAACTGCAGGTGAAAAATTTTACCTCCGCATACTACTAAACGTTGTTAAGGGACCCACAATGTATGAGGATATTCGAACTATACATGGAGTCATATATGGAACATATAGGGAAGCGTGTTCTGCACTCGGTCTTCTAGATGGTAATGGTGAATGGCATCAGTGCTTACGTGAGGCAGCTGTGTGGGCATCAGGTAACCAATTGAGGCATTTGTTTGTCACTTTCTTACTTTTCTGCAAGGTTGATGATCCTCTTGCTCTTTGGACGTGTAATGTTGTTTCCTTGTCTGAAGACATATTACACCACCAACGTAGAATCTTAAACAACTCGCAGTTGAATATGACTGAAAATGAACAGCAAAATCAGGCCTAATGTGAGATTGAACATGTGCTTAATAAACTTGGGAGAAGTTTGAGAGAACTCCCCACTCTCCCATTCCCTCGAGCTGACCATAGGCTGATTTCCCGTAACTCTTTACTTATAGAGGAGTTAAACTATAATCGACTTGCTTTAGCATTGGAGCATGCTAACTTGGTTCGTCAGTTGAATGATGAACAACGCCACATTTACGACTCATTGCTTCGTTCCGTTGAATCTTGTGATGGTCGTCTTTTTTTTGTCCATGGAAGCGGCGGTACTGGTAAGACATTTCTTTGGCGAACAATAATTTCAAAGCTGCGTGCTGCAAGCCAAATCGTACTTCCAGTAGCATCATCTGGTATTGCGGCACTTTTATTACTTGGAGGGACAACTGCTCATTCCCGGTTTAAGATCCCAATCCCCGTGGAAAATATATCTGTTTGCAATATTAAAAGATCCACTCCTATGGCAGAACTCCTTTGTAGTACAAGCTTAGTCATATGGGATGAAGCTCCCATGGCGCATCGTTATACTTTCGAGGCTGTTGATCAAACTTTTCGTGATATATTATTTGTTGTTGACCCTACTGCTAACTCTAAGTTTTTTGGGGGTATCACAGTTGCTCTTGGTAGTGATTTTAGACACATCCTACTGGTTATTTCTCGCGGTTGTCGAGCAGATGTTGTTGGAGCATCTTTATTATGATCTTCTCTTTGGCAACACTGTACAATGTATTCCCTTACACGGAACATGAGGTTGCTTGATTCTACAACATATGATGCCAGTACCTTTATAAATTGGATCATGAAATTGGGGGAAGGCACACTAGATGCACATCAGTTATCAGATGATGAGGATGAACCATCTTGGATTAATATCCCTCCTGAATTCTTAATCCCTTTATCTGCTGATTCAATTGCTGATATTATAGCCTTGACTTACCCAGATTTGATTACCAAGTTTCAGAATGTCAGCTACTTAAAGCAACGGGCCATTCTTTCATCAACTAATGAAATTGTTGATGCAGTTAATGAGCGAATAATTAGTATGCTCCCTGGGGATACCCAAACTTTTCTCAGTGCTGATAAGGTTTCTCCTGTTTTGAATAATTTTGAAGCTCATTCATTATTGTACCCACCTGAGTACCTTCACACGTTCAAGTTCTCTGGTTTCCCTAACCATGAGCTGCAGTTGAAAGTCGGTGTTCCAGTTATGTTGTTGCGAAACTTGAATCAATCTCTAGGGTTATACAACAGGACACGCATGGTTGTGACAAGGTTGTCACAGACTGTCATCGAAGCAGAAATTATCATAAGCTTGAACTCTGGACATAGGTTTTTTATACCATGTGTTGAAATGGTCCCTTCCGACACTGCCTTACCATTCATGTTCAGCAGAAGGCAATTCCCATTGAAGGTTTGTTTTGCTATGACAATAAATAAGAGTCAAAGACAAACATTTAATCATGTTAGCCTTTATCTCCCACATCCAGTCTTCAGCCATGGTTAATTGTATGTTGCTGCTTCACGTGTCACCAGCCCTTCAGGTTTTCATGTCCTACTTCAATCAGATGATTGTAACGGCTCACTCATACGAAATATCGTCTATCATGAAGTATTCCAACGTTTATGCCGCTCTTCGTCATAACTTCACATTGCTATATATGGTGCATGTCATTATTCATTTATTGTTTGTTCTTATTTCTTTTATACCAATTTATTCAATTTCACATCAGTTCCTCTTAGTTGCTGTCAGGAATGAATTCACAATTCACACCAGTCAGGCACTTGACTCCCCTTAGTTATCGATGGACAATCAAGGTCCATCTTACACGCCTTTGGGATGCTATTAATGTTACCACATTAAAGTCCTATAGAATTGGTATGACATTGCTTGATCAGAAGGTACTTCTTCCTTATCCACTTTTAACTTCTATAGACATCAACAACATTGACTTAGATCTTTACACAACTGGTTGTTTGTCATGTTATATCTAACTCGACTCTATTTTTTTGCCCCTTTTCTTCTCATTTGTTTCCCTAGGACGATCACATCCAAGGAACGGCTTCTACTCCAATTACGGCTAAGTTCAAGTCGTTGCTTCAGGAAGGGAATGTTTATGTGCTTTCAAACTTTACCGTTCAGAGGGTTGATAAAGGCTATAGGGTTATCACTAATGACTATCTTATCCGTTTTAATGCATGGACAAAAATTATTTTGGTCCCTGGTCCTATACCACAAATTAACGCGTACAAGTTTGAGTTCATTGCTTTTGAGCAGGTCTATTTACGCCACCCTGATAATATTCAGTTATGTGGTATGACTCACTTAACTCATCAAGTTACAAGTTAAGTTGTTATTCTACTTAATAAGCAATTATAGCCCTTTCATGATTCATAGATGTCATTGGGAAACTCATTGCCATTGGTGATGCCATTGAGACTATCAGATCTGATGCCATAGCAACAAATAGGCGTATCATAACGCTTCAGAATTTGAGGTTCTCCTTCTTACCTTATACTACATTTACTTTGTGTCCAATGTGTGTCTATGTCCCCCTTAATTCATTGTTGCTTACATGTTAACTTATTATGTAGTGGCTTTACTATTGACATAACTTTGTGGGGAGATCAAGCTGATCTGGTTGACTTTAATACATTGAAGGGTGCCCAACCAACTTATATTCTGGTTATCACTTCGACATCTGTTAGGTTATGTCAAGGTATGCACTATATTAACCTGCAATCATCTTCTTATTTTCTTGTTTTACTGACGTTTCATTATGTCTCTTTTTTCTTAACATGTAGGATGGTATAACCTCGCTTCAACATCTGCTACTAAAGTCTATGTTAATATTGAAATCAATGAGGTCCGACAATTCTTGAGCTCATATGTCCCTGACACTTCGTGCTTTACTTATGTTTGTTTTCCTTTAACTACACCCTATTATGCCTTATTTTCCATTTTCACTTACAAATCTTTACTGCTTCCTTTTAGCTCATCCACTAGGATTGATGTTATACATGATTATGTCCCTTCTATACCTAATCAACACACTGAACTTAGGGTCATCTATGGCCACCGGAGAACAATTGCGGACATTAAGGATTTGCTTACTCGCGAGCCCTTATTTGTGGGACACATTACTCTTTTTTTACTTATACTTACACAACATTAGTGCATACTATGTCCTTAACACTGAAACCAATATTTTTCCCCAGGACAATGTCTACTCTATCCGTGCGGTAGTTTCTAACTTGCTTACTAACCGAGGGTTGTGGTACTTAGCCTGCAAAAATTGTTGCAGAAAAGTTCAACCAATCGGGCGAACTTATTTCTATGATTAGTGCAACATTGTCAATCACACACCACCTATGCAGTATTAATTTCTCCTTCATTTAATTGCAACCATTCCATATTCATTGTTTCCTTCTTTCTTAACACCATATTATATGTGACCATCTAAACTTACATTACAGCTATAAGGCTATCGTTTGAGTGCGTGACTTCACAAGCGACATCCTCTTCACAATGCTTAACTCAGTTGCTGCGAAGTTCTTTAACTCTCCTGTTTCAGTTTTCCGTTCACTTGAACAATCGATTTTTATCACTACTTTTAACCAAATAAAAACAAATTTCACACCATTATTCAATATTTGCCTTTCACTTTCACTTCAATAGACTTAATAATATCTTCGCATCCTCTAACAAATTTTGCAAGATGATGGACCATCAAAACTTCAGCAGCGGTTTCAACAGTCACTGAATGAAGAGCTTATTCTTAAGTTTGAACTTTCTTCATTTAACTTTCAAAACCCTTCTTCCCTTATTACCTTGCGCAAGTTTCACATGATTAACCCTGATGAAGAGACGCTTGCATTCCAACTGAAAGAACAACCTGTATGCTCCTCAAACCTTTTTGGGTCTACTTATGTGCTATTTATTACATCCTCTTAATATAATTACCATTTCCTATGTGTTTTAGAGACCAGCCCATATGATACAGACATCTCATTCTCAACCACAGGAACGACACTTTCCCATAAATCAACGACCAATTTCGCCTCCTCAATCAGACTCTGTGTATGCCACCATGCTTGTTTTGACTTTGTTGCCCATGATTTTAACATACTTCTTCATTCTTTTACATTCATTGCTTTTTTTTCAATGGCCCTGGTCATTCTCATTCTCTTTCTCACTCATGCTATCACGACAACTTATCAATAACCGAATTTAAAGTTGTTTCCTCCCTATAAGCATGATGCCACCCATACTTCCTATTCTTTTTACAAAACTACACTTACTTTGACCTTTCCAATGTTAATGCACAATAGGTTGAAACTGAAGGATACCTCATCCCTATCCCGTCCTCACACTACACCTCTTGACTCTGTGTACCAAATCATTGCAGCCTATGAATGGTAATTCTTTTCTCCTATTCTATGTTTTTTTAAAACACCTTATATATACGTCTATCAATACATTATATCTAACTATTTACATGATTCCTCATAACACTGAGAATTATTTTTATTGCAGGATTGATTTAATTGAGAACTTCGATGTTGCTGCTATGTTTTCGGACATTGAACATCTTCCTCATACCTGACTATCATTTATCCGCACAAGATGTCATAGTTATTATTTTTTTCCTTTTTTTGTCCCCCCTCCCCAAAGTCTCAATGCATTTCTTCCCTTGCGTGATTACTTTACATTTTTTTATATCAACAATTTCCTCATCCGTTAGACAGGTTATGAAACTAGTTATATATTAAAATCAATTCAAACTATTTAAATTATAATTTAATTTTTTAGTTTTTATCCGACTCATTCAAATTATAATTTAGTTTATCTAATTTTTATAATTTGATTATTTTCTTATTAGAATTAAACACCTAATAATTGAAAAAAATATAAATTGAAAAAAATGATAAAAATTGATATTATTCCATGTTACGGCTCTCTTAGACCTGAACCACGATTAGCAAGGTAAGTGTAATTTTTTAGCTTAAAAATCCTAGTTGCACATAAAGTTATATTTTAGCACAATAATATAGCATGAGATAAGTAATATGATCAATTGAGCAAAGTTGGTCAAAAAGAGGCAAAATTGTATTTTGTGGAGGGAACCCCAATTTTTTTGCCATAAATGGATTTAGACTAAGGGATTAAAGATTTTAAATTAATTTTATTATTTATAGTTCAATTACATGTATAGGAAGTATAAAATAAAATAAGTGTGTGAGACTAGAACTAATATAGCACAAGTTAAGTCCTTAGAGGCCTTAGTGCGCATTTTGAGGTTTGCCTAAGAGATAAGCCTAGCATAAATGAATTTCTTCCTTATTTTCTTCTTTTCCCATGCATTCACCAGCTGAGAAAGCTCACATCTCTTCTCCAACTCGTTTCTTGAAATTGAAAGCTCAAACAAGAGGGATTTTTTATGCAAGCAGCTCCTTTGAGCTTGAAGAAGCTTGTGGTCATGTTTTTCTCCTTGGTGAGCTCTTTTTCTTGGCCTAGGGTTTATATTGTTGTTGATTAAGAGTTATTTAAGGTTTTGGTAGGTTAGGTAATCAATCCTTAGCTAAAATTCTTGCTATGAAGGTGAATTTCAAGTTATTTTAGCTTGTGTGCAAGATTGGTCCAAAAAAGGGTTATTGTCTCACATGAAGAGGATAAGTTATATGAGCTTGTTCTAAGCCTTATTAGCTTAAATTTTGGATCATATTATGTTTTTTTTATGCATTGGCAATGAATTTGCTAGGATAAAACAAGTTTGCTACATTGTGGTGCAAGATTGAAGATTTTTTGTGTTTGTGTGTGCATATTGGATTTATAGCTTGCGATCTTGGTTTGGGTAAGGGATTTTTTTTTTGTTTTCAAGCGTTTAATGAATACTTTTACATGTTATTTATCAAGTATAAGTGATTAGAAGTGATTTGGAAGTGATTTAGGGCAAGATATGGGGAAAAGGGCCAAAAACTGAGCAAAAGAATAGCTACAGGGCATGCTAGGTGAGGCCTTGGTGTCGCGGCACCAATCTTAGCACTATAGCACCAAGGGGCCGAGCTTGGACAACATGGTTTTGGCATTGGCGCTGCAGTGCCGAGCCCCTAAGGCCTAACATTCAAGGCATCTTTTAAGCTTTTTGATGCTATTATTAGCTTCCTCGGACCTTCCTCAGATGTGTGAAACTTTTGAATGGGTCTTAGAATCATTTCTAAGGTGAGTTTTAAGCATCAGTTAGGTAAGTTAAGGGGTGGCTATAGAAGTAGTTTATGGCCTAAAAAAGGAAGGGGCCTTAAGCCAGATCAAAGGTGTTAAGTGAGAAAAATAAGTTCTAAACTTCTAAGTACCTTGATTAAGCTATTTTAGCTTAACAAGTTGAGCCACCAAGTTAAGTAAACTCATGTACAATGTAATTAAGGGTAATAAAGAATAAGTTAAGTTTAAGACAATAATTTAATCTTGTAGTTGGGTCTAAGTTTGGTTAAGGTTCACACAAAAGAATCCTTTTTAGCGGCCATTAGGTAAGACCTCGAAATGTTTAAGCTCACGTGTGTGTGTGTGTGTGTGTATGTGTGTGTGTGTGTGTATAATTTATTATATATACTAGTTTTAAGTTTTATTTGCTGGTATTTAATCCCCTGTTGAAAATTTACAAATTTTCACCTCTTAAGTTGTCACATTTATGCATATTTGGACATCGGAGAGTCTAACACCTACTGAGGGGTTGTTGGTAAGTTTTTTTTTTATGCAGGTATTAGTTAAATAGAATCTTAATTGGTTCTAAGATGTTGGCTTAAAACTATTGAAGTATTTACTAAGTTGATTGTTGGCTTTATAGTTCTAGGACCAAGGCATACAAGCGAGTGATCAATTTCTAGCCATCGTGGGTAGCTAGCTTAAGGCAAGTGGGAAAATTTTTATTGATCTCAAGTTGATTGTATGTACATGATGATCATGTGTGGCTAAGAATGTGTCTAGTATGACTAAGAGAAGAAGACTCACTAGTGTTTGTAAACACTAAAAATACTTTTGGATGTACAAAGTTTAATGCTGATGTACATGAAGTTTGATACTTGAAGCCTAAGTTACTTGCTTTTATGACTTTGATTTCTGCTTTGGAAATGTTTTATAAATGCCATGGTGAACTTTAGAAAGTTTTATTTTGGTTTACTTTATGCATACTGAAGCAAATCATGCATTACATATTAAGCTAGGTTAAATTACTAGGAGCATGAAAAGTTTTAATGTATCACAAGTATCAACTTAGTTAATTGTATTTAAGTGTGGGGCCATTAAATCCCGATTGATTAAAAATCTTGGGAATAACAATACCGAGTTAAAAAAATAAAACCCTTACAGTAGCATCAAAGCAAGGCTTGTCAGTCTTACAAGAGTTGTATTAGAAGCAAGTGTTTGAGATCAAGTTAAGAAGTCTTGTACAAGTTTGTTGTTATGATTTTGTTTAGTATATGAATTATTCTGGGGATGTGTTCTATTTTTTATTATAGGTATAGTGTCGAACATAAGAATGGAAACTAGTACTGAATTGAATCCTACTAAGGGTTCAAGTGACCCAATAATAGGTATGCTGAAAGATATTGCCGGATTGTTGCAAGGTGCGAACACCAACATGACTTAGTTAAATGAGAGGATAACTACCCTCCTAAGAGAATCATAACAACATCATGAAGCAAAAGCAAATGCCCAAAGGAATTTAATAGGGCAAAAGAAGAAATATTTCAGTTTGATTCTACACAAGAAAACCAAGAAAAGCATTACCGAGCCTAAGAGCTTAAAGAAGACAATGAAGATGATGATGAGGATACCAAAGAGGATGTTCATCCTTAAAGGAAGAAGAAAAAAAGTGTTATACTTGAATAATTGAAGCTTCTAACTATATTTCAAGGTTTGGGACCACCTTCTTTCTATGGAAGTGGAGACCCCGATGTTGCTAAAAAGTGTTTCACCACTATAGAGGATTTTTTAACACATCTCACATAGACTCCTGTGGAAGAGTTGAGTTGGCACTCTTCTACTTGAAGGGTAAGGCTTCTATTTAGTGGGAAAATGAGCTAGAGGAGGCTGAACATTGAAGAAAAGTCCTTAACTGGGAAGACTTTGAAATGAAGTTTAAGAAGTTGTACATAAATGAAGCTGCTCAAGATCAAAAGAGGGTTAAGTTCGAGAAACTAACCCAAGGGGACATGTCTGTGACTGATTAAGAGTAGAAGTTTAGTTCCTTCATAAGGTATGCTCCTTATGTTTCCGACAGGAGGGAACTAAAAGAAAAGAAGTTTGAACATGGTTTTAAACCTGTTCTAAGAAGGTTTATTATGACGATGGGAATCAGAAGTTACCACCAAGTGGTTTAGAATGCTTTTGCCCTAAAGAGGGAGTTGGGTGACAAGGTTCAAGGGTAAGGGTGCCGAATCCTCAGGAGCCGCCCAATGTAAAAGTGCAGGCAAGAAGCCTATGGTTAAGAGAAGTTAAGGCCCAAACAAGAATGGCAAGAAAGACAATAAGGTAGTGTGCCCTATATGCTATAGGTATCATGGCACTAAGCCCTGTAATTTAGGGATTGATCGATGCAGTATCTATCAGCAAAGTGGGCATTAAGCAAAATAGTGCCCAAGAAACCCAAGAAATTTTCCCGAACCTAGATAAAGAAATGGTTCTGGTCCAATTATAAAGAGTGCACTGATAAGTATCACAACTCCACCTTGAGTTTTCTTATTGGCAAGCCAAGTGGCCAAGGAACCGACAACTATATAAGGTAATTTTATGTTTCAAAATAGTAGTGTTAGAGTTCTTTTTGACACTGGTGCTACTATTTTTGTTATATCCTTGTCTGTGGCAAGTTAAACTTACAAAGAGAATTTATGGAAGAGATGAGACTTATTAAAATTGTAGGAAAGAACTTGATTCTAATTGATGAATTAGTTATGAATTATCTTGTAGAGTTAGAAAATCATAAGTTCTCTTGCAGTTTGTGGGTTGTAAACCTAAAATTTCATGATATAGTTTTAGGTACGGATGATTGGCTAGTAAAGCATAAGATTCAAATCAACTATGCAGACTATAGAATGACCTTCGAAGATGAGTCGGGGGTGAAGGTGGTCTATACATGAAGTTTGGCAAGAAGTGCTAAAAGTTCACGTCTTAAGAACTTAGGTACCATTCCTATGACATGAAAAGAAGAACATTGTGCACTAAAAAGAGTAGTTATCGAAGAGGAACTTAAGGTTATTCTGGTGGCCAACCAATTTCCTAAAGTGTTTCCTATAAATTTACTAAGTTTACCACCCAAATGGAATATTGAGTTTTCTATTCACTTATAGCTTAGTACATAACATATCTTGATACCCTCACACCGAATGTTCGCTCCTAAAATGGATAGGCTAAAGAAATAATTGGAAGAATTACTTAAGAAAGGGTTTATACGACCAAGTATGTCACCTTGGGAGGTGCCTATGCTATTTGTGAAAAAGAAAGATGGCACATTAAGGTTGTGCATTAATTATCAAAAAATGAACGCAATAACAGTGTAGAATAAGTACCTGTTACCAAGAATTGATGATCTGTTTCATAGATTGAAGGACGCAATAGTCTTTTAAAAAATTGACCTAAGATTTGGTTATTTCTAGATAAGAGTGAAGAAGGAAGATATTCCAAAGAATGCATTCAAAACCCAATATGGACATTATAAGTACATAGTGATGCCATTTGAAGTCATGCATGCTCCGACGATGTTCATGAATGCCATGAACATAATTTTTAGGCCATATCTGATCAGTTCATCAAAATTTTTATTCATGACATTTTTGTGTATTCTTTATCCCTACAAGAATATAAGGAAGACCTTAAGAAATTTTTGGAAGTAATGAAAGAGAATCACTATTATGCAAAGTTATCTAAGTGTTAATTTTGGGTTAAAGAGATCCAAATTTTTTGGCATATAAATAGTGCTCAGGGATTCTCGGTAGATCTCGAGAAAGTTAAGACCATAGTCAAATGGAAAAGGCCAACTAAGGTGAAGGAAATAAGAAGTTTTCTTGGTTTAGCGGGGTACTATTGAAGATTCATAGAAAAATTTTCTATAATAGCTTTCCCACTAACCGCCTTGATTAAGAAGTCCCAAAAGTTTGAATGGTCAAACAAGTGTGAAGTTGGTTACGAGGAACTTAAGAATATGCCCACTTTTGTGCCTATTTTTACCTTTCCAGAATTGCATAAGATGTTTGAAATATACACCAATATTTCTAGGTCGGGTTTAGGATGTGTGCTTATATGGGATAAGTAAATGATAGTTTATGCATCAAGGCAACTCTGACCTAACGAGCTAAATTATCCGATGCATGACCTATAATTGATGGCAGTGGTCTTTGTACTAAAGCTTTAGAGGCACTATCTCTTAGGAAGATCTTTCAAGATCTTTATAGACCACAAGAGCTTAAAGTGATTGTTTATTAAAAAAAAACTCAACATGAAACAAAGACATTGAATTGAGTATATCAAGGGCTATGATTACACAATTGATTATTATGCTAGGAAAGACAATGTAGTAGTTGATGCACTGAGTAAAAAGTATACAAATGTAATCCTTTCAAGGGATCAAGTACCGAATAGTTTAGAAAAAGGCACCATGGAACAATTTTCGGTGTTGCATGAAGTCTGGCAATCTTGGGGAAAAACCCAAATGCTTGCTTTAAAAATAAAGTCTGCATGGCCAAGTAAAATCAAGGATGCTTAGGTCAAAGACCCTAATCTAAAGAAGGTTTCGGGGGGAAAAGAAGCATGGTGTAGTATCAGATGGACTTGGATAAAATAATGGGTTGTTTCACTATGGGGAAAAGTTGTATATGCCTGATATGAAAGGACTAACTAAACAAGTTCTTCACAAAAATACATAATAATAAGTTGAATATTCACCCCGGTGTTAACAAGATGTACCATGATTTAAAGACTCACTTTTGGTGGCCTGGCTTTAAGCGAAATATAGCTAAATTTGTGAGTAAGTGCTTAACTTGCCAGATTGTGAAAGCCGAACACCAAAAGCTTGTCGGTACATTGCAAAATCTTTCTTTGTCGTAAGGAAAGTGGGTGTTCATCACAATAAATTTCCTTGTAGGGTAACCAAACACTATGAGCCAACATCATTTTGTGCGGGTAATAATTGATAGGCTGACTAAATCCTCTCACTTCATACCGATTAAGATTACCCACACAATGAATAAATTGACCTAGTTATATATAAAAAAAGTGGTGAGGTTACATGACATACTTGATTAGATAGTATCTGACTGTGGCCTAAAGTTTGTGTCAAGGTTTTGAGGGGTGTTCCAGAAAGCGTTAGGCAGTAACATAAGGCTAAGTTCGGCTTACCATCCTCAAACTAATGATCAATCCGAAAGAGTAATACAAACCTTGGAAGATATGTTGAGAATGTATTCCATGGACTTTAAAGGTGATTGGGACCGCCATTTACAACTTATTGAGTTTGCTTATAACAATAACTACCAAGCAGTTATATGTATGGCACTTTATAAAGTTTTTTATGGGCGAAGGTGCATGACTCCCCATTGTTGGGCAAACCTAACTGATTGAGTTCAAGTTGGACTTAAAATCATTGTCGATACTACGGCCAAAGATTAAGATGATTTAGAAAAAGATCAGAGCTAGCAATGATTGGCAAAGAAAGTATGCAAATGTAAGAAGACGAGAACTAATGTTTGATATATGGGATAAAATTTTGTTGAAGGTATCTCCTATGAAAAAAGTGTCAAGATTTGGTCAAAAAGGCAAATGAGCCTCAAGATGTGAAGGCCCTTGCTAAATCTTAGAAAATGTGGGAAAAGTGGCCTATAGATTAGTTTTGTTGCCACAATTGTTTTATGTACATGATGTTTTTCATGTGAGTCAATTAAGGAAGTGTTTGTTGGACCCCAGGACACATAATATCCTCGACCCTAGTCCTAATAAAGGAAGATTTGACCTATGATAAGTTTCTGGTTAAAATTCTGGATAGGCAAGTAAAGAAGTTAAGGACCAAATAGACTTATACAATTAAGATTCTATGGTCGAACCACGTGGAAGAAAAAACCACTTAGGAAACTGAGCAAGACATGCTGGAAAAATATCCAAAAGAATTCACTCAATTGCAATGAAATTTGGAGGACCAAATTTTAGAAAGTAGGGAAACTGTTACGGCTCTCTTAGACCTAAACTAGGACTACTGAGGTAAATGTGATTTTTGCGTTTAAAAGTCCTATTTGCACACAAATTTATATTTTAGTACAATAATGTAGCATGACATAAGTAGTATGACCATTTGAGCAAAGTTGGTCAAAAAGGGGCAAAATTGTCTTTTGTCGAGGGTACCCTAATTTTTTTCCATAAATGGATTTAAACTAAGAGATTAAATATTTAAATTACTTTTATAATTCCTAGTTTAATTACATGTATGGGAAGTAGAAAATAAAACAAGTGTGTGAGACTAGGACCAATATAGCACAAGTTAAGTCCTTAAGGGTTTTAGTGTCTTTTTTAGGTTTGGCTAAGAGAATAGCTTGGAAGGGATGAATTTCTTCCTCATTTTCTTATCTTCCTATGCCATTCACCAGCCAAAAAAGCTCACATTTTTTTTCCAACTTATTTCTTGAAATTGAAGGCTCAAACAATAGGAATTTTTTGTACAAATAGCTCCTTTGAGCTTGAAGAAGCTTGTGGCTACATTTTTCTCCTTGAAGGGCCCTTTTTCTTGGCCTAGGGTTTATTTTGTTATTGATTAAGAGTTGTCTAAGGCCTAGGTAGGTTGGGCAATCAATCCCTAGGCTAAAATTCTTGTTTATAAAAGGTGAATTTCAAGTTATTTTAGCTTGTGTGCAAGATTGGTCCAAGAAAAGGTTAATGTCTCACACAAAGATGGGTAAGTTATATGAGCTTGTTATAAGCCTTGTTAGCTCAAATTTAGATCATATTATGTGTTTTTGATGCATTGGCAATCAATTTGTTACTACATTGTGGTGCAAGATTGAAGATTTTTATGTTTGTGTGTGTATATTAGATTTATGGCTTGTGATCGTAGTTTAGGTAAGGGATTTTTCTATTTTTAAGTGCTTAATGGGTGCTTTTGCATAGTTATTTATCAAGTGTAAGTGATTAGAAATGATTTGGAAGTGATTTGGGGCAAGGCACGGGAGAAATGATCAAGAATCAAGCAAAAGAGCAGTTGCATGACATGCCAGGTAAGGCCTCGGCACCCTGGGTCTTCAATGCTAGGGGGCCGAACAGGGAAAACATGGTTTTAGCGTTGGCGTTGTAGGATAGAGCCCCTAACACCCAATGTTTGAGGCATCTTTTGGGCTTTTCGATGCTACTGTTAGCTTCCTTAAACCTTCCTAAGACGTGTAAGACCTTTGAATGGATCTTAGAATCACTTTTACAATAAGTTTTAAGCATCTGTTATGTGAGTTAAGAGGTAGCTAAGGAAGTAGCTTATGGCCTAAAAATGGAAGGGGCTTTAAGTAAGATCAAAGTTGGTAAGCAAGAAAGAGAAATTTTAAACTTCTAAAAACCTTAATTAAGCTATTTTAGCTTAATAAGTTGAGCCACCAAGTTAAAAAAACTTCTGTATAATCTGATTAAGGGTAATAAAAAATAAGTTAATTTAAAGGCAAGAATTTAATCTTATAGTTGGAACTAAGTTGGGGTAGGGTTTGCATAACAGAATCCTTTCTAGTGGCTATTAGATAAAACCTTAGAATGTTTGAGCTTGCGTTATGTTGTATGTGTGTGTGTGTGTAATTTGTTATATATACTAGTCCTAAGTTTTATTTGCAAGTATTTAATCCCTTGCTTAGAATTTACAAATTCTTACCCCTCAAGTTGTCACATTTGTGTAGACTTGGATGGCAGAGAGTCTAACACCCATTGAGGGGTTGTTGGCAAGCTTTTTTTTTTTTTTGGCATACATTAGTTAAATATAATCTTCATTTGGTTCTAAGAGGTTGGCATGAAACTATTAAAATGTTCACTAAGTTGATTGTTGGCTCTATAGTTTCGGGACCGATGCGCATAAGCAAGTGATCACTTTCCTGCCCTTGTGGTTAGCTAGCTTAAGGCAATTGGGAAAGTTTTTGTTGATCTCAAGTTGTTTGTATATACATGATAATCATGTGTGCCTAAGAATGCCTCTAGTATGACTAAGAGATAAAAACTCACTAGTGTTTGTAAACACAAGAAATACTTTTGAATATACAAAGGTTAATGTTGATATACATGAAGTTTGATGCTTGAAGCCTAAGTTACTTGCTTTTATGACTTTAGTGTGTATTTTGGAAATGTTTTTATAAATGCCATGGTGAACATTAGAAAGTTTTACTTTGGTTTATTTTATGCATACCAAAGCAAATTATGCATTACATATTGAGCTAGGTTAAATCCCTAGAAGCATAAAAAGTTTTAATATATCATAAGCATCAACTTAGCTAATTGTATTTAAGTGCGGGACCACCAAATTCTAATTAATTAAAGATCTAGGGAATACTCGTTCTGGGTTAAGAAAGAGGACCCTTACATTCCATTTTATTTACCATAATATGTAATACAAAAGTAAACAAAAATGACCTTATATATATAAAGTTGACTAGCATAATTACAAAATACATATTAATTTTCAGTGTATTCAATTTCTTTGGCTTTAAGATTAGGAATTAATAACCTATCCAATAACTAAATAAGAAATTCAATTTTAATGCAATATGAACTGAAAAACCAAATAAGCAAATCATTTTATCCAATCTAAACAATCAATTTAGATTATTTTGTTTATCCAAATAATAAACATCCCTATATGTTTTATCTTGTTTTAAGGATACATTCATTTGAGGGAACTAAGGGCGTATTAGTTTTTTCTTTTTTTCTTTTTTGGTCCACTAAGAACCATGTTTTAAGTTACAAAGTAAAAAGAAACTATAAGAACAAGGAACGAGAATTAATTTCTTTTTCAAGACCCAGAGAGCTAACAAACTAGTATGTAGCGATAGGAGAATTAGTTGAGGTTAGATTCAAAATTTGGATCTCCACCCATGTTTTAACCACTTTACCAAGTGGTTGGGATGAAGGCTCATTAGTTATTGGTGCTCATTTCTTATTTTACTTTTTGCTAACCCAAAATAATATTTTAATACTTAATTTATCTAATAATTACTTAAACCATTTTTTCTTCAAAAAAGTTAATTTAGGTGTAATAATCCATTGAAACTAAAATTCTTATAATGTTATTAAATTTTATGAATTTTTCCTATTTAATGCCTAAAAAGGAAAAAAAAAATTAAATCATGCATATTGTTTTTCAAGACTAAAAGGAAAAGACTGCTTGTTTTCGATCTTGTTTTTTTTTATGTAGAACCAACACCATTTGAAAGCTAATATTCTATATACCTAATCGCTTGACTATACCTAATCACTTGACTAACATTTTTAAACACTTTTTAATTTATTTTTTATGAATTTTTTATCCACACGTAGCCTTAGAATAAAAAAATAAATAAATAAAAATTACTTGATTTTTACTTAAAACGTTTGAAAAGTGTTTTTTCTTATTTTTAAAGTCTAGTGTTTCTCTTAAAACAAGTTAAACAACTTGTCATTGTATACAAAAATAATCATACTTATAATCACTTTTTAATTTTAAAAAGCTCCCCCAAATACAACATTAATTACCAGAAGTGTACTTTAACTGAAACAAAGAAAAAGCAAGACAGCAGAGTTATTTTGGGATAAATGGATAGTGCACCAAACTTCAGGCGGCTATACGTCAAAACCCGAAGTACAAGCGGCTATATGCAAATACATCAAAAAATGAGGTAGTTTTCTGGAGTTATCCCAATAAAAATCAGCTTATTTCGTGATGCACAAGGCAATATTATACTGAACTTAAACTTCGGAATCAGAAGGAAATCATCTGAAAATCCGCACTATTAATCCACCAGAAAGAAGAAAACCCCTAAACCACCATGCCCATCTTGCCCTTCCACTTCCGTCTGCTCCCATCGTCTCCCGCCGCTCTGTCCCGGTGATCGAGAAGAAGAGAAGGGAGACCGTAGGTACCCGACTCGCCAACCTTCCGACCTGATTCGTTCAAAGATCTGTTTGGTAAAACCCATTTCTTAATCTCCGTCGTCAAGTTTGAAAAAATCAGAGTTGAATCGCAGATGGATTTCTGTTTCGTGTTCAATTACTTCTATAATTGTTCGATTAAGGGTTTACTTCTATTATAGTATAATCACGTGAGGGTTTAGTTAAGATTGATTGTCCTTGGAAGTCATGAGGTGATTTAACTTGGGATTTATTTTTTGGATTAGTTTTGGGATTAATTTTTTGTGATCTTAGTAAGAAGATGATGGCTGCAAGGATTTGGGCAAAAAGAGCTGCCACTTATTTCAAGAACTCCATTTCTAGTCGAGGCTTCTCCACTGGTAAATTGTTATTTTTTTTGGCAGTTCTAAGTTTTCTTGGATAAGACCTCTTTTATCTGGCCAATTAGTTAGATCTTGTCTATTGATTAAAATGTTATAAATGTTATGTGATCTTGAATCTGGACTATATTATTAGCAAGGTTTTTAATATGGGTTTTAGGGTTTCTTGAAATGAAATACAGCTTCAAAGAAGGATCTGAGGTTTACGGATTCTCATGAGTGGGTGAAGGTGGAAGGGCATACTGCTATAATTGGGACAACAGATAAAGCCCTGCATTTTTTCGGAGAGGTTTTGTCGATTGAGTTGCCGCTTCTGGGATCAAGATTGAAACAATTTAAGGGCTTTGGTGAAGTGGACAGCATCAGAACTACAGCTCCACTGATCTCTCCCGTTTCTGGCAAAGTTATAGACATTAATGAGGAGCTCGAGAGCTCTCCTGGTCTTGTGAGTTCTGTTCTTCACTACATACCCATGCCTGGTAGCATTCAGTTCATATACTGTGAAGGATTCGTATTAATCGAAATGAGTAAATGAAATCCATCGTTGTGGGAAAGTTCATAGATGTACTTGTGTGCCTGCATATTTGTTCATCACGCACGTTTTCATGCAGGTTAACTCAAGTCCATACGATGAAGGATGGATTGTGAAGGTCAAAATGATTGATTCTAGTGAGCTAAACAACTTGATGGACTCGGAGAAGTACTCCCAGTTCTGCGACGAGCAAAGTGCAAATGAGAAGATCAAACTTGTCTTCAAAACCAAGGCAACAAGTCGAAGGCCCGGCTGGCGTTAGTTGAGATCTTCTGGGTACTTTCGTTTCGCTGCAAAATTTGGCCATATATTCTGCAGTACCCTGACTTGTTTGATTTTGCCTGGATTAGAAATGTTGCATTGAAAGAGAACTGAAGTAGATACACGGTAATTCAATCGAGGGAAATCTTTGTTCGATTTGACCTTCTTGCTACATTTATACTTCCCTTGATAAAATGAAACTTTGGAGCTTCACTGGAAAAATATGGCTATACACAGCACAAGAAATTATACTTATTTGTCTCTGTGTGCCAGCTCCAAAGATATGAACCTCAGTTTGAAGGGGAAAAATGTGCTATTGTTCCCCCTTCAAACATTTGTCCATCTTTACAACTAGATACATGTACACTTAAGCTAGGCAGCTTCACATATTTTTGATGGCGGTGTATGCCGAGACATGAACGTCGTAGCACTCGGCATCCCATGAAAAGTCCATTGCCATGGCGTCTGTAATCTTTTGCCTCCATATGGAAGGACTCTTCTTCTGTGGTTATTGTGAGGGAGAGGGAGAGGGAGAGGGAGGGAGAGGTGAATGTATAAGTGTCAAGAATGAGCCACATGAGTAAGAGATCTTAACATATTTACCAAAATCATGGAGAACTAAAATTGAATAGGAAAATGTGTAGGTGTGTTCGACTGAGATTTAAAAAGAAAAATAGTTTTTATTTTTATATACTAGTGATTATATTTATATGTCTAATTTGTACACCAATTAAAATCTTACACTTTAAATGGCCTAAAACCACTTTTGAAACATTATTGTAAAGAGAGTATTTTTCATTAATTTTTCTTTTTCTTAGGCCAGGTAAAGATTGAATTCATTAAAATATTATTCAAGTAATTATTAGTTGATAGAGTATTAGCTTTGAAATAACATTGGTGCAACACAAATAAGAAGTCAAAATAAAAATAATGCATTTTTTATAACGTAAGCTGATCTTTATCAATTTATCACAAGGAAAACTCACAATTTCATCAAAGGCCTGAGGAAGGGTCATATTCCCAAACTTTGATCTCATGAACCGCAGGAATCTAGTGACTTCATGATGATGATCTGCAGCATATCTGCATGGAAATTTGGCATAATGGAACCAAAGCCTTCACCTTTTCAATTCTAGATTAAAAGAAAATGAACTTTTTAATTCAGATCCTTCTGAAGCTCTAAGGGATATGGAGCTACCTGAGACTCTTGTCAACAGAAGTAAATTCGATTGGAGCAGCTCCGTATTTCAAGGCCTTGAGCTACAAAATTTTTACATGACAGGAAGAAAAACGAAAAAGATTAAACCAGAAACGCGAAAAATAGAGCATGAGTTCATTCAAGGACAAGTACCTATTGGAGACACTGCTTACAGGTAATGGATTTGAATTTGAGCTTTAACAGGATAGAGAAATTGTTGGATAAAAATTAGTAGCCCAACAAAGAGAATGGTATGTGAGAAACAAATAGTCAAGAGGTTGGACAAGTAAAAATGGATCGAAGTTGGAACATTATGTTTGAATGGCATGATTGTGAATGCCTTACTTACCTCTGCTGGTACAAAACTTTAAGGTTTTAAGCAAGACTCAAGGATCAAATGTTGCTTTCATCAGGAAAAGGAGGGTGAGAGAATAAAGAGGACTATACAACAATGTTCAGTCCAACTATGCCAATTTGACCTCCGATGATTGAAAATATGGAGGCATTGGGTCGTGGCAAATCAAATGATTAGACACCAATTGTAAAGCTGCACCTAGACTTAGGGAAAATACAAAATGCGCTCCAAGAATCCTTTGACTTCAAGGATGCTAGAGTGTATCAATAACAATTTGACCAACACTCTGCCCAATAGACTATATAGTGATTGGTGATAATACTTTTGGTAGACCGCAGGTGCAATTAAATGGTTCAATTCCTGTTTCCTTCAATTATGCAGGGCCAATCAACTGGAATAAAAATCAGGGAGGATCAGTTCAAGATTTCTCCAATGCAGACTTGTACTAGACCAGCAAAACCAGAGAACTCAAGCAATAAATTAAGTTACATTAGTGGCATTTCCAATAGATCCTGGTTCACCAACCAATTGGTGTGGTTCCTTAATAAGAACTGTGATTGTGTAGGTACATCTTTACATGTGCCCTTATAAATTCTTGCACTATGAATATACGTTTCTGTGGAAGCTGGTTGCCAAGATATGTTTAGGCTCTTCTATAAGCTTGTTGAAATTGTGGTCCAACAATATGCAGTACAAAAATGTGTTGAATGAGTTCTTGAATAAGAAAATGTCTATAGTTTCACGATAATGTAGCAAACTAGTGCATGAAACTTAAATTTATGCCACCAATTGAAACTGAGACATATTCCCTCATAGGATGGTAGCGTCAAGAAGGATATCAGGCATAAACTTTGCCACTTAGTTTTTGTATGAACTTGAATAGTTAATTAATTTTAAATACTTAACTGACACTTTGAACTTCATGCTACCAAACCCAGCAGAGTTGGGATTAAGGTGCAGTATGATGATGAACTGAAACAAATATAGTATAAAATAATTCACTTACTGGTACTTGGACTATTGGATCATTAAAGGATTGGCACAACATAACATCAGATCCTGCAAACATCAAGTGTGACAAAGCTTCATCATAGCTGTAAAAGACCTTCACGTTCACAGTTTCATCCTGGGACATAGGTTCAGATTGAATAAACCAGTAATGAGAAAAGGTAGGTAGAAGAGAGAAAAAAATGAAATAAATACTAAACCCCTACTAAAATCATCATAGAAACAAACGAGACATTTTTTGCATCTGCAAAGTAATTTTAATCTGGTTTTTACATAAATGACAAGTTAAAAAAAGGTCACAATATTACAAAAAAAAAAAAAAAGTCAACTGAAATTTTACCTTAAGTTCTCCCAGCAAATATCTCATTACTCTTTTCATGCTTGGGGTCTTGAAATTTCCCATGAAAAAGATCTGTTTAGCATAAACTATCTCCATGTAATTATGTGGAGGACCAGAGCTAGAGAGGAAATAAATGGAGTTGACAAATCTTTTGGTTGCTCAAATTTCTTAGTATTTTATTGAGCTTGAGCTCGAGCAGAGCCAACTGAGCTGTAAAGGAAGTTGTTCAAGTTTCATTGTTTTATATTATTCAGCTTTCAAATCTAATTTGAGCTCTTATAAAGCATTCTTTCACATAAAACTTATAAGTACCACACTGAAAAGGAGTAGTCATTTTGGTGTGAAGTATAATCTCACAATAACTAAGGACATCATGGAACAAATCAAGATCAAGATTCAAGCAAGCAGTTATTAGATCGGATGAACTATTCGGTACTAATTTGATGGACAAATATATTTAATCAACTAGTAAACCAGTGATAATACATAAACAGATGAAAATAAAGCCATAGATGAGCGGGTTCACACACAGCTTGGTTAGGTTCAAGCTCTGGTTTTTTTTTTTTTTAAAAAAGATTTAGCCTTAATGTTGTTCCGTCTTTGTTTGTTAATAAATAAACCAACATAAATGAGCTCCTAATGGTTCATTTGTTTCAGCCATCAGGCCAAAGAAAGTCAAATGGTGTACAGGTTCCTTTGATCTGACTCGGCTAAACCAGGACTGAAATTTCACAGAGAAGTGATCTAAACTAATGCATTGGTCTTTTGTCTCTGTCTGGGCAGTTTGCTGATCACCAAAGTTATGTAAAAACAAAGATGCCAAGCTTATTTACAGATCTCAATAATGAGAAACACTTCAATTCAGAAAATGGTAAGATCACCACAGTAAAATTATAGACTACAAGAGACGTGCAGAAAAATAGAAAATAATTTGGTGAAATGAGTAAATAAAGCACTAGAGATGTTTCCTTTTTATGACATAATGAGAACATAGAAAACTAAGTGAAAAAGTACCATATGTAGGACTTTTCAGGAAATGCATTTTAGATGTTCTTTACAGACTTGACTCTGCCTCTTCTATATATTTCCATTCTCAGATGAAAAAGGTGGGTTCCAAACTTGATGTCAATTCATTTCATGCTTTAATCATATACATGCAGTGTCATATGTGTTGCTCTCTTGTTTTCATAGCTATTTATCCATCAATAAACTTTGACTTCACTGCACACCTGGCAATTGGCTTCCATGGCATTTGAGAAGGCTGCCCTCAAGTTCTCTATATGAAGGTCCGGTAATTCTGAGAAAATACATCCAACCTGAAAAAGAAAGTCCCTTTTTTTCGTCAAAGACATCCAAGTCAGATTATATAACTAAGAGAACGGAATATCAGAGACAGAGAGTACATAGTTAAAGAAATTAAAGATTAGATTAGAACAAGTCAGAAACTTCTAGGAGATGCAAAAGGGTAAATTCAACATGTCTACAATAATTTGATGTAAAAGATCATGATAATATGTTCAGGTGCTCTGGATCATGATACCATTAAACTGAAATAGACTGCCCGTTCTGCTATTACATGCACTTGCCAAAAACAACACTAAAACACCAGCACATTGTTGTGTTTGAGGAGTGACCACAGTGTGGCAAAACTTACATAGCTTCATTGCAAAGCAGTGAGTGTATATGTTGCCGGCATAACCATCCAGAGAAGGCCGTGCGGTCAAAAACTTAATGATGGTTTGGTCGCATATGCTAAGAGTTAAGCATAATGCTGCAACATGATCTTAGCCATCCTACTTCTTACTCATACAAACAAGCTTGACTGAAAGAAAATAGTACCTTAGACCATAAATTGAAAAATGAAAACACGATAGTTTCATGAACTTCTAACTTCTTTTACATACTGAGACCAGCAGCATTTACAAACTTCATACCTGGTATACTACATGAAGCAAAGATCAATCCCCTAATCTGGCAATTCATAGAGATACTCACAAGAATGGTTGATGCATGCTGAGGGAATCCAAGACGTTTTTGCAATACAGCTTTACAAACAGCTTTTCCCGCAATGTCCTGTGCACTATAGGTTTCCGGAAGATGTTTATCCTTTGAAGGATCCCAGGCAGAGGTCTCAAACCCATAGGGTGATACAAGCAACTTATCCCTTCAACAGAAGAACAAGGATTACATAAGTTTCATCTTATGTATATGAGCAGGAAGAATATCTGAAGAAGATGTCAAAAATTATTTTTGTCAAGAATGGTATTACTCATTTTACTTGTGGATTGTTAAGGTAGGCTCCAGTCCATGACTCAGATTACGAACTATTTTTCCTTTGGGGTGCAAGGATGACATAATTACAACTTTATTGGAGTAAACTATCCCACCCTGCAAGTTTATAGTCGGAGAACATTCATTACTGGAAATAGCTTGAAGAGGACTGACAATAAGGAAAGCATTGGTTCCACAACCTAATGCATAATCAGATGCACACCTAAATTTAAAGAAAAGCAAAGAGGAAAAGAATATGAAGATCCCAGCTTGTCTGTCTGAAACTTAGTAACCTCTACATACAGATGGATGGACAAGCTGTGATGTATCAGACTTGATGGAAAAAAAAACATCTATGAAACTCGTTTGTTATGCGCCATTGATGCTATTGTTATATCAGACAAGCATGTAATGAAGTATTAACCAGAAGAAAATTTAAAACGTAAATTAACAAGCCAAATTTCAGCAATTAAAATTATTAACAATGTAAAGAACCAAAGGTGCTTTTATGTGCTGAGAATGATCCCATTTGTGTAACATCCCATCTGATATTAACAATAAAACAGAAATGATATTGTTTTGTGCTAGTGTATTCACCTCTATATCAAATGGAATGTGTTTCTTAATTCTCCTACATGCTCTCTTTTGAACAATTGCTTAGGATTTGTTTTACACTGTCAAAAAAATGAATAATATATTCTATGTGCTAATAGTTATATGTAATATAACTAATTCTATACCTAAAATATAAAAAAATCATCTAATTTTGAAAAACATCCCCGAAATTGGCTTGATACCAAAATGTAGAATCTATGCTGAAAATCCAATTCCTTTTCAGTATTCAATTCCTTTACAAAAGGAAAATTATCAAAATCAAAATCCAATTCTGAGAGGTTGATAGTTCAAGCCTTCAGTTAGCAGTGACAAACGGGACTTGAGTACTCTGAACAACAGCAGTTTGGAGGGCCATGTATTGTACAAAGTATAAAAGCACAGTAGTCTCATTCTTACGAGTTCAAGGCTCCCTCCTGCATATATATAGCTCTACCAGCATCACCAATAATAAGTTCAGAAGAGAGATATATAAAGTAAATGGAGAGCTTGTATATTCTCTTTCAATGTTCTTTTCTAAAGACTACAGGAAACCAAAAGAAAAAGAGAACACTTCTACTGTCGGAAAAATTTACCTTTAAAATGTTGACTAGGTGTGTTTTGGCATTATCCTGGAAACGATCTGGCCGATTGAGTCTTCCAGGATCTAGTCCACACAGTGCTAGCTTATCAGGTGGCACAAGACACTGAAATAGGAAACGAGTTATTAAAACAAAAAAAAAAATTGAGGAAAAATATTTCAGTGTCAAAAATGTCAACTTGCCTGTGAGTTAAAACTGTGGCATGTCATTAGAATTCTAGTACCTCCAAGGCCCTGGATGCAATATAACAATCAAAAGAGAAAATCTTGAGAACAACATAATATTGTAACTTTTCCATATTGAGAGCAATCTAACATTATAAGGTAATCAGTAGCACTCTGTTTGCATTAAACAATTTGACAGGTCCACATGCAAAGTGCAATATCTTAGTCAGCAGTTACTTTAATGCAAAGTTTAAAAGGGATCACCTGGTAAGCTAATAAGTTCTAACTTCTATGCATTTACATGGAAATTCTCCAACTCTATGAAGGATAGAAGTTCGTCGGCACAGTGATTGCCAACGGAAAAATCTTCCTATTAGCCCCACCATTTTTCTTTTATGCAGCTGAGAAGATGAGAACGTCTTTAAACTGGTTATAGGGAATGAAGCAATGCCATACACCCATCTGCATAGTATTAATTACCCTTGAAGTCTAGACCAATTGCTTGAACATCTCATAACAATCACTAGAATGACCATTTGCTTCATTAATGAAGAAATCAAAGTAATTTTCTTATGTATATTTCTTCTCTAAAATACGTATGTACAACCCTAATATATATAGAACTAATGACTAACAAAGAATAGGAAAATTACAGAGGAAGGAAAGCTAAATGGAAAGGAAAGCTAATTACACCTTAGATATTAAAGGAAATAAAATATCCCCTTTAATTCTAGTTTCCCAATCTTGTTCAGTCACATTCTACAGCTAGAATACTTTCCAAATCTGAGAGATTTGGTCCTCGAATTCCAACACTCCCCCTCAAGCTGGACAGAAAATATCTTTCATGGCCAGCTTGCCAATTAAGTTTTCAAATTGCTTTGTTGGTAATCCTTTAGTTAGAATGTCTGCAACCTGTTCTGTAGTTGGGATGTAGGGCATACAAACAAGTCCTTTATCCAGTTTCTCCTTGTCAGAATTGTGGAAAAAACTGTTCTGTTTTATTCCAATACAATAGACGAATTTATACAAGTGGTTTTGAGGATTTACAAGGAAAAAATCCCTGTAAATCAATCCCTATAATTCAGGGATTCAATCCCTATAATTAAGGAATTCTAACAGCTATAGTAATCCCTGCAAATCAGGGATTATTTACATACTCCTATATTTACACAACTACCAAATAAAGGTATTTACAGTTTCACGCTTTCCAACACTCCTTTATGAAGTGCTTGTCAATCTCCACATGTTTAGTTTGATCATGAAGTACTGGATTGTGAGCGATTAGAATGGCTGACTTGTTATCACAGTAGAACTTCAGAGGTAGTTGAATCTCCATTTTTAATTCCTCAAGAAGCTTTTTTATCCACAAGATTTCACAAATGCCGAGAGCTACCACTCTAAATTCAGCCTCGGCACTGCTCCGTGCCACCACACTTTGTTTTTTGCTACGCCAAGTGACTAGATTTCCTCCAACAAAGGTGCAATAGCCTAAAGTTGACCTTTTATCTGTAACACTTCCAGCCCAATCAGCATCTGTATACACTTCCACTTGAAAATTGTCATTTTTCCTGAATAGTAGTCCTCTTCCTGGAGTACCTTTTAGGTACCTCAGTATTCTATTGACTGCATCAAAATGTTCTGCTCCTGGTGAGTGCATAAACTGACTTACTACACTCACTGCAAAGGCAATATCTGGACGGGTATGAGACAAGTATATTATCTTTCCCACTAGACGTTGATATTGTTCTTTGTCCACATGTTCTCCTGAATTTTTGGGTTGAAGTTTTATGTTGGATTCCATGGGTGTTTCTGCAGGTTTACACCCAAGCAACCCTGTTTCCTCTAGTAAATCCAGTACATACTTGCGCTGAGAGACAACTAATCCTTCTTTCGATCGAGCAAACTCCATGCCAAGAAAGTACTTTAGGATCCCAAGGTCTTTTACCTCAAAGTCTTTAGCCAGTAGCTTCTTTATTCTCGTAAGCTCTGTATGATCATTACCTGTCAACACTATATCATCAACATATATGTCACCTTTTGGTAAAATCTGTTCTGTTCTATTCCAATACAGTAAGCGAATTTATACAAGTTGCTTAGGGATTTACAAGGAAAAAATCCCTGTAAATCAATCCTTATAATTTAGGGATTCAATCCCTATAATTAAGGAATTCTACCAGCTATAGTAATCCCTGTAAATCAGGGATTATTTACACAATCCTATATTTACATAACTACCAAATAAAAAATCTTCCAATTTCATGCTTTCCAACAATATACAATTAGCACTGCTACCTTGCCCTCCTTTGAGTGTTTGTAGAACATGCTATCATCGGCCTGACTTTGGGTGTAACCGTGTCCTTTTACTGCCTTACCAAACCGTTCAAACCAAGCCCGTGGCGATTGCTTCAGCCCATATAGAGACTTCTTTAACTTGCACACTTTTCCAACTCCATATTTTTCTTCAAATCTAGGAGGTAACTCCATGAATACTTCCTCTTCTAGCTCTCCATTAAGGAAAGCATTTTTAATATCCAACTGGTATAAAGGCCAGTTATGATGAACAGCTAGGGACAGCAGGATTTGGACTGAGTTCATCTTGGCAACTGGTGAGAAAGTTTCTTCATAGTCAACCCCATGGGTTTGGGTGAAACCCTTTGCCACAAGCCTTGCTTTGTACCGCTCTATACTGCCATCAGATTTACATTTGACAGTAAAAACCCATTTGCATCCAACGATCTTTTTTTCTTGTGGTAGGTCCACAACTTCCCATGTTGCATTTTTGTGGAGAGCTTTCATCTCTTCCAAAACTGCTAATTTCCAATCCGGGTTTTCTAGTGCTTCCTGAATGTTTCTTGGAACAAACACATGAGAAATATTGGCAGCAAATGCTCTATGGTTCTTAGAAAGTCTATGATAGGATAAGTATTTGGCAATGGGGTGTTGAGTACAGGAGCGGACTCCTTTCCTAAGTGCTATAGGTAGATCTAAATCAGAATAAATAGATGGACTTGAGGTTTGAGAAGGAGAGATACCTGGGTCATTTAAGTGACCAGACCTCGGAGCCGATGATTGGGTTTGGATGATCAGCTGATCTTTATTATTGTGATGAAATCTTCGCCTATTATAAACACGGAGCTCAGGATTATTTGGCAGTATTTCTTTTCCTGTTTGTATCTCAGTTGGAGAAGAGATAGGCTCATTAGAAAGAGGTTCACTAGGAAGAGTTGGCCCTGTATTTTCTGCTGAAATATAATCAGGAAACAGATATATTCTAGGTGTAGGTGTAGTGGTATTTAAATCCCAAAACTGATCTTCATATCCTCTCTCCCCCTGAAGATGAGTTTTTTCAAAAAAAGGTTGTTTTTCCAGAAATATCACATCCATACTGATGTGTGTTTTTTTAGTCACTGGATTCCAGCATTTGTAACCCCGTTTATTAGGTGCATAACCCAAAAAAATGCATTTTTCTGCTCTAGGATCTAACTTGGAGCGAAGATGTGAAGGAAGGTGAATAAAGACAGTACATCCAAATATTTTTAAATCAAGTTTTGAAGTCAAACGACTTGCTGGAAACAGATTTTGAAAACACTGCAAGGGAGTTTGATATTTCAAAACACGACTAGGCATTCGATTTATCAAGTAACATGCAGTCAAGATTGCATCACCCCACAAATACTTAGGGACATTCATAGAAAAGGGCAAAGCTCTACCTATTTCAAGTAAATGACAATTTTTTCTTTCAGCAATACCATTTTGGTGGGGAGTGTCACGACATGTAGATTGGTGTAAAATACCTTTAGAGCGTAAAAAATTCCCTAGACACTCATTGAAATATTCGGTACCATTATCAGTTCGAAGGATACTTATTTTAGTTTGAAATTGATTTTCAATCATTTTGTAGAAATCTTTAAATAGGTTTTCTACCTCAGATTTAGTATTCATTAGATAAACCCAGCATAGACGAGTATGGTCATCTATAAAGGTTACAAACCATTTTTTTCCGGATAGGGTAGTAATTTTTGAAGGCCCCCAAACATCACTATGAATTAAGTAAAAAGGGTGAGACACTTGGTACTCAAGAGGTTTGTAAGAGATACGATGACTCTTAGATAAATAGCAATGTTCACAATAAAGGGATTTGCAATCCACATTTTGAAACAAACTAGGAAATAGATGCCTCAAATAAGGAAAACTAGGGTGCCCTAATCTTTGATGCCAGAGCATAATTGTCTCACAAACTGAAAAAGAACTAATACTACCACTCAGACCTTGAGCTTGTTTATTCTCTAGAAGATTATCACCAAGATAATAAAGTCCATTGATCATTTTAGCACTGCCAATCATCTTCCCCGAACTCTGGTCCTGAAATTCACAGTGAGAATTAAAGAAAATAATACGGCAGTTAGAATCTTTGGACAGTTTGCTTACCGATAAAAGGTTACAAGATAGTTTAGGGACATGAAGGACAGATTTTAACTCAATATTATCTGAAATTTTTACAGTTCCTTTCCCTGCAATAGGTGAAAGGCTACCATCTGCTATACGAACTTTGTTATGGCCAGGACAAGGAAAATAAGAATTAAAAAAGGTAGAGTTATTTGTCATATGGTCAGAAGCACCTGAATCAATGATCCAAGGTGCAAGTATTAAAGAGCCAGATAGAGCACTTGAATTTCTACCTGTTTGAGCCAAGGCAACATTGGAAGAACTAGACTTTGGATCGGGTTTTAGCAGTTTCAGAAGCTGGTCGATCTGCTCTTTATTGAAAAACTGATTTAGACTGGTTGCTTCATGTGCTGAAGGTGTTGAACGGCTGCTTCTGTCCCCACCAGGCTTACTGCTCTTCCAATCAGCAGGTTTTCCATGGAGTTTCCAGCAGGTTTCACGGGTATGTCTAGGTTTGTTGCAGTAGTCACACCAGACACGAAGTCGTGCATTTGAATGCTGCTGATTAGCACCAGCAACAAGGGCAGAAGTTTCTATAAGACCACCAGAATTCTTCTTGCCCAGCATAACATTCCGGCGGCTTTCCTCACGCCTTACTTCAGAAAATACTTCTCTTATTGGTGGTAATGGACGCCTGCCGAGGATATGTCCTCGCACATCATCAAAATCATCTTTAAGACCAGCAAGGAACTTGAAAATCCGATCACTGTCCACAGTTTGCTGATGATGATTAAAGTCATCAGCGTTCTTCCACTCATAGTCATTAAAGAGGTCAAGATCCTGCCACATCCTTTTCAGCGAGTTGAAGTATCTTGTCACATCATCATCTCCTTGGTGAATGCCTCCAAGCTTCAATTGTAGTTCGAATATTTGGGACTGATTGCCCAAATCTGAGTACATCTGGGTTACATTATCCCAGAGTTCTTTGGCTGTGGAATAACATATATAGTTTGCACTAATGTCTTCATCCATAGAGTTCACCAACCATGCCATGATCATGGAATTTTCTGCATCCCAGGTGGCATATGAAGGATCTGTTGGTGCTGGAGCTTTGGTATCTCCAGTTAGATACCCGATCTTGCCTCTTCCACGGATATACATCCGTATTGATTGAGACCAACGTAAGAAGTTCCCTCCATTCAGTCGAATAGTGGTGATCTGGACTGAATGAGCTTCAGTATGAGTTATTTTGGTTTCGGTGGTCTTAGAAGATGCAGTAGGAGTAACAGGGGTGGATTCAGATACTTCAGACATTTTTTTGGCTAGAGGAGAAAATTGGACAGCAGCTAGGGTTTCGAAAAAAAAAGGCTAGAGAGAACCCAGCTCTGATACCATGAAGAAATCAGAGTAATTTTCTTATGTATATTTCTTCTCTAAAATACGTATGTACAACCCTAATATATATAGAACTAATGACTAACAAAGAATAGGAAAATTACAGAGGAAGGAAAGCTAATTACACCTTAGATATTAAAGGAAATAAAATATCCCCTTTAATTCTAGTTTCCCAATCTTGTTCAGTCACATTCTACAGCTAGAATACTTTCCAAATCTGAGAGATTTAGTCCTCGAATTCCAACAATTAAACAGGCTATTGAATTTTCATCAATGTCTGAAATGAAATATTACAATACTCAATGGAAAGCAAAGGGAAAATACCACAAAATGTCAAAATCTTGGAAAGCATCCATGCATGATAGGAAGCAAGGGCTCCAAATTTTCACAATCCAATATGAACGGGAAACATCAAGAATAGGAACCTGTTTAGAAAATATATCCCACAAAAGTGGTCCTACAACGGCAGTCTCCCAGTTGTGCATGTGTAACACATCAGGTTGCTTTCCAGATTTTGCTATAAAGTCAAGTGATGCACGGGAGAAGTAAGAAAACCTGGAAGCATCAATTGGGCTACCATTCAGAAAATAATTTTTTGTCCATGTATTAACAAACATAAATTGAAGAATATACTCTGTACTACATGACCTAGCTGTTAATGAATCATGCATAACCGGTTGAACTATGACTTCCAAAACACTAGTTGGATCAATAACGTGAAATTCATATTGTCAATTTATTCATTGGAGTAACTAATATTAAGTTCCACACAAAGAAAGAAGTGGGAAGTTTTTACATATTAGTTGGATATCCACCCTGGCAAAACCCTCTTGTGACAGAATGGCAGCCTAAATATGTTTGAAATTTTTAACCGGCCAAACTGCACATGGTTGAATCTTCGTGATTTAGTACCATGTTACAATCATGTAAAAAGGCTTCAGTAAAGAAGTCATCCTAGCTAGCTTGAATAAAAACCCATAACTGTTGGTGTATTCCTACAAAATCAGTACCAATTGCTACAGAAGATGATCAATCAGATTCTCTGGAAAGAAATACTTTGGATATATACTTCACAGACTAATTTTCATTGGAACCAGAGATGTAGAATATTTCTAATACACATAAACTAACTAGAGTTGGAATGTGAACCATAGGAGATTATCCAGATTGCCAAAATGCAAAAAACCATAGAGTTTATATACTTAATACAAACCGCTCAAAGTCATCTGGATATCCATATATCATCTCACGGCTGAAAAGAGATGCGTAATACAATGGTTCAATCATAGTAACTCCAATACCATATATGACACTGGAAATTGAAAGAGGAAGTAGCATCAACACAACCATAAAAATAACAAATAAGCAGCCTGTTAACTAATTCTTGTATTGGAATAGAATAAATGAAAAAGGTAAACCAGGAAAAGGAACACAGTTTTGGAGCAAAACTTACCCAGTCCAAATCTTGTTTCCATGCAATTGACCATTAAAATAGGAATATGCTTCTGCCTCCATTTCTTGTAGTCCTTGAAAATTGTCTAGGTCAAGGTGTGGATACCTGCACAGACAGTAGTTTTTCTAATGTCAGCATATTAGAAATATAGGTTTTACAATCTAAACTATTCCTGGAAACTAGCAAAAGAGCTAAATTATCATCTGAGGATCAGATATGCATCAAAACTTATATCCAGTCACCGTAGTGCAACAAGTAAATTCAATCTGAAACCACTTATAAGGTAGGGGGGAAAAGAAAAAGAAAATACCAAGCTCTGTTCATCAAAGGTAAATAGTTCTATATTAGGCTCATTCAGTAATTGAGGACTGACTGCAATCTTGAAAAACTGAGGAACTGCACACACAATCCAATGAAAGATAAAAACAAAGTAATTTACTTTGGCATAATAACCTCCACAAGATGGCCCTTCCTCTGCATTGCACGAGATATGCCTGTGATGTATGGTGCCAGTGGACCAACTGAAATCAGAGGTTCCATTTCAGTGCATATGTGGATGACATGGATGGCTTTCCTGAATGCAGTAATAAAAAACTAATAAAGCCAAACAGGTTGCAGAAAAGTAGAGGGAAATGGTTGGAATCTGGTAAGGCTGAAGCTTAAATGAAAGGAAAAGTTAGCCCGCAGAATTCAGACATTCGATTTTCCTTAGAAATCCTCATCCTTACGCACTGCAGAGTTGCCTAACAACTGCAGTATTACAGCTTGTGAAAAGAATTATGCAATTTGGTTATTTTCTCTGACATCTAAAATGGAGAGATTGAATTGCTGAGCACCACACACAAGAAACATACTTCTATATCATACTATACTATCATAACTAAGAAAACTATTGAAAGATACTATTTCTAAAAGCAAGCCAGTTATCGAACAGAGAATTTTACCTTTTGCTTCCAATGGAAAAGGTACGTAGTTCTGCTAGAAGCTCAGCATCTCCTTTCCACTGGATGCCAGATAGCAGGTCAGCTACACTATCTCTCCGCTCCATGACAAGCCTTCTAAAGTCATGTGACTCCTCAGTGCTAATCATGCCTGTGAGGACCAAGGAATCGATCCAGAGAAGCAACTCCCAGCACAGTGATGTCTTATCTGGTTGAATTGTAACACCTTAGAAATATACTCATGCATAACCATTTCATATTACAAAAGTGCTCTTTCTCTAAGAATGCATGACTGTAGGATGGAAAAGCAACTTTAGGTTACACACTAGAGACCCTAAACCAACTTAAGAGTGGATGATGTTTAAACCGATAAGCTTGTGACAAGTCATATCAAAGACCCCATTTTTGAACTCTCCGGATTAGTTTGGAAGGTTTCGGCTTCAGCTGGACAGGATGAGTGGTAGGATCAAACCCCAGTAAAGCATCAACTATGGCGAGAAATACAACACTAAAAACGTCATAAAGTATGCTTGACCAAATTCAAACTAGCAATACCTCTTCCACCAGAACTTTGTTTTTCAGCTTCCAGTTTCCTCACCCTTTCATGCAACAACTCTATCTCCTTATTTGCTCGATTCAGCTCCTCAACGGCCATGAGCCTTTGCTTATTTAAGCGCAAAATGTCTGGAATTAAGCGCCAAAGAAACAAACACCTCCGACACATAAACATCTTGGCCTTTATCTACTAGGTAAAGAGAGAGAAAAACGAACGAGGGACTTACTCTGCTGAGCCTCTCTGAAGAGCTTCCACAATTCATTTTGCTCTATGCCTTCTGATTCAGCCATGGAAGGCTGCAACAAGTCCATACTAGAAGCAATCAACAAAAACCCATCACTAAGATCCCAAATGCAGCAAGATTACCTGCGAGATCTCTGCAGGTTGGGAGGGATTCCGAGAGAATCCGTTGACGTCGCCATTCTTCCGCAAGCAGCAAAACTTGAAATGTCTTTCGTTGGGAGCTCTAGAATTAAGAAGACGAGGTGGGGGAAGAATCCATGAGCTTATCAAAGCTTCCATGGAAGTACTCCCAAGCACCGGTTCTCTCTCCCGCTCCAATCACCAGTAATTGACACAGTAGCGTAAGAACTGGAAGTGCTACAAGTACCATATGATTCGCCATGATTGACCGTTTAGATTGACATTGAACTGACATTTTAACCCTGGCAAGTAACAACCGCTTCGATTGGCCACTCAGCTGAATTTGAAACAACAGTGGTTTGTTTGATCATAAAAAATCATTAGCTTCCAATTTGAGCTAATCTAGAAATATTAGTGACTCCCGGGCAATTGTTCCGTACATCATCACACAACCAGAATAGCTTTGTTACTTGAAATGGATATAACCGGGGGCTATAGCTTAAACTGTATGAAATAATCTGTAGTTATATTCAAATTTTAAAGAATTTTTAATTTTACATCGAATTTATTTTAGCTTAAATAAATTTAGTTTAAAATAAATTATTTTTATTTTTACATCTCTTTTATCAAGAACCAATTTCATTTAAAAACTAATGTTATATCGGTGTAATAACCCATTAAAAGTGAAATTTTATTATGCTATTAAATTTTTATGACTTTTGTTTTTTTTTAGCAATTAAAAAAATAAAAATATTATAAAAATTCAATAAAATCATAAAATTTTATTTTTAACTCATTGTTACACCCACATAATATTGACTTTCAAATCAAATTTATTTTAGATAAAAAATAAATTATTTTAAATTAATTACAAATAACATGTTTGTTATTCAGAATACAAACTTGGCTGAAAACTAAAGTGTTAAATACCGTTACCTCTAGTTGTATCGAACCCCAAACTTTTAAAGTATACCGTACAATATATCGCGCTGCATACCATTACTATTTTTGTAAAATATATATATATATATATATATATATATATATAATATTATTTAAGATGACATAATTTGTTTAATAATTTATTTTTACACATTTTATATGTATTCTAATTTTTCTCATTATAATTTGTCAAATATAAATAAAATATATATGATAGAAAATATTTTTTTAATAAAAAAAATATTTAAAAAAAATTTATATATAGAGCAAAATAAATAATACTAAAAAAACTAATTTATTAATATAAGAGAAAAAAAATAATATTTTAATAATAACAATACATTTTCTAATACCATATTGAGTTCCTAGGTGACTTAAAGTATGACGCTTCTTTCCTAACTTGTTCTGCAAAAGCAATATATTCATCCTGTGTCATAGAATTTTGGTTTTGAGCCAATAAATTCTACAACATGAGATTAATATTCAATTGTGGTAGCATGCATCAAAAATTCAATTTGGGGATATTGTTCAACACTATGTTGTGGCTGAAAAATATAATTATTATCACCAAATAAATTATTGAAAAAGATTAGGGTTGATGATGATGAACCTGCAAGTTGCTACAATCCATTAAATTTTTATATTAATTAATAAAAGTAAATGTTTATTTTATGATATGTATATTATTTATATTTCAATGTTTTATATATTTATGATATTTTTTATGTAAAATGAAAAAAAAATAGCCACGAAAAATAAAATACCATAGTACGTACCACACGTTATATGCAGTATACCGCGGTTTTTTTACAAAATACATACAAAAATTGAGCAATATGTGAAATATAATAAAATGTCGTGGTATACTGCACTGTAAAATGATAAAATGAGAAAACATTTGTATCGTATACTCGCGGTAAACAGTATACCGCACGGTATTTAACACTATGCTGACAACACGGCCGAACGAACCCTAAACTTAATGGATTAGTGAGTCATAGTTTAGCTATGCTTTAGAACACAATCACAATGTTGGGACCTTTTTTTTTTTTTTAATCAGAAGCATAAAAAAGAACACCAAAGTTCAAGGAAGAAGGGAATTGGCTATCTAATGGCCTAGAGACTTGATTCCAAGAGACCATGACCAAAGAGCAACGAAGAAGGTTCTCCATAGATGTCGTGATTTGCTATGACATGTGCAATTAGCTTTCGGGCAGCAATTTCTAGACCATGCAATACTGTCTGCACTTTAGTGCAATCCAAAATAATAGTGATAACCTGCAAGTTAGAATTAACAGCAAAAGTAATTTAATTACTTTCTCAATGGCTACTATTTCAGCTTCAAAAGCAGAATCGCAGCAGTGTATGAGATGAGATCTTTGAGCCCTATGATGGTAATTAGATCTCATCCAAAGTCAAACAACTTCTCCCCATCTTTGAGTGCCTACACCATGCACCATCCACAACAAACACTGCTAGAGGTTGTGAAAAACTTTTTCACGTATCTTTTCTGGGGATCAATCCTCATTGGTTTCACAAATCTTGTTATCTAAATATGGATCTAACCAATCTACATAGTCATCTTCTATCCTAACAAATTCCTCAGCCATCTTCCCCAACAAGCCTTATGCCAAGTTTGTTCCCCATTTTCAAAAAGCCTAAATATACATTTAGCCTCTAAACTTGGATAACTCATCCACAATTCAGTATTCAGTAAATGTTGGTCGTGAACTTTACAAAAGCTTGTGACTTAGTCTATTTACTCAAGATATATTTTTGGAAAAATTGCAAAAGCTCTTTCCATTATTTTTAATTTGTCATAAGAAGTACTCTTATTTAGAGTTATCCAAATAAGACTCCCATTCTCCTTATCCTTTTCTTCTACCTTCGCAAAATCTACCATAACTGCACTTTGTTGTCAGACACCAAACCATTATTGCCTCATTCTCCCTTGACTGCCTCCTTGGCCAGCGCAGCTCCATCACTACCTCAACAATCTTTGGCGAGGCCATCACTAGACTTAAAACCTTCACAAAACCCTCCAGAAACTAATCCACCTCCAAATTTGACTTATCAAAAGCAGTAGTCTCACTCTCTATTTTCATAACTTACCCATAGTTCTAATTCTAATCTCTCTCAATTGCCATCCACCCACGGAATCTGCTGCCTCCCAATCTCTCCCTCCCCGCTCGCCACCCAACTCCCTCTACCATACCTTTGCCTTTCACCTCTCACTCCGATGAAAATGACAATCATCTCCTCCTCTCATCATCTTAGGAACCAACTTCTTTCAACTCAAACCATGTGGTCCACCAACTGACATAACATTGCAGCTTGCAGCAGCAACATTGTCCCCTTTGCTCTTGAGAACCACACCGGCACTCATTTGGGGGTTGCCGACCCCGTCTTATCAAAACCAAGCCGACTACTAACTTTTCCTGTTGCCATTGTCGTGAATTGAAGAGAGGAGGAGGAGAAGCTGAATCGAGGAGGGGGTAGGACATACTTGAGATTTTTTAGTTTTAAAGATGATAGAAGGGTAGATGCATGACATACATAAGTTAGGTGCACATAAGACACTTTCGTTTAGCTTTTCCTAGTCATGCAATAATACAAAATGAACTGTACAAAATAAAACACATTTGTTAGGAAATATAAATAAAATAATTTAAAATTTTGCAATTGTTGGAAGCGGATGAGCTGGAGACCTGCTAAGCTAGGCACATATATGTGCTCATTGGATCTACCCTTATATGCAGCAAGACAACTGCCCCATTGACCGTTTGGAAACTTCAGGGGTTTAGTACATGTAGTAACTGTGTTATTTGCCCTAGAGAATAGAGAACCTGCGACTGTTAACCAATGAATATGAGATTGAGGACTTCGTTAGTAATTTGACCAGAAAAACAAATAGCTGTTTTTAATTTCAAGCTTGACCCTTTATTCCCAAGTTCTCCCCAGTTTAGCCCTACATAATCTCATTCCCACAAATTCCACTCCACCTCTTCGTTTTCAGTATGATTCATGTCTACTCTTGCATATTAATGGTTTGTTCATTATGTTTTGGGGAACGTAGGAAATTCACAAAATGTCTTTTAATATGCCTTTTATTTAAATTTTTTTATTTTGAGAGCGTTTGGTATAAACATAGTTATGAGAATTTTACAATTCGGTTTGAGTCTTATGATTTTCAATTCAAATCTTACATTCACCATTTTTCAATCCCAGTCCATAGGTGAATCTCAAAAACTAGTGAATTAGTTAATTATCGGTTTAAATCATATGATTTTCTATCATCCATGACTCACTAACTATTAAAATTCACAATTCTGTTTAAAGTAACGTGCGAATATTAAACGAAAATAAGAACAAACTATTTAGGCACTTAAAAATATGTTATTTTTATATTCTTTTTTTGTACTATTATTTTTATACTTTAAAATGACCTAGAGTACTGGAAACAAATGCAAATTACACTTCCAAATGTTTATAACTACTAGTACTACATTCTCAATTCACATAACTAACTGCCACTCCCCAGCGCATATTATACGCAATTAACACCCACTAATCCAACTGACTATACAGTTAACCGTTACAAGCATGAGACTTATGTTCTGCTCAAAAAAGAACGAGAGACTTGTGTTTCCATTGACAACTAAAGGGCATCTCTAATAATTTCTCAAAAATTTCTATAAGATGGGGAAGCAAATGGTAAGATCTCTATAATTTTTTTACTTTAACTCCAACAACTTTCGTATTTTATAAAATTTTGTATTTATTACATAACAATTAAATATTATGAATTTAAAGTAAATTCAAATTAGTGACTAGTTTAATTATTGTATAATTAAGTATTGTTGAAAATGTAGCAAATATTCCGTTTTACAAATAATGACTCTTTTACCTTTTTGACTAAAATTTGACTTAAATATATTGATATTAATTTATATTATAAAAACATTTAAAAATTATAGTTATAAAATAGAGTTTTAAGGTACCATTTTCATAAAAAATTTATATTTCTATAAGAAATTTTGGAAGAAAAAACTATGAATTAATTGTTGTATAATTAAATATTGTGCAAAACATAAAAATTTGTTATCTCCCCTTCACAAAGAATGACTATTTTAACTTTTTTAACTAAAGTTTGACTTAAATATATTCATTTTAATTTGTACTATAATTATATGTATAAAATAGAGTCTTTAAGGTACCATTTTTATATAAAAATTTTATATTTCTATAAGAAATTTTGAAAGAAATAACATTATGAATTAATTGTAATAAATAGTAGATGGGACAACTTTTATGAGATAGAATAAATATTATTTTTCATTTCCTAAAAATTTTTGGAGTTTCCGCAGAAATAGAGAATGAGATATTCTCTTTCATCTCATTTCCTATTTTAGAGAATAGGATGACAAAGCTGTTGGAGCAAAAAATGACTTTATATTCCCTAAAGTAAAGAAAAATTACAAAATAGGGAAGCTGTTAGAGATGCTCTAATTCAATTTTTAAAAGTTATTTCTTCAGCCTTACGGAAAGGTGAGAGAGCCGCTTTATTTACAAGCAAAGGCTGACTTGGGCCACAAGGAATTACTCATGGAATGTTGAACAAGTTCACTTCTTTTGTCTTGGAGAATTCAGCAGCTTGTGGAAGAGTAACGGAAGCGTCGATACTTGTCGAAAACGTACGTCTTCTCCAGCCATCAAAGGTCACAGAATCTTAATTGCTCTCATCTTTTTAACTTCAGAAGCAAGCTAGCCTTTCACGAAGATTTCGGTGGCTGCTTAGAGATGAGTATAGATAATTTTTTAGTTTCTTTTGGGAAAAATCCCAAATCTAATACTCAGGTGAAGGAGTTTGGATAAGTGAAGAACTCATGTTTTTCGACGCTCACATCCATCATTGATAATGGGGTGATTAATCAGTTTTTTCACTCCTAACTGAAAACCGAATAATAGAAATTCTCCAGTTTTCAGTCTTAATTAAAAATAACCTAATAGACTAATTTAGATGGAGAAACTAAAATAACTGAAAACTAGGGGTAAAAAATCAATTTTTTGGTTTTTAGTTTAAAAAACTGAACTTCTGTTCAAATTAGGCCTTCAGAATTGGGCTTAAGGCCCACTATGAATATACAAACACAATACAAGTAAGTTCAGAATTGGGCTTGTAACCAAGCCTCATTACCTATCCGAAAATTTAGTTTTTCTGGTGACGAAACTGATAACTGAACCAATTTTACATTTGGTAACCAAAAAACGAAGTTTTTTTTTTAGGTTATTTAGGTTACAACTGAAATTCTCCTCACCCTGTTTTGATTTATGTAATCAAACTGGACAGATAACCCATTGGACTTCCAAATTGGGTACAAATAGCCCACTAGAAAGAACAAAGAAGGGCATAGTATGGCATGATGCCATTAGAACTTCATACTCAGATGCTGATATTGCATAGAGTCAGTGTACCAGTCAGCTTAAACATATCCAAATTTATAAGGGAGTGGGCAACCTGTCAAAATTTTATAATATTGAAGTTGGGTGTGTCTGCCAGGGAAGATGAGTGTCTCGTCAGCCCAAACCCCTACACTTGGGTGATGAATACTCCACTTAATATTCTGGAGTTTGCCAATCTTTCCAAATGAATGACGCTCAACATATATTTATAGCATGTGAAGTAAAAGAAGTCTACGCTACAAATTGTGACAAACATTCGCATAATCTGGAGAGTTGGAAACGAAATTCGATAGACCAGTCCAGAAAGACCTAATTCCATCAATCTGGTATTAATAAGTGAACTACATCACAGCTCAGGATCAGAGTGGAACAAATAAGAGCTGCTTATTTCATTTCAGAGAAATTACAAACCCTGAAAATCACAAGTCTGCCAGCTATCGCCCCTGGTCTTATCCTTCCCAGCTCCCACTAACTGGATCCCATTTCCACCCAGAATCCCCAAAAACAAAATTCTTCTGGAATTTCAAGACCAAACTGCCTTCATTTCTTGCACAACAGGTTACACCCTAGGTCTCCCATCCAGTCACCGTTATGATCCTGCACAAACCTAACTTATGTCTGGTAACTCCTAATAAATGAAGAATCAATCTCACCAAACTACACTGTTAACCACCACGAATCTTGAAATGAAAACATCGACTCTACATCCCTAGCGGCCATGCTTCCGCTTTTTGGCCAACTTCCTCATTCGCTCCTGTCGCTCCTCTTCCTCTATCAGCCGTTGTTGTTCTTCATCTTCTCGTCTTGCAATTTTTGCACTGCACGCAAACAGAAAAAAAAAAAAAAAAGAGTGACTACACAAGAAACAAATATGGCATAAACCAACCACTACCTAACATCTCCCGCGAATGATTTCATCCTTGTCTGCGTCCAAAACAATTTCAAAGCATATTCTACAACAAATATAAAGGACTTCCAGCGCAAAAAGTAGCTATATATGCTGACCTCCTCCTTTCCTCCTTCATGATCTCATCAAAGTTAGCCTCCATGTCACTGAGGTCATCATCATCATTCACATTAGCATATCTCTGTGTACTGCAGAAAACAGGAGGAAATTCATTGTCATTTCTGTTTCATATTCCAACAGAAAAACAAGTGATCTTAACCACCTGCTGTTCTAAGATTTTGATGAAACCCCATATTTCCCAGTTTGCAAGACTCAAAGACCTTATAGGTTAGCATCATTAGAATCTCTGGGCAAAGTCTTAATGATGGCAAAGAAATCATTCACCACAATGTGGACCCACACAATCCCGGTCATAAGATTTATCTTCCAAAGAACAAGGCACTTGCATACACATAACAGTTGGGGTTCTTCACCTTTATTACCAAAATCCACGTCATAAAACAAGGATCTCATTCCGGGGAAATTAATCGAAACTGAAAGTGTTCACATATCATAGCACATCAAAACCTGATTCCAATTCAACTCAGACTAAAAACATTTACAAACTCATGGAGCATTACTTCTTACAAAAAGTTGCCAGACGAGAGAGAGAGAGAGAGAGAGAGAGAGAGGAGTTTATATGTTGGCACTCCCAGGACAAAATTCAAATAAATTTTAGAGGCAACCAGTCAGAAAAGTACGAATATTCCTTACTTGAACATTTTTCTGATTTCACTCAGAGCCAAGTCATCCTCAGAAAGTGGTCTTTTCTTGGGTCGGTTGAATTGTGAAGAAGCATGCGATGACACTTGCTTGAGTGGCCTGCTCTGTCAAATTCAAGAAAAGCAATATGAACATCAGCAAAATATTGTTAAGAAATAAGCATCCTCCACTATAATCATCAAGAAGGTTCCTTAAAAGCTACCTGAGGTTTTACTGATGGTGCAGGTTGTTTATACGATACTTTGTCCCTAGGAGCCTCAACTGGTTTCTTCTTAAGTTCCAATCGTTGTCTTGAATCAGCTGCAGGCATCTTCAAAGAGGGTGCTCTATGCATATTTGGCTGTAGATTTTTCACTGTAGGTGCAGAAGATTTTCTCTCCACTGTCTGCCTAGGTGTCTTTGAAGGGAGAACTTTAGCACCAGCAGGTTGGCCTGGTCCAGCACCACTCCTAGCAATGCCTGGTCCAGCACCACTCCTAGCAATGAACTGTTTCTTCAAATCCACTGTTGCCAAATTTGATTTTCCAGCAACAAGCTGCTTTTTTGAATCCACTGCCACAAAATTTTGTTTTGCAGCAGGAGCCTTATTTGGCAAAACCTTGGACTTCATTTGTCCATTTGATGAAACAGGTCTCCTTTCCTCGAGACTGATCTGACCATTCCGCAGTCCATCACGAACAATTTGACCATTTCTAGCACTGTTGCTAGCAGTTGTAGAGATATTGCGTCTCTCAATCTGACCATTTTTGCCACTGTAGCCAACAGGCTGCCTACTCTTTACTGCCATTTGAGCTGGTCGTCCATCTTGAACATCACCAAAAAACCTGTATAAGTTTCTCAATGAAAATGGTATGTTCAATGCTTAAAAAAAATGACCACATGGACTGATAAAACAAGAAGATACCATGATTTGGGCGTGGAGCACTGTGTGATACAGGCTGCTTACTAGAGACTGGAAGCTCTGCATCATCAGACAGAAAGGAGTAATCTCTTGCCACCTTTAGTTTCTCCGCCTTCCTTTTAAGCTGGCCAAGTCATAATAAAAACACTCCATTGACTGAAATCTACCCGAATGTAAGAGCAAAATACTACAAAAGGTAATAGAAATAGTAATTCAGGATACCTCACTCATGGCTCTATTTGCTTGACCATTCACTGCACGCTTTGCTCCTTGGCCGTTAGAAACCGAACTCTTTTTCACCTGCAAGAAATTGAGCTCATCAAGTGCAAAGCTAACACTACATCCAAGAGCATTAGATCTATATCATACAGTATCCTGGACGAACACAAATATGAAGAGCAAAATGTCTGAGTGGCACATACATTACTCTTTGAATGACTAGAATTCAACATGCTGGACACCAAATGCTGATTTTCCAACAATGACTTGCTCTCTTGGATTACTCTTTGAGCAATAATTGGCTGTGCAGGGCCGAAGAAGGAACCATAACTGTGAAAAGGATGAACCAAAAAACTGATTAGAACAGAGAACTAGATATCCTACATGCATAGAGCTATGCCAGGTTCCGTTAGCAATCTAAAAGAATTTTTAAGGCGAGACAGCATTAGAAGGCTAAGAACCACTACTTCTAAAAATCTTAGTAAACAAGAATAAACCCATTTACATGCCACCAAGCACCTACAGTTTTCTGAATCTGAAGGACAACTTCCATTGGTTCACCAGAAGCAATGATGTGCGGGCAAGCAAGACACACTATGCTGCCGTTCGGCTTGAACTGCCAAGGAACACATCATCAAAAAGTTCCAGGAAAGGAGAATTCCCCAGAACAACAGAAACCAAAATTAAAAAAAAAAAAGAAAAAGAAAAAAAAAAGCCTAAATTGCTTCAGAAGGCCTACAGTTTGGCTCTGGGAACCAGGCTACACAAATTCGGACTTCAGAACGAGACTACAAACAATAATAGCAACAACAAAAAGAACAATGACAACAAAAGCAGCATGCAGGTCACTCACTTGTCTCTGGGAAGCTTCTTTTGCTTCTCTTTGGAATTGGATAGAGCAGATGCACTTTCCTTCATCTTATTCTTTCTAATTGCTTCCTTTAGTTTCTGCCTCAGCTCAAGATATTCAATTTCTTCCTGAGTAGGTTGCCTATCTTCCACCTCTTCCTCCTCTTCTTCGTATTCTTCACCATTTCCATAATCTTCCTCTAGCTCTTCTCCTTCCGCATCATAGTCATTATATTCTCTAACTTCCTGCAAGGGATCGTTACATCAGTTAATGTAAAGTTAAATAGAGGTGGCAAAAAAAAACCCCTTTCAACAATGCTGTAATATGTAGCATGCACATATCAGCTTTAGCGCCATCTGTTTACGGGCAAAAGAACAAAACGAAGACTTACATCCAAATCATATCCCATTGTAGCCTCCGTGAAACGGAAAACCACAAATTAGAAACGCTTCCACCAATAAACCCAGCAAATCGAGCCCAATTCAAGCAGTCGATCCTGCAACAAAGCAATAGATTAAAAAAACTGAGCTCAGATGTCCAAAATTACACCAAACAAACAATCAAACCAGGTTCAATTCTGCAGCGATGAAAACGGGCACTGATGAAAACCGTGAAATCATAAAATTTTGTTCTGAAAATATCCTTATTGATAACAAGACGAACAAAGTAGGAAGAAACTCAAAATTCAAGACGAATTAGATTATGAATCCGATGATCAAACAAAAAACCCATGTTCTTCTACAAACCAACCCAAAATTGAAAAACGAAGATCCAGACGAATCAGATCATGAATTAGAAGATCAAACAAAAAGATCAACGGAAAAATCACCCAAAATCCCCAACGCGAAAACGAACCACAAAGAAAAGCCCCAAAATTCAAGACGAATCAAATCATGAATCCGAAGATCAAACAACAAAATCAATTTTTTTCTACAAACCAACTCGAAGGTGAAAACTTAATCAAATCAAAGAAAAGATTCTTAGATCCAGTCAGAGAAACCTTAAAAAACTCCGATCGAACTATCAAAACACGCACCGAAGGCACGAAAAACCACAAAAAAGATAGGAAAAAGCAAATTTCACAGGAAAAAGTAAGCCATACCTTAAATTAGATCCGTAAAAGCAGAAATCTGGCGAAATCGCCGACTTCTAGGGGCCAAACGACTCAAACCCTAGATGGAACGATATGGATGTCAATCGATGCGAAAACGAGAGACGGGCAGAGCGACAACTACGAAGCCAGGCTTTGTTACTTGTGAGGAAATCGCTTGAGGCTTGATGAGATAAAAGAGAAGGGAAATCCAAGGAAGGACCCAGAAAACGGGGCGGGATTCTATCGTGCGCCGGCGATATATTGCGCACCCTCATATTGAAACGCTCGCTTTCGTAAAGGCTAAATGTACGAAAAATACCTCCACTATATAGGGAAAATAAATTAAGACCATAAATTTGAATAAATTTCAGTTTTGGTCCACTGTACTATTTGGGCTAGCGCACTCCCGTCCCTGAAGTGAGAAAAGCAGCACAAGAGCTTCTAAGGTTAAAGTAGATATTGCATTGTCAACTTGTTAGTTCCTGTCAATACTGTTGCATTTTTCCCCCTAATCTAATTAAAAATTTTGCAATTCCTTGAGAAGATGATACAGGCCATTCTAAGGTACATATTACTAAAACTATCCAATTTTTTAAGGAAAAAAATTACTATTATCTTATGACCTAAATATCAATTACTCCCTTAAACTATAGTGATTTGGCACTTCACACCTTGAACTATAAAACGAATCAACTTGCTCCTTAGACTATTAAGCTCAAACATGTTCATCCTTAGACTCTTGGTCAGACGATGACACATGACCTAATTTTGGTCCATTTACAAAAGGAAAAAAATCACATAACAGTCACTTAAATTTTTATCATTTGCACTATAATTTTTTGTGCGCTCCACTTAGGCCATTGTTTGCAATAATCTTCCCCAATGTAAGGTTTCGGGAGCCAAACAAGTGCAACAAAAACTAACCAAAATCCTCTAGGATCTAAGTGAAATAAAGTAAATCAAGTGTTCAAAAATTTTTATACCTAGTTGACTGAGATCTTTCACCAAACTGTTGAGTCAAATCATACACATGAATAGTTGATATGTTCAAGCTCTCTACGGTATCCACAGGAACCACTCGGATCACCACTCCTCCACCATATTCCGGCAGATGCGTTCCTTTTGCGCTCACAGTACTAGCTTGCATCCTCTGAGAAAAAACAAGAGGAGAGTGCGGCTGGAACTTTTCAGAACCCTTATAATTTCGTCCTTAGGGAGGCTAGGGTTAGAAAATTCTTACTATATAATGTATATATAATGAGGCTTAACTCTCAAGCCCAGCAGATTTCAAAACCCTAATCCAATTATGTCTAATTTCGGGGCTTCATAATGGCTCAACCTTTGGGCTAATTATTAATCTGAAATTATCATGAAATCAAAACCAAATAATTTGCCCCATGCACTTAAATAATCCAATTGGCTCTAAGTGTGCGACCCAATAAGCTCCTATCACATTGGCAACAATTATAAATCATATTTATGATCATGAACAATTAGCAGTGTCTAGCAACCTTATCCAAGATATCAACATCGAGGACGAGACATAGAATATGTCACTTTCGCACAACCCAATCTAAGGTTTCTTTATTACTGGGTAGACTGACTTAAACTGATGAAATTGTTATCCCATATCAACTCATTCGAGCACGGCTATACATTTCTTCAATCTTACTCAATCAAGGGGCCCAAAGATATCACTCTCGTTATATAGGAGGGACAAATCTCATCTTGATCATACAAAACCCTTCCATAATATGTGGCATACCCAATGACCACCTTCATGTTCACTCAGTTACGAGCAACAAAAGGAAGTATCAAAGTATGTGACTCACATGTAGGGAACCTTGATAACTTTAGGTCAAAGGACTATATATACCATGATCACTATAAAAATAATTTATGACACTCATCTAACGATCCATGTAGCGTTCTCATGGTGGGTCGATTCAGCAAATAAGCTCTTCAACTTGTACCCATATGTAGAATATATATCTCATATTAGTCTCTACACATACTAGCCTTTATATATTATTGCAACCCACTTTACAATAATATCAGACCAGAGGCGTTTAAGAATATTATTATTCTAGGGTTATAATTATGTTTGTTTATGTCACTCAAAAATAAAATAACAAACACAATTACTAGAATAACGTCTCAATAAAATATCATGATTCAATGTATAAAATACAATCATCTCATAATTAGCTTTTGGGCACAACATTGACACCTAATCCACTCCAATCAACTTGACAACATCAAGACTTAAAAAAGGTTTGTAGTTCCATCTCCACCACATTACTCAGGGCCACAACACCAGCTAAATTGCCTCACATCATCGTTTTGATGTTCAATTCTAACCCATGGCTTGATGGCTCATGTTCTTCCTCCTCAATTCTCTCATGCTTCCCACATTGTTTATGATAGTGGTCATCACCTAGAGTAAGGTTTGTGGAGAACCTTAACCAACAACTGATGGGCTTCAACAATGATGGTTATAATAGTGAATATAAAGGTTTGATGGGTCGCAATTTAGGTGACTCCTTTACCTTAACAATTTGTAACACTAGTGGATATTATAGCCATTAGGCTTGTAGTGAAAAGGTAATCAACTCTAGCATGGGGCAAGGACAAGTTCTAACAGTAAGAAGGATGGTCAAAATGAGGTGGCGAATTATGATGAATCTTGATTAGATAGAGCGGCAACCCCCAATAATGGAAAAATTCGATGAGCCTCAACTACAACCAAAACAACAAAGTCGATTTTGGGAATTTCAATGATGGGTTTCCAAATTTTGGTGGACACATTGAGGATGAGGGCTTGAGAGCCAAAACCTTAGGTGTACATAATTAAAATAAAAAGCTTAGATGCCTATGTTTAATTGCAATTTACATCCCAAGGTTAAGGATTTGTATAATTATTGGTTTAAAATTTTAAATTACTCAATTAGATGACAATCCTATTATGCAACTAACGGAAAAACATGTCAATGACTAAGTTACGAGGGTAAAAAACCGAACGTGTCATGACATTGATAGCTAAAGCAATAAAATGCCGTAATGTTGATAATTAAGGGATTGGTTTGAGCCATTTTATATGACTCAAAATAGTCCACGGGAATACTGTGCATGTAGGCTTTATCCTATAATCAATTGTAACAAACTATCAAATCAATCACTCTAACCATGATCCTAACTAATTAAACTCCTTGTGTCCTAAAAAAGATGAATTATATTTTTTTTGGATTGTCTAAAAAAGGCTGAAGTTGAATTGTTCTTTTTTTAGAAAATTTTTAACATCTAATTTATTTTACTATTATCATTTAAACTATCACTATGTAAAACCCAAAAAAGGAATCTTTTTTTTTAAGACACATTTAAACTCTCAATACATAAATTCAAAAATAATTTTTTTAAAATTTTAATTTCAGAGAGCAAAAATAGAAAAAAAAACACATAAATCACACATATTTTAATATCTTAGTCAAGAAAAATGGTTTAACCATTATGGGAAGAGGAAGTATTAGATATAAACCTTATTTATGCAAACCCAGTTGATATAAAGACCAAGAAATACGTCCAAGATGTTAATAAGTTCCACAAAAACACCAAAGAGACTTGATTGAAGACCCCCACCGCTAATCAACCCGTGATTAGAAACGAGAAATATAAAGAACACCAAAGAACATAAGCTTGCTTGTGCGCTAAGGTAGTCTGCCAAGAACCAAAGAGAATACCTCTTAAAGAGTAAGATGATTGATGTCAAAAACTATGTTTTACACCCAGAAAGTAAATCTTTTTATATGCCTAAATTGGGGTTTAAACTAAGCACAATTCGGCTAAAAAACCCAAGTACAAAAGACATAAGAAATCCTAGTCAAACTAGGATTCAAACTCACATTTTTTTACTTGTTTTGAGTATGCAACATATGCCAATTAAATGAAATTTCTGGTTCTAATAACATCCTAAATAATGCAATGAAATATAAAATTAAAGGAAATTATGCAGTACATGAGATCGGCCCTAAAAACCCTAAATAGGCTTCTCAAATGCGTCATCAGGCTTTTTTAGGGTTCATGCATGTGCCTTTAAATTCCACTTGAGGTATTTAAGTCCCATTGGTTTGAGACCTTCCCTTAAGTGTTGAAAAGAGGTCTTAAAACTTCAGGACTTAAAGATTCAGCCTTTAGAAGAAAATGGCCCATGAGACACTTTAGGGGGCTCCAATGGTGCCCTTTGAGTGGTGTTCTTGGCATCCTTGTTACTTTGCTTGTCTAGGTACTCTAGAAGTAAGCACCAAGCTTGGCCATCATCTCCATATACTCCTTTGATTGTTCCAACAGCTCCATGTGAAGATCTAATTCTATCCTCCTTGAAATAGCTTGTGACAAAAGCTTGAAGTGCACTAGTGAGCTCCTTAGTCCCCTTCCTTGTCATAGGCTCACTAGTTATCTTCAAAAGGTCATTGCCTTCCTTGGGTGTACTTTTCAAACTCACATCAACTCCCTCTCCTTAGAAGGATTCATTCTTGAATCTACATGTTCAAACAAAGACAAATCAGCAATATTAAAAGTGGCACTCACATCATACTCACCTAGTAAGTCTAGCATGTACGCATTGTCACTAATCATTTTGATCACTTGGAATGGACTATTTTCTCTTGGGTGAAGCGTAGTTCTTCATGCAGCTAAAAATCTCTCCATTCTCAAGTGTAACCACACCTAATCTGTTACCACCTTCACAAAATGGGAAAATTATAGCATAAGGACTTAAACTTATATGCTTTAATTTTCACCATAGTGTATGAATTGTGAAGTGTAAAGTATTCAATATATACTCCCTTAAGTGACAAAAACAATGATAGCTTGGTCCTTAAGAAAGCATTATTATATTGCCTGATTTTCAAGTAACCTATGGACTAAATTGTAAGGTTACAAAGATTGGGTACTCAATTGCACAAATTTGTAAATATGGCTATGGAAAGGACATGGATGGAATTATGAAGAAAGGATATGGATGGAATTATGAAGAAAGAACATGGAAGGAATAAAATATATTGTTGGGGACCAAAGTGCTCAAAGAGGTAAAGTTTGCCATTTATGGCATGATGACAACTAAGGTGCTTAGGTGTCCTAGATTTTTCTAAAGGTGAAAATGACTTTTGACCAAGGTTAGAAGATGCCAAAATATGTCATTTTCTTATCCCAAATGGCTGGCAAAAACATTGACCAAGTGTGGCTTAAAGTTTGCAAAATTTACAAATATGCCATTACTAAAGATAAATAAGGAAATAAAGCTAGAAAAATCTTCATTTCATTGGCATCTTTCCTAAATTTCGGTTTCCAGCAGCTAAGAACTCTTCCTTAACCTCTTCCACCATCCACCATAGCCATCTTACTGCTAATAATCAAGAGAAAGAAAGAGAAAACAACCAAAGCATCAAGGAAGGCAATAACCCCTAGTTTTTGGGTTTACAAAGGATTTATTGGATTTCCAGCAAAAGGTAAGGGTTTTATCTGGGTTTCATGGTTGTTTATTGTTCAATACAGATGCCCAAACATCCATGAACCTAAGACCCTAAGCTTGGAAGAGAGCCAAGAGCTTGATGAACCAAGTTTAGGTTAAGGGGGAAATTGCACCAAGGGTTTTAACCCTACAGCTTTGGTGCTCTGTTATGGCAGTGAAATTTAGGGTTTCTAGAGCCCAAGTTAGTACTAACTAAGACCTAATGACCTCCTAAGACCAGGCAATAGCTTGAGGAGGGTTTCCATAGTGAGTTCTTAATGTTTAATTGAATGATTATGGACTAATCCTAATGTGTTATTGCTGCCAGCATTTCATATGTTTGTTGCTGTGTTTGTTTGTGCATTTGGATGTGTATATTTGTGTGTTTGTACTGTATTTTTGTGTTTTAGTGTCTTTGGATTTCAGGTATATGGCTGGAGTTTGAAGATTTTATTGATAAGCCCTTACTAAGTTTCATTCAAGAAACTTACCCCCTTTCTGTCCATTTCAGGAGTACCTAAAAGAGAACATTCAGATCAATAGTTTTCGTTTGAATTTCTCTGTGAAATTTCAGGTATATTAACTTCCATATGTGTAGTGATAAACTGGAAAGTTTCATTATTTTTGGAGCACAGTAGCTATTTTTAGTAATGGTACTTTCTGCCCTACACAGCAGCTGGTCCCTTCAAGTTTCTGGAGTGCTTAGTGCTTTGTGGAGCTCTCCAAGAAGCTTAGTGTACATATTAACTAAGTTATTGGCATGTATGTAGTGCATGAATGCATGTAAATGAACTGGGTATGGTGTGTATGTAGTGTGAGAAGGATATATGAATCATTGGAGTGTAGTTTGGAGTGTATGCACAATGCTGTCCACATGGTGTTTATGGGCTGTTTTGATGGAATTTTTATGAATAAGGGTTGGAAAGATTCTAAATTCAGGGAAATGGTTTCCCATGTGGATAAGGCATATATGGAACTGCCTATATTGGTTTTGTATCAGGAAATGAAGTGAATACTTTTTAAGAAATTTTGTATGGGCAAAATGGTCATAAGGTGACCAGAATTTCGACTCTGCACATACAATTTAATATCTCCCTGTGTAGAATCAATCTTGATATGAAATTGTGACCACATCTAGAAAACATCCAGAGGTTGAATTGAAATTTGGAATTTCTGGATTTAGAGCCCTGTAGCTAAAGATATGACGTTGTAAAGTTGGCTGATTTACTGTTCATTTGGTCAGAATTTTGTAACCAACTTCAAAAATCCATAACTTGGTCCATAGGTGGGCTATTGATGTAAAACAAAATTCCTTGGTTTGCTCTAAGTTTCTACTTGATAATGGAGCAAAGAAAATAGGGGGTTATGTGGCTAGAATGATACAGTTTATTAGTGGAAGTTACAGGTGTGGTGGCTGGTCACTAAAAACTTTACAAGATTGCTTAATGTGTGGAAGCCAAGACTAAGAATTGTGTTAGTGTTTTTCTTCTTAGCTGCCATAGTGTGCATAAATGTAAATATGTGTATTATGGTTTGACCAATATACATATATTTGCATAAAGACCAAGAGGGCCACTTGGGTAATATAGTGAGCATTGTTTTGATGGCCTACAGAACATGCATAGCTCCTGGGAGGTTGACACATTGATATTGTCACCGCATTTAAACTCTCAGAGTGGTAACATAATCTCTAGGCTCAAAGACAATACTTTCGGACTTAGTCGGCTTTCTTAGCAACTTGTTGATTTTTTAGCTCAATTTGTTGCTTGACCTTCTTATGCAACTTCTTGATACTCTTGGCTCTTTTCTTACCATCCAAACTAGAAACGTTATAAGTAGGTAAAGGTAAAAGATCTAATGGAGTTAAAAGGTTAAAACCATACACAATCTCAAAAGGTAAGGGCCAATTCGTTTTGTCTAAAGTCAACTAACTTTTTTAACTTTTACATCTTTTTTGTCTGAAACCAATTTCATTTGAAAGTCAATGTTATGTAGATGCAGTAATCAATTTAAAAGCAAATTTTTAAGACGTTGTTAAATTTTTATGAATTTTTCTTTTTTAAGGCTTGAAACTAGAAAAATTCATAAAAATTTAATAAGATTATAAAAATTATATTTTTAATTGATTATTGTAGTTATATAATATTGGCTTTTAATTAAAATTAGTTTCAAGTAAAAAAGATGTAAAAATAAAAATAAGTCATTTTGTAGTCAATTGACTAAAGTTAAAACGAATTGGGTATAAGTAACCAATAGTAGTATGCACAATCCTATTGTAAGCAAACTCTACATGAGGCAAACAATTTTTCCAAGATTTCAAATTCTTACCAATGATGGCTCTAAGCATAGATCCTAAAGTCCTACTTATTACCTCAGTTTGCCCATCCGTTTATGGATGACAATAAGTAGAAAACAAAAGCTTAGTGCTAAGCTTTCCTTACAAAGTCCTCCAAAAGTGCTTAGGAACTTAGAGTCTTTATCCGAGACTATGTTCCTTGGAACTCCATGAAGTTTAACAACTTCCCTAAAAAACAACTCAGCCACATGTATAGCATCATCCGTTTTATTGCATGGAATAAAGAGAGCCATCTTAGAATACCTATCAACTACAACAAAAATAAAATATCAGTTTCCTTTAGTTTTAGATAATCCAACTATGAAATCTATTGAAACATCAACCCATGGATGAGTGGGTGTAGGAAGTGGTGTATCTAACCCTTGTGAAGTATGAGTGAATTTAGAATTCTTACATGCTATGCATTGTTCACAAACTTTCCTTATATCCTTGCCATGTTAGGCCAATGATAATGCTCATTCAAAGTATGCAAGATTTTGGCTTATGCAAAGTGTCTCATTAATCCTTTATAATGAGTTTTTTTTAATAGTTTCCTTAATGAATTCTCAAGAATACACAACCTATTTTTTTTAAAAAGAAACTTATTAACTTGATAGAATTTCTCAAAAGCAAACTTAGAACATTTAACATAAATTTCACCAAAATCATGATCCATGGCATACAGGTCCTTCAAATGCTTAAAACCTAACACTTTAGCATTTAAGGCAAAAAGTAAAACATACCTTCCAGAAAATGCATCCGCCACTATGTTATCCTTACCTTGCTTGTATTTGATAACATAAGGGAATGACTCAATGAACTCTACCAACCTTGCATGTTTCCTATTCAACTTACCTTACAAATTAAGAAATTTAAGAGCTTAATGGTTGGTATGGATGACAAACTCTTCATCCATAAGTAGTGTTGTCTTGTCTCCAAAGCTCTTACTAAAGCATAAAACTCACTGTCATAAGTGGGATAGTTCAAAATAGCATCATTGAGCTTTTCACTAAAGTATACAATGGGGCAGCCTCTTTGCATCAAAACAGCTCCAATGCCTATACCGGAAGCATCACATTCAACCTAAAAAATGTTAGCAAAGTTAGGCAAAGCTAAAAGTGTTGCATTGCATAACTTTTTCTTCAAAAACCTGAAAGCTTCCTCTTAAGCTTTCCCCATTTGAATTCTATATTCTTTTTTGATAACCTAGGTTAGAAGTGCAGTAATGGAAGAAAAATTTCTCACAAACCTCCTATAGAAGCTAGCTAACCCATGGAATGATCTTACCTCAGTGATGGAAGTTAGGGTTAGCCATTCTTGTATGACCCATACCTTCTTTTGATCCACCTCAATACCTTGGGAACTCATAACAAAACTAAGGAAAATAACTTTGTCAACATAAAAATAGCACTTCTTCAAGTTAGCAAACAACTTTTACTCCCTTAGAGTACTTAGCACTTGTTTTAAGTGTCCAACATGCTCTTCTAGGTCCTTGCTATATACTAAGATGTCATCAAAGCAAACAACAACAAACCTATCAATGAAATCATGCAAGACATAATTCATGAGTCTCATAAAGTACTAAGAGCATTAGTCAATCCAAAAGGTATCACTAACCATTCATAAAGTTTAAATTTTATTTTGAAAGCTGTTTTCCATTCATTCCCTTCCCTCATCCGAATTTGATGATAATCACTTTTTAAATCAATCTTAGAAAATAAAGTAAAATTATACAATTTATCAAGCGTATCATCAAGTCTAAGGATGGAGTGTTTATACTTTACAGTGATCTTGTTGACAGACCTACAATCCATGCACATGCACCATGAGTGATCCTCCTTTAGAACCAAAAGGACAGGCACAACATAAAGGCTCATGATCTCCCTTACAAAGCCTTTAGCTAACAACTATTCTACTTGTCTTTAAATCTCCTTGATCTCCTCAAGGTTGGTTCTATAGGCTGGCCTATTTGAGATAGGTGCACCCGGTACTAAGTCAATTTGGTGCTCAATGCCCCTTATGAACGACTACCTCTTTAATCCTCAGGGAAAACATCTTCAAAGTCCTTCAACAAAGACAACACAACACTAGAAAGATATGTTAGATTATTGATAGCAAGCAAAGAATTTTTGTAAAGTAAAAGAAGCATTGGTCTTTGTGTTTAAATGACTTTCCTCACATTACTCATTTTTGATATATGACACTCACTTTTTCCACTCAGCTTCACCTCATTCTTTTCTTTCAGGAATTCTCTTTTTTCCCTTCATGTCCATTCTCCTCACATAACCTCTCGAATGTTCTCGCAAGTTTCCTTTTTTTTTTCCCTTTTAACCTTACTTTGAAGTTTTCTTTGATCATCCAAGACTTGTTGTGGCAAAAGCAAAACAAACATGATTGGCTTCCCTTGGTGGACAAAAAAGTACAAGTTTTTCTCACCGTCATGTATGACCTTTCTATCAAATTGCCATGGCCTCCCAAGTAAAATATGACAAGCTTGCATTGACATAACATCATAAAGTATTTGATCATAGTAAGTACCAATATTAAAATTAACCAAATCTTGCTTTATCACCCTTGCCTCACCCACATCATTCAACTATTAAAATCTATATGGTTGAAGGTGCTTTTGTGTAGGAAGCTTCAACTTCTCCACCATGGTTGGACTTACTACATTGATGCAACTTTCTCCATCAATGATAAGGCTACATATTTGGCCTTGGATTCTGTAACTTATGTGGAATATGCATTCCTTTTGATTGATATCCTTCTTGACTTGCACACTTGGAGCTCTTTTTGCCACCAAGATAAAGTCTCTCTTCTCGGGCTCAAAGGTGTTTAGCTCTTCACTCTCCAAAGGGGTGTCTCATCCACGACATCTTTATCCTCAGATATGATCTCCCCATCATCTCTAAGAATCATCACCTTCAAGTTTAGGCAATCCTTCATGTAATGCCCTTTACCTTTACACTTGAAGCATACCATCTTCCTTACCTTAAGAACATTTTTGGGTAAAGGTATAGACTTGTCTTGAGTAGGCTGAGACAAAACTCCTTTGGTGGCCTTCACTTTTGGCTTTAGGGCTTCTATTGCATCATTGCTCCATGTTCCTTTCCATATTGAGCTCCCTCCTTAAGACATCTTGGATGTCTTTGATCTCTTAATGACCCTCTCAGCCTTAGTGGCATACTGAAGCACATCCTTTATGTTGAGATATGGCACCATCTCCACTTTGTTAGCTATCTCATGGTTAAGACCATTGATAAATCTAGCTATGGTGGCCTTCTTATCCTTAATGATGTTGGCTCAATTCAAGGTCATTTCTAGGCCCTTATGGTAGTAGTACACACTTATTTTGCCTTGTATTAATCTTTGAAGCTTGAAGTGTTGGTCTCAGTAGTAATAGCAAACAACAAACTCCTTTCTCATTAAGCTTTAAGAGCTCTCCACGTGTTTATGGGATCCTCCTCATTCATTTTCCTAAAGGTAACAACCTGATTCCACCACACAAGAGCATAGTTAGTGAACTCAATTGTGGCCAACTTTACCTTCTTCTCCTCTGAATAGTAGTGGTAGTCAAACAATATCTCAATTTTTTGCTCACATTCCCAATATGCATCCAGATCACTCCTCTTTTAGAATGATGGAATGGAAAACTTAATGAAGCTTAAGTTTTTGTCCTCCCTAGGCTCCTTCTTCCTTGAAGCCTTTTGGCCATGCCAAGCTCCTTCTTCCTCCTCGAGTTCCTCTACCCTTGCACATTTCCTTGGTTGCAAGATAGGGTTAGGTCTCCTTGGTAGCCTCAAGTTCATGTCCTCAATCCTCCCCATGAGTTTATTGAGGGTCTCTTGAAGTTTCCTCATGGTAGGCTCCTCATTGGGCTTCACTTCAATCTTCTTATCCTCCTGTCCCTCCATGACTCCTGAAATCAAATATCTTTATACACTAACCTCACGTATTTCACTCAAAAGATGAGCACTCAAACACTCAATTTATTAGTGAGAATATTGCTTTAAAAAAAACTCCTTAAAATTTCTAAGAAAATTTTTCTCAAAGCACACAAGAAAACCTAAATCCTTTGAAAAACAAGTTTTGACTCCAAAATAGAGGTGGGCTAAACAAGCTTTGAAAGACTCTAGGAAACCCTTGCAATATAAGACTACAAGAACCGCAAAGAAAGGTTTTAGGCTCAAAACCGAAGGTTTTTTTGGTGTAAAACCAAATACTTGTGAAATTCTCTTGAAATTCCTTCTTTAAAACCTTTTTTCTTTATTGCTTTGTTGCTAGAAACACTTTTTCTTCTTTTGGATTTCTTGATGCCAAAGACACAAAGTTAACTTACTTTCGGTAAACACAAGAAACCTTATTTAAACTTTGCACAATTGAAAGCAACTTTGTACTGAGATAACATGGTTTTTGGATCCTTCTTTTAGTATTTTCTTAACTCTAGGGTGTTGGAAACAAAAAAACAAAGGTAGATTAATTAAATTAGACAAAAAATAAATGACAAGAAATAAAATAACTTAAATGAAATTCGAAAGGAACAATGTGACACTAGTTGACTCTTTTTGTTGTTTTTGTTGATTTGGATGAAAGAAAAAGCTGGGAAACGAAGAAAACATACCTAAAACATAAAGGAAGGAGATTAGAATAGAGAACTAAAAGCAATCAAACTAGAAAAACATAAGACAAATGAAGAGAAAACAATAACACAAAAGATATGTCATTCGGATAAAACTTGTGGCTCTGATATCACTTGATGCGAAGCCATTTGATATAAAGACTAAGAAATGCACCCAAGATATTAACAAGTTTCACAAAAACACCAAAGAGATTAGATTGAAGACCCCCACCCTTAATCAACCCGTGATAAAAAATAAGAAGTATAAAGAACACCAAAGAGCACAAGCTTGCTTGTGCGCCAAAATAGTCCACTAAGAACCAAAGAGAATGCATCTCAAAGAGCAATATTATTGATATCAAAAATTGTGTTTTACACCCATAAAGTAAGTCTTTTTATAGTCCTAAATTGAGTTTTAAACTAAGGCAAATTTGGCTGGAAAACCCAAGTGCAAAAGACATAGGAAATCCTAGTCAAACTAATAGTCAAACACATGCTTTATACTTATGCCAATTATCCCATGTCACATAAATGACCTCGTGGCCCTAATTGCTTCTTAAATAATGTAATGAAATCAGAAATTTAAGGAAATTATGCAAGTTTACAAGATTGACCCTAAACCTAAGTAGGCTTTTCAGGTGCACCATTAGGCTCTTTTAGGGTTCATACTTGTGCCTTCAAGTTCCAACTGAGATATTTGAGTCCCATTAGCTTAAGATCTTCCTTTAAGAGCTAAAAAGATGTCTTGAAACTTCAGAACTCAAAGATTCAGCCTTTAGAAGAATATGGCCCATGAGACACTTTAAGAGGGCTCCAAAGGTGCCCTTTGAGTGGTGTTCTTGGTATCCTTATTGCTTGTCTAGGTACTCTAGAAGTGAGCATCAAGCTTGGCCATCTTCTCCATATGCTTTCTTGAATGTTCCAACAGCTTCATGTGAAGATCCAAGTTCATCCTTCTTGAAGTAGCTTGTGATAAAGGCTTGAAGTACACCAGTGAGCTCCTTAGTTCTCTTCCTTGTCATAAGTCCATTAGTTATCTTCAAAGGGTCCTTGCCTTCCTTGGGTGTGTCTTTCAAACTCACATTACTTATGCCCTTATTTATACAGCTAATGAGAAGCCTCCCAAAATGGCAAGATTGCCAAAGAATATTATTAAAATTATTTCTCAACATAAATAATGTTTATTGTTCATCTTATGATGAATTTAAATTGTTTATTTTTTAAAAGGAATTACTCCTTTCATCCTAAGTTTTCAATTTCATTTTAGTTTGTTTTTACTTAGGTTTGATTTGAATTTATTTATATTTATTATTTGATAAAAAAAATTTAAAAGAATTATATTTAACTATAGGTATTGTTTTTTCTAAATACAATTTTTTTGAAAAAATTAGTTGATAATAATATAAATAAATTTAAGTCAAACTTAAATAAGCAAATTAAAATAATACAAAAAACTCAAAATGAAGGTAGCATTATTTATCTTACAAAATAAATGAATTTAGGAAACACTTGAAAGCATTTTTTTTTCTTATGAAGCTATAATTGTGATGAAAGGAATGAAAAATTTATAGGTTTGTTGAGGAGATAATGGATTATGATTGATGCCAATAATGTTTAGAAGAACGTGTAGGTTCTTTTATCGAGTAAGAAATAAAAATGTATTGTAGGCTTGTGGATTTTGATTGACATGAGCATGGGTTGGGTAGAATTGAAAATCAACTTGAACAAGTTTTGTTGGGTTGATTTGAGTTTGATAAAAATTAAAGATGAGTTGTTGATTGGTTCAACTACTTGAAGAATTTATTGATTTTTTAGTTTATTCAAGTTCCATATGGAGCTAACCCAAAATAGAATTGAAACGAAGATATATATATTTAAATATATTATGAGATTTATGATATAATATATTTTCCCATATATTTATTGACTGAGGATAAAATACTTTTAGACCATGTGCTACACTCATACTTTCAGCATGTTTACAATTTTGTCGTCCTCTTTTCTCCCTCCTTAAATTACATCTCACTAAAAAGTTTGGCTACCGCTATTTGGTTCACAATGGCTTTGGATTTTGCCTTTTTCTCTCTATTTTATCTTTGCAACCTCCAGCTAGTTTTTTCTTTTCCCGAACTTGTATTGAGTTTTTTTTCTCATAGCTTCCCTTTATTCTTTTTTCCCAGCCGCTTCCTCGAATTATGGTGACTTGTGATATGGTCTTTGCTCTGTGGATATGGATGACAATTGAGTAAGTCGAGTCGGGTTTAGGTCAAACTATTCAGATTATAGTCTAATTGGGTTAACATAAATTTAGATTCAAATTGGATTATTTGGGTTCGGGTTGATAACTTGTTGAGTTGATTTTGGATTCAAATTGGGTTAAGTCAGGTCTATGTGGGTTCACATTCAATGAAGGTCAAGTTAATTTCAGTTTTTGGTATCTTTATGTGGCAACGTCGGGTTTTCTGGAGTCGCCACCAATCGGTTTTCGCTCAGGTCGATTGGATACCTTAAAATATGGTCTGCGAGAGTTCGGGGATCGGGAGTACGGTTACGCTAAAACAATATTGTTATAGCGCCCAAAATTGGCACCTTAGTTGATTTTAATTTTGTTTTACTTTGCTTAAAAAAAATTCAGTTAATTTTCAAACTAGAAATTTTAACTGAATTAGTTGAATGCGGATTTTTGGAAATTAATTTGTATAGAATTTTATACTTCCGAACCATGGACTCTGCCGAGTCATTTGGACACGGAAGATTTTGATTCCGAACCATGGACTCTGCCGAGTCATTTGGACACGGAATTTGGTGAAATTTTAAACAATTTTATCCATATTGTAAAAATATGGATTTTTATCTGTTTATTTAATTTGTTTATTTTAAAAAGTTTGATATTTTCCAAACCGTAGATCCTACCGGATCATCCGGATATGGAAATTGATTTATCGTAATTATTTAATTCTTATTATTATGAAATTAATTTTTAAATGGTAATTCTTTTTGTTTATGAATGATTTTTAATACTAACTAAAAAATTTATCTTTATATTTTTTACTTCTTTTTTTTACTTTCTTTCTTTTTCTTCTTTTTTTACTTATTTTTACTTCTTTTTTTTAATTTCTTTTAATTTCTTTTCTTTTCTTTCTTTTTTATTCTTTTCTTTCTTTCTTTGCTTTTTCTTTTTCTTTCTTTTATCTTTCTTTTCTTTTTCTTATATTTCCTTTTTTTCTTTATCTTATCTTTCTTTTATTTTTCTTTCTTATCTTTCTTTTATTTTTCTTGTCTTTTCTTTCTTTCTTTTCTTATCTTATCTTTTCTTTTATATTTTTTTTATCTTCCTTTTCTTTCTTATCTTTCTTTTATTTTTGTTTCTTATCTTTCTTTTATTTTTCTTATCTTTCTTTTTTTTCTTGTTTACTTTTTTTGTTTTTCTTGTTTAATGAAAGATATTTATTATTTTAAAGGATTACTCAATTTATAAAAGAATTAAAAAAAATAATAATTAATTTTTATTTAATAAGAAGTTAATTTAAAAGAATTAAAGAGTTTAAAAATAAAAATTTTGATCATGGTACGGGGCGTTGTTACTCAGCCAGACCCTCTTCACCAGGTGAAGCAGCTCAAAAGCGGGCACGAGACAGTTTCCAGCCAATATACCATGAACTAAAAATTTTTATTTTTTTTTATTATTTTTTATTATTATTTTTATTATTTTTTTATTATTTTTTTTATTAAGAGAACCAAAAATTTTAAACAAAAGAAGAAAAGTTTTGATATTTATTTAATTTATTTTGGAATAAAAGATTATTTAACCGAAAACTTATATGTATTTTAAAACAAAAGTCTTGATATTTTTATTTTTATATTCTTCTTTGTTTGATGAAAGATTTTTTTTTTAATTTTAATTTATATTTCTGAAAATATATCTAATCAATAAGTCAAAAATATTTAAGAGAAAATTCAATTATTTTTGTTTTATTTTGTATTATTTTGAAATTATTTGATTAAGATTTTTATAAAGGAAACAAAAAGTTATATCTTTTAATAAGTAAAATATTACTGAATAAAATATTAACCCAAAATTTTTATTCTTTTCATTCTTTTTATTAATAAAGAAAACTAAAAAAATTATATTTTAAAATAAATAAATAAAATATTATTGAAAAATATTAACTCAAAATTTACTCTTTTTATTCTTTTTATTAATAAAGAAAACTAAAAAAAAGTTATATTTTAAAAGAAATAAATAAAATATTACTGAAAAATATTAACCCAAAATTTACTCTTTTTATTCTTTTTAATAAAGAAAACTAAAAAAAGTTATATTTTATTCTTTTAATAAATAATTAATATATTGCTGGATAAAGAGATAAGTAAAAATATTAGTCCAAAGTTTTTATTTCTTAATAATAAAGGAAAATTTATTAATATATTTTATTTAAAAAAATATTTCCAAGCCATGGATCCTGGCGGATCATTTGGTCATGTAGTTTAATTTTTATTTTAATTATTTAATTAATTATTAATTAAATCATAATTTTATTGGATTTTATTATTGTTTTATTAAACTTTAATTATTATTACTTTTAAAGATATATTTAAAAAGAAATGATTTGTATTTTTGGAATTATTTAATTATATTTATTTAATAATTATAGTAAAGGAATAAAAGATTAACTTTTTGTTTTTTTTTTGAAGAAATAATAAAAAAAAACATGTGTTTCAAAATAATAAAAGATAGTTGGCTTTTAAGAATGATTTTTATTTGCCTTAAAAATAAATAGAATAAATTTAATTATTCACATAAAAGAATCTTCTTTTAGTTAGTTATTATTTTTTTATTATAATTAAAAAGTGAAATAAATTTAACCACCTAAAAAAAAGGACAATTAATAATAATAAAGTGGGGCTTTTTGGCCATCCACTTTAATAACGCAATAATAATAACAACAATAATAAAAATTAGCAAAGTTAATAAAGTTTAGTTGTTAGTAACAATAATAATAAAAGTTAGTAATGTTAGTTGAGTTAATTGTTAACAATAATAACAACAATAATAATAAAAGTTAGCAAAGTTAGTAAGTTAGTTGTTAGTAGCAATAAAAATAAAAGTTAGTAATGTTAGTTGAGTTAATTGTTAACAATAATAACAACAATAATAATAAAAGTTAGCAAAGTTAGTAAGTTAGTGAGTTAATAATAGTAACAACAATAATAATAAAGGTTAGTAATAATAACAACAATAAATAATGAATATATGAACAAAAAGTTAGTAAAGCTTTCTGCAGAGACAAATGAAAAGGTTAGTAACCAAATTGAAAGAAAATAAAAAGATGAAGGATGAAAACAGAGTTTTACCCTAACAATTAGAATTTTGAATTTCCTGAAACGGGGACGACGAGGACGCGGGGGGGGGTGAAACGGCTATGCGACGGTGGACGGGGCTGGGCACGACGGCGTGCAGGGGAGCAGGGGTGAGGCGCGACGGCGTGGGGGCCTTCCGGCGTGACGGCGAGGAGCGGCGGCGGTGACGCGTGCGACGGAACGGGAGGGGCAAGGCGGGAGTGAAAAAGGGGCTGGACGGCGGCGTGCGGCGGTGGCAGGAGGGGACGGGACGAAGGCGTGCGGCGGTGGCAGGAGGTGACGGCAGACTGGTGCGATGGCAACGGGATGGGGTGGCGGCAGCAAACAGCGAAGGAGAGAGAGAGAGCGGAAATAGGAAGAAGATGGCTAAAACCTAAGAAAAAGAAATTTTGGGACTTTCTGGGTATAGGGAGGAGAGGCTAGGGATAAGGCTGAGATTTTCTCTTTTTCTAAAACGGAGCTCTAATCTTTCTCTCTATTTTTTTCTGTGTTCAGCACAAAATTTGGGGGGCTATTTATAGAGGAAGTTTAGCTGAACTGTTGATGGATAAATTAATAAAAAAATCCAAACTTATCTCTTAAATTGGTAAAATGACAGTTTTAGTCCTTTACGTCTCTCAGCCTCTGGATAAGTTCCTGAAGCTTCTGATTTTGACAATTTTGTCGTTTTCTGTCAATTTGAGCCAAAAACGTCGGCAGGCTCAAAATTTTATGTGACAAACTGCCAAATGCTCCTGGAACTTTCAGAATTTGTCAATTTTACCTGAAACTTCTTAATTTTGTCATTTTTACCTCAAACTTTTAAATTTTGTCATTTTTATGGAGTTTTCTTTTTTTTCTTTCAAACATACATATATACACACATATATCAAATCTTCACAAAACAAAACAAAAAAAAAAAAATATATATATATATATTTTAAACTAATTAAAAAAATTTAGTAATAATAATGACAATAATAATAATAATACATTTTTTTATTTAAATTTTTTATTTAAATTTTTTTTTTTTAAATTATTTTAATGGCCGGACGAAATTGGGTGTCAACAGCTGCCCCCCTTTGCATGCTTCATGGGACATGATGTATGCAAAGTTAGTTACCAAATTTCGTCCAGCTTAGCTAGGCATTGAAAACCTTCTCGCCGCCTAAACTCTGAGGTTTAAGGAAAGGTCCTTAGAACCTCTAACGATAGGAAAGGTTCTATCGTTGTAAGATGGACTGAATGATTGATTGTTTGTTTGAGGTTTAAGGAAAGGTCCTTAGAACCTCTAACGATAGGAAATGTTCTATCGTTGTAAGATGGACTAAATAATTGATTGTTTGTTTGAGGTTAAGGAAAGTTCCTTAGAACCTCTAACGATAGGAAAGGTTCTATCGTTGTAAGATGGACTGAATGATTGATTGTTTGTTTGAGGTTTAAGGAAAGTTCCTTAGAACCTCTAACGATAGGAAAGGTTCTATCGTTGTAAGATGGACTGAATGATTGATTGTTTGTTTGAGGTTTAAGGAAAGTTCCTTAGAACCTCTAACAATAGGAAAGGTTCTATCGTTGTAAGATGGACTGAATGATTGATTGTTTGTTTGAGGTTTAAGGAAAGTTCCTTAGAACCTCTAACGATAGGAAAGGTTCTATCGTTGTAAGATGGACTGAATGATTGATTGTTTGTTTGAGGTTAAGGAAAGGTCCTTACAACCTCTAACGATAGGAAAGGTTCTATCGTTGTAAGATAGACTGAATGATTGATTGTTTGTTTGAGGTTTAAGGAAAGGTCCTTAGAACCTCTAACGATAGGAAAGGTTCTATCGTTGTAAGATGGACTGAATGATTGATTGTTTGTTTGAGGTTTAAGGAAAGTTCCTTAGAACCTCTAACGATAGGAAAGGTTCTATCGTTGTAAGATGGACTGAATGATTGATTGTTTGTTTGAGGTTTAAGGAAAGTTCCTTAGAACCTCTAACGATAGGAAAGGTTCTATCGTTGTAAGATGGACTGAATGATTGATTGTTTGTTTGAGGTTAAGGAAAGGTCCTTAGAACCTCTAACGATAGGAAAGGTTCTATCGTTGTAAGATGGACTGAATGATTGATTGTTTGTTTGAGGTTAAGGAAAGGTCCTTAGAACCTCTAACGATAGGAAAGGTTCTATCGTTGTAAGATAGACTGAATGATTGATTGTTTGTTTGAGGTTAAGGAAAGATCCTTAGAACCTCTAACGATAGGAAAGGTTCTATCGTTGTAAGATGGACTGAATGATTGATTGTTTGTTTGAGGTTTAAGGAAAGGTCCTTAGAACCTCTAACGATAGGAAAGGTTCTATCGTTGTAAGATGGACTGAATGATTGATTGTTTGTTTGAGGTTTAAGGAAAGGTCCTTAGAACCTCTAACGATAGGAAAGGTTCTATCGTTGTAAGATGGACTGAATGATTGATTGTTTGTTTGAGGTTTAAGGAAAGGTCCTTGGAACCTCTAACGATAGGAAAGGTTCTATCGTTGTAAGATGGACTGAATGATTGATTGTTCTCGAGGCAAAGGTTCCATCCTTAAAACCTCGGATTGATTGATTGATTTCGAGGCAAAGGTTCCATCCTTAAAACCCCGATGATGAAAATTGATTGTTTTCGAGGCAAAGGTTCCATCCTTAAAACCCCGATGATGAAAATTGATTTTGAGGCTAAGGAGCTTTCCTTATGACCTCGAGCGAAATTTATATGAAAGTAATTGAAATTGGAATAATTTTCTTCGAAAGTGTGAATTTTCATAATAGGTGAGTGCAAAAATTTAAACTTCGATAAGATGAGTGAATCTTGATGATGACAATAACACTGACAAATTATGTAAAGGGAACGGATGTTTGGAATCAATATCCAAGGTTCATCTAATATTTTCTTCAGTAAATATAGATTCCCTTATGAGATATGTCATCCAAATAAGGTTAAAGCTTAACTACCCCAAAATGTTATGCCTAGTAGACCTAATAGGATGCGTCTCAAGAGTAATAAAAATTACTCTTTACTCAGCCATTCCAACCTAAAGGCATTGTCCCATGGTTTTAATATCAGCATGGACGAAACTATCTTATAAGAAAAGAAATTCCTTGAAAAGAAAAACTGAAACGCGAAAGAAAATGCTGATAATAAAACTAAAGGACAAGAAAAACGGATCAGATCGCTTCTTTCTTCCACAATACTTCAACAGGGTGAGTAGAGGACCATTATGGGAGTGAACTGGTCGGAAAAGACTGTCGTGTCCAGTCTATCTGAATCATTGCTGGATCTGGTTCAGGAACAAAAGCTTGTATTTTATCTAGCAATTCTTCAGCAGTTGTTGCGGATATTATGATTCGCCGTGCCACTCTTGATATGAAATTCTTCTGCATAGCACAATCCATAAAAGCTATCAGACCTGTAAAGAAATTGTTAACATTTAAAAGCCCAATGGGTTTCTTATGCAAATTAAGTTGGGCCATGGAAGCAATTTGAAAGACTTCTCCCAACGTGCCAAAACCACCTGGTAGAGCGATAAAAGCATCAGCATTTAAAAGCATTTGTAACACACGCTCTTGCAAATTTTTAACCACTAATTCTTCTCCAATCGTGCCCCCAGAAATAAATTTCAGAGGTCCAGGGATAATACCCAGAACTTGACTTCCTCCTAGAGATGCTGCTGATGCTACACCTCCCATTAATCCGACACTACCTCCTCCATAAACTAAATGTATTTTTCGCTCAGCTAATACTCTTCCCAAATGGTTGGCTGCTTTTAAATACTCTTCATCTTTTCCAGGAAAAGCCCCAGAAAATACACAAATACTTCGGGATTTACGAGTTGGGGTTTTCTCCATTCCTATCCTTATCCTTGTGAGAAAAGAGGATATATTTATAGAGATGAAGAGATAAGGCAATAATTTTATTTTCAAGAGTAGATACATTATTGCCAGCTATACACAGTAGTCACGAGTATGACTCTGGTCAGGTATGGGTACACTATCGTTAAAAGAGGAGGAAAATTTTCAAAATAGCTGCTAGCATGTACAGTAGTCACTACTGTAGCTTACGTCAGGAGTAGGTATGTGATTGTTGGAAGGGAAGGAAAATTTCAAAAGTGGCAGCTATATACAGTAGTCCGTGTCAGGAGTGGGTACATTATTGCCAAAGGGGAGGAAAATTTCAAAAGCGACAGCTAGCACGTACAGTAATCGTAACTATGGCTCATGTCAGGAGTGGATACATTATCACTGAAAGGGGAGGAAAATTTCAAAAGCGACAGCTAGTACGTACAGTAATCGTGACTTTGGTTCACGTCAGGAGTGGATACATTATTACCAAAAGGGGAGGAAAATTTCAAAAGCGACAGCTAGCATGTACAGTAATCGTGACTTTGGTTCACGTCAGGAGTGAATACATTATTACCAAAAAGGGAGGAAAATTTCAAAAGCGACAGCTAGCATGTACAGTAATCGTGACTTTGATCCTCGTCTTCCACTGGCTTTGCGTCCAGTAATGGCTTTAATGCTTTCTATGAATCGGTGATTTGCATCTCATCTAGCTTTCTCACAAACTGGCAAACAGGGTCGTTTAGGGTCAGATTCCCAAGACTGTAACGATCTCGTTCTTTTTGGAAAATTATCCATAATCCAACAACCTCAAATTGCACTATTCCGCAAGAATGTGCTTCAAGAACCTCTCGAATATCTTCTAGAGATTCCTTACGCAAGCCATTCTTAATGAATCTTATTCTATCATTACGATTCCTGGTGATAACTCCTGGAGAACGACATTTATTGCCGCAAATCCACCATCCACAATTATGACAAACGCCTAGCCTCTTTGGTCTTCTTTTTTTGGCATAAGCGCTTTTACCAAAGCCGGGCATACGGGGAAAGAACGCTTCTGGAACTTCACCAGCTGAACGAACCTTAGCTTCAATTAGCCACCGCACATTATCAGGAATGCCTTTGTGCATAAATACTCTGAATCGTTCACATCTGGCTTGATAAATCTTTTTAAGAACATTTATTGGGAAGGAAGGAAAATACTTTCGTAGGGCGGAAAGAGAAGACTCCATTGATGAAGGAGGCAAAGAAAGAAATTAGTGATTGTAGGAAACGAACATAACTAACACATATTTATAGTGATGAAAGGGATAATGCGTTTATTACACTTACAGAAGTAAGTACATTATTGTCAAAAGAAAAGACAAATGACAGCTTATATGTACAGCAATCATGACTGTGGCTCTCATCTTCCACTGATTTATGTCTAGTAACGGCTTCAATGCCTTCTATAAGTCGGGGATTTGCTTCCCATCCAGTTTTCTCACAAACTGGCAAACAGGGTCATTAAAAGTTAGATTTCCAAGACTGTAACGATCCTGTTCTTTACGGAAAGTCCACCATAAATCCATAATTTCCCATTGCACTATTTCACAAGAATGTGTTTCAAAAGTTAATAGGATATCATCCAAAGATTCCTTACGCAGGCCATTCTTGATGAATTTTCTTTTATCTTCATGATTTCTGGAGATGTATCCTAAAAAGCGACATTTAGTATTACAATTCCATCGTCCACATTTATGACAGACACCTAGCCTCTTTGCTCTTCGCTTTTTGGCATAAGCGCTTTTACCAAAGCCGGGCATACGGGGAAAGAACGCTTCTGGAACTTCACCAGCTGAACGAACCTTAGCTTCAATTAGCCACCGCACATTGTCAGGAATGCCTTTGTGCATAAAGACTCTAATCCTTTCACATCTAGCTTGGTAAATCATTTTAAGAACATTTATTGGGATGGAAGGAAAGTATTTTCGCATGGCGGAAAGAGTAGAATCCATTGATAAAAGAAGAATTTGAGAGAAGAGATGAAGAAATCAGTTATTGTAGGAAACTGAGAGTCAGAGAGTATTGCATCCGCTACTTAACCGGAAAGAAGAACACGCATTTATAGCGATGAAAGGATAACGTGTTAATTACGCTTACAGGAACAAGTATATTAAAAGAAAAGACAAATGACAGCTTATATGTACAGGAATCATGACCGTGGCTCTCATCTTCCCCTGATTTATGTCCAGTAATGGCTTTAATGCCATCTATAAGTCGGGGATTTGCTTCCCATCCAGTTTTCTTACAAACTGACAAACAGGATCGTTTAAAGTCACATTCCCAAGACTGTAACGGTTTCGTTCTTTATGGTAAGTCCTCCATAAACTGATAATTTCACCTTGCACTTTTCCACAAGAATGCGTTTCAAGAGTCTCTCGGATATCTTCCAGAGATTCCTTACGCAGGCCATTCTTAATGAATTTTCTTTTATCTTCACGATTTATGGAGATGTATCCTAAAGAGCGACATTTAGTAATACAATTCCATCGCCCACATTTATAACACACGCCTAGTCTCTTTGCTCTTCGCCTTTTGGCATAACGGCTTTTACCTAAACCGGGCATGCGGGGCATAAATGCATCTGGAACTTCACCCGCCAGACGGACCTTAGCTTCAATTATCCACTGCACATTATCGGGAATGCCTTTGCGTGTAAAAACTCTGATTCTTTCACATCTAGCAAGGTAGATCTTTTTAAGGACTTTTATTGGAAAGGAAGGAAAGTATTTTCGCAGTGCAGAAAGAGTAGAATCCATTGATGAGAGAAGAATTTGAGAGAAGAGGGAAATGAATCAGTTATTGAAGGAAACTTAGATAACCGACTGGAAGAACATGCATTTATAGCGATGAAATGGATAACGTGTCGATTACACTTACGGGAGCAAATACATTATTAAAAGAAAAATGGAAAATTTTAAATATGATAAATTGTATGTACAGTGATTGTGACTGTGGCTCACATCTTCCACTGGTTTTACGTCCAGTAACGGGATTAATGGCTTCTATGAGTCGAGGATTTGCTTCCCATCCAGTTTTCTTACAAGCTGACAAATAGGGTCGTTTAATGTCAGATTCCCGGGACTGTATCGTTCTCGTTCTTCATGAAAAATGCTCCATAAATCGAGAAGTTCACGTTGCACGGATCCACAAGAATGCGTCTCAAGAGTCAATTGGAGATCATCCAATGAGTCCTTACTCAGGCCATTCTTAATGAATCGTATTTTATCTTCTCGATTATCAGAGATCATCCCTAAAGAACGACATTTAGTATTACAGGTCCAGCGTCCGCATTTATGACAGACGCCTAGTCTCCTCGCTCTTCGTTTTTTGGCATAAGAGCTTTTGCCTACACCAGGCATGTGAGACACAAATGCCTCTGGGATTTCACCTGCCAGACGAACCTTAGCTTCAATTAACCACCGCACATCTTCAGGGATTCCTTTATGCATCAGAGCTCTTAATCGTTCACAGCGAACTTGGTAGATCTTTTTGAGGATGTTCATTGGGAGAGAAGGAAAATATTTTCGCAAGGCAGAAAAAGTAGGATCCATTTTCTAGGAGAAAGTAAAAGAAAGGAGGGAGGAAATGATCAGTTATTATGGGCAACTGAGAGAACCGACTTGAGAGTCACGGAGTACCGTATCCGCCGCTTAACCGGAAAAGTGAATCCTACTTTATTTTGATGTGATAGATATTCCATCCAGCTGACGTTGATTCAGTCCTTGATTATTGAATCCATTGTCCGCTTTTGACGAATTTTCAACGACAATATTTCTTGATGTCTGCCTTATCTTTGACGATAGCTATCACTCATCTTGGATGCTGCTAAGCTGGCATCAATTCTGTTCTTTTAGGTGTAGCCTCAATTGCCAGGCTTTTGACGAATTTTCAACGACAATATTTCTTGATGTCTGCCTTATCTTTGACGATAGCTATCACTCATCTTGGATGCTGCTAAGCTGGCATCAATTCTGTTCTTTTAGGTGTAGCCTCAATTGCCAGGCTTTTGACGAATTTTCAACGACAATATTTCTTGATGTCTGCCTTATCTTTGACGATAGCTATCACTCATCTTGGATGCTGCTAAGCTGGCATCAATTCTGTTCTTTTAGGTGTAGCCTCAATTGCCAGGCTTTTGACGATATTGTATGCTTTATCCTTGGATTCCTGATGGGGCTGGGTCCAGCGTATTAGCTATGCGTCCAATTAGTAAGAGCTGATGTCATTAAGATCTCAGCTTATACTGCTGCAATCATGCTGCGGACATGCTTTTCATTTGATCCCTGTTATGTAAAAGCCATGCATGCATGATGTGAAATGCATGAATGCAAGGCATGTGTAACTGATGTTTTTTTTTTTAATCTAGCTCTTCATGTCTTTGCTTTACTTTACTGGATCTTCTTTGTGATTTCCTTCTCGAACTATTATTGAATCTCTTTATGCTTTCCAGCTGTTGTCCATTGTCTCAAAAGCCCAACTCTGTTCAAAAATCCTCTTTCCTTGCCTTATTTTTGAATTTTGACCTCAATTTTCTTTAATGCCCGCCTCATATTTTATGCTTCTCTGGATAATTGTCCCTGTTGAAATATTCGTGAGCATGATTCTTTCCTGCTGACATAGACATGTTAAGACTTCTGAAATGATCATTCAGGCTACCACCAAGGCTATCTCCCAAAGATTTGTTACTCCTTCTTCTTTGTTAGCCTATGTTCTGTGCTGCTCGCAAAGCAGGACCTCAATCTTACCTGTTTTAATTCACAAAGCTTATCAAAGTAATCTACGGTCTTTGGTTTTTTTTAAGTTTTAATTATTACTATTCTTCCTTCAAAAGTCACAATTTATTGCACACTTAAGGCTAGTAGGAATGTGAGATTTGAAGGAAAAGAACTGGATAGAAGCGACTTTAGCATTTTGAACGTGAGAATCTAAGGTAAGTTAAAGAGAATTGGCTTTTATTTATGGGTAAAAGAATATGAAAATCTTAGGTACAGATAGATAATGAAAGTGTAAGGGAAGAAAGCTCTCTTTGACAACTTTGATCAAATAAACTTTGGTAACCCTGTATCCACTTCTCCCCTTCTGTTCGAAAATTTCTTCATTATGCAAAGTATTTCTTTACTGCATCCGAATTTACTGGCTTCGGTAATTCTCGTCCATCCATTTCTGTCAGAATTAGTGCCCCTCCTGAAAATGCTTTCTTCACGACATATGGCCCGTCATAATTTGGTGTCCATTTTCCTCTTGAATCATGTTGCATGGGTAAAATTTTCTTGAGCACTATGTCACCTTCGTGAAATTGTCGTGGGCGAACCTTTTTGTTGTAAGCACGAATCATCCTTCTTTGATAAAGTTGCCCATGGCAGAGGGCTATCATTCTTCTTTCATCAATTAGATTTAATTGCTCGTATCTAGCTTTGACCCATTCTGCTTCTCCTAATTGAGTATCCATTAGTACCCTTAATGAAGGAATTTCAACTTCGATAGGCAATACAGCCTCCATACCGTATACCAGAGAAAAAGGTGTTGCTCCAGTAGAAGTACGGGTAGAAGTTCTATAAGCATGCAGTGCAAAAGGTAACATCTCATGCCAGTCCTTGTAAGTGACGATCATCTTTTCAACAATTCTCTTGATATTTTTATTGGCCGCTTCTACTGCACCATTCATCATCGGTCGATAGGGTGCTGAATTGAGATGCTTGATTTTGAATTGCTGGCACAAAGTCTGCATCATTGCATTATTCAGGTTCGTGGCATTGTCTGAGATGATACACTCTGGCGGTCCATAGCGACAAATGATTTCTTTCTTAATGAACCGGCATACCACCTTTTGAGTTACGCTTGCATAAGACACAGCTTCTACCCATTTAGTAAAGTAGTCAATTGCAACTAGGATGAATTTGTGACCATTGGAAGCTTTAGGGGTAATCGCTCCAATAACATCGATTCCCCACATGGCAAAAGGCCAAGGTATTGCTGTTACATTAAGAGGAACAGGTGGAGCTTGGATCTTGTTGGCATATATTTGGCATTTGTGACATTTTCTTACGTGATTGACGCAATCACTTTCCAATGTGAGCCAATAGTAACCAGCCCTCATTATTTGTCTTGCCATAGTATGACCACTAGTGTGTGCTCCACATATTCCAGAATGAACTTCTTCCATGATCTTTCGTGCTTCATGAGTATCTACACAGCGAAGTAGCATCGAGTCTGGGGTTTTCTTGTAAAGTATGTCTAGGTTTAAAAGAAAACCCATTGACAATCTTCGTAGAAATTTCTTGTCATTTTCTGATACTTCTGGTGGATATACTCTTTCTTGGAGGTATTTCTTGATATCGTGATACCAAGGCTTTCCATCCAATTCTTCTTCGATGCTCATGCAATAAGCTGGAGAATCTATTATTCTCATCTCGAACACAGGAGTATGCTCGGGGTCACTGATCTTGTACATAGCAGCCAAAGTAGCTAAAGCATCCGGTATTTGATTATCTTCCCTTGGAAGATGATGGAAGCTTATACTGTTGAATTTTCGAGCCAAGTCTAGTATGAGCTTTTGGTAAGGGATCAATTTTGAATCCCTTGTCTCCCATTCTCCGTTGATTTGATATATGACTAATGCGGAATCCCCATAAACTCGGAGATCTTGCACTTTCAATTCCAGTGCCATTTGGAGTCCCATAGCACATGCCTCATACTCTACTATATTGTTGGTACAAGGAAATGTAATTTTTGCTGTAAGAGGGAATTGCTCTCCACTTGGAGAGATGAGTATGGCTCCAATCCCTTGTCCCAAAGCATTAGATGCTCCATCGAATGCCATTTTCCATGTTTCATCATCTTTAGAGACTTCCTGTTCTATCGTCATTATATCTCCATCAGGAAACTCCATTTTCATTGGCTCATAATCATCCAATGCTCTATCAGCCAGATATTCAGCAATCACACTCCCTTTTACAGCCTTTTGGGTGACATACTGTATGTCGTATTCAGACAACAGCATTTGCCATTTTGCGATCCTGCCTGATAAAGCTGGTTTCTCAAAAATGTACTTAATGGGATCAGTCTTGGAGATTAGCAATGTGGTGTTGTTGAGCATGTAGTGTCGTAGTCGGTGTGCTACCCATGCAAGGGCACAACAGGACTTTTCTACTATTGAGTATTTCGCTTCATATGTGGTAAGCTTCTTGCTCAAATAGTAAATTGCGTGCTCTTTCTTGCCTGTCTCATCACGTTGACCCAATACGGATCCTAATGAAGAATCCTGTATGGATAAATATAGAATCAACGATTCTCCAGATCGGGGTGGTACCAAGACTGGTGGATTTGATAGATATTGCTTGATTTTCTCGAATGCTTCTTGGCATTCGTTATTCCACTCGATCGGATTGTTCTTCTTCAGTGATTTGAAAAGAGGTTCACACTTGGATGTCAATTGTGAAATGAACCTTGCTATGAAGTTGATTCTGCCCAGAAAACTTCTTACTTGTTTTGGAGTCTTCGGGGGTTGCATTTCTTGTATTGCTTTGACTTTACTCGGGTCAACTCGAATCCCATCCTTGCTGACCATGAAACCCAATAACTTTCCTGAAGAGGCTCCAAAAATACATTTGGCAGGATTCAACTTCAGTTGATATTTGCGAAGTCTATCGAATAGTTTTCTTAGCACTTTTAGATGCCCCTTAGCAGTGAAAGTTTTGGCGATCATGTCGTCTACATATACTTCAATTTCTTTATGCATCATGTCATGGAATAATGCAACCATGGCTCTTTGATATGTAGCACCAGCATTCTTTAACCCAAAAGGCATCACCTTGTAGTAGAAGGTACCCCAAAGGGTTATAAAGGCAGTTTTTATCATATCATCTGGATCAAGTTTGATTTGATTGTATCCAGAGAAGCCATCCATGAAGGAAAAATAGGAGTTTCCTGCGGTATTATCCACCAGCGTATCAATGTGAGGAAGTGGGAAGTTATCTTTAGGACTGGCTTCGTTCAATGGCCGGTAGTCCTGACAAACTCTTAGTTTCCCGCTTTCTTTCTTTTCGACTGGAACAATGTTAACCACCCATTCTGTATATTCAGCGACCCCAAGGAATCCTGCATTCCACAGCTTTCGAATCTCATCTTTCACTCTTAAGATTAGATCCGGCTTTAATCTTCGTAACTTTTGTCTGACAGGCTTCGCCCCAGGTTTCAAGGGTATTTTGTGTAGTACTATGTCTGAGCTTAAGCCAGGCATATCTTGGTATGACCAAGCAAACACATCCACATATTCTTTCAATAAATGGACTAATTCTTCTTTTTCTTCAGGAGGGAATAAAGTGCCAATCTTGACTTCTTTTACATCCTGACTGTCTCCCAGGTTGAATACCTCAGTTGGTTCTTGACTTGTTGCTCTTTCTTTTTCATCTCGCTCAATCATTTTTAATAGCTCAGGAGATACTTGAAGATCTTCGTCATCCGAGTCGGTAGTGTTTACAGGATTATCAAAGTTCATTCTTTCATTGTCATCAAAGAGAGTTTTGGGTCTGCATTATCCAGAGAGAAAAGAAAGAGAAGAAAAAAAAAAAATGGCACGAATGAGATGGATGCAAACTGGTACTTTATTTACAATGTGCATAAATCACAACTTTATTGGAATAAAAAGCAATAACTAAAAGGTTCACTTAAACAAAGACTACACCCTATTGATTGAACCTTTCTTTAGGAGGTTTTTACTATTAGATTACTTTGGAAAGCTTTCGATTATAACAGGCAGTTCTATCGCCTCCCAATTGTTCAGCACATCCCGTGGGCCACAAGGTTGAACAAGCTCCTCCTCTTCAGGTGAATCGCTGATGATTGCCTGAATAGAAAGACTTTCAAAAGACTTGTTGATGTTGATAGTCAGCTTGCCTTCATTGTCATTTTTTGGAATGAGACCACCACTCACGAACGTTTCGGTGATTTCAGGGATATCCAGATTTCTTTCCTGGAGAGGATGCCCCGTTAATCGTGCAATCCTCTTTTCTCTCTTTTCAGCTATTGCCTTCATTTTATCATGTCTTGTCGGTGTGAAGCCTAGGCCGTATTTCCCTTCATTTGTGGTGATTTTCAATGGTTCTGTGATTCCTTGTAAATCTTGTCCCAGTCCTAACCCCGGTGAGTATCCTCCTTTTATCATGAGTTTGGCAACCATGCGACTTGTTTTAGAGATGCTAGGAATGGGTTCTTCTCCATATTCGCTGACATAAGCAGCATTGACAATCTCAAAAGACCTGAAGGAGCAATCAGGTATATTTTCATTGACTTCGACATATTGAGCATCCGCAGGTCTTGATAGCAGGATGTCTTCTTCAGCGAAGACCGTGATTATCTTTCCTTCAATAATGAATTTCATTTTTTGGTGTAATGAAGAAGGAATTGCTCCGGCCATATGGATCCATGGTCTTCCCAGCAGGCAGGTATAAGATGGACAAATATCCATGACTTGGAATGTGATGTGGAAAAGACAGGGACCAATCCCTATTGGTAGCTCTATTTCTCCAACAACATCTCTCTTCGTTCCGTCAAATGCTCGAACAACAATATGACTGTTGTTGAGGTATGATGGGTCTAAACCAATCTTATGTAAGGTTTCGAGTGGCATTACATTTAGAGCTGACCCATTGTCGATAAGAACTCTGGCCATAATCCGATCTTTGTATTTAATCGAAATATGCAGAGCCTTAGAGTGACCCCTTCCTTCTGCTGGTATCTCATCGTCAGTGAATGTGATGAGATTTTGTGCCGTGATGTTGTTGACAAGGTGGTCAAAGTTGTTCACGGAGATATCTTGTTCAACATAAGCCTTATTCAGGACTTTGAGAAGAGCTTCTCGATGGGCATCAGAACTTAAGAGTAATGAAAGTATGGAGATCTTTGCTGGCAGACGGTTCAACTGCTCCACGATACTGTATTCACTTTGCTTTATGAGTTTGAGAAACTCAGTAGCTTGTTCATCTGTTACTGCTCGAGGCATCTCTTGCTCTTTAGATGTGTTAATAGGTCCATTTGCTGGATCCGTAACATTCTTCTCTTGTTGGAGCTTGTTCATTTGCTCGGGAGAATAACACCGACCGCTTCTAGTCATGCCCCCAACTTCTAACGGAGTTGATGTGATGTTAGAAGTATAGCCATAGTTCCATGGAACAGTTTTGTCTGATTTGTACGGGAATGGCTTTGGAACTTGAATTCTTAAAGGCTTGAGAGCAGATTTTGATATTGGAATGACTAGTGGTCTTGGCATGATATTGACTTCTTGTTCTTTAATTATCACATTCACGTCATCCTCTTTATCTGACATAAAAACGATGATTTGGGAGGAGTCCATAAGACTTTGTAGACTTTTACGGAATTCTGGGCATTCTTGGATAGAATGACTCTTACTGTTATGAAAGTTGCACCACTCCTCATCCTCGACTTCTTTATTTCCAGAAGACTTTCCTATGATAATCCCTTCTTTCACAAGGCATGAATATACATGCTTAAGAGGGGTTATGATATCATTGACTGTTTTCTTCATCGGCCAGTATTCTTCCATCATATTGACTGGTTTGGCTTGATGAGGAGGCAATGGATTATGAGTGACGTTTGGTTCATCGGAAAAGTCCAACCACTTTGACTCAATTAATTGTTGGACTATACGCTTCAATGCTATGCAATTTTCCAGTCCGTGGCCCACGGTACCATCATGATATGGGCAATTTATGTTAAGGTCATACCACCTTGGATACGGGGGTTCCAATGGCCTTGTAGGGATTGGGCGAATAAGTTGACTTTCGATGAGTTTTGGATACAGCTCAGTGTAAGTCATGGGAATTGGTGTGAAGATTTCTCTTGGTCTTGGTGCAGGTACTGGAGGAGTTGGAACAGGTGGCCGTAACTGATTAGGTCTGTTGGGAGGATAATTGTTGGGTCTATTGGGAAGATAATCATTGGGCCTATTGGGAGGATAATCATTGGGCCTATTGGTAGGATAATAATTGGGCTTATTGGCAGAATAGGATAGGCGAGGTCCGGTGGCCACAGTGCCCACGAAGGGAATCCCTCTTCCTCTTCCTATTTGTTGTATTTCTTCATCTTTTCTTCTGGAAGGTCCTCCTCTTTTCATAGGATCGCTAAAGGATTCAGTAATCTTCCCAGTCCTGATACCATGCTCGATCCTTTCTCCAGACATTACTACGTCAGAGAAGTTAGTTGCCGCATTGCCAATAAGTTTGTCATAATATGGGTATTTCAGTGTCTGGACAAACAAAGTGACCATTTCTCTTTCTGTCATGGGTGGCTGAACCTGTGCAGCTAAGTCCCTCCACCGCTGCGCATATTCCTTGAAAGTTTCTAGCTTTTTCTTCTCCATGTTTTGGAGAGTTTGGCGATCCGGAGCCAAGTCCATAACGTGTTTATAGTTGCCGATGAAGGCCTGAGCAAGGTCATTCCAAGTTTTTATGTTCCTTGGACCTTGGCTTAGATACCACTGTAATGCTGATTTTGTGAGACTTTCCTGAAAAAGTGCGATCCACACCTTTTCATCTTTTGTGAGTGGTTGTAGTCTCCTTAGGAACAATGTGATGTGAGTGATGGGATCACTCGTTCCATCGTATTTCACGAAATCTGGCACCTTAAAATCTGAAGGGATTACGACATCTGGCACTAAGCAGAGGTCATCTACCGAGAGAGATCCGAATATAGTGCCTCCTTCAATGGCTCGCAGTCGCTTTTCTATTGTTTCGAGTTTTTGAGATTCTGCTTCTTCTTTTGGTAATGTCTTCTTCTCTTCCTGTACAGTGTCTTGTTTCAGGTGAACACTAGCAGACGGTCCTGATTCTTGAAACAGGTTTTCTTGGACTGAGACTCGTTGCGGGGTAAATCCCGGGGGATAAGTGGGATCTTGCACTTCTTTGATGGGGACTTGAGTTGCTTTCCCTTTGATTAATTCCATCAATTGTCTCATCTGTTCTGACATACTTTCAATCTTGGACTCCATCTCCATGAGACGTCCTTCGGCTTGTTCTGCCATTAATCTTGTTTGGAGTCGAGTTGAATATCGGTGTTGAGGTCCAATTTTACCCTTTTAAAGGAATATTTATTTTATTAGATTCTATGTGTGTATGATTGATGTGATGGATGCATGCATGAATATTGTAAATACTTGGTGAAAGAAGAACTATAATGGAATTTCTCAATTACATTCAGCAAAAGGTTTGTTTAAAAGAAACGACCCAAAGTACAATACTGCTTTCTGGCCTTAGATATGAACTCCATCATTCTTTGAACATTTACTGATGGAGTAGGACAGCTCAGTTCTTCTAACTCCTTGGCTTCTTCGCCCATTAGTTGGGCTTGTTCTGTAACTTTTCTGACTTCTACCAAAAATGTTTGCAATTGATCTTGAGAAAATCTGTATTGATCTTCCCAGTATCTGACTCTCATCTCTTTTTGATCGGTTTCATCAACCAATTGGGAGATGACTTGTTTTTGGTATTCAACTTTCTCTTCGAGGAGTTGTGTTTTGTGACCGAGCTGTTGCATGTCAAGGAGCATCCTCTTGTTCTTCTCCTTTTCTTCCTCTAGTTCTTTCTCCAACTCTCTTTTCGCCAATTTTCTGATGACCTCTTCAGATAGAACTATTCCTTCCTTCCGGTTATTTCTCCATTCATAATAAGCAGTGGGAGAAATAATAGGCCCCGACTTCAATATGAAAATTCTTTTCCACGCAACTGAAATACCCATTGCGAGCTTATTTGAATTTGGATCTTCGTGTGAAAATTCCAACTTACTCAGATTATGCGTCATGGGTATAAATTGCATGGACCCAAATTGTTTTCGTACTTGAGCTGGGGCATAACTTGTTCCTCCCCATATACCTAAGAGAGGAACCCACGGGCAATTGCCGCATCGGTAGACAACGCGGGTGGAGGTAGACCAGGGGGCTCTCCATTCAATTTGGAATTCGGTGATGTTCTTGAAATAATCAACCCATGCTTCCTTGCTGTCGTGATGAATGGTTTCATTTTTCAAAAAGGCTTCGATTGGGATGAAGTCCTTTGAAAAGCGATTTCCAAAATGTTGCTTCTCACAAGGAAGGTGGCTTTTGATCCAAATGTTGAGGAGATGTGAACATCCTATGAATTTGCCCCCTCTTTGGCGACAAAAGTTTAATGCCCTGATAGTTTCACATAATATTACTGAGGTCGGATTTATTTGAGCATTGCAGATTTGCTCAAATAGTGTAATGATGTCTCCTTCAATGAATCCGACGATTCTTGGGAAGACTACCAGGCCATATATCGCCAAGGCGAAAAGCTTGCGTCGTTGATTTTTCTGAGGGAGAACGTGGCTTAATTGTTTTAAGTCGATCCAACTGATAAATTTTCGAGATCCTTTTGTTGCAAACTTGGTTTGAAGACTGGAAGCTGGCATATCCAATAATTTTGCTAGGGCTCGATGAGGCTCCGTTCTTCTATCATGTTGATAAGTCTCGATTGGATAGTCGGAGGACCAACCCAAGAGGCTGTTGTATTCTTCAATGGTTGGAACCAGATCCATCTTATCGAAAGAAAAGCATCGATAAAATGGATCCCAAAATTGTATTAGAGCCCGGACAAGTGATGCATCAACGGTAACCTTTAGTAGGCAAGTGATGTGACCATATTTTGCCGTAAAAGCTTCCCGATCAGTAGAATTCCAACTATTCCAGACTTGCAACAATTCCGTGGTGTCGTTCTGATTTATCCGGACCGATACCTGGTCCTTAAGCTGTACGTGAGAATGGGATGTCAGAGCATCTCCGTGAAGCTTTTGAGCCGTTTCGGAATATTCCATAGCTTCAGGCTGAGTTTCGATTACCGTGTCATTCCATGATCCAGTAACAGCCGTGGGAAGATAATCGAGAATATCCATGATAATAGTTCTTTCACCAAATACTTATCTTTAATGATGAAATGTATATGCCGGAAAAATAAGGAAAAATAGAGTTAGTAAAAAAATAACACATAGGATCATACAAACATATAGATAAAACAAAACCTATGGAAATGGGAACCGAGGTATGGGAAATTCTTAATGGCTGGTTCTAAGGTGGAGTAAGGAATTCTACATGCAGAATGTGGTTTATCAAAAAGGCAAGGGATAGTTCCCGAATCCCGTCACTGAATCATAGTGACGGCCCGATTCCTTACCCTCTAGGGTTTATGTAAGGAATGGATTAATTCGAGTCGTAGCTTTTCGTGGGCCCATGCAGAGACTAACCGTCTCAGAAGGCAATACACTACTTTGCTACTTTGAAACCGGTGAAGGCTTGGAGACCGTGGCCTCACAAGGACAGCAACACCAATTCCGCTTAGAAAGAATCGTGTTTGATTTAAGGAAGCTCGGGTATAGAGCTTCATTTTGTGAATGCATTATGCATGTTTACTTAAGTAAATATAATATATAAATCCACATAATAGTAAAGCAAAGTAAATAAAAACAAATCAACTTTAGGCTCGACTCACTAACGTCGAATCCCCAGCGGAGTCGCCAAGCTGTGGCAACGTCGGGTTTTCTGGAGTCGCCACCAATCGGTTTTCGCTCAGGTCGATTGGATACCTTAAAATATGGTCTGCGAGAGTTCGGGGATCGGGAGTACGGTTACGCTAAAACAATATTGTTATAGCGCCCAAAATTGGCACCTTAGTTGATTTTAATTTTGTTTTACTTTGCTTAAAAAAAATTCAGTTAATTTTCAAACTAGAAATTTTAACTGAATTAGTTGAATGCGGATTTTTGGAAATTAATTTGTATAGAATTTTATACTTCCGAACCATGGACTCTGCCGAGTCATTTGGACACGGAAGATTTTGATTCCGAACCATGGACTCTGCCGAGTCATTTGGACACGGAATTTGGTGAAATTTTAAACAATTTTATCCATATTGTAAAAATATGGATTTTTATCTGTTTATTTAATTTGTTTATTTTAAAAAGTTTGATATTTTCCAAACCGTAGATCCTACCGGATCATCCGGATATGGAAATTGATTTATCGTAATTATTTAATTCTTATTATTATGAAATTAATTTTTAAATGGTAATTCTTTTTGTTTATGAATGATTTTTAATACTAACTAAAAAATTTATCTTTATATTTTTTACTTCTTTTTTTTACTTTCTTTCTTTTTCTTCTTTTTTTACTTATTTTTACTTCTTTTTTTTAATTTCTTTTAATTTCTTTTCTTTTCTTTCTTTTTTATTCTTTTCTTTCTTTCTTTGCTTTTTCTTTTTCTTTCTTTTATCTTTCTTTTCTTTTTCTTATATTTCCTTTTTTTCTTTATCTTATCTTTCTTTTATTTTTCTTTCTTATCTTTCTTTTATTTTTCTTGTCTTTTCTTTCTTTCTTTTCTTATCTTATCTTTTCTTTTATATTTTTTTTATCTTCCTTTTCTTTCTTATCTTTCTTTTATTTTTGTTTCTTATCTTTCTTTTATTTTTCTTATCTTTCTTTTTTTTCTTGTTTACTTTTTTTGTTTTTCTTGTTTAATGAAAGATATTTATTATTTTAAAGGATTACTCAATTTATAAAAGAATTAAAAAAAATAATAATTAATTTTTATTTAATAAGAAGTTAATTTAAAAGAATTAAAGAGTTTAAAAATAAAAATTTTGATCATGGTACGGGGCGTTGTTACTCAGCCAGACCCTCTTCACCAGGTGAAGCAGCTCAAAAGCGGGCACGAGACAGTTTCCAGCCAATATACCATGAACTAAAAATTTTTATTTTTTTTTATTATTTTTTATTATTATTTTTATTATTTTTTTATTATTTTTTTTATTAAGAGAACCAAAAATTTTAAACAAAAGAAGAAAAGTTTTGATATTTATTTAATTTATTTTGGAATAAAAGATTATTTAACCGAAAACTTATATGTATTTTAAAACAAAAGTCTTGATATTTTTATTTTTATATTCTTCTTTGTTTGATGAAAGATTTTTTTTTTAATTTTAATTTATATTTCTGAAAATATATCTAATCAATAAGTCAAAAATATTTAAGAGAAAATTCAATTATTTTTGTTTTATTTTGTATTATTTTGAAATTATTTGATTAAGATTTTTATAAAGGAAACAAAAAGTTATATCTTTTAATAAGTAAAATATTACTGAATAAAATATTAACCCAAAATTTTTATTCTTTTCATTCTTTTTATTAATAAAGAAAACTAAAAAAATTATATTTTAAAATAAATAAATAAAATATTATTGAAAAATATTAACTCAAAATTTACTCTTTTTATTCTTTTTATTAATAAAGAAAACTAAAAAAAAGTTATATTTTAAAAGAAATAAATAAAATATTACTGAAAAATATTAACCCAAAATTTACTCTTTTTATTCTTTTTAATAAAGAAAACTAAAAAAAGTTATATTTTATTCTTTTAATAAATAATTAATATATTGCTGGATAAAGAGATAAGTAAAAATATTAGTCCAAAGTTTTTATTTCTTAATAATAAAGGAAAATTTATTAATATATTTTATTTAAAAAAATATTTCCAAGCCATGGATCCTGGCGGATCATTTGGTCATGTAGTTTAATTTTTATTTTAATTATTTAATTAATTATTAATTAAATCATAATTTTATTGGATTTTATTATTGTTTTATTAAACTTTAATTATTATTACTTTTAAAGATATATTTAAAAAGAAATGATTTGTATTTTTGGAATTATTTAATTATATTTATTTAATAATTATAGTAAAGGAATAAAAGATTAACTTTTTGTTTTTTTTTTGAAGAAATAATAAAAAAAAACATGTGTTTCAAAATAATAAAAGATAGTTGGCTTTTAAGAATGATTTTTATTTGCCTTAAAAATAAATAGAATAAATTTAATTATTCACATAAAAGAATCTTCTTTTAGTTAGTTATTATTTTTTTATTATAATTAAAAAGTGAAATAAATTTAACCACCTAAAAAAAAGGACAATTAATAATAATAAAGTGGGGCTTTTTGGCCATCCACTTTAATAACGCAATAATAATAACAACAATAATAAAAATTAGCAAAGTTAATAAAGTTTAGTTGTTAGTAACAATAATAATAAAAGTTAGTAATGTTAGTTGAGTTAATTGTTAACAATAATAACAACAATAATAATAAAAGTTAGCAAAGTTAGTAAGTTAGTTGTTAGTAGCAATAAAAATAAAAGTTAGTAATGTTAGTTGAGTTAATTGTTAACAATAATAACAACAATAATAATAAAAGTTAGCAAAGTTAGTAAGTTAGTGAGTTAATAATAGTAACAACAATAATAATAAAGGTTAGTAATAATAACAACAATAAATAATGAATATATGAACAAAAAGTTAGTAAAGCTTTCTGCAGAGACAAATGAAAAGGTTAGTAACCAAATTGAAAGAAAATAAAAAGATGAAGGATGAAAACAGAGTTTTACCCTAACAATTAGAATTTTGAATTTCCTGAAACGGGGACGACGAGGACGCGGGGGGGGTGAAACGGCTATGCGACGGTGGACGGGGCTGGGCACGACGGCGTGCAGGGGAGCAGGGGTGAGGCGCGACGGCGTGGGGGCCTTCCGGCGTGACGGCGAGGAGCGGCGGCGGTGACGCGTGCGACGGAACGGGAGGGGCAAGGCGGGAGTGAAAAAGGGGCTGGACGGCGGCGTGCGGCGGTGGCAGGAGGGGACGGGACGAAGGCGTGCGGCGGTGGCAGGAGGTGACGGCAGACTGGTGCGATGGCAACGGGATGGGGTGGCGGCAGCAAACAGCGAAGGAGAGAGAGAGAGCGGAAATAGGAAGAAGATGGCTAAAACCTAAGAAAAAGAAATTTTGGGACTTTCTGGGTATAGGGAGGAGAGGCTAGGGATAAGGCTGAGATTTTCTCTTTTTCTAAAACGGAGCTCTAATCTTTCTCTCTATTTTTTTCTGTGTTCAGCACAAAATTTGGGGGGCTATTTATAGAGGAAGTTTAGCTGAACTGTTGATGGATAAATTAATAAAAAAATCCAAACTTATCTCTTAAATTGGTAAAATGACAGTTTTAGTCCTTTACGTCTCTCAGCCTCTGGATAAGTTCCTGAAGCTTCTGATTTTGACAATTTTGTCGTTTTCTGTCAATTTGAGCCAAAAACGTCGGCAGGCTCAAAATTTTATGTGACAAACTGCCAAATGCTCCTGGAACTTTCAGAATTTGTCAATTTTACCTGAAACTTCTTAATTTTGTCATTTTTACCTCAAACTTTTAAATTTTGTCATTTTTATGGAGTTTTCTTTTTTTTCTTTCAAACATACATATATACACACATATATCAAATCTTCACAAAACAAAACAAAAAAAAATATATATATATATATATATATATTTTAAACTAATTAAAAAAATTTAGTAATAATAATGACAATAATAATAATAATACATTTTTTTATTTAAATTTTTTATTTAAATTTTTTTTTTTTTAAATTATTTTAATGGCCGGACGAAATTGGGTGTCAACACTTTAGATCATGTTTCGGGCCATATTTGGGTTGACCTTTGGGTTCACTCAGGTTACTGGTGCATAAGTTGAAATTACTGAATTAATTTAATTTTTTGTTGAATTTTTATTAAAATTTAGATTAAAAATTTATAATTTTTTTATGTGATTTAATTTAAGTTAAATTTTATTTTCTCTGTATGTTTAATTAAAAAAAGTTTCTTTTCTTAGTATGTTTAATTAAAAAATCTATAGAAATTTTCTTCAATATAGTTTATTACATATTTAGGTTATTTAATATTATTTGTAATACTTTATAATACCTAATTGTTTTTCATAACCTATACCCTTCAGCGATCACTGCACAAACCACTCAGACCCTCATCTAGCTATCATCTAAACACATGCTACAACATTTTTTCTATACTCCTATTCTAATGAATTTTCTATTAAATTGCTATGAAATGCAACTATAGCTCACTAGTTACTAAATTACAAAATTTCAAACATTTAGGTGAAAATACAAAGATTTCAAAAGTTTAGGGACCCATGTTGTAATTATTATTGGTGGCTAAAATTAATTTTTTTGAAATTTAGGTGCCTTATTGCATTATACTTAAAAGTTTAGGGATAAATTTTGTAATTTTAATAATTGACTACCAAGATCATTAAACTTACTAAATATAGAAGTTATTTGTTTTAGAAAAACCAAAATATAAGACTTACTAAATATGGAAGTCCTTTTCCCAAATATGAGACTTGCTAAGTATAGAAGTTCTAAAAAAATGGTAGTTACTAGATATGGAAATTCTTTCTTAAAATATGAGAATTATTAAACATGAAAGTCCAAAAAAAAAATGAAAATATGGTAGAGCATTCCTCAAATATGAAACCTACTAAATATGGAAGCCCTAGAAAAATAAAAGTTACTAATTATGAAAGTCACCCTAAAAAATGAGACCTACTAAATATGAAAATCCCAAAAAGTAAAAATTATTAAATACGAAAGCCCCCATATATGAAACTTACTAAATATGGAATGTAATAAAAAAGGAAAGTTAAGGTTTAAGGTGAGAGTTAAATCAAATTTTGTTGAGTTTAGTCATTAGGTCATCTTAGGTTTAGGTTATGACAATCTCAGGTTCGGGTCAATTCAGTCTGGGGTTATTTCGGATTCGAGTGTTTCAGGTTTGTGTCAGTTAGGTTTAGATTTTCTCAGATTTTATTTCAATCGATTTGGGTTCAAGTTAGATTTGAGCCGTTAACTTTTTTCATCAAATTAGGTCGGGCCAAATTTTTCATCCTTATCCGTGGAGTCCCTCGCCTCTCGCTATTCTAGCAACAAGGTCCTGGAATTGGATCATGCCCACAATATTTACAAGCAAGTTACTATTTATTGCATCATCCAATTATTATAAAAAAACATTTTTCTTTTATAGACTTGTAAGGGGTGCTGGTGCATCTGAGTGAGGGAATTAATAGAGGCGAGAATTTGCGAGGCATAAAATAGGGGATGCGGCCAACATGGCGAATTGAAAATCTGATGATTGATTGTATACGGCAGAGGCAAAGCAATTAACCCAACAAAGCACCATAAAGAATACCAGGGCCTTGGACACGAAGCAGGGTAAAATATAGGGTGGTGGCCCTAGCTTTGGACACTGAGAAGGGAGCTTGAAGGAAGATTTAAAATGAACCTCATTGTGGGTCTTCTTCTTTAATTTTTTTTTATCTTAATTGGTCATACAACTTCATTTTATCCTGACAAGGTGTCCGGACTTATATTTCACCTTTTATTTAGGTCATTTTCATATGTTATGCTGTTAATTTTAACAGAATTTAAGTAGAAATTGTTCGATATAATCCTAAAACTTTATTCATCCTATTCATAAGACCCTAAAACTTATAAATTTAACACTTTAACCTCCAGTTTCACATCACTCAAAACACCAATAAAAGAAAATGACATCACAAATCATACTCCCTGCCTTATTCACGCACAAAAAACCTAGAAATGAAATGAAACCCACATCAGAAAATAGACCCACTTCGCCAGCTCTTGCAACTCATCACCAAGATTAGACCTTCCCTTCCCCTACTAGTTATCCTTGATGGAATTGACTTCTCTAGCTTCAAACTGGCCTTGAATCTTTCGATGAACTTGTCGGCCTTCGTGTTCACAAATGGGCTTGGACAGAACAACGCCGTCGACAGATCTCTGTCGCCAGTTGCTACTTCCGCCAGCCCAGTCGACGGACTAGATGCGTCGTCATCCAAATACGGCGACGGAATAGGAATCAACGGTGGATTCCTCGCACGGTCAGTGAAGTCATGGATTCGGAGCCCACTCTCTTTCTTTATTCATTTCACCACTAAACTAGTTCTATAAATCATGCAGAAATTAATAACCTGGAGGGGAAATCGAAGCCACTAGAGCCCGGTTGGCCACCGCGTCGAAAAACCTCCTCTCTCACCCTCTATGCCGAGCCGTCGCGGGTCTTGCTCCAAGCTTCCGACATCTCCGCTCTCAAATAGCCCTATCTCTCTCTGCTCCTCCCAGATCCTCTCCCGCCAGATTGATAGCCTCCTCTCCGCTGCGCCGCTTCGATGGCTTCATCTGTTTCGATGCCGCCAGTGATGCCAGAATGAGGGAGAGAAGCCCCTAGCGGTTATCAAATCGCCCTTGGCGCCCGATTCACTGCGGCGTTGAAAAAACCTCCTCCCTGCTCCTCTCTGCCCGCCACCCCCGGTCTCGCTGCAAGCATCTGATTCAGTCTAAGACAAGAGCGCGACGACTTGGCCAAGGAAGTTCTTGCATGACTCTGATTCATGGAATTGACAGGAACTTTATGCGATTGGAGGATGGGTTTTTTCGCCGACGACGAAGCCGAGGAAAGGAAACGTTCTTGAGCCGCTGGGTTTTTTCGTTTGTTTTTGGCCTTTTCTGATTTTTTTTTTTGTTAATAAAAAAAGAGATAAAATTAGGTCCTTTTCTGATTTTTCCTCCGAGTGCACTGGTTTTTTTTTTTTTTTTTCCTGATCCTGGGGTTTTGTTTCCTTAGACGAGAGACGTAGTTGGTGCGTGAGGGAGGGAAATGGTTGATTTGTTAGATGTATAATTGTTAGGGTATTAAAAGTAGGATAAATGAATTTTAGGGATAAGAGTTGTGATTTTTTTTACCAAGATTTCATTAAAATTAATAGCCCAAACCCAAATAGGATATGCAATATTAGGTGAAAGACCTTACTAAAACAAAATAGAGTTATATGACCATTTAAAAAAAAAAAATAAAGAAACATAACCCACAGTGGAGTTTACCCTAAATGAAAGAGTCATACTTTTTGTTCTTTTTTATGATTCTCAAGTTCTAGAGAAAGGTGGAGGAGGAGAGATATGTTCAAACTGCCTTCTATCTTCTTTTCCATGTGGTAAATATCCATAATGTGTAGTTTTTGAAATACTTGCATGTAACTATTTTGTGCAAAACAAACCTTTAACTCTATTTTGATTTCTTTAATAGACCAACAATAAAGAGGTTATTACCTAGAATGAAGCGCGGTAATGCCATTAGCAAGTACTATAATTTTGATCAAATCACTTTGCCTTTTATTTACTACTCCTTCTGTCCTACAAAGGTTGCTCCACTTTTCTTTCTGAGCCATCCTAAATTACTTGCACCATTTTCTTATTTAGTAAGTTTTAGCAACCTAAATGACAATTATGCCCCCATTGATCACACTATCTTTCAGATTTTGTATTTTATTTCTCCACTCATTTCCTCTTCATTTTTCCTATCTATATTCTTCTTCTAATATCAAGCTGATCATCCCCTCTGACCCTCCTATTTTCTTCCTTCAACGTGATTTCACTTATCCAAGTGAGGCATGTCGATGTTGTGGTTGTTGATTGTCCAATTGATGACATGAGTTTATCATTATGGCTGCTATTCCAAATCCCCAAGCCAAGCACCAACCTTTGAATTGAGAACAGGAGTGTCATCGATGGCTTTCAAATTGCTACGGTGTCAATGGTTGGGCTTTAAAATCACGTATATGCCTTTAAATCAAGCACGGAAGGAGCAGAGAAAGCCATTGACTAATGGGATAGAAGTTTATATAGGAGAGCTAGAATGGCAAGGATGGGGCAGTGGAGGCACATAAGGAGGTAGCTAATGGGGATTTAGAAGACAATGAGAAATGAGATGAATGTCATTCGAGAATTTTGGCCTCTAATTCTATGTTTTTCTTAATTTGATTTTGGCCTGCTTAATGTTTATGATTCAGTCTAGATTGATCTTGATGTTTGAGAATTGATGATTTGGTCTTGTCCTTCGTCTTAGATTGGAATCAAAGACCGTCGTGCTTGGTTGCTGGTCAGGCTTTTGTGATTTGTGATGAATGATTATGATTATGATTTCTCTTTAGTTTTTTCCTTGCCAAATAAGATGAGCTCGAGGAAATGGAAGTGGAAGATTGTCTAATGCTAGTAATAAAGAAATTCCAAGTAGAGCAACTGCGCCAAAGTATCGGTAGCTTAAGCTTGGATGACGATGGTGCAGCCATTGTTATAACATGATTGGAATTTGAAAATTAGAGCTGGTGCAACTAGGGGTGCACAGGTAATAGATAGTCTAAATGATAAAGAGCAAAAAGAAGATGACATTAAAGTTGATGAATCTAATGTTGATGCTATTGATGACTCTGATGATAAACTCTTACGTGGTGAGTTTAATCCAAATGCCAATCAGGAAAGCCATGATGCAAAAAAGAAAAACAAATGGTTTAGGAAGTTTTTTTTAGATGTTCGATAGTGGTTGTTGTTCAACATGCGGTAAATGGAAAGAGAAAAAAAAGGAGTATCGGGGTAAAAGTGAAAAAAATATAATTTTTATCATTCCTTAATCTTTGCATCAATCACAAATTGAGTAATCTTCTTAGAACAAGGAGAGTACTTTTATTTTATGTAGGTTGAAACAAAAGTTCAAACAAAGGCACATAATTATGAACTCATACATCTTATGGGCTATAAAAAGGCCTAGATTTAGCACTATGGGCTATTTTTTATCTAAGAAGTTGCAAGTAGCTGGCTTGTAGACTTATTTCACTAACTACTTTCAAACAATAAGAATTTTTAAATTGTATTAGTGGTACCAAATCCTTTATAATAGTTTAACTAACATGAGGTTCTAGTTAAAATATATGGAATTGATGGTTTAATATCCTCTACAGTTTCTCAACATAAAAATACTGTTGATCTAGTGATAACAACAAATCATGAGCTAAACTAAGTTTGGTCAATTATGTTTGGGAATCTCGTGGTAGTAAGAAAACCCTAAATTTTTTAGTCATTTTATTTAACCCAAGACTTTTAAAAATGTTTAAATGTTTATGATAGACAGTATAAAAACAGTAGAAGGAAATAGTCCAAACCTGTGAAAACATTACAAGAAGTGTCATTGACCCTAAAATTATCAAATCTTCTTTCATTCATTTTTTTTCTTTTTCTTTTGGTCTCCTTTTGCTTCTCACCTCCCTTGACGGCAAATAACCATTCTTAGTTAATTTGTTTTTTTAGATTCTCTCATAGTCTAGAGATTGTTAGTATTTTATGGAAAGAAATTTAGAAAAGTATAATGCCTAAGTGTTTATATATATACACAAAATCAAGTACAAGTAATAAGTGACAACTAAAGCCTTGACGTAGTTGTTAATTTTTATAACCGTTACTAGAATGTTCAAAGTTCAATTTCTACTCCCATTGATCTCTCTCCAATATACAAAAAAAAAAAAAAAAAAAAAAAAAGAGAGAGAGATGGAAAGAAATCCATTACAATAATGAGTTTTTTGCCTTCAAATAAACTAGTACCCTAGATCTCACTCTATAAACAACTCTAGTGTATTTAGAAATTACTATTGATGCAAATTCTTCAAGTGTGGGTGCTACTTAAAAAAGATAATTTTTCAATGGCAATGCTTTTACATCGGTTGGTAATCTGCAATACTTAGCCCATTGGAAATAGTAGGCAAATACTTTTGACAACCTCGGGTTGGTAATATCCTGGGAAGCCCATCAACCAATGTTTCCAACAGTTTGTCTCGTTATTAATTTCTCAACAGTTTTGGTCGTTAGAAATTACCAATGCACAAGGTCATTGAAAAATTTTCAATAGCTCAAGCAGTTAGAAGGTTTAATTGGCCATTTTCCCCATGGCTCAAGACATTGGTAATTTTACGACTAACTCACAAAGTCATTGAAAAATTTCCAATAGCCAATTTCCTATCGGGCTTATGTGTTGCAATTTTCTGATGGCCTAAGGCATTAAAAATTTTGAAATCAAGGATTAATTTGAAATGTGGATGAAAAATGAAGGACTAAAGATTAATTTTTCCCTGTTCTAAAGTATAAAAGCTCATTTAGCACTCAGCCAATGTATTCTTCTTGTTTTCTTCTTTCACTAAAAGGAGTCCATATTGTGGATTATGGTGACATCGTTATGATGATGAGTTTTCTTATAATAATGCTATCACATTAGAAAAAAATTCTAGATTTTAATTCATTCACAAGGATTGGTTCAGTTTTCCTTCTTAACTTTCCTTAAAACCATTCTTAAAAATCTTGACCAATTTTTGTATATTTGGCTTTAAAGTTTTGGGTTTTAGTTTTTTTTCCTTCAAAATTTTGTTTTGATTATATGGATTTTTTTTTGTTTGGAAAAAGGAAGAAGACTTTTATTAGAAAACAACTCAAAGAGGATCATATACAATGTCTTTAGCCAAAATCGGAAGAAAGGAAGATAAGGGGCTAGATGCCCAAGAAGCACTTCTCATATCCTTTTTATAAAATCTAGCAATATTGTTAGCATAACCATTTGCACTTCTCCCTATTTTCCTAAAGATGCAGTCCTAAAACCATGCAGCTAGCTTCTAGATCTCCTCCATAAATGCTTTGGATTTCAAGGTAGGACTACCATGACAGATGTTGGAAATAGCCTCAGCACTATCCGTTTCCAGCAGCACCTTGGTGAAGTTCATATCTTTTGCATGCTTTAAACCTTCTCTTATTACTTGAAGTTCCAAAGTTAGAACATTACCTGCAAGACAATGAATTCCTCCCATTTCAATCAAAGAGCCCTGAGCATCACAAAAGATCATACCAATTCCTACATTACCAGAATCACAATCCTAGGCACCATCAACATTTATCTTGATCACTCCATTATCAGGTCTTCGCTAGTGATCATGCTCTGCTACTTTCCTATAACGAGTGAGGGCCTTGACTTAAATTTCCCAAAAATCAAAGAATGGTTGCCTGATTTTCTGGATCACAGAGATGAGGTTAAGCATCTTATTTTGAAAAACTACTTCATTTCTAGCCTTCCAAATATTCCAGTATATGAAACCAATTTTGCATAACAAGATTTCTAATTCACCTGCTCCAATTGTAGAGTGAGTACAAATTGCTAAGAACCATTCATCAAATCTGGTTAATGCATATTTATCAACCATATTGTCCAAATAAGCATTCCACACAATTCTGGTCCAATCACAAGCAAGGATATCATGTTCAGTAGTCTCCAGATATGAGCAAAATCTACAATGAAGGTCAATTGATATATCTCTCATTCTCAAATTATTTGTCACTGCTATACTATTTTGGCATGGTCTCCATATGAAATTAGTTAGCTTAGGAGGACATTTCATTTTCCATAAATGCTTCCACACACTACCATCATTTTACTTGCTCCTTCCAATAGGGGCTTTCAAAATAACATTTAGTTCCTCTCGAGAAATATACAGCCTGATCTATTCCAAATTCCAAGTTCCTAAATCCACACTTATGATTTGGCTCACTTTCATATCCTGAAAGTTACTTAGGGATAGGATGTTGGGGATGAAGCTTATAACTTGAAAGATCTAGGATCCAAACATCTCTCCAAATATTAATTTGATTCCCATCTCTAACTTGCCAAATGATTTTTCTTTGACACTATCCCAACCATAAAGGATGCTAGACCATCCATAAGAAGCCTTAGATCCTTTTTTGGCATGAAAGAAATCTGTCAATGGGAAATAGGGTCCTTTCAACACTCTAACCCAAACCTTACATGGATTTGATTATCACATTTTTCTCATTAACTTCTTCTAAAATCATTTCTTTGAATTTATAACCAATTTTTTGTAGATATGATTTTGAAGTTTTGAATCCTAAAACATTTTTGTTTGATTTTTGGGTTTTGGGTTTCTTTTTTTTTTTGTTTCCTTTAAAGAGTTTTTTTGGCTGGGTAAATTCCTTTAAAAAAATGATATTTTCAACGGCACTAGCCATTAGGAAATTTCCAATGATTTTAGCCATCAATAATTACCAATGGCTTGAGCATTTGCAAAATCGGCAAACAATTGGAAAAATGCTGCAGGTTGGTCTACTATTTGGCCACTGGAAATTTTTTTTAGATGAATCTATTGCCAATGCCCCAATTTACAATAGTTACACATTACAAACTTGCATTTTCCATTGTGAGACTATTGAAAAATAGGTTTTTTGTGTTAATTCCACCAGTCATCCCTAAATTATGTCTCATGTTTCTTAATAGTCCCGAAACTATCAAGTGTTGTATCAATCACTCTCAAATTATTTAATTGCTAACATGTGGTACTGCCATTATGCCAAACATTAAAAAGTGATGGAAATAGGTGGGAAAATGCACAATCAGCTCTAAAACATAGAAAAATTTTCAATTTGAATCCTAAAATAAAACAATTTGCGTGTTGAGTCATAAAACTATGAAAATGTGTACACTTTCTTTAATTTCTCTCTTGATTTCTTCTAATTTAGCCTAAATTTCTTGACTTTGCTTTCATAAAATTTTATGATGTAAATGATCGTAGATTAAATTGTTCAATTTTTATAATTAAATTTTATAAATGAATTTTAAATTGTTCATGTTCATTTAATTGTAGGACTTAGACTAATTTAAAACAATCTTAACTCTTTTTATGTTATCAGTTGAATGTCTTCTTATTCCCCTTTATTCAAATATCACTAATACACTTTTGGTTCTTTTAACTATCACATTTTTTAAAAAAAAAAATTTGACCAAATTAACAAAGTAATTGATACCCTAATGGGTTTTTTTTTTACCCAAATATGAGAATCTCTTCAACTTTAATTTATATCATTCTGAGCATTTGTTCATCTCTATACATAGGTATATAGCTTGATCATGTTATATTTGGTTACAATTTTTATTTAAGCAAATGAGAAATAAAAATAAATAGCCTTTAATCAAATTATTCAATTATAATAATTTAATTAAAAATAAAATAATAGGTAATGACATAAAATTATTTAACACTTTAATAGATTAGCTGATGCATAATTTCCTCTAAAAAAATGTCTCAATTTAATTCATTTATAGTGTGTACGAAATGTTATTAAGCATTTTCTTTTTTATATATTGATTATTTGTTTAGATATTGTAAACAAATTGAGATCCTACATTTTAAAATGTTTGAAAAGTAATTACAAGAAACCAAGAGATAAATTAAAGACAGTGTAAATGTTTTCATAGTTTTATGGTTGAATTAGAAAATTGTAACGTTTTAGGATTCAAGTCAAAAAAATTTCAAGATTTTAGCGCTGACTGTGCATTCCCCTTACTTTTTTCACATTTTAATGCCTAGTATAGTGGCAGGACCATGAGTGTAACAGTTAAATAGTTTAAGAATGATTAATGAAATAATTGATAGTTTTATGATAATTAAGCAATTTGGGCATAATTTATGGACTACCAGTGGCATTAACCCTTTTCTTTTTTATAGAGTAAACCAGAGCCAACGCACTTGAGTTAGATGTAAGATTAAGGGGAAGTTACAATTACCTTGAGGTTTATCTTAACCTACACTTAACCCCCGATTCTTTTATACTGTCTGATAGTAATTTTTGAAACTGTAATTTAAACTATACGATAGTTACCTCCCAGTAATTTTGGTCTTTTTAATATTTTTTTATATGTAATAAATATTTTAAATTATCATTTTTTCCCTTTCTATATGTACATTTTTCCTTCCTATAAATACATATCAGTATTTTTTAAATATTGGTTAGCTATAAAAAAATATTAAAAATCTTAAAATTACTAGAACATTGTTATTAGATAGTTTAATTTAGGATTTTAGAAACTGTTGTTAGACACTATAAAAAAAGTAGGAGATAAAGGGTAAATTTTTTCAAATAGAAAGAATAAAGTGTAGGTTAGATCCAACCATAGCCGGCTTTTGTAATTTACCCTAAGATTAATTATACCTTGCCTCATTACGGGGCGTGTGAGCTGGTCAGACGAGATCCAGTTAGGTATCCTTTACCCTCTAAAAATCAAACACTTATGACCCCCGTATAATTTTCATACAGGTAAAACGTAGGTAGGTACAAAGGATCGATATAAATTAAGATTTATTTCAAACATACAATTAACATCTCAAAACGGAATTTCACAAAGACATCGTAAATTGTGAATGATGCAAATTCGTGTTGCATGATCCCCTTAAAAAAATTTCAGCTATTTATTAATTATTTGGCACGTAAATTTACAAATTTTATTTTTTTAGAATTTTTCGTTTAAGTAACATTACCTTAAATTAATTCCATTATTGGAAAGGGAGAGAGAGGGAGAGGCGAGAGAGAGGGAGAGGGAGAGAGAGAGAGAGAGAGGGAGAGGCGAGAGAGAGGGAGAGAGAGAGAGGGGGGAGGGGGGAGAAGGAAACTCTTGTTCTGAATTCACATGAAAGACAAGGAAAGTTAAGAGGCAATGACAAGGCAGCCCCAAATTTCCATGAGAATATGTAGTAAATAAATCAAAGAGGGGATAAGTTTCGCAGGGGAGAGGAATTGCAGCTACTTCAAATCTTCAATGATAAGATAGAGGCCAAAGCCAAGGAAGGCGGTATCTGAGGTCAATGCCGCTGGAATTTATAGGTGGTACCTGACGTGAAGTTCTAATTTTTAAAAATCATATAATATTTTTAATAATTACTTTTTCTATACCAAATTCTTTACATTATTTACTTTTTAACAATTAATATATATATTTTTATTTTTAATGTGTTAATATATAAATAAAAAATATTTATATATGAATGATAAATTAAGATCTATAATTTCTAAATATATTTTTAAAATTTTTTCTAATAAATAATAATATGAATAAATTTAAGTTAAACTAAGCAAAAAAGTCAAATAGAGCAAAGAAAGTTAGACGAATGAAGTAATAAATAATATAAATTATTTATTTTTTCTCTTTTGTAAATCAAAATTTATATGTCATGTTTTTATTTATACGAAACTTTCATGCGGATTAACTTTTTTATACAGTTTGGGACTACTATGGAGCATTTAGAAAAAATGTTAAAGTTAATATGAAATAATTAAAAAGGATTACGACACAACAATCTGTTAGGTATGATTGTTGAAAAAAATAAAACATAAAAAGTTATCGACCCCCACCCGTGTTTTTTAAAACCGGAATAGACCATTAATTCAACCTATTCGACTGTGAATAGTCAGTTTCTACTATTTGGGTTTTGGTTTAAGTACACCAAGGTTAAAACTGGTAAAGTCGGTGAAAACTGATGAAAACTGTGAACCAAAAATCATTTAGAATTGGCTGTATGAAAAATCTAAAAACATGGTAGAAGAAGAAGAAGAAGAAGAAGAAAGGGAAGAAGTGAAAAAAGAAAAGACACGACACTACGCAGAGAAAAAAGACTAAGACAAAAAAACAAGACAAAAGTGGCTTGCTTGGAACAAAAGAAGAAGATAAAAAGCACAAGCCATAAGAAAAAAAAAACAAAAGAAAAAGAAGGAAAAAAAAAGTGCTCCTTGCGGCTTGCTTGAAGAGGGGGCAAAGAACATATTTATATTAAGATTTGTAATTTAATGTATTAGATAAAATACAAACTTAATTTATATGCTATATACAAAATTTTATTTTATTTTTCATGTTTTTGTCATCTCAGTCATGGCACTCGCCACTCTTTTAATATAAATACAAACTAACAATGAAATAACGGTTCAACTAATCAGATTAATTGAACTGTAACCAAAAGATCTTCATGGTTTAAAATATGTCCCGGTTTTGAAACATTGACTTACAAAAACTTATCATAATTCATATCACACCGTCGACGGAAATGTCACCATTATATGAAGGAGAGTTTTACTTGTCTTTTAAATTTACATAATATTTTTTAACATATAATATAAAAAGATAGTAATTTTTAAATTTTGTGATAGTTTTTATTGCACAGAACATTATACTAGTAATTGAATGAAACCCAAGATCAGATGAGCCGGTGGTATGGCTCGGATAATTTGTCTGCTTCTTGGGAAGGTGCCTTGCCTTGAACAAATCAAAATCCCAACTGGGAAGTTTCTTCTATTTCTTTTCTTGTTTTTTTCACAGTTTTTGTTGCATAGGTCAAAAGATACTCCTCATGTTATATTAGCGTTTTTAAAATTGAATCGTTCATCCAATTATTAGAGTGACTGGTTCACGGTTCAATCGGTTACGGGCCAATGTCTTTTCTATAGTTCCGTTGATTCAAGACTAAGGAATGAGAGAGTTTATTGTTCCTTTTAAAACTAAGGGAGCAAAAACGAAAAACATGGAAAATATGAGGACTAGATTTGGATTTTTTACAAGGTAGTGGGGTAAATTGCATACGCTACCACCAACTTTTAATTGTTGTTTTATTTCTAACCCTAACCTTCACTTTGCTCATAACGTATCCATAATAACAACAAAACGTTTCATTTTGGCCCCTTTTTGGACGGAAATCATTATCTCAAACGGAAAAAGTCACATCAGCAAATTACTATAGGAGAAAATGTTTGTTTTAACCTCTGAAAAAATCCTCTTTACCAAAAAAGCTTTAAAACTTTTAAATCTAACAAAAATTCAGGCCAATTTCTCTTACCTCTCCTCCTTATCTTGCAGCCCCATCTCAGGCATCCTTTTTCACCCTGTCCTCTCATCTTCGGTCTGTGATTCAACTTCCTCTTGATTTGGCTTCCCTTTCCGCCATCACTCACCCATCCTTGCTTCTTCTCCCCCTCATCCCTGCTTGCGATTCGACTTCCTCTCTATTCTACACCAGTGGGCGAGGGTGATTCAGCGGCAAGTGGATGATGGCGATTCAATGACAAGTGCACAAGGGCCAGGAGTAGCGACTCAAGGCCAAGCTCAATTCTGTCGTGATAGGGAGGCTCGATTCGTGAGATGGAAATCGATTAATCACACTCACCATGGAGAAGAGGCTAGAGAGGGATAAGAGGTAGGAGGGAGTTCGTTGGGGAGAGAGGCTGCCGAGATGGGGATGCTAGAGAGGGATGAGAGGTAGGAGCGGGTTGGTTGGAAAAAGTTTTAAGGTTTTTGTTAGATTTAAAAGCTTTAAGGCTTTTTTGGCAAAGAAGATTTTTACAGAGATTAAAACAAGCATTTTCCCCATACAGTAATATACTGATATGACTTTTTTTGTTTGAGATAACGATTTCCATCTAAAAATGGGAAAAAAAATGAAATATTTTATTGAGGTTAGGGATACGCTACGAGCAAAGTAAAGGTTCAGGTTCAGGTTCGAAATGAAACAACAATTAAAAGTTGAGGGTAGTGGGTGCAATTCACCCCAAGGTAATAAGTAGAAAGTGACAAGTGGGGGAGGTGGGCAAATGGCAGTTTAGGTCATTTAGGTTTTCCATTTGTAATGTGAAGAACCATGAGATTTGATATGTGTCAAGTTAGTAATGTTTGAATTGGTGACACGTGTCCAACTTTGGTGGTATAATTATAGTAATAGTCTTAGAAATATGAGTCTTAGTTGTTTAAGTACATGATGTTGGAGGAGTTTCACCCACATCCATTCTTGCTGAAAAATTGATTTGCGATTTGCTATTACAATTTTTTCCCCATTTTATAGGATGTTACTATGGTGTAATATACAAATGAGTTTGTTGGAATTGTTGGTTGTGTTCTAATATGTAAAATTTATATCAATTTCATAGATTTGTTGTGGACTTATGTGGAAGGTAGGAAAAAAAGGGGGGAAATAAGGTATTTAAGTTTTGTATGTTGGGTTAAACGCAACTTTAATCCTTGATATGTTGGCTTTGTTAATATTGACGGTATGAATTGTTGAAAGTTAGTAGTTTGGTCCATTTCTATAAAAGTGCCGAGCAATACTTGTAAGTCATTTGTTTTTTTTTTTTTATCATCAATCTCTTCTCCTTATTGTGGTACTACTTTGTTTTATTAACTCTTTGTTGTTTACTTTTCCTCCTTTTTCTTGATCAGAAATTTCAACAATTGATGACACAAATAGTAACATCTTGCAGCCCTATCTTTGTATACTCACTACGCCATGTAAAAAATAAAATAGGAATATCTGTTTACCAGATTTTCATGTATTGTACAATTTCTATATGAAAAACATAAAGCTCCCTTATTTCTTCATTACACCATCAAAACAAAAAATATTCCCACAGCACTGGTACGGGCACACATTCTAGTAAAACCTAATTCCAGAACACAATCTTGTTCTATGTGATTGCCTACATTACTGTTCCTTTTTTTTTTTTTTGTATTCCTTTCTTACCTATTTTCTTTTGCCTTTTGACTTACTTTTTGAAGCTCCAACAAACTCAACATTGCTTCATCAAATACTAGCAATGTTATCCCAACCCTTTAGGATCTCAACTGTTGTTTTGAATCATCTCTTGCAACTTCTCCCTTAAGCTAGGTCCCCTGAATCCATCAAGCTTTGATATTTGATTCTCTTTTTTACTGTGATCAAGTTAATCAATTTCTTCAACCAAAAAGAATACTCATTTGTGTCATAAAACTCCCTCGATCTAGTGTTGAAAGGCTCCCCCAAAATTTTTATGCATTATTTAGGAAAATAGTATAAACTAGACATGCATTGTTCGAGCCGTGGTTCAAAGTTGGTTATGGGTCACCAGTTTTGAAAGGTTTCAACCAATTCTTGATATCTTCACAAATGAACCAAAAACCGAACATACAAAGACAATGGTCCATAGTTGGACTAGCTGGATTGGATGGTCCGGTCCAATTATGACAACCACGCCTTATGTATGCCACACCTCTGAACTTACTTTTCCATCCTTGTTAAAATTTAAAAATTTCAAGCATGTCCTTCGATTCACACAAAGCTTCTCTTCCTTTGTTGCTGTTCACCACCATTGGTTACTTCATCATCACTTGGAACTCCCCGAACACCAGCTCACCATCGTCAACTACATCCCATAACCTTACCAGTGTCTATGCCTCCTTTGATATCAGCTCTCCTCTAATCAACATGATGTAACTACAAAGCTTTTTCACGGATATCTTCCCATTGCAGTCCTCGTAAAAAAAGTCGAACACCACCTTAAGGGGGTTGCTTGGCATGTCAGAGTTGGCGGTGGCGGGAGGTGAAAAGTAGGTGAACCTGTCAATTCCACTTGAAGGGGGCTCCTCATTGAAGAAGTCATAGCCCGACTTCCTTGCTGACTATGGTGATTTACAGGCGAGGTTTCATGGAAAAAAAGACTTGGAGTACTTAAACCCTTTAGCTATAGCTCATTTGTTTGACTTTTTTAAACTAAGCTCTTAAATTTTTTTTAGTATGTATATGCATATAAGTAGTAAATAAACTCATTTGAATAAATAATTTTATGAACCTTAGGTCCATGTTTAATATACAATAATAAAATTAGTATGTGTTACATGAGTATTCGAACAATTAAACTCATACATATAATTGAAAATACTTTTAACAATTTTTAGAATTTCATTTATGCACATGTCTTACATGTTTATACATATCCGTGACTTTTTTTATACACTAGGTTCATACATATTTGTTATCTGATTTGCACATATCTCAAATTTTTGTAGAAGAACATTTTGACATGTTTCAATTCGTACATATTTGTCATTCAATTTGTATATATCTCTAATTTTATTCATACATCAAGTTCATACATGTTTAATATCTCATTTGTACATATCTCTACTGGGCTACTATTGACTGAATTTTTAATCCAATTTTCATTTCATATATGAAATATAAATTTATGCATAAATTGTATGAAAATATAAATAGTATATGTTCAAATGAATATAAATTATCTACACTGAAGACATATAAGTTTGAATATATCTGCAACACATTTGTAACATATCTCTAATCTAATTTCTCCATATATAGGACATGCTTTGTACATATCCATCACTTACTTTATACATCAAATTTTATAAATATATATCATTTGATTTATAAATATTCTAATTTTGATGGAAAATAGGATTTGACGCATTCACTTCTATTTTTTATTGAGCAGTTGAATTCATACATATTATTGAATATATTGGTAACACATTCGTGGTCTCATTTATATATATGTAACATATTATTTGTATAAATCCTTCACTTTTTTTATAGGGAAACTTGTAATTATCTCCCTGAAATAGTCCCAACTTACAATTTGCCCATTCTATTTTGAGAAACCTACACTTTGCCCCCATATTTTTTATACTGTCTGATAACAATTTCTGAAACTGTATTTAAACTATACGATAATCATTTTTCATTAATTTTAATCTTTCTAATATTTTTTTATAGTTAATTTTTTTCTGTAAATGTAATTTTCTCCCGGTAATTACATATTAGTTTTTTTAAATGTCGGTTTGCTGTAAAAAAAATATCAAAAATCTTGAAATTACTGGAACATTATTATCAAATAGTTTAAATTAGAGTTTCAGAACTTGTAGTTGGACATTGTAAAACAAACAGGGGATAAAGTGTATGTTTTTTAAAATAGAGGGGCAAAGTATAGATTAGATCAAACCAAATGAGGGTTTTTGTAATTTTCCCTTTTTTATATATCAAGTTTTTATTTTTGTGGTATTTGATTTGTGTATATCTTCAATTTTGGGGGACAAATAATTTAAAATGTTTATATTTATTTTATGTTATAAATGGTGGCATTGGAATATAAATATAGATAGATGTAAGGGATAGAGATCATATTTGACTAACCTTATTTGTTTTGCCCATAAGGAGTCCCAATTTGTTGGGATTAATACTAGTGATATACCCACACAATAGAGAGTGGGTAGCATTTACAGATTTAAATATCAAATAGGCCTAAAACACATTTTACCTCCTAGTTTAACCCCTTTAAACAAGTCTAACTCACGCCTCAAACCTTACAAAGTGGGACATTTTCCCCCTAAACTAACAGAATTGAGGTTTATGCAACAAAATTGATAATTTTAGTTATATGAGGTCCAAAAAAGAAAAAACGAACGAGGAATAGAGCAAATCCCATTTTTTCTCATATAAACCTAAATCTACAAAAGCAGAAGGCGGATGCACAAAATGCCAGAGACAATTGCACCAATTCCATAGATCCTCATGGGAAAAGGAGGACTTTCACTTCGTCTTTGATATATAATAGAGTGTCTACAAAATAAATGAAGCATCAGACAAGCAAACGCTCAAAAAATCAATTCGGTTACAATTATTGGAACAAGAAAAAAAAAACTCAAATCAATGACCTTCCCTTTCATCGAAATCCTCCTTACTAGGAGGGACGCAAAAGTCTTGAATTACAGGGAAAACTAAAACTTGAAGCTGACAAAGCTGTAATTTCTTTTGTTTTTTGAAACTAAGAACCAAATTTAAGCCAATCACAATTAACAAACGCACAAATTTTACAAAGTTCATGAACATGGCGCAATGGCCAATGTAAATTAAGGAAAGGTTTAGAAGTTTGTGCCAAAAATCGACTGCTAAGGGGGACGATTTCTCATTGACAAAGGTTGCTATTTGGTATTCAACGGTGACACTGCTTGTGGGTTTGGCGCAACATCAAAGTCAATGGCATCATTAAGTTCTAAATGTAGTATATAAACTTTGAGTTCCAAATATTTTTAAGGGGTAAATTCTAAATTTAGCCCCCTAATTTTAATGGTCTTCATAATGTGGTCCTTTAACTCAAAAAGTGACTATTAAAGTCACCTAACTCAACTCGTGTATCCTATTTTAATCCCTACTGTCAGTTCAAGCGTTAGTTTTGACGGAAATTGCCTACGTGGCATGCCAACTGCCACGTGTCATCATCTTTTATTAAAATAAGTGATAAACTGAAAAAAATAATAGATATTAGTGTAGAATTGACACAAACAAATAATTCTAAGAACCTAAAATATACATTAACCCAGCGCAGGCCATCCTACGCGACTCGATGGTAGATGTGGTCTTGTGATTTGGCGGCGGCGACATCCAAATTTACTGGGCAAGGCAAAGGTTAACGTCCCAAAATCGAGGGGAAGAAGAAAGGGAAATATGGACAGGGAAGAGGAAGAAGATGGAGAAATCAAGACTGGGAAGAGGGGGAAATCAGGGACGGGGAAGAGGGAGAAATAGAGACGAGGAGAGGAATAGAGGGGAAAAGGGAGAAATTGAATAGATATGAAAGGGGAAGGGGAGAAATTGGTGAGCGAGGGGAGGGGAGGGAAATCAGGAGGAGGATGAGGAGAGGACCAAGGGACCGACGTGGAGAAGAAATCGGGATTAAGACAGGGGACTTGGACTGGGACCCACGTGGAAGAGGACGTAGGTGGCAGTGGGTATTGGTGGCGGTGAGATGGTGGTGGGCTCGGCAAGTGGTGGACGGTGAAGAGGTGAGAAGATGATGAAATTTAGATTAATCACTTTTTAAGTCTCAAAAAATATTTACCTTTGTCAATTCTACCCTAAATTTTCAATCTTTTAGTCTTATCACTTATTATCATAAGAAGATGATGCCACGTGGCAGTTGGGATGCCACATAGGCAATTTTCGTCAACTAACGCCTGAATTGACGGTGGGGACCAAAATAGGACACGTGAGTTGAGTTAAGGGGTTTTAATAGTCACTTTTTGAGTTAAGGGACAATATTAGGATGACCCTTAAAGTTAGAAGATTAAATTTAGATTTTACCCTATTTTTATGTATTAGCAGAAGTAGGGATGAAAATTGGCCAGGCCAAGCTGGAGCCCACTAGGCTCAATCTTGGGCCTTTTATTGTTCAGCAATGGCCAGGCTCGAGATCGAATTGTTTGAATATAATTTTTTATGCTCAAGCTCAGTTTGAAAGCTTGTGGGCTTGAACGACATATATAAGTTTTAGTATCAGAATTATAACTTATGTAAAAGATGGGAACTGAATCTGTAATTTTTTACATGGATAACTAGATAAGGGAAGATTATAAAAATTATCCCAAACTTTCTAATCCTTTGCCATTCTACCTTGACTTTGAAAAATTCATAAACAAGCCATCATCTTCCTCCAGAAAGCCGCCTCACAATCATCTATTTCTCCTTCACAAACCTCATTGTCGTCTCATTCAGCCGGTAACATTTCACCACTGTTAGTCTCGTTTTTCATCATCTGCTTTAGGGCTGCCGCTATCTCCTCCAATTTCTCATCTACCCTCCTCTGAAACTCACTTACCAGCAAACCCTCCTCTACTCAGACTCCTTTCAAACTCACTCCTGTCAGAAGGCAAAAAGATTCTGCAATCGAACTTGAGGCTCAAATTATCGAGTAAACAAAATCGAGCAATCAACCAAATAAATCTCGAACATCCAGATTATCAAGTAAACAAAATTTCCAACTTAAATCTGAAACCAAAATTGATAGATACCTGCTGAGACAAGCAAGATGAGCGACGTCGAGAGTGAGGAAATCCAAAATGGTGTAGACTGTATGGCAATAATTGGCTGACTAACGCTGTGTCCACTGTATGGCAACCATCTGCGGTAGTTGGTGACAGAAACATGTCTTAAGCTCTTATATGTTAGTATCCTGAACATCTACACAGAACATTAATATCCATCCAACAAGCGTTCTAGCACCTCTAGGCAGCCATGCCATGACATGCACATCATGTTCCACATTGCCAGATTTTTCTTTAGCTCATACTTATGTCATAACAATATTAATGAACAAGAGAAAGTTCATACCTGCACACTAAAAACAGGGAAACACTAACTCACAACTAAGTAGTTCTCTTCTTCCCATCCTGGAAACACAAAATATAAGGGGGTGAGTTCATTAATAATAGAACTCAGTAAGGGAGTTCATAACCTGCACTAAAAACATGTTAGTCACAGAGCACACGTAAATAGACAAGTATAGACACTAAAATGCATGAGAATGAGACTCTTGACGCACAAAACTCAAAAACCAGTAAGGCCAGCGGCCTCCAGTACAAGTAACCCACATCATACACACATTGAGCTCCAAGGGGCTTTCTTAGTTTGACCATAACAATACCTCCTAGTTACTTGTGGTTCATAAACTTAAGCTAAAGGCTCATTACCCCTTCATTAGAGTCAGATTATAGGACTCATAGCCCTTAAACCGTCAATTGCTTCATATAAAAGCAAAATGCTCAATTCATGCCATCAAAATAGAAACAAGCTTGAGATCGTAGAAGCAAAATCATAAACGCCTTACCAACCGAACTAATTGCACCAATTTGGATAAAACTACTCAAGCTAGCTTCTTGCAACATAAGGCACACACAAGAATAGCAAATCCCTACAATTTCTCACTTGATCGAGCCAAATTCTTGCCAATTTCCTTTCTTTCGACCTCAAACCAGTTTCAATTGTTTAGTAACAATGTTAAGCTCAACAAAGGAGGCAACCGGACCGATTTGCATGGCCATGCCCATGTGTAAACGTCTTAAGAAGTCAATTGTGTGAGTGGGGATCAACTGCTCATTTCAATCCTCCATTCGTGTTGCATTTGCTAAGCCATCCTAATTTTCTTCCTGTGTGCATCTAAGTCACTACAATGGGGCACAAGTTTTCAATTTTCAATATGACCCTTGCCTATGCAACTTGCCTATTTACCTTACTCCTTGCCTAGGTTAATTAAACCTGAGAGCATCCTTAGTGTAGCTTCCTTAAATGTTACACTTTCTTAGCAATATATTGTACGTAGATGCCACTAAAAATCTTGTTTAGATGCTAATTTCATGTTAATGAGCTTAATTAACCCATCCTAGCTTACTAACCTTGTGGCTCATGTCATGTGTGTAATAATTTGGTATGGGGTATGTTTGCTCACATTCAAATTTTAAGAGGATTGTTGTAGTTAATCCTATTTTTCACAAGTCCCAATAGGCTTAATAAGACTTAATAAGCTTGAGGTCTGAGTACCACTAGGTTGAAGCTTGCCTCATTAAGGTATCAAACTCATTTTTTTTTCTTGAGCTCAAGCTTCCTAATAACACATCACTTGTTGATACTTGTATTTTGATACCATTTATCGCTTGATTAATCTATTTAACAAGTTATCATCACTAGATTAAATATTAGTAAGTTGAATAATTAGTGGAATAACAACTAGATTTTAAAAATTTAATAAATAAAAAGCTCATATAAATTTTTTTTACTCATCTAACATTATTCCTTTTTACTTCCTTATAGAGATGTATTCTATTTAAACTATTACATTTAGTCACTGGAACACTATCTTCTATTGGATTAGCAAAACAAATATAAGTATCTAAAGTTTTAGGACTCTTTCCAAAACTTTAAAAAGATTCAGCAAACATGTTAAACAGTAGCAACTTTAGAGGATTATGGTAATTGTTTCTGTAATAGTTCAAGGTCAATTCATTTTTACTTACCTAAGGTTAATTTAAAATATTTTTATGGGGTTTTTTTGTCATAAATCAATATCGTTTGATAGTTCATACTATATAAATATAATAATCTATTGAATTACATTTTTATTGTTTAAATTGAATTTTTTATTGATATATCTTTTTTTGCAAAACTTACAGAAAATCCCCCAAAGTTTGAAGTAACATTTACTTGCCTCCTCTATTTTCGGAAACCTATACTCTGCCCCCTTAATAGTAATCTTCATATGTTATGCTAGTGGATTCAAATGCTTTGATTTCCCAATAAAGTTTGCAAATTATGCAAATCAACCACATCGTTCATCTCATGCTACCTTCAATCCAATTTTTCCTAAATATGTAATACATTTCTAATAAATTTGCTAACATAAAAAGAATTACCTTCAATAGATTATTATACCTACATAATATTAACTTTTAAATAAAATTATTTTGGATAAAAAAGACATAAAAAATAAATTATTTTGGTTTAAATTGACTTAAGTTAAAAAGAATTGGATCAGAAAACATTTTAATATATTATGTGCGTGTGCACAGACATACTCATATATATATATATATAGTTTCATACAATAGAGACCCAGTTTCCTACATTGGGCTTCATATTTCCAAAACTTCATAACTATACACTACCAACCCACTTTCATGCAATTCATTTCTAGTTTCATACACTATTGGAACTTAAAACACATACAATATTAGGTTCATATATATATATACTAGTTTCATACAATAGCAATCCAAATTCATTGAATAACATCTCAAGTTCTGCCCCTATTTGACCATGCAGTTGTTATACCTGTGTTCTTTACAAAAAAAAGTTCAAAAGCATATATATGTTCTTACAGCCCTAGAAGCATATATATAAGATCTAGAAACACACACACACATAGTATACAGTGTTTTTTACAAACCAAAATTATAAATATAAAACGCAATAGCATGCATAGATATATGTGCCCTTTACAAACCCAGAAACATACACACATGAAAAAGTCTCAATCAAACATATAGAGCTTCAATCCAAAGCATAAATCTCAAACTTCAAACATGCAGTTCTTCATAAACCTATGTTATTTCGTAGTTAGAAAACAAACCTATATATATGTTTTTTCATGTATCTCACCTTCAAATTGTTTTCTCCCCCCCCCCCCCCAAACAACAGGGTACAAACAATGTTTTAGAAGAGAAAGACCAAGGTTTCTAATTTTAAGTCTCTAATTTAGTAAGAGTAATTTTTGAAAGAGATTTGCATGAGATTTGATTTGCTTGATTGTTTCTTAAATTTTTACCCTCCCTATCTTGCTTTCAAATAAAAAACATTTCTTAACATATTTATTAAGTGGAGCATATGCTCTAGGTGAATAGTGTCCAACCTTAGGATGTAGCTTGTTTTGGCAAAACGAAACCTTTTAGGATGCAAATTTTTGTTTGAAAAGGTTGGCAATAACATTTTTTATCTTTTGAAAGAACATTGGCACTAGTTAATAGTTAAGATAAATCTTGTATACAATAGGTATACCATTGCACCTTGACAAGCTTTTATATTTATATTAGTTTTCTCCATTTCAAATATGGTGCCGAGTTTGGCAGAGTGGTTAGCATCTTGCATGTCAACTGAGGCGACCTCAATTCGGTACATTAATAATGGTACCAATTTTTAGCTTGTTTTTCCAGATTTTGCCCATTTTTTTCATTTTTTTCTTCTTTATCATCGTTTTGACAATTTTTTCTTTTTTACTTCTCATATTCTATTTTGATTTTTTATTTTCCCAATTTTCTTCCTCTAGTTTTTCTTTTTATTTTCTTGTTCCTGTTTTTTCACTAGGATGCAAAGCTTTAGTATAAGACTAGAGTTGGGGATAAAACCCATGATAAGGTTATCTCATAAAAAGCAATAAAGAAAAAAAAAATAAAAACCATCTTCTACCTTTTAACACTTCTTATGACATGTGAGGAATATTTGAGGAAATTCAAGCACAAGGTTTCAATGTGTGAGTATGTGCAGGAATTTGCTTCTTTGATGCCATCATTTCAAAGCATGTTCAAGGAGGATAGGCTATTCAACTTCATGGTGGGCTTACAATAATGGGCATTTGTTGAACTTGGTAGGCAAAGAGTGAGGGATTTTATATTAGTATTGGTTCAAAGGGATGGGTTAATAGACTTTTAGAAAGAAATATATATAGATCTGGAGTAAGGTGATATCAATGACTCAGGTAGGAGTCAAGCTAAGGTAAAGAAGGATAACAGCATAAAGAAAAATAATGAAAAAGGCTTTAAGGGTTACTTTATTTATAATGCAGTGCACTTGGATAAGACGTGCCCAAGGAAGAAAGATTGAATGGCTTGATTGCTAGTTCGATGAGCAAAAACATGGCTTAAATTTGGAGGAAAGGTTGAGTCCATTGGTGATATTAAATACTTTGATTCTAGAGGATGCCAAGGGTTTAGAGGAAGCCAAGGGTTTAGAGGAAGTGATTTACACCATAGGTAGTTCAATGAGGGAGTCGAACTCTATTAGTAGGGGTGGTTTGTTAAACCCTAATTAGGTAGGCTATAAGGCAAAGAAAGAGGCAGATGAGGTGCAGGAACTTACACTTCATGGCTAGCTAGACATGTTAAGCATGCATGGTGTTTAATGTGGCTCAATCAAGTGCATAAGTGAGGCTATATCGAGTGTTGAGGGGCACAAAGTGTAGGATGCATGTGAGCAAAGCACATGCAAAGTCAAATAGAGAATTAATGAAGGCCTTAACTAGGGCCAAACTCATTGAGTTATTAGGCTCAAAAGAACATTGTTCATGAACTTTGTCTATATAAAATGTAGAATGATACTCCTTTTATGGATTTGTGTGCCGTATGTGTGGAGTGACATAGACAAGGTGTGGTAGGCATGTGCTTAACCCAATGAGGTGGTGGCAGTATGTGCAGCACATATGGAGCTACTGAGAGATGGTTACCAGATGGTTATCAATAATTGTGCACCTAGAATGTGGCTTTATGGGAACTTCTCACATAAAAGATATGTTTGAAGAAGTTGTGGCAAGTGTAAGGTGTGTGCACTACACTAGGTAGTTACCTGGTGGTTAAGCCTAGTGGTATGGGCTATTTACCACAAAATATATATATGTTTGAGTAATTTAAAGACTAAGGGAACACATGAGATATACTAGCTCATGAGTCAAGATTAGATATATTGTACTTGAGCATCAATTAATTTTATTATTGTATTAAACGCTTAAGAAGAGTTCCCATATGTGTGTGTTTTATGTGTGCCTACAAACTTAGTACTACCTAGCGTGACCAATGGGCTGGCTAGTCTAATGGACAAACTTAGAGCCATGCATAGGAGGTACATAGTTGGGGGCAAGCAAACCTCTTGACATGTACATCTGCTATCATCCTTTGGCTTTACCCCTTTTCCCTCATCTTACACCCAATTCATTTAACTTAAACCAACTTAATTTAAAATGACTTATTTTTATTTTTATATTTTTTTATTTCGAACAATTTTACTTGTATCTAAGTATAACAGTCTATTGAAAGTAAAAATTTTATGATGTTATCAAATTTTTATGAAATTTTCTTTTATTTAGGCATTAAAAAATAAAAAAATTCATAACATTTAAAATTTTTATTTTCAATAGATTGTTACACCTATATAATATTGGTTTTCAAATGAAATTAATTTTAAGAAAAAATATTTAAAAATAAAAATAAGTAATTTTGTATTAAGTTGAACAAAGCTAACATGAATTAGGTGAGCTATCTTTTAGGAAAAAAATTAATAGAGTTAATACTTTAGCCAAAATGAAATTTTAGCTTAGGATGTATTTAGGAAGACTTCCTTTGTCCCATTTTCTTTGCTTCATTTGACTTTTCAACTAGTTTGACTTGAATTTATTCATATTATTGTTCGCTAGAAAAAAAATTAAAAAATATATATTTAGAAACTATAGATCTTGATTTATCATTCATACATAAAATTTTTTCATTTATTTGCTAAAATGTTGAAAATAAAAAATCATAGATTAATTGATAAAAAGTAAATGATACAAAGAATTTTGGACAAAGGGAGTATAAATTAAAATCCTATATTTTTAACATATAAAATTCACATTAGCCAAAAATTAATTTTAATATGTAATAAAAAGTAACAAAATAATTCTTAAGTCAATAACATAGGAAAGAAAAAGAAACAAAAAAAAGTAAATTATAAAAACACTTTGTTTTAGTAAAGCATAGATTTAAATTGATGCATACAAAAATTATGAGGGATTCTTTTTGTGTAGTATAACCAGTTTGCTATGATGGAAACAAGCTCACTCTCTGCTAAAAAGTCATGCAATTCTACCTATTCAACTTAGTTACACTTGGGAATTAGGGAGAAATAACGACAAGTTTTTTATCTTTATTATTGACAGGGCCTGTAAGCCTTATTCTAATAAGAGTGCTTCGGCATGGTTGTGCAAATTATGTAATGGAAGCATGAGGAAACTACATGGGTATAGATCTATTCATCGATCATCATCTTTTGCTATCGAGTTGCCAACAATATATGGTGCTTTATTCTTTGCTTGAAGAAGCAAGGTGAAGAAGATTACCATCTTAACAGATTATGTTCAAGCTTTCATCCATATCTAAAATGGAGACCATTTTGTTGACAAGTGAGGTCAAGTACTAGTGAATGATATATATAAAGTCTTTTCTCGTTAGTTTATGTAGTTTTCCCTATTGTCGTAATTCATCATTAGACAATTCAATAGGCACACATATTAGTGAATCCTCACTCTCAAACTCTTGATAGTGCTTTGTTTTATTCAATATGCCAAAAAAAAAAGTAAAGCACAATTACCCTTTGAAGGCACAATATCATCAGTTGACTAATAGTCAAATAATTAAAATGTCTTGAAATGACGGAAATAACAAAAGAATGAGTTTGTAATCAATCATGCGTGTTAGTAAATTTAGGTCATGCCTGGTCAACTACACTTCCATTTTTTTTTCTAGTTTAATTATGTATTTTGAAACTAAAGGTTAACACTAAAAAAAAAAAAAGAAAATACAAATAGTGCACTCATATTTTAATCTTTATAGAAATTGTATTTAACACTGGGAATAAGAAAAAAAAACAATTACGTTTTCATCATATCATCATATAAAATTGTTTTACCATAAATCACGGGTATTAGAGCCTAGATAGGATTGTAAATGCAATTTGGCTATCTATTGAAATGAATTGTGCACTCACTGTACCATTTTTTTTAAAAAAAAAAAATCATAAGTGAAAATTGCTATTATTGAGTACTTCCTCTATACTTGGTCTCAAGTTCTTCACAATAGTGGAGTTATGAAATATACCTAAGTGTACAAACACCTACTAGATGTTGTTATTATTTTATTTGTTTTTTTATAAGGGATTTATTCTTTAATTAAGATGATTAAAATTTATTTTAAAAGGAAAAGAATTTCAGTTATGATAATTCAAATAGAATAATTAACATCATTAGACATATAATTTCTAAGAATTTAAAAAATAAATTATTTAGGTAACATAAATTTATATAAATCAAAATACTAAAATTTAAATAATTAATAATGAGATATATAATTTAAATATAAATAACAAAAATAACAAAAATATCCTTAATTATCTTACATGTTGGAATTTAGTTAGCAAAAGTGATTACTAAATTCTATAGACGCGCTAAGATATAGTTATTTTACCACTAGTTGGTGTGGTCACACTATATGTTAGTGCTGTCACACCAACTTACAACACTACTTCTAAGATTAATTAGAGATAGTTAAGTGGTTAGGATGTTGTGGCACATGTGTGCGACACATCATCTTCTTGGAACCAATAGGAAGATGTCCTGTGGCAATTATGTGATATGTACATGTATACCTTGACATGTGGGATAATTATTTAATAACTACCCTATAACTACTCATATTATAAAGGGTTATGATCCTCTATAAGTGTCAATTCACCTCTATAAGTGATTTACTTGGTTTTTTTTATGATGTGACCTTACAAGTGTGTTTACTTTGTATATGTGCAAAATAACTAGGATTGGCCATATTTTGAGAATGTTTCATTAGCATGTATTTTAGGTAATTTACTTAGAATCTTTTAAAGTTTAATGAACATCAAGTCTAAATTAAGTTCTAGATGTAATTATTTACATTTTACTTTATACTTTTTGTCGTAAGACATGTTCCTTGCAAGAGGTCTTGAGTTTATATGATTTAGTGCTCAATAAGTATTAGATACAACTCATTTTGTATAGGAATGGTTTGAAAACATGACAAACATGTCGTCACCACCATTTTTTGAACTTAATGAGGTTAATCATCAAGATCATCATGATTATGATTATGATAGTTAAATTGAGGATCACCATCAGCAAATAGGCCAAGAACAAGAGAACTCAATATCCAAAGTGCTAAATGGTCATGCAAATGTGCAAGATCAAGATGCTTCTTCTTATCAGCCTATTTTGAGGTGTTTAAGTAGGTAACTAGACCACTAATAAAATGGTAGATTTTTGTTAAGAGAAAGACATACTTGGTATTGTTGTTATTGTCTTGAAATAAATGAACCAAGTAATGTGTAAGATTGACATTATGCATTCTGGTGCAATTTTATGCTTGAATTTTAACATTTTAGCAAAGTATGAATATGGACTTGATTGATCATATCTTTGTGATCTGATGATGAGTATGAAGTAATTAACAACAAAATTCAAATAGTGTATATATGGTTATAAAGGTAGTTGATGCATGCACACATCTTAGCTAAGTTGGAAAGTATTAATAAAAATTATGTATTCTTTATGAATAAGAAATATTCTAATTTGAGTATCTCTTATTGTGCATAATATCTTGTTCATGATCATTTGCAAAGTTAGAAAGAAATATCTATTGTGATATAGTTACATGATCCTCTTAATAAACTTTAACATCCAAAGGGCTACAAAAGTTTGATTTCAATATTATTGCCGTTCTTGTAACATGTACGTACTAAGAGAGAGAAAATGTGTCTTCCTAGGCAACAATTAACAATTAAAGAAGAATGTTAATGAACATGAAATATGTCGAGAATCATAATCTTGAATCATGAAAAGAGTTGCCATCTTGGTTAAGTTCCAAGAGACTAGTGATTATATATGTTCATCTTTAGTTTTTTTATTTGGATAGTTTAGTATGCATAAAATACTACAAATGTCTTCTTTTGAAAGGGAGTGGTTTAATGTTTAATATGACATTTGTGTTTTTTATGTTCTTGATTGTTTAGTATCTTATATAGCATAATTGCAAGAATAAGGCGATCAAGAAATGAGTTTGGATATGAGGTTATGTATCTTATAGGATTCATTTGATTTGATATAAGTGCTAGATCAATTGAATTCTTATAAGTGAAAATGGCTTTTTAGTCATCCAAATTAGAAACACAGAATTATCATAAAAGATAATCTGGACATAAATTTTGATGATATTCCATTTGACCTAAAAGGCTATATGAGAACTATTAGGTTCTAAGTATCGTTAATTGATCCTAAACTTAATAGGGCTCAAAAGGGTTATATCTAAAGGTTGAAGATTTATAGGTGGATAACTTTACACCTTTAATGGAATTTGTATCCATAAGGTTCATTATAGTAACAAAAGTTAAGTCTGAATATGAGCATACATCTAGTGGATGATAAGCCCAAACTTTTTCAAATGTTGAGGAAGCTTTAAAAAAAATCATGTGTTTTATGACATTTAGCCTTGAACTCATAGGATATTCTAAGGACTATATAGTATAATATACTTTGAGACTAAGGTCTTAACATACTTTATGTGCAATCTTATATTGGTTTGATATAATGCAGAAATAACCATTTTGTTCCTAGGCCATACTTCAAGTTTAACATATGCTTGTTACTTATAACCCTTTGAACATTTCCCTTTGAATGGAAAAGTTTGGATTAATTTCTTATTTAAGTTTAACATGTATTATGATGTGTGCATAATTGAATGTTAGTCAGGTTGATCAAAATAATTAGTTCATGTATTCATTTACTCTATCTTAAAAACCATGTTAGTGTAGAATATATGTCATATTACATCCTTCATATGCAATGAAACAATGATGAATGGTATCAAGGTTGTATTATTGTACTAAAATATGGTTAAGTATAGAGATAAATACACATCTACATTTGGTTATATCATCTTACTTTGTGTAAAATAAGTTACTTTGTGTAAGTAATCTTTTTGTGTGATACTTGTTTTCATACAAAAGAGCTTATTTTCATGAAATATAAAAGTCATCAATGACTCATGCAGGCTAAGCAGTATCTTAGTGATAATTTTGATATTAAACTATCTTAGTGGTTATTTATGCACTATTGGTATTTAGATTTCATAAAAATATAAAGCCTATGATATAACTATTAAAATGTAATAACTGGAAATGAAGTTAGTGTTAGTTTAACTAACTAGTTAGGTTAACTTCATTTCTGTATCTCTTATTAGTACTAGGATATGATAAGTTGCACTACATTTGTGTAATGCATGTTCATTATATATATGCATATACTTATATGAGATATTTGTATTGCATTTATATCATACATATCATCATATATGTAGTTTACATAACAATAAAAAAAATCAAATATATGTCCAATATAGGTTAAATGCTAGCTTTTTCATATAACAACCTGCCTTTGTTATTGAAGTTCGAACAAGGATAGGATTGCTAAAGTCTTGAATGTAGGTTGTTATTTAAATTAGTTACATGTGATTCAATAAAAACTTAAATATGAGTATGAGTCACATAATCCAACTTATGACAACTTTAGCATAAAGGTCATTTTGATCTAAACTATTTGTTTGAGGTTAAGGTAAGGTATTAATTACACCGCGTTTGTATGCCCACACATACATCTTAACTTTATGTGACCATGTGGATTCTTATATGTGAGAAGTTTGATACTTGCATGGTTTGTTAAGGATATATGCTCCTAGTGGGGTCCGTATGGAGTCACACAAACAATGTTTGAGAGAGAGATAAATATCTCGTAAATAGTGGTTGTGAAATATTGTATTTGTGTATACTAACATATCATGAAACTTGTACATATATTGTGTGTCTTTTGACTTATCAAAATGATTGTAGAAAGAAAGTAAGTAAATTTTTCTTTTCTTACTTATGTGTGAATTTCTTTTGTTATGCCCTTACTCACTATTGGTTATTATTTAGTAATTTAAAATCATAGTGTTACATTAGTGAACTTTCTATGGCTATAATAATTCAGCTAGATGTGTTTCTCATTGGGTAATCACTAAGTTTTAAGTTGCTATATAGTGAGTGAAATAGGAAAGACTTTATAATGCATTTGCAAATTGATGCAAATCACAATTTGATTGTATGTGTTGTAAGTTAGATAGTTGATACACTGTTATCTATACTTGAATATAATCATTCATAAGTAGTACTTAATATAATATTGTTTTACTTAGTATACTATAAGATTCAAGTATAAAAGTGACTTTAAAAATGGATGCATCCTGAGTTTGGTACATGACAGAGAGTTTATTAGCAAACTCTCAAAAGAAATATGTTGTAACCAAACTATGTATCAGCAAAGTCTTGAGGCATATAGACATGATTAATAATATGTGTATCATTAATGAATCATGATTTGTTCAAGGATCTTGGATTAGTTCAAGCCTAGGGGTCACATGCCTAAACTTGTATATGTTAATTTTTCTTTTGTTATAGTGTGTTTCAAGTGTTTTTTTATCTATTATCCCAATGTTTCATTAAGTATATTTAGTGTGAATGAGAGCTATTGGAATTTAGTTAGCAAGAGTGATTACTAAATTACATAGACACATTAAGATATATTTGTTTTACTACTGGTTGGTGTGGTCACACCAACTCACATCGCCACTTGTAACATTAACTAAAGGTAGTTAAGTGGTTAGGATGTTGTGACATATGTGTATGACATATCATTGCCTTGTAACAAATAGGAAGATGTCATGTGGTGATTATGTGATGTATACCTATACATCTTGACACGTGGGATAATTATTTAATAACCACTTTATAACTATTCATATTATAAAGGGATATGACTTTTAGATGAAAGAATATGTCCATCCTAATATATATGACCCTTGGGTAGGTAATTATGCATTACAACTGTCCCAATTAGTGGAATAAGATGACTTTTAGTGAAGGGCTATAGTTTAGGCAAATTTAACAACCTTTAGGAAATTGTTATAGCCTTGATTTAAGGAGACACAACTTATAGAAAAGTTGTAACTCAATGGCCAAACTAACACATCTTTTCTAAGGGTGGTTATTGTCTTACTTCAAGAGAAGAAGTTATGGGTGATTAGGTGTATCTCTTGACAAACTAGTATAACCTTTAATGAAAAGCTGTGAGTCTTTTTTGAAGGGTCATGACCCTCCATAAGTATCAATTCACCCCTATAAATAGGGGCAGTAGAATTGTAAAAAATCTGTTGTAAACACAACTTATGAAGACTCTAGTTGTTTTATTTCACTCCATACACATATCTCTCACTATAAAGAAAATTTTGGACGAGTATTATGTGTGAATTAATATATTTAGTTACTTATATTTTTAAGTTAATAAAATATTTGATCTTGGATGTTCATAATAAATTATGTCTTCCGCAACATGCTTGAAAAGACATCTTTCACAAAGAAAACTATCAATCAATTCTTAAAATAATTTTAAAGAAAATTAAAAAAAAATTAAAAAGGAGAAAAAAAATAATCAAATGACCTAAAAATTTTAAAATCCTAAAATTATTTTTTCCCGGTGAAGTGGTCCATGAAAACTCATCCTCGTGGAGGCAACACTGCCTAAACTTGGAAACTGAAATGTGTTTAGAGAGAAGGGAGAGGTTGGGCGAGTAAGGAGAAAAGATAAATGTGAAAATGGGTCCTACAAGAAAAATGCTCCAGCCCTGTATGGCCGCTAGCAAACAATTTGTGGTACTAGGAAAATCAGTAGCTAATTGAATTAAATTGATCGCTAGATGCCTTGAGCTTTACAATGTCCCTAACAATCCACCATTATGCGGCTATTTCTTCAGCAATCGTAATTTTGGTTGCTGGATTCGGTCGACAATTTCTTTACTATTGTTATGTAGTATACTTGTTTTTTTTTAATGATTTCTAACAAATAATTAATCTAAATAAATTTAAGTTAAATTTAATTTAAAAATTGAAATATAAAAAAAAAACATGATATTGGTTAGTATTATTTTAAGGTCAAGAAACTTGGACATCTGATATTTGTCAACTCAGGACATTAGGCATTTAGGTTTATGAATTAAAAAGTAACAACATGTGACATCACGTAAATCTTATGGAACTTCATTTTCTTTTCTCTCCTTTTTGTAGTTTACTCGATAAAAGGAAAAAACGGAAATTGCTGTGTTGGTGACTGTTTGGGGGTGGACCCACCTAGATTTTGAGTCCCAAATGCCCTATCCGATTCTTGTCCACTATTAATTGAATTTGAAGGGGATATGTATTTTTATCGTCTGTCACGTTTTTTCCTCCCTGTGAGATACATGTCTTGCTCCACCGTTGAATCGTCGTGGTTTCTCCAATATTTAGGCTACATTTGGCATTGCCATAATGATTTAACATTAAAGTTTTGAAAAATTGTTCCCAAACAAATCCAATTATATAAATTAGTTGATTTTTAAAAAGCATTTTTCTAAATAAATTTTGATCTTAAAGTAAATGTAATTACGGATACCAGAAAATCTTGTATAGAAAAACATATGATCACTTACCAATCTCTTTTATTTACAATCAATTCATTTTAACTTAATTCAATTTAATTTAAAATAATTTATTTTTATTTTTTTAATTAGATACTAATTTTATATAAAAATTAATATTATGTAGATGTAATATCCCATTGAAAATATAATTTTTATAATTTTATTAATTTTTTATGAACTTTTTAGTTTTAGACATTAAAAAGAAAAAATTCATAAATATTTCATAATATTATAAAAATTTACTTTCAAATGAATTATTATATCTACATAATATTGACTTTCAAATGAAATTAATTTCATAAAAAAATATATAAAAATAAAAATAAATTATTTTAAATTAAATTAATTTAAGTTAAAACGAATTGGCTGTTAAGCTTCTAAAAATTTTATAAAAGTAAAATCCGCTACATAAAATAATGGATCTTGACTAAAGTGAAAATTTATATAACTCAAGTTAATTTAGACTCTTTAATAACCGTTCAATCCCTTAATGATTAATGACAAAATCTAGCTGTTATCAATCATAAAACTATCTTACATTACAATTGATTTGATAAAATTGTTTGTGCTGTCTACATCTATAAAATTTGTAACTTTCCATCAGTGGGAGCATGAACTGGATCCCGGTGGGATAGGATTTAACCATGGTTAACTTACTCCTCCGTTCCGGTATGGGGATATCTCAGATAGAAGTTCTGGATTTGAGGGGTTCTATACAAAAAACAATATTAGGCATTAAAAAATAATCAATTTGTGACAAAAGTTTTTTAAAGCTTTGAATAACAAACACTTCAATTTTTAACTTTTTTATAATTTTTTCTAACTTTTATAACTCTTGTACTTAAAAAAATTCTATGTGTATAAAAGGGAATCAAATGCTATCATTAATAAAATTTGATAAAATTCTCTGTGCCGTCTACATCTTTACAATTTGTATCCTCTCTTTATTGGAAGCATGAACCGGAGCCGGTGAGATAGGATTTAACCATGGTTAACTTAACCATCCACTATGGTTAACTAAACCAGCCCAGCCCAGGTGAACCCTTTATAAGCAACCGCTAGCCTTCTCCAATCTCCCACCACTTCCAGAGTTTCTTTCTCTCTTTCTATTTGCTTGCAGCAGGCTCTGCAGCTTTGATGCGATAGCAAAATTTTCCCTTCTCTGGTCATTTATCGTCTACGAATTTCTGGTACTAATACCATTTATTTTTCTAAAAATAGAAATTAATATTTGTTACAGGGATCCTTGTCTATTGAAAAATTATTTCCCATTTATTTTTCCTATCCGAAGACGAATAATTTCTGGGGGTTCTGGACTAAAACAGGGTCATAAGGATGGCGGCGAACGGAGAGGTTACTAGCACCACCCCGAGGCGGGGGCTGCCGAAGATTCAGACGGCCGAGAGAAAGAACGTGGCCGCGAGCGGGATCTGCCAGGACGACACGGCGCCGACGGTGAAGGTGCAGACGATTGACGAGCTCCACAACCTGCAGCGGAAGCGATCGGCGCCGACGACGCCCATCAATGGCGCGCAGGGATCTTTCGCTGCCGTGTCGGAGGATGAGCGCCAGAAGCAGCAGCTCCAGTCCATCAGGTACGGAAATTAACGATGAGGAATGGGTTTACATGTTTTGCGCTGTCCTGAGGTAGGTGTCGGCAGCGTTGAGCGGACAAGGGCGAGGTGGTTTTCAGGTTTTACGCGGCGGGTGTTGGCGGTGGGCCTGTGGGACCCGTCGGAAGGATCCGATTAACTCGAAGCTTTCAGAAAGTGTCCAATCACGTGACGTTCACTCGGCACACGCCCCAAGCACCGGACATACACATACACGTAACAATAACCTTACAGATAAAAAATGGACGAATTAAAAAAATATTTTTCCTAATAAATCCAAAAGGTTTAGAATTCTTACAGATAAGAGCCAAAAAAATAAAACTCTGTTTAAAAAAGAAAAGAGTGAGTCTGCCGTTTTCCCGTGTTTTTCGGTAAATATTGCACTTTTTCTCCTCTCATGTGACCGAGCTTTCAAAAAAGGTACTCTTTTCTTTTTTTGTCTCCATAACACATGTTGTTGCCCAATATTTAAATGGTAACTTATTACTCCAATGGAATTTTTTTCTTTTTCTTTTTATTATACAAAATACTTGAAGTCGTTTCGTTTCGCATCTGGAAAAATCCATTATTTTTTAAGTTATTTAAAATAACTACATTAATTAAATTATTATTTCAATTAGTACTTCATTTACTTAATGGTCATTTGAATATATCCTTCATTTAGCTAAAAAACAAAAATTACTAAAAATTATGCACTTATATTATAAAAAATCTAATGATACTTTAGTTACTTCTCTTTTGTTCTTGCGACCATCTTTCTCCAAAATAAATCACATAATTAACAATTTCCCTTACCTCTAGAACTAGTTTTGATGTCACTAAATTTTTTTTCTTCTTATGAGCAGCTCGGTCTAGTGGTTTAGTTGTGAGGGACGTCTAGTAGTGGTCAGGGGCTCGAATTTTTTTAAATGTAGCATGTACTGGTTTGATAAATTTTAGAGTTTTTAAAAAACAGATATTTCCTTCCATTATATATTTATTTAATGATTCATGTGTGTTTGGTGAGCAGTGCATCATTGGCGTCGCTGACCCGAGAAACAGGGCCGAAGGTGGTGCGGGGGGACCCGGCGAGGAAGGGCGAGGGGGCGCCAGTTGTGGCTCACCATCATCATGTGGAGGCACCCACCATAGCCATCAGCGACAGCTCCCTCAAGTTCACCCACGTCCTTTACAATCTCTCCCCCGCAGGTCTCCCCTCATTTTCCGTCAACTTTTTAACCATCGAATCATTTTTTTTTCTATCACATGAAATCTTGTACGAGATTTAGCTAAAACTGTTGGTACGTTTAACGAAAGTTTGTGACGAGATATTTTTCATGTGGGCAGAGTTATATGAACAGTCGATAAAATACGAGAAAGGTTCATTCATCACATCAACCGGCGCATTAGCCACGCTGTCGGGTGCCAAGACTGGGCGGTCACCCAGGGATAAGCGCGTCGTTAAGGATGACACCACTGAGGATGACCTTTGGTGGGGGAAGTAAGTGCCCCGCTTTGCCTCTCATTCAATGCGTAAATTATATAATATAATTCAACCATTTCGTTTTAACTTAGAAAACTTAATCTAAAATAACTTATTTTTATTCTTACATCTTTTTTATTTAGTTTTAATTTTATTTAAAAATTAATATTATGTAGATATAATAATTTATTAAAAATATAATTTTTATAATCTTATTAATATTTTTATGAATTTTCTAATTTTAGGCATTAATAAAAATTCATAAAAATTTTATAATATTATAAAAATTTACTTTTAAATGGATTATTATATCTACATAATATTGACTTTCAAATAAAATTAATTTTAGGAAAAAAATTAAAAATAAAAATAAATTATTTTGAATTAGGTTAACTTAAGTTAAATTGATTTTATCTTAGAATAGCATCTAAAATTATTATTAGAAGTTAGAATAAGATATGAATGATTGTGATAGTTTTTTTCCGACCTCCGATGCTGTATAAACTTGTTCTTATATTGTCTATTTGTCTTCAAGAACTATAGTGTGGGTTTTTTTTTAAAAGAATTCAAGTAATTATATTTTTACACAAAGCTGAGGGCTGTTTTTTTCTTGGTTAACTACGCACTAAACGTTGGGACAAGAATAGATGCACTAAATATTTCACAAAATCATGTTGTATTTTAAAATTATGTCATACTACTACTTGTTCTACTTCTACCAACGTCTCTGTGGCCGTTCGATTAACATGTGTGAATAGATGATTCAAGTGGACCTAGGGTCGTAAAATGTCCACTATTCATTTTTCCAATGTTAGTCTACATCACATCATTTCATACACAGAAAAAGTAAAATTTAATGGAATGGGTAGACTTTGTTTTTTTATAGAAGGAATTTATGTTGACCAAGTTACTATTTAATATATGAACAGGGGTTCACCTAACATCGAAATGGATGAGCACACCTTCCTGGTGAACAGAGAGCGAGCTGTTGATTACTTGAATTCCCTTGACAAGGTGGAGTTCTTATCTCTTTGTTTGAATCTTTCCACTACCATACTTTCATATTGATTGCCAATACAATTCCAGGCTAGTGACAAGACTTGAGAACTTGTATGATCTCAGGCAACCCTGGATATGCCTGGGCTCTTAATGGATGTCGAATAAAAATGATGCATGAGGGGGGATTTTTTTTAGATTTGGGCACTAGGTTTTAGAAGGAAGTAACGGTGGTAATTGAACTAGGGGTCACTGTCTTCCTCTTATTCTGAAAGTGTCCTCCAGGGTTGATTTTAACCGTTCTGATATAAAATTCTGGTGTTTGGTAGCCATCAGCTTCTCGGTTCCATATTCTTTTGTTTGGCCTAAAGAGCACAAGTGGTGCTAAACCTTTTACCTGCCACTGCAAATTGGTCATCAACGTTCATTTTGTTACAAATTGACCCTGAATCTTTATAATTCATTGATATTGGTCCCTAACACTACTCAAACTTGGAAACTCAATTTATAGAGAGGAAAAAGTGATAAGTTAAATAGTTTATTATAAGTGTTAGAAAATAGGCACAGTTTGAATTTATAAGAAACCAGTTACCGAACAGTTTAAATTAGAATTTCTAAAACTGGTGTTAAATAGTTCATAAGAGTTCACGAATTCAAATTATTCTATAGCTGTTTTTCAATAAATTTCAAACTGGGTCATAATTTTTTTTACAGTTAATAAATAATTTAAGCTATCAGTTTTTCTTTTTTGTAAATTAGGTTTATGTGCCTAGGATTATGAATCAATATGCAATGAATTATAAAAATTTGAGATTAATTTGCAACGAAATGAAGGTTGAGGACCAATTTGCAATGACAGTTAAAGGTTTGGGATTATTGGGGCTATTCTATTTTTTTTTTTTTTTTAAAAAAAAGGTTCATGATAATTATCTGACAATTCCAACCATCATATAAAAAATTCCTTGGAGGATAAGATGTATTAACAATTATTGCTTTTGACTTGTGCCCTTAATTCGTAAGGCCGAGAAGAAAAAGAAAAAAAACTGCACACACACATGCACATGATAACACCAATAGTACTACTACTAGGTAGTTCATCCGTCATCATCATCATCATAATTCATTTTAATTCTAGTTTCACACTGCAAATTCATCCAAGAGCAAAGTAGGAAAGTTTTATGCCGCATGCTATTCGTGGCCCAGTCCTCTTACCATTTTCATTTGCATGGAAAAATATCATGAGGCGGTGGTGATGATGATATGGTTCGGCATTCTGTTACTATTTGATAAGAGTTGTCTTGTGTTGGAAGTGCTCATCTGATAACGGGAGATAATTTTCATGGATTTCAGGTTTATGTGAACGATCAATTCTTGAACTGGGATCCAAAGCACCGAATCAAAGTCAGAATTGTATCTGCTAGAGCTTACCATTCCCTGTTCATGCATAATATGTAAGTAAATTTAAAAGTCACCGCATACTCTTTTTACCGCAGGTCTAAGCCCATACGTACCAGATAAGTCCCTTTTATCGTTCGTGATGTCGTTAATTCCGATGTTATGTTGAGTTTTTATGATTATCCCCATGGAATTCCAAGGAAAAAATAGGTGAAAGTAGTCGTAAAACGTAGTGTACCAATAGCATTGTATACTTGGGTGGGTGACAGGTGCATCCGACCCACTCCTGAAGAGCTGGAGAATTTCGGTACTCCGGACTTCACTATATACAATGCTGGACAGTTCCCGTGTAACCGGTACACACACTACATGACATCCTCTACTAGCATAGACATTAATCTTGCTAGGAAGGAAATGGTCATCCTTGGCACACAGTACGCCGGGGAAATGAAGAAAGGTCTTTTCAGTGTAATGCATTATCTCATGCCCAAGCGTCAAATCCTCTCCCTGCATTCTGGCTGCAATATGGGGAAAGATGGAGATGTTGCCCTCTTCTTTGGACTGTCAGGTATAGTATCAGAGGATCGAGGTCATAGGGGGTTGTTGCCAATCCTTGCCAAAACGATATGTGCCTTCTTACTCCTTTCTTGTGACGCCTTATTGCCCGTGTTTTCCTAAGGTATCAATCCCTCAATTCTCTTTTTGCTGGGTGTTGATGAGTTTGCTTTGATCTTTTTCCTTTTCAGGAACTGGGAAGACAACATTGTCTACTGATCATAATAGGTATCTCATTGGAGATGATGAGCACTGCTGGACTGACAATGGTGTCTCCAACATTGAAGGTGGCTGTTATGCTAAGTGCATCGATCTGTCCAGGGAGAAAGAGCCGGATATCTGGAATGCGATCAAGTTTGGGACAGGTAGTGTTTCAATACCTTAAGCCTCACTGACTATTCTAGAGGTATATGTATCCAACAAGCTGCAGCGGCTTATTCACTGATGCCGGTTATTTTCCTATTTTGACCATACAGTGTTGGAAAATATCGTATTTGATGAGCATACCCGGGAAGTGGATTTTGCTGACAAGTCTGTCACAGGTAAGCCATCTGAGACTATTATATATCCAAGTTTATCTTCTACAGGTCAGCAGTCAATAAGTTACAGCTAAGCTGTTCTGATCTCTAAGGTGCAGATGATGAGTCATCTACATTATTTTTATTCTTTTTTCATGTAAATGTCAAAACAAGATGAATTCAATTATGAACATTAGTCATTCTGATGAATAACAGAGATATAAGGATTTAATGGACTATGTGACACTCTTATTTTGCGGTTAAGGTCATCTGGTATCATGTGACAGAAAATAACCAGTTGTATCTTCTCATCTTCTGCTGCAGAGAACACTCGTGCAGCATATCCAATTGAGTACATTCCTAACGCAAAGTTGCCATGTGTTGGTCCGCATCCGAAGAACGTCATACTTCTGGCATGTGATGCCTTCGGTGTCCTTCCTCCTGTTAGCAAGCTGTCTCTAGCACAGACCATGTACCACTTCATCAGTGGATACACTGCTTTGGTACAGTGGCTTCTTCAATTACTAATCGTCTGATTGAACTATTCTCGACTCTTGCACACAAATAATTCACCAGGATTGGGATATCTGTGTGCATCTTTGTTACCTAATTTATGGATGATTACCGTAGGTGGCCGGCACAGAAGATGGTATCAAGGAGCCAACGGCAACATTCTCTGCTTGCTTCGGTGCAGCATTTATAATGATGCACCCTACTAGGTATGCTGCTATGCTGGCTGAGAAGATGCTGAAGCATGGAGCAACAGGTTGGCTTGTCAACACTGGCTGGTCTGGTGGCAGGTATATATATGTGTGTGTCGGTGTTTTGTGATCTTCAAAGGCTAAAGTATAAATTTTTGGGTTTCATGAGTTTTGACTCATTTCTGCAGCTATGGATCTGGCAACCGCATCAAGTTGCCATACACTAGGAAAATCATCGATGCCATACACTCCGGCAACCTCTTGAAGGCAACCTACAAGAAGACCCATGTGTTCGGGCTTGAAATCCCAAATGAGGTCAATGGAGTCCCTTCGGAGATCCTAGATCCAATCAACACTGTAAGTTCAAAATCCACCAACTCTACTTCTCAATGATCACTTCACCATTCACCTAACTCGATTCGTCTCATGGATGACAGTGGCCGAACAAGAAGGCATACAATGACACACTCCTGAAACTGGCTGGTCTGTTCAAGAAAAATTTTGAGACTTTCACCAACTATAAGATTGGTAAGGACAGCAAGCTAGCTGAGGAGATCCTCGCCGCTGGTCCCAACTTTTAATGGAGTTACCCATGAAAAGGCCATTGCCCGGAGGAGCTGCCTTTGACAGAACAGAATAAATGTAGGAGATGTGAAATTTTATTTGTCTTATTTTTGATATGTCATGGTTCGAGCTCTGTACATAAGTAAAAACGGTTCCTTGATTGTTAGGTTACATATTTCCTTTGTATTACCGAGTAAGATTGCCATGTATGGTAGTTCCTCTCATGTTCCGAGCAAGTCCCTGTTTGTTTAATATAACCTACAAATAATTAATATTATTTCTTCCTATATTCTGAAAAATGTAGATTCTAAATCTTGAGCATTCTTGGTAAGGCGTTCTCTACAAGTAATGTGATATTTTGGCAGTCTGGTTTGGGTTAAAAATAGCCAGGTACGGAGGCCTCATTTAGATAGAGGGTCCAAGGGTAATTTTCATATCCATAGGTAAATAGGTAATTGTATTCGTTATTCTTTATGCTGCACACAAAGTTTATGAATATTTACAATTGTGCCATCAGTCCTGTCGCTTTGCCTTCCACCTCCAGACAAGAAGACTTTGTTCGCAACTTCTTTGTCATCGATCGACACACCTCTGATTCGGTAGTTTACAGTTACTTCCTAGGTATGTTCTTCTTTCTTCTGGAGGAGATGAAAGAGGTCTAGAAGTTAATTTTTATCGCGTATCTCGCCCAGGTATAGAAAATATCATCCAAGTGGTGGTGGAAGAACTCTCTGAGCGGAGGCCTCAAGTGGCTCCTGCTCTCTTACTAACTCATCTTCCATTATTGTTTTAGATATGGTTGATTCATATTCTCTTCTTCCCTTTGCTCTTCCTGATTGTCTTGGTCAAATCACTAGTTTGAATCTGTGTTGCAAGAGAGAGGAAGAGAGAAATAATGTGCTTCAAGACAAAAAGCTTTCCCTTGGTCACCGGGCCTTCACCGATTTTTATGCTAATTGTTTACTACTCCCTCCGTCCGTCCCAAAAGTTTTGATACATTTGATATTTTGTTATATTTTGACTTAATTTTATTCATATTATTATTTGTTAAAAAAAATTAAAAAATATATATTTAGAAACTATATATCTTGAATTATCATTCATATACAAAGATTTTTTATTTATATATTAAAATGTTGAAAATAAAAAAATTTAAATTAATTATCAAAAACAAATGAAGCAAAACTTTTGGGACGAGGGAGTACTATTTAATTTTTTTAAATTTTTCTGAACTAGTCTTTGAGTACCTAAAATTCTCTCTCCTCCTTCACTAGTAATGGCAGTGCAACAATAGCTAGCCAGAAAAAGCAAACCTTTTTGTTCGTGTGTTTATGCCTTGGATGCTGATATTTAGTGCATAATTGGTCGGTTTAGCATTTACATGGGTATATATGCTCTGTTTAATAAAAAAATATTGTTCAATTTATATATATGTGATGTTCTATAATTTTATATTCATTTTGTAAGATGTGTTGTTTATAAATAATACTGTTTTATTTAATAAAAAATGTTGTTCTATTCATATAAATGTGTTATTTTATAATTTGATACTATTCATAAATAATATTGTTAATTTCGTATGATGTGCTATTCGTAAATAATATTGTCTCGTTCAGTAGAACTGTTATTTCATTCATACAATAATGTTGTTTATTTGATAAGATGTGTTGTTCACAAATAATATTGTCGGTTCAATAAGAAGCAATGTTTTATTCATATAATTGTGCTATTCTGTAATATATTGTTTTGCTAAGTAAGAACTATTGTTCATTTTATAGCATGTGCTATTCAAGCAAGGTAGTATTTTTGTAAATAATATAGTGTTCTGTAAAATGCTGTTCATTTTGTAAAATGTGTTATTTTTAAATTTTGTTGTTTGTTTCAGTAGAAAATACTATTTTATTAACACACATGTGTTGTTCTATACAATAGTGTTTATATAATAAGATATGTTGTTCCATTCATACAAATATGTTATTTTCATTCAAATAAATATATTGTTCTATAAAATACGAGAGTGGGGTATAAGATAGTACACTAGGTGCACCGGATAACTACTCTTTCATACTCCAATAAGGAGTAAAAAGTTGCTGACTTTATCCCTTTCAATGAAAAAGCCAGGTTTTTTTTAAATATTCAAAATTGTTTACATTCAAGGGTTTAAGTAGTAAGAAAAAGGGGAGCAGTTCTCAAATTGGGGCTGAGGATGTGGTAGAGCAACACTCTTACAAGACGTTGAAAGTGTAGAGACAGAAAAAAATTTCTTTCCATGAAGCAGTGAGTTGCGTGAGCAAGGTTATTGACATAGAGGGGAAATTTTACTCTGATTTTCGTTTTTAATTTTAGTGTTATTTTATTTTCTTAGTTTAAGAATTATTTTTGGGTTTTATTATGTTAATTAGAGTCCTTATTAATTATGGTATCAAGTAATATTTTTTTAGAGATCTTTTATTGGAAAAAGATATCAATTAGAATTGGAATTCCTAGCTAGAGTTAATTTTGATTTTTTATATTCTAATTGGTTTAGGACTTTATTAGTTGCCAATAGAAAGACTTGTGCATGTGTGCAAGAGAGGTAACTTTTGATTAATAGAATTATTGAGATTTTCTCTCTAAATTTGAGTTTCTAGATTGAAACTCTTTATTTCATATGGAAGAATATAAAATTGGTCATTTTTGTTTCTTTTTTGTTTTCTTCTGGGTGGAAAAATAGGTCATTTTCAAATGAACATGATTTATATATTTTTTTGTTAAAAATTTGTGAACAACCATTATGTATGCTTATGGATTTTTTTATGTATGTATGCTTCTGGGTTTTATAAGCATGCTTTTGTATTTTTTTTATATGTATTGTTAATGTAAGGAACTAGTAGTTTTTATTGTATGAAAAGGGTTTGCTATTGTATGAATTTTGGGTTGCTATTATACCAAACATGGTTGTTGTCATTGTAAGAAAGCGGTTTTTATTGTATTTGGGATGCTACTGTATGAAACTAATTCATATATGTATGAAACTTTATCTATATTGTATGACATTGAAAAACTATTATATGAAATTGGTTGTCATTGTATGAAATTGAATTGTTACGGTATGACATACATACATACATACATACATACATACATACATACATACATAGTGTATGTATGTATGTATGTATGTATGTATCTGTGTATGTGTGTTTGTCTGTGTGTGTGTGTATGAAACTAAAAATTAATTATAAAAAATTGAGTTGCTATTGTATGTAACTCTTTCTTTCTCCTGTATTCATAATGTATTTATATTGTATGAAATTAAAAAATAATATGCATGAAACTGTGTCCCCATTATATGAGTTTTAAGTTTTGATAATGTATGAAACTGGAAATTAATTTGATGAAATTGAGATTTATTTGTATGAATCTATGAACTATTTGTTTGGAATTGAGTAAATTTTTTGAAACATATTATGTAGATATATATAGCAATTCAATTAGTGGGAAAACAGAAGATAATTCAAAAATGTAATTCAGTTCCTAATGTAAGAAATTAATATGATGTGTGTGAAATTGAGATGATATTGTATGACAGTGGTTATCTATTGGTCCAAACTAAAATCGTATTGTAAAAGTGAAGAGTTATTGTTATATAAAACTGAGTTCCTTCTGTATGAAACTGAGTTCTTATTGTATAAAGCTGAATTGAAATTGTATAAAACTATGTTATTGATGTATCAAATTTGAGTTTCTATTTTAAGAAATTGATGTAATGATGTACGAAATGGAATTCTTATTGTACAAAAAAAAAAAAAAACACATTAAACAACCATATATGATAGTTACCATATTTAATGTTCTAAAAAAAGTTACAGCAAACAAGAAAAAAAGAAAGAGAATTAAAAAAAAGTGCACTTTGCACACAATCGGAAAAGAAAATTAACTTTGATATTATATTCATTTGTTTCCTGAAAACTATCTCTTCAAATGAATTCAAATTTAAATTCCTTTAATTAAAAATATTATTTTTGATTGTTTCTTTTAAAATTTCTTTAATCTTGCTAAATTTAATTAACTTTTATTTTTTTTTTAAAAAAAGTGAAAACCGTTAACTTCAATGGTTTTTGTTAGTTGGTGGACATATACAGGGTGTATCTCAGAATTTCATCATGTACACGGTGGCTGTCTTTTATTCCAGTTGATTGCCATGAATCATCAATAGTCGCTACTTGCATGCTTTCTTCTTTTGGCATCAAGCTATAAATGTTGATCCAGAACTAAAGAGATAGAAAATTATTTGCGTCGGCCTGAATTGTTGAGGAAAACTTATTAATATAAAGTCGTTTCTATTGTGGTGTAAATTATATATACTATATTCTAAAGAAAAAAAAAACATTTCTACTGTTCATCAGTAGTATTTCCACTGTGGCCAATTTTTTTTTCCACTTCTTCTAACTTATGGTCAAACCCCTTCTTTGGTCCCTAACTTTTTCACATCTGCCATAAATGGTCCCTTACTTTCACATGCTGTCGCCAACTAGAGGGTAGATCATTTGTTGATAGTGATATGATTATCACATCATAAAGATTGGGAAACATTACTAGATATAATAAATATTACAGGGACCCAAGAGTATTTTGATCCTTTTGCAGAATGGTCAAATCTCTTCTTTAATCCATAGATATAACATTCCTACCATAATGGTCCCCAACTTTCATGATCTATCATAATCATTTTTTTTCCCTTTTGCTAATCAGAATTTTTATATATACTAGATGCCAAAGGTTTTTAAAGAGAAGAGAAGAGAGCTATCTTGATCCTTGGTTGCAGGTATGACAGACTTTCAGATACGCGACATGAACTTTTAGGAAAATAAAAATTTTGATGATATAATTAAATTTAAAATGATAAAACCTTAAATGAAAGTGAAGAACATGCTTTTATTAACCATATTAAATACCAATTTTTTTTTATTTTGCATGGTTTGACTCAGAGTTTTAATTATATAAGTTTGATTCAAAGTTTTAATTAGTTAAAACAAATACACACTTTTTATAATGTATGAGCCTTTTATACGGATTTGATTTAGAGTTTTGATTAGTCGAAATAAGTGAACAATTTGTATTATAAATAGGTGCACAATTCTTAAAAGATTTTATTTTATCATTAATTCATTAATGAGCAAAAAATTTGGAAAACCTATGCATATATATTATGCAATGGTATCCTACACTATGAACACCAAAAACTTTCTTTCTTTTAATGGTTTTATTGAATTGATTAATAGAATTACTTTAATCATTTTTCCTTTATTATCTTTAATATTTTTTTGATACTATAAAAATACATATTCAGTTGACTACTCTGTGTACTTATAATTATTTATACTCAGATTTTACTTTATGTCAAGGTAAGTCTTACCCTTGTACTCATCAATGATTTATATTGATTATATTACAGCTAACTCACATACCTCATTTAATTTTGAAAGTCGTGGGGTTTTCATTGTTCATCATCGAAGATGAATAGGTTTTTTTTGCTTTTGCTCTTTTCTTCCCCCCCCCCCCCCCCCACTCTGTTTTCAAACACAATTAACCCTTCCTTAAGTTCGATTCCATTTTCAAAAGGTGCTTGCATTTTTCAAGGCCCATTTTACAATTTCTCCAGTTTTAGGTTGTCAGGTTAAATGTTAGTTTAATCCCAAAGCTTTTATTCTTTTCCATGTTAGTCCTTATTTTCCATCCATCTTTTATTTTGGTAATAAATATTTAGCTAGATTATTTCTATTTATTCTCTTGGTCCCCAAAATTTTATTGTTTTTATGTACTATATTCTAAAGTAAGACATTAGCTATCATAATTTATTTGTTTTTGTGTTAAGCCATTTTTTTTTACATTCATTAAATCAATTGTTAAGCCTTTAACACTTAATATTTTTTCATTTTCAGTCTTGGTTCAAACTTTTTTCTGTTGTTTTTCTTTTTTTTTTTAAAAAATAAAAATTTAATCATTATAATTTACCTACTTCTAGCTATGGTTCTGATCGATTCGGCTTTAATTAACTTTTTTTATTTTTTATCTTTATTAAGTTAATGGTTAAATTGTAAATTTATTAACATAAATTAAGCACAATTTTCTGTTTCAATCATATTATTTTGTTATTCATGATTGTGTTTTGTAGTATGAATTGTTCTCTATGGTTTAATAATATAATTTGGTCCATAATTGTTAAAATTGAAAGTAAATTTTTCTAAATAAATTTCTTATTGATATTAAAAATTAGAATTTAAGTTGATAAAAAAGAAAAATTTTTAGTTATGTTATGTTTCAAAATACATATGATGTTATGTTTCTATTTACCTAATTTCAGTTATTGTTTAAGTTAGTTCGGCTTTAATCACTTTTTTTTTTCATATTTTTTAATTATTTATTATTTAAATTTTTTGTACTAAATTTGTTGTAAAAAATACTCACTACATCATGCGGGCTAACTTAACTCGTTATTATACTATATTCTAAAGAAGAAAGCGTTTCTACTGTTTGTCACCAGTAAAATCCACTGTGGCTTTTTTTATTGGTTTTTTCCAACTTATGGTCAAACGCTTCTTTTGGTCCCTCAATTTTTCAAGTCTGTCATAATGCTCCCCCCACTTTAGCTTGCTATCGCCAGCTAGAAGGTAGACCATTTGCTGATGGTGACATGATTTACATAATAAAGCTTGGGGAACATTACTAAGCCATAACAAACATTACAGGGACCCAAGAGTATTTTTCCTCTTTTTTTGACACGCCGTTTCAACTTTCAAATTTGTTTTACTCTCCTAAAGAATGGTCAAATCTCTTCTTTAATCCCTAGATATAACATTCCTGCCATAATGGTCCCCAACTTTCATGATCTGTCATAATCCTATTTTTTCTATTTTGCTAATCAGAATTTTTATATATACTAGAAGTCAAAGGTTTTTAAGGAGAAAGGGAGAGGGCTATCTTGATCTTTGGCCGCAGGTAAGGCAGACTTTCAGATGCATAACATGAACTTTTAGAAAAACAAAAATTTTGATGGCATATTTAAATTTAAAATGATAAAATCTTAAATGAAAGTAAAAGACATACTTTTATTAACCATATTAAATACCAAAAGCTTTTTCTTTTGCATGGTTTGACTCAGAGTTTTAATTATATAGGTTTGATTCAAAATTTTAATTAGTTGAAACAAATGCACATTTTTCATAATGTATGATTGTTTTACACAGATTTCATTTAGAGTTTTGATTAATTGAAATAAGTGAACAATTTGTATTATGTATAAGTGCACAATTCTTCAAAGGTTTTATTTTCCCACTAATTCATTAATGATGAAAAAATCTGAAAAACTCATGCATGTATATTATGAACGTTATTCTACACTACGAACATCAGAAACTTTTTTTCTCTTAATGCTTTTGTTGAATTGATTAATAGAATTGGTTTAATCATTTTTCATTTATTATCTTTAATACTCTTTTGATACTATATAAACATATCTTCAGTTGACTATTCTGTATGCTTATAATTATTTATACTCAGATTTTACTTAATGTCAAGGTAAGTTTTACCTTTTTATATTGTTCCATCAATTACTTATATTGATTATATCACAGTTAACCCACATACTTTGTTTACTTCTAAAAGTCGTGAGGCTTTTACTGTTCATCATTTAAGATGAACCGTTTTTTTTTGCTTTTGCCTCTTTTTTTTTTTCCCCCATTTTTTCAAACACAATTGACCATTCCTTAAGTTTGATTCCGTTTTCAGATGTACTTGCATTTTTTAGGGCCCATTTTGCAATTTCTCCAGTTTTAGATTATCTAGTTAAATGTCAGTTTAATCCCTAAGGTTATACTTTTTTCCATGTTTGTCCGTATTTTCCATCCATCTTTTATTTTGGTCCTCAAACTTAATAAATATTTAGCTAGATTATTTCTATTTATTCTCTTGGTCCCCAACATTTTTATTGTTTTTTATGTACTATATTCTAAAGTAAGACATTGGTTATCATAATTTATTTATTTTTGTGTTAAGCCATTTTTTTACTTTTATTAAATCAATTGTTAAGCCTTTAATACCTAATATTTTTTTATTTTCAATCTTGGTTCAAACTTTTTTTGTTGCTTTTCTTTAATTTTGTTTTTCAAAATAAAACTTTAATCATTATAATTTACCTACTTCTAGCTTCGGTTTTGATTGATTCGGCTTTAATTAAATTTTTTTATTTTTTATCTTTATTGAGTTAATGGTTAAATTATAAATTTATTAACATAAATTAAGCACAATTTTTTTTTTCAATCATATTATTTTGTTATTCATGATTGCATTTTGTAGTATGAATTGTTCTTTATGGTTTAATAAATTAATTTGGTCAATAATTACTAAAATTGAAAGTAAATTTTTCTAAATAAATTTCTCATTGATATTAAAAATTAGAATTTAAGTTGATAAAAGAAGGAAATTTTTAGTTATGTTATGTTTTAAAATACATATGATGTTATGTTTCTATTTACTTAATTTTAGTTATTGTTCAAGTTAGTTCGGCTTTAATCACTTTTTTTTTTCATATTTTTAATTATTTATTATTTAAATTTTTTGTATAAAATTTATTGTAAAAAATACCTGCTACATCGTGCGGGTCAACATACCTCGTAATAACATAAGAATTGAAATGTAATATTTTTTTTATTTAAAAGAGGAAAGTTAGAGGGTATAAAACAAAAACATATAAGGTATGTGTAAAAATTTGTCTTCAATCAAAGAAATATTCTAGTATGAATATATACAAATAAGACCTCAAATTAATACTAATAGAGGTGATTAAGAACAATAGATGAGTTTCTCCTTTGTATATATATATACACACACACATATAATTAGACAATGTAAATTGAGGTGAACTCTAGTAGCTCAATCGTATGAAAGGTAATTAAAACTTTTTTTATTGCCTTGTATGTAATTAAAAGGTAAAATAATCTTTTTAAGTTGTTTGCATATATAGTTGAAAGAACATGGAAATAATATAAGCTTTTGAAAAGAATAATGAGCAGATAATGGCAAACAAATACATCTGGATCACTCACATAAATATGATCCTTTTAAATTGTGCAAACAAAATTCTCACTATTGCCTTCCCAAAACCAAAAACAAAATAGTGCAATTTCCAGCGTTTTGAACGAATAAAATTCCCTTCTGTTTGGCTGAGTGCGAGGTTTCAAAATTCTCGGCCCGATTTTGATGTGCGTTTTTCCGCCGCTCCTTCGGGTTCCAGCAATCGTGTCTACGAAGCCATAACAATGGAGTACCAGAACAAGCTCGTCCTGGCCCCCATGGTTCGAGTGGTCAGTCGGCTGAACTTTTCAAGAGCTCCTTCATTTTTGCCACTCCTTTTTCGCTTGTTCTGCGTTATTATTTTCTCTTGTGGAATCTTTTGTTAATGTAGGGCACACTGCCGTTCAGATTGCTTGCTGCCGAGTACGGTGCGGATATTACCTACGGAGAGGAGATTATCGACCACAAATTGCTGAAATGCGAGCGCAGAGTTAATGGTACATTTTCTTTTTCCTGCTTTGCTTCAGTTCTGCTGATTTTAGTGTGTTCTTTTGGAGGAAGTTCTTCATTGTTGGGTGTTCGATTGAATGCACTTTTGCGATTTGCTTAAGTGCTAATGCAAATTTTTTAGAACATTAACGCTCTGATTGTGGATGATTTGTTGTATTTCGGTCATAGGCTTGTATTTGAGTATTGCTATTCCAGATTTGGATATTATTATTCTTAAGACAACGAATGAGTTCTACTATCATTGTTAAGTTAAGAGTATCTGGAGATACTGGGGTTTTATGATTGATTTGGATGACTACTTTATTTCTTTGTTGCTTGAGCAATGTGCTTGGTAGTTGGTAGTGTTTAAAGGTGGAAGTGTATATACTAATGAGGTGCTAAAACTAGAATACTGATTTCTTGTCCCTGCCACCCTTCAAGCTCTGAACACTTCCAAGCATATTATTTGAAAAACAAAAAGGTGAAGTAGTTATAGAAGTCATGAATTTAGTTGCACTATTATCTAAATCAAATACTTCTATTCCTCCTACTCCATTTTGTGGCTAAACTAAGCTTTCGGTCATAAGGGAGAGATATCCTTTTCACTTTTCTGGTGGAAATGTTAAAAGATTGTATGAGCTGGGTGATATTCATCTTCAGCTTTGTTTTTGCAACTAAATACTGGAATGAACTCCTGTCTTTTGTGGCCTATTAAGTGAGAGACTCCTGGACTTGCAGTTGCCACAATAGTATAGATAGTTTGACATACGAAATGACCTACTTCATCCGTGTATCTTGCTTTCTCAAGGATAGAGTTATGGATACCTTTCTTGGGAGTTAGTACTTAATTTACTTTGCATGCTTCTGAATTCTTAAGCAAGAGATATCATGGCCTATGTGGAAAACAGTTGATGTTGGAGTATTTACTTTCTGATGGTTGTGAGATAATGCCATTCACATGGATGTGGAATTGACTGCTTTATACCATCTTTCTGGGGCACAGATTTGAAGCTCATTATGATGAATTTAGTAGATACAAGGAAGGATTTTTACAAGTCATGCTCATGTTAAGTATTTTCATGGATGAAACGGGTAACTTCTACCCTGTTCTTGCATTGATAAGGGTTTGCTTCTGAATAATTAGCAATGTCAGAGTCAGTGCTTGATACTGAAGTTTAGAAGTTTGTGCTGATTTTAGAACGAAAAAAAGGAAGACAAGGACTTTCCTATTGTTTGAGCCCATAAAGGAATATATGAGTGATGGATCCAAAGGAAGGGGCAATGAACTTGTTGGAAACTAGTTAAACCAAATATTAGTTAAAATTATATAATATGATGCATATCATGGGTTGGCTTCATTTTGATGCATGACTGTTCAATTCATGCATTGCATGTAGATGTTATGCACATTCATGCATCATTGTTGTGGTCGATGTGTTCACACATTTAACACTGAACCTAGCCTTGTAGCTTATACATGCATGTCTTTATAACTATCCTGTAATGGAAATGAATTAAAATTAAGGAGAAAAATCTGGGCATCCGGAAAAAGGTTGCAAAATACTCAGTTGATATGATTTGTCCAAGATTGTGAGGGAATAGGAAGAAATTTTAGATCAGTTAAATCCTAGAGATAGCATGCCTGGAACTCTTTCACGTTTGAGAGGCTTTGATTATTTTCAAGAAGCTTACAGGTTGTCTTAGGAAGATTTGATCAGAGCTGTAGTAATGAAATTATACAGAACCTCATAATATGGATTACTTTTGAACTTGCAACAGCTGTGTTGTTTTTGTCAGGCAATTTGTGATTGTGACAGCAATAAGAGAAAAGGATTTCGAGTAATGACTTTTCTCAGCTTCCACATTTGGTCTTCATTTCCTCATGTGATATATGAAAATGCTGCGAACATGTTTTTCTGTTTGTTTGTTTTTCCTTTTTTATTTGTTTATTGTTGTTATCTTTCTCTTTTTTTGGATGGGATGCCGGTGTGGAATAAAGAGACGAACATGATCTCTTAAGTATATTATTGGTCTGATGAGTTTCCCATATTCAGGATGTTGCATGCTTCAATCTTTGAATACTTTTTGGGAAGTGACAATATAGTAGGTTTGAATTTCACTCTCCAATTATTTGTTTCAGTGTTTTTGAGGGAGTAAGGAAAAACTGCAGCAAGAAATTGTAGTAATAAAACAAATTCAAACTCTAGTACTGTTTACAATGAACAATTTTGTTTGCATAGAATTAGATTCTTGTGATGTAGAATTCTTTAGATCATGCTTTGAAATATGAAACAATATTGAATTGGTAATTTGTTTTTGACTGTGTAAAAAGTTGGGTTTGGGGTTTGTAAAGAATTTACCTACATGAAAAGTTGTGGTTTAGGTTTTTAAAGAATTTTCCTGGACACTATCTATGCAACTTACTATTTTTTCACAATGATTATGTCCTCTAAAGTTCATTCTATAGATAGACTTTTTGTTATCATTCTGATAAACTCATTTCTTTGTTTCTGTTTTGGTGCAGGGTTTATTGGTTCTGTTGATTTCATCGAGAAGGGAACAGAGAATGTTGTTTTTAGAACCTGTGATGAGGAAAGGAATCATGTGGTATTTCAAATGGGCACTTCTGATGCTGCTAGGGCTTTGAAGGCTGCTGAGATAGTGTAAGCCCTTTAAACAGCAGCTGTTCTAATATTTGATGTTTGTAGGTGAATACTGATTAGTTTATTTAATGGTTTTGAGGTCACGGGTGTACTTATTTTCATTCCTTTTAGTCATTTTGAACTGGTGTGGAAGTTTGTGCATCCATAATTTTAACAAGAAAGGCAAACGGGACATATATTATAGGAGGAAGGTAGTAATGAAATGTGAACCTTCTGACACATGGCTATGTGTTGTGTTTCTCTCTCTAATGTTCGACTGTTCTTTTTTCCTTAAGGTGTAAAGATGTTGCTGCTGTAGATATCAATATGGGTTGTCCCAAGTCATTTTCGTTGAGTGGGGGCATGGGGGCTGCCTTGTTGTCAAAGCCAGAACTCATTCATGATGTATGTCCTGTGTATCTGCGGTTGCTGTTTGCTGTGGTATTTGGTGCCTTGTTGGCAGCTCACATTTAGAAACAAGACTATGATTTTTCCTTAAAAATTTCCTGTCTGAACTCAGATTTTGACAACCCTAAAGAGGAACTTGGACACACCAGTAACTTGCAAGATAAGGCTTTTAAAATCATCACAGGATACAGTAGAATTAGTGAGGAGGATTGAGAAGACTGGTGTTTCTGCACTTGCTGTCCATGGAAGGTACTTCAATAAACTATGTATTGGCAAGATCATGTTTCGATGATTTGATGCAACAGAAACTTCAATTATGTGTGACAAGTTTACATGTGTGAGTGTTTTTATATAACGGGAATTGCTATCATACAAAAACTATATTGTAGGCTAGCATCTAACAGATTACATTGGGCTTTAAATACATTTCTATCCCTTCCCTCTCACATAGGTTTTGTATGTATCTGGAATACAAGTTTCACCCTGAAAATAAAATTTAACAAAATCCTTTTCTGAACTTCATGCGGAAATTACATCTATTTCCCTCAAAAAGGGAAATGCTAACGTATGAAGTGTTTATAAATTTATCTTGCGAGAGAAAAAATTGTGCACATTGTCCTCTAACTGTTTGTTACACCATTTAGTAAGAGAAAATTTTGCAGAACTTTTAGTGCGTGTAGCATCATCCCTCTGAAAATTCCGTTCCCATTGAATTCCTTCCTCTCTCTCACAATCTGTAGCTATTGATATTTTTCAAGTAGTGTCAGGCTTTTTCCTCTGCTGACCTGCAAAGTCAAAGTATTCACTTGACTTCTGCTCCACTCCAAAATTTTTGAATGCTAATAAAAGAAAGACTTTGAATTTTTAACTAATGACTAAGCTTGAAAGCCAAGCACTCAATTAACTTTCTTAAATTCTTTGAATCTAAAGCATCCTTCTTTCTTTAATTTTTAAAATTCACTCAGAAAAGTATTCAGATGATATTTGAACTTGTGTTCTTTTTCTTAGTTCACTGGCGGCTCAGTACATGTAGCTCATTGTTTTGAAAGTGGGCTGCGACTTTGTGATATGAAGCTGTATGGGAAAAAATGACATCTATTCTCTTCTTTTCTTGTTTAGCTACTTACATTTTCTATTTAGTGTCAGGTTATCTCCTCTGCTGGCCTTGAAAACGAACTACTCTTTTGAAATTCCTAGAGGTGTTGTCCAGTAGCAAATGATGATGAAATGTAAGCATTTTGAAATTTGAAGACAAGGTATTGTCCCTGATTTAAAAATTCCCAGAACATCACTAGAGATATTATCCCTAATCTAATAGTCTTTCCAAAACCCTCTGCAAGCTGCCTTAGTGAACAAACTCCATGCGCTGAGGAACATGGATAACAGAAAACTCTGAGCTAGCTTGAATTTCATAAAAAGCATCCTCCAGTACATTTTTGGTGCAAAACAATCTTGTTCTGTATTTCTTATGTTGTCTATTACAACCAGTAATAACAGTTAGCTATTCACTTTGGTGTTTCTGAATTTTCTTGCCTTTCTGTCACATTTGCGAATGGAGGTCTACAGTCAGCATGTAGTAAAATTAAGGAGATCACTTCAGTATTTGGCCAACACTTCAGTAATTGCTCTGTGGCCACCTCATACATAAGCGGATTGGAAACTATCATTCATTGTGAAGTTCTGTGAATTCTAACTGTCTAGTTTTCTCTTGAATAAATTGCAGAAAAGTTGCTGATAGGCCTAGGGATCCAGCCAAGTGGGATGAGATTGCAGATATTGTTGCAGCATTATCAATCCCCATTATAGCAAATGGTGATGTATTTGAATATGATGATTTTCAGCGCATCAAACTTGCTACAGGTAGCCAATGGAAAGTTTCCTATAAGTTTCTGAATTGTACTTATGTTCACTGAAGCATGTTGTTAGTGTGAAAGAGGTGCAGGCAACATAGCACGTCTAGTTTTCCCACAGTTAATGAATTTATTGTTTGCAAATATGATCACTGCATGGCATTCCAAGCTCCTCTTAGTAGCTATGTCTTGAGAATCAGTTGCCATCAAAAGAGTTTTTCTTCATGTTTGTGGTGGGTAGGTGGAAAGACTAAAGTTCAATCTCTGTGTCCAGAATAAAGTTAGGAAGTCAGTGTTTTTTTGTCAAGACTAGGTACATTGTGCTTTTGAAAAGTAGACATAGCCCTTCTGTAATGAACCCTAAAAGCATGTGTATTTCCAGAAGCATGCCATGAACTTTTCCAAGTGATGTGATTTTTGATAGTAACTATTGCAATGTTGATAGTGTTACTATAAAGTGGCTATTGATAGCCGTCAAAAACTTCCTCCCGATCATGCAAGCTTACAAATCCCATCCAATTTTTAACATCTATAGAAGAATTTTCGGGTTATGTTTAAGAGCAAAGAATCCTCTAAGGATCCTTGGTCTATCACAAGTTATATTAAGTGGAAAGGCTTGTAGGTAGATACATGGTATTTTGGTATCAATGGCGTTATTCTGCAGATTGGGCGTATGTAGCACTTTGATGGTGAATAATTTGTATATTGTTGAATATCCCCCCTTACTGAATCATAAGATCCCCTCCCTTACTGAATCATAAGATCCTATGGAGATTAATATATCTCTATGGCTTTGGTTTTTTGTTGCATTTTTGGTAGGAAAAAAGTTTATATCTTGTATCTATTGCTAGTTATGTCATAGTATTGCTACTTTTCCTTTAAGGTGCTTCTTCTGTGATGGTTGCAAGAGGAGCTCTCTGGAACGCTTCTATTTTTTCTCCTAAGGGAAAAGTGCACTGGGAAAATGTGACGAGAGAGTATGTGAGGAAGGTAAACTTTTTCTTCTGCAAGTCCCTATATTTGGTGCATGATTAAAGGCTCTAAAGGCAAGCATTATTAGATGTTGCCTGGGCTTTTTTTTTCCCTTTTTTATTATGTACTGTGAATCGGGCATAATTTATGCAATGTTCTTTACATTCAACCTCTTTTATATTGGAAAAGAATAAAAAACAGTTATTGAAATGGATGTTACGGTTCTCAATTACCTTTTCTTTTTATCAATGAAGGGCATACAAATCTAGATTAGTTACTGTTTATAATTTTTGGTTGCATATAATTACTAAATTTGATATAATCCAACCTATCAAACTCCTGAGAGCCTAATTATGAACGGTTTTGTTTTTTCGTTTTCTTTTTAGCCAAAAGGAAGAGAATCATGAACTTTTCATCCTAGTGACCTAATTATGTCTTTGTTTTTTGATATTACAAAATCAGAAATAGACATACAATATGAATGAAGTTGGATCTGTGTAATGGTTCCCTTTGTGCTTCCTTCTGCATAAGCTCACATTGTTTTCGTATTTACACAGAGCATCCTATGGGATAATGATATTAAAAGCACGAAGCACACCCTAAAGGAGATGATAATGCACCATTCCTGCCTGGAATTCCCCGAAGGAAAAGGCGTAACTAAGGCTGACAGCTTGGAATTTCTAGCGTAAGTATTAGTTCTCTTCTTAATGGCCGTGGAGATTTTTGCAATGGGGCGTTTGTTTCTGCTTTCCTCGATTTTCTTCTATATCATAAGAAATAATGAAGACCATTGCTACACTAATTAAAAAATTGGGTTTCAACATTATCAATTATATCGTCTTTTCAGGCAACTCTATGGTGAGGAGCTATACTTTGAGTTTGTAAGGAGGGAGAGATTTTCATGAGATGGGTGCCGGTGAAGCCAATGTTTCGTATCTGATATGAAGGTAATTCATATTTATGTTGGAGGAATTAAAAAAACAAAAATACAAATGAAGTTAGGATCTAGTTGGCCAGCATTATTGTCTTCAATTATGGGGCTGAATACTTCTACTGCAATTCCGGTTTCCCTTCTTTTCTTGGCCCCCTCCCCTGGTTTCAAATCTTTCGAAAGGAACTTGGGGGAAAATTAGTCATGTTTTAGAGAAATATTGTGGAAGTCATAATCCTGTTGTCTCCACTCGCATAACCGACCCAGATATGTAATTATTATACCATGTAATAATGTTTAATTAAACATATTAATCCATTTTCAACTTTCTATATATAAGTCGTTTCTATAAAAAAAATTGACAAAATTACCCATTACCAAAACTCTCTCTCCTTTAAAAAATTCTATCTTCAATTCTGTTGTTGTCATGGTTGCTGCCATCGCCACTTCCAGCGCTATTGCCACCACCACCACCAGATCTTTCATTATTATTCACATTTGTGTAAGTGGCAAAGATAAAAATGTAAATTGTTTAAAGAAATTGGGAAAAGTGGATAAACAAGTATGTATAAATGCTTGAAAAACATGCAGATTATTTGTTTTTTTCTTTAAATAATATGCAATTTATTTGTTCTCTGCCAAAATGATATATAAAAATGTTTAAATTTATTAGCAAATGTATCTGAAAATCATATGTAAAAGTATCTAATGCAGTATTTAAAAGTGTATGAAGTAATTTACAAATAATTTATTATTATCAGAAAATAAGAAGTGTCTGAAGCAATAAAAGGTGTCTGAATGAATATTAAAAAGTGTTTAAGCCAATATATAAATATTTTATTCTCTTCAAAAAATGATTGTTTAAAACAATAAAAGTGGCTAAATGAATGTTGAAAAGTGTTTAAGCAAAAATTTAAAAATGTCTAAATCCATATACAGATAATTTGTTTACCTCATAAAATAAGTGTGAATTAATAAAAAAACGTTTAAATAAATATTTAAAAGTGTTTAAAATAAAATATAAAAATGTCTAAAGGGTATATTGCAGGTAAAATATAAACTTGTCTCTTTATTAGACGGAATGCATGCTAGTCTTCCTTCAAGTTGCATCATTGTGCAACATTGTTGATTATTGCCAATCGTTGGCTTGGATCACTGCTTTTTATCGTTTCATCATCTTCTGTTGCTCATCATCCTCACAAATCGTTGTCTCAGATCTCCATTGCTTGGCTTGCAACGTCTTTGATTGCCGTTGCTGCTGTGACTCAAATCTTCGCTGACTAATGGCTCCACTTTTCACATGATCATTGTTTCATCGTCTTAGGCGATCATTGGATTCATCATTTCTCGTCATTTTCCATTGCTCATCACCATTGGATTCATGGCTAGTTGAGAGGAGATTTGAGAGCGTCTCCAATTTGGCGAGAACGAGATTTCTCAGTGGATATGGTAAAATCCAAAGATGAACTTTGGGATTCAAAAACAAACAAAAGTAATAATTTTAAATATCAACATTGAGGTAACCCTGCAAAGAGAAATGCAAAATTTTAACCGAAAATGGTGATTGGTTGCGAGAAAAACATCTTTGGGTCTTTAGCAATTGAAGTTAGTCGCTAATTAGTTGTCAGTCCATTGCCATTCGGTTGCCAGTTGACTAGTGACCAGGTTTTTGACTTGTTTCCAAAACACAAACAAAAGTAATAATTTTAAATATCAACATTGAGGTAACCCTACAAAGAGAAATGCAAAATTTTAATCGAAAATGGTGATTGGTTGGGAGAAAAACATCTTTGGGTCTTTAGCAATTGAAGTTAGTCGCTAATTAGTTGTCAGTCCATCGCCATTCGGTTGCCAGTTGACTAGTGACCAGGTTTTTGACTTTCCAAAAAACAAAAAAATGAATGACTGATGATCGAATTGCTGGTTGGAATTTTATATCCATCTTGTAGGGTAATCCAATAAGATTTATGGTTTGGACTTTGGGCAATTGATTAAAATCTTCAAAAGCAAGTAAAACAAATAAAATCAAACTAGGCAACAATTTTTGGGCATTAAAATGAAAGCTATCTTAGGGTAATGACACTTTCGAATCCTTGAATTTTTATAGGCCATAAAAAGTTATCTGATCGACTTAGATATAAACATAGCTATAAAGTGTAAATGGTAATGTATATTGGAAATATGGACACACCATTTACCAAGAAACAAAATTAGCTGCATTCAAGTGAGGGAGATACCACTTGTTGCGACGATCGGCCATCGAAACTAGCTTTTAGGAACCTGTCTGGTTCCACTTGCTTATAGGAACACAATAGTTCCTTTGGAAGAACATAATTTAAGCCATCACACATTGCTTGATGAGATCGAAAGATTCTTCAAGATCATCAGATAACTGCTGAGGATTTGAGATGACCCCTTCATCGGTTGACACTACAAGATTCATCTTTTTGGCATAGCTTACAACATGGATTGCCAAGGCTTACAGTACAAACTCAAGGTGATTAATTAAATGGCTAATAGTCTAGTGTTATTATAAAATAATTTACTATTGTTGATGTCATTGCTTTATTAGTAGTAAAACATAAGAATTATTCGCTTAATAGGTGAAGAGCTTATGAATTGAGTATAGGATCTTTTACTTGAGGTGCCTGAGCTCATAACTACATGAAGAGCTGTTAGGATTTTTCTTAATTATTTTGTGATCAATTAACGATCTGTTATATGTATTTCTTTAATGACAGGCACATTAAAACTTTGGGTTAGAGCAGAGTCTTTAACATTTAGTTTCTTATATCTAATCCAATTTCAGTTAAAACTAGTTTCTCACCTGAAAATTGAGTAACAGTTTCTAGTCACCCATTTTCCTTTTACTAAGATATTGCTTACTTAGAATTCGAGGGAGTGTGTTATCTTATATAATTGTTTTTTTTTTAAAAGAAATGGGGCAAAAATTTCAAAGGACCACCAAAAGAATCAAAGATGGTGCTTACAAGTGGTTTTGCCCCGTAAACAAAGAGAGTGATGTTGGTCACTTGATGGCCGAATAAAGTTATTACTTTCTGGGGTCTTGGTATATTCGAGATGGCTAATGTCTTCTAGCAATATTTCCCAACTGCAAAAATAATTAATCGGATAGCAAAAGACAAAAGAAAAAGAACAAAGATTTAATCAACATTATTTTTTATATACTCTGAAACAAGATGTGAAGTTTAGTTACAAGTAGATATCTACACAATTCTTATTAGTGATGTTAAAATTGAACTTGATTTGAAACCCAGACTGACCTACTTGAATCTGAATCTGACATGAACTGAGTTGATTAAAAGAGTTGATGATTCTAACCTAACTGAACTTGACCTAAACTTGAACTCGGTTTAAGTGAAACCCAAAATGACATGATGTTTGAATCCCTTTAACTTTAATTAATATGATGGGTTAACTCAAAATTGGATTGGAACCCAAATAGTCTGATCCGAGATCATCCAAGGACCAAGATCAAAATTGACCTAACTTGACCCAAACTCAAACAAACTTAACCTAACATAGTGTGAATTTGAAATTAACTCAATTTGAAATAAACTTGAACCTAAATAACTTGAGCTAAACTAGACTTATACCCAAAATTATAATAACTTGGTTAAATCCGAACCTAAATGACAGAATCCAAATATGATTTGACCAGTCAGATTGTCATCCTTACTTGAACCTCATTTAGGAACAACTTTATAATTGATGTTTTGGATAATTTATTAATAATAGAGATGAAATACTGAAACTAAAAACCAAAGTTAAGCTACTCTTAAATAGTTACTTTTAAAACTCTAACGCTAATCGCTAGTGCTAATGCAAAAAAGGACATTAATATTAAACAACAAATATCTTATACATGGTCCGCTATGCTGTTTCTTTTGCCTACAAGCTACAACACACGACTAAAGAAAGAATTTTAGCTAGTGCTAAACATGGTAGAATTGCTGGTAGAAAAAAAAAAGGCCTAAAGCCCTTTTTGCCCACTAAACTTTTCTAACTTGGACCTTTTACTCCTGGACTTCTACTCAGTTCGATTCACTTATTAAATTTTACAAATTAAGACCTGTTAACCCTTAGGTAGGTTAACTGGAGAATGTATACTAAAATAAAAATAAAAGGAGAACTGAATAACTAACTAAATCATTTGTCCAATAGTTGACCCTTATAAGCAAACAATAAGCATAAAAGCTATAGTTCTATATTTGAGATTGCTCATATTTTCCTTATCTTTGTCTATAAGTTTGTGTTAAGGTTTCTTATTGTTTGCTCACAAGTGTCAATTATTGGACAAATGATTTAGTTAGCCCTTCAATTTTCATTTTATTTTCATTTAGTACACATTCTTTATTTAATTAGATTGATGGGGTAAAAGGTCACAGTTTGTAAAGTTTAAGGGATGAGTTGAACCGAGCCAAAACCTAGGGGGTAAAAGGTTTGAGTTGGCAAAGTTCAAAGAGTAATAGGGGCTTTAGGCAAAAAAAAAGATATTATTTAACGTTGAAATTCATGCAGCTTAAAAAAACTTGATAACGATTCACTATGCACCCATACCACGAGAGGACAAAACTTAAGAACGGGCTCAGCCATGATATAAGAGAAGTTGGGTTCTAGCAAGGCCTCCTTTCTGTCTATGGACTTCTTCGACTCCTTAACATGATCTAATAGGTCATCCTTCAGGCCCATCTCGAAAGGCAAGAGCACAATATTGGCCTTGTTCCCCCATTTCACCTTCCTATTCACCCCCATCATTTTTGCTAAATTCTGTGTATATATATTTTTTGTGGTACTCAAAATCTGATATACAAGTGTATACGGTGTTTAAGAAGAGAAATGTTGGCTTATTTGAGACTTGAAAGACAATCAAACTAGACCAAATAGCATTTTTCTTAGAGTTGAGGGATAGAGTTAAACCTGGACAGTGGCCAGGAGAGGTGTCCTCTTGTACCACTTTGTTGGACGCTCAAGGACAGATCCTGTATTTTTGCATGAATATATGCTTTATTTTCTCTTGCTTAATTATACAGTCTATATACTCCCTAATTGGCTCATGAACCATGAAAAATATGACCTTTATTTTGGCCAGTTATCGAAGCTTTGCTCCGAATAGTCCCCTGATTTTATAAATTCGTGCACAGCTGGTTCTTAGGTAATGAAATTGGAAATTCAAGAGAGAGCCTGACAAAATCTATTAGGTCAATCATTGCAGTGGGGGTAATTTTTTCTTTTTTTTTTTTTTAGGGCTGAAATGAGCTGCTGTAAATGTGAGCATAAACGTTTGAAAGTTTTGGTGAAAAGTTCAATTTCATTTATGCCTAGGAGCTGGCCTGTTGGGTAAAAATTTGAACGTTTAAGGGGTTTTTAGGAATTAATTTTAACTTATGAGCCAAAAGGTCTTTCCTCTACTTCTTTTATAGGCCAATTCGAAATTTTACCCTATTACTATATTGTTTGAAATATTTCACGTTTTTAACTTAAGTTTGACATGAATTTATTAATATTATTATTTGTTAGAAGAAATTTTAAAAATATATATTTAAAAATTATAGGTCTTTATTTATTATTTATATATAATAATTTTTAATTTATATATTAAAATATTAAAAATTAAAAAAAATTATAAATTAATTATTGTGAATAATAAATATTATAAAAAACTTGAAATAAAGGGAGTATATATTATAAGCCCGAGAAGATAATTAACTTACAGGAACCCCTTTACATGAGCTAAAGTTGAAAGCCGCAAGTGCTCTAACACGAATATTTTTGGGCAGATTGTTATTCTCTCTGTTCCATCCTTCTCACTTTCACCTTTGTCTGTTCTGTCCCAATATGTACACATAATGTCGGGTATTAGTATATACGCTTTTAAACCCAGAAAATTTGCTCATATAGCTACATTTTAACATATTCTCAAAATAAAAGTAATTTGGACATAAAATTTAATATGTCCGATGTTTGAAAGGTCAAAAAGGTTGTCTCTTAAAATTCAATAATTGCACCAAGTCATTATTTTTCCGGTAACGACATTGGCCAGCGTGTTAGCGACATTTTGCCGTCGCTAGTTAGTGACGCGTACCCGTTACTAATTAGTGACTCGTACCCGTTGCTAGTTAGTGACACATTACCGTCTCTAGTTAGTGTAGTTAGTGACTCATAGCCGTCGCTAGTTAGTGACTCGCCGCCGTCGCTAGTTAGTGACGCACAGCCGTCGCTAGTTAATAACACATAACCGTCACTTGTTTGTTTATGACTTACAGCCGTCACTAATTTGTGACAGTTGACCTTCACTAATTTTTGCAAACAATTCTCAATAACTCGCTCTATCCATTTCTTAATCCTCCTACATTCATTCCAATATTGTCATCGATTTCACACAAATGCAACAACCAGGGTACTGAATTATTTTTCATTAATACAAAATATGATTAACACAATGTCATGTCATGTCATTCGACAATTAAAACACATAAGGTTACAATTTCCTTTACAAGACAAAAACTGAGCTCAAATTCCTCGTACCGCAGGATCGAGCAAAATATTCTTCACGCAAGATCATGAAAACAACAGTGAACAACTTGGGTGCCCAAATTCCTCTCCTTGCTGGTCAATTGATTCAACTTCTTGGCAAACACTCCACTGTACCATCCCAAAATGTTTCAATTCAAACCAACACTGTCCTTTCTTAAATATTTCATTGGGGCTTGTATCTGTTGCAGAAGATCCTGTAAAGAGAAACAATTTAAGAAAATGAAATTTGTAATGACCTAAATGATATGGCAGCTCATAAAATACACAGCATCCATTTACCTGCTTTGGTTTTCAGAAGTCCAAGTGTCAAACAATATCAGCAAAGATGAGAGACACAACCACTTAAACATATAAAACATATAGCTAACTACTGCACAAGAATGTAATGCTGTTATTGCCTTTTTTGTGTATGTAATAAAATTCATGGATATTGGACATTCCTTCAAACAACCATTGCAATGAACAACTTGGGTGCCCAAATTCATTAACATATGAGTTCAGCAATTCGTCACCTAGTTTTCAACAAAACTTCAGCAGCTTCAGTAGTTGATCAAGTAATACATGCTTTCATTATGTCTTTTCCAAAGCTTAGTTTTACAGTTAAGATGTAACTAATTTACAAAGTAATGGTAGCATGCCACCTGATACATGGATGTTTAATTCTCCATAGCATGACTAATTTTCATTTCAATAACTAAACCTTTTTCTTCAATGGTTAGTCAAAATTTATTCATTGACACAAAGAGATAAAAACCAAAGAGAACAAACTCTTGAATGCAAGCAGCCAGGAAAAAAAAACAAAGATGACATGTAATAAAGTACTTAACCTGCACTAAGATTCGTCAGGAAGGGTACCTTCCCTCCACAGAAAAAACAACTAAAACTGAAGTGTTAACAAGAAACGAAAAAATAATCTTCAGGAAGCTAATCATACCTATTAATCGCTCTAAGGCCAAGTCTATCCTTATCCGAAACAACTGAACTCTCTCTACTATCATTAATGAGGCTGTTGTCCATCTCGGTCCTCCTACTGTTGAACAAGTAGATGCATGACATTCACACAGCTGATTTATGGAAGACAAGACAAAAAATGAAAAGAAATAGTTGTATAATGAAAGCTGAGAGATACCTTTTTATATTTGCTCTTAAATTCAAATATTTTCAGAAGCCAATCTACATTTAAAACCTTGTTATTTTAATATAGAGAGCTTTTATATTTCTTTTTACACAGAGAGAGAGATCAGGAGGGGCTTAATAGGATCCACAATCAGGCATAAAATGCTCTTAAAACTGGAGCAACATGGATGTCTTACAGACCAAGGTTAGTTCTAAATCCATCCATGTACACAAAAGCGTTATTGGGGATCAGATTAAGCCCAATCAATATGTAGCAAGTGCACTCATGAATGACAAAGGAATTAGTGAACATAATAAAAATGGTATAAGTTCCTTTTCTTACCATAAAAATAAAATAAAATGGTATAAGAATTTTGAAAGCATGCCATTCATGGATGCCAACATTCGACTAAATCCCAATCTAATTATTAAATGAGAAACTCAAGTAATAAGTTAATGGCAATCTAAAAAGTGTTAGAATTTCATAGAGTTAGATTCCTATTCATGTTAATGGCAATCTAAAGCCTCATTGAATATCTTCACACGTTCCCTGTAACTATTCCTTTTTAATAATCTAGCTCAAAGCAAAACTTGGAAGTTATGAAAAACTACCTGGCCTTGACAGCACTTCCACGAAGCCCACTCCTAAATTGCTTGATTTCCTCTGCTGAGTGAGATAATGGCTCCTTGGCTCTCATCAAACCAGGAGAATAATCATATGTAATGCCAAGAGCAGCATTGATCTTGCGCTTATAGTCTCCTTGGCGATTGGACTTATGATCAGCAGCTATGAACTTAGGGTCAAAGCGTAAGCATTGGAAGAAGCTAGATACATCTCCATGTGCAATTGAAGAATTGCTTCTTGACGTGCTTGGAACAGAAGCCATAACTGGATTCTCCATACCCTCTCGAAAGCTAGCTGATCTGTTCAACAGTGCAGATAAGCTGGATCCACGTTGTCCAGTGTGGTACATAGGCCTGTCTGGACTACCAGAAGGGAAATCAAACTTCCTATTTTCCATTGCATTGCATCACAAACTTGTCCATCTCTTGTGTCAAAGGCCAAATAAATACAATGGTGCCATATGGAACGGTAGCAGAAAAGTGCAAAAGGCCATATTTAGAACTCCTGACACTAAAATAAACACCTGTAAAGTATAATTGCCAAAAGGTTAATCTAAAAAAAAATTTCCAATGCAAGATATGTTGGAGATTAATACTTGAACCCAATAGTATACATAGACACAAACACACGCATGCACACACATGTATCTGTGTGTGTTTGTCTGTATTGGTGTTTCTCAAACTGGTTTCAGAAGCATAAATATTCTTCATATTGAATCACAAGACTCAGAACTCTATCTGTGAAAGTGGGCTAAAAGGATGTGGCATATCGTTGCAACCTTTTTTTTTTAATGTTCCCATTACGAAGCCAACATGAATTTTACTTAAGTCGCTCTAAAACATCAGAACATTGAGGTTGGTGGAAAAAATAAAGAGATTGAACTGAAACTAAAATTTTCCTAGTCAATCATCTGGCTTTGAATGCCATGGTAACTGATCAGATATAATGAAAGTAAACAGGCTTTGTCCAGCAGAAAACATCCATTATTCATCACCATATAATTAAAGTTAACAAATCCACTCATCATGAGTTTTGCTGATGAATATCTAGCTTCCATTAAATATGTTAATCTAATTCAAGAATTCAATTCATAAAAATGATAAATAATCCTATAATTCAATTCTGATCGATTCTGGAGATCATGCTGCAAAAACAGCACCACTCATTTGTTATTCTCTCTTCTGGGTGGGGTGAGAGTGAGACATCAAACCGACTACCTTTCCCATTTATCCTGAATGTCACCAGTAGTTCTCCAGCTATTTCCCATTGATGCTCCCCAGAGAGCCAGATGAGTATCTCCCCTACAAGGAAAAACAAGAAGAAATAACCACTCAAGAAAAAAGAAGCTAATCTGCAAATCCACAGAACCATATCATATCACTGGTGGATTACCATTCGCATATAGACAGGAAGATGGGACGTCCAGTATCCATTATAGCGCGGGTCATTGCTGGATATCTACATGGCAAGCAAAAGCAAATTGACCAGTGCAGTTAGACTATTAGTATATTTCTAAAGTGGTGCTAGTGGTTCTATAATTCAAGAATAACAAATGAGTGGTGCTAGTGGTTGAGACATACTGTTGCTAGGCATTCATGAAACCAACAAAATCCTTGCCAAGCTGCTCTTTCAAGAAGTAGCATACCAAATTAGGCATATGTCAACTCCATTTTGTATATGGTTCACCTACCAAATGAGATCATTAGCACTGACTTATGGATGGAAAAGAATGGCTAAACTTAAACACAGGCTATAGAAGCATGCTAGTTAAACAGAGACAACCCAAGGCACATGAGCTTTCTAGTAATAATAGACCTCAGTATGAGATTGCAGTCACAAGTACACAGCATAATCAAAACCAGGAAAGGGCAAGAATCTGAGCTCATCAATCGCATTTAAAAAGCACTGAGATGAGTGACAAATATTCGCGTCTACTGTGCACATAAGAAGAAAAATATTCAGTGCTCAGCTATCACCATCTCAGGGAAGATAAGTATAAAAACGACCTTCTGACTGAAGCAAATAAATTGCTTTGCATATTAATCACATAACGGTCTGCACAATTCCTACACTCTAAGCAAACCCGGAGAGGTCGGATTCAGTCGCTGACTTCCCCATCACCCACCAGTCCACCACGTCGAGGCCGAGACTCCCTAACCATTCCAAAGTCTGTTGTGTTTGGCTTTAAAGAGCAGCAGAAATTCAAAGAGCAAACTCCAAAATTGAAGAACAATAACAGTACGCGTCTAAAGAAAAAGCACGCATAAGGGGCCAAAGCAAGGTCAGCCATACAATAATCGTAGACACGTCTGAATCAGAGACCCAACAGCAGCAAAAAAAAAAATCAGAGGCAAGAAATTCTGGGCATTATTGCTACTGTCATGAATTGCAGAACAACAAAAGAAAAATTAATTGATTATAAGACTAAAAAACCACTTACTCTTGTCAATTCTTCCATTGGCTTCCTTCTCCTGTTTCTTTCCCTCGCTGAATTGCCCTACGTTTCCCTGGATTCATTACTTCTTTATAGAACCCATACTGGCACGAAAATCTGTCAATCTCCCGCTTTGATTACTGAAATTTCTCATGGGTATTTTGGAGAAGATGGGCTCTTAACGCCGTCCTCGCTGAAGGAACGCTGGGGGGAGAAGCGTCGTGCGTTTAGCTGTTCGACGAATTCGGCGTTCTCAGATTAGCGTCCGCGGAAGGCTCGTGGAACGGGAAACAAACAAGCGGTGGAGAGACTTCAGCGATTTCTACAGCGTGTAAGTTGGAAAACGTGGATGCCAGACGGGGAAAAAAGAGAATGAAAGATAATTTTAAGCGACGGCTTCCGGTCGCTTAAAGCTAGCGACTTCCGGCCCTCGCTAGTTGTTAACATATTAATTCACAATGTTATAATAAAATATTAATGAATGGTTAAGCCTCATATGACAATAAACTAATTTAAATAAATTTAATTTTTATTAAATTAAATTTTTTTTAATTACTAATTTTTTTTTATTAAATTTAGTGACTATTAAACGTCACTAAATTTAGCGACGGTAAACCATCATTAAATTTAGTGACGGCTAAACGTCACTAAATTAGCGAAGGGAACCAGTCACTAAATTTAGCGACGGCTAACCGTCACTAAATTAGCGACAGCAAACCATCACTAAAATTTAGCAATTCATAACCCCAACTAAACTTTTATCCGACTTTAAGGTACACATCTCCACTACATTACATATATTAAAAAAAAAATTATTTATGTTAAAAGAGATGACAATTTAGCATAAAAAATGACTAACACATGAGAAGTATTACTATTTTTTTGGATTTGTTAAGTTTAGTGACGGCTAACCGTCACTAAATTAGCGAAGGTAAGCCGTCACTAAATCTAGCGATGGTTAACCGTCATTAAATTAGTGACGGCTGGCTAACCGTCACTAAATTAGCGAAGGTAAGCCGTCATTAAATCTAGCGACGGTTAACCGTCACTAAATTAGTGACGGCAAGCAATCACTAAATCTAGCGACGGTTAACCGTCACTAAATTAGTGACGGCAAGCCGTCACTAAATCTAGTGACTGCTAACTGTTACTAAAATAGCGACGGTACGCCGTCACTAAAATTTAGTGACTAACAGCTGTCGCTAAAATTTCACCGGACTCTTAACGACATCAAGCCGTCACTAAAATTTAGCAACTCATTACCCCCACTAAACTTTTATCCGACTTTAAGATGCACATCTCCACTACATTACATATATTCAAAAATAATTATTTATGTTAAAAGAGATGACAATTTAGCATAAAAAATGACTAACACATGAGAACTAATATTATTTTTTGGGATTTTGTGAAGTTTAGCGACGGCTAACCGTCACTAAATTAGTGACGGTAAGCCATCACTAATTTTAGCGACGGCTAACCGTCACTAATTTTAGCGACGGCTAACCGTCATTAAATTAGCGACGGTACGCCGTCACTAATTTTAGCGACGGCTAACCATCACTAAATTAGCGATGGTACGCCGTCACTAAAATTTAGTGACTGATAGTCGTCGCTAAAATTTCACCGGACTCTTAGCGACATCAAGCCGTTACTAAAATTTAGCAACTCATTAGCCCCACTAAACTTTTATCCGACTTTAAGGTGCACATCTCCACTACATTACATATATTCAAAAATAATTATCTATGTTAAAAGAGATGACAATTTAGCATAAAAAATGACTAACACATGAGAACTAATATTAGTTTTTGGGATTTTGTGAAGTTTAGCGATGGCTAATTGTCACTAAATTAGCGAAGGTAAGCTGTCAACCGTCGCTAAATTAGCGACAGCTAACCGTTACTAAATTAGCGACGGTACGCCGTCACTAAAATTTAGCAACTCATTACCCCCACTAAACTTTTATCCGATTTTAAGGTACACATCTCCACTACATTACATATATTAAAAAATAATTATTTATGTTAAAAGAGATGACAATTTAGTATAAAAAATGACTAACACATGAGAACTAATATTATTTTTTGGGATTTTGTGAAGTTTAGCGACGGCTAACCGTCACTAAATTAGTGAAGGTAAGCCGTCACTAAATTTAGCGACGGCTAACCATCACTAAATTAGCAACGGTAAGCCGTCACTAATTTTAGCGATGGCTAATCGTCACTAAATTAACGACGGTACGCCGTCACTAAAATTTCACCGGACTCTTAGCGACATCAAGCCGTCACTAAAATTTAGCAACTCATTACCCCAACTAAACTTTTATCCGACTTTAAGGTGCACATCTCCACTACATTACATATATTTAAAAATAATTATTTATGTTAAAAGAGATGACAATTTAGCAGAAAAAATGACTAACACATGAGAACTAATATTATTTTTTTGGATTTTGTGAAGTTTAGGGACGGCTAACCGTCACTAAATTAGCGAAAGTAAGTCGTCACTAAATTTAGCGACGGCTAACCGTCATTAAATTAGCGACGGTAAGTCGTCACTAATTTTAGCGATGGTTAACCGTGACTAAATTAGTAATGACAAGCCGTCACTAATTTTAGCGACTGCTAACTGTCACTAAATTAACGACGGTAAGCCGTCACTAAAATTTAGCGACTGACAGACGTCGCTAAAATTTTACCGGACTGTTAGCGACTATTTACCGTTGCTAATTAGTAACGGTTTTTAGCCGTCGCTAAATAACGTTTTTCTAGTAGTGTTAAGATGTGCCAATTTGGTCTATCAAGATTTTTAAACGTCTAATTTGAAGTCTTTTCTTTTTCAAAGGTTTCGTCCATTACATTTGGCATCTATAGACTTTTTTTTGACAAAGTAGTGTAAAGTAAATAATTTACTTGCCAAGTAGGACAAGAAAAAAAAAACAGAAGAAAAGAACGAAAAACAAAACCAACTTTCATGACAGTGCTTTTCAGTAGTCACAATTATGAGATTCTATCTTCAGCTCTTTGATATAATGGTTAAAAAGCAAAGGAATATGGACAGTAAGTTAGAGATTCGAACTCTAGCATTCCCACTCATTAATATAATATTTTAATGTCAATTCTGGCACCCTTAAAGTCTTAAAAAAACGGGCATTATCCTATTTTCCTTGTATAGATTCTTTTGATTAAAAAATTAAAAAAATATGAGATTTTCACATCACGGAGGTTAGTAATTACGATTCCTGATGATTGTTGGCTGCAAATTAGTAAATTTTTTGTTAAGCTCAAGTGCAACTAGACTCCAATCAGTTTAAACTTTGCAAAAAGTATTTATCATGTGCACAACAACATATCTACAATTTTTTTGTAATAAAGCTTATAATCTATTTTATTGTATAATATTCCCTACATCCCATATTCTTTGCAACATTTACTTTGCAGTAATTAAACTATAATTTTTTATTTTTAACATTTTAGTAAATAAATAAAGAACTTTTATATAAAAATGATAAATCAAGGCATATAGTTTCTAAACATATATTTTTTTAATTTTATTGAATAAATGATAATATGAATAAATTTAAATCAAATTAATCAAAAAAGTCAAATGATGCAAATAATATGGGACGAAGGGAGTAGTAATTTTTTTGAAAAAGTAATTTTTGAAATTAATTTTTTGGATGTTTTAAATAAAATCCTAAATTAGACATCAGTTTAATTGGATTTTAATGTACTAATAAAAAATAAATTTAATAATTTATCTTTATTTTACTTGTTATTAAATCAATGTAATTTTGTAACAGTAAGGGCCGTTTGAAAAAAATTCAATATTTATCAAAGAAATTGAAAATTGAGGGGTCCCTGCATTGTACGTTCATCCTCCCATGCAGATGCATGCATAAATTTCGTTTTTATAAAATTTGTTATTCACCCTGTTCCAACAAAAAAGATAAGTTATTTCTCTTTTTTAAAATTTTTAATATCTAATTTAATTTTCCACCTTCATTTAAACTTACTCCGCATAAAGTTTTAAATTTTTTTTTTCTTATCCTCATTTAAAATCTCATTACACAATATTCAAAATGATTTTTTTTTAATTTTAGCATCAAAAGTAAAAATGAAAAGAAATATAAATTACACGTATTTTAATCTCCATGAAAAAAATGCATCATCCGGGATGGAACCTTAACTATTTATAGCAACTAATTCATGATTTTCTTTCTTTCAAAATTTCTTATAGAAAAATATCAACTTTTCTTATGGAAATGGAACCTTAAAAATTCTAGTTTATAAATGTAATTTTTTTTAATTTTTTTACAATACAAATTAATATGAATATACTTAAGTTAAATTTTGTTCAAATTAAAAAAGAAAAATAGTCAACCTTAATTTTCGGAATGGATGGAGTATATAATTAGTCCATACTCATAATCGTATACTTCGACATATAAAAATGGGACTCACCATATTTTCTGAAGAGATACCTAGACAAGCCAACATGTGTTAGTACAGTCATCTCATCATTAATTCTCTAAAACAAAAACTAAATCAGACCATATATTCATGTAATTAAGATCATATAAGTTCGTAACCATCAATCTTCATTATAAGATCAAGTTTCTTACCACTCCCAGGACGTTCTTCACCATCTTAACATCATCAAGTGCAATAGTCTTATGATCAAAACGACATCGTTTCAATCGAGTTGTGCATGGACTATTACTTCTGAGAGGCGTTTCTGAGTCCTCTACCCATAATATTGTTGCTATAAACATGGTGCAATTGACAAGCGTGTTGAGCAACACAAACCAAACCCTTGTCAGCCAAAGATGGAGCAAGAACGCCGGAAAATCAGCATTATTATGGCGATGAGATTCGGTTTTCTTCACCACCGGGCAAAGCGTTGGAATCTGAATCCTTGCTAGTGAGGGAAAGGAAGAGCGACATAAGCGAAATGCCGTCACCAAGAAACTGGTGGAGGTGGAGGATTGTGGTGGATTCGGCATCCTTGGAGGTTTTAAGGTTTAGAATGTGCCACTCCCACATTGGCTTATAGACATGTCAATGCCGGTCTTAGTTAGGCGGGAGATATAATTGTCGACAACTTTTTCTGGCAAGTCGGCGTTGAGGTCGAGAGTTGGGACGATGATATGATTGTTGATGTCCACTTTTCTGCTTCCCTAGCTCTATTGTCCTTAAACTGTTACCTTGAAAAAAAAGGTGGATGATCAATTATACATTTAGATGGAGCTTTCTACAATACCTACCTCCGAAAACGGGATAATCATGCCCCCCCAATTTTAACCGTTGATCTTTAGTTAGTGAAGAAAACGCAAACCGTCTGACTGGGGTGACAGGTGAGGGAGGGGAAGAAAAAAAAGTGATAAAAAATTTAAAAATATAATAAATATTTTTTTAATGTAAAAAAAAAGTGATGAAATTTAAAAAAGTGATAAATGTTAAAAAAATTGGTAATATTTTTTAAAAATCTATTAAATATCAAAAAAGTGATAAATAATTATAAAATGCAATAAATAATTTTAAAAAATGATTAAATAAAAAAAAGATACAAAAAATTAAAATATTGAAATATTTTTCAAAAAAAGTGATTAAACTAAAAAAAGAAAATAAATATAAAAAAAGAAATAAAAAAATGATAAATTTTTAAAAAATTATCTGTGTAACTGAATAATATACTTAATAAAATAATTTTTTGTACATATGTCAATGATTCTCAAAATATAAAATCTATGTATATTGATCAAGTTAGTAAAAAAAATATTTATTGCATTTTAGAATTCTTATCACTTTTTTTTTGTTTTTAATCACTTTTTAAAAATATTTCCCATTTTTTAACATTTACCACGTTTGTTTATATTTTATCACTTTTTCATATTTAATCACCTTTTGTAGTTCTAATCGCTTTTTATTTATTTAATTGATTTTCTAAAAAAAAAATGTTTGTTTTTTTAATTTTGTTATCTCTTTTTTTATTTAATCAATTTTTAAAATTATTTATTGTATTTTAAAATTATTTACCACTTTTTCAGTTTTTATTTACCTTTTAAAAATATTTACCAATTTTTTAACATTTTCTTTATTTTATCACTTTTTTATATATTTAATCACCTTTTTTAAAAATTGCATCTGTTTTTTTTACATTTAATCGCTTTTTCTTACATTCACGAAGTTACCTTCGTTGTGACCGGGTAACTTTGAAGGTAACATAAAAATTAAAATAGAAAACAAACAAAACACACCGTATCATCAAAATTATTTAAAAAGGGTCAACACTTTTTTTTTAATCAATTTTTTAAATTATTTATTGTATTTTAGAATTATTTATCATTTTTTTTTGTTTTTAATAGCTTTTTTGAATAAATTATCATTTTTTTTAGTTTTAATCACTTTTTTTTTTACTTTTTTGAAAAAAAAAATTACTGTTTTTTAGTTTTATATCGATTTGAAAAAAAAATTAGCATTTGGAAAAAAATAAAAGCATTTAGAGAAAAAAACAAGCGTTTGGAAAAAAAATGATTAAAAATTTTAAAAAGATAAAAAATGGGATTAAATATAAGAAAAAAAAGGTATTAAAAAGTGGAAAAAGCGCTTGGAAAAAAAAAGCATTTGGAGAAAAAAAAAGCGTTACGAAAAAAATATTAAAAATTTTAAAAAAACGTTTAAAAATTAAAAAAAGTGATTAAAAATTCAAAAAAGTGATTAAAAATTTAAAAAAGCGATTAAAAATTCAGAAAAGCGATTAGAAATTCAAAGAAGCGATTAAAAATTCAGAAACAAGATTAAAAATTTAGAAAAGTGATTAAAAATTCAGAAAAGCGATTAAAAATTGTAAAAAATGATTAAAAATTTTAAAAAGTGATTAAAAATTAAAAAAATGGATTAAAAATGTTATTAAATATATAAAAATTAAAAAAGAAAAAAAAAAAAAGTAAAAAAAAGCGTTTGGGGAAAAAAAACGTTTGGAGAAAAAAAAAAGTGTTTGGAATGAAAAAAAGCGATTAAAAATGAAAAAAGTGAGAAAAAAGTAAAAAAAGCATTTGGAAAACAAAAAAAGTGATTCAAAATTAAAAAATGCTTAAATTAAAAAAAGTGAATGAAATTAGAAACAAAGCGCTTAGTAATGGGGAAACTGAAAAAATATAAAAAAAGTGATTACATATATAAAAATTGATAAAATATAAATAAAAAATTTTATGAATGCTTAAACATTCATACCAAGCCTATACAATTCCCTAAATATAAAAAAACGGGACTGAAAAAAGAAGGAGCAAAATAACATAAAAAAATTAGAAAATATAATAAAAAAGTGATTAAAAATAAAAAAGTAATTAAAATTGATAAAAGGGGAAATAATTCTTAAAAGAATTAGCAAATACAAAAAAAAATGATTAAATATTTCCCATCTTTTAATATTTATCAAGTTGGTTTATATTTTATACTTTTTTCATATTTAATAACTTTTTGTAGTTTTAATCGATTTTTATTTATTTCATTGATTTTCTAAAAAAATGTTTCCTTTTTTTAGTTTTTTATCACCTTTCTTATTTAATAAAATTTTTAAATTATTTATTGCATTTTAAAATTATTTATCACTTTTTCAGTTTTTATTTGCCTTTTAATAATATTTACCAATTTTTTAACATTTATCACATTTTCTTTATTTTATTACTTTTTTTCTACATTTAATCGCCTTTTTTTACATTTAATCGTTTTTTGTTACATTTTATCGCTGAAGGTAAACTAAAAAGTAACCGAATCACGTTGAAGGTAACTTGGGTGTGACCGGGTCACATTTAAGGTAACTTAAAAATGTGACCGGGTCACGTTGAAGGTACCTTAGTTCTAACCGGGTCACTTTGAAGGTAGCCTAAAAATTTGACCGGGTCACCTCGAAGATACCTTCGGTGAGACCGGGTCACTTTGAAGGTAACCTAAAAATATGACCGGGTCACCTCCAAGGTACCTTCATTGTGACCAGGTCACTTTGAAGGTAACCTAAAAATGTGACCGGGTTACGTCGAAGGTACCTTTGTTGTAACCCGGTCACTTTGAAGATAACCTAAAAATGTGACCGGGTCACGTTGAAGGTACCTTCATTGTGACCGGGTCACGTTGAAGGTAACCTAAAAATGTGACCGGGTCACGTGGAAGGTACCTTCGTTGTGACCGAGTCACTGTGAAGGTAACCTAAAAATGTGACCGGGTCACCTCGAAGGTACCTTCATTGTAACCGGATCACTTTGAAGGTAACCTAAAAATGTGACCGGATCACCTCGAAGGTATCTTCATTGTGACCAGGTCACTTTGAAGGTAACCTAAAAATGTGACCGGGTCACGTTGAAGGTACCTTCGTTGTGACTGGGTCACTTTGAAGGTAACCTAAATATGTGACCGGGTCACATTGAAGGTAGCCTAAAAATGTAACTGGGTCACATCGAAGGTTACCTTAAAAGTGACCCGGTCATAATGAAGGTACCTTCCACGTGACCTGGTCACATATTTAGGTTACCTTCAAAGTGACCCGGTCACAACGAAGGTACCTTCAATGTGACCCGGTCACATATTTAGGTTACCTTCAAAGTGACCCGGTCACAACAAAGGTACCTTCAACGTGACCTGGTCACATTTTTAGGTTACCTTCAAAGTGACCCGATCACACCGAAGGTACCTTCGTTGCGACCCGGTCATATTTGTAGGTTACCTTCAAAGCAACCCGGTCACAATGAAGGTACCTTCAACGTGACCCGGTCACATTTTTAGGTTACCTTCAAAGTGACCCGGTCACACCGAAGGTACCTTCAACGCGACCCGGTCACAACGAAGGTACCTTCAAGGTGACCCGGTCACTTTTTTAAGTTATCTTCAAACTGACCTGGTCATAACGAAGGTACCTTCGATGTAACCTAGTTACATTTTTAGGTTACCTTCAAAGTGACCGGGTCACGTCTAAGTTACCTTGAACGTGACCCGGTAACAACGAAGGTAACTTAAGCGATAAACGGTAAGAAAAAGCGATTAAATGTAAAAAAAAAAGTGATAAAATTAAAAAAAAAAGCGATTAAATGTATAGAAAAGCGATAAAATTAAGAAAATGTGATAAATATTAAAAAAATTGACAAATATTTTTAAAAGGCAAATAAAAAATTATTTATTACATTTTATAATTATTTATCACTTTTTAAAAAAATTTACCAATTTTTTAACATTTCTCACTTTTTTAAATTTTATCACTTTTTTTTACGGTTAATCATTTTTTAAAATAAATTTCACTTTTTAAACTTTTTTTTACTTTTTAGAAATATTTATTGTATTTTAAAATTTTTTATCACTTTTTTTCTTTCTTCTCCCTCACCTGTTATCCCAGTAACACGGTTTCCCATTTCTCTACCAAGCCGAGATCAACGGTTACGATTGGGGGGGCATGGTTACCCCATTTTCGGGGGTGGGTATTGTAGAATCTTCCCATTTAGATGCTTGGTAGTAAGTACTGAAATAAATATCGTGGTATATTGCTTATTGCGGGTACGTGGTATAAATGTTTTTGTATTTTTTCATTTTACCACACGGTATATTTTGGTATTTTACGGTATATCGCACATCGTGTACTTTTTGTATGTATTGTGTCTAAAAATCGTTGTATACCACAAATGCCACGTGGTACGTACCGTGGTATTTTATTTTCTCAGATATTTTTTTATATCAAAATATCATAAAAATATAAAACATTAAAATATAAATAATACACATATCATAAAATAAAATAAGCATTTAATTTTAATTTCTTAATTAATATAAAATATTAATGAATGATATTATTTATATTTGTAGTATATGCACAATTAAGGGATGCATGGTCAGCTGGTCACAGACTTGCAGCTTTTGCTTCTATCTCCTGTTTTTTTTTTTAATTTATAGTTACTTTTTGTACTTTTTTATATGACGTGAGATGAATATGTTGCTTTTGCAGAACAAGCTAGGAAAGAAGCGTCATACTTTGAGCTACCTTGGAACTTAATGTGATATTAGAAAATGTATTGTTATTATTAAAATATTTTTTTCTCTTATATCAGTAAATTAGTTTTTTTAGTGTTATTTATTTTGTTCCATATATAGCATTTTTTTATGTTTTTTGTATTAAAAAAATATCTTCTATCATATATATTTTATTTATATTTGAAAAATTATGATCAGAAAAATTAGAATACATATAAAATGTGTAAAAATAAATTATTAAACAAATTATATCATCTAAAAATAATATTCTAACATTTATTTTTTGTGGTTACGGTAACAGTATGGGGCACGGTATACCATACTGTATACCTTAAAAATTCAGGGTGCTGTATACCTAACGGTAAGGGTATTTAACACCTTGGTTGTAAGAAAACAAAAATGTAAACTTAGGTTAGAGAATTTGTAAACTAATTTAATGGTAACGATTTATGCTTTTGAATTTGAGGTAAAGAGATTGAAATCTGCTTCACCAATATTAATTAGGATACTTGAGAGAAGGAAGAGGCACCATGAGCTTGCCTCAAGTATCCTAATTAATATTGGTTAAGAGTAGTCTAACGGCTATTAGAAGATTTCCAAGCCTTTTCCTAGTTAATCGGCAAAATTATTTGTATCCTATGTTTGAGGTTTTTTTATATCCAAAGTTTGAGGTTAAGAGTAGGTTAAGATCAAGGATATATATAAGCTTGGATCCAAATTTACAAAGGCGCCAGTGGCGTACGTAGAGAGGGGTGCCAACAATTTTTTAAAAACTAAATTATTAGGTATATTGGTAAAAATATATTTATAAAAAAAGATACTAATGTTATCAAATTTATTTATTTTATTTATCAATATTCATATAGAAATTTTTTTTATTCCCAACAATATTGGAGTAATTTATTTGTAACATAACAAGTAAAGATTGATTCAACTTAACTTTTATATAGAACAAAATGTTCTCAAATAATATTTTTTTGAAATATGCATAAAAATGCCTCAATTAAAGGATTAGTTTAACCACTTAGATGTCATATTTATTTCTTGATTAATAGAAAAACATATAAGATAAATCTTTTGCACCACATTCTATATTTTTCACTTATATTTTTAAAGAACTTCTATGTCATAGTTTATTATCACATTGTTATGATATTAGCGCACTACTATATATTATTTTTCTAATTAAATTTTTTTTTGTGGTTGTAACTATTTTTCTATATAGCAAACATTATAAAAAGTATCTGCTACAAATTTAATACTATTCCAATGATATAAAATCATCACATATTATTATTAGGTAAATTGCACAAGAAGTCCATAACCTTTATTTCTTGTTGTAAACCCACCTCAAACTTACTTTCATACGCTTGATGATTTCCAACTTCTGTTGAGAATTGTAGATTGACTCATTTTGTTATATTTCATAAAATTTTTAAAAAATTTCATCACCATTCTATAAAAAATTTTCCATAATCATAAGCTCAATCTCTTCATCAACTCCCCTAAAAAAATACAAGACTTTTTTCCTTTATTGATAGATAAACCAGTTGTCTTAGAAAAAATATCTTAATAGTATCTGATTATTTTAGTAGCATTGACATTTGCTTTATCAAACATTATAACATCACCCATAAATAAGAAGAAAGACAACTTAATCCTTTACATTTTAGATGGTATCCTATATAATTTTCATCAAGTATTTCACAGATGACTCTTGATAAATAATCCATGGCCAACACAAATAATAAGGGAGAAAAAGGGTTCTCATGCCTCAATTCTCTTTTCCCTTTAAAATAATTACACATTCACCGATTCAATATAATTAACAAGTAAGGAGATTCAACATAGGCCATGTTCTATTCAACCCATTCAGGAAGAAACTTAAGCTTAGCTAAGAACTATTTCAAAAAGCTTTAATCAAACATATCATAAGCTTTTCTCAAGTCAATTTTCAACCACATTCTAGGCATAATACCTTTCCAGTTATAGGCTTGATAAATTGATGACATATCCAAATATTATCAACAATGCGTCTCTTTTTAATAAAAGCCCCTTGACTTTCATAAACAATATCAAGCAATAACTTTTGAAGTCTAGTGGCCAAGAGTTTGGAAATAGTTTTATAAAAAATAGATCAATAAGCAATAGGTTGAAAGTCATTAGCAGAAGAAACATGTGCATGTTTTAGAACCAGAGGTTTCACAATGACTAAGAAAGTAAAAAATAGCCATAGACATGTTTTCACCAACATCTCAATCATAATGGAAGAAGGCAGTAATGTGCCCATTATGTCCTGGAGCTTTATTAGCGTTAATCCCCTTAATAGCAGCCATGATCTTCTTCTTTGGTCACCTTCTGCCCCAAATTGTTGCAATGGCAATCAGTCAACCTAAGGCCTTTAGAAACAATATTGTCATTGGCAACTTTGTGGTTAGAAACACTAAGAATATTATATGTAGTATATACATTTTGACCGAATCAAAATTCTTTGTGAATTGGTGATTCATATGTTAAAACTCACATTTATTGTGAGAATGATTGTTCAAAAAGACATATGTGTCTATAGTGAACAAACTTCAAGTTTGAAGATGAAAAGTTGGTAATGCGAGACTTTTTAGTAAAAAATACATATTAGTTGTGTAATATGTATTTAGTTTAAGAGAATGTGTTCCTCTTAAATTCTTTGTATAAATCTCGTTTGCCATGTAAATTTTTCCTATACATGATGATTTATCTTAGTGATAATAATAATAATGCATTGTTTCTTGAATTATGGCCATATAGTCTTAGTAACTAATTTTTTCATCAATTTTAGTAAGTTTTTTTCACTTGGATATCAAAAGTGATATTCTGATAATGTACATTTAGGCTAAGAAAAAATACTAATGTGTCATAAGTGATTCACTTAGTTCTTTTTTTTATAAAGTGGCCTTACAACTTACAAATGTATTTATTTTGCATATGTGCAAAGTAACTATGATTGGCCATGTTTTGAGAATGTTTCAATTAGCATGTCTTTTAGGCAATTTACTTAGAATCTTTCGAGGTTTAATGAACATCAAGTCTAGATTATGTTCTAGATATAATCATTTAAATTTCACTTCATACTATCAATCATAAAAATGTTCCTTGGAATAGGTTTTGAGTTTATACGATCTAATGCATAAGGAGCATTGGATACAACCTATTTTGTATAGGAATTATTAAGACCGATGGTAAATATGTTGCTACCATCATTTCTTGAACATAAAGAGGTTGGTCATCAAAATTATTGTGATTATGGTTATGGTGGTTAGATTGATGATCTCCATCGAGAAATGGGTCTAGAATCCGAGAACTTAATGCCCTTCAAATGCCAAAATGATCATGCAAATGTGCAAAATTAAGATGTTTTTTTCTTATTAGTTTATCTTGAGATGTTCAAGTAGATAACTATATCATAAAGAAAAATTGTTGATATTGGTTGAGAGGGAAGCACACTTAGTATTGTCTTAATATAGATGAACCAAGTAATGTCTAAAATTGACATTATGCATTTTGATGACAGTTTTGTGCTTGATTCTCAACATTTTGGTAAAACGTGAATATTAACTTGATTGATCATGTATTCATGATTTGATCATGAGTATGAAGTAATTATCAATAAGATTCAAGTAGTGTATTTATGGTTATCAAGGTAGCCAATCCATGCACAAACATCAACTTAGTTGGAAAGCATTAACAAGAATTATGTATTCTTTATGAACAAGAAATATTCTAATTTGAGTATCTTCTATTGTGGAGAATATCTTGTTCATAGTCATTCACAAAGTTAGAATGAAATGTATTCCAATGTTAGTTGAGGTTATACTTACTGCGATATGGTTAAATAACCTCTTTTAACAAACTTTAACATTCAAAGGGTTGTAAAAGTTTGATTTCAATGTCATTGCCACTCTTGTAGTATGTAAGTACCAAGAGGAAGAAAATATGTCTTCCTAGGCAACAAATTAACATTTTAAAAAGAATGTTAATTGATATGAAATCTGTAGAGGACCATAATATTGAATCTTGAAAAGATGTCATCTTGGTTAAGTTTTAAGAGGCTAGTGATTATGAATGTTCATTTTAGTTTTCTTATTTGGACACCTTAATATACGTAGAGCTTATGAATTTTTTCTTTTGAGAAGAAATGGTCCAATGCTCACTACGATATTTGATTCTTTTATGTTCTTGATTCTTCAGTATCTTTTCAAAGCCATATGTTGGAAAATTTAATAGATTTTGTATCTAGTATAAGTGCAAGATCAAGGTGATCAAGAAATGAGTTTAGGGCATGAGGTTATGCACCTCATATTGAATCCATTGATTTGTCATAAGTGCTAAATCAATTGAATTTTCATAAGTGAAAATGGCTCTTTAGTTGTCCAAATTAGAAATACAAAATTGCCATAAAGAGCTAATCTGGACATCAATGATCTGCCATTTGGCCAAAGAGGCTATATGAGAACTATTGGGTTCTAAGTATCATTAGTTAATCTTAAACTCAATAGAGACTTAATTAGGTTGTATTTAAAAGTTGAAGATCCATAGATAGATAACTTCACACCTTTAATGGAATTTGTATCCATAAGGTTAATTATAGTAATAAAAGTTAGATTTGGATATGAGCTTACATCTAGTAGATGATAAGCTCAAACTTTCTTAAATGTTGAGAAAGCTTCCATTAAATTACGTTTTTCATGGCTTTTGGCCTTGAACTCATAAAATAGCCTAAGGACTATATAGTATAATAATCTTTGAGGCTAAGGTCTCAAAGTACTGTATATGCAATATTAAACTTGGCTTGAGATAATGCAAAAAAAAAAAAAAAAACAATTTTGTTCTTGGGCCACACTTCAAGTCTAACTTGTGATTGTTACTCATAATCCCTTGAGCACTTTTTCTAGAATAGAAGAGTTTTGGATTAGTTTCTTATTTAAGTCTAACATGTATTATGCGGTGTACATGATCACATGTTAGTCAAATTGATCAGGATAATTAGTTCAAGTATTCATTTTGAATATATCCTAAGAACTATATTAGTATATAGTATATGTCATATTACATCATTTGGATGTAATGACACAATGACAATGAATGTTATCAAGGTAACATTACTACATTAAAATATGATTAAGTGTAAAGATGAATACGCATCTACATTTCATTATATCATTTTACTTTGTGCAAAAGAAATTGCTTTATATAAGCAATCTGTTTATGTGGTGTTTGTTTATATACAAAAGACCTTGTTTTCATGAAATATAAGAGTCATATGTGACTCATGTAGGCTAAGTATTATCCTAGTAGTGGTTTTGGCATTGAACTATCTTAGCGATAATTTATGCATCCTTAGTGTTCATATTTCATGAAAATGTAAAGCCAATGATATAACTATTGAAATGTAATATATGAAAATGAAGTTAGAGTTAGTTTAACTAACTAGTTGGATTAACTTCATTTTTTGTCTCCTTATTAGTACAAAAGTATGATAAGTTACACTACATATGTATAGTGCATGTTCGTCATATATGTGCATATACTTATATGAGATACTTGTATTACATGTGTGCCATACATATCATCATATATGTAGTTTATATCACAAAAAAAATTAAATATATGTCCAGGCATAGGTTGAAGGTTGGTTTTCTCACACAAATAACCTACCTTTGTTCTTGGAGTTTGAACAAGGATAGGACCACTAAAGTTTTGAATGTAAGTTGTTACTTAAATTAGTCATATGTGACTTAATTAAAACTTACATCCAAGTGGGAGTCACATAATCCAACTTTTGACAACTTTAGCATAAAGGTCATCTTAATCTAAATTATTTGTTTAAGATCAAGGTAAGGTGTTTGTCACACCGAATTTGTATGCCCACACATACATCCTAACCTATGTGACCAAGTGAATTTCTCATCTGTGAGAAGTTTGGCACTTACATGGTTTGTTAAGGACATATGCTCCTAGTAGGAGTCCACATGGAGTCACACAAACAATGTTTGAAAGGGGGATAAACACCTCCTGAATAGTGGTTGACAAACATTATGGTTGTGTACACTAACATACCATGACACTTGTACATATCTAGTGTGCCTTTTGACTTGTTAACAATAGAAAGAAAATAAGTAAGTTTTCTCTTATCTTACTTATATGTGAGTTTCTTTTGTTATGCCCCTACTCACTATTGACTACTATTTAATGATTTAAAATCATAGTATTACTTTGGTGAGTTTCTTATGGCTATGATAATGCGGCCAGATATGTTTCTCATTGGGTAATCACTAGGTTTTAAGTTACTATATAGTAAGTGCAATGAGAAAGACTTTATAATGAGTTTGTAAATTGTTGTAAATTATAATCTGATTGCATATGTTGCAAGTCAAGTAGTTGATACAATGTCATCTATACTTGAATATGAGCGCTCATAAGTAGTACTTGATGTAATATTGTATTACTTAGTGTACTACACGATTCAAGTATAAAGTGACTTTAAAAATGGATGCTTCCCGAGTTTGATACATGACAAAGAATTTGTTAGTAAACTCGTAAAAGAGATATGTTGTAGTCAAACTATGTATCAACAAAGTCTTGAGGCATATAGGTATGATTAATGATATATGTATCATTAATAAACCTTTACTCATTCAAAGATCTTTGATTAGTTCAAGAATTTATGGTGAAAACAATTCTTCTATGTATGTTTAACCACTACATAGTAAGGAGATTTGTTGTCATGCCTAGGGTCACACGCCCAAACTTGCATATGTTAATTTCTTTTTTGTCATAGTGTGTTTAAGGTGTTCCTTAATCATTATTCATGTGTTCCATCAAGTATATTTAGTACGAATGGGAGCTGTTGGAATTTAGTTATCAAGAATGATTACTAAATTCTATAGACGCACTAAGATATACTTGTTTTACTATTGCTTGGTGTAGTCACATCATATGTTTGTGTACATGTACATCTTGACACATTGGATAATTATTTGATAACTACCCTATAACTAATCATATTATGAAGGGATATGACTTTTAAATGAAAGGATATGTCTATCCCAACATATATGACACTTGGGGAGGTAGTTATGCACTATAACTACTCTGGTTAGTGAAATAACATGACTTTTGGTGAAGGGTCATGTTTTAGGCGAATTTAACAACTTTTAGAAGGTGGTTATGGCCTTGATTTAAGGAGACACAACTCTTAGAAGAGTTGTGACTTTATAGCCGAACTAACACATCCCTTCTAATGATAGTTATTGCCTTATTTTAAGGGAAGAAGTTATGGGTGGATAAAGGCACCTCTTGGCGAAGTAGTACAACCTTTTATGAAGAGTTGTAACTTTTTTATGAAGGGTTATGACCCTTCCTAAGTGCCAATTCACCTCCTATAAATAGAGGGTAATATAATTGTGCAAAGTGAAGTTGTAAACACAATTTCTGGAGGCTCTACTTATTCGATTTCACCACACACATTTCTCTATCACAACAAAGAGAATTATGGTCGAGTATTAGGTGTGAACCAACATATTTAATTACTTGTATTTTCAAGTTAATTAAATATCTGATCTTGAATATTCACAACAAGTCACGTCTTCTGCAAATACGTTCAAAGAGGCATTTTTCATCAAGGAGGCTATCCCTCTGATCTTTAGTAATAACCAAGTGCACCTTAATTTTCACATTAATTTTATATCATGGAAATTAAAGTGCTCATTAGTTGTACACTAAATTTTCTTTGGAAGAAGGCAGCAATGTGCCCATTATGTCCTGGAGCTTTATTAGCCCTAATCCCTTTAATAGCAACCACGATCTCCTTCTTCGTTCACCTTCTGCCCCAAATTGTTGCAATGGCTATCAGTCAACCTAAGGCCTTCAGAAACAATATTGTCATTGACAACTTTGTGGTTAGAAACACCAAGAATATTATAAAAATAGCCAATCAACTCATCTTTAATCTCACCTAGCATAAGTTTCTTGCATATAAACAACTAATGCTAGGTTTTACAGTTCTCTATTCAATTCTTGAGTGAAAAAATTTATGATGTCATCTCTAAGTTTAATCCAATCAGTAGTCATTTTTTGAAAATAAAACACCTCTTTTACCTTATCTTTAGATCTCCTATCTCTTTTGGCATTTAGAGACCAGATTATCATCTTCCAAATTGTGAAGAATGTTAAGATAACATTCATCTAACTCCTGCTTCTCTTCCTACCAAATTATCAGAATAATATTCTTTGTTCGAGGATCTTAACTCATTCTTCAATCTTTTCAACTTCCTTGAAATCTTTTGCGAAATATCACCATCCAATCGGTCTTCTACACAAGCCGAAGTAACATTTTATTTGTAAGATTAATGCCCTAACATCTTTGGTTTTTCTAGCTTCTAGGAAGAATAAAATGATTACATTAGAAATACGAAAGAAAAACAAAAGTAACAAATGGATTTAGTGGTATTGACACTTAATTTTGTTTGAGTATTAATTCAAGTATCATGGCTAGGTTAGAGGGAATTCTTAGTTATTAGGATAATTATGGGTATTTTCATCCTTTAATAGTTCTTTTAATATTTTGGGGTTATTTTTGGTACTTTATAATTTGATATAAGCATTTACCAAGTAGGGTTTTGCCCATTTTGGTATTTATATAGTCGATAAGATTGGATGCATTTAGATTATGTTATAGATTTTTCAGAATTTAGAATGGTCATTTGGGGTTAAAATTGGCATTAATATACTTCAAGTACTAATTTGGAGTGTTAAATGTCTTTTGGGTTATTTTAGATAAAAAAGGGAATAGTAAGCGTATGAAAAGAGGATTTTCAGAAGTTCCTGGGCAAAACTGGAAGTTTTGGAGTAAATTTGGTAACTTAATGAAATTCAAATTATGGAAAATTTTGGTAACTTTGAAATATTTTGGGTGAATTTGATTATTCTATGATGTGTTGGGTTAAATTGGAAATTCGTGTGAATTAAGGAGCCAGATTAATACTTTAAGATTTCTTGTGAATTTGGATTAGCATTTGGATTACTTTATAGGAGAAGTAAACCTCTAAAACATCACTTGTTAATCATCATTCATAGGCATCATTATTCAGCAAAATTCATGAGGAAAAATGAAGAAAAATAGCCAGTTGTCCACATCTCCCAGGATGAGTTGGTAGTAGATGACACTTCTTAGACAATAGGTCGGGTTCGAGTGGCACCGCACTCTCTACAAAAACCAAGTAATCCAGAAGTGGTCAAATTACAGTTCAAACTTGCCAAGTCCTTTAAGCTTTCGTATAGTAGATTATCATACCATATACTTGTAATGATTCTGAATATATATTAAAAAAAAACATAGAGAAGAAAAGAAGAAATTTGACACTTGGTACTTTGAATTTTGTTGTTATTTTTCCACCAGCCCCAAGCCTTTCTTCCTTGGCATCTCTATCACCCAACTTCCTTCACTTGACATCCAGGTGCCATTATCCTTCTCAGATCGCTAACAGTCATTCCTAGAGGTCTATCACCTATCTTTCACGCATTGGAGCCTCCTTCATCATTGTTGCTTGTTGTTGTTTGTTTTGCAAGGTAGAACTAAGTTTACTATCGGGACCTTTCCAGTCACCAATCCAGCTAAACCAAGCCCTTCTTGCTACCATCCAAATGCCCCTGAGAGACGTCGCTTCATCTCATTGTGCGATCGAGAAAATTGAATATGAGAGAAGAAGATTTGGAATGCAATTGGCCACTTTAGTTGATGACACCTTGGCCCCACTTGGTAACAACTTTTATAATTAATGTTAGAGTTTTGGTTAATTTATTTAATGGTAGAGATAAAATCACTGAAGCTAAAAGCAAAAAGTTACTATTAGATAGTTTTTTTTTAAGACTCTAATACTAATCATTAACATTAATGCTAAACACGGCCCTAGTCAACTCAATGACTTCAATACAACTCTCGCATAACCCTTATTCTTCTACCTTCATTCATTTATGTCACTCACTCATCTCTATTTTATAGTTTAGCCATTGATAATAATATCTTTTTATTTTTCCATTTAATTTTTCTTCATTTATTTATTTATTTAAGTCATGGATTGATTTAATCACTAGTAGCACATAGAATTACAGGTATAGGTTAATTATTTTAAATTTTAGAATGGGTTAGTTTATATTTTTTTTAAAAAAAATCATAATACTCTTCAAATATTTTTAAAAAATCATCGTGCGTGGGTTTGGTAAAACACGAGAATGAATCTAGGTTATAAATTGCACAATTATTGACTTCTTTCTTAGTGGATTTGGTAAAATACAAAGATAAGCTTTAGGATTCAAAAACAAACTAAAGCAATAATTTTAAAATATCAACATCCCGGTAACCCTACAAGAGAAATGCAAAATTTTGACTAAAAATGGCGATCGATCTTGAGAAAACTTCTTTGGGTCCTTATCAGTCCATCACCATTCAGTTACCAGTTGACTAGTGACAAGATTCTTGACTTGTTGCCAAAAAAAAAAAAAACAACTGACTAGTGACCGAGTTGTTGGTCGAAAGTTTACATTCATCTTGTAGTGCAATCCAATAAGATTTATAGTTTGGGCAATTAATTAAAATATTTGAAAGGAAGTAAAACAAATGAAACCAAACTAGGCAACAATTTCTAGGTGCTAAAACAAAAGCTATTTTAGAGTAATGACACTTCCGAATCCCTGAATTTTTATAGACCATAAAAAATTATCCGATCAACTTAGATATAAACAAAGTTGTATTGCCTCTTAAACACATAGCTACAAAGTGTAAATGGTAATGTATTTTGGAAATACAGATACACCGTTCATGAAGAAACAAAATTTAAGCCATAACACATCGCTTCTAGGAACCTGTTTGGTTCCACTTGCTTACAAGAACACAACAGTTCCCTTGGAAGAACATAATTTATGCCATTACAAATCGCTTGATAAGGTCAAAAGATTCTTCAAGATCATCACATAACTACTGAGGATCTGGGATAACTCCTTCATCAATTGATAATACAATATTCATTTTATTGGCATAGCTTACAACATGAATCACCAAGGCCTACAGTACAAACTCAAGGTGATTAATTAAATGGCTAATAGTCTAGTGTTGTTATAAAATAATTTATTATTATTGATGTAATTTGTTCATTAGCAGTAGACCATAATAATTTTTGGATGTGTGAAATAATTATTCGCTTAATAGGTGAAGAGCTTATGAATTGAGTATGGGATTTTTTACTTGAGATGCCTGAGCTCATAACTACATGAAGGGCTATTAGGATTTTTCTTAATTATTTTGTGATCAATTAACGATTTGTTATGTGTTTCTTTCATGACAAGCACATTAGAACTATTGGATTTGAGCAGAGTCTTTAACATTTAGGTTCTCATTTCTAATCCAATTTTAGTTAAAACTAGTTTGTCACTTGAAAAATGAGTAACAATTTCTAGTCACCCGTGTTCCTTTTACTAAGATATTGCTTACTTAGAATTCAAGGGAATGTGTTATCTTCTATATTCTTTTTTAAAAAAAAGAATGGAATAAAATTTCAAAGGACCACCAAAAGAATCAAAGATGGTGCTTACAAGTGGTTGTGCCCTATAAACAGAGAAAGTGATGTTGGTCATTTGTTGGCCAAATAAAGTTATTACTCTATGGGGTCCTGGTATATTTGAGATGCCCAATGTCGCTCTTCTAGCAATATTTCCTAACTGCAAAAATAATTAATCCGATAGCAAAAGACGAAAGAAAAAGAAGAAATATTTAATCATTGTTATCTTTATATACTCTGAAATGAAATGTGAAGAGTAGTTACAAATGGATATCTACACAATTCTTATTAGTGATGTTAAAATTGAACCCGATTTGAAAATTGGACCAATCTGCTTGAATTTAAATCTGACCTGAACTGAATTGACTTCAAAAAGTTAACAGTCCCAACCTAACTCAACTTGACATGAACTTGGACTCGGTTTGTGTTAGGCTCACCTACTAAGTGCTTGGCTTAGGCCAAGGAAATACAGAGAAATAATGTGAAGGACTATGAAAACAAGGCACAGTGATGTATGTGCAAATTTGAGAACTTTTGGGTTCTAAATGCGCAAAGAAAACTGATCAGGGGAAGAATGCAAGAAAATAAAGTAAGGGTACTAAATTGAACACTTGAATTAGTGGTGCTAATAAAACTACAAAATTTGAGTGGGCAATTTCGGCCATGCAAAACTATGTGAGGATTAATGGCATACTAGGCCAAATTATGGTAGACAACAATGATGGCTAGTCAAATCATGTTCCCCACTAAGGTATTAAGCATCATTACCTTAGTTTGCCTAACTAGTACTTGTATAAGTACTTGGCCAGTTACTATATGGGTTTAATGGACTTATTGGACACTTTGATTTCTGTGCTTGGCACTTTGAGCCATGAAGTGATGATTAAGGCCGAAAGTGTCTATGTTTTAAGGGCTAGAATAAGACCATAGAGTCTTGGAGGACTAGTTGGCACCATGCAAAAAATGGTGAGGCCGAGAGCTAGCATTAGTGCCATTTTTATTACATGTGGCTTAAGGCCGGACATGAATGCTTCCATTAGTTTACTTTGCAAATCATTTCGGGCTATCTCCCTTTGGCCGAGAGCTTGCTTTGCTTGGTTGTTCTTGGCCGTGTTCTTGAGTTCCATCAAAGTTGGTATCGGATTCAAGCATCAAAGGAGGCAATTGAAGCTTGAGAGGAAGGAAATCAAGCTTGGGAACCTTGATTTTGGCACTAGGCAACTTAATTCAAGCATTGTTTTGAAGAAACAAGCAAAGGCCGAGACGTTTCAAGCTAAGGTTTGAGGTAATCCTTGTGCTTTTCCTTGAATACATGGTTTATGTTCCATGAACAAGGAGTATTAATGCCTAATTAGTGATGTGTTAGGCTAATTGAGGGAGAAACGTTTCGGGCTCAAGTTAAACCGAGGCTATTCAAGCTCAATTTGAGGGAGGGTTCACTAAACTACTTCATTGCTTGGTAGTATACCATGATTCAAGTGTTTAAAGTAGCTAAGTGATGGTTAAATTTGCTAAATGACCTTAGTTACTTGATGGGCTATTGAGATTGATTCGGTTATGGTTGTTAATTAGCTAATTGACTATGGACATATGCTAGAAATGCTAGTGAATGTGGCCACTTTGCTAGGCATTTCGGAGCTCTAGTGGAAGTGGAGATTATGGTGAAGTTTTGTGTGCAAAAGTGTACAATGGCACATGTTATGGTACTTGGCCGAATGGTCATTGTGGTGTGTGTGTGTGTTCATTGCGTGCTTGAGTGATTCCTTGTGCTTGCTAACCATTTACTTATTATTGTGGCTTATATGTCTTGGGTTTGTTAGCATGTATATATATATGTTGTGTTTTTGTTGTCTTTGTGTCTTATTTTGCAGGTTATTATGAGCAAATGAAGGTTAAGCCTTGAGTTGTGTACTCGGCTTAACTAAATAAACTCTTCAATGAGTTGATATTGAAAGTGAACTCTACTGAGTATTTATACTCACTGCCCATTATATTGTTTTTCAGGAAAGGATATTCGGCCTGAGTAGTGTTGCTTGAGTTTGTGCTAGTGTGTTGTGCTAGTTTGCTTAATTGTTAAGGTATGTGCCAATGTGTGCTTGGCTTGTTCATTTTGTGCATTACAAGTCTTATTTTGGAAAGTTGGCCGAACTTATGTGTTAAGTTATGCAGGCTTGTAGAGTTGGGACTTGTCTAGGTGGGCAGCATGGATATGTAGACACTTGCTCTGATCATAGTTTTCACTTTCATGACCATGAACATGGCCATAGGTTTGGTTTTACAGTGTGTCTTGCTGTATGGGATACTGAAGGTGTTGTTTGACCATTAGTGGTCTCGGGTTGTAATATAACTTGGCATGGAAGACTTGGAACCATGGCATGTAGCCATGTATGTGTACTAGGTAGACTACTTTTGTTGTACATGTTTATGTAGTCTCGGTTGCCTAGTTATTTTGTGGTACATGGAGCACCTTAGTAGGCCAAGTTATATTTGCACTTATGGTATGGTTTGGGACTTGTATATATGATGGATGTTTGGGATTAATGGATGGCATGTTTATGTGAATGGAAGTTGTGTTTATGTTGTGAACCTCCTTGTACTTTTTCTGGACGAATGTACATGTGCACTCAACATGTGTTTTCAAACCAAATGATACCTTGGGCTTCTTGGTTGCCATTCTAAAATAGCACACTTGATTGCACACAATTTAGACACTTAAATCCTTGTAAGTGTTTGCCTTGCTTGTCATGCAAGTAATCTATTAAAGCCTTGCTTGTTTTGCAAGTTAGTGGTATTGGGCCTTACTTCTGCTGCAAGTAACTATTTGGTTGTTATTCCTAAGCCTCTTGGGCCACCTCCCAAGCTAACACCTTAAGAAAATAAGACTTAAGGTTAAGTAACATTAGTTGGCCGAATTGAAAGGTTGATAACTTAAACTACAGTTTGGGTGAGAGTAATACATGTTGAATGGGCCAGGGTCTGTGTGAGGTGTGACAGTTTGGGTAGAACCCGAAGTAACATGGTGTTTGAATCCTTTAACTTGAATTAACCGGATGGATTAACCCGAAACTGGATCAGAACCCGAATAAACTGGATCAAAACCTGAATAGTCTAATTCGTGATCACCCAAGATCAAAATTGACCTAACTTGACCCAAACCCAAATAAATTTAACCCAATTTCATATGAATTTGAAATCGACTCAACTTGAAAAAAAAAAAACTTAATGAATTTGACCTGTTTACATACCATTTATGATAGAGTTACTAATAAACTATCTTTACCCTTTATGAAGGCAAAGATAACTGATGAGATTGAGGAACAAACGCAGCAAATAGAAGACGAAGGAGGCGCACATGACATTGATGAGGTTGCGATCATGAGTGCAGCTACTGGTGGTAGGAAGAAAGGGCGTGTATTTGGCCTTGGATCAGAACAACATGTTGTGCCTAGACGATGACGACCGGGGAATACTACTGCAGCACATGTTGATGTCACGTAGACGCCGGAGTTCACTGAACAAGTATAACGAGTGGTAACGGAGCATACCGCACAACAAGCATCATATTATGAGTGGAAGCTAGACCGTCTGAAGAGGAGACAGTGATTTGAGCTGGAGTACATATGTCAATCAATTGGCATTCCCCCGCCTGTGCATGCTGAAGATGACATAGATGCCTCAGGATCGGATCAAGACTAGATCAGGTATATCATGCTACTATGTGTGTTTATTAACAAACAAATACTTATTAGGAGAATGAAACTATGTAATTTCTATTGTGTATGTTTTTATGTGGATTTATAACTACAATTATGTAATGACTTAGTAATTTCAATTGTGTATGTTTTTATGTCATTTTATAACTACTTTTATGAAATATCAGTTCACTATTTGACTACATACGATACAATTATCTGGACTGTAACAGGTTGACATTGAAACTTAACATTGAATTGGAATTAACAGTACGGGGATAAAAACATATAGTTCAAAAGAAAAAAAATTTAACGGCTTAAGCAATTGGAAATATGAGAAAATTTCCGTTAGGCAGTTGGAACACTAAAAAAAAAATTAATTACAGCTGTTCGGACTGATTACCAACGGCTGGCAGTTGGAAACTTGTAACTTTCCAACTGCAGACCGTTAGAAATGGCAGTTGGAAATCGCCCCTTTTTTAGTAATGTTCTGGCGAGTTGGCGTTGAGGTCGAGAGTTGGGACTCTGATATGGTCATTGATGTCCACTTTTGTCGGGACCCATTTCTGCTTCCCTCTATTGTCCTTACACTGTTACCTTGAAATAATGGTGGATGATCAATACATTAATTTGTTTCGTTCTAAGTGAATGAAAATCTAAACTTACGTTAGTGAATTTGTAAACTAATTTAGTGGTAAGGATTTATGGTTTTGAATTTGAGGTAAAGAGATTGAAATCTGCTTCACCAGTATTAATTAGGATACTTGAGGGAGGGAAGCGTCACCATGAGCTTGCCTCAGGTATCCTAATTAATATTGGTTAAGAGTAGTCTAATGGCTGTTATGAGATTTTCTAGCCTTTTCATTTATTTGTATCCTAAGTTTGAGGTTTTTTTTAATACCCAAAGTTTGAGGTTAAGATGAAGGATATGTATATAAGCTTGGATCCAAATTTACAAAGGAGCCGGGTGCCAACAATTTTTTAAAAACTAAATTATTAGGTATATTGATAAAAATATATTTATAAAGTTAGTATCAAATTAGTTTATTTTATTTCTTAATGTTCATATAGAAAATTTTTTTATTCCCAACAATATTGGAGTAATTTTCTTGTAACATAATAAGTAAAGATTGGTTCCACTAAACTTTTATATATAACAAAAGGTTCTTAAATAATTTTTTTGAAATATGCATAAAAATACCCTCAATTAATGGATTAGTTTAATTACTCAGATGTCAAATTTATTTCTTGATTAATAGAAAAACATATAAGATAAATCTTTTGCACCACATTCTATAATTTTTCACTTACATTTTTAATGAATTTCCATGTCATAGTTTATTATCATATTGTTATGATATTAGTACACTACTATCTATTATTTTTATAATCAACAAACAAAAAGTTTTGTGTGGTTATAACTATTTTTCTATATATAGAAAACATTATAAAAAGTATCTACTATAAATTTAATACTCCCTCCGTCTCAAGTTTTTTGCTCCATTTGCCATTTTGAGCTGTCCCAAGTTTTCTGCTTCATTTCCTATTTTAGTAAGTTTTATCATATATAATGACTATTTTGCCCTCTTCTCCTTCTACTTTGAAAAAATGAAACAAAAGATCCCCGATGCTTGTCTCCCTCTCTCAGTTGATCTCGCTCTCTCGACTGATCTCTTTCTCGGCAATAATCTCCCTAGCTTGGGTGGCAGTGGCAATTTGGGTCGAGGTAAAGGGAGGGGGCGATTTGGGTCAACACGATTTGGGGTTGTCGGCGATTTGGGTCGACGGTGGTTGTAGTGATTTGGGCATTATCCTTATCTCGACTAACGGCAGTGATTTGTTCGGCAAGATCAGAGGGGTGTCGATTTGGTGGAGGAGGAGAGATTCGGCTCCGATTTGTATCGTAGTTGAGGGCAAGGTTGAGGTAAGGTCAGGACAGAGCTACAGAGCAACAAGGTGATTTGGAGGTGGTTGGGTGAGGGAGCGAAGGAGCGAGCAACGGTGATCAGGAGGAAGTCAGGTAAGGACGCGAAGGAGTGATAGAGCAATAGGGTCAATTTCGGGGATGGGGTCAGGTGAGGATGCGACGGAGCATGGCGGCAAAGATGGATTGATCAGAGGTTGAGTTGTTGAGAGAGATGAAGGGGAGGTTGATTCGGCAGAGAGTTGAGAAGGGAAGGGTAGATTTGGGAAGAAGGGGAAAACAGTAGCTTTTCTTAATATGTGTGCCAAATGTAAATGGAGCAAAAAATGTGGCACGGAGGGAGTATTATTCTAATGATATGTATAAAATTATCACATATTATTATCAGATAAATTGTACGAGAAGTCCATAACCTTCATTTTTTATTGTAAATCCACCTCAAACTTACTTTTATACGATTGATAATTTTCAACTTTTGTTAAAATTGTAAATTGACTCCTTTTGTTATATTTCACAAAAATTTTTAAAAATTCCATCACCATCCTATACTTTGCTAATTTCCTTACAAATTTAGCTATTAGTTTTTGTCTCTACCTCCACTTCCATACATATAAGTACCTCATAATCCTCATTTATATCTTGTATAGATATGCTTCTGATTACCACAAAGTAAAACAATAATTAATTAGAAAAACAATTGATGGCATATATAAATCACCTGCAAACTAGGGAAACGAGGATGGAGAAGCAAAGGTGACATGAGCTGTCTGAAAATGTGGAGGTCGATGGGAGTTTTGAAAGAGAAGAAGAGGAGAATGTAGAGATTGACTGGGCACATGGTGCAGCCGAGCCACAGGACTCAGGGGCTGTTCCTGGTCCTGTTCCTCGTCCTCGCCTTGTTCACCAGTTGTGTTTCTTCTCCTCAGTACTCGAATGGCTTTAAGGCCTCCATAAGCCATTTTAGGTGAGAGGCAATCTTCCCCCCTCTTCTCGTCTCTCTTCACTAGTGTGTGTGTGTGTTTTTTTTCTGGATCGACTCTCTAAGAAATGATTCTGTTTATCTTTTATAGGTAGGCATGTAGGAAAATTTACTAATTAATCATGGTCCCCACCCTTAATATCCATCATGTGATCATTCAGTTAAAAATTTTAATGGTAAGCCTCGCAATATGTTAAGTTTTGTCTCTAGTTTTGGTAGGATAATTTCTAACTTAAATTTAATAATTCATTGAGTAAGATTTTGTTATAATATGATTAGAATCATTATATTTTGATTAATTCTTTTAGCTTAAGTAAGTAAAAAATTACAAAATTTATTTACATTATAAAAATATATTATCCAATGTATATTATATACTTATATAATATTAGCTTCCAAATTGCATACATAGGTTCCATGTAAAAAAAAGATCCAAAAAAATGAAAATAAGCCATTTTTTATTAATCCAACTTGAGTTTTAGATGCACAGGAGTTTAACATACAAAACATTCATAAGACTGATGACTTCTCAATTAAATATGACAACAACTCGCACTTTTTTTCTCAATACTTGCAATTTGGCATTGCCTTGTACGTAATATAAGGCATATAATTAAAAAATTATAATTAATAAAAAATATTGGACTATTAATACCTCCACATAGTAGATATAAGAAAAAATTATGAAAGATAATTTCAAAACTGAACACCTTAGCATAACGTACATAACTATGTTTATCTAAATGAAATTTATACCAATTGAAATTTTTATATCCTAAATGAAATTTATTCCAATGGCTATTTTTTTTTAATTTCTTCGTGTGGGAGAATTTGGCATATGAACAAAATGAGCTAATGATTCATTCTATAGGTTATGTTATTGTTGTTTCTCACGTGCTGTTTACTTTTTTTTTATGTTGCAAATGTTTTCCCCACATATCAATTGTTATTATGGAACAATTAACATTTAACAACATAGAGTTGTTGTTTATTCCATAAGAATTGTTTCTACCCAATTTTATTTATTATAGTAATAAATGTTATCCTTTTTATAAAAATTATTATTCTGTAAAATATTGTTCATTTAGTAGGTTAGTGGTGATATTTGTAATACACAAAAAGTATGGAATAGCTAGTCAATTCCAACATTTCTCATCTTCCAACCAGTTATTCCCAATTTCCCATGATGTTTTTTTTTTAAATCTACAAGTGAATCAATAACCAAACCCCAAATAAACGAGAGGGATGGCCACTTTTTTAAAATCGAACAGTGTATCAAAATAAATAAATAAAATGTAAATATACTTCAAATTGCTAGAGTCTCCAAGTTATGGTCTAACCGGTTCAATCATCGGCTCACTGTTCTTTTATCTTTAAATTGTAAGTGCTGACTGGCATAACAAAAATGGATAAAAAATGAGATTAAAATAAAACTTTGTACATAATTAAACCAATTTTGCATTTTACCTAACATATTAAGTTACAAGCTCTACTATAAATATTTTGTTTGTTCCATTTCCAACCAAGCCGCTAGTGAGGCATTGCTCCTTCTTTCTGTTAATGTTTGTTCTTCTTCTTCTTCTTCTTCTTTCATCTTTAATTTCTTTTATCTTCCTTCCTTTTTTTTTTTTTTCTGTTCTCTTCTTCTTTTCTTTTTTCTTTTGTCTTCTTATTTTCCTGTTCTCTTCTTTTTCTTTCGTCTTTCAATTCTTTTGTCTTTTTTTGTGCCTATTTGGTTCGAAAAATAGTATTCGAATTAAATTGCTAAAATGACGTTATGTGATTGGAATTAAACCACAAGCTTCTTTCAATGCTACATACTCAAAAGTCAAAAAAGAAATAAAGAAAAATAGAGTAGTTTTTTTTTTTGTTAACAGGCGCAATCAGGAAGATTGGTTTGAGAAAAAAGGAAAAAGGGGGCGGAGGGGGATGCCGCCTTCTATTTTCTTCCACCATATGGAGGAATTTCACATCTAGTTCCTAACTTTTGATAAAATGACCAAGTTAGTCCTCTGTTATTTGTTACCCAACTCAATATTTAGGTATAGTACCCAAATAATGAGTTAGAGATTGAACCCAACAAAGGAATTTCATATAGAATGAGGAGTATGCAAAGGTGATCCATTATTCCCGTTTCTTTTTCTCATTTTAGCAGAGGTTTTGAAGAGAAAGTCCTTAGAAAAGAATCCGATTGAAGTTTTGAAGGTTGGTAGCTAGAATATAGCCTTATCCCACTTGCAGAACACCGATGATACATTATTCATTAGCAATTTGACAGTATAGGTGTTCAGTGGGCCGGTCCTGACACGGCTCGGCTCGGGACCGGCTCGCTTGGAGCACGGCACAGGATCGGCCAAGACCGGCACGGCCCAAGCCCGCTAGAAGACCATCGCAATGTGGGCCGTTAATGGGCCTAGAGGAGGGGGGGAGGGAGCTGGGCTCGGCACGGCCCAGGAGGCGCCTGGGCCCGGCACGGCACGGGACCGGCGATGGGACCGGCACGGCGGCTGCGCGCAAACGGTCATATTGCAACGTTCCGAAAAAATTGAAAAAAAGGGAAAATGACAGCTTCAATCCCTGTAATGGCTCCCAGCCCTTTTTTGACCCCAGAAATTACATTTTTGCCCCCTCAAACAACTATTTTCTAAGGGTTTTTTAGGCAACAAAAAATAAGGTCTTCCCCTATAAATAGGGAAGCCACTTCCACCATTTCTTCACACCAATCTTAGCAATCTCTCCTTCTCTACTACTATATTCTCTGATTTCTTTGAAGCACTCAATATTATTTTCTTCATTCTCAATCAATTCTCAATTACTTTTAAGCCTCGTGATCTACTCAATTTTTTGTCACACAAATGGCATCAAGAGGAAAGGGAAATGCCTCAAGCTCTTCATCCCGCACCGGTTTGAGGTCATTTTTCCGTGGCATTTCCCGACCGGCGACCCGTGGGACTCATATCCAACAAACTGACGATGACGAGCAATTCGATATGAGTCAATACGACTTGGGCCTCGATGATCAACTTTCTGATGACGACGTTGAGGAGGTGGAGCCCACGGCAGCAGGGAATGTTGGTGGAGGAGATGGTTCTGAACAAACCCCGACAAGCCATCAAGCCGAACTTCCGCCAGAAGGTAAGACGGCGAGGCGAACCGCATGGGTTTGGGAGCATTTTGACCAAGTTTTTGAGAAGGATAGTCATGGAAACAATGCGAGGTTCGCACAGTGCAAACACTGCAAGCAAAAGCTCTCGCACAAGAAGAACACTGGCACAGGAACACTGAGACGTCACATGGAATCAAAGCATCCGACTTTATGTCCAGATGCAGCTACGAGTACCGGCGGTCAGACACAGCTTGCAAGCACTGCCGGCGGATCAGGTATTTTTAAATTTAATCAAAAAGATTGTAGAGAAGGCATGATAGAATGGATGATGTTAATTGAAAAACCATTTACACAATCGGAAGATAGACACATGGAAAAATGGATTACATCATACTTAAACCCTGCTTTTAAAAGAACATCTAAGACCACTGCTAGGAGGGAGGCATTTAAAAGTTATGAAGCTAGTAAATCAAACTTACAAGCATACTTCTCTGCTTTAGATCACTGTATCTCATTTACTAGTGACATGTGGACTTCACCACTAGGACAAGATTATTATTGTATAACTGCACATTGGATTGATGATAGTTGGGTCATTCAAAAACGTATCATTGCATTTAAGTGGATGGAGGTCGATCATACTAGTTGGAACATATTCAATGTAATTTCAGAAAGTTTAAAAGAATTTTTTTGTCATGACAAGGTTTTTAGCATAACATTTGATAATGCATCAAACAACGATGTCGCGGCTGAGACATTGAAGGAATCACTAGAACCTGTCCGTGATGCCGCATTTTTTCATATTAGGTGTATATGTCATATTTTAAACTTAGCTGTCCAAAAAGGTCTTCAAGTTTTGAGTAATGAAATTACTCCAATTAGGTGGGCACTCCATTATTTAAAGTCAAGGACGAAAGTTTCTAAAGAGTTTAAGCAATATTGTCTGGAAAATGGCCTCGATTTTAGTTGGAAACGTTTTAAACTTGATTGCCCTACCCGATGGAACTCCACTTATGAGATGTTGATAGATGCGATGCCATTTGCTGCATACATGACATGTTTTATAAATGTCAGAGAAAAGAACACGATTTTGAAACAAGAGATGTGGGATAAACTGTCAAAATTGGCTGCTGCACTGCGATATTTTTATGATGCCACTGTTTTTTGCTCCGGTGTATACTATCCCACATTGCACAAAGTTTTAATGCATATGGTCAACATTGCATGGGTTTTGAACCAATACAAAGATGACGAGTTCTTAAAAGACACAATTAAGGCCATGAAAGATAAATGGATTTTATATTTCAGTACTATACCCCCAATCTACTTACTTGCAGCTACACTAGACCCGACCGTAAGAATCACAGGTACGCAACAGCTACTTGAGGGTTATTATAGTTTCTTAGAAATGGCACATATTAATGTTCATGCTATAACTGCCTCTATTGATGAGCACTTGCGAGAGTTATTTAAGATATATGCCAGTCGGCATAAGGATAAGGTTGCAAACACTACTTCATCTACCATCGCGTCTTCATTGGCCTCATTGTCATTCAATCCGGCTGAACAACTCCTCAAACGGCCCCGTGCTGCCGTATCCGGTCTTACTAAAGTGGACGCATACCTTAACCTTGTTTGGGAGAATAGTGAGACCGAGATTCTAGACAGGTGGAAAGCAAGAAGTAACAAATTTCCAATACTCTCCATCATTGCCAAAGAAGTTCTAGCTGTTCCCGTCTCAACCGTTGCATCGGAGTCCGCTTTCAGCGTTGGAAAGCGTGTCATTTCAGAGAGACGCGCAAGGCTATCACCAGATGCAGTTGAAGTTTGTATATGCAACCGTGATTAGGGTCTTGCAGCTTGCAGATTACAGGACCACAAGAGTTCTGACTAGGAAAACCCCGATGAGGTAGATGCTTAAATCCACCGCTTGCTAATTATTTACTTACTTTGTATTTGATCTGATTTTGCTGTGTAGCACAGATCGTACTTTTTATTTTGCATTTAATTTTATGGAACGTTTCGCTATTGAGTAATGTAAAGCCCGTTCCATAGTACGTAAGTGCCGTTTGGCTTTAATATTAATAAAAGTTCACACCGGTGGTGGTGTTTTACTCTTAAAACAAGTAATTATACAAAATTTAAAGATAACCTTAGAATAAATATTTATCTAGTTTTTTTGTCATTATTTTATTTATTGTCTTGTAAAGTAAAATCTTGGTAATCATGGTTTGTTTCTTTAACATAAAGAAATAACTTTAGGCCTTAAGGTTTATCCCACATCTTGGACTAAAACATACAAAGTTGCAAAGTTAAAGAGCTACCGTTGACCGAGTTATAATTCAATGACCAACTCATTGAGTTTTTAAAGTTTTGGGTCTATTGGTGCATTTAAGCATTTTTTAAGAGTTTACATATAAGAAGGATTCGTAATTAAGGCTCTAGATTCCTAGTCTGTTTTTTTTTCTCGTGTCCATAGCCAGTAGCTTTTAACTTATAGTACACGTTGATTAACTCATAATCCAATTAATATCCATATCATTATATCACGTGATGGGTTAGATGAAGTAGAATTTAAGATAAACTAGATTATAAAATATCACTTATAAAAAAACTCTCAGACTCTTCTTTTTATTAAGTTATTGATTTAAAAGTGAAGACTAAAAATTAAAAATTAAAACTAAAACTTAAAATTAAATTAAAAATTACAATTTTAAAATTTAAAATTTAACGGGCCGGCTCGGATTCGGCACGGGACCGGGTCAGGACCGGCACGTGCCAACCCGGGCTGGGCCCGGGCCCAAAAACCTCAGGCGCAGGACCGGCCGGTCTGGTCCGGACCGTTGAACACCTCTGTTTGACAGAACAGAATTTAATAAACTTGAAGAGAGTCCTAAAGTGCTTTCAAGTTATCTCAAGTCTTAGAGTAAACATGTCTAAGCAGTGCCGGAGCCAATAGGGGGATGGGGGGTGCTCGGCCCCCAACTTTTTTGCAAATTTTATCTATATATATACATATATGTGTGTGTAAAAATAATGATAAAAAATTATAAAACATAACAATAATTTTTAAAAAGTATATATATAAAATGATAATAATTTTCTCCATTTCACTAAAATTATACATAAATGCATGTGGTTGATTTGTGTGAGAAATGTAAGAAAAGTCAAACATTAAACAGTTAATTTTACTCTCTTAATAAAAAATAATTAGTTATATTCTAAAATGTTAGAAATGTAAAAGTACAACTTTTTCACTTATTTTGCAAATTTTTGCGTTAACTAAGATATGTTTTATAAGAAACAGATGAAGTACTTTAGCAAATGATGAGCTTATTCTTTTTTGTGTTGTTTTGGATCCCATAAATTCTTATAAGTCATTTAATATTGAGAACATATATAGATTGGCCGACAATTTTTATCCTTCAGATTTCACTGAATAAGAAAAGATTCATTTGAAATATTAGCTGCAGCATTATGAGTTTAATGTGTCTCACCATCCACAATTGAAAAAATGTATCTACAATTACTGATTGTATAGAGGACTTAATGAAATAAGAAAGTAAGAAATTTATCCGTGGGTGGATAGATTGATTTGTCTTATATTGACTCATCCTGTTTTGACTACAACAACAAAACGAGCATTTTCAGTAATGAAAATTGTGAAAATAAGACTTCATAATAGCATGAGTAATATTTTTCTCAAGAATCACTTGATTGTTTATATTAAAAGAGAGATTGTTGAGATCTTTTTAATAGACAAGAAAATAGATGATTTTTATGCATTTAAAGAAAGACGTGCCCACTTCAAGATGCACAAGTTATTATGTTTTTATTTGCTATGTGATATTAATTGAATATGTGTACGTGTATAATAACATAACTAATTTTTTATTGAGAGGAAAACGAGTGATTTGATATGGATTTAAAGCTTATAATCACCTATTCATTATATAGATGAAAACTGAGATTTAGTAAATTTTACTTGCTATTTTGAAAGTGTATAACCTATAAATATAGCATTTTAATAGATTTTAAGTTATTTTTGTTATTTTCTTTTTACATTGTAAAAATATATCTAATTCTTAATTCTCTAATATTTTCAAAATAAAATCCGGCCCCCTCCAACTTAAAATCCTGGCTCTGCCCCTGTGTCTAAGAGTTGTCTGGTTGGTATTGGTTTGGAGTTGAAGGGGTGGAAATGGCTGCAAGAACGTTAAGTTGTAAGGCAAAAAAATTTGCATTTAAATATCTTGGTCTCCCTATTGGTTTGAACACGAAGAAAATTGAGGCGTGGAACCCTGTGGTGGAAAAAGTAAAATCGAAGCTAAGCAGTTAGTAGGCAAATTGTAAAAACACGTGAGAGCTTGAGATGTAACTTCTGTTGGGGGGTTTTAGGGAGGGTAGGAAGCTGTCTTGGGTAGCTTGGAACAAAGGTTGGGGAAGAGGTGGGTTTGGTCGTGGAGGAGGTGTCTTAGGGGCAAGGAACTAGGCCAGTTTAGTGATCTTTTACAAAATTGCAGTGATGCTCCTGACTTTTTAGACAAGGAAGACACTTGCTATTGGCGATTATGCAATGCTGGTCCATTCTTAATCAGACATATGAGCAGCATGACTGATAAGCAACAACTGCAAGTGTCCAACACTGCGGGGAGTGGCTGCTGGACATCTTTGAACGTTTGTGTTTGGTGGGCATTACAGGATAGGCTACCAACAAGATTTAATCAGCTGTCTGATTTGTAGCGGAGCTTGAACATGTGCTAGCTAATCAGATGTGGTGAGGTTCAAAAGGTATGGGGTCTGATTTTTAACTGGTGGCAAATAGATGTTGTTCCAGGCATAGATTTACTGGGGGTGAGGTTCAAAAGTCAAGACCGAATATTCACCTTCACAATAAGGAGCAAGCTAGGATGTGGGAAGTAGAGGCGGAACTAAGGGGGGACTAGCAAAGGCCTCAGCCCCCCCTTAAATCTAAGAAATACATAGAGTGACATTATTAGTTGTAGAAATATTTAAAAGAGTTTTATATGTCAGCCTCTCAAGTTATGTTATACATTTGATTTTATCTCTATCTTTCTTTTTTATGTGAAGTGTTTTTTATGACTAGGATTAGTTCTTTTAAATTAGATTATTATATTAAATGCTATTTAAAATAAATAATTCTTAAAAAATAAATTTAAGTTTATTGTAAAAAAATAAACTTAAGTCATTTGATGCTGCAAAAATTTGCGAGCTTGCCCCGAAATATTATCCTAAAGATTTTAGTGAGCAAGAGAAGGTGCATTTGCCTTACAAGTTGAGACTATATCAATTTGATGTGTCACAAAGTTCTGATTCTAGAAAATTTTCAACACTTTCAGAGCTTTATCAATGGCTAGTGCACAGTGGGAAATAAAAAATATATCCTCTGGTTGATAAATTGATTCAACTTGTGCTTACTTTTCCAGTTTCTACAGCGTCTACAGAGCGAACTTTTTCTGCTATGAATTTTATAAAGGACTCGACTTTGCAGTAAAATGAATAATAACTTTCTTAGAAATTCTTTATTAATGTATATAGAGAAGGAGCTTATTGCAAAAATTGATATCAATATAATTATAGATAAATTTAGTTCCCTACAAGAAAAATGAGTACAATTTAAATAAGTTATATCTATATTTTAGATTTCTTTATTGTATTGAAATATTTTAAGGTCTTAGTAGTTGGCTCCCCCTAATAAAAATTTCTAGGTCCACCACTGGTGGGAAGCTACATTTGCAGTGGCGGCCTGGGCTATTTGGAAGAACAGAAATGAGGTTGTCTTCAATGGAAAAGTGTTTCCTGCTGCTATATATTGTTTTTTCAGGCATTCAGTTTTTATTCATTTCTTTGGGTAGTGAGTAGGCACAAAGATGTGAATTGTAGTATATTGGAATGAAGACTGAATCCTCTTCTAGCTATACTGAATGGAAGTTCTTGATTTGTTAGGCTATCATTGGAAAGAACTCACCTTAAGTCTAGCAATTTGCTGGACTACAGATTGTACTCTTATTTCAGTAGTAATAAATTTGTTTTGCCGTTCAAAAAGAAAAAAAAAAAAAGGCCTGGGTTAAGCAAGTTGTTGAAAATGCACCGAAAAGACCCAATAGTTGAGGTGGAGTGTATTTGTTTATGGTCTCAGGTTAGCTGCCAAGTTCTTTTCTCGTCAAGAGAAAATAAAAGGCCAAAATGCGCATATGGTCCTCCAACTTGACAAACTCGAGCGAGTTAGTCCTTTTTGTTTGACTCAGTGCGAGTTACTCCTCCAACTTTCCGGATTAAGCATGTTAGTCCCTAAAGTTTGCCTAACTAAACGATTTAGTCCATCACCTAACGAAAAACATCCAGCTTAGACTCGTTTTGACTTAACGTCGTCTCGTAGGTGAATAGGTGGATTAAAAACCTGTAGGTCCCGTGTTTTTGTTTCTTTGAGCGCGAACGTCTTCGCGAAGGAGGCGGACGATGCGGCGGAAGGCGTTGACCGATTTGGCGTCTCGGGATTCAATGAAGTCTTGATGGAGTTGAGGACGGCGGCGAAGGTCGCGCGATGAAGTCATGATTCAGTGGAAGGCGTTGATTCGGCGAAGGTTCAAAATCCCCAAAAGTCCGTCGATTCTACATAAGGCATTAAGGGCGGCAGAGCAAGTCTTGTGGCTGGATTCATTGACAAAGAGCCCATCGATTTGGCGAGGATAGATGCGACGATTCGTTGATTTGGCAAGGATCCATTCAGGGAGGGTCGATGCGAGGATCAATTCATTGATTGGTCGAGGATCGATGTGAAATCTGTCGATTCGACGGCGAGGATAGTTGCGACGATCGTCGATTTGGTAAAGATTGATGCGAGGATTGATTCATCGATTTGAAGAGTCTGTCAATTAGTCGAGGATCAATGTGAAGAGTCCGTTGATTTGGCGGCGAGGATCATTGCGAAGAAACCATCGCCCTTAACGACTGGGATGATGTGGAAAAAATTTGCTTATGTGGCGGACCAACTCAGCACAGTTCCATGCCACATCAGCAACAAATCTAACTCCATTTACTTTTCCATCTAATTTGGACTAACTCGCTAAATTTTGCAAAGTTGGGGGACTAACTCGCACAGAGTCAAAGATAAAGGACTAACTCATTAGAGTTAGCCAAGTTGAGGAACCAAATGCGCATTTTGGCCAAAATAAAACAAGAGCACATCATTTACTCTATGAGTACTGTCAGATTATCATACAAATAAATAATTCAGTCTTTAGACAAAATGTAATGTACTAATAAAACTCCTTTAGAAAATTTTTTCTAACTCTTGCATGCAACCTCTGATTTGTTTCTAAAGAACAAGTAGAATGCAGTTACTAGTCAATATTTACTTACAAAAATATTTTTTTAACGACTTTACGAAACAATTTTAGTTTATTTAGAATGATTCGAGTACAAAGGAATAATTCTTTTAGGGGCTCCTGATCTTTTTAATTTGTATCATTTTTATCTTTAATCTATTAAGTGCTTCTCTTTTGTCCTAAGCTTTTTTCTTTTTCTTTTTTTCTTTTGGTATTTAGAAGCATGTTTTACAAGTATATAATGAAAGAAGTATTAGTATTTTAGGTAAGGAAAAGAGAATGTCAGATTTTTGGAACTCAAAAAACAATAAAACCAGCTTTATTTAGGGAATGAGGAGGCTAGAGTCAAATGTTTAGCCTCCCCACAGTGTCCCAAAGACCTTAGTCATCTGGCCTGAGGTGCAGGGACAAACTTCTTTTAAATCATGCTATATTGTTTTTCTATTAATTGCAAAAAATTCCATATGATTAAGAGGAAACCCAAATTTTTTTTTATGGCGAGGAGTCTCCTCACTCAATTTTTTTATTGGTCTTGAGTTGTATGATTTAACATCTCTTTCAAGGTAGTGTATCCATATGTAAAATATGGGGTCCATGAACCCCCCATTTTTTCTAAAAAAATATTAATAACTAGTTTACATGCCTAACGTTGTCACGGAATTTTAAGTTAGATCGAGTTTCAGAAAAGTATATATATTTAAATGTTATAAAATAATTTTCTAAAAGTGAAGGCAAATATAATGTGTCACTAAATTAGGGTGTATTGATTAGGATATTTTTATTATGTATTGCATTTTTTTTTTTTGCATATTCACTTAAATTCATTAACCATGCATGTAGCCAAACTGATGGGGGTAATTTGAAATAATATCCATGCAAAATAATGAATAAAATTATTTTTTATCATGAACAACATACAAATTGCTTGATAAAGATCCAATATTTCCTATAAATAAAAAAAATGAATATAAGTATGGGCAGTAGTAGTCAAATATTAAAATTTTAATTCAAATTCAAATTTATCGGATGGAGATGATTGGAGAAAAATCTTATACATATAAACTAAAAAATCAGACGCCTATAAAAGAATAAACATAATCTTATTAGTTTAAAAGTAAAGCATTGAAAATATAATATAAAAGAGGAAATTATACGAAATAAAGTGAATAGGGATAATAAATGAAGGATATGATATGGTGATAAAAGTGACGCTAGAATAAAAAATAGAAAAGGGGTGAGAATGTTACATTTGTGTAAGGTTTTCTAAGGTTTTATGAGGAAGAAATGTTATAAATAAAGAATAACTTAAGAAGAAAAGATAATAGTTTCTAAAATGTATTAAGCATAATAGGATATATCAAGGATATTTAAAAGATTTGTTATATATGAAAGTCTGACTTTTGTTTACCTAGTATTTTCGTACATATATATGATTGAAATACTAATATCCAAATTAATGTGATAGGGCAATTAATACGCCATATACACCTTTCATATTTGTTTAATAAGGTAATTAATTCTCAAAATTGTGCCTATTTTTAGTTTTGGTTATACATGGATGTTATATTTTTTGCCTAAGATTTTTTTGTGGCTAAATCTTTCTTTTCCAAGTGTGATAATTTCTCAATTGAAATTAGTGGAAATATGTTAATAAAAAATTATCATTTGATTCTAACTAACATATATCCTTTTTAATTGTCTCAATTTATGCTATTTAATTGTCTCAATTGAAATTCAATACGTTACTACTTACCATGTTTAAAAATTTAAAATTATTCCAAATCTTGATATCAATTTATTAGATTTTATGTTTACCAAAGAAAGTTATTAGTAATGGCAAAACGTAATTTCTAAAATCTATTGGTAAAAATAAACCAAATATAGTAAAAACATAGTGGTGACCAGTTAAAATTCAAGGGAAAATGTAATTAGTCGCATTTAAAGAATATGGAATAAAATTTGCTTGATAAAAAAGCATTTCATGCCATGTTTATAATCTTGTCAATAGTGGAACTCCATGATCTTCTATAGGAGCTATGTGCTTCTTATCTTATCACTACATGAATTCATCAATGCTACAAAATTTGAAGTAAATTGGTGTTGAAAGTTTTAGAAAATAAGTAAGTTATTATCAACTCAACTCATTTTTAAAAAATTTAAAACAAATTATTTAGTAATGTCGCTCTCCTTTGGATCATGGCCTCTAGATCACACTGTTGCCACTCTCTTCTAAATCACACCATCGCTACTTGCCTCTAAATCTTGTCATTGTTGCTCGCCTTTGAATTGGGATGTCATCCATTGCCTCTGGATCTCACACCCTCATTCACCTCTAGGACTTACCATCATAGTTCGTTAGATCACATCGATCATTGCCTCAAGATTGTGCCTCTAGATCACCTCAATCTTCATTGCCTCAATGCAACTACTAGTCCACACTTTTCTCGTCTCCATAACTGGATTCTTCATTGAAACAATCTACAAAACTATCTAATGCAATGTGTAGAAGTGTCTGAAATAATATATAAAAGTGTCTAAAATACTATATAAAATGTTTAAAACAATATGCAAATAATTTTTTCTATTTTTGTATCTTAATTAATTAAAAAAGCAAGATGTGTTTGAAGCAATATCTTAAAGTGTGTAAAATATATGCCTAATGTTTCTCAACTAACAAGTTGATATGTCTATACACTTTATAAGCACAATTACGTTGTAAAAGTATATGAAATCATAAGTAATAAAAAAAATAAAGACATCTCCAAAGAAATATAAAAAAGTGCTTGAATTAATAGAAAGATGTGTCTAAAATAATATCTTTATGTGTTTATGTACTTTATAAACAATGTAACATTAATGGGATATGGATCACAATTTATGAAAGTGAAGATCTAAACACACCTTGGCACTGATACAAACATATCTCTATATTCTTTTAGATATAGTGGCTTTTTGGTATTTTAATGGCATTTTAGAACATCTCAATAATCATTTAGACAATATATCAACACTCCTTTAAACACATCTCTATAGTCCTTTAGATACATTTATGATCTGGGTTTTAGGTCAATGGATTTTTGGCATCTTGGTATTCATCTTGACACATTTCTTCAATACTTAGTCTCATGTAGGTAATCTTTTAGGCACATCTTGGTAGTTAATTATACACAACTTTGAGCTATATTTCACATCAGTGGCTTTTCGCATCTTTATTGTCTTTTAGACATATCTTGATAGTGCTTTAAACATATCTTTATAGTTGTTTAGGCACTTCTTGATAGACAATAGTACTATATACTAATAATTATCTGACGGTTTTCAATTTCAATACTAGTTTAGCTCTAAGGTCATGAAGGGTCATTGGTTCCAAGACTTTTACCTCAGTTTGCAAAAGTTGGTCAAACAATAATGAAGGCATTGCTTGCCTTGTTTGCAATGATTACCATTAGACTTGATTGGTGTTGATTGCACAAAGGTAGGGGGAAGGTCAAAATGAGTCTTATAACTTTGGAAACTTTTTTGTTTTAGTCCTATAACTACACGAGTTTCTATTTGAGCCCTATATGTTTAAAAACATAAACAACGTTAGTCCTATCGTTAATGGCCTTAATGGAAATCCTACATGGCAAGTAATAAATGTTAAAAAAAAGGGAAAAAAGATCAAAATAGGTCATTTAAATTTTGTAATTTATCTAATTAAGTCCCAAGAGTTCATAACAAACCTTATTTTTGTTCTTGACTCCAATTTCAGTCTTTTCTCTTATACTTTCACAAGCATTGACCGCTAATCCTTTGAGTCCGATGCTCTCAACCACGATTTACTTTATTCCGAGATTAAGGGAATAATTAACCACTACTTTTCCAAAAAACAACATGATTGTGACTAAATCTAGCCACAAGAATTAGAATGTTTCTCGGATGCTTAAGGCAGGGAGTGGAAGCTAAAGTGATCCCTCACTTGCTAACTTTGTTATTGTCAAATGACCTGTCCACCTAAGAAAACTCTAGCATTGGTCTTCTGAATTTATTGAAACGCCCGAAGAGCAAAACTATAGTGGTGGAAAATGGGGGCTTGGAATTGATCCAAAATGTTCTGAAAAACAGGCTTAAAGTTGACGAAAAACAACATCACAACTGGAGCCATCTTTTACCTTGCTTCTATCAAGGAGTACAGAGCAAAGATACGTCAGAATCTTGTGATAATTCCAGCTCTAGTAGATTTTATCAAAAGCAAGAATATGTGTAAAAAAAATGCACTCGTTGCAATTTTCAGGCTTTTATTAGATCCAAGAAACTAGTGTCGTATACTTGCATCTGAGTTGGTGCCATTACTGTTGGATTCATTGAAAGATTGGGAAAGAGATGAGTTATTCACATATTCTCTTGCAATCTTATTGCACTAATTGAGAGAGTGGCTGGGACAGTTGCCATTTTGTGCCGCTGAGGAGATCTGAGAGTGTTCATGAGGATTTTGAAAACTTGATTGTTTTGTTTTAAAGTCTTGATGGAGACTATTGACTCGGGTGACGGATGGAACAAAAAAGACGAGTTCAAGAGAAAACCAAAAATGCCATGGATTGAAATGAATTCGAGTGAGCCTCTATTCTTCATACTGAGGGAGGAATGAGAAGAGAAAAATGTGATTTTGTCTATAATGATGCCTCACGTAGCAATGATTTTGTGTTTGTGAAATCTTTTCATAAAACTTTTATTTTTTGCAATTAAGTCCACTTATATGTTCCAACTAAGCAAGAATTAATGGCGTCAAGTGTCATATAGGATTTTTCGTCAGCCTTATCCAACATAGGACTAATGTTGTTAACATTTTCAAATGTATAAGACTCAAATAGAAACTTGTGTAGTTGTAGGACTAAAGTAGAAAAGTTGCCGAATTTGTAGGACTTATTTTGACCTTCTCCCCACAAACGTGGTGCCACAATGACTAGATCTAGGAGGCTCCACATGGTGGATGACGGCTATGCATCTAAGAAATAAAACAAGTGTAAATCAAACTGGTGGTCAGCAATAAAACCCTAGATCTATCAGCTTCTCTAGTGCAATGGCGTTGTTGTCATCCAAAATGCCTAGATCATCATTAGTAGTCGGGGCAATGACACCATATTGCAATCTAGAGAATTGTGGACAAAAGTTGTCATTGTGGGAAGGGAATGATGCATAATGGGTAAATTTCACCAGGAGTCCATCAGCTTATTTTTTTCTCCTAAACAAGTACTTTATCTTAAGGTTGTCCTTTCGAAGTACCCTACCTCATTTAGTGCATCCTAATTAGGTCATTTTCATCAATTTCAATGTTAAATTGGACAGAAATTGCTGATGTAGCATTAATTAACATTAAAATAAATATAAAATAACACATTTTATCCTTTTATTTTTACTATCAACAATTTTAAGTCTTAAACTTATATCCTTTACCACAATGACCCACAAAGCGCCAGACCCATCCACACACGGTCGCAAAACCACCACCCACCTCACTGTCCATCCTACATCTGGCTGTGATCTTCCCACCCTCTAGCACATCTTCCAGTGATTCCATATCCAACTCTTCCCCTACTCTCTAATTTTGAAAACCACAACCAGATTTGGACGGCGATCTTCGCGACGGCGAGCATTCGTACGACGATCTTTGAGATGGCGAGCATTCGGACGGCGAGCATCCAGACAACGATCATTAAGACGGCGAGCATTCGTACGGTGATCTTTGCGACGAGAAGCATCTAGACGGTGATTGTCGAGATGGTGAGCATTCGAACGCGATCTTCATGACGGTGAGTAGATCGGAACTCCTAGATTCAAGATTTGAGTGAGCCTCGAAGAAGATGACGGAGTGATAATCTTGTTCCATATCTGTAGGGCCTCAACAAAGGTGGTGGACAAAGGCGGAGGTGTTCAGATTTCAAGACTAGTGCGGAGGCGTTTGAACTTCAAGACCAGGGCGGCGGCAGAGCTCGAATTTCAGGACTAGGGCGTTCGAATTCCAGGACAAGGCGGTGTACAATAGTAGATTTAAAAAGTTTAAGGTTTAGAATATGTGATTGGAACAGTTTGAGGATGGAAAGTGTTATTTTATATTTATTTTAATATTAATTAATATCATGTCAGTAATTTCCATCCAATTTAACACTGAATTTAGTGGAAAATAACCTAATTGGGACGTACTAAATAAGGTAAGGTATTTCAATAAGACAATATTAAAATAGGGTATTCGTTTAGGATAAAGAGAATAAGCTAAGAGACCTCTAGTGAACCCACACCTAATTATCTCTACTAGAACGAAAAGGTCTGCGCATTTGCACATTTGTGAATATTAGCCAGGATAACCGAAAATGGGAACAAAACACTAGGAAAATAAACTTTTGCTTGGTTCTATTTTATTTTAGTTTACCTTCCTTTTATTTCTATCAATATTTTATTTTATAATTGCAACCCAAAATAAGTTTACATTTGTCAAATGGCGCCTACAGCTTAGCGTTTGTCAAATGGCTTTACCAAATTTCTCTTGGCCTAATTCTTTCGTTGGAGATAAAAAAGGCTCAATTGACTACAACAGTGCTGGACATAAAGGGAAAAGCTAAGGATGGCCACAGGGCGAATCGGGGGTGGATAGCCTTTATCCGCTATTTGTGCCCGTGGGTTTTTTCATACCCGCCAGCTCACGGATATTCGCTAACGGGTAAAAAACAGTACCCGTGCCCGTAACCCGCAGAATCCATATTCACGGGTAATCTGCGATTTACACTAGTTTCGTAATTTTCATAGAAGAAACATAAAATATTTATCATCAAGTTATAAATTACACATATCCACATCACATCCAATAAAACAAGAAACATTCGTTGCCACATAATTTCTGAAACCTAGTGCCCAATTGGGCCAATTCCAAATGAATCGGGCAACGGACTCATCGCTAGAACGCAGAAGCAGGCCAAGCGGCTGAAGCGTTAAGTGTGTGTAGGTATAATTACCAAATTATCCATTTAAGTTATTAAAAGAGGTGACACTTACATTAAGGGTAAAATTGAAATTTTATATACTTGGTGGGTTTCACGGGTAGGCGGGCATGAATTTATCCGCGATGGATACCCCCTACCTGTCATCCGCTTGCGCCCGCCAGATGGATGAAATTTTTTACCTGTGTCCGCCCCATCGCGGGTATTTTCACCTGTTTACCCATCCGTTATGTGTGGATATTCACAGTTCGCGATTCTTACCCCGCTCCGTTGCTATCCCTAGGAAAAAGTTAGGATTCAAACCATGCGAGCAAGTGAAAAGTACAATATTGGTCCTAAAATTTTATATATTTATCTCTTTCAGTCCTAAAAATTATCATATTTTCAAATGGGTACTAAAACTTTGTACTATATAAACAATTAATCCTAAATTTTTTTCAATTTTCTAAATGAGTACTAAAACTTTGGAAGGGTGTAAACCGTTAGTCCTAGAATTGATCACAATTTTTAAACCATTTTTAAACTATAGTTTAACTTGTTCAATAACTATCTATAAATAAATTAAAAATGTGAAATAATATTTTAACAGTTAATGGATTATTTAAACTATCTTTTTCTCCTCTTTATAAATTCTATTCCTATTTTAGTAGCCATCTTTCAGTAAGTATCTGACTAACTCCTAACACTTTAACAGAGTGTGGCAACGTTGGGGTTTTTGGGACTCGCCATCAATCTGTTTCGCCTAGGTTGATTGGACATTTAAAAATGGTCTACGAGAGTTCGAGGGTTTGGGAGTATGGCTAGGTTAAAATAACTCTATTTTAACGCCCAAAATTAGTACCTTAGTTGATTTTAATTTTTGTTTTGCTTGCTTTTAAATAATTTCAGTTAATTTTCAGACCAAAAATTTTAACTGAATCATTCAGATGTGAATTTTTAAATTAATACGGACTTCAAAATCTTGGTAATTAATTTGTATAATTTTTTAATAAATTTGATATCTCCAGACCATATATTCTATCGAATCACCCGGATATGGAATTTAATGAAAATTTAGTTTTTTTTATTTATTTTTAAATATTTTAATTAATTATTAATCCATATCATAAATTCTGTCGAATTATCCGAATATGGATTTTTTTTTTATCTTGGTACTTAATTTTATTCATTTTTATTATAAATTTCATATTTTCCAAACCATGGATCTTATCGAATCACTTGGATATGAAATTTAATAAAATTTTAATTTTTAATTTATTGTTAATTATTTAATTAATTATTTCTTTTTTTTTTTTCATAAATTTTTACCGAATATGGATTTTTTAATGATCTTAATATTAATTTCCTTATTATTATTATTATTTTTTCTTTTCATTCTTTTTTTTGTTTGATAAAAGATTTTTAAAGTAATTATTTAATCCATAGATTTAAAAAAAATACTTAAAAAAATTGATTTTTTGTGGAATCATTTGGTTATGATTGATTTTTTTTAATTTATTTTTATTTAAAGGAAATAAAAGGTTAAATTTTGTTATTTAAAGGAAATAAAAAAAAGTAAGTGTCTTAATATCCCAAAAAATGTTAAAAATGATGAAAAAAAAAGATGGGGGCTTTATTGTAATAGAAATAAAAAAATAATAAAATGGGGAAGTAAGATGGGACCCTTGGCCAGGCATAAAGAAAATGATAAATAAATAAAATAAGGTTAATCATCCACATAAAAAAAATAAAATTGCGGAAAAGTAAATAAAGTGGGATGCTTAACCATCCACGAAAAAAATAAAAAGTGCATAAAATAAATAAACGCAGAAAATTACATAAATAAATAAAGTGGGGCATTTAGCCATCCACTTAAAAAAATAAAAAGTGAATAAAGTAAATAAACGCAAAAAATTAAATAAATAAAGAAAATGGGTCGTTTAGCCATCCACTTAAAAAATAAAAAGTGCATAAAGTAAATAAATGCAGAAAATTAAATAAATGAAGAAAGTGGGGCGTTTAGCCATCCACTTAAAAAAATAAATAAAAAAGTTCATAAAGTAAATAAACGTAGAAAATTAAATAAATAAAGAAAGTGGGCCGTTTAGCCATCCACTAAAAAAAAATAAAAAAAGTGCATAAAGTAAATAATTGCAGAAAAGTAAATAAATAAAGAAAGTGGGGGCGTTTGGCCGTCCACTTTAAAAAATAAAAGTGCATAAAATAAATAAATGCAGAAAAAGTAAATAAATAAGAAAGTGGGGCTTTTAGCCGTCCACTTAAAAAAGGTAGGAGGTATAACCTTCCATGGAAAAAAAATAACAATAAAGAAGAAAAAAAGGAAAAAAAAGAAAAAAAAGAACAAATAAATAAAAAAAACAAAGTTTGTTGTTAGTTCTGAAAAAATAAAAAAAAAGCTAGTGACTTGTATGAAGGAATATGGGAAGATGAAGGATTAAACAAGAGTTTTACCTAAAGGAAAAAAAAATTTCAAACTCCTGGGCGGCGACGGGAAGCAGGGGTGGCGGCGACGGCGAGCAGGGGAGTTTTTATGATTGGTTCTATGGTAGAGTGGGGAGTTCTATATGCATAAGGTGGTTTATCAAAAAGGCCAAGGGTAGTTCCCGAATCCCATCACTAAATTGTAGTAACAGCTCAATTCATTACCCATGAGGGTTTTTGTAAGGAAAGGATTAATTCGACTGGTAGCTTTTCGTGGGCCCATGTAGAGACTATCCATCTCAGGAGGCTATACACTACTTCGTTTCTTGAAACCAGTGAAGACTTGGAGACGATGGTCTCACAAGGACAACAACACCAATTCCGCTTTGAAAGAATGTGTTCGAATTGAGGAAGCTCGGGTATAGAGCTTCATGTCGTGAATGCATAATTCATGTTTACAATAAGTAAATATAGCACATGAATCCACATAAAAATAAGCAAAGCAGCACAAAACAAATCAACTTTTAGACTTGACTCACTGACTTATCATGTCCCCAGTGGAGTCGCTAAGCTGTGGCAACGTGGGGGTTTTTGGGAGTCGCCACCAATCGATTTTGACTAGGTTGATTGGACACCTAAAAATGGTTTACGAGAGTTCGAGGGTTTGGGAGTACGATTACGTTAAAATAACTCTATTTTAACGCCCAAAATTGGTACCTTAGTTGATTTTAATTTTTGTTTTGCTTGCTTTTAAATAATTTCAGTTAATTCTCAGATCAGAAATTTTAACTAAATCATCAAGATGTGAATTTTTAAATTAATACGGACTTCAAAATCTTGGTAATTAATTTGTGTAATTTTTTAATAAATTTAATATCTCCAGACCATAGATTCTATCGAATCACCCGGATATGGAATTTAATGAAAATTTAGTTTTTATTTATTTATTATTAAATATTTTAATTAATTATTAATCCATATCATAAATTCTGTCGAATTATCCGAATATGGATTTTTTTTAAATCTTGGTACTTAATTTTATTCATTTTTATTATAAATTTCATATTTTCCAAACCATGGATCCTATCGAATCACCTGGATATGAAATTTAATAAAATTTTAATTTTTAATTATTTAATTAATTATTTCTTTTTTTTTTGTCATAAATTTTTACCGAATATGGATTTTTTAATGATCTTAATATTAATTTCCTTTTAATTATTTTTTTTTCTTTTCATTCTTTTTTTCTTGTTTGATAAAAGATTTTTAAATTAATTATTTAATCCATAGATTTAAAAAAAAACTTAAAAAAATTGATTTTTTGTGGAATCATTTGGTTATGATTGATTTTTTTTTATTTTATTTTTATTTAAAGGAAATAAAAGGTTAAATTTTGTTATTTAAAGGAAATAAAGAAAAGTAAGTGTCTTAATATCCCAAATAATGTTAAAAATGACGAAAAAAAAAAAATAAAGATGGGGGCTTTATTGTAATAGAAATAAAAAAAAAAGAATAAAATGGGGAAGTAAGATGGGACTCTTGGCCAACCATAAAAAAATGATAAATAAATAAAATAAGGTTAATCATCCACATAAAGAAAAATAAAATTGCCGAAATGTAAATAAAGTGGGATGCTTAACCATCCACGAAAAAAATAAAAAGTGCATAAAATAAATAAAAGCAGAAAATTATATAAATAAATAAAGTGTGGCGTTTAGCCTTCCACTTAAAAAAAATAAAAAGTGTATAAAGTAAATAAACGCAGAAAATTAAATAAATAAAGAAAGTGGGGCGTTTAGCCATCCACTTAAAAAATAAAAAGTGCATAAGGTAAATAAATGCATAAAATTAAATAAATAAAGAAAGTGGGGCGTTTAGCCATCCACTTAAAAAGATAAATAAAAAAGTGCATAAAGTAAATAAATTCAGAAAATTAAATAAATAAAGAAAGTGGGGCATTTAGCCATCCACTAAAAAAAAATAAAAAAAGTGCATAAAGTAAATAAATGTAGAAAATTAAATAAATAAAGAAAGTGGGGCGTTTAACCATCCACTAAAAAAATTAAAAAGTACATAAAGTAAATAAATGAAGAAAAAGTAAATAAATAAAAAAAAGTGGGGCGTTTGGCCGTCCACTTAAAAAAATAAAACTGCATAAAATAAATAAATGCAGAAAAGTAAATAAATAAAAAAGTGGGCCGTTTAGTCGTCCACTTAAAAAATAAAAGTGGATAAAGTAAATAATTGCAGAAAAGTGAATAAATAAAGAAAATGGGGTGTTTGACCATCCACTTTAAAAAAATAAAAGTGCATAAAATAAATAAATGCAGAAAAAGTAAATAAATAAGAAAGTAGGGCTTTTAGCCGTCCACTTAAAATGGTAGGAGGTATAACCTTCCATGGAAAAAAAATAACAATAAATAAGAAAAAAAGGAAAAAAAGAAAAAAAAAAGAACATATAAATAAAAAAAACAAAGTTTGTTGTTAGTTCTGAAAAAATAAAAAAAGGGTATTGACTTGTATGAAGGAATATGGGAAGATGAAGGATTAAACAAGAGTTTTACCTAAAGGAAAAAAAATTTTCAAACTCCTGGGCAACGGGAAGCAGGGGTGGCGGCGACGGCGAGCAGGGGAGGTGGCGACTGCGAGACTTCAGCGGCGGCGACGGCGAGGCGAGCAAGGGAGGTAGGAGGGCTGACATGGACAGAGAGAGGGAGAGGAAGGGCGACGGTAGAAGAGGGGAGAGGGAGGCGAGGCGGAGGAGGGGAGAGGGAGAGGGTGAGGGCGAGGAGGGGAGAGGGAGAGGGTGACGGCGAGGAGGAGAGAGGGAGAGGCGACGGCATGGCTGGCGGGGAGGGCGATGCGGCAGGAGGAGGGAAGAAAGGAGAGAAAGGGAAGAGAGGAGGGAGAAGAAAGAGTCGCGACGGAGGTAAGAAAAGAAAAACAACGATGGTGGGCTAGTGGCGGCGGACGGCGACGGTGACGACGCCGGCGTTGGGGGTAAGAGACGGAAGCTGGAGGCGAAGAAAAACGGCAAACGGTCGTAAAAGGGAGAAACGATAAAAAGGCAGACAGAGGGAAAAAGAGAAGTTCAGGCCTTTCTGGAAAGAAGGAAAGAGGAACAGGGACTAAAGCTACAGTTCTTCCTTTTTCAATTAAGAAGCTCTAATCTTGATTTTTTTTGTGATTTATTTGCAGTTATGGACCCATATTTATATGATAAGGAGAATTGGATTCCTTCAATTAAAATAAATTCGAAATTTAATTAAAAAAATTTTAAAAACATAATTTAGTCAGAATGACATTTTTAGTCCTTCAGGTTTCTTTGACTACTGGTATGGTCCCATATTTTCTTCGAAATTACTGATTGGCGCAAATTTGTCTGTTCTGTCAATTTGGCCCAAAACTGTATGTTTGGCCCAAAAATGACGCAAAAAATTACCAAATTTCCCTGGAATTCCCAAATTTCGTCAGATTCTTCCCAAACTTCTCATTTTTGTCATATTTACCCCAAACTTCTTATTTTTGTCAAATTTTTTTTAAATTTTATTTTATATTTTATACACACATATAGATATATATATATATATATATATATATATATATATATATATATATATATATATATTATTTTTAATTAACCCTATAAAACAAAATGCTCCCATAAACTATTTAATTTAATTTCTTTTTTTCTTCCTCTTTTTTTAATAATAATAATTAATTAAAACTTTTTTTTTTTAAGGATTGGACGAAATTGGGTGTCAACACAGAGCATTAGAACTAATTTAACAACAAATTTTGGATTAAAATACCAATAGCCTCTTATTAATTAGCATGATACCTACCATTCCTTGTAGCCAATTGGGATTTAAATCCTCACATGTGTAAAAAATTTCTCCTCCTTGCACCCAAAGGTAGGGGTGTAAACGAACAGAACGTTCGGTGAACTGTTCGTGAACGATTCGGCAGGAGTTCATTTTTGTTCGTTTATTTAATTAAACGAACGAACATGAACAGATTTTTATGTTCGTTTAGTTAAATGAACGAACACGAACAAAGTCCCGTTTATTTATTTACGTTTGTGAACTGTTCGGTTAATATTCGGTTAGTGTTCGTTTATGTTCGTTCATTTACTCGTTCGTTTATGTTTGTTTGTTTGTGTATCTATGTATTAGTGTCTAGTTATATATTTATTATTATATATATTTTATATATCGTATATTATATATTTATTATAACCTATTATTATTTATGTTTACTATTACCGACCATACGTACACCCTACACACTAGATTATATATTTATTATAACCTATTATTATTTATGTTTACAAACGTATTCGTTTGTTTGTGTTCGTTTATGTTCGTTTGTATTCGTTTAAGTTTGTATAAACGAACGAACATAAAAGAACACGAACACATACTGAAACTAAACGAACGAACACGAACAAGGAAAATGTGTTCGTTTATTATTCGTGTTTGTGTTCGTTAAACATTAAATGAACGAACACGAACAGGCTTGTCTGTGTTCGTTTGGTTCGTTTACAGCCTTACCCAAAGGGCGGACTTAGAATTCCTCTTTTTTAACCTTTTCTTATGTTATAATTCTGAGTGAAAAAAATTGAGGATTAAAATAAAAACAATAGTACTATAAGTCATAGAAGTAAAAATGCACTTTTCCACGCTTAAGCCGAAAAAAGAGAAACCAAGATAGAATGGACGGCTAGGATTAACAACACAGAAAACGCAGAGCGGGATAAATAGGGGATAGTACGAAAACTTGAAGGCCATTTTCGCAAAACCACTCTTTCTTCTTCTTCCTCGGAACTCCGATATCAGAGCGTTTACTTTCTCCAGAGGGTCCGATCACTTCCACCGCTTTTCGTCGATCGCCGTACTATCTATCCATTCGTATCTCTGAATCGGCCGTGGCCGCTCACGGACCTCTGCGGCGAAACTTGCGGAACGATTCTTCGTCCTCAGATCTGAAAAATGGAATACCCCTGTTAGGGTTCGCCGATTCTCGCGACGCTCCCCTGGATGTTGCCTACTCTTTGAACGCGATAACGGAAATTTGCCTTTGTTTCTGGTACTGATTTCTCCCTCTCGCTCTGCTTTAGTTTTCAATTGGTTTGTTGTGCTTTTGTTGGATTGTTGCTGTTATATGAGATTCGATTCCCTTGTTTTGGTGTTGATGCTAATGTATCGTGTTGAAGCGTTTCCGGTCTAAAATTTTTTGATAATTTTGTCAGGCAAAAAGGGAATGCTTCTATGTTCGTTCTTTGTTGTTTGCTTCTGAATTCTGATACGTCTGGGATCTCTCAATTGGGCAGTTGAGGTTTGAGCTGGATTTAATCTTGTTTGCTTTACCAGATGCTGTAATTGATGGCCTATTTTCCATGCAACTTGTCAAATCTTTGATGATCATGGTGCTGGAATTGTTAGCTAAGTGGTCATTTGTAAGCGGTTTTAAGTCGGGAAACATAGCCTCTTTGCTTTGCACCAAGTCATGGTGCTAAATTGGTGTTAGATACTTTGTGCCATGACCTTAACATGCTTGGGATTAAGGTCTAGAACACTAATGATGATGATGATGCTGGTGGTGGTGGTGATGGTGATGATGAAAAGATTACCTCTTTGATATAATGTTTGCTTTGGATGCGCTTTTGGAATGAGTAGCCATAAAGTGTATGTAGCCCCTTGAATTAAGACTATGGATGCAATGTTCAATCATCTATGTACATATTAGGGGAAAGATTTAACAGGAGTTGCCAAGTCAGGGTGAAGAGTAAGAGTGAGCCTTACAGATGTCTCTCATCAGTAAGATTTAGGCTGATGGTGAAATACCACTTTCTTTCACCTTCAGTAGACTGAGTTGATGATTAAGTCTTCCCAAGAACTAGAATGGAGTAAATAGAGTTTTGTCATTAATTTCCTTGTCCAAATTTGTTGGTTTAGCCGGATGAAGGTGGAAGAATTTTGGGGAAGATGGGTGAAGATTTTCCCTCCTAATGTTCTCGGTTTTTAGTTACTTAAATAGTTTCATTCCCAAAAAGGTAAACGAGGAGAGTTCAGAAGATAAGTTATTTTGCTTAATATCATTAATAGGAATTTTTTGAAGCATCTGCAGACATCAGGATGCTGAAGTATAATGTTAACTAAATACATATTGAAGCCCGTAACACAGTTTGAAGAAGTTTTGAATGCTAGTCCTAGGTAGCTGGACTAATCTTTATAATATTGAAGGGCTGTCGCATAAAAAATGTTAACTTTCCCTTCAAATGTCCTTTCTACACCAATTTTTAGTCCCATATTATTGAGAGATTAAACAGAGCACTCATAAGTCATAAGGGTGTTTCGGAATGTACAAATTGATGCTGGTATTTGCCCTTGAGTAACTGATACAAAAATATGGTCAGAGAAATTCTACTATTTCTGCAAACTATTTTTATTATCTGATGATGGACTAATGTCTAGGTAAAAGCTTTTAATCTGGAATGGAATTTAAATATTCTGTGAAGAATAAGGTGTACAATAGTTGAGTCTCAAAAGATTGGATATGCAAAGAAAAATGATTTGAAGAGTTAAATGCTTAAACCAAAAATGCCAGACATAAAGAGTTATAGGAAAAATGATAATTTCATGATAAGTGAGCAGAATGAATGTCATGATAAGTAGGGGAAACTGAAGAATCAAGTGAAACAACTCAGAAGTAATGCAATTTCCTCTGACCTCAGATGGTAATAAATGGGGTTTAATGGAAAAAAATGTTGAAGAATTTGTTATCCAGAGTTTTATGCTGTGATTAGTGATGGAAATCAAATAAACGAGTAAAAGTAGGTAACCTGGCCTTCTCTAGCCTTTTATAATAGACATTCATGAAGAAAATACAAATTTCTGCTGAATACGATCATATCCAATTGACTAAAAATGGGAAGAGGAAGATCTTGAAGCAAAGTTAAGCCGCAAGGGTTTGTGAAACAATCTCAAAAAGTCTGAATCTCCCGAAGTGGAGGTCGTATGAGAAACACACAAGGGATCTCATCCAGCTTCTAAGGCCGTTATACTGTGAAACTTCTGTTTATTGTACTGGACTCCTATGTTGGAAAAGGTAAAGAACTGATGACTTATGTTTCATCAATGTGACACCTTACCATTGATATATCTATATTATATTGAAGACAATTTTAGAATATACCAAATTTTTTAATAACATCAGTGTGTACTGGAGGATCTAAAGGACTTCTGACCCCTGAAACCATTTTCCTACTTTCGTAATTATTTTCAGTTGTCTGAACTGTAGTGTTTTATTGTATTTGTTGTAGTAGTAGGATGAAAATTGTGTGTGTTTTGCCTTTTGTTTTAAATGGTTAAAATGTAAAGCTTGATGAATCTCTTGAATGAATTTTATTATGACAAGAAACCTGGTATTCTGGTGCTAGGTATGCTTGATATGTAGTTTTGGTGTGTGATTCTAAATGAATAAAGGATTGTTCATTTTGTGCACATATGGTTAAGTTTGCTTACACAGCTTGCTTTTCACTACGAACAAGGTGTTATTGATATTATGGCTTGCTTCATTAGCTATTTACTATGAACATCTTTTCTCATAGATAGCTGACAGGGATTTATGGCTATTCATATAATTCGTAGTCTTCTTTTTTTGACACATGCATGCATGTTTTGGGTTTGTGTTGTTGATCCCCATATCTAATATGATGCGTCCGGTATTGTGAAATCAACTTGACATAATTGCAGATGAATAAACTATTTTTTCAAATTTATGAGCTCTAACTATGTTTTTGTGCAGGTGCTTTTTCTGCTCCATAAACTATAACACTGCATACAAACATAGTGATATAGTTGAAATGGAGCTGAATACCATTAAAGATGCATTTGATCGTGTGGCAAAGAAGCAAAAACTTTCCTGCTCAAGATCCCAGGAAGTCATTGACCAGATTGTCCAAGAAGTTGAAAAAGCATTACAGATGCTGCAGTCAGATCCAACTGGCTACAAGTTGTCTCTTACTGAATTAAAAAACAAACTTCAGGAAATTGCACCTCTCAATCAGCTTGAGGGAATGCAAAAGGAAGTAAATATGGCCCTGAGCAAGTTTCCTAAAGCTCTTGAAAAATTCTTTAATTCTGATATATCCAAGGCATATAGAGATATTGAGTTTGACTCCCACACGGTTAATGAGATAATTGCTCAGCATCTCTATAGGCATGGCTTGTTTGATGTTGGTGATTGCTTTATAAGGGAGACAGGGGAAACGGAAACTACTGCAACCATGAGATCTTCTTTGAAGGAAATGTATCAGATAGTTCAAAGCATGAAGAGTAAGAATCTTTTGCCTGCTTTGAAGTGGGCAGATGTCAACTCGGGGAAACTAAAGGACAGTGGATCAGACCTTCAGTTGAAGCTTCATCGCTTGCAGTTTGTGGAAATACTGCAAAAAGGCGACAGGCCGGAAGCTCTCAAATATGTTAGAACTTATATTGTGCCTTTTGCTGATAATCATATGAGTGAATTTCTAAAGCTCGTGGGTTCACTTTGTTGGGCTGGTAAGCTTCAGCACTCGCCCTATGCTTATTTATTATCCCCTACTAATTGGGAGGTAGTAGCTGAAGAGCTGATAAGGCAGTTCTGCAATCTTCTTGGGCAGTCGTCTGTGAGCCCACTGAGTGTGACAATAGCAGCTGGAGTGCAAGGGTTACCCCTTCTTCTGAAGTATATAAGTGTGATGACTGGCAAGAAGCATGACTGGCAGTCGTCGCAACAATTGCCTGTGCCAGTTGAATTAGACAAAGAGTTCCAGTTTCACTCCGTCTTCGTGTGTCCTGTGTCAAAGGAGCAGTCTACCGATGATAATCCGCCAATGTTGATGTCCTGTGGCCATGTTCTTTGCAAACAGTCTATCACTAAGATGTCGAAGAACAACTCTAGATCTTTCAAGTGTCCATACTGCCCATCCGATATTGACGCTACACAGTGTAGGCAGCTCCATTTCTGATGAATGACCAGCATATGCAGGTGTTTTTCGTTGAGAATAATAGCGACTGTACTAAAAAGTGTAAAACTAGAAATTTGTTGTTTTATGTTTGTATTTTTTTCGCTGGTCGTTGGTGTAGATGATAAACCACTTGTAAATAGAAATTCATTGTACCTCAAACAGGTACCTGGACCTGATTGTGGGTTGATTTGCCTGGACCCCGGAGCCCCAAACGGGATCGCTTGGTCCTGCCGAATTGTTCACAGCAGAGGCTAGATTGAGTCAGGTGGTAGGTTAATGAGCAGGTCACTGCAAGGTCTTTGGAGTTATCTTGGGAGCTTGTAGGAGCTTCGAGATAGGAGAACAAAAAACAATTGCATATGGATGTTGTGGGCTCTTTGCACATCAGATATAGTGAACTGAGACATCTGAATAGCTAAAGGGAGGGAAAACAACTGAGCAACAGAATTGGTTCTCTCTTTAATAGCCATGAGATAATCTTTGGGTGATCCTTTAATTTACCGACGGATGCTCCTGCTACATTTACAGTGTACATGGCCAGCCAAATAACCTCCAATGACAGTGGAGGGTTGTATAAGTTAGGTTTCAAGACATACAGTCGTACGACCTTACGTCCCTAGGGTCCCAAACCGACTCAAATAGGCATATAAACGCAAAGAATAATAAACCCGTTTTTACACGTAAAATCATAAAAAATTTAAGACTCCATATCTCATTTTCATCGATGGATTCACCCTTTTATAAACATCTTGTTGTTCCCTTCTCTATCTCTCTCTTTCGCCCATGTGGGATCTGCCTTTCACTTTATCGTCTCCTTCATATCTTTGCAGTCGACCAAAAACCATTCACCACTTTTGCTTTCACCAATTGCCACTTAACAATAATGATGCATGTGTATGGTAGACACCTCGTAAGCATCAGAATTTGTCTATATATTGGTGGCAACTCCTGGAAGGCTTATGGATCACATTAACAATACTGAAGGTTCAAGGCTTCAAGCTTCAGTTCAGCATCCACGCTACCTTTTGTTGAAATGTGCAAATTCATAGAAGCCATCAAACTTGTACTTCATTTCACTTCGGGCACACAACATTTTTTACATTGTCAAAAAGACCACCTAAAATATCCATGAAGGTCTTTCAACTTCCATTTGAATTGACAACGACACATTCAAATCTTGATTCTTATGTTGTATGTTTATAGTATGATACATTCTTAATTGAATTTAGAAACTTGATAAATTAAATTTTTATGCAATATGAACTTTCTAAAATAAGTTAGATGATTTTAATTTTTTTTAAAATTTTTTTTGTAGAATTTTATGACTTTACGACTGTAAAAAAATCAAAATGACTCTAGATAGAATCCCGACTTTGATAACCTTGGTATAAGTACAAGGCTTACAGGAAAAAGACAAATCATATGATAGACTCTTATTATTTTTTAGAATTGCAAATAGATCTGGGCCATTTATGTAAATGGAGTCCATTTGGGATTTTAGAGAGATTTTTGAATAAATAGTATGAGATGGGTCTGTCGTTGTAAAAACCAATGATAGACTCTTAGATAGCAATTATCTTTAGAAAAATCAACAATGCTTCAAGATAAATAGCTCACTGCACCTTCGTCCAAGTTTCTTACAGTTGATTGTAAAGGTCCCCCGCCACCTAATGTTATTAGTTTTTGTTTATGTGACTGCGATTTGTTCAGCTCGTAGGTACCAATAACTTTTCCAGCTTTGTTCAGAACAATAACAATTGCTTCCGAATAGCAATGATAACAATAAAAATAGTGGTACTAACAATATTAATTATCAACCTTATCCTTACTACGTTGAGGCTGTTGTCATGAAATTTATAGTGTTAATAAACTTTTTTAAAGTTAGCTAACAAAAATACAGTTATAACGTTTTACATCAAATGTCATTCCTAGCGCAACTCCCTTGCAAGGGAATAATAAGATCGAATTTCGAAACCGTTATCATAATGGATTTTGTCCCTTGCAAGGAAAAATATCGTGAGACAATGCTGAGCTGAGATAATTAATTTAGTTATGTTTTTTTTTTCTAAATAGTGCATGATATCAATTATGCTAGTTACAATTTAATGGTACAATATGCTACATCTCAATAAACTCAAACCATTTAATACTTTGTCCGTTCCATAAAGAATTATATGTTTCTCTTGATGGAGATTAAGACATATGTAGTTTATAAAATATATATTTTTTTTCAATTTTTCAATAAAGGATGATAAGCAGAGGAGACCTATTTTGCTTGTGATCAATAACTGGATCTCCAATGCAGACACCGTGGATGCGGATCTTGAAGCGTCATATAGATATTAGGCCAAAAGATAACCAATATAGCATTATCGTTTAGAGTAGTTTCCATGGTATTAACACAAGCATGTTTATATTTCTTGTATTTTGTATTGAAAAGAACAAGCGTGCCACTAACTGCGAGACCTTCTTGTCCATGGCATGTGAGAGCAAAAGGGACAGCACTGAAATGGGCATGGGCGTATTCTTCGGCACTTCATTGGCAAGGAAGTGAGGAAGAAATTTCTAGGATAACATACTGTTCCTAATTAGTAATCAAATTTGATATCTTGAACACATTTTTTTATAGCTCTATGAGATAGAGAAATCAGATTTTTTTTTTTCTATTTTAGAGAGAGAATGAGATAGCTTTGCAAAGGCTTATTTTGCATAGATTGATTAAAGGAAGATTGGTTAAAGGAACTTTTTATTGTCTTCAGAAAGATACTTGAATTCATGTAACGAATCTAGATGAGGGGTGGATGAAGCATAAAAAGAGGTTGAAGGAGAAGAGTAAGGGTTGAGGCTCCAAGCATAATTTGTGAGATTGGATCAATAGATTAGCATTCTTTTAGTAACCCAACTTTTGTTGTAAGTAAACTTATTTGCATATGGCTCGAATACCAAATGGATACTCTAAGATAGCCAAGTTTTTGGACTCAAATGTGATGTAGATATTGTCATTCTCACGTTGATACTAATTTGTTGTTAGTGAAATGAATAAATAAGAATACTTCCTACATTTGTACCAAAAAAATAATATTTCTCACATAAGATCTCCTGGAACAAAAAAGTAGACCTCTTAACAAAAAAAAAAAAACAAAATCCACTTGGGTTTGATCCAATGATCACTTCAAGGTGAACCAGGGTTGTCTTCGGCCAAAGGGTTAGGTTCAAGTCTCTTTGGAGACACTACTAAAAATCATGTATTTTCCAACTTGAAGGGCTGTTGGAAAAACTAATATGAAGGCCGTTGGAAAGTTTCCAACGGTTTTCACGTTGAAAATTTTGAACATCGTAGTTTCCAACGATTTGGCCATTAGAAATTTTCAATGCGCTAAGCCGTTGAAAAGTTTCCAACTTGAAGGCTGTTGGAAAAAGGTGCTATTTATACAATAAATTTTAAAATTTTAGAAAGTTAAGTAATATTTTTAAGACAGTTTTTTTCAAATAATAATAATAATAATATATGATGTATATATCATACACACACACACACACACATATGTATGTATGTATTATAATGTATACTATATATTAGTGTATAATAATAATAATAATAATAATAATAATAATAATAATCAGTTACCCCTTTGAACTTGATGTGATATTACACTTCCCTCTTTGAGGTTTGAAAATCTACACTTACCATTCTATTTTTTTAACGCCGTCAGTTAGCTTTAGGGTGAGCATGGGTCGGGTTGGTTCGGTTTTATAGTGGAACCGAACCAACCCGAAATAGTCTCGGTTCCAAAATTTTTCTACCCAACCCGAGAACCGAGAACCGAACAGAAGCAGAACCATGGTTTTGGGTTTCTCGGTTCTGGTTCTCGGGTTTTTCGGTTTATACCATATACCTATAACAACACCAAAATTCAATAAATTTACATCCATAATCAGTTTTATGACATATTCAACATAATATACAATTAAATTAATATTTAAATATATGTACTTAGATACATTCAAAAGAGTTTAAAATGTTGTTTTTACAAAAATGATTCAAAAGAGTTGTTTGTGGGACATCTTTCATCTCAACTATTTTACTTCATTCCATTAATTCTAATATTGATATGACATTCAATATGGAAAACTGAGTCTTTAAGACCATATTCTTCAGTATCAAAACCTAAAATATATTGATGTCATAAATTTTTTGCATGACTCATAAATGAAAAAAATATTATATTGTATCGTAGAGAGTAGTCTGGAATGAAAGATTGAAAGCAAAATGACTTAGGAGTGGTGGGTCTATAAAGCAAAGTGATTTAAGTGAATATGGAGAAATTTCATAAATGATCCCACAACTTCCATACTGTTTCAATTTGAAACATCAATTTAATAATTTAATATAAAAACACAAAATGACCATCATAATACTTCAAAGAAATATGTGTGTGTGTGTGTGTGTGTGTGTGTAGATATATTAGTAATACTATAATTTTTATTATATAATTATATATATATCTCGGGTTCGGTTTCACCTCGGGTTGGTTCCATATGGAATCAGAACCAACCCAAAAACCATCGGTTCTCCTATATGTGGAACCAACCCGCGAACCATGATCAATTTTTACCCAACCCAACCCAACCCAATGGGGTGGTTCGGGTTGGGTTTCGGGTTTACCCAACCCATGCTCACCCCTAAGTTAGCTGTCAATCAGAATTACAGTCAATCACCTTGAATTTAGTTTAGTTTACAATTATACCAAAAACTTTAGAAATCTATAATTTTGTAAGATTGTCCTTCGCTAACTCATCTCCCTACTTCCATTCTTCTCTACCTCCACTTACACCCATCCATCTCTGCCCCTCCTCACCTCTTTATGTGATTTCTCTTTCTACTCCAATACCCTCTCCTCTGACCCCCTCACCAGTGCTCCTGAAGCCTTCGATGGTAACTTTATGGTTGCTGCATTGAGACTTACCCAGACCAAGGCCACTGACATAGGGCTCTTTATCTCCGTTCTTCTCGCTAGCGCCACCTACACCGCTGACTATGGAATGCTCTAGACATATTGAGACTCCAATAGTTATGCCACCTAGCTTTTGGGCCCTAACAATGAGTTCAACTACGATTCTTACTACACCTCATTGGAGGAGGTCAATGTGGCGGCCAATACCACCTGGAAATGCAAATATGAAGCCTAAGGCTCAACGTTAGTTGAGCTTAACTTTACCTTCCTCAAGTTTTATGTAATTTTCATTGTTTTTTGCCAAGTTTTTTGGTCTCAAAGATTTGAATTCGCTTATTGACTAAGAGCTATCTAAGTCATCTATGTAAGTCTCAATAAGCAAGAGATTTATTCATATATAAAATATTTGGTTCCAATTACTTGCCTCAAATTTTGAATAAATTTTATGAAGTCAAATATTTTATTTGTCTATAATGTATATTAATTAGTGACAAATATAATATATGTTTTGAAGTTTTGTCATTAAATTTTGAATATAGGCATTGGAGACAAATGTGCTATTTGCTCATTATTTTTGCCTTAAAAGCTAGTTCCTCATGTAGTGAATTCAAAATAACATAAAAAAAATTAAAATGGGAAATGTTAAAAAATAATTTTTTTAAAAAAATACAAGATAAGAAACATTGCTACATGGTTGACAATGATCCTAACAAATGAGTTATTAGTAATTATTTTAATACATAGAGATTATTCACTCAACTTGAATATTATCGATTAAAACTTTATATTTAAAAGGGTTGAAAAAGGGTTTTTTTAACACTTTTTAGAAAATCTTAGTATTTTCTCTTAATTTTTTCTTTTCCTTAATTGGCTACAATTTTTTTTTCTAAAAGCATTACTCAAATGATTATTAATTAGATATATTATTATCTAAAAACATTATTCAAGTGATTATTAATTACACATCTAAATGATATAGTTCTAGATACAAAATCAATTGAAATGACTGGAGGCATTGAAGCATTGACCTTCCTCTTCTATCTTTTGATTTGCATCGATTCACAGAAGGATAGGTGAAGCGAATTTGGGGAGCTTGAATGGCTCAAGGTGAGGAGGACAAGTAATTTTGAAGACGAGGTTGGGGAAGGAAGTGGTGGAGCAAGAAGGCGGGGTCGGATAAGGAGGGGGCGAAGATGAATGAGGTCGAAGTAGCAGCAGCTACTAATAGAAGTAAAGAGATAAGAAGGGGAAGGACAATCTTGAAAAATTGTAGATTTCAAAAATTTTGGGTATAATTGTAAACCGGACTAAATTCAAGATAGCTGATTGACTGACGGCCGACTGACAGTGTTAAAAAAGCAGAGGATAAATGTAGATTTTTAAACCTTAAAGGGGCAAGTGTAATATCTCCTAAAGTTCAGGGCTAACTGTAAAATTTTTTAATAATAATAATAATAATAATAATAATAATAATAATAATAATATATGATGTATAATATATATATCATATATATTAGTGTATTATATTAATGTGTCATATATCATATATAATAATTATATCAAATATCATATATATTAATGTAATTTTAGAAAGTAAAGTAATATTGTTTAAAGCATTTAGAGAAATACTATAATACTATTTGATTTGGGCTAGCCTCTTTATTCTATTTGGGTTCAATACCAATTAACCCTACAAGAATAATAATAGTAATTCCTTCACTTCTTCCTCTCATTTCATCTCTTTTTCCTCCATTGCCTCACCTTAACCTTTTGTTGACTGTTTGCCTCCATTGCTTCGCCTTGCCGTCTCTACACTGTTGTCCCTCACCCTCCACTATTCTCACTTGCTTGCTGCATCATTCTCACTCGCTCTACTGTTCTTGCTTTCCCTCCACCATTCTCGCTCCCTCGCTATCGACCGTTCTTTCTTGCTCGTCACTAATGACATCTTCGTTGTTCGGGCGCAGTTACTATTCGTTCATTCACTGTCACCCGTTCGTCCACCTCCCATTTGTCTCATCTCACCGTTCATTCGCCATTAGAAGTTCATCCACTTGCTCGCTTCCTTGCTGTGGTGCAGATTAGATTTTTGAAATTTTTGGGTTGTTGTGTATATTTGATGATTATTGTTATGCATATTGTTGTGTAGATTTTTGTTCTAATGATTTTTGTGATTATATTGTTCTGATTTTTGTGATTTTTTTGAATTTTTTTATTTTATGAATCTTGTGAATTTTTTGTGATTTATTTATTTTGGATTTTTTTATATTTAGTAAATAGAAAATATAATTTTAGTAATAATTAAAATATGGTTTTGTGATTCTAAATTTTTGTAATACTATAAAATATAATTTTTGTAAATATAAAATAATATATATTTAGACTTAATATAAATATAATTCTAGTAATATATAAAATATATTATTAGGAGTTATATTTATTTTTTTAGTTTTTAAAAAAGAGTTTCCATCGGCTTGGTTGTTGGAAATTTCCATTGGCTTGAGCAGTTGCATAACCGTTGCAAAACCATTCAAAAGTTCAAAATTACTCTACAAGGTTTGGTCATTGGAAATATTAACTGCCAACTTTTGAGCCGTTGGAATTTTTTTTTTTTCAAATGCATGATTTGCTAGTGTGTGATTTTACAATGGCCTTGCATTGGAAAAGGCCGTTGGAAAAGGTCATTTTTTTAGTAGTGCGAGAAACCCATTCTATCCCCAGATTTTCCTCCCTCAACCTTGTAATATCTTGTATTATATTTTATTCTAAGTATAAAAAAAAGTCTATTTTCTCTAAAATTCAAACAACTTTCTATTTTGCCTCTCTATATATTTTATAATCTTTAGTTTTTTTACTAGAAAATGCTATAGGCATAGAATGTTTAATAATTTTTCTCTTATTGAAAGGAATATCTAATAGTCAATGCATAAAAAATATAATTATGCAAATAGCTCTACAGATAATTATTATCTACTATCTTAGAGAAACTCAATGATGCTATATGAGAAATACAAAAAGCTAACCGAAACGGTGACCTAATTTTTGGCTACCATTATTTTAGTCATAACTCAGTTGCTAAAAAGGTGTTTAGCTACTGACTAGTAATCGGCTTTGGTTGCCAACTAGTGCTCTAGTGATCAATAGTTGGGTCACCAAAAAATGAAATATTGACTGACTGGTGGACGATTCACCTGTAGGCTTTTCACATTTCTCTATCTTGTATTGAGAATTTGTCCTGAAGTTAGATACATTTTGTGAAAAATCATGGGTCCGCTAGTAGACATTGGTAAATAGGATCATAACACTTCAAGACAAACAACTCTTGGCAATAACTCTTAAATTTTTTTGTACTAACTTCACTTAGCCTATTTGGCCATTCTAAACAGTTTTGTTTGGGGTTTCTATTGGTTTGGTGTGAACAAAGCAGAAAGTACACAGCTTATATATAGGAAAACCTTATGTGCTTGCTCACGGCACCTTCATCCAAGTTCCACTTTTCATTATTAGTTTTTATGCTTTTAATTGATTGTGGTGGGCTTGTGATGCCACTCTTAGTCAACGACTGGCTTTGATCAGGTAATTGTGTTTTATTTAAGTTTTTTCACTTAAGTACCTCAATTTAGCATCTTATTAAACAAGACAGACAAGCTAAGTATTGAGTTCCTAAGTATGATTTGGCACCTAAGAGTCAACAAGGGTAAAATAGTAATTTTGACTTAAGTGAATGGCATAACTATAATTTTGAAGAAATTAAGGTCATATAATGAATTTTGACTAATTAATTTGAGACCATAAGTTGTCCTAGTTATTAGAACCATCATTTGAAAAAAAAGTGCAAAAAGTGTACTAAGTGCTCAATTGAGCCATTTATGTCTTTAAGTGGCTTAAGTGCCCAAGAAGCTAAGTATAAGAGGCATAAAGACATTTTTAGGACCAAGGAGGGACGGTTTTGTGTGTAGGTTTAGTTGCCAAAGTGAAAGAAAGGAGAACTTGAGAGCCAAGAGACAAGAAGTCAAAAAGTAAGTTAGTGGAGTTGGTAGGATATTTCTACCAAGTTTTTCACTTCCATTTCCATTCCTTTTTTCCCCAAATTTCGTGGCTCCCTCTCTCCACAAGAAATTCTACTTTAAACCTCCTCAATTCCACAAATTTCCATCAAATTTAAAAGTCCCAAGGCGAATCCAAGAAGCCTCTAACTTATTCTTAGTGTTTTTGCTTCAATTTGGCTATTCGATGCTTGTTTTGGGCTTAAAACCTAAGGTAAGCTTCTTGTTTTGGTTTGAGCTAATTCTAAGTTATGTGAGTAACTAGAAATGGTATTTATTTGTGGTTCTTGGTACCATATCATGTTGGTTTTAGGTCTCGAACTCAATAGAGCTAAGTTGAGCTCAAGTGTGCTTGTGCTTTGTTCTTGCTTTGTGGCTAAATTGAGGCAAGGGTTTAAGTTAATTTAGCTTAAATAATGCATAAAAATGTAGTATTACATGTGGGAATGAAGTAGAAACAAGACCCATGTGGATTGACTTTGAGGATTGAAAGATTGAGTAAGTTATGTGCAAGTTAGCGTGCAGTCGCATAATGCTGAACGAGCATTTGTGATGTGTCGCCGTTGGTGGCATGAATTGGTGACTAGCGATGTGAGTTGGCAATGCATCGCTGATGATCTTCCAAGGAAATTGAGAACGGAAGCCATTGGCGATACGTCGCTGATAGTGTTGCTAAGGCACAAGTCCCTCAAGCTTGAGGCATCCTAAGAATATCTCAATCTCTCTATTATCATCCCTAAGCTATTCTAAGATGTTCCATAGCCTTGGTTGAGTCTAAGACTCATTCTTAAGTTGAGAATTATGCATTATTTAAGTAGTAGGTAAATGGTGTGGTTAAGGTAGAGCTAAGTAGAATGGCAAGGGGGTATAAGTGCTCAAGTTATTAAGGGGGCACTAAGGGGGATTAAGGTAGGTTTCGGAGTCTTCATTGACCCAAGAGTTAGGTCATAGACCTTTAGGGAAATGAAGAAGAAACCTAAGAGGATCCCAACCAAACCATGTCGTTTGGTAAGTGAGCCACTAAAGAGCTTTAAGCTAAGCTTTAAGAGCTTGGCAAGGTGGACCATATAAGATGACTACCTTGCTTAGTAAGTTAAGGGAAAGATGAGTAAGTTTTGAGAGGAGGTGATGATCTATACTAGGACCCGTAAGTGGGACTTAAGGGAGGTAAAAGATTCGGGATATGAGGGCCAGTGTCTCAAGTGTCTCCACCATTTGAGCTCATGGTAAGAATAAGACACTTAAGGTATAAGAAGTCTTAAGGATTGTGCATGTTGCATATCATACATTTAAGCATTGCATATCTCTTTTGTTATTTGTTTATGATGATTGTTGGTTGGTTGCTTGCTTATTGTATACCATATTTGCATGCTTGCTTGCTATCTTCCTTACAGTTACCCTAAGGGACCATTACTGAGTACATTCATATACTTCATCCTCTAAGTTTGTGGTGTAGGTTCTAATATTGGGCCTATAACTAAGTGGATAGTTGTAGGCAGAGTTTCCCTTTTGCAGGTACTTATTTGTTAGAATCCTTGAGATTTTAAGATTACTTGAGAGTTAAGCTTTGTACTAACTAAGTGTTGTGCCTTTACAATTTAAAGGCTAAGTGGTGCACAATGATAAGGAAAGGGGCTTGCACTTGGAACTTAATAACTCAAAGGTGGGGCTTAAGGATGGATCTTGGTTACGAATTTTGTTTTGTATTTATATTGTATCTTGTGTACTAAGATATTGCCTCTATTAGGATACATTGTGGTGTTAAACTATTGAATTACTTTTGGATGCATGCTTATGTTACAGAGTATGCATAAACTATTACTTGAAGTTGAAGTAACTAGCTGTGGCAACGTCGGGTTTTCGGGAGTCGCCACCAATCAGTTTTCTTAGGTCGATTGGTCACCTTAAAATTGGTCTGCGAGAGTTCGGGGATCGGGAGTACGGTTACGCTAAAACAATATTGTTATAGCGCCCAAAATTGGCACCTTAGTTGATTTTAATTTTGTTTTACTTTGCTTTTAAATAATTTTCAGTTAACTTAGAAATTTTAACTGAATTAGTCGAAATGTGGATTTTTAAGTTAATTTGTATAGAATTTTATACTTCCGAACCATGGACTCTGCCGAGTCATTTGGACACGGAAGATTTGGATTCCGAACCATGGACTCTGCCGAGTCATTTGGACACGGAATTTGACAAAATTTTAATCAATTAATCCATATCGTAAATATGGATTTTTATCTTTTTATTTAATTTATTTATTTTAAAAAGGTTGATATTTTCTAAACCGTAGATCCTGCCGGATCATCCGGATATGGAATTTATTTTAATTTTTAGTTAATTATTTAATTTTTATGGAATCAATTATTAGTTTAATTATTAATTTGGAAATCTTTTGTTCATGAAATTTTAGGTTTATTAATAATTTAAAATTTTGATTTTTCTTTCTTTATATTTTCTTTTCTTTTCTTTCTTTTCTTTCTTTCTTTTCTTTTTTTTCTTTTCTTTCTTTTCTTTTTTCTTTTCTTTCTTTTCTTTCTTTCTTTTCTTTCTTTTCTTTTTTTATCTTTTCTTTTTCTTTTCTTTTTTTTATCTTTTCTTTTTCTTTTCTTATCTTGTTTTAATTTTCTTTTTGTTTTCTTGTTTAATGAAAAATATTTATTATTTTAGTGGGTTTAAAAGTTATATTTTAAATAAATCAGTAAAATATAAAGTCTTAATTTTCATGTATTTTTTTTAAACAGGTTTTATTTTTATTTTTTTATTATTTTTACTGGATAAAAATAACTATTAAAATTAATTTTAACTTTTTGTTATCTTTAAAGAATTAAAAACATGTATATAAAAATAAAAATAATTGGCTTTTTTTAAAAATGATTTTTATTAGCCTTAATAATTAATTACAAAATAATCTTCTTTTAATTTTCATTTATTTATTAATTAGTAAAGGGTAAAGGTGAATTAAATAAAAAAATTATATAAAGAAAAAAAATTAATAATAATAAAGTGGGGCTTTTTGGCCATCCACTTTAAAAATAATAATAAATGTTAGCAAAGTTAATTAAATTAATTGTTAAACAACAATAATAAAAAGTTAGTCAAGTTAATTAAATTAATTAATTATCAACAATAATAAAAAGTTAGCCAAGTTAATTAAATTAATTAATTATCAACAGTAAAAAGTTAGCCAAGTTAATTAAATTAATTAATTAACAACAATAATAAAAAGTTAGCCAAATTAATTAAATTAATTAACAACAATAAATAAAAAGTTAGCCAAATTAATTAAATTAATTAACAACAATAAATAAAAAGTTAGCCAAATTAATTAAATTAATTAATTAACAACAATAATAAAAAGCTAGCCAAGTTAATTAAATTAATTAATTATCAACAATAATAAAAGTTAATTAATTGTTAACAACAATTATAAAAGTTAGTAATAATGAAAAAATTAAAAGGTTAGTAACAATAATAGTATTAAAAGTTAGTTGTTAGTAAGTTAATAACAACAATAAAAAAAGGGGTTAGTAATAAACAAATAATAAACAAACAACTAAAAATTAAAAGGGTTAGTAATTAATTCTGCAAGAATAAAATACAAAGTTAGTGACCAAAGTGAAAGAAATTGAAAAGATGAAGGATAAAAAATGAGGTTGTACCTTTTGAAAATGAATTTTGAATTCCGGAGCAGAGGTGCTCGCGCGGGGGTGAAAAAAAAAAAACAGTCAGAGAAGGTTTAGGTTTTCTGGAGAGGAAGAGAAGAGGGCCAGGGACCTAGGCTAATTTTTTCCTTTTCTTCAAAACGAAGCTCTAAGTTTTTTTTCTCTTTTTCTCTGTGTTCAGCACAAAATTTGGGGGGCTATTTATAGAGGAAGTTTGGCTGAACTGTTGATGGATAAATTAATAAAAAATTTCAAACTTATCTTGTAAATTGGTAAAATGACAATTTTAGTCCTTTACGTCTCTCAGCCTCTGGATAAGTTCTTGAAGCTTCTGATTTTGACAATTTTGTCGTTTTCTGTCAATTTGAGCCAAAAACGTCGGCAGGCTCAAAATTTTATGTGACAAACTACCAAATGCTCCTGGAACTTTTAGAATTTGTCAATTTTTTCCGAAACTTCTCAATTTTGTCATTTTTACCTCAAACTTTTAATTTTTTGTCATTTTTTCATGAAATTTTATTTTATTTCAAACATACACATATTCACACATATATCATTTTAAATCAAATTTTCACAAAACAAAAATATATTTTAAACTAATTAAATTTTTTTTAATAATAATAGTAATATATTTTTTTTTTTTAAATTAATTTTTTTTAATAAAATTTTTTTCAAAATTTTAAAACACCCGGACGAAATTGGGTGTCAACAGCTGCCCCCCTTTGCATGCTTCATGGGACATGATGTATGCAAAGTCGTTACCAAATTTCGTCCGGCTTAGGTAGGCATTGAGAATGTTCTCGCCGCCCAAACAGTAAGGTTTAAGGAAAGGTCCTTAAAACCTCTAACGATAGGAAAGCTCCTATTGTTGTAAGATGGACTGATTGATTGATTATTTGTTTGAGGTTAAGGAAAGGTCCTTAGAACCTCTAACGATAGGAAAGCTCCTATCGTTGTAAGATGGACTGATGGATTGATTGTTTGTTTTAGGTTAAGGAAATGTCCTTAGAACCTCTAACGATAGGAAAGCTCCTATCGTTGTAAGATGGACTGATTGATTGATTATTTGTTTTCGAGGCAAAGGTTCCATCCTTAAAACCTCGGATTGATTGATTGATCTCGAGGCAAAGGTTCTATCCTTAAAACCTCGGATTGATTGATTGATCTCGAGGCAAAGGTTCCATCCTTAAAACCTCGAATTGATTGATTGATCTCGAGGCAAAGGTTCCATCCTTAAAACCCCGGATTGATTGATTGATCTCGAGGCAAAGGTTCTATCCTTAAAACCTCGGATTGATTGATTGATCTCGAGGCAAAGGTTCCATCCTTAAAACCTCGGATTGATGAAAATTGATTATTTTCGAGGCAAAGGTTCCATCCTTAAAACCCCGATGATGAAAATTGATTATTTTCGAGACAAAGGTTCCATCCTTAAAATCCCGACGATGAAAATTGATTATTTTCGAGGCAAAGGTTCCATCCTTAAAACCCGGATGAAAATTGATTGTTTTCGAGGCAAAGGTTCCATCCTTAAAACCCCGATGATGAAAATTGATTATTTTCGAGGCAAAGGTTCCATCCTTAAAACCCCGATGATGAAAATTGATTATTTTCGAGGCAAAGGTTCCATCCTTAAAACCCCGATGATGAAAATTGATTATTTTCGAGGCAAAGGTTCCATCCTTAAAACCCCGATGATGAAAATTGATTATTTTCGAGGCAAAGGTTCCATCCTTACAACCCCGATGAAAATTGATTATTTTCGAGGCAAAGGTTCCATCCTTAAAACCCTGATGATGAAAATTGATTGTTTTCGAGGCAAAGGTTCTATCCTTAAAACCCCGATGATGAAAATTGATTATTTTCGAGGCAAAGGTTCCATCCTTAAAACCCTGATGATGAAAATTGATTGTTTTCGAGGCAAAGGTTCCATCCTTAAAACCCTGATGATGAAAATTGATTGTTTTCGAGGCAAAGGTTCCATCCTTAAAACCCCGATGATGAAAATTGATTGTTTTCGAGGCAAAGGCTCTATCCTTAAAACCCTGATGATGAAAATTGATTCTTTTCGAGGCAAAGGTTCCATCCTTAAAACCCTGATGATGAAAATTGATTTTGAGGCTAAGGAGCTTTCCTTAGGACCTCGAGCGAAATTTATATGAAAGCAATTGAAATTGGAATAATTTTCTTCGAAAGTGTGAATTTTCATAATAGGCGAGCGCAAAGAATTAGGCTTCGATAAAACGAGTGAATCTTGATGATGACAATAACACTGACAAATTATGTAAAGGGAACGGATGTTTGGAATCAATATTCAAGGTTCATCTAATATTTTCTTCAGTAAATATAGATTCCCTTGTGAGATATGTCATCCGAATAAGGTTAAAGCTTAACTACCCCAAAATGTTATGCCTAGTAGACCTAATAGGATGCGTCTCAAGAGTAACAAAAATTACTCTTTACTCAGCCATTCCAACCTAAAGGCATTGTCCTATGGTTTTAATATCAGCCTGGACGAAACTATATTATAAAAAAAAAAGAAATTCCCTGAAAAGAAAAACTGAAACGCGAAAGAAAATGCTGATAATAAAACTAAAGGACAAGAAAAACGGATCAGATCGCTTCTTTCTTCCACAATACTTCAACAAGGTGAGTAGAGGACCATTATGGGAGTGAACTGGTCGGGAAAGACTGTCGTGTCCAGTCTATCTGAATCATTGCTGGATCTGGTTCAGGAACAAAAGCTTGTATTTTATCTAACAATTCTTCAGCAGTTGTTGCGGATATTATAATTCGCCGTGCCACTCTTGATATGAAATTCTTCTGCATAGCATAATCCATAAAAGCTATCAGACCTGTAAAGAAATTGTTAACATTTAAAAGCCCAATGGGTTTCCTATGCAAATTAAGTTGGGCCATGGAAGCAATTTGAAAGACTTCTCCCAATGTGCCAAAACCACCTGGTAGAGCGATAAAAGCATCAGCATTTAAAAGCATTTGTAACACACGCTCTTGCAAATTTTTAACCACTAATTCTTCTCCAATCGTGCCCCCAGAAATAAATTTCAGAGGTCCAGGGATAATGCCCAGAACTTGACTTCCTCCTAGAGATGCTGCTGATGCTACACCTCCCATTAATCCGACACTACCTCCTCCATAAACTAAATGTATTTTCCGCTCAGCTAATACTCTACCCAAATGGTTGGCTGCTTTTAAATACTCTTCATCTTTTCCAGGAAAAGCCCCAGAAAATACACAAATACTTCGGGATTTACGAGTTGGGGTTTTCTCCATTCCTATCCTTACCCTTGTGAGAAAAGATGATATATTTATAGAGATGAAGAGATAAGGCAATAATTTTATTTTCAAGAATGGATACATTATTGCCAGCTATTCACAGTAGTCACGAGTATGACTCTGGTCAGGTATGGGTACACTATCGTTAAAAGAGGAGGAAAATTTTCAAAATAGCTGCTAGCATGTACAGTAGTCACTACTGTAGCTTACGTCAGGAGTAGGTACGTGATTGTTGGAAGAGAAGGAAAATTTTAAAAAGTGGCAGCTATATACAGTAATCATAACTGTATCTCATGTCAGGAGTGGGTACATTATTGGGAGGATAATTTCAAAAGCGACAGCTAGCATGTACAGTAATCGTGACTTTGGTTCACGTCAGGAGTGAATACATTATTACCAAAAGGGGAGGAAAATTTCAAAAGCGACAGCTAGCACGTACAGTAATCGTGACTTTGATCCTCGTCTTCCACTGGCTTTGCGTCCAGTAATGGCTTTAATGCTTTCTATGAATCGGTGATTTGCATCTCATCTAGCTTTCTCACAAACTGGCAAACAGGGTCGTTTAGGGTCAGATTCCCAAGACTGTAACGATCTCGTTCTTTTTGGAAAATTATCCATAATCCAACAACCTCAAATTGCACTATTCCGCAAGAATGCGCTTCAAGAACCTCTCGAATATCTTCTAGAGATTCCTTACGCAAGCCATTCTTAATGAATCTTATTCTATCATTACGATTTCTGGTGATCACTCCTGGAGACCGACATTTATTGCCGCAAATCCACCATCCACAATTATGACAAACGCCTAGCCTCTTTGCTCTTCTTTTTTTGGCATAAGCGCTTTTACCAAAGCCGGGCATACGGGGAAAGAACGCTTCTGGAACTTCACCAGCTGAACGAACCTTAGCTTCAATTAGCCACCGCACATTATCAGGAATGCCTTTGTGCATAAATACTCTGAATCGTTCACATCTAGCTTGATAAATCTTTTTAAGAACATTTATTGGGAAGGAAGGAAAATACTTTCGTAAGGCGGAAAGAGAAGACTCCATTGATGAAGGAGGCAAAGAAAGAAATTAGTGATTGTAGGAAACGAAAATAACTAACACATATTTATAGTGATGAAAGGGATAATGCGTTAATTACACTTACAGAAGCAAGTACATTATTGTCAAAAGAAAAGACAAATGACAGCTTATATGTACAGGAATCATGACCGTGGCTCTCATCTTCCACTGATTTATGTCCAGTAATGGCTTCAATGCCTTCTATAAGTCGGGGATTTGCTTCCCATCCAGTTTTCTTACAAACTGACAAACAGGGTCGTTTAAAGTCACATTCCCAAGACTGTAACGATCTTGTTCTTTTTGGAAAGTCCACCATAAATCCATAATTTCCCATTGCACTATTTCACAAGAATGTGTTTCAAAAGTTAATAGGATATCATCCAAAGATTCCTTACGCAGGCCATTCTTGATGAATTTTCTTTTATCTTCATGATTTCTGGAGATGTATCCTAAAAAGCGACATTTAGTATTACAATTCCATCGTCCACATTTATGACAGACACCTAGCCTCTTTGCTCTTCGCTTTTTAGCATAAGCGCTTTTACCAAAGCCGGGCATACGGGGAAAGAACGCTTCTGGAACTTCACCAGCTGAACGAACCTTAGCTTTAATTAGCCACCGCACATTATCAGGAATGCCTTTGTGCATAAAAACTCTGATTCTTTCACATCTAGCAAGGTAGATCTTTTTAAGGACTTTTATTGGAAGAGAAGAAAAGTATTTTCGCAGGGTAGAAAGAGTAGAATCCATTGATGAGAGAAAAATTTGAGAGATGATGGAAAGGAATTAGTTATTGAAGGAAACTTAGATAACCGACTGGAAGAACATGCATTTATAGCGATGAAATGGATAACGTGTCGATTACACTTAGGAGAGCATGTACATCTGTCAAAAGAAAATGCAAACTTTTCCAAATATAACAAACTGTATGTACAGTAATTGTGACTGTGGCTCACATCTTCCACTGGTTTTACGTCCAATAACGGCATTAACGGCTTCTATGAGTCGAGGATTTGCTTCCCATCCAGTTTTCTTACAAGCTGGCAAACAGGGTCATTTACAGTCAGATTCCCGGGACTGTAACGGTTTCATTCTTCATGAAAAATGCTCCATAAACCAAGAAGTTCACGTTGCACAGATCCACAAGAATGCGTCTCAAGAGTCAATTGGATATCATCCAACGAGTCCTTACTCAGGCCATTCTTAATGAATCGTATTTTATCTTCTCGATTATCAGAAATCATCCCTAAAGAACGACATTTAGTATTACAAGTCCACCGTCCACATTTATGGCAGACTTGTAACCTTTTCGCTCTTCGCTTTTTGGCATAAGAGCTTTTGCCTATACCAGGCATGTGAGACACAAATGCCTTTGGGATTTCACCTGCCAGACGAACCTTGGCTTCGATTAACCACCGCACATCTTCAGGGATTCCTTTGTGCATCAGAACTCTTAATCGTTCACAGCGAACTTGGTAGATCCTTTTGAGAATGTTCATTGGGAGAGAAGGGAAATACTTTCGCAAGGCGGAAAAAGTAGGATCCATTTTCTAGGAGGAAGTAAAAGAAAGAAGGGGTGAAGGAATCAGTTATTATGGGCAACTGAGAGAACCGACTTGAGAGTCACGGAGTACCGTATCCGCCGTTTAACCGGAAAAGTGGATCCTACTTCATTTTGATGTGATAGATATTTTTTATATTCCATCGAGCTGACGTCGATCCAGTCCTCGATTATTGAATCCATTGTCCGCTTTTGACAAATTTTCAACGACAATATTTCTTGATGTCTGCCTTATCTTTGACTATCTCTTATCTTGGATGCTGCTAAGCTGGCATCAATCCTGTCCTTCCAGGTGTAGCCTCGATTATTGAATCAATTACCAGGCTTTTGACAATATTGTCTATTTTATATATATATATATATTTTTTGATATCTGCCTTATCCTTGGCTATAGCTATCTCTTATCTTGGATACTACTAGCTGGCGTCAATCCGATCCTTCCAGGTGTAGCCTCGATTATTGAATCGGTAGCCAAGCTTTTGACAATATTGTCTACTTTATTCTTGAATTCCTGATGCGGGTTGGTCCCGCATATTAGCTGTGTATCCAGTAATAGATTGGTAAGAGCTGATATTATTGAGATCTCAGCTTATACTGCTGTAACGGTGCGGTGGATGTGTTTCCCATTTGATTCCTATCATGTAAAAGTCATGCATGCATGATGTGAAATGCATGAATGCAAAGCATGTGTAATTGATGGTTCTTTTTTTATTTTTATTTTTATTTTTTTGGATTGATCTAGTTCTTCATATCTTTGCTTTACTGGATCCTCTTTATAATTGCCTTCTTGGACTATCATTGAATCTCTTTATGCTTTCCAGCTTTTGTTCACTGCCTCAAAAGCCTAACTCTTTTAAAAATCCCCTTTCTTTGACTTGTTCTTGAATTTTGGCCTCAATTTCTTTAAAGTTGGCCCGCCTCATAATTTATATCTCTTTCGGGTACTCATCCATTGTCATGGATTTGATACCATCAAAGGCTTTACTTTCAATGTCTGCTTTGCCCATTTTCTTCTGGCCGTGCGGACACTTGTTTACCCCCATGTTACAGTCCGAATGATTGCTCTTCCTTAGACTCAGGTTCTGATCCATAAGACTTGCCCCCTTGTCTATTGAGCTTCTTTCTTGGCAGTACTTTTCTTGCGCTTAGTAGAGACTACTTTGCCCCCTTGATTATGGTGTTTATGTGGAAAGAGATATCATCTCGCCTTTGATTTAACAGAAGGTTGAGGATTTCTAGACCTTTGTGATGGCACTTGATCGTAAATTTCTCTTACAAGAACCACATCTTATTAAAGAAAGACTCAAGCTATCTCCTTACTTTTAAGTCTACATACATTAATGAATAATGGTTTGGCCTTAAAGAAAAACTTTCATCAATTTTCAAAGCTTGACAAAGTAATTTACGGTCTTTGTTTTCAATTAAAATGTCCTGCCATTCTTCCCTTTCCAACTCGAAGACATAAACTGTGCAAGGCAATAAGGTAGAAACATGATTCACAATAATAGCCTTTTAACTGAATGAGGATGATATCGAGAGGTAAATGTTAGGTGTGAGGAAAGTTAAGTTTGAATGTTTTTTTTTTTTTTTTTTGTGGCAGTCTTTTAGCTGAATGAGAATGATATTAAGAGGTAAATATTAGGTCTGAATAAAGTTAAGTTTGAGTGGTGTGAAAGAAGGGTCTTTTAATACTACTCGTGAGCAAATTTGATTATGGTGAAAAACTCAATAGTGATGACCTCAAACTTGCCACTCTTTCCAGAAAGTTAGACCTCATCTGTTGCCCCCCAACTATTGTGATCTTTATGCATGCTTGGTTTGAGGGTTGCTTTTGTGTTCTAAACCGCCTTTGCAGGTTTTCAGTCTAGAATCCATAGCTCACTTTTTTTCTTTCTCTTTTTTTTTTTTTAGTTTGACCCCTTTTTCCTCTTTTTTTTTTTTGTTTTTTTGTTTTTTTGTGTGAGCTATGGTGATAACATACTTGATAACTCTCTTGAAGTGAGATGACTCAAGTGGCCTTGCTTGCTCGTGCTTGTTCTCAGTTCTTTTTGGTTTTGAATTTTCCCTTGTTGGCTTTTTGGTGGAAGGGATGAACTTTTTCCTTTTCGGAGTTTTTGTTACAGAGAACCGAGATCATAGCCTTCTTGAAATGAGATGATTCAAGTGGCCTTACTTGCTTGTGTTTGCTCTCAGTCTCGCTTTTTTGGTTTTGAATTTTCCCTTGTTGGCTTTTTGATGGAAGGGATGAACTTTTTCCCTTTTTTTTTTTGGAGTTTGTGTTATGGAGAACTGAGATCATAGCCTTCTTGAAGTAAGATGACTCAAGTGGCTTTATTTGCTTCTCAGTCTCTTTTTTTTTTTGGATTTTTTTTTCTTGTTTGGATTTTCTCTTTAATGGCTTTTGATGGAAGGGAGGAACTTCTTTCCTTTGTTGGAATTTGTGTTGTGGAAAACTGAGAATTTTTTTTTTGTATTGAGCATTTGTGAGAATTGGGAGGCCACTGAAGTCATTTAATATGAGAGCTAACTTCTTTGGAAGTTAATCCCGGACTCCTTGCAAGGATGTTGATAACCACTGTGAATTCTTTTTGAGGGTTGAGGTGCAACATTTGAAATCCTTCTTACTAGATTTGGCAGCACTTTCAGGATCATTACTATCAAATTTTCCTTAACTTTTTATTTTCACCCACGAGTAGTATCATTTAGAAAGCAAAGTATGATAGCAATAATGGATAGTATGATGGAAAGGAGTGAGAGATGGATGTAAAAACGGAATTTTTGGTAAGAAGTGGTAGAATGTGTAGGTGTAATAATTGAATTTTTGGTAAAAATTGGTAGAATGTGTAGAAGTAATAATGGGATTAAAAAGTTGTAGAATGCACACGCAACATCTTTTTGTTAGAGAACAAAAAGAATTACCGGTTGTCGAAAAGTAAAGTGTGATGGCAATAATGGATAGTATAATAGCAAAGAGTGTAAAAAAATGGAAAGTAGTAGAATGCACGCATCACATCTTTTTATTGTACCAGAAAAAGAATACCAGGTGTCCATCTAACAAAGACTACACCCTAGATTCTGGACTAAATCTAGGAGATTTTTACTATTAGATTACTTTTGCAAGCTTTCAAAGATACAAGTTTATTCAAAGGATTCCCTGTCATTCGAAAATGTATGCGGACTGTTAGGTCAGATCTGACTTGGAGCCCTTCCAAAATCAATGTAATTCCAGCTCAAAATCTTCACTTTCAATTACCAATCACATCGGGCCTAGCAGCTTGACCTCGGTTTTGTTTGATTTGTAGAGGAATGGCCTTGGGACTTGACGGCTTAAGAGTAGGTTTTGAGATTGGTATAGCATTGACTTCTTGTTCTTTAATGATCACATTCACATCATCATAAAAACGATAAGTTGGGATGAGTCTATGAGTCTTTGCAGATTCTTACGGAATTCTGAACATTCTTGGATAGAATGACTCTTACTGTCATGAAAGTTGCACCATTCCTCATCTTCAACTTCTTCATGTCCAAAAGAAGGCTTTCCCATGATAATCCCTTCTTTCACAAGGCATGAATATACATGCTTAAGAGGGGTTATGATATCATTGACTGACTTTTTCATCAGCCGGTGTTCTTCTATCATATTGACTGGTTTTTCTTGATGAGGCGGCAATGGATTGTGAGTGACGTTCGGTTCATCGGAAAAGTCCAACCACTTTGATTCGATTAATTGTTGGACTATACGTTTCAATGCTGTGCAATTTTCCAAGCCATGGCCTGGAACGCCATCATGATATGGGCAAGTTATGTTGGGGTCATACCACGTTGGATATGGGGGTCCAAATGGATTTGTAGGAATTGGACGGATAAGTTAACTTTCTATGAGTTTTGGATACAACTCAGTGTAAGTCATGGGAATTGGTGCAAAAACTTCTTTTGGTCTTCGTGTGGGTACTGGAGGAGTCGGAACAGGTGGCCGTAACTGATTAGGCCTGTTGAGAGGATAATTGTTGGGCCTATTGGGAGGATAATCATTAGGCCTATTGGAAGGATAATCATTGGGCATATTGGGAGGATAGTCATTGGGCCTATTGGTAGGATAATAATTGGGCCTTTTAGCAGAATAGGATAGGCGAGGACCGGTAGCCACAGTACCTACGAGGGGAATCCCTCTTTCGCGTCCTATTTGTTGTACTTCTTCATCTTTTGTTCTGGATGGTCCTCCTCTTTTCATAGGATCACTAAAGGACTCAGCAATCTTCCCAGTCCTAATCCCATGCTCGATCCTTTCTCCAGACATGACAACATCGGAGAAATTAGTTGCCGAATTGCCGATGAGTTTGTCATAATATGGGTATTTCAGTGTCTGGACAAACAAAGTAACCATTTCTTTTTCTGTCATGGGTGGCTGAACTTGTGCAGCTAAGTCCCTCCACCGTTGGGCATATTCCTTGAAAGTTTCTGGCTTTTTCTTCTCCATGTTTTGGAGAGTTTGGCGATCCGGAGCCAAGTCCATAACATGTTTATAGTTGCCGATGAAGGCCTGAGCAAGGTCATTCCAAGTTTTGATGTTTCTTGGTCCTTGACTTAGATACCACTGCAATGCTGATTTTGTGAGACTTTCCTGAAAAAGTGCAATCCACACCTTTTCATCTTTTGTGAGTGGTTGTAGTCTCCTTAGGAACAGTGTGATGTGAGTGATGGGATCACTCGTTCCATCGTATTTTACGAAATCCGGTACTTTAAAGTCCGAAGGGATTATGACGTCTGGCACTAAGCAGAGGTCATCCACTGAGAGAGATCCGAATATATTACCTCCTTCAATGGCTCGCAGTCTCTTCTCTATTGTTTCGAGCTTTTGAGATTCTGCTTCTTCTTTTGGTAATATATTCTTCTCTTCATGTACAGTATCTTGTTTCAGGTGAACACTAGCAGACGGTCCTGATTCTTGCAACAGGTTTTCTTGGACTGAGACTCGTTGCGGGGTGAATCCCGGGGGATAAGTGGGATCTTGTACTTCTTTGATGGGGACTTGAGTTGCTTTCCCTTTGATTAATTCCATCAATTGTCTCATCTGTTCTGACATACTTTCAATCTTGGACTCCATCTCCATGAGACGTCCTTCGGCTTGTTCTGCCATTAATCTTGTTTGGAGTCGAGTTGAATATCGGTGTTAAGGTCCAATTTTACCTTTTTAAAGGAATATTTATTTTATTAGATTCTATGCGTATATGATTGATGTGATGGATGCATGCAATGAGATTATGTTTTTATCAAAATTTATATGCACGTGATTGATGTAATGGAATGCATGCAATGAGATTATTTTTATCAGATTTTATATGCGTGTGATTGATGTAATGGATGCATGCAATATAAAGTGAGATTATGTTTTTATCAGACTTTATATGCACGTGATTAATGTAATGGAATGCATGCAATGAGATTATTTTTATCAGATTTTATATGCATGTGATTAATGTAATGGAATGCATGCAATGAGATTATTTTTATCAGATTTTATATGCGTGTGATTGATGTAATGGAATGCATGCAATGAGATTATTTTTATCATACTTTATATGCACGTGATTAATGTAATGGAATGCATGCAATGAGTGAGTTTGCTTATCCATTATCGTAGAACTTCAAAACTTTTAGTTGTCATTATAAAGACAAAAAAGTTAGCATAATTTGATGCGTGGTTTTAATGCATGAAGAATAATTGCACAAGAAAGATAAGGTTATTAATAAGTTAAATAGCAATTAACAACTCATGAAGTATTATGGAAAAATGAATTAAAACCATAAATATAAGACACGAAGAAAATAAAAGTGTAGAGCAACAACATAGCATAACAAGGACGTGCTTATGGCGTTGGTAAAATGGTAGAAATTCTATGGTCAGTTCTATGGTTAAGTGGGGAGTTCTATATGCATAAGGTAGCTTATCAAAAAGGCAAGGGATAGTTCCCGAATCCCGTCACTAAATCATAGTGACGGCCCGATTCCTTACCCTCTAGGGTTAATGTAAGGAATGGATTAATTCGAGTCGTAGCTTTTCGTGGGCCCATGCAGAGACTAACCGTCTCAGAAGGCAATACACTACTTTGCTACTTTGAAACCGGTGAAGGCTTGGAGACCGTGGCCTCACAAGGACAGCAACACCAATTCCGCTTAGAAAGAATCGTGTTTGATTTAAGGAAGCTCGGGTATAGAGCTTCATATTGTGAATGCATTATGCATGTTTAGAATAAGTAAATATAACATATAAATCCACATAATAAGCAAAGTAAATCAAAACAAATCAACTTTAGGCTCGACTCACTAACGTGGAGTCCCCAGCGGAGTCGCCAAGCTGTGGCAACGTCGGGTTTTCGGGAGTCGCCACCAATCAGTTTTCTTAGGTCGATTGGTCACCTTAAAATTGGTCTGCGAGAGTTCGGGGATCGGGAGTACGGTTACGCTAAAACAATATTGTTATAGCGCCCAAAATTGGCACCTTAGTTGATTTTAATTTTGTTTTACTTTGCTTTTAAATAATTTTCAGTTAACTTAGAAATTTTAACTGAATTAGTCGAAATGTGGATTTTTAAGTTAATTTGTATAGAATTTTATACTTCCGAACCATGGACTCTGCCGAGTCATTTGGACACGGAAGATTTGGATTCCGAACCATGGACTCTGCCGAGTCATTTGGACACGGAATTTGACAAAATTTTAATCAATTAATCCATATCGTAAATATGGATTTTTATCTTTTTATTTAATTTATTTATTTTAAAAAGGTTGATATTTTCTAAACCGTAGATCCTGCCGGATCATCCGGATATGGAATTTATTTTAATTTTTAGTTAATTATTTAATTTTTATGGAATCAATTATTAGTTTAATTATTAATTTGGAAATCTTTTGTTCATGAAATTTTAGGTTTATTAATAATTTAAAATTTTGATTTTTCTTTCTTTATATTTTCTTTTCTTTTCTTTCTTTTCTTTCTTTCTTTTCTTTTTTTTCTTTTCTTTCTTTTCTTTTTTCTTTTCTTTCTTTTCTTTCTTTCTTTTCTTTCTTTTCTTTTTTTATCTTTTCTTTTTCTTTTCTTTTTTTTATCTTTTCTTTTTCTTTTCTTATCTTGTTTTAATTTTCTTTTTGTTTTCTTGTTTAATGAAAAATATTTATTATTTTAGTGGGTTTAAAAGTTATATTTTAAATAAATCAGTAAAATATAAAGTCTTAATTTTCATGTATTTTTTTTAAACAGGTTTTATTTTTATTTTTTTATTATTTTTACTGGATAAAAATAACTATTAAAATTAATTTTAACTTTTTGTTATCTTTAAAGAATTAAAAACATGTATATAAAAATAAAAATAATTGGCTTTTTTTAAAAATGATTTTTATTAGCCTTAATAATTAATTACAAAATAATCTTCTTTTAATTTTCATTTATTTATTAATTAGTAAAGGGTAAAGGTGAATTAAATAAAAAAATTATATAAAGAAAAAAAATTAATAATAATAAAGTGGGGCTTTTTGGCCATCCACTTTAAAAATAATAATAAATGTTAGCAAAGTTAATTAAATTAATTGTTAAACAACAATAATAAAAAGTTAGTCAAGTTAATTAAATTAATTAATTATCAACAATAATAAAAAGTTAGCCAAGTTAATTAAATTAATTAATTATCAACAGTAAAAAGTTAGCCAAGTTAATTAAATTAATTAATTAACAACAATAATAAAAAGTTAGCCAAATTAATTAAATTAATTAACAACAATAAATAAAAAGTTAGCCAAATTAATTAAATTAATTAACAACAATAAATAAAAAGTTAGCCAAATTAATTAAATTAATTAATTAACAACAATAATAAAAAGCTAGCCAAGTTAATTAAATTAATTAATTATCAACAATAATAAAAGTTAATTAATTGTTAACAACAATTATAAAAGTTAGTAATAATGAAAAAATTAAAAGGTTAGTAACAATAATAGTATTAAAAGTTAGTTGTTAGTAAGTTAATAACAACAATAAAAAAAGGGGTTAGTAATAAACAAATAATAAACAAACAACTAAAAATTAAAAGGGTTAGTAATTAATTCTGCAAGAATAAAATACAAAGTTAGTGACCAAAGTGAAAGAAATTGAAAAGATGAAGGATAAAAAATGAGGTTGTACCTTTTGAAAATGAATTTTGAATTCCGGAGCAGAGGTGCTCGCGCGGGGGTGAAAAAAAAAAAACAGTCAGAGAAGGTTTAGGTTTTCTGGAGAGGAAGAGAAGAGGGCCAGGGACCTAGGCTAATTTTTTCCTTTTCTTCAAAACGAAGCTCTAAGTTTTTTTTCTCTTTTTCTCTGTGTTCAGCACAAAATTTGGGGGGCTATTTATAGAGGAAGTTTGGCTGAACTGTTGATGGATAAATTAATAAAAAATTTCAAACTTATCTTGTAAATTGGTAAAATGACAATTTTAGTCCTTTACGTCTCTCAGCCTCTGGATAAGTTCTTGAAGCTTCTGATTTTGACAATTTTGTCGTTTTCTGTCAATTTGAGCCAAAAACGTCGGCAGGCTCAAAATTTTATGTGACAAACTACCAAATGCTCCTGGAACTTTTAGAATTTGTCAATTTTTTCCGAAACTTCTCAATTTTGTCATTTTTACCTCAAACTTTTAATTTTTTGTCATTTTTTCATGAAATTTTATTTTATTTCAAACATACACATATTCACACATATATCATTTTAAATCAAATTTTCACAAAACAAAAATATATTTTAAACTAATTAAATTTTTTTTAATAATAATAGTAATATATTTTTTTTTTTTAAATTAATTTTTTTTAATAAAATTTTTTTCAAAATTTTAAAACACCCGGACGAAATTGGGTGTCAACAGCTGCCCCCCTTTGCATGCTTCATGGGACATGATGTATGCAAAGTCGTTACCAAATTTCGTCCGGCTTAGGTAGGCATTGAGAATGTTCTCGCCGCCCAAACAGTAAGGTTTAAGGAAAGGTCCTTAAAACCTCTAACGATAGGAAAGCTCCTATTGTTGTAAGATGGACTGATTGATTGATTATTTGTTTGAGGTTAAGGAAAGGTCCTTAGAACCTCTAACGATAGGAAAGCTCCTATCGTTGTAAGATGGACTGATGGATTGATTGTTTGTTTTAGGTTAAGGAAATGTCCTTAGAACCTCTAACGATAGGAAAGCTTCTATCGTTGTAAGATGGACTGATTGATTGATTATTTGTTTTCGAGGCAAAGGTTCCATCCTTAAAACCTCGGATTGATTGATTGATCTCGAGGCAAAGGTTCTATCCTTAAAACCTCGGATTGATTGATTGATCTCGAGGCAAAGGTTCCATCCTTAAAACCTCGAATTGATTGATTGATCTCGAGGCAAAGGTTCCATCCTTAAAACCCCGGATTGATTGATTGATCTCGAGGCAAAGGTTCTATCCTTAAAACCTCGGATTGATTGATTGATCTCGAGGCAAAGGTTCCATCCTTAAAACCTCGGATTGATGAAAATTGATTATTTTCGAGGCAAAGGTTCCATCCTTAAAACCCCGATGATGAAAATTGATTATTTTCGAGACAAAGGTTCCATCCTTAAAATCCCGACGATGAAAATTGATTATTTTCGAGGCAAAGGTTCCATCCTTAAAACCCGGATGAAAATTGATTGTTTTCGAGGCAAAGGTTCCATCCTTAAAACCCCGATGATGAAAATTGATTATTTTCGAGGCAAAGGTTCCATCCTTAAAACCCCGATGATGAAAATTGATTATTTTCGAGGCAAAGGTTCCATCCTTAAAACCCCGATGATGAAAATTGATTATTTTCGAGGCAAAGGTTCCATCCTTAAAACCCCGATGATGAAAATTGATTATTTTCGAGGCAAAGGTTCCATCCTTACAACCCCGATGAAAATTGATTATTTTCGAGGCAAAGGTTCCATCCTTAAAACCCTGATGATGAAAATTGATTGTTTTCGAGGCAAAGGTTCCATCCTTAAAACCCCGATGATGAAAATTGATTATTTTCGAGGCAAAGGTTCCATCCTTAAAACCCTGATGATGAAAATTGATTGTTTTCGAGGCAAAGGTTCCATCCTTAAAACCCTGATGATGAAAATTGATTGTTTTCGAGGCAAAGGTTCCATCCTTAAAACCCCGATGATGAAAATTGATTGTTTTCGAGGCAAAGGCTCTATCCTTAAAACCCTGATGATGAAAATTGATTCTTTTCGAGGCAAAGGTTCCATCCTTAAAACCCTGATGATGAAAATTGATTTTGAGGCTAAGGAGCTTTCCTTAGGACCTCGAGCGAAATTTATATGAAAGCAATTGAAATTGGAATAATTTTCTTCGAAAGTGTGAATTTTCATAATAGGCGAGCGCAAAGAATTAGGCTTCGATAAAACGAGTGAATCTTGATGATGACAATAACACTGACAAATTATGTAAAGGGAACGGATGTTTGGAATCAATATTCAAGGTTCATCTAATATTTTCTTCAGTAAATATAGATTCCCTTGTGAGATATGTCATCCGAATAAGGTTAAAGCTTAACTACCCCAAAATGTTATGCCTAGTAGACCTAATAGGATGCGTCTCAAGAGTAACAAAAATTACTCTTTACTCAGCCATTCCAACCTAAAGGCATTGTCCTATGGTTTTAATATCAGCCTGGACGAAACTATATTATAAAAAAAAAAGAAATTCCCTGAAAAGAAAAACTGAAACGCGAAAGAAAATGCTGATAATAAAACTAAAGGACAAGAAAAACGGATCAGATCGCTTCTTTCTTCCACAATACTTCAACAAGGTGAGTAGAGGACCATTATGGGAGTGAACTGGTCGGGAAAGACTGTCGTGTCCAGTCTATCTGAATCATTGCTGGATCTGGTTCAGGAACAAAAGCTTGTATTTTATCTAACAATTCTTCAGCAGTTGTTGCGGATATTATAATTCGCCGTGCCACTCTTGATATGAAATTCTTCTGCATAGCATAATCCATAAAAGCTATCAGACCTGTAAAGAAATTGTTAACATTTAAAAGCCCAATGGGTTTCCTATGCAAATTAAGTTGGGCCATGGAAGCAATTTGAAAGACTTCTCCCAATGTGCCAAAACCACCTGGTAGAGCGATAAAAGCATCAGCATTTAAAAGCATTTGTAACACACGCTCTTGCAAATTTTTAACCACTAATTCTTCTCCAATCGTGCCCCCAGAAATAAATTTCAGAGGTCCAGGGATAATGCCCAGAACTTGACTTCCTCCTAGAGATGCTGCTGATGCTACACCTCCCATTAATCCGACACTACCTCCTCCATAAACTAAATGTATTTTCCGCTCAGCTAATACTCTACCCAAATGGTTGGCTGCTTTTAAATACTCTTCATCTTTTCCAGGAAAAGCCCCAGAAAATACACAAATACTTCGGGATTTACGAGTTGGGGTTTTCTCCATTCCTATCCTTACCCTTGTGAGAAAAGATGATATATTTATAGAGATGAAGAGATAAGGCAATAATTTTATTTTCAAGAATGGATACATTATTGCCAGCTATTCACAGTAGTCACGAGTATGACTCTGGTCAGGTATGGGTACACTATCGTTAAAAGAGGAGGAAAATTTTCAAAATAGCTGCTAGCATGTACAGTAGTCACTACTGTAGCTTACGTCAGGAGTAGGTACGTGATTGTTGGAAGAGAAGGAAAATTTTAAAAAGTGGCAGCTATATACAGTAATCATAACTGTATCTCATGTCAGGAGTGGGTACATTATTGGGAGGATAATTTCAAAAGCGACAGCTAGCATGTACAGTAATCGTGACTTTGGTTCACGTCAGGAGTGAATACATTATTACCAAAAGGGGAGGAAAATTTCAAAAGCGACAGCTAGCACGTACAGTAATCGTGACTTTGATCCTCGTCTTCCACTGGCTTTGCGTCCAGTAATGGCTTTAATGCTTTCTATGAATCGGTGATTTGCATCTCATCTAGCTTTCTCACAAACTGGCAAACAGGGTCGTTTAGGGTCAGATTCCCAAGACTGTAACGATCTCGTTCTTTTTGGAAAATTATCCATAATCCAACAACCTCAAATTGCACTATTCCGCAAGAATGCGCTTCAAGAACCTCTCGAATATCTTCTAGAGATTCCTTACGCAAGCCATTCTTAATGAATCTTATTCTATCATTACGATTTCTGGTGATCACTCCTGGAGACCGACATTTATTGCCGCAAATCCACCATCCACAATTATGACAAACGCCTAGCCTCTTTGCTCTTCTTTTTTTGGCATAAGCGCTTTTACCAAAGCCGGGCATACGGGGAAAGAACGCTTCTGGAACTTCACCAGCTGAACGAACCTTAGCTTCAATTAGCCACCGCACATTATCAGGAATGCCTTTGTGCATAAATACTCTGAATCGTTCACATCTAGCTTGATAAATCTTTTTAAGAACATTTATTGGGAAGGAAGGAAAATACTTTCGTAAGGCGGAAAGAGAAGACTCCATTGATGAAGGAGGCAAAGAAAGAAATTAGTGATTGTAGGAAACGAAAATAACTAACACATATTTATAGTGATGAAAGGGATAATGCGTTAATTACACTTACAGAAGCAAGTACATTATTGTCAAAAGAAAAGACAAATGACAGCTTATATGTACAGGAATCATGACCGTGGCTCTCATCTTCCACTGATTTATGTCCAGTAATGGCTTCAATGCCTTCTATAAGTCGGGGATTTGCTTCCCATCCAGTTTTCTTACAAACTGACAAACAGGGTCGTTTAAAGTCACATTCCCAAGACTGTAACGATCTTGTTCTTTTTGGAAAGTCCACCATAAATCCATAATTTCCCATTGCACTATTTCACAAGAATGTGTTTCAAAAGTTAATAGGATATCATCCAAAGATTCCTTACGCAGGCCATTCTTGATGAATTTTCTTTTATCTTCATGATTTCTGGAGATGTATCCTAAAAAGCGACATTTAGTATTACAATTCCATCGTCCACATTTATGACAGACACCTAGCCTCTTTGCTCTTCGCTTTTTAGCATAAGCGCTTTTACCAAAGCCGGGCATACGGGGAAAGAACGCTTCTGGAACTTCACCAGCTGAACGAACCTTAGCTTTAATTAGCCACCGCACATTATCAGGAATGCCTTTGTGCATAAAAACTCTGATTCTTTCACATCTAGCAAGGTAGATCTTTTTAAGGACTTTTATTGGAAGAGAAGAAAAGTATTTTCGCAGGGTAGAAAGAGTAGAATCCATTGATGAGAGAAAAATTTGAGAGATGATGGAAAGGAATTAGTTATTGAAGGAAACTTAGATAACCGACTGGAAGAACATGCATTTATAGCGATGAAATGGATAACGTGTCGATTACACTTAGGAGAGCATGTACATCTGTCAAAAGAAAATGCAAACTTTTCCAAATATAACAAACTGTATGTACAGTAATTGTGACTGTGGCTCACATCTTCCACTGGTTTTACGTCCAATAACGGCATTAACGGCTTCTATGAGTCGAGGATTTGCTTCCCATCCAGTTTTCTTACAAGCTGGCAAACAGGGTCATTTACAGTCAGATTCCCGGGACTGTAACGGTTTCATTCTTCATGAAAAATGCTCCATAAACCAAGAAGTTCACGTTGCACAGATCCACAAGAATGCGTCTCAAGAGTCAATTGGATATCATCCAACGAGTCCTTACTCAGGCCATTCTTAATGAATCGTATTTTATCTTCTCGATTATCAGAAATCATCCCTAAAGAACGACATTTAGTATTACAAGTCCACCGTCCACATTTATGGCAGACTTGTAACCTTTTCGCTCTTCGCTTTTTGGCATAAGAGCTTTTGCCTATACCAGGCATGTGAGACACAAATGCCTCTGGGATTTCACCTGCCAGACGAACCTTGGCTTCGATTAACCACCGCACATCTTCAGGGATTCCTTTGTGCATCAGAACTCTTAATCGTTCACAGCGAACTTGGTAGATCCTTTTGAGAATGTTCATTGGGAGAGAAGGGAAATACTTTCGCAAGGCGGAAAAAGTAGGATCCATTTTCTAGGAGGAAGTAAAAGAAAGAAGGGGTGAAGGAATCAGTTATTATGGGCAACTGAGAGAACCGACTTGAGAGTCACGGAGTACCGTATCCGCCGTTTAACCGGAAAAGTGGATCCTACTTCATTTTGATGTGATAGATATTTTTTATATTCCATCGAGCTGACGTCGATCCAGTCCTCGATTATTGAATCCATTGTCCGCTTTTGACAAATTTTCAACGACAATATTTCTTGATGTCTGCCTTATCTTTGACTATCTCTTATCTTGGATGCTGCTAAGCTGGCATCAATCCTGTCCTTCCAGGTGTAGCCTCGATTATTGAATCAATTACCAGGCTTTTGACAATATTGTCTATTTTATATATATATATATATTTTTTGATATCTGCCTTATCCTTGGCTATAGCTATCTCTTATCTTGGATACTACTAGCTGGCGTCAATCCGATCCTTCCAGGTGTAGCCTCGATTATTGAATCGGTAGCCAAGCTTTTGACAATATTGTCTACTTTATTCTTGAATTCCTGATGCGGGTTGGTCCCGCATATTAGCTGTGTATCCAGTAATAGATTGGTAAGAGCTGATATTATTGAGATCTCAGCTTATACTGCTGTAACGGTGCGGTGGATGTGTTTCCCATTTGATTCCTATCATGTAAAAGTCATGCATGCATGATGTGAAATGCATGAATGCAAAGCATGTGTAATTGATGGTTCTTTTTTTATTTTTATTTTTATTTTTTTGGATTGATCTAGTTCTTCATATCTTTGCTTTACTGGATCCTCTTTATAATTGCCTTCTTGGACTATCATTGAATCTCTTTATGCTTTCCAGCTTTTGTTCACTGCCTCAAAAGCCTAACTCTTTTAAAAATCCCCTTTCTTTGACTTGTTCTTGAATTTTGGCCTCAATTTCTTTAAAGTTGGCCCGCCTCATAATTTATATCTCTTTCGGGTACTCATCCATTGTCATGGATTTGATACCATCAAAGGCTTTACTTTCAATGTCTGCTTTGCCCATTTTCTTCTGGCCGTGCGGACACTTGTTTACCCCCATGTTACAGTCCGAATGATTGCTCTTCCTTAGACTCAGGTTCTGATCCATAAGACTTGCCCCCTTGTCTATTGAGCTTCTTTCTTGGCAGTACTTTTCTTGCGCTTAGTAGAGACTACTTTGCCCCCTTGATTATGGTGTTTATGTGGAAAGAGATATCATCTCGCCTTTGATTTAACAGAAGGTTGAGGATTTCTAGACCTTTGTGATGGCACTTGATCGTAAATTTCTCTTACAAGAACCACATCTTATTAAAGAAAGACTCAAGCTATCTCCTTACTTTTAAGTCTACATACATTAATGAATAATGGTTTGGCCTTAAAGAAAAACTTTCATCAATTTTCAAAGCTTGACAAAGTAATTTACGGTCTTTGTTTTCAATTAAAATGTCCTGCCATTCTTCCCTTTCCAACTCGAAGACATAAACTGTGCAAGGCAATAAGGTAGAAACATGATTCACAATAATAGCCTTTTAACTGAATGAGGATGATATCGAGAGGTAAATGTTAGGTGTGAGGAAAGTTAAGTTTGAATGTTTTTTTTTTTTTTTTTGTGGCAGTCTTTTAGCTGAATGAGAATGATATTAAGAGGTAAATATTAGGTCTGAATAAAGTTAAGTTTGAGTGGTGTGAAAGAAGGGTCTTTTAATACTACTCGTGAGCAAATTTGATTATGGTGAAAAACTCAATAGTGATGACCTCAAACTTGCCACTCTTTCCAGAAAGTTAGACCTCATCTGTTGCCCCCCAACTATTGTGATCTTTATGCATGCTTGGTTTGAGGGTTGCTTTTGTGTTCTAAACCGCCTTTGCAGGTTTTCAGTCTAGAATCCATAGCTCACTTTTTTTCTTTCTCTTTTTTTTTTTTTAGTTTGACCCCTTTTTCCTCTTTTTTTTTTTTGTTTTTTTGTTTTTTTGTGTGAGCTATGGTGATAACATACTTGATAACTCTCTTGAAGTGAGATGACTCAAGTGGCCTTGCTTGCTCGTGCTTGTTCTCAGTTCTTTTTGGTTTTGAATTTTCCCTTGTTGGCTTTTTGGGGGAAGGGATGAACTTTTTCCTTTTCGGAGTTTTTGTTACAGAGAACCGAGATCATAGCCTTCTTGAAATGAGATGATTCAAGTGGCCTTACTTGCTTGTGTTTGCTCTCAGTCTCGCTTTTTTGGTTTTGAATTTTCCCTTGTTGGCTTTTTGATGGAAGGGATGAACTTTTTCCCTTTTTTTTTTTGGAGTTTGTGTTATGGAGAACTGAGATCATAGCCTTCTTGAAGTAAGATGACTCAAGTGGCTTTATTTGCTTCTCAGTCTCTTTTTTTTTTTGGATTTTTTTTTCTTGTTTGGATTTTCTCTTTAATGGCTTTTGATGGAAGGGAGGAACTTCTTTCCTTTGTTGGAATTTGTGTTGTGGAAAACTGAGAATTTTTTTTTTGTATTGAGCATTTGTGAGAATTGGGAGGCCACTGAAGTCATTTAATATGAGAGCTAACTTCTTTGGAAGTTAATCCCGGACTCCTTGCAAGGATGTTGATAACCACTGTGAATTCTTTTTGAGGGTTGAGGTGCAACATTTGAAATCCTTCTTACTAGATTTGGCAGCACTTTCAGGATCATTACTATCAAATTTTCCTTAACTTTTTATTTTCACCCACGAGTAGTATCATTTAGAAAGCAAAGTATGATAGCAATAATGGATAGTATGATGGAAAGGAGTGAGAGATGGATGTAAAAACGGAATTTTTGGTAAGAAGTGGTAGAATGTGTAGGTGTAATAATTGAATTTTTGGTAAAAATTGGTAGAATGTGTAGAAGTAATAATGGGATTAAAAAGTTGTAGAATGCACACGCAACATCTTTTTGTTAGAGAACAAAAAGAATTACCGGTTGTCGAAAAGTAAAGTGTGATGGCAATAATGGATAGTATAATAGCAAAGAGTGTAAAAAAATGGAAAGTAGTAGAATGCACGCATCACATCTTTTTATTGTACCAGAAAAAGAATACCAGGTGTCCATCTAACAAAGACTACACCCTAGATTCTGGACTAAATCTAGGAGATTTTTACTATTAGATTACTTTTGCAAGCTTTCAAAGATACAAGTTTATTCAAAGGATTCCCTGTCATTCGAAAATGTATGCGGACTGTTAGGTCAGATCTGACTTGGAGCCCTTCCAAAATCAATGTAATTCCAGCTCAAAATCTTCACTTTCAATTACCAATCACATCGGGCCTAGCAGCTTGACCTCGGTTTTGTTTGATTTGTAGAGGAATGGCCTTGGGACTTGACGGCTTAAGAGTAGGTTTTGAGATTGGTATAGCATTGACTTCTTGTTCTTTAATGATCACATTCACATCATCATAAAAACGATAAGTTGGGATGAGTCTATGAGTCTTTGCAGATTCTTACGGAATTCTGAACATTCTTGGATAGAATGACTCTTACTGTCATGAAAGTTGCACCATTCCTCATCTTCAACTTCTTCATGTCCAAAAGAAGGCTTTCCCATGATAATCCCTTCTTTCACAAGGCATGAATATACATGCTTAAGAGGGGTTATGATATCATTGACTGACTTTTTCATCAGCCGGTGTTCTTCTATCATATTGACTGGTTTTTCTTGATGAGGCGGCAATGGATTGTGAGTGACGTTCGGTTCATCGGAAAAGTCCAACCACTTTGATTCGATTAATTGTTGGACTATACGTTTCAATGCTGTGCAATTTTCCAAGCCATGGCCTGGAACGCCATCATGATATGGGCAAGTTATGTTGGGGTCATACCACGTTGGATATGGGGGTCCAAATGGATTTGTAGGAATTGGACGGATAAGTTAACTTTCTATGAGTTTTGGATACAACTCAGTGTAAGTCATGGGAATTGGTGCAAAAACTTCTTTTGGTCTTCGTGTGGGTACTGGAGGAGTCGGAACAGGTGGCCGTAACTGATTAGGCCTGTTGAGAGGATAATTGTTGGGCCTATTGGGAGGATAATCATTAGGCCTATTGGAAGGATAATCATTGGGCATATTGGGAGGATAGTCATTGGGCCTATTGGTAGGATAATAATTGGGCCTTTTAGCAGAATAGGATAGGCGAGGACCGGTAGCCACAGTACCTACGAGGGGAATCCCTCTTTCGCGTCCTATTTGTTGTACTTCTTCATCTTTTGTTCTGGATGGTCCTCCTCTTTTCATAGGATCACTAAAGGACTCAGCAATCTTCCCAGTCCTAATCCCATGCTCGATCCTTTCTCCAGACATGACAACATCGGAGAAATTAGTTGCCGAATTGCCGATGAGTTTGTCATAATATGGGTATTTCAGTGTCTGGACAAACAAAGTAACCATTTCTTTTTCTGTCATGGGTGGCTGAACTTGTGCAGCTAAGTCCCTCCACCGTTGGGCATATTCCTTGAAAGTTTCTGGCTTTTTCTTCTCCATGTTTTGGAGAGTTTGGCGATCCGGAGCCAAGTCCATAACATGTTTATAGTTGCCGATGAAGGCCTGAGCAAGGTCATTCCAAGTTTTGATGTTTCTTGGTCCTTGACTTAGATACCACTGCAATGCTGATTTTGTGAGACTTTCCTGAAAAAGTGCAATCCACACCTTTTCATCTTTTGTGAGTGGTTGTAGTCTCCTTAGGAACAGTGTGATGTGAGTGATGGGATCACTCGTTCCATCGTATTTTACGAAATCCGGTACTTTAAAGTCCGAAGGGATTATGACGTCTGGCACTAAGCAGAGGTCATCCACTGAGAGAGATCCGAATATATTACCTCCTTCAATGGCTCGCAGTCTCTTCTCTATTGTTTCGAGCTTTTGAGATTCTGCTTCTTCTTTTGGTAATATATTCTTCTCTTCATGTACAGTATCTTGTTTCAGGTGAACACTAGCAGACGGTCCTGATTCTTGCAACAGGTTTTCTTGGACTGAGACTCGTTGCGGGGTGAATCCCGGGGGATAAGTGGGATCTTGTACTTCTTTGATGGGGACTTGAGTTGCTTTCCCTTTGATTAATTCCATCAATTGTCTCATCTGTTCTGACATACTTTCAATCTTGGACTCCATCTCCATGAGACGTCCTTCGGCTTGTTCTGCCATTAATCTTGTTTGGAGTCGAGTTGAATATCGGTGTTAAGGTCCAATTTTACCTTTTTAAAGGAATATTTATTTTATTAGATTCTATGCGTATATGATTGATGTGATGGATGCATGCAATGAGATTATGTTTTTATCAAAATTTATATGCACGTGATTGATGTAATGGAATGCATGCAATGAGATTATTTTTATCAGATTTTATATGCGTGTGATTGATGTAATGGATGCATGCAATATAAAGTGAGATTATGTTTTTATCAGACTTTATATGCACGTGATTAATGTAATGGAATGCATGCAATGAGATTATTTTTATCAGATTTTATATGCATGTGATTAATGTAATGGAATGCATGCAATGAGATTATTTTTATCAGATTTTATATGCGTGTGATTGATGTAATGGAATGCATGCAATGAGATTATTTTTATCATACTTTATATGCACGTGATTAATGTAATGGAATGCATGCAATGAGTGAGTTTGCTTATCCATTATCGTAGAACTTCAAAACTTTTAGTTGTCATTATAAAGACAAAAAAGTTAGCATAATTTGATGCGTGGTTTTAATGCATGAAGAATAATTGCACAAGAAAGATAAGGTTATTAATAAGTTAAATAGCAATTAACAACTCATGAAGTATTATGGAAAAATGAATTAAAACCATAAATATAAGACACGAAGAAAATAAAAGTGTAGAGCAACAACATAGCATAACAAGGACGTGCTTATGGCGTTGGTAAAATGGTAGAAATTCTATGGTCAGTTCTATGGTTAAGTGGGGAGTTCTATATGCATAAGGTAGCTTATCAAAAAGGCAAGGGATAGTTCCCGAATCCCGTCACTAAATCATAGTGACGGCCCGATTCCTTACCCTCTAGGGTTAATGTAAGGAATGGATTAATTCGAGTCGTAGCTTTTCGTGGGCCCATGCAGAGACTAACCGTCTCAGAAGGCAATACACTACTTTGCTACTTTGAAACCGGTGAAGGCTTGGAGACCGTGGCCTCACAAGGACAGCAACACCAATTCCGCTTAGAAAGAATCGTGTTTGATTTAAGGAAGCTCGGGTATAGAGCTTCATATTGTGAATGCATTATGCATGTTTAGAATAAGTAAATATAACATATAAATCCACATAATAAGCAAAGTAAATCAAAACAAATCAACTTTAGGCTCGACTCACTAACGTGGAGTCCCCAGCGGAGTCGCCAAGCTGTGGCAACGTCGGGTTTTCGGGAGTCGCCACCAATCAGTTTTCTTAGGTCGATTGGTCACCTTAAAATTGGTCTGCGAGAGTTCGGGGATCGGGAGTACGGTTACGCTAAAACAATATTGTTATAGCGCCCAAAATTGGCACCTTAGTTGATTTTAATTTTGTTTTACTTTGCTTTTAAATAATTTTCAGTTAACTTAGAAATTTTAACTGAATTAGTCGAAATGTGGATTTTTAAGTTAATTTGTATAGAATTTTATACTTCCGAACCATGGACTCTGCCGAGTCATTTGGACACGGAAGATTTGGATTCCGAACCATGGACTCTGCCGAGTCATTTGGACACGGAATTTGACAAAATTTTAATCAATTAATCCATATCGTAAATATGGATTTTTATCTTTTTATTTAATTTATTTATTTTAAAAAGGTTGATATTTTCTAAACCGTAGATCCTGCCGGATCATCCGGATATGGAATTTATTTTAATTTTTAGTTAATTATTTAATTTTTATGGAATCAATTATTAGTTTAATTATTAATTTGGAAATCTTTTGTTCATGAAATTTTAGGTTTATTAATAATTTAAAATTTTGATTTTTCTTTCTTTATATTTTCTTTTCTTTTCTTTCTTTTCTTTCTTTCTTTTCTTTTTTTTCTTTTCTTTCTTTTCTTTTTTCTTTTCTTTCTTTTCTTTCTTTCTTTTCTTTCTTTTCTTTTTTTATCTTTTCTTTTTCTTTTCTTTTTTTTATCTTTTCTTTTTCTTTTCTTATCTTGTTTTAATTTTCTTTTTGTTTTCTTGTTTAATGAAAAATATTTATTATTTTAGTGGGTTTAAAAGTTATATTTTAAATAAATCAGTAAAATATAAAGTCTTAATTTTCATGTATTTTTTTTAAACAGGTTTTATTTTTATTTTTTTATTATTTTTACTGGATAAAAATAACTATTAAAATTAATTTTAACTTTTTGTTATCTTTAAAGAATTAAAAACATGTATATAAAAATAAAAATAATTGGCTTTTTTTAAAAATGATTTTTATTAGCCTTAATAATTAATTACAAAATAATCTTCTTTTAATTTTCATTTATTTATTAATTAGTAAAGGGTAAAGGTGAATTAAATAAAAAAATTATATAAAGAAAAAAAATTAATAATAATAAAGTGGGGCTTTTTGGCCATCCACTTTAAAAATAATAATAAATGTTAGCAAAGTTAATTAAATTAATTGTTAAACAACAATAATAAAAAGTTAGTCAAGTTAATTAAATTAATTAATTATCAACAATAATAAAAAGTTAGCCAAGTTAATTAAATTAATTAATTATCAACAGTAAAAAGTTAGCCAAGTTAATTAAATTAATTAATTAACAACAATAATAAAAAGTTAGCCAAATTAATTAAATTAATTAACAACAATAAATAAAAAGTTAGCCAAATTAATTAAATTAATTAACAACAATAAATAAAAAGTTAGCCAAATTAATTAAATTAATTAATTAACAACAATAATAAAAAGCTAGCCAAGTTAATTAAATTAATTAATTATCAACAATAATAAAAGTTAATTAATTGTTAACAACAATTATAAAAGTTAGTAATAATGAAAAAATTAAAAGGTTAGTAACAATAATAGTATTAAAAGTTAGTTGTTAGTAAGTTAATAACAACAATAAAAAAAGGGGTTAGTAATAAACAAATAATAAACAAACAACTAAAAATTAAAAGGGTTAGTAATTAATTCTGCAAGAATAAAATACAAAGTTAGTGACCAAAGTGAAAGAAATTGAAAAGATGAAGGATAAAAAATGAGGTTGTACCTTTTGAAAATGAATTTTGAATTCCGGAGCAGAGGTGCTCGCGCGGGGGTGAAAAAAAAAAAACAGTCAGAGAAGGTTTAGGTTTTCTGGAGAGGAAGAGAAGAGGGCCAGGGACCTAGGCTAATTTTTTCCTTTTCTTCAAAACGAAGCTCTAAGTTTTTTTTCTCTTTTTCTCTGTGTTCAGCACAAAATTTGGGGGGCTATTTATAGAGGAAGTTTGGCTGAACTGTTGATGGATAAATTAATAAAAAATTTCAAACTTATCTTGTAAATTGGTAAAATGACAATTTTAGTCCTTTACGTCTCTCAGCCTCTGGATAAGTTCTTGAAGCTTCTGATTTTGACAATTTTGTCGTTTTCTGTCAATTTGAGCCAAAAACGTCGGCAGGCTCAAAATTTTATGTGACAAACTACCAAATGCTCCTGGAACTTTTAGAATTTGTCAATTTTTTCCGAAACTTCTCAATTTTGTCATTTTTACCTCAAACTTTTAATTTTTTGTCATTTTTTCATGAAATTTTATTTTATTTCAAACATACACATATTCACACATATATCATTTTAAATCAAATTTTCACAAAACAAAAATATATTTTAAACTAATTAAATTTTTTTTAATAATAATAGTAATATATTTTTTTTTTTTAAATTAATTTTTTTTAATAAAATTTTTTTCAAAATTTTAAAACACCCGGACGAAATTGGGTGTCAACACTAGCACTTCATTGTCTTGGCATGGTTTAAGTACTTTTAAAATGCAGTGCTCGAGTGATGTTTTTGAAAGTTTACTTAATTGTTTCCATTACCAAAAAAAATGCAGGCATATCTTTTTGCAGGGTAGGCTAAGAAATTAGCTGCAGGTAAATTGTTTTAATTTATCTACAAGTAATGGTTAGCCAATAGTAACTAAGTGGAATCACAGTCCCAAAGGGCCTACAAGATAAGTAATTCGGGGCACTGGGACCCCACTCCGTGATAGGGCTTCCTCCATGAGAAAAGACTTACACCTTATTAGTAGTTTTCATTTAGATGATTGTGATTTGTTGTTAGCATGCATGCAACCATGTTAAGAGGTGTAAGAATTTTGCAAATGACTAATCTTCTCGAGGTGCTACTTAGAGTCATGACACATTTCAAGTGATTTGCATATACAAGACTATAAATCAAACCAAAGATCTTTTGTTTAATGTGTATGAGCCTCTTCTACCAAGTTTTAAGTGTGAGTTCTGCTTGGTTAAGTTAAAGAATTAGTTAATGACATTATATGATAAAGAAGTATTTTCACTTTAAAGTCTATCATACATATTTATAGATTAGTCTCGAACTTCAAATATGTTGAAATCCACGGGTCTGAAACATTTTGAAATCTCGAATGATGTCACTGCTTGCATCTTTGTTCTATTTCAAATTGGTTTTATGTTAGTGCTTGATATAGTACCAGTGCATGAGGTTTGTTGCTTTTAAAACTGTTGTTGAAGTCATGTGATAAAGTTGTATTGCTGGCCCTACTGTTGAGGTATGTGTTAAGTGGCCTGGGTCTTAGATGTAGATGCTAGACCTTAGAGATTGGCTCACATTTTGGATGAAATTAATAGGCTGAGATAGGTATTGGTATGTATGATACAACATATTTTCAGAGAGGCAAAATTTTGAGGCTGATTCACTGGCAAAGTAGGGGGTTTATCGTTTTTTATTTTTAGAATGTTGGTTTTCAGGGATTTTGCTCTATTTTGCATCAATGTGTATTTGCTGTGGCGATAGTCTTTGTTTGTTGTCTTGTTTGTGTCTCTGTTTAGTCCGTTGGCATTATAGGAAGTCTTTGTTTGTTGTCTTGTTTGTGTCTCTGTTTAGTCCGTTGGCATTATAGGAGCTCTTGCTTTTGTATTTGAGGCACTGTTTGCTAGTCTTGTATGTATTATTTGACTTTTTCTTTGAGGTTGCTTAATATATTATTTTTTTCCTTCTTAAAAAAAAAAAAAAATGGAGAAGATGCTCTGGAAACAGAGGGGTAGCAGTGTTCTCATTTAAGGGGCATAGAGCTAGTTTTTGGTTAAAAAACAAACAATAATGGTAGATTTTTTGAACGAATAGAAGTGAAGAATTCTAGTAGTACGAGCATCATTTTTCTAGAGAGAGTAAAGTTGCAGGGATGGAAGAGATTTCTTAGAATGATGGTGGCTATCTCAACACAACTAGAAAAGACACTATTTCCAATAGAATTTTCTGATAGATAGCTGTCAAAAAGTGTAATATTTGACAGAAAGGCATTGGAACACGTGCCATCACATTCTACAATGACAAAAAGAGAAATCTGATGGTTGACGTCGAAAATTCTGACGGACAATGGTACCGTTGGGAATTTTGATGGATAACTACCATTGGGAAATTCGACGGATTGTGCCAATTTTGATGGAAGCCTGCTGTTGGACAATCTGATGTCTTTTCCATGACAAGTTCCGATGAGTTGACCGTCAGAAAACTTGAGCTAGTCATTGGGAAAATTTTAATTTTCCCGATGTATAGCTGTCGAAAAATCTGTAAACCGTCGGAAATTTGTCTTTTTTGCCATAGTTGCACAATTTTTATTTTGGATTTTGATTTACCTACAGTTGTTTGTGGGAATCTAACTTTGGTACAAGTAAGAAAGTTGTCTTGTGAATCTATTGTCATATTAGTACAACTACATGCATGCATGCATGCATACATACATACATACATACATATGTGTTTGTATGCATGTATGCATGTATGTATGTATGCATCTTATAGCTCTTAAACATGTTCGTCCACAACCATACATACTAATACCAACTAAAAATAATCGAATCATTCAATAAGCAACCCAGAAAAATATTTTTTTTTATAGTTTATTAAATTCTCTCATTATACTAGATATTTTTCTGTAGCACATAATTTAGTGAAAAAAGTACTATTTTTGCCTTATATTCTTTGCATCTTATACCATTTTGGGTCATCTCAAGTTCTCTGCACAATTTCCTTTTTTAGTAAATTTTATCACATAATTAACCATTATATCTTCCCATTTTCAAATTGAAAAAGCAAATTCAGTCCAATTTGCAATCTGGCAACATGTCACCTGGTTTTGATTTGCTTTCATCCTCTAGTAGCACCTTTGTCTACTACAAATTAAATGTAAGAAAATAACTAAAAGGGGCAACTAAAATTTAGTTATTAAGCATGTTCTATCATCCTTTAGTCGCTAGTTTATGGGGCTAACTTTTTGAGCGACTGAAATTTTTAGTTGCCCTTATTAACCAAGGCGACCATCTCCCTGCTTTTCCTCTACCTCTTCCCCACTCTCATCTTCATTTCCATGGTTGCTTCCAAGCAAAAATATATTGTTTGCATCAATACCGATGCCAAATGTCCCATATTCTCCACCCACCATGACTGGTATCGCCCACCGTCTCCATTGATGACCCCCTTCTCTACTCCTACTCCACTCCTTTCAACGGCTTCACAGCCTCCCTTTACCCTTAACAAGCAGAACTCCTTCGCCATTCGAACTTCATCCTCCATATTCACGAAGACCTAGCCTATACTCTCCACACCATTCGTGGCCCACAGTCATGAATCAGAAGTGCTTGATAAAGCTTTTCATGACATCATCATCAGAGTCCTTGACATTGAAGTTTGTCATGACTGGAAGTCATTTGACGATGTCAAAATGCTGCGATTCCCATACCGTGGAAAGGGAAGTATGAGTCATCTCTCGACTTTTACCCAAAACCTTGAGAGGGACATCCTAAAAGAACCTAACAGATTTGTCACTATGGGACTATGACAGACATGGGACATACAGGGCTGTATGATGGTCGGCACTAACATGAAACTTCAATTAATTTTGTTCTAATTTTATTCCTAACAATTAAAATAAAAGAAAACCAAAGTAATAGAGTGACTAAAAATCAGTTGTTAGGTTGAACAACTGACTAATTTTGTTGCTCCATCTCATGTTGTTCCCAATTTTAGTGAATGACTAGCTCAGTTGCTCTAAATAGTCACTAATTAATCGCACTTAACTAGTAACTAGGATTTTCACAACTGAAAACCTTTTAATTGCTCCGAGCAAATGAATGTGACTATAAATATAGTTACTTTTGTGTATTTATGTTGTAATGGTCGCATCGGTTGGATTTGCAATCATCCTTCTCTAATTCACCTGTCACCCGCCTCATGGCTGCGCCTTTGTTTCCAGCCATGATTTATTCGTCGTCCTCCTCCAACAACACTTTCATCCTCGCCCGAGTCCATGTCGCCATCATCGTCCACTGAATATGCCTTTGTTCACACATCCATTATTCACCTTCCTTCATCCTCGTCTAGGTCAGTTGGACAACAGTTTTCACCTTTCTTTGGTGGCTGTGAGTGATTGGAGATCAATGGTAAATTTGATAAAGTGGGGCTTTTCCTAAAACTTTGTGCAGAAAGCTTATAGAGCAAAGAAAGAGGGATAAAAGGAGTATATTTTTATGCATGTAAAATTTATAAAACTTTTTATACGAGTAATATTATTCTTATCCAAATCCTTATGCATCATAAATATATTTTTGGAATAATTCCAATTTTCCATCTAAGATGCTGATAAGACTACACGTTCCTCCATCTTGTTTTAGAAATCAATATTTTGTCTTTTAAATCTGTATTTTTTTTCTACAGCATTTGACATCAATTTACAAAATTACACACACACACACTAGTTAACACAGTTAGAATTATTGTAGTTGAACTGTGCATAAAAGGTTGGGCCGAAAGTGAACACTACCAGCCAGCCCAACCCAAGAAACAGTCCAAAACATGAAAGGGTAATTATGGAAAATATCACTCACTTTTGGTTCTTTTCACTACTAGTCCTTAAACTTTACTATTTGTCATTTGACCCCTCAATTTGTAGAATTTAAGTCCTTAAATTGTTGTTTGTTGTCCTCTTGGTCTCTGAACTTTACTTTCTTGCGACCAAACTCCCAAACAATTTGTTGCTGCAGTAACTTGCGGCTTGATCCATCAAGTCTAAACTATATATTACTTTATCCATCCCACATAATATGGGAATTTGTTATTTTAGGCCGCCTCCCTTTTTTTTTGGGTGTCATTTGATAATTTTTACATTTAATTTACCATATTACCCTCACTTTCAACTCTCACCTCAAAATCACAATGTTAATCCCTAATTTTCTAAGAAAACACAAATTTGTCCCTATGCTTTTTTTAACTGTTTTCAGTTTGACCTAAAATTTTGATAAAGTTTTCAAAATAAATTACTAAAGTTGAAAATGACAGTTTAGTCATTAACATTTTTTATGGGGATAAAATTGAAAAAAAAAATAAATTAAATTTATCGCACTTTAATTTTCGTGTTAAAACTAAATGTGTCAAAAAACATGAGACGAGGAGTATCATATACATCCAGTAGCAATAAATTTCGAACTGCAAAACCAACTACATATTTTTATCCAGTAGTGGGCAATTGCTCACTCTGCTGCGTCCCGGCCGGCTCTCACAACCGACAGCATCGCCAGAAGAATAATGGCCAGGACATGGGAGGCGTGAGAACGATCAATATACGACCTTAGCAGGGTTTGAGCCCACCATGAACTGTAATTGATGTTCGTGCAGGGTCGCTTAGGTCCTTCTGGGAAACCGGGACTATATACGGATGGAGCTATAAGTATGAAATTTTGGTTGTTGTTGTTGCTGCCTGATGGTTTTCCTTTTTTGGTGGTTCTTTCTGCTGCCTGACGATATAGGTCCCATGCATTTTTATTGTCATTTTCCGTACAATTTCTGGCCATTGATTTGGAGATGGCCTTTGATTACCGTTTAAGTGATTCTTTTACAGTGTTCAGTTACTCCTCAATATTTAGGTTGATATATTACAGCTACTGATTCCATTCCTAGGATGATGGCAAGATGACATGACCTTTATTCCATCTTGTGGCACCGTTCGAGTGTTTTATGAGATGAGAGTCATCCCACCTACCAATTAATCTTATCCCTTTTGTATTGGATAAAATCATCACATTAGTGCTGAATGATAAGATTTCAAGGATGGGAAGAAGTACAAATACTCAAAGTTGGTACCTTATATAAAATATAATGTAATATGCTTCATTTATACCATAAAAAATGTAACATTTCTCTGAATACAGAAATTATGGTATATGTAATTTATAATTTTTTTTCAATTTTATCCATGAAACTAAAATTAAAAAAGATTTTTTTTGGGTCTTGTGTAATGGGAGTTTAAATGATGATAAAAAATGAAATTTTTTTTTTGAATTTTGTATAGTAAGAGCTTAAAAAAAATTAAAAAAAGATTTATTTTTCGGTTTTATGTAGAGAGAATTTGAATAAGGGTGGTAAGATAAATTGTAAGTTAAAAACTTCAAAAACTTTCCAAAGATGGAAATGTTTCAATCTGTTTGGGATAGTCTAAAAAGGAATAAGCTTGATTCTTTTTTGGACAAAGTAAGTATAATATAAGTATATTATAAGATAAATCCATATTTAATATATGTATATGAGTTTTTCGTATTATTAATAGATAGTAAAAATGATAAATAATATTAATATATCACGCATATATTGTAGTTTATTTGTATATTTATATATATTACAAACAAGTATTAAGCATAACTGTTCTTCACAGTCCTGTATTCCCAGCCCCTTGCTGGTTATCTTCATTAATACAGAATTCTTTGCCTTGCTAATGAAACAAAAAAAAATTACCTATGTATATATGTGTTTGTATTTTACACTTATATATTTATGCTTATCTATGTATACATACATGTATATATTATACTCCCTTTATCCTATTTTGGATGATATATTCATTTGTACCAGGATATTAAGATGTATATAATTTATATTATTCTTTTCATTTTTGCACCTAAAAATAAAAAAAATGATTTTCAATTTTATGTAGCAAGAGTTTAAATGTAGATTAGAAAAACAAAATATATATTTTTTAAACAACTCATCCGTATTGAGATAGCTTAAAAAGAAATATTTGTCATCATTTTGTCGTCCTTTTTTAGATAGAAGGAGTAGAATACAAAATTACATCCAGTTATACAGTAGAATTTTTATAACTTCTTACACGCACACAAACAATCTCACACGAAAATGCAATATAGATATATATGTTAATATATGAACATTTGACATTATTCTGTTCCCTTTTTTATTATGTGTTCATGGCCAAATCTAAACTAATTATATATATATATATATATATATATATATATATATATATATATATATATATAACAGGATAATTTCTAGGAAGCTTTTGGTCTTTTCCTTAATTTGCCCCCTATATGGTTGCCACTTGTCCATAAATTCAGTTTATTATTTTTTTGACATACGGTTTGAAGCTCTATGAAAATTGATAATCCAAAACTGTCTTTCATTAAGACTAATGTACCATATAACGGCATTAAATATCATTGTATTAATGCTGTGTATAGTGTATGGGGAGGGCATTAACAACGTTAGTTGAAGCTTTACCTTAATTAATAAGAGGTATGAATTTAACCCCTAAATCATGACATTTGAATTTGATCAATTAGAGTAATCAATAGAATAAATCAGGAAATTACAGGTGAAAGTGTCAAAATAATTAATGTATAAACTCGTTAATCAATACACAGTCAATTAGAAAATTTGGAAAGAGGAAAGGAATAATTAACTTTTTAGACGGACCAAATTACAGCTGGATTTTAATTAAAATTACAATTGAAAATAAAAAGTTAATTGGACCATCTCAACGATCAACTCGTAAAGGAACGCATACCAAGTTCATTTCAAAATTTTGAACGAAGTTGTAACGATAAAAAGATAGAATGTCAAAATTATTAATAAATGTTCATTTACAAATCACCTAAAGTTTAGGAATAACTTGGGCAAACATTCATTACAATACTTTGTTCAATTGCCATAAAGATCATACCCTAGTGTACCCATTGCTCGTATATATTTTTTGGCTTGTAAAAATTCCCTACAGATACAAAATGAATTTGATTATTGTTTGCAACGTTTGTTTGCTCAAAATAATTTTCAAATATTACAACTTTCTCAACAAATTTTCTACATTGATGAAGTTAGAATTTCTATATTCATGGTGTTTATAAAAATTGAGGTTGACTATTAGAGGAAAGAGCACACAAAATTGCACTAACATAGTGAGCCTTCTACTTGCAAGTTAAATAGTAGACTAAGATGTTGTTCTTGAGGCAATCAAAGGTTTGCAAGACTTTTATTCCTTTAAAATCTTAGATTTTAATTTAGTTTGTGTGTTCATACTGAACGGCAAGTTAGCGATGGAAAGAAGCATCAACGCCTCTTACATAACCAATTAAAATGCATGGAGACAGAAAATTCGATTTTAAAAGATAAGAATTTCCAACTGATAATAGAGGCATTTGAATCCTATTTATATTTTCTTTGTTTACTATGAGATTTTGGTTTAGATATTTAAAATATTATGGTATTTCTCTTTTTGGGTATAGGTCGTAAGGCACGAGAGAAAGACCAAATTATCGGCTAGGATGAAAGGCGTTGCTGAGAAAGGCTATCATGTAGGCCTTCTTCATATTATGCATGAATTAATTCAATATGCTTGTAGGCCTAATTAGAGAACTTACATAAATCAAAATTTTTTTGTCACGAATTATAGAGCACCAAAGGAATCACAACAAGTCTTCAAGAATAGAGGAAATTGATGTTGATGACTTGGGTTTATGGGACTTTGTGTTGGGTTTTGGGAGCCAAACAGCGCAGCGGAATTTAACCGAAACCCTCCAGGATCCAAGTGAAACAGGGTAAACCGAATGTTCGAAAATTTCATACCTAATTTTCGGTTGCGATCTCTCACTCAACTGTAGAGTCGAATCACAAAACCTGAACAGTTGACGTGTTCAGGCTCTCTATGGTATCCACACGAGCCTCTCGGGATCACCACGCTTCCACCGCGTCCCGGCAGATGCGTTTCTCTTGCGCTCGCAGTGCTAGCTTGCGTCCTCCAAGGAATTGCAAGAGAAGAGTGCGGCTATCCTTTTGGGAGGCTAGGGCAAGGAGACCTGCGAATTTCTCACTTAAAAATTGTATTTATAGTGAGACTCAACTTCCAGGCCTAATGGGTTTCAAAGCCCTAATCCAATTAGGATTTAATTTCGGGCTTAATAATGGCTCAACTCCTTGGCCCATTATTAATACGAAATTAAAGTGAAACCATAACCCAAATAATTAGCCCATGCACTCTAATGATCCAAATAACTCTATGTGTGCAACCCAATAGGCTCTTACCATGTTGGCAATGATCATAAATCACATTTATGATCATAAGCAATGAGCGGTGTCTAGCAACACATCATTGCTACCCAAGTGACAAGATTGTCGGTGAATCGACTAAACCTTTATGATCATCACCGATATATGCCATTTTCCCTTTGTCCAAGATATCAAGACTAAGCACGAGACATGGAATGTGTCACTCTCGTATAGCCCAATCTTTGGTTTCTTGATTACCGAGTAGACCAACTTAAACTGACGACATTGATATCATATATCAACTCATCGGAGCATGGCCATGCATTTTCTAAGTCTCACTCTATCAAGGGGCCCAAAGATATCACTCCCGTTACATAGGAGGGACAAATCCCATCTTGATCATACAAATCCCTCCGCATGATATGTGACATACCCAATGATCTCCTTCAAGTTCACTCAGTTACGAGCAACAAAGGAAAGTATCAAAGTATGTGACTCACATGTAGGGAACTTTGATGATTTTAGGTCGAAGGACTACATATACCATGATCACTATGAGAATCACTTATGACACTCATATAACGATCCATAAAGTGTTCTCATGGTGGGTCGGTCCAGTACACAAGTTCTCCAACTTGTACCCATATGTAGACTACATATCTCATATTAGTCTCCACATATGCTAGTCATTATGTATTATTGCAACCCGCTCCACAATAATACTAGACTAGGAACGTTTAAGAATATCATTATTCTAGGGTTACAATTATGTTTATTACGTTACGCAGAAACAAAACAACAAACAAAATTGCTGGATTAATGCCTCAATAAAATATCATGACTCAATGTGCAAAAATACAATCATCTCATGATTGGCTTTTTTGGGCACAACACTAACACTTTGATGGCCCAATATTCAATTTTCAAGTTGGTGGACTAAATTCACTTTGGTATACAATATTTAATTTGGGTTTCCTTAACAATCGAGCTCAAGATGACTGACGTTTCATGAACTCTGAGAATTAAGAAGAGAGTTTGACAATTGGAGATGTTGAAGAAGATGATAAGGGTGAAAAATCTCCGGTTATCGATCTAGATCTAAATTAATGTATTGCTTTCTATTTTTTGTTTCTATCACCTATTTAAAGATGAATTGCAACTTTTTTCCCTATATCTATTGTTTGTATTACACTATACTTCTAATATTAACATTGGTACTGTTGGATGAACGGTAACTCAATTTTGGGGTGGTTGAGAACAGTTGGTTTTTAGTCATGTTTCAGCAGTTTTTTTTATATTTTATTTTGCTTTTTTTAGGACTTCTAAATATTAACATTAGTACTGTTAGATGAATAGTAACTTGGTTTTGGGTTGGTTGAGCCTAGTTGATTTTGGATCATGGTTTAGCAGCTAATTTTTTGCTTTTTTGTTTTTGTTTTTTTAAGATATGATTTGCTCTTTTTTTAGCTTTATCTCATTTTATAAGGTGCTTGCCTTTATGAGGGCCTAGGTTGCAATTTTCTCAATTTTTGTCTGTCTCACATTTTTTTCTTTTCAGTTAAAACGCGATTTCATTCCCTAACTTTCTAACGTTTTATTTTTTGGACCTGAGTTACGTCTGTTGTTACATTTTAGTTCCTGAATTTTATAATTATTTAATTAAATCTTCTATTTGTTCTCTTGGCCCAAATCTTTTCATTTTTTTGTTTTCTAAAATGAAGCTTTAATCATTATTTTTATTATTATTCTTTCATTATTGATTATTAATATTTGTAGCTTCAATTATTTATTTCAAGCTTTATAGTTTAATAAAATTATTTGATCCATCATTGTTAAATTTGAGAATAATTTTTTCTAGAAAATTTTTTTATCGATATTAAAAATTAGATTTTGTGTTAATATGAAATAAAATTTTTTATTAAATTATTTTTAATTAATAGACTAAATATGCATTGTTTCAAAGTATGTAACCTATTTTGTGTCACACTGTTATTATTAAAATTTATTACAAAAAATATCCACTACAATGTACGGGTCACCAAACCTCTCCATTTGTTCTATTAGTCTTTAATGTTTTGTCATTTTTTATATTATTTTCTAAAGCAAAATATTGGTAACCATAATTTGTTTCTCTTATGTTTCTGGTAGTAGCATTTTTTATGCCAGCCTCCACCTAGCAAGGTGTGAGTATCCAAAATTACAAGGGTTAAAATTTGAAAATATATATTTTTGTTATATCAAATCTTTACGTCTTTTCACAAATTTATGCAATGTTCATATGAACCGCCAGAACGTGCAGTCTCCATGCACCTTGTGTTAATACTAAGTATTGTTTTCGTGTTAGTTGAAGGAAGCCATAAATTAAATGCATATATGGCATAACAACCAAATAAAAAATCTTCATTCACCAGTTTGGAACCTTTATGTCATGACTTCTCAATAACCGAGACCAATTTTTTTTGTCGCCTTTGTAACCTGACTTTATAGCAATTAACTTTAAGAAATTATAATTTCTTATTATTCTGCTTTTCTGATTCTCAATTAGTGCAACTAACGTAAAGCAAATTCTTACTAATGTTAGAACTATTTACTTGGACGTGTTCATGAGATCTTGAAAATAATTAGTACTAAAGATTTATTAGATAGCATAATCTTTATGGTAATATGAAATCATTTTTAGATGTGCTATTAATTTACATTTATTTTGGTTCCCTATTTCATTAATTTTATGGCCTTCAATTAATTGAATGAGAACTATCAAAGGATGACTAAATATCTAATTATATACATATATAAAATAGGACAATCTTTAGAGAGGTTTTGGTCTTTTCCTTAATTGATAACCTCCTTGATTGCCATGTGTCCATTTCTGAGTTTTTTTTTAATTGAACTATATACCATGGCATAAAAGTGGAAATCTAGAATTTCCCCTAATTAAAATTAACAGAAGTTTAACAATATTAGTTAATTTTAATCAAATGCTCCATTTGGCATGTTCGATGTCACTTTTAAACCTATTCTAATCACACTTATAGAAGGTAGAAAAAGCGTTAACTAATAGATGCTAATTGAAGAAATTATGGATCAGTTTACCAAATCAATATTATATCTTACACACCGTAACAATCAATTTAAAAATAATTAAGGAATTAAACACATCAACAACAGAAAATCTGGTATTTGACGCATCAGTAAAGGTATCAATGAATGTGGAATAAAAATTAGACAATCAAACAGACATTTCAGTTTTACGAATTAGGGAGATGTATAAATATAGATATTTAATGTCTATTTACAAATTAACAATACTTGAGGAATTAATTTTAAAAAGTTACCATTATAGCACTCCTGATTTTAAATCTCGGACAATAGAAACCTTCTCCATCCTTCACATCCATTCTTCATCTTTTTGCCTATTATGGTTAATGTTAAAAAGTTATTCTATATTTACATGCAATATAAAATAGTAGCAAATTGGAAGGATTGGTTTAATTATACTTCAAGTTTCCCCGTTTAAGCTTTTTAGAAATAGTGAAACCAGTCACATTACTTTTGCTAACACTTATATTATACTAAGTTCATAGTTATATTGGTTTCATTTATTTGCTGCAGATTAGCATAAATCCATAGAAGAATTACTCCTACAGGACTCTCATTAGGGTTATACATGGACTAAAAGGTTAGTTTTTAATTTTTTCATTTGATTATTGTATAACAATTGTTACATGTATTTGTATATGTGAGCTACAACACTCTAATTTTAATTAACACAAGCAAACACAAAGTAAATAACATACGACACTAAAATATAGTAATCAAATGTCATCTATGCATTTCTAAGAACAAGCTGTCTATATTATTCCTACGACGAAGTAAAAGTAGTGAAAGAGAAGTTGTTACAGTTAAGCTTAAAAAGCTATCCTATATGAGCAGGTAAATATACTTATATGAAGTATGCACCTATTCTCCTTAGTTATTTTTAAGGCATGAATGGTTTTCTTCTTATTTTGCACAAATTTTAGATTGGTATAAATCATTATATTCTTTCTTTCTTTCACAATGAATTAAATAAATCTAATATTTTATGTGATATATCATTTATTGTAGTGTCATGAATTTAGTGAATGACATCTTAAAAAAGAATGATATTGATGATATTCCCAAAGCTACCATGTGATTTTTTTGATTAACTATGAAATTACCAGTTTTATTCGGTTCGCAATACACTTTGTTTTATATATAATAACATTTTCCAATAATTGGTTCACATAAACAAAACTATCACTTGTAATATATTATGTTTTTAACATTTTAAATTTTGATATCTCTTATAAATAATGTAATCATGGATATGTTTTGCGCTTATTTTTTTTTATCCCATGGCAACGTCAAGCACATAAACTAGTTAACTATATATATATGTGTGTGTGTGTGTGTGTACAACATACATACATATATACATATATGTATATATATAAACTTGGTAGGAAATAGGCCCCAAGCAAACAAATTCTTATCTGATGGATTGGAAATAAAAGGCCCAATGAGTTAATAAAGGAATCTCTATTTCAAATGAAAGTAAAATCTTGAAATTATAAGATTAGTTAAAGGATTATTATCTAGGAGCTATTTACTTAGATCTCGCCCAGTTATATAAATCCATCCAATCGCTAATTCATAGGTATGATATTTTCACCTTTTTACCTTCTTACTTTTCTTCCTGCTCACCGGAAATCTAACTTGAGCATCGGAAGGTTTCCCTCGAAAAAAGATTTTAGGGCTATGATGCTATTTTTTTGCGCAAGATCCTATTAGGGAGCTTACCACACTTATGGGCTAGGCCCATATGATCCATTTGGCTATCAAGTTGGTGTCGTCTGTAGGAAACATAGTGAACACTCAGAGGCCCTACATGAAAAACCAAGGCCAATTGGATAATGAGTGGGAGAGTCGTCTCCTTGTTGGGTCTATAGGGCCCGTAGGTGATGAGGCCCGCCAAAAGGTTGATCCAGATGAGCCCATGGCACCTCAAAAGGATACTGGTAAAGGAAAAGGCCCCGTACCATTAGATGATGACTAGTTCCAAGCCCTACAACACACTTTGTTTGAGCCACTTAAAATGATGTTGTAACAGGAGATTTGGAGAGCTTTGCCCAGGGCCCCTGAAGAACTTGTTGAGAGCCATTTGGCACATGTAGAGCATCGTCAAGCCCTTCCTCAAGAGTTGCTCCCAAAGGCACCGGTACAGGCCCTTAAACCCTCGATAGCTTTGGATTAATCTAACGGCCCTAGGGGTAGTGATATTAATGCCATTTCACAAAGACTCAATCAAATGGAATAGTGTATATAAGCCCCTAAACCCTCGAGGGAAGGCCTTGGACTTGGCATTAGCGTCGAATACATGTGGCCCCAACCTTTTACAGATGAGATAATTAATGCACCTATCCCCGAAGGGTTTTGCATGCCTAAGATAACCTATACGATGGCTTCACTGACCCAGTTAATCATTTGCAAAGATATGTCATTGTTATGAGGTTAGAGCGGGCCTCAGATGCGTTCATGTGTAGAGCCTTCAGGTCAATGTTGATAGGAGCCACCACTTTTTGGTTTAGGACCAATCGAGGATGTTATTTTTTCTTATTTAAGAATATTTCCTAAGCCTTTCTCCGCCACTTCTTGGGGAGTCACCTGACTCGTAAGATGGTGGCTTATCTTCTGAAAATCTAACAAGGTCACGATGAGTCCTTGAGAGATTTCATTTAAAGATTCAATATTAAGGCTGTCTAAGTGCAGGAACTATCTTCAAAGTTATATATGGTTGCCATCACGCAGGTGCTAGTGTGAGATTTAAGGTTACCCTGGGACCTTCATGAGAGCCCTATAAGGGATATAGAGGAATTCCTTGATCGGGCTACCTAATATATGCACGTTGAAAAACTCAATCGACCAGCAATATCAAAAGAGTAGCCAAAGAGGTAAAAATAGAAAGTCTAAGAAAAGAAGCAGAGGTAAGGAGCACTCATGGATAGAGCTGGTTCTCCCACCACTAAAGAAGACTAGGTCAAACATTTTGTACACTCTGGAAAGAAAAAACCAAATTGGTAGGTGGCCACCACCAATACAGCCCTTTAACAAAAGGGATACATGAAAATACTGCACATACCATAAAGACAAGGGGCATGATATCGAGGAATGCTAACAGGTGAAAAGACCTTTTAAGGAGGTGGTTTAAGCAAGGAAACTAAAGGAATATCTGTTTAGACAGTTGTCCCCTTGTCAAAAAAATGAGGAGATTCATCGTAGAAAGAACGATGATAGGGATCACGACCAAGGATGAAGGCAAAAAAAAAAAAGTGCTCCTGTGAGGGACCATATGAACCCTGGGCCATATGATCCATATGATTACTAAAGGGGAGTCCTCTGCTGCACGAAAATGACAAAAGAAAAAGGTTAATCAATTAGAGGTAACTGACCTAGGTAAAGTATTGACAAGGCCTGATGGCTCCAAAATACTCATCCCACATATGGATCCACTAGTATTCAGAGCTTGGATCAACAATTTTGACATTAAAAGGGTATATTTAGATACTAGAGCCAATGTGAATGTCATCTTCACTGACCAGTTAGAAAAAAAAAAAGATTAAATGGTCCTTATTATCTCATAGGTCGGGGCCTACCTTTGGAGTAGGAAGAGAAAAATTTTCCCATACTCGGAACAATCAACTTACCCCTCATGTTGGTCGGTACGGATGAGGAAGGAAGGGTTGTTTATGACGCTCACACTATAGAATTTATAGTACTATTTGTCTCTTTGCCCTACAATTCTATACTCGGCAGGCTAGCCAAGGTACAATTCCATATCTGGTCCGATGTTAGATGGTTAATGATGTTTTTTGTGACCTCTATTGGGGATGCCACCATCTTTATTACTTAGGCCTTGGTTCAATAGAACTATGTGCCCAGCTTGTGAAGGCCAAGAGATGACAAACTTATGCCAACGGAGGCAAAAAAGAAAAGAGAACAACCCCAGGAGAATGAAACTGGTGTGATAATGTCTAAGCACGCGGAGTTAGTAGAAGTGGCTCCCTGGAAAGACTCTAAAAATTGGTAAAGATCTTCCACCTAAGGTAAGGCAGCCGTTTATTAAATTCCTAAAAGCAAATTTAGATATTTTTGCATGGTTCTCCAGTGAAATGCTGGAATAGATATAGAAATTATTATTCACAAGTTGCAAGAAAATCCCACGGCCTAACTAGTATAATAGAAAAAGCGCAACATGGTGCCTGAAGGACTAGATTTCATCAAAGAAGAGGTTGAGATGTTGCTAAAGGCATGCATCATTTGGGAGGTACGATACCCCGACTGGCTTGCAAATGTTGTGTTGGTCAAAAAGGAAAATGAAAAATGGCGCATGTGCAATGATTACACTAATCTTAACAATGCTTGCCCAAAGGACCCGTAGTCACTACGTTCTATAGACCAATTGGTTAGTGCCACCTCTATGTTCAAAATATTGTCCTTTATGGATGCTTTCAGCAGCTATCACCAAATTTGTATACACCCATAAAATAAATAAAATATGACCTTCATGACTGGAGAAGTAGTATATTGTTATCAGTGGATGCCATCTGGCTTGAAGAATGCTAGGGCAACATATTAGGGATTCATGAATTGGGCGTTCACAGAACAGTTAGGGAAAAATATGGAAGTGTACATAGATGACATGATCATAAAAAACCAAGCAATAAAACACCACTTTGACAATTTTCATTAAACCTTCCAGAGAATGCGTCAGTTCAACATGAAACTCAATCTTAGGAAGTGCATCTTTTAATTCCTGAGCTACATGGTCTTTAAAAGAGGGATTGATGGAAACCCAGATAAAATTGAGGCTATCTTTATGATGCCTAACCTTTAGAATAAAAAGGACACCCAGAAATTTGCAGGAAGGTTGACAGCGCTAGGACGATTCTTATCACATTTTAGAGATCATTGCAAACCCTCCTTTTGCATCCTCAAGAATGAAGCAATTTTTGAATGGATTGATGAATGTCGTGAAGTTTCCAAATAGATTAAGGACTACTTATGACATGTCCTTACATTAAAATAACCAAAGCTTGAGGAACCCTTTGTACTCTATTTGGCTGTAATCTAAGTCTCCATTAGTGCTATCGTTATATAGAGCATGGGGCAGAGTAATGGCCCATGTACTATGTCAGTCGAACCCTACAGAAGGTAGAGTCTAAATACCACACACTCTAGAAAGTAGTTTTAGCCTTTGTCAAGTGGGGGTACAATGCCTACATATATACAATGATACAAAGTCAGTAGTAAACCAAGTCACCTGAATGGCTGGTGCAAATACCTAAGAACAACAAAGGATTTAATAAGGATGTTTAACCATGTGTAAGTTCAAAAAATCCCATGGGACCCTAACACAAGGATGGATGCCCTCTTGAAAGGCTAGGAAGAGGCAATAATAGAAAAACTTGCAGAACTCTCAATTCACCAGATAAAATATATGGCCATTGAAGATGATTGGAGGAAGCCAACTAAACTTTACTTGAGGATCGAGACCCTGGATGAAGCATTGAAGAAAAAAAAAAGGATTAGAATTTGAGCTGGAAGGTTTGCTATCATCAGGAATGAGCTATATAGATGAAGGTTTGCTTCTCCATTACAGCAATACCTAAATCCCCATAAAGGACAGGATGTTTTCCAAGAAACACACCAGGGAGATTGTGGAGCACATATTGGCACTAAGTCATTGGCCCACAAAACCTTGCAATAAAGATACTTTTGGCCCACAATCTAAAGAGATATAAGAAAATTTGTCCAATGATATTGCTTGAGAAGTTTTTTCTCTTTGGTTCTTTTTGAACTAATTTTTGTGCATAAGAAAGCTAGATTTCTTTGTGTTCCTTCTATACTTTTTGTTTTTAGTCACATGTTGATTAAGGGCAGAGGTCAAATCCAGTCATTTGGAGTGTGTTCTGTGGAGCTTGTAGTATCTTAAGTGAGTTTCTTGGTCATATATCAATGGAGTTCGCATTAAGTTTAGATTTGACTTATTTTTTTGTTAGCTTGACGATGGGTTGAGGATTGATACAGTTGGATGAAGAATATCCTAAATAGTAGATTTATTATTATATACCCTCTCTTACATGTTTTAAGGAAAAGAAAATATTAATTACGTTGGAAATAGAGTGCAACCTATCATATGTTTCTTTTCGAAATAACCTATTATATGTTTCTAAGGATGATTTTGTAATAGTTTTGTAATATTACGGGGGATGTTTGAATTTCCTGGATAAATTAGATAGGCCGGATCACATTTTATCCACTTACTGTCATAAGCAACTTAACTTTCCTACAGTAAAGATTGTTTTTCATGAAGCGACATTAATTCTTCCTGCCAGACGACCAGAGCCTTCTCGCAGAGTTATTTTGCAGGTACCCAGCCGACTCACAGTTTTGTAAGTAAAAACTGGCTTAAGACAAACCAAGACCACATGTTCTGAGTGGGGTTGGAGTTGGTTTAATATTACTCTTCGTCCACAACCGTACGCATAAATGGCACCTTCGGCTTCAGCAGGGTTTTGAAACTTACCAGCGACGCAGTGCCAGCACTGTGGTTTGAAGTTCTCTTGATTTCAAGAAATAAGTAGACTGCTTTCATAAGTACTTTCTCATATCTTTATATTACTTGTATACTGCTTTTAAGTATATGTATATGTTATTCGGAAAAATTACAAAATCCCATGAGATTTGCTTAAACTTACACTTTTGTTCCCACAATTTCAAATACATTTGCTTAACCACCTGCAAAGTTAACAACGCCATTGACCGTTGTTAAAGAAAAAAGAAAATACGTATTTTAACCGCCCAACATTCTTAGAAACTTTGCCAACTAACTTATGCTTCTAATGAGTTATCCATCAGATTCCCGAGCACAAATTATTTCTCTTCCCAAACCAAATCTATGTTCCTTTCTCTTCCCAAACCCAATTTTTGGGATTTTGATGAGTGATGTTCAATTTTTTTCACTGGATTGAGCTTTTCACTGAAGCTTCCAAAATTTCTAATTTGTTCATTGGATTGATTTATTTTCATACAGAAGTTGGCAGTAAAGTTTCCATGCAAAAATGTTAGGATGACAAAATATGGTTTTTCTCATTTTCTGTCTAATGAAGAATCACAGAGTTAATTTTGCAAAAGAGTGGGTGTAGGTATTTTAAACAGTAAAGACAAAAGTGTAAATTCAGTCAAACCTCATGAAGGTTTTTGTAATTTTCCGGTTATACATTTTTTTTTTCACACATTTTACGTACACTTGATGCATTAATAAATATGCGATTAACATGATTTTAATATGAGATGTTTTGTTCCCAAACGCTAGCTCAGCCGGCTAGAACAGCTATGATCATGAAATTTTAACAAGGGCAGAAAAGTAATTTTATGATATGGCGCACGTGGGGCACATACCAGAGACTCCACATAATCTGCTCTCGCCATTTATGCGCGTAACATGTTTTATGTTTTAGCATTTTAGACTTGCATTTATTATTTTTTTGTTGATGAATAATTTATTTATCCAACTAATGGAGAATTTAGAAATTTTCAGAGTGCTTTTAAATGATTCTCGTCTGAACCAATAGTTAGCACCCGCGCAATTTCGATCTCCGTCGTTGATCATCGACCGGATGCTTTACCTTGTCATTTTCTCGTTCCGTCGTTTGGTGAATATCGTGAGAATGGGTTGGAATGGGTAAAAAGTGTTTGTTCGGTTCAATCAATTTAGAATTGATTCGGATAGAACAATTTAATTTATTTTCAGTTTTTTTATAAATTTGATATAAATAATTCAAACTATATATTAAAACTGATTTGAACTATTTGAATTATAATTAAATTTCATCGATTTTTATTTGAATCATCTAAATTATAATTTTATTTATCCAATTTTTATAATTTGATTTTTTTAAGAAATAAACACAGCAATTTAAAAAAAATGCAACTTGAAAAAGTATGATAAAATTAATAATATTCCATTTTATATGTAATGTTAAGGATTGATTCATAACATATAAACCAAAATTGAACAAAAATGACCTTACATATGTAGAGTTGATGAGTATAATTACAGAATACGTATTACTTATCAATTTATTCAGTTTTTTCAATTTTAAATTTAGGAAGCAATAACCAATCCAATATCTAAATAAAAAATTCAGTTTCCATCCAATCTAAACCAAATAACCAAATAACTAAACCATTTTGTCCAATATAAATAATCTATATGGATTATTCGGTTTTATCTAAATAATGAACACCCTTATTCATGGGTTACTTCCAATTTCATATGAGACCAACTTTATATGGAATTAACCCGTGGTATATTTATTAATATATTATAAAATTTATGATTTTACAAATATAATTATTTGTTAAAAATTATATTACAGATGTTTGTAGTTTTTTGTTCTAAACATAATCCTTAAGTTATAACTATCTTGATTTCTCTCCACAAATGTATTCTTAATTTTGCAAACTAACATCTGGGTTGTGGGCATAATTTTATTAGATTTTGATGTTGTTATATATATATATATATATGATATAAATAAAAAAAACATTAAGAATCAGAATCAAAAAATCTAGAACTATGATTTTAATTCTATTCAGCTCTCAATTTTCAAATTGGGTAAGAGATTTTTTGCACGAAACATATTTTAGGTTAGCTTAGTTCCACAAAAAACCTAAATCCACCCAAATCATACTCACTCCTATCAGTGATTACCTTTGTCAGCTGTGGTTGTTGGGATCAAAATTGCGATGGAAACGACAATATGATTTCGGCACTACGATAGTTGTCATAAACCCAAGGATCGTATTTCATCTCTTCATGTTCAAATTTTGCTTAATCGAAAAGAGAAAAATTCATTAGACACGAAAAACGCAACAACAAAAAATGCTAAACTACACCATTCATGGAATGTGCAAAATTTAAAGATGCAAAGAGTAACATGTATAAAAAACTATTCTCCATTTGAAAAAGAATGAATCACACTCCATTTTAGGCTATCAAAAATATTGAACCATTTCCCTTTTAGAAAGTCTTTATTATCCAATTTATCTTGTTATCCCAATTTAAATTTTCACAGCACATAACTCAATTTTTTTTTCTTAAGTTCTCATTTAAACTGTCACTATTATACAAAATTAAAAAACAAATTAAATTTTAGTTTTATGAATGAAAATGAAAATAACTACATAAACTATATATACCTTAATCTCTATGTATACTCAAATAGTTTAGCCATATAGAGAGAGATAAAGTAACAAATAAAATGATAAACACAATAAGGTGCATGGGAGATTTGAAAGAAGCAACATGTAAACTACAAACAAGAAAAGTAGAAGACTAGAAAACAAAAGCGAAACGAGCAACATGCAGCAGGAAATAAACAAATTATATATATATATATATATATATATATATATATATATACAAACAAACGATATACAAAACATAAAGTGGCAACCACAAAAGCACAAACCAGGAATATGTAAGATGGAAATCAGAATCGATCGAGTAACAAACATAAGGGAAACGAGGGAGAAATATAACACAACTAAAAAAGTGCTTTTTTTCAACGGCATTGTGTTAGAAAATTGAAGTTTCCAATGTAAAGCTGTTGTAAAACCGTGCGTTGATAAATCACCCATTGAAAAGAAATTTCCTACGACCTAAGAATAGGCCATTGGTATTACCAACGGCTAACTATTGGAATACAATCTGTTAAAAATTTCTAACAGCATAATCTCATAGAATTATTTTTAATTGTTGAACGGTTTTGCAAATGTTGAAGCATTTGGAATTGAAACCATATCCAAGTCAATGGAAATTTCTAATGAATAGGCTGTTGGAAACTTTTTTTAAAAAATAAAAAATATAGCTTCTGATAATATATTTTATATATTATTAAAAATATATTTTATATTTAATTACTAAAATTATATTTTACATTTATTAAAAATATATTTTATATTTAATTACTAAAATTATATTTTACATTTATTAAAAATATATTTTATATTTAATTACAAAGTCACAAAAAAAAATAGGTCTGCGCAATCAAAAAAATAGATTTGCACAATCAAAAAATTATATTTTTTATTGCTTGAAAATTGCTTTGATGAATTTATTGTAGGTTGTAAATTAGACAACACAAGTAACCAAACCAAAACCAGTGCATGTTAAAAGAAAAAGGCATAGATAATTGTGAATAAATTTTCACTTCTACAAATACAATTAGCATGTAAGTTTATAAGTGTAAAAATAAATAGAATAAGACAACAAATGAGACAACCAATCCCATAACTGACTATCAAATGATACTAAGATCAAAATCACAAAATCATATTTGCACAATCCACAAAAATCACAAAATCAAAAAAGCAATATCAAAATCAGATTTGCACAATTCAAAACTAGATCTGCGAAACAAGGAGACCAAGGCGGACTGAGGAGATGAGGTGGCAGGGCAGAGGGAACGACGAATGAGGAGATTGACGGTGAGTAATGGCAATCAAAAATAGGAATGGTGAATGACAGCGAGGAAAGGCAAGGAGAAGAGTCTGTGGAGAATGATGCAGCGAGCATCATGGGAACGACACAACAGGGCAATGTGAACGATGAAGCAGGCAATCGATGAGACGATGAGAGATAAGAAATGATAGATGAGGCTGGGAGGGACGGATGAGAGATAAAAGTTGAGATATAATGGTATATAAAATTAGGGTTAGGTTGGGTTTAAGTTAGGTTGGCTCAATAGATACTTTTATATGGGCTGGGTTATATGATATATATATTGTCATGCCCAGCCTAGCCCCTAGCTCATTCAAGCCAAATTACTTAACCATGCAATGGAATTCCATATAAGGGGCATTTATTCCTTATCAAAACATACGGGCATGAACCCTAGGACATTACCAGTGCTAGCTCATTAATTACTTTCTCTTGAGATTTTATTGGTCTCGGAAATAAGCTATCACTTATGTGGAATTTATGTGTTCATTTCATATTCAATTTCATACATAGCCAAATACATGCATGGCAACCAAAACACCAATCCAAGTTTTGAAACTTGTTTTTCATGCATATGCCTTGAATGCTTACATGTGCCTTGGTGATCACTAGTGCACATATGCACTCATATATCCTTAATTCCTTTAGATGCCAATTAGCACTTATGTATCCATTATTTCACATAATCACATACAAGCACTTAATTACTTTAGAAGCTATCCTTAGCACATATGCATCCAATTTCATGCTTTTCCAAGTTCACTTGCATTTTCTTCCTTAAGTGCATATATATGGCCAAATATTGTATGCTTCCAAAATAAACAGAGGCTTGTAGACTCTTTAGCACTTAAACATTAGTATGTGGCCGAATTTTCCATAGAACATACTCATCTTCACCAAATTCTTATTTAAGCCAAGACATGCATTTAGATTCATTTCCAACATGCTTCCAAGAATGCATATAATCCATAAATCATGCATGGGCCTTGGTAAGTCTACCAAGAGCAACAAAAACACCAAAAGTCCAAAGTCCAACATACAAGCCATTAAAACACTTGCATAACTGAATTTAGGTAAGTCCATAAGTTTGGTCATTAAAGTGATACCAACTAAATATACATGCTTATCAAGCAAGCCATAGAACACAATTTTCCACCTTAAGACTTTGTTCCCACTAGCTCTAAGACACTTTGTCCTGCACATAAAGTCCACACTTATTAGTTTGATTTACAAGCAACTCATAGTACTTAAAATACTTAGAATATTGAACAAATACCAAACATATGTATTATACTTCTACCAACCAAAAAGAGTATCCAATACTCTTGAACTTATGGCCTTTCAAGTATGCATTTTCCTACAAAAGTAGAGAAGGGCGGGTGAGTTATAAACTCAGCAAGGATTCCAATGGCTTCCAAAGCCTAACATATGGCTTTCAAAGCCTAACATAGCCAAGAATATCATGGCAACAAATATTCCATGCTCCTGCAAAGAAAACACTAAGACAAAGAAGATACAAGCATATATCCATAATAATAATCGGGGGTTAGCATGCACAACTAAACATAGAAGCACACAAACACACACACCACTTAACACCATATTCCCCTGAAGGGCAGAGCAAGCATGATCCATATTTCTCACTTATTAATCCATTTTAAAAATTTGAGGTCTTTATACTTGGGATCTAAGTTGCCGACTCAATTCCTAGTGGTAATGCTTGCATGGAGCTAGCTAGCACAGAGTTGCCTAAATAACAAAACATAGCCCTCTGTAGCCTTCTTAGCATCATATGGCATCTAATATCCATCACCCAAGGGCCTGAATACTCAAAGAGTATAAGAATCCTTATCAAAACCATTAGCAATTTTTTTTGCCTGAAAGCTTTAAAAGCTTAGCTCTTTGTTTTTTCTTGCTTGTTGTAATTAGAACTTCTGTTCTAGCTTAAGATCTTATAAGAGCAGAAAGTTAGCAAGCCATATTCTTGCTTGACATAACTTAGAAACATGGGAAATACCAAGAACACTTGGTAGAACACACAATACCTCAACTGAATGAGGTATGGTTGAATCCTTCAGCTTAATTTTCTTCAGGCTCTCACTCATCTTTTCTTGAATCCATCACTTAATTCCTTGCCTTGGAAGGCTTTAGAAGCTTATGTGTATCAATAACACCAGCTTCAAACACAAGAATGCCAAGAACAAGACTTGGCCACAACCCCTTTTGGTTGATGGTTTCCAAAAACTTCTCCTTATTTCAATCTACTTCTTGATTCTTGCTCGGGGTGTTCTTAAAAGTTTGTAGACATGAAGAACACTTGGTAAAAGCTCAAGGATGCTCAAGAATGAGTCTTGGCAGAATTTAGAAGGAAGAAGAAGTTTAGAAGAGTGTTTTAGAGTTTAAGGAAAAATTTGAGAGAGAAAATGAGGGAGTTGTAGTGAGAGAGTGTATAGAGAGATGGGAAAGAGTGAAATAAAGTAAACGGAAGTGTATTTGGGCATGTATGGATGAAATTTAAGAGGAGAGAATGAGGGAGATCATGTGATTCACATGGGAGTGAGTGAGAGACAAAGTGGACAAATTGGAAGACTTTGGTGAAAGTTAGGAGAATTTGTCAAAAGTGGGGGGCAAGTTAGAAGACTTGTGTGGGTGGTGGGTGAGATAGTCAAAGGTAGGGGACAAATTGGAAGACTTGTGTGCGTAGTGGTTGAGATAGTCAAAAGTAAGGGACAAATTGGGTGACTTTTGTGAGTGAGGGATTATTTTAATGTGAGTGGAGATTGTAGTAGGAGGGAAATGATTATAATATAATAAAAATTGAGGGAGGTGGCAGGAATGGCGTCCAATGTCTTTAAAATTGGCTAATTCCTCCCTTAGTTCCTCGATTCCTCTCATTTTGGCAATTGAGCCTAATCACAAAAAGCCTCTTTTGTCCAATTGAGTCCATCACCTTAAATTTTGATCATCCTGCTTGGCCTAAGCCAAGTTTAAATTTTGAGAGTGTCAAACACTCAACATACTCCTCTATCCTCCATAATTCAGTGTTTCCCGAACTTAATGAGTTCATTTCCCAATTTAGGAAAAAATTCTCCTCATAACCTGAGGCTTAAATCACTTAGGATTTTGTGGGCATTATATATATAATATATATTATACATTATAATATGTATGATATATATTATTAAACATCATATATATACGATTTATGATATATTATAATAATATATATTAATATTTATTATAATATATTTTAATATTATTATGTTCATATATATGCATACATATATTATAATGTTATTACAATAATATATTATTATATACATATTTTTAAATATATGATATATAAAAATATGTTCATATAAATGTATATTATATGTATACATGATATATGTATACATGATATATCTATAATATCATCATATGTATAAAATAATATATATATTATTTATGGTTTTTAATATACATAGTGAGATATTTATATATTGACATTAACTCTAAATTAATCTACATAAATATAACCTATAGTTTACTCTATCACAATCTCAAATTTTGTATCAAAATATTTAAAAAATATTACTTTACCTTCAAAAATTGTAAAATTTATTGATTGGATTACATCCTTTTCCGACTTCTTTTACATTGAAAATTTTCAATTGCCTAGCTGTATGTGGAAGTTGAAACTTGAAAATTTTTATTTCAATGGCTTAACGATTTGGAAATTTTCAAAGATCTAGCAATTGGAAACTATAGTTTTTAAATTTTTCAACAGCCAAGCCATGGGAAAATATTCTTCCCTTTTTCCATTTCATGTTTTTTTAATAGTGTAAGATTCAGGAAAAAGTAACACGCATGATAGATGTAATCAACATAATAAACTTAAACGACCAATTATAGTGCACATGACTGAGCAAGATGAAAAACTGAAGCGGTAAAAAAATTAAATAAAGGGTTAAATAGAAATATTTAACAAGTGAAAGGAGAATTATTAATTAGATGATTTTCTTTTGTCTAGTATAGAAAAATTCAGATTCATAATGTATTATTTTCTTAATCCTATTGAGGATTAATTCAAGCCTTTTTATTTATATAATTTTTTTGTAAATTGCACATCATCTGTATTGATTGAATCAGTATAAAATAAATTATTTTTTAAATTAAAAACTAAGTATTTGTTGGCAAAATAATTACATAAAATATTTGATTAAGTATTGTTGGAAAAAAAATAAATAAAATATTCAGTGGCTGCCTTGAAGTGGGGCAGCAGGCACTGGCCCTAACACCCTCCCAAAATCGTAAAACCTCTATCATACTCCTTAAGTTTTAAGTTTAAATGCATTCTTGCCCGTTAAACTTGCATAATTCTCTCACATGAACTTTAGTTTAGGAAACTATCTGTTTTGGCATCTCCTTTGTACAGATGTTGGGTCTGCTCCTGAAAATATTATTCCCTCCATCTCATTTTTTGATGATGCATTTCTTTAAACATAAAAATTAAAATGTGTATAATTTATATTATTCTTTACATTTTTAGTCTTTAAGCTTAAATAAAAAATTTCCTTTTGAGTTTTGTGTTGTAAGATTTTAAATGGCAGTTATAAATTGTTTTCTTTTTTAGTTTTGTCTGATTTTTATTTTTTATGTAGAGAGAATTTAAATTACAGCAGTAAAATAAATTAGATATTAAAAACTTTACAAAAAGAAAAATAACTTATCTTTTTTGGTATGGAGGAAGTAGCATTTTATTTTACATGTTTTTCATTTTGGCCTAGGTTATGAGAGCAGGTCGCTTGTGACCCGATTCCATAAAAGTCCAAAATGCACTTCTTCCTGTAAACCGTCCCCAACCTCGCATATCGCCCAAGCTGCCACTCTCGAAAGCAGTAATTTCGGTAGATCAAACCACTAAGGAAATGGAGAAGAAACTCACGGTGGGAAGCTACGGCAGCGGAGGAAGATAGAGAGAGTGGTTGGGCAGAGGGATAGATCGAGTAAAGAAGGCAAGTACATGATTCCGTTTAGAGATAGCAAAATTTGACACGACCTGAAGACTTGACCAAACCCACCCGAATCCAAGCCCGACTTGACCCGATTTAACTAAAAAAGTCAACGACCTGAACCTGACCTGAACTCGAACCCGACTAAAGTGAAACATAAGGAGACCCGAACCCGAATGACCCAAACCTGATTTACCCAAACCCGAATTAGACTGAACCCGAATAAAACTGAACCTGAAATGACCCGATGAATAGACCCGAAAAAACCTGATTTTAACCTAAATTAACATAAATATATGGTTGATAAAGATGTAAAGATTATATTTTTATATATTTCTTAGTTATCTAAATTACACATTAATTATGACCATACTATTTAAGAAACTTTAAAATACTATAAAAAATATGCTTTATGTAGGGATTCTAGAATTTAATAATTTAGGGATTTACTTAGAAATTATTTTAAAGCATGTAACCAACACACTGTGCCTCATATGACAGTTAAATTGGACTTTGACTAGTTTAAATTGAGCAGCAGTAGATCCATTTAAGAAAAAATTCTAAGCTTTTTTGTTCCCTATTCATAAAAGAAAATAACCAAATCATATCCCTAGAAAATAGTGGAATCTACATTTTACGATCTAACAAATACTAGCTTGTGAGTAAGTAAAAATTAAGCAGAAATTAAATATTTGACATGGCTACGAAAAGGTGGCACACATCTTAACCATCATACATAGAATGTAAACACAGAAATTGAAATCATCATATTCTAACATACCACTTGCCAAGACAAAACACATGAGCTAACCAGTACTTGGACAGAAGAAAAGACCAACACTTTTTCTGACTTGCTAGGATAAACATTAAAAACCAAAACATCAAAAGGAATCCAAACATCCCATGTATCATTTGACTTGCTCAAGCACAAGCTCTTACGGAAGCAACATGAGATGACCTTCTGTTTTTCCTAGCAAAGCGTCAACTGGCCACACCTTCCATAACCCTATTAATGTACAAGCAAAACTTCAACTTTAACAAATCAAATAGTATGGATGAGCATACTAGCACTATTTAAAGAGCATACTTAGCAATTTCGTGATCAAGAATACGTAGAAAAATAAAATATAGAGTTATATCCCTAGTTATCAACTAAACCATTGTCTAAAAAGCACTAAAAACTTAACTACTATATAGTGACTAGACTCAATTTTACTTCTACACCAAATTAGAAGATACAGTAGAATTGGTCAACGAATCTAATTCCATTTCTGTACCATTCAGATGTTTTAATTCATACGCTTTAGCTGAGTTGGTTGATAAAGAAAAAGAATTTAGCAACAACTATGATAAATTGAAAATTAAAGAAAAATCATAAAATAGAAACTATACCTTCGTAACCATATAACCAGTTATGAGATGTTAGTAAAACTTGCACAATATCAGGGACAAGATGATTTTTATATTTGTTAAGAATCTTACTACCCATACTAAAAGTTGATTATGAAGCAACAGTTATAATAGGAATGCTCAATATGTTCCTTGCCATTTATGTAATGATTGGATACCGTGCTTCATTTTCTTTCCAATAAGCAAGGATTTCTAACTTCAACTCAATTGGCTTTCTAGGCTCATCCAAGTAAAGATCAAGCTGTGACTTCAAGTTGAAACTTTCTATTGAATCTTGGGCAAAATCCTAAATCCTAAATCCACATCAATACATCTATCAATTTTAAGAGTATTGTACAATATATAAAAATTATATGCAAGCATAATATTAGGAAAATAGTCTACTTACAAGAAGATCTGAATTTACTTCTTGACAAGATTGCCCACCATCAGTTCCAACTTCACATGAGTGAAGTGAACCACCACTACAGGCTTTATACTATTTGAAAAGGAAGCATAATTCATCTCGAACATCCAACCATTTAGAAGTATAAGCAGTACCCAATTTGTCATAATAATACTTGAGAAAGCCAACTTATAACAAGGATCAAGTACGACTGCAAATGAGAGAACTACTAAAAAATCCTCCCAATATTTCTGAAACTTTTCATTCATTTGTTGTGCTATTTCTTTTATCTGTAAGTCTGAATTATTTATCGCCTCCAGTATAAACTTTTGCATTCTCCACACATTCTCAAAGTACAAATTGGCAGTAGGATACTCAGAACCAGAAAAAAAAGTGGTCGTTTCATAAAAAGGCTGTAAATTGCTGTAATTTTTACAACTTTGTCCCACTCAACATCACTAGGGCAATGTTCATAATAATTGTCAACAATTTGTAACTGAGAAAATATTGGACGATAAACAAGTGTCATCTCAAGCATCAAATAAGTAGAATTTCACCGAGTAGGTACATCTAGCCATAATGATTTAGAAATGTTTACCCTAACTGCTTGAGAACACTCAAAAAACCTAATCCTTCTTTCTTCTGATCTACGAACATATAAAACACTTTCTCTAATTTTTTTGCAGATGTCTAAAAACTACCTTCAACCCATCTTGAACAATGAAATTCAAAATATGTGCATTGCAACGAATATGAAAATATTTTCCTCTACAAATCAATCCATTCTGAAGGTTAAGTTGGCCACACAACAAAGCCTGCATACTAATCATGTTGCTAGCATTGTCTAATGTGATGGAAAAAATTTTGTTCTCAATCCTCCACTCTTTCAAGAGACCAAATAGATAGGGTGTCGAGTGAGACAATGTTTTCTGGAGTTTGGGGGAGCATTCTAAAAATAGGTAGGGAGTTGGTGGAGATTGGGGTGGACTTTATAAGCTCTTTTAGGTGGGATGTAGGGGTAAGGGATAAGGTAAGATTTTGGGAGGACCTTTGGCTGGGGAATTGTGTTTTGAAGCATAAGTTTCCTAGGTTATTTGAGTTGGAGAGGTCTAAGAATTGTTTGATAAAAAAAAGGAGGAGGGACAGTGGGTGGGATTGGGAGTAGAGGAGGGATCTAAGAAGGAGGGAGGTAGGAGAGTTTGAGGAGCTGTTGAAATTACTGGTCTCTTTAAACTGGAATGCAGGTTCCTTTGACAGTTGGAGGTGGCATCTGCACCCCAATGGTTCATTCTCGGTTAAGGTGCTGTCCATTTTGGTGGATGAAGCTCTTTTACTGACAGCACTTGGTGGCCAAGCTACAAGATGGAATTCGTGGGTTCCTTGAAAAGTCAACGTTTGCATTTGGAGGGCTTTGCAGTATAGGCTTCCTTCAAAGGTTAATTTGGCGGTGTGAGGTTTCACAGTTCAAGATACTCTTTGCCCATTCTGCAAACAGGAAGAGGAATTGCTGGACCACTTATTTGTTAACTGCTTACAGGCAAAGGAGGTTTGGTCTGCAGTATATTCTTGGTGGCATATTCAAGCAATGACAGCAGGAAACGTGATGCAAGCTTTGGCTGGCCAACAACTGGGTTACCTTAATACGGCTCATCAGAAGGTTTGGGAGGCTATAACTTTCATTGTGGTTTGGGCTATTTGGAATAGAAGAAATAGTTTAGTCTTCGCAGATAGTAGAAAACCAGTCGGGCAGGTGATCTTTCAAGTTCAAAGTTTGTCCTACTTATGGATTAGGAACAGGTGCCCAAAACTCAACTGTAGTTGGTTTGAATGGTTTTTTAATCCAAAAAATGCTATTCAGAATTGGTTGTAAAGGGGATGGGATATGCGCTTGTCTAAGCTTTTGTAAGCGGTGTTTGTAGGGTGTGTAGGATTTACTAAGCGGTCTTTGTGAGGTTTCTTGGACTAGCTCCTTGCTAGTTGTGTAATCTTGTTCTTCTTGTCTTAGTAATCTAATTTTTTCTTACTGCCGTTCAAAAAGAGACCAAATATTTTCTCATATAATATATTAGCATTATGTGGTGGCTCAAGATGTAGAAAAGTCAAGACTTTACTCCTTAACTTCCAACCAATGTCTATATAATGTACAGTGACACAAAGATACCCTTCATCAATCAGTGATGTCCATATATCGCTAGTTAAGTAAATCCTTCCAGGAAGATTCTCCAAAGAAGATCTAAGTTGTTCTGCTAAGTTCTTATGGAACTTAGCAATGTCATTCTTATGAGTGTTTTGACATACATGCTTAACATCAAGGTTCAAGTATGAATTGTAATCACGTACCTTTTCATACTCAACATACGAATATGGTAACCCATGCTTGACTATGATTCTACATTGTCATTCCCTATAGATATCTTCATCTAACTTTCTATGTGATGATTCTTCATTGCTACCACTACCATTTAAGGAACTTTGATACTTTTCACACTTTTTCAAATGACGCAAAAGGTTTTTTGTTCTTATCGTGGAATCTACCTTGTACTCCTTTACTTTACAATGTTTGCATTTGGCTCTTTTCACCTTATTTGGATACAACTCACCATCAATGGATTCAAACTCATTCCAAACTGTTGACCTAGTCCTGTTTTTCCCTCTTTTAGAACCAATTCTAATTCCAGCCTCTTGATTGTTGGCATTGTCTCCATTTATACTAGACATGTCCACTATTGACTCAATTGCTGTAAACTAAAAATAAAATAAGTAAGAAGGATGAGATACTTTATTGAGAAAACATGAAAATTAGACAATGAGATCAAAAGGCAGTGTTGACACCCAATTTCGTCCGGCCATTAAAATAATTTTAAAAAAATTAAATAAAAAAAAATTAATTAAAATTAAAAATTAAAACTTAAAAAAAAAAATTATTGAATTACTTAATTAATTGATTACTTAATTAAAAATAATAATAGTAATAATGGCAATATTATTTTAGGGGCATTCTTTTTTAGTTTGTATGTTAAAAAAAAAAAAGGGGGAAGAAGAAGAAAAAAATAATAATAATAAATTAAATCTAAATTAATTAAAATTAAAAATTAAAAATTAATTAATTAATTAAAAAGAAGAAGAAGAAAAAAAACAAAAATAATAATAAAAAATGGGGAGGGTGGCCAACAGAGGCTCCCCCTCCCCTTATCCCTTATCTTCTCTTGCCCTCTTTTTTTAATCTGATCTTCTCTCCCATCACAAAGGACACACACAGAATTGTCCTCGGATTGAAAAAAAAAAAATTTTCTCTCTCGTTTTTTTTTCTCTCCCCCTCTCCAGAATCTTCTCTCAGCCCTTTTTATCTACTCCCAATTCTACTCTCTGGGGACACACAAGAGAGTTCGGATCTCTATCCGAAATTCTCTCACTCTCCTGGCAGGCAACACACTCCATCCATCTCTCTGAGCTCTCTCCTGCTCCAGAAGAAAAAAAAAAAATCTCTTCTGCCTGGCGCTCTCTCCCCCCTCCCTCGAAACTCCCAGCTCTCTCTCTCTCTCTCTCTTTCCCTCACCTCCCGGAGTGCCGACGTTGTTCCGTCCACCGTTTTAGCTTCCCTGCTACATCATCTTCACTGCGTGCAAGCACATCGCCACCGTTGCCATCTCCCACGCCGTTCGCTGCCTCACCACCGTCGCTTCTTCGCCAGTCCCGTCCACCTCCGACTCCGATCCCTGGCCTGCTCAGCTCGCCACCCCACGCCATCGTCGCCGCCGACGCCCAAGCTCCCTCGGTTCCAGACTGTTATCCGATTCGGCTTCGTTCCCTCGCGACTTGCCCCCGTTTCATTCACCCCGCCATCGCCACGTTCTTCTTCCCCGCAACTCGCCTCCGTTCGCGGCTTGTCGCGCCAGCCTCGCCATCTCCGCGTGATCCCTGCCCGTCTCCCGTCTACCTTCCCCGCCAGCGCCCATCTGCATCTAAGCTCGTCACGCACGCTAAAAAAAAATAAAAAAAATAAAAAAAAAATGAAATGATACCAGCAGACAGAGGTTGAAGAGGACGAGACGCATTTTTCGTTGACCAAGTCAAAAAAACTAAAAATTTTGGGTAAAATGTTAATTTAATCCCTAGTTTTCTTTATTTTATCCATCCAAGTCACTAACTCTCTTATTTTTGTAGGTTAAGCATTGACAGCAGTTTTCTTTTGTTCCTTTCTTATTTTGTTTGTTTTGGTTACTCATTAAATGCATCCATTAAATCTTCATAAATATATAACCTAGTGTGTTTGTTTGTTTGTTTTATTTTTATTAATTAATTTTTGGGATTATGCAATTTTTTTTTATTTTTTTATATTTTTTATTTATTTATTTTATGCTCATATTTTCTTTATTGCCAAGTCTATTGTTTCTATTGGTAATTGTGTTGTTCTGGTATTTATGTTGTTATTGAATTCAACTTGCTTTGGTTTATGTATGTTTTGTTTAATCTTGACTTGAAAAAAACAAAATTTTCAAATCCTAGGGATCGGTTTTCCCTTCCTCCTTTATTGTTGTCATGTGGTTGTTGGAGCTGGAATAGGTTAGTTGTCATTAGAATACTTTAATGACCTATGGGGCAATCAAGTTTTCTAAATTATTCTTCAGTGGTTGAGTTTCTTTTTCACCTGTGTTTGGGCTTAAGGAGAAAACTCCTAGAAAATTGTCGAAGGTAACTTTCTGGGTATTTACAGGATTTATTTATGAATGTTTTCTGTGTTGCTGTGTATTAGCAGTGAATTTAAGACCATCATGCGCTTGGTTTCTGATTAAAAGCTATCCACATTTTTCGGATTATTCTTCTTTGACGCTGAAATCTAGCATGTTAGCCATTTCCTAACAGTCATTTATCATCGTTATAACGGCTGAAGGAAAGTTCTTGCATTTTATTGGGGTTAAGGTTTCAATATTGGACTATCAAAGTTAAGAATTCAGAGAACACAGAAATTTTGTTTTGTCTATAGGACTGGGCACTAGAACTACTGTTTGTGTTGTGTTTATTCCATGTGTTTAGTTGGGTGTGGCGTATATGAGACATGACATGAATTATATCAAGGAATAAGAAATTTATACATATGCAAGGTCATTTCTAGTTCTAAGAATTCCAAGTGATGAAGTTCTGATGATTGATATTTGGGGTATCGTATGATGCTGGGTGGCTAATAACCTTCATGTGAACTACCTATTTACTGCCTAGAGTTTGGCTAGCTTCAGATTAGAGCGCAGTAGCTATTTTTTTAAGTTAGGGTTTAACTAAGTTCTGAGCAAAGCAAGCTATGCCCCTGCCATGTGGCCTATGTTAGATGAAAACTCCACAAGAGTTTCACGTGAAATTACTTCAACTATTTCTCCATTTTTATGAACCATTTTGCAATGAACATTGTTTCATTAGATTTTTCCTTCTTTACGAAAGAAATCTTCAAACTCCAAACCGTTGTACTACACACATTTTTAAATTCACTTAAAGATGTAATTTAGGATATTTATTTATTTTTTTTTAGAATAGTTTAATTTTAATTGTTGTAATGCATTAAATGTGTATCAAATTATTAGAAATCCGTCTTAAGACGGATCATAAAATCCATGTCCAGATGATTCGGTTAGAATCCATGGCTTGGATATTAACTGAAATTATTAAAAAATAAAATAAAAATTAAATAACGAAATCCTAAAACGGATCATATCCATGTCCAAATGATTCGGTTAGAATCCATGGCTTGGATATTAAATTTCTATATCCGGATGATCCGGCAGGATCTACGGTTTGGAAATATCAACTTTTTTTAAAAAAAACTAAATGAATTAAATAAATACAAAGATAAAAAATCCATATTTACAATATGGATTAAATTGTTTAAAATTTTACCAAATTCCGTGTCCAAATGACTCGGCAGAGTCCATGGTTCGAAATCAAATCTTCCGTGTCCAAATGACTCGGCAGAGTCCATGGTTCGGAAGTATAAAATTCTATACAAATTAACTTAAAAATCCACATTTCGACTAATTCAGTTAAAATTTCTAAATTAACTGAAAATTATTTAAAAGCAAAGTAAAACAAAATTAAAATCAACTAAGGTGCCAATTTTGGGCGCTCTAACAATACTGTTTTAGCGTAACCGTACTCCCGATCCCCGAACTCTCGCAGACCATATTTTAGGTGTCCAATCGACCTAGGTGAAACAGATTGGTGGCGACTCCCGAAAACGGCCCGCACGTTGCCACAGGCAGTAAACGAAATATGAGCAATGAATTTTAAGATAGGGGTGGCTGGAATAAGAAATAATAAGAAAGGGAATATATATGCTTACTAATGGTGTAGAGGATGGTTGTTTATTCCTATTCAAATTAAAAACCATTCTCTTGAACACACACACTTCATTTCAACAGCAGCTGACCTTATATATAGTTGTATGATGTCGGTTTCATATAGCCTCCCCGGATGTCGATTATTACAACAACAATAATTTAATATTAGAGCTATCTAGTATTGGTCTAGCTAATTCCTCCGATTACTAACTGAGAGAAGTCTAGAATTATTATTCTAATTTATTCTAGTAAGTCAATCATGCAAAGCTTTCCCGATTGGATCATTCTAGAGTGCAATTGCCTTTCCTTATTTCTTCGCATGATGTTAGATATATCCCATGGCTTCATGGCTCTTTTTCAGAGTCAGTGACGATCTCCAACAGGAAGGTTCTAGTTGACATCTAGGATAAAACTAGCAAGGCACGATCATAAATTATTTAAGAAAGTGATGTAATAAAAAAACTATGTGGTACAGCCAAATTTTTTGAGAAAAAGGTGTCATTATTTTAGGATGAAAAGAGACTTGAATCAATATGAAGGAGGAGGAAAAAAAATCTATCCTTTAAACACCTTAGCATAAAGTTTAAACCCCAATTGCCCAGTTAATCACTTACAGAGTTCATCAAACATCACACTACAAGAGACCAAGGAAAAGAGGGATTAATTAAACATTGCTCTGACGATGAAACTAAACTCTTTTAGGACAGGTTCTCCATCATTAACATTGCTCTGACGATTAATTAAGCATATATATGCTCACGCACGAATTAAACTAGACTTAGTAATGGCGCAGGCACAAACCTTTACTAGGGCCGTGCAGATGAAACAATGAGAGCCGAGAAGGAATAGGCTGTTGGGTCTTTACAGAGGTACGCCGACGAGACGATAGCCGCCGTTGAGTTGTCAAGTTCGAGCGCTGTTGGCCACTCTTCTCTGTTTTCGTTTTTATTGAAACTTAAAAGCAGAAGCTGCCGAACAAATGTTTAGGGTTTCAACAATTTAGATTTTTTATCTGGCGACTACTGGCACACAAATTTAATTTGTTCTGTTTTTTTTTATTGTTAGTTTGTTACTTTCAGTTTTCATTTATCGCACAACTACAATACAAATAAATTTGCACTTTTCATTTTGGCGCACAAGTTAGAGGTTTTGTTTTTGGTTTTGGACAAATTTAATTGGTAAATTAATATTAATTTATTATATTAAATCAGAGTATTTGTAATTTAATTTAATTAATATGATTTTCTTCTTTAATTGAAATTTGATTCAATTAAATTAGGGTATTTACAATTTGATTTCTTTTATTTGGCTGCATTATATTCTAATTACCAAAAAATGTAATATTTTTTTTCTAATTATTTACCTCCAATTTTAAATACACTTAACCTTAAATTTATTAACCTTATACTATAAACCTAAACCTTAACCATAACTTTAATCCTTACATTATCCTAACATCACCAAAAACCCTAAATTTAGACGCTAAACCCTAAACTTAATAAAAACCTAATCCCTAAACTCTTAACCCTAAACCCTAAACCTAAACCCTAAAACCCTAAACATTTACTTAACCCAAACCATAAGTCCTCAATTCTAATTGTAAGCTATATATCTAAACCTAAATCTTATATAATAAATCCAAACCCTAAGCTTAATTGAAACATTAACCTTTACCATAAATCTAAACTCTAGCCTTAACCATATAAACCATCAATTCTAACCCTAAACTCTTAACTCTAAACCCTAAACCCTAAACCTTAAACCTAAACCCTAAAACCTTACACATTTATTTAATCTAATTCATAAGCTCTCAATTCTAACTGTAAACTGTAAATCTAAATCTAAATCATAATCCAAACCCTAAGCTTAATTGAAACATTGACCTTTACCATAAACCTAAACTCTAGCCTTAACCATATAAAACATCAATCCTAACCCTAAAATCTTAACTCTAAACCCTAAACTAAAACCTAAAACCCTAAATATTTACTTAATGCAAACCATAAAATCTCAATTCTAACTGTAACTATATATCTAAACCTAAATCCTAAACACTAGATCTAAACCCTAAGCTTAATTGAAACATTAACATTTACAATAAAACCTAAACTCTGGCCTTAACTTAATCATATAAACTATCAATCCTAACCCTAAACTCTGGCCTTAACTTAATCATATAAACTATCAATCCTAACCCTAAACCTTAAGATTTAATCTTATTCCTAACTGTTATCCTAAATTTAACAAATAAATCCTAATCAGCTAACCCTTATTACCTTTCATATTTAATAAGTCTCACTCTCATATTTAGGGTTTACATATTTAGTAACTTTCATTTTTTGGAGCATTCATATTTATTAAGTTTTATATTCAAAATCTTCCATATTTAATAAGTTTCATTCCATATTTGGGTTGCTCTAATCAAGTAACTTTCATATTTAGTAAGTTTGATGATTAGGGTAGCAATTGTCAAAATTACAACATTACTCCCTAAACTTCTAAATATATTGTAATAACGTACCAAAATTTTGAATATTTTCATTTCAGTCACCTATAATAATTGCAACATGTGTCCCAAAACTTTTCACTTTTTTTTTTCATTTCACCCAAAATTTTTTAAAATTTTACATTTTAGTCACTAATAGTAATAGAATAATAGTGAACTAGATTTATATTTCATAGCAATTTTACATCAAAAGTTGGATATTGTAACAAATTTGTTAGAACATAATTAAGAAAATTTTTATCATTTTTTTTAACATACTATTAATTGTACCAAATATCAAATTATTTAATTTAAAATTTAACAAAAATTGGGGAAAAAAATTGAATTAGTTAAGTGATTTCAACTTATACACCAGGGTTTAGTAACCTGAATGAACCCGACCGATCAACCCGAGTTTGGCCCAAAACCTGAATAACCCAACCTGAAATTACCTGAGACTGAAAGCGACCCGACTTGCGTTGAACTTGAACCCGAATGAATCGTCCCTACCTGAACCCAATATAACCTGACCTGAACCTGACTTGGACCCGAAATCATTCTAACCCGATTAAACCCGAACCCGAATAACCTGACCCGACCCACCTAATTGTCATCTCTAATTTCGGTACCATGGTCGCCTTTTGCCCTATCAAAGGGTTCGAATCTCCAGTCTGACCCAACAAACGACGAAGTGCTCCAATATCCTCGCCATTCTTAGTTGTGATCATCAAGTCTTAATCTAATTCACCACAGCCTCAAGCCAACCCGCCACCCTAATCGCTTAGACACACCACCTTCGCCTGGCGCCATGTGGTCACAGATCAGCGGAGTCGTCGGGTGGATGAGTAGGGGAGAGCTAGAGAAGGTCGGGTTGCTGTGTGGTTGGTGTGGTGATGAAGCGCGCAGAGCAAGATAAGGCAATTGGAAGTAACAGGAAGGTGCAGCAGATTGATCCCATTAGTGGGGCAAAAGTTGGCATGTGGAATCTTTGAATAAGGGCTCTTTTGTAACATGTGTAAAAGTTGGCATGTGGAATCTTTGAATAAGTTGTTTGAGAATGTGATGTCGATGCATGATGCATTAATGTGCTAATCCTAAGCTTTATATTTATGTACCCATCAGTCCATGTATAGACTCGATTGCACTTATTACAAAGTTCCTATACAAGTTTCAGAACTACTAACTGCCCATTTTGCCGCTTTGTTCTAGTAATTTTTTTTGTTTTCGATAAGTAGAAATATGTAAATGTATATATTTAATGTAGGAGAACAATTATAAGGAAAGTTTGAGGGTAATTTATTTGCCTCACAAGGAGGCATCAAATTGCATTTGGGCTTGTTGACGAGTTTGTACTTAGAAGTGCCTCTGTAGTGTCTCGAACCTGGATCTTGATTGGGAGTGTGCCTTTACCTTTGAGAAGACATCAAGTAATTCTTTTGTACTACTAAAGTATGCAGTAGACACTCCCTAATTTGTGCCATATTAGATTCAGGAGGTCATTGTATCTTTTAACTGTTTTGCACAAACGAAAAATGGCTAATAGTGGTGAATAGTTGTGTCTTTATATTATATGTCATTATTCGTCATTTATCTTTTCTATAAAAGGAATAAAAGATAGCACTTTTAAAACTCAATGATAAAGTAGGAGTAAATATTATGGATGGGAGTGTTACGACCATGTGTGAAATTATATGAAATGTTTCGTACATTTTATAAAATACTTCATCCGTCTTATATTCTTTGAAACATTTGATTTTTTTTTAATAGTTTGACTTGAATTTATTTATATTATTGTTTGCTAGAAAAAAATTTTAAAAAAATCTATAAGTTTTTATTTATCATTTATATATAAATATTTTTTCATTTATATATTAAAATATTAAAAATAAAAAATTATATGTAGATTAATTGATAAAAAAATAAATGTTACAAAAAATTCGGAACTGATGAAATACTATAATGTCTGATATTGTGTAACATGTTTTGGACAATTTACAGTCTCAAGCGGAGCACCCGTGCGGCCCGCCAAATTTCAGAGTACAAAATCCCATATTTCCTCATCAGCTGGGCTTCAATGTGAGAAATGGGGAATTGCTTTTTAGAAGCTTAGCTTTTTATTTCTATTTTGCTAAAACCATCTAGATAAATAATCCACCTGTAAACTTAACATATTAATTATACAATTTTTTTATTTTCTTCATAATAAATGTTTGAGTCATACATAAATTATATAATTGCTTTAAGAAAGACCAGATATGTAAGCTTTCATCATATATATTTTGAACAATTTTTTTATTTTCTTCATAATAGGCATTTGAGCTATACGAAAATTATATAATTGCTCTAAGAAGGACCAGATATGTAAACTTTCATTGTATCATATGTCATTGTTAAAGATTATAGGAAAAAAAAATTCTACGCTCCTAGAATTTGTTGCTTATATTATAGTAAAGGGGACTCTTAAAAGTAAATTTTTTTTTTTTTACATTTTCCAATGCCTTAAAATGTTGAAAAAATTATAAGCATTGTTTTTCCCACATGGTCATTCTTTTCATTATTGTAACACAAATTTTAATACTTAACAACTAACTCTTTTACTATACTAAATAATATTAAAGTATTGTGTTCATCTCCATTATTTTTTTTAGAGCCAATAAAATCTTATGAGTTATATCGGATTAGAAGTATTTTTTGTTTGAGAATATTTAATGATAGACTCATAGCTTGTAAGTAGTCTTATAGTTGTTAACAGAAGAAGTTAATAATTTTATGTTATGATTGCAAATGTTTATTTTATGTTAGATTAAATATAATATGAAGAGAAGTTTGTGGTTTACATGTTCAAAATTTATAATTAAATTATATATTTTTATGTTGTGACCGTAGGTTCTGACCAATAGGGGATTATACAACAAAAAAGAAGTTAGAAGGCTCTTAGGAGGACATATAATTAGGTTTTTTAATATAACAAAACATATCCCAACATGTACTTCATGTATTGGATCAAAATTTTATTCATTTTTTTCCAAGATATATTTTTTAACAGCAGAAAAATTGATTTTTTTTTTTATCAGCGAAGAAAACATATTAAAGCCACCAAGAAGCTGAAAAATAAAGGGATTTGACTATGGACACATAGAGTATGGGTAAAATCTAAATTTAGTCCCTTAACTTTGAGGATCATCCTAATGTGGTCCCTTAACTAAAAAAGTAACTGTTAAAGTCCCTTAATTTAATTAGCGTGTCCTATTTTAGTCCCTGCCGTTAGTTTAGGCATTATTTCGGATGGAATTTGCCTACGTGGCATCCACACTGCTACGTGCTTTCATCCTCAACTAAAATGGATAACCAAACTGTACAGAAATGAAAATTGAAACCCAAACTAATACAAACAATAATCTTAGGGATTAGAAACACAAATATCCCAAAGTTTTTCTTCCTTAATTCTAACCAAAGCCCAGCCGCTGCCAACGGTTCCCAAGCCACCATCCTTGCTTTGCCTCACACCACTTCTACTAAATAGCTGCCATCTCGCCACCATCTCACCATTGCCCATTGCACAGCGCCCATCGCCGCCATCTCATAGCCATCTCGCCATTGCCCAACACCTACCGCCGCCAACTCCTCATCCTCCTCCCAATTCCCCCCCCCCCCCCATCACCGATTTCTCCCCGTCCCCTCCATATCTCTTCAATTTCTCCCTTTTCCTTTTTATTCATCTTCTCATCTCTGTTTCTCCCTCTTCACAGTCCTTGATTTCCCCTTCTTCCCCATCCTGATTTCCCCGTCTTCCCCATCCCGATTTCCCTCTCTTCCCCGTCTCGATTTCTTCGTCTTCTCCCTCTTCCCCATCCCGATTTCCCTATCCATATTTCCCATTTTTCTCCCTCTTGATTTCAAGTCATCAACGTTTGCCTTGCCTAGCAAATTCCAACGCCACCACCACCGAATTGCAGGACCACCATTTACTGTCAAAGTTGCATAGGATGGGCGAGGTTAATGCATGTTTTAGGTCCTTAGAATTATTTGTTTATGTCAATTCTATCCTGATAACTATTATTCTTTTAGTCTTGTCACTTGTTTTCATAAAAGAGGATGTCACATGGCAATTGGTGTGCCACATAAACAATTTCTGTCTAAACTAATGACTAAACTGACGGTAGGGACCAAAGTGGCACATACTAGTTAAGTTAGGGAACTTTAATAATTACTTTTTGAGTTAAGGGACCACATTAGGACAACCCTCAAAGTTAGGGGACTAAATTTAGATTTTATCCCACAAAGTATATACTCCGCTACAGAGTTTAACTCACGGTTCTAACCCTCTAAGTTTCATTAACTCACGGTTCTAACCCTCTAAGTTTCAGTTATCAATCAATTTATGAGGAGCGTAAAATCTAGGAGAAAAAAATGGGATATGGAAGGAAAAGTCACAATTTCATCCAATCTGAAATTTCTCCCCACAATCCAACTGGATTGAAACTCTAGACACTAAAAAACATTCGTTCCTGAAAACCTAGATTTGCAGGACATTTTTCACCCGCCTTTTTTTTTTTGGCTACCCGTCCTCGCTTTGAACTCAGTCCCCAGTCAACATCGCCTCTATTTCAGATCTTTCCACCGGCACAATAGGTCGCGCGTCCTACTAATCCACCACTTCTTTATTGTTCCTTTGAGTTCAAACGACGAAATAAGGTGTTTGATTCAGGAAGTAGAGCATGACGCTAATTTGCTTGTGATTAAGTCAAGGTTTGTGTGATTGTAGAGCTTGATTAATATATGATTATGAGTTGTTGATGTCCGATTTGGTTTCAAATTTCTATGGAGGTAGCCTGGTCTTATTGGGTTTGCAAGTAATTTTCGTTGGGTACTTTTTGTTCTCTGGTTCAGCTCGTTGTTGTGTAGGTTTGTGGGTAAATAGTACAAGACTGATGAAGGGGCGATTTATGTCATCGGCAGTAATTTTTAGGGGCTGTTATGTTTGTATGATACTGGGTAATGAACATACGATATTGGGTAATGAATGTATTATACTAGGTAACGACCGTATGATACTGGTAATTTCGTGTATGTAATTTTGTTAATGTAGTATGCTTTTATGTATTAAGGGAATTTGTTTGCTGATTTAGGTATTTGTAGTTTACTGATGTGGGCAAAAATACTTATGGGTAAACTTGGGGGTCATTTGTTTGTGCGTCTGATTTTCCATCGGTTGATTTTGTACTTGATGAAATTGAGTAATGAACGTACGTAACTATTTAAGGAGGTGACGCAACCAAGGGAATCAATGTTTGATTTATGTATCCATTGGTGAAGTATTTTCGCTTTGTGGATTGGAAACATGTGTGTATTAATCTAATGTGTAGATGTAACAACTGTATACTTTCTTCATCCCAAAACTTTTGCTCCATTTGACTTTTTATTATATTTTGACTTGAATATGTGTGTGTGTGTGTGTATAAACTATATGTCTTGATTTATCATTCATATATAATTTTTTTTTATTTTTATATTAAAATCTTAAAAATAAAAAATCCTAGATTAATTACCGAAAATAAATAAAGCAAAAGCTTTGGGATAGAGAGAGTATTAACGATTATTTATGCATATTAGTAGGATGGTTTAGAAACATGATTGTACAAACCTAGAGCCCAAATGTACCAAACAAATTATATAATTTTGTTGGATTTGTTCCAAGCTAATCTTTATTTTTGATGATGACAAGTGCATTGTTTATTGTGCTTAATCTCATTTTATCGGGTCAAAATAGATTTGTTAAAGTTGTGTTTAATTTCCAAGTATTTCAAGTGTTATTTCAAAAGATCTGTTTTAAGTTTGTTGAGAAAACTTACTTTTGAAGAGAAGTTAGTAGGTCATCAAATTATATTAGTGTTTGAATCAAGTTTGATTTCCAAATGATGAGTTTTTCCAAGTTATTTCAAGTTTAATCTATCAAAGAAATAGTTTAACATATCTCTATAACAACCAAAATTTGTCCAGCCCCCAAGTTTTTGTTTTAATCCGTTAAATTGTTTTAATTCAAAGTCTAGAGCTCCTAGTTTCTTTTTAAGATATCAGGTAACATGTTAAATTTTTAGTTTAACTCATTAATCGTAAGCTTGAAAACTTCTGTCCAAATTTCTCGGCAGGTACAATTTTAGCCCAAATTTGAAATATAATTCAGAAGAATCAGAGGACGCCACCTGTACAGTTAGGCAAACCATTTAATGGCCTTTCTCTAGCCCTTTTTGACCGTTGAAGGGCGAAATTGAGTTTAGCATGTTAAACTGGGAACTTAACACGAAAATTGGAGCCTTTTTTGCACACAAAAATAGAGCAACAGTCACATTTTTTAAGGATGCTTTCCAAGCATTTCTAGCAGAAGTCTAATGGTCTTCTAACTTTCAAAAAATTATAAATACACCAGAAAAGATTTTGGAAAGGACTCTTAACCATTAGAAGTGAGAATCTATCATCTAGATCAAACCAAGTGTGCATAATTTGAGATTTGCTAAGAGAGATTGTGCATTCACTTGTATATCTAGCAAGAGTGTTATTTTTTGAGCTTGTCACCCTGTAGACACCTTTTGATGGGATTGAGTTTTTGAGATTTCTAGTTAGCTTCTAAGAAAACTAGTGAGATTTCTAGTTTTTGAGATTTCTAAGTAACCTTGATATTTATTGTGGAGAAGAAAACTCTCAAGCCATAAACTTGAGGAGAACAATAGGCTCCCAAGAAGAAAGACCAAATCTCTATAAAAAATCCTTGTGTGCAAGTTTCTCTTCTTCTACTTGCTTGATCATTGCTTGGTGAATTGTCTTCCTTCATTGGTTGAAGCTATTTGTTTTCAAAATGCCTTCAAAGCAAGTTTTCAAAGAAAAGTTGGGATCATTGTAGTAGTCATTTTATGGTTAAAATAGGTTTATTTGAGTTCCTTAAATTGAATTTTGGCTGAAGAGATTAAAAACTCATTTTTTTTTAATTTTTGGACTTCAAAAAATTCACCCCTTCTTGGTTGCTCTTGGGCCAACAATTCGTATATGAGATAGTGCCTGTGTTTTTGACAAAATCTAACAATTTTTAAGCTAAAAGATCCATGGCAACTTTTAGTATGCATCTTGAAGGACAAAACCCACGTAGGCCACCATTGTTTGACTTTACAAATTTTAGTTGGTGGAAATCTATTTCAAAACCCATGTAGGCCACCATTGTTTAACTTTACAAATTTTAGTTGGTGGAAAACTAAAATAGAGATTCATATGCAAGCAATGATCATGCTCTTTGGAGGATCATTATGGATGGTCCTAGAAATCCTAAAAAAATGGCTTAGGAAGGAATATATAAAGGAGTTGGTGAGGAAAATCTTATGAAGCTTATATCCTTCATGGAAAAACATAGTTGAAGCCACTAATGAAGGATGAAGCATAAAAACCATGCATGTAGATGAGTTCTTTGGAAAGTTGTTGACTTATGTGATGAAGAAGCAAGTTGAGGAAAGATTCATCAAGAAGGATAATAAGTCAATGGCCTTGAAGACTCAAAAGGACAACTCATCATCAATTGAAGATGGGGACATTGATGAGTTTTTTTAGCAAAAAAAGTATAGCAAGATGTTTAAGAAATCAAGAAACAATAACTTCAAGATAGAAAAACATGAGAAGAAAAAGAATGATATGGTTTGCTACAATTGCAAGAAGCCTGGGCTTCTACAATCTGATTGTACGTTGAACAAGAGAAAAAAAAATGAGAAGGAAAAGAAAGGACGTAAGAAAAAAAATGGAAAGTCCATGCAGGCAATGAGTGAGAGTGACCAATCTTCAAGTGAGAGCTCAACTTCAAGTGATTCAAGTGAAGATGTCAACTTGTGTTTGATGATAAATGAAGATGAAGCCTTCTCAACAAATCAAAGTCACTCTTATCTATATTTTATGGCAATAAAGGAAGATGAGGTAAACAATTACTCAAGTGACTCTTTTAGCTTATATATATCCGTAGGTAGTGAATGCTTAGAATTACAAAATGCTTTCAATGCTCTTTACAAGGATTCCCAAAAACTTGCTAAATAAGTAGGTAAATTGAAAGCTTTAAATGCTTCCTTGGCTAAAGAAAGAGATGAACTAAAAAAGGATAACCTTATCTCACTAATCTTTGTCTAGGTTTGTTAAAGGTAAAGAAAACTTTGATTTATTGCTAGTGCTAAAAAATGTGTTTATGATAGAGCGCATATAGGCTATGATTTTTTACTTAAAGAAAAGAAATTTAACAATAAATTTGTTGGTGCATCTTCATCTACCATGTCTAGCCCATTCACAACTTGTTATGTTTATGGTGGAAAAGGTCATTATGCTTATAATTGCATAACTAGGAAACTAAATGTACAAATTGGCTTTCAAATGATTTAGGTTCCTAAAGGAACTAAAATTATTAGACCTAACTGTCAAGGGCATGAAAAAATTTGGGTACAAAAAATCAAAGTTTGAAATTTTATGGAGGGTGCTAAAGCATGGAGCAATCAAATAATGATTCTACATGGGGCTTTAAGCACTTATAAGGAAGTAACTTAGAGCGCAATGGCAAATACTTGAGATTAAAGCTCAAATATGGAAACATTGTTGACTTTTCAATGGTTTTTTGTGATTATTGATATTTGTGATATGTTGATTGCTTGTTAAGTATGAATTACTCATAAGGAATAGAGCTATGTGTTCATGAAGATTAATTTCATGTTCATAAGGTTCAATTATTCAAAAATTAAAGTGTGTCACCTCATCTTTAAGTTTGTATTCAAAATCCTCTTTTTCAAATGTGTTTTTAAAGAATGTCTACGAGTTGTTTTTCTTTTGGGTTTAGTTTAACTCGTTAAAATAGAGGTTAATCTAACTGGCATGTAGATTCATGTTTCTTATTTTAATCTGTTAAATTGTTTTAATTGAACAAGTTTGCTCTCGACTAGTTTTCTTGTCCCTGTTGCTTTGGTTTTTTATTGGTTAAATTTTTTCTTTAATATGTTGCATTTAAAAAAAAATAAACAAACAAAACATTGTCATTTGAAAACTCTTGTGCATCAGAACAAAACTTGTGTCTTCTGGTTTTTGAATCCCCCACCATTAGACCAACAGCTCGTCTTTTTTGCCTCGTCTGAACTCTCTCTTGTCATATCCTTTGACTGTTACTCTCCTCTAACCAATGATGAGTTTTTCTGACCGGCAACACTTCACTTTTCATCTTTGGCTTGGCTGTTCATATCATTAACAAAAAATTCAGAATCTGAAACCCTAACACCCTGTTTCTGAATTTCCTTTGATTTTCATTGCTCTTTAGCAATGGTGTGCACAAAGGGCTCTAGGTTAAAGAATAAACACAAAAAAGGAGATGAGACCGAACCATCTTCTTAGCTAGTGGGCTGCCCCTCCAAGAAAAAAACAAGATGCTCCAAAAAGAAACAAAAAATCCCAAACTAATGTTGGGGTACTTCATTCTCCTACTGTACTTTACTTGATAGACACATCTAAGGAGATAGTAGAAGATATTAGGATAAGAAAATTCTGTCCAAGAATTCTTTTGGATACATGGTCTTTACATCTTGAGAATTTTTTAGAAATGATAGGTTGGCTTAAGGGAAATAATTTGGTCTCTTTTTATGAGAAAAATCCAGAAGGTTACTCATCTCTAATAAAAGAATTTTACTGCAACTTAAGAGTGAAGAAAATAGGGGATGTGAGTTTGTTAACAAGCTTTGTGAAAGGAAAAACGGTTGAAATTACCCCTGCCTTAATTTGTCAAGTTATTGGAGTGCATTGTGTTCCAGAATCTAAGGATTCAGAAGTTGAATCAGAGGTTCTTATCTATTCCTTTAAAGAAGTAGTTAGAAAAGCTAAGGTTTTTCCTTCACTTCCTTCTCCTAACTTACTCACCACTGCTCATAGAATGTTGCATGGGATTGTTGGTGGCATTCTTCTTCCTAGAACAAATTTTAGCACAGTCACAAAAAAGGATTCTTGCTTAATGTATAAGTTGGTGAAGTGTTATCTTATTGATTTTGGTGGAAGAGTTATCAAGCACATGGCTTAAGATCAGAACAATACAAAACAACGACTATCCCTTCCTTATTTCTGCCTAATCTTTCGCCTCCTTAAAACTTTTGAGGTTAATAGCTCCAATGATACCCTTATCTCCATTGAAGAATTTTCCCTCACGGACAACAAAAGGTTGGGAAAAAGTGCTCTTAAGTGGAATGACGATACTTGGTTGAGGATTCCTAATGCTTACACTATTAAAAAATATGTATTTTCTAACAGCCAAAATTTTAATGGCTAAGCCATTTGAAATTTCTAAGACGATAAGCCGTTGAAAAAAATTGAAGATTTTCTAATCACTAAACATTGGAAATTTTAGAGACTTAGGTTGTTGGAAATTTTAGAGACCTAGGCTGTTGGAAATTTTAAAATTTTTACTTTCAATCGCTAGGCAGTTCAAAATTTCCAATGTAAAAGCCATTGGAAAGAGGAGCTATTCAATTAATATAATTTTATAATTTTAGAAAGTAAAGTAATATTTTTAAAATAATTTTTACAAATAATAATAATAATAATGTATGTATGTATCATATATATTATAATGTATCATATAATGTATCATAATATTTTGTTGATTATTTTCAAGTATATTGGGGAAAAGACAGTTGGGAAAAGACATGTTTTTAGTAGTGTTCCCAAGCTGCTCTTGGTGCTACTTTTTATGATAATTTGAAAGAACCTCCTTGTGAGGAAGCTGTTGAAGGAAGAAGTGGGAATACTAAAACTGCAACAAATGAAGCTTTTACATCCATACCACCCTCAGATCAGGAAGTTGTGGAAAATTCAAGTACACCAAATCATTATGAGATGTTCCACTAGGAAATCAGAGAATTGTGAGGGCAAGTGGGTTTCCTTTTATGAAAGTTTGGACTTTGAGGTGCACAAGATATTCCAGCTAAGAATGAGAATGTTACCCCTACATTGGTTCCACCACCACCTGCTGCCTATATGACCTCCCATTCTCATGCCTTTTTCCCTTCTTCAAATCCGATCCCTACTGTCTCCTGCACTCCCACTTTGAGATGAACCAAGAGTCTTTGATTTTTAGTTGGAAGGATCTAGTAGTGATATCAACATGTTTTCTAAATTTTTTAAATGTTTTTTGAATTTTGGGTTGCATATTCCTGCTATTTTCTATACATTTGCAACTATTCAAATCAGTTGTCTATCATTGTGGACTTGTTCCAAACTTGTGCCTAATTGTTCATGCTTAATTATTTATGTTTGTGGCAGTAATGCATGATATTGTTTGTGATCTTTGCCCTTTTATTCCTTCTTGATCTTTTTTATTATGACAAAATAGGGGAGAAAATAATGCTTATATTGATTAGCTACTATTATGAAAAATTTTATGCTATGCATTGGATGGTTGAAAACTTGAGTGGGAAGCTTGTTATTACTTTGTCTTGATTTAGCTTTAATTGTTCTTGAAAGTAGCTTGCAAGAAGTGAGGGGGAGTGTTGTTAATTTATGTTGGAGTAAGGGGGAGTATGACTATATTTTTTAGTTGTTGCCTATGGAAGTGAGTGGATCAATATATATGTTGGATATTTGTGGCTGTTCTGTTGTTTTGAAGCAAGAAGATTGTTCATTTCTTAGGGGAGACTATGTCAAGATTTTTTCAAAAATCTTTATGCTTAGCTTTCTTTAATATCTACTTCTAAAAGGTTTTGTCATCATCAAAAGATGGGGAGATTCTTGAATTTGTTCCAAGCTAATCTTTAATTTTGATGTTGACAAGTGCATTTTTACTATGCTTAATCTTATTTTATTTGGTCAAAATATATTTGTTAAATTTATGTTTAATTTCTAAGTATTTCAAGTGTTATTTCAAAAGATATGTTTTAAGTTTGTCGAGAAAACTTGTTTTTTAATAGAAGTTAGTAGGTCATCAAATTATATTAGTGTTTGAATCAAGTTTGATTTCTGAATGACAAGTTTTTTTTAAGTTGTTTCAAGTTTGATGCAACAAAAAAAATAGTTTGACATGTCTCCTTCACAACCTAAATTTACTCAGCTCCCAAGTCTGTGTTTTAATCCATTAAACTACTTTATTCGAAGTCTGGAGCTCCTAGTTTCTTTTTGAGATATCAGGTACTGTGTTAAACTCTTAGTTTAACCTGTCGATTGCAGGTCTAAAAACTTTCGTCTAAATTTCTTGGTTGGAGCAATTTCAGCCCAAATTTGAAATATAATTCGAATGACTCCGAGGACACCACTTGGATAGTCTGGTAAATCATTTAATGGCCTTTATTTGAGAGTTACTACATTACGGTAGTGTTAAAACTACTGTAACTTATGGCAGCCACAAAAGAGAAAAAGACAAATGTGAAGGTCTGGGCCCCCAACTTGTCAGAAAAAATGATAATACTTTTACAAAAATGAGTAATCTACAACAAAAGGGAATGCCTTTCTATGTCCCTCAATGCTTCTGTGGAAGGCGGACGCCTTTTTTCACTGTTCTTCGCTTTTTTTTGTAAAACACTAATTTTCTAACATGAAGACATTGGAAAGCTGTTGGAAAATATCAATTGCTACCATAAAGGCCATTGTAGGTACTAGTTAGTATCTATGAGGGCCTTCAGAGGTACCATCTGGAAGGCCTTAAAGGTACTAGCTAGAACCTTTGAGACCTCTTAAAGGTACTAGCTGGCACCTTTAAGGCCTCTCAGATGTACCACCTGGTACCTTTAAAGCTTACCAAGTACAATGTGGTATCTCTGAAAGAGCTCAAAGGTACCATGTGTTACCTTTAGGCCTACCAGATATTGGGTGGTACCTCTAAGAGGCCTCAAAAGTACTAGCCGGTACCTTTAGGGCCTACTAGGTACCATGTGGTACCTTTGAGGCGTCAATGGTACTAGCCGGCACCTTTAGTGCCTACCAGGTACCGTGTGGTACCTTGAAATGGCATTAAAGGTACCAAAACTTAAAGTACATCATTTTGGTGAAGTGCTAATTAAAACTATCAAGTTTGCCACTTAACCATACTTCTTCTCCTACAACACTTTCACTCTTCTCCCTTGTTTAAATTATCCCTTCCACTTTATGAACCAATCATTATAAGGGAAGGACATGCCAAGTGGAAGGAATGAAGGCAAGATTATGTACAGCATTCCGAGAGGCGAGTTCTAACCAGCAACGATATTATGTTTATTTTTATTATGTATTGGAGTGTTGGAAGGCATTCAGCCTATATTTGTGTAATGTGACTAAAACAAGCCGTGAACATACCTAGAAAACCAAAAAATTGAAACCAGAAAGGCATAGAACTATAAACAAAAACAATCACCTCTGTTGAAATGGTGATCGTTTTTGTTTGCGATTATTCACTGTTTTGAAGCCTTATTACTTCTTTAATTATGTTAACCATTGTTTCCTGAATGTTAATTGTTCAAATCCCTATCTTGATTTATTCATACTTTTGGCCATGGTAGGATCATTTATCCTCATTCTGCGGGCATGGAAGTGTGAGGAAAACTTTGGTATGATACAATAAACTCCCAAAAATAGTTAAAGACATGTTCAAAAGACTAAATGTGTTAAGCAATGAGATGAAGGCTTTCAAGTGAACTTACTGTGAATATGCTTGTACGTACATTGAGTCATTATTGGTAGGATACAACTTATACCTTCCATTTCCCAAACCTTGGGGCAATGACAATGACATCGATTGACTTTATTGCTATTACCGAACTTCCTTTCACTGGTTGACAAGGAAGGTGATGAGGAGGAAGGCTGGAGGAAGATGAGGAAGGAAAGGATGAGGGTGATGAGGATAGTGATGAGGAGGGAGACGAGGAGGGAGACACTGATAACTCTGATGATGATGGTAAGGATGACAGATAGGCCACAGAGAAAAAAGTTAACTTAAATGCATATCGGATTATTGAGACTGGGAGTAGGAAAAGGCCCTATACTTGATAGAAGGGCATGTCATTTTATTACTGTCATTTTTTTTTATGCTTGGCTAAGACATGTTAAATAAGACCTTATTTTTCTTGCTAATCATTTCATATATATGCACCCTTTATATTCACTTTCATGCTCCAAAGTATTCATTAATCTATTCTGCTTGCCCATACAATTGCATATTATACAAAAGTAGGCACAAACACTCTTTTAAGTGTGATATAGCTCACATCTTATGACTTTCAAAAGCATCATTCACCCAAACATGTCTTGTAGTCTATACTCCTCAATCGTTCCCTCCCACTGTCTTTCAAACTCATCCACACCATCAACATAGTTCTTCATTTGAGCAAATTTTGCAGCAAATTTAGCAACTTTCACTTGCTCAACACAATTTATCTGCATGTGCCATAAACACAAATGGTGCCTTACGTCTAGAAATACTTTGCTTCTTGCTGCTTTCATTGCCTTATCACTGACTGTGATCGGTGCCTTACCTCCCAGACAATCCAAAAAGCTCTTCAACAACCACACAAAGCCGCCCATACTTTGATTAGTAGTAAGAGTACACCCAAACATAGTTGTACAATAATGGTGGTATACTTTTGAAAACACAATCATTGTCAACTTATACTCATTATAGCTACACCATATAGTCCATTATTTGACTTTTCCTTATCCTCACCCTCTTCATCTCCTTAGTTTGCTCATTGTCTGCTTCGCTCAACCCTCTATCTGATGGTATATAATGCACCTCTGCAGCTTCAGCCAATATATGATTATATTTGGCATTAAACTCCTTTTCCACATACTTTTCATCTTTCCTATCATAATTCATGCAAAAATAAGCATTGTAATCACATCTACTTTTACTCCAATGCAACTAGGTAGTCCAGATACATCCCACATTGTTCCATCAACATTATCCTCTTCTGTCACTGAAGCATTCATCTCCAATGACATATTGAATGCCTCCATCACTATGTTAACAATAATGTGATTCCACATTACCAAGTTACATTACGAAAAAAAATTTCAGTAATGATAAAAGTAACATCTTTCTTAAATAGAGTCATGTACATCACTTTCATGGAATGTTAAATCATTTTTCTAGAATAGCATAGAATATGTATCGCTTTTATTAGCTTGCATAGTGTTTATAGTTAAGCTTTTGCACTCTTTTACTCAACACTTTTATTTATAACTTATCACTTTTTTGGATGTATTCATAGCTTTATCACAAATGCTTTTCCCACACGTTTCTTATTTCAAACAAAAGCAATTTAATACAAATGAAAAGCATTTTGGTGCAATCAAATGGCATTCATTTCTTGACAAAAGCGTTATTTTCCCCAAATTAGTGATGAACAATGTTTTCAACATGTTCCCTTTTTTCAACCTTAAAATTTTAAACACTTATAAGCCAAACATCAAACTATTGACCTCTATAATTCTTTCTTTGCTCCTGTTTTCAAATACCTTCTTCTAATCATAATCACATCTCCCAACACAATGCTAGAACGATCTTCTTCACATCCACAAGAACCAAACAATGTTTCTCCATTTCTTTCTAACTAAACATAAAATGTTCATCCATTGAAACATACATCCCCCAAACCTCTATTTCATTGCCTACTAACATTAACCCTAACCATTTCTCGATTAACTCCATCCCCCACTTAACCATTTGGGTAAGTTAATTACTTCAACAACACCAACTGTAGTCATATCAGTTTAATAGATAATCCTTAAATTCTTTTTACATACAACTATTACATTTATTACTAATGCCCATATTTGTTACCCTCTAACCATTTTTAATTTCTACTTATATTTTACAATTTTTCCACTTGTTTTTATCCCATTTTCTTTTCAATTCCTTGTTATGCTATATTTTTTAAGTAATTTACCATGTCCTTTTAATTGCCTTTAATTTTTACTATGAAGAAGCAAGATTTACACTTTTTCTCATAGCTCTGTAAACAATTAAATTTTACATTTTTTTGAAAGTGCCTTAATTGCATGTAAGTTAAGTTATGTGACTCATCTGATGCTTCTTTATGATTTGAGAACCTAATGTGTCGTTGGCCCATTTTTTATGCCACCACCATAAGTTATAGAACTTTTGGTACTACAGTAGCATACAAATTTTCCCCTTCTCTAGCCATTTTTGGCCATTGAAGGGAAAATTGAATTTAACATGTTAAACTAGAAACTTAACATGAAAACTGGAGCATTTTCTACACACAAAAACATGACAACGGTCATATATTTTTAAGGAGGCTTTCGAGGAGTTTCCAATAGAGGTCGAACGGTCTTCTAGCTTCCAAAAGAGTATAAATACACCAAGAAGCAATTTGGAAATGACTCTTGGCCATTAGAAGTAAGAATCTATCAAATTGATCAAACCAAGTGTGCTCAATTTGAGATTTTTTAAGAGAGATTGTGCTTTTACTTGTATATTTAGCAAGAGTGATATTTTTTGAGCTTATCACCCTATAAACACCATTTGATGAGATTGAGTTTGTGAGGTTTCTAGTTAGTCTTTAGGAAAATTAATGAGAAAAATGGTGTTTGTAAAGTTTTTAGTTAGCCTTTAGAAATGCTAGTGAGTGTTGGTGGTAAACAAAACTACCAAAGAGTGTGTGCTCTTATGTATTCTTGATATTTATAGTGGAGAAAAAGGCTCTCATGTGGTGAATGTGAGGAGAGAAGTAGACTTTCAAGAGGGGAGACCAAACCTCTGTAAGAAATCTTTATGTGCAAACTTCTCTCTTTCTACTTGCTTGATCATTACTTGGTGATCTGTCTTCCTTTATTGGTTTATGTTGTTTGCTTTTAAAATCCCTTTGAAGCAAGCTTTCAAAGCAAAATTTAGGATTATTGTGGTAGTCATTTTCTTGTTAGAATAGGTTTATTTGAGCTCCTTAAATTGTATTTTGGTTTAAAAGATTAAAAACTCATTTTTAGTAATTTTTTAAATTCAACCAATTCACCCCCCTCTTCGTTGCTTTTGAGCCAACAAATTTATTTATGGAACTTTAGTTGGCAAGTGTTAATGTTTAGTGCGGCAATGAAGTTGGTTTTTCATGGTTTGATATTGTGCTATATGGAATTTTAATAATCCATGTATGAAAGTGTAAAAGCAGTGTAACTAACCGATTAATTTAAAAGGTCTAGTATGTGACAAAACGTATAATACTATAGTATCTCTCTGGAATTTTTAAATGATGTTGTAGAATGAACAAATAATGTTTTGAACATTGTGTACGAAACTGGTCTAAATTAGTACTGTTGTGTGTTTTATTTTTATTAAATTGTGAAGGAATTGTTTAGAGCTAAATGCATTTGTTGAACAAATAATTTCAGGGTCGTCTAGTGACATGAAGCCAAGGTGATCCAAGCATGGCCATTATCAGAATCATTCCTCAATTTTTAGCCCATTCTTGAGTCAGGCCCTCTCCTTTTCGAGTTATGAAGCTTTTTGTAGTGATGTCAAAAAAATTTGTTGGTCAACATTCACTATACTTCTACTGTGAAGTTAAGGATTGTAAGCTTGAATTACTGTATGCCTAGCAACTTGTAAGAACTCACTGGTTAGGGATGTAGTTTTTTTATAAATCAGTTCCTTTTCTATATATTTGGTCTATCATCTATCTCTTATCAACAACCAAGTTCGTTAACGAGGTAAATACTAGACGAGGCCCATTCACCCAAATTGACGTCCAATCTATCATTAATGCATCGGAGATGGTAAGTTGTCTTAGTAATGTGCTGTCTTTTAATGGAGCAATCGAAGCAATGCATGGGGAATGTGAAGGCATGTTTCTAGGGAAAGAGGAAAGGATGGATCGCAGTGCCAGAAAGAGGGGAGTTGTATTTAGGAGGCAAAGGGATTTTAGGGAAAGAGGAAATTAAGGTTAATGAGCCTTTTAATTGTGCTATTGGGTCTAAGGTTGGTGGGCCTTCTAATCTTGATGGGCTTGCTAAGAGTGTGAGCAACTCAAGAGGGATGGATTTATGTGTCAATAATATTGGACATAAAGCCTCCAATCTTAATGAAGGGCAATTATATGGATGCGAAAAAATGTGCACTAAGTATTTTGGAGAATTTTGACAAAGTAAAAGTTTAAAGGAGAGGCATAAAAAGTTGGACTTCAAGTCAAAAGGTTCTGGTTTGAAATGCAAGCTGAAAAGATTGGAAGGAGAGATTAATTCATCGAAAAAGAACTATGAGATCCGACTTGTTTTTTACTTTCCTCCATTATAAGGTTTTCTCATTGGTTCTAAGCTTTGGTTTTGGGTTGGGTAATTTGATTGGGTTCTTGCTTAATATTTGGCTTAGGTTGTCTGGTTGTTGGCTTCTAATTTTTGTGCTATTTTCTTTAGAATTTTTTATTGTTGGGCTCCTTACATACTAGGGTATTTCTATCATCATCTTTCTCTTTAAGATGATGTATGTTTCTATTATTTCTTCACTTACTTTTAATAATTTTTTTTATTAATGATAAAAAAAAATCAACCATATTTAGCATTTTTTTTGCTAGGCAAAATATTTGGAAATTCAAACCCGAGTCATACTTGGGTTAATGTCTTTCAAGGCCAGTTGAGCTCGTTAGCTGTAACTAAATTTATTACCATTCAATTAGACTTATAGATTGTAATTTTTCACTTTAATAGGCTTTTTATTTTATGAAAAATTATAGCAAATAGGCCTTGAATTTTTAGTAGAATAAATCAAGCCCTTTAGCACAATATTTTATCAATTTAATAATCTTATAACTTGAATAAAATATATTTTTTAAATATTAAATTTGAATCACAATTAAACCTTTAGTTTTACGTTATGGAAAATTTTCCTTAGTTGTCTTTAAATAATAAGTTACTTTATTCTTTTGAAAAGAACCAAATTTGATGTTGAGTATTTAATTTGCATTAGTACCATAAAAATAAAATATCTAGTTGCATTGTGGGAAATTTATTGAACTTTTAGTTTACTTTTATGAGTGAATTTCCTAACCTTCCACTATATTCAAATTTTGAAACAAAGATGACCTTAAATTTAAATAGCTATCAAATAGATCATTTAATAGAAAGACTTTATCAAATTAATTACTTTTAAATTTGGTTACTATTACCCTCAGATTAGAAGGTTTGAAATTATTGAAAATAACTACCTGAAATATTAGATTTTTCACATATAAGATTTAACATTTTTTTATAAGACTTTAAAACTTGAATTTTATGAAAAATGAAATTCTACCAAGTACCAATTATGATTTTCAATAAATTGTAAAAATAAAGTTGAATCTTATGAATTGTATCAAATTGGAAGTAACTTTTGTGTGAATATCATATTTTATGGTAGAAGCTAATAGCATGGAAGAAGTCTAAGAGGTATTCAGAAAGAAGTTACAAATAAATTTATTTTTTAGAAATTTTTTATTTTTAGAACTTTCAAATAAAGCAATATGAAGTTGTGGTAAAAATTTTGATTGTGGCATGGTTTAAAAATAATAAGGGAAAAAGTTTGACAGTAGATAGGATTAAAAGTTATAATTAAATGGCATATTAAAAATTAAAATCCTTCAATATTCAAGATTTGTGTGGGGTAAATTATGCAATCAATCCATAATATTTTCATCATTATTTTGTTTTCATCCCGAACTTTTGACCATTCTCTATTCATTCTAAATTCATTAAAAATATTTCAGTTTGGTTCGCACAAAAAGTATTTTCTTAAACCAACAAAACTATTACATGAGTGTGTAGATGGTGCACAATTAATATTTCATTTATTGGAAAAAATAAGATAGTGTAAATTTTTGTTAATTGTAAAAAAAAAGTATTAGCCAATCCAAAATCTTTCTTGGACATGAATTACTAGAAAATTTTAAATAATTTTAAAAATTTGATATTATATAGTTACTTGGAGTTAAAAGGTTGTTTCCAATTGAGGACTAATGTGAAATATATAAAATTTTAAAACAAAAAGAAAATATTTAATATGGTAACGATGATAAAGAAGCATAAGTTAAAGGTTAGGTAGTATATATATATATTCACAAAAATGTTATCCTATTCTTTATGTTACCAAATTTTCCTTTTTAACTTAAATAAAATATAGTACTATATATTATTTCAACTAAAAAATAATGGTACATTTAACAGTAGTTTGTGTTTTTATATCTATTATGTAATAATTTTTTAGTATATGTTTATGTTTATGGTGCTTTTTCTTTGATAAATTTGTTGAAAATTTTTAAATTTTCTAGATATAGTATTTGATTTTTTTTATTTAATTAATAGAATTTTAACATATTTATAATATTTCAAATGTCAAAAAAAAAATTCATACCAATTACATACACTCTATTTACGTTCGAAGAACGTTTTAAATGACTAGTATGTATATAAGTTTATAAATATACATTTGTGTGTACCAAAATAAAAATACGTATCTATACATTTAACTGCCAACAAACAAAAGTCGCACCAAATAACTACTTTTTGTGGCCCCTCTCATTTAAACCCAGCAAGATAAATAGTTGTTGCGTTGCACCAAGAACTATGTCGCTACCTTGTGCATGCTCTTTCCAGCTATCTTCAAGATGGTGTTGTTAGCTATTGGCGGAACCAGAATTTTTGGTTCTAGGGGGCGAGCCCGAAGGAGATTCGACCAAATCCGGAGGAAAGGGACGGCATCGAGGTGGGGTAAAGTTGGAGATTGGGACTAATTCGTATTAATTCAAATATTAAGGTGAAAAATCGACAAGGTGAAAAATTTGGAGGACTAATAGTGCATTTACGCCATGTTAGAATATCTGTTTAAGGCTAGAGGAACAATTACTCATTTGGTCACTGTTTTCTTGAGTGCCTGCCTCCCTACCCCCCCATCTTCATATTCTTCCATTATTTCTGGGGGGTAAAAATGCATTTCAAGTCCCTAATTTCTCTTGAATTAACCAATTAAATACCTATATTTAAATTTTTTCAAAATTTTGGGGGGGCGGCGGCACCCCCCTGCCCCTTAATAGGTCCGCCCCAATCGTTGCATTGTTCTTTTTCTTTCTTTATTCTTACAAAAACAAGAACTGGCCCAACTGGCCGGTCGTCGGAATGATGCCGTCGGTGGCTCTCACCATGCACCGCCAGCATGCCGCGTTGGTCGAGTTTCTCGAGGCCAACAGAGGTGCAGTTCTGCTTCCGTTAGGATGGTTCTCTAACACGGACATTTGTATCACCGCGGATCCTGACGACATCCGGCATGTAATGCAGACGAATGCAGAGGGGTACATCAAGGGGGACCATTGGAGGCAGCGGTTAGATGTGTTCGGAAAGAGCTACTTCAATATGGATTCGGATCACACGAGGTTGCAGAGGATTGGAGTCCGGAGCTTTCTGGCCCACCCGCAGTTCCACCGGCTCTTGGGGGAAACGTTTCGAGGAAGCGTCAGCAGGTTAGCGACGACTTTGAAGGACGCGTCGGAACGAGGGGGAGCTATAGACCTGAAAGATTGTCTGCAGAAACAAATGTTTCACACTACGTGTGGAGCGTTTGCGGGCTGCGAGCTGCTCGGCCGGTCTCACGAAAAACGCTTCTTCAAAGCCATTTCCGATTCGTTTGAGGCCATAATGTTTCGATATGTTCTTCCTCCTTGGTTCTGGAGAACGCTGAAACGGCTGGGGATGTGGAAGGAGAGAAACCTGAGCGAGGCTTGGGACACTCTGAACGAGATTGCCGCAGATTTAATTTCCGAAAAGACGAGACAGATCAGGAATGGGGCGTCAGATGAAGCTGATTTTAGTCTCCTAAAGCTTTACATGACCCGACACAAATTCTTCGAGAGTTTCCCCAAGGAAGAAAGTGCGTTGAGAGAGAACTTTTACAGCGTGTTGTTCGCGGCAGAAGACACAACGACCACAACCCTCATCTGGTTCTTCTGGCTGCTGGGGAACCATCCGTCCGTCGAGGCCAAGATCGTCCAAGAACTGAAGATGTGTTGGCCTAAAAGTGGGACGTCGGTGTTGGAGTTCAGCGCGGAGGAGTTGAGAAAGATGGTTTATCTCCACGCAACGTTATGCGAGACACTGAGATTATATCCCCCGGTGGCTTTCGAGTCCCGAATAGCATTGCGTGCCGATACGCTCCCGAGCGGCTACCGGATCGGCGGAAGGACAAAGCAAGTTGCTCTGGCAATGTACGCGATCGGGAGGATGAAGCGTGTCTGGGGGGAGGATTGCCAAGAGTTCAAGCGGGAGAGGTGGATCACCATTGAAGGTGGGATTAAGTACGAACCCCCAGATAAGTTCTTTGCATTTAACGCTGGCCAAAGGATGTGTCCTGGTAAGGACATTGCCTTCAATTTGATGAAGGCCGCTATTGGAAATATTCTCTATAACTATCGAGTGAAAATAGAGCCAGACCAACCGGTAAGTCTCAAGAACAACATCCTTCATAAAATGAACAACTCTTTGATGGCTAGGATTGAGAAAAGATCTTAATTTGTGGAATTAAGGATATCCCTTTAAAAATAATAAAGTGCCAAGAAAGTGGACAATGTAGTGAAATCTTCTAGAAGTCATTTGTATGGTTTTCTGTACTATTCAAGAATCGAACTTGCATGATATTAAATAGGGTGCAATTATAATCGAAGCTTGTCAAATCCTTTTGGGATGCTCTAGTTGTCGCTTTTTTGGATGCATTAATGCCATCTCCTCTATGCATTGAATTGACATAATTCAAACTTCAGATGTCACTATAACAAAAAGAAAATAAAAAACGAAAGCGACTGGGAGAAAGGTACGTCTGCTGGGTTGCGAGAAAAGAAATCAGTGCACAATATGTGCAGCTTAATTGGCATTGTCATGTGGCTAAAATATATGGGAATTGAAACACGATTACACGGAGGTTAAAATACGGTGGGCCGGTTAAAGTGGTAGTTGGGTAACCACAAAAGTTAGTTGTCAAATTTATAGATAAATTTGTGGTTCTTTTGTTTTTCAAAAAATATAAATTGAAAGAAATAGACGTGGTAATTCTTATTGCCAATAATAATAACAATAAGAACTGTAAAATTTACTGTTAACTGTTTGCTAATATTAAACAATTTTTGTGATTTTTTTTTTATTCAATTCAAGATATACTCCATATCACAAACATGAAGGTTCCACCAAAAGAGTAGTAGTGTTAGTATTGGGTAAAATCCACCGTAAGTCCCTTAACTTATTTTTTTGTCCTAAACTAGTACTGCAGCTTAAAGTTGTCATATCGAAGTCCCTTATCTCATATTTCACGTTCAATCAAGTCTTTTCCATCAATTAGATTGTTAAATCAAACAGAAATTACTGACGTCGCATTAATTAACATTAAAGAAGTGTAAAATAACACTTTTGATCCTTTTACTTTGACTCTAAATGATTTTAAGCCTTAAACTTATATCTTTTACCACAATGACCAATGAACCTCCTGCCCCATCCACGGTTGCCAAACCACCACCCACCTCATCGTCCATCCTTCATTGTCTGGTGATCTCCATTGCTCTAGACATCCCCAGGCGATGCGATTCCTAGGCAACATAATCCCAGGCGACGTGATTCCCAAGCAACGCGATCATAGGCGATGTGATTCCAAGGTAGCGTAATCCCAAGCGGTGCAATTCCCAGGCAGTGCGATTCTTAGGCGGCCTAATCTCACCAATATTTGATTTTGTTTTCACACATCCTTGTGATCCGATGGCGATTTGGTGGCGACGATGATGGAGATTTCACGGCAAATCGGAGGTAAATCAAGGCAAATCAATGACAAGTTGCGACGATCGATGAAAGCGATGAGGGAGAAGAGCAAAAGGTGGACGACGGGTTGGTGACAAATGAGGAGATGGGTGTTGCCATCACTCGATATCGTGGAGTGGGGATTGAGGGTTTGAAGAAGACGGTATAAACAGTAGATGCCTAAGTTTAGAGGTTAAACTTATTAATTGAAAAAAATTAGGAACCATATTTTTTATGTTACATTTCTTTTAGTATTAAATAATGTCATGTCAGCATTTTTCATCCAACTTAATGGTCTAATTGACGGAAAGGACTTGATTGAACACGTAATATGAGATAAAGGACTTCGATAGGACAATCTTAAGTTAGGGTACCAATTTGGGACAAAAAAAATAAGTTAAAGGAGATACTGTGGATTTTATACTATTAGTATTACTAATAGTAGTAGTAGTAGTAATGATAATAATAACAAAAACAACAACTAATATTAAAAAACATACATTTGCCAACGACCAAATTTTTAACGGCCAAGCTATTGAAAATTTCCAACACGATGAGTTGTTGGAAATGGGGAGATGATTTTCTAATAGCCTAGCCGTTGGAAATTTCCAATGCATAAGTTTCTAACAGCCTAGTCGTTGGAAAAGGGGCCTATTCAATCAATATAATTTTACAATTTTAGAAAGTATTGTATAATTTAAATTTTTTTTTTACAAACAACAACAACAACAGCAACAATAATAATATATGATGTATATAATAATAATATGTTTTGATATTATCATAAATATCATATATATATTAATGTATCATATATGTATGCATAATAGAATGTTTCTTCTATATTATAATATACGGTAATATATAATGTATCATAATATAATATATCATTTGTAGCACATGTTTATATATATATATATATATATATATATATACACACACACACATATAAGTGCCTATTGGGCCAACCTAGCCCAAATCTGACCTAACCTAACCCTAAATATATAAACCCTCGTAAGTCCTATTGGGCCAAAGCCGTTGGTAAATCACCAACTACCGAACGTATTGACAACTACCAACGGCCAAGAACATTGGTAAATTACCAACGGTTAAATATGTTGGTAGAAACCAACGGTTTTAGCTATTGGTAAAAAATTAAACCTCTGCTACTAATGGCTGATTTTGGACTGTTGATAATTATTAATGGCTCTGTTACCAACACGCAAACATTAGAAATTACCAATGGTTCAATATTTGACTGTTAGTAAAATAATTTCTAACGCATTGATTACCAACAGCTTTGCATTGATAATTTTAAATTTTCCAATGCGTAGTTATTGGTAACAGCCATTGGAAAATCACCTAATTTCAGTATTGGACAACAATAAGAACACGTAACAATATTGAGTTACTATATATATATATATATATATATATATATATATATATATAATACCTGTTAAGTGCATATAAGGATGACAATTGAGTGAGTTGAGTCAAGTGTTGGTGAGACCATTTAGGTTTGGGTTCATCCAGTTAGCATGAAATTTAGTCCGAGTTGCCTTCAGGTCAAGATATTTCAATTTGGATTAATTTTGGGTTAAGTAATTTTCAGGTTCAGCTTTATTTGAGTTTAGGTTTAATACATGTTAGATCAATTTCGTCCTCATATATCTCAAGTTGAGTTATTTAGGTAGACCCATCGAGTTTACTTGGGTTACCAGTATATAGGTTGAAATGACTAAATCAATTTGATTTTTTTGTTCAATTTCTGGTAAAATTTAAATTAAAGATTCGATTTTTTGTGCAATTTAATTTACGTTAATTTTTCATTAATTAGTATGTTTAATTAAAAATTTATAAATGTTTTCTTAATTATATTTTAGTACATATTTAGATTTTTTAACATTAGTAGTCACACTTTATAATATTTGATTATTTTTTTAAAACCTAGACCCCTCCCCAAGCTATCACTGCACCAACCACCCAGACCTTCACCCAACTATTACTTAGACACACGCACTGCGACAATTTGGCTGTACTCCCATTTGGATGAATTTGCTACGATTTCCAATTTTTGCTATAAAATACAACTCCGGTTCACTATTAGCGACTAAGCTAAAAGGCTTCAAAAAGTTTGGTTGAAAGTGCAAGGATTTGTAAAGTTTAGGGACCCATATTGTAATTATTATGGGTGACTAAAATAAAATTTCCAAACTTACAGACCCTTTTTGAACTATACTTAAAAGTCCAGGAACTATTCTTGTTGTTTTTTAAGAACCCAATATGGGTCTTATAATATGAAAGTCACTAACTATACAACTTATTAAATATGAAATTCATCGAAGTTACTAGGTTTGAAAACTCTCAAATATGAGACTTTCTAAATATAAAAGATCTTAAAAGAAGAAAGTTAAAGTTTAAGGTGAAGATTATGATTAAGTGTTAAGGTTTAGGGTTTATGATTTTGAGTCTAGGGTTCTACGGTTATTGGGTTAGGAGTGAAGTTTTAGGGTTAATTTTACGGTTTAGCAATAGAGTTAGAGTTTTGGGTAGGGTAGAATTTAGGGTAAAATCCAAATTTGGTCCCTTAACTTTTACGTTTGTCCTAAACGGGTCCCTTAACTATTGAAGTGACTATTACGGTCCCCTAACTATCAAATCGAGTTCAATGTTAGTCCCTCCAGTCATTTTGGCCGTTATCCAGGACGGAAAATGCGTACTTGGCAATTTGAGACACGGTGGATTGGCAATTTGAGACACGGTGGATTGGCGAACTGCCTCCACTCTCACTCCCTGGTTTTTCGAGAGCTTCGTTCGTCGCTCTGCTACTGCTCTGGTAACTGTTAACCGTAGCGATAAGGCGAAGGAAATCGGCGGTTGTTTTGGTGGTTGGGGTGGCAGAAATACGATGAAGGAGAAGGCGAAGGCGAAGATGAAGGCAAAACTCCGATTGACGGAGTGGAGACTCCGGAAAGGGGACGAAGGGGACTGGCACTACCGTAAGTTTTGTACTTAATAAATTATAGGTTTGTTTTCTGTTGTATTGTGCATTTATCAGTTGTTGAAAATGCATAAAAAAGGGTAGGTGTGTGTTGTAGTAAGGCAGTGTGTCAATTGTTGAGGGGGGACCAGTGGACCAAGGGTCCATTGGAAGAACAATGTGGGTTAGTGTTGGGTATTTAATTCGAGTATTTTTAGTGTGTTTATTTATTCTTTCCTTTGTTATCATGTAGTTCCTAATGACACTTGGTTTACAATCCAAATGCATCATGGGGGTTACTTTGCCAATCTGCCATGGAAGACATATATGGAAGGTTTGGTGGATCATTTTGATGCCTGTAACATGGACAAGATTAGTATGGTTGACATTGATCAAATGGTGGAGGAGTTGGGATACAGTGGATTCATGAACTACTATTGGACTATTCCTTTTCACACAATGTCATTGGAGGATATACTAAGGGAGTTGAAAACAGACAAGGACGTGATGGACATGGTTTATACCAATCTCCCACACGAGCACAAGATGGTGGTTTACATTGAAAAAATGACTCCTGAGGAAATGGCAAAACAGGAGTTAGCGTATGTGGAGAACATTAAGGCTACATTAACACCACCAAAGGCTACGATTACTGAGATTGAGCCGGAAGATGGTTCTGATGAGGCATGTAGGAAGGTAGTAGGTGGAGTAAGTGGTGGCAAGGCACCTATAAGAAAAAGTATGGCAGTTAGGAGACTTCTTATCTCTGGTTGTGAGGTTTCATCACCAAGCATGACAGAACAAATGATAGATGAAGGAAGGCACCTAAAGGAGGCTGAACCTGTTAGGGAGGATGAGCATCAGGGAGTTGGGGAGACAATGCATAACTTAGATGCAAACAGAGAAGAGTCTGTGTGTATGGGGGAGAGGTTGTCTCCAGAAGTTGCTGATGTAGTGGAGTTAGGCAGAGAAGAAGAAAATGAGAAGGATTTTGGGGAGCAAGATGGATCAGAGTCTGAATCTGATAACAGTGATGATGAGGACTATAGGGCACCTCCTGAGACAGAGAGTGGGAGTTGTGACACAGAGTTCGATGAGACGGATAATGAAATTGAGAATGATGATGATGGGATAAATGTTGAAGTGCAAGTTGATACTGGGGTAGAGCAGATGATGAAGGGTAATGTTCCTACTCAAAACAGTCAACAAGAGGCAGCTCCAACCCAAAACAAACAACAAGAGGCAGGTCCTGCTGTAGGCAGTATTGGAAGGGTTATGGGGTATAATTTTAAAGAGGTTCAAAGTGAATCTGAGGATTCAGATGGTGAGTTGCTTAGTGTACACGAGTCCAGTGATGATGAAGGTGAGAGGGTCCCTGTATTCAACCCCAGAACAGATATGAGAGACCCTAAGTTCAAGGTAAAAATGGTTTTCCCCTCCTTTGATGTGTTCAAGAAAGCTGTGAGAGCATACTCTGTTGTACAGAGACAGCCTGTTGATTTCAAGAAGAATGATAAGAGAAGAGTAAGAGTAGTGTGCAAGGCAGGTTGCCCTTGGCTATTGGTTGCTGGAAAATACAAAGATGGACCTAGAGCACAGATAAGAAGGTTTGAGGACAGGCATACATGTGCAAGGCAGGTTACCAATAAGTTTGCAAACTATAAGTGGATAGCAGAGGAATATCAGGAGGTTATTAGATCAAACCCTGAACTACCCTTGGCTGCCCTTGTTGACCTAATCAGAAGGGACCACAACATAAAAATTCATAGGTCTAAGGTTGGGGGAGGGAAAACTTTAGCATTAATGATGCTTAAGGGTGATGAGGCTGAGCAATATGCCAAGCTTGCAGACTATGGTGGAGAATTAAGGGCAAGGAATCCTGGAACACAGTTTCTATTGGGGTTGGAGAATTTACTGTTTAAGAGGGTTTTCATCTGCATGGCTGCATGTAAGAAAGGTTTTCTTAGTGGGGGCAGGCCCATCATAAGTTTAGATGGGTGTTTTCTAAAAGGGAGATATGGAGGCCAATTACTTGCAGCAGTGGGAATAGATGCCAATGACTGCATATGGCCGATTGCCTATGCAGTTGTTGAGGTTGAATCATATGACTATTGGGCTTGGTTTTTGGTACATTTAGCAGAAGAACTTGGTATTGTTGAGTCCAAGTTCTGGACATTTATGTCAGACAGACAAAAGGTAGGTTGTTTACCTTATTTTGTACTATTAACATTTTAATTAGTGTTACTAATGATGCTTTGATGATACAGGGTTTAATACCAGCAGTTCAGAACTTGTTCCCAGATGCTGAGTATAGATTTTGCGTCAGACATTTGTACACAAACTTCAAATGTTGCTTTCCAGGAGTGGGGTTAAGAAACTATGTTTGGCAAGCAGCAAGGAGCTCATATGAAGGGGAATTCAAGAAGAACATGGAGGTAATTAAGGGTCTTGATGCAAATGCATGGGCATGGTTGAATGGTATACCCCCTGAACATTGGACTAGGTCTTCTTTTAGGGAGTTCTCTAAATGTGATATCCTCTTGAACAATTTGTGTGAATGCTTCAACAGATTCATCCTTGACGCTAGGGATAAACCTATTTTGACCATGTTAGAAGTAATTAGATGTAAGATCATGGTTAGAATAGCTAGGAAAAGATCTGCTGAGGCAAAGTGGACTGGTAAATTATGTCCTAAGATTACAAAGAAACTGAACAAGAATATAGATAACTCTAGGAACTGTTGGGCAATGGAGTCAGGGGGGACAAGCTTTCAAATAACAACTCCTATGTCACAGCATGTAGTTGACATAGAGCAGAGGACATGCAGTTGTAGGAAGTGGCAGATCACTGGAATTCCATGCAACCATGCATGCTCTGCCCTTGCCCTAAACCATAGCAACTTTGAGGAATATGTTGACCAATGTTATTGGACTGAAACACACAAGGAAATGTATGCCAATGTAATAAACCCAATTAGGAGTGTAGAGCAATGGGAGGACATGAAACATAATCCCATTAAACCTCCAAACAATGGGCTGGTCAGTAGAGGAAGGAGTAAGATGAAGAGAAGAAGAGAACCTGGTGAGCCTGAAAGTAATTCAAAAATGAAGAAAACAGGAGTTATCATTCACTGTTCTATATGCAAGCAAAAAGGGCATAATAAAAGCACTTGCAAATCAAAGCCAACTTCAGCCGGAAGTGCAAGTTCAGCAAAGAAAACAAGAAAAAGAGGAGGACAGCCATCACAGAGGCAGCAGCCATCACAGATGAAGCAAAATGTAAGTATTAAAGAGATTAGTATACAATATGCTACAATCAGATATTTATTTACACTAACTTTTGGCCAACATGGACAGGTCCCTACATCTGAACAGACATCACTTTCACAACAAGCTTCTGCTTTTGTTGCAAGACAATCTCAGAGGTCTATGAATGTAGAAGATGCTGGATCACAAGGTAGTGCTAGCAGAGGGGGAAGGAGTCATGCAAGTGGCAGGGGGCACTCATTTTCAAGAGGAGGGATTAACACAAGTTTGATGTAGGCAACTGGCAGGAGTAAAAGCCAAAGTTGATGTTTTTTGTGCAGTTTTTTGTAATTGGATGTATGCTTTTGGATGTTGGATGTTGGCTATTTTTTGTGGATCTTTGAAATACTCTTCATGGACAATGGATGTATAGACATGATGACACTTTTGACCTAAAATAGACAATGGAACAGAAGTTGCAAAATAGACCTTTGTTATACTCTGTAGTTGTGTTTCTCAAACTATACTAACTTCCAAATGACACAAAGTTCTTTTCATTACATTCGATTAAGTACACAATTGAGGTGATTCTACCTCTGTCATACCCCAAAGGCAACCTAATATCTACCCTTCATCCAATATAAACCTCACACACCTACAACAACCATTACTACCCCCAACCCTCCCTATTTCCTCGCCATACATCGCACCCAACAACCATAACACCCCATTTCCTCAAATTGATGCCCACCCATCTCCTACCCACCTACACGTACAGGTACCAAATGAACAATACCCAAGAGACTAGCAACATCGCCAACATTCTTCTATTCCTTCCTCTCAGTTTCCTTACTTCAACTTCTTTCAATTGCACTGCAACCTTGCTTTTCTGCTTTTTCCAACGCATTCGCTTCATCTCTGTCTCCACTTCATCTACTCTAGCCATGCTTTTCTTCATTTCTGTCTCAGCTTCATCCACTCTTCTCAGCAAGCCCCTTATCACAACTTTACAATGTCCAGGCGTCGGGTCATCATACCACTGTTTAAATCGACAGTACCGAGTGCCCTGTCTCTCAACCAAATTAACAACTAGTCAGAAACAACTGAAGAAAACCTCAGCCAAGCATGCCTGAAGGAAAACGAAACTAAAAAAGCAAATCTACCCCATAATTTCGGCAGCCATAGAACCTCCTTCTAGCATTTTGGTCGGTCCACGCCATCTTCAACTCTGCAGGCAAGCCATAGTAACAGTGTGGGATCCCGTTGTCGTTGTCCACCCTCGCCATGTCTGCAGGCAAGTCTTCTTAAATTTCTCTTTACTGATTCCTCTATTTCCCCTTTCTCTCTTCCCCTATTTCTTTCCCGCCACTGGTAAATCTCTTCCCGCCCTGCCCACCTCGCCTTCGTCAGCTGAACGATGCCACCGTGGTATTCTGGGTCAGCTAGACGATGCCACGGTGGTATTCTGTGCCAGCTACATGATGCCACCATGGTATTGTGGGACTAGCAAAAGCCACGTACGCATTTTCCGTCCTGGATAACGGCCAAAATGACTGGAGGGACTAACATTGAACTCGATTTGATAGTTAGGGGACCGTAATAGTCACTTCAATAGTTAAGGGACCCGTTTAGGACAAACGTAAAAGTTAAGGGACCAAATTTGGATTTTACCCGTAGAATTTATGATAACAGTCGGGGAAGGACAAAGCAAGTTGTTCCGGCAATACGCGATCGGCCGCGGGATGAAGCATGTTTTGGGGAATGGATTGCCAGGAGTTTAAGCCGGAGAGGTAGATCAACATTGAAGGTGGGATTAAATACGAACCCCCACATAAGTTCTTTGCATTTAATGCTGGCCAAAGGATGTGCCCTGGTAAGGATATTGCCTTCAATTTGATGAAGGCAGGTATAGAGAATATTTCTATAACTATCGAGTGAAGATAGAGCCAGACCAACCGGTAAGTCTCAAGAACAGCATCCTTCATCAAATGAACAACTCTTTGATGATGGCCAGGATTGAGAATTTGTCGAATTAGAATAATATGTACCTTCACTTTAGTACATTCTATTACAGATAAAATACCAAGGAAGTGCCTAATGTAGTACAATGTGGTAAGTTATTGGTCACCTCATTAGCTTATGGTTTTATGTACTATTCAACAATCGAACTTGTATGATATTAAATAGGGTCCAATATAATTATAATCGAAGCTTGCCAAATCCTTTTGGGATGCTCTAATTGTCGCTCTTTTGGGAATGCCATCTCCACCATGCATTGAATTGACATAATTCAAACGTCAGATATCACTATAAGAAAAAAGAAAAAAAAAAAGAAAGCGACTAGGGGAAGGTAGGTCTGTTGGGTTGCGAGAAAAGAAATCGGTGCACAATGTGTGTAGCTTAATTGGCGTTGTCATGTGGTTCATTTTTTTATAAAAATATAAATTGACAAAAATAGACGTGATTATTATTATTATTGCCAAAAACAATACCAATGAGAAAAATAGTAATACTAAGTAAAAGATATACTGTTAACTGTGTTTACTTCTCTTTTTTTAGGCAAAGGCAAAACTGTGTTTACTTATTGCTAACATTAAACATTTTTTTGACAAAAATAAAAAATTTTTATTAAATTCAAGATATACTCCATATCACAAAAATAACAACAAAAAATTTACGTGTATTTGGGTTGGAAAAAATGAGTTAATTCAAAAAACAGGCGGGCAAAAAAATGTCGCCGGGTAAGGGGGCCAAGGTCGGGTCAAATAGTGTCGGTTATGAATATGGGGCTGATTGGGGCTGGTATTTACAATGTTGCCTCTCAGTAAAACGTAACAAATCCTTATCGTCTTCCAGCAGAGTTGCGGACCTCTCGGTCGCCAGTCGTCTTCCCCAAACCTCTCTACTCTTCCGCCTCCACCACAGCCCTGCCGTTTTCCCAGTGTGTCGGACCTGCGAACTGCTCATAGATCCAGTTCGATTGTTCATCGTGTCTCCCTCTTCGAGTTACAATCTTCCATTGTCATCTCTGGAGATCGCGAGTCACTCCCCCCTGCTCAACCCGAAGCGAAGTAAGTATAAACTTACAACAAGACGCTTTCTTATGCTCTCTCTCATCTTTATTCCTCTCCTATTTTGATTAAGTTTCCAATAATCACCGATTCCCATACGCTTCTGATCTGCAGCTCTGCCTTTGGTTCACTAATTTCCCCCGGAATCAAACGGAACCAGTCGGCTGCTATTTTCTTCCTCTCCGTGCTCCTATCTATAAGTCTTTTGTTTCCTTACTGTTACCTTAAGTGGGATGCCGATTGGATTGTCTATTTATGTGAATGCCACTTACTTGAATCAATTATGGCTGAAATTGGATCCAAATGGCTTTCTGTGTTAGTTAGCATCAGAAATTACTTCCCAAAAATTGGAGCTTATCAATGAGTGTTGATGTTGCTCGTATAATGGTTCTTCTCATATTTCCTTTTCTTGCGTTTTTGTTTTCCTGTTGGAGCAAGAATTTGAGCTTGTATTGTTGTTCCGTTTGCTTCACGATCTCTGGTTCATATGCTGGAAACCACTAGAAATTTCTTTTACCTGTGACGACGATATCTATCAATACTTGCTATTAGCCTACGTAGAAGAAACTGAAATTAAAAATTTTTGTTCCCCTTATCCGAATAAGCAATATGTAGTTCTTGTTTGTCGTAGTGTTTCGATTATGGGGATGATGATGTTTTCTTAATTTTGATTGAGACCTGAATGGCCGGCTATATGTCATTGGTGTACCACTGAGCAATTTAAAAATGAAACCAATTATTGGTCATTTCATTGGGAAACAAACTGGAATTTGATACATGATTTTTCATGTTCTTTTTTATAATTGATTACATCATAAGCTAGTTGTTGCCACTGCCGATCATACTTCTCACTGGACTATAATAAGGGGAAGGGGATGAGAGCTTGGCAGGCATGGAGAATTGGGAATTTGTTTGTAAAGTAGTTGTGTGGGCTTACATAAGTTCGGTTGGGGTAAATAATTCGGCGACCAATTCTTATCCAACTTCGACTCCTTGTAGTCTTGCCATGATCTTCCTTGAAAAACCTGTTTTAGTCAGACTTCAGCCTTCCTTTTGTGCCTGTGTGTTGTGTTTTGCCTTTTTTTTTCTTGTTTTTTCAAATATATTTAAAGGTAGTACTTGTATTTTGATTTTTCCTCCATATAGTATGTTCCAATTTCTTCTTTGAGTGTCCAGTGTTATATTTGAAATAGTGATTGGCATGCAACAGACCTTTGAATTTGTTTATCTTCTCAGCCCATTTCAGTTTCCTGAATATTGCACATTATCCTTTGATTGCTGACCTTGTTCTCTTCCCTTCTCAGGTCAAATTAATTTTGTTCTTGGAGGAGTCAGAGGCTCCACGAAGTTACTTCGGAAACTTCTCTCTTGCAGCTTCTATTGATCACTCATCTCCAATTCACCCAGCACTGACATTTTAGTGAGAATTCAGCTTCCCTTCTCTGCCTGTGTTTTGTGTTTTGCTGTCTGTTTCTTGAAATATATTTGAAGCTAGTACTTGTACAAGTGGTTACTTATGGTAGATATGTGTCATATCTATATTGGACATTATCCTATGTTTTCGGCCTGTTTTTGAATCAATTGTGAGAACATATTCAGGGATTTAGGATAATGTTTGATATTGCTACTGTCATAGGTATTCATGAAATAAATGAATTTCACATAAGTGTCCACGCTTCTGATTATGCTGTAAATCTGTTTATTTTACGCAGCTGTTAGTCTCATAAAAATTACTGCTGTTTAGTGAATGCTACATGGTTTATACTAATTGTTAAAGATGTGCTATTTTAGGTGGTTCACTTTTAACTCTTCGATACGGTGAGGAAGCATAATCGTGAGTAGGATCTATGTGACGTATTGTATGAAGCTGCATAACAGAGCTGTTGACTCTCCTCCCATTCACATTTCAGTGAAAGGCTACTGGGTAATTTCATAATGTTATTCATTTTTTTTCCGTTGACATTTTTTCATATCCATGAGTCATCATTGCATTATACATTCGCATGCTGCATGGTAACATCGTAGTTTGCAGAATATGTATGTTGGATGTTAAAGTGTCCGTGTTGTTTACTGTTGTTTTGATACTAGTACGCCATGTGACACACACCTATATGGGCTTCCTTGGCAGTTAAGGAGAAGGACTATAATGTTTGGCATGAATGTTCGTGCTCATGTATCAAACCCAAATGAGGTTGTTAGAGGGCTAAGGGCTGATTGGGACCCGGTTACCACTGATATTTTCTGTCGGTGGGCTGCACAAGCAGTTGACCGGAACTTAATGAAAGGTGGACATTTAACAAAAAATGGGTGGACATACATTTTTAATGGTTTCCGGAAGGAAACTGGGTTGCCGTATGCAAAGGTGCAGATTAAGAATAAGTGGAGGCTACTAAAGAATACCTACAAGGAGACAAAGAAACTTTTAGGGTCTATGACTGGCCTAGGGTGGGATTATGAGCGGGGAGCCATACTAGCAAATAAAGATTGGTGGGAGGCTCGCATTCAGGTAACTAATATACTGCTGTTCCTTTTTTATTAAGTCTCATGCTATACTGCTTGTTCTACTTCTTGCATTTTGAATAACTGGAAAGTAAAATGTCCTTCACACTTTGTAATGCAGCAAAACCCCATTGGCAGCTACACTCAGGGGTAAGCGGATTCCCAACTTGGTTGACATGGAGAGGATGTTTGCTCCCGTTTGGGATTTGTCAGGTTTTGGGTGGTCTCCACAGATGGGTTGCGATCCACGCATCCCTAACTTGAATGGGGATTCAGTGGACTCTTATGCTAAAGATGTTGGGGATACCGATACCCAAAAGCGGATCCAAGAGCTGATCCATGAAGTCCTGAATGTAGCCATGCACCGAAGAGACCTTTCACAGGGTAGGAGTGCAGGGCTCCGAAGACGGTCAGGACAGAATTTAGGTCTCTTCAATGCTGTCGGCCCTTCAGGGGAGGTTCCTCCCGTGCAGATTTCACATGAGGATCCTCGTCCTAGTCGAAAATCCAGCGAACGTAAGCGGAAGTCAGGCGAGCGAAATCAAACGGAAATGCTTTCAAAAATTAGTGACTAACTCACCACAGGCCGAAAAGATCAATGGACAGAGCTTGCTCAAGCAATGTCTGATCCAAATGACATGTGACTCGTTATGAAAGCGGTTGCAGAGTTACCAGGTGTTAGTTATGGTGATCCTTTTTGGATGGTAGCTTGTGATTTTTTCATGGAGAATGAGAAAGCCATTGGCTGCGTCATCAGTTCCAAAAAAGAGGGGGAGGGGACAGCTGAGCATGTCATGTTTGGCTGTTTTCCCCATGTGTTACAGTACTAGCTTGATCCCTATTTTCCTTCCATAATCATTAGGTTTGTTTATAGCGTAGTGTTCTTTGATGAAGTCTGAACTGATTGTTTTTTACTTTGAGCAGTTAGGATGATGCACGGCTTTAACGTTTGATCTGAGTATGTTTTTTTTTTTAAGAATGCAAGTTAGCAACCAGTGACTTCCGAACGTTTGGATTAGTTGAGATTACTGTTGTTTGTAACGAGTTAATGTTGTCACCACTCGTATGAGCCATGCACGATTCATAATGTATTTGTTCCATTTCTTTACAAGGTTCGGCCATCTGACAATTGAGTCATGTGTTGCACCCTTTTCAGGTCTATGTTCTGACGTTTGTAGCACCGAAATATTCATCCCTTCTTCTAACATTGACATATTTGGGTTATTAATCTTAGAAGAATGCGAAACATTATACATCGGCTTAAAACATTTTTAGGTAATAGAACAGTAACAGAGAATAAGACAATAGCTAGAGCTGTGCTTGAGGAGATTATAGCATATGAGTCAAGCAGTTCGCAATCAGAGCGACAACCAAATAGAGAACCGATACAAACAGGGGACCAATTGTTTTGGAAATTAACAGAAAGGCCTGATGATTTTTTTTATGAATATCGAATGACAGTGGCTTGCTTTTGAGAGTTGCATACTACATTAGTGCAACATTATGGGTTTCATGGATCAAATAGCATGACTACACATAAGGCATTAGCTATATTCCTTAGCCTGTGCGGACATGGAGACACACAACGCAGACTTGGTCACTGGTACGAGCATTCGGCGTCAACAATAAATGTGTGGTACAAAGTCGTTTTGGACGCTGTATGTAAAATGGCAGAGGATGTTATAAGACCATCTGCTTCCTCATTTTCCACTGTATCGGAATATGTGATGACAAGATGCCTGCAATTTTGTAATGCGATTGAGGATCTTGACGAAACACACATTCCTGCTATAGTTGAATCCGAAGATCTACGACACTACTACATTGGCCGAAAGGGAGAGCCCACACAGAATGTGCTTGTCATGTGTGATTGGGACATGCGGTTCACACATGTTTATGTTGGCACACCCGGGTCGCAACACGACATGGCTGTTCTATGAAACAGTATGGGCAACTTGAGTTCTGGATTTCCATTTCCACCATCAGATACATTTTGGTAACTCTTGACAACATTTGTCAAATAAATACTAGCACTTTATTTTTACATCTGTTATATTTATCTTTACATTGACCGAAAGTGTTTATTCCCACTTAGATAGGGAAATACTATCTTGTGGATTCCGGATATGCAAATAGCCCTAGATTTTTAGCTCCATATAGGACAGCTCCATATCATCCGTCCAACTTCAACGGCAGACAATCGAGGGGAATGGAGCAAGAGTTTAACTTCTATCATGCATCGTTGTGAAATATCATAGAGAGAACCATAGGCGTTTGGAAGAAGAAATGGAAAATTCTGAGATGCATGCATGAATTTGATGGCACTATTCAGGTCAAATTAGTTGTTGGCACTGCCGCGCTGCACAACTTCATTCGAAACTATAATGTTGATGATGAAGATATTGCAAGTGCTCTTTAGGGGATGTATACGCAACATGATATGGGAATAGATAATTCAATACCATTTGATGAGTTGCATTTGGATGGACATGAAATGGCTCGCGTTAGGGATGAAATTGCACGAACCCTCAATCAAGGAACTAGGATGCTATAGCAACAAGCACGAGAACAAGCACGACATAGCATTAGTTGACAAAACCACTTTTTTTAATAAGAAATGACAACATTGTGTAGCCTATATTAAACCAGGCATTCTGTTGGTATTATGTATCTACCAGCGTCTTTGTAGTAAGTAATGCAGACGTGTAGACCTCTGTATGAGACACAATAGAGTTAATCATTCACCATCAGTTTCTATCTACGACACTTGCTGCTTTGGTAATGGTGAATAAAAAATCAGATAATTATGTCAAGTCATTGTTTTTTTTTTTTTTTGTCCAACAACTTATGTTAAATTTTTGTTCTTCCCTGCTGGCAGTCAGGCGAAGAAGCAGGAGTAATAGCGTGGACACTTATGTGAAATTCATTTATTTCATGAATAGCTATGGAAGTAGCAATATCAAACATTATCCCAAATCCCTGAACAATATGTTCTCACAATTGATTCAATAACACGCCAAAAACATAATTGCCTTGTTCAAACTACATATACTCCTAGCAAAAATGCATAACAGCACGGCTTTACAGCATAATCAGAAGCGTTCATTTCTGGAAGCAGAAACAAACTAAAGAGAAACCATTTAAATTCACAATGTCAAAACAATACCAACCGAAAGAGAGACGTAGCTGGTTAAAATCAAGCTGCTGATCCTCCACGAAAATCTTAACATACACCTAAGTAGAGAAGAGAACAAGGTCAGCAATCACCTACAAAAATAGGCCGAAAACATAGGATAATGTCCAATATAGATATGACACATATCTACCATAAGTAACCACTTGTACAAGTACTAGCTTCAAATATATTTCAAGAAACAGACAGCAAAACACAAAACACAGGCAGAGAAGGGAAGCTGAATTCTCACTGAAATCTCAATGCTGGGTGAATTGGAGATGAGTGATCAATAGAAGCCGCAAGAGAGAAGTTTCTGAAGTAACTTCGTGGTGCCTCTGACTCCTCCAAGAACAAAAGTAATTTGACCTGAGAAGGGAAGAGAACAAGGTCAGCAATCAAAGGATAATGTGCAATATTATGGGCTGAGAAGATAAACAAATTCAAAGGTCTGTTGCACGCCAATCACTATTTCAAATATAACACTGGACACTCAAAGAAGAAATTGGAGCATACTATATGGAGGAAAAATCAAAATACAAGTACTACCTTTAAATATATTTGAAAAAACAAGAAAAAAAAAAGGAAAAATACAATACACAGGCACAAAAGGAAGGCTGAGGTCTGACTAAAATAGGTTCTTCAGGGAAGATCATGGCAAGACTACAAGGAGTCGAAGTTGGATAAGAATTGGTCGCCGAATTATTTACCCCAACTGAACTTATGTAAGCCCATACAACTACTCTACAAACAAATTCCCAATTCTCCATGGCTGCCAAGCTCTCATCCCCTTCCCCTTATTCTAGTCCGGTGAGAAGTATGATCGGCAGTGGCAACAACTAGCTTATGATGTAATCAATTATAAAAAAGAACATGAAAAATCATGTATCAAATTCCAGTTTGTTTCCCAATGAAATGACCAATAATTGGTTCCGTTTTTAAATTGCTCAGTGGTACACCAATGACATATAGCCGACCATTCAGGTCTCAATCAAAATTAAGAAAACATCATCATCCCTAGAATCGAAACACTACGACAAACAAGAACTACATATTGCTTATTCAGATAAGGGGAACAAAAATTTTTAATTTCAGTTTCTTCTACGTAGGCTAATAGCAAGTATTGACAGATATCATCGTCACAGGTAAAAGAAATTTCTGGTGGTTTCTAGCATATGAACCAAAGATTGTGAAGCAGACGGAACAGCAATACGAGCTCAAATTCTTGCTCCAACAGGAAAACAAAAACGCAAGAAAAGGAAATATGAGAAGAACCATTATACGAGCAACATCAACACTCATTGATAAGCTCCAATTTTTGGGAAGTAATTTCTAATGCTAACTAACACAGAAAGTCATTCAGATCCAATTTCAGCCATAATTGATTCAAGTAAGTGGCATTAACATAAATAGACAATCCAATCGGCATCCCACTCAAGGTAACAGTCAAGAAACAAAAGACTTACAGATAGGAGCACGGAGAGGAAGAAAATAGTAGCCGACTGGTTCCGTTTGATTCCAGGGGAAATTAGTGAACCAAAGGCAGGCTGCAGATCAGAAGCGTATAGGAATCGGTGATTATTGGAAACTTAATCAAAATAGGAGAGGAATAAAGATGAAAGAGAGCATAAGAAAGCGTCTTGTTGTAAGTTTATACTTATTTCGCTTCGGGTTGAGCAGGGGGGAGTGACTCGCGTTCTCCAGAGATGACAATGGAAGACTGCAACTCAAAGGGGTAGAGACGATGAGCAATCGGACCAGATCTATGAGCAGTTCGCAGGTCTGACACACTGGGAAGACGGCAGCGCTATGGTGGAGGCGGAAGAGCAGAGAGGTTTGGGGAAGACGACTGGCGGCCGAAAGGTCCGCAACTCTGCTGGAAGACGATAAGGATTTGTTACGTTTTACTGAGGGGCAACGTTGTAAATACCAGCCCCAATCAGCCCCATATTCATAATCGACACTATTTGACCCGACCCAGGCCCCCTTACCTGGTGACATTTTTTTGCCCGCCTGTTTTTTGAATTAACTCATTTTTTCCACCCTAAATACACATAAAAAACTGAGCCTAAGTTATTGCAAAAATAAAAATAAAAATAAAATCCCTGTTAATTGCTCATCAAGCTATCACCACGCTAGCTACACAAACCTTTACCCAACTATCTCCTAGACATACACATTGCGGCGATTTGGCTATACTCCTGTTTCAAAAAAATTGTTATAATATCCATTTTTTGCTACGAAATGCAACTCTAGTACACTATTAGCGACTAAACTACAAAATTTCAAAAATTTTGGTTGAAATGCAAAGATGTGCAAAGTTTACGAATCCATATTTTTAATTATTATGGGTGGCTAAAATTAAGTTTTCAAAAATTTAGGTCTCTTTAAAACAATATACTTAAAAGCCTAGGGACCAATGTTATAATTTTGACAATTGTCTACCAAAATCATTAAACTTACTGAATATGGAAGTTACTTGTTTTGGAAAAACCCAAATATGGGACTTATAATATGGAAGTCCCAAAATATAGGACTTTACTTACTAAATGTGAAAGTTCTCAAAAAATAGAAATCACTAAGCATACAAACTCTCAAATGTGGGATACACTAATTATGGAAGATGTTGAAAGATGAGTTCTGGTGAGGGTTAGGATTAAGTATTAAGGTTTAGGGTTTAAATTTTTAAGTCTAGGGTTTAGGGTTCAAGGGTTAAGAATGAAGCTTTATGGTTAATGTTCCGGTTTAGCGATAGAGTTAGGGTTTTGGGTAGGGTTTAGATTTAGCGTTTATGGTAACAGTTAGGGTCACTCTCAAATGTGGGATACATTAATTATGGAAGGTGTTGAAAGATGAGTTATGGTGAGGGTTAGGATTAAGTATTAAGGTTTACGGTTTAAATTTTTAAGTCTAGGGTTTAGGGTTCAAGGGTTAAGAATGAAGCTTTATGGTTAATGTTCTGGTTTAGCGATAGAGTTAGGGTTTTGGGTAGGGTTTAGATTTAGCGTTTATGGTAACAGTTAGGGTCATGGTTAAAGCTAGACTTAGAGTTGGTTAGGTTTAAGTTTACGGTTTAGAGGTTAGATTTAGGTATATAGGTATTGATTTATGGTTAAGGTTAAGGTTAAGGCTTATTAGGATTATTAAATATACAATTGAGACAAATAAAAAAAATCAAATAAACAGCAACAACAACAACACCTGATTTGGTTTGCCTTTTTCAATTTTCTTCATCAACATTATCTTATCATTTTAGCTAATTAGATCATTTTTTTATCATTGCATCTGAAAGTTTACTACTATAGTCATTGTGATTCCAAATTGAGTTGATTCTATTAGTGAAATTGTCAAATTTGAGAGTAATGGAAGTCATTAAGACCCTTAAACTATTAAATCCCATAAGACCCCAAAAGAAACCAATTTTTATTTTTATTTTTTTGTTAATTTTTTCTTCAAATTCCATGAGACCCTTAAACAAAAAAATATATTTTTAATGTATTTCTAAGTTTTATAAGTTGTGTGGTGATAATTAAATTTCAATTTAGATAAATAATCAACATATAGAAAATCACAATTATTTAAAACTCAATAAACCATATATTTTATATTGATTTGGCTTAAAATTGATTTTTTTCCTAGTTTAATCATTAGGCCATTTCAATTTTGAGCCAATTCATGTTTGAGTCATTTTGACTTCAAGTATTTCGAATTTGGATCATTTGGGTTTTAATATTTTCATATTTCACTTCAATCGAGTTCAGGTTCATGTTGTTACCTTTTCTAATCAAATTGGATTAAGATGAGTTTAGGTTCAAATGAATCAGACCAAGTAAAAATTTTTTATCCCTAACTGGATATAACATATGATTCTAACTAGCTTTAGAAATTTGGCAGGTGCAAACCCGGTGCAATTACAGAAATGGAGAAAAGAAATTGGAGAAAAGCGGTGTTTTCTTCCCCCACAAAAGCCACAAAACTAAGTTTAATTAGTTTAATCTGGGTGCAAACCTTGGTCACTTTAAAAGTTAAATAAACTAGTGTACATACCCAGGATTGCCACGGGTTTGAAGTTATATTAAGTATCATAAAATAATATTTATATAAATGCTATACATTGGGAAAATTATAGTATTCAAAACAACAATTTAAAAAATACCAATTTATCAAAACCTATTATTCAATTGAACGTTTACAATAAAAAATACCCGAAGTTGCCATAGGACCAAGAAGTTCAAAACAAAAAATGATATAATAATCAATTTTAAAAAATAATCAATAAGAATGCTAGTCACCACACTCAATATTTTACAAGTAAAAATAAACTGGTATGGATAATGAACATAATAAACATGAATTGTGCACAGTTACGTATGTACTTTCAACATTATGTTATGAAAGTTGATTTGAATCAATATCAATTTTTTTTTAATAAATGGCTATACCACAAATGCCTAAATGTTAAGAATATTACACATAATAAATCATTTCAAAAAGAAAAGAAAAAAAGTATAGAACGCCTTAAAATTACTCATGTTGGGAATACATAACTTAATTATTTTTTAGAAAACATAATTGAAGCAATTTTGATTGAGTAAAGGCCAAGATCTTCAAATTCTATAACATCAGGCACTATTAGATCTTCCAAGTGCTTTCTTTTTGCTATTTCTAGCTCTTTATGGATTTCAAATCTTTCCCCAGTGTAATAGCAGCTTAATTAAAACTCCAAATTAACCATTTCCTTAAAAGAACAAAATAGGAAAGGGCAAAGCATTTAAGACAACACGCCACTATATCACTAAGCGTTCGAGAAGAAATCTAAGTGACAAGTTCTACACCAAGGAAGGGAATTTACTGTTGAAATATTTGGTGTTAGTAGAAGATGAATTACCAACTTAGGCTCAAAGGTAGAGTGCGAAAACCCATGGGAATAAGAGCAACAGCATGTTCAACAACCTGACAATCGAGTGACCAGCTTGATGTGCAAAAATGAATTGGTAACGCTAACGACATCCTTATTGACATTAATAACTAAAATTGGGATTATGTTAATTTGTCTACTCTATTAATGTTCCTATAAAGGGAACCTCTTAATAACTACCAAAAGAAAATGCTTCCAATCTTTGAAGTCTAAGGGCACAAAATATACCTAGTAAAAAAATGACTAGTGAAGCTTAGAATCTATCACCATGTACCAAATAGAAATATATGACAAACTACATGGTACAATCATCTACCTTGTGAGAGAAAAAAATTTCTTATTTACCAGCAAAATGTCACTTGTGGCTACATTAGTCAACTCCACGGTCTTTCTTACATATATAGGCAGGAGAGTCAAAATCCGAAAATGTAGAAAATAGTTCTAGTAATAAAACAAATAAATCACTTGTACGATAAGAAATATTGGGTAGATTATCAGAAATTAATGGTGAGTCTAATTATTTCTTCCTGTAAACAATTATGCAAAGAATAACCTAAGAGCATTATAAATCTTTGGCCGATAGGCTTCAACACAAAAATATTGAACCTTAATGTAATTTGCAAACAATCGATAGTTTGGCAATGCAAAGATTACCAATTGACTTTCTTAGTTCCTACTGTCAAATAAGTCAGTTGATCAGTAAGTTGTGAATTCGCTAAATTGAAATAAGCAAGAAAGTTAAAGGAACCCTAATAACAAAATCCAAATCCTAAAAAACTAATAAATAAATAAATAAAGTCACCTGCTTGGCGGCTTCAGCCTGGAGATACTCTTCTTTCTTTTACTTTACTTGAATCTCCTCTTGCAGCACATTGTCAATCAAATCTATAATACATCAAAAAATGCTATGAATAAGTTTGGAAAAAACCAAACATCAAGAACTAAAGGATAATGGATGTACTTTTTGCTGATGGGTTCAGTATAGTAGTCAAATCATCATCAAGCAGAAGAAGTAGAGACTATCTTCTACCTTTACCTGACCATAGTTCTCAAAAACAAAGTAACGCAATTTTGGCAATGAACTTAAAGGACCAAAAAGAAATTCTATGAAGAATTCAGTAGGTTTATGATCAAATGTGGGATTTGAGGTTTTAAAGGGTGCATTTATAAAAAGAAAAAAAGAAAAAAAAAACAACTTAAGTAAAGAGATGAAGATTGACTAACCTCAATCTCCCCTGCCTGATACCAGAGACAACAACCAGCACTTCAATAATTCCAAACATTTTTGCATCTGACATTTAGAAGCCTGTCCACAAGTTGCCACTAATCTAAATTTGAGTCATGCCACTCTAATTACTACTCTAAGCCATTAGATCAGCTCCCCCCCCCCCCCCCACACACATACATTAGATTCGTTGATAACCTCTTACCTATCTTGTGCAGCTTGCCTAAATGTCACTGAAAACCGTATACATTTCATTGTAAGCAATTGCCCTTAGCCACTCATGTCAAAAGGATAAATTTTTAACTTATAAATATATTGTTAACTTTAAACAATAAATATTTTTTTTGCTACATAAAAAAAAAAAGACAGATCCTTGAAAAAGTAGATTAATTATAAAAAAATATATAGATACATGGAAAATTGAATAAGAGGTGATAACTTGAAAAAGAATGTTATATGCCTGAAAGTATTGATACACATGTTTAAACTTTAGCATCATTCTTAACCCCATGAATCTCTTTATTGAAGCAACCATGTAGGATTTCTTCATGTGCTTGATCAGCCATGACATTGCCATCACCTAGAAAATTTAGACTTGTTATCATCAAACAACAATATGTCAATGGACTTTAAACGGTAGGATGTTAAAAATAAGTGATGGGCTCTAATAACCGTGTATCTTTGAAGTAGGCCCATCCTTTCTATTTTCATCAGCTTACGGGCAGCTCAGGCATTGATATGATTTTCAATTTTCACATAACAATGAAAGGTCAGAGAAAATTTAAGAAACTATTAAGCAAAGAAACCATCACTCCAAAAAATCATACTAAACTTATAAAGTCAATGTGCATTTGAAACCAAAAACCAAACAAAATCAGGTTATATGAAAACAAAAGCCGAATGAAACTACTAGCAAAGTAAAAACATTAAGCATCACTTGAGGAGGAAGATTGGCTATACTAAGTGAACTAAATGTATACTTAATAAACAACACCATAATCAACTAAACATAAATAAAAATATTAAAAATGCACCTAAAAAAATTAACAGATAAAGATCAGCCAAAATAGTGTAAGAAGAAAAATCTAACCTACAAAATATACACAGTAGAATGGGGATGGAGGTAGAAGAGAAAAGAAATTAAATAATAAAGTCAAAAACAGGAAAAACATGAAGTGAACACAAGAAACAAATAACATAAAGAAAAAAAATAAATAATGATCCCAATGAACACATTTAAGAAGGTGATAGCCAAGAAAAACAAACAAATGACCTTAGAGATTGTTTACTAACGAATGGCCATAAATAATAATTGTTGCCATCCTTCAAAATTGATACATTACCCTAAATGAACTTTCCTAGTCAAGCGAAAGCAAAAAAAATAAAAATAAAACCATGGCAAAGTAGACTGGTCTCTCTCCTGTAAAAATTAAAATAAGTCTTTAATTGAATGACTAGAGAACAGTAATAAACATATAACCAAATCCTAGCAAAGAGAAGTAATTACCTAGGAGCACAGAACAATTCACTAAAAATTAAACCTACCAAGACAAACTCATGCAATAATAACATCTACATCAAACAAAAGCAAAAAAAAAAAAATAGAGGTAAGATTCATACATGTAAAACCCTTAGCATCAAATAAAGAAAGCTTTCATCCAAAAGGAATTCGTGAGAATAAGAAAAGCCTTTACATCACATGAAATAGAAAACGAAAATGAAAGTAATCCGAAAGAATTTTACTTATGAAGAGAAGTCAGTCTAATCGATAGATTGACTATACACACATGCTTGCAAAGAATAATAAATTAAGGTGGACAGCCCTAGTAGAATTCATAAAATTGACCTCCAAAGAGCCATGATGCATAGATATGCAAAACTGAAAAGTTAAAGAGATTGGGGAGATTTATATGGATGAATGGTAATTGAAAAAAAAACAAGACTCAATTGCCTTATTTTCTTATTGAGAGAAAAGGAAAGTCTTTGGAAGCCAATATAAATATTAATTGCATGGATGATATTGAATGAAACGACATGTTTTCTTGGGTGGCTAGTGAGTTATACAATTAAGGATAAGATTGGAAAAATAGTATAAAAATATATCAAATCCTTACAAAAAATAATTAAACTGCCATGTGTCACTGTATTAGTCTATTAAGTGAAAAGACCATATAATCCTGAAGTGTATCCTCCTTTTATAATATATATTAAATGTTAGGCTTAAATATACCTTTAGCCCTTAAACTAATAGCAATGATGACATATACCCTCCTAAATTTGTATTCAATGCAATTCAGTCCCTGAACTTGCTAACACAGTTTAGCCAAGCCCTTTGGCTAGCATATGCCCTCACATCACTTCTAGAGGCCTAATGTTATTTGCTCCCTCATTGTTCCAGCAAATCCAACCATGCTCTGCCAACCACTCTTAGTGTCCATCTAATCTTCAATTTATGAGACTAGATTTACAAGATCTACAATTTTACAACAAAGGCCAAGTTAAGCAAGGAGGATTTGGGGCTCAAAAGCTCTAGTACGGTGGCTGGCCTCTAATGAAACTAGAGTAAAGGCAGTTGGGAGAGGAAAGGGCTTACAATTGAGCTCTTTTTCTAAATTAGTAGTAGGATAACTCCAAATAATGTTACAAGTACTTCAAGTTGTTGGATGGGATTGGAACTAAGTGTGTTATTAGAGGATAAGGGAAGCAATCCATGGTCAACATAGTGTGGAAGATGATGGCTCATTTGAAAAGCTTGGAAAATCACTTAATGTTGTTGGTACCCATAATTTGGATTATAATCGAAGCTACCTGGTTATTAGACCTATGGCCTAATTGATGATGAAGGATCATGACAGCCTATGGAGACTTGAAAACCAATACATAGGCCTATTAAGGTCACTGTACAACTATTTATATAGAAAGTAGACACTACCTTTTATCTTTAGACACAAGTGACTGAAGCTAGATGGGTACGCTTACGTGTCCTTTACTCGTCATACCTTAGAGTACTTTGGATATCAGTAGTGAAAGATTCGGTATGTTGAGATAGAATATGTAAATTCCCCTTTTTTTGTTATCAACACTAATTAATCATGTGTTTACTCCTATAGTTTATAAAACGTTATAACTTTATCCTAAATATTTATATGTGTAACAAATATTTGGTTTACTTCATGTTGAGGGTGTTGGAATAAAGGATGAACACATTAGCCTTTTACAACACTACAACATAAATTCATGAAAGTGGCTGAGTTTATGTCACAATCAGTTGCTCGAAGTGATTGAAAGGCGACTAACATTCTCAGTGAAAAAAATCCTAGTTGCTAGTTTGTGGCGATTGACTAGCAACTATTTGGAGTGACTGAACTAGTTAGTTGCTCGCCTTGAAAAAAACACATGATGGAGCGACTAAATTAGTTAGTCACTCAACCTAGGGACTAATGTTTTACCACTCCATTATTTGGGGGTTTTTTATTTTAATTGTTATGTAATAAAATTAAAAAAAAATTAATTGGAAGTTTTACATGGGCATTGTCTGCCATGCTTGCTATATGTGTCCCTTGTCAATAAAAACTCCATTGGGTTCTTTTAGGCTGCCCCTTCAAGAAACTCCTTCCTCTGATGAGCTTTTTGATGCAGAGTTTTGGGTCAAGACTGAATAATGACTCAACATGCTTAATGACTAAATTTCAATTGTTGCTTTCTGTCATCTTCTTACATTTCTCTTGCAGTACAAGTCCTGTAATGACAAGGGTTCGTTAAAGGGTTGACATACCCACTTTGACTAGTTCAGGAGCTGAGCCTAAGTTGGATAGGGTCCAAGTTCAAGATGGTAAGCATCCTAGTTGTATGAGTTTAGGGGTTGAAGGTGTTTTTAGGCCATAAATTTCTAGTGGATACCTTTAAGAGAGTGTCGGGCAGGACTAAAGTGAAAAAGTGTTTATTATGCTTATTTTCAACTCTACTTTATTTTACTTAGAGGCAATATAATGTCATTTCAAAGGTTAGTACCCTACTTCCTTAATAGTCACTTAGAAAATATTTTTCCTAACAACTAATTTTTATATAAGGTAACCAAATAATCACTATTTAAAAAAAAACAATACTAATAATGACTTATCAATAATGTCCACCAAACACAACTGTTGGTTGCACAATTTCATACTTGCTCTGTCCTATAATTATACTTTCATATTTTTATACACCTTCCTTAAAAAATATATATATAATATGTTTAATTAGCACTACAAATTTTAATACGTACAAAATATACTAAATGCATAGCGCCATATAACTGTTCATTGAATAATGCATTAAAATAGCTATGTTTTTTTTTTAATTAATCAATATTTATGTTCCTAACGTGTTTGAGCTTTGTGTCTATTCAATAGCTTTTTTTTCCTCTTCTACCCTCGTATATACTAAATGCCTAAGTGTTATTCACTGTTTAATAAATAGTAAGTAAAACAATGTTATTTTACTTTTTGGTGTTTTTACTAGTCCTTTTCTCCACATGATCCCTTTTATAAAATGCAATCATTTTTTTAAGTATTGACCCTTTTTTGACCAGGTGATCACTTCTTTGGGAATCTATATTGTTTTCTCCACATTTGGGCTGTTTCACATTTTGTTTGGTTTAAATCCGTCCTAGCACCTAACTTATCGAATTTATCATTTCAAACGCTAAATATTATTTATTTGTCATTTTGGCCTTCAAACTTTCTCATATTTTTTCTATCTTCTAAAATAAAACATTGTCAATATGGTTTGTCTGATTTGTGCATGGTCTATACTGTTTCCAAACTTTATTTTGATTTTTAAGTCATTTTAATATTTCCTAAGATTGTGGATCTTCTTCCCCGCTGCAATATTCGGGCTAAAAGACCTAGTATGTCGTGAAGGCGTTGGTCAAGGTATTAAATACCATTACTACTAGATATGTTGAACCTTGTAATTTCAAAGTATACTGCATGATATATTACACTATATACCATTACCGTTTTCATAAAAAATGTTAAAATGAAATGAATTAAACATTTTTTTTTCACTTATATAAATAAAATATATATGAAAGATGACATTTTTATACAAAAAATATAAAACAATGTTATATATAGAGCAAAATAAATATTACTTAGCAAAAAAAAATCTAATTTATTGGTACTTGAAAAAGAAAGAAACAATAGGATAATAATAACAGTACATTTTCTAAAATTAAATATTTATGTCAAAATATATGTATTAATTATATTTTAATATTTACATATTTATGTATGATGTTTTAATGTAAAATGATTAAAAAAATTATCCCACAAGTGCCTAAAGAGAAATAAGATACCCCAGTATGTACCTCGCAGTATTTTGTGGTACAAAGTGGTATTATGGTAAAGTATACATAAAAGGGGACCGATATGTGAAATATTATGGTATACTGCAGTTATTTGTATAAAAGACTGATAAAATATGAAAGTATTTGTATCACGTATCCCTCACTTGCAGTAAATAGTATATCACACGGTATATCATAATATATCACAGTATTCAAGACCATAGCGCTAGAAGCAGCGATTGGCGGGTAATGACGCAGTAGTTAACAAGACATATAAGGCCAAAATCTCTAGTAACGAAATTTCATATTCGGAAAGGTTCCAAAACAATTATATTTGAAAAATGGATTCGATTTAAGGTGTGCAAAGCTTCATGTCAAGAGGAAAATCTTTTGGTTACCAAAAAAAAAGAAAATGTTTTAATATATCTAAAGCACGTAGTGCTTTTGAGGCGGGCTATGGTGACTCTTTCTTACCTCGTCTTTTAGGCTTAGTCAGCTTCTCTCCGGCCCGTCTTCTCTTTCATCTAGCCCAACGTCCACTACTTGCTTACGTGTCCTCTTTCTTCTCCTTTTGTTCGTCGTCGTTTGAGACGGAGTGGTTCGATAGGAATTTCTACTTCTCGTGGTGGCAAATGCATTCACCTATTAAGGAGAGCCATGTTGATGCAGAGTCGGTTGGCTACTGATAGCTGAACTTCAAGAGTGTTAGTGGGCCTTTAAGTTAAAAGTGGGCCCACAAACAAAGATAATAGCTATGTGGTACTAAAGTAGTGTCTCCAGTAAAAATTCTCTAATACTCGAATAAGTTCAACTCTATAAAGGTTGGGGCTCCGTTTATAAAGGATTTTTAGGTAGAATACTTGGTAAGGAATCATATTCTTAATGAGAGTTCTTCCTTGATGGATTATCTTTCCGATTGTAACTTCTTTATTTAAGGGCCAAATATTTTTTTTCATAATTGCAGGGTTTCGATCTAGTAAGCATTCCCCCAACTTTAAAGGACATGGGCCTTGAACTATTAGGACCATTATTGTATCATTTACTAACTCTCTTAAATTTTATTCTTTTTTTGTTTTCCAATTTTTCGATTATTATGGAATCTCTAGAGTTTCGACCTCCCTGGGGATGGGAACCATAAAATCCCATTAGTGGCTCAACATGAAATACAGTGTCAATAATATACAACAATATGTACACGTATATATTTCGAAAAAAGAATAATATGTACATGTATAACTGTTTGAGAAAAAAAAATTCAGATACACAGTTATGTATTAATAGTTTTTAATAAGTCTTTGTCTACCCAGTCAATTCGCAAAAGTAAGATACTGTTTCAATTAAGATTCGGCTTTAAGGCACAGCGGAGGTACTTCCCGCATGCAAACTTGCCAACAAGTTGTCTAATTGAAGCTCGATGCCCTCTAATTTTTGTGATACAGACAACTTACCTACCAAACTTTCCTTATAGCCATCCATACCTTAAATATCTACTTGTAAATGCTTCAAATTACCCTAAAAAAAAAAATTTTTCAAAAGTTTCATAGCTTGAACACAATAAATTATGAGTAAAGATATGAATTTAGCTTGACATTTTGATTTTTCATAGTATTTTTTCTTTTTGTAGGTTCAACAGTAAAAAGTCTTCTTTTTCCATGATTAGTTATGTACATTTATTTGACTAGGTTCAATACAAAAATTTTATTGGATTTATAAACAATTTTTAATTGAACTGAACTATAGAATGGCAGACTTAACAAAGGGCGAGAGGTGCTGTTACCCCCTAGAAATTTTAAAAATTATTAGATATGAAGTGTCAAATTGGTCAATGAAATTGGATATGCACTCCCCCCCCCCCCCCCCAAGAAATTATAAAAGAATATAAAGATAGAGGCAGCGAGACATGTGCTGAAAACTATAGGGGTCGAATGTGTAATGCTCCCCTTTAAGCAGCTATTCTAACAACCTCCAAAAGAAATGATGTCATTAATCAATTACCCCTCTCAAATTCTCAATGTTTTTACCAGCGAACCCTAATTCCTAAATCCCCGATTAGGCAATTATGATTTATGGATTACCAGAGAGCAGCAGACCTACTAGACGACAACCTCATTACCATCTCAGTCTTGTCGTCCCTTTCCTCTATCCACTCTCCACGTTTTCTGTCTTTAGTAACTCTTCTTTCTGCTTTGAGTGCTTTCATCTCAATTCTTGCCTTGTCCAGTAGTCCCTTCATCGTACTGCCATCATTGCATCTATCTCACTATCCATCCTTCCTCCAACTCCCGATTCCAAGACACCATCGCTACGTCAACTCTCTTCTGCAAGTGCCTAAGTGATTTAGTTCAGTTATTGTCTAATTATCTAATTGTCTATGTGATATTCATATTGTATTGGCTCTAAATATTGGTGAATTGATGCAAGAGGAGCAAGGTGCTCTACAATGATGGACAAAACTCTTTAGAAGATTTGTGGGAGAGATTTAAGCTTTGACATACTTATAAATAGTGACAAGTTGTGATAAAATGGATTTTAGTTGGGTTGAATGGTTGAGCAATCCTAGTATAGCTATCAAATATTGGGAATAGTAGAATTTGAGAAATTTTAATCAATTATGCTTCTTGGAAAATAACGTGTAAGCTTGAGAACACAAACATTCATAACAATTTTTGTCCTAGCTGGTAAGGAATGATTGTGCTCCTACAGATTATTTGGTTTCTTAATTGGCTCTTTCCATTTATTACATGATCTAGTTATGAATTTCTGGTATTTAGTTATACACGTACATGATCTATTTTATTTCTCTTTTCAACTATGGCTAGCAAACAAAAGACGATATCTCCTTTCAGTTATGCACATATGATTTAACAATTCATTCTGCCCTCGCCCTTTTCCCCTAGCCAAAAATCATGGTTCTACCACTGGAACTACATATAGAGTTATGTCAAAACTAAGCGGGGATCAATTAACCCTGCATAGATCTTTCTCTACATCAATATTCTAAATATCTCATTCCTTATAGTTTTGGTTGGTTAACATGCATTATTAATTCCAAGGATTTGTATACTGTTCTTTTTCACTTGTATAATATATTTCAGTTTTTACTTAAAGGGATGATGCCCACCTTTGCTTTTACCTTCACTAAAATGCCTTCGCTCCAGCCATATACCATGTGTCTCTCTTTTTCTATGTCAAAACCTACAACCAAGTATAAAGGTGGATGAGTGATTCACCCATTTGTAATTATTTTGAAACTAACCAAGGGAGAGTATGTGAGGCTTTTTTTTACTGTGGGCCTACCTACACAACTCATATGATTATTATTATTTTTTTATTTTCCCTCCACCTTTTTCTTGTTCTTTTGTGGAAGGGTTGTTTTTTTTTATTCCACTGGAGATAAACAGAAACCATCCCACGTGCCAATTTAATAAATAAACAAGTTAAAATTTTATTTTTCATTCTAGAATAGCTAAAATTGGGTAGCAAATTATTTATTTATTTATTGATTGGATTAAAAAAATTATAGCAATAAAATTTGTACGAATATTAATTTTTTAATATATGTAGTACTACTACTTACCTGTAGTTTCAAAACACTCTCCTAAGCCCTGCTTTTTTTTTTAGCCATTGGCATTAAATTTTTAAAATTTAAAATTAAAATATTTTTAATACCTTCCAATAAGTTTAGTTTCTCTAGTAATTTTTTATAGTTGACATAAAATTAAAATTATTAACATTTTACTTTATAAATTCAATGCATTTGAAATACTTGGTGGGATGCCCGAGACACTTAGAGATTAATAAATCTGAAAACAAAAGACAATGTTGGAGATCTCGGAGCTTGTATGTAAGGGTGTAAAGAGGCTGGGTTTTTATTGCATAACTCAAACTTGAGCTCAAGTTGAAGCCTATTAAGCTCAAGCCTAAAATCAAGCTCAAAAAATTAAAAAAGCTCGAGCTGGACAATACCCGAACTCATATCCTAACAAGTATAAGAAGCCTTAAAATGTGTGTGTGTCCTAATGGGCCAAAGGAGACAATCCCATAAATCATGCTCCATTGGACTTGTCCAAGCCTAACCCATGAGGAAAACTCCTTGGCCATCCAAGAGGCTGGCTGAAACCTAAAACCTAATCTATGTTTTCTTCTTCTAGTGCTAAAAAAACAAAAAACAATGGAACTAAAGTTCATTATTGAACACAGGAGAAATAAATGTAATTAACATTAAAGTTCATTAACCTTTAAAATAGAGATAAAGCTATTTTCAAAAAAGAAAATAGTTTTTTTTTGTCTATATAACTAATGATCATTAGTTCTATAAAAAATAACAAAAATGAAAATAATAAATTATTTTTAATGAGAAGTCAATAGAGCCTTGAACATTAAAAACAATTACAAGTATCATTTAAAGTAAATAGTACATGATTGTTTCATTTCATCTGAACTAAAGACAAAAAAAAATTTACTTTTTGCAAATAGTTTTATCTTTATTTTAAAGGTTAATGAGATTTAATGTTAATTACTTTTTGCAAATAATTTTATCTTTTTTGGCAGTAGAAGAAAGAAGCATTATTGAATTTACAAAATGTTACAATAATATTTTTAATTTTCTTTTAACTATAACCAATAAATTAAAATTATTGGAAGTTATTACAAATTGTTTAAATTTAAATTTTAGAATTTGATGTCAATGGATAAAAAGAAAAGTAGGGTTTAAGAGTGTATTTTGAAAATGCAGGTAAGTTAATTAACACCATGAAAGATTAATATCAAAACATTACAAAATTCTATGTGGTACAATTTCTGTTTATCCAAACAGTTAATAAAAAGTAATTTTTTCTATCCAATCATTTTTTAGTGTATTTAGATATTCTAGTACTAGGATACAAGTCTAATTTATTTTTTTATTTATTATTAATTAGTAATTTCCAGTAAAATGAAAAAAACAATGGCTGTCGCAAAAAAATAAGAAAGAAGTAGCAGGAAAGCTAAAAATTTGATCATATAAGTTATATGGTTGAGCCGAGTAAATAGCAAATCATATACTCTCTGTTTCTCTAATTCAATTACCTCACCCACCTCCTATGCCCGGTTGTAGGTTTTGAAACAAAAGAATAGAAACGTGTGGCATGTAATTAGAATGAAAGACATAGTGGCTAAGGTAAAAGCGAAGGTTGCTATCATTCCTCTTTTACTTAACTTTGACTTGAATTTATTCATATAAAATATGCAAAATGTATACTTTTAGTCTTAAACCTTTTGTCATTTTCCAAGTTAGTCATAAAACTAATCGACTTAGAAAATGAATCCTAATAAAATGATCAAAGTATTCACTTTTTTTAGTCTTAAAGCTCTTGGAATTCCATTCGGGTTGGAAATATTAACATTAAACTTATTGTCATTTATTCTAGTGGCTAAAATTTTAAGTTTCCAAACCTTAGCCACTTACAAGAAAATTTTATCAAAATTGAAGGGTCACTTTGTAAAGACTGGCATGATATGCTACCTTTTCCCTTTTATCTGTAAAACCTCTATATGTACTTCCAGTAGAGCTACATCTTTCTCGTTGGTGCATGGCCTGAATAAAATGTTGCCTATTAAAGTTAAGATTCCTCCTTTGAAAGTGCTAATGGTTGTCTTGTTAGAAGAAGCAAAATGGATACATGCAAGATATGAACAACTAAATCATATTGACAAAAAGAGAATAATTACTCTTTGTGATGGATAGTTATACTAGAAAAAGACTAATTAGAGATTATAATATGAAGATTCACTTTTAATAGCTATTTGAAGGTTATATTGTGCTAAAAAATGTTTTTCACATTTATCACGATCTTAAGGAGAAAAGGCCACCAAACTATGATAGACCCAACATAGTAGAAAAAGCACCTTCAGGAAGAGCCTTAATTTTAATGAAAATGAATGGAAGAGAACTACCTAAGCCAGTGAACTCATATTTCATGAAGAAACAACACACATGACTTTGGAATGGTGAAGTTCTTTTGAGGAGGGGAAGATAGTGGAGATAGGATTATCTAGTTGAATTATTGGACCTATGATCAAAAGTTGTTGAAAAGAAAGTTATCTTCTAAAAAAAAAATTTCAATAGTTATTTATCTCATTATATTTTCAAACTGTATAATACACCATTTGTCTCACCAATGTCACTCCATTTGGTTTCGTACTTCCCTACCAGTATCTGATTTGTGTCTTGTCATTAGTATCATAGAGCTGTCCATGTGAGTGTTATAGGAGAACCGGTAACTCTTTCTATTATATTGGTCAAACTTCTTGTAACTTTAAAGGATATTTAATGAAGAGATTCTTCTTTTTAATTATGTCATGCTTTTTTTATTTGTAAGTGCTTTATAGTCTATAGGTTTTCTTGTTCATTGTGCCTTATATCTATCTCTTATAATGCAAAACGGTTCATTTTCTTCTCATGCCTTATTCAGGGTTTTTTGGCTTTTTTAGTTAAACCTCTTATAATGCAAAAGGGTTCATTTTCTCTTCATGCCTTATTCAGGGTTCTTTGGCTTTTTTAGCTAAACCTCTTATAATGCAAAAGGGCTCGTTTTCTTCTCATGCCTTATTCAGGGTTATTTGGCTTTTTTAGCTTAACCTTTAAACTTTCTCAAAACCTTGGTAAGCCATTGTTTGTTTGATTAAGCTTAAGAATACTTCGTCGGGTCATCACCCCAAAAGCTATTTGTAGAACTTGTTCATTTTTTGTGAGCCTATTGGCTTTTTGATAACCTTAGTTGTTGGTCCCATTTTAAGGTGTTGTAGTCATGCACTTTTTTATTTTCTTGCAAGATTCAATGGTTATAACCTTCTGTTTGATGTTAAGATCATTAGAGAAAGTTGGGTATCATTAAACTTTAAGAATAGTGATGAGTACTTCCTTCATTAATCATATTTAAACAAACAAGGGATGCAGATCATCCAAATGGTAATCTCTAGGTAACCTCATACCGTTTGCATCCATTAACTAATAAACCCCTATACTAACTTTGCTCGTTAAGATACATTCTATCTCAATTGTACCTCAATGCCTCATGCACTGGGTTTTTTCATGTTAACTTTACTCTGACAAGGACGATCCTTCCTTCAAGAATCCCTTTCTTCTTAACTTTTTCATTGTGGGTGAAAATTACTCATTGCCTAAAAGTTTTCGTACAAACCCGAGCATTTTCTTCGAGTTTCTCCGTGATATCCAACTTGGCTTCCAATCCTTGGTTGTTCGCTTCGCTATCACACATTTGGGATTTTAGGGTAGGATGTGTGATTTCTACTAGTGTGAGTGCCTCTATGCCATAGACCATGGCAAAAAGACTTTTTTCTTTCGACCTTTGGGGCATCGTTTGGTAGTCTTATAACATGCTTTTCAATTTTTCCATTTGTCTTCGTCTGGCCTCGTCCAACCTCTTTTTCAACCCATCATTAATAGTTTGATTAGTCACTTTGACTTATCTGATCAATTGTAAATGAACTCTTGGTGCAAATTATAGATGAATGCCTTTTTCTTCTATGAACTTTCACACTTGGTTATTATTAAATTGCTTGCTATTGTCAGTAATGATGGCTTATGGGCATCTAAAGCAACAAATAATATTCTTCCATAGCAATTTTATAGTCAAGAGACCATAGTGGTTGCTCATAGCTCTGCTCCCACCTATTTATCGAAGTAATCGATGGCAACATTGCTGTACTTCACCTGTCCAGGTGCTGTAAGGAATGATTCAATTAGGTCAAAACCCCATATAGTGGTTTGTAATAGAGCATACAACACAACAAGTAACATATTATGAGCAGAAGCTAAAGTGTCTTAAGAAGAGATAGTGAGCTAAGCTAGAATACATATGTAGAAACTTGGCATTTCTCCACCTACACTTGCCCAAAACAACTAGATGACCTAGGATTGGATTATGATGAGGTGGTGCCTGTTTGAGTTCTTGCACGACGATCTATATTGCTTATATGTTTTTATTTATCAAACTTTAGTCTATTACTAGGATGATGGAATGACTATATACATTGATGTTGCCCAACTATTGCTATTTTGTCAGTTAGCATAATGTCACTAGCATTATTTATATGGATTTATTTATGTGTGTAAGATATAACACACTCTAAATATGTCTATTCATGTGGATTTTATGTGGTGGATTTATGAGTATGTTAGATATAACATACACTACTTATGTGGATTTATGTCTATGTATGTTACATTTATTTTCTCAGGTCCCAAATAATTATAACGGTACAATTTCTTACGATTAGGGTTGTTGGAAAATTACCAACAGCTTTGCCATTGGAACTTATCAACAGTTAAGCCATTGGCAATTACTAATGGTTTAACTATTACAAGTTTCCAATGGCTTAGCCATTCAAAATTTGCAAGGGCTTAACCATTGGTTGTTTCCAATTGTTAGACTGTTGGTAATTTCCAATAGCTAAATTGTTGGTAAATATCAACGGCTTAGACCATTGATAACACATTGAACTATTAGTGCACAAAGAGTCATTGGAAAATTCCAATGGCTTATCCTCTGGCTGTAATAAATTTTTTTTCGCTAGCGGTTTGTCCCATTTCTAACTGTTTCATGTTGGAAATTTAAAATTATCAATGTGAGGCTATTGAAAAAGATATGTTTTTAGTAGTGGACGGCACCTTTGAAGAAGGCAACCTCTAGATGTGGAAGTTAAGCTATCAAGCATGGCATTGTTGTATGAAGTCTCAGCCATCTTTATGATCATAGGCAAAAAAAAAAAAAAACCTTGCATCAATGTTTTGTGTGCTAAGGATCTGCCCCAATATGGGTTCCACAATCTCCTTGATGTATTTCCTTGAGGATCTCTTAGCCTTCTTAGGGAGTTAGGCACTTTTATAAGAGCAAGAGAACTCTCTTAAAGAGATCATTGTCAATAATAGTGAATCATCCTAAGTGGACTCTGACTATTCTCTATTCCTTGGGAGTTCCTCTTAGGGTCCCGATTTCAAAAAAGTTGTATAGGCTTCCTCCAATCACCAACCATGAGGGCTTGATGTTAAAAAAAATGGATTGAAGGCTTCATCAATTCCTCCATCATGGTCTATTCTCAACCTTTAAACAAAGCATCTACGTTAGCATTCCTAGCCTTCGGGATTTTTTGGACCTACCCATGGCCAAACATCTATATCAAATTCTTAACCAAGCTCAAGTACTTACAGAAGGTGAGGTCCTTTACTCCCACATTTCCATTGGTTTGGTTAATAATCAGTTGAGAATCATTGTGGATCAGTAAACGTTGTACCCTCACTCAACCAACCATCCATCCTTAGTTTGACTAGGAATGCTTTATACTCAACTATGTTGTTGGTTATAGGAAACCAGAACCTTATCCTTAGTGCTGCCTCCATACCCAATAGTCCTTGTAATATGACCCCTGCTCCTTGGTGGTAGGGCCGATGGCTCTGTCAACATACATTTCTCAGGAAGAGCGTCAAGTTCAAACTTAGCAAGTTTGTCTTATTTTCTTTGTGTCATTTTTACTATAAAGTAAACAAAGGCTTCGGGCTTAATAGCCTTCCTAGGCTTGTACAAGATGTCAAATTCTCCTAACTTGATGCACTTTTTTGCCAACCTCCCAGTGTGGTTTGGATTTTAGAGAATAACTCTCAAAGGCAACTCTATTCAAGCAATAATATTATGTATCTGAAAATAAGGTATTAGTTTTCTAGAGGCTCCAATGAGGACAAAGATGGCATTTTGTAAGATAAGGTATCTTAACTCTACCCCTTTAAGGGTCTGGCTAATATAATATATAGGCCATTGCTATACACGTTGTTTTCTTACTAGCATGGAACTAATACATTCGTCAGTAACTACCAAGTATATGATTAAGGGTTCATCAGCCTAAGGTTGTTTAAGTGCCAAGAGCCATCATAGATATTTTTTGATCTACCCAAAAGCCACCTTGCTTTCTTCTGTCCATTCAAATTCCATCTTCATTTGGAGGATCCGGAAAAAAAGGTTAGCATAAATCTCCAAACCTAGATAAAAACCAATTTAGGATGGTCAATCTTCCAGCTAACTTTTGGGTGTCTTTTTTACTCTGTGCGTCAGGCATCGTTAAGAAGACCATAATCTTGTCAAGGTTAAAGTTGATTCCTCTTTTCGAGACCATAGGAATTTTCCTGCTCTTACCCCAAAGATGCATTTCCAAGGATTTAACCTTATGTTAAAGTGTCAGTTTTTAAAAAGTATTGAGGAGATCATCAATATGCTAATCCATCGGCCAACTCCTAACAATCATATCATCCACGTAAATCTCCACATTATGTCCCAGTTGTTATGCAAAAACTTTCTTCACTAGGCACTAGTAAGTGGCACTTGTATTTTTTAGGCCAAAGGACGTCATTTGGTAATGGTAAACCGCTTTTCCAATGGTGAAGACAGTTTTTTTCTCATCCTCAAGGTCTATTCCAATCTAATGATACTCACTAAAGGCATCCATAAAGGATAGGATTTCAAACTTAATGGCGGCATTGACTACCTAGTCATTTAAATTTGTAGAGTCTGCACACATATGCCATTTGTCGTTTTCTTTCTTGACTAAAACTACATTGGCTAGCCACACAGGGTATCATACTTCTCGACTAATTCCTGCTTCCACCAGCCTCTCAACTTCCCTTATGAAGAAATCTATTTTCTCCAAAGCATATTCCACTTTTTTTGTTTAACCAGTCAAGCAGATGGGTTGACTTGTAGTTTATGTGTGATGACTTTGGGGTCTATTCCTGACATATCACTTGGGGACCATGCAAAAATGTCCATATTAGCTCATAGAAATTCAATGAATGAATTTTTTACCTCAGGAAGAAACTCTTTTCTAATTTTCACAATTCTGCCAAGTGTTATCTCTACCTCTTAGAGTATTTTGACAATGGAATCCTCTGTTTGTTTTTAAAATATTCAACCTTCCTCTTCTTCGGCTCCAACTGCTCTTCATGTTTGATTTCATAGGGGCCTCATAAATTTGCCATGTAACTCTGTCATATCAAAGTCTGACTTATATATATAATGGCGTCCCCTCTGGAGTTGTAAAGACCATTATTTGCCATTTAATATCTGGATGGTTGTGAAATTGTACCTGGGTTGGTCTACCAATGATGGCATTGTACGACGAAGGCATATCTAAGACTAGAAACTCTAAGGTGTAGAAGTCACATTAGACTTTCCTGTCCTTCCCAATACCCATTAGCATAAAGGGTAGTCTGACCGTTCTAATTATCGGTACCTCATCTGTCCAACTCCAAACATTGGCACTGAAACTAGGCTCAATGAGGACCTTTAAATCTCAACCTTATCCAATAAGCTAGCAAAAAGCACATTGGAGTTAGCCCCAATATCCAAATATACTCGTTCGATATCAAAGTTGTTAATTACGGCCATAATGACAAACGGGTCCATTTGAAAGACTAGGATACAATACCTATCAGCCATCATCAAGATGTTGCTCACATCCCATACTTCTAGCTAGGGAATCTTTGCCCTTGGTACTTCTAACCAACAAGGACATTCCCTTAGTTATTATATGGTTGACACCTGTGGGTGGTCTTAAGTTTATATAGTTGCCCCTTATGGGGGAATGGGCTCTCACTTGCCATCAACCCTGTCTCAATCACCATCATTATCTTCCCTCTTACAAGGCTTTTATTTTCACTTTTGGCAGGGAAAATCTACCCTGGCTATGTACTCTACCCGCTTGCCCACCTGGATCATTTCCTCTATGGGTCATTTTGGCTACTAGGAATCCCTTGTGTCATGCCTCATATATTTATGCTACTGGTAGTATTTCTTCATGTCTGTCTTATTTGTAAGGCCATAGGTGGAGGGCCATTTTGGCACCATGTTCTTTATCTCTAATGCATATAGGATATTCGCCCTTGTTTCCTTCAACAGCAAAAATATGGGGTTGGGCTCCCTATTTCTTTTCCTCGAAGAGGACTTACTCTCTTTTGCCCTAGTTTAGTCTTTTTGTCATGTCGGCCAGTTGATCTATTTGCCATGCATATATCTAGTTACTTGATTAAGGAATTCCTTGATGTTTTTCACTGGATTCTCATGTAAGTCCCATGCCAACCTAGAACCCATTAACAATCCTTGGGTAACAACAACTAAGTGCAACTCAAGGAATAGATCTTGTACCAGGATGACTTTTGCATTAAACCTTCTTACTAAATCCATTAAGGACTCATCTTTAGCTTGCATGATCTTCAGCAAGTGATCAACCATCTTGGGGGTCAACCTACACCCTAGAAAATGCCTAAGAAAAGCTTGGGAAAAATCCCTAAAGGATTGGAAATGTCATCCTTTATTAGCTCTGAACCATAAAGCAATGGCCCTCGTTAGGGTGGAATTAAAGGCTCGGCACAAGACTACATTAAACACCTTTTCCAGTTTTATGGACAAAATATAAAGCTATAATTGGTTGACCGAATCTATGAGGCCATTGTACAAATATATCTTTGGCATGTAGAAGCAATTGAGTGTTGAGGCATTGATGATTTCTTCTATGAACAACTGAAGCCATATATAGTCGATGTCTATCGCTGGCCTAAAATTCCCTGCAGGTGGCTCAAGCGCCCTTAGGTACTGCTTCCTTTGATTTAACCTTTGCAAGATGGTGCTTATATCACTAGTGTCGAGTTTATCAAACCTTGCCTGAGACAATTGAAGAGGCTTTATAATGAGAGTTTTGGCCCGAGACCTTCGCCACGGATCCCAATAAGGGCTCGTCTTGCATTTTCAGGCATGAGATGAGTTTTAACAGCCTCATTTGAAACACTAGGGGGTTCCTAGAATCTCTTATTATATAGTTGCCTTGAACTGATTGCCATCCAGGATAGTAGGCCTTTTGCCCTTTTGAGGGTCATGCGGTAGCAATAAAGGCTCATTTGCAATGACTCCTTAGGAAGCGCCAGCATCCTAAAGGCAAATGGACCTTTCTAGAAGGTTCAGGAGGTCCTGTCTCTGCTGACTATCGTGTTCATGTTTTGGGTGGTCCTAGTCCATTCACGATATCCTCATGTTCACCATTGTTGTTCCCATAGATGGCACCAAATTGATGGCCAAAGTGGTATCAATCCAACTAGGTAGGCAGGCCTTGAAGCTTTGAAAGGAAGAATTAGAGATCCTGTGCTTAAAGATCAAATCAAAGGCCCGGGGTTTATACCCCACCAATGATCAAGTTAGCTTCTCAAGAAGAATATGATGCTATAGTGTGAAGAATTTTGATGGTATTATGTACCTTGGGATTTGAAAATATGGCTCCTTTTATATAGTGGTGGCGGAGATCATGAGAAATCTTCCGGATTGGAAGGATCCTGTAATAAAGGGTTCTTCTAGTAATCCCAATAAATGTTTCCGAGGTTTTCCTCATATCAATGATAGCTTATCAAACTGACACAAAAAGTAAGACAAACATATAAGTTTCATGTAAAATAACATGTTTTTTTGTTTAACCTTGAGGCCATAAGCCTCATGATGTGCAACCATAAAGTCCAATGAAGGAAACCTATACTTCTCTAAGAGCCATATAGAGTTAATAACATGATTGAATTATATGTAAAAAATAGCATTTAGTGCAATTTTTCATCTTTGCTTACCTTCAACTAAATTATTTACTAAAGAGAGTGTCAATAAAAATATGAAAAATTACTAAAAGAGTAGCAAATGGCTACATCTAGTGGATATGATAAAATATGAGCTTTAATTAAAGCTTCCTCAACATCACTGGTTGACTTGGGAGTAATAATCATGAGCAGGTTGACTGTAGTTTTTCCTCTCAAAATCACCAAAACTATTGCTTTGTGTTTAATTAAAAAGTTGGGAAGTTGTTTCTCTAGCAAATTTTGTCACAAGAGAAAGTTTCTCTAAGACTTGTATAGAAATATCCAGAGGATCATTGACCTTTGGCCTTTGCCCCAAAGCTGGAACTCCATCATGGATACCTCATTTGTGTCTTCCCGATTGTCAACTGAAGTTGAGTTCCTAACAGAAATAGACGATGATAGCACACTAGTAAGAGAAACTGCCCTTGGAAGCTCCAATGAGAATAAAGTTCTCTACATAAAATCAATGAGGAAAATGAAAATAATTATTTCACCACCTGTTGTAATTTCAACACCTAATCATTAACATCTTCTTTTAAATACCAGCTAGCTACTAATTAATCAGAAATAAGCAAGCACATAACAAAAACGGAGCAGGTGAATAGAAGTGAATTTTCAATGAAAAAGAAACCTTGATTCATCATTTCTTGGTTTGCAGTTATAATAACTCCAAATGCTGCTGGAAAAATCAAAATTCCACACTACACAAGTCGGATCCCACCATCGCACTTAGGCTTTGTCAGTGTTCTGAAATATCAACTGATAAGCAAGAACAATTTCGGTGTTAGGGAAAACTTCCTAAACAACCAAGGCAATGGCAACTCAAGGGTTAAACCTGGTCCTAATATGAGGAAATGCAAGAAAGAAAATATCCAAATGGAAAGGAATCAAAATAGCTAACTACATGCTCAGGGTTTTTGGGTTTATGGCTAAAACATGCCAAAGCTTTAAGTATAAGGTCTCCTATTCAAGGAGTTCTTAACATTGAAAAATACAGAGACTAAAGGCTAAATAGGAAAATGAAAAAAAATCAAGAATAGTTGCTGCAAAAATAACTTACATGCTTTAGAGAGGAAAATAATTTCGTCTAGAAATAACTTCCACCCAATTCTAACTGAAAGGACAAACTTGTATGAGCTAAAAAAGGGAAATAAAAAAATACTAGGAAAACCTCGAAAGCCCACCAATTCCACGAAAAGCATAAAGACTGCCTGAACTTTTCTCCACCATCCTTGCCCTGCCAATGAGGAATTTTGCCACAATGGCCCCATAAACCTCCTTAGCGAACCTAAAGATGAAACCAGAAAAGTCAATTGCTTGGAACACCGTTAATAATGTAGACTAAATTTTACCGATCCTGTAGCAACCACCCTTTTAAGAACTAGACACATGTGAGTTCTATATGTCTCTGTCTTTTTTTACTTGGTTTCTCATTTAGAGTCAGAAAGAAAAAGCAGGATAAAAGTCACAAGATACCATGCAGGATTAAAGAGGTGGAAATTGATGATTTTCAAAATATGCTAAGCAATGAAACTAGATAAGGTCATGGCTACCAGTTAAATATACTAAGCAATCAAACTGAAATGACAATAATTTCATCTAGAAATAACTTATGCACTTTAGACGGGACAACAATTTCATGTAGAAATAACTTCCACCCACTTCTAACTAAAAGGACAAACTTGTATAAGCCAAAAAGGGGAATAAAAAATAACCAGGAAAACCTCAGAAACCCACCAATTCCACCAAAAGCAAAAAGACTGCCTAAGCTTTTCTGCACCATCCTTGGCCTGCCGGTGAGGAATTTTGCCAGAATAGCACCACAAACCTCGTTAGCAAACGTAAAGATGAAACCAGGAAAGTCAATTACTTGCAACACCATTAACAATGTGGACTTAATTTCATTGATATTGTAGCGACCACCTTTTTAAGAACCAGACTCATGTGAGTTCTGCGTGTCTGTGTTTTTTTTACTTAGTTCTCACTTAGCGTGGGAAAAAGAAAGCAAGATAAAAGTCACAAGACGTCAAGCCATATTAAAGTGACAGAAATTGATGATTTTCAAAATATGATAAGCAATGAAACTGTATAAGGTCTCTGCTACCAGTTAAATATACTAAGCAATCAAAGTGAATGGACAACAATGTCATCTAGAAATAACTTACATGCTCTAAAAGGGACAACAATTTCATCTAGAAATAACTTCCACCCACTTCTACCTGGAAGAACAAATTGTATGAGCCAAAAAAAGGGAATAAAAAAAATACCAAGAAAACCTCAATAGCCCACAAATTCCACCAAAAGCAAAAAGATTGTCTGAGCTTTTCTCCACAATCCTTGGCCTGCTAGTGAGGAATTTTGCCACAATGGCACCATAGACCTTTGCGAACCTAAAGATGAAACCCAGAAAGTCAATTACTTGGAATGTCGTTAACAATGCGTACTAAATTTCACCAGCCCTGTAGCAACCACCATTTTAAAAACCAGACTCATGTAAGTTCTACATGTCTTTGTCTTTTTTCACTTGGTTTCTCACTTAGTGTGGGAAAGAGAAAGCAGGATAAAAGTCACAATATGTCACGCAGGATTAAAGCGGCGGAAATTGATTATTTTCATAATATGTTAAGCAATGAAACTGGATAGGGTCCCGACTACTAGTTAAATATACTAAGCAATCAAATTGGATAAAGTTCAACACTAATCGAGAAGAAAAGAACCTACACCAGATATAGAGAGAGATCAGTCAGAGGAAGAAGCACTAGATAGATTTTCTATGAGTCTCTTGTCTCTCTTGCCGGTAGCAGTGTAATCCTACAATCTTGACCTATATGCTTCTACTGCCAGATTCAAATTTAAAACCATGATTAGTTTCTTCATCTGTCCGTCGAAAATATGGAACTATTAAAAACAAACGACATTTTTTAAGGATCTAAGAATGGAAAGAGAAAATGTATTTGGTTATGAACACTTTTGTCGATGTGGTACTGAATGTAACCAACACGACAGTGCATCCTGATAATTATTTCCATCAGAAACGCTGCTTCCAACCATCAAGCCACGATATTTAGGCTTCTGTTCATTGATTCAACATAGGATAATTAGCATTGCTTCTGTTCACTGATTCAAGTCCACAAACTGGTTTTGCTTCAGCCTGCAAGCCTAGCCCCAAGAAAGGTGAAGGAGACGCCATGATGATGCTGCGCGAAACTCCATCAATGCCAAGGATCGACAGTAAAAAAAAGAATATCGATGAACAATAGTCCGATTGGGAAGAAACGATGCCAAGACGGGCCATAAAGAGCCGACCAGGCCCGGTCGAGGGCTCGAACACAGCAGGAGGAATGAAGACGGGGGAGACAGGACGATAACGGGTTAAGAAATTGACACAACTTAAGGAATGATCGATTGCGTATAACTTACAAAATTTGATCAAATAAAATCTATCTAATTTAATCTATTAGTTAAAATAAAATATAATCTATTATCTTCAACAAATTTTTAAACTATAATGTGTCACATGCCAGCATTATCCCTTTCATCCTTTAAGATGACCCACTCCACCAATCGCTGCCACTATCATTGTGAGGAAGAGGAGACATGTCAGGAGCTCTGGGTTCTAACATTTCCAGATCTGATCTGCCTTCTTTGGGATGAAGAGCCCATTCTAGATGAATTGGATATGCCCAGATAAGGGGTTTCTACCAGCTGCATAATTGCCTTCAAGTGAGCTTGATGTGTAAATTTGTTCATTGAGTTAGTAAAAGCTTAGGGATCTTTCCAATAAAAAAAAAAAAGAGAAACATAGTGCTTCTGTGGAAATTTAGTTTTTTTCCTTAAATTTTCAGGTTTGAAGCCACAAATTTGGATTAATTTTCATGAACAAAAGATAAGACGAAGAGCTCGGTGATTGGAAGATGAGGGGAGATGAGGATATGGATGGGACCGGTTGAGGGCGAGGGCTAGCTTATTCGATGTTGAAGCTGGGACCAAAATTATATTTTGCCTTAACAGATTATTTTGTTCCATGAAATTAAATTTTTTTTAGGGGTAAGTATAGGTATTTCAAAAGAAAATGTAAGTGTAGGCTTATAGAAGAGTTTTTCTTTTCTATTAGGGAAATTCGTATCTGATAGACGACAGATATCATGAATGAATCTAAGGTGTCTGTAAGATATGTCATCTATTACATAATTCAAACCCTTTCCATTAATGTACTCCACCCCATCATCTTCCCATAATGAGGTTTAAAAAAATACTGTAGACAGATGGTACAAAAGGGGTTGCCTAAAAATGAAATGTGCAGGCCCAAACCAGGAAACTGTCAAGAAATGAAAAAGAGTAAATTATGAAAAAGGTTCATCAGTTCTAACACTTTGCTCTATTAGTTCTCAAACTTTATTATCTGTCATTTGACCTCCTAGTTTGTAAATTTTAAGTCCTTGAGTTATGGTTTTCTGCCCTCTTGATCTCTAAACTTTGCTTCCATATGACAAATTTTTTGAACGTACAACAAGTTTCTGCAACGACATGCAGTTGCCTAGTATAATAGCTAAGCCTTACCAACTTGATGGTTGATTTCACGCTAATTTGGTTCATCCCTCGCCAACTCACGCTAAGAGGATCGAGATAAGGACAAAATTCTGTCACGAATGGATTATTTTGTAATATATTACTTATTTCGTAAGATGTGTTGTTCATAATAAGTATTGTTCTATTCAGTACTAATTGTTATTTCATTCGGTAATAAGTGTTGTTTCAATCATACAAATGTGTTGTTCTGCAATAAGTTGTTTATTTCGTAAGATGCACTATTTGTAATAAGTACTATTTAGTTCAATAATAAGTATTTTCTATTCAATAATAAGTGTTGTTTTATTCATAAAAATGTATTGTTCTATAAAATGTTATTCATTTTGTAAGATATATTGTTTGTGATAAGTATTGTTTCATTCAGTAATCAATGTTATTCTTTGCAGTCATAAGTGTCATTTCTTTTAGTCATAAATGTTGTTTCTTTCAGTAAAAAGTGTTATTTCATTCTTACAAATATAGTGTTCTGTAAAATATTGTTAATTTTCAAAAAAATAATGTTCATAAATAATGTTATTCAATTCAATAAAAAAATTTCCTTCATTCAAATAAATATGTTGTTCTGTAATATATTGTTTATTTTGTAAGATATATTGTTTGTAAATGATGTTGTTTCATTCAGTAAGAAGTTGTGGCAACGTGCTTTTTTTAGAAGTCGCCACCAATCGGTTTCATTTAGGTCGATTGAACACCTTAAAAATGGTCTACGAGAGTTCGAGGGTTCGGGAGTACGGTTACGCTAAAATAACTTTATTTTAACGCTCAAAATTGGCACCTTAGTTGATTTTAATTTTGTTTTGCTTGCTTTTAAATAATTTCAATTAATTTTCAAACCATGGATTCTAACCAAATCACCCGAATACGGACTTCTAAATCTTGGTGCTTGATTTTTATTCATTTTTATAATAAATTTGATATTTCCAAACCATGGACTCTATCGAGTCACCCAGATGTGAAAATTTATGAATTTTAATTTTTATTTGTTATTAAAATTTTTAATTAATTATCAATCCACATCATAAATTCTACTGAATCATCTGAATATGGATTTTAACAATTTTAATATTATTTATTTTATTTTATTTATTTATTATTTTATTTTATTGTTTTGAAAGATTTTTAAATGATTATCCAATCCATGGATCTCATTAGATCAACTGGATGTGGATCCTGAATTTGTTTATATTAAATATTTTTTTAAAAAAAATACTTATTCAAAACCATTGATTTTATTGGATCATTTGGTTATGAATTTTTGCAATTATTTTAATGAACGGCATAAGAGGTTGGACTTTGTCATTTAAAGGAAAAAAGTAAGTGACTCGACATTCCAAATAACTAATAATGTTAAACAAGATAAGATGACAGAAAAATAAAAGACTAGGGGCTTGGTCATAATAGAAATAATAAAATAAACAACACAAATAATAAATAAAGAAATAAGATGGGGCTCTTGGCCATCCATATAAAATAATAGAAAAAAAGATAAATAAAAAGTAAGGTTAACCATCCACACAAAGAAATAATAAGATGCAGAAATTAAATAGAAAGTAAATAAATAAATAAAGTGGGACGCTTGGCCATTCACGTAAAAAAATAAAGTGTAGAAAGTAAATAAAAAGTAAATAAATAAATAAAGTTAGGCGCCTGGCCATCTACATGATAGAGAATAATAAAATACAGAAAAAGTAAATAAAAATAAATAAAGTGGGGCTCTTAGCCATCCACATAACAGAAAATAATAAATGCAGAAAGTAAATAAAGTGGAGCGCTTGGCCATCAACATAAAGGAATAATAAAGTGCAGAAATTAAATAATAAAAAATGGTAAATAAATAAATAAAGTGGGGCGCTTGGCCATCCACATAACAGAAAATAATAAATGCAGAAAGTAAATAAAAATAAATAAAAGTGGGACGCTTGGCCATCCAGGTAAAAGAATACTAAAGTGCAGAAATTAAATAAAAAAAAGTAAATAAATAAATAAAGTGGGGCGCTTGGCCATCAACATAACAGAAAATAATAATATGCATAAAGTAAATAAAAATAAATAAAAGTGGGACGCTTGGCCATCCACGTAAAAGAATTAATAAAGATACTAAAAAATAAATAAGGTGGACCATTTTGGCCGTCCATGTAAGAGTAAAAGGTACAACCTTCCATAAAAAAAAGAAAAGAAAAGAAAGTAAGAACAGAAAGAAAAGAAAAGAAAAAAAAAGAGTTATTGTTAATGGCCTATCTACAAGAACAAGAAAGTTAGTGACTAACATGAATAAAATAAAAAAGATCAAGGATTAAACGGGGGTTATACCAAAAAGGGACGTAATTTGAGTATGACGGGTCGGGTCACGATTTTTGAATGGGTTTCGTCTCTGATTCTTTTTTCTTTCTCCGGCGACAGCGGCGCAATCGGCAGCTGGGCTTGGCGGCAGCGGCTAAGGCGACTCCAAGGAGGTGAGTGTGGTGGCCGGCGGCGTGGAAGACGGCGAGGCGGTGAGGAAACGACATCGGGCGATGGCGAACGGAAGTCGTTATGGGGAAGGAGAAACGGCGAGGGAGCTGGAGCGGCACGGCTGGAGGGCCACACGACGGATGCGGTCGGCGGCGCGTGAGACGGCAAGGGCTGGAGGCAGCGACAGCGTGAGGTCAAACGAAAAAACAAAACGAAACGTCGAGTTATCGGGCAGTAGGGAACAGGGGTAGAAGTTTAGGATTTTTCTGGGTAAGGGAGGAGTGGCCAGGGACTAAAGCTATAGTTTTTCCTTTTTAAGTTGGGAGCTAAAATCTTGCTAATTTCGTGTGTTTCTTTGCAGTTTTGGACCCCTATTATCATACTAGTGGGAGAGTTGGATTCCCTTAATTAAAAAAAAATTGGAATTTAATTAAACAAAGATTTAAAACATAATTTGGCCAAAGTTTAGTTTTAGTCCTTCACCTCTCAATGATTACTGGTCTGGTCCCATATTTTTCGTGAAATTACAAATTGGCCCAAATTTGTTTGTTTTGTCAATTTAGCCCAAAACCTTGCGAATAATTACCAGATTTCCCTAGAATTTCAAGATTTTGTCAGATTTTTCCCAAACTTCTCAATTTTGTCATTTTTTTTTAATTCCCTTTTTTATATATTTTTATTTATTATTATTATTTTTTAACTAACCCTACGAAACAAAAATGCCCCCCCTAAACTAATTTTTTTTTTTAATTTTTCTTAAAAAAATAATAACCGGACGAAATTGGGTGTCAACAACTGCCCCCCTTTGCATGTCTCATGGGACATGACGCATGCAAAGCCATTACCAAATTTCATCCGACCTTAACTAGGCATTGAGAGCCTTCTCACCGCCTAAACCCTGAGGAGAAAAACCTTCTTCTTCTCCTCTTTGAGGTTAAGGAACTCTCCTTATTTCCTCTACGACAAGAACTTTCCTATCGTCTAAGTATCAAAGGAGAAAAACTCTTTCCTCCTTGTTACCAGATCTAGGAACTTTCCTAGACTTTTCGCAATATGAACTCTCATATTGCTTCCAATCTTAAGAAGAAAAAAACATTTTTCTTCTTTGTGAGGTTAAGGAACCTTTCTTAGTACCTTTACGATAAGAACTTTCCTATCATCTAAAAAAGTTTAAGGACAAAAACTCTTTCCTCCTTATTTATCAGGTCTAGAAACTTTCCTAGACTTTTCGCAATATGAACTCTCATATTGCTTCCAATCTTAAGAAGAAAAACCTTTTTCTTCTTTGTGAGGTTAAGGAACCTTTCTTAGTACCTCTACGATAAGAACCTGTCTATCGTCTAAAAAATTTAAGGAGAAAAACTCTTTCCTCCTTATTTATCAAGTCTAGAAACTTTCCTAGACTTTTCGTAATATGAACTCTCATATTGCTTCCAATCTTAAGAAGAAAAACCTTTTTCTTCTTTGTGAGGTTAAGGAACCTTCCTTAGTACCTCAAGGAAAAATTTTCTACAAAGGCAATCAAACTTAGAATAGTTTCTTTGGAAATGTGAATTTTCATAATAGGTGAGTGCAAAAACTTGAAATTCCACGAGTGAATCTTAAAAGTGAGAAATTTCATGAATTGACAAATTATGCAAGGAAATGGATGTTTGGAATCAATATCCTGGTTTCATCTAATATTTTCTTTAGAAAATATAGATTCCCTTGTAATATATGTCATCCAAATAGGGTTGAAGCTTAGCTACCCCCAAAATGTTATGACTAGCATACCTAGTAGAATGCGTCTCAAAAGCAGAATTACTCCTTACTCAGCCATTCTAAACTAAGGGCTTTGTCCAATGGTTTTAATATCAGCATGAAGAAAACTATCCTAAAAGATGAAGAAGAAATAAGAAATTCCCTGAATTGAAAATAAAAAAATGCTGATAATAAAATTAAAAGACAAGATAAACAGATCCACAAGTCCAATTGCTCTTTTCCACAGTATTTTATCATAAAACTAAAACAACAAGCAGGGTAAAGGATATTTATGGGATGGAACTGATCGGGAAAGACTGTCATGTCTAGTTTATCTAAATCACTACTGGATCTGGTTCAAGAACAAAAGCTTGCATTTTGTCTAGCAATTCTTCAACAATTGATGTGGACATTAGGGTTCATCGTGCCACCTCTGAGATAAATTTCTTCTGCATAGCGTGATCCATAAAAGATATCAAACCTGCAAAGAAATTGTTAACATTCAACAGCCCAATGGGTTTCTTGTGCAAATTAAGTTGGGTCATGGAAGCAATTTGGAAAATTTCTCCCAATGTGCCAAAACTTCTTAGTAGAGCAATAAAAGCATCAGAATTACAAAGCATTTGTAACAAACGCTCTTGCAAATTTTTAACCACTAATTCTTCTTCGATCGTGCCCCCAGAAATCAATTTCAAAGGTGCAGGGATAATACCCAAAACTTGGCTTCCTCCTAGAGATGCTGCTGATGCTACACCTCCCATTAATCCGACACTACCTCCCCCATAAACTAAATGTATTTTTCGCTCAGCTAGTACTTTACCCAAATGGTTGGCTGCCTTCAAATACTTTTCATCTTTTCCAGGAAAAGCCCCACAAAATACACAAATACTTTGGGATTTACGAGTTGAGGTTCTCTTCATTTTTATCCTTAACCTTGTGAGAAATGAAAAAAAGGGCATGCATTTATAGAGATGAAAAGATAATGCAATAATTACACTTGCAGGAGTAGGCACATCATTGTCAAAAGAAAAAGAAAATTTTCAAAAATGATAGCTTGCATGTACAGTAGTTGTGACTGTGGCTCACGTCTCCCACTAGTTTTACGTCCAGTAACGGCTTCAACGCCTTCTATGAGTCGGGAATTTGCTTCCTATCCAGTTTTCTTATAAACTGGCAAACATGGTCATTTAAAGTTAGATTCCCAAGGCTGTAACGGTCTCGTTCTTTATGGAAAGTCCTCCATAAACCAATAATTTCACGTTGCACTATTCCACAAGAATGTGTTTCAAGAGTCAATCGGATATCATCCAAAGATTCCTTACGCAGACCATTCTTAATGAATTTTCTTTTATCTTCACGATTTTTGGAGATCATCCCTAAAGAACGACATTTAGTATCACAATTTCATCGTCCACATTTGTGACAGACGCCTAACCTCTTTGCTCTTCGTTTTTTGGCATAAGCGCTTTTACCTAAGACAGGCATGCGGGACACAAATGCATCTGAAACTTCACCAGCCAAACGGACCTTAGCTTCAATTAACCACCGCGCATTGTCAGGAATGCCTTTGTGCATAAAAACTCTGATTCTTTCATATCTAGCTTGGTAAATCATTTTAAGAACATTTATTTGGAGAGAAGGAAAGTACTTTTGCAGGACAAAAAGAGTAGAATCCATTGATGAGAGAAAAAATTTGAGAGAAGAGAGGAAGAAATCAGTTATTGTAGGAAACTGAAATAACCGACTTGAGAGTCACGGAGTACCGTATCCGCTACTTAACTGGAAAGAAGAACACGCATTTATAGGGATAAAAGGATAACGTGTTGATTACGCTTACAGGAGCAAGTATATTATTGTAAAAAAAATGCAAATTTTCAAATATGACAAATTGTATGTACAGTAATTGTGACTGTGGCTCACATCTTCCACTAGCTCTACGTCCAGTAACGGCTTCAACGCTTTCTATAAGTCGGGGATTTACTTCCCATCCAATTTTCTTACAAACTGGCAAACAGGGTCTTTTAAAGTCATATTCCCGGGACTATAACGCTCTCATTCTTCATGAAAAATACTCCATAAACCAAGAAGTTCGTGTTGCACTAATCCACAAGAATGCGTCTCAAGAGTCAATCGGATATCATTCAAAGAATCCTTACTCAGGGCATTCTTGATGAATTGTATTTTATCTTCTCGATTATCGGAGATCATTCCTAAAGAACTGTTAGTGTTGTGCCTAAAAGCCAATCATGAGATGATTGTATTTTTTGCACATTGAGTCATGATATTTTATTAAGGCATTAATCCAGCAATTATGTTTGTTGTTTTGTTTCTGCGTAACTTAACAAACATAATTGTAACCCTAGAATAATGATATTCTTAAACGTCCCTGGTCTAGTATTATTGTGGAGCGGGTTGCAATAATACATAACGACTAGCATATGTGGAGACTAATATGAGATATGTAGTCTACATATGGATACAAGTTAGAGAACTTGTGTACTGGACCGACCCACCATGAGAACACTACATGGATTGTTATATGAGTGTCATAAGTGATTCTCATAGTGATCATGGTATATGTAGTCCTTCAACCTAAGATCATCAAGGTTCCCTCCTATGTAACGGGAGTGATATCTTCGGACCCCTTGATAGAGTAAGACTTAGAAAAATGCATGGCTATGCTCAGATGAGTTGATATACGATATCAATGTCATCAGTTTAAGTTGGTCTACTCGGTAATCAAGAAACCAAAGATTGGGCTATACGAGAGTGACACAATCCATGTCTCGTGCTTAGTCTTGATATCTTGGACAAAGGGACAATGGCATATATTGGTGATGATCATAAAGGTTTAGTCGAATCATCGACAATCTTGTCTCTTGGGTAGCAACGATGTGTTGCTAGACACCGCTCATTGCTTATGATCATAAATGTGATTGATGATCATTGCCAACGTGGTAAGAGCCTATTGGGTCGCACACATAGAGCTATTTGGATCATTAGAGTGCATGGGCTAATAATTTGGGTTTTGGTTTCACAATAATTTCGTATTAATAATGGGCCCAATAGTTGAGCCATTATTAAGCCCGAAATTAAAGCCTAATTAGATTAAGGCTTTGAAATCTATTAGGCCTGGAAGTTGAGTCTCACTATAAATACAACTTCTAGTGAGAAATTCGTAGGTCTCCTTGCCTTAGCCTCCCAAAAGGACAGCCGCACTCTTCTCTTGCAATTCCTTAGATGACGCAAGCTAGCTCTGCGAGCGCAAAAGAAACGCATCTACCGGGACGTGGTGGAAGCGTGGTGATCCCGAGAGACTCGTATGGATACCATAAAGAGCCTGAACACGTCAGCTATTCAGGTTTTATGATTCGACTCTACAGTTGAACGAGAGATCTCAACCAAAAATTAGGTATGAAAATTTTCGAACACCCGGTTTACCCCGTTTCACTTGGATCCTGGAGGGTTTCGGTTAAATTCCGCTGTGCTATTTGGCTCCCGAAACCCATCAGTGGTATCAGAGCTACTGGTGAAACCCTAAATCAGGATTGATGTTGAATCGCATGATGTTATGTGTTCGGTTGCTTTTCTGCCATGATTAATTAGATTGATTCTTGATGCATGAAACCAGAACTCGTAATGAACATATGACGTATATGTAGAAACGACACTAATTGGTTAATGAGATTAACCCAAAATTGATTGGTATGAGATACCTATATGGAGTAGGATTCTTGCAATAGTTGCAAAAACCCTAGCTTGGTTCAGATTCGGTCTATTCGGGCACCGAAAGTAAGGTATTTTTGGTGGCTCGAATGGAGAAGTCTCGGGTGCTTACTTGCTCGAAATAGAAGATTTCGGGCTAAGCAATTGTAAGATAATTTTTTGTTGAATGAGATTTGACATGATGTGTTGATTGGTGTTTGAAGCATGGTGCATGGTTATAGCCCTTAATTGGTTGTACTTGTAAATACGGCCTGCGAGTCGTGCCTTTTCTTATCACTCTCATTGTACATTCTCTTCTCACCTTACTCCCCTCGAATGTAACTCGAGGTTTCTATTATTGATGTAATGGTGCATTATGGGATCATCCAAGGTGATATGTCCAAGGATCACCCAAGGTGATATGTCCAAGGAGGTGACAACAAAAGGGCAGCCAAGAATGGAAGAGAAGGAGCTTGTGAAGACTCTTTTCTTTTCTTAGGCTTTTATGATATTCTCATTGGCTTGAGAATATCGCATAGTTTGGGCTATAACCATGTCACATTTACTTTCTTGAACGCATGAGATGCATGTTTTATATTTGTATGTGATGCATGTATAAGACAACCGGAGATAACAAATTGGTGAGATCAAATGAAAAATCCCTCAAACAAATATTAAGTCATCAAATGTGATGCCTTCCAAATATTGGCACTCGTCAAGACTTTGATCAACATTAGGTGGGTTTGCCAAAGCAAAGCACCTATGTTCATCTTGGTAAGGCGCGATGGGATAATAGTGATATCCAAATTGCTAACTTTGGGTCCGACTTAACTAAGTCATCCTAATAGGATTAGGGACTTAGAGGCATAGAGTTGGGCTTAAGCTCATGGGATGAGCTTGGACAAGTATTGTTCACCTAACTATCCAAGAGTTGCATAAGATGCAATTGGCAAGGAGTTGCCTACCTAAATAGCTGTAACTTGAGAGAAAAGCCAAATCTGACTCAGGTTGTGGTCAAATATGGATCTTGGCCCACTAAAATACCTTAGCGCCGAGGTGTTCCGAAATAATATCGATGGTTATTATTTTGAGGAAAATAATGGGAGTATCGTTTAATAAAAGTCCTTATTAAATGAATTAAAATACATGACTTTTACACTGCATATTTACTGTTGTAGATAACCATGGCATAAAACACATCGACACTTTCATTGCGATCAATCCTTGAGAAGGAGAAACTGAATGGGACCAACTTTCTCAAATGGTACCGAAACTTGAGGATAGTCCTCAAGCAAGAGAGAAAGGCCTATGTCCTAGAGCAGCCCATTCCGAATGAGCCTGCTGCCACTGCTCCAAGAGCTGAAAGGGATGCTCACAAGAGGCATTCTGATGATGCTTTGGATATTGCATGCCTCATGCTTATTACCATGGAATCTGAGCTTCAGAAGCAACATGAGAACATAGGGGCGTTTGATATGATCGAACATCTCAAAATGCTTTTCCAACAGCAAGCTAGGCATGAGAGGTTTGAGACCTCTAAGGCATTGTTTCAGTGCAAGATGTCTGAGGGAAGTCCCGCGGGTCCTCATGTGCTCAAGATGATTGGGTACATTGAGAATCTTGAGAATTTGGGATTTGCTCTTTAGAAAGAGTTGGCTATTTATGTAGTCTTGCAATCATTGCCTGAAAGCTACAGTCAGTTCGTCATGAACTATAAAATGAACGACCTAGACAAGTCCCTCCCTGAATTGCTCAACATGTTGAGAAACGTTGAGCAAAACCTTAAGAAGACTAAGCCCATTTTGATGGTTCAAAAGGGCAAGGGAAAGGGAAAAGCCAACAAGAAGAAGGATAAAACTAATGGAAAGTCTAATGCTAATTCTTCTTCAGCTGCACTGAAACCAAATGGTGGTATGGCAAATGAAGGGGAGTGCTTCCATTGTAAGCAACCTGGACACTGGAAGCGCAACTGCAAGCTCTATCTTGAAGAACTTGCTAAGGAAAAGGGAAGTAAGACTTCCACTTCAGGTATTCTTGTTATAGAGGCTAACTTTTCTACTTCCTCATCTTAGGTATTGGATACTGGATATGGATCTCACATTTGTGCAAATGTATAGGATCTAAATAGAAGTAGAAGATTAGCCTGAGGTGAAATGGACCTATGTGTTGGAAATGGATCAAGGGTTGTTGCCTTAGCCGTAGGGACTTATGTTCTCACTTTACCTAGTGGATTAATTTTAGAATTAGACAACTGCTACTTTGTGCCTATTATTAGTAGAAATTTGATTTCTGTTTCTTGTTTGGACAAGAAAGGTTTTTCATTTATAATAAAGGACAAATGTTGTTCTATTTATTTGAATGAAATCTTTTATGGTAGTGCTCAACTTAGCAATGGGTTGTATGTTCTAGACCTCGAAGATCTAATCTATAATGTGAATACCAAGAAGGTCAGATTAAATGATTCAAACCCGACCTATCTCTGCCACTGTCGCTTGGGCCATATAAATGAGGCCCGCATATCCAAGCTCCATAAGGATGGACTCTTGGACTCATTTGATTTTGAATCATATGAGACATGTAAGTCATGTTTGTTGGGCAAGATGACCAAAGCCCCATTCACAGGGCAAAGTGAAAGGGCTAATGACTTACTAGGACTCATACATAGTGATGTATGTGGCCCTATGTCTACACAAGCTAGAGGAAGTTTCCAATACTTCATTACTTTCACTGATGACTTCAGTAGATATGGCTATGTGCATCTCATGAGACACAAGTCATAATCCTTTGAAAAGTTCAAAGAATTCAAGAATGAAGTAGAGAATCAACTCAGGAAGAGTATTAAAGTGCTTCGATCAGATTGAGGTGGAGAGTACTTGGATCGAGAATTCCTTGACTATCTGAAGGAGTGTGGTATAGTATCACAACTCACTCCACCAGGTACACCTCAATGGAATGGTGTATCTGAAAGGAGAAATCGAACTCTGTTAGACATGGTTTGCTCTATAATAAGTCAAGCTGACCTTCCAAACTCCTTTTGGGGACATTCTCTAGAGACAGTTGTTTTTACACTAAACCAAGTTCCATCTAAATCAGTTCAAAAGACACCATATGAGATATGGAGTGGGAGGAGTCCCAATTTATCTTTTATGAAGATTTGGGGCTGTGACGCTTATGTGAAATGTCAATCCTCTGACAAACTAGGGCCCAAATCTCAAAAATGCCTTTTTGTTGGGTATCCCAAAGAAACAAATGGTTACTATTTTTACAATCCTTCTGAGCAAAAAGTGTTTGTTGCTCGAACTGGTGTCCTTTTGGAGAAAGAGTTTATCTCTAAAGGAACTAGTGGGAGGAAAGTAGAACTTGAAGAAATTCAAGAACAACAAGAAGACATCGAACCTGAAATGGAACCTGAACAGACACCACAAGATGTTGTTCAAGAGCCTGTTCCTGTAGCACAAAGTCCACGTAGGACTGGTAGGATTTGGCGTGAGCCCGAAAGATATGGATTTCTCGTGACTCACACTGGAGATGTGATGCTCATGGATCAGGATGAGCCCACAACCTACCAGTAAGCTATGTCGGGGCCTGACTCTGAGAAGTGGCTAGTGGCCATGAAATCCGAGATGGAATCCATGTATGAAAACCCAGTATGGACTTTGGTTGACCCATCTGAAGGGGTAAAACCCATAGGGTGCAAATGGGTTTTCAAGAAGAAAACTGACATGGATGGTAATGTGATTACCTTTAAGGGACGATTGGTTGCAAAAGGTTTCAAGCAAATTCATGGTATTAACTATGATGAAACTTTTTCACTAGTTGCTATGCTTAAATCCATCCTAATTTTGTTTGCTATTGCTGCACACTATGATTATGAGATATGGCAAATGGATGTCAAAACTGCATTCCTAAATGGAAAGCTACTTGAGGATGTGTACATGACACAACCTGAGGGTTTTGTCACTCCTGAGAATGCCAATAAAGTGTGCAAGTTGCAAAGGTCTATTTATGGACTAAAGTAAGCTTCTCGAAGTTGGAATCTTCATTTTGATGATGCAATCAAAGAGTTTGGTTTTATCAAAAATGAAGATGAACCTTGTGTCTACAAGAAGGTTAGTGGGAGCGCTATTGTCTTCTTGGTGTTGTATGTAGATGACATACTACTCATCGGGAATGACATTCCTGAGCTACAGTCTGTGAAGACTTGGTTAGGGAAATGTTTATCTATGAAGGACTTGGGTGAAGCAGCCTATGTGTTAGGCATCAGGATCTATAGAGATAGATCTAGAAAGCTTTTTGGCCTAAGTCAAAGTACATATATTGATAAGGTGCTAAAGAGGTTTAGCATGCAAGATTCCAAGAAAGGATTCTTGCCCATGTCACATGGTATCACTCTTTCTAGATCTCAGTGTCCGAGTACAACCGAGGAGAGAGAGCGCATGAGTAAGATTCCGTATGCCTCAGCAATTGGATAGATCATGTATGCCATGATATGTACTTGTCCCGATGTCTCATATGCTTTGAGCATGACGAGTAGGTACCAATCAAACCCCGGTGAGAGTCACTGGACAGCTGTTAAGAACATCCTTAAGTGCTTATGAAGGACTAAGGATGCATTCTTGGTCTTTGGAGGTGAAGATGAGCTCGTTGTAAGGGGTTACACCGATGCAAGCTTCCAATTCGATAAGGATGATTTTAGATCACAATCTGGTTATGTGTTTTGTATTGGTGGTGGTGCTGTGAGCTAGAAGAGTTCAAAGCAAGAGACAGTAGCTGACTCTACAACAGAATCTGAGTACATTGCTGCTTCTGATGCTGCGAAGGAGGCAGTTTGGATCAAGAAGTTCATCACTGAACTTGGAGTGGTTCCAAGCATTCTCGACCTGATAGAGTTCTATTGTGACAACAATTGAGCAATCGCACAGACTAAGGAACCTCGATCTCACCAGCGATCTAAACATATACTCCGACGCTATCATCTCATTAAGAAGATCATCGAGAGGGGTGATGTAAGGATATGCAGGACTTCGACAGACAGCAACATTGCTGATCCACTGACAAAGCCCCTTACGCAGCAAAAGCAAGATAGCCATTCTAGGTCTGTTGGTATTAGATACATCGATGATTGGCTTTAGTGCAAGTGGGAGATTGTTAGTGTTGTGCCTAAAAGCCAATCATGAGATGATTGTATTTTTTGCACATTGAGTCATGATATTTTATTAAGGCATTAATCCAGCAATTATGTTTGTTGTTTTGTTTCTGCATAACTTAACAAACATAATTGTAACCCTAGAATAATGATATTCTTAAACGCCCCTGGTCTAGTATTATTGTGGAGCGGGTTGCAATAATACATAACGACTAGCATATGTGGAGACTAATATGAGATATGTAGTTTACATATGGGTACAAGTTGGAGAACTTGTGTACTGGACCGACCCACCATGAGAACACTACATGGATCGTTATATGAGTGTCATAAGTGATTCTCATAGTGATCATGGTATATGTAGTCCTTCGACCTAAGATCATCAAGGTTCCCTACATGTAAGTCACATACTTTGATACTTTCCTTTGTTGCTCGTAACTGAGTGAACTTGAAGGAGGTCATTGGGTATGTCACATATCATGCGGAGGGATTTGTATGATCAAGATGGAATTTGTCTCTCCTATGTAACGGGAGTGATATCTTTGGACCCCTTGATAGAGTAAGACTTAGAAAAATGCATGGCCATGCTCGGATGAGTTGATATACGATATCAATGTCATCAGTTTAAGTTGGTCTACTCGGTAATAAAAAAACCAAAGATTGGGCTATACGAGAGTGACACAATCCATGTCTCGTGCTTAGTCTTGATATCTTGGACAAAGGGACAATGGCATATATCGGTGATAATCATAAAGATTTAGTCGAATCATCGACAATTTTGTCTCTTGGGTAGCAATGATGTGTTGCTAGACACCGCTCATTGCTTATGATCATAAATGTGATTTATGATCATTGCCAACGTGGTAAGAGCCTATTGGGTCGCACACATAGAGCTATTTGGATCATTAGAGTGCATGAGCTAATAATTTGGGTTTTGGTTTCACAATAATTTCGTATTAATAATGGGCCCAATAGTTGAGCCATTATTAAGCCCGAAATTAAAGCCTAATTGGATTAAGGCTTTGAAACCTATTAGGCCTAGAAGTTGAGTCTCACTATAAATACAACTTCTGGTGAGAAATTCGTAGGTCTCCTTGCCTTAGCCTCCCAAAAGGACAGTCGCACTCTTCTTTTGCAATTCCTTAGATGACGCAAACTAGCACTGCGAGTGTAAGAGAAACGCATCTGCCGGGACGTGGTGGAAGCGTGGTGATCCCGAGAGGCTCGTGTGGATACCATAAAGAGCCTGAACACGTCAACTGTTCAGGTTTTGTGATTTGACTCTACAGTTAAGTGAGAGATCTCAACCGAAAATTAGGTATGAAAATTTTCGAACACCCGGTTTACCCCGTTTCACTTGGATCTTAGAGAGTTTCGATTAAATTCCGCTACACTGTTTAGCTCCTAAAACCCATCAAGAACGATATCTAGTATCACAAGTCCATCGACCACATTTGTGATAGACTTGTAACCTTTTCGCTCTTCGCTTTTTGGCATAGGAGCTTTTGCCTAGGCTAGGCATGTGAGACACAAATGCATCTGGGATTTTGCCTGCCAAACGGACCTTAACTTCAATTAACCACCGCACATCTTCAGGGATTCCTTTGTGCATCAAAACTCTTAATCGTTCACATCGAACTCAGTAAATCCTTTTAAGAACGTTCATTGGGAGGAAAGGAAAATATTTTCGTATGGTAGAAAGAGTAAAATCCATTTTTTTTAGAAGGAGGGAGAAAGAAATCAGTTATTATGGGAAACTGAGACAACCGATTTGAGAGCCACGGAGTACCGTATCTGCTAGGGCTGAGCATGGTTCGGTTTGGTGCGGGTTACTAGCGGAACCGAACCAAACCGAAAATCCTTCGGTTCCACAAAATAACAACCCAACCCGAGAACCGAGAACCGACCAGAACCAGAACCATGGTTCTGGGTCCTCGGGTCTGACGGTTCCACAACAGATCTCTTCCAACTTAACAAATCAACATACACAACAAGAATAAGACTGATACAACAAAAAACTTTCATTTTAAGGAGGCTTCCTAATTTACGCTACCCCTTCCAAGCGCTACAAAAGGGGAACCCATGACATCTTAGAGCTATGAAGTGAAAGAGACGCAAGAAAAAAGGGACCAAAATAGAGAACCCAGAAGTACTAATGGATAAACTCGGGGATGTCAAGTTGCCATTTCTAATTCCAACAAAAACCAGCAAACCAAATTCCTTACCTAAAAGCAATAGTTTTAACAGCACAGGCCCACAGAAACTAAAATTTACAGCATATACTGCGGCCTCAAACTCAAATCCTTCTACCCTAATATTTCTCATTCGTTGCTAATTTATGCTTACAAGTCATATCACCAACAATTCACAACATTTTCTCAATACACCTGAGAGGGTATCTCACGGTTGGAAAGGTCTTTCAGCATTCTTTGATCATGAATACAGGTACAGCATACCAATAAATTAACTCCACCTTAATCCTAGTTCACTAGACTAAATGAATCCTATGTCCCCACTCCACTTAGTTTGAGCCAAGTTTACTTATATGCTCTAAAAGAATAATTCCTTTTGTTTTATATACTTATATGCACTAAAAGAGCAATTTCTTTTGTTTTATACTATATAACCACCCAAGGACGCAATGAACTCAACCAGGAAAAGCAACAACACTACATAAGCCAACTAAATCCTAGAGACCAATTTATGATGAAACAAGTAAATCAGAAACACATAAAGTTAATCACTTGCAACTTAACCAACATATTGATCTTGGGCTAACAAAAAAATCCTCCTGAAACATATTAATCCTGGGCTGTCATAAAGCACTGAGCTAGTAATTTCTCTGTTTCAAAACCTTTTTGTTTAAGAATTTACAATCTTTCTCATAGCTTCATCTGTTTAAGAAAAGGTGACGGCAATAACTCTACCAACAGACAATTATATCTTGATAAAGTTATAAATTTGACACACCACAGAAATCAGAAGAGAAAAAAATGCATCCACAGAAGTAAAAGGGTGTAGAATCAGCCCTCTTCTAATGAGAACAAAATGGCCGCATCCATAAATTACATATGCACAAACAAAGGAATCCACGAAAGCAGATAAAAGTAATACAAAATAATTGCGCATGAAATTGGATTTAAATTTACAACTACAGAGGGCACAAGAAATCCACACTCATTTGATCCACAATAAATTTAGAGAGCATTCAACATGCTACAGATATAAAACATGCTACAGATATAAATCCATATTTAAATACAAAAGTTCCTAGTAGAATTCAAAGTTTGTTACATATTGTTTGAACACCAGAATAAACTACATGGCTTTTATCACCAACACAGCAGCACCTAGCACACATTCTTTATGCACCAACAACACTCAAGAACCCTCTAATTACATGCAATTTCACCTGCAATTTCACCATCACCAGCACATCCAATTTAACTCTAGTTTTAACTCATAAACAAGCAGTCTCACTATTTTTATTTCATCAGCCCTAATTGGCAACTTTTATCATCATATCATTAAAGAAAAGTAAAAAACAGTAAACAAAAGCATGTACTTACTTGTACAGCTGCCCCTAAGATGTTAAATTAGCCTTTGTGGTGATGCCCGACTCCATATGCAAATCAGACAAATCTAAAAGACAAGCATATCATCAATCAAAATAAGATCATACAAAAAAATGAATCAATAAATTAGTAACATTATAAATTTAGAACCAAACCATAATAATTACCTTTTTCAATAATCTCTAAATCCTCAAGGTTTTCTTCAACCAAAATGGGTAGAGGGGAGGCACGAAGCCAATCTTGGCCACAAATGAGGGCCTGAACCACAGCAGGAGTTAAGGAGCTCCGAAATGATTCAAGAACTCTACCACCAACCGAGAAGGCCGATTCTGATGCAACAGTAGAAATAGGTATGCTTAGCACATCTCTTGCAATCTTCGAAAGCAGTACATACCTTGAGGAATTCACCTTCCACCAATTCAGTATATCGAAATCAGTTACATCTTTTTCACGTTGTTCATCCAAATACTTATCCAACTCTGATTTGATATCTGTCGAATCTTCTTCTTCTAAGGTGTCCTTTAATTTTGATTTCAACAAAGAAAGATGGCTTCTTTCTCTACTATCAATATCCATGAATTCATAAACTTCAGCCCTATTCTTGTCCACTTTATTTGAAGGTGAAGAATCATAAAAATTAACTAAAAGAATCAATGTATCCTTCACTTTAACTACCAACTTCTCTGCCTCATCTTTCGCATATACTTGGGTAAACATGGCCTTCATGTACTTGAGCTTGTACCGGGGATCAAGGACCATTGCAACAAACAACAACATATTCATCTTGTCCACATTCCCCCAGTATTTGTCAAATTTTTCTTTCATTTTCCCAGCCATTAACTTCAAGTTTTGATCATCACTTTTCATCCACTCATTCAATAGGCACAATATGGAACAAATCTCAAGCACAAAATTATTTGAAGTGACATATAAAGAACCAGAGATTCGCAAAGTAACATCGTAAAAGGCTTGCAAGAACTTCACTAAAACTTTGGCCTTCTCCCAATCATTCTCATTGGGTATCCCATTTTTCCCCAAGAGTTCAACTACATATTTGGAATCTATCTCCTCTAATCTCTCAAAGGCTTTCTGAAATTTAACAGCAGTTTCTAACATTAGGTAGGTTGAATTCCACCTAGTCACTACATCCAAACATAAGTGACTTTTGAACCCTATTTTTTCATGCTTAACACATTCTTTAAAAGTGTTAAGCCTTTGAGGAGAAGCCCTAACAAAACGGACAGCTTCACGAATTTTTGAAATGGTCAAATCTGATTCTTTTAGACCATCTTGCACAACAAGATTCAGAATGTGGGCAACACATCTCATATGAATAAAATCACAAGCTAAAACAGTTGAACTCCGATCCTTAAACTTCCTCTTTAAATATGCAATGGCAGTATCATTAGAACTTGCATTATCAACTGTTATTGTGAAAACATTATCAAGCTTCCAATCATGCAAACACTTTTCAATCTCCCTACCAATGTCATCACCTTTGTGACTAGAGATTGGACAAAAGTTCAAAATTCTCTTATGCAACTTCCAATCATGATCAATAAAGTGAACCGTGAGACACATGTAGTTAATATTTTGCAGAGAAGACCATGTATCAGTTGTCAGACAAACCCTTTGTGTATTACTTTCCAAGGCATCCATTACCTTTTTTTTCTCCTCTAAGTAAAGCCCCATGCAACCTCTAGCTATTGTAAAACGGGAAGGCATGCGAAATCGAGGCTCACAAAGTTGAAGAAAATTACGGAAGCCTTCCCGTTCCACAAACTTAAAGGGTAATTCATCTACCATTATCATCCTACACAACCCTTTCTTTAAAGCCTCTTGGTCAAACTTCACACTAACAACACTACAAGTATCCTGATCTCGCAATTGAACAGCCAAACATTTTTGCTTCTTATTTTTACCCCTATCCGGATTCTTAATGCATTTATGATAATGTTTCCACAATGTGCTTGTACCATATGAAGTTGGGCAAACATAAATCTTTCCACAATGCTTACATTTAGCTTTATCTTTTTCTTTTTTCTGTGGATTAGAAATCTTAATGAAAGCATCCCAAATTTTAGAACCTGTACTCTCCTGTGCTGCGTTTCCAGCAGCAGCCCCCTCTGTGCTTGTAGCATTAGGTGCTGGGGCATTTGGAGCACTAACAGCCCCTACACTTGGAGTGGATGTAGGTGCATCAGTGCTAACTTCAGTTGGAGGAGATGTATTAGACATCTGTCATTTTGATATAAAAAATTTATATTAGAATATTGAACTAAAATAAACCAACATAAACTAACAAGCAGCACCAATAATAACAAAATTATATTCCCTAATACCCACCGAACATGAAGATACAGAACTTGATATTTCCATCATGGTACAATAACGGAACACCGTGTGAATCCTAACTTTCAACAAAATCAAAGATTACTGATATATGATTAATTGAAAAACTTCCCCCTTTTAGTTGTTAGTTTAGTAGCTAGCAGGTTGCTAGGTACCATTATCAACATATTTTTTCCAATAAAATGATGTTGGGGAGAACAAATAACCAAAGATACAGAAGTGGAAGAAATTTATTACCTAGGTGTCAGGAAGAAACTTTGCTCCTCTTGCTGTAAAATGAAGGCTACGAATTAGATGAAGGAACGGAAATGGAAGAAGCCTGCAAAACAAAAAAGCAGAACCATATAAATCAAAGCCAAGTTATAAGAACCAATAGCAAAAGAAAATAAACCCAAGTTACAGCAAACACAGTAGCCAAATAAACCCAAGTCACAGCAAACAATAGCGAAATAAACCCAAGTACCTATGATGTTTTTGTCACTTCATAACTTTCTAAAATTGAATTGGAAGATCCATCATGATTCAAAAAATCTACAAAAGGGATCTATAGAATAACTCAATGATTCAGAGGAATCAATACAGAAACAGAACTACAATGGCAATAACTTCTGAAAGTTTTCAATACAAATGGCCAAAAAAGAAATTCAAAATTACCAGAGAGTAGCCACCCGTGCTTTCCCATGCTCGAGATTCAACTGCCACATGCAAGACAATGTCATGAGAAAAGTAAATAAGTTTTTCTTTTCATTTTCTTTCTTCTGTTTTTGTGTGATCAGATTTAGTGAAGGGTGGCTTATAGTTGCAAGCAGACATTATTGATAATCCATGACAAACTTTCACCTACCTCAATTAATTGCATTCACAAAGTAGTAAAGAATGCTCAGCATTCCAAGAAATGAGACTCAAGATGGTCATAAAATAAAAAATATATATTATTGAACTTGCTTTAAAACAATTTTCATTTTCTTCACAATCTACTGAGTTCCATCTACTCATGAGCTTCCAGGATTTATTTGATGATACAATGAATCATGAATGACCATCCTCAAAGAATTTAAAAGCTATAAGACAACTATAAAGTCACCTGCAAAATAAGCATGCATGAAATCCTTAAGTGTGACACCTCCAAGTAGTTCAGGGAACTTTTCAATAGCCTGAAGAAGTAAAGCACATCCATTTATTACCACAATAAAATAAACTAAGGAGCAAAAATAAGAAAATTGTTTAGTAAGCTATATAACGTGATGATTTTTAGAGAAAAATACTAATATAACACAGATATCAAGAGAACATTATTATTGAATCTTCATTGTAATTCACCTTGTTTTCTTCTTAGCACGTGTAAAACCTTTGCCAACACACTTTTGGCAATATTCAGAAGTCACTTCACTTTCTCCACCACAGTTTGGACATACAGAGACCTGGTATGAATTCAAGTTTGTATTAGTGATAGTTAAAAACATAATCCTTTTATTCTTATTGAACAACCAAAAAAAGAAAACAACAAAGAAAATTGGAACGTAACCAACAGACTACAAAAGCAAAGAATAAGAAAAGAAAACCATGTAATAATATCCATTACTAGACCTGCCCATGGAACCTCTGCTTCTCCATGGTTAGAGGACAGAACTAGGATCATTTAGACATTTACCAGGGTTCACTTCACTTCCCTAACCTTTTCATATTTTACTAATCACAGGTTAAGCATAGAGCCATGAGTTGCTGTTTATTCAGTCGAATTAGAGTCAAACAAAAGCCTTTGGAAACAGAAGAGCAGAGCTTACTTTGGGCAGATCCAATCTCCTTTTTTCATTTCCTTTTCATCTACACTAACCCTCACAGGTCCCTCTGCTTTACACTTGAGGCATCGTATGTTTCTGGAGAAGTTCAAGAAATTGCACCTGTAGGCTGTAGCATTAAACGAAATATCAGATTGTTGGATCAAAGACATGGTAGAAAATCACGTTGTGGGCAACCAGCAAATCATGATATCAGAAAAAAAAACCATTATAGCATGATGAACAGGTGAATAGATTCAAATGAGCCAACAGACCTATCCATTAAAGTAAATGAATAAATTACAGCTTCTTATTTTCTTTTTCTTTTTCCCTTTGACAACTAAATAAATACCAGCAAGGGCTGCAAGGGTGTTACAAAATATTTACAAGAGTAAGGCAGGAAGTGTCTGCAAAAATGACACATGAAGAGTGATTTTTGGAAGCCCTTTGAACATAAATAAGGAGCTCTCTTTGCCCTTCAGCACTCTAATATGTTCTACAGAGTATAGACTGTCCAGAAAAGAAAGCGAGATTAGAGATGTTATTGTTCTTCTCCCAAGTAACATTATCTTATTCATTCCAGACCTTGGTGGAATCAACCTAAAATGTTTAACAGAATTTATCTCTAGAGATCCTGATTCCTGAATGATCATGAAAGAAATAACCCTACCGTAAAAAATGAATTTATAGAAAAATTCTTCGGAACCCATATAGTGGGATTCTTATGCTTGGAACAGAAAGACTCTTGTGATGTTAACCACATGATTTAGATTAATTCCTCCGAACAGATTAAATTAACACGATCTGAAATGGACTTGAATAAGGATCGGTGATGGCCAATACATGAGCATATTGCAACATCAGATGGAACAAACAAATGAAACGTGGGGAAGGATACTAAAAGCTAGATTACCTACGAAGAATTGCGAAAGATCCTTGATGAGACAAATAGGAAGCTGCTTTGGACAGCTTGGAATCAACTGGCCGACGGCGCCGCTTGTGATCCTCAACCGCTTCCGTCCTTCGATCCTCGATCAGTCGATAACCATTCACACACCGAGAGGCCTCATCTTTTTCGTCTTTCTCTTTGAATTTGGCGTTCAATTTGCGAAACCCTAACCCTTTCTCTCTTTGAACTTTGAAGAACAGTTGAAGTTACGAATCGCAACTGAAATGGAAACGGAGAGACAGAGATGAGAAGATGAATTATTGAATTAAAAAATGGTAATACCCAATGTGGACCATTCATTTTTGTTTAAAAGGACATTCAAACCCCTATACTTTCTAAACTTTCATATTTACCCTTACATTATACATAATATATAATATACATGTAAATTAACTTATAATAACCTCGGTTCGGTTCCCCTTCGGTTTGGTTCCATATGGAACCGAAACCAACCCAAAAACCGATGGTTTTTTAACAGATGGAACCAACCCATGAACCATGAACAATTTTTACCCAACCCAACCCTACCCACCCCTATTGGGTTGGATAAACCCATGGTTCTACCCGACCCGTGCTCACCCCTAGTATCTGCCACTTAACCGGAAAAATGGATCTTACTTTTTTGACAATTTTGAAAGGCTTTACATGTGCGTCTTAAATCAAGAGGGCCAGAAAAATTTAGACTGTAAAATCTTTTCAACTGTTTTCTTTGACACAAAAAAATGCCCTTTTTATTTTTCAAGAGTGAGAAAATTCAATGACACTTCTTTTTTTTTTTTCATTCTCAGGTATGCATTTCATAAATATCTGGCCAGAATAGTATTTGAAAAGATAAGGATTAACTGAGTAAAATTTTCTCACATCGTGTAGATGTTTCTTATCTTTGATACTCCATTGAGCTGGCATCCATCCCGTCATTATGGGTGCAGCGTCAATTATTGAATCCATTACTAGCTTTTGACAAATTGTTAACGACAATATTTTTTGATATCTACCTTATCCTTGACCATAATGTTGAATTCTTGACATAATTTTGATCCAGCATATCGGCTGTGCATCCGGTGGTAGACTAAAATGGGTTGATGAAGCTGAAGTCTCAGCTTGTACTCATCAATGTTGTAATCATGCCGTGGATATATCTTCCGTTTGATCCCTGTTATGCAAAAGCTATGCATGCATAATGTGAAATGCATGAATGTAGTGCATGTGTAACTGATAGCTCTCTTTTGTTTTCATTCTTTATTTATCTTAATTTCTTTATGTCTATGTTTTACTATGTTGCTCGTTTGATTGCATGGATCTAGTTCTTCTTGTCTTTGCTTTGCTGGGTCCTTCTTGTGATTGCCTTCTCGGATTATCATTGAATCTCTTTATGCTTCTCAGCTCTTGTCCATTACTTCAAAAACTCAATTTTTTCGAAAGCCCTTCAAATAAATTTTCTTGACTTGTTCTTGAATTTTGGTCTCAACTTCCTTAACATTCGCCCACCTCATACTTTATGTCTCTTTGGATACTCGTCCCTGTTGTTGGGTTTATGAAATCTTCATGAGTATGCTTCCTTCAATATTACCTTTTGTGATTCTTTTCCTTGAGTTATTTTGAACACCTCCTTACCTCATCACAAATTTCATACCATCGAAGGCCCATCTTTTAATGTCTCTTTGCCCCTTTTCTTGTGGCCGTGCCGACACTTACTTATCCCCATGTTATAGTCTGAATGATTGCTCTTTCTTAAACTCAGGTTCTGATCCATAAAACTTGCCCCCTTGTCTATTGAGCTTCTTTGCAGGCAGTACTCTTTTTATACTTCGTAGAGACTACTTTGCCCCCCATGAATATGGTGTCTATGTGGATAAAGGTATCATCTCCCTTTGATTTATAAAAAAATCGTGCATTTCTATACCTTCGTAATGGCACTGGATCGTGAATTTCTCTTATAAGAACCATATCTTCTTAAAGAAAGTCTCAAGCTATCTCCTCACTTTTAAGTCCACATACATTGATGAATAATGGTTTGGCCTTAAAGAAAAACTTTCATCAATTTGCAAAGCTTGACAAAATAACTTACGGTCTTTGTTTTTGATTAAAATGTCCTGTTATTCTTCCCCTTTCCAACACAAAGACATAACATGTACAAGGCAATAAGGTAGAAATAGGTTTCACAATGATAGCCTTTTAACTGAATGAGAATGATATCAAGAGGCAAATGTTAGGTTGAGGAAAGTTAAGTTTGAGTGGTGTGAAAGAAGGGTCATTTAATGCTACTCGTTAGCAGATCTGATTGCGGTGAAAAACTCAATAGTGATGACCTTAAACTTGCCATATTTTTCAGAAAGTTAGACCTCATCTGTTGCCCCCCAACTCTTGTAATATTTATGTACGCTTGGTTTAAAGGTTGCTTTTGTCTTCTAAACCGCCTTTGCAGGTTTTTAGTCTAGAATCCATAGCTCACTTTTTTCTTTTTTTTTTTCTTTCTTTTGCTTTAACTTGAGCCATTTTTTTTCTTTTTTATTTTGTGGGCTATGACTTGTGAGATGCTTGATAGCCCTCTTGAAGTGAGATGACTCAAGTGGCCTTACTTGCTCGAGCTTGCTCTCAATTTTTTTTTCCTTTTGAATTTTCCCTTGTTGCCTTTTGATGGAAGGGATGAACTTCTTTCCTTTTGGAATTTGTGTTGTGGAGAACCGAGAACCTTTTCTTGTGTTGAGCATTCATGAGAATTGGGAGGCCACCCGAGCCATTTAATATGAGAGCTACATTTTTTGGAATCTAAAAATTTCTTGCAAGGACACTGATAACCACTGCGAACTCCCTTTTGAGAGTTGAGGTGCAACATTTGAGATCCTTTTTACTAGATTTGGCAGCACTTTCAAGATCACTACCATCAAATCTCCCTTAACTTTCATTTCCACCCACGAGTAGCATCGTTTACAAAGTAAAGTGTGATGGCAATAATGGATAGTGTAATAGCAAAGAGTGAGAGATAGATGTAAAAATGGAACTTTTGGTAAAAAGTGGTAGAATGCACACATTACATCTTTTTATTGGACAACAAAAAGAATACCAGGTGTCCATTTAACAAAGGCTACACCCTAGACTCTGGACTAAATCTAGGAGATTTTTACTATTAAATTACTTTGGCAAGCTCTCAAAGATACAAGTTTACTCAAAGGATTCCCTGTCATTCAAAAGTGTGTGCGAACTGTTAGGTTGGATCTAACTTGGAGCCCTTCCAAAATCAATGCAATTTCAGCTCAAAATCTTCACTTTCAGTTACCAACCACATCGGAATCTAGCAATTTGGAATCAATCAACTGTCGAACCTTGAGTTTTAGTGCCACACAATTTTCAATTGAATGCCTAATTGAGCCTATATGGTAATCACATTTGGCATTTGGGTCATACCAACTTGGAAAAAGAGGCCGCTTGATCTTTGCTGCCGTTGGTATGGGTGATAACAGGTTTGATTCTATTAGCTTAGGGAGTAGCTCAGTGTAGCTTGTGGAAATTGAATCAACTTGAGTAGCTTTCTTCCCATGAGTGGTATGTGGTATTGAGGAGGGAGCTTTGAAGATTACCGCCTCAATAGGATATCCTTTCATCTGTAATGTGAGTGATGTTGGACCATAGGACTTGGAGATGATGTTTTGGACAGCTCCACTTCTTTCATTGAAAGATCCTTCAATTGAAGAATCGACCAGCTTTCCTGTTTTGATTCCAAATTCGATCCTTTCTCTAGATAATACCATATTTGAAAAGCTACTCGAAGTGTTCCCAACTAGTTTTTCATAAAATGGTCTATTTAGTGTTTGGATAAACAGGGTGATCAGTTTTCTTTCTATCATAAGTGGTTGAACTTGTGCGGCTAAGTCTCTCCACCTTTGTGCGTACTCCTTAAAGGTTTCTTGTTTCTTCTTCTCCATATTCTGAAGGGTTTGACGATCAGGAGCCAAATCCATAACATGCTTATAATTACTGATGAAAGCTTGAGCAAGATCATTCCATGTCCTAATGTTCTTTGGGCCTTGGCTAAGGTACCATTGCAAAACAGACTTTGTCAAACTATCTTGAAAAAGAGCCACCCATACCTTTTCATCTTTTGTGAGGGGTTATAGCTTTCTTAGGAAAAGTGTTATATGAGTGACAAGACAACTTGTCTCATTGTATTTCACAAACTCTGGTACCTTGAAGTCTGAGGGAATCACAACATCTGGCACCAAGCAAAGATCGTCCACTGACAAGGATTCGAATAAAGTGCCACCTTTAATGGCCCGAAGTCTCTTCTCTATGGTCTCGAGTTTTTGAGTATTCTTTTCTTCTTTAAACAACGGCTTCTTTTCTTCAAAAATTGGATTGTGCCTTAGATGAATGTTATCAGATGGGCCTGAGTCGTGAAAGAGCTTCTCTTGAACTGAAACCCGTTGTTGAGTGAATCCGGGGGGATAGGTCGGATTTTGGGGGTCTTTGATGGGGGTTTGTACTGCCTTTCCCTTGATCAGCTCCATTAGATGCTTCATCTGTTCAGGCATGCCCTCTATCTTTAACTCAATGTCAGTGAGACGAGCTTCGACTTGTTCCACCATGAGCCTTGTTTACAGCCGAGTTGGATATCGGTGTTGAGTACCAATCTTTTACCTTTTTTTTAAAAAAAATGAGATTCTTTTTGTCAGACTTTATATGCACGTGATTGATGTAATGCATGCATGCAATACTATCGTGGAACTTCAAGACTTCTTGTTGTCATCAGGAAGACAAAAAGTTATCATAGTTTGATGCGTGGTTTTGATGCATGAACAAAAATTACACAAAATAGAAGTACAAAAAAATAAAAACAAGGTTAGTAACAAGTTAAATAGCAATTAATAACTCATAAGCTATTATGAGAAAAGAAGTCAGAGCCATAAATATAAGACACGAAGAAAACAAAGGGTAAGGCAACAAAATGGCATAACAATGACATGCTTATGACGTTGGTAAATGATAGGAATTATATGGTTAGTTCTATGGTTAAGTGGGGAGTTCTATATGCATAGGGTGGCTTGCCAAAAAGGTTGAGGGTAGTTCCCGAATCCTGTCACTAAATTATAGTGACAGCCCAATTCCTTACCCACAAGGGTTTATGTAAGGAGGGGATTAATTCGGGTCGTAGCTTTTCATGGGCCCATGCAGAGACTATCGTATCAGGATGCAATACACTACTTTGCTACTTGAAACCGGTGAAGGCTTGGTGACCATGGTCTCACAAGGACAACAACACCAATTCCGTTTTGAAAGAATGTGGTTGCATTGAGGAAACTCGGGTGTAGAATTTCATGTCATGAGTGCATATTGCATGCTTACAATGAGCAAGTATAGCATATGAATCCACGCAAAGATAAGCAAAGCAGAACAAAATAAATCAACTTTTAGGCTCGACTCACACGTCGTCCCTAGTGGAGTCGCCAAGCTGTGGCAACGTGGTTTTTTTAGGAGTCGCCACCAATCAGTTTTACTTAGGTCGATTGGATACCTTAAAAATGGTCTACGAGAGTTCGAGGGTTCGGGAGTATGGTTATGCTAAAATAACTTTATTCTAATGCCCAAAATTGGCACCTTAGTTGATTTTAATTTTATTTTGCTTGCTTTTAAATAATTTCAGTTAATTTTCAAACCATGGATTCTAACCGAATCACCCGGATATGGACTTCTAAATCTTGGTGCTTGATTTTTATTCATTTTTATAATAAATTTGATAATTCCAAACCATGGACTCTATCGAGTCACCCGGATGTAGAATTCAATGAATTTTAATTTTTATTTGTTATTAAATATTTTAATTAATTATCAATCCACATCATAAATTCTACTAAATCATCAGAATATGGATTTTAATGATTTTAATATTATTTGTTTTATTTTATTTATTTATTATTTTATTTTATTGTTTTGAAAGATTTTTAAATGATTATCCAATCCATGGATCTCATTAGATCAACCGGATGTGGATCCTGAATTTGTTTATATTAAATGTTTTTTTTAAAAAAATACTTATTCAAAACCATTGATTTTATTGGATCATTTGGTTATGAATTTTTGAAATTATTTTAATGAACGACATAAGAGGTTGGACTTTGTCATTTAAAGGAAAAAGTAAGTGACTCGACATTCCAAATAACTAATAATGTTAAACAAGATAAGATGAAGGAAAAATAAAAGACTGGGGGCTTGGTCATAATAGAAATAATAAAATAAAATACACAAATAATAAATAAAGAAATAAGATGAGGCTATTGGCCAGCCATATAAAATAATAGAAACAAAGATAAATAAAAAGTAAGGTTAACCATCCACACAAAGAAATAATAAGATGCAGAAATTAAATAGAAAGTAAATAAATAAATAAAGTTGGGCGTCTGGCCATCCACATGACAGAGAATAATAAAATACAGAAAAAGTAAATAAAAATAAATAAAGTGGGGCTCTTGGCCATCCACATAACAGAAAATAATAAATGCAGAAAGTAAATAAAGTGGAGCGCTTGGCCATCCATATAAAGGAATAATAAAGTGCAGAAATTTAATAATGAAAAAAGGTAAATAAATAAATAAAGTAGGACGCTTGGCCATCCACATAACAGAAAATAATAAATGCAGAAAGTAAATAAAAATAAATAAAAGTGGGACGCTTGGCCATCCACGTAAAAGAATAATAAAGTGCAGAAATTAAATAAAAAAAAGTAAATAAATAAATAAAGTGGGGCGCTTGGCCATCCACATAACAGAAAATAATAATATGCATAAAGTAAATAAAAATAAATAAAAGTGAGACGTTTGACCATCCACGTAAAAGAATTAATAAAGATACTAAAAAATAAATAAGGTGGACCATTTTGGCTGTCCACGTAAGAGTAGGAGGTACAGCCTTCCATAAAAAAAAAAAAAAGAAAATAAGAACAGAAAGAAAAGAAAAGAGAAAAAAAAAAGAGTTATTGTTAATGGCTAAAACAAGAAAGTTAGTGGCTAAAATGAATAAAATAAAAAAGATCAAGGATTAAAGGGGGGTTATACCAAAAAGGGGGCGTAATTTGAGTATGACGAGTCGGGTCACGATTTTTGAACGGGTTTCGTCTCTGATTCTTTTTTTTTCTCCGACGACGGCGGCGCAATCGGCAGCTGGGCTTGGCGGCGGCGGCTAGGGCGACTCCAGGGAGGTGAGTATGGTGGCCGGCGGCGAGGGAACGACGTCGGGCCATGGCGGACGGAAGTCGTTACGGGGGAGCTGGAGCGGCACGGCTGGAGGGCGACACGACGGAGGCCGATGGCGGCGCGCGAGACAGCAAGGGCTGGAGGCAGCGACGGCGTGAGGACAAACGAAAAAAAAAACGAAACGTCGAGTTGTCCGGCACCAGGGAACAGGGGTAGAAGTTTAGGATTTTTATGGGTAAGGGAGGAGTGGCCAGGGACTAAATCTATAGTTTTTCGTTTTTAAGTTGGGAGCTAAAATCTTGCTAATTTCATGTGTTTCTTTGCAGGTTTGGAACCCTATTTATAGTAGTGTTAGCATTGGATTCCATTAATTAAAATAAATTTGAAATTTAATTAAAAAAAGATTTAAAACATAATTTGGTTAAAATTAAAGTTTTAGTCCTTCACCTCTCACTGATTAGTGGTATGGTCCCAAATGTTTCGTGAAATTACAAATTGGCCCAAATTTGTTTGTTTTGTCAATTTAGCCCAAAATCTTGCGAATAATTACTAGATTTCCCTAGAATTTCAAGATTTTGTCATATTTTCCCCAAACTTCTCAATTTTGTCATTTTTTTTAAATTCCCCTTTTTTATTTTTTTTTATATTTTTTATTTATTATTATTATTTTTTAACTAATCCTACGAAACAAAATGCCCCCCTAAACTAATTTTGTTTTCAATTTTTATTAAAAAAATAATAACCGGACGAAATTGGGTGTCAACAGAAGTGTTGTTCCATTTCTTACAAATTTGGTATTCTATAAGATATTGTTAATTTCAGAAGAAATACTGTTCATAAATAACATTATTTGATTTAATAAAAAATGTTGTTCCCATCAAACAAATGTCTTGTTTTGTGAAGTATTATTCTCTTTAGGCAAGCATGTTATTCTGTATAATGGTGTTCCATTTAAATAAATGTGCTGTTCAGGACAAGATGGTATTTTTGTAAATAATGTGAAAATGAGGCAATAGTGAGTTGCACAAAGTGTGCTTTATAGCTACTCATAAAATTATTAACAATGTTTTATTTCTACCTCTATGTGGTAAAATTTGTTAACTCAGATAAAAGATGCAGCATAAGTACATACAAAAAGAGGAAACAACTAAAGAGTATAAAATTTTCATTAATTGTAAAAAAAATTATTGTACAATGTCAAAAAAAAATTAAGATTTCAAAAATTAATCTCTAATAGTTTGTTTGAGTTACTGAGTTTCATCAAGTAGAGGATTACGAGAAAATAAATTTAATAGATTTAGGACTACAAGAAAATTAGCTAAGTGCTAACTAGAGGATTATAATAAAATTAAAGAATACCCATAAAATTCCCCTACCAGTTTTTATATTTCACTTGGTAAGCCTGGACCTTATAGGAGATGGTACAGTTTATTTTTCCCTTTTTTTGTGATATACAATTTCCTTAATTCGAGAGCTATGGCTATATACATACATACATACATACACACATAGATGATTTCCCTTTTTTTGTAATACACAATTTCCTTAATTCGAGAGCTATCGCTACATACATACATACATATAGCTATATACATACATACATACATGATTTCCCTTTTTTTGTGATATACAATTTCCTTAATTCGAGAGCTATGGCTACATACATACATATATACATACATACATACATACATACATACATATGTATTCTATTTGTAATGCCCGGAAAATCCAAACTGATTAGGTCCCAGGGTAAGTGGATTGGGAGCCAAAGAATTTTCCTAATTTGGGAATTTAGCTGAATTAATGTGAGGGGACATTAAATTAAGTGTTAAGGATTCATGAAATTAAGCTTGGCTTAGGCCAAGAAAAATAATGGTGAAAATGGTAGATTTCAAAGATGAAGGACTCAATTGAACAAAGGAATTGTTGTAAGTTGGGCTCAATTGCCCAAATTCAAAAGATTGGAGGACTAAGTGGGGAATTGACCCATTTTCATGGCCTTGGATGCCATGGCTAGCCATGTCCATTCAAAATAATATATTTTATGCCACCTCCACCTCCACCCACACCTCCACTCACCTTTGTCCCCCACCTTCACCACTTCATCATTTAACTTCACCAACTCTTCCAATTTGTCCCCCCACTTTGTCTCCCACTTCCCATTTGAATTATTACTCCACTAAGGCATTATTCCCACCCATTTTGGACACCCATAACCGGACATACACTCCCCCATTCAACAAAATACATTTCTTCACTCATCTCACCTCATTCAAGCCATTTCACTCTCTTTCTTCAATCTCTCTCTACAAACTCTCTCTCCCTTCTCTCTAGTTTTGGCCAACACTTGTTCTTCTCTGCAAGAACATTTCTAACTCTTCTCCTTCCTCCAAAAATTCTGCCATTACTAGAAATCACCCTTCCATAAATTAAAACCAAGTGTTCTTGGTGGAATTCATGCTCTAAACACCCAAAGAGCAAGAATCAAGTAAAAGATTCAAAGAAAACCAAGGAGAGAAATTCGGCCATCTTCATTTCTTAGAGGTTTTGAACTCTTCTCAAGGATTTCTTTGTGTATATGAGCTTCTAAGCTCATTGGGAGGAAGAATCAAGAAGAAAATTTGAAGAACATCAAGCACACAAAATTCGGTCTCACCTCCTAGTCGAGGTTTTGTAAGTGTGAACCAAGTATTCTTGGTATTTTGATTTCTTTAAGATAATTACCAAGTGTTCTTGGTATTTTATGGATTACTAATTTATTTGGCCATTTTGGTTCTTGTGCTAGAAAATCATTTCTAGAAACCAACAAGCGAGGAAATCGAAGGAAAACAAGCTTCTAAGAAGCTTTCGGTATTGGTAAGGATTCCTATACTCTTTGAGTATTCGGGCCCCTAGGTGATGGTCAAAGAACCATATGATCCTAGGTGTGCTAAGAGGGCATAAGTTAAATTATTGCTTCGGCAATTCTGTATCGCTCATGAGCTAAGTTAAGTAAGCAAGCATTATGGGCTAGGATTTAAGTAGGCCACCTTAAATTCCTATGCTAAGTGAGATCTCCGAAAATGAAAAGTATGTGAAATTAATGAAATAAAACTTGAGGGATGCTTGCTGCCCTTCTGTAAATCAAGGTGTTAAGTGGCGTGTGTTTGTGTGCTTCTATGAATTTGTTGTGCATGCTAACCCCCGATTTCGATTATTATTGTATATACATGTATCTTTGTGTTTTCTTTGTCTTTATGTTTTCTTTGCAGGATTTTTGGAATATTTATTGCCATTACATTCTTGGCATATGTTAGGCCATAAAGGCCATATGTTAGGCTTTGGAAGCCATACGGAATCCTTATTGAGATTTAAATCTCACCCGCCCTACTCTACCTTTGTAGGAAAAAGTGTGCTCGAAAGATTGAGCTAAGAGTCCTAAGTACTCTTTCTGTGGTGTTGAGGTTGAGTATGTAAATACTATTTGCTCAATTTATTCTAAGTATTTACCTTTAGTTGCTTGAAAATCAAGCTAATAAAATGTGGACTTTGTGTGCAGGACTACGAGTCTAGAAACTGTGGGAACAACGTCTTAAGGTGGATTTGTGTTCTTTGGATTATGGCTTGCTTTTAAGCATGTAATAGTTGGTCTTAGTTAAATGACCAAATTTATGGACTTAGCTAAAATTTGGCCAAACTTAGTATTTTGGGCTTGTAATATGGACTATGGACACTTTGGGTGTTTTTATTGCTTGGTGGACTTACCAAGACCCATGCATGTTTTATGGAAGTATGATTTTCATGAAAATCGGAAGCATGTATAAATTGGGCTTAAATGCATGTTTTGGGCTTAAATAAGAAATTAGAAAATTTGAATATGTTCTTGGTTAATTTTGGGCCATATGCATGTTAAGTATGGAAAAGGCCCATAAGCCCATGTTTATGTTGAAAGCATGCTATGTTTGGCTTTGTATGCGCACTCAAAGAAAAACATGCAAATAAACTTGGAGAAGCATGAAATTGGATGCATGTGTAAAGATTGGCTAATAAGGAATTCAAGTGCACGTACGTGAATTAATATATGCCTAAGCATTAGTTGCATCTAAAGGCATTAAGTGATTATGTGCACTAGTGAACACTAAAACACATAAGCATGCAAACCATATGCATGAAAATAAGTTTTCAAACTTAAGTTGGTGTTTTGGATGCCATGCATAATCTTGGCTAAAGCTTGGTAAATACCATGAAAATGAACACATGAAATCCACATAGGTGCTAGTTTGTTTCCAAGAGCACTTAAACTTAAACCTTTAATAAGAACATAACAAGCTAGTACCAGTAAGTATCCTGGGGTTCGTGCCCATAAGTCTTAGTGAGTAATAAAAGTCCCTTCGATTTAATTAAACTTCCGCTGCATGTTTTAGATAATTGGGCCCGGATGGGCCAGGGGCAGTTTAGGGCACGACAGCTTGGTATCAGAGCAAGTTTGCTCTGAAGGACCAAAGTTTTGGTCTATGATTCTTAGTATAGACTTGTTCCCACATAGGTTAAGTCCACTAATGAATATTTATGAATATTGAGCAATTGTGTGCCTTGCTTGTTGTTAATTGTAGGATGAGAACCAGAAATATGAACCGAGGCCGAAATGGAAATGAAAATTCCCATCAAGGGAATGAAAATGCTGGCTTTGTGCCAGAGGCCCAAGTCAGGCCTTATGAGCCCATCAGGGCTAATGTTACTAGGCCTAGCATTAATGCCCAAGAAAGAAGAGAAGCAAGAATGGAAGCAATGATGGAAGCTATGCAGGCCAATATGGCCCAATTAGCAGCTAGCATGCAGATCCTGGCAAGGGGTCAAGCCCAAGTCCCAGAGCCTGCTGGGCAGCAAAGAGAGCCACCAATGAGAAGGAGGCCAGGAAAAGAACCTGTACTCGATGATCAAGCTAGCGAGAATGGCGATGATGAGGATGAAGAAAGAAGAAACCCACGAGCAAGAAGAATAAGATCTGAGATCCAACAAGAATTAAGAGAAGAAGAGGAAGAAAGTCCAGATGCAGAAGAGCTGGACATGGAGGATATTGATGGACCTACCCAACTCACTGCCACCACCAGGGCAGTGAGGGCGCAAAGAGGGAGGCCCAATATTGATAATGCTGGGGGCCTAAGAGAAGGCCAATTGGAGGGGTTCCTTGCCCTAAAACCTCCAATATTTAAAGGAAGCTGTAACCCAGATGAAGCAGAATTCTGGAAAAACCAGATCGAAAAGATCTTTGAGAGAATGGAGGTTTCCGCTTCTCAGAAGGTCTTACTGGCAACCTTCAAACTAGAAGGAAATGCTGAGTTATGGTGGAGAGCAGTCCATAGGACATATGCTAGCAAAAATGCTAGGCGGCCTGCTCAAAGGAGAAGAGCAATGAGATGGCCCGAATTCGAACAAGTGTTTCATCAACAATACATCGGTGAAGCACAGAAAGACCAAAAGCAGGTTGAGTTTGACCTGCTTGAGCAGAAAGAGCTCTCCGTATTAGAATATGAACAGAGGTTCAGTAACCTCATAAGATATGCACCACAGTACGATGATCGAGAGGATCTAAAGGCCAAGAGGTTCCTTCGAGGACTTAGGCCAGAGCTGAGGCAAATACTCAGAGCAGTAGGAGCCAACAAATACCACGACATTGTACAGAAGGCTATGGCCCTAGAGCAAGAGTTCAGGGGACAATTCATGATTGGCTCCGGAAGTACCAGTAGACTACAAAAGCCCTCTAAAAAGAGAGGAAAAGATAGCTTGGCATATGAGCCAAGAATGGATAAGAGAATGAAGGCCACAGCCCCCTACGGTCCACAATGTGAAACGTGTGGTAAGTTCCATGGCCAAAAGCCATGCTACAGGCTCACTTCCGGATGCCTAAAATGCGGCGCCCAGGATCACTGGGTAAAAGACTGCCCTGCCAAGGGAGAAGATCAGAGGACCCCGGGAGGGTTCAATAACAGATGGGCACATAGACAATTTCCCATAAAGAGGCCCAATATACCTCCACCACCGAGGAGGGACCAGGGCCCTAGCATGCCCCAGGGCAGGAATAAACAAGCTCAAGCTGCTGGAAGAGTATTCCAGATTGAGAGTTCGAGAAAAGCACGAGAGGACCCAGAGGACAACAGAGCTGGGGACGATGAAGAAGAAATGGACCAGGCCAGGCTGGTCAGGCAAACTCTTGCAGGTACCATTATTATTAATGGTTATGAGGTATCAGTTTTATTTGATACTGGTGCATCTTTATCTATAGTATCCTCTAAGCTAGTTAAAGATATGAACCTAGAAGTATGCAATACGGATAAAATGTACCTGGTTAAAACTGCCGGGAACGAGGTCTTGATAACATACCATATGGTAAAAGATTGCATGCTTAGGCTAGGTGAGCTAGAGCTTAGAGCCGACCTAATAATCTTGGATACTAATGGATATGATATCATACTAGGTATGAACTGGCTTAGTACCAACCGGGTAGTCATAGACTGCCATGCCAGGCAACTTTATCTGCCTGGACACAAACCTCAATCTTTGAAAAAATCTTCTAGGTTAATCCTAGAACATCTTTTGAAAGTGGTGGAACACAAACCCCTAATAATAAAAGGTGAATACCTAGGGTTAAATGGAACTGAAGTTGAAATAGAGCTGGGTAAAATACCCATAGCAAGAGAATTCCCTGAAGTGTTCCCCACTGATCTCCTAGGACTCCCTCCTGCAAGAGAGGTTGAGTTTGAGATCAAATTGGTGCCAGGAGCTGCACCAGCATCTATTGCTCCTTACAGGATGGCTATTCCTGAAATGATGGAACTAAAGAAGGAACTGGATGAGTTGCTTGAGAAGGGTTTCATAAGGCCAAGTACATCTCCTTGGGGAGCACCTGTACTTTTTGTGAAGAAGAAAGATGGAACCCTTAGGTTGTGCATCGATTACAGGAAGCTCAATGCACTAACCATTAAGAATAAGTACCCCCTCCCAAGGATCGAGGATCTATTTGATCAGTTAAAGGGAGCTAAGGTCTTTTCCAAAATAGACCTCAGATCTGGATACTTCCAGCTGAGAGTCAGAGAAGAAGATGTCCCAAAGACAGCTTTCAGAACCAGATATGGTCACTTTGAGTACACAGTGATGCCATTTGGGCTCACAAATGTGCCAGCCTTTTTCATGGACCTCATGCAAAGAGTGTTCAAGGCTTATTTGGACCACTTTGTTGTGGTATTTATCGATGACATATTAGTGTACTCAAAGGATGAAGAAGCCCATAAGGAGCACCTGAAAAGGGTGCTAAGCCTGTTAAAGGAACATGAGTTATATGGCAAACTAAGTAAGTGCCAATTCTGGGCTAAGGAAATTGGGTTTCTCGGACATGTGATCAATGAGCATGGATTAGCTGTTGATCCCGAGAAAATCAAAGCTGTCTTGGAATGGAAGCAACCTCAGACTGTGAGGGACATAAGAAGCTTCCTAGGACTTGCTGGCTACTACAGGAGATTTGTGCCCAAGTTTTCTGTACTAGCAGCTCCGCTCACTCAATTGACAAGAAAGGACCAAAAGTTTGAGTGGAGTGAGCAATGTGAGGCTAGCTTCCAAGAACTTAAGGAAAGATTGACTACAGCCCCAATACTGGTTCTACCAGACCCTACTAAGGAGTATATAGTTTACACTGATGCTTCTCGGGTTGGGCTGGGCTGTGTCTTAATGCAAGGGAAGCAAGCAATAGCCTATGGGTCAAGACAATTAAGGCCTCATAAGAAGAATTATCCAGTTCATGATCTGGAGTTAGCGGCAGTGATCTTTGCTCTGAAGCAGTGGAGGCACTACCTACTTGGAGGCAGATTCCAAGTCTTCACAGACCACAAGAGTCTAAGGTACTTGTTTACACAAAAGGACCTGAACATGAGGCAAAGAAGATGGCTTGAGTACCTAAAAGATTTTGAGTGCGTCATCGAGTATACGGCCGGGAAGGCCAATGTGGTAGCTGATGCTCTCAGTAGGAAGTACACGGGAATACTCAAAGCCACTGGAGAGCCTACTAAGGCAGAGGTACTCAGTTTATCTGAATTGGCCCAGGAATGGAAACACTGGGAGATGGACCAAGTAAAGGTCCTAACTATTAGGTCTGAATGGAAAGACCTAATTCAGGAAGCTCAGCTTCAAGATGAGGAGATTCCCAGGATCTCTGGGCAAAAACGAGGGAAATTGTATCAAGGATTTTCCTTTAAGGCTGGAATATTATATTTCCAGAATAGGATTTATGTGCCAAATAGGAATGGAATCAGGCAACAAATCCTAGAAGAAGCCCACTCCAGCTTGATGAGTATGCATCCTGGAGCTCAGAAAATGTATAAGAATTTGAGATCCCATTTCTGGTGGCCATATATGAAGCAGGAGATTGGTGCTTCTGTGGCTAAGTGTATGACTTGTCAGCAAGTCAAAGTGGAACACCAGAGACCTGGTGGAAAATTACAGAGCTTACCTATACCAGAAAGGAAATGGGGATCCATATCCATGGACTTTGTAGTGGGTTTGCCACTGACCCGAAGAAAGAGTAATACAATCTGGGTCATAGTGGACAGATTGACTAAGGCAGCCCACTTCTTGCCCATAAACCTTACAGACTCCTTGGAGAAGTTAGCCCAACAATATGTTAAGGAGATAGTAAGGCTACATGGTGTACCAGACGACATTGTCTCAGATCGAGACCCAAGATTTGTTTCCAGATTCTGGAAGTCCTTGCACCATGCCATGGGCACTAAGTTAAAATTCAGTTCCGCATACCATCCTCAAACGGACGGACAGACTGAAAGAACCATTCAAACCTTGGAAGATATGTTGAGGTGTTGTATTATTGACTTCCAAGGAGAATGGGATAAACACTTGCCTTTAGTGGAGTTTTCGTACAATAATAGTCATCACTCAGTGATTGGCATGGCACCTTATGAGGCACTATATGGAAGGAGATGCATAACTCCACACTGCTGGCATGAGCCAGGTGATAAGTTGGAAATTGGCCCAGAACTCATAAGAGAGACTACTGAGAAAGTTAAGCTAATCCAGGAAAGGATTAAGGTTGCCAACAATAGGCAAGAATCATATGCCAACCTCAAGAAAAGAAGAGACCTGGAGTTCCAGGCAGGAGACCAAGTGTGGTTGAAAGTATCTCCCATGAAAGGAGTAATGAGGTTTGGTAAGCGGGGAAAATTAGCCCCGAGGTATGTAGGACCATACCTAATACTCGCAAGAGTAGGAAATGTAGCCTACAAGTTAGAACTACCACCTGAGCTGGGACATGTACATGACACATTTCATGTAAGCTTGTTGAAGAAGTGTGTCTCTGACCCTAAACAAGTGGTACATGTCACTAGTGTGCCCATTACCCAAGATCTTACATATGAGGAAGAACCAATTCGGGTATTGGCAAGGGACACTAGAAAGCTCAGGAGTAAGTGGATATCGATGGTAAAAGTCCAATGGACTAACCATTCTGAGGAGGAGGCAACATGGGAGGTTGAAACTGAAATGCTTAAGAACTATCCGGATACCTTCCCTAAGCTCCTAGGAAATTTGGAGGACCAAATTTCTTAAGGAGGGGAGTGTTGTAATGCCCGGAAAATCCAAACTGATTAGGTCCCAGGGTAAGTGGATTGGGAGCCAAAGAATTTTCCTAATTTGGGAATTTAGCTGAATTAATGTGAGGGGACATTAAATTAAGTGTTAAGGATTCATGAAATTAAGCTTGGCTTAGGCCAAGAAAAATAATGGTGAAAATGGTGGATTTCAAAGATGAAGGACTCAATTGAACAAAGGAATTGTTGTAAGTTGGGCTCAATTGCCCAAATTCAAAAGATTGGAGGACTAAGTGGGGAATTGACCCATTTTCATGGCCTTGGATGCCATGGCTAGCCATGTCCATTCAAAATAATATATTTTATGCCACCTCCACCTCCACCCACACCTCCACTCACCTTTGTCCCCCACCTTCACCACTTCATCATTTAACTTCACCAACTCTTCCAATTTGTCCCCCCACTTTGTCTCCCACTTCCCATTTGAATTATTACTCCACTAAGGCATTATTCCCACCCATTTTGGACACCCATAACCGGACATACACTCCCCCATTCAACAAAATACATTTCTTCACTCATCTCACCTCATTCAAGCCATTTCACTCTCTTTCTTCAATCTCTCTCTACAAACTCTCTCTCCCTTCTCTCTAGTTTTGGCCAACACTTGTTCTTCTCTGCAAGAACATTTCTAACTCTTCTCCTTCCTCCAAAAATTCTGCCATTACTAGAAATCACCCTTCCATAAATTAAAACCAAGTGTTCTTGGTGGAATTCATGCTCTAAACACCCAAAGAGCAAGAATCAAGTAAAAGATTCAAAGAAAACCAAGGAGAGAAATTCGGCCATCTTCATTTCTTAGAGGTTTTGAACTCTTCTCAAGGATTTCTTTGTGTATATGAGCTTCTAAGCTCATTGGGAGGAAGAATCAAGAAGAAAATTTGAAGAACATCAAGCACACAAAATTCGGTCTCACCTCCTAGTCGAGGTTTTGTAAGTGTGAACCAAGTATTCTTGGTATTTTGATTTCTTTAAGATAATTACCAAGTGTTCTTGGTATTTTATGGATTACTAATTTATTTGGCCATTTTGGTTCTTGTGCTAGAAAATCATTTCTAGAAACCAACAAGCGAGGAAATCGAAGGAAAACAAGCTTCTAAGAAGCTTTCGGTATTGGTAAGGATTCCTATACTCTTTGAGTATTCGGGCCCCTAGGTGATGGTCAAAGAACCATATGATCCTAGGTGTGCTAAGAGGGCATAAGTTAAATTATTGCTTCGGCAATTCTGTATCGCTCATGAGCTAAGTTAAGTAAGCAAGCATTATGGGCTAGGATTTAAGTAGGCCACCTTAAATTCCTATGCTAAGTGAGATCTCCGAAAATGAAAAGTATGTGAAATTAATGAAATAAAACTTGAGGGATGCTTGCTGCCCTTCTGTAAATCAAGGTGTTAAGTGGCGTGTGTTTGTGTGCTTCTATGAATTTGTTGTGCATGCTAACCCCCGATTTCGATTATTATTGTATATACATGTATCTTTGTGTTTTCTTTGTCTTTATGTTTTCTTTGCAGGATTTTTGGAATATTTATTGCCATTACATTCTTGGCATATGTTAGGCCATAAAGGCCATATGTTAGGCTTTGGAAGCCATACGGAATCCTTATTGAGATTTAAATCTCACCCGCCCTACTCTACCTTTGTAGGAAAAAGTGTGCTCGAAAGATTGAGCTAAGAGTCCTAAGTACTCTTTCTGTGGTGTTGAGGTTGAGTATGTAAATACTATTTGCTCAATTTATTCTAAGTATTTACCTTTAGTTGCTTGAAAATCAAGCTAATAAAATGTGGACTTTGTGTGCAGGACTACGAGTCTAGAAACTGTGGGAACAACGTCTTAAGGTGGATTTGTGTTCTTTGGATTATGGCTTGCTTTTAAGCATGTAATAGTTGGTCTTAGTTAAATGACCAAATTTATGGACTTAGCTAAAATTTGGCCAAACTTAGTATTTTGGGCTTGTAATATGGACTATGGACACTTTGGGTGTTTTTATTGCTTGGTGGACTTACCAAGACCCATGCATGTTTTATGGAAGTATGATTTTCATGAAAATCGGAAGCATGTATAAATTGGGCTTAAATGCATGTTTTGGGCTTAAATAAGAAATTAGAAAATTTGAATATGTTCTTGGTTAATTTTGGGCCATATGCATGTTAAGTATGGAAAAGGCCCATAAGCCCATGTTTATGTTGAAAGCATGCTATGTTTGGCTTTGTATGCGCACTCAAAGAAAAACATGCAAATAAACTTGGAGAAGCATGAAATTGGATGCATGTGTAAAGATTGGCTAATAAGGAATTCAAGTGCACGTACGTGAATTAATATATGCCTAAGCATTAGTTGCATCTAAAGGCATTAAGTGATTATGTGCACTAGTGAACACTAAAACACATAAGCATGCAAACCATATGCATGAAAATAAGTTTTCAAACTTAAGTTGGTGTTTTGGATGCCATGCATAATCTTGGCTAAAGCTTGGTAAATACCATGAAAATGAACACATGAAATCCACATAGGTGCTAGTTTGTTTCCAAGAGCACTTAAACTTAAACCTTTAATAAGAACATAACAAGCTAGTACCAGTAAGTATCCTGGGGTTCGTGCCCATAAGTCTTAGTGAGTAATAAAAGTCCCTTCGATTTAATTAAACTTCCGCTGCATGTTTTAGATAATTGGGCCCGGATGGGCCAGGGGCAGTTTAGGGCACGACACTATTGGTTTAGGAAATCAGATTCCCCCTTTAGTTCTTAGTGAATTAATAATTTTCTTTAAATAAAAAATAACTAATAAAAAAGTTTAACTTCAACTATTAAGTAACTGTTTATAAAAAATTTAAATTGTCTAATATCTGTTTGATAGTTTTTTGGAAGATTAAATAAAAATTTCACCCTTTCACTATTTAAATGAAAAACAATAATTTTCCGACTAATATCTATTTACTAACAACGTGAGTAAATCTATACTTACATATAACATTAAGCAAAGTTGTTAAAATCGTGATTTTGATTGTAGAATCGCACAATCCTATGTTCATAATATAGAAAACTTTTTTAAAACGTTGTACGCTCAAAAGCATGATAAGATTATAGTTAGAATCGTAAGATTAAAGGATCCTACCAATCTTACCCAGGTTTTATTTTTGCTGGGGGTAAATTGCGTGGATGATCCCTAATATTTAATTATCATTCTGTTTTCATTCTTAATATATTAAATGTTCTATTTTGATCTTAAACCTATTAAAAACATTTTATTTTGTTTCTAAATTTGTGAAAAGAATTTCATTCCAATTCCTAATTGGACAAAATTTGTTAACTCAAGGTTACTGCTTAATAGCAACTTTTTAGTGCATAAATTATTTGGTAAATGTCTTATAATAAATTCAGTATGCATAATATTCTTTTTTAAATTTAATAAATATTCAAATTACCAGTTTTTTCCTTTCTGTAAGTTGAACTTATTTCATTTAGGAAAAATAAATTACTAATGTAAATTATTATTGACTATAAAAAAATCATTATGCATTTTAAATTTATTGGAAGTCAACTATTGAATATATAAATTAGAATTTCTGGAGCTTATGTTAGATAGTTATTTTGAGATAATGGATTTCATCTTTTGAGGACCAAAGTAAAACAATTTTAATATATTTAGAACTAAAACAGAATATTCAACAAGTTAAGAAAAAGTTATGGTATTGTACTCTCTTTTATTTGTCAATAATGTATTTATTTATGAATTTCTTTCAAACTTAGTGTTGATTATTTTATTAATTATGTTGATGTATACTCTATTAAAACTTGAATTTTACTTATATTATATAAATAATTATATTACATCATTATTATAACACTTGAACTTTACTTAAGTTTCTAATATAATTAATCTTTTATATAAATTATATTATTTAGATAATAAATTTTAAATTTTTTATAAGATTTTATGATTTACAATTTAATCTTACGATTCTGATTTTATACAGTAAAAAATGATCCCGATAGAATTTCAATTTTAACAGCCTTGGCTTTACTGGACTTTACTGGAGTAGCGGTGAAGCCGATGTCCACACCTGTCTTTTTCTTTCGTGGCAAATTCTCCTATACATGAAAGGACAAGAGAGTGTGGAGGTGATGACAAGTGTCCTCGGGGCCCGGAGGCTAATGTCACAAGACACATTTGAGAGAGCAAATACAAATTGGGTTAAATCTAATTCAACTCATTCATAAGTTAATTTCGTTTCAGTGGAGGCTTGCAGTCTTGTAATCTCACATTTCTCTTTACTAATTTCTTCCTCTGTTTTGGACTGGCGGCTGCTCAAATGCTTCACAGAAACAGAGAAACAATATTGATTATCATAGGTGGCAAAATCACCGGCATCACTGGCTGACTGCACAAGAATAACCGGCAGACTGCCCACCATTACTTAAGCCTCTGTCTCTCCCCCTCCGGCGCCTCCTCCCCCTCTAATCCCTCCCCCAGCCATGCACCAGAATCATCAGTAGACAGCCGACCACCTCTATCGCCGTTTAAGCCTCTGAGCCCTCCCCCTTCAGCGTCTCGTCCCCTTCCATTCCCGCCCCATTCCCTTCCACCATCATCGCGGCCTCCTCCAGCACTACCTACACCAAGCCGCTTTGATAGCAAACTGGTAGCTAATGTCGACCCAATGATTCAAGTGCTTGAGCATAAACCAAATATGGCCCGGTGGCCCCGGCCTTTGAATAACTTGATTGTGGCACTGTCGCAATAGGAGAACAAAGAATATCGCGACGCTGGTGGTCATCTGCTAAAGTACAAAAATTCCCTTAAGTTTTTACAGACAATTACAGCATTTTCCTAATTTTGTAAAATAACTTTTTTCTCCCTTTTGTTTGGAAACGATAGTAGGGAAAGTGTAGTTCTTTGAAAATCTCAGTAAATTTTTCATGTACTGTTGCTTTCTTAGGACGAGGAAGATAAAGACAAGTTTTTAGAATATAAGATAAAGATGAATTTTATTTTCTAAACTATTATAATGTGTGAGCTATATGTGTGTATGTTTTATGTCTGCAAAAATAGTACAATATAAAGCTATAGTTAATGATATGCAATTTTGAACACAGGATGAAGAAACACATTTATATGTACTATTAAATATTTAGAATTGAATATATGTATGTTCTGCCGATATATTTTTAGATTTTAAGACATATAAATGTGCTGCTAATACATTAGCAACATTTGCCCATAAGGCCAATTGCAAACTTTGGCCACTCCCTAGCAAGAAATGAAAGTGCAATTTCTGAAACCACAAGATAAAAGGTGTAATATCAAGAAATTTTAAAAGAGAGTGTAATTTGCCGATTATAAGGATAACTGGTTACAGGATGACAAGGGTTGTATATAGGCGTGAAAATTTTTATTTTTGGGGTTAATCAGACTCGACGAGGAGGACAAACTAAGGAAAAAAGGAAGATGTCAAGTCATATGTAAGTTGGAAGCTTACCTCTAACAACAACCATGATAAAATATCCTATAGTAGGTAGCTGTAGAGTGTGAAATGGTTGTCATGAATACGTGGACACAATTAGTGAGTATAGTGACTTCATGTAAGGGAATATTAGCTAAAAGATTTAATATATCAAAGACAGTACTTAATTTAGCTGATAAAGCGCAAGGGCAAGCATGAGGAAGGGCGACCCTAATATCTAGATGGAGGACCATTATTTCCCAACCACGCCCAAGCTACGGTCCTGTTTGTTATTGGCATCAACGATTAGCGTTAGAGTTTTGAAAAAGCTATCCAAGGATAGTTTTTAGCTTTTAGCTTCAACATTTTTATCTTAACCATTAAATAATTTATCCAAAATTCTAATATTGATGACAAAAACTGTTCCCAAACAAGCCTACATCTATTCTCATTCGCAGCCGCCAATCTCCATCAACAACAAATACTTTTGGATTTAAAGTAAGTGGGATAGGATCCACGTGTTTTTTCGAGTAGCAAAACTTTCATTTAAAATAAAAATGGAATACAATCTAAAGTGTAATACAGTAGGGAGTTGTAATTCCACTTATCAATGGAAAAATACATGACTCCTAGCTCTTAGCTCCTAGACAATGTTTACTATTTAGGTTATAATAAATACTACCCTCCGTCCCAATTTACTTGAAACGTTTCTCTGGACGTGGAGATTAAGGTGTATGTAATTTGTGTTATTTTTTTATATAGTAAAAGTTTAAATAAAAATTAAAAAAATATTTTTTTTTGGGTTTTGTGCAGTGAGAGATTGAGTGAAGATTAAAAAAAAAGTCTTTATTGGGTTTTATGTAAAAGAATAATTTAATTATTTAAATTTTTTCAAAAGAGGAAATGTTTTAACCTTTTGGGATATCCCAAAAAGGAATACGTTTCAAGTAAATTGGGACGGATGGAGTATTTTTTTTGTGTCATGTTTTTTTAATCCATTTCATTTTTTTGTCTTAAATTTGACTTAATTATTAATATTATTATTTATTATAAAAATTATATAAACTATAAATCTCATTTATCAATTATATATAAAAGTTTTACATTTATATATGAAAATATTAAAAATTAAAAAATATAAACTAATTACTAACAATAGTGAATGGTGTTAAAAGCTTGATACCGAAGAAGAATAATAACAACGTATGATTTCTTTTCGAGTAAATTTCATAAATGGTCTCTAACATTTAGTCATTGTTTTCTTTTAGTTCTTAACCTATTGAATGTTTTGTTTTAGTCCTGAAACTATTAAAATATGTTATTTTAATCCTACATCTATTGAAAATATTTCATTTTGGTCCCAATTTGATGAAATTTGTTAACTTAAAGTATCTGTCTGATAACAACTTGTTAGATCATAATTTAAACTATCCAGTAATTATTTTATAATAAATTTAATCTATATAATAATTTTTTTATAATTAATGAAAAATTCAAATCACTTTTTTTTTTCTCTATGTTAATTAAATTTATTTCATTCAGAAAGAAAAAACTACTAATGTAAATTGTCTATTTATTGTAAAAAAATATTAAACTGTTTAAATTTATTAGAAGACAGTTGCCGAATATTTAAATTATAATTTCAAAAGTTTCTGTCAGACAATTATTCTGAATTAATGAATTTTATCTGATGAGGGACCAAAATGAAACAATTTTAATAGATTTCAGACCAAAACAGAACATTGAGCAGAATAGGGACTAAAAGGAAATAATGACTAAAAATTAGGGACCACTTACATAATTTACTCATTTCTTTTCTAACCATAGCAACCTATTCTTGACTTGACTTAGTTGACTCCTTCAAATTTTAATTTTAGTGGGGTCATTCATGAATTGGTGCCTTTTTGATTTGATCTTTCGGGGATCGATGCATCAGTCCCCATCTCTTCGTCCCATGTCTGTCCCACAGTCTATTATTGTGCAATGTCTCATTTTAACTTTAATTTAATCTTTCTCTTAAATGGGACTAACTAAAAAAGATCTCCCTCAAACAAAACCTGAAAAAAATTATGCTCTCAACACTTCACCTTGCCGCTGCCAAGCCCGTCGGTTCTGCCTTTGTGATCTCACATTGTGATTTGTGAGCCACTTGTCCTCCCCTTGCTTCATCCACCATGGTCCCAACACCCTCCCCATTCCGACTCTCTTCGCCGTCTTTTTCCTCTCTACATTGTGATTTGTGAGCCACATCTTTGGCTACCCTTATTAAAAGCCAGCAATATTATCGTTGCTCCAAGATCTCTTTCAACACCGGACGGCAAGATGATGACCATAATTTTAGTGGTGGTCGCCTTCGCCTATATCCTGGTCTCTTCCAAAAACAAGAACTGGCCGAAATGGCCGTTGGTCGGAACGTTGCCGTCTCTCGTTCTTAACTTACACCGTATCCAAGACGCCTTGGTCGACATGCTCGAAGCTAACAGAGGCACCGTGCTGCTCCGATTCGGGTTATCCGATGACATGGATATACTGTTGACCACCGATCCCGAGGACGTCCGACACATAATGCAAACTAAAGCTGAGGTCTACATCAAAGGAGAGGAGTGGAAGAAGCGGTTTGATGTGTTTGGGAACAGCTATTTCAATGCCGAGACAGAGGATTCGAAGCTGGAGAAGGTTGGGATCCGAAGCTTTCTAGCACACCAGCAGCTCCACCGGCTCATGGTCGAAGCATATCGGGACAGCTTCGACAAGTTGGCGACATCTTTGAGGCACGCGTCGGAAAGAGGGACTTCGATTGACTTGAGCGATTGTCTGCAAAAGCTGATGTTCCGCACCACCTGTAGAGCGTTTGCCGGATGTGAACTGGTTGGCGGATCCCACGAAAGGCGATTCGTAGAAGCCATTGCCGATGCTTTTGAAGCTATATTGGTTCGATATTTTCTTCCATGTTGGATCTGGCTAACGATGAGATGGCTCCGGCTGGGGACAGAGAGAAGGATGAGGCAGGCACGGGAAACTTTGAACGAGATTGGAACAGAATTGGTGTCTGAAAAGCGCAGGCAACTTAGTAATGGGACTTCGGACGATACAGATTTCAGCGCTGTAAAGCTTTACATGACCCGACACAAATTCTTCGAGGGCTTCCCGGCCGATGAAATCACATTGAGAGAAAACATAATCGCTCTATTGTTTGCTGCCGTAGACACAACAAGCACAGCCTTAGCCTTTTTCTTTTGGCAACTTGGAAACCATCCAGCTATTGAGGAAAAAATCGTGGAAGAACTAAAGAAGTGGTGGCCGAAAAGTGAGCAAGTATTGGGGTTTGGCATGGAGGAGTTGAAGGAAATGGTTTATCTCCACGCAACTTTGTGTGAAACATTGAGACTATTCCCTCCAGTTGCTTTTGAGGCACGAACGCCCGCACATGCCGATACTCTTCCGAGCGGACATGCTCTTACCAAGAGGACCAAGGTTCTTCTGCCCATATATGCAATGGGGAGGATGAAGCATATTTGGGGGGAGGACTGCAGGGAATTTATGCCGGAGAGATGGATCACAGCGGAAGGTGGGATTAGGTACGTACCGCCAAATAAATTTTTTGCCTTCAATGCCGGGCAAAGGATGTGTGCAGGTAAGGATATTGCCTTCAATTTGATGAAAGCAACCATTGGAAACATTCTTTACAACTATCGAGTTAGGATGGAGAAGAACTATTCCGTGAGCCTCAAAACTAGCATCCTCCTCCATATGAGTAACAATTTAATGGCCAAGATAGAGCCAAGGTCATAAGTCATGAAATTAGGTTATGCTATTAAGCTTGTATCTTTTTTTTCTTTAATGTTATTTCCCAAGTGCTTCGGTAATGATGTGGATGTTCTTGTATGAATTGCTCGAGTCATATCATTATCTTTCTTGCAGACAACCTGATGGCAGGCAAAGGACCAATTTTGGCGCCTTGTAGAAAATGGTCTAATTCAAACCACACCATCAATTAAAGAATGCTTTTGAGCATGTGAATTGGAAATAAGTATTTAAAAAAGTTTTAAGGTATTAAATTTTGGCGTAAATAACACTTATCTATGTTGCTTAATCATCTCACAACTACCAATTGTTACACCGATTGTCCTTTAATTGTGTCAATTGTTGCAATAACCATACTAAAACTGTTAAATTGTTATACTTTCAGGGGAAAATAAAAAAAAAAAAAAACATCACAAATTTTACACACCTTAATCTTAGTATTCAGAATGACATGTTATTGACGAAGAAAGTAAAGTAGAATCACCTATCTTTTTTTCTAAAAATTTTGGGCAATAAAAGTTTAAATAAAGGAATGAAAGTCTGGTAGATATGAAATTTTTTTTGAACGACAAGAAATAGAATAATATTAATGAATTTGTAATAACTACAAATAGTTAAATCGAATAGGAACTGGATGAAACTACTTGAACAATCACCCTAACGAATTAGCTATAGCTAGCAAAGGATTATAAACCCACTCATACCAAGGACAATATAGCTTTTTACACCTATTTATAATCCATAAATGAAAGAGACTGGACCGAATAAAACACCTCTTTATGATGAAATCTCGATGCTTGAAATAAAACCTCATACCTTGCCCTCCAAATGGACCGTGCTGTACTAGAAAGTGTGGCTTTCCAACCTTGGATTTGTACCTTATTCAACGGCAAAGGCGGCTGAAACTATAGCATATCAAGCAAGTCAAGTTCAGTAGGAAAACCAACATGCCACTAAGAGAATACCATTTCGCAGATGAGTTACACCTGCAGGCACCTTACAAGGATATGGTTGGCAACCTCTAAACAACTGCTGCATAATGGACAAATCAAGGTCAAAATCAAAATGCTTCTCATGATAATGTTTGATCTTGTCAAAATGCGGTCCTGGATGGCTTTTCAAATGAAAATATTTACTTTCAATAGCACCCAAACATTCTAGCACTCACTACCACTTATATTCTGCATCTGAATAAGCTGTTCATCAAGCAAGAGATTGGTTTCTTTGACCATATAATTTTTATGCCTTCTTGTTGTCTAACTGATGTAATCTGATTTGGTTTTGTCCAACAAAATAGAGTTGCAAACCTATAAAAATCATTAAGCTCTCCTATTTCCCTGCCCCATAAATCCCTTATCCAACCCAAACCCACCTCCAACAATCTCCCTCCCATACCCCAATTTCAGAAACCTTGCTTTGTTTTTTCATATATAATTAAAACAACCTAGGAAACCTAGTCTCAAGAGTTTCATCCCTAACCTACAAATCCTTCCAAAAGTTAACTCTATCTTTACAACCTAACACTTATTTGAACCCCTTCAGAAAACTAATTCCACAATTATCCATTTCCAAATCACTTTTTACTATACCACCCCATACTTTCCCCCAATTCATTTTAACCATAAGTCTCCCTATGCCTCCCCAAGCTCCATGCAAGCTTACAATAATTTTCTTCCATAAAGACCCCTCATCAATGAAAAATCTCCACCACCATTTACCTAACAAAGCAAGATTCTTTGAATTTAAACTACCCGCGCTCAGGCCCTCCCTCTCCTTTTTAACCAAGACTTTACTCCATGGAACCCAAACTATGCACCTACATACCCACCCTATTACCCTACCCCCCTCCCCCCTTGGCCCAAAAAACATTCATTTAGATTTTTTCTAGCAACTTTAGGGCACTCACAGGGACCTAAAACAAAGAGAATAAACATACAAGGAGGCAAGAGAGTATCGATCTTACAAGAGTTATTTTTCCACAAACCAAGAGCACATTAGCCTTTTAGGAGCACAATTTTTCCTTAAACTTATCCACCATAACATTCTAGGAGTCAAGTCTATTTAGATTGACACCTATAAGCAGTTCTACATATCAAAATGGGAGACCACTTTGAGCACAGCCCATCAACAAAGCCATTATAGCCACCTCCTCCTCACATGCACCAATTCCAAATAATCTACTCTTGGACAAGTTTACTTTCACTTGGTGGATGTGAAGATAGTGGTCAAATTATAAGATGGAAAAGTTTTAAGGTTTCTTTCACAAGGGGAAAAGTTTTTAGGGGTTAAAACTACCTTTTTTTTCCTACAATCCTATGTTGACACAAATATGAGCCATGATATCAAATTGTAGACTTGGTAAGTAAACTTAAATATTTCCAAAGACATATAACTATAGGTAACTATAGATTACTAAACAAGCTTAATTATCTAACTCTTGACTTTTAATAAAAAAAAAAATCACTTTAAGGTTTCAAATCTATACTTACGTTCTATTTTATAGTTGAGTCAATGTCATTGTTCTAAAGATTGAGGTCAAGTCTTATGTACCTTTTTATCTTTTTGGGTGATTGATGCTTACCCATTCATTTAGAAAATATACTTACATCATTAAGGTTTGAAAGCTTAGTCTTACCTATTGTTAATATAATATAATTAGTCAAGCATAGGAAAATAAACTCCTTCAATAGGTACCCATATATGCAATGGGGAGGATGAAGTTTATTTGGGGGGAGGATTGCAGGAAATTTATGCCAAAGAGATGGATCACAGCAGAAGGTAGGATTAGGTACGTACCACCGAATAAATTTTTTGCCTTCAATGCTAGGAAAAAGATGTGTGCAGGTAAGGATATGGCCTTCAATTTGATGAAAGCAACCATTGGAAACATTCTTTACAACTACCAAGTTAGGATGGAGAAGAACTATTCTGTGAGCCTTAAAACTAGCATCCTCCTCCATATGAGTAACAATTTAATGGCCAAGATAGAGCCAAGGTCATAAGTCGTGAAATTAGGTTATGCTATAAAGCTTGTATCTTTTTTTTTTTAATGTTATTTCCCAAGTGCTCCAGTAATGATGTGGGTGTTCTTGTATGAATTGCTTGAGTCATATCATTATCTTTCTTGATGACAACTTGATGGTAGGTAAAGGACCAATTTTGGTGCCTTGTAGAAAATGGTCTAATTCAAACCACACCATCAATTAAAGAATGATTTTGAGCATGTGAATTGGAAATAAGTATTTAAAAAAGTTTTAAGGTATTAAATTTTGGGGTAAATGACACTCATCCATGTTGCTTAATCATCCCGCAACTACCAATTGTTACACTAGTTGTCCTTTAACTGTGCCAATTGTTGCAATAACCATACTAAAATTGTTAAATTGTTATAGTTTCAGGGGAAAATTAAAAAAAAAATAAAAAATTTTACACACCTTAATCTTAGTATTCAGAAAGACATGTTATCTTTTACAGGACAAAAAAAGTAAAGTAGAATCACCTATCTTTTTTTCTAAAATTTTTGGGCAATAAGAGTTTAAATAAAGGAATGAAAGTCTAGTAGATATGAATTTTTTTTTTGAACGACAAGAAATAGAATAATATTAATGAATTTGTAATAAGTACAAATTGTGACGGCTCTCCTAGTAAATTAATCAAGTAAGTGTTTATTTTACTTTGATTAAGTGTTTATTAAATTAAGTACCTCAAGTTAGCACCTTGTTAAGCAAGTAAGGTAAGCTTAATTAAGTAAGTGAGTTCCTAAGTGTGATTTGGCATAGTTAAATCAAGACCATTAGTTATTCTAGCTTTTAGAACCATCCTTGAAAGTTTTGAGAACTTGTGGCACTAAGTGTGTTTTTGGGCCATGTAAATCTTGAGTGGCTAAAGTGTCCAAGAAAATTAAGTTTGAGAAGCTTTTAGCATCTTTTAGAGCAAAGGAAAGTTGGTTTTAAGTGTGAGTTAGTGACCTATTTAAAACAAATGAGAGTTTGTGGGCTTAAGTGCAAGAGAGGAAGAAGTTCTTAAGTGAAGGGGAAAGAAAGTATAAGTTTGCTAAGTTTCATCCTTAGCCATTTGTTTTTCAAGCACCAAATTCGTAGCTTCACTTTCCCTCTCCAAAATCCCAGCCTAAAACTTCTTTTCCTGCAATTCTTCATCAAATTGTGGAAGCCCAAGGTGTTGGTAGGAATCCTCAAGCTTGTTTGTTGGTGTTCTAGCTCAAGTTTGCTCTTTGGTGCTAGTTTGGATTCGAAATTCGTGGGTAAGCTTCTTGGGATCATTTGGATTGATTCTAGGTTGTTTCTAGAGCTAGAAATGGTCTTAGTTTGATTGGGTTGGATGCCAAATTGCATTGGTTTTAGGTGAGGAACTCAAAGGAAGCTTAATTGAGCTAAGGAGGCTTTGTGTCAATGCTTACTTGTTTGGCTAAATTGAGGTAAGGGTTCAAGTAATTAAGCTCAAATAATGCATGGTTTGTTAGCTTTTTGTGTAGGAATGAGTTAGGAACAAGACCCATTTAGTTTGGATTAGAAATGAGAGAGTTTGAGCAGTTGGTGTGCAAGAACGCGGCTGTCGCGCAACGCAGAAAACTGCGTTGGCGCCGCAGCGCCATAGGTATGTACACTAGCGCCTAGGCGCCAGAGGGCGATTTTGCACACAGAAAGTTTTGTTCTTTGGCGCTGCGTCAGGGGGGCTCTGGCGCTGCAGCGCCAGAGGCAACTTCATGAAGTGTTGGCCCATTTTTCCGGCCATCTTAAGAGTAACTTAGACTCTCGGTTTCTATTCCTAGGCTATCCTAAGACGTTCCATAGCCTCGGTTAGGTCTAGAATTCATTCCTAAGGCGGGAATTATGCGTTATTTGGAAGGTAGTCAAGTTGTGTGGTTAAGAACAAAAGTGTGACTTGGTGGCTAAGTTATCCATAGTGCTTAAGTTTTTGGATGAGCATTAAGGGGATTTAAGTGGGTTTTTAGACTCTTTATTGGCCGTATAGAGCGTCATTTGCATACGGTCAATGAAGAGAAAAACCTAAGTTGATCCCAACCGAACCATATGGTTTGGTAAGTAAGCCACTAGTAGTGTTCTAAGTTAAACCTTGAGGGTTTAGCTAGTTAAACCACATAGGAAGACTACCCTGTACAATAAATTAAGGGAAAAGGTGGGTAAGTTTGAGATAGGTGACGACCTACTCTAGAACCCGTAAGTGGGACTTAAGTGAGGTAAAGTATCCTGGATACGAGGGCCAGTATCTCAAGTACCTCCGCCGTTTGAGCTCACGGCAAAGTTTTAAGGCACCTAGAGTGCAGAAAGTCCCAAGTGCATATATTGTGTACATTTCATACCATACATTCATACATTGCATATTTTATATTTTGTTGATTGTTTGAGTTGTTGGTTGATTGAATTGCTTGTTTGATTGCTTGGTTGCCATATTGCATTGTTACTGCATTTTTCCTTCCAGGTATTCAAGGGATACTTACTGAGTACTTTTAAGTACTCATTCCCTTAAGTTTTATTGTGCAGGTTCTAACACCGGGCCTAATCACTAAGTGATAGTCGAGGCCTAAGCTTTCTGTTTTGCAGGTATTTCTATTGAGAATCCTAGTGATTCTAAGTTACTTGTAAAATAAGTTATGTGCTAACCAAGTTGTGCCTTTACAGTGTAGAGGCTAAGAGTACACAAGAACAAGATCTAGTGAAGGGTTTACACTTGGAGCTTAGTATAGCTCAAGGTGGGACTCAAGTAGTTGATCTTAGTTAGTAATTTTTGTCTCTTGTACATAGTACTTTGTGTACTAAGTAAGTTGCCTCTAATAGGATACATTGAGATGTAAATCCATCTTGTTACTTTTGGGTGCATGCTAGAGGTGTAATGTATGCACAAACTGTTACTTGTAGTTAAAGCAACCAGTATTTTCAAGGTCTTGGCACGGTTTATATATGTTTTAGTGAAATGCTCGAGCAATGTTTTAATCTATGACTTATAAAATTTGTTTGCATTGCCAGGACAGAAGCATGCATAGCTTAAACTGTGTAGGCTAAGAAACTAGTTGCATATAAATTGTTTAATTTATATTGACAAGTAATAGTTAGCCAATAGTAACTAGTGGGATTCATAAATCCCTAAGGCCTACAAGGTTATGGGGCACTGGGGCCCCGTTCCGCGACACAAATAGTTAAATCCAATAGGAACTGGATGAAACAACTTGAACAATCACCCTAACAAATTAGCTATAGCTAGCAAAGGATTATAAACAATGTTGATGCTTGAAATATCACCTCATACCTTGCCTTCCAAATGGACCATGCTGTAATAAAAAGTGTGGCTTTCCAAGCTTGGATTTGCACATTATTCAGCGGCAAAGACGGTCGAAACTATAGCATGTCAAGCAAGTCAAGTTTAGTGGGTGAACCAACATGCCACTAAGAGAAGACCATTTCCTAGATGAGTTGCACCTGCAGGTGCCTTACAAGGATATGGTTGGCAACCTCTAAACAACTGCTACATAATGGACAAATCAAGGTCAAAATCACAATGCTTCTCATGATGATGTTTCATCTTGTCAAAATGCGGTCCTGGATAGCTTTCCAAATGAAAATATTCACTTTCAACAACACCCAAACATTCCAGCACTCGCAGCTACTCATATTCTGCATCTGAAGAAGCTGTTCATCAAGCAAGATATTGGTTTCTTTAACTGTATCATTTCTATGCCTTCTTGTTGTCTAACTGATGCAATCTGATTTGGTTTTGTCCAGCAAAATAGAGTTGCAAACCTGTAAAAATCATTAAGCTCTCCTATTTCCCTACACCATAGGTCCCTCATCCAACCCAAACCCACCTCCAACAATCTCCCTCCCATACCCCCATTTCAGAAACCTTGCTTTGTTTTTTCATAGACAATTAAAACAACCTAGGGAACCTAGTCTCAAGAGTTTCATCCCTAACCCATAAATCCTTCCAAAAGTTAGCTCTATCTTTGCAACCTAATACTTATTTGAACCTCTTCAGAAAACTAATTCCACAACTATCCATTGCCAAATCACTTTTTACTATACTACCCCATACTTTCCCCCAATTCATTTTAACCATAGGTCCCCCTATGGCTCCCCAAGCTCCATACATGCTTACAATAATTTTCTTCCATAAAGACCCCTCATCCATGAAAAATTTCCACCACCATTTACCTAACAAAGCAAGATTCTTTGAATTTAAACTACCTGCGCTCAAGCCCTCCCTATCATTTTTAACCAAGACTTTATTCCATGGAACCCAAACTATACACCTACATGCACCAATTCCAAATAATCTACTCTTGGACAAGTGTACTTTCACTTGGTGGATGTGAAGATGGTGGTCAAATTGTAAGATGGAAAAGTTTTAAGGTTTCTTTCACAAGGGGAAAAGTTTTTAGGAGTTTAAACTAGCTTTTTCTGTTCCTACAACCCTATGTTGACTTGCATTTTAAAAAAATTATTTTTATTTATAAAATTTATTTTCACTTTTTTCAAAGCTTGTTATGATAACTATTAAATCCCTTTGATTTGAATTAATGGACAATTGGTCACTGTGTTGCAATATTTTATTTATATTTATAAATTTATTAATGGGTATTTATGATCATTAGTTTTCTTTACTAAATAATGTATTAAGAACCATTATATTTTTAAACATTGTAGTATTTAAAATAAAATAATTATAGATACTTTAATAAAACTTATAGTAACGATCATAGTTTGCAGGATATAATTGTAAAAGAATCGACTAAATATGTGGTTTCTAGTGCATTTTTTAGTTTAAGGAAATTAATAATCATTTTGTTAAATAAGACATTCTTAAATAATGATTAGTTAATAAAGAAGTATTGAATATAAAATCACAAGAGAATAACCAATGATATATCAATTTTATAATTTTTATCTTATTTTAGGAATGACCCTTAATTTTTTTTAACATTAGAAAAATCCTAGTATGACAGATAGTTACCATAACTAACATGTTACATTTTATTTGATTGAAGGAATTGATATTACATGCTTGACATATTAATACAGTGACCATAAATCATTATACCATGATCCTTAGCTTTGTCAGTTACTTTAACAAATTTTCAAAATTATTGTGAAGATGAAAAGAAAAGGAGAATAATAACTAATTTTAAAAATAAATAATAAGACATTGGTCTAAGCTGATTTCAAGAAAGTTGATTTCAAAGTTAATTTTGAGAAGGCCTTTGATTGTCTAAACTGGTAGTTTTTGGATGAGGTGATGGTGTAATGTGGTTTCAGCTCCAAATGGAGAAGGTTGATTAGAGAATGTCTTTTTACCGCAACTATTTCTGTGCTTGTCAATGGAAACTCAACTTCGGAGTTTTATATGGAAAAAGGGATGAGGCAAAGATATCCCCTCTCTTTTTTCCTTTTTTTACTAGCGGCAGAAGGGCTGAATATCATGGTTTAAGAGGCAGCAGCAAGGAATTTGTTTCATGGTGTAAAAGTTGGTTGAGATGTGATGAAGCTAACTCATCTGCAATATGTCAATGATATATATGTCGATGACACACTATTCATTGTTGAATGGAGCTTCTCAAATCTGTTAGTAATTACCAATTGCCTATACCGTTAGTAATTACCAATGACTTATACTGTTGGTAATTACCAACGTGTACATGTTGGAAATACCTTAGGCCATTGGAAAATTCTTCTGGTTTATGACCGTTGGTAATTTAACAATGTCCAAACTACCAACGTGCTTACGTACGAAATTACCAACAATCTAAGTTTCGGTCGTTGGTAATAAGGTTTCCAACAATTGATTTACCAACGACTTGCTTTCAAAGGTTGCACGTGGGTAATTTTGAATTTTGAATGCCTACACATTGGTAATGGCCATTGAAAAAGCTAGTTTTTTTAGTTGTGTTACAAGAGTTAATTTTCCACAAACCAATAGCACATTAGCCTTCCAGGAGCATAATTTTTTCTTAAACTTATCCACCGTAACATTCCAGGAGTCAAGTCTATTTAGAAAGACATATAGGAAGTCCTAAATATGTGAATGAGAGACCACTTGGAGCACAACTCATCAACAAAGCCATTACAGCCACCTCCTCCTCACATGCACCAATTCCAAATAATCTACTTTTGGACAAGTTTACTTTCACATGGTGGATGTGAAGATGGTGGTCAAATTGTAAGATGGAAAGGTTTTAAGGTTTCTTTGGCAAGAGGCAGTAGCAAGGAATTTGTTTCATGGTGTAAAAGTTGGTTGAGATGAGATAAAGCTAATTCATCTGCAATATGTCGATGACACACTATTCGTTTGTGAGTGTAGCTTCTCAAATCTGTTAAAATTGGACAAAATACTAAAATGCTTTCAATTCGTCTGCGGGCTGAAAATTAATCTATCAAATAGCAGAATTTTTTGGTATTAGTACCAAGGAGGTTGAGATTACTAAAGCAGCTACTTTGTTCAACTGTTCTCCAAGTTGTCTCCTTTCAAAAACTTGGGGTTGCTAGTGGGTGGAACCCCAAATAGATTGCTTTTGGGAATTAGTGGAGGATAAATTCAAATCAAAGCTGAGCTCTTGGAAATCAAATATTCTTTCAATTTGTGGTAAATTTACTCTTTGAGGTCAGTTTTATGTAGCCTTCCTTTATATTACTTGTCATTGCTTTGAACCCCGTTGAGTGTTCTAAATTCTTTTGAAAAAGTTTGAATGAATTTCTTTTTGGGGGGCAATGGGGAGTGTTGAAATATTGCTTGGGTTGAGTGGAGGAAAATTCTTGCGGAGAAAGAAAAGGTTAGGTTGTGCGCAAGCTGTTTAAGCTCCAAAAACCTTGCAGTTAGGAAAGTGGTGGTGGAGATTTTTTAATGAGAAGCAGGTGTTGTGGAGAAATGTCATTGTGAGCCATTATGGTCTTTCGGGAGGTCTTGGAGATAATAAAGTTGTTGGAAAATTAGAGCGGGTTTTGGTTGGATGTCCACAGGAGACTGTTGTTTGGAATTCCATATTCTCCTGGTGGCTTTTCGGCATCCCTGCTGGCAATAGCTACCGTAATAGGGTGACTTGTATCTCTTTTTGTATCTTCAGCAACCTATTGCTCAGCACCTCCTATGTGCTTCATTTTCATTCGTTAATTGATCTCGTTGCTTGCCGTTAAAAAAAATTCAAAAATAAAAATATTGTTCTTAATTAAAGGGAACTAGAGATTCAAAAATATATAAGAAAAATTAAGTAGTAAGATTTTAAAAATAAACAGTAAAGAATAGTAAATAATTAAGACAAAAATAATAGAAAAAAAAGTAAGTTAAAAGAATCAAAATATAAAAAATATATTATATCCTTTGAAAAATGCAATTTATGAAGTAATTTATATGTTAGGTGAAACCTTAAACAACAACTAAAATCTAGGACCTCAAAATGTAATTAATTCAATGGTTTTAAGTTTTAACCTCTAAAATGGACTTAAGCAGAATAGGGGATAATTGTGGGTTTATTGAAATCTTCAAGAGTCCTCAAGCAGTTGCTGAAACAAAATAGGAATAAGTGTAATTTTAACTAAACATAAAAGAGATTTTGTAGTTCACCCTTTAAATAATGTTAACACCTGTCTCCAGCCGTGACCTTCCAACTGCCCATTCTGCTGCACTGCTCCATTACTAGCAGAATCGCACGTCCTTTTAACCTGTTCACCTGTTGTATACCAGTTGGACAATTGTCGACGCTCTTGCGAAATGACATCCCCCAACTTTCGTACCGGTTGGCATCCCATTGTCTTCGTCGCCATTCATCCTTGAAGTTGACCCAGTCCGCCAAGGCGCTGCCACCATCACTGTGAGGAAGACAAGATAAGATGAGCCAGGATATGTCGAGATAAGGGTTTTCGTCTTCCAGTGATCTTGATGCTCAAATTTGTTCAGAGTTTTGTCTTAACCGATTGCCATGTTCCACCAAGTTATCCTTTTTAGGGATGAGTATAGATATTGCAAAAGATATTGGAGATGTCAGCGTTTGATAATACAAGAGGAGCAACAGTAGAAAGCTAGTGAGAGCAGCGATTTAAAATACAACAATTATATGGCTTAAATTAGAACTTATGGTTCTATCTATTTTTCCGCGGTAACATTATAGATATTAAAGGCCAATTCATTTTAACTTAAGCCAACTTAATTCAAAATAATTTATTTTTATATTTATATCTTTTTTATTTAAAATTAATTTTATTTGAAAGTCAATATTATTTAGGTGAAATAATCCATTGATTGTAAAATTTTATAATACTATTAAATTTCTATGAAATTTTCTTTTTTAATGTTTAAAAGAGAAAATTTCATAGAAATTTAATAACATGATAAAAGTTTTGTTTCAAATAGATTATTACACCTATATAATATTGACTTTCAAATGAAATTGGTTCTAAGTGAAAAAGATTTAAAACCATTTTAAATTAAGTTGACTTAAGTTCAAACGAATTGGGTGTAAGTCTAACTTGAAATTCAATGCCTAATTGTAAATTTCCAAAGTTATGTTTCTTGGTTTTTTTATTCAAAGTCAAATTATAGGCATTAAAAAGGTAAATTTCAGTGGGGTCTCTTAGCTTATTTTCATGTCTTAAACGAGTACTTTACTTTAAAACTGTCATATTGAAGTATCTTACCTAGTTATGTGCATTCTAATTAGGTAATTTTCATCTATTTCATTGTTAAAACAGATGAATTTTGTTGATATGACATTAATCAATATTAAAATAAATGTAGAATAACAATTTTTATCCTTAAAACTTTTTCGATCAATAATTTTAACTCTTCCAAATTTCCTAAATATCAAGAACAAGCCCAAATTTTTTATTTTCTCCTTTCAAACACAAGAATATCAAGAACATTAACCCAAACGAATAAAACCATGGAATTTCCAATCAATAATTTTGTTTTTCTGAAATAAGAAAAAACTTCATTAAAATTAATAAGAATTGTTACAACCGAATGTCCAAGTGCAAAGGATTACAATCCAAAAAGAACACATACACATTTTCAGATGAACAACAAATAGAATTCAATATTGGTACAACTACAGTAAATGGCATAGTAACCAAGAGCAGCAAAATTAGAACCAGATAATAAGTGGAGAAGCACGGTCCACTCCAGATTCTCAAATTTCCCTAATCAATTCTAGCTGTCTGTTGTGCCCCCTAGATCTATTTTTGGAAATTGGTTCAATTTCACCACCATACGCAGTGGCAATGAGGTTTGGCGGTTACGGCCTCCAACTTTACTTCAATTTGGTGGCATCAATAGTCGCCTAGTAGACTAACGGCAGTAACAGTGTGCTAGGACTTGCATCTGTCTCATCATCGGTGCCTTCATCCACCAACCTAGATTGTCCTTGAGGACTTGCATATTCTCGTGATCGGACCCCGATGACAATTTTGTGGTGATAATGACAGAGATTTTGTGGCAATAGCGATGGATATAGGAGTTGTGCCAAACAAGAGAAAGGGGTTTCGAGAAGAATAGAAGAGGAATCACTGGATTCTAGAAGGGAGGGAATCCATATGAGTGAGTTTGGGGAAATTTGGTTTGTTGTTGATATTTTTATGGTTGAAATGAGAAATTTTAAAAGTTTGGGTTAGTTCTTGATGTTCAGGAAATTTGAAAGGTGTAGAACTATTGATTGATAAAGTTTAAAGATCATAATTGTTATTTTAATGTTAATTAATGTCATATCAATAATTATCATCCAATTTAACATTGAAATTGACGGAAATGACCCAATTAGAATGTGATAAATGAGGTAGCGTACTTTGATAGAATAACTTTAAGATAAAGTACACATTTAATATATAAAAATAAGCTAAGGGACCTCCGATAGAATTTACCTAGTATTAAATGTTTAAAGAAGACAATATAATGTTATGAGGGAAATTAAAAATATGAGTCCTCAAATACATGACTTTTTTTCTAACATTAAAAAGCAAAACTTATGTTAAAATTATAGAGTCATACAAATTATATGACCAGCAAGTAGCTTGCCTTATAGCAACCTGGTGCTTATCCATAAAAATGGCAGGATCTCAACTTTAGAAACTATTTCTTTCACCTTGAACTGGTTTTATTCAAACATAATGTTCATTTTTTCAAAATTGCCCAAGCAGTAGTAAACAAAGTTGGCTCTCAAACTTGCAATTCTTTCTATTCAGATAAGTTAATAGCCTTTTTTTAATATTAGTAGTTGTACACATGCGTTGCACTTAAATCAAAATACCAAGTTACATTTTACTTAGAAAACTATTCTTCTAATGATCTTGTTCAATAGCAATTTATTAGTTTCATTTTTCTATTTTTCATGTAGCTTTTTTATTAGTATCATCGTCTTAAGTTCTTTGCATAATTTTAGTTTTTTTACTTAAGTTTGACTTAAATTTATTTGTATTAATATTTGCTTAAAATTTTTTTAAAAAATTTATATTTAAAAACTAGGGTAAATATCTCCAGTTGTCCTAAACTATACCCATATTGCTTAATCATCCCGGAACTATCAAGTGTTGCACCAATCATCCTCAAACTTTTTAATTATTGCACTTTCATCCTGCCGTCAATTAAACCATTAAATATGGATGGAAAAATGACATGGCTGCTGATATGGCTTCTCAAAAATGGCATAGTTGCTGGTATGATACCACTTTTCTGTCCATCTTTAACGGTTTAACGGATGACAGGACAAAAGTGTAACAATTAAAAAGTTTGAGGATAATTGGTGCAACACCTGGTAATTTCGGAATGATTAAGCAACATGGGCATAGTTTAGGGACAACTAGCAATATTTACCATAAAAACTATAAGTATATTGTAGTTTTTGAATATAAATTTTTTTATAAAATTTTAGTAAATATTAATATAAATAAATGTAATTCAAACATAAGTAAAAAACTGGAAATGATGCAAGTAATTTGAGACAAGGAGAGTATAATATTTGCATTTCATTAATTTTTTTGGTAATAATAATTTCATTGAGGGAGTATAATATTTCACCATAACTACCCTCATTTGTACCATTTTTTATAATACATTGCTCATTGTATTTTGATTTCTATGTACACTACAAGTAATATAGGCTGCAAAAAAAATTCATAAAATTTTTTTATTTGTGATGGTAGAGTACTTTTAAAATTTCTTTCTCACACATTTTATATCTTATCAAAGATGTTAAAATTTCTTTTGATGTTAAGAAAATATCTTAATTCAATGGACTTAATGATATTATGTATTTATAAATTTTATTAAAATTTGAGTTAGTTTGTTTTTTCTTAATATTTATATTTTAAATTCAAAAAGATAATATTTAAACTAAAGATCTTATATTAATTGGCTCAAACAATTAAATAGATTTACTATTAATGTATTAGCATAACTTTGACCTTTTCAGGAGACATAAGCTAAGTTTTTTTATAAATGTTTTGAGGTTCTGTTTAAAATATAAAAAAGCTTAAATTATGACACAAATATGGGCCATGATGTCAAATTATAGACTTGGCAAGTAAACTTAAATATTTCCAAAAACATATAATTATAGGTAACTATAGATTACTAAAAAGGCTTAATTATCTAACTCTTGACTTTTGATAAAAAAAAATACTCACTTTAAGGCTTCAAATCTATACTTATCTTCTATTTTATAGTTGAGTCAATGTCATTGTTCTAAAGATTGAGGTCAAGTCTTATATATCTTTTTATTTTTTTGGCTGATTAATGCTTACCTATTTATTTAGAAAAAATACATACATCATTAAGGTTTGAAAGCTTAGTCTTACCCATTGTTAATATAATATAAGTAGTCAACCATAGGAAAATAGACTCCTTCAAATAAAATAAATTCTTGTTACTTAAAAGAAAAACTAATATCTTATAATTAAAGTTTAGTCACTTTATATATTTTCAGTTATTATTATTATTATTATTATTATTATTATTATTATTATTATTATTATTATTATTATTATTATTATTATTATTATATATAGGTATTAAGTTGCCCTTTTAGTTTCCCATAAAATATTTAAATTTTAAAAATTAAATAAATAGATAAAAATCATGTTTTTAGGCATGTCTAATAATCACATAAAGAAATGCATGTTTGTAACAAATTTTTAAATTTAGAGCCATTTTTTATCTTTTTGCCATAAAAATACATAGGAAACATGGAAAATAGTTACCAATTATTTTTTATTTTTTCATTTTCAAATACTAATCTTATTTTCCTAGTATAAAGAGTTTGTAAATAGTACAAATTTGTTTGAATTTTAAATATTATAAATACATTAAAATTTTGATTAATCAGATAAAGAAAAATATTAACTTAATTAGCAAAATAACAATACTATTTAAAAAAATATTAGAAATTTTCAAAATATATTTCATATTTGAAGAATTTTATGTATCAATGTCAAATATGAAAGTATAGAAATTCAGTGTTACCACAATAAAAAAAATGATAAAATTGTAACAAAAATATATTTTGGATAAAAATGAACAAAATTTTGATCCAATACATGGAGTATATGATGGAATTTTTTTTTTGTTCTATAAAAACTTATTATATGTCCTCCTAGAGTCCTCCAATTTTTTCCATTAGAAAATCAAGAATTGCCCATTGAATAGAGAACTTTGTTCTTTAATACACCTTTTTTGCCCAAGATTTTAAATGCAATCTTGTCTCCATAAGTAAACTAAGGACAATGATTGTGTTGCAATCTTTTTCCTTAATGCTTGTGACTCGTAAGACTGAGCCTCAAAGAAGTTGAATGGAGTGGGTAACCAGTAAGGAAGTCTTCATTTTCTCAAGATCAATAAAGGAAGGGTCAACACAGTTGGGACAGCGAGTTTATGGCATCAAAAGTTAGGGCATCCCTCACAAGAAAGAAGCAAAAGAGTGGAGAAATTGTCACATTTGGATTTCAGAGAAGTTTGTAAAAATTTTGTCATTTTCCCACTTCCAAAAGCTAGTAGACTACCTTTTTATAAAAGTTATAAGAAGACTGTTGCTATATTTGATTTGATTCATATTGATATTTAGGGCCCTTACTATACACCTTCAACTTTTGGAGCCCATTATTTTCTCACCATTATGGATGATTTTTCTATGTCCTCTTGGATGTATCTTTCGAGCCGTAAAAATGAAGTGGCCAAAGTATTTGAAAAATTTTATGCCTTAGTTTAAACAACATGGGGCAAAGATTAAGAAAATAAGGAGTGATAATGCGTTGGAATTGATTGAAGGAGCAATGGAACTTTTCTTAAAAGAGAAAGGGATAATAATTCAAACTACTTGACATGGCTGTCCCTCGGCCTTGCCTAAGAAGCCTGTGGAGCTAGTCTCACAGTGGTTGTAATTGGCTAGCTGTATATGTGTGCGAATTGAAACTTCATGATACTAGTTAATTAACTTAGAATATGCAAGATGCATGCTCTTTATGCTTTGACTAGAGTAATTGGAAAATATAAAAACATTCACTTAGCCAACATACTTTTATAGAAAACAAGTTCAAATAATCAAAGCATACAAAATCAACATTTGTATGATTAATACTACACATAATAACTGTGTGAAGGCATTTAACATGTAGTAGACTAATGCCCTCACCCAAGAGCAACGTTAGAGTCTAAGACTCAAAAATATAGATAATGGAGGCAACTAGGTGTACAACATATATACAAGCCTCAACCGAGATCTCCTCTACTAACTTCCACCTTAGAAATGAATCTCAGTGGCCAGTCACAAAAGCCTGTCCATGTGCTACTAGGCTCTATACCCAAGAAAAACACTTTAGTTAATACTGTTACTTAACCAACAAGTAACCCAAGTATACTAGAATCATAAAGATCCTCAAGCGGAGTACCTGCAATAACAAGCTACCGTAACAACCTTTAATGGTTATCCAACCTAATAATGTCAGAATCTGTACAACATAACTAGGGAATGAGAATTCAAGAATTCTTAGTAAGGGTCTTCACTTCACCTGCAAGAAAAGTTACTAAGGATACACATATGTGAACATATATAATCTACTGTAAGCTCGTACAGCCTGAGGTTAGACTTATGCGCATATGTCTCAGTCCCTTGGGACTTCTCCTCAACCTAGTTCTTGAACTACAAGGTAGAGCCTTGCCTTCTAGCAAACACAGCTTACTAACCTAACCAATGTTGATTCACTAGTTGAAACTCCTTTATGTTATAAAGGGGCTCTATGGTAGGACAACTGTCGGCTAGGCCATAAAGACCCACTAGGTGCACTAAGGTTTCACATTGCATCCTCATGCCCGATGACACCACTAAGTCACCGATGGTACTAAACCTTTTACCCAAGCTAGTGATACTTAGTTGTGGTCCTTTGTTAACCATTTTTCTTGCTTATGGTGAAAGAAACCAAAAAAACCAAAGAAAACTCCTAGGTCTTGGAAAATTTTTGGAAGTCTCGGAGTACCCCCCGGAATACTTAGACCCCTAGGTACCCTAAGCACCCCCTCAAGCCTCCCTTCAAGCCCTCAAGCAAAATTGAAAAATTTTAGCCATCATAATTGTTAAACATGTTGCAAAGACCACAACCAATTATCACAAGTATTCCTATGATGTGTTGTAACATTATTCCAAGCTCCACAAAACTAGTAGTCCACCATGAACAAACTAGCCCACTAACTAATGTTATTGCTAAAACTACTTGAATTCATCAAGCAATCACACTCCAATAGCATTGATCAAGCTTGAAAACATAATTCCCATACCTTAACTTTAACTCACAAGCAAGAATCAAGCAATTCTCCTACAAAAACCAAGTTCCACAAAGTTTTTCCTAGTTCCAAGCAACCAAAGGCACAAACACAAAATTACTAACTTTTAACTAAAATCCAAGCTTCCAATCATTTAATAAACAAGAATTCACCATTGAATCACAAGTTACCTCACATAAAAAATAGGGTATGGCCGGAAACATGGTTCCAGGCTTCAAAAATTTGAAATTCTTCTTGGAACAAGCTTCCTAATGCATATACACCCTTGGTAGCTTCAAATTTCATAAAAAACTCTTGGTTTTTAACTTGATTTCAAGAAAAAATGGTAGGGTGGAGGATGAACCCGGGTTTGAGGCAAAAATGGCAGCCTCCCCACTTTACCAAGCTTTTATACCTCTTTTTAAAACCAAGCCACCAAAGTTTATGCATAGTTACAAACAAATCCCCCTTTTTCCTTAGTAACTAGTCAATCTTGGTCAAATCTTGTTTATTTAAGTTAAGTTTGGGTCTAAACCAAAACTTAGGTTTTTAAAACTCATTTTTATCCTTTGGTATTCGGCCTGACTCTTCAAGACATAAAATTACCATTTTACCCCTGATCTTCATTTGGTGCCTTAACCTTCTTGGAACTTAGTGAACTTTACTAAACTTACCTATCCTTGCCATATGAACTTGAAATAAGGTTCTAAATTAAGTTTTAAATACTTTAATTTCCTCAAACAAGCTTTCAGCTGGGAAAGCCATAACATTCTCCCCTCTTTCTTCAATTTGGTCCCCCAAATTCCGCTGCAACTAAGGAAAAACACTAGGATATCTTTTCAGCATATCCTACTCTGTCTCCCAAGTAGCTTCCTCTTCACTATGGTTTGACCAAAGGATCTTAACCATCGGAACCCACTTAGTTTGAAGTTTCTTTACTTCCCTATCAAGTATCTAAATGGGTTTACTTTATAAATCAAGTCTTCTTGGATAGGAATCACTGAAGAGTTGACTATTTATCCCGGATCCACTGTGCATTTCCCTATAAGACTAACGTGAAACACATTATGCACCTAGGACAAGCTGGGTGGTATTGCCAACCAATAAGCAACTTTCCCTATTTTCTCCAAAACTTCATAGGGTTCAATGTACCTAAGGGCTAACTTACCCCTCTACCCAATCCAGGTAACTCCTTTCATAGGAGACACTTTAAGAAGTACCTTGTCCCCAACTTCAAAACTCAATTCCCATCTCCTCAAATTTGCATACTTATTTTGCTTGTCATTGGCTGCTCTAATCTGTTTCTGGATTAACTTGATCTTAGCTATAATGTCTGTTAAAATCTCAGGACTAACAACTACCCTTTCTGAAGGATCAGCCCAACAATGGGGCGTCATGCATCACCTACTGTACAAAGCCTCGTATGGTGCCATACCTATAACAGTTTGATGACTGTTATTATAAGCAAACTCAATCAATGGCAAATGTTGATCCTAATCACCTTGGAAGTCAATGGCACACACACGTAACATATCTTCCAAAGTCTGAATCGCTTTCTAAGACTGTCCATCAGTCTAAGGATGGAAGGTTGTACTAAGACTAACATTACTCTCCAATGTTTCTTGGAAAGCATTCCAAAACCTGGATATAAACCGATGATCTTTATCAGATATAATCTGATTCGATATACCATGCAACCTCACAATCTCCTTAATGTACAACTAAGCCAACCTCTCCAATGTAAAAGTAATCCTTATGGGTATAAAGTGCGCCGATTTAGTTAGCCTATCGACCACTACCTATATAGCATCATGCTGACTTTGGGTATTCAGTAACCCTACTAAGAAATCCATGGTAATGGACCCCCCACTTCTTTTTTGTAAGAGGTAAACTCTGAAGTGTACCTACCGGTTTCTGATGTTCAGCTTTAACCATCTGGTATGTCAAATACTTAGCCACATGTCCTGCTATATCCCTATTAAGTCCTGGCCACCAAAAATGAGTCTTCAGATCATGATACATTTTTCTAACACCAGGGTAAACACTTACGTTACTGCTATGTGCCTTATGTAGGACTTGCTTCCTAAGACTCTCCACATTCAGTATATAAAGTCGATCTCCATGGTGTAGTATTCCATCATTGTACCAAAACTCCTTCTTCAGAGTACCAAGCTTCTTTTCTTCAGAGATTTTCTTTAACAATGGATCTTTACTTTCAGCATATTTGACCTCAGCCAAGCAAGCTGACTGTATCTCCAAAATGTAGACTAAGGACTTTTCTTGGTTTTGCCAAAACTCATGCAAGGCCAAAAACAATCCCTCAACACTCCTCCTGAAGAACTTGTAGCTTGATCTTTAGATAGGATCACTTTTGTGTACTTCTGACTTAATGCATTTGCTACCACATTTTCTTTGCTTGCATAGTACTCAATCGAGTAATCTTAATCTTTTATGCATCCGATCCACCTTCGTTGTCTCATATTCAAATCTTTCTATGTGAACAAATATTTTAAACTCTTATGGTCAGTGAAAATCCTCAATGATCTCCGCATCAAGTAGTGCCTCCAAAGCTTAAGAGCAAATACTACCACCACTAGCTCAAGGCCATGAATTGGATAGTTAAACTCATTAGGCCTTAACTACCTTGAGCCATAAGTGATCACCTGACTTTCTTGCATCAATACACACCCTAGACCAAAAATTGATGCATCTGCATATACCATGAAAGCTTTGTTTGGATCCGGTAAAATGAGTATTGGTGCACTTGTCAACCTTTTTTTTAACTCCAAGTAAGCTTCTTCACTCTTTGGTGTCCAATCAAACTTTTAAGTTTTCTTGGTTAAGGTTGTTAATGGTGTAGCTATCATACAGAATTTCTTTATGAACCTCCTATATTAGCCAGCTAAGCCTAAGAAACTACTAACTTCTGTAACTATAATTGGTCTCCTCTACTCAACCACTGCCTGAACCTTTTCAGGATCCACTGACAAACCCTGAGTATTGATAATATGCCCCATAAACTGTATCTTTTCGGACCAAAGCTCACACTTATACTAATTATTCATTAGTACTTGCAAAACTGTTCTAAGGTGCTTCTCATGCTTATGCGTAGACTATGAGTATACCAAAATGTCATCGATGAAGACTTTAATAAACTGATCCAGGAACGGCCTGCAGATTCTATTCATGGCTTCCATGAACACTATCGAGGCGTTTGTCACACCAAATGACATAATTATATACTCATAGTGCCCATACCTTGTCATGAAGGCATTTTTTGAGATATCTTCTTCATTAACTCTAATCTAGAAATATCCAGACTGAAGGTCAATCCTAGAAAACACCTTCACTTCCTTGCGCCTATCAAATAGCCCATCGATCCTAGGAAGCAGATACTTGTTCTTGACTGTTACTACATTCAACTTCCTGTAGTAAATGCACAGTCTCAAAGTTTCATCCTCCTTCTCCATAAACAATACCGGGGGGCTCCCCGCAGTGATACACTAGGCCTTATGAAGCCTTTTTCTTGTAATTTTTCCAACTGCTTCTTTAACTCATCCATATCAAGCGCTAACATTTGATAAGGTGGTATCGAAATAGGTTCTGCTCTAGGCTGAAGATGGATAGAAAACTCTGTTTCCTTCTTGGGTGGTAACTCAAGTAACTCCATTGGAAACACCTCAGGAAATTGATTGGCTATAGAAATCTCCTTAAGTTCCTCATTTATGGCCACCCTATTCAAAAAGCAATACTCTTCCTCATTGACTATAGGGATGGTATCCATAAGTCTAAGGTGCAAAATTTTAGCACTAGATGCTAACCCTCCTGTGCATGTCACTCTAGCTCCCTAAGCATCAGTGATGTCGATTGAATGGCTAGCATAGTCAATTTGCACCTTGTGCTTGCTTGGCCAATCTATTCCCAACACTAGGTCATAAGACTTTAAGTCTATCACCCACAACTCACAAGAGAAATTATGGTTGCATAACTACAAGAGATACCTAGTAACCAACTCATTGGTCATAATAAAACCCCTCCCTACAGTCCTGATGAGTCTCAACTCATTTGAGATTTCTCGCTGCAACTTAAGCTTATCTACCAAGGCAGACAATATCACAGAAAGAGGAGCTCCAATATAAAAAAGTACTCTAACACTACCATTATGAAAAGTAAAGTTACCTCAAACGATGGCTGGTTCTTTAGTTACTTGACTAGCCAAGGCAAAGACCCTTGGCTCAACTATTGTTGTGGCCATACTAGAGTGATCTCTTACGGCAAAGAGTGCACGGGGTAGATTCCTAGTTGGACCCGGCAAAGGTCAAACTTGTGGGCATTCCCTCGCCTAATGACCTTTTCAACCACAGATGTTACAGACATCTATTCCCAACATACATGGCTGCATGCCACAGAATCATATACACTTAGGGCATAAACCCACTTTTCTTCTTTTGAAGTACCTTGATTCTCAGTCATCCTTCCTACCATTGGTTATTTTCCAGCACTTTCCAACCTCCGCCTTTTTTCTTGGTGCTTTTGAGTTTTTGATCTCTTTCTCTAAAACCAATGCATTTTGAACTACTTGGCTATAGCCCCGGATGTCCATTATCACCATATACCTCCAAAGTACGGGCTTAAGGCCTTCAAAGAACTTTTTGGCCTTCAATTCATTGTTTCCGGCCATGTAAGGAGCATACCAAATGAGCGAATTATAGCGCTACTAATACTCCATCAGAGACATTTCTTCCTGAACCGGATTCTAAAACTAGATTGTCCTCTAATCCTATGCAGCTTCACTGATATATTCCTGTCGAAACTTCATCTTGAAGTCTGACTAATTGAGCACCTTTTTCTTGTGCTCTGGTCAAGTGCCATTACTCTCCCTTAAAATTTCCATCACATTATCCCACCAAAGACTGGCTCTCCCTCTAAAAAAGAAAGGTAATAAGGCCATCCTTTATTCTGATTCATACCCCCACATGTGAAAAACCAATTAATCCTGGATAACCAATCCTCTGCTCGATCGGGGTCACCTATCCCATCAACTAGGTGGGTTCACAGTCTTAAACTTCTCAAGCAGTCTTATCTTAGGCGGGTTGTGATGCCCAGCAGCATCTTCGTCGGGTGACATTATGACTTCGGGAGGGACTTCTTGTGAGGGAGAACGCCCGGAGCACAGATTTCCCAGGGGGGTGTGCCTGAAATGCTGAAGAGAAGAGGGTTAGGAGCTCCCCGGGATGTTTTTCCGGGGAGGAGCCTCCGACGCCCAAATTAGTGTCTTGAAGGAAGATAGAGGAGGAGCACTAAGGGATTAAGTGGCCTTGCCTGTTTTTATTTTCCTCAGGGAGAGAGGGTTAGATCCTTTGCCAGGGCTTGTTTCTTGGTATTTATAGGAGTGCCTATCCCGTTCAGATCACGACACGTGTTCGGTCGGATGCTCTCTGTACTTTCGGGCGTAGGGGACAAGTAACCGTTTGTAGGCTCCTTGAATCTTGGTCCGAGATAGGTTGTGACAAGACTCAGACGGCGTCGGCATGTCAGACTGCCGTTTGAGGCGGCGTGTAGCGCCTGGGGCCGACATGTCAGACCTTAAATGCCCATGCCGTACTCCCGAGGTCCTTTGGGCGTGGTTGTCCTTTGGTACGGGTGCCCTTCTTCGGGAATCATGCTCGTAGTTCGAGGAGTTCTCTGGCTCGGGGGTTTCACCTTCGGGGAGAGTCTCTCCTGCTTGAAATAACTGGTTCTCTATTCCCGAAGGTGATCCGTTTGGTCCTCTGAGGGAGCCGGCAACATCTTTGAAATTCCTGACGTACTAGCAGAAGTTTTGAGTTCGAGGCGTTTGACTTCGCTCCTTCCGAGGTCAGTGTTAGCGCCTCCTTCGGGTGACGCCAGGTTTCCCGACCACACTACTAGCAGGAAGTATGTAGTGAGAGGGGCAATAGCCATTCGGCTATTACAGGCCCCCCTCCAGAAAGCCGAAGTTTGTCAGCTTTCGGAGAGCGTCCCTCGGGGCCTTGGGCGTAATACCTGTGCCGAAGATGGACCTTTTGTCCGAAGACGTAGGCTGTTCGTCAATAGCCTGTCTTTTGGTGTCTTCGAGGTAACCTACTTCCCTCCTTTTGTAGGTCTGCGCAACGTCGCGTCTCGTAAACAGGCGTGTCAGTCTGGAGTGGCGCGCCCAAGGTTTAGTGGTGTCAGAAGTCGTGTCCTTCTTTTGGCGTGATGGCTGACACATGGCAGCTTGTTATTGGTGGGGACTGCATCGGATACAACAGGTGCGCCTTTTTATGCGCAAAGGGCAGTTTTGGTGACTTTTCGCCTTCGCGGAGTACTTGTGACGCCGGTTTGCCTACCCTCCCTCGGCCTATATATACGCCATTCCGTCATAATTTCCTTTTGCTCCTGCTTTTGCTTCCCTCCTGCCTTTTAACTATTTTTGCGTTCTCTTCTGCTTTTTGCGGCAGTGCTATTAACGGAGTTTTTTTTGGCCACCCTTCGCGACGGCGACTTCAAACCCAGATTTCGGCAAAACATTTTGTGGGTTTTGATTTCCAAAGTCTTTTGATTTTAAAGCTTTCCCAAAGTCGGTTTTTTATTCCCCGAAGTCATTTTTTCTCCAAAAATGTCTTCGCCAACTCCTCTTATGACTATTTCCCCCATCCCAGAGAGCTGGCTTCCTTTTTTCAATCATACTTGCTGTACGACTTTTGAAAAATTGGAAAAATGGACCAAAAAGTTCTTTCTTCCTTCTTATGCCACCACTAGACTTCCTGGCCCTCAGGTGGTCAGTTTTATGAATCACCGAAATGAGGTTACCATTTTTCGCGCCCAACTGAAGGCCAGACTTCGGTTTCCTCCCTCGAGGGTGATTTGCGACTTTTGCCAATTTCATGGCATTGCCGTGAATCAACTTCCCCCGAACTCGTACTGCTATTTTAACGCCTTCCTTTGCATGTGCGGCGTTTTCAAAATAGAACCCCATTTCATTCTTTTTATGCAGTACTATAAGCTCTACGCGGTCCCGAAGGGTGGCTTTTACTTCATGCTGCCCCGAGGATCAGGGAGCAAAAAGTATATGTTCACCTTCGCCACCAAGGACAGCTGGCGAGGGTGGCAAGAAAAATTCTTTTTTCTGAAGATGGAGGAGGCCTGGTCGTACGTTCCGACCTTGTGGGCTTCGGGAAGGCTAGAGACGGATGTTGTAGACCCGAAGAGGCTGTTGACTCCTGAGTTGGCACCTAGATTCACGGACTTCGACTGAAGGATCCGAGCAGTCTCCGACTGGGATTCCGAGGTCCCTTCACGCTTCCTTTACCCCTTCCCGATCATGTGGAAGCTGATGACCGAGGAGGTCCTTCGGGAGCTAGGGGTAGTGAAGGAGCACGAGACGGACCTCGAGATGCCGGCTCCTGCTATCGCAGGGAAAGACTCATGGCTCATAAAACTCCTTCGGGAGGAGGTTACTTACGAGACCTTTTGTAAGCGTAAGTTATCTCAAAAGTTTTTTTGTTATAGACACATTTTAGACTCACACTGATGTTTTCCTTCTATTTCAGAGATGGGCGACGACTCCGCTGCTTACTACAAGGCGCTCTTCCTCGGTCAAGCCAAGAAGGGGGAGCAAACAAAGAAGGCCATCTCCCGAAGGCGGAAAGCGTCTAGGGCCGGGCCATCTTTGGCCAAACGGGCGAAGAAAGACGTGCCTCCTCCTCAGCCGGAACTTCCCGAGGAGGTGCGCGAAGAGCCTGGCGCCGGTGTTGCCCAGCCGCCCGAGGTTGCTGCTAACGTCCTTTCTCGGAGTCCCACTTCCTCGGCGGCTCTTCTGGATGCCTTGGTGGAAGTCCCTTTTGCCGAGGAGCGCCAGAAGGAAAAAGGCAAGGGAATTTCTACCGAGGGGGTCCGGGATGCTGGCGATGATGTCACCGAGGTGCCGCTAGGTTCGTTTTTTAGACAAGTTGTGGTGCCTTTATCTTTTGAACTTTGAGGATTTATTTGTCTTGACAAGCTTCTTGTTTTGCTGTGCAGAGGAGGTACCATCTTCGGGCTGGATGGTTGAGCACGCTTGGAAACGGGCCCTTCGGGATTCCCATATCCCGAAGGGGAAGATCCCGAGGGAGCTTTTCTGGTCGTTTACGGGGGACATGAACTTGTACTCCGGCGACGGCCAGCAAATGGCCAACCAAATTTCAAAGGGGATCCTCACCGAGGCCTTCTTCAAGGCCATTTCCGAGGCGTGCGATGAGTCCCTTGCTGCAAAAGTTTCTTAGCACGCTGCCCAGGTATACTTCTCGCCTTTGTTTTCTCCTTTTTCATTTCTTCTAAGTACTTGGCTTATTATTTTTTGCCTTACTGACTTTGTTCTTACTTCTTTGCAGCCGCTAGGGTTCACTGGCTTCCTCAGGGTTCAGGCAGTGAGGCAAGCGGCGTTCCGAGTCTCGGCCTTAGACTGCATAGAAAAGTCTAAGGCCATATGTTCCGACTTGGTTGCCAAGAACATGGAGATGGCTCAAGCTGCGAAGAAGGAGGTCGCTGCCGTTCGGGAGGAGTTCTTGAAGGAAAAAGAAGAACTTTTAAAGGACTCCTCCCAAAAGATTTCCGACCTTGGCTCCAAGGTGGCGGAGCTGACTTTGGCAAACGAAGCTTTTCAAAAGGAGAAGTCAGAGTCTGAGGCTCTCCTGGCGAAGGTGCTTGCTGAGAAGGCCAAGCTCCAGGCCAAGGTCGAGTCTTTGAAGAAAGAGTCGAAGAAGAAGAAGATGAAGGCACTGAAGAAGGAGGTTGCTGATCTGGAGAGGGAACGTGATGAGCTAGCAGTCGAGAAGGAGAAAGCCGACGAAATGACAAAGGTCGGTTTCCAAGACGGCTTCTGCCTTGCTCGGCATCAAGTTCTGCAGAGGTTCCCAAATCTGGACCTCTCCTTTTTGGAGGCCCTAAACATCCCCGAGGGGCCTCGGTGGTCTTGGTCCAAAATCGAGCATCTCAAACTGCCTTTCCTTCTTCCGACACCGAAGGCGGTGGATAAGGACGCAGAAGCTGGTGGCTCCCGAGATGCCGAGATTCCTTAGTTTGTATTAGGGTCCTTTGTCTTCTTTTTCTTCTGTTTTGTACTTCTTCTTTTGGCGAACTTCCTTCTTTGTAAGTAGATCTATCTTAATAAAGACCCTTTCTTTCATGAATTTTTGGGTAAGTCTGTTGCGCAAAATCTTTTATCTCTCACTGTCCCGAACACATTCGCTCAAGAGACTTCGGAAGATCATAGCTAGACTTATTTGGCCTTGGAATCACCCTCGGGAAATTCTCTTAAGTGAATCTGCAAACTTCAGAGAAGGTTGATAACCTTTGTAAATAAGCTTTCTTTCGGCGACGATTGTTCTGGTGAAAGAAGTTTTGTACTTAGAAAAATTTTCCTAAGAAACTTTTGTACTTAGAAATTTTTCTAACTTGTACAATTTTCCCCCCAAAATCCTAAGCATAGAATTTTTTCAAGGCTTCCGAATGCCATGTATTTTTTAATTCTGCGGCTTCGGTATCGCCAAGTTTATAAAGTCCTTTTCGCACTTCGGCAAGTACCAGATAAGGACTTTCCCATTTTGCGTGAAGTACTCCGTGGGATGGCATTCGGGGCCCAAATTCAGCCTTTCGGAGAACAAGGTCTCCTTTCTTTATTCCCTTCGGCCTAGCGCGCAAGTTTATAGCCGCGGCCACTCTTTGCTGAAAGGCTTTTCTTCTCAGCTCGGCTGTTTCTCTGTGTTCGTGGATGAGGTCCAGCTTGGCTCTCAGGCCGAGGTCATTTCCCCTTTCATCAAACACTTGTACTCGTACTGATGGTTGTACTACCTTAATTGGGATGATGGCCTCTGTACCGAAAACAAGTGAAAAATGTGTTTCCCCTGTGGCTCTTCGGGGTGTTGTTCGGTAGCTCCATAACACACTTGGGAGCTCTCCTGGCCATTTCCCTTTTGCTTCCCCCAACCTCTTTTTCAGACCATCTTTTATGTTCCTATTAGATACTTCTACTTGCCCATTGCTTTGGGGGTGGGCTACTAGGGCGAAGTGTATCTTTATTCCAAGGTTATTAATAAATTCTTGGAACCCCTTGTCTATAAACTAGGATCCATTGTCGGCTACTAGTACCTTCAGTATGCCAAATCTGCATACAATGTTCTTCCATACGAACTTCTGGACATCTTTTGCTGAGATAGTCGCCAAGGGTTCTGCCTCGACCCACTTAGAGAAATAATCCACTGCAACTACACAGAACTTCACGCCTCCAGGTGCTGTCGGGAGTGGCCCGATGAGGTCTATGCCCCAAACTGCGAAGGGCCAGGGATAATTAGCCAAAGTTACCAATTCCAAGGGTGTCCTTTGGATACTTGCGTGTCTTTGGCAGTTACCACATTTCTGGACGAACTGCCTAGCATCCTTTCTTAGGGTAGGCCAAAAGTATCCTTGGCGAAGTATCACTGCTGCCAGGGTGTCGGTTCCTGTGTGTGAACCACAAGCGCCTTCGTGAACTTCTTCGAGGATCATTTCAGTATCCTCTTCACCAACACACCTCTGCAGTGGATTTGCATATCCTTGCCGATATAACTCTTCTCCAATCAGGAAGAAACGACCGGAGCGTCTTCGCACTTTTGCAGCTTCGTTAGGGTTTTCGGGGAGCGCATTGATTGCGAGATATCTTTTTATCAGGTCTTTCCAGCCTTTTCCCGAAGTTACTATGCTTAGCACTGTGATGCTCGGGTGATTTAGTACCTCGGTGCATGTTTTCAACTTTGCCAAGCAATCTGCCTCGGCATTATCTCGACGAGGCACATTTTTGATTCGTACGGTGTTGAACTCCCGGATAAGCTTTGCTACCAGTTCATGGTATTTTGCCAAGGTCGGGTCCTTCGCCTCATAATCCCCTGCTGTTTGTCGAACTACCAGCTGGGAGTCGCTGTGGGCTTTCAAGTTTCTTACACCAATTTTTCTGGCTAGGCGCAACCCTGCTATGAGAGCTTCGTACTCAGCCACATTGTTGGTGACGTTAAGCTGAACTTGATGGCCTTCATTACTTCTAGACCTTCCGAACCTCTGATAATTACCCCAGCTCCTCGATGTCCAGACCCCGAGGCTCCGTCAACATACAAAGTCCATTCCGGCTCACCTTCGCCGGGATCCGGATGGCTGTCCTCGGTGATGGGTACTTCGACAATGATGTCTGCTAGGGCTTGAGCTTTTATGGCTTTCCTAGGTTCATAAGTAATGTCGTGTTCACCAAGCTCTATGCACCACTTGGAAAGCCTTCCTGAATGATCAACTTTCCTCATGACGTCCCGTAGAGGTAGACTACTTCGGACGATGATAGGGTGAGCCTGAAAATATGGCCGCAGCCTTCTTCCTGCCAGTACCAGGGCATATATAGCTTTTTGTAGCAACGGATACCCGACTTCGGCGTCGTGCAGGGACTTGCTTACATAATAAACCGGCCATTGCTTCGTCCTTTCCTTTTTCACAAGGACCGAGTTTACTGCTTTTTCTGTGACGGCGAGGTATAACACGAGGGGCTCTCCCTCGCAAGGTTGTCGCAGAGTGGGCAGACGGGCTAAGTAGATTTTGAGTTCTTCCCAGACCTTTTGGCAGTCTTCATTCCAAGGATGATCATCACTTCCGAGGTTGCCCTCCTTTTTTGCTTCTTTAGTGAGGACTTTGAAGAATGCTCGACACCGGTCTCCATATCTAGAGATGAACCTACCTCCTTCCGGTGAGTCTCTGCACATCTTTTATTGTGACGGGAGTTTGGAATTCGAGCAGAGCCTTAATTTTTTCTGGGTTAGCATCAATGCCTCTTTCTGATACCATGTACCCAAGAAACTTTCCTGAGGTTATGCCGAAGATGCACTTTTCGGGATTAAGGCGGATCCCGAAGGTTCTGAGTTGGTGGAAAGTTTCCTCTAGATCTGTGACGTGGTCGTTAGGCAGCTTGCTCTTGACTATCATGTCATCGACATAGACTTCCATGTTCCTCCCTATTTGGTCATAGAAGACCTTGCTCATCAACCTCTGGCAGGTTGCTCCTGCATTTTTGAGCCCGAAGGGCATCCTAGTGTAACAATACGTTCCGCCCTCGGTGATGAAGGCGGTCTTATCCTCGTCTTCGTGGTCCATCCTTATTTGATGATACCCACTGAAGGCATCTAGGAAACTTAGGAGCCCGTATTCGGCAGTTGAGTCTACCAACTAGTCTATTGGTGGGAGAGGGTATGAATCTTTTGGGCAAGCATCGTTCAAGTTTCTGAAGTCGATGCACATTCGGAGCTTACTGCTCCCTTATTTTGTGGCAATAACCACATTGCTTAACCATTCGGGGTACTTGACCTCCCTGATTACATCTGCGTCCAATAAGCCCTGGACTTCGGCTTTGACGAAGTTATTTTTATAGACTGATATGCCCCGTTTCTTTTGCCGGACAGGTTTTGCTTCCAGACTTACTTTAAGGCTATGCTGTATTATGCGAGGGTTTACCCCTGGCATATCTTTCGGTGAATAGGCAAACAGGTCTTTATTCATCAGTAGAAAGGATACAAGTTTTTTCTTGTCACCTTCGGCCAAGTTTTTCCCTATTCGGGTACTTCGGCCTGGGACAAGTTCTATTTCTTCCATTTCTACCTTCGCGGTCTCTTCTGCCTTGCCCTTTTTTGGTTTTCCACCTGGCAAAGCCTCTGCCTCTACAGTTTGCGCGAAGTTGTTTGCTGGAGCTTTTCGTGCCTTGACGAACACTTTCCTTACTTCGCCCTGATCAATGAAGATTTCTGCGTGTGACAGCTCTCCTAGTCAATTAATCAAGTAAGTGTTTATTTACTTTGATTAAGTGTTTATGAAATTAAGTACCTCAAATTAGCGCCTTGTTAAGCAAGTAACATAAGCTTAATCAAGTTAAGTGAGTTCCTAAGTGTGATTTGGCATAGTTAAGTCAAGACCATTAGTTGTTCTAGCTTTTAGAATCATCCTAGTAAGTTTTGACAACTTGTGGCACTAAGTGTTCTTTTTGAGCCATTTAGAACTTAAGTGGCTAAAGTGTTCAAGAAAATTAAGTTTGGGAAGCTCTTTAGTACCTTTTAAAACAAAGAAAAGTGAGTTTGGAGTGTGAGTTGGTGAGCTATTTGAAGCTTTTGAAAGTTTGAGGACTAAAGTGCAAGGGAGGGAAAAGTTGTTTTGAATGCTTATAAGCTAAGTTCCTTCATCCTTAGCCATTAGTTCTAAGTTCCAAATTTTCGTAGCTCCCTCTCCTCTCCCAAATTCACAGCCCAAGCTTCTATTTTCTTGCAAATTCTCATTGAATTAAGGGTGCCCAAGGTGTTAGGAAAGATCACCAAGCTTTGTTGAGGTGTTCTTGCTTCATTTGATCTTTGGAAGCTTGTTTTGGAATCCAATTTCGTAGGTAAGCTTCTTGAGATCATTTGGTGTGATTATAGGTTGTTTCTAGAGCTAGAAATGGTCTTGGTTTGATTGGTTTGGGTGCCAAATTTCGTTGGTTTTAGGCTTGGAACTCAAGGAAGCTCAATTGAGCTTAGGAAGCTTTGTTGCATTGCTTGCTTTGTGGCTAAAATTGAGGTAAGGGTTCAAGTAATTAAGCTCAAATAATGCATGGTTTTGTAGCTTTGTATGTTGGGATGAATTAGAAACAAGACCCATTAAGTTTGGATTAGAAATGAGAGAGTTTGAGTAGCTTGTGTACAAGAACAACGCTGTCGCACAAACCCAGAAAACTGAGTTGGCGACGCGTCGCCAATCTGGCCTCGAATTGGCGCCGCGGCGCCAGCGTGCGAAAATGTACACAGAGCGGTTACTCGGCGGCGCCGCGTCGCCAAAAGCATTTGCTCTTTGGCGCCGCGTCGCCAAATGCAATTTTGGCCTCGATTTCCGGCCATCCTAAGATTAACTTAGACTCTCGGTTTCTATCCCTAGGCTATTCTAAGACGTTCCATAGCCTCGGTTGGGTCTAGAATTCGTTCCTAAGGCGGGAATTGTGCGTTATTTGGAAGGTAGTCAAGTTGTGTGGTTAAGTATAAAAGAAATGTGACTTGGTGGCTAAGTAACTCAGAGTATTTAAGTTTTTACATGGAAATTAAGGGGATTAAGTGGGTTTTTAGACTCTTTATTGGCCATATAGAGTATCAATTACATATGGTCAATAGAGAGAAAAACCTAAGTCGATCCCAACCAAGCCATTTGGTTTGGTAAGTGAGCCACTAGTAGTATTTTGAGTTAAACCTTGAGGGTTTGACTAGTCAAACCACATAGTAAGACTACCCTGTACAATAAATCAAGGGTAAAGGCGGGTAAGTTTGAGATAGGTGACGACCTACTCTAGAACCCGTAGATGGGACTTAATTGAGGTAAAGTGTCCGGGATACGAGGGCCAGTATCTCAAGTACCTCAGCCGTTTGAGCTCACGGCAAGAATTAAGGCACTTAAGTGCAGAAAGTCCCAAGTGCATGTGTTGTGTGCATTCCATACCATACATCCATACATTGCATTTTTGGCATTTTGTTGATTGTTTGTTGTTTGAATTGCATGTTTGATTGCTTGGTTGCCATATTGCATATTTGTTGCATATTTCTTTGCAGGTATTCAAGAAGGGAATCCTTACTGAGTACTTTTAAGTACTCATTCCCTTAGTTTTATTGTGCAGGATCTAATCCCGGGCCTAATCACTGAGGTGATAGTCGAGGCCTAAGCTTTCTGTTTTGCAGGTATTTTATTGAGAATCCTAGTGATTCTAGTTTCTTGCAGTATAAGTTATGTGCTAACCAAGTTGTGCCTTTACAGTGTAGAGGCTAAGAGTACACAAGAACAAGGTCTAGTGAAGGGCTACACTTGGAGCTTGGCTTAGCTCAAGGTGGGCTCAAGTAAATGATCTTAGTTAGTAGTAATTTTGTCTCTTGTACATAGTACTTTGTGTACTAAGTAAGTTGCCTCTATTGGGATACATTAGGATGTAAATCCATCTTGTTACTTTTGGGTGCATGCTAGAGTTGTAATGTATGCACAAAACTGCTACTTGTAGTTAAAGCAACTAGTATTTCAATGACTTGGTACGTTTTCAGTATGTTTTAATGAAATGCTCGAGCAATGTTTTAATTCAAGACTTTTAAAATTTCGGTTGCATTGCCAAGTCAGAAGCATGCATAACTTATTCTGAGTAGGCTAAGTAACTAGTTGCATATAAATTGTTTTAATTTATATTGACGAGTAATAGTTAGCCAACTGTAACTAGTGGGATTCATTATCCCTAAGAGCCTACAAGATTAGGGGCACTGGGCCCCGTTCCGTCACAGAAAATTGGTATCAGAGCGAGGTTAATGTTCCTAGTAGAGGCAATAAGTGAACTAAGATCAAAGTGTTCTTGTGTTAAGTGTGGTTAGTACTGCTTATAAGTTGCTCTGGATATGGTCTTCTGGCTGTGGTTGCAGGTATGGTGAATACACGGGCTGGTACTACTGCTGAGGCTCAGGGTTCCGGTGCAGGAACTAGTGATCCCGGTGGATCAGATATGAGGGAGGTGGTTTCCTTGTTGAGGAGACTTAATGAATCGATGGATCGGATGCTACATGGCATGGCCATTTTGCTTGAAGAGCGTGCTCAACCTCCAGTACAGGGGGAGACCTTGGAGGACCCTAATGGGGTAAGGGCCGAAGTGCACCAAGGCCCAACGGTGCACCAAGGTCAGGGGAGAAATCCCCCGCCCCAGGGGCAAGTGCAAGGTCAGGAACCGTCTAATGAGCATGTTCAAGTGGAGTCCAGTGAGGACAGTGAAGAGGACAGTGAGGAGGAAGATGAGGAGGACATCCATCCAAGGAGGAGACGGAAGAGACCCGTCATTCCAGACCATATGGGACTTGTTTCCTTATGCCGGGATATTAACACTCCCAAGTTCAATGGCATAGGAGATCCCGATATGGCAGAAGGGTGGTTGTACCAGATTAATGAGATCTTCAAGAACATGAAGTTGGATGACAAAGTAAAGATGGATTTGGTACCTTTCTTTTTAGAAGGCAAGGCGTCATTATGGTGGAAGGATGTCATGGAAAGGCTTGATGCTTATAATGAAGGGAGGATCGGGCAAAGGCCTAAAGAACTTGATTGGATTGAATTCGAGAAGGAGTTTCGAAATGAATTCAATAGTGAGGCTGCCCAGGATCAAAAGCGGATTGAGTTTGATGAACTAATCCAGGGAAGGCTAACAGTTCATGAGTATGAAAGGAAGTTTAGTTCTCTTTTTCGGTATGCACCTCATTTGGCCGGAAAAGATGAACTAAAGGCAAAGAAGTTCATACGTGGACTTAGGGTGGAGTTGAGGAGTTTTCTGACAGTGATAGGAGTTCGGACCTATCATGAGGCTGTCCAAAAAGCCTTAGTGTTGGAAAGGGAGTTGATGGAAGCAAAATCCAATGAAAAGGCCGTTGAGCCAAGGGTTCCAGTACATTCAAGGTTAATGGATAAAAGGCCTAGTGTGGGAGGTGATCAAGGACCTTCCAAGAAAATCAAGAAAGCTGTAAAAGGCCGTTGTCCTAAGTGTCAGAGATTTCATGGTAACAAACCTTGTACTCTTGGAACCGATCTCTGCAATTATTGTCGTCAGCCAGGACATTGGGCTAAGGAGTGCCCAAGGCTTAGACAAGACCAAGGTCAAGGACGACCGGGAGCCTCAGGAGTTGGTAGTACTGGTAGTACTTTTATCAGAGTTCCTCCTGTGCCACCACGAGTTTTTGCACTGGCAAGCCAGGTATCCAGAGAGCCTACAGCTGTGCAAGGTAACTTTAATGTTCAGGATGGTAGTATTAGAATTCTGTTTGATACTGGTGCTACTATTTCTGTCATTACTCTAAGCATGGTTGTTAAGTTTGGTTTGCATAGAACTGTGCTTGATGAAATGATGTTCATTAAGTCAGTGGGGAGTAACCTTGTGTTTACCAATGAAATGGTTGTGGGATATCCTTTGGAATTAGGAGGTAGTAAATTTTTAAGTGACCTTTGGGTCTTGGCCTCAATTCCTTATGATATTGTCCTTGGAATGGATTGGTTAAGTAAGTTTAAGGCCCAGATTGACTGTGCGGGTTGTAAGGTCACTCTTGAGGATGCCTCAGGGGTAAGTATAATTTGCACAGGCGGTTTGGCAAGTAGTGTAAAGAGTTTGCACCTCAAGTTATTGGAGTCCATTCCCGTTCCGAGTGAGTTGGTCGCTTGCTCGTTGAACGGAGTGGCAGTCGAGGAGCAACTCAAGGAAATTCAAGTAGCCAATCTATTTCCAGAAGTTTTTCCTGTAGACCTCCCAGGGTTACCTCCAAGAAGGGAGATTGAATTCTCCATACATTTACAGCCTGGGGCAGAACCAATTTCCATACCCCCTTATAGAATGTCAGCACCTGAAATGGATGAGCTGAAAAAGCAATTAGAAGAGTTGCTTGAGAAAGGCTTTATTAGGCCAAGTATTTCCCCGTGGGGTGCTCCAGTGTTGTTTGTAAAGAAAAAGGATGGAACCTTAAGGTTGTGTATAGACTATAGAAAACTGAATGCAGTAACGGTAAAGAATAAGTACCCATTGCCCAGATTTGATGATCTATTTGATAGATTAAGAGGGGCGAAGGTCTTTTCGAAAATAGACCTAAGGTCTGGATATTTCCAGATAAGAGTTAGGGATGAGGACATCCCGAAGACTGCATTCAGGACTAGGTATGGGCATTATGAGTATACCGTTATGCCGTTTGGAGTGACTAATGCTCCGGCAGTTTTCATGGATACCATGAATCGGATTTTTAGGCCCTACCTAGATCAGTTTGTTGAGGTGTTTATTGATGATATTTTGGTGTATTCCCCGACTCCCCACGAGCATGAAAAACATTTAGAGATAGTTTTGCAAGTACTCAAGAGTAATCAGTTTTATGCCAAACTATCTAAGTGCCAGTTCTGGGCAAGTGAAATTCCTTTCCTTGGACATATTATAAATGCTCAAGGATTAAGTGTGGACCCAGAAAAGGTAAAGGCTGTGGTGGAGTGGAAACGCCCAACAACTGTAACTGAAGTTAGGAGTTTCTTGGGTTTGGCAGGCTATTATCGAAGGTTTATTGAGAAGTTTTCTATAATAGCTTCGTCATTGACCGCCTTAACAAAGAAGGCACAGAAGTTTATTTGGACTCCTAAGTGTGAGGAGAGTTTCCAGGAGCTTAAGGAAAGGTTAATTTCTGCTCCCATCTTAATCCTACCAGATCCGCATGAGACTTTTGTGGTTTATACCGATGCATCTGGGACAGGATTAGGATGTGTGTTGATGCAGGATAAGCAAGTGATTGCATATGGGTCTAGGCAGTTAAGGCCTAACGAGTTGAATTACCCAGTGCATGATCTTGAGTTAGCAGCAGTTGTGTTTGCTTTAAAGCTCTGGAGACACTACCTTATGGGAAGGTCCTTTAAGATCTTTACAGACCATAAAAGTCTGAAGTACTTATTTACCCAAAAGGATCTTAACATGAGGCAGAGAAGATGGGTCGAGTATATCAAGGATTATGATTGCTCGATAGACTATTGTTCAGGTAAAGGCAACGTGGTTGCTGATGCCTTGAGCCGTAAGTATTCTGGGGTAATTCTCTCCAAGGATCAAGTAACACAAACCTCAAAAGATCCTAGTGCAGAGCAATTCACAGTTTTATATGAATTGTGGAGAGAATGGGAAATGGCTCAAGTCATGGTCCTTGAAATTCAGTCAGCATGGTTGACTAGAGTTAAGCAAGCTCAAGAAAGTGATTCGAGCTTGAAAAGAATTTCTGGGGAGGAAAAGCATGGTACTGTACTGAAAGAATTTCAGTACAAGGATGGGTTACTTTATTTTGGTGACCGGCTCTATGTGCCAAGTGAATTAAGACAACAAGTGTTGCAGGAGGCACATACGAGTAAGTTTAATGTTCACCCTGGTGTGAATAAGATGTACCATGACCTTAGGACTCATTTTTGGTGGCCAAAGTTTAAGAGAGACATGTATGAATATGTGTCTAAGTGCCTCACCTGTCAAATGGTGAAGGCAGAGCACCAAAGGCCATCAGGAATGTTGCAAAGTTTACCACTCCCAGAAAGGAAATGGGGATCCATCACCATGGACTTCTGTGTTGGGTTGCCAAACACAAGAAGTCAGCATGATTCCATTTGGGTGGTGGTGGATAGGTTAACAAAATCTGCACATTTTATCCCCATTAAAATCACTTATACCATGGAGAAATTAGCCCAGTTGTATATCCGAGAAGTAGTAAGACTTCATGGTATTCCTAATCAGATTGTATCTGATAGAGATCCCCGTTTTGTTTCAAGGTTTTGGAGTGCCTTTCAAAAGGCTATGGGTTCCGCTGTGAACCTAAGTACTGCATATCACCCTCAGACTGATGGGCAGACTGAGCGGGTGATCCAAACCTTGGAAGATATGTTACGAAGTTGTGTGATGGACTTCAAAGGGGATTGGGACCAACATCTGCCTTTGATTGAATTTGCTTATAATAATAGCTATCAAGAAGCTATTAAGATGGCGCCCTACGAGGCTTTGTATGGGCGTAAGTGTGTGACCCCTCATTGTTGGGCAGATAAAGCTGATGAAATAGTTGTTGGTCCAGAAATCATTGCCGAGACCACGGCAAAGATTAAGTTGATCCAAACAAGGATCAAAGCTGCCTCAGACCGGCAAGCTAAGTACGCCAATGTGCGAAGAAAAGATTTAGAGTTTGAGGTAGGAGACCGAGTACTCCTTAAGGTCTCACCTATGAAAGGTGTGGCTAGGTTTGGTCAAAGGGGTAAGTTGGCACCAAGGTTTATTGGTCCTTTTGAAATTCTCGAAAGGGTAGGAAAAGTGGCTTATCGGTTGGCTTTACCGCCAAGTTTAGCCCATGTTCATAATGTGTTTCATGTGAGTTCCTTAAGGAAGTGCATTGTGAACCCTGGGCAAGTGTTAACCCCGCCCACTATTCCCTTGAGAGAGGACCTAAGTTATGAGGAACATCCTATCAAGTTTCTTGACCGTCAAGTCCGGAAACTAAGGACCAAACGGATCCCAATGGTCAAGGTACTATGGTCTAACCATGGGGAGGAAGAGGCCACTTGGGAGACCGAGCAGGATATGCTAAGGCAATATCCAAGTCTGTATGCTCAATTAAGTCAGAATTTGGAGGACCAAATTTCTGAAGGAGGGGAGGATGTGACAGCTCTCCTAGTCAATTAATCAAGTAAGTGTTTATTTACTTTGATTAAGTGTTTATGAAATTAAGTACCTCAAATTAGCGCCTTGTTAAGCAAGTAACATAAGCTTAATCAAGTTAAGTGAGTTCCTAAGTGTGATTTGGCATAGTTAAGTCAAGACCATTAGTTGTTCTAGCTTTTAGAATCATCCTAGTAAGTTTTGACAACTTGTGGCACTAAGTGTTCTTTTTGAGCCATTTAGAACTTAAGTGGCTAAAGTGTTCAAGAAAATTAAGTTTGGGAAGCTCTTTAGTACCTTTTAAAACAAAGAAAAGTGAGTTTGGAGTGTGAGTTGGTGAGCTATTTGAAGCTTTTGAAAGTTTGAGGACTAAAGTGCAAGGGAGGGAAAAGTTGTTTTGAATGCTTATAAGCTAAGTTCCTTCATCCTTAGCCATTAGTTCTAAGTTCCAAATTTTCGTAGCTCCCTCTCCTCTCCCAAATTCACAGCCCAAGCTTCTATTTTCTTGCAAATTCTCATTGAATTAAGGGTGCCCAAGGTGTTAGGAAAGATCACCAAGCTTTGTTGAGGTGTTCTTGCTTCATTTGATCTTTGGAAGCTTGTTTTGGAATCCAATTTCGTAGGTAAGCTTCTTGAGATCATTTGGTGTGATTATAGGTTGTTTCTAGAGCTAGAAATGGTCTTGGTTTGATTGGTTTGGGTGCCAAATTTCGTTGGTTTTAGGCTTGGAACTCAAGGAAGCTCAATTGAGCTTAGGAAGCTTTGTTGCATTGCTTGCTTTGTGGCTAAAATTGAGGTAAGGGTTCAAGTAATTAAGCTCAAATAATGCATGGTTTTGTAGCTTTGTATGTTGGGATGAATTAGAAACAAGACCCATTAAGTTTGGATTAGAAATGAGAGAGTTTGAGTAGCTTGTGTACAAGAACAACGCTGTCGCACAAACCCAGAAAACTGAGTTGGCGACGCGTCGCCAATCTGGCCTCGAATTGGCGCCGCGGCGCCAGCGTGCGAAAATGTACACAGAGCGGTTACTCGGCGGCGCCGCGTCGCCAAAAGCATTTGCTCTTTGGCGCCGCGTCGCCAAATGCAATTTTGGCCTCGATTTCCGGCCATCCTAAGATTAACTTAGACTCTCGGTTTCTATCCCTAGGCTATTCTAAGACGTTCCATAGCCTCGGTTGGGTCTAGAATTCGTTCCTAAGGCGGGAATTGTGCGTTATTTGGAAGGTAGTCAAGTTGTGTGGTTAAGTATAAAAGAAATGTGACTTGGTGGCTAAGTAACTCAGAGTATTTAAGTTTTTACATGGAAATTAAGGGGATTAAGTGGGTTTTTAGACTCTTTATTGGCCATATAGAGTATCAATTACATATGGTCAATAGAGAGAAAAACCTAAGTCGATCCCAACCAAGCCATTTGGTTTGGTAAGTGAGCCACTAGTAGTATTTTGAGTTAAACCTTGAGGGTTTGACTAGTCAAACCACATAGTAAGACTACCCTGTACAATAAATCAAGGGTAAAGGCGGGTAAGTTTGAGATAGGTGACGACCTACTCTAGAACCCGTAGATGGGACTTAATTGAGGTAAAGTGTCCGGGATACGAGGGCCAGTATCTCAAGTACCTCAGCCGTTTGAGCTCACGGCAAGAATTAAGGCACTTAAGTGCAGAAAGTCCCAAGTGCATGTGTTGTGTGCATTCCATACCATACATCCATACATTGCATTTTTGGCATTTTGTTGATTGTTTGTTGTTTGAATTGCATGTTTGATTGCTTGGTTGCCATATTGCATATTTGTTGCATATTTCTTTGCAGGTATTCAAGAAGGGAATCCTTACTGAGTACTTTTAAGTACTCATTCCCTTAGTTTTATTGTGCAGGATCTAATCCCGGGCCTAATCACTGAGGTGATAGTCGAGGCCTAAGCTTTCTGTTTTGCAGGTATTTTATTGAGAATCCTAGTGATTCTAGTTTCTTGCAGTATAAGTTATGTGCTAACCAAGTTGTGCCTTTACAGTGTAGAGGCTAAGAGTACACAAGAACAAGGTCTAGTGAAGGGCTACACTTGGAGCTTGGCTTAGCTCAAGGTGGGCTCAAGTAAATGATCTTAGTTAGTAGTAATTTTGTCTCTTGTACATAGTACTTTGTGTACTAAGTAAGTTGCCTCTATTGGGATACATTAGGATGTAAATCCATCTTGTTACTTTTGGGTGCATGCTAGAGTTGTAATGTATGCACAAAACTGCTACTTGTAGTTAAAGCAACTAGTATTTCAATGACTTGGTACGTTTTCAGTATGTTTTAATGAAATGCTCGAGCAATGTTTTAATTCAAGACTTTTAAAATTTCGGTTGCATTGCCAAGTCAGAAGCATGCATAACTTATTCTGAGTAGGCTAAGTAACTAGTTGCATATAAATTGTTTTAATTTATATTGACGAGTAATAGTTAGCCAACTGTAACTAGTGGGATTCATTATCCCTAAGAGCCTACAAGATTAGGGGCACTGGGCCCCGTTCCGTCACACTGCGTCTCCATCCTTGGTGGCGAAAGTGACAGTTAAGTACTTTACATCAGGGCGAATGTGCAGATTTCCCTGTGTTTGTCTTCCAAGGATGGCGTTGTATGATGAAGGAACATCCATGACAATAAACCTTGTCATTGTAGAGGTGAATAATTCAGCTGTCTTGTCTACCGAAGTTCCTTTCATCATTAGGGGAAGATCGATCCATCCGAGGATGGGCAGTTCGGATGGTCCTACCCCGAAAGTAGGCGAAGTAACGAGCTTGAGATCACTGTTGGATATAACCAAGTTCGGCAGCAAATGTGAGAACAGAACGTCGGCGTTTGATCCATCGTCAAGCAACACTCTCTTAACGTCCCAGTTTCCTATCCTCACCATGACCAGCAGTGGATCGTCATGGGGAAAGATGACGGTGGAACCATCCTTGCGGGCCAGTTTTTTCATCGAATTCTGATATTCCATCACTGATATTTCTCTGGCCTTCCTCTTTCTTTCCGAGGATGGAAGTCCTGTCGTGATTGTTTGTATCACTCCCGCCGAGGGCGGGAGAAGCCTTTTTGGACTTCGGTTCCTCCGTCTGTCGAAGTCGTAGTCCTCGTCATCTGCCTTTCCTTCTTCCTTCTCTTTTCTCCCTTTTGGGGAAGGCATTCGCAGATATCGCCGAAGTTGGCCTTGTTTTATCAATGACTCTATGTACTTTTTTAATTGGAAGCAGTCTTCGGTGTCGTGGCCGTGGTCTCGGTGAAACAGGCAGAACTTCTTCATGTTCTTTTTGTTATCAGCGGTCATGGCCCTTGGCCGCTGAATCTGGTTCCCCTGTCTTTCCATCGCCATGAGGATGTTGGTCCTCGTGGTGTTCAGGGGTGTAAAGGTCAAGGATTTCCTTCCCTTAAACCTCCGAGGTCGTCTTGCCTGGTCAACTGGATATCGCGTTTGTTGGCTGGACCCTTCGGCGTGAGTGTGATTAAACTTCGGTCCGCCCATTCTCAGCTTTTCGGCTGTCATATGTTGCTCGGCCCTTCGGTAGAATTCGCCAAGCGTGTTCGAAGGGTCCTTGGAAAATTCATAGAACAGCGGTGAGTCCCTCCGAAGGCCCTATATCATGGCTGATGCCCCAAAGCATCTTCGTTTGCTGTCATGTTGACAGGTGGAGAGACTTCCTGAGGAGGCGAGCGCCTGGAGCTCTGGTTTCCCAGCTGAGTATGCCTGAAAAGCTCAAAGAAGAGGTTAGGAGGTTCCCGGTTTGCTTTTCCGGGGAGGACCCTCCGACACCCAAGTCAGTTTTCTGAGTGAAAGTGGAGGAAGAACACTAAGGGATCAAGTGTCTTGCCTGTTTTGTGTTTTCTCGGAGGGAGGAAAATGCCCATCCTTTGCCCAGTCCCATTTCCTAGTATTTATAGGAGTAGCTGGTCCGTTCAGATCATGACATGTGTTCGGTCGGATTTGATCTGTATTTTTGGACCTAGGGGACAGGCAGCCGTTTGCAGCCTCCTTTAGTCCGGGACCCGGACAGGTTGTGTCAGGACTGGGGCTGCTGCGGCGTGTCAGTTCGCCGTTCAGATGTGACGTGTAGGGCTTGTGGGCGACATGTCAGAGGCTCCTTAAATGCTCATACCGTACTCCCGAGGTCCCCTGGGCGAGGTCGCCCTTCGGTGCGTGCACCCTCTTCGGATTCTATCCATCCTCCGGAGCGAGCACCTCCTTCGAGATCTATCCCATAGTTCTGGGAGTTCCCTTGATGAACACCTTCTTCGGGACTCACACCCATAGTTAGGGGATACCCTTGTTCAAGTGTTTCTTGTTCGGGGAAGATCCTCTTCGGGGCCTCTGCCTTCGGGGAGATTCTTCCTTGCTTTAGAGAAATGGCTCTCTTATCCGAAGACGGTCAGTTTGGCCCCTCGATGGAGACGGTGTTGTCCTCGGAATTCCTGACGAGCTAACCGAAGTCTCGAGCTCATAGTGTTTGACTTCGCACCTTCCGAGGTCAGTAAAAAGATTCTCTCTTGGGTGACGTCAGACTCCTCGGCCAATATTCTGGCAGGGAGTTACTACCGAGGAGGCAATAGCCTTTGGCTATCACAGGCCCCCCTCCGAAAAGCCGAAGTAAGAAACTTCGGTTCATCGGTTTTCGGGTCCTGTGGTTGTGATATCTGCGCTGAAGATGCCTTCTTCTGCCTGGAGCGATGGGCAGCCCTTTTGGCGTCCTCGAGGCGCGAGAAGATAGGCTGTCCCTGTGCCGAAGATACACCTTCTGCCCGAAGCCACAGGCTGTCTCTTGGTGTCCTCGTGGCGAGGGGAAATAGGATAACCTTGTACCGAAGATAGACCTTTTGCCCGAAGTCACAGGCTGTCTTTTGGTGTCTTCCAGGTAACCTACTTTTTTGCCGTTATAGGTTTGCTCATGCGTCGCGTCCTGTATCCAGCAGAGTCAGTTTAGGGCGGCGCCTCTAGACCAAATGGTGTCAGAGGGCGTGCTCGACATGATGGACGACACGTGGCACGTTTGCTGCGCGATGACCGACACATGGCACACTTTTATTGGGTAAGAATGCACTGAGTATGGCTGGCGCGACTTTTCAGGTGCTCTTAGCAGTTATGGCGACGCTTCGCCTTCCGAGGGGTACTAATGACGACGGTTCTCCTGGCCTTCTCGGCCTATATATATCAGTCCTGTCATAACCCTCTTTCTTCTTCTGCTTTTGCTTTCATTTGCCTTCTAATTCTCTCCCGATTTTCCGCGTCGGTTCTCCTTTTTCAGGCGTTTTTCCGACCACTTTTCACGACGGCTTCCAGGAATCCAGATTCCGGCAAGACCTTTGGTGGGTTTTAGTCCTTTTGCTTTTTTCAAAGCTTCTTCTTTGTTTTTCCCGAACTGGTTTTCCTTGTTTTTTTCCGAACTCGTTTTCATCATGCCTGTTCCAGAGAGTTGGCAACCTCTTCTTTCTCACCCCTGCTGCACTACTCCGGCAAAACTAGCGAAGTGGAAGAAAAAGTTTTTCTTACCCTCTTACTCTGTGACGAGGTTGCCCCGTCCTGACCAATTTCCTTTCTCCAACCGAAGTGATGAAATTACAGTTTTCCGAGCCCAACTGAAGGCCGGACTTCGGTATCCCCCCCCGAAGATGGTTAGCGCGTTCTGCAACTTCCATGGCATTGCCGTTAACCAACTCCCACCGAACTCGTATTGCTATTTCAACGCCTTTCTCTGTATGTGCGGCGTTTTCAAAATAAAACCTCACTTTGTAGTTTTTCTTTAGTACTACAAGCTCTTCGTGGTCCCGAAGGGTGGCTTCTACTTTATGCTACCTTGGGGATCCGGGAGCAAAAAGTATACGTTCACCTTCGCCACCAAAGACAGTTGGCGAGGGTGGCAACAAAAATTCTTTTTCCTGAAAAAGTCGGAGGCTTGGTCGCATGTCCCGACCAAGTCGGCTCAGGGGAGGCTCAAGATGGATGTTGTTGACCCGAAGATACTGCTAGACGCCGACGTAGCACCTATCTTTGAGGACTTCGACAGGCGCATCCGGGCCGTCTCTGACTGGGCTGCCGAGGTTTCTCCTCGTGCCCTTTACCCCTTTCCGATCAACTGGAGGCTCATGACCGAAGAGGTCCTTCGGGAACTCAAGGTGGTAAAGGAGCATGTGACAGACCTCAACATGCCGAAACCGGCTTCTTCGGGGAAGGACTCCTGGCTCGTGAAACTCCTTCGGGGGAAAGAGACTTATGAGTCTTTTTACGAGAGTAAGTTACTTTCTCATTTTTTCCTTCATAACTTCATCTTGGACTTACACTGATCTTCTCTTCCTTTTTTCAGATATGGGCGACGACGCGGCTGCCTTCTACAAGGCTCTTTTTACCGGGCAGGCCGAGAGGGGCGAACAGACAAAGAAGGCCGCCTCTCGGAGGCGGAAGCAAACTTCGAGCGGCCCTCCTTCCAAACGGGCAAAGAAAGCTGCTCCTTCCTCTCTTCCGCAAATTCCGGAGGAGGTAGGCGAGGAGCCCGAAGACCCTGCCGCCCCTTTGCCCGAGGTTCCTTCTGTCGACGTCCCTTCTTCCGACGTCCCTCCTCAAAGCCCCACGCCTTCGCATGCTCTTCTGGAGGGTGATGGGGAGGAGACCCCTTCTGCCGAGGAACGGCGCCAAATAAGAGGCAAGGGGATCTCTACTGAGGCGGCGTCGATTCTTGACGACGACGTTACCGAGGTGCCAGCAGGTTTGTACTTTGTCGAAGAACCTTTTTTTCTCTTTGTAAATCCTTAAGAGTTTTCTGGCCTTAACCAATTTTTCTGCTTTGTTGTGCAGCGGAGGTGGCCGCTCCTGACTGGGTTGCCGAACACGCCCGCAAGAGGGCCCTTCGGGATGCCCAAGTCCCAGCAGGGAAAGTTCTGAAGGAGCCTTTCTGGATGTTCACGGAGGACATGAATACGTACTCCGAGGACTGTCCCGAGATGGGCAGGCAGATGTGCAAAGGGGTTTTTACTGAGGCCTCTTACAAGGCCCTTACGGAGGCTTACCCAGGTGACATCTCTTTGGCCGCCAAACTCACTGAACATGCCGCCCAGGTAGGCTTCACTGTTTCCTTGGTGCCAATTTCGCCTTTGCTTTTTACTTAGCATCATTTTCCCTTTCTTTGCTTTTTTTGCAGCTGATGGGGTATGCCGGGTTGCTCCGTGTTCGGGTGGCGCGAGAGTCAGAAAGGAGGGCGTCACTCTGGGACCTTTACACCAAGACGAAGGCCCAGTGTTCGGCGTTGGCTGCCGATAATGCTCAGCTGAAGCAGTCTTCAGAGAAGGAAATTGCTGAACTTCGGGAGGGGTTCATAAAAGAGAAATAGGAACTTGAGAAAGGCACCTCCCAGAAACTTTCCGACTTCGGCTCTCGAATGGCGGAGCTGACTTCGGTCGTAGAAGCGATTCAAAAGGATAAGTCAGAAAGTGACGCAATCCTTGCGAAGACGCTCGAGGAAAAGGCCCAGCTCGAAGCCGAGGTCGCATATCTGAAGAAACCTTCAGAAGAGAAGAAGAAGATGAAGGCATTGAAGAGAAAGCTTAAGGATCTGGAGAAGGATTACGCAGATCTGGAGAAGGACTATGCAGATTTGGCGGTCAAGAAGCGGGAGTCTGATGATATGACGAAATTGGGCTTTCAAGACGGCTTCTGTCTTGCTCGGCACCAAATTCTGCAGAAGTTCCCAGATTTTGACCTCTCCTTCCTGGAAGGCATGAACATCCCTAAGGAGCCTCGGTGGACTTGGTCCAAGATCGAGCACTTGAAACTGCCTCCTTCTCTCCCGGTGCCGAAGACTGCTGACAAAAGCACAGAGGCTGGCAGTTCTCAAGACGCCGAGGTTCCTTAGTACTAGGGCCTTTTGTCTTCATTTTCTTCTTCTTTTTTGTAGTCTTTCAGCAACTTTCTTCTCTGTAAGCACTCTTTGGCTCAATAGATAAAAATTTGGCTAAGTATTTTTTGCCAGATCCCTTTGTTTCCCTTTGTCCCAAACATAATTCGCTCGAGAGACTTCGGAAAACCATACTCTTGCTTTCCTTTGTCCCGAACATATTCGCTCAAGGGACTTCGGAGAACCATACTCTTGTTTTCCTTTGTCCCGAACATATTCGCTCAAGAGACTTCGGAAAACTTACTTTTGCTTTCCTCGGCGATTGCTTTCATGAGACTCTTGTTTTGTACTTCTTTAGAACTTTTTACTTAGACAATTTTGTCCAACTTGTGCAATACAACCTTCCCACCAAACTTTTTAGGCATAGAATTTTTTCAAGGCCTCTGAGTGCCAAGTGTTTTTTAATTCTATGCCTTCGGCATCACCGAGCTTATAAACTCCTTTTCGTACTTCGGCAAGTACCAGGTACGGTCCTTCCCAATTTGCGCGAAGTACCCAGTGGGACGGCTTTCGGGGTGCAAATTCAGCCTTTCGGAGAATGAGATCTCCCTTCTTTATTCCTTTTGGCCTGGCGCGTAGGTTTATGGCTGCTGCCACTCTTTGCTGGAAAGCTTTTCTTCTCAGCTCGGCTACTTCTCTGTGTTCGCTGACGAGGTCGAGCTTGGTTCTCAGGCCGAGGTCATTTCCTTTTTCATCGAACACTTGGACTCGTATTGACGGTTGTACTACCTCGACAGGGATGATGGCCTCTGTACCGAAGACGAGTGAAAAAGGCGTTTCCCCTGTGGCTCTTCGGGGTGTTGTTCGGTAGCTCCATAACACGCTTTGGAGTTCTCCTGGCCATTTCCCTTTTGCTTCTCCCAATCTCTTTTTCAGACCATCTTTTATGGTCCTGTTAGATACTTCCACCTGCCCATTACTTTGGGGAGGAGCTACTGGGGTGAAGTGCATTTTTGTCCCGAGGTCGCTAATGAACTCTTGGAATCCTTTGTCTATGAACTGGGATCCATTGTCCGCTACGAGTACCCTCGGTATGCCGAATCTGCATACGATGTTTTTCCATACGAACTTCTGCACTTCTTTTGCCGAGATAGTTGTCAGAGGTTCTGCCTCGACCCACTTAGAGAAATAGTCAACTGCTACTACGTAGAACTTTACGCCTCCAGGCGCTGTTGGGAGTGGCCCAATGAGATCTATACCCCAAACTGCGAAGGGCCAAGGATAGTCTGCCGAAGTCACGAACTCTGACGGTGTTCTTTGGATGTTCGCATGTCTCTGGCAACTACCACATTTCAGGACGAACTGCTTGGCGTCCTTTCTCAGGGTAGGCCAGAAGTATCCTTGGCGAAGTATCACTGCTGCCAGGGCGTCGGTTCCGATGTGCGAACCACAGGCACCTTCGTGAACTTCTTCGAGGATCATTTCAGTATCCTCTTCACTAACACACCTCTGTAGTGGATTTGCATATCCTTGCCGATATAGTTCTTCTCCAATTAAGAAGAAATGTCCGGAGCGCCTTTGTACTTTTGCGGCTTCGCTGGGGTCTTCGGGGAGTGTGTTGGTTGCGAGATACATTTTGATTGGTTCTTTCCATCCTTTCCCTGAGGTCTCTATGCTTAACACCGCGATGCTGGGGTGGCTTAGCACTTCGGTGCAAGTTTTGGACTTCGCCAAACAGTCTGCCTCAGCATTTTCTCGTCGGGGTACGTTCTCGATTTTCACGACGTTGAACTCCCGAATAAGCTTTGTTACCAACTCATGGTATTTCGCCAAGGTCGGGTCTTTCGCGCCATAGTCCCCTGCCATTTGCTGGACCACCAGCTGGGAATCACTATGGGCTTTCAAGTTTCTCACGCCAATTTTTCTGGCCAGGCGTAATCCTGCTATGAGGGCCTCATACTCGGCCATATTGTTGGTGGCGTTGAAACTGAACTTGATGGCCTTCATTACTTCTAGGCCTTCGGGGCCTCTGATAATCACTCCAGCTCCCTGGTGTTCGGATCCTGAGGCCCCGTCAACATATAGCGTCCATTCTGGCTCGTCTTCGCCCAAAAACGAATGTCCCTCCTCGGTGTTTGGTACTTCGGCGATGAAGTCTGCCAAAGCTTGAGCTTTTATAGCTTTCCGGGGTTCATACGTGATGTCGTGTTTGCCAAGCTCTATACACCACTTGGAAAGCCTTCCCGAGTGATCAACTTTCCTCATAACATCCCGTAGAGGCAGGGTACTTCGGACGATAATGGGGTGGGCCTGAAAGTATGGCCGCAGCCTTCTCCCTGCAAGCACTAAGGCATATATAGCTTTTTGAAGCAAAGGGTACCTGACTTCGGCGCCTTGCAGGGACTTGCTGACATAGTAGACCGGCCATTGCTTTGGCCCTTCTTCTTTCACGAGGACCGAGCTCACAGCTTTTTTCGTGACAGCGAGGTATAATATGAGGGGCTCTCCCTCCCGAGGTTGCCGCAGAGTCGGCAGGCTGGCCAAGTAGACTTTGAGTTCTTCCCAGGTTTTTTCGCAATCTTCATCCCAAGGATGACCATTCCTTCCGAGGTCGCCTTCCATCTTTGCTGCCTTTGTGAGCACTTTGAAGAAGGGTCGACACCTATCTCCGTACCTGGAAATAAACCTGCTCAGAGAGGTTATTCTTCCGGTGAGTCTTTACACGTCTTTGACTGTGGCAGGAGTTCGGACAAGCAGAGCCTTAATCTTCTCGGGGTTAGCATCGATGCCTCTTTCGGATACCATGTACCCAAGGAACTTTCCCGAGGTCACCCCGAAGATGCATTTCTCAGGATTAAGGCGGATCCCGAAGGCTCTGAGTTTTTGGAAGGTTTACTCTAAATCTGCAACGTGGTAGCCAGGCAGTTTGCTTTTGACTATCATATCATCAACATACACCTCCATGTTCCTCCCCATTTGGTCTTTGAAGACCTTGTTCATCAGCCTCTGGTAGGTGGCTCCTCCATTCTTGAGCCCGAAGGGCATCCTAATATAGCAATATGTTCCTCTCTCGGTGATGAAGGCAGTCTTCTCTTCATCTTCGGGGTCCATCCTTATCTGATGGTAGCCAGTGAAAGCGTCCAGGAAACTTAGGAGCCCGTACTCGGCAGTTGAGTCTACCAGTTGGTCTATTGGCGGAAGAGGATATGAATCTTTCGGGCAAGCATCATTCAAATTTCTGAAGTCGATGCACATCCGGAGCTTACTACTTCCTTCTTTTGTGGCAATTACCACGTTGCTTAGCCATTCGGGGTAGTTTACCTCCCGGATAACGCTAGCGTCTATCAGACGCTGGACTTCGGTCTTGACGAAGTCACTTTTGTGAACTGAGATACTCCGTTTCTTTTGCCGGACAGGTTTTACTTCCGGACTCGCTTTGAGGCTATGCTGGATTACGCGAGGGTTTACCCCTGGCATGTCCTTCGGCGAGTAGGCGAACAGATCTTTATTTGCAAGCAGAAAAGATACAAGTTTTTCCTTGTCTCCTTCGGCCATGTTTTTCCCTATTCGGGTACCATGGCCTGGGATAAGCTCTACTTCTTCTGTTTCCGCTTTTGTGGGATCTTCTGCCTCGCCCCTTTCCAGCTCTTTTGCTTCTACAGCATGTGCTAAGTTGCTTGCTGGAGCCTTTCGTGCTCTGACGAACACCTTTCTCACCTCGCCTTGATCAATGAAGATCTTTGCGTCTCCTTCTTTGGTGGCGAAGGAGACGGTCAAGTACTTTACATCAGGGCGAATGTGCAAATTTTCCTGTGTTTGTCTGCCGAGGATGGCGTTGTATGATGAAGGAACGTCCATGACTATGAATCTTGCCATGGTAGAGGCGAACAACTCAGCAGTTCCTTTCTCCGAAGTTCCTTTCATCATCAAGGGGAGGTCGATCCACCCGAGGACAGGAAGCCCAGATGGTCCTACGCCGAACGTGGGTGAAGTAACAGCTTTGAGGTCACTCCTGGATACGCCCAAGCTTGGCAGCAAATGTGAGAACAAGACGTCTGCGTTTGACCCATCGTCCAGCAGTACCCTCTTGACGTCCCAGTTTCCTATCCTCGCCATTATCAGCAATGGATCGTCATGGGGAAATATGATGGTGGAGCCATCCTCGCGGGCCAATTTTTTCGTTGGGCTCTGATATTCCATCACCGCTATCTCTCTGGCCCTTCTTTTTCTTTCCGAGGATGGAAGTCCGGTTGTGATCGTCTGTATTACTCCTGCTGAAGGTGGAGGACGCCTTCTCGGACTTCGGTCCCTTCGCCTGTCTGAATCGTAATCCTCGTCATCGGGCTTTCCTTCTTCCTCTTTTTTCCCCTTCGGGGAAGGTATTCTCAAATAACGCCGAAGCTGGCCCTGCTTTATCAGTGATTCAATGTACTTTTTCAACTGAAAGCAGTCTTCGGTGTCATGACCATGATCACGGTGGAACTGACAGAACTTCTTCATGTTCCTTCTGTTGTCAGCAGTCATGCCCCTCGGTCGTTGGATTTGAGCCCCCTGTTTTTCCAACGCCATGAGGACGTTAGCCCTCGTGGTGCTCAGAGGTGTAAAGTTTTGGGGCTTCCTTCCTCCTACTCGCATTCTCCGAGGTCGGCCTAACTGTTCCGTTGGACACCGGGCTTCCTGGTTGGACCCTTCGCCACGAGCGTGAATATGGTCAGCCTTCGGTCCAGTCATTCTCAGCTCTTCGGTTGTCATATGTTGTTCAGCCCTTCGGTAGAATTCTCCCAGCGTGTCCGGGGGATCTTTGGAGAATTCGTAAAACAAGTACGAATCCCTCCTGAGGCCCCTCGTCATGGCGAGGATGCGGATTTTGGGACGAAAGTCCGGAACACTGAGGGCCTCTCTGTTGAACCTCTCGACATAGTCACGGATGGTCTCCCCGTTTCTTTGTGCTATGTCAAACATCTGGACGGGCATCTTTGCCGTTGGCTTGCTCCCAATGAACTGTTGGGTGAACGCTGTGGACAGCTCCTGGAACCCCCTGATGTTTCCGGGAGGCAGGGAATTGTACCAGGCAGTTGTTGGTCCAGCGAGGGTGACTTCAAAGCACTTGCAGAGTGTAGCATCATCAGCCCCGTGTAGCACCATGCTGCGTTTGTACTTTGTTAGGTGGGCCTGGGGATCAGTCCGACCCTCATAGGTCTCTAGCCGAGGTAGCCTGAAGTCACTTGGCATGGCCGCGTCGACCACTGTTCGGGCGAAAGGAGTTTCATCTCCAGAGACGGTTTCAGTTAGCCTGGCCCAAACAGGCTTGCGTGCCACCTGCTGTTCCACTCTCTCCAGTCTTGCCAATACTTTCTCCAGGAGGAGCGTAGCACTGGGCTCCTCTTCCTGGTGCTTGGAGGTTCTTGGGTAAAAGGACTGTTGCCGTCTCTTTGGGGAGCGACTTCGGTACCGAGGTGAGGGGGACCTTGCCTCTGGCGACAAACTTCTTCTGGACGGGACTTCGGGTCGTTCAGACCTCGCTCTTTCCGCCAGCCGTGCTCCGAGGGGTAAGTTATCTGTCGAGGACTCTTCCCGTGGCTCCTCACTTCCCGAGCTATGACGGGTTGCCCTTGGGCTTTTCTCCCGAGGTCGTGCTGACGAAGTGGGTTTTTGCGCCTGGGCTGGTTGCGGCCACCTTCGCTCTATCTGTTGTGTCATTTCAGCCACAACAGACCTCTGAAAGTCTCGTAAAAAACCCATGGTGATGACAAGAGGGCGTTCCTCCTCAGGCAAGGAAGTCTCTGGGGGACTTTGTTCGGTAGCTGGTTGGGTCTCAGGCACAGACGGGGACTTCAGGAGTCCTTTGTCCTTGGAACGCCGAGTTTCGACAACAGCTACCTGGGAGTAGTTTCCCACAGACGGCGCCAAATGATGCCCCAAAGCATCTTCGTTTGCTGTCATGTTGACAGGTGGAGAGACTTCCTGAGGAGGCGAGCGCTTGGAGCTCTGGTTTTCCAACTGAGTATGCCTGAAAAGCTCAAAGAAGAGGTTAGGAGGTCCCCGGTTTGCTTTTCCGGGGAGGACCCTCCGACGCCCAAGTCAGTTTTCTGAGTGAAAGTGGAGGAAGAACACTAAGGGATCAAGTGTCTTGCCTGTTTTGTGTTTTCTCGGAGGGAGGAAAATGCCCATCCTTTGCCCAGTCCTATTTCCTAGTATTTATAGGAGTAGCTAGTCCGTTCAGATCATGACACGTGTTCGGTTGGATTTGATCTGTATTTTTGGACCTAGGGGACAGGCAGCCATTTGCAGCCTCCTTTAGTCCGGGACCCGAACAGGTTGTGTCAGGACTGGGGCGGCTGCGGCGTGTCAGTTCGCCGTTCAGATGTGACGTGTAGGGCTTGTGGGCGACATGTCAGAGGCTCCTTAAATGCTCATACCGTACTCCCGAGGTCCCCTGGGCGAGGTCGCCCTTCAGTGCGTGCACCCTCTTCGGATTCTATCCGTCCTTCGGTGCGAGCACCTCCTTCGGGATCTATCCCATAGTTCTGGGAGTTCCCTTGATGAACACCTTCTTCGGGACTCACACCCATAGTTAGGGGATACCCTTGTTCAGGTGTTTCTTGTTCGGGGAAGATCCTCTTCGGGGCCTCTGCCTTCGGGGAGATTCTTCCTTGCTTCAGAGAAATGGCTCTCTTATCCGAAGACGGTCAGTTTGGCCCCTCGATGGAGACGGTGTTGTCCTCGGAATTCCTGACGAGCTAACCGAAGTCTCGAGCTCATAGTGTTTGACTTCGCACCTTCCGAGGTCAGTAAAAAGATCCTCTCTTGGGTGACGTCAGACTCCTCGGCCAATATTCTGGCAGGGAGTTACTACCGAGGAGGCAATAGCCTTTGGCTATCAATGGCGAGAATGCGTATTTCGGGGCGAAAGTTTGGGACACTTAAGGCTTCCCTGTTAAACCTTTCGACATAGTCACGGATGGTTTCTCCATTTTTCTGCGCTATGTCGAACATCTGGACAGGCATCTTCGCCGTTGGCTGACTTCCAATGAATTGTTGTGTAAAGGCCGTAGATAACTCCTGGAACTCCCTGATGGTCCCTGGAGCCAACGAATTGTACCACGCTGTCGCTGGTCCTGTGAGGGTGACCTCAAAGCATTTGCACAGGGTAGCATCATCAGCACCGTGCATCACCATGCTGCGTTTGTATTTGGTTAAATGAGCCTGTGGCTCAGTTCGGCCATCATAAGTCTCCAGCCGAGGAACCCGGAAATCACCTGGCATGGCTGCCTCAACTACTGCTCGGGTGAACGGCGACTCATCCCCACAGAAGGCTTCAGACAGCCTGGCCCAGACTGGTTTGCGAACTACCTGTTTTTCCACTCTCTCCAACCTCGCCAATATCTTCTCCATAAGGAGTGTGGCACTAGGCTCTTCCTCCTAGTGCTTGTAGGTTTCCGGGAAAGGAGATTTCCGGAGCCTCATCGGGGAGTGACTCCGGCGCTGAGGAGATGGGGATTTCGCCTCGGGTGATGAGCTCCTTTGGCGTGGGATTTTAGGTCTCTTGAATCCCGCTTGTCCGGTAAGCCGCGTCCCGAGGGGCATGTTTTCCATCGAAGACTCCTCACGTGGATCCCCGCTTCCCGAACTGCGATAGGTTGGTTTAGGGCTTTTCTCCCGAGGGCGTGCTGGCGAGGGAAGCCTTTGGGCCTGAGTTGGTTGTGGCCACCTTCGATCTATCTGCTGTGTCATTTCAGCCACAACAGAGCGCTGAAAGTCCCACAGAAAACTCATAGTTATGACTAGAGGACGCTCTTCCTCGGGCGAGGAAGTCCCTGGAAGGGTTTGCTCAGTAGCCGGTTGAGTTTCAGGCGCGGACGGGGACTTCGGGAGTCCCTTGTCCTTTGAACATCGAGTGTCAACAACGCCGACCTGAGGGTGGTTTCCCACAGACAATGCTAGATGATGCCCAGCAGCATCTTCGTCGGGTGACATTATGACTTCGAGAGGGACTTCCTGTGAGGGAGAACGCCCGGAGCACAGATTTCCCAGGGGGGTGTGCCTGAAATGCTGAAGAAAAGAGGGTTAGGAGGTCCCTAGGATGTTTTTCCGGGGAGGAGCCTCCGACGCCCAAGTTAGTGTCCTGAAGGAAGATAGAGGAGGAGCACTAAGGGATTAACTGGCCTTGCCTGTTTTTATTTTCGTCAGGGAGAGAGGGTCGGATCCTTTACCAGGGCTTGTTTCCTGGTATTTATAGGAGTGCCTAGCTCGTTCAGATCACGACACGTGTTCGGTCGGATGCTCTCTGTACTTTCGGGCGTAGGGGACAAGTAGCCATTTGTAGGCTCCTTGAATCTTGGTCCGAGATAGGTTGTGACAAGACTCGGACGGCGTCGGCGTGTCATACCGCCGTTTGAGGCGGCGTGTAGTGCCTGGGGGCGACATGTCAGAGGCTTATTAAATGCCCATGCCGTACTCCCGAGGTCCTTTGGGCGAGGTCATCCTTTGGTACGGGAGCCATTCTTCGGGAATCATGCCCGTAGTTCGGGGAGTTCTCTAGCTCGGGGGTTCCGCCTTCGGGGAGAGTCTCTCCTGCTTGCAATAGCTGGTTTTCTATTCTCGAAGGCGATCCATTTGGTCCTCTGAGGGAGCCGGCAACATCTTTGAAATTCCTGACATACTAGCCGAAGTTTTAAGTTCGAGGCGTTTGACTTCGCTCTTTCTGAGGTCAGTGTTAGCGCCTCCTTCGGGTGACGCCAAGTTTCCCGACCACACTACTAGCAGGAAGTATATAGTAAGAGAGGCGATAGCCCTTCGGCTATCAGGTTGTCGCTTCTCCTTAAAGCCTCTATCACCTTCAGCTCCTCCTCAGGCTCATAAACATAATCTCTTCTCTCATGGACCCTAGGCACTTGCAGATGCTTAGCAAGCCTCTCCTAACCTTGGGATGGCTCATTCCCTTGGTCATTCTCTTGCTAGATAACTTCTTTGTCCTCTTGATCTTGAAACAACTCATTTGTGATGGTAGTCATACCCTGTGCCACTTGTGTCATGGTTTGAGTTAACCCCCACAACACCATAGTTATCTCATCCAGCCTTGCCATAACTGGGTCACTAAAACCTTCACTAGGTTCCCTAGTTCCTCTTGAATCTTCTGACCTAGTGTCAACCATAGTAACCTGCAACCAAAACAAGGCAGCATTCTTTAAATGTTGGTCAGTACTAACTATCCTAGCACATGGACTTTAAAACTAGATTTTAGTGTTAGCCTCTAGTATCTATAAATTGAGCTCTGAGCTCTGATACCAAAAACTGACATGGCTGTCCCGCGCCCCTGCTCAAGAAGCCGGTAAGAGCTGGCCTGACACAGGTTTCAATTGGCTAGCTATTTATATGCACGAATTAAACTGCGTAATACTAGTTGATTAACCTAGAATATGCAAGGTGTATGCTCTTTACGCTTTGACTAGAGCAATTAGAAAATATAAAAAAATTCACTTGGCCAACATACTTTTATAGTATACAAGTTCAAATAGTCAAAGCATACAAAATCAACATTTGTATAATTAATGCTACACGTAACAACCATGTGAAGGTATTCAACATGAAGTAGACTAATGCCCTCACCCAAGAGCAACTCTAGAGTCTAAGACTCACAAATATAGACAAGAAAGCCAACTAGGTATATAAAACATATACAAGCATCAATTGAGATCTCCTCCACTAACTCCCACCTTAGAAATGAATCCCAGTGGCGAGTCACAAAAGCCTGGCCACGTGCTGCTAGGCTCTGCGGCCAAGAAAAACATTGTAATTAGCACTGTTACTTAACCAACAAGTAACCCAAGTAATCTAGAATCATAAAGATTCTTAAGCGGAGTACCTGTAACAACAAACTAGCCTGACAAACCTCAAAGGTTATCCGGCCTAACAATGTCATAATCTGCACAACATAACTAGGGAGTAAGAATTCAAGAATTCTCAGTAAGGGTCTTCACTTCACTTGTAAGAAAAGTTACTAAGGACACACATATATGAACATATGAAATCTACTGTAATCTTATACAGCCTAAGGCTAGACTTATGTGAATATGTCTCAGTCCCCTGGAGTTATCCTCAACCTAGTCATTGAACTACAAGGCAAAGCCTTGCCTACTAGCAAGCATAGCTTACTAGCCTAACCAATGTTGATTCACTAGTTAAAACTCCCTTATGTTGTATAGGGGCTCTATGGCAGAACTACTACCAACTAGGCCATAAAGACTCACTAGGTGCACTAAGGTTTCATATCGCAACCTCATGCCCGACGACACGGCTAGGTCACTGATGGTACTAAAACTTTTACCTAAGCTAGTGATACTTAGTTGTGGTGCTTTGTTAACTAGTTTTCTTGCTTATGGTGAAAGCAACCATAAAAACCCAAGAAAACTTCAAGGTCTTGGAGGAGTTTTGGAAGTCTTAGAGTACCCCCAGAATACTTAGACCCCTAGGTATTCTAAGCACCCCATCGGGCCCCCCTTCGAGCCCTCAAGCAAAATCAGAAAATTTTAGCCATAATAACTTTGGCAACGCGTCGCTACAATTATCAACATTCGATGTACATTTCATCGCATATTGGCGACATGTCACCAATAATACCTGCGATACCCAGAAGTTTTCAATTTTGCTGCTCTATCCTTAGAAGACTTACCAAACATGTTAAACATGCTTGGATGGCCTTCAAACTTCACATACGTGTAAAACATGTTGCAAAGACGACAACCAACTAACACAAGCATTCCTATGATGTGTTGTAACATTATTCCAAGCTCCACTAGTAGTCCACCATGAACAAACTAGCCCACTAACTAATGTTATTGCCAAAACTACTTGAATTCATCAAGCAATCACTCTCTAATAGCATTGATAAAGATTGAAAACATAATTCTCATACCTTAACTTCAACTTATAAGCAAGAATCAAGCAATTCTCTTACAAAAACCAAGTTCCACAAAGTTTTTCCTAGATCCAAGCAACCAAAGGCACAAAACATAAAATTACTAACTGTTAACTAAACCCAAGCTTCCAATCATTTAATAAACAACAATTCACCATTGAATCACAAGTTACCTCGCATATAAAATAGGGGATGGCTGGAAACATGGTTCCAGGCTCCAAAAATTTGAAATTCTTCTGGGAACAAGCTTGCTAATGCATATACGCCATTGGTAGCTTCAAATTTCACCAAAAATTCTTGGTTTTGAACTTGATTTCATGAAGAAATAGTAGGGTGGAGGATGAACTCGGGTTTAAGGCAAAAATGGGAGCCTCCTCCACTTTACCAAGCTTTTATACATTTTTTAAAACCAAGCCACCAAAGTTTATGCATAGTTACAAACAAATCCCCTTCTTTCCTTAATAACTAGTCAATCTTTGTCAAATCTTGTTTATTTAAGTTAAGTTTGGGTCTAAATCAAAGTTTAGGTTTTTAAAACTCATTTTTATCCCTCGGTATTTGGCCCAACTCTTCAAGACATAAAATTACCATTTTACCCCTGATCCTCATTTGATGCCTTAACCTTCTCGGAACTTAGTGAACTTTGCTAAACTTACCTATTCTTGCTATGTGAACTTGAAATAAGGTTCCAAATTCAGTTTCAAATACTTTAATTTCCTCAAACAAACTTCTAGCTAGGAGAGCTATCACATTCTCCCCTTCTTCTGGAATTTGGTACCCCCAAATTCCGTTGCAATTAAGGAAAAATACTAGGATATCTTTTCAGCATATCCTACTCTATCTCCAAAGTGCTTGTATTCCAATTTGGTATTGACCACCAAATACAGAGTAGACTCCAAACCTACAAGACCTCTATGTAATTTAAGAAGAAGTGATTTAAATCTTCATTTTCCTTACTGCATAATGGACAATGGGGATCTGTTTGCTCAATATTTCGCAGGACAAGGTTCAAGTTTATTGGAAGCTTGTCTTGAATTGCCTTCCACAGAAAATTTTGACCTCTAAAGGGGCCAAATTATTCCAGCAAGTAACAGCAGCCACAACATTTTCATTTAGATAAAGCTTATCAGTTTTTTTTTCTAATGTGCTCACCATGTAGGTACCTCCATGAGTTATTAGCCATAATGATGAATTTGCTGATGAAGATGGAACCTAAAAATCTTGAATAAAATTTGTGAGGTGCTAAAGTTGTTTGACCTTTCAACTCGTAAGTTGCCTACCCCAACTCCAAACCCAAGACCAAGACCCTTATCTACAAATCCTTCAATCACTCAATTTGCAATTATCAATTTTGTCCAAAGAGTGACGGAATTTTTTTTTTAATCTCTACTCACCTACCCATATATCTTACCAAAATTTGACACTATTGCCATCACTTACATTCCAACCAAATGAATTTATAAAGTTTATTCCTAAAACTTTTATCTTTCATCCAGCCTTAATAATGTCACTTGTTATGAGTTTTAAACCCTAAACATAGGCGCACGATAGACATTAAAGTTGCGTGAGAAAGAGTATCGTTCCCATGAGGATTGATTTGTATTGTTTGCCAAGTACCACTACCTTAAGTTAACTTTAGCTAAACAATCAAAGTTAAATAAAGATTTATGTAAGAAAAACAAGTAACTAAACTTTGCTAATGAAATGCTACTAGCCTAAGAAGTAATAAGGAAAAGTAAATTTATGGATTTTAGCAAGTTTCTAAAGCACACTTCCTATGGGTTCACTACTTGTCTTGATTAAGTGATGAATTTAAGTGAATGAGTTATTTTTCAATGCTTGTTGGTAAAGTTACTCTATTGAATTCTTAGTTTTCCAAGTGAAAGAACTAATCTCTCTAACCTAAATTTAATAAGGATTTCCTTCTTATTACAAACTTAGGAAGTGGTATTAGATCTCGATTTACCTTTACCTAATGACTTAGACTAATTTCCAAACAAGCCCATAGCCATTAAATTCTTCTCCTAGGTCCCAAAAGCTTCTAATCTTTTCTAAGAGTTCAGAAGCAATTTATACTGTGACCAATTATGGCCATCAACTAGCTAACACAGCATTTAGCTCAAGAGAAGAATAAACAAATATTTGATAGAAAACCAACATTATATACCATAAATTCATCCAACATAAGCAATCCAAGTAGCTACATTCATAGAAAATGCTAAGGAAGACTACTCTATAACTAAATAAAACATAACCATGGAAATGAAATAAAGAGCATTCATGTTCTGTACAAAGAGGAAAAAGGAAAGAAAAAACCCAAAGCCTATAGATGCTGAATTCCTTAAGCTCCTAGAGGTATTCAAGTGCTTCAAGTCTTCTTCGAGTAATGCCCAAGAGTGCTCCACAGAAGGTGATAAAAATGTAAGATGTGTGTCAATGAAGACTTAGCTCTAGCATGGAAAAAGAAGATAAAATCCAAAGTTCAAGCTCTCTCATCTTCACCAACTACCAAAAGGATAAAATCCTCCCACTAATGGCAAGCCAAAGCTTAAAAGTAGGAGGTAGGGGACCAGAAAACCCGGGCATAGGGGCATTGAGGCGCCCAAGGAGGTCATATGGTGCTGGAGCACCCAAAACTCTATGGTTATTAGCACTACAGCTCCTAAGACAAATCCTCAACTGATCGGTCGTCGAAACCGCAAAAAATAATTCTTGTTTCCCTAACAACTCAGAATAAGTAAATTTTTAGTATAACAGTGGAAACCAAGTCGAATCCCAAGGAAAATTCTTTGTCTAAAAGCTTCCTGATAGAAAACTGAAATAAAAGATTGGGAAAATTGTTTGCAATAAAAAAATGAAATAAAAAAATGATCAGAGAACAAAAATAAAGAAACTTATCAAGTAAGAAACCAACAAACAATCAAGAATTCAAACCTTGGCATCAGTTAACATCCACCACCGAATTCCTACATTTGATCATTGATGTATAGATAGATCAATCAAGACTTTGAATATTCATCATTGGAGCTATCTTCCTACCTCTCCTTAGTCATTGTTAATCAGAAACAAGCGATCTAATTAACCCTACCTGCTAAACAACCTAAGACAGGTGCTTTGATTTAATTTAACAATTGCATTAAAAATTAGATAAATCAATGAAACTAAATAACACAAACACAAGCGGTTGCATTTAATTTATTTGAATGTTCTCCCTAAGACCAAATAATTTCTGACGCAGTAAATCACTAAACCTCAGCTGCTTCACAGGTTAGAGAAATCAAACAATTATAGATTTGATTTCTAACGCAGCAATAAATTGAATTCGAATAACAACTAGTAGTCATCCTAGCATATAAATGAAATAATCATGAAATAATTATAGAAGAACATCCAATACTTAAAATATTAATTGATAAATAAAAACAAGTTTGATCTCACAGTGTTAAAAAATTCGGGGTTTCAGTCTCCTTCAATTAAGAATAAAATAAATCACTAAATAAAAAAGAAAAGAAACAAGAAACAAAGAGAGTTGGCGAAGAGGGAGAGAGGGGGGAGGTTGCACGTAGCCACCCTTTAAATCCTAAAAAACATAACCTAGTTTGCTAAATGCACAAAATCTCCCTAAACTTTTTATATTTTTACAAAAGTACCCCAAACAATGCTCCAGAACAGTAGCAGCAATTTCAAGCTGAGATTTGACCTTAATTTAGTCACTATTTCTCAAACCTCAAAGAATAAAAGTTGTAGATATCTTTCTTAGCTTCGAAACGACACCTGAATCGTATAAATTAGACATCTACAGCCAAAGATATGCCCAAATTACTGCAACTGCTTTTAAACCAGCGATGACTCGTAAATCGTGACTTTGAGGCTAAAATTGACCCTCTTAAAGTGCAAAATGGGTTCCATGGTCTGGATGTGATTTTTAGCTCAAGTTGTTAGCTTTCCAATCAATCAAGAATCACTCGATTTCGATCTCTGTAGCTGAAGATATGATATTTCTACCGGAACATCATCAATCTGTCAAAATCCTGAAAAAACACAATAAAATTAAAACTTGTAAAATGGCAAATTAAATCCACTTTCAATCAATTGAGTCCAGATATACTCTAGGCTACAAAACATACTCAAAATATATATTTCAGGTTCAAAACATATTAAAACATACTAAATATGAGGGAAATAAATATAATAAATATAAGTTTATCATCAACTTTCATAATCATTGAACTATGGGGCTACAATGCCATCGAGGCTCCAGCCCCAATGAACTGTGATTTTGCAATTTTTATTTTTCACTCCATTTGCTCTCAAACTGATCCGATGCTTTGGTTCCCTTCTCCAACCTACAAAATGAAAGTCCAAAACAAGAAATGACAAAAAATGTGGTGTGATGATGTAGAAAAAGAAGCTCGAAAATGCTAAAAAGTCAACAATTTTGACTAAACAAATTGACATCTATCATCACTCCAAATTTTTCCTTTGCTATTTCTTTCTCCCCCGTCCAACCCATCATCCACATCATAAAGTGTAACTATCACTAACCTCCACAAAGAATCTACTTCATAATTGAACCTCCATCATCACTTACCTTGCAATGTTAAATTTTTTACTTTGAGACTACCCATAATCAAATTTCCTCTTCCTTTTCTGACAGCACCCTTCTAAAGGGAACCCACCTTATTTTTCTACCCTCCCCAATTGCACCCAAAAAGAAAGTTTCACATGCTTTCAAGGGAATGAAGAACATTTATCGCGGCATGGAAAACTGAGAAGAAATACAGAGGAAGGCTACTCAACACAGACTTTACCAGGGTAAGACAACCTCTGCCAGCAAATTTGCCTACCAGAAATTCAACCTACCTTTAAACTTTTGAATCACCAACTGCCAGGTGTTAATTCTACTTAAACATGATCCAACAGGTAGCTCGAGGTATACAAAAGGTAATTTGTTAGCAAATTTAGCTATCAAGTTCTGAGGAGAATGCATGCTCATGACATAATATTTGATAAATAGATTACCAATAAGAAGTATCTAAAACAAAACACCATATGAGTTGTTCTTCAAGCAATTGCCCAAGCATAATCATCTAAGAGTTTCTAGATGCCTATGCTTTTCCATATATCCTTTGCAACTCAAGGATAAATTTAAGTCTTGACATGTACTTGTGTATTCATTGGTTTTCCTTAAAATCAAAAAGATGCAAAGTGTACGCTCTTGAGATACATAAAATTTTCATTTTAAAGGATGTCACTTTTCGTGAATAAGTTTACCTCATCAGAGTGTAAAATTTACTAGCTAGCCAAGGAAATAAAGCATTTCTAGACAACCTAGAGACACCTCCCATTGAAACTAAGCTTCTTCCACCGGTTCCTTAATTCGAAGAACAACCTAAGAATGACCAAAAAGTGGACAGTAGGATAAGCAGTGATGTCGAGGAGTCTAATGTCCAGCAATAGGATGAAGAACCAAAAAGGAGTACAAGATAGTGTCAGGTTCTATCGTACTTGAAGGACTTCCAATATGACCTTCTTGGTTCCATCACCCACTCTAACTTAACTATTTCAGGTTCTGCTCCTACAAGCACATTCTATCCTCTATCAACCTACTGTACTAATACAAATTTTTTTCCAAATCATTAGATCTTTTTAGTTATTTTACTGACCAATTCTGAGCCAAGGTCGTACCACTTGGCCAAGGAAGATCCTTGTTGGCAAAAGGCGATGAGAGCGGAGCTTAATGCAAGGAAAATTAGATATAAGAACTCAAGTCCTTGCCCCAGAATAAAAAGCCGGTTGACTGCTGGTGGGTTCACAAAATCAAAAGAAATTCGGATGGAACAGTAAAATGCTATAAGGCAAGGCTAGTATCTAAAGGATTTACCCAAGTGTAAAGACTTGATTATAATGAAACTTTTGCAACTATGGCCAAACTAATGACTCTTATATGTGTATTTGCAAAGGCAGTAGCTAAACATTGGGAACTACACCAGCTTGACATCTATACTACGTTCTTTCATGAAAATTTACATGAAGAAATTTATATGCTGCTGCCACCTGGGTATTTATTACTTGGAGACAAAGTATGTAAGTTAAACAAATCCTTATATAGATTAAAATAGGCATCCAGAGAGTGGTTTTCCAAGTTATCTGAGGCACTTAAAGAATATGGTTTTGCTCAATCAAAGGCAAACACATCTTTATTTATCAAAAGAGATGGTGCATTCTTTCTTGCAGTCTTAGTCTATGTTGACAACATGGTTATTACAAAAGATAACTCAGTTTAGTCCTGGCATCTCAAAGAATTTCTTCACACTAGTTTAAGTTCAAAGACTTAGGACGGTTGAAATATTTCCTTGGAATTTAGTTCACACATGAACTTAAAGGAAACTTTGCTAGTTAGAGAAAATATGCTCTAGATATTTTAGCTGATGCAGGATTTATAGGGGCCAAGCCAAGCAAGGTACATATGTAGCAGCAACATAACCTTAGAAAGTCCACCAATGATTTCTTAGAAAATTCTTCTTCTTATTGAAGGCTTGTTGGTTGATTACTGTACTTATCCATAACAAGACCATACATAACATACACGGTTAACATCCTTAGCCAGTTTATGCAACAACCTCAAATTGCTCATCATGATGCGGCTCTAAAAGTGCTATATTACATCAAAATGACTTCAGGTTAAAGACTTCTATTTCGGTGATCTAATGATTTTCATTTAAAAGGATTCTATGATGCAAACTAGGGTGCATGTCCTCAAACAAGAAGATTTATCACAGGGTTACTACATGGCCTTGGGTGACGCCCCTATTTCATAGCGGACGAAGAAGTAAGTAACTATTGGTCGTTCATCTGCTATGGTAGAACAACACAAGTTATCGGAGTCAGCTACTAGTGAGCTTTTTGGCTTAAAAACTTTGCTATGTGATCTCACCATTAAACTCTTGGAACTAGCACAACTTTTTTGCAACAATCAAGCAGCTATGCACATTCTAGCCAATCTAGTATTCCATGAGCGTACTAAACATAACAAGATGGATTTTTATTTTGTTTGGGAGCGGATTCAGTCAAATGAATTGGTGACTTGTTATATTCCGCCCAATTTGTAACTAGTCGATATTTTTATGAAAACATTAGGTGTAGAACATTTTCATTGGCTTTTTGATAGGCTGGGCATTTCTAAGTTGCACACTCCAACTTAAGGGGGGCTATTAGAAAGTTGACCTGTATATAATTAGCTGACCTGTGCGTGGTTTGCACACACTCATTATCTTAATTTTAGCAAATCACATTCTTTTTTTGTTTCCTTTTCATTAGGCTAGCAATCTTTAATTCTGATCTCATGGAGATCCCTACTGTTGTACGAGTTATATGTTTACCCCTGTAAGCGATACTCATGGTGTGTGAATGAAAATAATATTCTCACCAAATTTTTCATTAATAATTATGTGTTCTTGCTTTATTTTCTCATAATGAGAAAAAGATTTGGTGGCTATTCTGAGCATAGATAATGAACAAATATGCTCGACATTGATCGTAATCTTTTGTTTCTTTCTAACTCAAATTTTGTTAATGTACCTACTTTTCTCAATAAATATTTATACCTGATATGCTTGTCTCTAATGCAACAAAAATTAGTCCTAGATCTATAAGTACCATAAATACTAGGATGATAAATGTGAAGTAATAAACCTACCAAAAAGTTTCTCTATAACTGTATAATGTCAATATATGTACTAGTAATGCTTGAATAAAAAATGAATCAATATTACTAAACGAATGATATGAGCGAAAAATATAACATTTGGTCGTCAGAATGTTGTCGTCATTGTTTCTCAACATGCAGCAGATCCACGCAGGGTTGCTCAAACTGCTAAAGCTAATAAAGGCACGATGCTGCTCTGGCTTAGTCGGTTCAATAAAATGAACCTTTTTCTGATGACCCATCCCAATGATGTCTGGCACATAACACAAACAAATGCCAATGTCTATGTTAAAGGCAACGAGTTGAGTGACAGAAGTAATGCTAAAGTGGAGTCAAATGCTTACTTTCATTATAGTTGTAATATAAATATATAGGACACGTGATGATAATGAGAAGTCCAGCTATGTGTGTGTGAGAGATAAATACATTGATAAGAGATAAAGGTTGATAAGGTGTATCTTAATCTTTAATACTTCCCTGTAAGACGGATGATCCATTGGAGACATCGATCTTGGACCTTAGCAGCTCGAAACGAGAAGTAGGGAGTGGTTTTGTCAGTACATCAGTGAGCTAAACAAGCTTGAACACATTCACAAACAAAATGGTAGTCAATAGAAATGTGCTTCATGAGAGAGTGGAACACCAGATTAGCACACACATAAGTTGCTCCAAGATTATCACAATAAAGAGTAGGTGGTTTGCTGTTAAGATATCCAAGTTCAAGGAAAAGAGGCTACAACCATTCAAGTTCACATGCTTTAGTAGCCACCACTCTATATTCAGCCTTAGTAGAGGATCGGGTAATAGTTCTTTACTTCTTCTAGCTCCAAGATATTGGATTATCGCCAAGAAAGATCATATATGCAAAAGTGGAAGTGCGAGTTTTTGGATCACTAGCCTAGTCTGAGTCTGAAAAAGCCACCAGCTAGTAAGACTTGGAAGGATAAATCATAACACCGTGGAGGGGGGTAGCTTTGAGATATCGAATAAGCCTTTTTAATGCTATCCAATGAAGGTCTATTGGCCGGTGCATGAATTACGAAAGACGGTTCATAGCAAATGTAATGTCAGACCGAGAGAATGTGAGATATTGAAGTGCTTCAATCAGTTGACGGTAAGTCATGACATCACACGATGAGATTGTTGTGTCACTATAGAAGGCAGTAGAAGACATAAGGTTCTTGATGGCCTTGGCACTAGTCATGTGAGAGCATTCTAGTATATCACGAACATACTTATGCTAAGAGAGAAATAAGCCAGATTAAGTAGGAACTACCTCAATGCCTAAAAAGTAGCGGAGCATTCCCAAGTCCTTGACTGGAAATCATTGAAAGAGCTGAGTAATGAATGTTGTAACAAGGTTGGAGTTACTGCCAGTAACAAGTATGTCATCAACACAAACAAGTACTAAAATGGTCACATCTTTATTATAATAAATGAATAGGGAGTTGTCGGATTTTGATTAATGAAATATGAACTGCTCAAGAAAAGTTTGAAAAGATATATACCAAAAGTAAGGGGCTTGTTTGAGACCATATATTGGTTTCTTGAGTCAACACACATAGGACGGATGAGACTAGTCTCGAAATGCTGGTGGTTGATCTATATAAACCTCATCGGTCAGAGTGCCCTGAAGGAATGCATTATTCACATCAATTTGATGAAATGGCCAATGGTTAGCAACTGCCAATGATAAGAAGATCCAAATGGTGGATGGTTTGACAACAGGACTGAATGTTTCCTTGAAGTCAATCCAAAGGCATTGATGAATGCCTTTGGCTACAAGATGAGCCTTGTAATGAGAAATGAAACTGTCAGTATACCTTTTGACATAAAATATCCACCTGCACCCAACAACATGAAAATGTGGTTATCTTGGAACAAGGTCCTAAGTACCATTTTGAGTTAGAGCATCATACTCAGCTACCATAGCATCATGCCACTTAGGATCTTTAAGAGAAATAGTTGCAGATGTGGATTTGAGAGGTTCGGCTAGAGGATGAAAGGTTGCATGAAAGAGTTTTTTTTTGTTTGAAAATGTTATTTTGAGAACGTGTAACCATAGGATGAGTTTCAATAGGTTCTGGCATTGGTTAGGTTACCTAAGGTGAGCTAGGAAAAGGTGGTTTGGGTAGGGGGATAGTGGTGTGGGGTGAGGTTGACCGGGAAATGGATCTTGCTGATTCAGGAAAAGATGGTACATGCATTGGTGAAAGAAGAAGAATAGTATGATTGGGGTGAAGGTGATTGCAAGGGAAACGGAATAGTGATGGGGTTAATAGGTGCCGCAAGTAAGCCTGAGGATAAATTGCCTAAACTTGGTGAAGGAGATAAAGATGGAAAAGGAAAAGTTTTTTCTTCAAACACAACATGATGAGAGATGAAGAACTTACTCGAATGAGGATTAAAACAAATAAAACAACTTTAATTGAGCGTATTCCCGACAAAGATGCAAAGGTGAGATCTCGGTTCAAGTTTATTTAAAGTGTTAGGCGGTAGCCAAGGGAAGCATAGGCAACCAAATGTTTGAAGCTTTATGAAATTAGGCTATTTGTTGAAGAGGATTTGAAGGGGGTTTTGTTTTTTAGAGTTGATGTTGCCATTCTGTTAATCAAGTAAGTAGCCATAAGGAAGGCAAAAGTCTATAAGGATGAGGGCATTAAGGCTTGATAGAGTATGGCAATTCATGTTTCAACAATGTAATGATGTCATCATTCTACAATGCCATTGTGCTAAGGTGTATATGATGGAGTGGTGAGATGTGAAATACCATAGTCAACAAGCAAAGGTTTTAGCTTGATAACCTCGCCCCTACTATCTAAGTATAAACTGACAATAGGCAAATCAAAGAACTTTTTACTAGTGCCTCGAATTTAGGAAAAATAGTGGAGACATCAAACTTATGTTTCATTGGAAATAACCAAATGTACTTAGAAAAATGATCAACAAAAGAAACATAATAGAGGAAGCCATCAATCGATTATATTGGAGTTGGACCCCAAACATCGATGTAAATCAACTCTAACAGATATTTACTTGTGAGAGAAGAAATTGAAAAAAGAAGTTTATGACTTTTGTTACACAAGATGAATTACAACCAACTAGCTTTTCAAATGAGCATGGTAGCGAGAATTGATTCAAGACATGTCAAAGGATGGGTTATGCTGGATGGCCGAGGCAACAATGCCATAGTGACTTTGAACACTTGACTCCAATGGACACAGTAGGATAGGCTAAAGAGGACACATAATTATTTGTAAGGACATATAAGCGATAAGCATTAAGGCCACTTGTAAGCACCTTCTTAGTCTGTAGATGCTTGATATCAAAATACGAAGAAAACAATTCAATGGAAACAATGTTATTATGACAAAGGTGAAAAGCTGAGATAAGGTTTTGGTTAAGTGAGGGAACATATAAAAAATTATGAGGTTACAGTTGTGTATGAGTAAGTCATATAGATGAGGAACCAGTTTGAAAGATTTTCAAACCTGCACCATCATCTAGAACTAGTTCATCAATTCCTTGGTAAGGCTCACTAATTTTAAAGTTCTGAAGATTGGGTGTGGCATGATGAGAGGCACTTGAATTGACAAATCCAACTATGAGATGACACATGGAAGTTGTTCAAATAGTTTTCCCTTGGATGAGGAACAAGATTGTCTTCATTTGGTTTGATGTGCCAACATATATTTACTGTGTGTACAATCTTATTGCAGTATTAACATCGTGGTCAATTGTTAGGTGTTGTTGGGCGAGGATGATTGGTCTGTGACTGATTGTTTCCCGTGCTTGATGTTTATGGATATTGTTGCCACAGTGGACGAAACATTGAACCATTCCAAAAGGATTGATTCTTTGGTTGTTGTGATGATTTTGTTGTAGTATTAACATTGATAGGAAAAGAATTAGATGCCTACTCGCTACGTGTTAGGAATGTCTCATAATCCACCAATTTGTCATAAAGTTCTTCAAACGTCATTGGTGTGTCACGGGCTCTAATGGCAACAGCTATCTCCTTGTATTCATTGCCAAGTCCATCTAGGGCATAGAGAGTGAGATCATCATCTTTTATCTTCTCATGAGTAATAGCAAGTTCATGTGCAATACTTTTCAAAGATTGTAAGTATGCAAAAACAGATTTATTTTGCCGAGGTATACTAATTCTTTCCTTTAGTGACATAATGCGCAAACAAGATTTACTAGTGAAAAGGCTAGTGATTCTATCCCAAGCTTCATAAGAGGTACATGCTGAGGCCAGAAGATGAAGCACCTACTCAGAAACTAAGGAACGGATAGCATTTAGCAGAAGCTAATCCTGTAAAAGATAGAAATTATATTCAGACTTGCTAGTTAACTTAGGAGGAGCTTAAAGATAATATTGTTGGATTTGGGCAGGGACTGGTGCCATCGATATATCCAGTTAGGTCAAAGCCGATAAGGAGAGGCATGAATTGAGCTCTTCATGATGGGAAGTTCTGGAGGTTTAATTTGATCGGAACCTGGTTGGTTATGTTTAAGGAGATCAGCTTTTTTTCGAAGGATCTTGGTGAAGCATCATTTGGAGATGTGCCAAAGGTTATGATTTTTGTTGATGAGGAGTTTGGGGATAAAGAAGGATTATCAGCCATGGTTTGGCTTAAAGGAAACGAAGGATCGTTTAATGCTCTGATACCATGACAGAAATCATGCTAAAATGGAGTCAAAGACATACTTTCATTAGAGTTGTGGAAATCATGCTCCTACCACCAAGGTTGTTACTATCATGATCTTACCTAAGATCAATTTTTATCATACAAGATCAAAATCGTAAGATCGGATTGTAGATCGTAAGATCCGACTAAAAGATTAAAATTTCTTGTAATAAATAATATAATTTATATAAAAGGTTAATTGTATTAAAAACTTAAGTAAAGTCCAAGTGTTATAACAATGATACTACCTTCATCTCAAGTTCTTTACACCATTTTAGTTTTTTTACTTAAGTTTATTTATATTAATATTTACTAAAAAATTTTCAAAAAAAATATTTAAAAACTATAAGTTTTGTAGTTTCTAAATATAATTTTTTACAAAATTTTTAGTAAATAATAATATAAATAAATTTAAGTGAAATTTAAATTAAAAAACTGAAATGCTACAAAGAACTTAGCATGAAGGGAGTACAATACAACTAGTATTACAATATAAATAAAGCGTAAGCCTTAGTAGAGCATATATCAACAAAACTAACAAAATAATCAATACAAGTCTGAAAGAAATTTATAATTAAATATAACTAACACAATAACAGCAAACTTATTGAGGTACTTTCAAAATTTTGAGTTTTATCTCTTGAATGAAAGAGAGAGATGGAGAGAGAGAGAGAGAGAGAATAGCCCTTTTATTTTTTTGGGTTTACTTCCGAATTTAAGTCATATAACCACTAGTTTGGGTAGCCAAACTTAGGCAACAAGACCCAATCAATTAAATTTTATAATTTGGGCCAAAATACAAGTATAACCAACAAAAATTAGTACCAAGGATGATCGATAGGATCGAATGATCGTATTGATCTTAAGATCTTAATTGCGATCTTACTTGATCCTAGCATATCATCGATCCTATTCTTTTCTGTCAATGTTTCATGATGTTGAATCGTAGGATTACAAGATCATAAGATACAAATTGGGATCTTAACAACCTTGGATTCTTGTACATATTTCCCTTCATTAATAAATTTTTTGCATTGACAATAAAAAAAAAAAGGGAAAAAACAGCAACAAAATTTTGTGGAAAAAAAGAAATGAACAACTAAAAAAAATATACGGCAGAAAAAGAAACAAAAACACTTATAAAGAAAAAGAAAGAGAAAAACAAAAGAAAAACAAAACAAAACAAAACAGGAAAGGAACGAACGAAGAAGACAAGTGGAACAAAAAAAAAAGGAAAATTACAAAAACCCCTTGTGGTTTGGTCTAACCTACACTTTGCACCATCTATTATTAAAAACCTATACTTTATCCCTTGTTTGTTTTATAGTATCTGACAACAACTTCTGAAACCCTATTTTAAACCATCTGATAATAATGTTCTAGTAATTTCAAGATATTTTATATTTTTTTCACAGCTAATCAAAAAAATACTAATATGTAATTATAAGGAGAAAATTACTTTTATAGAAAGAAAAAACTGATAATTTAAAATATCTATTAACTATAAAAAATATTATAGAGATTAAAATTATTGGAAGATGATTATTGTATAACTTAAATATAGTTTTAGAAGCTGTTATCAAACAGTATAAAAAAAACAAGGGGCAAAGTGTAGATGTAAAAATGGAGGGGACAAACTATATGTTAAAACATACCTCAGGGGTAATTTTAAGTTTCTAAAAATAAAAAAACCCTAGAAGTGGCAAAGCACGCTGAAGGCTATATGAACAGGGTGTACCAATGCACCGGGTGTAGATAAGATTTTTCCTGTTAACTAAACTTTAAAATTCATAAGATTTAAATAAGATGTTACTACAAATATCAATGCAGTTCAAAAATTCAAAAAGCTTTGTTTGTAGAGTTGGACCATATTAATTAATTGCATCCAAGTTTGATTATGCGGTATCAACAATAAATTTTTTTTTTACTAAAAAGAAAAAGGGACAGGATTAAGTGTTGAATGAAGAAAGTGAAAAAGAAGCTGCATCGTACATCGAAGTCACACGTCATGCTGACAATAAAATAATTGAAAATAACTGAAAATTAAAAATCTTCCATGCCAGACATTTCCAAGTAAAACTCAATCAAGTAAATAATTGAACCGTTCTTCATTGAAGAAGAATACTTGGATAACAACCATGCTCTATTTTCATATCATGCTCTATTTTCATACCATAGTCAATATTAGGAGAGAGTATTAGAAATAGTTGACTTCATTAAATTGAAGGCAACATCCTTATTTACCATGTTCACTTGACCATATTTTAGAGTAATACTTTATTTTTAATATATGGCCAAGTAAACATGTCCTAATCCCCCAACTTAGGACCTTTTTTCTATCTTAGCCATCAAACCCTTCTCCATTTGGAGAAGGATGCTAGTCTTGAAACTTATAGGATGATCTTGCTCCATCCTAATATGGTAGTTGTAGAGGATATTGCCTACGGCTGCCTTCATTAAACCAAATGCAATATCTTTACCTGGACACATCCTCTGGCCTGCACTAAAGGCAAAGAACTTGTGTGGTGGTTCATATTTAATCCTTCCTTCCGCCGTAATCCATCTCTCCGGCTTAAATTCTTCGCAATCCTCACCCCAAACTTGCTTCATCCTCCCCATCACGTAGATTGCTAGCACAACTTTAGTCCGCTGGCTAACATGGTGGCCGCTAGGGAGAATGTCCGAACGCAGCGGTGTTCGGGCCTCGAAAGCAATCGGCGGGAACATTCTCAGTGTTTCACATAAAGCTGCGTGGAGAAAAACCATTTTCTTCAACTCCTCCGTGCAAAATCCCAGTACCGGCTCATGTTTGGGCCACCATCTCCGTAGTTCTTCCACGATTTTCTCCTCAACCTCTGGGTGCTTTCCGAGCAGCAAGAAGAACCAAGTGAGGGTTGTGCTGGTTGTGTCTTCCGCTGCAAACAACAATGCGAAGAAGTTCTCTCTCAGAACACTCTCGTCCTCCGGGAAGCTCTCCAAGACCTTGTGTCGCGTCAGGCAAAGCTTCAGAAAACTGAAATCTGCATCCTTCGAGCTCCCGTTTCTTAGTTGCCTCTTCTTCTCGGACACGTATTCTGCAGCCAAATCGTTCAAAGTTTCCCGAGCTTCTCTGGCTTTGCTCTCTCTTCCCATGCCGATCCAGTTCTGCGCTCTCCAGAACCAACAAGGAAGAGCGTACCGCAACATTATAGCTTCAAAAGAATCGCTTATGGCTTTTGAGAATACATCTGCGAGGGACACATCGTGCAGCTCGCAGCCCGACAACGCTTCAAATGAAGCACGAAACATTTGCTTGTGCAGAAAATCATTCAGTTTGATCGATGTCCCTCGTTCCGACGCATGGCTCAAAACCATCTTCAACTCGTCGACGCTACGCCGAAATGCTTCCGCCATGAGCTGGTGGAACTGCTGGTGACCTACAAAATTCCGGAGTCCAACCTTCTGCAGCCTCAAATCTTCCGTATCAGAATTGAAATAGCCCTTCCCGAACACATCAAACCGCTTCCTCCACTCATCCCCTTTGTTATATACCTCGGAGTTCGTTTGCATGATGTGCCGGACATCGTCCGGATGGGCAGTCACCAAAATTTCGACGTTAGCGAGCCGGAGCATCACCGCACCATTGTTAGCCTGGAGATACTGAACGGACACAGCGTGGAGGCGACGCATGTTGAGAGCCCAAGATGGCAACATTCCGATCACCGGCCAATCAGGCCACTGCTTCTTCGTCGGCTTCTTTCTGAGAGAAGACAGGAAAAAGTACAAGGCAGCGAATGCTGCTGCAGAAAGCAATGTTGCTAACATCTTTTTGGGTGGCGAAGAAAGATTTCTGAGAAATTTTTTGGGAGTGTGATTTCTGAGTATTGGAGGAGAGAGGAAGTGAAGCTATTTATATTGCTGGCTTTTAATAGTGTTAGAAGAGAGGCTGGCCAGAAAGAATCAAAAGCTACAATTATAATAATTGGACAAGATATTCTGTTAGATTGTAAGCATGGTCCTCTTTCATGGGGCACCCACCACAATCAATATGTCTTTTTCTTCAATAATAATTGACTTGTTCCACCACAATCAGCCGATGGAAGACCTTTCGTTATTGTTTTTATTTTTTTATTTTTTTCACTTAGTGTACTCCTCTATTCGGTAGAAAAACTATACCCTATTGAAGTAGAGTTGAGCAGGTACGGATCTATTTTTAAGTAAATCTTTTTAATAGTTAAGGCCTTGAATTGAAGTTTCGGATCCCTTCTACCCAAAACAACTCATGTTGGTAACTAGAAAAGAGAAAGGTTTCATGTCCATAATCATTGCTAAATTGTAGTAAAATGAAATCTGCGATGTTTAATATCTACGAAAATAACTGTAGGAAATTCTTGTATTGCAAATCAAAGTCATCGTTGAATCAAGGCATTACTGAAGATTTAAATCGTCCCAATAATTCTGATGATTGAGCGATGGCACGTGTTTAGCGACTATTTTGTTATTATTATTATAATTTGAGATGATTTTTTTTATGATTATAATTAATCTCTTACAATTTTGCTATGATTACTATCTGCTACAATTTCTAGTTATTATATTTTCTCTTAAATGACAGTTAATGGTATTAACAATTATAGTACATAAATTTAAAATAAATAGGAATTAGTTAATTGATCAACATATAAAAAAATTAGACATATATATGTACAAAACTGCTTTGATTCAATTACAAATTACAGAAAATAGTACAATTTATCAAATATCTTAAAATGCCTCTAATAATAGTCATTAAGGTATGGAACCAGACTGATCATTTGTACTGAAGTTCTTTCATTAATAAATTGTTTTGGCTGTTAAAAAAAAAAATCATTTCGTGCTAGCTGCCTTACACCAAGCATCATCATCGAACAAGGGACAGTTTGTTCAATCAAGGTACTTTTGGATGATCCGTTCAACGTATCCCTCCTGCAGTTAAATATAATTAAAAATTATAAGAAAATTTTATGTAAGTTGGTATAGATGTTGGAAATGATAATCTTTAAAATGATTAATAGGCAAAGTGCTTTCGGAATTGCCTGCGTGCAACCAGATAAAAGCTCATACATCAAAAAGGATACTATGTTGATTAAAGGTCACATTTTCTCATTGTTTGCAATTAAGTCCCGACAATTGAACATATATTTAAAAATTAAGTCCTCATATATTCAAATATATTACAAATATGTCACTACACATCCATATCAACATATACTTAAAAAAGCCCAATTACAACTTCAGACTTATACTAATCAACCTGTTTACGTACCCATAAATCAACAAATACGTCATGACTAACACATCCATACCGACATATACTCAAATAAAATTGGGTAATATTGCAAGAAACATGAAAATGGTGGAATAGAATAAATGATGAAGAAACTATGACAAACTGGTGACAGAAAACAGCAACGGCAATTACAACAAGTACGACGAGAAGCGACGAGAGCATGGGAGAGTTTTGAGACTGTTTGGGGTAAGAAAATGACTGGGAGAGGGAAGAACATGATCGGGTTAAATCCCAATAACTACAATGATTCTAATCCACGAAAATTTCCATAAAGCTTTTGCCATAATTTTCACACAAAATCATCACAATTACGTTGCAAAACTCTGCAACGATTATATAATTGCTGCAGAGTTGGCTGCCCAAAATGTAATAAAAAGTTTTGAATTTTCATCTCCCGCATAGTTTGCAGGTTCTCCTACCCAGACTTTTCAGATTCCAGATCATTTGTGAGGATTTTGCTATGATTACAATCTAGTACTATTTTGTTATGATTATAATATGCTACGATTTTTCTATGCTTACAATCTCCTATGATTTTACGATGCTTTTGTAATGGCTATATTCTCTTAATGGAAGTTTTGGCATTAATTATTATATTATATAACTTAAAATTGTGAAAATAAATTTGAAATAAATAGGAATTAATGATTAATTTATATATATGTATGTATGTATGTATGTATGTATGTATGTATGTATGTAAGGAATTAGAAATATGTACAAAATGTTTTGATTTAATTACAAATTATAAAAATAAAAGTATTGTTTATCTAAATCCCTACAATGTACTTGAAAATGATACAATAATTCAAGACTACCACCACTTGAAAGAGAAACAATGAAACAAAATTACAGGTGAAAGGAGGAAGAAGAGAGGTAAGTTAGTTTTATCACTTAACAATCGTGACAAAATCATAGCAAATACAAAATCATGCATAATTGTAGATCTAATACACAATACATTGTACCCTAGGTACCCAAGTGCAACAAAGCCTATGGTTACGGGGTTAATGATGCTTATCCACTAGCATCTATTACAATCCATACACAAAAGATTACTACATATAAGAAGTATAGTGTAATGTACTCCCTTCATCCTATATTGTTTCAAATATTTGGGGTTTGATGTGGAAATTAAAAAAATAATAAAATGCTTATTCTTCCTTTCACATTTTGTCCCACTTTTTCACATAAATTAAGAAAAATGTAGAAAATGTGAGTATTGAAGTAGTTTAGGCAATATGATAAAAGCAACTTATTCAATATGAAAAATGCACAAAAATTTTAAGAAGTCATAAAATGATGAAGGGTAAATAGCGGCCATCGTCCCTAAACTAATACCCATGTTGCTTAATCGTTCTACAACTATCAATTCTTGCATTGATCCATGACAATTATTGCAATAACATACTACTATCACGTCGGGACATTAAGTGTCACATCCCACACAGGCCCCAGCCTGTGCACTCTCAGTAACACTCGCCAAAATTACCCAAGATTCAATTGATTTCACCTAAGACCAGGTGTTAATAACTCCCTATTGTTTAAACCTTATTTTCTTAAACTGGGAGCTGGGATATGTCCCAGGAGGCTCAAGAATTTTTAGAACGGCAACCTGCAGCTTAAGTAGGCCCTACCCCTAACTTGCAACACAAGGCAAGGGTATAAATCAATAACTTGCAATATGAGCAAGGCATACACTTTTATCTGTTAAGTGTCTAGGATGTGTGCTTATCAAGTGTGCTACTTTCATGAATGACAACCAAGAAGCCCACATCTCTGTAGTTTGAAAAATCAAGTTTCCATGCACATGTACATTCAGCCAATCATCAGTACTCAAGAGACTGCTTCATGAAACATAACCATAAGCTCATATTCTTAACATAACTTGGCACATAACATCCACCATATGTACATACAAACCATGTACAAACAAGGCTGTATATATATACGCTCAAAATAGCCTAATGTCCAGCATCACTAGCTTGGATACAATCCAAGGATGCTATAACCCAAAGTAGCCAAGGTTAAGGTTACAAGCCATATACCCTAGTTTCTTAAAAGAAACCTAAGTGTACAGAACAGCAGCACACTCACAAAACCAACCCAAACATACAAACCGTAACCCGAGTCCAAATCCACACATCCTTCCTGTACCTAGACCGATCCCATAACTACAAAAGCCTGCAAACTTAGAACGTAAGTTTCAGCCTTAAGCCATAAGACTTGTAATGTAAGTATTCAAGCCAAGATTTAGTTGGCACATACCTCGAGCAAAAAGTGTACTAGCTAGCACACAAACTAGTAACTCAAGCAAACTACTCAAGCTGTATATCCTTTCCTGAAACAAAATGTATGGGCAATGAGTAACAATTACTCAATAGGGTTTCACAAACGACCATATAAGGTCTATTTAGTTAAGTCCAATGACTTAACCTCCACAAGCTTACTTATCCTGCAAGAAAGACATGAAAACATGGAAAACACAAAAAAAATATACCAATACATATAATCATCAATATACAGATTAGCATGCACAAAGAATCACTCAAGCACACAATGGACACACACACACACCACAAAGACCATTTGGCCAAGTACCATAACACGTGCCATTGTGCACTTTTGCACACAAAACTCCACCATAAACTCCACTTCCTCTAGAGCTCCGAAATGTCTAGCAAAATGGCCACATTCACTAGCATTTCTAGCACATGTCCATAGTCAATTAGCTAATTAACAACCATAACCGAATCATTCTCAATAGCCCATCAAGTAACTAAGGTCATTTGGCAAATTTAACCATCACTTAGCTGCCATAATTACTTGTTCATGAAAAAGTACCAAGAAAACAAGTAAAAGTGAGAACCCTACCTCACAATCAAGTTTGAGCTCTCGGTTGCTCGAGTAACTAAGGCCGAAGCTCAATATATATTGCCTAACACAATAAGCCTCCAATTAGCTTTCATAATCACTTGTCCATGGAAAATTACCAATAAAACAAGTGATTGTGGGCATTACCTCCTTAATCCAAGCTTGATTTCTCTTTCAAGCTTCAATTTTCTCAATAGGACGACAAGAGCTCCAATTTTCCTCCCTCATGCCTTGAAGCTCCTTCATTTTTCTCGGCTAACTAGCCTAAACACGCACAACCCGAAACTCTCATCTCTTCTCTTTTCTTCTGTTTCTCTTCTTTCTCGTTTCTCTTCTCCTTTTTTTTTCGGCCAACTACGCTATTCGCACCAGGGGAAACGCTGAAGCTCTGTTTCGTGTTTTGTTTGATTTCGTTTTCAGCCAACCCCAGCAAATAACGAAGGCTAGGCGTATAAATGGCTCCTGGCGCATTAATGGGCACAAGACAAACGATTTTCATTTGTTCAACGCATTAATGAGGAATGGCAGACGTTTTCGTTCAACAAGCAGCAAAAAGCAAAGGATTTCTGGCGCATTAAATGAAATTGTACACCTATTCAACATTTTGGCTCAATGTCAACATTGGTCCCTAAATACTCTAAATATGACACTTTTCCCCCTTAGTTTCCATGTGCACACTTTAGCCATTAAAATGTAGGATTATTTCGGCTCTATTATTAACTCATGGCTCAAATTGCCAAGCTTTCATTAATATAGCCCAAAGTGGTAATTAACCCATGACCAAATTAATTTGGAAGAAGCCGCAATTCTTGACCGGCGAATTTGTTTTTGTCAACCAAAATTGGTCTAATTCCACCTTTGTCCATGTACTTATTTGCATGGTACATTTTCACCCTTCAAGTTCCCATAATTTCATTTACATCCTCATCCTTACTTTCAATCAAGTCCCTCATGTTTTAAATTGGTGTTTCTTTTTATTCTTGGCCTAAGCCAAGCACTAAGGAAGTGAGCCTAACATTAAGAAATAACAGAAGAGGTATTTGGTGGGGAGAAAGTGTACAGTGACTCCTAAAACTTAATAAACTTTTCTATTTGTGTCCTAAAACTTAGTGATTTTCTAATTCAGTCCTAATTATTTGACGATTGCTTGATGTTGCCCTCCAAGATCAAGGATGATGGCACTAGCTGTTTCTTCCCGTGCAAGACCTATGAAAAGCATTTTGCCAATTCCAAGTGATCAAAGAGCACCACACCAGCCACAAGAAGCTGAGGCTGAGTGATGGAGATGGACATCCTGCTTTGCTGGAAAAAACAAAAAGCCTAAGCTGCATAAGTGCTCCATCTTTGGGATGGAGTTCCCCACAAATAAGCACTTGGCGGTCACATGATGTGGCATAATGGGGCAATAGCAGTGGTAGTAAAGGTGGAAGTGAGTGAACATTTGGTGAAAAAAGATGACTTGTTGGTCTTTGAGAGATCCCATAGCCACAGGCTTTTAAACCTGGATTTGAGTTTACATTTAGGGCCACTTTCAATTGATTGTTTTATGTAAATATGTGTATTTCCTTTTCTGTTCTTTAATTCATTATGTAAAGACCTTATTCATTAATTTATAATTATGGTTATTGAGTTGCTTGTTGTTGAAAATGTGTTCAAGCGACTTCTCCTTCTTGGTTGAAAGTTGTCCAAAGTGATATTATTTTTTAAACAGCATTTCAAAATTTTATTAAAATAGCCAGCAAGATGTTAGGAAATGCAAAGTAGCAGGACACAATAAGAATGTCTAAATACCTATACATAAAAGCATAATATGGGAGAACACCCCCACTTTAGGACCAATTTTGACAAGCTAGATAGTCAAAAAATGGCATACCATTAAAAGCAGCCGTATTTGAAATCCACAGATGAGAGAAAGTTTGGATTTCAAAAATGGCAACTTCAATCTTGAACTCTTTTCCATTGAAGATCACATTATTCCTACCTTTCCAATAATCCATAAAGCCACCATCACAACCACATTCCAAGCATTATCAGTGCCATTGGATTTGATGACAGCCAACCTCTGTAATAGCAAATCATTGATTGAAGCACCAATGACTAATGAGCAGCTCCATCATCTCAAAATTCTAGTCTAGACCTGCCAAGAGATTCTGTAGAATAGTATCAAATGATGCATAGATTCCACATGAATGCCACAAAAAAAAAAAACAAGTAGTTTGACAAAAGATGCCTCTGTTAACTAGATATATTCTTGTCTGTAGTCTTCCTTGAATAGTTTTCCAACCATACACACATACATGCATGCATGCACACATACTACACACACACACACAAATATATATATATATATATATATATGGTAATGTAATGGTCTCTTGTTCCATTGGCTTAAGCTTTTAGTAATATGTAAGGCCATTATCATATATGATACATCACTTGATGGATCTCCCTAGTTCAAAACTCCCCAACAAGTGGTATCCAAGCTTATGGTTTGGTCCTAGTATAGTGGAGTGTATGGTTAAATGTTTGGCATGGTGGAGTGTGACAACTCTCCTATTCAATAACTGGTTTTGACCTGGTAAGAATGTTTTATTTAAGTATTTTTACTTAAATGTCTTAAGTTAGTATCTTATTAAGCAAGAAAGGTAAGCTAAGTAAAGCAAAGATTATTTCTTAAGAGTGATTTGGCACCTAAGAGCTATAGCGGTAAAATGGTAATTTTGACCCAAGTGAGTAGCATAACCATAATTTTGATGAAATTAGGGTCATGTAAGGATTGTTAACTAATTAAGTTAAGGTCATAAGTTATTCTAGCCAATAGAGCCACTATTTGAAGGAAAAGTGCAAAAATTGCACTAAGTGTTCAAATGAGTCATTTAAGTATTAAGCGGCTTATGCATCCAAGAGGCTAAGCGTAGGAGGCATAAAAATACTATTTGGGACCAAGGAGGAATGTTTCTGAGTGTGTGTCTAGTGGCCAAATTGAAGAAAAGAGAACTTGAGGGCCGAGAGACAAAAACACAAAAAGTAAGCTTTAGTGGAGTTGGTAGGATATTTCTTGCAAAATATGGTCACTATTCTATTACTTTCTTTCCCAATTTCATGGCTCTTCCTCTCTAGAAGATTGCCTACTACAAACCTCCCAAACCTCACAAATTTCTAGCAAAATTGAAGGTTCTAAGGAAAAATCAAAAAGCCTTTAACTCATTCTTGGTGCATTTGCTTCATTTTAGCTCTTTGTTGCTTGTTTTGGGTATAAACCCCAAGATAAGCTTCTTGGTTTGGATTGATCTAGTTTTAAGCTGATTGAGTAGCAAAAAATGATCTTGATTTAAAGTTCTTGGTGCCATATCACATTGGTTTTAGGTTTGGAACTCAGGAGAGCTAAGTTGAGGTCAAGTGTGTTTGTGGTGCTTTTGTATTGTTCTTGCTTTGTACCTGAATTTGAGATAAGATTTAAAGTTAATTTAGCTCAAATAATGCATAGAAATGTAATATTACATGTAGGAATGAAGTATAAACAAGACCCATTTGAATTGGCTTTAGGGATTGAAAATTGAACAAGTATTGTGTGAGATAGCATAAGTGCATGAAATGTTGTCAGACAATTGGAGACACATCACCAACCTTGAAAACATGTTACTAGCAAGCTCCCAAGAAACCCAATGACTGATGCCCTAGCAATACGTCACCAATGCCCAAGCCCCTCAAGCTTAGGGCACCTTAAAAATGTCTCAATCTCTATTAATATCCCTATGTTATTTTTAGATGTTCCGCAGCTTTATCTGGGTCTAAAACTCATTCTTGAGTTGAGAATTATGCATTATTTAAGTGGTAGCTAAGTGGTGTGGTTAAGGTAGGGCTAAGTATAATGCCTAATGGGGTAAAGTGCTCAAGTTGTTAAAGGGGCACCAAGAGGATTAAGGTGGGTTTTAGAGTCTTTGTTGGCCCAAGTGAGATATCTTAGAATTTTGGGAAATGGAGAGGAAAACTAAGAAGATCCCAACCAAACCTTGTGATTTGGTAAGTAGGCCACTAAGGGGCCCTAAGCAAGTTGGACTACATAAAATAGCTACCTTGCACAATAAGTTAAAGAAAATACGGATAAGATTTGAGAGGAGGTGACAACTTACTTTAGGACCCGTAAGTGGGACTTAAGAAAATTAAAGGATTTAGGATATGAGGGCCAGTGTCTTAAGAAACTTCGCCGTTTGAGCTCATAGTAAGAACAAGGCACCTAAGATGCAAAAAATCCCAAGAATTATGTATGTTACATATCATACATTCATGATTTGCATATTTATTATGTTATTTGTTTGTATTGGTTGTTGGTTGGTTGTTTGGTTATTTTTATGGCGTATTTTCATGCTTGCTATTTTGTTTGTAGGTACCCCAAAGGACCCTTACTGAGTACATTCATGTACTTACTCCTTTAAGTATGTTTTGTAGGTTTAAATGTTAGGCCTAACAACTAAGTGGATAATTGTGGCTGAGTTTTCCTTTTCTTCTGGTACTTATTTACTTGAATCCTTGAGATTCTAAGGTCACTTGAGATTTAAGCTTTGTACTAAAGAAGTGTTATCCCTTTACAATTTAAAGGCTAAGTGATGCACAAAGAAAAGTGAAGGCTTGCACTTGGAGCTTAATAGCTCAAAGGTGGGGCTCAAGTGATGGATCTTGGTTATGATTTTGTCTTGTATATATGGTACCTTATGTACTAAGATATTATCTTTATTAGGATAAATTGTTGTGTTAAACCATTGAGTTACTTTTGGGTGTCTACTAGTGTTAAAGAGTGTGCACAAACTATTACTTAAAGTTGAAGTAACTAGTGTTTCATTGTCTTGGCATTTCTAAATATTTTTTAAATAGAATGATCAAGCTTTGGTTTCTTAAATGGTTTACTTATTTGTTTTACATCACCAAGACAAATGCATGTATATCTTCTTGCAGGGTGGGTTACGAAACTAGTTACACGTAAATTATTTTAATTTACCTATGAATAATAATTAGCCAATAATAACTAAGTGGGATCACTGTCCCAAAGGGCCTACAAGTTAAGTAACTTGGGCCACTAGGACCCGGCTTCGTGACATAGAGCATTTGTATTGGAATGATGATCTAAAATTTGAAGATTGTTCCTGGTGTATGATACCTAAGGAATTCTCCTAGGTGTAGCAATTTATTTATTTGTATTGGAATAAATTCTTGTGTATTTGCAGTGTGGTGGAGCCTTAGGGAATCGTCCCATGGATGTTTAGTAGTGGTTGTGGCTTAACACCAATAGCTTAGTGTGTGATGTGATGCAGTAGCAGCATGATACCGACAACTTAGTACAACTTTGAAGATTGAAAATTTTATTCATGTGAGTTGATGTTTGTGATGTTAGTATTTGAAATTATGTTTGTGTTGTTCATAGCCATTTTATGTTCTTTTTTGTGTTTGTGTTTTAGCGATGTTCATGTAGTTCATGTCTATGATTGTGATCATGTTCTTAGTGTTCATGTTCATAGTGAAGAATTTGAATCAAGGTTGAGATTGTTGGGTTTGTTGGCTCAAATTCAATATGCTTAAGGATTTTGATTTTGTTTAGGATTTAGTTTTAGTTTCCTATTTATTTAGGTTTAGCTTTCCTATTTTGATGTGGTTTGGGTTTATGAGTGACTTATAAAAAAGGCTTATTATGTTAGGGTTTTCAATATTAAAAAAAAAAAAGTCAATGGGTGAAGTGGCATATATGAAGGCAATATATTATGGTTTTGAGTAGTGTGTAAAAGATCCATATGCCAACATGAACACTAAGGGCATACTTTTATTATAATCTTTATATTTTATCTAAGTCAATTTCTCTCATCTAAGAGTCGAACCATGTTAAATTTGTATGTGCATCTTTGATCATATTTGATTTTTATTGTGCATGATAAATGATTGGGAAATATTTACACAATAAGTGATATCAGAGTTAATGGTTCAATCAGGAATGGTGCTCGTGTGCTGGAGTTTGATACTTATTTAATGATATAGAGTGTTAAGTGAAAAGTGTATGCTTGTAGTTGGCCATGCTCCAGATGCGCTTAGGCTTTTCTTTAATGGGGAATGTCTTGACCATGTGTAGTGCAAAATGGAGATTATTGAGAATGTGCACAAGAGGCTTATCCCATGTGGTTGAAAGTTGTTCAAAGTGAGATACATATATACGGTAGTGGTCTCTTGTCTCATTGGCTTAAGCTTTTGGGAATATTTATGATGCCATTATCAGATGTGGCATCTCGCTTATTATATCTCCCTAGTTCTAATCTCCCCAACACTTGTAATCTTGGATATTTTTTCATTTAATCATTTGTTATTGAGTTAATCCTTCATTAAAGTTCTTCCATGAATTGTTAGATTTTTTTTTCTTTAAGACATATTCCTTATTGTTTTCTTACATCTGAAATTTAGAACACTATGAAGACATTTACCATAATAATATATGTTCAAGGTCATACAATTTGTAAAAAGCTGAATAACAAAATTCAAAATATATGAAGGAGTTTTCACAAATTCATATTATCCATTCACTACAAGAGAAATTGGCAATAGTGATGAACATTTGTGATGATTATTTTCACCACAAAAAAGAATCAAGCTAAAATCATCTCAAAAGAAAATGTTGACTAGTCAAAAGCATGAATTGTGATGATTATGATATTAAATCGTCGCAAGTAGGCCAATTTTGCTAAAATTGTAATCATCGCAAATAATTCATAACAACATCATAGCAAATGTTTTGGGTAGAAAAAAAGGTGGGAAATTTTGCTACGATTTTTATCATTGCAAATAACTCATAGGAAAATAGTAGCAAAGTTTGCTACAACTTTGCTATGATTTTATATTTGCGGCTATTTTTCCATGATTTTGTTATGATTCTTATCTATATATTTTTCAACACCCGACTCTCCCTCCCCAATTTTCTCCGTTTCACTCTTCAGCAACTTATTTCCTTCATTCTCATCTTTAGTTAGCCATCAAGCTTGGTAAAGTGTATCTATTTTTCCCTTTCCAAGTGATGTTGCAGTATTCATATTGAGTTTAGTGGTAAACACAGGTTAGGCTAAAGTTCTTTATGTGATGTTTAGATGTTTAACTTTATTTTTTTTATATTTGACATCCATACATTTAAATCATAGAGTCCCCGCCTGGGATTACATTAATGACAAACATCATTTGTGTTTCCGGATTTATATATTTGATACACAAATTGTATCGGGTCAACTTATCATTGATGTTTGTTATTAACCTAACCACAAATTGTCCAAGTTTAACAGTTCAAAGTTGTATAGCCTGCATCGCTATCCATATATGGTGTTAAATCTTGAATGGAGTGAATTTTCATTGTATTAGCCGAACGTTATTAATGTACTTGTTATATCAAAAAATGTTAATTATAAGAACTAAAAGGAGATGCTGCCAAAATTTATACAGAATGCTATAGAAATGCTACAATAGAATGCGATATTTGGTGATACAACTTTGTGCGGGCTAGGGCCATCACCCTGTAAAGAGTAGGTAACATGCATACATAAAATTTATATGTAAAACTTTATCATGATGCTGTAATTTAAATATGCACATTTGTTCTAAGTTTTAAGGCATGTGCGTTATGAATATTGCAAGGATTCAGGATGGATGTAGGGAGATGCCTTTGGATGTACCAAAGAGTAGATGGGTCCAGTTGTATAAATCCTATATTTATGAAAAGTGTTAATGAATTTATTTAATTTTCTTATAGTGGAACAAAGTTAGAAATGATCAAATGCCCGTGTAGAAAATTTGAAAGTAGATATTTTGGAATAAAACATAAAATTAGATAGCATTTGTATCGAAATAGATTTACGTCGAACTATTATGTATGGGATTTTCATAGAGAACCATATGTTTGGATAATACGTAATACAAATTTTGATTATACCAATGCTGCATCATCTAGTAAAATTTTGATTAATGAAGAAGATGTTGAAGAGAATAATAATGATGTTGGAAGTGGTAATGATAACAACATTTTTTATGTTAGCAGACTAAGATGAGGGTTGCCTAATCCGAATGCACAACATTTTTACAATATGTTAGATGATGAAAATGCACTGTTATGGGACGGATGCACTAAACATACAAGGTTATTCGCAATGACCCAACTATTGAGCTATAAAAGTGACTATAATATGTCTTATCATTGCTTTAATCAATTGCTTACATTAACTAAAAAGATGTTGAAAAGGCATGTCTATTATGGACCATTAATGATTCCCCTGCACTTAGTAACTTGTTAGGATGGAGTACATACGGTAAGCTAGCTTGTCCATATTACATGAATAGACTTGACACATTCCAATTGAAAATGTCTAGGAAACCATGTTGATTTAATTGTCTTATACTATTTTTACCACATAATCATGCATTTTGATTAAACATTATGTCATTCACCCTAGTGAAAAAAGAGTTAGTGTCGTCAATATGTATAAGTCTAAACTGGAAATCTATGAGATGTTACATAGTTATCAATTTCATCCATTTGGAAAGGAATATGACAAAGACTGGGTTCCAGTCTTTGGAGATTGGCACAATTGGCTAACGCAATCAATTTTCTAGAGTTACCGTACTAGAAGCATTTGCTCATCTACCATAATTTAGACGTAATGCATGTTAAGAAAATTTGTTTGAAAAATATCTTTAACACTATTGTGGATGTTACTGGGAAGACGAAGGATAACTCAAATTTCAGGCTTGACCTAAAGCTAGTGAAGAAGATGTGTCCTAAACCACATTAGCAAAGGTGGGACAAATGACTGTTAAACCAAAAGCTTCATATACTTTTCAAAGGGATCATGTCAAATAAGTTTGTATGTGGCTAAAAAAAATTAAGATGCCAGATAGGTATGCTTTAAACTTAGGTCAAACAGTGAACCTAAGTGATTGTAAATTTTACAATTTCAAGAGTCATGACTATCATGTGTACTTACAGAGGCTGCTCTCAATCGCATTACGTGGTTACTTGAGTAGTCCAATGTGGGAAACTATCTTAGAATTTTGTGCATTCTTTAGAACACTAGGCGCAAATGTTGTTAGGGTTCAAGATATAGATGTGTTAAAGCAAAATATAGTGGTCATTATATGTAAATTAGAAAAAAATTTCCCGCTAGCATTCTTTGACTCAATGGAACATCTCGTGATCCACCTTCCACATAAAGCTCAATTATGTTGACCCGTTCAATTTCAATAGATGTATCCATTTGAAAGGTGTTCATCATATCTTGTGCTTTAACTCAACTAAATATATGTGTGTGACTAACAACCTATGTGCTTTTTTATTTCAAACTAATGCAGTCTCTCAAGCAAAAGGCATGAAAAAAAATAGCCATTGAAGGATCAATTATTGAAGTATACTTGACTGAAGAGATGTCCACATTTTGCAGCCACTACTTTGAGGACAATATTCCAACGAAACTGAATAGGATGCCTCAGAACTGTGATACTGAGCAACAACCTAATGATGGTAAGACTGAAAATTTGTCGATTTTTAATTCTCGATGTCATAACATTCTAATGCATGGCCAGGAATGGTATTTGGACTCAAGGGAAAGACACCAAGTGCATATTTATACCCTTCTTAATTGCCTAGAAACGTAACCAGCTATCATGTGAGTGATCAATGTTTTTTTTTTGTTTCTTCTCTTCTCATTATTACTTAATTTTCACATGTATCTGTCCAAGCACTTTGATAACATGATGAAGTAGATCTTCCCTAACTATAGCAAAAGTCAGATTCAAGCTTCTCGGGATAAACAATTTCCCATATCTTTTTAAGCATATATGAGTCATACTAATGTGCCATAATGACTTACATGTATTACTTGTTCTACTAATGTGAGTGGTTGACTTACATTGTTCTACAGACACATCATTTCTACGATGCATCAGACTCCAACTTTTTCATTTGTCTCATGGTCTTATGCACATCGCAACTTTATATAAAGTGTGTGTAGTTAATGGATGTCCTTTCCACACTGCAATCGAGATAAATAATGAAAAATTATGGCATCTACGTAAAGGGTGAGATGTGGGGTTCAAGTGGTTACAATTTTTATGGTCTGATTGACGAGATCATTCGTGTTGAGTTCTATCGCAACAATGGGAGAACATCATGATGTTCAAGTGCACTTGATTCTGTAAAGGCTCCCCAAGTACGCCCCCTCTGGTCAAATACCAAGGTAAGTGAATCTCAAGTTATTTTCCTCAAATAAGTTTTATTACACAAGAAAAGCAAGCTAAGTAAGGTTTAGTTGAGTTGCAAAGTATAATTGGCACCTAAGGGGTAAAAAGGGCAAAATGATAATTTTGGCCTAATTCAATGGCATGACCATAATTTTAGTGGAATTAGGTTCATGCAAGTGTTTTGTGATAAATAAGTTAAGACCATAAGTGTTTCTAGTCATTTGAACCAAAAGTGGAAGTTAATGGTTAAAATGTGCTAAGTGAGAAATTGAGCCATTACGTCTTAAGAGGTAAAATATAGCTTAAAAAAGCTAAGGGGCTAAGTGTATAAGCATGAAAAACAATTCTTAGGACTAAAAGGTACGTATCATTTACTTTGTTGCCCTGCCTTACTGCCTTGCTAAATGCTAATTCTTAATTTCCTAAAGAAAATCTAAAGGTAAAGTGAGACAGAGATGTAAGAGTGAGACAGAGAAAAAGAGATAAACAAACTCAAACCCAAAGTACGATCAAGTGGACTGGGAGGGTGGCATGACTACGAGCCAGTTATGTTATAACTCCATCATGGCTCTATTCTGACTAGGAGTGACTTTATCCCAGATAAGATAATTTATTTTATATATGCGAATCATAAATTAGTATATATACATACTAATACATATGAATATTTTATTAAAATCATTTATTTTACAATTTCACAGAGTTTTTCACGAAAATAGCTATATCATCTTTTCCTACTAATGGTAATTGAAATGTTTTTATTGTTTTTCTCTCTTTATGTAAAGATGCATATTTTTTTATTTTTTTTCCTACCTCATTCATATATGGTATTATTGACATTTTTCTATTTGGTTGTGGATGATGTTTTCGGTCATAATTGTGTTGGCATTGAGAAAGCAGCCTTTAACGATCTATGGTGATGGAAAACATACAATGACTTTCATCTGTGTGTAAGCATTTAGAATGATAAATTTGACTAAATTTATTATTTGAGATTTTTATTTTTTATATGTGTTGGTTTACAAATTGGATTGTATTTTAATCTTTGTTGTTGCAATTGGGTTCACATTATGTAATTGTATTAATTTATTTGGATTTAGTATAATGAATTTTTTATATGAAAAATAGCTATCAAACCACAACCAAACCGAATTTATACGGTGCGATTTTTTTCAAATTTATATACAAAGTCTTGCAGTTATGGTTTCCCAAAATATGGAACTAGTTACCATATGATGTTGTTACAAATATGTACAAAAACCACACCATAAACATTGCTAGGTTTGAATATGTAATCACCTCTAATTCCTTGCAAATGTAAGAAAACAGTCAATTACAATGCTTGTTTGACGTATGGTATTAATTATGATTATATTTCCAAACCTACTCTTTTGGATGATGAGCTTTTTTTGAACTCAAAAATTAAAATTTATGTAATTTATATTATTCTTTTCATTTTTATCCCGAGAGCTAAAATGAAAAAATTTCTTTTAAGTTTTGTGTAATGAAAGTTTAAATAAGGATTGTAAAAAAAATGTATTCTTTTTGAATTTTTTTGCATAAAGAATTTAAATGAAAATAGTAAAGTAAACTAGACATTAAATTTTTTTTTTAAAAAAATCATCCTTTTTAAGATAACCTGAAAAAGAATGCTTATCTTTTTTTGAGAGAGAAAGTATCTCATAATTCTTTTGATATCCTATGTAATTTGAATAAGGTAGTGTTGGAACACGATGGCTAGAACACTTGTGTTATTTGCCTTGAGAAAAGGAGACGATTTCCGTAGTTTCTTTTTTCTTTTTGGTTAATAGAGCATAATACAAACGAAAGAGAGAGAGTTCAAATACAAACAACACAGCTAAAGCACCATCTAAGGTGGATCCGAAATCCTAAGTGAAGGGCCCAACACAAAAGGGTAGGAAGTTTCCAGCTGGTCCTCCAACAATGCAGTACAAATAAAGTTTGGACAATAAAAAAAAATACAAGTTCCCTAAACATCAAGGTTAGAACCTTGTTTAGCAAGTAAGTCCACAACGACGTTTCCTTCTTTAAACGTATGTTGGGATTGAATCCCTTGGATCGACTCCTTAAGACATCTACAATCCAAAATAAGGGGCATTAGGAAGATAGGAGTGCAGTGAGATGAATTCAGTAATTGAATGGAAACTACTGAATCTATCTCAATGATAAGTAGAACTAGATTGCATTCTGTGGCAATCTTCAACGCTTCTCTAAGGACCCAAAGTTCAGCGGCCAAACTATTAGCATTGTCAATATTTCTGGCAAAAGCCAGTATAAAATCCATAATTTCAGAAATTCATGCATGTTGACAATTAGCAAGATGGGATTATTGTTTTCATAAATTTGTTTGAAAATCATTGACAAAATTATCGAGTACTATTGAATATTTATACTATCATCATTTTAGGAAATGTAATTATTAATCAACTAATGATGACGTAGGATAAGTGTCGGTTTTTTAAATAATAAGAGGGAAACCCATGAGTGGTAGTTCTCTAACGATCTTTTCGTGTCATTTTTTGGATCTAGTAGTTAATGCTTTTGAGGGTATACTTTATTTCAACTAATTATATTATATTCTAAAGAAGAAATAGTATTTACTGTTCATCAATAGTAGTTTTCCACTGTACATTTTTTTTTCCTTCCAACTTATGGTCAAACCCCTCTTTTAGTCCCTAAATATTTCACGTCTGACATAATGCTCCCCCACTTTCATTTGTTGTCGCCAACTAGAAAGTAGAGTGTTTGCTGACACCTAATTAATAACAGTGACATGAATGTAACATCATAAAAACTGGGGAATATTACTAGCCATGATAAACATTACAGAGACCCAAGAGTATTTTATCCCCTTTTTTTGACACACCCCTCCACCGTTTCAAATTTGTTTTACTCTTTTGCAGAATGGTCAAATTTCTCCTTTAGTCCCTAAGCTTCTACTCTTTTCCATGTTAGTTCGTATCTTCCATCCATTTTTTATTTTGATCCCCAAATTTAATAAATATTTAGCTAGATTATTTCTATTTATTCTTTTGGTCCCCAAAATTTTTATTGTTTTTATGTACTATATTATAAAGCAAGACATTGGTTATCATAATTTATTTATTTTTTTGTTAAGCCATTTTTTTTACATTCATATTAAGCTTTTAATACCTAATATTTTTCCCTTTCCAGTCTTTGTTTAAATTTTTTTTTGCTTTTCTTTAATTTTTTTTTTCACAATAAAACTTTAATCATTATAATTTGCCTACTTCTAGCCATGGTTTTGATTGATTTGGCTTTAATTAATTTTTTCTTTTTTTATCTTTACTAAGTTAATGGTTAAGTTGTAATTTATTAACATAAATTAAGTACAATTTTGTGTTTCAATCATATTATTTTGTTATTCAAGATTGGATTTTACAGTATGAATTGTTCTCTATGGTTTAATAAAATAATTTGGTTCATAATTGCTAAAATTAAAAGTAAATTTTCCAAAATAAATTTCTCATTGATTTTAAAAATTAGAATTTAAGTTGATAAAAGAGGAAAATTTTTAGTGAACTATTTTTAATGAAAAAATTATACGTTATTTCAAAATACATATGATGTTATGTTTCTATTTACCTAATTTCAGTTATTGTTCAAGTTAGTTTGACTTTAATTAATTTTTTCATATTTTTTAATTATTTATTATTAAAAAATTTTTTTACTAAATATATTGTAAAAAAAACCCACTACATCATGCAAGCCAACATACCTCATTTATTACTATATGTATGGCTTTAAAAAATAATTTTTCAATAAATTTCTTAAAACTATATTACAAAATATAAAATCCAATATATAAGGGATCTAGAGTGGTGTGGCTCAATATAAGCCGCTTTTAAAATAAGCTTTTTGTCTACTGACTTTCAAGTGGGGCGACTCCATCCATCCCAAAATAGAAATGAAATGTATTTCTTTTTTGGCTATCTAAAAAAGATTGAAGCATTTCTTTTTATAAAAGGTTTTTAATTTGCATTACTATCTTTATTTAAACTCCCACTACACAAAAATATGAAATTTTTTCTTTTTAAAATTTTCATTTAAACTTTCAATACACAAAACTCAAAGGAACTTTTTCTTTACACAAAACTTAAAGCAATTATTTATTTTTCTAATCATTATTTAAATTTTTATTACATAAAATTGAAAAAGAAATCTTTTTTAATTTTAGTTTCATGGGAAAATTGAAAAAATATTATAAATTATATATACTTTAATCTCTATATACAAAAAAACATCATTCTTTATAGGACGAAGTGATTACTAATTTATTTACACCTATCTCACTCACTGGTTACAATAATTTGAACCCTTACCTGCTATGTGGTATAGTTGTTATTGATAGCCGAGGTGCCCATCACTGGCTGAGCTCCCAGGTCTGACGGAGTACCGACTTCGCCAAAGGTAAACTGCCAGCCGAGGTCGGAATGATGAACGATCCCCCTGGCCTAAGGTAGGGAATTCGCTTCCTTGGGAAATGGTAAGACCAACCTCGGTAGAGAGATCAGAGCCCCTTCGGAAATGAGGGTATCCCTCGGAGGACCCATCCTCGGGGAATACATTACCCGAGGCGTCAGAGTAACCTCGAAAAGTACGAACAAAGCATTTAAGGAGCCTCTGACACCTCCCCGTAAAAGTCGTCCCCAAAGTACATTCTGACACGCTATCACTGGAGCACGCCATCAGAGGGATGTCTCGATATGACACTCTCGGAATGCCTAGGCTGTCAGCCATGCGACCTTTGCTGAGATGAATGTCCCTTCGTTCGCGGAAAAGCAGGGATCACATCCCACCGGACACGTGTCGTGATCTGGAGCGACTACAAGAGGAAAACGTCTTCTGTACGCCTCCTTTATAAAATACCTAGGAAGCGTCCTAACGGGGTAAGGGCAAGGGAGAGAAGAAGAAGAGTTCTCTTTGAATACAAAAAAAAGCACGTAATCCGATTATCTGAAAATACTGACTTGGGCGTCGGAGGCTCCTCCCCGGAAATACACACCGGGGACCTCCTGACCTGTGTTTTCTGGAGTATTTCAGGTACATTTCACTGGTGAATCTCCTCCAAAAGTGCTCTCCTCCATCAGAAGTCTTCCCTACCCGTACAATGACACGTGACGAAGCCGCCGCAGGCCACCATTTGGCGCCGTCTGTGGGAAATCTATCCCATGTCGCCGTCGTGGAGACTCGGCGCTCGAAGGAGAAAAGGATTTCAAGATCCCCCCTCGCACCTGAGACTCAACAGGCGACCACTCTGCCTGTGGCAGAAACTTCTATGATGGAGGACGATCGTCCCGTGACGGTAACGATGAGCTTCCTGCGGGATTTCCAGCGTTCTATCATTGCCGAAATCACTCAGCAACTTGACCAGAGGTTGCCCCAACCTCCACCCACTCAAAGAGCCTCACCCCCGGCCATTCGTCGGGAAAGAAGCTCGCGATCTACTCACCGGAGTTCAGGGAGTGGAGACTCCCTTGACACATATTCAACAGATGGTGAACCCGTTGAGGCGTGCCCCGCCAGAGGGGAAGCCCCAAAAGAGACCAGGGCCTCCTGTCAACGGGGCACATCCCCTTACCAGAGGTCCCCTTCTCCTCCTCGCCAGAGTCGTTCTCCAAGGCGGAGAAGAAATTTGCCACTACCAGCAAGCACACGACGGCAGGAAGGAACCAGCACTGCCGCCCTTATGGAAAGGATCCTGGGAAGGCTGGAAAAGGTCGAGAAACAGATCTCCCGAAAACCAGTCTGGTCCCGGTTATCCGACTCCTACACCGGAAAGGAGTCGCCTTTCGTATGCGAGGTAGTAAAGGCGCCTATGCCTAGTGATTTAAAGGTTCCTCACCTGGAAACGTATGACGGAAGAAGTGACCCCCAGGCGCACCTGACAAAATATAAGCGAAGTATGGTGCTCTATGGCGCGGACGACGCCACGCTCTGTAAATGCTTTAAGGTGACACTCTCAGGACCAGCAACAGCTTGGTATGGCTCTTTGCCCCAGGAAAGTTTGTTGAGCTTCCAAGAACTATCTACTGCTTTCACCCAACAGTTTATTGGTAGTAGGCCAACTTCCAAAATGCCAGTGCAAATGTTTGACATAGCTCAGAAAGGAGGGGAGACCATCCGCGACTATGTTGAAAGATTCAATAGAGAAGCACTGAGCGTACCAGACTTTCGGCCGGAAATTCGCATCCTGGTAATGGTCAGAGGACTGCGGAGGGACTCCCAGTTGTTCTACGAGTTCTCCAAAGATCCTCCAGAAACTCTTGGGGAATTTTACAGAAGAGCCGAGCAACACATGACGGCCGAAGAACTCAGAATGGGAGGACCTAAGGGCGAGCACCCTCGCACCGAAGGGATTGGCCATCAGCCGCGCCAGCAGAACGAGGGAGAGCGGCTCCGCAGGCAAAAAAGAAAGAGGCCCGCAGCATTCACTCCCTTAAACACCACAAGAGCTAGCATTCTAATGGCGCTAGAAAGGCAGGGGACTACAGTCCCAAGGCCAAAGGCCATGACCCCGGAGAATAAAAGGAATATGAAAAAATTCTGTCAATTTCACCGGGATCATGGCCATGACACTGAAGCCTGTTACCAGTTGAAGAAGTACATCGAGTCCCTGATCAAACAGGGTCAACTTCGGCGATACTTGCGGATGCCCTCTCCAAAAGGGCGAAAAGAAGAACAGAGGAGAGCAGACGATGAAGAGTATGACTCAGACAGACGGCGGGACCGAAGTCCCCGGAAAAGTCTGCCACCCTCGGCAGGGATTATCCAAACCATCACTACTGGGATACCCTCGGCCGAGAGAAAAAGAAAGATGAGAGAAGTCTCCATCTTGAAGTACGGGAACTCCCCGCGAAGGCTTAACCGTAGGGATGGGACTGTAATAAAGTTCCCCCACGACGACCCCCTCCTTGTGATGGCAAGGATAGGGAACTGGGACGTCAAGAGAGTGCTCCTCAACGACGGCTTGAATATGGACGTCATTTTTTCTCATCTGTTGGGTAAATTAGACATCTCAAAAAGTGATCTTAGCCCTTCCCCCACCTTCGGCGTCGGGCCGTCTGAACTCCCAGTCCTTGCGTACATTGACCTGCCTGTGATGCTGAAAGGGGTCTCACCCAAGAGCAAAGAAGAGCTAATCGCCTCCGGCAGAACAAGATTTATAGTCATTGATGTGCCGTCAGCATATAATGCCATTCTGGGAAGACAGACTCAAGGCAATTTTCACATTCGGCCAGACGTAAGGTACCTGACGGTCACCTTCGCCACCGAAGACGAAGATGCTGAAATTTTCATAAACCAGGCCGAGGTTAGGAAAGTCTTCACAAAGGCCAGGCAAAGCCTGACCAAGATCCAGGTGCAAACTTCGGCAGAATGAAAAAAGGTCTTGATGGATGAAAAGGCATTGGCAGAAGAAACGGAAAGCCTCGAGAAAATAGAAACAGAAGATATAAAATTGATCCCCAGCCGACACACCTGAATTGGGAAGAAACTGGCCGAAAGGGACAAAAAGAGGCTTGTATCCTTTTTGTGCATGAACAAAGATCTATTTGCTTATTCGCCAAAGGATATGCCTGGGGTTGACCCCAGCATAATCCAGCACAATCTTAAAGTACAACCACACGTCAGACCAGTGCGACAAAAAAAACGGAGTCTATCAGCTCACAAAAAGTCCTTCATCAAAGTCGAAGTTAGTCGCCTCACTGAGGCCGGGGTAATAAGGGAAGTAAAATACCCTGAATGGCTCAGCAATGTGGTTATAGCTACAAAAGAGGGTAGTGAAAAGCTCCAAATGTGCATCGACTTCCGAAACTTAAACGACGCCTGTCCAAAAGACTCCTACCCATTACCAGCCATAGATCAGCTGGTAGACGCAACTGCCGAGTACAGACTGTTTAGCTTCCTTGACGCCTTTAGCGAGTATCATCAGATCCGGATGAACCCCGAGGATGAGGAAAAAATGGCATTCATCACAGAGATAGGTACTTACTGCTATGTCAGAATGCCCTTCGGGCTCAAAAACGCAGGAGCCACTTACCAAAGACTGATGAACAGGGTATTCGACGCGCAAATCGGTAGGAACATGGAAGTATACGTCGACGATATGATAGTCAAGAGCAAAGTACCCAAAAATCATATCACCGATTTAACCGAAACCTTCCAACGACTTCGAGAATTCGGCATTCGCCTTAATCCCGAAAAGTGTGTGTTCGGGGTAAACGCAGGAAAATTTCTCGGGTTTATGGTATCAGAAAAAGGAATAGACGCTAACCCTGAGAAAGTGAAAGCCCTGCTGAATTTCTGGACACCTAAGTCTATCAAAGACATTCAGAGGCTTACCGGGAGGATCACCTCCCTAAGTAGATTCATCTCCAGATACGGTGACCGATGTCTCCCGTTTTTCAAAGTACTCACCAAAGTCTCCAAAGAAGGTGGTACCTCCGGAATCCAGGAACATCCATGGGATACAGAATGCCAGGAAGCCTGGGGAGAGCTCAAAAGCTATCTAACTCACCTCCCAACACTTCGGCAACCTCAGGAGGGGGAACCTCTCATTCTTTATCTCGCAGTCACTGAAAAGACGGTGAGTTCCGTCCTAGTGAAAGAAGAGGGTGGGAAACAATGGTCGGTGTATTACATAAGCAAGTCCCTGCATGGCGCCGAGACAAGGTACCCGTTGCTCCAAAAAGCTATCTACGCGTTAGTGCTGGCGGGTAGGAGATTGCGACCCTACTTCCAAGGACACGCCATCACCGTATGAAGTAATTTGCCCCTGCGAGATGTGATGAAAAAAGTGGAGCATTCGGGAAGACTCTCAAAATGGTGCATTGAGCTCGGTGAATATGACATTACATACGAGCCTAGAAGGGCAATAAAGGCTCAGGCACTTGCAGACTTCATTGCCGAGATCCCCGAGATTGAAAAGACCGAAGCGCTTCCGGGAGGAAAAACAGAGACTGATCCAGAATGGAAACTCTTCGTCGATGGAGCGTCAAGCGCAGAACATCAAGGAGCTGGAATAGTCCTTCAGGGTCCCGAAGGCATGGAAGCCTCTAAAACAGTCAAATTCGATTTTAATGTTACCAATAACATTGCTGAATATGAAGCCCTTATAGCCGGACTGAAAATGGCCAGAAAAGTAGGTGTGAAGAACCTTGTGGCCCACAATGATTCACAGTTAATAGTCCGACAGACAAAGGGAGAATATGCAGCAAAGGACCTAATTTTGGCCAAGTATCACAACCTCGTTCAGAAACTCATTGAGGATTTCGACTCGGTGCACATAAAGAGCGTGCCCCGAAGGGATAATACCCAAGCGGATGCCTTGGCCAAGGCTAAGGAACCCACTGAAGTGCTAAAACACCCCAGCACAGAGTTAATGTGCCTAGAAACCTCGAAGAAGGGATGGCAAAGCTCCCTCAAGAGATATTTGGCAACTTCAGAGCTTCCCAAGGATCCTAAAGAAGCCGCAAAGATACGAAAGCGTGCAGGAAGGTACTTCCTCATTGGGAAAGAACTGTACAGGCAAGGGTACGCTAGCCCTTTACAAAGATGTATAGGCGAGGATGACGTCAAAGTAATACTTGAAGAAGTACACAAAGAAGTGTGTGGCTCCCATATAAGAACGGACGCCCTCGCAAGAGTGATATTTTACCAAGGTTACTTTTGGTCTACCCTAAGGAAGGACGCAAGGCAATTCGTTCGAAGATGCGACAAATGCCAAAGGTACGCCAATATCCAAAAGCTACCTTCGGAGAAAATAAGTGCAACAGACTATCCCTGCCCTTCGCCGTCTGGGGCATTGACCTCATTGGACCTCTCCCAAACGCCCCCGGCGGAGTAAAATTTTGCATCGTCGTAGTGGACTATTTCACTAAGTGGATAGAGGCAGAACGGCTAACATCAATCTCGGCGAAAGACGCTCAAAAATTCGTATGGAAAAACATTATCTGCCGATTTGTCATTCCGAGGGTAATAGTGGCTGATAACGGGACTCAATTCACGGATAAGGGGTTCCAGGAATTCATGGAGGACCTGGGCGTCAAGATACATTTTGCCCCAGTGGCTCACCCTCAGAGCAATGGGCAAGTCGAGGTATCTAACAAAACAATAAAAGATGGCCTGAAGAAAAGGCTAAAAGAGCCAAAAGGGAAATGGCCAGGAGAGCTCCCAAGCGTGCTGTGGAGCCACCGAACAACTCCCCGAAGAGCCACGGGAGAGACTCCTTTCTCGCTCGTATACGGGACGGAGGCCATTATCCCCATTGAAGTCATGCAGCCCTCGGTAAGAGTACAGGTGTTCGATGAAGGAGGAAATGATCTTGGACTAAGAGCAAAATTGGACCTCCTCGAAGAACACCGCGAGATGGCCGAGTTAAGGAGAAGGGCCTTCCAGCAACGAATAGCACGCACCGCCAATTTACATGTAAGAGAAAAAGGGATCAAAAAGGGAGACCTCGTTCTCCGAAAAGCCGAGTTCGAACAGCGAAGGCCATCAGAAGGGGTACTTCGGCCAAATTGGAGTGGACCCTATTTGGTTCTCGACGAAGTCCGCCCAGGGGTCTTTAAGTTGGGTAATATTGAGGGAGTGGAGTTGAAGAATACTTGGCATTCAGACTCTCTGAAAAAATTATATACTTAGATAATTTTTTCTTCAAAGAAAGTCGGTAAGCTACTCCTCCCCGAAGTCGTCACTAAATTACATGACGAATTTGCCCCCTTTATCGGAAGAGTACGCCTTAATGGTCCTGCCTCACAAAGTTCCGTACTAAGCTTAAAAACCCGTCCGAACACGAAAGAAGTTCAAAAACGTTCCTTCCGAAAGATAAGTTGCTGGTGTTCGTCAAAAGTGCACGCTTAGAATCGTACCAACTGCTGATAAGGCATATTCAGAAGAAAGAATGGAGAATGAAGAAAAAATCCTTCATTAAAAAATCCTAAGAAACAAAAAATTTTTAGAACGAAGAAGAAAAGCCTATGACTGAGCAAGGGTATCAGACGTTTCGTCAAACATTATCATCTCCAGAGGGCTCAGTTAAACACACAGGCCGAGCCGAAGGAAGATTGAGGAACTCGACTTTGGACCAGGAAGATCTTGGCTCTTGGGGAAAGTCCAAAGCAGACAAATGCGAAATGTCAAGCCCAGGGTGCCGAGCGAGGACCTGATGACGAGCGAAGCAAAAACCATCTTGGTAAGACGTCTTCGACATTTGCTCGCTACGGTTCTTCTCGGCGCCAAGAGCCGCCAGCTCAGCTTTTAGCGTGACAATCTTCTCCTCCAGCCTCTTCTTCTTCCTGCTCTTCGTCTTCTCCTTCTTCAGGGACGTAATTTCAGCTTGGAGATCGGCATTCAAAGCGAGTGATTTCGCAAGGTTCTCGCCGTCTTGAACGGTCTGCTTCCGAAGGGCCTCATTCTCTAAAGAAAGAGTTACGCACTTCGAGCCGAGGTCTTCAACCTTGGCTGAGAAGTCGGTAAGCAGCTCCTGCCTGCTGGACACAACCTCGGCCCGAAGACTCCCAAGATCTTCTTTCGCGATTTTGTTTAACTCGCCATACTTTAGGGCATATTGGGCGAGAGACTCTTTCGTCTTCCGCAGGGAATCTTCGGACCAAGAGCGGGTCTCCATTTGTTTCGCTGACCAGGCGTGGAAGTACCCGCTATATGCCAAAAGCTGCGGAAAACAGAGGCACCAAATAAGCATCGGAAGGCAGTGATGGCTTGAATCAATTTTCTAAAAAATAAGAAAAGAAAGGACCACCTAAGCAGCATGCTCGGTCATCCTCGCCGCGAGAATCTCTTTGCTGGGACATTCGGTTGTAAGGGACTGAAAAGTGGCATTAGTCAGCACCCCCGATGCCATTTGCGGAGCCATCAGCTGGCTATCCTCAAAGAACAAATCCATGTCCTCTGTGAATGACCAGAAGGGCTCCCGTGGCACCTTGCCCCGAGGAATCCGTCGGTCCCGAAGAGCCCTCCGACGGGCATGAGCTTCCACCCAGGAAGCAGTAGGGGCGTTCTCTGCAATGTCACGCCGAAGTTCCATCAAGACATCATCCCTTAGCCATTCATCCAAAAAATCGTAGATACGAAAAATACTAAGGTTGGTAGCGGAATGGCTAAGGAAAAAACCTGGTGGAACTTCGGGGACGCGCTCCTCAGAACCGACCTCCCGAACATCCTCCTTGACATTCTTTCCCTTCCTCCTCCTGCCCTCTTCAAACTCCTGGGCAGATGTTCGCTCTGCTGGGATCTCGGTAGCAGAGGCAGGACTTAGCGTCTCCCCGAGGATGTCAGGTTCCGAAGAAGGGTTCTCGGCGGTCGGAAGCTGAGCAGAAGACTAGTCTTCTACCTCAATTATGTTCTCGGGGGAAGGAAGAGTGGTAGCCTTGGCCTTCTTGGACTTGGAAGGGCCGGCAGTCGACTTCTTCCTCTTACCAGAAGTCTTCCTGCGTACTTGCTCTCCCCGCTTAGCCTGACTGTCATAGAGTGATTTATAAAACTCAGCAGACTGATCGCCCATCTCTGCAAAAAGGTAAAATATCAGTGTAAGTCCAAAAGGAAAACAGATAGCAAACCCTGGAAGGTGACTTACTCTCGAAAAAAAACTGATAAGAAATTTGACGCCGAATGAGCATGACTATCCAGGCCTTCTTCCCCGGAAGGACAGGCACGGGCATGCCGGGGTCACTCTTGTGGGTAGTTATCACTCCCAGTTCCCGAAGAACTTCCTCTGACATAAGATCCCACTCAATGGGAAAATGGTAGGGTGAACCTAACGGAGTCCCGGAGTCCCAGTCCGCCACCAACCGAATACGCTTGTCGAAGTTATCAAAATCGGCAAGCAATACCGGAGTAAGGAGCTTCCAGGGATCGATGACGTCGACCTCCAAAGTCCCCGAGGCCCATCTAATAGGCACATGTCTCCAAGACTCGGGGACCCGAAAAAAGAAAAACTTCTTCTGCCACCCTCGCCAACTATCCTTATTGTCAAAGGTAAACATAAACTTCTTACTCTCGGACCCTCGGGGAAGGAGGTAGTAAAAACCACCCTTCAGGACCGGGTGAAGTTTGTAGTATTGCATGAAAAAGAGGAAGTGAGGGTTTCTGCCGAACACCGCGCACATGCAAAGGAAAGCATTAAAGTAAGAGTAAGAATTTGGGGGGAGTTGGTTCACAGCAATGTCGTGGAATTTGCAGAATTCGCATATCACGCGATGAGGGGGATACCGAAGACCGGCTTTCAGCTGATCGGTAAATGGTAACCTCCCCCGAAGAAGCTGCGTAATCATAAGATCCCGGGAGAGGTAACCTCGATGTGATATAAGAAGGGAGGTAGTACTTGGCCACCCACTTTTTCATCTTTTCCAAAGTAGTGGAACAAGGATAAGCCTCAAGCGAGGCAAGGTTTGCAGAAAGAGGGCGCACAGTCATCAATGGAGTCGGACTCAATGGAGTTGGATTTGACATTTTTCAAAAAATAAGAAAAAAAGAGATGACTTTGGGAGAAATAGAGGAACAACGACAAACCACAAAAAGGGAACACCCACCAAAGACTTTGCTAAAACCCGGGCTGTGAAACACCGCTGCAAGGAGTCGCCGGAGGTCACTCTACCGCAAGAACCGCCGCCGGAAAGAGAAAAAGGGCAAGAAAAGGCTCTAAAACAGACGATGGTTAAAACAAAAAATGAGACAAAATGGGATGGAAGGTGCTTATATAGACCGAAGAAGGATAAGTGAAACGTCGTCATAATCATCCTTTAAAGATGTAACGGCCTAATTATTACTCCTTGAAAGCGAAGAGGTGCGGTTGACGTAAACAACATAATTGTTTGGCCATCCAACAGCTTCCACGTGTCACACAGCGCGAAGAACCAGGGCACGTCCCTCTAATATCGCGAAAACCCAGGCACGGTTACCCATGACTGACACGTCTGGCCAAAGGATACGATGATTCACAGACTCATGGCAGAAAAAGCAAAAAAGAAAAAGTAATATGCATTCCGAGGACACCAAGAAAACTGGAGGAGGGTACCTCGGCTCCGAGGAAACGCCTTCTGAAGCAAGGCAACTTTCCAAGAAAAGTTCCAGCCACCAGGTCGGCAAAGAGACCTCCTCGAACACACAGCCGAAGCCCCCGCTCCGGCTCTCCAGGAGGGGGCATGTGATAGCCGAGGTGCCCATCACTGGCTGAGCTCCCAGGTCTGACGGAGTACTGACTTCGCCAAAGGTAAACTACGAGCCGAGGTCGGAAGGATGAACGATCCCCCTGGCCTAATGTAGGGAATTCGCTTCCTTGGGAAATGGTAAGACCAACCTCGGTAGAGAGATCAGAGCCCCTTCGGAAACGGGGGTATCCCTCGGAGGACCCATCCTCGGGGAATACATTACCCGAGGCGTCAAAGTAACCTCGGAAAGTACGAACAAAGCATTTAAGGAGCCTCTGACACCTCCCATAAAAGTCATCCCCCAAGTACATTCTGACACGCTATCACTGGAGCACGCCATCAGAGGGATGTCTCGATATAACACTCTCGGAATGCCTAGGCTATCAGCCAGGCGACCTTTGCTGAGATAAACGTCCCTTCGCTCGCGGAAAAGCAGGGATCACATCCCACTGGACACATGTCGTGATCCGGAGCGACCACAAGAGGAAAACGTCTTCTGTACGCCTCCTTTATAAAATACCCAGGAAGCGTCCTAGCGGGGTAAGGGCAAGGGAGAGAAGAAGAAGAGTTCTCTTTGAATACAAAAAAGAGCACGTAATCCGATTATCTGAAAATACTGACTTGGGCGTCGGAGGCTCCTCCCCGGAAATACACACCGGGGACCTCCTGACCTGTGTTTTCTGGAGTATTTCAGGTACATTTCACTGGGGAATCTCCTCCAAAAGTGCTCTCCTCCATCAGAAGTCTTCCCTACCCGTACAATGACACGTGACGAAGCCGCCGCAGGCCACCAGTTATATTGATAATAAATTAATATCCCCATTTATGTACGTTGTTACATACTTTATTTTCGATATCTAATGGTTTAGTTACCATTTTTCCGATAGGATGGTCTCCAATATCAATAAAGGTTTGTTGGGTACGGTAGAGGAGTAATATATATAATATTCGCTTCTTAATTAATAACTAGATCTTTGAGTTCGTTCTAATTTATTAAATGGGAGGATGATTTTAATAACATTTTGTAGAAGCTTCTGCAAGCTTGTGTACATCATTAATTTGATTAATATTTGACAAAAAAATATAATATACATCATTTAACATAAATGATAAACGAACAGCTAAAAGTTATATGTTAATCTTATAATCTGTATTACATTTCTATAAGCTGTATTATTATATATTTGTGACTTTGTCTAATTTAAGACTTTTATTATGATAAGTATTTTAAATGATAGGGACTCACAAGCTAATTTTATTAACAAAAAGGAGTAGAAGAAAACCCTATAAAAAGTTCCAACATTGTAATGTCAAATCTGAGATTAGGTTTACTTGGAGGACTTCTACATTGACCCCCACATGAAGTTTCGGATCAGTTAATTTGATGGATCAATTGGAGTTACTTGGGCTTTACCCAAAATTTTTTGAGATTCTCCAATGCTCACAACTTTATATGCAATCTATTAATAAATTTTATCGGGGTCACCGCCCCGCCACCCTTGTCCCCATCTCTCAGAAAGTTCCTCCAATCTTAGCTTAATTAGCTGGATCGGATTGATTTTAGTCAAATTTGGTCATCCATCCTAATTTTTTATGTTATTTCTTTAAATAATTTACTTTATTAATGGAGTTTTTTCTTCACTTTTGTCAGATTCAGTTTTCTTCTCCTTGATGGATGAGGCGGTAGAATTGCAGACTGAAGATGAGGCAACTAAGAGTTCCACTCAATAGGGTCAGTTAATTTGTTCTCTCATAATTGATCTGAAGTTAGCATTTGTTAGGTCAAACATTATGCTAGGTTTGTGTCTCTTAATTTGAGGGTTTTTTCTATCAATTTATAGGTTTAAATACAAGGTATATTTGTGTATTCTCTACAGTTTTTCTGTATAATACGGCATCGTATTGATGCTATGAACGACATGAGTTGAGCTCATTGTATCTGTGGAGTTCGGCGTTTGTATTTTATTGGTAGACATTGTATAGTTTACAGTTCATAGAAAAAAACTTTCATAAAACAAATTATCAAGGTCACCTAGCATATTTTTATATTTTAAAGAAGTTTATGTCCTTCAATTTGTACTATTAAAGTCTTTTACCCCACATAACGCATTCTTATCTTGCCTTTTTCTATTAAATTTATCCTTAAACTGGACAGTACAAATGATGTGGAAAAAATTATAACTTAATATTAATTGTCTACTTAAGTTATTGGTCATGAACAATGTCATTTTTTTTTTTTGCTTTTTTCTAGTTAAATGGTCTGACCCCTCTTCTAGACCCTATAGATTTCCTTTATTCCACTTTGGTACCTAAGCTATGTCATTTGACGATCAGGCCTTAAAAGACTAATTAGTGCGATTCACGAACTAGGTAGCATTGAATTTAACCAAAGCCAAAACCAAACCAAACACAAATTATGTGGTTCGGGTCAATTTAGTTTCCCATTTTGTATTAGAATATGTTTTATAATGGCTAATGTGACGGCTCTCCTAGTCAATAGCTTGCTTTGACCAGGTAAGTACATTAATTTAGGAATAATTACAAAAACCCCAATTGGGTATAGCAAAACCTACACTTGTGTCATCCCTATTTCAAATACCAATGCGTACCCCTGTCAAGTTAATGCTGTTATTCACTATTACTACAAAAATGAGAAAAAGCTTAATTTTGCCTTCCTAACCTTCTTCCTTCAAAACTTAACCTCCCAACTATTAAAACCCATTTAAATCAAAACAATTATCTGCAAAACAAATCAAGCAACAAAATAAAATCTGGAAGAATAGACCACGATTATCGTCGACCCAGTTCCCAGGTCTGCCCAATCTCCATCATTGCACTTATCTCCACTGTCGCACCTATCTCCGCCCATCGTACCCATCTTTGTTGCACCCATATCCACCTCAAAAATGAATTGGCACCAATCAATGACTGTCAGTGCCAATCAAAGACCACTTCTCGCACTAATTTCTCTACCCTTTAAGCCCGCCACATGATCTCACACGTAAGCTTGCCGTACAATCTCTTCGTCGTCCACCCAATCTCATAGGCTACAGCCCTTAAAGCGGTGTCCGCAATTCAGCCATCCATTCATGATTCATCTATCCATGTCCACAATTCAACCGTCCACCGCCTGTCCGTCCTTGATTCATCCATCTATGCAAGCTTGAGGATGGCATTGAGGACAAGGGTGTTTGATGTGTGAATCTAGAAGGTCTGAGTGTTGGAGCATGAAATGTGGGAAGGAGTGCAAAGGGTTGTACATAATTCATCAAGATTCTTCTCTACCTTCTCTCTCAAGGTTTTGCTACACAAGTCATGGGAGGGCAGTAGATGGGCATAGAGAGTGGATATGGGCGGTAGATGGGCAAATAGAAAGGTAGCGAGGAAAAGGTCAGCAACCGCATAATTAAGGGCAAAGAAATGAGGTTTCAATGGTTAGGGGTCAAATTTTTTAAATGAGAAGGTTAGGAGGGCAAAGTCAGTAATTCCCCCCCCCCCCCCTGTTATTAACGATGAATGACGAAGTTAACTTGACATGGGGTAAGTGTAGGTTTTTTAAATAGCAGGGACATAATCGTAGGTTCCAAACCTCAAGGGGGTTTTGTAATTTTCCCTTTAATTTAAGTGTCTTTATTTAAATACTTCAATTTAGTGTATATTAAGCTAAGTAAAGTTGCATTAAGTTCCTAAGTGTGATTTTACACCTAAGGAGTAATAAGTGTGATGGCCTGTGACGGCTTCATCGTGTGTCATTGTACGGGTAGGGAAGACTTCTGATGGAGGAGAGCACATTGGGAGGAGATTCCCCAGTGGAGGGTACCTGATATACTCCAGAAAACGCAGGTCAGGAGGTCCCCGGTGTGTATTCCTGGGGAGGAGCCTCCGACGCCCAAGTTAGTACTTTCAGATAACTGGATTATGTGCTCGTTTGTGTATTCAAAGAGAACTTTTTATATATACCTTGTTGGGATGCTTTCTGGATGTTTATAAAGAAAGCATACAGAAGCCATTCTCCTCTTGTGGTCGTCCCAGATTACGACACGTGTCCGGTGGGATGCGATCCCTACTTTTTCAGGAATGAAGGGACACTTATCTCAGCAAAAGTCGCCTGGTTGGAAGCCTAGTCATTCCGAGAGTGTCGTGTCGAGGTGTCCCTCTGATGGCGTGCCCCAGTGATAGCGTGTCAGAATGTACTTGGGGGACGAATTTTTAGGGAGGTGTCAGATGCTCCTTAAATGCTTTGTTCGTACTCTCCGAGGTTACTCTAACATTTCGGGGAATATATTCCCCGAGGATGGTTCCTCCGAGGGGTACTTCTGTTTCCGAAGAGGGTCTGATCGCTCTGCCGAGGTTGGTCCTACCACTTCTTAAGGAAGCGAATTCCCTACCTTAGGCCAGGGGGATCGTTCATCCTTCTGACCTCGGCTGGCAGTTTCCCTCTGCCGAAGTCGGTACTCCGTCAAGTCTGGGAGCCCGGCCAGTGATGGGCACCTCGGCTATCACATGCCCCCTCCTGGAGAGCCGGAGCGGGGGCTTCGGCTATGTTTTCGAGAAGGTCCCTTTGCCGATCTGGCGGCTAAAACTTCTCTTGGAAAGTTGCCTTACTTCAGAAGACGTTTCCTCGGAGCTGAGGTACCCTCCTCTAGCTTTCTTGATGTCCTCGGAATGCACGTTACTTTTTTCTTTTTGCTTTTTCTGCCGCGGGTTTGTGAATCATCGCATCCTTTGGCCAGGCGTGTCAGTCATGGGTGACCGTGCCTGGGTTTTCGCGATGTCAGAGGGGCGTGCCCTGGTTCCTCATGCCGTGTGACACGTGGACGCTGTTGGATGGCGAAACAGTTATGCTGGTTACGTCAACTGCACCTCTTCGCCTTCAAGGAGTAATAATGAGGCGGTTACATCTTCAAAGGATGATTATGACGACGTTTCACTTATCCTTCTTCGGCCTATATAATCACCTTCTGTCCCATTTTGCCTCACTCTTTTTTTTTAGCTCTCGTCTGTTCTAGAGCCTTTTCTTGCCCTTTTCCTTTTTCCAGCGGCGGTTCTAACGGCAGAGTAACCTCCAGCGATTCCTTGCAGCGGTGTTTCGCAGCAAAGTCTTTGGTGGGTGTTCCTTTTTGTGGTTTGTCGTTGTTCCTCTATTTCTCCTAAAGTCATCTCTCTTTTTCTTTTTGAAAAAAGTCAAATCCGACTCCATTAAATCCGAGTCCATTGATGACTGTGCACCTTCTTTCTGAAAACTTTGTTTCTCTTGAGGCTTACCTCTGTTCCACTACTTTGGAAAAGATGACAAAGTGGGTGGCCAAGTACTACCTCCCTTTTTTCATCACACCGAGGTTACCTTTGGTGGGATCTTATGCTTATGTAGCTGCTTCTTCGGGGGAGGTTACCGCCTACCGAGCTCAGCTAAAAGCCGGTCTTCGGTATCCCCCTCATCGCATGATATGCGAGTTCTGCAAATTCCACAGTATTGCCGTGAACCAACTCCCCCCAAATTCTTACTCTTACTTTAATGCTTTCCTCTGCATGTGCTGGGTGTTCCGCATAAACCCCCACTTCCTCTTCTTCATGCAATACTACAAACTCCACCCGGTCCCGAAGAGTGGTTTTTACTACCTCCTTCCCCGAGGGTCCGGGAGTAAGAAGTTTATGTTTACCTTCGACAATAAGGATAATTGGCGAGGGTGGCAGAAGAAGTTTTTCTTTTTCTGGGTTCCCGAGTCTTGGAGCCATGTGCCTATTAGATGGGCTTCGGGGACTTTGAAGGTCGACGTCGTCGATCCCCGGAAGCTCCTCACTCCAGTATTGCTTGCCGATTTTGACAACTTTGACAAACATATTCGGTTAGTAGCGGACTGGGATTCCGGGGCTCCGTCACGTTCACCCTACCCTTTTCCCATTAAGTGGGATCTTATGTCAGAGGAAGTTCTTCGGGAACTGGGAGTGATAACTGCCCACAAGGGTGACCTCGGCATGCCCGTGCCTGTTCTTCTGGGCAACAAAGCCTCGATAGTCATGCTCCTTCGGTGTGAAATTTCTTGTTAGGCTTTTTCCGAGAGTAAGTCATCTTCCAGGGATTGGTATCTGCTTTACTTTTGGACTTACACTGATATTTTACCTTTTTGCAGAGATGGGCGATCAATCTACCGAGTTTTATAAATCACTCTTCGACAGTCAGGCTGAGCGGGGGGAGCAAGTACGCAGGAAGACTTCTAGTAAGAGGAAGAAGTCGACTGTCGGCCCTTCTAAGTCCAAGAAGGCTAAGGCTACCACTCCTCCTCCCCTCGAGAACGTAGTTGAGGTGGAAGATCAGTCCTCTGCTCAACTTTCGACCGCCGCGAACCCTCCTTCGGACCCTGCCCTCCTCGAGGAGACACTGAGTCCTGCCCCTGCTACCAAGATTCTAGCAGAGCGAAGGTCTGCTCAGGAGTTCGAAGAGGGCAGAAGGAGGAAAGGAAAGAATGTCCCTGAGGATGTTCGGGAGGTCGGTTCTGAAGAGTGCATCCCCGAAGTTCCACCAGGTTGGTTCCTCAGCCATTCCGCTACAAATCTCAGTATTTTTCGTATCTACGATTTTTTGGATGAATGGCTAAGGGATGATGTCTTGACGGAACTTCGGCGTGACCTTGCAGAGAACGCCCCTACTGCTTCCTGGGTAGAGACTCATGCCCGTCAGAGGGCTCTTCGGGACCGACGGATTCCGTAGGACAAGGTGCCACGGGAGCCCTTCTGGACGTTCACAGAGGACATGGATTTGTTCTCTGAGGATAGCCAGCTGATGGCTCCACAAATGGCGGCGGGGGTGCTGACTAACGCCACCTTTCAGTCCCTTAACACCGAATGTCCTAGCGAAGAGATCCTCACGGCGAGGATGACCGAGCACGCTGCTCAGGTGATCCTTTCTTTTCTTGTATCTTAGAAAATTGTTCTTCTAAGCTATCACTGCCTTCCGATACTTATTTGGTGCCTCTGTTTTCTACAGCTTTTGGCATATAGCGGGTATTTCCGCGCCTGGTCAGCAAAACAAACGGAGACCCTCTCTCGGTTCGAAGATTCTTTGCGCAAGACGAAGGAGTCTCTCGCCCAATATGCCCTAAAATATGGCGAGTTAAACAAAATCGCGAAAGAGGACCTTGGAAGTCTTCGGGCCGAGGTTGTGTCCAGCAGGCAGGAGCTTCTTACCGACTTCTCAGCCAAGGTTAAAGATCTTGGCTCAAAGTGCATGACTCTTTCTTTAGAGAATGAGGCCCTTCGGAAGGAGACCGCTCAAGATGGCGAGAATCTTGCGAAGGCACTCGCTTTGAATGCCGATCTCCAGGCTGAGATTGCGTCGCTGAAGAAGAAGGAGACGAAGAGCAGAAAGAAGAAGAAGTTGGAGGAGAGGATTGTCGTGCTAAAAGCTGAGCTGGCGGCTCTTAGCGCCGAGAAAGCTCGTACCGAGCAAATGTCGAAGACGTCTTACCAAGACGGCTTCTGCTTGGCTCGTTACCAGGTCCTCGCTCGGCACCCTGGGCTTGACCTCTCTTACTTAGCTGCTTTGGACTTTCCCAAGGAGCCCAGATCTTCATGGTCTAAAACCGAGTTTCTCAATCTTCCTCCAGCTAGGCCTGTGCCCCCGTCTGAGCCATCCGGAGAGAGTGCTGAAAAGACACCAGACACTCCAGCTTAGTCATAGGCTTCTTCTTCCTTTTTTGGTATTCTTTGTCTAGAATTTTGTAATGAAGAATTTTTTCCTCCATTCTCCGTTCTTTCTCCCGAATATGCCTTATCAGAAGCTGGTATGATTTTAAGTGTGCACTTTTGGCGAACACCTGCACCTTATCTTTCGGAAGGAACCTTTTTGGACTTCTTTCGTGTTCGGACGGGTTTTTAAGCTTAGTAAGGAATTTTGTAAGGAAGAATCATCAAGGCACACTCTTTTGGTAACGAGGGCATATTCGTCATGTATTTTACTGACGACTTCGGGGAGGAGTATCTTATAGGCTTTCTTCGAAAAAATGTCTAAGTATAGAATTTTTTCAGATAGTCTGAATGCCAAGTATTCTTCAACTCCACTCCCTCAATATTACCCAACTTAAAGACCCCTGGGCGAACTTTATCGAGGACCAAATAGGGTCCACTCCAATTTGCCCGAAGTACCCCTTCTAATGGCCTTCGTTGTTCGAACTCGGCCTTTCGGAGAACAAGGTCTCCCTTTTTTATCTCCTTTTTTCTTACATGTAAATTGGCAGTGCGTGCTATCCGCTGCTGGAAGGCCTTTCTCCTTAACTCGGCCATTTCGCGATGTTCTTCGAAGAGGTCCAATTTTGCTCTCAGTCCAAGATTATTTCCTCCTTCATTGAACACTTGTACTCTTACCGAGGGTTGCATGACTTCAATGGGAATAATGGCCTCAGTCCCGTATACGAGCGAGAAAGGAGTCTCTCCGGTGGCTCTTCGAAGAGTCGTTCGGTAACTCCATAGCACACTTGGGAGCTCTCCTGGCCATTTCCCTTTTGCCTCTTTTAGCCTTTTCTTCAGGCCATCTTTTATTGTTCTGTTAGATACCTCGACCTGCCTATTGCTCTGAGGGTGAGCCACTGGGGCAAAATGTATCTTGACGCCAAGGTCCTCCATGAATTCCTGGAACCCCTTGTCCGTGAACTGAGTCTCGTTATCGGCCACTATTACCTTCGGAATGCCAAATCAGCGTATAATGTTCTTCCATACGAATTTTTGAGCATCCTTCGCCGAGATTGATGCTAGCGGTTCTGCCTCTATCCACTTAGTGAAATAGTCCACTGCGACGATGCAAAATTTTACTCCGCCGAGGGCGTTTGGGAGGGCTCCGATGAGATCAATGCCCCATACGGCGAAGGGGCAGGGATAGTCTGTTGCATTTATTCTTTCCGAGGGTAGCTTTTGGATATTGGCGTGCCTTTGGCAGTTGTCACATCTTCGGATGAATTGCCTTGCATCCTTTCTTAGGGTAGGCCAAAAGTAACCTTGGCGGAGTATTACTCCTACGAGGGCGTCTGTTCCTATATGGGAGCCACACACTCCTTCATGTACTTCTTCAAGTATTACTTTGGCGTCATCCTCGCCTATACATCTTTGTAGAGGGCTTACGTACCCTTGTCTGTACAGCCCTTCCCCAATGAGGAAGTACCTTCTTGCACGCTTTCGTATCTTTGTGGCTTCTTTAGGATCCTTGGGAAGTTCCGAAGTTGCTAAATATCTCTTGAGGGAGCTTTTCCATCCCTCCCCCGAGGTCTTTATGCACATTAACTCCGTGCTGGGGTGTTTTAGTACTTCGGTGGGTTCCTTGGCTTTGGCCAAGGCATCTGCTTGGGTATTATCCCTTCGGGGCACGTTCTTTATGTGTACCGAGTCGAAATTCTCAATGAGTTTCTGAACGAGGTCGTGATAATTAGCCAAAATTGGGTCCTTTGCCGCGTATTCTCCCTTCGTCTGTTGGACTATTAACTGTGAATCACTGTGGGCCACAAGGTTCTTCACACCTACTTTTCAGGCCATTTTCAGTCCGGCTATGAGGCCTTCATATTCGGCAATGTTATTGGTAACATTAAAACCAAATTTGACTGCTTTAGAAGCTTCCATGCCTTCGGGACCCTGAAGGACTATTCCAGCTCCTTGATGCTCTGTGCCTGACGCTCTATCAACGAAGAGCTTCCATTCTGGATCAGTCTCTGTTTCACTTCCCGCGAGTGCTTCGGTCTTTTCAATCTCGGGAATCTCGGCAATGAAGTATGCAAGTGCCTGAGCCTTTATTGCCCTTCTAGGCTCGTAAGTAATGTCATATTCACCGAGCTCAATGCACCATTTTGACAGTCTTCCCGAATGCTCCACTTTTTTCATCACATCTCGCAGGGGCAAATTACTTCGTACGATGATGGCGTGTCCTTGGAAGTAGGGTCGCAATCTCCTTCCCACCAGTACTAACGTGTAGATAGCTTTTTGGAGCAACGGGTACCTCGTCTCGGCGCCATGTAGGGACTTGCTTACGTAATACACCGGCCATTGTTTCCCACCCTCTTCTTTCACTAAGACAGAACTTACCGTCTTTTCAGTGACTGCGAGGTAAAGAATGAAAGGTTCCCTCTCCCGAGGTTGTCGAAGTGTTGGGAGGCGAGTTAGATAACTTTTGAGCTCTCCCCAGGCTTTCTGGCATTTTGTATTCCATTGATATTCCTGGATTCCGGAGGTACCACCTTCCTTGGAGACTTTTGTGACTACTTTGAGAAACGGGTGACATCGGTCACCATACCTCGAGATCAATCTACTTAGGGAGATGATTCTCCCGGTAAGCCTCTGTATGTCTTTGATAGACGTAGGTGTCCGGAAATTCAGCAGGGCTTTCACTTTCTCAGGGTTAGCGTCTATTCCCCTTTCTGACACCATAAACCCAAGAAATTTTCCTGCGTTTACTCCGAACACACACTTTTCGGGATTAAGGCGAATGCCAAATTCTCGAAGTCGTTGGAAGGTTGCGGTTAAGTCGGTGATATGATTACTGGGCACTTTGCTCTTGACTATCATATCGTCGACGTACACTTCCATGTTCCTACCGATCTGTGCGTCAGATACCTTGTTCATCAGTCTTTGGTAGGTGGCTCCTGCGTTTTTTAGCCCGAAGGGCATTCTGACATAGCAGTAAGTACCTATCTCTATGATGAATGCCGTTTTTTCCTCATCCTCGGGGTTCATTCGGATCTGATGATACCTGCTAAAGGCGTCGAGGAAGCTAAGCAGTCCGTACTCGGCAGTTGCGTTTACCAACTGATCTATGGCCGGTAAGGGGTAGGAGTCTTTTGGACAGGCATCGTTTAAGTTTCGGAAGTCGATGCACATTCGGAGCTTTTCACTACCCTCTTTTGTGGCTATAACCACATTTCTGAGCCATTTGGGGTATTTTACTTCCCTTATTACCCCGGCCTCGATGAGGCGATTAACTTCGGCCTTGACGAAGGACTTTTTGTGAGCTGCTAAATTCCGTTTTTTCTGCCGAACTGGTCTGACGTGTAGTTGCACTCTAAGATTGTGGTGGATTATGTCGGGGTCAACCCCAGGCATATCCTTCGGCGAATAAACAAATAGATCCTTGTTCATGCTCAAAAAGGATACAAGCCTCTTTTTGTCCCCTTTGGCCAGTTTTTTCCCAATTCGGGTGTTTCGGCCGGGGATCAATTCTACATCTTCTGTTTCTGTTTTTTTTAGGCTTTCCGTTTCTTCTGCCGTTGCCTTCTCATCCATCAAGACCATTTTTCCTTCTGCCGACGTCTGTACTTGGATCTTGGCTGGGCTTTGCCTGGCCCTTGTGAAGACTTTTCTAACCTCGGCCTGATCTATGAAGATTTCAGCATCTCCTTCTTCAGTGGCAAAGGTGACCGTCAGGTACCTTACGTCTGGCCGAATGTGAAAATTGCCCTGAGTCTATCTTCCCAGAATGGCGTTATATGCTGACGATACATCAATGACTATAAATCTTGTCCTGCCGGAGGCGATTAACTCTTCTTTGCTCTTGGGTGAAATCCCTTTCAGCATCACAGGCAGGTCGATGTACCCAAGGACTGGAAGTTCAAATGGTCCGACGCCAAAGGTGGGGGAACTGACTGGGCTAAGATCACTTTTTGAGATGTCTAATTTACCCAGCAGATGAGAAAAAATGACGTCGGTGTTCGAGCCGTCGTCGAGGAGCACTCTCTTGATGTCCCAGTTCCCTATCCTTGCCATGACAAGGAGGGGGTCGTCACGAGGGAACTTTATTACAGACCCATCCCTACGGGTGAGCCTTCGCGGGGAGCTCCCATACTCCATGACGGAGACTTCTCTTATTTTTCCTTTCTCGGCCGAGGGTATCCCAGTAGTGATGGTTTGGATAATCCCTGCCGAGGATGGCAGACTTTTCCGGGCACTTCAGTCCCGCCGTCTATCTGAGTCATACTCTTCATCGTCTGCTCTCCTCTGCTCTTCCTTTCTCCCTTTTGGAGAGGGCATCCGCAGATATCGTCGAAGTTAACCCTGTTTGATCAGGGACTCGATGTACTTCTTCAACTGGTAACAGGCTTCAGTGTCATGGCCATGATCCTGGTGAAATTGACAGAATTTTTTCATATTCCTTTAATTCTCTGGGGCCATGGCCTTTGGCCTTGGGACTGTAGTCCCTTGCCTTTCTAGCGCCATCAGAATGCTAGCTCTTGTGGTGTTCAAGGGAGTGAATGCTGCGGGCCTCTTCCCTCTTTGCCTGTGGGGCCGCTCTCCCTCGTTCTGGTGGCACGGCTGATGGCTAGGTCCTTCGGCGCAAGGGTGTTCGCCCTTAGGTCCTCCCATTCTGAGTTCTTCGGCCGTCATGTGTTGTTCGGCTCTTCTGTAAAATTCCCCAAGAGTTTCTGGGGGGTCTTTGGAGAACTCGTAGAACAGCTGGGAGTCCCTCCGCAGTCCTCTGACCATTGCCAGGATGCGAATTTCCGGCCGAAAGTCTGGTACGCTTAGTGCTTCTCGATTGAATCTTTCAACATAATCGCGGATGGTCTCCCCTCATTTCTGAGCTATGTCAAACATTTGCACTGGCATTTTGGCAGTTGGCCTACTACCAATAAACTGTTGGGTGAAAGCAGTAGATAGTTCTTGGAAGCTCAACAAACTTCCCTGGGGCAAAGAGCTATACCACGCTGTTGCTGGTCCTGAGAGCGTCACCTCAAAGCATTTACAGAGTGTGGCATCGTCGGCGCCATGGAGCACCATACTTCGCTTATATTTTGTCAAGTGCGCTTGGGGGTCACTTCGCCCGTCATACGTTTCTAGGCGCGGAACCCTGAAATCACTGGGCATAGGCGCCTCTACTACCTCACGTACGAAAGGTGACTCCTCTCCAGTGTAGGAGTCGGACAACCGGGACCAGACTGGTTTTTGGGAGATCTGTTTCTTGACCATTTCCAGCCTTCACAGGATCCTTTCCATAAGGGCGGCAGTGTTGGCTCCTTCTTGTCGTCGCGTGTTCGCCGGTAGTGGTGAATTTCTCCTTCGCCTTGGGGAACGACTCCGGCAAGGGGAAGATGGGGACCTCTGGTAAAGGGACGCGCTTCGTTGACAGGAGGCCCTGGTTTCTTTTGGGGTTCCCCTTCTGGCGAACCGCACCTTAATGGGTTCACTTTCCGTTGAACATGCATCAAGGGAGTCCCCACTCCTTGAACTCCGGTGGGTAGATCTCGAGCTCCTTTCCCGACGAATGGTTGGGGTGAGGCCCTTTGAGTGGGTGGAGGTTGCGGCAACCTCTAATCAAGCTGCGGAGTGATTTCGGCAACGATAGAACGCTGGAAATCCCGTAGGAAACTCATCGTTACCGTTACAGGACGATCGTCCTCCATCATAGAAGTTTCTGCCACAGGCAGAGTGGTCGCCTGTTGAGTCTCAGGTGCAAGGGGGGATCTTGAGATCCCTTTGTCCTTCGAGCGCCGAGTCTCCACGACGGCGACCTGGGATAGACTTCCCACAGACGGCACCAATTGATGGCCTGCGGCGGCTTCATCGTGTGTCATTGTACGGGTAGGGAAGACTTCTGATGGAGGAGAGCACTTTGGGAGAAATTCCCCAGTGGAGGGTACCTGAAATACTCCAGAAAATGCAGGTCAGGAGGTCCCCGGTGTGTATTCCCGAGGAGGAGCCTCTGACGCCCAAGTCAGTACTTTCAGATAACTGGATTATGTGCTCTTTTGTGTATTCAAAGAGAACTTTTTATATATACCTTGCTGGGATGCTTTTTGGATGTTTATAAAGAAGGCGTACAGAAGCCATTCTCCTCTTGTGGTCGTCCCAGATTATGACACGTGTCCGGTGGGATGCGATCCCTGCTTTTCCGGGAATGAAGGGACACTTATCTCAGCAAAAGTCGCCTGGTTGGAAGCCTAGTCATTCCGAGAGTGTCGTGTCGAGATGTCCCTCTGATGGCGTGCCCCAGTGATAGCGTGTTAGAATGTACTTGGGGGACGACTTTTTAGGGAGGTGTCAGAGGCTCCTTAAATGCTTTGTTCGCACTCTCCGAGGTTACTCTAACGTTTCGGGGAATATATTCCCCGAGGATGGTTCCTCCTAGGCATACTTTTGTTTCCGAAGAGGGTCTGATCGCTCTACCGAGGTTGGTCCTACCACTTCCTAAGGAAGCGAATTCCCTACCTTAGGCCAGGGGGATCGTTCATCCTTCTGACCTCGGTTGGCAGTTTCCCTCTGCCAAAGTCGGTACTCCGTCAAGTCTGGGAGCCCGGCCAGTGATGGGCACCTCGGCTATCAAAGTGTAAAATGGTAATTTTGACCTGATTCATAAGTATAACTATCTATGAAATTAAGGTCATGTAAGTGTTTTTTACTAAATAAGTTTAGACTATAAGGTATTCTAGCTATTGGAACTAAAAGTGAAAGCTAAGAGGCTAAAAATGCACTAAGTGTTTAAATTGGGTATCTGTACTTTAAGTGACTTAGGTAACTTATGGATAAGGCTTGGGGGTAAGGAAAATTCTTTTTGGGACTAAGGGGGGACAATTTTAAAGGAAAAGAAGTGGCCAAAGTGAAACCAAGACAATTTGACGAGCCAAAGTGGAGAGGAAGCTAAGAAATTGTGAGTGGGAGTAGTTAAGATATATTTAGTAGTGAGGGTCCTATTCATCATTTCCATCACTTTCCATTTTTGTATCTCTCTCTCTTTTCCATTGCTTCCCACCTTCAATCCTCACAAATTACATAAAATTTCCTATAAATTTGGAGGTCCCAAGGCAACCATAACAAGCCCCTAGCTCATTTTTGTTAGTATTAGTGCATTTGTGGGTTTGGTTACTTGATTTAGTTCAAATCCTAAGGCAAGCCTTATTCTCTGTTATAAGTTGGTTCTATTACCACTCTAAGTATTTAAATACAGTGAACAATTTTAGTGGATTCAAGCCCCAGACAGTTCATGTCCTGTAGGCCAAGCAGAACATGTGCACTATGTTTACCCAAGTGGCCCTCTTGGACATTATGCAAAGATGTGTATATTGGTCCAACCATCACATACATATTCACATACAATTTCATATAGAAGTAATGATGACAATTAAATTCTTTATTCCTGGCCAATATGAAATTTGAGTAAAATCCCCAAGTGCATGTACAATCATATGCACTCATGATGCTATTGGTACGTATCTTTTTTTTTTTCAAACTCTCACACGATGTCCAACCCAAATTCTACCCATGTTCTCCGATGCCCTAAAGGTTTTAAACCCTTTAATACCCTTAAACCTTCATAGGGAAACAGGTTTAAGACATTAAATCCATCTAAGTTTACAATTATGGATCTCACACTTAACCGGGTACAAATGACCATAAGAACAGTACTTAGCAAAATTAGCCAACTTTTACAACCCATAACTCCAGCTATAGGGCACCAAATCCAGTGATTGAAAAACCAAGTTATTCCTCTTGAAGTTTTCTAAGTGTGGTCAAAATTTCATAGCTAAATTCTTTATGTTATAGAAAGTTATGGCTGCTGGAGTACGGGGTACCAAATTTTAGCCACTATTGACCATTATGCCCATACAAAATTTCATAATATTCATACACTTCCTTTCCAGGTGCAAAACCCACTTGGTAGTGTCCATATATGTCTTACACACATGGGAAAACCATTCCCCTAAATTTAGAGTCCTTCTAACGATCATTCATAAAATGCCATCAAAATAGCCCATAAATACCATATGGACTGCATTGTATACACACTTCAAACCACACTCCATTGATCCATATATCCTTCTCACACTACACATACAACATACCCAGATCATTTACATGCATTGATTCACCACATACATGAAAATAACTTAGTTAATACGTACACTAAGCTTCTTGGAGAACTTCAAAAGCACTAAGCACTCCAAAAACTTGAAAGGCCCAGCTGCTGCGTAAGACAGAAAGTACCATTACTAAAAATAGCTAATGTGCTCCAAAAATCATGAAAAGTTCCCGTTTACAACAAAACATATGGGAGTTAATATACCTGAAATTTCACAGAGAAATTCACACGATAGCTACTATTTTGAATGCTCTCTTTCAGGTGCTTCTGAAATGGACAGAAAATGGGGTAAGTCTCTTTGAAAAAACTTAGTAAGGGCTTATCATTAGAAACTTGAATTCCCAGAAACATACCTGAAATTCAAAGACATAAAGACATAAAAATAAAGCACATATACAAAAATATAGCCATCCAAATGCACAAACAAACAGAACACAATCAAATGCAATACTGGTAGCAATACATCATTAGGATTAGTCCATAAACAATCAAATAAACAATATATAATCACTATGGCAGCCCTCCTCAAGCTAATGCTTGGTCTTAGGAGGTTAATTGGTCCTAGTTGGTACTAACTTGGGCTCTAGAAACCCCTGTAAACACTGTCATCTTAGTGCATGAAAAACAGTAAGGCTGGAACCTTGTTCATGCACTCCCCCTTAACCCATACTTGGTTCCTTGAGCTTTTTGCTCTCTTCCAAGCATGGTCATAACTTCATGGATGCTTGATCATCATCTTAAGATAGTAAAAAACCATGAAACATGAAGATAAAACCCTTACCTAAGCCTTGAAGGCCGAAATTTTCAAGAAGTACACAATAAACCCAAAAACTAGGGTTTTTCTCTTTCTTGTTGCATCCGATTGCCTTCCTTTGTGATTTCTTGGGAGATTGAGCTATGATAGCTATGGAAGATTATGCAGGAGCTAAGGAAAAGGTTCTGCCTGGTGGGGGACAAAAATGGGCAGGAAATGGTAAGAAATCAAGATATTTTACTTGACTTGATTAGTTTAGCCTTAACCCTCACTTAAGTCACTATAAGTATATCTTAAGAAAAGACTTTTTGGCTAATCTTTAGCCCACCTTTTTGACCTTATAACCTGGAAATAAAAGGATGGGATAATGCTAAAAATGGCCACCTTTGACTCTTGTCAAAAATCATCCCATCCTTAAGTTATTTTTGTGAACAATTGTACACCTAGTTATCCTAGGTTCTTGAATAATGGCTTTTCTTTCCTTTATGCAATTCAGCCTCCAAAAATTGCTTCCATACAATTCAAATCCTTCCAAATCTCTCTTTTAGATTTGTACAATTGAGTACCCAAGTCTTGAAATCTTGTAATAAGACCCATAGATCACTTGTAAAACAAGCAATCCTTTAGGGCTTCCTTTAGTACCAAGTAACCATTGTAATCTTTTAGGGAGGTGTAGATTATTCACTTTACCCTTCACATTTCATTCACTATGGTGAAAATTATGCTATATAATGGTTTATAACCATTATGCCTTTATATTGTAATTTTCCCATTTGTTGAGGTGGTAACAGGTTCTAAGCTTGTTAAGTAGCTAGAAATGGTCTTAATTTTAAGCTCTTGGTGCTAAAACATGTTAATTTTAGGTTGGAAACTCAAAAGGAGTTAAAGGAGCTCAAGTGGTTCATCATTTCATCTGCTATGACCATCATTTATCCTTGTATATACATACAATAGCATATAGCCATATGAATGCAAATAATACAAGGGAAAACGTTATTCATGCTTTAGATTATCACTAGTTGTGCACTCATAAGCCTCTAGAGCCTTCTTAATGTGCATGCTCTTCTAGCTAGGTGCCAACAAAAAAATATTAGTTGTGTATATACTAAAGCTTTTAATTCAAACCCTAGACATATGTACTTGCTTCACAAGGTTCTCATGCTCTATAGGATGAAACAACACTAATACATTTTGCTTATAAATTTTCTATTTAAGAGGCTCATAACAGCGTAGCGTGGTAACAATTTATGCTCAGTTCATATTTCTCATGCATAGATCCATCACACTTTTATGTGCATATATACATTCATGATGCATTTAATTTCCATGCAAATACTTATGCATAGATCCATTAACACTTTTGCCATTTCCTTGCCCATATGAGCACAATCTCTGAGCGGTGGACGGACCATGCCCTTTAATGATTTTCCTCTTTTTATTTTTCCTTTTTCCTTCAAATGGCTCCAAATGGCCCACCTTTTAGCACACACAAAGATGGCAGTGCCACCTCGACCCAAGACGGCATGCAATCTCCACAGTTAGGGATGACAATTGAGTGGGTCAGGTCAGGTTTGGGTCAGGTTATTTGGGTTCGGGTTTAATTGGGTTAGTATAATTTCATGTCCATATTAGGTTTAGGTCAAGTTCAGGTTTATTTTGGGGTGGCAGATTTCGGGTTTGAGTTTGGCCGAGTTCATTTGTGTGGCGGAACAGGCCCCAGCGCCCTAAATTGCTAACACTGGTAGGCTCTTTAAGAACTATGATCTCACTTAGGTTATAGTTGGCTAGTTATTACTCATAAAGTATCTTAAATATTTACATGCAACTAGTTAGTTAGCCTATCCTGCATAGGAAATATGCATGCATTGTCCTAGCTATGCAATAACAATTAAATTAAAATATCATTGAAAACAATGTCGCGTCAGTTAACAAAACATAATTCAAACAAGCCAAGACATAAAAACTTTAGTTGCTTTAACTACAAGTAACAAATATGTGCATACATCTCAAACTTATATACACCCAAAAGTAACCCTAGTGTTATACACACCAATGGACACTAGTAGAGGCGATCTATGTATGAAATTACCATACATATAAAAGAAGCAACTCATATCTACTAAAATCCATCCTTAGCTTTTCACCTAAGCAAGCTAGTTTCAAGTGATGAGCCACACTTTCCTTATACTCATTTAGCCTCAAACTGTAAGGCAAATACTTTGGTCAATATTAGCTTATGCTATAAGTAACTTAGAAACTTGGAGTTTCCTACTTAGAGAATACCTTTGAACCAATAAAACTTAGCTTTAACAGCTACCTCTTACCAACTGTTAAGCCCGACTAGTTCACTTAATACCTGCACAACACTTAAGGGGTAAGTACTCTAAAGTACTCAGTAAGGGATTTAGTACCTGCAGGGAAAAACAATGCAAGAATACAAATATATGCATATATAAAATTCAAATAAAACAAGCAAGCAACCGGCATAATCAGAAACAAGAAAAGAACAACAAATAATGCAAATGATCGATGGATGGACGGATGGATTGATGGATGAAATATGCGCATGCACATGCACCTCGAACTTCTTTACACCCGTAGATGCTAGACTTACCATAAGCTCTTACAGTTGGGGTACTTGGATACTGGTCCTCGTATCCTATGCTAGCACTTAACTAACCCCATGAAGTCCTCTTACGGCCACCTTAGAGTAAGTCATCACTTACTCAAACCTTGCCCACCTTGACGGGCTACTTAGGGTAAGTCACCATTTACTCCCTCTTTACCCATCTCTTCCCTTAACTTATTGTGCAGGGTGGCTGCCTTATGTGGTTCAACTTACCAAGCTCTTTGAGCTTAACTCAGGGCTCCTTAGTGGCTTCCTTACCAAACCATAAAGTTTGGTTAGGATCCTCTTAGGTTTCCTTTTGATTGCCCAAAGGTCTAAGACCTCCCACTTAGGCCAACAAAGAGTCTGAAACCCGCCTTAATCCCCTTAGTGCTCACTTGGCAACTTGAGCACTTTAACCTCTTAGCCACCATTACTTACCCTTTCTTAACCACACCACTTAGCTACCACCTAAATAAAACATAATTCCCAACTTAGGAATGAGTTCTAGACCTAATTGAGGCTACGGAATATCTTAAATTAGCGTAGGGATGATAACCGAGAGTTTGAGACATCCTTAGGATGCCCAGAGCTTGAGCTTGAGGGACAAATGCCTTGGCGGCGCCATTGGCGACGCATTGCCAAAGGCATCAATGCTCTGGAATCCTAACGTCTAACGGTGACGCGTCTCAAGTTCGCGTCGCCAATGCGTTTACAGCATTGCGCGACAACGTGCGAACTTGCACGAAACCTGCTCAAACTTTCTCATCCCAAGTCCGATTCAATGGGTCTTGTTTCTACTTCATTCCCACACATAACACTACATTTCTATGCATTATTTGAGCTTAATTAACTTAAATCCTTTACCTCAAATCATCTTGAAAGCAAGAAATAAGCAATGAGCACAATCAAGCTCCAACGAGTTCCTTTGAGTTCTAAGCTTGAAATCAACCAAATTGGACATCAAGAGCACGAAGTTAAGACCATTTCTAACCATTTAACAAGTTTAGAACTAACCCACAAGGATCAAAGTCGTTTACCTTTGGGTTTGAACCAAAAACTTGCAAGAACAACTCTGAATGCACCAATTCCACTAAAAACGAGCTAATGGCTTGTTTGGATGACTTTAGGACCTTCAATTTCCATGGAAACTTGAGTGATTTGGGAGGTTTAGAGGTAGAGAGCTGTGGAGGAAGGAGAGCTACGAAAAGGGTGGATGGGGGAGATGATGAATAGTTCTATCTCCTCCATTTATAACCAATTTATCCAAACTCTCTTCCACTTGTCACCTTGGCCCTCAAACTTAATTTTGAACCACTTAGGCCACTTAAACATTCCCCACTCCATCACTCCTTGGTCCCAAAGAAAGGTTTTTCTTAGCCAAACACTTTGTCCTTAAGTCACTTAAGCCATTATAAAACATAATAGCTTAATTTCTCACTTAGTGCATTTTTCACCCTTAACTTTTGCTTTTGGTTCAAATGGCTATAAACACTTATGGTCTTAAATCAACTAGCTTAAAACAATTGCATGAAACTAATTTTACCAAAATTATGGTCAAGCCACTGACTTGGGCTAAAATTACCATTTTTCCTTTTTTGCCCCTTATGTGGCAATTACTCCTTGGAACTCAATTTAACCTTACTTAGCTTACTTTTACTTGCTTAATAAAACTTATCCGAGGGAAATAACTTGGGATTTACTTACCTCAACATTTAATGTAGAGGAAATACTAGGAGAGCCTTTACAATTTAGGTTCGAATTCAATACAAGTTGGATCACTTTTAGTCTTGAGTAATTTCAGATTTGGTTATTCAAGTTTTAGGCCAAACTCTGGTTGATCAATCGGGTTTATTTGGGTTACTAGACTCTGGTGTATAAGCTGAAATCACTTAATCAATTTAGTTTTTTCCCAAAATTTGTTGAAATTTAAATTAAATAATTTTTTTTTGTGCAATTAATAGTATGTTCAATTAAAAATTCATAAAAATGTTCTTAATTATGTTCCAACAAATTTGTTACAATATCCAACTTTTGATGTGAAATTGTTATGAAATATAACTCTAGTTCACTATTATTCTATTACTATTAATGACTAAAATGTAAAATTTTAAAAATTTTGGGTGAAATGCAAAGATTTGAAAGGTTTTGGGACCCATGTTGCAATTATTATGGGTGACTAAAATGAAAATATTCAAAATTTAGGTACCTTATTACAATATACTTAGAAGTTTAGGGACCAATGTTGTAATTTTGACAATTGTTACCCTAATCTTCAAACTTACTAAATATGGAAGTTACTTGATTTAAAACAACCCAAATATGGAATGAAACTTATTAAATACAGAAGACTTTGAATATAAAACTTAATAAATATGAATGTTTCAAAAAAATGGAAGTTACTAAATATATAAATCCCAAATATAAGAGTGAGACTTATTAAATATGAAAGGTAATAAGGGTTAGCCGATTTGGGTTATGTGTTAAAGTTTAGGATAAGAGTTAACAATAAGATTAAATATTAAGATTTAGGGTTAGGAGTTTAAGGTTAGGATTGATGGTTTATATTGTTAAAGCTAGAGTTTAGGTTCATGGTAAAGATTAATGTTTCAATTAAGCTTAGGGTTTGGATTTAGTGTTTAGGATTTAGGTTTAGATATATAGTTTATAGTTAGAATTGAAGGCTTATGGTTTAGGTTAAGTAAATGTTTAGGGTTTTAGGTTTTAGCTTTAGGGTTTAGAGTTAAGAGTTTAAGGTTAAAAGTTTAGGGTTAGGATTGATGGTTTATATGGTTAAAGCTAGAGTTTAGATTTATGGTAAAGGTTAATGTTTCAATTAAACTTAGGGTTTGGATTTAGTGTTTAGGATTTAGATTTAGATATATAGTTTAAAGTTAGAATTGAGAGCTTATGGTTTAGGTTAAGTAAATGTTTAGGGTTTGGGGGTTTAGGTATAGGGTTTAAAGTTAAGAGTTTAGGGTTAAGATTGATGGTTTATATGGTTAAGGCTAGAGTTTAGGTTTTTGGTAAAGGTTAATGTTTCAATTAAGCTTAGGGTTTGGATTTAGTGTTTAGAATTTAGGTTTAGATATATAGTTTACAATTACAATTGAGGACTTATGGTTTAGGTTAACTAAATATTTAGGGTTTTAGGGTTTAGGTTTAGGGTTTAGACACTACTAAAAAAACCTGTTTTTCCAACTGCCTTATTTCCAACGGTGAAGCAGTTGGAAATTTCCAACTGCCAAAACCGTTGGAATTAAGAAAAAATATTTTCCAACTGCCCAGCAGTTGAAAATTATGGAAATTTTATATATATATAACTTCCAACGGCTTGAACCGTTGGAAAATGGGCAAAGTAATAGGTAAATTAATGGATTTTCATGCAATTTGGATTTATTTTAGTTCCAACGGCTTTAGCCGTTGGAAAATGAAGAAATTATGTATATATATTACTTCCAACGGCCTATGCTGTTGGAAAATGGGTAAATTAATGTAGTTTTTTGTGAAAATTGGATTTATTATAGTTCCAACGGCTTTAGCCGTTGGAAAATGTGTAAATTAATGGATTTTTCCAGGGAAATTTGGATTTAGCATAGTTCCAACGGCTTTAGCCGTTGGAAATTCAAGAAATTATATATATATTACTTGAAAATGGGTAAATTAATAGATTTTCTGCAAAATTTGGATTTATTTCACAAAAATTATGTATATAATTTATTTCCAACGGCTTATGCCGTTGGAAAATGGGTAAATTAATGCATTTTTTTGTGAAATTTGGATTTATTATAGTTCCAACGGCTTTAGCCGTTGGAAAATGAAGAAATTATTTATATATATTACTTCCAACGGCTTATGCTGTTGGAAATTGTGTAACTTAATAGATTTTTTTAGGGAAATTTTTATTTATCATAGTTCCAACGGCTTTAGCCGTTGGAAATTGAAGATATTATCTATATAGATTTTCTGCAAATTTTGGATTTATTAGACTTCCAACGGCTTAAGCCGTTGGAAAATAAAATGGTTTGTATTTCTTTCTTCCAACGGCTATAACAGTTGGAAAATTAAGTTATGCAATTTTTAGTTTTAAAGTTTTCCAACGGCTGAGACCGTTGGAAATAGAAAGGAAGTTTGTTTTGTGCGTTTAATGAAACGATGCGTTTTAGTTTAGGATTTCCAACGGTCCTAGCCGTTGGAAAAAAGGTTTTTAAATCCCCCCCCCCCCCTTGCGCGAGTCGTCTTCTCCAGCGAGCCTTTTTTCACGTCCCTCTCTCCTGGCTTCTCTCTTCATCACACAACACACACATTCACGTTTTGGTTCCGATTAAGCCGTGAAACAGCTTCGTCTAGCTCAGTTGTACGTGGATCTGGTGTCATTTGGGGAGATCTGAAGGTTAGTTTCGTTTTATTTCCAATTTCGTTGATTTTTTTTTTTTCCGATTTTTGCCTCGTTTAACTGTTTTGGTTGATAATGGATTGAATATTTTGGGTTTTATTGCATGATTGCAGTTCTTTGCGGCCATTTGAAGGAAGATAGAGTGTGATTTGAGGTAAGTTTGTTTATTTTATATTTTTTAAATTTTTATACCAATAAATACGCATAATCCGGATTTTTAGTTGTTTATTTGGTTTGAAATATATGCAATATTTGTGATTTTGTGTTGTTGATGGTTGGATGTGAATTTTTTAGGTTACCCATTGGAAATATATACAATTGGAAATTTATGTGTATTTTCTTACAATTTTTTATTTATTTTCGTGATGAATTATAAAACATGAAATTATTAGTGTTAATTGAATTGTTTATGTACTATATTTATGTGTGAAGTTAGTTAAGATAATTAAAATTAGTAAATTGTTATTTATACGTAAATTGTTTAGGTACTAAAGTTATGTATGAAATTAGTTATTATATTTCAAAATATGAAATAATTTTGATTTTAATAAAGTGTTTAGGTAGTATAATTATCTCTCAAATTAGTTGGAATAATTAAAAATATTAAATAAATAGTTTAAAGTACATTGTTTAGGTAGTATATTTTACGTTTGAAATTAGTTTTTATGGGTTTGTTTAGGTAGTACTTTTATGTGTAAAAGTAGTTAGTATATTTACTAAAAAATGTTAATTACTAAGTAATTAAATATTTACAAATAGAAAATTCTTTGTTTTCTGTAAATGGTTTACGAAATATTTTTAAAAATATTTAAGTACTAAGTCTTAGTATATTTCCAAGTAGAAAATAAAATTGTTTTCCGTAAATTGTTTACGTATTTTTTTAAAAAATTGTTTAGTTAGTCTATTTATGTCTCAAGTTAGTTAGTATATTTAAAAATAATAATTAATGGTGGGATGTAAATTATTTAGGTAGTATATTTATGTGTCAAACGTAGTTTGTATATTTAAGAACAGAAAATAATTAGTTGGATGCTAACTTTTTGTAATTAGTATATTTGTGTGTTAAATTATTTAGTATATTTCAAAAATACCAATGGATTTGGTTTGAAGTCAATTGTTTGGGTAATATATTTTTATGCCACGTACAATGGTTAATTGGAATTTTGAGCACAATGTTTTCATAATTGGCATTAATATAAATTTCTAGAGTATTTCTAGTGAGTTAATTTTATTTGATTAAGTTTGACCTTGAATAATAATATATGTCAATATTAATAATATTAGTAATCATTTGTAATACTTGTAAGAATAAATATGGGATTATGAATGTAGTAGTAAAGTCATAGTACGTAAGAATAATATTAATAATATTAAGTATTGTTTTTTCTGATCTACCAAATCATTTATGAGTAATATCAATTATAATAATATTAATAGGAATAATAATAATATAATTTCTAGTATTTGGAACAATAAATAACTTTTTCTAACATTAGTAGTAAAGTAATAGTAGTAATACTATTACTACTATTGGCAATCTGTATGCCAATAATAAATCCAATAAGACAAATAATAATTTTAACTACCATTAATCACAGAATAATAATAATAATAATAATAATAATAATAATAATTTATTATTATAAGAATAAGAAGAAGAATAATAATAAGAATATTAATAATAATATTAATAATAATAATTGTATATTGAAATAGTACTAATAGTAATAGTAATAATAATAATAATAAGTATTATTATTATTATTAGAATAAGCAATCCATTTAGAGTAATAATAATTAGGAAAAAAATACTAATAATATATAATTATTGAAACAATAATTTTTATGAGACGAGTTGTTGTAAAGTAATAGTAATAATAAGAGTACTCGCAAAAAGTAAATATATGGATAAAATATTTATATGTAAAAGTAAAAGCATTAACCCTACACGTTACATAAAATGTATTAAGTAACCCCTAAACCCATCAACGGGGTACCCTTAACACTTATATGGATATCATATTATGAATTTCTTCCTATTATGTAGTAACAGTAAACCTTAAATAAAATTCCAACTGTCTGGGCACCTTACGTAAACCGTAACTTAGTAATTACAGTTTCTGTGTTTTAAATGACATGGTTTAGATTAACTAAAAAAATAAATCTATTGGTAGGACTCCATGGAACGTAGTTGGATGTATAGTAGTCAGTATTTACCGGGTCGCGTTGGGTACACAGAGGAGTGGGAGACAGGGATTAAGCAGTTCATAACATTCGCCTGTAGTAACCCAGCTCACATGGATGGAAACAAAATACATTGCCCGTGTAAGAGGTGTAAAAATTTGAGGTTTAAGTATTGTGATGACGTGCGAGTGCATCTATACAGAGTGGGTTTCATGCCTCATTACACCAACTGGACAGCTCATGGAGAGGCATTTACAGAGCCTCCGCAGCAGTCGTTTCATAATTCTGATGTGTATGAGCAGTCTGAGTACAGTTCAAATATAAACCCATATGCTCAAATGATATTTGATGCAGCGGGTCCAAGTATGCATCAGAATTCGACTGAACAGGATCAACAACCTAATGAAGGGTTTAGAAAATTTTCTGAGTTACTGGACTCCGCTAGTACACCTCTTTGGGATGGATGTGAAAAGCATTCTGAACTTTCTGCTGCAGTTCGGTTGTTAAACCTAAAAGCAGAATATCATATACCAAGAGGGTGTTATGATGGTATCGCAGCGTTGATGAAAGAGACGCAGCCAAGTGACAGCAAGATGCCATCCAATTGGTATGAGACGAAGAAATTAGTTTCACAACTAGGTCTTGCCCATTTTAAAATTGATGCTTGTGTAAACGACTGCATGTTGTTTTGGAATACTGATGAAGCTGCTTCAGAATGCAAGTTTTGTGGTGAATCTCGGTTTAAGCCGAGGACATATGGGTGAGGTAAGGATAGAGCAAGGAAGACTATGCACTATTTACCACTCACTCCTCGGCTTCAGCGACTATATGCTTCACTGTCAACTGCAGAGCACATGCGGTGGCATAGTGAGCATCAATCCGACCCAAATGTTTTAAAACATCCTTCAGATGGGGAAGCATGGAAACATTTTGATTCCACGTACCCGTGGTTTGCGGCGGAAACCCGAAATGTTCGCCTTGGCCTTTGTTCTGATGGGTTTACGCCTTTCGGGTACTCTGGTAAACAATACTCATGTTGGCCTGTCATTGTTACACCCTATAATTTGCCTCCGTGGATGTGTATGAAGAAGCCATATATGTTTTTAACTGCATTGATACCTGGCCCTCGGAGTCCACGTCAGAATATTGATGTCTATTTACAACCACTTATTCATGAATTGAAGCAGCTATGGGAGGATGGGGTCGAAACATGGGATGTTTCACTGAAACAAAATTTTCAGTTCCGCGCTTCGGTTTTGTGGACCATAAATGACTTCCCGGCTTATGGGATGTTGTCCGGATGGATGACTCATGGAAGGTTATCGTGCCCTATTTGCATGGATTATAGTAAAGCTTTCCAACTTAAGCATGGAAGGAAAACGTCGTTCTTCGATTGTCATCGACAATTTCTAGAGTTGGATCACCCATACAGAAGGAACAGAGTCTCCTTTAAGAGAGGAAAAGTTGAGAAATCGTTGCCTCCTGAGCGTTTACCACCAACAGCAATATTTGAACGTATCTCACATTTGCCTTCTGTAGTTCGCAATGGACAGGTTGTAACCATACCAGGTTATGGCAGAACCCATAATTGGACAAAATGAAGTATTTTCTGGGAGCTACCGTATTGGAAGACTAATTTGATCCGCCATAATTTGGATGTTATGCATATAGAGAAGAATGTGTTTGACAATATATGGAATACAGTGATGGATGTGACCAATAAAACTACGGACAACGTGAAGGCGCGTAAAGACCTTGAGATTCTGTGCAGTCGATCAGAGCTACATTTAATTCCTCAGGGTGACGGCCGAGCAGTTAAACCTAAAGCCACATTTGCACTAAACAGAGAGCATAGAACTGATGTGCTTAATTTGGTTAAAACACTTAGAATCCCAGACGGGTATGCATCGAACCTTGCGAGGTGTGTTGACAGTAATGTAAGTCAACTGTCAGGTCTGAAAAGCCCTGACTGTCATGTAATGATGCAGAGGCTCCTCCCAATTGCACTTGAAGTAATGCCTGATAATATATGGAAACCGTTGACCGAGTTAAGCCAATTCTTCCGAGATTTATGCTCCCCAGAGTTAGATGTGAATCACATGGTCGAGTTGGAAGCAAATATACCTGTCATACTTTGTAAGTTGGAAAGAATTTTCCCACCGGCTTTTTTCGACTTGATGGAACATTTGCCGGTTCACCTACCTTACGAAGCAAGAGTTGGAGGCCCCGTTCAATATAGGTGGATGTACAAGTTTGAGCGTTGTATGCATGACCTCAAAATGAAGGTTTCAAATAAGGCTCATGTAGAGGGTTCAATTTGTGAAGCATATCTAATTGAAGAGACCTCTACATTTTGCTCTCACTACTTTGAATCCCATATCCCACATATGGCTACTCGAGTACCTCGTAATGATGATGGGGGCGAAGGACCATTTGATTAATCAGTGTGGTCTATATTTAGATACCCGGGTCGACCATATGGGGCATCAAGGTATCGCTATCTTGATGACAATGAATTGAGGGTGGCAGCTGCATATGTGTTACTGAATTGTAAGGAGGTGAAGCCGTACCTCGAGTAAGTGAAACAATACCCATTGCTAAATACTTGAGTGTTTCTCTGAAACAAAACTTTTCTTCTTTTCTACTAAACTCATCCAATTTATGCTCCATCGTCTTCTTATGCCATCTTGTAGTTTGTTCGTTGATGAGGTGCGCATGCATGCACCCAATATACAGATGGCAGACCTGGATGTGTACATTGAGAATAACTTTGAGACATGGCTTAGAAACTATGTAAGTTACTTACACTTCCAATTACCCATATTTTGATAAATAACCAAAATACATATTTATATTATGACTTTCTGAAACTAGGTGAATGATGTAAGGAACACTATCACGGACCGCTTCCTGTGGGATGTTGCATGCGGGCCATCTCATCGTGTTGAGAGTTGGCCTGTTTACTTCATAAATGGGTACAAGTTCCACATTAGCGACTGGGGTCGCGACAAATCAACATTTAACAGTGGAGTATGTATTAGGACTTCAGGATCAAGTGAGGTTGAATGTGATTTTTATGGGGTGTTAGAAGAAATTATCCAACTAGAATATCCTGGGTGGCCACATAAAAAACAAGTATTGTTTAAGTGTGCTTGGTTTGACCCTACTCCAAATCGTGGCATTCGGGTTCACCAACAATATGGGATAGTTGAGGTTCGTGATGGTCGTCGATATGGGAAGTTTGACTCATTCATTCTTGCATCCCAAGCTGATCAAGTTTACTACACCCATTATCCCACGAAGTCACGTGACAAAACGGGTTGGTTGGCGGTGTTGAAAATCAAACCTAGACGCATTGTTCATAATAATGTAGCTGATGTCGAAGATGCATATCAGGAAGAATTGCAGGCCTGTGTGAACAGGTCTCCCATAATTATGGATGACCCAATCGACAATTTAGCTGAAACAGGTGTATGGGAAGCTGTGGAGGAAGACATGGCATTGAGGGATGAAACTTTGGGAGATGACGATTTCTCTGACAATGAGGAGTCCCTTGAAGGAAGTGATGATGAAAATGATTTTGAATCAGGGGATACTGATAGTGGCGAATCAGAGAAATCAAATTTAGATGAACTTGGAAACTTAGAATAATGTAAACGTGCATATGTTATTGTATTATGTAATGTTCTCGTTTAGTAATTAACTTTTAATATATATGTAAAGAGCAACTGAAGCTTCAACTTGAAGCCTACAATATGATTGACCAAGTTTTATTTCAATGTTTGAATGTACGTTATGTAAACTTTTGTATGGGATTTCATAATAATGTAGATGCCACCTAAAGGAGATGCGACATATACACGTCACCCAGGGAAAGGGCTATTTCAGCAAATGAAAGAAGTTTTAGCAGAACCAATAGCTAGACATGATCGGGCAGGCTAATCGCACTCCCATCATTCGGATGCACAGCCATCAACAGAACAAACACCTGTTCATCATCCTCACCCTCCCAGAGGTGGTATTCGCATTGGTCCTACACGTGGTAGTGGTAGTCAGTCTACCCCGACCCCTGTAGTGTCACCGGATGGTGGGAGTTCACATAGTCAGTCCGCGGTATCCCAAGTCCCGCTGCAGGCTCGTTTACGGATAGTACCTCACGGGAACACGTAAGTAATGCACCCGCTTGTACCAAATTAGTTTATTTAACATGTAGTATCTGAAGTCACAGTAAGAGTAATTTCATGAATTCTGTGAAACATCCACTTCATGTAGCTTCCTTCCATCACGAGCAACAAGGTTGGTCACTAGATGCTTCACCACACACTTCAGGGGACATCATGACTGGACGAGCGCGAGTCCAGCAGATATTCAGGCGTGGTGGCGCGTATTTGAGGTTAGATACTTGTTATAACTATTTCATCTTTATCATCTATGTTGGAATCTATAGATCCGCTATATAGTTTTTATAAATAAGAACGTGCAGGGATTATGTGAGTGGGATCCAACCCACCATAATGAGGTCTACTGCGTCTGGCATATGTTGGCGGCTAGTCATTACCGACATACGCTGGGGGACATCCGCCGAGAAAAGAATCCAGAGAAACGGCGAGCAAGGGCATCTTTTATGACCGACGCACAGTATGCAGAAATGGAAGCATGGTGGGTTACCGCGGAGTTTAACGAGCGATCGGCAAGGGGTAAGACGATGCAAGCTTCATCATCGGACTCATCTAACTCCACAGGTGCATGCAGTGCTACATATGCAGGAGGTTCGGTTTCCATTACTGAACACCGAGAACGAATGGTAAAATAATCATAATCTTTTACACATAATTCAAGTAACTTTATTTGGAGAATCAATTAATGTGACTACGTTTCAAATGTAGCGTGATAAAGATCCGGAGAAGAGGGACCCAGGATTGTTCAAGGTAATGCAACAAACTCATAAGAAAAAGAGCGGGGATTACGTTAACAGGCGGACTGAAGAAGTTACGGTAAGTAATTGTTACATAATGCTTAAGTATAATTTCTAATCTTGTTACTAATAAATTTTCTGTACTTTTATATGCAGGCAATAGTAGCTGCTGAGATCGAGGAAGCAACGCAGCAAACGGATGATTCAGGTGGCACAGCTGACATAGATGAGGTTGTGATCATAAGTGCCGCTGCTGGGGGTAGGAAGAAAGGGCGTGTATTTGGCCTTGGATCAGAACAACATGTCGTGCCTGGACGACGGCGACCAGGGCTTACTCATCCAGCACATGTTGATGTAATGCAGACTCCGGAGTTCGCTGAACAAGTACAGCGAGTCGTAGCGGAGCAAACTGCACAGCAAGCATCACATTATGAGCGGAAGCTACAACGTCTGAAGAGGAGACAACGAGCTGAGATGGAGTACATATGCAATTCAATTGGCATTCTCCCGCCCGCCCCACCTGCAGATGATGATGATGACTCGGGATCAGATGACGCATAGATCAGGTATATCATGCTACTAGATGTATTTATGTGTCAAACATTCACTTAGTTGGATTATGTAAGCATGTAATTTAAACTCTACTGGAGCTCATGTGGATTTAGTAGTAAATTTCCAACTTGACTTAGTAATTTTAATTCTGTATGTTTGTTTTAACAAACATTCACTTAGTAATTTTAATTTATGAAATTTTGTGAGTTTTAAAAATTTACTACAAACGATATCAGTATCGGCAGCATACGAGGTTAACGTTTAAACAAAACATTCGATTGGAAATGGACAGTATATAGATAAATAATACAAATGAAAAAATAATTCGCAGCTAAAAATAAAATCTGGAAAATTTTCCAACTGCCTGGGCAGTTGGAAATGTTTCCAATGGCTTAAAAAATTTCCAACTACCTCATTTCCAACTGCTTAGGCAGTTGGAACATTTTTCAACTGCCAAGGCAGTTGGAAATTTTCCAACTGGCTAGTGTATTTTCCAACTGCCTTCATTTCCAACTGCCCTGGGAAATTTCCCAACTACCAAGGCAGTTGGAATATTTTCCAACTGCTGAGGCAGTTGGAAAACCAAAAAATAAAAAAATTAATAAAGCCGTTGGAAAATTCTCCAACTGCTTAATTTCCAACGGCTGACAGTTGGAAGTTCCAACTGCTCACTTCTGGGCAGTTGGAAAATTAACTTCCAACGAATGATTTTCCAACGGTCTATTTTCCAACTGCCTGCCATTGGAAACAGTCCATTTCCAACGGCTGGCAGTTGGAAAATATAATTTTTTTAGTAGTGAGAGTTAAGAGTTTAGGGATTAGGATTTTAGTAGGTTTAGGGTTTAGGGTCTAAATTTAGGGTTTATGGTGATGTTAGGATAAAATAAGGATCAAATTTATGGTTAAGGTTTAGGTTTATAGTCTAAGGTTAATAGATTTAGGGTTAAGTGTATTTAAAATTGAAGGCAAATAATTAGAAAAAAAATATTACATTTGTTGGTAATTAGAATATAATGAAGACAAATAAAAGAAATTAAATTGTAAATACCCTAATTTAATTGAATCAAATTTGAAATAAAGAAGAGAATCATATTAATTAAATTAAATTACAAATACTATGATTTAATATAATAAATTAATATTAATTTATCAATTCAATTTGTCCAAAACCAAAAATCAATCCACCAAATTTGTGCGCTAAATGAAAAATGCAAATTTGTTTGTGTTGTACTTGTGCGGCAAATAAAAAGTAACAATAAAAAAGATGAAACAAAACAAATCAAATTTGTGCGGCAGATAAAAAATCCAAATTGAAAGTTGAAACCCTAAACCAATTGTTTGTTCGACTTTCTAAGTTTCAACAAAAACTGAAAGTAGGAGCGGCGCTTGGCGACTCGATGGTGGCTATCGCCTTATTGGTAGATTTTCGTAAAGAACCAACAGCCTACTCCTTCTTGGATCTTATTGTTTCACCGATCGTTCGTCCCACTTGGGTTCCCTCTCACCGATTGCCTGACTGTTGCGCTTCAAATTTGGGGCGCCAAACAGAGCAAATATTAGAAGACACCAGCCTCAACACAGTCCGCCACATCACCACTAGGCTTACCCAGGCTTACCCATTCGCACCGTCAATTGGCACTCAATAGCCACGATTCCAAGTTGGGACCCATGTTGCACGACCAGTCCTAAATGTATCCCCACCACTAGCAACCCAAACCAGAGGAGAAAAGCAAAAGCTCGATTCACGTCCACCTCCCTTTCCGCCACCATTAAACGCTGCTCCTCTTCGCCAACCCTTCCTGGTGGTGGACGTGTCACCTCCCAGCAGAGCTTCTTGCCAGCCTCTCTTGCCATTACCCTGATAGTGCAAATCGAAGACAGACCCATTCCAAGACCCGCGAGCTGAAAAGGTAATCTGAAACATTGATAGTTTAATGAAATTAGATCACTAGTCCTTTTGTGATGCTTAAAGATGCTATTATTGCCAAGGTCTCTCATTGGATAATGTTAAGTGACTCATACATCAATTAAAAAGGGTAAAAAGGCTGGATACTGAGTTATCTTTGTAATGTCTTCCAAGGCAGGTTATTATTTCAAATATGAATGTCATTTATGGGGCTGTTTGTATTAGTTGGTTGGATGCAAGAAAATATAGGCTTGGAGATAAAGTATTTACTAGATGCAAGTATTATTTTGGTTCCTATATTATGTTAAGTAATGATAAAGGAAAGATTAGCATGATTTTTGCACTCACTTATTAAGATACTTGTGGTCTAAACTGGTGTTCTTGGCGAGTTGGGGATATGTAATGCTTCTTGGTTCCTATATTCTGTAATACTTCTTGGTTCACAATTCATTCTTCTTAGCCAACTTTATCTCACTTGTCCTTATTTCTGTTTTGTTTGTTTCTTAGCTATCTTTATTTTTCTTGATCATTCCTATTAATTCTAATTCTTATTATTTTTTATTCCAGCCACCCCTATCTTAAAATTCATTGTTCTTATTTTGTTTACTTCATTTTAGTCTCATTGTCTAATTTTCATATTTTCTCACTAAAGTATCTCAATCTTCTTATTTATTTTATTTTTAGTTTATAGCAATGGTGTCAACAGTGGAAATGTCTAGTATAAATAGAGAGGATGCCAACAATCAAGAGACTGGAATTAGAAGTGGTTCTAAAAAAGAACAAAACAGGACTTGGTCAACGGTTTGGAATGAGTTCAAATCTATTGATAGTGAGCTGTATCCAGATAAGGTGAAAAGAGCCAAATGCAAACATTGTAAAGTAGAGTACAAGGCGGATTCCATGATAGGAACAAAAAACCTTTTGCGTCATTTGAAAAAGTGTGAAAAGTATCAGAGTTCTTTAAATGTTAATGGTAAATGTTAATGGTAGCAATGAAGAGTCACCACATCAAAAGTTAGATGAAGCTACCTGTAGGGAGTGGCAGTGTAGAATCAAAGTCAAGCATGGGTTACCATATTCATATGTTGAGTATAAAGAGGTACATGGTTACAATTCATACTTGAACCCTAATGTTAAGCATGTATGTCGAAACACTCATAAGAATGACATTGCTAAGTTCCTTAAGAAATTGGCAGAACAACTTAGATCTTCCTAGAAAAAATATTTTCATATTCATTGCAGTGCATATATTTTAAATCTCATTGTTCAAGATGGGTTGAAGGTAGTTTCTAGGCCTCTAAAAAAAATTAGAGAAAGCGTTTTATATGTTTGTAGATCATAAGCAAGAAAGATTAGGTTTTTTGAGTGTGCTCAAGCAGTTGGAGTAAACATTTCTAAGTCATTATGGCTAGATGTACCTACCTGGTGGAATTCTACTTATTTGATGCTTGAGAGGGCACTTGTTTATCATCCAGTATTTTCTCAGCTGCAAATTGTTGACACTTGTTATGAACATTGCCCTAGTGGTGTTGAATGGGAAAAAATTGTAAAAACTACAACAATTTTACAGCCTTTTTATAAAATGACCACTCTCTTTTATGGTTCTAAGTATCCCACTGTCAAGTTGTACTTTGAGAATGTGTGGAGAATGCAAAAGTTTATATGAAGCAATGAATAATTCAAACTTACAGATAAAAGAAATGACATAACAAATGAATGAAAAGTTTTAGAAGTACTGAGAAAATTTTTCAGTTGTTCTCTCATTTGCAATCGTACTTGATCCTCATTATAAGTTTGATTTTCTCAAGTACTGTTATGAGAAATTGGTTACAGCTCATGCTTCTAAATGATTGGATGTTCAAGATGAACTATATTTCCTTTTCAAAGAGTATGAGGCTCATGGTGGTGGTTCATTTCACTCATGTCAAGTTGGAACTAGTGGTGGGTAATCTTGTCGGGTAGTAAATTTAGATCTTCTTGTAAGTAGACTATTTTCCTGATATTATGCTTGTATATATTTTTATATGTTGTGCAATACTCTCAAAATTGATAGATATATTGATGTAGATTTAGGATTTTTCCCAAGATTCAACAAGAAGTTTCAACTTAAATTCACAACTTGATCTTTACTTGGATGAGCCTAGAAAGCCAATTAAGTTGAAGTTAGACATCCTTGCTTATCGGAAAGAAAATGAAGCACGGTATTCAATCATTGCACAAATGGCAAGGGACATATTGAGCATTCCTATCACAACTGTTGCTTCAGAATCAACTTTTAGTATGGGTAATAAGATACTTAAAAAATATAGGAATCGTCTTGTCCTTGATAATGTACAAGTTTTACTAACATCTCTTAACTGGTTATATGGTTATGAAGGTATGGTTGCTCTTTTATGGTTTTTCTTTAATTTTCAATATATCATAGTTGTTGCTAATTTTTTCTTTTTTTCTCAACCAACTCAGCTGAAGAGTATGAATTGAAATATCTGAATGGCAAAGAAGTGAAATTAGATTTGTTGACCAATTTTGCTGCATCTTCTAATTTGGTGTAAATGTAAATTTGAGTCTAGTCACTATATGGTAGTTAAGTTTTTAGTGCTTTTTAGACAATGGCTCAATTGATAACTAAGGATAAATAACTCTATATTTTATTTTTCTATGTATTCTTGATCACGAAATTGCTGAGTATGCTCTTTAAATATTGCTTATATGCTCACCCATACTATTTGATTTGTTGAAGTTGAAGTTTTGCTTATACATTGATAAGGTTATGGAAGGTGAGGGCAGTTAACGCTCTGCTAGGAAAAACAGAAGGTCGTCTCATGTTGCTTCCATAAGAGTTTGTGCTTAGAGCAAGTCAGATGATACATTGGATCTTTGGATTCCTTTTGATGATCTGGTTTTTGATGTTTATCTGATAAAGATTCTTCAAATCACATTTCAACTTTGTAAAAAGTATTGGTCCTTTCTTCTGTCCAAGTACTAGTTGGCTCATGTGTCTTGTCTTGGCAAGTTGTATGTTAGAATATGATGATTTCAATTTCTGTGTTTACATTTTATGTATGATGATTAAGAATGTGCCACCTTTCCATAGCTACGTCCAAGATCTAATTTCTGCTTAGTTTTTTTTACTTTCTCACAAGCTAGTATTTGTTAGATCATAGAATTTAAATTGAACTGTTTTCTAGGGATAAGATTTGGTTATTTTCTTTTCTGAATAGGGGGAAAAAAAAGTTTAGACCTTTTTCTTAAATGGATTGACTGCTACTCAATTTAGACTAGTCAGAGTCCAATTTAACAGCCATATGAGGCCCAGTGTGTTGGTTACATGCTTTAAGAGAATTTCTAAGCAAATCCCTAAATTATTAAATTATACAAGATCCCTATATAAAGCATATTATTTTGTCAATTTATTCCTTAAAAACCCCTACATAAAAAATATTTTTACAGCATTTTAAAGTTTCTTAAATGGTATAGTCATAATTAATGTGTAATTTTGATAAAGAAGCAATATATAAAAACATAATTTTTTACATCTCTATCAATCATATATTTATATTGATTTGGGTTAAAATCATATTTTTTCAGGTCTATTCATCGGGTCATTTTCATGTTTGGGTCATTTCGGGTTCACGTCATTTCGGGTTTAGGTAATCCGGGTTCAGGTCTCCTCAAGGTTTTGCTTTGATCAAGTTCGGGTTTAGGTACAGTCGGGTTCAGGTTATTAATTTTTTTTGTTAACTCGGGTCAGGTCAGGCTTGAGTTTGGGTAGATTGGGTCAGGTTATCAAGTCGAGTTAAATTTTGTCATCCTTATTCGCAATTAGCCACCAGAATACGGCCCTTGGTCAAGACAGCCACTACCATCGTGGAGCCAGCAAGTGCCAACTCCAATGGTGTTTAAGTGGCAAGGTTGCGAGATCCTTGATTGGATTGGAGGAGCGGGGAACTCACAAATTGTTTTCCACATCCTCCAATTGCAGGGGGCAGGCAGGATGCTGACGATACATAGAACAAGTATTCAAGTCGTGCCAAGGTTCTCAACAGCAGTTGGATTTGGAAAGGAATGACCCGCCTAAATTTGAGGCTTGTAGTTCGGTGTTGATACCAGAATTCGGAGGGCAATTGTTCCCACAAATTTGTGGTGCCCATTGATACATGGAGTGCCCTGGGGTCCTATAAGTGGCAAATACATGCGAGCAAATAACCAACTCCAGTCATCTCTATGTAAAAATATAAAACAGGGTCAAGAGGACCCCCGGATGTGAGACTCTAGGAAGTGACCTCCACGGTTTAAGTCGATAATGAAAGCAGTATACAACCTAGAAAAAAGTGAGAGACATTTCCTGTATATATAATCGAATAATGGGCCTAATAAAACTGTGCACTAATTCTCTAGCCTACATAAACTCTAATGGACCTCCATCATTAATTGGACCTTGGATGCGATAACCAGATAACGATCAAGTCTAATAATTTAGATCATGGGTATCATTTATGTTATGTTGTGGGAACAAATTACCCGCTAATTTATTTTCTGTAGGCAAGTATCCCTGTGGCATTCGTATAGCCACCACGGTTGAAAATAACAAAGTGTCGGCTGATGCGGCATGTTTCATCAGTATTGTCTTCTTCCCAGCAAGAGAAGAACCCGTCGACTTTTTCAGAGGAAAATGTTACTGAGCAATTTATGGCTATTAAGGGTCAGCCACCCAAGAATCAAATAGTTACCCAGAAATGGACGGGTCTTGTCCGAACACGCATTTGGGTTACATTAGTCCCTGCCTGGTTACTGATGAGTTTGGGGCAATTGACAAGGTTAGTCCTTAAACATTTATAGCTTTATTCTATCCCTGTCCCATGTCATTTGTTGTTTTTTGACTTGGCAGCCATTTTATTTTCAAGTAGACATATCAGTAATTCAGTATTGCTTGGACAGAATATTCAAACTATTAACCTACTCAGTGAGGTATTTCTCCCCTATCTAATACCTTAGTGCTAAAATTACACTTCATTGGTTATTTGCATGGAAAATATATTAGTGGGTGGTTTGTTCTCATGAACAAATATGAGTGGTGCATTTGCACCTTTTGCCTTTGAAAGCATATTCATTGAACAGGAAGCTGTGGATTGTTTTTTGTTCAAAATTCAACAACATTCAAAAATTCAAAACAACTCAAGTGAATCAAATTTTGAAACATGGCCAGGTTAGAGAGTTGGTTAAAATGGAGAACTTGCTATTTATAAATATTGGTCAAATTTAATTGATTGAATCTTGCACTTCAATGGTAGTCTCCATGCTTCTCCAAGCACTTTTGATAAGAAAAAGGCCAAATTGAGATGTCTTCAAAACGTTTTGAACCATGTGACTCAAAGTTGGAGATAAAACAAAACGGTATTCATATTTTAGGAACCATAGCTGAGCCATTTTAATGGCAAGGGGCACAATGACCTAATTTAGTAACACCAGTGCTTCATTTGGCCCAGAAAAAATGTGTTGCCTAATTGAGCCAAAAACAGAAATATTAGTGGCTTATTTAGCATTTTTTTTCCCATATAGTTTTTTTTCTTTTTTGGTACACGCCCAAATTGAAGATGAAATTCTCATAATGTGTGAAAAGGGGTGAATAAATTACACTGCATCATTTTAGCCCAACAAGCTTAAATGATCTTAGCTGTCAAGTGCATGGAATAGCCTTACAAAACAGTTCCAACATGAAGAGTGAAGTTTTTTGTTATGGAAGTAGTTGAGGCATTCCAGCTTCCTGATTTCTTCCATGAAACAAGAAAACGAAAAAAAAAAAATTCAAAAGAAAAGCATAGGAGAAGAAAATGTTAATAACAAATCAATCTTCCCTTTCCATGAGAATGTTGAGATCTCGGAGACATGTAATACTAATGCTGCTACCTGGATGACCATGCAGCTCAAAGTGCCGGTAAAACATCACAAACACATGTGACAAGCTGACAAAGAAATTGCATATATAATAACGAGCGTTTTGGGAGATCAAACGAGTTATTTAACTAAGATTCCCTCTCAAAATTGGATCCTCAACCTAACCATGCACAAAATAACTAAAATATATATCAGCAATCAGATGGATCCGTGTGTGAGCTCTATTTGCTGGCCTCCTGATATTCTGCTTCTGGTGTCTGATCTGAGCCCTGAGGCCCGCCAGAGGACTCTCCAGAACCTTTAGACATACTGTCCCCAATTTTTGAGAGGGCCTGGTTCGCAGCAGCAATTTTGGACTTGATTTCCTCAGCGCTGTCACCACCCATTGCTTGCTTCAAATCAGCCACAGCAGACTCTACCTCTTTGGCAACCTCGGCAGGTATCTTGTCTCTGTATTCGCCTAAGCTCTGCTCAATGCTGTAAACGGTTGTATCAGCACTATTCCTCAGATCTATCAGAGTCTTTCTCTCCTCATCTTTCTGAGCATTGATTTCTGCCTCCCTGACCATCCTCTCAATTTCTTGGTCAGAAAGGCCCCCAGAAGATCGGATAGTGATCTGCTGCTCCTTTCCGGTCATCTTGTCCTTTGCAGAAACAGTTACAATGCCATTTGCGTCTATGTCAAATGTCACTTCAATTTGCGGAACGCCTCTACGTGCAGGGGGAATGCCAACGAGCTCAAACTCACCCAGAAGTTTGTTATCAGATGCCATATGACGCTCACCTTGCAATACTTTTATATTGACTGAGGGTTGGTTATCGGATGCAGTAGAGAAAGCCTGTAACAAGAGAACATGAATTATTTTGCAAAAAAAAAAAAACATCCAATCATAGAAGAAGTGAACTTTGATACGGTAAAATATAAATACTTGAGCTATTTTTTATCCGAAAACAGCATTGCTAAACTACCCTAAGTTTTAGTGCAGATTGTGAAATCCTTATATACACTAGTGTGCATGAGGTGCACACCTAAATGTCAAACTTGGAAGGTTCCATTTTCATTCACCTGGAGTGGTGTTCAAATATTTGAAACCAGCAAAAATTTGGTTCATATAAGCTGTGAATACAACAAGGACTTTTGTTGCAAGTGATGCAAGAAGCAAAAATGACTCCCGTTCCAACTACCATATTCCAAGAAAGTCATTTCTTCAATTAACAAGGCTATATATGTTAATTATTAAAAAGAGAACATTACAAATATTTTCCAAGAGTATGGAGAAACAATCTGTTTTTATTTCCAAAGTAAATTTTTTTATTGTGGTATCAAAACATAAAGTTAAAAGACTGACCTGTGATTTCTTTGTAGGAATGGTTGTGTTTCGACCGATTAACTTTGTAAAAATTCCACCTAGAGTTTCAATTCCAAGTGAAAGAGGAGTTACATCCAACAACAGCAGCTCTTTCACATCACCTCTGAGGATGCCACCTTGGATCGCAGCCCCCATTGCAACTGCCTCATCAGGATTAACCCCCTTGCTTGGGTTCTTTCCAAAAATTTGAGCAACTACTTCTTGCACCTTTGGAACACGGGTCATTCCACCAACAAGCAAAACTTCATCCACTTCATTGATGGATATCCCAGCATCATTCAAGCAGTTCTTACATGGGATTCTAGTTCTCTCAATCAAGTGACTCACTAGCCCCTCAAACTTGGATCTGGTTAGAGTTATGTTCAAATGTTTTGCTCCACTAGCATCAGCAGTTATGAATGGAAGATTGATCTCTGTCTGGGATGTAGATGAAAGCTCGATCTTAGCCTTCTCAGCTGCCTCCCGAAGCCTTTGTAAGGCCATTTTGTCTTTGGAGAGATCAATGTTGTCAGTCCTCTTAAATTCACTGACCAAGTAATCCAATAGAGCATTGTCAAAGTCTTCCCCTCCCAGGAAGGTATCTCCATTTGTTGCTTTTACCTGATATTAAAGACACCATTAAGACCATGCAGTGGAAGCATACAGAAGAAATTTTTTAAAAAAGGAAAAGATTCCATACCTCAAACACCCCATTTGAAATTTCTAGTATAGAAACATCAAATGTTCCACCACCCAGGTCAAAAACTGCAACAATACCCTCCTTATTGTTCAAGCCATAGGAAAGTGCAGCAGCTGTGGGTTCATTGATGATCCTTTCAACTTCTAATCCAGCAATTCGCCCAGCATCCTTTGTTGCTTGCCTTTGTGCATCATTAAAATAAGCTGGAACAGTAATTACAGCTTTGGATATTGTTTTACCAAGGAATGCCTCTGCAGTTTCCTTCATCTTTTTCAGAACAAGTGCTCCAACTTGGCTGGGCGAGTATTTCTTTCCATTGGTTTCAAGCCATGCATCGCCATTTGGAGCTCTAACAATTTTGTAAGGCACCATATTTATTTCTTTCTGAGTCTGAGGATCATCAAAACGTCTCCCTATAAGTCTCTTGGTCCCGAAAAATGTGTTTGTGGGGTTTGTCACAGCCTGCCGTTTAGCTGGGATTCCAACAATTGTCTCTCCCTGCTGATTGAAGGCAACAATTGATGGTGTGGTCCGAGCACCTTCAGAATTCTCAATCACTCTAGGATTCTGCAAAATTCAAGATAAAAATGTAAGAGATACTGACATGGCTCCAAAAACTTCATAGCATTCTAACTGATGCTTCAACAAGAGACCAAGATTACCTGTCCCTCCATCACAGATACACAAGAATTAGTTGTACCCAAGTCAATACCAATAACTTCATTCCCAGCAGGCCTCGAGCTGGATTTTTAAAACAATAACGACTTAACAATAAAAAAAAGGGAAGAAGAAACAAATAATGCTGAGAATGTCTTCAGGAATAAGGAGTACCTAAATGCTCTGACAGCAGATGCCCATCTGTTAAACAACGGAGCTCCAGTGACAGATGCTTTTCCATTGCCAGCTAACTAAAGATCAAAGGGCACTAGTAAGCTCACTGTTTGTGTAGATTTATTCTAGTTTAGCAATGCCCCTCATGAACTATTATAGTTTTCCCGGTTCATGAAGCCTATGTTACAAGCCTTTAATCACCAGCCAAGAGAAATCATGAATTGTAATATACTGCGTTTCTGGTTCAAATATGATCAGCAGGAGGGCTAGAAATATAAATCCAAGACCAAACCCCTGAAGAACAACCACATTCTACTGGATCAGAAACCTAAATCTGGCAAACATGTTCGCTCATAAGAATGGAAACCTAAATTGCTTAAGAAATAACTCGATTAATGCATCAATGTTCAACAAAAAACATATCGGAAAATCTTAACCTACCCCATTTTTTCCACTAAAAAGATGAATATCTAAATCGTTCAAGAAATCATAAGATTCACTTGGTATACAAATAAAAAACAATAGATCATTGACGAACAACAAACTGTTTCTTCAAAAGAAACCCTAAATCGACCAACGAGACTTTCATTTCTATTTCCATGAGCTAACCAGCCGGAAACCAAAATCCGCAAGAAACCGAAGCAAAGCAGCGATTTTAAAGAAAAAGAAAAAACAAACGTACAGTTTTGTAAGCGGCGAGAGAAGAAGAGTGAAGCTGGCGACGGCCCAGAGAACGGAGAAGAAGGGAGGCGGACGCCATAGAGCAGGGCAGCTATGGCTTGGCTGCAGAGGCTGCGACCGCGAGGGTTTTATGTTTAGGGTATAAGGAATTAAAAACAATTGGCTTGTTTCTTGAGACTAAAATATATCATTTCTGGCTACGTCTTGGCCAACAAGTTAGTAGCACTTAAAAGTCAATTCGGCTTGCTGACCGAAGGTTCTAGATTGTCCCTTTTCTCAAGAACAAAGGTTGAATTCTCAGAACGGCCATCAAGCTTTTGTGAATATGCGAATTAACCCATCATAACCTCTTTTGTTCTCATATGGCCATCATCTAAGGTCTTTGGCCCAAAGGTTTAGGAAATGGTTCAACCATCATGGATGCACATCGGCGATACCATCATGACCCATGACATCACGTGACCATCATGCATGCATAGTCCTAATGTTTATCTCCTAAAAGATACTTCCCGTTCCGAAACTATTGCAATATAGTGTCAAATTTTTATAATATTTTCATATTTAGTTAATTACTTTATTATATTATCATTTAAACTATCATTTTAATATTTATTTTTTTCAACTTTCTCAATTTACATATCAAAAGTTTAGAACAAAAATAAAAATAGGACATAAAATTTATCAACTTTCTTAATTTCCATGCAAAACCAAATTCCCAAAGTGTTTCAAATCTAAAATCTTTTGTAATAGTCAAGCGCGCCCAAATATTATTAGGTTTGTTTCTGCACTGCTCCCTTTGTGATTTTTCAGGAGTTGAACGCTAATACTCTAATTAGCTAGTAATCACTTAAATAATTTAATTATAACACAATTAATTATTTATGAATTTTTTTCCTTACTTTACCTGAAAAATAAAAAATAAATAAATAATACTTACTCTTTAGGCAACAAATTTATTAAAAAAAAAAGTTTGAAAGTGTTTTTTGGGGCTCGTTAAAGTATAAAGTTTTATACAATGTGGCCAAATCCGCCATGTACATGAACATAAAATGCTTTATCATGCTTACTAAGAAGCACCTAAGAAAAACAAAAAAGATGACATGATAAAAGCTTTTGAAAAATTTGATTCACAATTCCTGGGATGTAGTGTCCTGTGCCTGCGCCTGTTGTGTTGCCTCAGTACCTCGTTCCAAGTACTCTTCTTCAATAGTCTCTTTCAAGATAAACAACCTTTGTATTACAATAGGTTGAGTCATCTTCTTCGCTTCCTTGATCTCAGTTTCCTCCTGGTTGAGGCAGTAAGCATCCAGCATTATTTTTATCCACTTGTGCAACTCCTTCGGCGTACTGATCAACCCAACAACAATAGAGAGGGAGATGTCACTAGGAGAAAGAACAAAGAAGTAGGCATATCTGCTCCCTAACCAAAGGGTACTTTAATTTCTCAAAGAGAAGAGGTAGGCCGCTTACGTGTATAGAGCCTTGGGGTCCTTGGTTTCGTTTTTATCGCCGGGGGAGAACGCGGTAGCTAATGCTGAGAACCGCTCTTCTGGATCTGTAATGTTCAGTAAATACTTCAGTAACTTCAACTCTTTCGGTGAAATGCTCCGGAGACTGCCCTTCGTAGCTTTGTACAACCGATACATTATGTCCTTCACCTGTGATCAGATTGAGGATCAAAAAGATAAGAATATATGAAAAGGAAATGTTTCAGTTTTTTCATTATACAACCAGAGGACATTACATGATTTCTTGAAGTCAAAAGTTTAAGCCAGGTTTAATGCTCCAACTGTGTAAAGAAAGAGGCTCCATGATCTTAATCAAAAGACTTGAATATATGCATCTGCCGCTAGGGGATCAGGATACCTTGTTTCATGAAACAATTGATCAGGGTAGGACAAACTTATTCAAAAACAGAATATATTCACTTTGTTTTTGGTTGGTGCAACTGTGGAAAGAATAGTTCCTGCTCAAATTGAATCACTAAAATGCACGTTGACGCAAAGCTATTATGAGAACTTAACAATTCTTTTTTGCTTCAACAACCAAAGGTTTTGAGTAAGGGATGAAGTACATGGAGAGCAATTATGCAAGCAAACATACATCCAAAAAAATGTCTGAGAAATGTCAAGGATGGTAGAAGGGAACATCATAATACAAAACAACAGGACTTACCTCGTTCTTCATGGTCTTGGATTCCTTAGCTGAAGCCCAAGCACTGTTTATTAAAAGTATCAATGAAGAGTCGAGCTCCTTTGCTTTTGCAAAACTTCTTATCTTTTCACATGCAGCATCCATTGAAGGAGAATTCAGAATATCATCAAATTTAGCCTGGGCAGCATTTAAAGCCTCCGTATTGTCCAGTGTGTTATCATAAGCACTGATTGCAGACAAGCATCGAGCAGCGAGTCTGGCCATCGCTGCTCAAAGAAAATGTAAGCAAGTGTCATCAAAGGCAGCAGAAAAGCTTGTAATTAAATTCACAAATTTACATGCAAGAGAGAAGAGATCAAAGTCAGCTTGCTCATTCCAAGGTTATTTTTGGCAGGCCACAAAATGAGGACCCACAACAAGAGACTTGAGGATGGTCTAACTCACTCTACAATATAGCAGAGGACAAGTCAGGAAGCTATCACACGCAAAGGAGTTTTATGCCAGAAGCAATCGTTACATTCCCAGCTGAAGCTTGAATACAACATTTAGCTAAATGGAACTTTTCAGCGACATCAATTATTGATCTAATTTGGTATGAGAGCTTCAACCCTTCTATATTAGACGTTCGACTTCCATAGTAACATAATTGTAACCATATGCTAAAACATATTACTTTTGAGAATCTAGTCACCTAGTGTTCAGCCTAACCCACCAAAATCAATCCAAATGGATGTATAAATCAAAAATCTCTTGTACATCTTCTCTATCCTTCAAATCAATTTGAAGCCTGTGATTTGAATTGCTTATCATATGTCACAAGGATGGTGAGGAAATTAATGAATTTTCAGTGAGTCAGAACACAAAAACGAACTACTAAAATACATATTAACCACCAACACCATTTTTTTCCCAAGATTAACGAATTCTATACCATACACAAATAGTGTAAATGAATGTTTACCATCACGATCTTCCAGGCTATCATAAGTCTCAGCAACTAAGTCAAGGTAATGAAAAAACTCGCCAGCGAAGTCTTTCCGTCGTTTGGCAACAACCAGATCTGTATCTGTTGGATTGTCCCGTACTTCCTTGAGAAGTCCACTGTGTCCTTCCATTTCATCATCAATCTGCAATGCTCACCCCTGATTACACAAAAGCAAACAGAATATCTAAACCCATAAATGTAGAAAAAGGAACAATCTAACCCCATAAACTTCACTTGCATTTCTTTACTAACCAAACAATACTCAAGAAAAGAAAAGTACCACTCCTAAATTTCCAATCACTTAGTTTCTACAAAGAAACAATATGAAAAAGAAAAGATATAGGAACATGGTAAAATTGGAATGAGCCTAGATCCTTCATTTAGAAGTCAGCATTATGACAAGCATAAATACCAACTTTATCCCCATACCTTCTTCACCTTGCCAGCCAGTGAAATAAGTTTCTGCTTCAAAGTAGGATCAGTCTCTTTCTCTACCCGGGCTCGACATCGCGCATAGAATCTCTCCCTGTACTTGTTCCATTCTTCCCGGAAAACCAAGTATTTTCTCCATTCCTTCACCCTGGGTTTCTCATTCAAGAACACATCAATCATTTTATCACAAACCTGGCTCATCGTATACCCATCTGCAACTTCAACATCCACTTCCTCCTCAACTCGAGCTTCAGCTATGGAGCTTGCCCGAGGACCTTCAAAAAGAAAGGGAAAATAAATTACCCAAAAGCTAAAACAAGAAGCAGAGTTGGTTGATTGAACTAAATGGACGTCAAACCCAACAAATGAAGCTTACCATGGCTGGTTCTGAAGTTGAGACGTTCCTGGGTTTTTCTTCCTGTGAAGGGTTTACGAAGGGTTTTGAGGGTTGTGGAGGGTGAATTCTGGTGCAACGCAAAGAAGGGTTTATTGTTGAAGACACAGGTGGTGGTAGTAGAAATTGACAGCTCCATTTACAAGATCTTGCCTAAGGTTGGTGATACTTCTCTGTGTAATTTTCGACCAGCGATGGACAAAGAAGAATTGAAGCATATGTTCTTTCAGCAGAGCAATTCTGGAATGGATATGGATTCTACGTGAAGGCTCATGACCGGTGGGCTGGGAGTGCCAGTAGAAGACTACAACGGGCCGGGGATCTATGTTCTTATGCATGTAGCGGGCCGGGGCTCCATGTTCTTATGCTGGTAAAGTGATAATCATGAGATGAAAACGAAATTTTTGAACATTTTTTTCTCAAAAATAGTTTTTTTATGAACTTTTATTTTTAATATAAAAAACAAGAAACTTCTAGAAAATTAATTGATTCATTTAAAAAAATTAATCGAAGTTCTTTTGAGCCAAATAAAATATTGCCTCTTAAAATAATAAAGTTTTTTTGAAAAAGTAATATGTTTAATTTTATTTGCTTCCACTAAAATCATTTGAAAGACAAAAATTCAAAAACCCAAATGCTGTTTTTAAGACATAATTTTAAGGAATGACTTTTGTAACTTTTTCTTCTTCAATCTAGAAAAACAAGAAAAATAATTGATCAATTTTTTAAAAAAGTATTGATATTCTCCTCACACAAACAAATTATTCTCTTCCAAATGACTAAAAATTTAAGCAAGTGTTTTCGTTTGCCACCATTGTTTTGTTGTTATATTATACATATATGACCAATTAAACGCACTAACTCACCTTTAATCCTCCATATATAAATCACTATCCACTCCAAATTCTTACAAAATTGTCCCTAGATGAAATCTCTCTCCCATCCATAAATCCTACCTTTTACCACTACTACCTCCAGTTGTCCATTCCTCCAATTCTACTAGTCATAGCCTTCAAGTGGGGCATCTCTAATCGCTCATCACCTCCAAAATAGAGCTTCTCCACCGATTGTCACCCCTAATTGTGTCGTCTTCACGTGCTTTTAGATCACACCATCACTACTAATCTCTAAATCTCCCTATCATCATCCCCCTTTAGGTCGCACCATCATAGCTCACATTGTCGACATCTCCAATCGCCTCCAGATTGCGTGGGTCATTGCTCATCTCTAGATCTCACTATTGTAGCTTACCTCCACATCGTGCCATCATCAATCACCTCCAGATCACATGTCAACACCTCAAAATCTCATCAATCATAGCTTGCCTCCATTTTATCTACTACCCGTATTATGCAGAGAAATAATTTGCAAAAGTATCTAAAACAAAATATATAAGTATCTAAAATAATATGTAAAAATATATAAAATAATATATGAAAATGTCTAAAATAATATAAATGCAATTTGTTTTCTTTTTGTATATCTGAATTCATTAAAAAGGGAAGATATGTTTAAAATAATATCTCAAAATGTCTAAAATGTATGTAAATACGTCTAAGCTAACATGTTAATGTCTCTACACACTTTATAAGAACAATGACACTATAAAGGGCATGGAATCACAAGTAACAAAATAATAAAGATGTGTCTCAAACAATAGCAAGAAATATCTAACTCAATAGGTAGTTGTATCTAAAATAACATATGGATTTGTCTCTGTGTTTTATAAACACTATAACATTAGTGGGGATATCAACCACAAATTACAAATGTGAAGATGTGTCTGAAACAATATGAAAATATTTCTAAATTATAGATAGATGTGTTTGAACTAATAGGCGGGGGTATTTACCCACTTTTTAGACATTACCAAGATGTGTTTACATTTTAGAAATCATACAAACATATCTATATATTTCTTTAGATATATCTCAAAGTTGGGTTCCAAGTTAAAGATCCTTCGGCATCTCTATTGTATGTTAAAAACATATTAATACTTCTTTAAACACATCTTTAAGTTATAGTTGTAAGAACTAGACGGATTGGCTGGTTCGACCACGAACCGGTTCTCATACCAACCCGGTTATCAACTCATTTGGTGTTTCGTCAAAACCAAGAAAACTAGTTTCATTCTCATCCTATACATGGTTTGATTTTAGAAGCAAAATTTAAACATAAAAAATACTATAAAATATTATTGCCTTAAGTATTACTCCTACTGTCCTATATTTTTTTGCACCATTCACTTTTCAACAATTAATCTTTGAATCTTTGCTTTTTTATTTTCAACATTTTAGTATATAAATGAAGAATTTTTATATAAGAATGATAAATCAAGACATATAGTTTCTAAATATATTTTTTAAAAAAAAATTTGAACAAAAATTAATATGAATAAATTCAAGTCAAACTAAACAAAAAAATCAAATGGTACAAAGAATATAAGACAGAGATAGTACATCATATATGTAAAAAAATCTCAACAATTCTAGTTATCAAACAAAAGGTACAAGTTGAGAGTTTGATGTATGTCTTCATTAGGATAGGAGAATTAAACCGACCCCAACCCAGTTCTATTCTTACAACATTGCTCTAGATTGGATTTTAGGTCAGTGGCTTTTTGACATCTATATAATCTGTTAGACACATCTCTATATAATAGGTTCAATTTGAATAGCAGTTTTTCTTCAGCATGATGAAGCGCCAACTCTAGGATCATCCTTCTCAGTTTGCACAAATTGTTGGCACTATGAGGGATGTAACGCTAAGTCGTTTGTGAGTATGGCTATCAGGTTCGATCGAGGTTGGGTGTGCAAATGCCTTGTTATAAGACGACCAGCAGCCTCAATCAGGCTTAAGCGGCGGAGGCAGAGACTGTGCCAGGGCTAAGATCATTATTCCTATGTTAAGATTGCCTCACATCGTCTTGAAATCCATCCGAATTCTTTGCCCCCGTATTCTCTAATTTGTTGTTTCATGTATACCCTGTGCAAATTTGGTTGACACATCACTTTTTATTTTTCTTTCTGGGCAAAAAAATAGTTTGAGATGATAGTAAACATCCATTTCGCAATCCCATTATCAGACTGCAAAATTGGATGACATATTCACAGTACATGCGCTTCTTCTCCTGCCCTGTAATCTGGAAAAATCTCCGGAATTTTGTCAGCTAGAAGTTATGGGTTCAATTCTGGCATCGCTCTGAACTTGCCATGGAAGTTGCAAAACACAATTCATGAGATGAAACTTGAGGGAGATAGATAATAGGGGATCAGATACTCTTAATCCACTTTTCCTCTACAGTCCCTGACTGCTCTGTAATTGAAGACCAAAATTATATGTAACCACGGGGACATGATGAGAGGATGTGTAAAATATTTACCGTTTTACCTGGATTTCAAAGTAAGAACTAACTGTTGGAGTCATACAGCCTCAACCCATCTCATTAACTTTGTTGACTCGGATACTTCTTCACTGCAAGTGGATTCGGATTACCGCCCCTTGAACTATGAAAACTGAGACATGTAAGCCAAGGGGCAAAGTGTCTCAAATTTTTCATAATTTAAGGTCTGAGTTGATACATGCCAAATTCTTGAGACTAATGTGTCCAAATTAGGGGACCAAAATGAATTCAGACCTAGTTATACTATCACAGCAAGCTTTTCAACTCAAAGCAGACATGCCATGAATACGTTCCATTTGTCGATAGTGGATCAAGAAAGTAAAATCATGTATAAAGCTCTCATTTTTTGCGGGACACCAGTCCAAGTACATATGAAACAACAAAAACCAACTAAAAAATAAGCAAAGGGACCTTAAGAATGTGGACGGCAGATGAATCAAGTTATTTGAATGGTCTTTCTTAAACATAGATTCATAAGATGGATCTAACGGTCATTAACCAAGCCATTCAGCACCTAGATACAGTGCAATAATCATTTCCAAATTAGCTACGTTTTCAACTGGATTACACAAACAGAGTAAGGCAAAGAAGACCCTAGCTGGCAAGACGAACAAGGGAGTCAGATGAGATGGTTAAATTTAAGCTAATTTCTGCAATGGAGACTATCCATGACACAGAGTCATTGTAACTAGGGGATGCTTCTATCTCTATCCCTAACAACAAGACAGTATAAGCAGCTTGGAGGGTCTAATTAGTTCCCAACAGCTATAGAGAAAATGATCATTATAACAAACAAACCGCTCCAACCACAACAGAACCTTGGCAATAAACAAACAAGGGTCCTCCTCTAGGACCAACTTAAACATGAGGCAAATGTGAATTCTACAATTTAGAAATGATGATCGGTTATCAAAAGAAAGGGTGATATTTTCTTGCACATGACTAAACATGTTTTCATGATTTACCTTCCAGTTCTTTAATCTAGTTCTATAAACTTAACCCTTCAAAATTGCATTATTTAAGCAGTCTCTTTCCCACCTATTCTCAAAGACTGTCCTGTACAAAATTAAGAATTTTCAACTTAACAGATTAGGTTGTAAGAGCAACAATGTTTTTGTCCTAAGCAAGACAGTTAAAAGCACAAAATGTGATCCTCAATACACCACCTCAAACAGCCGCGGGCAGATGTCCACAATCAGCTTGATGCACCTGACTGAAGTTTGCCCTCAATTCACGTTTGGATTAAGTGTCAAGAATAAAGGACCAGCAAACCATTGTAAACTGAACTGTTTTAGGACTGCTGATCATTTTAAGGAGAAAAAGAAAAATATTTTTACAACAATTCAATGGGATGAATAAAATAAGAGAAGTTATTCCTCTTTTGAAAGACTGCAGCCACAACCCAATTTAGCTTCATTTAGTGTTCAATGGTTTAGTTCAAAACTGGCTTCAATGAAGCTTGTTATACCTATTCTTCCTCTGTATCAAATGCAAAATGATTTGATTTCATCCCAAATTTCAAGATCTAGAATCGATTTACAATTAATATGAACAGATTCCAGAAAGGCATAAATAATCTACCAAAAGAAACCATTATTTCACTAACAAATCAAATCAATAACAACAGAAGAACAAAAGGCCGAAATTTACTACATACTATACTTCACCGAACCGTTACCAGATACACAACGATTGAATCACTTTCGCATCGCAATAGTTACAACAAACAAAAAGAACAGAAAAAACCGAAATCACGTACTGAACAGAGAGGGATTCGCCGAAGCCGTTCCGACCTGAACTTCCAGCATCTCCAGGCGACGCTCGAGAGTATCGAGCTTCTCGTTCAGCGCCGCCAATTTGCTCTTGGTCGTAGCTTCTGAGGACAAACAGTTTTACACACAATGAGATGGGCGAATCGGAAATCCAGTGGAGCGAACTGAAGAGACTGGTAATTACCGAATTGGACGAGGAAATCGAAGAGGCGGCGGACATTGAGGGAGATGTGAGAGATGAATTCGCGATTCTCCCAATCTGCTTGTACTGCGATCCCTACATTTACTGCGTTCGTGATTCCTCCTGCTCTCGCCATTTTTTCTTCGCCTTTTTTACGATGGAATTTCGCTTCCGATTGTAAATGCTTGTCGAGGAAACGTAGAAGGAAGTTAGCAATAAGCTTTTCTGTTTGTTACAGAGTAGTTGGGTTGATGTCTTGGCGTTTGTACGATACATGGCTTTGGTCTAAGCTAATATTTTCTTTTAACTTAAATCAACTGTATTATTTTTATTTTTAATTTTATTTTAAAAATTAATATTATATAGATATAATAATTTATTTAAAAGTAAGTTTTATAATATTATAAAATTTTATAAAATTTTTTTTATAATGCCTTAAATTAGAAAAATTTATAAAAATTTGTTACGATTATAAAAATTATATTTTTAATTGATTATTGTAGCTACATAATATTACCTTTTAATTAAAATTAGTTTTAAATAAAAAAATGATAAAAATAAAAAAAAATTATTTTAAAATTAATTAACTTAAATTAAAATAAATTGGTTGTAAAGTATTTGAGACATCTCTCATTCACAAAAAATATTACACATACCTTATTCGATTATTCTCTTACTTAGAATACTAATACTTCTAACCTAATATATGTGTCTTAGCAATTTCTTAGAAGCCATTAGCACATGACTGTTAACCGTAAATTCATAATGATAAATGTGGTACATTCATTTGCCATCACTTGCGGTGTTTGTCGGTGTCCAAAAACATATTAATCACCTGCATGAATATGCGTTGGATTGCACAAATTTGGACACATTTTTTTAGCTTTAAATTACTTTAAAGGGAAAAGTCATAAATTATGTTTGCCGAGCAATTTTGCCGCCATTGTTTTTGTTAAGTGCAACTTATGTTTTAGTATGGAAGAGATTTGCCATCAAAATAAGAGCAAAATAGCCAGTTAGAGACAAAGTGCTCTAACAGTATGAATATCTAATCAAATATGTGGATATTCTCTATCAGTTAGCCACATGACAATGAACTGGCAAAGATAATACAATTGGCAGAACACTTAATCTAGCCTTTGAAATTTTCTCATTAGCACCAAGCTATCCTAACCTTGCAAATATACTATTTGGGCCATTCTCCTTGCTGAGTTTTATTGTGATCTTGCTTGGAAGAACACTTAATCTAGCCTTTGAAATCTTCCCATTAGTACCAAGCTATCCTAACTTTGCAAATATACTATTTGAACCCTCTTCCTTACTGAGTTTCATTGTGATCCTGTCGTGCTCCTCAAGTAACTTGTCATGCACAATAATCTTAAAGAGCAGTGAGCAATAACAATGTTTAAGCACCATGGTAATTATGTTGTTGATGAAATCAAATAGGGAGCGAGCTCACAATTAGGCCTTTTTTTTATTTGATTGACAATACTAGTAGGTCATGACACCTGCAATTGGTGGCATTGATCAAGGCAAAGCAACAAAAGTGATAAATAAGTACCGAGTTTTGAGTTATAGTACTTTCAAGTTGAACATGGTAAAGATATGGTATAGAATGAGAGTTTTAAAATTTTAAGAGGTTGTGGTTGTAGGCAAATAAAACTTTTGATCAAAATTGAGAATTTCCCCTATTTCTAAGTTTGCCATGTCAACAATTTTAACAAGGTGTGTCAAATTTGCTTACAAAACATAATGCTAGTGGCAGATTTATATAAGAAAAAAAAACAAAGGTGCAAAATGACCCTGACAAGTAAACATGGGCTGCAAATTTGCCCTTTCCCCAGTATAAAATATTTTATTTACATCACCTTAGCCTATAGTATATTTTTAAAATTTTTTGTTAGGGAAAAATAAAAGATAGCAATATTTCTGTTGATGAAATGTTATGGCCTTTTGGGACGTCTCAAAATGAAAAACTAAGACAATGAATTATAATTTCATTACTCTACCTCATTAGGAGGAATCTACCTCATCGGAAATGGAACTTGAAAATGGGGGAAATAAGGTTTTGTTGAGGGGGTTGCTCCCAATTGTAAGCTGGTTAATGAGTCTCAGGTGGCCAAGCTATTACATAAGGATGAAGCTGTTGTCTTGTGTTTGATAAGGGTAGATGATGAGGGTGAGACCACCATAAATTGTATGCAACAGATATCCTTGTGCTTAGATGGAAATGAAGAGCAGTTGAGGATACTACTATAGGAATATGTAGATGTGTTTGAGGAACCAAAATGGTTACCCTCACAAGATCTGTAATCGCAAAAAATTTTGTCAATAGCAGGCCCTGACACGGCCGTCCTTGGCCCCTGCCCAGGAAGCCCTGTGAGAGCTAGTCTCACGGTGGATTGTAATTGGATAGTTGTGTATGTGTGCGGATTAAATCCCATGATACTAGTTGATTATCCTAGAATATGCAATATGCATGCTCTTCATGCTTTGACTTAGTTTATTAAAACCATAAAACATTGACTTGGCCAAGTAATCTCTACACAAAAATAAGTACAAATAGCCAAAGCATACAAAATCAACATTTGTGTGAGTTTACTACACATAACAACTCATGAGAACATTCATACATAAAGTAAACTAATACCCTCACCCAAGAGCAATCCTAGAGTCGAGGACTCCTCATAACATAGGCTACGGAGGCAACTAAAAGTATTGTATAAATACAAGCCTCTACTGAGATCTCTTTGACTTAACTCCCACCTTGGATACATGTCCCAGTGGCGAGTTTCAAAAGTCCTTTGCCAAGTGCTACTAGGCTCTGCAGCCCAAGGAAGATACTAGTTAGTACTATTACTTGACCAACAAGCCAACTGAATATACTAGAATCATCAAGATTCTCAAATGCCGTACCTGTACACACAAAAGAACACTATTGCGATAATCCTCAACGATTACCCGGTCCAGCAACTTCAGTCTCTGCATAACAAAACTAGGGAGTGAGAATTCGACAATTCTCAGTAAAGGGTCTTCAGTGTACCTGCAAGAAAATTACTAGGACTGGACATATGATGAACATATGTAAACTTGCTGCGAGCTCACACAGCATGAGGGTCTATTATATGCACATATAACTAGGCCATAAAGACCTCTCCTCAACTAGTCCTCCTCACGATGCATCACTCCGTGCCTAGCGAGTTCTGATCACTAACCCGCTCCTAGCAAGGCGAAGCTTACTTGATGCAATCATGTAGCCTTCCCATAGTCGTTATGCAAGGGAATTATGGTGGAACTTTGTAGACTATGCCATAGGACCTCTTTGTTGTAGACTAGATGAACAAGGTTTCGCCTTGCAACCTCGTGGCTACGGCATGGCTAGGCCGACAAGGGTTATGAACCTTTCACCTGAGCTAGTGGTAGCTAGTTATGCTCATTTGCAACATAGTTTCCTTGCTTGTTGCACAAGCAACCTCAAAACTCTACAAAACCTAAGGGAACTCTTATATTTTGTGGGACTTTCGGAAGTCTCGGAGTACCCCCGGAATCCTTAGACCCCTAGGCACGCTAAGAACCCCCTTAGGTCTCACTTGGATCAAGCTAGCAAAATGTGAAAAATTTGGCATTCATGTCTGTGGCAACGCGTCGCTACAGTTGGTAACGTTCGGTGACATTTTTCTGGATTGGCGAACGCGTTGCTGGCATCGACATGTAATTGGCGACACATCGCCAATCTGCAGAAATGCAGAATTTGGCGCATTTTGCTACTATAAACTTTGGACGATTCCTACACATACCAAATATGCATGGAATGCCTCCAAATTTCATACACTTATAGAACATGTTGCATAGAACATAACCAACTATCGCAAGCTAATCTATGATGCCTTGTAACATCAATCCAATCCTCCCAATTCCTCTAGTCCACCACAATTCAACCAAAACTTTTAACTAATGCTATAGCTAAAACCACTTGAATTCTTCAAGCAAACTCAAGCTATTAGCATTATTTGAACTTGAAAACATACTCCCCTTACCTCAACTCGAAGTTACAAGCAAGAATCAAGCTCCCTTTCAATCAACCAAGTTCACCAAAGTTCTACACAAGTTCCAATCCAAAAACAAAGCACTAATCACTAAAACTTCACCCTCCAACCAAAACCCAAGCTTCAAACCAAGTAAATAACATGAATTCAATCAAGAACACATTACTTACCTCGCTCAAAAATAGGGGATATGGAAAAATGCCCTTCCAAGCTTCAAAATCATGGTTTCAAGCTTGAAATTGGCTCCTCCAAGCTTATATACTTTGATAACCTCTTGTTCCACCAAGAATTTCTTGATTCCAAGCTTAATTTGAGAGCAAAATGAGGGTGAGAAGGCTGGAAACGAGATTATGGCAGCCATAGTCTCACTTTCCTTTCTTAAACCCTCACTTAACCCCAAAGTCCATCAAAGTATTAAGCTTCTTACAATTAAGCCCTTATTTTTGTAACTTAGTGATTCTTGATTAAATTCTTGTCTATTCTTTAATTTTGAGTTGAGGTTGAAAGTTAAGTTATTAAAATTCATTTTAAAACACTCGGGACTCGTCTCGGCTATTCAAGATTTAAAATTACCATTTTGCCCCTAAACTTCATTTAGTGCTTTATTTTTCTCGGAACTTAGTGAACTTTGCTAAACTTCTCTATTCTTGCTATATAAACTTGAATTAAGGTTCTAAACTTAATTTAGAACACTTTACCTTCCTTAAACATGTTTCCCACTAGAAGAGCCATAACAGGCCCTATGTTCATCCATCCGTGTAAAAGGATGAAATTGAGAAGTTGATTAGAAAGACGCTTAATGCAGGTATAATAAGACCAAGTCAAAGTGAATTTTCTTCACCAGTGATTCTTATAAAGAAAAAAGGACAATTCATGGCGATTGTGCATATACTACATGCTCCTTAATAAGTACAATATTAAAGAAAATTTTCTCATTCCTGTCATTGAATAGTTAGTGGTTGAATTACATGGGTGAAGATGGTTCTCTAAGTTTGATTTAAGATCTAGTTACCATTAGCTTTTAATGAACCCAAATCACATGCATAAAACAACATTTAGGACCGCTAATGGTCATTATGAGTTTATAGTCATGTTATTGCCATTTGGATTGACAAATACACCGTCCACTTTTTAGAACATGATGAATGATGTTTTCATGCCTCATCTCAGGAGATTTATCCTGCTTTTCTTTGATGATATCCTAATCTACAGCTTTGCCATGCAGACTCATTTAGAGCACTCGAAGGCTACTCTACAATTGCTGAGAAAGGATCAATTGTACCTAAAGAAAAAGTAAATGTATTTTTTCTGGTACTAAAGTGGAGTATTTAAAGCATTCCATTAGCAAGGAGAAGTGATAGTAGACCCTAAGAAGGTGCAAGCAATTAATGATTTGCTAGTGCCCAAAAATGTATAGGAGTTGATTCTTGAGGCTGACTGGTTCCAACAGGAAGTTTGTTAAGGGGTATGGAATCCTAGCTCAAGAAATGACATAATGGTTGAAGAAAAATAATTTCCAGTAATTTGAGGGTGTTAAGAGACATTCTAGAATTTGAAGGTGGTTATGTCATTGGCTCTAGTACTCGCAACTCCAAATGTCAAACAACCATTTGTCATATGAACTGATGCATATGATTATAGGGTGGGACCTATTTCAGCAAGGTCACCCTATAGCCTATATTAACAAGGCTTTAGGACCAAGGTAGTGGGCTCTATCAATATATGATAAAGAATTGTTAATTATGGTGTATATAGTTTGTAATGGTGAAATTTGGTTATTTTATATTTGTTTATTTATTTATTATTTATAAAAAAATAAAAAGTCTTACTGACCGTTTGATCATTCCATGTTAAACGATGTCAAATTTAAAATTTTAGACAGGAATTTTAATCAAACATCGTAAGGGGATGATTTTAGGGAGTTCTAACTTGGTGGGCTCAGAGCAAAACCCGTTGGATTTTTCAACCAACCTGGTAGACCAAAAAATCCAAAAATAGCCTTTACCTAAATATGACCGTTACATTTTTCTCTACTATTAATCTAAAAATAAATGACGCAATCATATGCATCTGACTTCACTATAAATAGCTTTTACTTTCCTGATGGAGAGGAGGTCATTTTCACAATTATCCCACCATTTAGAGCTCTCATACTATTTCTCCCCCACACTCTTACTTACTTTCGTCAGGTTTTTTATTTTATATAAGTTAATACTTCATTTTGTCTAACATTTTATTTTACCTGAGCTATTATTTCTTATTTTTCCTGAGATCTTTTCCACACAGTCCCTTGAGTTTACCAGGTTGCTTGCTTCTCCTCCCTATCGGTCCTTAATCATCTCCCTTCCCCTTTCGTGTATAACATTTTGCCCTCTTTCACAAATAACCCTCACTCATACAGTTAAAAAATGGAGACCTTACCTTATTGCCCTCATTTCTTGATAAAGACAAATCAACAGTCTTGAATATTTGCTAGAACAAAAAGTTCCTACACCTGCTCAAGAGAAATGGTTGTCTAAACTTATGGAGTTTGGTTAGGACATTGTGTACAAGAAATGGCAAGAGAATAAGGGTGAAGACTCGTTATCAAGGCAATGTAATATTGAGACTGCTGATATCACTTTGTTGGCTCTCTCCACAGTTAATATAGATGTGAGTAAAGAAATCGCCGAAAGTTGGGAACATGATGCAGAAGTACAAAAAGATAATACAAGAATTGCAGCAAGACCCTCAGTCACATCTTCACTAGCAATGGATGATGCGGCAATTAAGGAGGAAAGGGAGGTTGGTAGTAGGATCTAACATTGAGAGAGACTCCTATCAAAATGGCTCATAAGGGACCCCTTGGAGGACACTCACGTGTCCAAGGTACAATCGAACAATCGACAAGGTACTCCTACTAGAGGAAAATAAAGAAGCAAGTCAGGCAATATATTAGAGCTTGTGATATCTGCCAAAGGTACAAAAGTGAAACTTATGCTCCTCCTGTATTATTGTAGCCTTTGCATTCTTGAAACTGTGTGGACGTCAATTTCTATGGATTTTATTAAGGGGTTGCCTTCAGTTGCAGGAAAGAGCGTTATTCTTGTTGTTGTTGCTTAACAAAGTATGCACATTTTATGGCCCTATTTTATCCTTGTACAGCTGCTAGTGTTGCTCAGACCTTCCTTGATAATGTCTACAAGCTACATGGATTCCCAAAAGACATTGTGAGTGATAGAGATCATGTTTTCTTACATACCTTATGGATGGAGTTATTCCATAAGTTGCAGGTTCAATTAAGTCCGTCATCAGCCTACCATCCTTAGTCTGACGGGCAAACTGAAGTGTTGAACAGGTGTTTCAAGGGATATTTGACGCTTCTTGTTACAGATAAACTAAAGGAATTTAGCTTAGATTTTACCACTGGAAAATTTTTGGTGTAATACCAAGTATCATGCATCATCAAAGACTACACCTTAGTAGGCTCTATATTGGTCAGGTGTCCCAATCAGAAGCTAGTAGCTAAGTTCCTTTGGTGCATTCCAGTTGTGCAATGAGTAGGAAAAGTGACTTATAAGCTAGCTTTGCCCCCAGGTGCAAAATACATGCTACTTTTCATGATTCATTGCTTAAGAAGCATGTGGGAGTAACACCAACTCAAAGCACCTGCCTTATGTGAATGACTTCGGCCAAGTCATCTGGAAGCCTGTTGTAATATTGGATTGATGAATGGCCAGGTGAAGGAATCAGGCGAGACCAATTCATTCGATGAAGACAATCGGATTCTTCCACATTATGATTTACGACAAAAGTATCCTACTTTCCATCCTTGAGGACAAGCATTTTAGCAGGAAACTCTGTTATGGACAGTTACAGGTTGTTAAGTGTTGGTTCATATGAGGCGAATTGTTTCAAATTAAGGTCTCGATTGATTAAATAAGAAATGCTTAACTTGAAACAACACACGGTTCTTTAGAAGCTTAAGGCCTCACCAAACAAGCATGCAGCAAAACCGTAAGAAATTTGGATGAACCCTATGAAATAGTTCAACAACCCAGTACAAGATTTCATCAAAAGCCGGAAAACGGGGACATTAATCACCAACATCTCATAAACTACACGGGAACCACAATGGGCAAAATGTTTTCAGAGAACAAATTCCAACATAAACTTGTTTGCAGGTTCCTATGCTAGCATACAAGAACCATGAGTTGAAAAGATATGGCAACTCATGCTGCTGCCTTGACCGCTAGTAGCCCGTTGTGTCTAAGCAACGCCTCTGGTGATGGTTCACGCCCTCGGAATTCAATGAATACCTGGATGCAACAACAGATTAGGTCAGGACGTATGATTAAGAATATCTATTTAAAAGACTGTTCATATGGTGCAGGCGTAAACTAAAAAACTCACTTATTTGCAAAAACGAAAAAAAAAAAGGGTAGAAACCAGAGGGAAAGCCAGAAAATGGCAAAACAAAATGTTACTGATGAGATATTAGTTTGAATCAACTAACCTCAAGTGGTGGCTTTCCACCACCAAGAGCGAGAATGGTTTCTCGGAACCTATGTCCGGTGTTTTTAACAGCCTGTAGCAATGCAAATGCATCCTTTATCATTCATCAGAACACATATTGACGTGAAAACAGGGTTGAACATGTTAATTCAAAGAGTCGAGAAATCGAGCATTAAGTTTGCATATAGTCTTGAAACTGTTTTCATATCTAACGTGAAGAGAATTTGACAACTTGAGTTGTTACCACAAGGTCCCCATGGAACGTCCAACTAACTCGCCAACCAAAAACTGTCAAAATAACTAGGTAAAATTTTGTAAAACAAATGAAACACCATTGTCAAAAACCAATAATCTACCCAAAGAAATTCAGCCAGTCTTTTATAAGTAGCAATTAGGATGAAATAACCATAAAAATTTTACAAGGCTATACATAAAGCATGGAATTTCAATAAGCATATTGATGCATGGTGGAAAAGTAAAACAGTTAAAAGCTTATGCTTGCAAGACCATAAATGCAGGTCTTCCACACGTTTTCCAACTTTACCTCAAGGTCATCCAAGCCAGCATCCTCAAAGGCTGAAAAGGCATCTGCAGATAGCACTTCCGCCCACTGCAAAATTAGCAGAGCTAATTTCAGATATATAACATATGGTCTTAAGCGAATGGAAACATAAGGTATTTAGAACGCCCACAAAGCTTTCAATGAATTTTTTAAACATCAAGGTTTTCAACTAAAAATTTTGAAAAAAAAAAAGGAAGAAGAAAAGTTCCACGTTTATGCAAGAACACTTGGGAAGCCAAACTGAGTGGAAATTATAGAAGTTAACAATGAAAAACTTCAAAGGTCCGAGACTAGTTTTCTAAGTCCAGATATTCTCAGCACCTACTACAAACTTAATACAAATGTAAAGCAAAAGGCTATGTAAAGCTAGTTCCCTGAGAAGGTCAGAAATGGCTCTATCTGGCAGGTTGAAGAAAAACAACTACACTGATGAAGTTGGGGCAATATTCTGAAAGTACAGGATTTGATGCTGAAACGAACAGGGAACAGAGAGCAGGACGATCGTATTCTCCAAAGAGAAACAAGAAACATTTATGATATAATCAGACCTAGAAAAAAAAAAAGCCAAACATAAATGGTGGAGACTACTTTTGGAACCATTAGCAATTCCAAAGCACAGATTCAATGGTTGGCTGATCATGCAAGGGGGTCTGCTAACAAAAGACAAGCTGCAAACAAGAGGGATGCATGAATTGGTTTAACAGAAAACTGAGGTGCAAGCAGGTTGTGACCAAAGCAAAGAGGGATGCTGTCCTTGCAACATTAAATCATCTATGGAATGAAAACAAAGGCTATTTAGGTGTAGAAGTTCAGCAGGAGATTTGATGGTGTTTCTTGTCATCAAAGAAACAAGGACTAGGATTCATATATCGCCGAAAACCAATTTTGACATTGCTTAGAGTAAATCATTGATGTAAAGCCTAGGCATGCCTGGGAACATGATGTAATTACCTTTTCTTGATATATGAATGATACAGAATTTATTGCAGATAAAAAAAAAACGACAGTTCCCTGAGTTTGAGAGAAAAATAAAGAGATAATTACAAATGTAAATACCTTGTAGCTATAGTATCCAGCAGCGTATCCACCTGTGATTCACAAGATACAACAGAAGAAGAGATGAAGATACAAAAGAATATGAAGCACAAAAGGAAAGATATGGATGAAAAGAGTTGATTATTTGTTTTATCAACTAAATATATAGATAAAAAAAATCAAAGAAATGGAGCAATAAGCTAACCTCCAAATATATGGTTGAAACTACAGAGGAACCGATCTTCCAGTAGTGGAGGCATCACTTGTGTTCTCTGGCAAACACTCTTCTCAACATCATAAATAGATTCTGTTCCACCTGGTACGTACTTTGTATGCAGCTCCAAATCTACACTTGCAAATCGAAGCTGCAAAAATAGCAGCAGATGGTGGTAGAAGTAGAACTGAGGTTTAATGGAATTCAACCTTTATGTTACAAAATTAATAAAGGGAAATGGCTAAGGTTGGGGGATTCTGACAAAAGAAACTTTCAAGTTTCAAGCAACATGAATAAATAGGTCTTTTTTCCTCATCAAAAGTCACATCAAGAAGGGCCTCTGGCATAATTCTTGCCACTGCATTCCGCTGCAAGCATTCATGATATCCATGTGGCATTTGACAATGATTTGACACTATATGAATTTCATTTTATCGACCCAACCTAATAGTAAGGTATGATAGGACGATGATGAATAAATAGGTATAGAAGAGAATCTTCAAAAAAAAAAAGAGTTAAGAAATGATGCATCCTACAATAAAATAAGTACATAAGGAAGGTAGATTCAGCTAACCTGACGGAGACTTAGAGAACCAGCACGGAACGTCCTTGCAGCTACGAGCTTTAAATACACTTCTTCAGGGAGTGTCTCCCCAGTTTCATAGTGCTTTGCGATGCTCATTAAAGTATTCCTGCAACAAATGCATGATCAATAATACATATCCACTAGCTAAAGTTATCCTCTTATTTCTCAATCAATATTTGGTAAGAGAGACTGATTGATCTAAAATTACTCCCTTCATTAGAGTTCACAGATAAATGGGTATAAGGTTTTGGCCACAAAAGGACTCAAAACTTCCACTTAAGAGGATAAAATTGCAATTTGCAAAATATGATTAATGAAATATACATCGTATTGATAACAGAAAAAATGCAATACACAAATATCAATCTTGTGATGGAAGAAGACCATATTGGCTATTGTCACTCATTGCCTTCCATGATACTTTTCAATGTAGTGGCGAAAACCTATGATATGGTGATCTTAGAATTTCAATATTCCATTGTAAGAGGGTTGTGTCAAGAAAAGCATCTACTATAAATTGCCATTTTGCTTTTTCACTTATATCTTGTGTCCAACTTGTAATAGTTATTACATTATGAACTTCATAACACCAAGCCCAACACAGTTAGGATTTACAGCCAGTTCCAACCAATTCGTTTTAACTCAAGTCAACTTAATTCAAAATGGTTTACTTTTATTTTTACATGTTTTTTTACCTTGAACAAATTTTATTTGAATGCCAATATTATGTAGGTGTAATAATCCATTGAAAGTGAAATTTTTATGATGTTATTAAATTTTTATGAATTTTATTTTTTAGGCATTAAAAAAGAAAAATTCATAAAAATTTGATAACATTATATAAAATTTTATTTTCAATGGATTATTATACCTACATAATATTGGCTTTCAAATGATGTTGGTTCCAAGGCACAACAGCCGTAAATATAAAAATGAGTCATTTTGAATTAAGTTAACTTCATTTCCCTTTGTTCTCTTTAATGAGCTGAGATTAATGCGCCGGTCTGGTCAACCCACAAATGACCTGACTTAGGTGCCCATGGAAATGCCCCCTCTTTTGCCTGTATTTACACCAGTACCACTGGGCATTGGCATAAATATAGGCAAAATGTGGGGCATTTCTATAGGCACGTAAGTTGGGTCACTCATGACCGGCGAATTGACCTGACCCGTTGCATTAATCTCAGTGATTAAAGAGAAGAAAGGGGAAAAGAACAGCCCCTTAGGTTTAATATGATGACAACATCATTATACTGTACCTTAACCCCTATTACATTGGGGTCAGTAAAATATGGATCATAGTGTCAATTGCCTTTTAAAGTTGACTAACACAACGAGTTCATGAAAAAGAAAAGTGGCAAAGTTTTACATCAGATGCCCTTCCTAAGCAACCCTCTTTGGGGGAATAATGAGGTGAAATTTTGAAATTATCATCTTAGGTTTTTCCCACTTGCATGGGAAGGTATCATGAGATGGCAATGAGTTGAAATTATGCATACAAGACCGATTTGACGACAAAATGATCATGGATGCAATATTAATATAAATAGTTTCATATGAATGTCAACGCATGGGAAAATTATTGACCAGCAGATATCATCTGCAGTTTGGGTTGTATGGCTGTAAAACCAAGGCCTTGTGTATGGAGGAATTGACCAACAAATCTCCAGAATCCAATGTCTTTTCCATACCATAGATACAAATTATGTATAAACACTAAACAATGGTGTAGAACAATTTTGAAGCTACAAGACAGAAGTGAGTTCTGAATCAAAAGTAAAAGCCCATTCTGTACAGAAGCATCAAATCTTCTGATACTGAGGTATATCTCAAATTGCTATGGTGTAAGCATGTGTCAGCTTTTCAAAAGCGTCAATCAGTTGAGCATTTGCTCTTTGATTACTTTCATGTCAAGGATTGGGTAACCAAAATAAAAGCTAACCTGTGGTAACACCAATTTTCCATGAATTGGGAGGGCAACTCAACAGCATCCCATTCAATACCCCTTATGCCAGCAACCAGACCCTCATCCTCCTTGGTTAGCATATGTTGAAGAGCATGACCAAATTCATGGAAGACAGTCTCAACCTGGAGAAAGAGGAGAAGTAGAGATATGAATGAGTATGTAACCCGAGTTAAAGATTGATTTCCATCAACTTTGCTGAGTAACATATAGACTATCAAATTTTGATAACCAAATGGATTGGCATTGACAAAAGACATGAAGAGAAACTGTAAAACCAACTAATGATATACGATTTAATTTTTCTACAACAAAAAATTGGCTATGACAGCTGTATATGTTTAATCTGAGATCATCGCAGTTTATAGTGCTAGTAGTACTTATACAGAGGCTCTGGAACAAATGCCACACATTCATAGTTCTATACACGAGACTGAACTAGAACTTACCACACCGAGAAAACCCTTTTTTGCCCAGTTTGTTCTTCCCAGCAGTGTACATGATAAGCCTGTTCTATAAATTGTTCTATCTTGTAGGGTACATGTGGCAAGAAGGATCTTCACTGAGAAAAAGGCCAGAATGGACAATTGCTAGGGCAGGCTCCTTGTATAAAATTGAAACAGATTTATACTTTGCATTTTTAACAAACTAAAGAAGAGATAATGAACAATGCTGACTTCGTATAGACTCACATGGTGCAGTAAAACAAAAGCACCCCTTAGCATGGCAAAGAGTCCTGCTATTAGTTCTGGAACGTTTTCTCATCCGTTCAGACAGAGGAGTTTCCTCAATGATTCTTAACCCGATAGAGAAAGCTTATAAAAACTTTGCTTCACTGAAACTGACTTCAACTAGTTTACATGAAGCAGGGTATGGGCGCAACACACTGGTGTGGCTCCATTCATCCAACATGCCAATCTTGGCAATAAGCATACTCAGACAGGGCCACCAAGCGAGACATGGATAAAGGAATCCTTATATTTTAAATATCTAGCCTCCTTTCCCAGAAGATTTGGCTTAACTTTTAACACTTCTCTCCACCACTGTTTCACATCTCCTCCATTTTTTTCTTTTTGTTCTTCAACAATCACGGGGATGATTTCAAAACCTTTCTCAACCAAATGTGAAAGTCTCCAAAGTTAAACCTAAAAACTCCTGTGATCAATGACCAGCAATGTCAAAGCTCCAGCAAGAGCACAAGGATGCGGCCTTCTATTCAGAATTTCAAACACAACCAAAATCAGAACATTAGATTGGGAACATTCTGTGCCTTTATCCAAATCTTGCTCTGTCAACATGGTATACCAGCATAAGGTTTTGAATCATTGTAATGTAGGACTAAGCTGATCTTCTAGACATAAATTATTTCAAGACTTCTTTTCAATTTTTAAAATTCAAGGAGAAAGACAGGTTTTAATAAAAATTCAACCACCCATCTACAAATTAATTACCTACTAACTACTACAAGGCCAAAAAGAAAATTACTGATTGGAAAACCGTTCCATGCTTTTCGCTCCCCTATTATTCAAAATTCATAACATGACTAAAATCAGCTCTCCCTCTGTCCCAAATTGTACGAGGTTCTGAGCCACTTTCTATTTTGGGATGTCCCAGAAAGATGACCCATTTTCCTAAAGAAGTAATAATTTGCTATTCAATTTCCTATATTATCCTTGAAAAGTAAATATTTGACATGTGATAAATGCTTTTGTGAGAATAAAATTTGGGAAATTGTTAAGAAGTCAAACACTACTCAAACCTAGAAGAAAAATGAAACAGTTCATAGAAATTGGGACAGAGGGAATAATAGAGAAGAATGTAAAAGCAACAGCATCCTAGATCCCTTACAATAATAGCATTGTTAACTTTCCAAACACTTAATGAAAATGAACATACTTCGCGAAATGTCATGAGACTTGGCTTGTTTCCAACTGGTGGCATCTGATTGCAAACCATGTGAGCAACAGGCAACCTGGGTCCAGAACCATGCGACATCACCCGACTACGAGAAACAACCTCATCCATCCAAGCACCCTCTCTCTTCTCAGATGGGCGAGAATATGGATCAAAGTAAAAGTAAGCAATTGGGCTCCCTGAAGAATCTTTGACATTATAAAATTTGACATCCTTGTTCCATACCTAAAACCATTCACAATTCATTGCTTAGGAACGTGAAATATACATCTGGAGCAGACCAGAAAACAGGAGCATGAAATGCCCAATCTGAAGCAGAACAGAAAAGAACTAATAAACTAATACTAAGTACTTACAGGAGCTAAACCATCAGCTGGTTCAATTTCAATACCAAACAGAGTCTTAGCAAGGTTGAAAAGGCCATCCATAACCTTTGGTAAAGAGAAATATGGCCGAAGCTCCTCCTGTAGAATTTTCAATCAGTAGAAATTCTTAAACTAAAACAAGCAAAAACAATACGAAAAAAGAAAATTCACATCCAGAACCTTAGATAAAAATCAAAAGTGTGAGGAAAAAAATAGAAGTAAAGAAAGAAAAGAAAAGCTGCAAGTTGCAGATGAATATACTCCTTTTCGCTGCTCTAACTTGCATATGGATGCTATAATACATCTTAACTGATTTGAAGACTCAACCATATGAACAGCTATAGACTTATCCTCATTGTCCATATTAATTAAAGATTTTCCACTGAAAACCCATAATTTTTCCAAGTAGAATAATGGTGTGGACATTTTCATGGATGCAGACAATCATACAACATCAAGTCCAAAAACCTCAGGTACAATTAAATTTCATTCAGTGGCTTCAAGGATGATTGTTAGTATTGTATTGCCAGGATATATGGGAGAGAACCTCATTGATGTCATATTTTGACTCACGAAGCCTCTCGCTCCAGAAGTTGATGTCCCAGTGGTTCAAATTGTTAGCTTCAGCTGCACCTTGACTTTTGGCATAATTTTTAAGATCTTCAATATCTAGAAAGAGAAAAATGATTAAGAAACTCAGAAACGTATCCATAAGCACTCATCTTAGAGAAGAAATTATTTGAAAAGACACAAAATATGGAAATTGTACACAAAGAAACCCATCTTCTCGCAGAATATAGGAAGTTTAAAATGCTGCATGCACCAAGATAAATCATAGTATTAATCGAATTCAAGTTAGAAAAGTGAAGATGAAGAAATTATTTTATGTAGATGGAATGCACCTCTAATATGGAAAACTAGAGGAAATTGAACATAGATCATGTATTTTCTATAGGCTAGGGGAAAAAAAAAGACAAAGGCAACATACAAAATACAATGAAAACAACTCTCAACTCATAGATGGAACATACACATCGATATGGATATCTAGCAGCCTACCTTGTACAGCAGGATCCCATGAAGCACTTCGAAGCTTTTCTAGGAGCTCTTCAGCTTTATCAACAGTAGCCATTTTGGTTGCCATGCTTACCTATAAAATGCAAGTCAGCAAGCCAACTGAAAGGAAGTAGGCTAATAGTGTTGGATCATACCTCAGCATAGTTATTGAAGTTCAACAATTTAGCCTTTTCCAACCTAAGCTTCAATATCTGATTAATGATTTCTGTGTTGTCCAAATCTCCAGAGGAAGCACGAGTTATATAAGCACAATACACTTCCTCACGTAAAGCACGATTCCATGCATGTTGCATGACAGAAAGGTAACTTGGAGCATCTAATGTAATAACCCATGGACCATTCTCAGGAGTTGCATTTTTGTGTCCCTAGATAATTAAAAAATAATGATGAGCAAAAGAGCAAAGAAGAAAGTCCAGTAGACAGGGTAAACGGCTTACTGGAAGAAAAGTACATAAGCCAAAATTTCAGAAAAACGAATACCTTAGACACTGCTGTTTGTGCAGTTAACCCAAGAGCAGTTGCAGGCAACCCTTCAATTTCTTTCTTATCCGTTATTAATTTTTCAAACTTCTTTGTGGCATCCAAAACATTCTCACCGAATTTGTGAGACAGTCTCTCCAATTCCTGCAAACCGGTAATAGTACACAAAAGAACAAAAACTAAGAAAAAGAAAACCTTGGCTTTAGTAGGCTCCAAGTGTGTTCTCTAATACAAGTGCTTATTTATTAAAAAGCAGACTTAGTTCATCTCTAAGAAATATGATTTTTACCAAAACCAATTACAAGAGGAAAAACTTAAAAATTTAAGGACCTAACCTAGTTCTTATAAACCTAGTTATAAAATAAGAAAGGAGGAACTATGTTTTCTCAAACTAAATGAAGTCTTATGGTTACTGAAATTAATTTCACATAATGTCATAGATTCACTTTTGGTATGCTGCTAGATTAATAAGACAACTAACCTGTTCAATTTTGTTAAACTGGTCTTTTTTTCCATCCTCAAGTGAAACACCATTTAGAAAAGCTTCCTTTATTTGATCTGCAAGGCATCAAGTTTGGAAGAAAAGCAAAAGAGAAAAGCCATGAGATTGTTTCAAAGAACTTCATGATGAAACATTTATAAATGGAATGAGTGCAAAAGATAGTTTTTCTATGATATGTGAAGACCTATGATACGTGAAGCCTTTCTATGATATGTGAAGCCACCCAGGATGATTAATAAAATGCTCAAAATTGATTCGCTTTAACCTAAAAGGGAAATGGAAAAGGAAAAAGAAAAGAATAAGGAAATGTGAACAGCCAATTTCACAGATCCAGATATTCTTTTTTTTCTTTTTTCTTTTTTTTAAATAGATCAATCCCCAACCTATGATTCACCACCTTCTCCAAATCCTCATTTACAGTTTTATTACAATAAAGTGTTATTCTTATGTTAGCACTTGGCAGTTGCCGTAAACAAAATAGTGAAATTGTAGGCATATAATGTCCTGATTCTAGTGACAGATCAAGGTCAAAAGCCGAAAATGCAATTAATAGCTTATTCAGTTTAACACCTTCATAAACATTTATTATCTCTCTGACTAGTTTCAAGTTGGTGGCATGAATTTCACAATTTTTCTTTTGATAAGTAAAAAAGTCATAAGGTTTTGAAGCCCTTTTGGCATTATGAAGTCCTTCTAAAGACAAGGTGATCACATTTTACATTTACAGCCTTCCCAATAAAATCATCTTAAGCGGAATAATAAAATAAAATTTCAAAGCTACATCTGTCATCAGTTTTTATCCACTTGCTCAGCAAAGTTCCATGCAACCACATAAATAAAGGGTAATTACTAGATGAAGGGTAATATGGTCACTTATGAGCTTCATTTCATATATATATATATATATATATATGCATTCATATACTGTATTTCTGAACATTTGCACATACAGGCACTTACTTTCTACAATTCGTCTGCTAGCTTCACTGAGTGATTGCCAATCAGTAGATTCTTGAATAGCCTTAAATGCATTATATAAGGGTTTACTCTGTCCCAATCTAAGCATAAATTTCACTTTTTCAGGCTGCAAGTAAAAGGTAAACATCGTAAGAATCAACATGTAGGAAGAAAAGAAACAAAAAACATAACTTGTCAACACTATCAAGTTCTAGAATAACTAGATCAAACAATTCGAGAATGCTTTTATCATATTGCTGCATTGCTCGGCTGCTCTTAACAATCTACCATCAGTACCACTGGAAGGAAACATAAATTTAGTAGTTCCAGAATCAAAGTATTTAGTGCTATCTATTAGAACACCAAAGCTAATTGAACCGCAACTGTGCGTGTCAGCTAAATATACCTGTACTTCTTCAATGGCGGCACGGAGCTCAGGTGTATCTTTAACAGACTTGAGATGATTAACAATTCCCCAAGCCACAGTCAGCTTATCCACAATCCTCTCCAGTGGCTCCACCAGCTTTGGCCACGAAGGCTCCACTGTATTCTCCAGTTCATCCAAATCATTTTCCTGGCCATCAAGCAAGAAAACACAAAATAAACAACTACACATTGCTCAAACAGAAGAAACAGATAAAACCCATAATCGAGAGAAAGAAATTGAAGGGGAAAAAAAACACACGAGTTTCGCCAAAATTGCACGAATCCCGGGTCGAACGTGCTTGGCTTCGATGACATCAAAGGGAGGGAACTCGAAATCCTGCAACAAGGGATTGGACTGGAGGCCATCGTCGGCGACTGGAGCAGCCATTGAAGGGGGAGCGCGAGCTGAGAAGCAAGAAGAAGAAGAAGAAGAAAGTGAAGAGGATGGGCGTCGATGAAGGGTGTTGAGGCAGAGAGAGAAGGAAGATGACCAGAGAGGGCAGGGACGAGATTTGGAAAGAAGCTTGGGATGGAGAGGGAAATGGTGGCGTCTCAGGATTGGGTTGATGGAGCGGGAGAGAGTGAAGCGTGTAGCGATGAGCATGACGAATATAAGGAACGACCAGAGTCGAAATCTCGCCCTTGGACCCAGATCAGGATTTCTCATTTTCCCTTATTTCTCTGCGTAGTTGTTTTCTTATGAGGACGAAAATATCTCATTTTACATTGCCGCAACATAGTGAGATTACATCATGAGTGTATAATCCAAAGTTTTCATGAAATTAGACATCTAAAAACTAATTTTAGCCTTGGACATTTACTACAGTGGCTAAAGAATTTAGAGTTCAGAACTTAAATCTGTTTATTAGAATTCATACTCTAATTATTATACTATATACATATATCTAATTAGACATTAACTCACCATTAATTCTCCATATATAATTCATTTTGATAAAAAAATTTTGATAAAATTGATACTCACCAAAACTTTCTATCCCTTTAGAAATCCTACCTTATTCTCACCGCTACTACAACCTCCGAATCTTCCATCATTACTCACATTTATATAAATGTCAAAGACAAATATGCAAAATATCTAAAGCAATTGAGAAAAATGTGTGAATAAATATGTATAAGTATCTAAAATAATATGTTGATAATTTATTCTCTTTAATAATATGTAAATTATTTGTTCTCTGTCAAAAATGATATGTAAATGTGTATAAGTGTTTGAATAAATATCTTAAAGCATCTATAGAAATATGTTAAAGTATTTTAGTAATATGCAAATAATTTATTATTGTAAAAAATGAAAGTGGTTAAATCAATAAGTAAAAGTGTCTAACAAAAAATATAAAAAAAACTATAACAATAAGCAAAAAAATTGTTATTTTCAAAATTGAAAGTGTCTAAAAGAATAAGTTAAAGAGTTTAAATAAATATATAAAAATGTCTGAATAAATGTATAAAAGTATATAACAAATGTATATAATGTTTGAGCAAAAATGCCTGAGCCCTTCACTCATCTCTTCTTCCCTTTGGATCTCTTTGCCTCACCAAAGATCTCCGGTCAAGGCAAGAGGCTAGAATGTTGAAAAGGTCAGGAGTCTGGGAAGTCGAGTCGAGAATTAAAGCGGCTGCAAAGAGGTCGAGGTGAGAGATTGAAGCGTCAAGGAGGTCGGGCATTGGAGAGGTCCAACCAAGGATCTGAGCAGCACGATAAGGCTGAGGCAACAGATCGAAGCATTAAGGAGGTGGCTTTTGGGTAGATTGGGGCTTCGATCCAAGCAATGGCGAGGAGCTCAAGGTGAGAGATCAGAGCATCGGTGAGGAGGTCAGAAGTCAATCAGTGATCGAAGCGGCGCAATTCAATCTCCGACACTTGATCTGGAACAAAGAATGTCGGCAATCGACGATGAGATCATTGGAACAAAAATGGCAAAAGAGGTATGACAATGTGAGTCAGAGTGAGGGGGGAAAAGAGAAAGAAAGAAAGAAAGAAACTCTTCGACCACAAGATCATCGGAATGAAGAGGGTATAAGAGTAGCAGCGATGAGAGAGTGAGTGAGAGAGAACGTTTGAGTAGGGAAATTTTGAGGGCTAAAATTGTAAAATAACTACTATATATAATTAGACATATGTCCATAATATCCATAATCATACTCAAAGACTCTCCTTGTACTTCTTTTTATTTTTTTTATTTATTTATCTTTAGTAATCATTCATTCTCTATGTGCTTCCTTCTATTTATTGAAATTAAATTATTATCTTCTTTAAAAAAGAGGTTTAATTACAATTACATGTTAGACTTTGACTGATATACTTACATTTCTGAGATTTTAAAGTATGCACTTTTCCCCTACTTTTTTTGCACTATCCAGCAAAAATTCTCAAATCCTAATTTAAATTATATGGTAATCATCTTCTAGCAATTTCAGCTCGTCAGATATGCTTTTGAAATTATTTGACATTTGAAAAAAAATATTATTTTACCTTTACATAGAGGAAAACTAATAAGTTAGTGTCTATTAATTACAAAAAAAATATTAAATAAAGTAAAATTACTGAAAAATGGAGATCATACAGTTTAAATTAGAGTTTTAAATTTTTTTTCAAATAGTGTAAAAGGGAATAAAGTAAAAATGTTTATTTTTAAATCTTCAAGAATGTGATTTCAATTAAAGTTCCCAAGTGCCTATAACTTTAGAGTTTGGTATTATTTTCTGAATTTATTATAGTTATGTTTTGTGCACCTAAAGCTTCAGCCTCATCTCAATTAAATATTGAACCCATATCTTTAACTCGAACTAGAGTTTGTAAGACTTAACTGGATAAAGCTCAAGCAAAGTTGGAAGTTAAATTATTTAACAAAAATTTTGATTCTGTTTAAGCCCGAATGAATACATTTGCTATTGGTCTAAGACTCTAAGTAAAGCTATGGCCTATGGGTCATGTAATCAAAGAATGACTTTATGTAGATTGGAGCATCAAAAACTTTAAATTTGTTAATTTATTGTACATGAAATTATCCGGTATCAAATTCTCTCTCCCAAGATGAATTTATTTAACCCTTCTAATACTGGATGATAATTCTTTGTCCACCAAAAATTAAGGCATTTTAAGCTCCATATATATGGTTTATTCATCTCTTAGGCACTTGGGGCTTCTGCTCCTCAGGTGATTGTAACCTAATTTGCCTATTTCTTGTAACACAAATTTCTTCTCTAGAATATCAATTTGCATCAAGAAATCAACTCCTAATCACGAGTCTCAACAATCAAGCACAAGAGCAAGTGAAACAATAAATTCAATAAATAGTCCAGTGTTCAAGCAAACGACAATCAAAGTATCATCCAAGATTCACAATTATTTTAGAACATAAAAAATTTAGCCTAATATAATCTTTGAAACAAAACTAACAAAAGAACTAAAATCTATTGTTGACACCCAATTTCGTCCGGGTGTTTTAAAATTTTGAAAAAAATTTTATTAAAAAAAAATTAATTAAAAAAAAATATATATTACTATTATTATTAAAAAAAAATTTAATTAGTTTAAAATATATTTTTGTTTTGTGAAAATTTGATTTAAAATGATATATGTGTGAATATGTGTATGTTTGAAATAAAATAAAATTTCATGAAAAAAATGACAAAAAATTAAAAGTTTGAGGTAAAAATGACAAAATTGAGAAGTTTCGGAAAAAATTGACAAATTCTAAAAGTTCCAGGAGCATTTGGTAGTTTGTCACATAAAATTTTGAGCCTGCCGACGTTTCTGGCGCAAATTGACAGAAAACGACAAAATTGTCAAAATCAGAAGCTTCAGGAACTTATCCAGAGGCTGAGAGACGTAAAGGACTAAAATTGTCATTTTACCAATTTAAGAGATAAGTTTGAAATTTTTTATTAATTTATCCATCAACAGTTCAGCTAAACTTCCTCTATAAATAGCCCCCCAAATTTTGTGCTGAACACAGAAAAAAATAGAGAGAAAGCTTAGAGCTCCGTTTAAGAAAAAGGAAAAAAATTAGTCTAGGTCCCTGGCCCTCTTCTCTTCCTCTCCAGAAAACCTAAACCTTCTCTCACTGTTTTTTTTTTTTTTTTTTTTTTTCCTCGCGCGCGTCCGCGTTTCCTGGAGGATTAGAAATTTTAGTTCCTAGGTAAAATTCAGCTTTCGCCCTTCATCTTTTCAATTTATTTCTATTGAGTCACTAACCTTTTATTTTATTCTTGCAGAGAATTAATTACTAACTTTCCTTTTATATTTTACTTGTTTATTATTATTATCATTATTAACTTTTATTACTGTTGTTATTAACTTACTAACTTACTAACCTTACTAACCTTTTATTATTGTTATAATTGTTATTAACTCACTAACTTACTAACCTTACTAACCTTTTTTTTTATTGCTATTATTGTTATTAACTTACTAACTTTACTAACCTTTTATTATTATTATTGTTACTAATTTACTAACTTTACTAACTTTTATTATTATTGTCATTAATATTAACATCTAACTTTACTAACTCTTGCTAACTTTTATAATTCATGGAAGGTTATGCCTTATATTTATTTATTTTTTAAGTGGATGGTCAAAAAGTCCCACTGTATTTATTTATTTATTATCTTTTAATATTCCTTTATATGTTTACATGTGTTATTTTATGCATTTTTTTATGTCTAAACTAAAATAAAACCTCCCCTTTACTTTACTTTATTTAATTTTCCTTTATGCCAAAACTTTATTTTATGATAAAATTTATTTTACTTATTTGATAATAAAAAATAAATAAATAAGTAAACAGTAACTAATTAAAAGAAGATTCTTTTATGTGAATAATTAACTTTATTCTATTTAAAAATCGTTTTTTTAAAGACAATTATCTTTTATTATTTTGAAACATATGTTTTAATTATTTCTTTAAAGAGAACAAAAAGTTAAACTTTTTATTCTTTTTATTAAAAATTATTTAACAAACATAATTAAATAATTCTAAAAATACAACAAAAATCAATTCTGTTTTTAAATATATTTCTATAGTAATAATAATTAAAAATTCAAGAAAAACAATAATAAAAATCCAATAAAAATTATGATTTAATTAATAATTAATTAAATAAATAATTAATTAAACTCCATGTCCAAATGATCCGCCAGGATCAATGGCTTGGAAAATATTTTTTAAATAAAGTATATAAAATATATTTTTTTTACATAAAGTATATAAATAAATTTTCTTTTATTATTAAAAAAAATAAAAACTCTGGGATAATATTTTACTTATTTTTTATCCAGTAATATTTTACTTATTTCTTTCAAAATAATAAAAAGAGATAACTTTTTGTTTCCTTTATTAAACAAAATAAAATTTTACCCAAATAATTTCAAATAAAGGTAATAAAAATAAACAAGAAAAAAAGAATTAAATTTTTTTAAATATTTTAGACTTATTAATTAGATGTATTTTTAGACTTATAAATTAGAAAATTATTTTATCAATAAAAAAGAACACAAAAAAATAAAATATATAAATATCAAAAACTTTTATTTATTTTTAAAATATGCATATAAATTTTTGGTTTCTTAATTAAATAATTACTTTTGGTTTCTTAATTAAATAATTACTTTTGGTTAATCTTTCATTAAAACAAAATAAAACAAATAAAAATATTAAAACTTTTCTTTTATTTTTGAAATATACATATCAATTTTTGTTTCCTTTATTAAATAAAACTTTGATTAAATAATTATTTTTTTTGTTCACCTTTTATCAAATAAAGTATTAAGACTTTTCTTTTATTTTTTTTGAAATATACATAAATTTTTGGTTTCATTATTAAATAAATGAAATTTTGATTAAATAATTATTTTTTGGCTCACCTTTTTTAAAAATAATTTCCATATCCGGATGATCCGTCAGGATCTACGGTTTGAAAAACATCTACTTTTTAATTAAATTAAATAAATACAAAGATAAAAATCCATATTTACGATATGGATTAATTTATTTAAAATTTTATCAAATTCCGTGTCCGGGTGACTCGGCAGAGTCCATGGTTCGGAATTAAATCTTCCGTGTCCAAATGACTCGGCAGAGTCCATGGTTCGGAAGTATCAAATTTTATATAAATTAATTTAAAAATCCACATCCGATTAATTCAGTTAAAATTTCTAGTTTGAAAATTAACTGAATATTTTCTAAAAGCAAAGCAAAACAAAATTAAAATCAACTAAGGTGCCAATTTTGGGCGCTATAACAAAGTTGTTTTAGCGTAACCGTACTCCCGATCCCCGAACTCTCGCAGACCAATTTTAAGGTGACCAATCGACCTAGGTGAAACAGATTGGTGGCGACTCCCGAAAACCCGACGTTGCCACAGCTTGGCGACTCCGCTGGGGAACTCGTTAGTGAGTCGAGCCTAAAATTGATTTGTTTTGATTTACTTTGCTTATTATGTGGATTTATATGTTATATTTACTTATTCTAAACATGCATAATGCATTCACAATATGAAGCTCTATACCCGAGCTTTCTCAAATCGAACACAATTCTTTCTAAGCGGAATTGGTGTTGTTGTCCTTGTGAGGCCATGGTCTCCAAGCCTTCACCGGTTTCAAAGTAGCAAAGTAGTGTATTGCCTCCTGAGACGGTTAGTCTCTGCATGGGCCCACGAAAAGCTATGACTCGAATTAATCCATTCCTTACATTAACCCTAGAGGGTAAGGAATCGGGCCATCACTATAATTTAGTGACGGGATTCGGGAACTATCCCTTGCCTTTTTGATAAGCCACCTTATGCATATAGAACTCCCCACTTAACCATAGAACTGACCATAGAATTTCTACCATTTTACCAACGCCATAAGCACGTCCTTGTTATGCTATGTTGTTGCTCTACACTTTTATTTTCTTCGTGTCTTATATTTATGGTTTTAATTCATTTTTCCATAATACTTCATGAGTTGTTAATTGCTATTTAACTTATTAATAACCTTATCTTTCTTGTGCAATTATTCTTCATGCATTAAAACCACGCATCAAATTATGCTAACTTTTTGGTCTTTATAATGACAACTAAAAGTTTTGAAGTTCCACGATAGTGGATAATCAAATTCACTCATCGCATACATCCATTACATTAATCACGTGCATACAAAGTCTGATAAAAATATAATCTCATTGCATACATCCATTACATTAATCACGTGCATATAAAGTCTGATAAAAACATAATCTCATTGCATACATCCATTACATTAATCACGTGCATATAAAGTCTGATAAAAACATAATCTCATTGCATACATCCATTACATTAATCACGTGCATATAAAGTCTGATAAAAACATAATCTCGTTGCATACATCCATTACATCAATCATGTGCATACAAAATCTGATAAAAACATAATCTCATTTTTCCTACATGCATCCATTGCATCAATCACATACACATAGGATCTAATAAAATATATCTTACTTTTAAAAGGATAAAATTGGACCTCGACACTGATATTCAACTCGGCTCCAAATAAGATTAATGGCAGAACAAATCGAAGGACGTCTCATAAAGATAGAGTCCAAGATAGAAAGTATGGCCGAACAAATGAGACAATTGATCGAGCTAATCAAGGCGAAAGCAATTCAAGAAGCACAAGTTCAGCCACCCATGACAGAAAGAGAAATGGTCACTTTGTTTGTCCAGACACTGAAGTACCTATATTATGACGAACTCATTGGCAATTCGGCAACTAATTTTTCTAACATTGTCATGTCTGGAGAAAGAATCGAGCATGAGATTAGGACTGGGAATATTGCTGAATCCTTTAATAATCCTATGAAAAGAGGAGGACCATCCAGAAGAAAAGATGACGAAGTACAACAAATAGGACGCGGAAGAAGGATTCCCCTCGTGGATACTGTGGCTATCGGACCTCGCCTATCCTATTTTGCCAATGGGCCCGATAATTACCTTCCAAATAGGCCCAATGATTATCCTCTGAATAGGCCCAATAATTATCTTCCAAATAGGCCCAACAATTATCCTTTTAACAGACCTAATCAGTCATGGCCACCTGCTCCTACTCCTCCAGTACCTGCACCAAGACCAAGAGAAGTTTTCACACCAATTTCCATGACTTATACTGAGTTATACCCAAAACTCATCGAAAGACAATTTATCCGTCCAATTCCTACAAAGCCATTCAAACCCCCATATCCAAGGTGGTATGACCCTAACATTACCTGCCCATATCATGATGGCGTTCCAGGCCATGGCTTGGAAAACTGCATTGCATTGAAGCGTATAGTTCAACAATTAATCGAGTCAAAGTGGTTGGACTTTTCCGATGAACCGAACGTCACTCACAATCCATTGCCGCCTCATCAAGAAAAACCAGTCAATATGATAGAAGAACACCGGCTGATGAAAAAGTCAGTCAATGATATCATAACCCCTCTTAAGCATGTATATTCATGCCTTGTGAAAGAAGGGATTATCATGGGAAAGCCTTCTTTTGGACATGAAGAAGTTGAAGATGAGGAATGGTGCAACTTTCATGACAGTAAGAGTCATTCTATCCAAGAATGCTCAGAATTCCGTAAGAATTTGCAAAGACTCATAGACTCATCCCAACTTATCGTTTTTATGATGATGTGAATGTGATCATTAAAGAACAAGAAGTCAATGCTATACCAATCTCAAAACCTACTCTTAAGCCGTCAAGTCCCGAGGTCATTCCTCTACAAATCAAACAAAACCGAGGTCAAGCTGCTAGGCCCGATGTGATTGGTAATTGAAAGTGAAGATTTTGAGCTGGAATTACATTGATTTTGGAAGGGCTCCAAGTCAGATCTGACCTAATAGTCCGCATACATTTTCGAATGACAGGGAATCCTTTGAATAAACTTGTATCTTTGAAAGCTTGCAAAAGTAATCTAATAGTAAAACTCTCCTAGATTTAGTCCAGAATCTAGGGTGTAGTCTTTGTTAAATGGACACCTGCTATTCTTTTTCTGGTACAACAAAAAGATGTGATGCGTGCATTCTACTACTTTCCATTTTTACACTCTTTGCTATTATACTATCCATTATTGCCATCACACTTTACTTTTCGACAACCGGTAATTCTTTTTGTTCTCTAACAAAAAGATGTTGCGTGTGCATTCTACCACTTTTTAATCTCATTATTACTTCTACACATTCTACCAATTTTTACCAAAAATTCAATTATTACACCTATACATTCTACCACTTCTTACCAAAAATTCCGTTTTTACATCCATCTCTCACTCCTTTCCATTATACTATCCATTATTGCTATCATACTTTGCTTTCTAAATGATACTACTCGTGGGTGAAAATAAAAAGTTAAGGAAAATTTGATAGTAATGATCTTGAAAGTGCTGCCAAATCTAGTAAGAAGGATTTCATATGTTGCACCTCAACCCTAAAAAAGAATTCACAGTGATTATCAACATCCTTGCAAGAAGTTTGGGGTTAGCTTCAAAAAAAAGTTAGCTCTCATATTAAATGACTTCAGTGGCCTCCCAATTCTCACAAATGCTCAATAACAAAAAATTCTCAGTTTTCCGCAACACAAGTTCCAACAAAGGAAAGAAGTTCATCCCTTCCATCAAAAGCCATTAAAGGGAAAAATCCAAAACAAAAAAAAAGAGACTGAGAGCAAACACAAGCAGCTAAGGCCACTTGAATCATTTCACTTCAAGAGGGCTATGATCTCAGTTCTTTGCAACACAAACTCCGAAAAGAGAAATTCATCCCTTCCATCAAAAGACAACAAGGGAAAATTCAAAACCAAAAAGGACTGAGAACAAGCACGAGCAAGCAAAGCCACTTGAGTCATCTCACTTCAAGAGAGTTATCAAGTATGTCATCACCATAGCTCACAAAAAAAAAAAGGGAAACAAAAAAAAAACAAAACAAAAAAACAAAAAAAAAAAAGGGGCTCAAGTTAGAGCAAAAGAAAGAAAACAAAAAAATGAGCTATGGATTCTAGACTGAAAACCTGCAAAGGCGGTTTAGAACACAAAAGCAACCCTCAAGCCAAGCATACATAAGGACCACGATAGTTGGGGGGCAACAGATGAGGTTTAACTTTCTGGAAAGAGTGGCAAGTTTGAGGTCATCATTATTGAGTTTTTCACCATAATCAAATTTGCTCACGAGTAGTATTAAAAGACCCTTCTTTCAAACCACTTAAACTTAACTTTCCTCAGACTTATCATCCTCATTCAGCTAAAAGACTATCATTGTGAATCATGTTTCTACCTTATTTAATGCTGCTCACGAGTAGTATTAAAAGACCCTTTTTTTCACACCACTCAAACTTAACTTTACTTAGACCTAATATTTACCTCTTAATATTATTCTCATTCAGCTAAAAGACTGCCACAAAAAAAAAAAAAACATTCAAACTTAACTTTCCTCACACCTAACATTTACCTCTCGATATCATCCTCAGTCAGTTAAAAGGCTATTATTGTAAATCATGTTTCTACCTTATTGCCTTACACAGTTTATGTCTTCGAGTTGGAAAGGGGAAGAATGACAGGATATTTTAATTAAAAACAAAGACCGTAAATTACTTTGTCAAGCTTTGCAAATTGATGAAGGCCAAACCATTATTCATTAATGTATGTAGACTTAAAAGTGAGGACATAGCTTGAGTCTTTCTTTAATAAGATGTGGTTCTTGTAAGAGAAATTTACGATCAAGTGCCATCACAAAGGTCTAGAAATGCTCGACCTTCTGTTAAATCAAAGGCGAGATGATATCTCTTTCCACATAAACACCATATTCAGGGGGGCAAAGTAGTCTCTACGAAGCGTAAGAGGAGTACCGCCAACAAAGAAGTTCAATAGACAAGGGGGCAAGTCTTATGGATCAAAACATGAGTTCAAGGAAGAGCAATCATTCAGATTATAACATGGGAATAAGTAAGTGTCGGCACGGTCACAAGAAAAGGGGCAAAGCAGACATTGAAAGTAAAGCCTTTGATGGTATCAAATCCATGATAATGGATGAGTACCCGAAAGAGATATAAATTATGAGGCGGGCCAACTTTAAAGAAATTGAGGCCAAAATTCAAAGAACAAGTCAAAGAAAGAGGATTTTGAAAAGAGTTGGGCTTTTGAGGCAGCGAACAAAAGCTGGAAAGCATAAAGAGATTCAATGATAGTCCAAGAAGGCCATCACAAAGAGGATCCAGTAAAACAAAGACATAAAGAACTAGATCCATACAAAAAAAAGCCATTAGTTACACATGCTCTGCATTCATGCATTTCATATCATGCATACATAGCCTTTACATAACAAGGACCAAACGGGAAGCACATCCACGGCACAGTTACAGCAGTATAAGCTGAGATCTCAATGTCATCAGCTCTTACCAATCTATCACTGGATACACAGCTAATATGCAGGACCAACCCGCATCAGGAATTCAAGGATAAGGTAGACAAGATGTCAAAAGCCTGGCAATCGATTCAATAATCGAGACTACACCTGGAAGGACAGGATTGACGTCAGCTAGTAGTATCCAAGATAAGAGATAGCTATAGCCAAGGATAAGGCAGATATCAAAAAATATAAAGTAGACAATATTGTCAAAAGCCTGGCAATTGATTCAATAATCGAGGCTACACCTGGAAGGACAGGATTGACGTCAGCTAGTAGTATCCAAGATAAGAGATAGCTGTGGTCAAAGATAAGGTAGACATCAAGAAATATTGTCGTTGAAACTTTGTCAAAAGCGGACAATGGATTCAATAATCGAGGACTGGATCAACGTCAGCTCGATGGAATATCCAAGATAAAAAATATCTATCACATCAAAATGAAGTAGGATCTACTTTTCCGGTTAAACGGCGGATACGGTACTCCATGACTCTCAAGTCGGTTCTCTCAGTTGCCCATAATAACTGATTCCTTCACCCCTTCTTTCTTTTACTTCCTCCTAGAAAATGGATCCTACTTTTTTCACCTTGCGAAAGTATTTCCCTTCTCTCCCAATGAACATCCTAAAAAAGATCTACCGAGTTCGCTGCGAACGATTAAGAGCTCTGATGCACAAAGGAATACCTGAAGATGTACGGTGGTTAATCGAAGCCAAGGTTCGTCTGGCAGGTGAAATCCCAGAGACATTTGCATCTTACATGCCTGGTGTTGGCAAAAGTTCTTATGCCAGAAAAAGAAGAGCGAAAAGATTACAAGTCTGCCATAAATGAGGTAGGTGGACTTGTAATACTAAATGTCGTTCTTTAGGAATGATCTCTGATAATCGAGAAGATAAAATACGATTCATTAAGAATGGCCTGAGTAAAGACTCGTTGGATGATATCCAATTGACTCTTGGGACGCATTCTTGTGGATCTGTGCAACGTGAACTACTTGGTTTGTGGAGCATTTTTCATAAAGAACGAAACCGTTACAGTCTTGGGAATGTGACTTTAAACGATCCTGTTTGTCAGCTTGTAAGAAAACTGGATGGGAAGCAAATCCTCGACTCATAGAAGCCGTTAATCCCGTTACTGGACGTAAAACCAGTGGAAGATGTGAGCCACAGTCACAATCACTGTACATACAATTTATCATATTTAAAATTTTCCATTTTTCTTTTAATAATGTATTTACTCCCGTAAGTGTAATCGACACGTTATCCATTTCATCACTATAAATGCGTGTTCTTCCTTCTGATTAAGCAGCGGATAAGATACCTCGTGACTTCTAAAGTCGGTTATTCCAGTCTCCCACAATAACTGATTCATTTCCCTCTTCTCTCAAACTCTTCTCTCATCAATGGATTCTACTCTTTCTGCACTGCGAAAATACTTTCCTTCCCTTCCAATAAAAGTCCTTAAAAAGATCTACCTTGCTAGATGTGAAAGAATCAGAGTTTTTACACGCAAAGGCGTTCCCGATAATGTGCAGTGGATAATTGAAGCTAAGGTCCGTTTGGCAGGTGAAGTTCCAGATGCATTTATGCCCCGCATGCCCGGTTTAGGTAAAAGCCGTTATGCCAAAAGGCGAAGAGCAAAAAGACTAGGCGTGTGTTATAAATGTGGGCGATGGAATTGTATTACTAAATGTCGCTCTTTAGGATACATCTCCATAAATCGTGAAGATAAAAGAAAATTCATTAAGAATGGCCTGCGTAAGGAATCTCTGGAAGATATCCGAGAGACTCTTGAAACGCATTCTTGTGGAAAAGTGCAAGGTGAAATTATCAGTTTATGGAGGACTTACCATAAAGAACGAAACCGTTACAGTCTTGGGAATGTGACTTTAAACGATCCTGTTTGTCAGTTTGTAAGAAAACTGGATGGGAAGCAAATCCCCGACTTATAGAAGGCATTGAAGCCATTACTGGACATAAATCAGGGGAAGATGAGAGCCACGGTCATGATTCCTGTACATATAAGCTGTCATTTGTCTTTTCTTTTGACAATAATGTACTTGCTTCTGCAAGTATAATTAACACATTATCCCTTTCATCACTATAAATATATGTTAGTTATTTCCGTTTCCTACAATCACTAATTTCTTTCTTCTCTTAAATACCTCCTTCATCAATGGAGTCTTCTCTTTCCGCCCTACGAAAGTATTTTCCTTCCTTCCCAATAAATGTTCTTAAAAAGATTTATCAAGCTAGATGTGAACGATTCAGAGTATTTATGCACAAAGGCATTCCTGATAATGTGCGGTGGCTAATCGAAGCTAAGGTTCGTTCAGCTGGTGAAGTTCCAGAAGCGTTCTTTCCCCGTATGCCCGGCTTTGGTAAAAGTGCTTATGCCAAAAAGAGAAGAGCAAAGAGGCTAGACGTTTGTCATAATTGTGGATGGTGGATTTGTAGCTCTAAATGTCGTTCTCCAGGAGTGATCACCAGAAATCGTCAAGATAGAAGAAGTTTCATTAAGAATGGACTGCGTAAGGAATCTCTGGAAAATATTCAAGAGACTCTTGAAGCGCACTCTTGTGGAATGGTGCAATTTGGGATTGTCGGTTTATGGATGACTTTCCAAAAAGAACGAGATCGCTACAATATTAAGAATCTGACTTTAAACGACCCCGTTTGCCAGTTTGTAAGAAAACTGGATGGGATGCAAATCACCGATTCATAGAAGGCATTGAAGCCATTACTGGACGCAAAGCTAGCGGAAGATGTAGAGCCAAAGTCACGACTACTGTACATGCTAGCTGTTGTTTTTGAAATTTTCCTCCCCTTTTGGTAATAATGTATCCACTCCTGACGTGAACCAAAGTCACGATTACTGTACACGCTAGCTGTCGCTTTTGAAATTTTCCTCCCCTTTTGGTAATAATGTATTCACTCCTGACGTGAACCAAAGTCACGATTACTGTACATGCTAGCTGTCGCTTTTGAAATTATCCTCCCAATAATGTACCCACTCCTGACATGAGATACAGTTATGATTACTGTATATAGCTGCCACTTTTTAAAATTTTCCTTCTCTTCCAACAATCACGTACCTACTCCTGACGTAAGCTACAGTAGTGACTACTGTACATGCTAGCAGCTATTTTGAAAATTTTCCTCCTCTTTTAACGATAGTGTACCCATACCTGACCAGAGTCATACTCGTGACTACTGTGAATAGCTGGCAATAATGTATTCATTCTTGAAAATAAAATTATTGCCTTACCTCTTCATCTCTATAAATATATCCTCTTTTCTCACAAGGGTAAGGATAGGAATGGAGAAAACCCCAACTCATAAATCCCGAAGTATTTGTGTATTTTCTGGGGCTTTTCCTGGAGAAGATGAAGAGTACTTAAAGGCAGCCAACCATTTGGGTAGTGTATTAGCTGAGCGAAAAATACACTTAGTTTATGGAGGAGGTAGTGTCGGATTAATGGGAGCTGTAGCATCAGCAGCATCTTTAGGAGGAAGCCAGGTTCTGGGTATTATCCCTGCATCTCTGAAATCGGTTTCTGGGGGCACAATTGGAGAAGAGCTAGTGATTAAAAATCTGCAAGAGCGTTTGTTACAAATGCTTTTTAATGCTGATGCTTTTATCGCTCTACCAGGTGGCTTTGGCACATTAGGAGAAGTCTTCCAAATCGCTTCCATGGCCCAACTTAATTTGCATCAAAAACCCATTGGGCTGTTAAATGTTAACTATTTCTTCGCAGGTCTATTATCTTTTATGAATCGTGCTGTGAAGCAGAAGTTTATCCCTGAGGTGGCACGACGAATCATAATATCCGCAACAACTGCTGAAGAATTGCTAGATAAAATGGAAGCTTTTGTTCCTGAACCAGATCCAGCAATGATCCAAATAGACTGGACACGACAGTCTTTCCCGACCAGTTCACTCCCATAATTGTCCTTTACCCGGCCTGTTGAAGCATTGTGGAAGAAGAAGCGATCTGATCCGTTTTTCTTGTCTTTTCGTTTTAATTATCAGCATTTTCTTTCATATTTCAGTTTTTCTTTTCAGGGAATTTCGTTATCTTATAATATAGTTTCGTCCATGCTGATATTAAAACCATGCGACAATGCCTTTAGGTTGGAATGGCTGAGTAAAGAGTAATTTTTATTACTCTTGAGACGCATCCTATTAGGTCTACTAGGCATAACATTTTGGGGTAGTTAAGCTTTAACCTTATTCGGATGACATATTTCACAAGGGAATCTATATTTACTGAAGAAAATATTAGATGAACCTTGAATATTGATTCCAAACATCCACTCCATTTACATAATTTGTCAGTGTTATTGTCATCATCAAGATTCACTCGTTTTATCGAAGCCTAATTCTTTGCGCTCGCCAATTATGAAAATTCACACTTTCGAAGAAAATTATTCCAATTTCAATTGCTTTTATATAAATTTCGCTCGAGGTCCTAAGGAAAGCTCCTTAGCCTCAAAATCAATTTTCATCATCGGGGTTTTAAGGATGGAACCTTTGCCTCGAAAACAATCAATTTTCATCGGGGTTTTAAGGATGAAACCTTTGCCTCGAAAACAATCAATTTTCATCATCGGGGTTTTAAGGATGGAACCTTTGCCTCGAAAATAATCAATTTTCATCATCGGGGTTTTAAGGATGGAACCTTTGCCTCGAAAACAATCAATTTTCATCATCGGGGTTTTAAGGATGGAACCTTTGCCTCGAAAACAATCAATTTTCATCATCGGGGTTTTAAGGATGGAACCTTTGCCTCGAAAATAATCAATTTTCATCATCGGGGTTTTAAGGATGGAACCTTTGCCTCGAAAACAATCAATTTTCATCATCGGGGTTTTAAGGATGGAACCTTTGCCTCGAAAATAATCAATTTTCATCATCGGGGTTTTAAGGATGGAACCTTTGCCTCGAAAATAATCAATTTTCATCATCGGGGTTTTAAGGATGGAACCTTTGCCTCGAAAACAATCAATTTTCAACATCGGGGTTTTAAGGATGGAACTTTTGCCTCAAAAATAATCAATTTTCATCATCGGGGTTTTAAGGATGGAACCTTTGCCTCGAAAACAATCAATTTTCATCATCGGGGTTTTAAGGATGGAACCTTTGCCTCGAAAATAATCAATTTTCATCATCAAGGTTTTAAGGATGGAACCTTTGCCTCGAAAACAATCAATCAATCCGGGGTTTTAAGGATGGAACCTTTGCCTCGAGATCAATTATCAATCCGAGGTTTTAAGGATGGAACCTTTGCCTCGACATCAATCAATCAATTCGAGGTTTTAAGGATGGAACCTTTGCCTCGAGATCAATCAATCAATCCGAGGTTTTAAGGATAGAACCTTTGCCTCGAGATCAATCAATCAATCCGGGGTTTTAAGGATGGAACCTTTGCCTCGAGATCAATCAATCAATCCGAGGTTTTAAGGATAGAACCTTTGCCTCGAGATCAATCAATCAATCCGGGGTTTTAAGGATGGAACCTTTGCCTCGAGATCAATTATCAATCCGAGGTTTTAAGGATGGAACCTTTGCCTCGACATCAATCAATCAATTCAAGGTTTTAAGGATGGAACCTTTGCCTCGACATCAATCAATCAATCCGGGGTTTTAAGGATGGAACCTTTGCCTCGAGATCAATCAATCAATCCGAGGTTTTAAGGATGGAACCTTTGCCTCGAAAACAAATAATCAATCAATCCGTCCATCTTACAACGATAGGAGCTTTCCTATCGTTAGAGGTTCTAAGGACATTTCCTTAACCTAAAACAAACAATCAATCCATCAGTCCATCTTACAACGATAGGAGCTTTCCTATCGTTAGAGGTTCTAAGGACCTTTCCTTAGCCTCAAACAAATAATCAATCAATCAGTCCATCTTACAACAATAGGAGCTTTCCTATCGTTAGAGGTTTTAAGGACCTTTCCTTAAACCTTACTGTTTGGGCGGCGAGAACATTCTCAATGCCTACCTAAGCCGGACGAAATTTGGTAACGACTTTGCATACATCATGTCCCATGAAGCATGCAAAGGGGGGCAGCTGTTGACACCCAATTTCGTCCGGGTGTTTTAAAATTTTGAAAAAAATTTTATTAAAAAAAAATTAATTAAAAAAAAATATATATTACTATTATTATTAAAAAAAAATTTAATTAGTTTAAAATATATTTTTGTTTTGTGAAAATTTGATTTAAAATGATATATGTGTGAATATGTGTATGTTTGAAATAAAATAAAATTTCATGAAAAAAATGACAAAAAATTAAAAGTTTGAGGTAAAAATGACAAAATTGAGAAGTTTCGGAAAAAATTGACAAATTCTAAAAGTTCCAGGAGCATTTGGTAGTTTGTCACATAAAATTTTGAGCCTGCCGACGTTTCTGGCGCAAATTGACAGAAAACGACAAAATTGTCAAAATCAGAAGCTTCAGGAACTTATCCAGAGGCTGAGAGACGTAAAGGACTAAAATTGTCATTTTACCAATTTAAGAGATAAGTTTGAAATTTTTTATTAATTTATCCATCAACAGTTCAGCTAAACTTCCTCTATAAATAGCCCCCCAAATTTTGTGCTGAACACAGAAAAAAATAGAGAGAAAGCTTAGAGCTCCGTTTAAGAAAAAGGAAAAAAATTAGTCTAGGTCCCTGGCCCTCTTCTCTTCCTCTCCAGAAAACCTAAACCTTCTCTCACTGTTTTTTTTTTTTTTTTTTTTTTTCCTCGCGCGCGTCCGCGTTTCCTGGAGGATTAGAAATTTTAGTTCCTAGGTAAAATTCAGCTTTCGCCCTTCATCTTTTCAATTTATTTCTATTGAGTCACTAACCTTTTATTTTATTCTTGCAGAGAATTAATTACTAACTTTCCTTTTATATTTTACTTGTTTATTATTATTATCATTATTAACTTTTATTACTGTTGTTATTAACTTACTAACTTACTAACCTTACTAACCTTTTATTATTGTTATAATTGTTATTAACTCACTAACTTACTAACCTTACTAACCTTTTTTTTTATTGCTATTATTGTTATTAACTTACTAACTTTACTAACCTTTTATTATTATTATTGTTACTAATTTACTAACTTTACTAACTTTTATTATTATTGTCATTAATATTAACATCTAACTTTACTAACTCTTGCTAACTTTTATAATTCATGGAAGGTTATGCCTTATATTTATTTATTTTTTAAGTGGATGGTCAAAAAGTCCCACTGTATTTATTTATTTATTATCTTTTAATATTCCTTTATATGTTTACATGTGTTATTTTATGCATTTTTTTATGTCTAAACTAAAATAAAACCTCCCCTTTACTTTACTTTATTTAATTTTCCTTTATGCCAAAACTTTATTTTATGATAAAATTTATTTTACTTATTTGATAATAAAAAATAAATAAATAAGTAAACAGTAACTAATTAAAAGAAGATTCTTTTATGTGAATAATTAACTTTATTCTATTTAAAAATCGTTTTTTTAAAGACAATTATCTTTTATTATTTTGAAACATATGTTTTAATTATTTCTTTAAAGAGAACAAAAAGTTAAACTTTTTATTCTTTTTATTAAAAATTATTTAACAAACATAATTAAATAATTCTAAAAATACAACAAAAATCAATTCTGTTTTTAAATATATTTCTATAGTAATAATAATTAAAAATTCAAGAAAAACAATAATAAAAATCCAATAAAAATTATGATTTAATTAATAATTAATTAAATAAATAATTAATTAAACTCCATGTCCAAATGATCCGCCAGGATCAATGGCTTGGAAAATATTTTTTAAATAAAGTATATAAAATATATTTTTTTTACATAAAGTATATAAATAAATTTTCTTTTATTATTAAAAAAAATAAAAACTCTGGGATAATATTTTACTTATTTTTTATCCAGTAATATTTTACTTATTTCTTTCAAAATAATAAAAAGAGATAACTTTTTGTTTCCTTTATTAAACAAAATAAAATTTTACCCAAATAATTTCAAATAAAGGTAATAAAAATAAACAAGAAAAAAAGAATTAAATTTTTTTAAATATTTTAGACTTATTAATTAGATGTATTTTTAGACTTATAAATTAGAAAATTATTTTATCAATAAAAAAGAACACAAAAAAATAAAATATATAAATATCAAAAACTTTTATTTATTTTTAAAATATGCATATAAATTTTTGGTTTCTTAATTAAATAATTACTTTTGGTTTCTTAATTAAATAATTACTTTTGGTTAATCTTTCATTAAAACAAAATAAAACAAATAAAAATATTAAAACTTTTCTTTTATTTTTGAAATATACATATCAATTTTTGTTTCCTTTATTAAATAAAACTTTGATTAAATAATTATTTTTTTTGTTCACCTTTTATCAAATAAAGTATTAAGACTTTTCTTTTATTTTTTTTGAAATATACATAAATTTTTGGTTTCATTATTAAATAAATGAAATTTTGATTAAATAATTATTTTTTGGCTCACCTTTTTTAAAAATAATTTCCATATCCGGATGATCCGTCAGGATCTACGGTTTGAAAAACATCTACTTTTTAATTAAATTAAATAAATACAAAGATAAAAATCCATATTTACGATATGGATTAATTTATTTAAAATTTTATCAAATTCCGTGTCCGGGTGACTCGGCAGAGTCCATGGTTCGGAATTAAATCTTCCGTGTCCAAATGACTCGGCAGAGTCCATGGTTCGGAAGTATCAAATTTTATATAAATTAATTTAAAAATCCACATCCGATTAATTCAGTTAAAATTTCTAGTTTGAAAATTAACTGAATATTTTCTAAAAGCAAAGCAAAACAAAATTAAAATCAACTAAGGTGCCAATTTTGGGCGCTATAACAAAGTTGTTTTAGCGTAACCGTACTCCCGATCCCCGAACTCTCGCAGACCAATTTTAAGGTGACCAATCGACCTAGGTGAAACAGATTGGTGGCGACTCCCGAAAACCCGACGTTGCCACATCTATATTCAATCCACACAAAAAAAAAAAGTAGGAAAAAGATTGCTTGATTCTTATAGCTTCCTTCAATTTCACGATCAGCCTTTTCTTCCTCCTGGAGTCGGCCTCTCATCTTTCCAATTAATATCCTTTTACGCCTTTTCGTATCTCTTTAAAGGAGGTCGAACAGTAAAAAGATTGCTTGATTCTTACAGCTTCCTTCGATTTCACAATCAGCCATTTCTTCCTCCTGGAGTCATTCTTTCCTCTCCAATTAATCTCTTTGTATGCTTCTTCGTATCTCACTAAAGCGGTCATCCTCTTCTCATATATACAGGTTTATACATTTTGCTCATTGTGGCAATTCAATCTGTAATACTATTTACGTAAATATAACAAAATAATCATTAAATTATAAATTTTGAGGATGAAGAGAGGAAAAATTAGAATTCTAGCCATCTAAATTTAACAATTGATGAAAAAGAATTCCATAAAAAAAACTGAGATTTGAAGTTGAAATAAGACCAAGGTCTAATGACTCTAATCTTTTTACAATAAATTTTTTGGACTAATAGGATAAATAGTAGGATTTGTTACCAATTAAAATAGTGTTTAACGATTGACAAAAAATAAAAAATAAAAATAAAAAATGGTATGAACTGAGGATTTAAACTAAAAATTCCAAGCAAAGTCTCAAAGTAGTCTAAGTCATGGCCAAAATTAGACAAAAGTGGCCAATTTTTTTTCATATAAGATAAAAATAACTCTCCTGTAAAAAGTGATGCTTATCTTTGGCAGAAAAAATTTCAAAAAGACAAAAAGTGGAGAAAGTTTTTATAGTCTTTATCTTTGGTAGATATTGTCTCTAAAATTGCAGACTTATCAACCTTGCTACTGTCCTCATACTGTCTCTCAAGAATTGATCATCAGATGAAATAGTTTAGAGACCAAAATAGAAGAAAGGAAATTTGTAAAGGGCTATAAGGAGGTTAGACCATTACTTAAGGAAAAGAAAAAAATTAATAATAACCTTGTTACTATTCTCAAACTGTCTCACAAAGCCTTATCGTCAGATGAAATAGTTTAGAGACCAAAACAGAAGAAAGGAAATCTATAGAAGGCTAAAACTAGAAAGAGGTTAAACAACTATTTAAGGAAAGCAAAAAAAACAACAACAAAAGGCACCGTTTATGAACAGTAACCCCAAGTCGACAATTAATGGGCTAGAATGAGGTTAGACCATTACTTAAGGAAAAGTAAAATAAATAAATAAATAACATTGTTTCTACCCTCAAACTGTCTCGCAAAACTTGATCATCAAATGAAATAGTTTATGGACCAAAACGGAAGAAAGAAAATCTATAAAAGGCTAGAAGGAGGTTAAACCATTACTGAAGGAAAGAACAAAAAATAAAAAAATAAAAAAAAAGATGCACTAGTCATGAACAATAACCTCAAGTCGGCAATTTAGGGATCAAAACGGAAGAAAGGAAATTTATAGAGGGCTAGAAGGAGATTAGACCATTACTTAAGGAAAAGCAAATAAATAAATAAATAAATAAACCTTGTTACTACCCTTGGACTATCTCGTAAAGCCTGATAGTCAAATGAAATAGTTTAAGGACCAAAATGGAAGAAAGGAAATCTGAATAGCAGTAAAAGGAAGTTAGGCTATTACTTAGGAAAGAAAAAAAAAACACTAGTCATGAACAATAACCATAGGTCGGCAATTAATGGGCTAAAAGGAGGTTAGACCATTACTTAAGGAAAAGTAATAATAATAATAATAATAATAATAATAATAATAATAATAATAATAATAACCTTGTTTCTGCCCTCAAACTGTCTCGTAAAGCTTGATCGTCAAATGAAATAGTTTAGGGACGAAAATGGAAGAAAGGAAACTTGTAGAGGACTAGAAGGACTTTATACCGTTACTTTAAGAAAAGAAAAAAAAAAAGCACTGTTCATAAACAGTAACCCCAGGTCAGTAATTAATATAAAGTTATAATACACACATACATACATATATAGGCTATTTATTATTGGTTATTGCCAAATTTCTCCAATTAACTCATAATTCTTTAAAACTTACATGAAACTAGTTCATTAACCAGGATATAATCACCCATGCGTATCTTCAATTCTTAGGTGAAATAAATAAACAAAACAAAAAACTTGAGGACTTGCATGTATTTTATAAAACACTTAAAGAAAATTAAACATAAATCAAAGCATCAACCCTATATACATCACTTAAAAGCAACCAAGAGCAACTTTGTATATGAAAACCCACTTAAGTCTTTTCACCCTTGTCTGTAGTAAAGAATCAACTTAGTATAATTAACTTTCTAAGATGTATGTGATCACAAAATAATTTAGCTCTAACTCGAGATCACTCACTCCACAGAAAAGAGTCACTTTACTTCCTTGTGCCCTTATGAGCTTATTCATTGCTAAGGCCATAAAACAACTCAATTAGCATATAATAATAACTAATTGAAACTTAGAACCAATCTAGATTCCATAAACTTATACATGTGACAATAAATCAAACTTAACACTTATTTACTTCGTGTTAAGCTTAACAACATTTATATCTGCAATATGAACTTAAGGAGTAAGAATTTGATAATTTTTAATAAGGGATTTTTTAATCTACAAGAAAAATATTAGGACCCCGTATATAAAATATATATAAAATTTAACGTGAGCTTAAATGTCCAGAGGTCTTATCTAGGAGCCACTAGAAAAGCTTTTGTTGTGCGAACCCACCACAACCTAGTCCTGCTTATTTGTAAGAACAAAAACATAATGAATTGCCACTTCTTTACTTACCTTTTTTTTTTTCATGCTGTATAGGAGTTCTTCTTAAACTTCATGGTTCAACTTATCAAGTTAGATAGCTTAATTAGAGTGCTCCAAAACTCAAAGTCTCTCTTGCTTACTTAGCACTTTTAACCTTATTTAAGGTTCACTTACTTATTTAGCCGTTAAGCCACTTCCTTGTCCACCTCTTAACTCTTATTATAGATGCATTTAAATCATTTTAGAAATGGATCTTAGGCCCATTTAAAGGTCAAACATGTCTTAGAATGGTTTAAGGAACATAACTATAATACCGAAATCGCCTTAGGAAGCACCAAGCTTCAAGCCTTAAGGGGCCAACGCCACAAGCCATTTGGGAATGTCTTAGGTCAAGCTCCCTAGTGCTGAAATGTCAGGCCTGGTGCCGAGGCTCAACCTACAGCACCCTATTTTAAGTAGAACATGCTTGGTTTACCCTTTTTTCTTGCTTGCCCTAACCAAACCACTTAACAGCCACTTATAATACTTTAGCACAAGTAAATGCATCAATTAAATACTTGGAAACTTAAAAATACCTTACCAAACATAAGATCACAAACTCCAAAGTCTTATGTACACACAAGCACAACAAATATCATTTCACTTACAAATCAATATAGCTCTTGTTCTAGCCTAGCAAACTAATTACCAATGCATTAAACACATGTAATATGATTTGAATTTGAGCAATTTCAAGCTTAAACAAAGCTAAGAACCCTTACCCCCTTTTTGAGACACAAACCAAACCTCCTTAAAATCACCTTGCGCATATATCACACTAGTTTGCAATCTAACCTTCACAAACAAGATTTGAGCTTAGAAACCAATTATCTAACTTACTCAAGCCTTAATTAACTGAAATACAACACTTGCCTCTTCTTAAAACCAAATTTGAAGCCCACCCAAAGACAGAAACATAATCATCAACTTCCTTATGATTAAATGAACACTTTGCACCAACAAAAGTCCAAATTGAGCTCCAAGTTGGCAAGGGACAGTTGGGAAGGTACTTAGGTTTCTTTTGGGTGAAAATGAAATTTATGGATGGGAAAATAAAGGAGATTCACCCATCTTTTGCTCTTATCTCTTACCTTTCTTACTAATGACAATATAACCCTTGAACTTTGCACTTGTGCATTACTTGGTTTCATGTCTCACACTTGACTTTTTTTTTTTTTATCTCACACATGTAATTGAACTAGGAATCATTAATTACTTCAAAACATTTAATTCTATAGCTCAATCTCATTTATTGCATAAAAAATTAGGGTTTCTTGGCAAAATTACCAATTTGCCCTATATGGTCAAACTTTGCTCAAATGATTACATTGCTTACATTATGCTACATTAACTTACTAAATCTATTACTTAGTGTGCAAATAGAGTTTTTAAACATAAAATTACATATACCTTAGTAATCTTGGTTTGGGACTAAAAGAATTGTAATAAAAACAATGCTAGAAAACCATATATCATTCATAAACCAAGCTAAATTATGAGGTTAAAAAGTTATTTTTCCTATACTTATCACAACCTCATACTTACATATTTTTAAGTCCATAGCAAATGCCACTTTTAAATAGAGAAAAACATCCAAAAAAACTAACTAACTAAATTTAATTTTTGCCTTATCAAAGAAAAAATATACTTGCCTATTCAATAATTGGGAAATTCAATTGAGTACAAAAAGTGGTGAATTTATTGATAAGGGTAAAAGATCACTCCCTGAGTATTTCACTTTTTGCAATAAAGATTCTTAAGGGCACTAATACTCTTTGTACTTCACTTTATGATTTTAACCATAGGCTTTGCAAGAAAACCTAAACTCCCTTACTTATAGGTCACACATAGCCAAGAGTTTGATGGCTTTTCTTTAGTTGTAATGGGCTAGGTTTGGTAAAGAAGGGCATCAGTAGAATGCTTTTTTAGTAGAGTTCAAGTTACTAACAAAGTATTATGCACATAAAATTTTATATCACTGTTCTTCATGTTCAGCACATTACTTGCTCATCCCACAAAAACATATGCAAATTACCTCAATCCTTATTAGCTCTTAAGGTAAAATTAAACATCTTTAGCCTCATCCATTTTTTCTTTTTTATTTTTTTCATTTTTTTTTGTTTTTTCTTTTGGTTTTTTTTAATGATGAACACAATAAAATTTTCTCACCTAAAAGCTAAGTTCTTTCCCTCTCATTCACAAATGAATCCATCATATGAATTAAAAGTATGCTCACAAACCCCCATATTTACAATTTTTGCTAACTCTCCAAACTCCAAACTTGACCCATCTCTCTTTTTAACTCATGACTCTCTTTACATCTTGTTAGCATCTCAATTAAAGAAAGAATATAAATGAAATGGATGGAAGTTCTAATATTGGATTCATGAAAAAAATAGGCTATAGGCTCAAAGGGGTTCATTAAGGGACAAATGGCATAAGGATAATTGTTTAGCAATAGGGAATGTACCCTAAATTGCCATCACCTTGCCATCATTAACTTTAAGATTTTGTGTAACAATGTATGTTTGCAAAGGTCTTCAAGTAAATTCTAGATCCGTCACAAGATAAAGCTCACTCAACAATGTAAAGGATGACATATTATCCATAAATTGATCATTTAGGCTTAAAATACACACCAGGTTGATTTATACTAAAAGCAACAAAGACACACTTTAAGCACTTACAAGAATTTAACAACATTTAGCATGCAAGAATCTTATTTTTCTAGAGCATTAATCACCATTTGGGGTCCTTATGAAGCATAAAACAACCTAAATACTACTAAATGTACCTATTCATGCTATTACCACTAAATGCAAAACATGTTAAGAAAAAAAATACTAAAATAAAGGAAAAAAAATTGCATAAGCATGGAATCACAACACAAGCATACAATAACAAACATGATCTACCCTCACACTTATAACAAACATTGTCCTCCATGTGAAGTGAAAAAAGATAAACATAGTAGAGTGCACCTAGGGATATGAACCAAGACTTGCCAAAAGTTGGAAAAGAAATTGTGTCCATCTTTCTTTTACTTTGATCTTTGTGCATTACCCTCGCACTTAATGGTTTTCAATCTCTTACAACCAAAAGTAGGCCCTAAAATTATGTTATTCCCCCTGCATAAAAATAAGAATAAAAAAATTATTTTACTTACTAATTAAGTAAATAAAACACTCACTGACAAGAAAATGAAATTAAAACAAATGATCAGGTTGTCTCTTGATAAGTCTAAGACTTATGTAATTAACTCAACAAGCACTCGAACAAAACCACTCTACGTAACCTCAATGCTTCCTTTTAAGCTCAAATCTCCAACATTATCCTTAATATGGTAGAAAGAAAGAATAAGGGATCATACCTAGGAGGTGAAGAACCTAACTTTAAAGGTGTTAAATAATTCAAAGCACATACAATACAAGGCTCTCCTAAAAAATCACACTTATCAACATTACCTTGCTACCGGGTTATTAATGAATCTTTAGAAATAATAAAGATGAAAGATTTTACCTTACAATATGAAATCACATTAATCCGTTTACAAGTTTGCACATCATTTAAATTTTGAAAAACCTTGTAAATATTAAAGATCACTTGCTCCTTGTCCACTCTTAAAATGAGCTTTTCACTCACTACATCAATTAAAGTATTTCTGGTGGCTAAAAATGGTCTACCAAAGATAATCAGAATATCTTAATCTTCTTCCACATTAAGTACAACAAAATCTACCAGAAACACAAACTTGTCAACCTTTAATAACACATCCTCTATTACCCCTTTTGGATAAATAAGTGATTTATCGGCAAACTGTAAGCAAATAACGGAAAACTTAACTTGTCCAAGACTCAACTTCTGAATGATCAAGAATAACATAAGATTAATGCTTGCACCCAAATCACATAGCACTTTATTAAAGTGGAAAGTGTCAATGTCACATGGAATGGTGAAACTAATAGGATCTTGCAATTTCTAAGGCAACTTCGTCTACAACACAACACTACATTCTTCAGTCATAAACACAATATTAAATTTTTTAAATTTCTTCTTGTTAGACATAATGTCTTTTTGGAACTTAGCATAGTTAGGCACTTGTTGAGTTGCCTCTAACTAGGATTGTAAATTTCAAGTTTCGGGTCGAAACTTGAAATTTTCAAACAAATTCACAGCCCACAAATTATGACCCAACCCAACTTGATTCAGTGGCTCAACTCGAACTGGCCTCAACCTGAAAAAATTAGGTTAGTTAAATTTAGGTTGGGTTTTGGGCCTTCAACTTGAAAATGAATGAACAAAAAATGCAAGAAATTTACATTTCAGAAAATGCCCAATTCTTTTGAAACTAAAAACCTAAAAGCAACACATATCATAACATTTGCCAACATTGTCCAAGCAAAAACCACACAGATAGCATATTTCCAAATGTCTATCCTCCATGCCTATTCCATCATCACCAATATTGTTGTCACCAATATTCATTGCCATTTGAAAAAATCAAGAAATTCACAGCCAATATATGAAATTATCCCACTATAGAAAAAGAACATAGAAAGCCACAATTGGACTAGTAAATTGATTAGGAACAATGCAATGCAGATAAATTGATTAAGGTAAGTACTACATGGCAATCCAACAATTTTTCTTTCTAAGCTATAATCATGAGTAGAAATCTCTCTGTCTCTATCTCTCTCTCTCTTTCTTTGTTTATATATATATATATATATATATATATATATATATATATATTCAACATTTGGTCTTGATATACATATTCTCTACCTCCCCATTCTAATATTGCATTTATTTATTATTATAATACACTACTCTGTTTTTAATATCAAAACCTAGTTAAGCTACGAAACCTAAAGACTAAAGAGCAAGTTCACATGTAATTTGATTAACTAAGTTTAGATGAACTTATAGTGGAAATTGATGACTCAGTGACCTTCATCTCGACGGTGGAAATTTTTCGTTTAAATTCTAGATTTTCTGATTTAAGGTTCTGAGTTTCCTTTTTAATTTCCTTTACTTCCTTATGAAGATCTTCATTAGTGGGTGTTCTTTTTTTTTTTTTAATCTATATAAGATTTCTGAAAATTTATTTGGTTCTATATCTGAGCTTTTATTTTCTTGGATAATTAAATCTTGTAATTTTTCTAAAGATTCTTTTCTTAAATGAAGATCTTCTATTTTCATTATCGTTTCTTACAACTTTTCTTTACTAGATGTGATCATATTTATTTTTGAACATAGACATTCTTCTAATCCAGATTCTTCTGAATTCGAATATTCATCTTCAGAGGAAGTTACTATCGCATTTAACTCTAATTTTGAATTAGAATTAATTTCTTCTTCTTTATAAGAATTCTTAGATCTTGAATCAAATTCTAAATCAGAAAAAAAAAGATTAATCATTCACTCTTTTAATTTATCTTATATATGTAAACTATTACTTTTATTTTTCATTTTATACTAATTCTTATAGTGTCCCACTCTTTTGCATTTGTAACAAACTAGGGCCTTATTTTTTTAATATTGTTTATTTGATCTTTTCTTGTATGGTTTATTTGATTTTTTTGGAATATTTTTCTAATATTTTTGTTTTTTTAAAATTTTTTGAATTCTTTCTAAATTTTTTCTTATGTCTAAATGAAGAAGCAATTATTTTTTCATACTTGTATTGGGCATATAAGCTTCCTAATTCCTTTCTGCCTTGTGCATATTCATTTTTAATTTTTTTTAACTTCATGTCATTACATTACAAATAATTAATCCTTCCATATTAATGTAATTAATCAATTGCCCATAAATTAATTTGTTATATGGTAATGTTCGATTATGTTCATTTTTAATCATAGTTCTAACCTTTTCTGCAAATAATTTTGGTTATTTTGCAATGAACCTTTCTTTCCAAATGCTTGATCCACAATCATTTATCATATATAATTTAGTAAAAAAAATATATTTATACTATCTGAAATCATGAAGTTTTGGACATGTTAAATTAATCAATGTCTCTGAACTTCTGTTTTGAAGTTGATTTAGATCTCCTATAAAGGATTTAGTTATCCCAAATATTAGAGTATTAATAGTATTAAGTATATTTATCATATGCATTCATAAGAATAATGACCTTTTCCACCACAAGCATGACATGTTACAAAAGAACTAGATGAGGATGTAAATGCATCAACAAATCTATTTCCAAATTTTCTTTCCTTCATCAATGGATTAAAACCTATTCCCGCTTTGTCATAAACTCCTTTTTGAGCACCAAGTAACAAATCAAGGTTTTCTTTACCTTTAATAAATTTAGACAAAGATTGACTAAGATCAAATTTGTCCTTTTTCAATTCATCTATTTCTTGTTTCAAGGATAAACTAATATCTAGGTTCTCTTTCTTCAAGTCATCTATTTCTTTTATTAAAGAAGCATTAAAAACCTTCAAGTCATCAACCTTTTTGGCAAGTCTTTTTGAACTTTTGAACAGCTCATGAAAAGCATCTAATAATTCTTCATATGAGTAACTAGATGAGCATGATGAGGATGATGATGTGTTACTAGAATAAGTACTTGTTACCTCATTTTCTTCTTTTGCCATGAGACACAAATTGGGGTAGCTTTGATTTGAAGAGACTTCATCTTCTTCAATCATCAAGCAAAGATTGGCTTGATCACTTGTGTCATTTGATGATGATGAGCTTTCACTATAGGATGAGCAACTATCACTCCAAGCTGCCATAGCCCTAAGTTTCTTCTTTCCTCTCTTGTGATTTTTGTGCTTCTTTGGCTTGTTCAATGGACAATCAAATTGTAGGTGTCCAAGCTCCTTACACTTTTAGCAAGTGATCTCATTCTTTTTGCCTCTAGAACCCTTATTCTTCGACCTCTTGAGAATTTTCTTGATCTTCTTGGTCAAGATTGCTAAATCATCTTCATTTGAAGAGGATGAAGATGAATTATTTTCTTTAACTTTAAAGGACATTAACTTGTTCTTGTTGTTGAGCCTTTCTTCCTCTTGCTCCTTCATCTCATATGTCAATAATTTCCCAAATAGCTCATCAATGTGTATGATCTTGATGCTTCCACCTTCATTAATAGCTTCAACTATACTTTTCCACGAAGAAGGCAAGCTTCACAAGATTTTTCTCACCAACTCTTCATTAGTATATTCCTTTCCAAGCAACTTGAGTGGTGTAAGAATTTCATTGAACCTTTTGAACATATCTTGAATGCTCTCTCTTGGCTCCATAGTGAAAAGTTCATATGCTCTAACTAGCATATACATCTTGGTGTCCTTGACTTGTGAAGTTCCTTCATATGTTACCAACAACTTGTTCCATATTTCCCTAGCATCATTACAAGAAGAGACTAAATTGAACACACTGGGGGTTAGTGCACAATATATAATATTCATAGCTCTAGCATTCATAGTGCACATAGCATCATCCTCCGATTTAAATTCTTTTGAATCTTTTGGTACTTGTTTACCGTCAACTACTTTTAAAGGAATATTGGGACCATCTTTGATAATTCTCCATAAAGCATAATCAATAGCCTTAATATGAATCTCCATCTTAGTTTTCCACCAATTAAAATTTGTAGAATCAAACAATGGTGGCCTAGATGTGCTTTGCCCCTCAAGATGCATAAAACTAGTGGTTGCCATGGATCTTTTGATTTTGAAACCGCAAGGTTTTGAAAGCAAAAATCAGTAAGCTCTGATACCAATTGTTGGCCCAAGTGCAACCAAGAGGGGGGGTGAATTGGTTGTTTTAAAAACTTTAGCAAAATCAAAATTTACAACTAAATTCACTGAACCAAAGATCAAGAACAACCAAGTAATGTTAAGCTCAAATAAAGCAAGTAAATAAATGAGGATAAGGAAAAGAGTGCACCGGGATTTATAGAGGTTCAACTCCACCAATCGGAGTCTACGTCCTCTCCTCAAGCTTGCTCACTTAAGATTTCCTCCATTATGTCTTGATCAAAATTACAATGGTGTTTTTTTCAAGGTTCACACTCAACCAATCTCTAGTTTTCTCCAAGGCTCACTAGAAACCACTCCCTAGTTTTCTTCAAGGCTCACTAGAAACCACTCTACACTCAAGAGATTCTAAGACTTGAAATGTTTACAATCTTCCAAGCTCACACAATAGCACTCAAGCTAGATATATAAGTGAAAGCACAACTTTTGGCTCTTTTCTCAAATGATGAACACTTTGATGAGTATTTGATGATGAATCTTCACTTCTAATGGCCAAGAGTTATCTCCAAGATGTTTCTCCATGTATTTATGCTCATTTGGGGGCCAAAGAGACGTTGAAGAACCGTTGGGAATGTCATAAATGTCTCCAAGAAAGCAGGTGACCGTTGCTGTCAAATTTGACAGGTTTTTGCGTCTATCGCCCAGTTTCACTCGGTTGAAAATTCTGTCTGATAACGAAATTCAACGTTTGACTTCCAACGGCTATATTTATAATTAATGAGCTGTCAGTGCTTTATACACGTGGAATCTGATGTGGCATGAATTTATATTTATTTTTCAAAGATTTTTCGGACCGGAAACTCGCGCGTAGGTCTGGAATCCAAGTTTCACCCGATTGAAAATTTTTCATTCGAATGATTTTCTTGTCCAGAAATAAAATGCTCTCGGGTTCGAAAACTGAGTCCAGTTTCACTCGGTTGAAAAAATTTCACTCGAATGATTTTCTTGTCCAGAAATAAAATTCCCTCGGGTTCCAAAACTGACTCCAGTTTCACTCGGTTGAAAACATTTCACTCGAATGATTTTCTTGTCCGGAGATAAAATTCTCTCGGGTTCGAAAACTGACTCCAGTTTCACCCGGTTGAAAACATTTCACTCAAATGAAAACGCAGTTCCAGGATTTTCTTACTTCCAAACTTTCAAACTTCAATAAATTTTTCTCCAAAATGATTTCTTCCTTCACAAGCAATGCTTGAATTAACATAAATACTTCAAATATACTTATGAAATAATTTTCCTTAGAAAGATCAAAACTTTATCAATAAAAGACCAATGTATAAATCTTTATGTAAAGCTTTGAAACACATAAAACAAATATGTTTTGTTATCATCAAAATCAAATAAATGTGAGCCATGAATGGAACAAATCCAACATGGTTGATTTTCAATATTTCATTGTTATTGATTTGAGGATTCTGGTATATATATTATAAATTTCTTTTGAAAATTTATTCAAAAAATCTACTTTTAAAAGATCGATGGGAACATACTTATTATTTTGAAATGTAGCATCTTGAGGATAAATATTTTCTCTAAGAATTGTTATTGGTATGTTGAAATTTAGAGAACTATTGGGTCAGAGTAATTTATTAGATTCCTTTGTAGTCTAGGAGACCTTGGTAATATGAGCCCGGGCTCTTCTACATCAATACTTCTTTTTAATTCACTAGTTGAAGGTCTAGAGTTTTTATATTGACTAAATCTAGTTCGGGGAAAATATTTTAAAAAATCTACACATACCGATCCATTTATTTGTTCAAAAATATATGCCTTTTGAGACATATTTTCTAAATGTTAATGAGAAACTATGTTATCTAAGTCTCATCTCCCGGACTTTGAAATTTGATTTCATTTGAGTTTCTTGGGAGTATGAACAAAAAGTATTCTGTGTGTTAGCTTCAAAAATTATAGTTGCATCTTTAATCAAAGGAATCTTGGCTTTTGAGTCTACGGCTAGACATACCTTTGTAATAAACTCGATAAATTGTGCATATTGTTTTAGTATTAGTTGCAACATCCATGTTTTTAGTTAAAGAGTGTCTAGAACATTTGGATCAAATAAAGATATTGAAAAATTTGGAGAACAAATAAAGTAAACTAGACCATTATCAAGGTTTGACTCGGCTAAAGCTAATAAAGAGTTTTCAAATCTTAGATGTCTTGCATCACATTATTATAGGAATATCTAAACCTAATCTAAACAAAGGTTTAATTACTACTTGAACCATTCCTATATGTAAATATTTATATTTTCTTTTATGTTCATTAATCGCGATCAGAGACAATAACCTAGTAGTCTCATGATCATTATTTAAAGGAATAGCCTATTTTGTTTATTTAATTGAATAATTAGTATTAAATTCAAAACTTCTTATTCTATATATAGTTTTGTGGTCTTGTTTTTTAATTGACCAGTTATGAAGTTGATTTTCTATTTGTGTTATATTAACCTTGGTTGAATTAATACTTTCATTTTGACTCTCTAAGGAAATTGGGGATTTGAATCTTTACTCAAAAATAGTTTTGCTAATCTATTCATTTTATTTATCTATTATTAAAATTTATCCTCTATCTAATTATTTCATTAGACTTTAATGGTTAACAAATATTAAACACCTAGATTGGGATCACCTAGCAGGACCACCAAATGCCTAACTTTGGCTTAAAATGGCTGACCAACACCCTAAGATGCTCAACTTTGGTAATAAGAAAGTTTTACAAAATAATTTAATAAAGATAGAAATTAATAAAAGATAGATCAAAATAATAGAAGAACACAATGATGATTTATTGAATAAACGGACTTACAAAGATTGATAGTCTTTAAACAATTCCCACTGACTCTGATACCAAACTTGGAACAAAATAACTGGGAATAAGATCGAGGATCGGCATAATATAGAATAAAAAATGTACATGATCACCACATGAAATAAACTACTGCTGTTTTTTGGTGTGCCAGGACCAAATATTTGCTACAGCCACATCAAATTCCAGCAACGCCAAACTCCTCTAATACAATTTTTTGTTTTGCCTTGAGCTTTAAAAATGCTACCAATTACAATTTCCTCTCTAGCCTACACCAAGATACTGAAACAATGCTACAAGACCGCAAATCATTCAGAAACCAAGCTAAATTATGGGGTTAAAACATTTTTTTTCTTATATTTATCTGCAAACTTTTAGTACCTTACGTGAGATATGTGCCCACTCCATCGAGTTCCAAGTTGCTTTATTCCTAGATATGAGATAACAGTAATAGAGCCCTAATGTTTGAGAAATTACAATTTAATCATTAATTTTTTTTGAAAAAAATCACTTTAGTCGCTAAATTATTGAGAAATTATAAAATTCATCAAAACTTTGATAAAAATTTTAGAAAAGTTACTAAAGTTTGAAAAGTGTCAGTTTAGTCACTAGGGATAACAATGTCAGGTCCTATATCAGCAGCTTCTGTCAAAAGTAAAAGTTTGAGGACTGGGTTAGCGAAATGCTAACGTTTGAGAATAATGGAACTAACAATTATAAGTTTTAGGTCTTGTTGGTAAATTAAGGAGTTTTAGGAATGGTTTGGTAAATTATAAAAAGTGTGAGTATTTAAATTGTACTTTACCTGGTATAAAATACTTATGACAAGTATAATTACTCTCACATTTTCTTGTGACCCTTAAGCGAAAAAAAATAGAGAAGAAAAAATTGAGGCAGCTCTTATAACATTCATCTTCTATTTTATCTTCGTTTCGGTTCTCGTGTAACCTAAACAACCATTTAAATGTACCAAAAGGGTAAAAGATACCAATTTCTATAATTTGAAGAGCGAGTAATCCCAAATTAAAATTTAGGGGTAAAATGTCCGAGTTGAAAAAGTTCAAGAGGTAAAAGGAGTTTTAGGCTGTCTGGTAACTAGGGGTGAGCATGGGTTGGGTAAACCCGAAACCGAAACCGAACCACCCCCATTGGGTTGGGTTGGGTTGGGTAAAAATTGATCATGGTTCTCGGGTTGGTTCCATATATAGAAGAACCGACGGTTTTTGGGTTGGTTCTGGTTCCATATAAAACCAACCCGAGGTGGAACCGAACCCGAGATATATATATAATTATATAATAAAAATTATAGTATTACTAATATATCCATACACACACATACATATATTTCTTTGAAGTATTATGATAGTTATTTTGTATTTTTATATTAAACCCTTAAACTGATGTTCTAAATTGAAACAGTATATAAGTTGTGGGATCATTTACGAAATTTCTCCATATTTACTTAAATTGCTTTGCTTCATAGACCCACAACTCCTAAGTCATTTTGTTTTTGATCTTTCATTCCAGACTACTCTTTACGACATAATTATGATATTTTTTTCATTTGAGTCATGCAAAAGTAAAAATTTATGACATCAACATATTTTAGGTTTTAATACTGAAGAATATGGTCTTAAAGGCTCAATTTTTCATATTGAATATCATACCAATATTGGATTTACTGGAATGAAGTAAACTAGTTGAGATAAAAGATGCCCTACAAGCAACTCTTTTGAACCATTTTTGTAAGAACAATATTTTAAACTCTTTTGAATGTATCTAAGTACATATATTTAAATATTAATTTAATTGTATATTATGTTGAATATGTCATAAAACTGATTATGGATATAGATTTATTGAATTTTGATGTTATTATAGGTATATGATATAAACCGAAAAACCCGAAAACCAGAACCGAAAAACCCAGAACCATGGTTCTGGTTCTGTTCGGTTCTCGGTTCTGGGTTGGGTAGAAAAATTTTGGAACCGAGGCCATTTCGGGTTGGTTCGGTTCCACCATAAAACCGAACCAACCCGACCCATGCTCACCCCTACTGGTAACATTTTGAAAATGCTGGAAAAAATTAAAGTCTGTTGCAGGTGATGATGATGGCTGGTGGTGGAACTTGGACCATCGATTCCTTCTCTGTTAAAGGATTGTCTTCCTTGATTGATTCTCATTTTACGCAATTGGTAAATGTCGAGCAAGCAACAGGATGAAATGTTGGGTGTGGCAAAAGGTTAATATTTGTGTATGGAGAGCGTTCCAAGATCGTTTTCCAACAAGATTAAATCTCATAGCTAGTAGAGTGGAGATTGATAATGTCTTGCCTGTTTGTGAAACGGCGACTGGGTCAGTGGATCATTTCATGGTCCAATGTTGGTCGGCTACTCTATTGTGGGAGTTGATATGTCATAGGTGGTAGATTGAAAGGCTAACAAATTCTAGTCACTCTAGCAAAGTGACAAAAGATTAAGGTTCGGAGTTCTACTTCAACCTCCACCATTTTTCTATAAAATATCACTTAATACTAGTTTGGCATTTTTTAGATTCGGAAAAACATACATTTTCCCATTTCTCTTAAATACATAATATCTCCCAACTTTATACCTTATAAAGTTGTTCTTGATTAACAAAACAGAGGGAAAAAAAAAAAGAGCTAATAGCTTTGGATGTTGATTAAGTTATTATTCAAGAGTCAAGGTTTTGACCAAGGTGTTAAATACCGTTAACGTTAGGTATATCGCATCCCAAATTTTTAAGGTACATTGCATGGTATACTACGTCGCATACTGTTATCATTTTCGTAAAAAAATAAATGTTAGAATATTATTTTAAGATAATATAAATTTAATAATTTTTTTGCACATTTTATATGTATTCTAATTTTTCTTATCGTAATTTGTCATATATAAATAAAATATATATAATAGAATATTTTTTTAATACAAAAAACATAAAAAATGTTATATATAGAGCAAAATAAATAATACTAAAAAAGAAACTAATTTATTGATATAAGAGAAAAAAATAATACTTTAACAATAACAATATATTTTCTAATACAATATTAAGTTCCTAGAAGGCTTAAACTAACCATTAAATTTTTATGTTAACCAAAAAAAGTAACCAAAAGAATAAAAGTTAATGTTTATTTTATAATATGTGTATTAATTATATTTTAATATTTTATATATTTATGATATTTTGATATAAAATAACAAAAAAATATCTCACACACATCTGTAAAAAAATAAAATATCTCGGTACGTATATCACGGTATTTGTGGTATACCGTAGTTTTCGGACAAAATATATATAAAAAATGAGCGGTACATGAAATTCCACGGCATACTATGTGATAAAATAACAAAATGTAAAAAAAATTTGTACTTACAGTATATACAACAGTATTTAACTCCATGGTTTCAAATAAATAGTCTTCAAAGAAAAGCGATAGACTCGGTGAAGTTTGTTACAATCTGGGCTTTATGGGGACGACGAAACTAGATTTTCTCAAATAAACAAAAAATTTGAGTTGAAAAAATTTTGGTGAAGTGCAAGTTTTGTCATTCTTGTGGATTACAATACAAATAAGAGCTCTAAATTGAAGATAGTTTGCGTAGAATGGGTTATTCACCCTGCTTTAGCTGTCAAAGATGGGTCATAATGTAATGTTGTGGGTCTTCGGATTCTAAGTGGTCTTCACTATCTAGTGCCTTGCTCCTTTTTGTATATTTATTTCAATCAATTTATTTTCAGTTGATGTTAAAAAAAATGTTGCTATATCTATTTAAATATAAAATTACCTCTCTACTTTTATTAATTAAACACAACTAAACATTGAAATTTTTTTCCTTTTACACTTCTTATGCAAAGTTAACTACATGTCTATAAGCCACAAAAACTCAATACTATAACCATTGGAGCGTTGTCATAATATTGTAGCATAATACCTTGATAGGTATAATTTCTAAGAAAAGAAAATTTTATCTTAAAAAAAAATTCCGAGCAATGCAAAATATTTACTATCAACTTTGTAAAAACTTATAGTTCGATGAGTTTAAAAAACCTAATTGTACAAACTAATAACTTTGAAACTTAAACTATAATTAAACTCATATAAACAAAAAATCAACGGGATTCCGGCACAATTCTATACGATTCCGACGAGATTTTAGCAAGACGAGACGGGGGTCCTACTTCAAGCCCAAAGCCCTTAGCCCCTAAATTTTGTTCCTCTTTCTTCGCCCCTCAATTTCAATGAAATGGAATCGGATTTGGCTCAATTCCTACTCCGAGCCCATAGCCATCGCCCACCTCAACTCCAAGCCCATCGAAATCGATTCAGATTTTGCTTGTCCTTCGCGATTTCTCCGATTCGATCCCCTCTCTTTGATTCGGTCCCCTCTTTTTGATTTGCCAGGCTTCGCCACTCATTGCTTCACCTTTGCTCACCGCCACTTAGATCACCCTCCCTCTTGGTCTTTGATTGAATCGGCAAAGAGAATGATGGAGGACCAATGGACTAGGCCGGTAGGACGAGATGAAACGGAGGGAGTATTAAAAGGGAGGAATCAAAACATTTGGGTCCAAAAGATAAAAATTAAGAAACTTAAGTGGTAATTATGCCATTTTTTCATTTTTAAATAAATAGAAGTTAAGTAAATAGAGCAAAGTGTCCTGGTTATTAAAGTTCAGGGATTGATTATGATTCCCAAAAGTCTAAGGGAGCAAATGGCCAAGTCACAATAATACATGGGTTAAATAGGTAATTAGGCCTTTTTCAATATTAAGCTTAATTAAATCTTAATAGAGACTACCTATTCTAATTCTTAGATTTTCTCTATCTTGCTCATAATACCTTGATATTTGTGCATCTACAACCTCAATCATCATCTTCACCGAACCCAATTTCTTTCCATATTTCCTTTAGTTCTGGTCTTTACATGTTCGAATTTCCAAATCATTTAAGCTTTTGAAAAATCACAAAGACTCAAGCATAATTCACAAATTTTGGTTGAGTTCAAATTTATGAGGAGTTTCCCCTTTATCAAAGATACTTCTCTCACAGGAGTTAGGAAAGGAAGCTTCGGTTAACTAACTTTTGATGTTCTCTATGCTTCTTTATTCTCTTCCACTAGCTAGGGCAAGTCGGTGAAGACCCACCACCTCCATCTTCAATCTTCTATAAGTTCTCTTTGCTCCACCCAATTCCCCTCCTCTAGCTTCTCTCATTATCACTATGCCACCCAAGGTTATGGCTCATACTTCTTGAAGGGGTAAAAGAGTTTGACATTAACCCAAATTTAACCCAAAACTTAATCTTATATATTGTGTTAGGGTCGGGTTAATAGATAAAATAAGTTAGATTCAGATTGACCTAAACCCGACTCATTCAAAAAAAGTGAAAATTTAGTTGGTTCTAATTAAATGCGAATAAACTCGATTAACCCAATATTTTCATTTCTAGCCCATTTTTAGACTAAGCTCACCTTTTACCTAACTATTTCTCAGCCCTAGGCTATCCTTAATCTAACTATTTTTAACCTAGCTGTCACTCAACTCTTACTCTCCCACTCACCTCGCCGGTGCCGCTCATCACTCATCAGTGCCTCTGGCAGGCCATTTGCATCTACCTTCTTTGGCTGGCCATTTGCATCTGCCTTCTTTCCCTAGGCGAGCAACTACGAGCCCCTCCAATGGCCTTGCCGTCGCACGTCGCGCCGCCCCCTCCCTCACCTCGTCCTCCCGCTGCCCTCTCGCCTCACCCCTCGCCTCACCTCCCATTGCCCTCTCGCTCCACCGCCTCATACTCGCCCCTCCCTTGCTCCGCCATCGCTCGCTCCGTCACCCGCCATCCCCTTCTTTCGTTCTTCGTCCGTGGGCTTCCGTCCTGGAGACGAGGGTCGAGCCTCTCCTGGGATGAATCTGATCTAATTTATTGATTTTGTTGTTGCAGGCGGAGCAGTGGCGGCGGAGCGGCAGAGGAATGGTTGTGGGGTGAACGGACCCTACCCAACCCTAACTGATTATTTTTCGGGTTAGGTCCTAATTCGGGTCAGGTTAGGCCTGAAAATGCCAGCTGTATTCTAGGGCTGAAAAATGGGGTTTGGGCCCAAACCGGACTCAAAACCCTATTCTTGCACCACTAACTTCCTGACCTCCAGCCTTAACCCTCGAATTGTCTCTCTCTTCTTTGTAAGGGTGATCATTCGGTTTGTTCGGTTTAAATCGAACTGAATTAGTTAGTTTATTCGGTTTTGGATGCTAAGAAACCGAATTAACCGAATTAGTCTATAAAATCGAATTCAAACTGAACCAAAATATTTCAGTTCGGTTCGATTCAAACTGAATTAACCAAAAAAATGGTAGTTAAATTCTATAAGAGATGAAATGAGATAAAGATATTGTTTTTCTTTTCAAATTCCATTCAATATAGAAGATTCATTGTCTATGGAAAGAAAGAAAATAAGAATCCAAGCTAATTTGGATTACTTGGTAACATTATTGTTCATGAAACAAATAAAAAAAATTTTGGTATAAAAAATTTCGGTTATTTCAGTTACCGAATTAACTGAATTCTAAAATTAAAACCGAACCGAAACAGAAATTTTTGTTATTCGGTTTCAGCCGAAACCGAACCGAATTACCGAATTAACCAAACTGAATTTCAAAATTATTTCGATTTTTCAATTTTTTCGGTTTGAACCGAATACTGATCACCTCTAATTCCTTGTTCAGCCATCACATCTCTATTTCTCGCTTCCTCTATTGGGCTTTGGCTGATCAAAATTTCGGGTGTAATTGGAATATTCGAATAACTGAAAAAAAATTCTATTTTCGATTACTAATTATAAGTTAGATATCAATTTTTGGTTATAATTGAAAACTGCTATATAAATCCAGTTTGATTATCGATTTTCCTGGATAACAGTATGGCTAAAGTAGGAGGTCCCTCAATATATATATAATCTTTTAACCAAAGTACACTGGAGGGCCCTTGATCTCTGGCAACTTACACAAGTTAATTATCAAACAAAACAAATAATAAATAATAAATAATTATGTTGATTGAACTGGGCCGCATTTAGAAAGTGTTTCAGTTAGTGGGCCTCAGGGGCCTGTTTGTGGGCTTTCTAAGTTCAGTTGCTCACCTAACCCGGGTTTCATTTGTGTTAAGCCCAATCTTCGATCTTTTTCATCTTTAAGCCCCTTAACCGTCAATTGGGCCTGAATCATCAAAAGCTTACCCAAAAATCTAGCATCAGGAGACACGGAAACACGATTTTGTTTCTCCGGTTAACAAGGGTTATGATTGTCCCAAAACTTAATGATAAGCAATAATTAAACTGAAAAAATATCTACAGGGTGTTAAATTTTAAGGACCCAACTATTCTGTTTGTATATGAGTAAAAAGACTCCAATTTTTTAAATGGTACATTTGCTACATTAGGAGCTTCAATTATGTACATCTTGAACCATTAGGAATATGATTAGAGATGTGCATCAAGAGGATTTGGATTGTATGAGGACATCTCATATTCTATCTATCACCTGTTATATGAATAATTTTCATTAGAGATGTCAATAGATATTTGATCTGGTAGGCATATGGTTGCTTCTGATTCAATGAGTTAGTTTTTTTTTTTTTAATTGATCGGGTTTTTAGTTAAATGTGGTTCTTTTTTTTTAACTCACATGGGAGTCTAGGGTTCATTTTGCCCCAAATTTATATATATATATGGATGAACCTTAAACTGGCATCCTACATATTTGTCGGTAGGTAAAAAAAAAAACCACATCCAACCCAAACTTAATCAATTGTAAAAAAAAAAAAAAAAGTGATCGTTCATATATGATTCAACCGGATGCCTATCAAACTAGGTATCCGTTGACTCTAAATATGATATGTGTCTTTTCATGTAATATTTTATTTTTTTTACTCTTTCCTATAAGATCAAATTTTAATTATCCTCGCACCTTTTGGTATACCGGGAAGACATTGAGCCTTTCATCTCTCAACCAAGGTTTGAGGCATCCCCTCTTTCTTTCCAATACTATTTCGTAATGTTTCTAGGTATCAAAAATATTATTTTATAAAAAATAGTTCTTTCCAATTAATAATGGAACAAATGACATCTTATAATTAAAAAATGGTATAAGTTTATAAGGAATAATAGGAACATAAAACTGATCACTAAAAAGGTTATTCATTTCTGTGATACGGAATAAAAGAAAGAGAATTAGATCAAGCTGAATCTTTCATGTAAACCAGAATAAATCTGAAATAGATGATTTACAAATAACTAAAATAAAGCCCAAATAGAATATGATCAAATAGTTCAAACGATCAATAGACGATCTAATCAAATAAAAGGTAGATCAACCTCTTATAGTAGATCAACTAACATAAAGTATAATACAATGAATAGATAAAAAAATTCTGCTTTTATCACCCGATCCATCATTTAAGAACGCCTTATTATCAATGGCTGCTATGTTTCAATCTTCAACCTTCACCAGACCCCTTAAAATTGAAAACAAATTACCCAAATGTGTTTTGTTGTAGAGCTTCAAAAGAACCAAATAATGGTTTTGCTAATAGTGATAAACGAGTTTTGTGAAGGATAAGGAAGAAGAATAAATGGTAAAACAAAAGACGAGGGAGAGTTGATTGGGTGGAAGAAAAATAGCAAATCAACTGGCCTAACCTGGATTTCATTGATACATTTCATACTAATATATGGCTAGTACATTTAACAATGTTCATACATAATGATTCATTTAATTGATACATTTGGTATTAGTTGGACCGAAATGAAGTGAATACAGTTCATTTTATTTAACTTAAAGTCAAGCGGTTCAAATAAGTCATTAATAATGGAACTATATTCACTTCATTTCCATAGTATTAGGCCAACACAAAGTTTGGTTAAGCAGATTCCTAACATACGTATTTAATCATCGCGCGCAAAGAAGAAAACAGTCAATCATTTATGTTGCAGGCTTTTTTGAAAATTTTCTCATGTAGTTAATAGTTCGATTGTTAAAATAATCACCATATAACAATCAAACGAGATAAACCGCAAATAAAAAAAAAATCAGTAAAAAATACTGTTTTTGTTTTTGGGTAATTAAAGCTATTCGAGGAGAAAATGAGCTAGAATTTCATTGGTTCAATAGTTTTTTTGTTCTCAAACAATTCTATGGTTTTTTATAGAAAACCTTCGTTATTTGTTCTTAAACAATTTTATAATTATTTATAGAAAAATGCCTGTATGACCATACATACAAGGATAACAAAATTGGACCATTGAATGACCTGACCTGATTTACCAAAACTCCATTCTAACATAATAACTTTATTTGATTAGAAAAATAAATAATCTAAACCTAACTTGACTGATCTTGATTTGAGCCCGAAATCAAATGACTCAAATCGCTCAAACTTCAATAACCTAAACACGAAATGACTCGCATCCAAAATAACTCAATGTCTAAATAAAAAAGAACCCTACTTAACTCAAATAAACTCAATCAAACAACCAAAATCCGACCCAAATAACTTAATCTTAAGTTATCCGAGACTGGGATTGACGCAATTTTTATTGAACGCAAACCCAAATAAATTTTATCCAACTCAACCTAAACCTGAATCCACTCATTGATCATTGATTGTGTGTGTGTGTGTGTGTGTGTGTGTAATTGATTGTATATATTTGACATATAATTGATTGCACTATTAAATTATAAATACTAATAAGCAGCCAACACATTGCTAGAGAATTGTGTTGATAGAAGATTTTTTTTTCTGACAAAAAATGCTTCATTCTAATTCAAAATGAGTCAAATGATATTTTACAAACCAACAATTACATCAGACTTTAAGAGACAATATGAACATAAAACTGGTCATAAAAAGATCAGTTGTTTCTGCGACATCAAATAAATGGAAGAGAATTGGTTCAAACCAACCTTTCAGGTAAGCTGGAATAAATCTGGGATAGAGAACTCATAAATAATGTTGAATTATAATAAAAGAAGCATCAAAATCATATTTCTGATATATTAAAAAACAATTCCTTAGAAGATAAATCACGATGTAAATCTTAACGATCGTTTACAATCATCCCCTTGTTACAACTAGAATTGTGGTTTAGGGTTGGCACTTTATATTTTGTTAAATTTTGTGCTTTCAATCTAAATATCAAATATCTCATCCTGTAGGCTGAGCGCAATAGCCATAAGGGACATTGGTCAGGGTTCGATCCCCACCCCCTCCTCCATTACCAAATAATGTCATTTAAATGTTAGTTCGGTTGCCTTGAGTCTCGAAAAAGCAATCATTTTCTCTGTTTCCTGTACTTTTTTAAATCCTATACTTGTTTGTTTGATTCTGAATAAAAAATTAAATATCTCGCAATATTTTTAAGTTTGAGGATTAAAGTGCAACATTGGTCACTGCTCCAAGATCTTTCACATCATTTATCCCCTTCTTGTTCTGCCCAGTGAATATTTAGCGATTTAGCAAAGTAATAGAATAGTAGATATAGGTTCAGGACCTTATGTGCATTTTTGGCAATTTTTTTCCTTTACTCTCTTGGCCGGATTGAATAATGAATTAAAGGGCTTGGTAAATAAGAGTCCAAAATTTCTACTGTTCATATGCCTTCTTATTATTGTTTTAGTATAGCTAAATTTCACCATTTATCCCTAAATCATATCTTTTGCACCAAAACTATAGTTTTTTTCCCCCCGAGATTCCATGATATTTGGTAGAAACATTGGACTTTTACTACTTTAGAGTTGAGCTAGGTCGGGTCTAAATAGAGGTATTCATAATGCGGTTTTATGCGGTTTATGGTCAAACTGGCAATCACACCACTTAGTAAATAGTTTTACGATTTGAACACCATAACTACATTGATTTGTACATAAATCCGAAAAAACCACACTGTATAAATGTAGTTCAATTGCTGTTTTTTTCACATTACAAAATCCGTCACATTAAATATCCAAATAAATTAATACAAGCAAAAGACATTGCCAACAAAAATAAAAATACAATCCAATCCATATAGCAACACACATGAAAAAAAAATAAAAAGATTACGATCAAAGAAGAAAAAAAAAGAAAATAAATTTTATATTTTTATTATTGGATAGGTGGAGTAGAGGAGAAACAAAGGGAGAAAGAGACAACACTTTGTAAAAATAGTGAAATGAATCAGAAAGAAGAGCGAGAAGCAATTTGTGTCTTAAATATATAAATAAAAAAACCCTAGATTAAAAACATTCAAAAGAAAGTAATACATATCTGGCAAAGGCAAGATTGAGAAGGAAGAAGCAAGCATGATCCATGGAGAAGAATCAAAGAGTAGTGAGCAGTGTATCGAATGGGCGAACCCGAACAAAGTCTGAGTTTCTTTCTTTTTACTCCTCATCTCCCTTACTCTCACTCTATGCCTCGGTCTGACTGTCTTGCAAAGCAACAAACAGTAGGGCTAAGACAGTAAAGCAAACAAACGTAGCAATATGTTATCTGTTGGATTGGGTCTTCATTTACAAAACAACATCTACTACTAGTGCCTCATTAGACTTAAATTATGAGCTTAGGAAATTAGTATTAAAGGATAACAAATAGAACAAAAGGGAAGGAAAATTAAGTCTATATTTATGTTGGATTAGGTCTCCCCTATTAGGCTGATGTAATTTTTTACCAGTTATGACATTTAAAAACTGCAATCACATCATATGGTATTCGGTTTTAAGATTTCTAAACTCAAACCATAACTGGAACCGTATAAAACTGCATGTCGTTCGATTTGGTGTAAATTAGTTCATGTGGTTTTACAGGTTGACTGGGTTTGGTATACACCCCTAGTTCTGACCCTATTTATTGGAAAGCTCTCTCAAATTTTGTTTTTATATTCACAAGACTATGCAAAAGTTATTGATTGTTGAAGTAATGAACATAACAAATATATTCTTAAAATAATCATACACTACAAAACTGTTCATCTTTTTAAGATCTTTGTTAGGCTTCCAAATGATAAATTTAGACAATGAAAACATAATATGCTTGTAAGGAAACAAAAAACAAAACAATCAAGTGAATACATAATTTTTTTTAATAAAAGTGATATAGTCACTAAATTTTGAAAATCTACTAATTGTTGTTCTAATTATTCAATTTTTTGGTATGTAATCTGATGATAACAATTTGTTATATAAATTAAATTATCAAAAATATTTTTATTAAATATAGTTTTGAAACAATATCTAGTAAATATGAATCTTAGAAGTATATTAGATATTTTCTTGTAAAATGTAAAAAATATTTTTGTAATACATACACATGTGCGTGTGCGCACACACACTAGATAAATTTATTACATAGCTTTATAAACCCATAGCCCTATAAACCCTACCTTTTCACCCATTTAGCCGAATTCACATTCCTTGATATTCTTTCCCAACTTCTTCCTCCTTTTAGATGCCATGCATTCTTCCTTGCTTCTTTTACTTTCTCTTTCTTCATTCTTCTTGCTCCTTCTTCCTCAGTCTTAGTTCTGCCGGTCGTTTTTTGACCAAGTCATCTTCTTATTCTAGTAAGTTTTCAACATTTCTTCCTTCAATTGTTTATTTAAGTTGAATCTAGAATTTGGTGTTTATTTTATATGGCATTTGGTCTGATTCATTTTATATGACATTTGGTTTGAACTTTAGTGTTGGTGCAATTTTGGTTAAGGGGGAGCATAGAGGATCGAGCAGGCCATCAAAGTGATGCTCAGGTTGATGATTAGGATGGCACCAATGCGTTCCTCACATGGGTTTAGTCGCATTATTATCTAGGATTTTTTATAATTAAATTGTATTTAAATGACAAGTTATATTAATATTTTTTTCAATTATTATTTTTAATATTAATAAATAATAATCTTAATAATTATAATAATCATCATAACAATTATAACAATTACATATTTTAATTATAATATACTTTTTGATAATTATAAACAAATTTTAAATTAAATTTGTCAAAAAAAATAATATCATCCGTCCGACTAAATTTTAGTTGCATGATGCAACTACACTTTTCAGTCGTACATGTTTATTGTCCCCTAGCTGACTGATTGGCAGTGTCAGTCACAAGTTAGTTGCATGTTTTAATTGCACGTCAGTCATATAGCTTATGTGACTAGGCTTTTTGCCACAACTTATTTTAGTAGTATTTCAGTTACTTGTGTCATGCTTATGACTTGTACAGGCCTTAGGCTGTGAGTAAACAACATACAAGTCAAGGGAAAATAAGAAAACATGGCCAATAAAGGCATGACTAAGCACAATGTTTTGACACTTGAAGTGCATTTGTGATTTTGTTGGAATGGAAATTTAAATGCTTAGTTGGCCAAATTAGGAGCTAAAGTGGGTTTTGAAAATGAAGCATAAACCAAGAAGAATTGGTTGAGAAAGGCAAAGGAAACCAAAGTGCACTAATGGGTGCACAAGGGTGCCCTAGGGTGCATTAGTGTGTACATGTATACCAAAGAGGTTAGTGACAATATTATCATTTGATTAAGTTGAGGGGCTTGAATGCCTGAATAAAAAAACATGGCCTAGGGATGAGAAATAAATAAAATTAAGCTTAGGAGCTGAAATGAGCAAGTTGGCCAAGTAAGCATCAAAACCTAGGGGTTAGTGCCCAAAGAGGCATCTTGGTCCTCCTCTACCAAGCATCCTTTTGCAAAACTGAGCTGCCCATCTACTTCTAACTCAATTTCCTACTCATTTTCCTATACTTTGAGATGGTAAAATACTATAAAGAATCATTAGAAGGTAGCTGAGTAAACAGCCCGAGGGAAAGTGGTGAAATCGAGAATATACTTGGTAAGGTGCTTGCTTGGTGCATAAAACAAAAAGTACTTGTGTTGTCTGAAAGCTATATTGTTGGTAAGGGTTTAATAAGTTCTTTTTTCTTGAATTTGAACTTGTTTTTTAGTATTCACAAGGAAGGAGGAGCTCTAAGGGATGACGTAGAGCCAACTAAACCTAGGAGCTACTAGGGGATATGTGTTGCCGAGAGTGCAACTATGAGTTCTAGCTAGACTATGACTGTGGCAAGTATTATGATCCTATTATGGGAGAGGCCATCTCATTCCAAAATCTGGTTCTATTTGCTTATAAGATAAAAAAACGTAAATGAAGCTAAGTAAATGAACCTGACACTAGGAAATGCTTGCAATGCCCTAAGGCTACTAAGTTGCGAGTCTGGTTTATGTGTTTTTATGTGCTTTTCTTGTTAGTTATGTGTGCTGGCACTTATTTATCATTTAGCATATTGTCCTGTATTTTGTGGCTTGTTTTCCTTGTCTTACCTTATAGGTCCTAGCTCAAATATAACATGAAACTATGTTACATGTTAATGTCTAAGGACATTTTAGAAACTAGGTGTTGTTTGGGCCCTTACTGAGTGCATTATCACTCATGCCCAGATTTTCTTCATTTCAGAAAAAGAAATAATGGATTAAGAGGCTTGTTTGCTGGTTTTGATTATGTATAAGTTTCAGGCATGTTCTGGTTATGAATATCTTGGCAACCAAGTTAATGCTCACAATGGTAATATGACCAAGCACATTGTTTGTTGCTTATAGGCACTTATTGTTGGCATGGGAACTAACTGTATTTTGGCTTGTGTATAGTGTCCATAAAAGCTAGTGGTTGAAGGTTAGAATGTATACAAGTGCATGTAAAGAGAACACGTAAATTTAAGTCATGTGTGCTGGTGGGTGCTTGGTAGGCCTACCTAGTGCTAGTGTGCACCCACCAAGACTTGTTTCACTTGTATCTCACTTTTGAGCATGTATATCATGTTCTACCTATTTTTACCTTCAAGTTCAATGTGCAATGAGCTTAATTGGAATTTTTTATAGAAAACAAACTCCATTAATATGCCCAAATGATTTTTGTTCTTTCTTGACTAAAATCGAGAAACTAAAAGAATTTATGGCTAAGTTTCCTGACAAATGACTTCTAAGCCACCTGATAGGCCTACCAAGGCACAGAGGTCAATGAACCTCATTGAATACATGCAAAATGTATAGGGTGGGGGTGGTTTAAGGCATGACAGCATGGTACAATTGAACGCCACTATTTTATCAGTTGCATCAATGTTACTTTCTTGTAGTGTATAAGAATTAAGGTTTTTGAACATATCTTATATGTGTTGTGAGAGTCTCCTTATGTAGGGAATAATGTTTTTCCTAAACCTCCTTGAAGTCTTTTTAATGCGGGATTCTATTCCTTTTAATAGTCAACAATTAATTATAAGATTCCCTCACTAATTATCCCTTTGTAGTGAGTGGGGCTATAAGACCCAATCTTTTATCCCTAGCCTATGAGCCCTTCTATTCTTAGTAGACATCTAGGCTTTAGGTCCATTATAATATCAGTTTTCATATCTTTCATAAAATTTTAGATATGCTTGAACAATTTTGAATGGAAAGTTTAAAACTATGCCTAATAATACACATATTTTAGAAGCAAGTTTTAGTTAACTTGGAAGCTTGAATCTAGTCTAAATTTGCATGCTTTGTATCTTGTGCTTCAAAACACTTTTACATATATGACCTACTTAAGAGCGGAAGGTTAAATCTTGGAAGAAATCTCATAAATAGATAAGGTGACAGTTATTTTAGGACACAAAAATAGAAAAAGTAACAGATATTTTGGAAAGGAGGAGTATTATCTTTTGCGCTTTTCAATTGGATACCTAATAGAGGTCTACATATAAAATGACAATTTGTAATGTAAGACTACTTTAAGGACAAATTTCTTATGTTTGTTACTGTAGTGACATTTTTGCAAATTTGAAGTATTGCTCAAAGGCAAATTGTACAATTTAACATTTTAGTATGTATTCCTTCTGTTCCACCAATGTTGCTCCATTTGGTTTGGCATGAACATTAAGAAAGTGAAAAAGTTTGTATGTTGTTTCTATTTTTTGCCTTTAATTTTTTACACATAAATCAATTAAAGTTGGAAAATAAATATTAAAATGATAGTTTGGAGGGTAGTATGGCAAAGTAAGTTACTAAATATAGAAATATTGTAAAGATTTGAGATGACACAAAAAGAAAAATAGAGCAAGATTGGTAGGACGAAGGGAGTATATAATTTTAGGGACAATTGCACTTTTCTTCCTCAGATATGGTAATAGTTAAACATTTTTTTTAGTACTCAGCAAGTATACAAGTATATGGTATGAATAAAGTATTGTTGTCATATACATAAGGAGGAGAATGCCGCCTTGTTCAAAATCTTGAAGACAAATGAATTAGAGCAAATGAACTTTTATAGAATTGGGGAAAAGGGATAGGAGAGTCAAGGCCCGATGTCCATCAAGCCAATCACACTGGGGCTCGCGGTCCCTAGTTTGGAGGCGTACACTTAACATACCCCTTACTATTTTTGGCACGAATAAAGAAAAGAAATTGTTTCACATTTATAAACAATAAAAAATTATTAAACAATTAAATTTAGTAGGAGATTATTACCAAAAATTTTAGGTCAAGTCTTATAGTTTATAAGTGGCGCCTTATATTCGCGAAATGACCATCAAATTTTTGAAAAATATAGTCAAAATAGCGAATGCAATGTGAGGGTGAGGGACGTGAAGCTCCTAGCCGTATGGTACGGTACGGATATGATTTGGTTTTTTCAATTTTATGAAATTTTCTTGGACTGAGATAAAGTCATGGCCTGTGATGTTCGTGAGTTGGCGTGGCTCACATGATCTAAGATGTCTTATGGGTTGATTGATGGTTCGTGATAACTTACGACTGTCACAGACCATTATACTTGAATTTTCTAATTTTCTTTATACCTATCAGTCCATCAAACTTTCAAAATGCTTCTCCTTGCATTGAATGAAAAATAAAAAATAAAAAATTGCCTCACACATGTGAACTCGCCAAGGGAGCAGTTGAAATTTATATACTTGTATGTTATTCACCAACAAATTTACTAAATTAAATTAATTAAATCCAAAAATGACACAAATTAACAAGGCATAGTATGAAACAAGGTATGAAAGGACTCCACGTTGTGGTAGTCATATAATGTCACAATATTAAATAAAATAATAATGAAGAAAAGCAACAAAAATAATTTGGGGACTGAGAGAGAAAATATCAAACTTCGGGAATTGAGAGAGAAAATATAAAAACTTTAGGTGTTAAGAGTTTAACAATTGATTTAAAAAAAATTAAAAAAAATCTTATTTCACAACAAAAAAAACCCGTGGTGACCAATGTTTTAGTCTAGAAAACAATACATCATAAAAAAAAGAACCAAAAGATTAAACAAAAATACTATAATTAAGTAGTTTTAAGTTTAGGATCCAAAATGTCAAGATAGTCAAACTCAGGGTCTAATATCATAAATGGAAATAATATAGGGATTGGAAATGTGTTTTACAAAAAAAGAAAAGTGAAAGTTGAAGAATAGCAAGGCTGGCCCTCAAAAAGATATTTTCATTTGAAAATTTCACAAACCTTTCAAAAGAAGTATCACAGACCAACATCAAAAATAAAAAAAAAAAAAGAAATAATAGGCGACAAAGCGAGCCACAACGCAGCCCAACACCGATGGGTAAAAGTAAAAAGATAATTAGAATATAGCGAGGTTTTTTTAGCTATACATTGTAGCAGATATTTTTTAAAATAAAATTTAACATTAAAACCAATGCCAATAATAAATAATTAAAAAATTCTTATTCATAAATGGATGTTAATCAATTAAATTTTGCTTCATTTTAATTTTGGGTTGGGTTTTCTTTATGTTATGTTCTTATCATTAGAATGATTAATTGTGATCGAAACATAACTCTATAAAACATAACACTACATGTGCTTCAAAATGATAAAAATTGTTTGTCATAAAAAGATAATTTACTAAAAAATTTCATTTGTTATTAATTTAAATTTGAATTTTTAATATCGATAAGAAATTTATTTAGTAAAATTCACTCAAAAGGTTTATAGTTTAATAAAGTAATTCAATCCATCAATACATAATTGTTAAAATTGAAAATGAATATGAAACATAACATTGTACATGTTTTGAAATGATGGATAAAATTTTTCATTAAAAATCTAAAAAATTATTAACTCAAATTTCAATTTTTAATATTCTTTATAAATTTATTTAGAAAAATTCATCTTCAATTTTAGCAATTATGAACCAAAGTACTTTATTGAACGATGGAGCTTTTAAAGTAAATAACTTATTTTAAAAACCTTAATCATCAATAATGAAAAAATATGATCGAAATTCAATATTATGTTTAATTTATGTTAATTAATCAAAGGTTCAATCATTAACTTAATAAAGATAAAAAGAAAAGAAAAGGGAAAAAATTGACCAAAAGGTTTGGAAACTATGATACATTTGGTTTTGAGTTAAACCGTTTCTTTCTTTAACCTTTATTAAGTTAATTGTTAAACACTTACAGTCTAAAGTTTTTTTTTTATTCGAAATAGATAAACCATGATTACCAAAATATTGCTTTAGAAGACAATAAATAAAAAAATAACAAAAAAAATTAGAGATAAAGAGAACAAGATTATGGTAACTAATGTCTTACCTTAGAAAATAGTACATAAAACAATAACTTAAAAAAAAACTTGAGGACCAAGAGAGCAAATAGAAGATCTAGACTAATAGCTATAATATGGATTTTTCAATTTTAGCAATTATGGACCAAAGCACTTTATTGAACCATGGAGGTTTTAAAGTAAATAACTCATTACAAAAATCTCAATCATCAATAATGAAAAAATATGACCGAAATACAATATTATGTTTAATTTATGTTAATTAATCAAAGGTTCAATCAATAACTTAATAAAGATAAAAAAGAAAAGGCAAAAAATTAACCAAAAAGTTTGGAAACTATGATATATTTGGTTTTGAGTTAAACCATTTCTTTTTTTAACCCTTATTAAGTCAATTATTAAACCTTAATATCTAAAGTTATTTCTTCATGCCAAAGAAATAAACCACGATTATCAAGATTTTAGTTTAGAAGGCAATAAATAAAAGAGCAACAAAAAAATTAGAGATAAAGAGAACAAATTATGCTCACCAATGTCTTACCTTAGAAAATAGTACATAAAACAACAACAAAAAAAACTTGGGGACCAAGAGAGCAAATAGAAGAGTTAGATTAATAATTATAAAATTTGAGACCAAAATATAACACTTATGTAAATTTGAGCCTAAAATGGAAGCATTCGAAACTTAGGTACTAAAATCGTGTTTTCACCAAAACAAGAAATTGCAACACAAGTCCTCAGGAACTTATTCCCCTTGCAAAAAGAGGATCAAACTAAAAAAAGAGCAAATCATATCCGGAAAAATGAAAAAAAAATGATGAACGCAAAAAAAAAATTGATTAAGGGCTAAAACGGTAAAAGCACTGTAGTTTACTGTAGTTAGAACAGTAGCAACCTCATGGCTTTTAGAATATATTGTAATGTCCGTCTTTATTCTGTTTTTAGAAATAAGAAGGTTGATATTGTTAAAGTTTTTAACTTAAAATTAATTAATAATGGGTAAAAATGCTGCAATCACAATATAACTCTTAAGTATTCCATTTTGTTAGCTATATGATATTTTTCCACTTAATATACGCCTCATGTATGGCAATAGCTGCGGCAGAGAGAAATCTTGGGCACTGATGTTATATTAAATCATCAAATTTAAAATCAATTGGTTATAATTAAATAAAACTGAGTTGGCGATTTAGGTCTTGACCCAGCTCAAGTTGAGAATAAATTATATATGTCATTATATACATTCGGAAGCTTAACAACTAATTAACAACTCTGACAAGCCTTTCCGGGATAGAACTACTTCAGATAACGAACTTTGACGTGCTTATGCTTATAGGACGTATATCGACCAACCAAATTAATAACTTTAACAAGCCTTTCCGGGATAGAACTACTTCAGATAACGAACTTTGGCATGCTTATGCTTATAGGACGTATATCGACCAATCAAATTAATAACTTTACCTCGAATTATTTGGTAACATTTAGGTATATGAAACCTACACTTTATTATCATGTTAAAATATCAAATTTACATTTTAAAATCAGCTTGTGACCAGTGAAGAGACTTCATCATAATATGTAGAGACATAATACCTTTTTTTTCGGTTATGTATGATTAGCAATGTGAAAGTTAGCTTTGATATAAAAGCCATGCATTAAAACTCGAAGGACAAGAAATTGGGATTTTCCCACTTTTCTTTTGACCAATCCTTGCAACTTATGGTATAATGTAATCTGGTTGTTGTACCTTCACAACGTGTGGCTCTACCCCACCCTCTAGCTGCTTCTTACTTAAATCTTTTTTATTTTTAGCTATTTTTGTTTCTGTCTACTAAAAAAAAGTATTTTTGGTATAAAAAGAATTCCAGAAACTGTTAGGCAAGCAAAATTCATAGAAATTATTATTCGGACCAACAAGTGGCTCCCTTGAGACAGCTACTAGTTTCATTACTGACCGAAGCTTGTCTGGGGGTAGTTCCATATATTTCTTGTCTGGGGGTAGTTACATATATTTCCTACGTCAATTGCTTAAGCTAGCAACTAATACTTTTGTGCCCATGGACGTTGATTTGACATTCTTATCTAAGTTTGCATCCATATTTTTTATATGTTTAGTATTGACCTTGTTACATAACGATATTCTTTTGTACTAAAAGGAAAAAAAACTTAAAAGAAAACAAAAAGACTTGACAAATGTTACTACTTCTATTTCTTTGGTGTCCTTCTCCAAGGCGTGTAGTAGCTTCATTTCAACCAACAACAATTGTGATAAGACTGTTTACTTTGAGGTGTATTAGCACATGAAATTTCAAGTATTATCTCAATTCCAATTTCTTTGGCACAATTTTTTTGGGTTATTCTATAATTATTCATTAACTAATATTAATATTTATTTCTAAGAGGTTTTGAAATCTACAATTATCCCTTTAATTGTTTTACAATGCCCGATAACAATTTAGGAAACTTTAATTTAAAATATCTAATAATTATATTCTAGTAATTTTAAGTTGTCTGGTGCTTTTACAGCAACTAGTTTACACACCCGACGTTGTCATGAAATCCAAAGGTATGTTGGATGAACAATTGTATACATATTTAAATGTTTTGAAAGTATTACAATGCCAACAATTTTAAGAATATTATAATAAAGTATCCTAAAATGATATTGATAACAAAAATATTGCAACTATCAAAGTTTTAAGTCATAAATCATAATGAAATCATGTGCACATATCAATATCATCTGGATGCCTTTTCATTGACCATCTCTAGTTCAAACTTCATAATTTCATTGACCTTTTAGTGTTATCAAAATCCATCAATTGCGCATCCCAATGCCAGGAAAGATCCATTATTAGAGTTTTTTAAAGCCTGCTAAACTTTGGCCAATTGAGCAACTTATATAGTGGTTGGGTTATGAAACAATTTAACCCGATTCTTAAAGGTAAATATAATTGCGCATTTAAGAGATAGATATGGTTAACATAATTTATTGTATATTGTACTTGACTTGGGAAGGATAGTGATTTTAGCCGGTTATATAAGGTACTCATTAAAGTGGCACTTAAAGTGAATCTTCATTTAAGCATGAGTGTAACACCCTTATATCCCATATGGGTGAATTGTGGGAAGCCTTATGTGGATAAATAGGCTTCAATTTCAAAACATAAGCACCTAGTGCTTATCATTTTCCAACAGATAGCCCAAGTGGTGTGGGCAGGTATTCCGTTGACCGGTTCTGGACTTAGGTCGTTACAAATGGTATCAGAGTCAGGTTTGGTTCAAAGTACGTGGTTGAGTCCGCTGGTATAGGACGAAGGAACTTTCTTATACTAAGAGTCCATTCTTAAGTACCTTGCGCTTATCCTTTTTATAAAGGATAGCCCATGTGGTGTAGGCAGGTGTTTGGTTGACTGGTTCTGGACTTGGGTCGTTACAGATGGTATCAGAGCCAGGTTTGACTCAAAGTATATGGTTGAGTCTGCTGGTATGAGACGAGAGAACCTCCTTATACTGAGAGTCCATTCCTAAGTACTTAGCGCTTATCTTTTCCAAAGGATAGCCCATGTGATGTAAGCATGTATTTCGTTGACTAGTTCTAAATTTGGGTCGTTACAGATGGTATCAGAGCCGATCCGGGACCACGATGGTGTGGTATGGTGGGTGTGCACATGCATCGTCTACCGGGATTGATTCTGGATTTGAGAGGCTACTTAGCCAGGGGCTAAGTAGTCCAATTAAAGAGGTTACTTGGTTTGGGGAACCAAGTAATCCGATTGACCCCAACGAGGTCGTTGGGTACATAAGGGGGGGGGGGAGTTTGTAATACCCTCATATCCCACATGGATGAATTGTGAGAAGCCTTATGTGGATATATAGACTTCAATTTCAGAACATAAGCACCTACTGCTTATCCTTTTCCAAAGGATAGCCTATGTGGTGTGGGCAGGTATTCCGTTGACCGGTTCTGGACTTGGGTCGTTACAATGAGAATATTATAATTTAGCATATTTTAAATTTTGTGGAAATTATAATTCGAATGGTAAGTAAGATTCCTTTTGCCAATGTGGGAGTTTATCCAATTATTAAAGGTAAATATATTTGCGCATTTAAGAGATTAGATTTTAGTAATTTACCTGGTTATTTAAGGTAAATATATTGTCCATCGGGTAATTGCATTGGAAAATTTTAGTGATTTTACTCGGTTATTTAAGTTCTTCATTAAAGTGGAACTTAAGATTGATTTAGATTCTATTTTTACCCTTTATTGTGTTTCCTATTGAGATGAAGTAGTAATTCTAAACATAAGCAGAAATATCATTTTTCCATTTTGAGATTTTAGGTAACCGAATTCAGCATATTATAATTTAGGATATTTTATATTTTTTCAAAGGTATAATCTGAATGGAAGGTGAGGTTTGTTTTGGCAAGGATTGCATGATTTGAAGCAATCTTATGCACTATATTATATTGAAAGCAACTTTATGTTTTTGCAGTTTCTTTTGTGTTCTTACTTCTCAAAAGCTATAAATATTCCGATGGAATGTAATGGGGTGTATTAGCATATTATTTTTTAATTTAAAATATGTTTAACTTTTTAACTTTTTCAAATAATAAAGAGAATTGACTTGGTTTGGTAAAAGGGAAGTAAAGCTTGCTGTTACGGAAGTGTTGTTATGGATACATAAAACCATAAATGAGAAGTAAAGTTTGTTTTTATAATCACGATGTAAAATTTAATGGGTTCCTATTGTTATATTATCTTTAATTCTTTCAATGCCATCTTATTATAATATTAATGTTGCCAACTATTATGTCAATAACGCAAGTATGTTCCCGAGTCAATGAATGAAATAGTAAGGTTTGTGCAATAAAGTGGTGGTTGCAAAATAACTCAAATCACCACATTTTATTTAATAAGATGAAACATAACATTGAAATAATATAACTTAGATATCAAATAAAGCAAGCTTGGTTTTCTAAACCATTTATTTTTAGCCTAGTATTACCATTGAATATTAAGCCAAAAACCCTCATTCTCTTGATGTTGACAGAATCCCAAGATGTACTTGGTTCCTTGTGCGGAAACATACTCAATTTTGCTTGAGTTATTTGCTTCACTCTGATCTCGGACTGTCCATCAAATAAAAGGAAGCAAAATTATGCGCAAACATAATCGTTCAATGGAAAAAGTAAGTGAAAAAACAATATTGACTACAAGTATACCAGCTATGATCCTAGTTCAATATTCTAATATTTAATCCTCTCATTTTCAATGTGAAGATGGATTAGACCCTCATTCTCTATCTCAAGTCGCCAAAAGCAAGCAAGTAATACCCATTAGCACGTACGATATTCACATAGCATGTAGACATCATATCTTTAGCCTCTATTGAAAAATTATGAACTGCATTATAAAGAGTTGGTGTGTTCCATGGTTTATAGAGTTTTGGACTAATATTGATTTAGTTAACAAAATATGTTTTAGGTAAATATAATTAAGTTAGGCAAATATAATCAATTTACATGTCAGTTTACGTTTTTCCTATTTCACGTTTCCCGTAATTCGAGGCACCATGCTAGAATTGACAAAATATGCTTTTGTCAATTTATGCATAACATTATTTATTTATACGAAAAGGAAGGTTAAAATGGTCTTGGAATAGCAAAAAAAGTTGGATTTTTTACCTTAAAAAGAAGGAATGCTACTTGTCATATCTAGGTTAGGCCTATTAAGTGAAAAGATAAATTTACCCATATGTATAAATGAACATGTGGGCATATGTGTAAAATGGCAATGTGAACACTTAATTTTATTTATTTATTTTTATAAAAAGGCCACATGTGAACTTATTGTTTAGTTTGTTAACTGAAAAGACCATTAAATCCTTAAGTGTATCATGTTATATATATATATATATAATAAATTAAGTTGATGAATTTTAAAAATTTTAGAAGTTATTGTTGGATAGCATAAAAAGATTGAGTGGAAAGTGTGATTTTCAAACCTCAAAAATGTTATTGCTATTTTTTCCATTAGTTTAAAATCAATTTTCTTTTTTTATTTTGGAACATATTGCTTTATTTTAAATTTATAGAAAAATAAGCTGTTTACATCATCTTAATTTACGACAGTTTTATACAATAAGGTAAAAACAAATTAAAAAAATGTTCTTTTGTTGAAATTGTGCAATATTTTAAAGCTCCTGAAATGAAAAGACTAACAATGAATTGATGAAGTAGAAACTTTACACCCAGTTCATTTTAATTTAAGTCAATTGACTCCAAAATGACGTATTTTTATTCTTACGTCTTTTTTACTCATAAATAATTTTAATTAAAAGATAATATTATATAACTGCAATAATACATTGAAAATACAATATTTGTAATTTTACTAAATTTTTATGAAAGTTTCTAGTTTAAGACATTAGAAAATAAAAATTCATAAAAAATTTAATAATATCATGAAATTTTACTATCAAATGGATTATTGTATCTACATAATATTGACTTTCAAATGAAATTAGTTTTAGGCAAAAAAGATATAAAAGTAAAAATAAGTCAGTTGACTTAAATTTAAAAAAATTGCCTATAAATACTGTAGAACCTCAAGGCACTACAACTTTACATAAATGTATTCTTTGCATTTCAGAGCTGACACAAATTCGAGCATAGTTGGCATTGGACGGAAGGAAGATACCTTATGTTAATCACCCGCTGGAAAAACTGTCGATTTTGATACCACTTGTTGGAAAAAGAACACTTATTGAAAAATGAATGGTAGGATGAGTACAACCGAATAAGCAACAGTTATGTGGTTTTGAAAATGATTTAAAACCAAAACGCTTAAGTTATTTGACAATAGATCATGAGATCACTACCATATATAAGTAACACACTTCTCTTACATTTCTCTAACGTGGAATTAAGTAACACTACTAAAAAAACCATATTTTCCAAGGTCAAAACGTTGGATATTTCCAACGCACTAAGCCGTTGGAAACCAAAAAAATATTTTTCCAATAGCTTGGCCGTTGGAACTATGAGGACAATAAAATGTTCAATTTAGGAAATGCTATTTCCATTTGCTTAAGCCGTTAGAAAATTCATTAAAAGAAAATTTAATCCTTGATTTCCAATGGCTTGGGTAGTTGGAAAATTTAGTATTTTTCCAACTACTTGGGTCGTTGGAAAATTTTAGCTAAATTTCCAATTGCCTAAGCCGTTGGAAAATTTAATCCTTGATTTCCAACGGCTTAGGCAATTGGAAAATTTAGTTGTTTTTTTCCAACGGCTTCGGCCGTTGGAAAATTTAACCTTTATTTCCAACGCCTTAGGCAGTTGAAAAATTTAGTATTTTTCCAATGGCTTGGGCCGTTGGAACTTCATTTAATGAAAACGCTGCGTATTGTTTTATTTTTCCAACGGCCTCAATACTAATTTAAATCGTCTTCTTCCTCCAGATCTGGTTCATTTTCGTTTCAAACTTACATCTCTCTTCCTCTTCTTTCCTACACGTACACACCGCACATAGCTAGCTTGAGGGACGACACAAAGCTTCAACTTCCGTTTTTTGAGGCCAACATTGGCTTTTCTGGAGCTCAAACTTCGAGATCTAGTAAGTTTTTCTTATTTTTTTTCTTTTTCGTTTCAAATTTTTGGGTTTTTTTCTTCTTTGAGGTTTAGCATGTTAATGGGTGCAAGATTTTGCTTGTGTTGCGAGATTCAAAGCCATTCCTATGCATTTTCGAAGTTCATTTTTAGATTTGAGGTAAGTTGTGAAAATATTTATTTAAGGTTTTTTTACCAAAAAATGGAAGTAAATCTGGATTTTCTTGAGTTATTTTGGTTTGAAATATGTGAAATGTATGTGATTTGTAGTTGTTGATGGTTGAAAGTGAAGTATTTAGGTTACCCATTGATATTTTGAATTTTCATGGATTTTCCAAATTATTTTTAATTTTGGGTTTAATTTAAAATTAGGATATAATTAGATTAATTAAATTATTTAATTGGGTAGTATATTTATGTGTCAAATTATAGTTAATAGGGACCCATTCATATAATATAAGAAATATGTGTTTTTTTTTAATTTTGGGATTTAATATAATATTGGTATACTATTAGTGTTAATTAAGTTTGTATAGTATTGAGTGGGATATTTATGTGTGAATTTTTTTGAATTAAGGATTTAATTGAAAAGTAGTATATTGTTAGTTTGAACTAACATTGTTTAATTGGATTTATTTTTAAATTTTTTTAATTTGGAGAATTAATATAAAATCATAATATTGTTATATTTAAATAAGTTTTGTTTGATTAAGTTTGATTTTTAATATAATAATAATAATAATAATAATAATAATAATAATAATAATAATAATAATAATAATAGTCATAGTTGTAGTAGTAGTAGTAATAATAATAATAATAATAATAATAATAATAGTTGTAGTTGTAGTTGTAGTAGTAACAATATGGATAATAATAATAATAATAATAATAATAATAATAATAATAATAATCGTAGTAGTAGTAGTAGTAGTAGTAGTAGTAGTATTCATAATAATAATAATAATAATAATACATTGGGGAGATCCAAGGTTACAATGTGTATTAAAACCAAAATTACTTCTGAAGTGTTAGGGGTATATAAATTATTTATATAATAATAATAATATCTCATTTATGTAATAATAATAGTATTGGAATAAACAGCACTGGAATATTATTATTATTATTATTATTATTATTGGAACAACAGCATTGGAATAAACAATATGAAAAAAAAAACTATTTCCAACAGCCTAAGCATTTGGAAATATGGAAAATTTTCCAACTGCTTTTCCAACGGCCTAAGCCGTTGAAACATGAAAAGAAAAATTAATTACAGCCATTAGAAATTTCTAACAGCTTTTTCTCCAATGGCTGACTGTTGGAATTTCCAATGGCTCTCATTTAGGCCGTTGGAATAACAACTTCCAATGCATTGATTACCAACTGCTTGGTTTCCAATGACTTTGTGTTGGAAACTAGAAAATTTCCAACGTGAGTCAGTTGGAAAATGCCAACTTTTTAGTAGTGTAATAATGTGAATACTCCAATACACCTACATACACAAAACCTTTTGTATGAAAAGTAAACAAACAAGCTTGAGGTGGTTGATTAATGTTTTATACACAATTCTTCCATTAATTCTCTCAGACGCAGATTTCTAAGTTTACTTACAAATAAAAGACAAATCTATAAGTCTAGCATTTTCTTTTCTTCTTTATTAACCAAATCATTAATTTTTTTTTTCGAAAGAAAGGTCATTCTATTATCTTTAACAGAAAAGTTCAACACCAATAACAACCAATTTGGGAGAGGACCCCCTCATGCAAACCTACCCATAAACCTAAAGCCCTTTCTAACAAGGGCATAGACAACACCATTACCAGACCGACTCACAAATGAAAAGGAACAAGACGAAAAGAAACTAACAAAGACCTGAACTTCATCTAAAATAGCACCAAAATAAAATAAAAATAAGGGCACCCCATTCTTAAGCTCACTAATCAAAGACAACGAATTGGACACAAGGATAATATGCGTGGAACCATGGCCGCGAGCTTCTCTGAGACCCCCATTCTCACAAATCATTATTACGCGTTAGATTGCTTGTCATAATTAATGCACCGATCAGTTTGTTTTCTAATCAAAATACATCTATTAGTTAGTCCATAGTTGCAACAAAATTACGTTTTCTCGAAAGGAAAAAAAAAAGCTAAAAAAATAAAATAAACTGTGGTGGTTCTGGTGATGAGAATGGGCCGGCGGTGGGATTGTGATGCTTTTACATGGTATTTTATGTGTTGTAATTGAATTGGTGTTGCAATTAGCTGACCATGAATCTACTTTTACATAAAAAAAAACTTAATTAGTTTAAGTGGGTTGTTGATCATACCGTTAGAATTTCAATTGCCTTGTAGCTACCATGGTGTCTAAAATTCAAAGGATTAAGTCATCCCGGTCCCAATGTTTCTTTTACAGCCAACGAGTACGTTTTGACCTGGCTAGCTCTTTTGGGTTAAATGCATCTGCAGTCCCCAACCTTTAAACACTGTTCTACTTTCACTACTAACGTCCACTTTATTCCACTCTCATCACTCACGTCACTAAATTGTTTCATTTTTACCCTATTTTGGACAGAAAACGTTACGGTTGATGGAAAGATGCCACCTCAGTACAAGATTATAGGAAATATCACAATTTTGACCCTTGAAAACTTGCTCTTCTCCCCATAAATCTTAAAATTTGCCCATCTAACAATCTTGCCACCATAAATCTCCTCCTTTCTCTTCACTAAAACAAAACCTCATCGCTGACCCAGACCTGGACATTGATCGAGATACAGTATAATTGGCTTATTATATCTTTAATGGTTCAAAGTTTTTTTCTCTTCAAACTTACTTCTCATTGTAGAGTAGACTAACAAGTCTACAACAATGTTTTCTGTGTACCCTTCATACCTTGTTGGTGAGCAGCTGCCATGTAACCACGGACCTAATTAAATGCTTCCTATCTCCGATCCCTAGTCAGCATTCACCCCAAAAAAACCAAACCCTCCCGCCACACGTCGAAGTACCCATTTCCCCTCCCTTGATGCTGCCTACCACCACCTACTCCGTAAAACCTCGCCAATTTCAGAACATTCAACCCGCTCTCGGGTTTGGGGGTTCAGGCCCAGGCAAAGGTGACGCTTCTTTAAGTGGGTGTTCCACAGGTTCTTTATCTCATTGTCTGTTCAACTTGGAAGTTGAGTCGCCGCTGCCAGTGAAGGGCCTGTTGGTTCTAAGCAGAGGGGTGCTGTTGGCGTGGCTCAGTAAGGGGTAGCTTTGTGACTAAATTTCATGGAAATTCAGGTTAATTAGCTGTTGCGTGCTCGCTTATGAAATAGGCTTTGCTTAACTTAGCATTTTAGGGAAAGAAAATAGATTGTTCTATGGGAGGGGAAGGGAGTGGATCAGATCAGATGTAGAAGAAATCGACCAAGTGCTGCTACCCTTTGTTTTCTGGTGATCGGCGATTACCATCTCTAGCTCGCTGGAAATTCCGATGGCCTCCTTCGGTAGCTTCCGCTTTAAAACACTGGCCTTTTGCAGAGGCTCCGATTATTTAATTGAGAATGCGGGCTTCTCCGATATACTAAGCCGTTGGTTGTTGTCGGCCGTTGCCTTTGCTCTAACCAATTGTTGGTCGTCCATTTTAAGGATTGAGTCGGTATAACTCGACCGCCGCCAAGACCATGTGTGGGGAGGATAGATTATTTAAAACTAAAGGTATTTATGGTCAAACCTACAGCCGCAATGCATAATAAATAATTTTATACTTTGAAAATCATAACCTCATCACTTTGTATACAATTTTTTTTAAAAAAAGTATCTTATATTGTATAAATGCAATTCGTTTGTGTTATGGTTACAGTTTTTCATATTATAAATTTATCATACTAAACCTAAATAAATTAATACAAGTACATAAGATAAACAATAAAGATAAAAATATAATTCAATCCTTAAATCAACACACATGAGAAATAAAAATCTCTAATAAGTTAAATTTTTCATCGTAAATAACTACATACAAAAGAAAGTTAGAAACATCTTGTCTGATATTTAATATTTTCATCACAAACACATATAATTATAAGAAAATTATTGTCTACTTTTCAATGTTTCCATAAAAAATACACATAAAAAACTCATTATCTACTTTCTATCACCAACACAAATAAATAAGAAACTCTTTTTCTGCAATATTCTATCACTCTCGCTTCTCCATCTACCTTGTATTTGCTTTAAGATTTGGGAAGTTAGCAATGTACAGCAAGACAACAAAACAAACATAGCATTATTGTATTGAGCTCCTCCTATCGGTTCCTTGGACTTCCTTAAGTTTGAGTGTAGAAAATTAGTTTTAAATGATAGCAAAGAGAACAAGAGAGAAAGAGGATTATGTTGGATTGGGCATCTATTATCGGGCTGGTACAGTTTTTTTACTGGTTATGACATTCAAAACCGCAACCGCACAATATAGTATTTGGTTTTAAAATATTTAAACTCAGACCATAACTGAAATTGTATAAAATAGCATATTGTTCGATTTGGTACGGATTGGTTTATACGGTTTTATAGGTTGATCGGGTTTGGTGCATACCCCTATTATTTAATGATCATAGCATACAAAATAAAATGTTATGATAAAACAATAAATTGAGGGATAAAAAGTGTAATTTTTCCTACAATTTTAAGTGATGTGACATGTTTCGTTCCAATATAACATTTTTTGTTAAAAAAAAGGACAAAAATAGAACATTTTAATGACGTTAGGGACTAAATTAGAACAAAGTGGATGTTTGGGATGATAGTGGAACAACATTTAAAGGTCGCAGATCACGTGTGCATTTAACCCAAGCTCTTTATCTTTTCTTCTTTTTACATACGAATGAAAAGTTATTATTGTGGACATAGTTGAGGACTAGTTTGTTTTATATTTATTTTAGTGTATTATTTTTTATAAAGTGATTATTTACTCAAATTATTAACTTATTGAAACTATATGCTTTAAGAAGTCTAAACAATAATTTTAAGATATTAAATTAACTATTTTTTATTAATTTTTTAAATTTTCTAACATAAAGAAAAACAAATATTAAAATTTCTCTAAAAATATATATCTTTTCAAAAAATATTGTAAAATTATTTTTCAAACTTCTTAAAGTGCAACACTTCAATAAATTGATTATTTGAGAAATAATCACTTTATATAAGAATAATGCACAAATAATAAATGAAAATTAATGTAAAAAAAATTGACATAACTCAACAATCATATTTAAATCAACAAGAGGAAAAAAGGAAAAAAAAAAACACAGTTGCGTTTTTCATGCTAATTAATTGATCCAGTGTAAATTGGATCTAAAGTGAAAGAAAAAACAGCTTAAGGACGACAACGTGCTCCATCATGTGAGTTGAAATATCCGAGGCCTGGTAACTAGAAAAACAAGAACGAAACAAAAATAAGTGGCGGTCAAAGTTGTGTACTAAATTTATGCTTTAGAGTAAAAAAAAAAAAAATTTATTCAGTTACTAAGTTATAATGTGCTTGTAAAATTATTCAGCTATTAAGTTATAATATACTTCATCTTTCCCACTAATTCTACTTCATTTCCTTTTTTAGCAGTCTCACAAATTCTACTTCAATTTTCTTGTAGCAAGTTTAACAAACCAAAAGACCATTATGCCTTTGTTTCTTCATCCATTCATGTAAGGCCTATAGCCCCATTTTTTCTTTGAACTTTGCCAACTCGAACTTTTTACTCTCTAAACGTTGACTCAGTTTAATTCACTCTTCAAACTCTATAAATTGGGACCTTTTACCCATTAATCCAATTAAATGAAGAATGTGTACTAAATTAAAAATAAAAAAAAATTAAATGACTAATTAAATTATTTATCTAATTGTTGACCCTTGTGAGCAAACAATAAGTATAAAGACTTCAATTTTTCATTTGAGATTGTAAAGTTGATTCAAGTCGAAATCCATAAAAAAAGATCTGAGTTAACAAAGTTGAGGGGCAAAAAGGGCTTTAAACCATTCATCTACCAATTTCTCACTGGAATCCTCTTCTCTCTCGCCATAGCTCCCATCCCTTATTTGCAGGGCCTAAACTCACAGCCCTTCCCCTCAAAGGTCGACACGAGAAGATCGGGCAGTTGGGAGGTTGGGTCGAGGCGAAGAGCAGCGGCAAGAAGGTTGAGGAGGTCGAGGCGAAAGACGACCAGGCATCCGATGGGCTTTTTATCAGGTCCGATCGGCCGCGAGAAACTTCGATTGGCCACAAGAAAAGTTGATTGACCGAGGTGAGATCTCCTGCCAAAATTGTGGCTACGACTGGAGGAGGGGAGATTGGAGACAACGACGACTACGAGGAGAAGAGATCGGAGACGACGACGACGACGAGGTGACACGAATAGGTGAGAGTCATGCGACGACGATGAGGTAAGGCGACGCAAAAAGAAACGAGAAGATCAAAGCTTCATGGCTGGCGAGGAGAGGAGATGCGAGACAAGGGGCGGAGAAGAATTAGTGATGCGATGATTGGCGTGAGTAGGTCAGGGCCGAGAAGAATCAGTTACAGATGGGAAAAGTACGAAAAAAGTTACTGAACTTATTACTTCGCACACATTTGGTTACCTTTTTTTTAATTGAGCCATAATGATAATTGAAGTTTTAAGTTGGGCCCAAATTGATGATTTGGGCGTTAGTATTAATGATGTGTTAACAAAGAGGTGAGTTGGCAATTCATCTGGGTGGAGTTGAAAATGTTGGTGGGCTTCACTACTGTCAAGTCAGCGTTTAGGGATGTCATCAATCCAGCTCGGCCGACCGGAGATCCAACTACGATGTGAATTAAGCGAATCAATGAACAAATTAGCCTCCAAGAACAAACAGTGGAATTAACAATCGGTGAATTGACAAACAATCGGTGAATCAACTCTCGAATTCATAAACAAATCAGAAAATTGAGAAAAAAAGTGTAAATGAAACGACATTGCCAGTGAATGAAGTGGGTGGCGGTGGAGGCAGGCAACGCCAATTGGCGAACAATCGGAGAGCTGTGGCGAGGAGCTGGGGTGGAAGAGGTGCTCGGCAGAGGCAGATGGAGTGAAGGAGTTACTTACGGAGGTGGGGGAGTTGGAGGATAGGGTTGTGGAAGAGAAAGAGGTGGATGAGAAATTCGGCTAAATCCCTAAGAAATCCCAAAAAAACCATAAATGCCCCAGAATACCTCAAAATCCCAATTTTCATGTTAGTTTGCGTTTTGCCTACATGACATGTCATTTTGCCATGCAATCATCTTTTAATTGCCACATAATCATCTATTGTCAGAATATTCTACCATTTGACAGAAAGTTTCCACCGTCAGTTACATTAGTCACGTGATTCGTCCTACTTTAAGACATTGGTACCTCATTTGACACAAAACTTTAATTTCAGTACTTGATTTGGCACCGTTTAAAAGAACTGTGACCAAATGTGTATAAAGTGATAAGTTTAGTAACTTTTTTAGTACTTTTCTCGTTACAAAATAAAAAAAATGAAGTAAGAAACAAAATCCTAGATATGGCCTTACTATGTCAAAAAGAAGGAAATCTAGACCAGGATTGTGAAATATGAACAAAATTGAAATTAGAATTGAGAAAGAAGATCTAAATTGGAGAGGAAAGAAAAATGAAATTACAAGGGAAAGGAACAAAATCGAAGGCATGGACGTGGTCAGATGATGGTGAGAGAAGGTGAACAGATGGGCAAAATTGAAAAGTTAAAAAAAATCCCCCACTTTTCTTAATATGCTTGCAGATATAAATTGTGCAAGTTTCATGGAGTGAAGGGTGTACTTGTTATTGTTTTGTTGTCAGTAGCCAATTATGGTACTTTTGTGGATGGTGAGAGAAGGTGAACAGATGGGAAAAATTGAAAAGTTAAAAAAAATCCCCCACTTTTCTTAATATGCTTGCAGATATAAATTGTGCAAGTTTCATGGAGTGAAGGGTGTACTTGTTATTGTTTTGTTGTCAGTAGCCAATTATGGTACTTTTGTGGCAACAAAAGTACCATAATTGGCTACTGACAACAAAAATGAGTGGTAAAACAAGGGGTTTAGAGTGAGAGATTCTTGCTTATCTCTTTAAAAATTCCCTTAGGGCTCATGAGATTTAATACTAAATTTTTTTATTTTGATTAAGTAAAAATCCTTGAATGTATTAGTTAAGTGCAGAAAATTTAAAGATCTCATTCGTATTATTGAATTGGGGTGCCATTTTGGGAATTGATCAATTTTTTAGAAGATGTAATTCAGTGGTTCTTATCAAAATAGAAGGATTTTGCTGAAAATTCATATATGGGAAGGAGACAACATCAATTTCATTCAAGTGGTAAGGTTGAATTGGTAGAATTGAAGAAGTTCAGTCAAACATGTATTATTTTTCCAGAGGGAAAAATTCACAAATTTGGTTGAGAATGTTTCAATTGATGTATATTTTAAGAGTTCATTTGGAGGCAAACTACCATCATTCATCTCATGGCTCTTTATTGGAGATGCACCCCAACGGTTTACAAAGTAGGTTTGGTGGCTAAAGGCAGGGCCATCAAGCTGTGGCGTGACAAAGGAATCCTTAGAGGTTAAGAATGATAGTGGATTCGAAATGGTGAGGTAGCCTGAATTAGCTAATTCGAATAACAAGATTATTGAAGGGAGTGTTCCAACATCTGGAGAAGAGGAGAGAAGAGAGTGCCATGTTGAGGTTTGGAGTAATTGTTAGTCATTTGTTTCTAAGAAGAAAAGACATAATAAGGGGAGAATGCACTAAGGTTCATGGTGGCACAAAAGAGATGCTCAAAGGGTTGACTAGAAACATTGAGATTGGCACTTGGAAGGTTGTTGTGGCATTTTGAGATAAAGTATTTGAAGGGGTCGTAATGGGTAGAATAAGAGATGCAAGCGACAGGTAACCTAAAGAGTGAAGCAATGACAGGTTGAAGAAGGGGGGTGACAGGAAGCAATAGAGCTATGGCAGTGAATCTAGATGGACGATGACAGTTGAGGTTATACATGAGGCAGCTGTGATCAGGTAATTAGGGGTTTTCATAATTGTTTGGGTTGGTCTGGTGTTAATGGTGGGCTTGACAAGAAAAGTAGTTCTGATGGACATGATATTGTTTTTGGTGGGCTAAAAAATGGACTTTATATGGATTCCATTAGGTCAAATTTGCCATCAAATAATGGGTCTTAATATTTCTTGTGTTGGCATAAAAAATATAAAAGATGTTTTAGTTGTAGGGGTAAGCTGTAATAGGAATAGATCTTATTTAATTTTTCTCAAGCCTATCCAGTTTTGAAGGTTGTGGATAATCAGTGGAGGAATAATTTTGTGAGTTTTAAGTAGCCAGCAAAAACCACAGTAATGAAAGGTCATGGGATTTTAAATTATGGCAAGGAGAATATTGAAAATTTAAGGTCTTCCAATTCTTTTGACATTTTTTAAAGGTTGTGATGAAATAGAATTAGGCATTCTAGGTAATCTTGATTAGGTTAAATGTTAGGCAAAGGGCCAAAAAAAGATGGAATTGAAGTCAAAAGGTTTTGGTGTTGAAGGGTGAATTGAAAAGGTTGGAATGGAGAATTAAATATTAGACTTTTGTTTAATTTGGTATCTTAAGGCCTTGGGTGCCGCTATTATGGATGTTAAAGTGTGTAATTCCTTGGTGTTTGTAAATATTTTTGGTTTGTAAGGTATGAGATTATGTTTAGGGGATTTGGGTTCTTGTTTTTGCAAGGGTTATATAAGGTTTGGGGATTTGATTGTAATAGTTTTCTTTGTAGGGGTTTGGTTTTTGTTTCAATTTTTTTTTTTAAGAATTGGGTGTGTTTTTTTAATTTTCTTTAATAATATTTTCATTGCCATTAACAAAAAAGTTATAATGTACTTGTTAATTAAACCATCAAGTACTTAAGCGAGAATGCATTGATTAAAATGTTGAATCCATTTCACTTAGATCAATTGCATTTATATGATGTTCAATAATTTTATGTTTTTAGTAACAAAAAATATAAAATATGATTTTTATTTTCTACTTCCATTTCTTATTTAGATTGTGCACAATGATTTCATAAATAAATGCTTTCCTCATGATATAAATATTAAAGTTTTATCATGTTTAGTTGTATAATGTAAATAACATGCTTTTTCTATAATTTTTTTTTATAATCAGAAGTAAAATGAAGATAAGAGTTAGGGAAAAAAAGGAATAGGCATGATAGTGAGCTGGAGCAATACACTAGCGATGTACAACTATTTAAGTATAGTGATCTATCTTCTCCAACACTATGATGAGAGATTGAACAAAAAGAATCAGTGCAACATCAAAAGCTATAGAGCCACGTAAAGCTGCAAGCAGTTTGCATGGCTCCTTGAATAGCCTAAAGTTCAACTGTAAGAGTAGAGGCACACGTGGGCAACAGTTGACCACCTTCAAAGATCGAAGGAGCACTTGTACCCACCTAGAGCTGAGTCAATACCCCTAGACTTATAGGCTGGTCATGCACCATTCACTAGAAAAATCTGAAGAGGGTATTGATGGCAATGCCATTTATTAACACCTAATGTATGGCATAATGGGTTAGGATGCGTGGCCAGTAAAGTAAAAGCTTGATTCTTAAAGTCTCTAGATGAGTGTAATAACTTGAAAAACACATCCCTCCTAACTTGTAAAGATTCAACATTAAAAGTCAGATATTGGAATACTATTTCATCCTACCTAAGCCAAATGGTCTAGAGGGTAGAAACTAGATAATAAAGCCAATCCAAATCCTATTTCTTCTTTGTAGGTTGGTAAACTACAGAGCCAAACTAATAAAAATTTCCCCAAATATCATTAGATCCTAAGCATCTCCAGAATAAATGGAATAGAGTCTTTTCCTGAGAGTTACACATTGACATATAAGGTTTATGTTATAATCATGAGCTACTATAGGTGTTGTATAGGGAAGTACATCCATGAGAGATTTCCAGGGAAAGACTTTATATTTGTTAGGCAGACAAGTGCCCTATAGTTGTTTAATAAATCTAGAAAAGCTACAGTCATGCAAAAGTCTGTGGTTGCTATAACCTTGATTGTGATGGGCTAAAATATTATTGAGTAAGTAGCCTGTATATAACAGAATAATGACTTAACAGATTACCATGCCATCAAACAATATCAGGACTAGCACCACTGGATAGGGAGATAAAACTAGGATTAGCTGTTTGATTTAAGTTGTGAATAATAAATGGATAAGATTTTTATTTTAGTCTAAAGGTGCCTTAAAAACAAGATCAATCATTAAGCTTCTTGTAGTGTTAGAAATTTGGACTAAGAACTCTGAGAATGTCTGGTTAAATACCCAGCACCCAATATAATCATACCAAATGCATATAGATTTTCCATTCCCAATGATCCAACTATGATTAGAGCCTAGAATATTTCATCCATGAAGTAATCCTCTCCAAATAGGAAAGGCATTACCCTTACCTTTAACTACCTAGATAGACTATAAGCTTCTATATTTTAGTGAGGAAGGCTTGGTTGAAAAGGTACATGTCTTTTAAGCTCAATCCTCTCAAACCTTAAGGTAGCATCAAAAGCTTTCTATTTTTAAGATGACAACCTTTCTGATCTTGATGACTCGGCCACCAAAACTTCACCATATTGTTGGAAATTTTATTTGAAAACATGACTGACAGCCTGAATAGAGACATAATATAAACCAATAAGGAAGACAACATGAATTGAATAAGGGTCAGCTGGTCAGCCTTCTACTTCCAATTGTTAAGATGCTTGGCAATCTTATCTGTAAAGAATTGAAAGGATGATTATTTAGACAACTTCTAGCATAAAAAAGCTCCCAACTGGTTTAAAATTCTTGTGTTGAATCAGAAAGAAATAATACCACAGAACCTGCATTGAAGCATTAGACATATTGTAGCTGAACATTCATTTTGACCTGGCAATCTTACCTATAAAGAATTGACAAGATGATGATTTAGACAGGTTTTAGCATAAAAGAGCTCCTAAGTTGTTTAAAATTTTGGGGTTGAGTTGGAAAGAAATAATACCATAGAACCTGCACTAAAGCATTAGGCATATTACAGCTAAACATCCATTCTAACTTGGAGAAATTAATCTCTTGACCAGTCGTTAACTCGTACAACCGAACAACATTTTTAATAGTCATAATGGCCTTTATTGTAAGGCTAAAGAAAATAAGACCATCATTTACAAAAAAAGATAGATGCCTAATATGAGGACCATTACAACTAGCTCCAAGGCCCAAGAGCTGACCCAAGGAATGGAAAGATGACAGATAGCTTGAAAACACCTCAACACATAAAATGAAGAGATAAGCCAACAAAGGATCCCTTTGTCGTAGGCCCACTTAAAGGGTAAACCATTCAATGGTATTACCATTAACCAGTATTGAATAAGAAATAGTTGAGATACACTACATCATAAAAAAGATATAAGATTTTAAGAATTGTATAGTCCCAAGAACCTTTTCCCTGAAAAACCACATGATTGTCATAGACTTGTGGATATATAATTTTGGAACTGCCTTATAACCACAAGGACTGCTTCCAACATTAGATTTTTTAACCGCTTGCAGAATCTTGTCCTAAATGTGATGACTAGAGGTGAAAGGATTTTGAAACTCAATCTAAAAAAGGTATAATTGGCTTCAGATGGTTGACCAAGACCTTGGCAATCACTTTATATGATGTGTCGTAGAGATTGATAGAACGATAATCTTCTAGGTGATGAGCTCTCTGACCTTAGGGATTAAGGAAATAAATGTGTGATTAATTTGTCTTAGTGGAAGCCCTCTATTTAGACAAAGAATAACTACCTTAAAGATAGAATCACCCATAACATGCCAATATTTCTTGAAAACAAAAGAAGAAGATCATCTGGGCCAAGGGCTGTGAGATTACCAAGCTCAAAGGCAACTTTCTTGATCTCCTTTTTAGTAAAAGGACTTATGACGGTGTTTTTCTACTTATCTGAAAGAACTATATTAATTGTTGAACAAACAGTTACCTAAGCTTCCTTAAAATGGGGTAAGAAGTCATCGAATAACTTGAAATAATATGAATAAATCTTTTCTATAATAGAATCCTTTTCATAGATCCAACAACCATCATGACGATATAAGGCCAAAATCATATCGTTGCTTTAGTAAATTGCTTATTATTACTTTGAATCATTCATAAAAAAAAGGGTGATTCTCTTAAAACCAAATAGTTATTTTCTTGTACTTGATAATTCATTCATTGGGCTCTGATATGTTGATGGTCAATCATCATGATAGATTAATCTAAACATTCATTTAAGTAGGTAAGCATATTGTATTTTGATAGTGTCGTGGAACGGGCCCCAGTGCCCCATAATCTTGTAGGCTCTTAGGGATTATGAATCCCTCTAAGTTACTATTGGCTAACTATTACTCGTCAATATAAATTTAAACAATTTATATGCAACTAGTTTCTTAGCCTACTTAGTTCAAGAGATATGTATGCTTTTGTCCTGGCAATGCAAAAGAATAAATAGATCGTTGGTTAAAAACGTTGCTCGAGCATTTCTATTAAAACATACTTAAAACGTGCCAAGACATTGAAATACTAGTTACTTTGACTACAAGTAATAGTTTGTGCATACAATATACTTCTAGCATGCACCCAAAAGTAACAAGATGGATTTACATCACAATGTATCCTATTAGAGGCAACTTTCTTAGTACACAAGGTACTATATACAAGAGACAAAAACTAACTAACTAAGATCATCTACTTGAGCCCCACCTTGAGCTATCCAAGCTCCAAGTGCAAGCCCTTCCTTAATTCTTGTTCTTGTGCACTCTTAGCCTCTACACTGTAAAGGCACAACTTGGTTAGCACATAACTTACACCACAAGTAACCTAGAATCACAAAGATTCTCAAGAAAAGTACCTACAAAATAGAAAGCTTAGGCCTCAGCCGTCAACTAGTGACTAGGCCCGGAGTTAGAACCTGCACAATAAACTTAAGGGAGTGAGTACTTAAAAGTACTCAGTAAGGGTCCTTTGAATACCTGCAAGAAGATAGCAGCAACCAAGATGCAACCATGGCAAACAAGCAACCAAACAAGTGGATCAACCAACAAACAACTCAAACAATCAACAAACATATATATAAGATATGCAATGCATGAATGTATGATATGAAATGCACATAATGCATGCACTTGGGACTTTCTGCACTCTAGGTGCCATAAAACTTACCGTGAGCTCAAACGGCGGAGGTACTTGAGATACTGGCCCTCGTATCCCGGGTACTTTACTTCCCTTAAGTCCCACCTACGGGTTCTAGAGTAGGTCGTCACCCCTCTGAAACTTACCCGTCTTTACCCTTAACTTATTGCGCAAGGTAGTCATCCTATGTGGTTTAACTAGCCAAACCCTTAAGGTTTAACTTAGAGCACTCATAGTGGCTTACTTACCAAACCAAATGGTTTGGTCGGGATCGACTTAGGTTTTCCTCCTCATTGACCATAGGTAAATGACGTTCTACTCGGCCAACAAAGAGTCTAAAAACCCCCTTAATCCCCTTAGTGCTCATTTAGAAGCTTAAGCACTTTGATTTTCTTAACCACCAAGTCATACTCTTTCTTAACCACACAACTTAACTACCACTTAAATAATGCATAATTCCCAGCTTAGGAAGGAGTTCTAGACCCAACCGAGGCTACGGAATGTCTTAACTTAGCCTATGGATGAAAATCGAGAGTTTGAGACACTCTTAGGATGCCCGGAGCTTGGGGGCAAAATGCCTTGGCGGCACCGTTGGCGACGCGTCGCCACAGGCATCAGTGTTCGGAAAACTTTTTCGTTTCTCAGCGACACGTCGCCAACTCGCGTTGCCACTGGCGACGCGTCACCAACGCTTTCCAGCGTTGCGCGACAGCGTGCGACCTTGCACGAAAACTGCTCAAACTTTCTCATCCCAAACTCAAATCACTTGGGTCTTGTTTCTAACTCATTCCCACACAAAAGACTACATTTCTATGCATTATTTGAGCTTAATTAACTTGAACCCTTACCTTAATTTAGCTACAAAGCAAACATTGAAACATAACCACCTTAGCTTAATTAAGCTCCCTTTGAGTTCCTCACCTAAAACCAATGTGATATGGCACCAAATACTTCAAACCAAGACCATTTCTAGCTATGGAAACAACTTAGAACCAATCCAAATGAACCCAACAAGCTTACCCACGAATTTTGAGTCCAAACTAGCACCAAAAAGCAAATTGGAGCTAGAACACCAACAAAGAAGCTTGATGATTCCTACTAACACCTTGGGCTTCCTTAATTTGATGAAGAATTGCAGGAAAAGAAGCTTTGGGCTGGGATTTTGGAGAGGGAAAGTGGAGCTACGAATTTGGAGTTGAATGCAAATGACTAAGGAAGAAGAAGACTTAACAACTTAAACTAACTTATACTAAATCCCCTCACTTGGCAAACTTCTTCCTCTTTTGCTCCACAAACTCTCAATTGTTTTAAATGGGTCACCAACTCTCACTCAAAACCAACTTTCCTTTGCTCTAAAGGATGCTAAAAGCTTCTCACACTTGATTTTCTTGGACACTTTAGCCACTTAAGATTTAAATGGCTTAAGCGAACACTTAGTGCCACAAATACTCAAAACTTTCAAAGATGGTTCTAATAGCTAGGATAACTAATGGTCTTGATTCAACTATGCCAAATCACATTTAGGAACTCACTTACTTAATTAAGCTTACCTTACTTGCTTAACGAGGTGCTAACTTGAGGTACTTAATTTAATGAAACACTTAAACAAAGTAAAATAAATACTTACTTGATTAGTCAACTAGGAGAGCCGTCGCAGATAGCATAAATTGAACCATTATGATAATGGATTATCAGTCATCATTTCCCTAATTCATATGGTGTAACTTAAAAGCGTGCAACATGCATCAAAATTTTATCAAGTAACAAATAAATCATATTCAAATAAAAGTTAACCTAATCACATTTGGTCCATTGAATTATTATGACTCCCTTAAAAGAGTCCCTGTAGTTTAGGGTAATGTAACTTGATCCCCTAACTATGAACCATAAAAAGAGAAGATTGCATCTGAAGTCCCCCAATTTTTTATCTTTCTCTTTTATACACTATACTTTACTATCTAATAATCCAAGTATCATCCCCAATTTGTCAGCCTCGTCCTCAATTATGACCTCACCCCCAACCACATTATCTGATGCTTAATCCAATCCTAGTACACCATCAACACCCATTATGGAATCAAATGCATCCCTATGCTTCAGCCACTAATTAGTTACTCCTAGATTGCCCACCTCCTCACCAATGCTAAATCCCCGCCATAACAACTTAAGTGTCTCTATTGTCTCAAGTTTGTCGTCACCAAGAATGTCACTAACAAACATTGTATCAAGTGCACAAGAACCTTCAAATTCCTTGTGATGTTATCATTGCAGCCCAAGATGCTTGTAAATGTCTTCGTAGCCATAGTGGGTGATGGAGTCTTGGGTCTCCCCCATAACTTCAAGTGAACTAGCGAGGTCTTGAGCTTGCTCATGCTTTTCTTTTTCGCTACAAAACAAATGAGCAGAAACTACATCATTCAAGCTAAGAGCTCATACAAATTGGGAAAATTATAGTATATTTCCAAAGCTAAACAACATAAAATTTGGGTTAATAGAGGAAAATTTTCCACTCAAGCAAATTTTGATCCTATTTCCCCTGTTGCCAAAACAGTTAACCAATTCAAACATTTCCAAAATCAAGGATAATCATAAGAATGTTGGAAAACCCCGGGACTAAGGATAAACAACATATCAGGTCATTAGAAAAGAAGCGAGAGGATAAAGATTGAATAATAAAGGTATCGATAACCTATCTTTGTAACGAATGAGCTCCACAGTCCCAAGAAACGCAATGGCAAATGATTCTTCTCTTCTACTTGCTTCTTGCTTTCTAATTCATGAGGCAATTCAAATAGTTCTCCTATTGATCCAAGAGCCTTGGGTTTATTATTGAAAAAAAAAATGAACAACAATGTATGCACATTTTCAATTCTTCACAAATAAATGGAAGAGATGACTAATATTACTAAGTAGAAGCTGGCTTGAAAATCCCTTTGTACAAGAAACCTCAATGAAATAGAAATAGAAAAATGTAGTCCTAAGCAAACAAATAATCCGATTAACTAGGGTTTTAATCAAATTATATCTTTTTGTTCATTCCCTTAAATTAACTACTGCAAAGTAATTAGATTATATTAAAGATTTCACAAACTCTTAGTTGCCCCAAAAGCTTCTAAAATGCTTCTTACTTCAAAGGTTTAGTCATTACATTTGCTATCTAATCGCGATTTCTATAATGAACAAGCTCAATAACTTTATCTCTAGTAAACTCCTTCAGAAAGTGGAACCATACTTTAATGTGCTTATTATGACCATGTAACATCGAATTAAATACTGTGATATACTGTAGTATACCACACTACACCTTTTATTACGGGTAAGCAGTACGCAGTATAAATATTTTCACATTTTGTTATTTTATTTCATGAAATACTGCAATATTTCATATATCGATAACTTTTTATGTGCATTTTGTCAAAAAATCATGATATACTGCAAATATAGCAAGTACGTATTACAGTATTCTATTTTTTGCAGACATATGTGAGATTTTTTTGGTCATTTTACATCAAAATATTGTATATAATTATATAAAATAATAAAATATAATCAATACTCATATTTTAACATAAATATTTACTTTTATTTTTTGGTTACTGTTTATTTTACTTTTGCTTTTTTTTTTTTGTATTAGAAAATGTATTGTTATTATTAAAGTTGGGTTTCTTTTTTTTTTTTTCCCTCCTGTATCAATAAATTAGTTTTTTTTTTTGCTGAGTAATATTTATTTTGCTCTATATATAATATTTTTTATGTTTTTTTTGTGTAAAAAATATCTTCTATCATATATATTTTATTTATATTTGATAAATTATAATGAAAAAAATTAGAATACATATAAAGATGTGCAAAAAATTTTTATTTAATTTATTTTATCTTAAAATAATATTCTTTTTTTTTAAAAAAAAACTGTAACGGTATGCAGCACTATATATCGTGCAGTATACCTTAAAATATGAGGTGTAGTATACCTAACGGTAACGTTATTTAATACCCTGCCATATAGAACCAAATTGTTAGATAACTTTATCATTGAACGATTATCATACCTTATAGCAGTACATCTTCTTCTTTACGAATGTTTGAGCTCCTTCAAGATTTTTCTCATCCAAATAGCTTGAGAAACACAACCTGCAACTACCACAAACTTAACCTTGGTTGTTGATAAAGTAACTATAAGTTTCTTCTTAGCAGACTAAGCTACAACACTTGAACTCATCAAGAACACATAAACATAATTGCTTTTTCCTATCCTTGATGTCACTAGCATAATCATTATTTGTAATGCGAGCAATTCAACCATACTTTCCCTTCTTGTATTGAATGCCATAGTTCACAATTCCCTCAAGGTGTCTGAGTACTCTATTGGCAACCTGTAGATGAAGTTCAGTAGGTCTTGCCATGTACCTACTTATATGGCTAATAACAAACATAATGTCAAGGTGAGTGACAGTGAGATACATTTCAAAACCTTTTTGAAATAAGTTTCATCAACTGTGATCCCATCCTCATCTTTACACATTTTAAAACTTGGAATAATTGGACTATTTACTAAGTTACTCTCCATCATACCAAAGCTCTTCAATAGCTCTAAGGCATATCTCAATTGGCAACCATAGATACCATCAGACTTTTGTAACACTTTAATACCAAGAAAAAAACCTCATTTTCCCTATGTTTGTCATACCAAACTCTCTCATTGTTGATTTTTAAACTCAGACATTAGGAGTTTACCATCACCAATGTAAATAAAATCATCAACATAAACACTCACAATGACAATTTTACCTTCTTTACTTCTTTTTGTAAATAGTGTATGCTAACTATGACACCTTTGGAACCCTTCTCCTATAAAGTGTGCTTTAATTTGACTAAACCAAGCTCATGGAGCTTGTTTTAGTCTATATAAGGCTTTATACAATTTTTAAACCAATGCTCACTGCCCTTTTTCTCATACCCCATTGGTTTTTCAATGAAAACATCACTTATTTTTCCATGAAGAAATGAAAATTTTACATCTAATTGAAATATTTCCCAACATTTTTGTGCTGCCAAAGTAATAACCATTCTAATCATATCAATCCTTGCCAGTGGTGCATAGACTTTTATGTAACCACTTTATGTCTTTGTGAGTACCTTTTAGCAATAAGATGTGCTTTGTATTTGTCAATTTCTCCTAGCTCATTGTATTTAGTCTTATAAACCCACTTTATGCCTATCTTTTTGGCCCTAATAGGTAACTCAGTAAGTGTCCATTTCTTATGCTTTTTGATTGAGCCAATCTTAAAGTCCATAGCCTCTTTACTACCCCTGGAAATTATGGTCATGAGGAAGTTATTTGCATCTCTATAAATCCAAATATGAAGTTCATGAACAACAAGAAGTCATTTGTGTCTCAACCAAGTCCAATTTTAAAGTTCATGATCAATAAGTTATTCGTGTCTCCACCAAATCCAAGTTCAAAGTTCGTAATGGATTGTGCACATGAAGCACACAAGAAAGTTGGCACCAAAATCTTTGTATCAAATCTCCAAAATATTTAAATTTGTAATGTAATTAATTTCAAGTACAATTTTATTTACATGTACAACATCATCAATCCTCTATTGTTAAAAAAATTTCTCTTCAACAGTGCAAGTTGTTTTAGGTGTAAAAATGGCTCAGATGCCTTAAGTAGAAGATGATATATTTGATCCAGCACCTTATATATAAAGAAAACGTATTTAGGATAGGTTTCTAGCACCCGATAGTACCTTGAGAAGATTAATTTTTACCTATTAATATATCCTAGATACAACTTATGTCTCTTCTTTTTCACATCGGACAAATAGATGTTAGTAAGATGGATTAGAGTGTAGATAGTTTTGGTACTCTGGTATACTTTTTTTTTTTGTAGAATTTTCTTACAAAAATTTTAAAGTAAAAAGGGAAAAAGTCACCATTAGTTTTCGTGTGCTCATAAATATCACTACAACGCATAGAGTTAAGGGGGTATATTTATAGTATAGGGACCATGGGAAATGGCTAGTTTTTTTAGATTGGAAAGACAATCAAATAAATAGAATTGGCAATTATGGGGAAGTTAGCTGGGATAGAGTTTGAACTTCTAGCATCGTCCAAATGTCCCTACCCTTTGACAATTGAACTAAGGTCGCGTAACAAGTTATCATTAATTGAATTAAACATTATTACCTATATATTGGTAAATGTTGGAAGTATAATTGGTTATATTTCACAAATAGTCCCCCACCTTAATTATTATTCTGTTTTAGTGTATAACGTATTGAATGTCTTCTTTTAGTCCTAAACCTATTAAAATTGTTTTATTTTGGTCCATCACCAAATGGAACCTATTAACACATGGTAATTATTTGGTAGAAACTTTTGAAATTCTAGCTTAAAAATTTGGTAACTATCTTCTAGTAAATTTAAATTGTCTGATAATCTTTTCACACTAGAGAGAAATTTTAAATTATTATTTTTTTCCTAAATAAAATAAATTTAATTTACAGAGAGGAAAAACTAGTGACTTGAATTATTCATTAAATATAAAAAATTATTATACAGATTAAAATTATGTAAAATAATTACTGAATAGTTCAAATTATGATCTAAAAAGTTGCTAACAAACAGTTACTTTAAGTTAACAAAATTTTTTCCAATAAATGACTAGGATGAAACATTTTTACTAGATTGAAAATCAAAATAAAATTTTTTAATAAATTTAAGACCAAAATAATATAATTAATAGGTTTAAGACTAAAATAAAACAATATCTAATGGGTGAGATGTGTCTATCTAATGTCTACATTCAAGAGCTGTTTCCCCCCTGCGCAGATGATTCCTTCCTTAGAAATTAGTAGGAAGCTAATTAAGTAGGGTTATCTTTATTGGTCTAACATGGTTTATCCATTTAATTAGTAGAAGCCAATTAAGTAGGGTTATCTTTATTCTGTGCTTGGACTTGGGAGTCCTTCAAATACCAAAGTTACAAATATACCCTCCTTAAACCCCTTAACTTCCATGTCCCGCCGCAACGTCTTGACATGCCCATCACGCTAAGGCAAAGGTTTCCTACTTTCCCTCGTCAATACATAAAATACAGTAATAGTAATTTTCTTATCATAATAATGTTTTGAGTTTCTTTACTAAATATTTAATGACATTTTTTCATTAATTTACATTGGAATTCTTTCTCAATGACTTTTCAGTCGACAAATTCGTGGTAATTTTTCATGCTCTTGAATTATTTCAAATGCTAGTTAAAATTTTAAAAAGATTTAACATTTCAGATTAAATAATTCAAAACGCACCAAAAAAGTTACACGTTTTGAAGAAGTTTCTTCCAATTCCAATCGGTTGGAGATGAATAATTTCCGCTGTAGTCTAGTGGTGACTTTGAATTAAATTGAAGCGTTTTCACGTCTCGAGTTATATTTGAACAGTTCAGCAACAAAATTTTGAATCTTTTCCCATTAATACCTTCTTTAATGATTTAACACCTAATTTTCGCCCTAAAAAGGTCAAAATTTAGGCAGCGAAAAAGAAAAAAAATTCACCAGTACATATCTTTGTATCTTCATCTTCTATTCTTTCTTTCTTTTTTTTTTTCTGTGTGAAATGAATTTTTTTTCCTGAAAGAACCCCGTAATATATTCATGTTCAATTTCCGATATTTTTTTGTAGAAAAAATATAAAAATTCTTTGTTATTATTTCAAGAATAATTATGAGGCCAAAATAGCATAAACAATCTGCTGCTCTAATCCACCCGTCACTCATTCTGAAATTTTACATATAATTGTGAAATTTTCTGAAAATTGTACATATTATTTCTCTTTTTTTTTTTCCTATAATTCAAAAGCATCTACAAGTTCGAATTTGTAATGTTTTGAGGAATTGGTGGTTGCTGCCACTCCTCGAACCTGCGACCACTGGAGACAATAAGGGACAAGCGTCCTCACTCAATTTATAAAAAACCATACATATTAGACATAAATTTTAAGTAATTAAGCAGTTTGACCTTATTTTTTAAAATATATAGCTATTTGACCTCGCTATTTTTAATGTATAATTCTTACCCCACTCAAGAAATTTTCTGGCTCTACTTCCTGGCTTTGCCCATGATCGGAGATATACACTACACCATTCGATAAACAATGCTTTTCTTTTTCTGGTTTTTATTTGTAGAAATTTTTTGTGTGAACCCTATGTTTGAATGGGAATCTTGTTACAAAGTGTGACCAAACAGAAACCTGATGGTTGTACATGTGACTCCTCCTATATAAGAAAGTTACCCAAATGGCCGATAAAGACCCACCAAAACAGAGCACCCTTGCAAACCCTTTAGCCGTGAAGTTGAACTACTATACCCAAATTACCAAACACGTTTAGAAAAACCAAACCCAATTCTCTAATATCTTCCACTTGCCCTCACCTGCACCAAAAACCAAGAGCAAAATATATATATATATATATACCTTTTTTTTAGTAAGAAAAAAAATCGAAACGACTCGTAAAGTCATAGCTTTGAAACTAGCTGAGGTCGTTCTTTTCTTCTCCTCGGGCGTTATTCTACAAACTTACACATATAAATATAAGTAGCCCTTTCATGGGTTCTCACATTCTGTCCTGTTCGCGTTTTCGAAGCCATTTATGAGAGGAATAAGTAAAGGTTTGATTTTGATTTACCTTTTTGGGTTTTACTGGGAGAGTCGTTAATGTTCTATTCTGTTTTGGGGTTTCGAAAACAGGGTGGTTTTGTTGCTGAATTTTTCGGGGTGGAAATTTGATGAAATAAGTTGCGCGTGTTTGGCGGTTGACAATGGCGGAGGAAGCGTGGCGGGACCGCCGTGGGCGGCGGTGGCTTCTTGTGTGGTTCATTATGGCGATTCACTATTGCTGCCTCCAGCTCCCTGTCTCTTCTAGGACCACACCAGCCAGGTTCTTTCTTTCTCTCTCTACGTTCAATTTATTGTTTCTTCTCAAAATTCTTCCTTTTTAGAGAGAGAGGGTGGGGACCGGGGGTAATCATTGCCCTTTTTGATATGAAGACGGTCGGAGTGGCGAGATTAATCTGTTTTTCTAGTCTGGGTGCTAAAACATCTTTTCGCGAGGACTTTTTGTCCTAAAGCAGTAATTGTTTTATGTAGTTTTAAATTGGTATAAATATTTTACGGGCAATTAAAATTAAGAGCCAATTTATTTTAAATTAAGTTAGTTAATTTATTTTTACTTTTACATCTTTTTTGCCTAAAACTAATTTCATTTGACAATATTATGTAGATGTAATAATTCATTTGAAAGTAAATTTTTATGAATTTTTTTAATGTCTTAAACTAGAAAAATTCACAAAAATTTATTAAGATTACAAAAATTATATTTTTAATAGATTATTGCAGTTAAATAATATCAACTTTTAATTAAAATTAGTTCCAAGTAAAAAAGAAGTAAAAATAAAAATAAACAATTTGGAGTCAATCAAGTTAAGACTATTTCAGTTATGGTCTACAAAATTAATTTGGATGGGTATGAAGCTTAGCTCTATGAAAACTCTATAAATTTCATAAAAGAGTCAAGTTTTACAAAACTATGTATAATTGGATAATTATCCTATGTATAGAGGATGTAATTTTTTTTATCACGACCAATACATTATTATGTTAATAACATAAACTAGTATGAAAATTATTAATATAAAATCTTTAACTAATTTAAAATTTTTTTTTCATAATAAAGTACTAGTTGATAGGAAAAAGAAAGTGCACGAACGACGCCCTAAATATTAATCTTTTGGAGCTTGTTGAAAATGGAAGCGAAATGGTCCTACCACAGGGATACCTCAAACGACACCTTTCATACCTGGCCCAGAAGTTAAACCCCAACAAGACAAAAAATTGTTCCCACCCGTGAACTACTTTTTCCTCTATCCCCTGAACTTACAGCTTTGTAACTTTTCCCTCTCCACACATTTTCTTTAACCAGAAAAACTTATATTTAATGACATTCGGTCTCGTCAAACTAATCTCTTGAGCTAGCAGTTAAGACATGTAGTCCTTATCGAAAATTGAAGATCTATCATGCCCTAGGATAGAAAGGGTACATGATAGAAAGGGTACATGACAAGATTTTCTTTTAAGGCTGAAAACAAGCTAAGTCGGTTTGAGTAGCTAGTTGATCTTATTCAGCTTAAAATATTTATTGAACCAGATTTTTGGTCCATGTTTAAATTGAAAATGGTATGAGTAAGATGCAGACAAGTTTTTCATCAATCGAATAGGAGTTAAGCTCGAAATGTTCATTTAAATTAAGAGAAAAAAAAATTAAAACTAAACCTAGTGATAAATAAATTGAGTTTTATTTGAATTGTATATTAAATTTAAAATTTTATTCAAACTTTTTCTTGATAAAAATTTAAACGAGTCATAACAAAACTTTAAATTAAGTCAAATTTAAGCTATTTGTTCATTTTTACCCATACTTTTGTATAGGTTAGGTATCTTGATGAATATAAGAAGGCAGTATAAGTGGCGTTACATTACTTATTCACCTGAATCGTCCTTTGCTTGTAAAGAAATGAAACATTTTGTTTGATTAAGGATTCGAAGTTACAAGTGTTGCCAATAATGTAACGGCTTCATCAACATTTACAAACTTTAATGGACTTTTTAAAGCCATTTTGGCTCGAACCTAAGACTAGAAACTTGTGCAACACACGAGATAGAGTTTAATTAACTTATTGCTACAAAAATATGTCTACCTTTGCTTGTGGATTTTTGTCTGGGTCTGGAACCTTTTCCTCTAAGTGTATAAATTTAATGGGGAAGAATCTTCTAGACTTTTCTTCTCTCTTTCTCTCTCCCCTTTCAGAGAGAGAACATTTCACCATGCGCACTATGTATAGCGATACTTAATTATCTATGTAGCATGCGCATGCCGTTCCATTACCGGTTGTCTTCACCGCCACTTATTAAATAAGGGGTTATTACCTAAATTACATAAATTGTCCTGAAAGTTGGATTGGTGAGCGGAGGTGAAAACGGAAAATGGTCACCTCTTAAAATTTAAATAAATAAAAATATTATAAAAATGAGAGCAATAACAACAGTTAAAAGTAAAAGTGAAAATGATGATCAAAAATAGAAAAATTATGTAATATAGACTATACTTAGTTTTTTTAATGTTAACTTAAGAGTTAATTTTTATTTGTCAATAATTACTTAAAATTATAATTTTATTTAGAAAAAAAAAAAGAAAATTAATTTTTGGGAAATTTTTCCTTTCCGAGCTTAAAGAGAGAAAAAGAAGAATCAATGAAATTTTTTGCAAAAAAGTTCTAAAAATGCTTTTTGGGCATATTAACATGTTAGATTTATTTCAGTATACTGCTTGGATAAATAATCATTATATATAAAAATAATACTCCAGCAAATACACCAAATATTGTCTCCCTTGTTTACGTTTTATTTTCACTGAACAATAAGCATTGATTGAGGTGTGGATTCGGTTAGGTTCACTTGAAAGCCAAAGTTTATTGGTTCGAGTTTTTTTTAGTTTGTTAAGGTTTTGAAGACCTACCCCCAACAACTCCGAGTTCTCTTCTTACCCAATACAAACATCCAATCCAGTTGCCGATCAAAAAAGAAAAACAAAACGTAAAGCCAAACCAATTGTAAATTAATTGTACCACCGTTGAACGTGCACCGTCTATGAACAGTGAATTTCACTGTTCATAAACTGTCCCTTACTTTTTTTTTGTTTTTGTTTTTTGTGCGGATGAGATTGGCTCTTTTTTAATGTCACTTACCTTTTGAAAGATGGTCGATTTTTCTAGGGCCTATTTCTCTATTTATCCAGTCAATCCCTCAATTTCTAATCCTTTTCATTTTAGTGCCTGATTTCGGTTCATATGGTGTTTTGGTCCCTAAACTTAATAACTACTTACCTTGAATCTTTCTATTTACTCTCTTGGTCCTCAAGCTTTTTTAGTTTTTTTTATGTATTACATTCTAAAGTAAAATATTGGAAACTATGATATATTTGTTTTTGAGTTAAACCATTTCCTTTTTTTTAGCTTTTATTAAGTCAATTGTTAAAACCTTAATATTTAAAGTTTTTTCTTTTTCTTTCTTTGTACCCAAATTGTTTGGCCAATTTTTCCCTTTCTTTTTACCTTTATTAAGTTAATGATTGAACCTTGGATTAATTAACATAAATTAAACCTAATATTGTGTTTCAATCATATCTTTTCATTATTAATAATTGAGATTTCTAAAATGATTTATTTACTTTAAAAGCTCTATGGTTCAATAAAGTACTTTAGTCCATAATTTCTAAAATTGAAGATGAAATTTTCTAAATAAATTTATTATAAATATTAAAAATTATAATTTGAGTTAATAAGAGATGAAATTTTTTTGTGAATTAGTTTTTAATGAAAAGTTTGTCCATCATTTCAAAACATGTATAATGTTATGGTTTATATTCACTTTCAATTTTACCAATTATGGATCTATGGATTGAATTACTTGTGTGCTGCTCCAATTATCCTTCAAGATTCCATATACATACAACACATTTTTTTTTATAGTATATATACTTCCCTTCAACTATGCAGGCTTGCATAGTTGTTCTGTGTACCAAAAAAATATGATATATATTTTACAAAATAATAATAATAATAATAATAATAATAATAATAATGTCTTTTTGTTACTACAGCTCTCCCCAATCTGGGGTGGCGGTTCAAGTACAGAGTGAAGAAGAACAAGTATGTTATATTCTCTCTTTTCTCAGTCTTTTACTTTTTAAAGTTGCTCACTTAGAATTGTTCATACAGAAATCGATAATGTGGTTTATAAGTGCGTCCAAGGTCCCCCTTGGCTTATAGTAATTTTTCTATTCTGGTCTTCAACATTCAAATCATCTTCTTGTTTCTCACATTACTCAAATGCCCGGCTTTGCTAATTTTTTTAAACAATTACTTTAGAACTTGTCAACATTGTTTTGCTCATAGTCAATAATTTCCCTTTCAGAAGCACATGATGGTCACTAAAATATATGATCGATATGCCATCATTTTTTCTCTTTGTTTTTGTAGTAGATTTTTCTCTTAAAAATTCGTATATCAAAATTGCTGAAATTGGACTCAACTAGTGTTGAAATAGTATTTTCAGGTAAGTTTAACGAATATTCTTAAATAATTGACGAAGATGATATATTTCTGAAACATCAGGGACCAAAACGTGATGATTTTAAACATGATAATTTTGATTGTTGTGAATCAGTATAAGTGGAGGACTAAAGCCGCAAGTTAACATTTCTAAATAAAAAAACATTTCTAAATAAAATGTAGTGGAGGTCAGAGCTTTCTACTCCGCCTCCACTACCTTTCATTTATAAATTGCATATGATGGTTTAATGGTCTTACAGGTCCTAATGAGTAACAAATAAAATGAATAAAGCCTCTCCCTTTTTATTAGGTGGTGGTAGATAACGGTATTGTAGAAGTAAGTTTTTCAAAGCCAGATGGTTATGTGACGGGCATCAAGTACAATGGAATCGATAATGTGTTAGAAACCGATAACAAATACAACGATCGAGGCTACTGGGATGTTGTCTGGGACAACAGCGTCTTTGACAGGTAACTTAACTACCAAATCAATTACTACCATCAACTTTTTATGTTGTTTAGCTATTGTTATAGTCTGTGACTTTTAGAACACACATTAAATGAATTCTAATACCTGAAATCTCTTACTCTGACTTTAGTTTAGTAAAAAAAGATGACAGAATGAAAAGTTCTGATAAAGGTGAGCTAATGCGAATCATTGATTAAGCAAGTGAGACCCCGTAGCTTAAACGGTTCATAATAACTCAGAGTTATCATGAACCTTCACTGAAATCAAATTCTTTGAGAAAGTATCCATTTTCGCTCTTCTTTTGTAAAAATGCCCAAACAATTCAAAAACTCATATCTTTGAAGAATGATAAGGATTTCTTGCCGACTCTCGTTCCTTTTTGTATTTTCAGAGCGTTATTTTTTTCATTATTATTTCTATTTTCTATTTAGAAAATTAATTACTAATAATTTTTCTGCAGAGTGCCCACAACAGACTTCAGAATTGTGACAATAAGCGAAGACCAAGTAGAACTCTCATTCTCCAAAACATGGACTTCCTCCGATTCCTCAGTTCCTTTAAACATAGACAAAAGGTACATTTCACAAATTACACTCTTAGTCCCTAATGTTTCAGGTTTTCCTATTTGAGCACCAAAACTTTCTTGATCTGTAATTCATCCCAATTATCTATTGCATAGGTTCATAGTGCGACGAGGGTGCCCGGGACTCTACTTTTATGCGATAATGGAGCGAGGTGAAGGTTTTCCTGCTGCGAACTTGTATCAAATAAGGATCGTCTTCAAGCTCCAAAGTAGCAAGTAACTGAGTCTTGTTCTCGTTTTTCTCCTTTTTTTCGTAAACTAACCAGATACCAATTATGTGTACTTACGTTATGCGTCGAATGTACATTCAGATTTCGCTACATGGCGATATCGGATGACAAGCAAAGGATGATGCCAGCAGCAGAAGATCGGGATAGTGACCGAAGTGAGATTCTTGCATACAAAGAAGCTGTCTTATTGACAAATCCAACGGACCCTGTTCTTAGAGGCCAGGTATATAGTCACATGGAAATTTTACATTTTGGTCCCTAGAATATTGTGAATTTTTCATTTTGAGCCCAAGATTTTGTTTGTCATGACCTAAGAATATTGTGATAGGTGGATGACAAATACCAATACTCGTTGGAGAACAAGGACATCAAGGTCCATGGGTGGGTCGCCAATGATTCAACACCCGTTGGATTTTGGATGATCACACCCAGTGATGAATTTGGGGTTGGCGGCCCAATAAAGCAAGACCTAACCTCACACGTCGGGCCCGTTACTCTTAACGTAAGTCTACTTGAATTGTTTTGTGTTAGCTATATTTTCTAATAAATTTGGTTTGGCATTTACTGATGAGAAAAGTATTGTGTTTCGCTAAACATTTCTTGAAGTTGAAGGCTCTCATTTAACGTCGTTAATTTATGTAATTGGCGGTCAGATGTTTGTTAGCACCCACTATGCGGGCCTGGACCTCGATACTGAGTACAAGGCAGGAGAGACCTGGAAAAAGGTTTTTGGGCCAGCTCTGGTCTACCTCAATTCAGGCTCTCCCGATGAGGACCCAAGGACCCTCTGGGAAGATGCCAGAAGACAGGTATAGAAAATAATTTTAGGTTTCGTTTCGTGTGGAAAAATTTGTGAAAAAAATATTATTATTATTATTTATTTTTGCTTTTATTATCAGATGTTTGTGGAAGTAAATAGCTGGCCGTACACTTTCCCTGAGTCGAAGGATTTTGCTAAAGCTGATCAAAGAGGAACTGTTTGGGGCCGATTGCTGGTTGGAGACTGGTAATTTCCAAGCCAAAATTTCTTTGGACAAAGAATTTATTCATCAATTTTTTTTTCTTTTCTTTTTCTTGTTTGCCATAAAACTTTGGCTTGTTTTAGGGGCGTAAGCCGGAGATTGGTGTGGGCGAGTGGTGCCCATGTTGGTTTGGCAGCACCTGGGGAAGCGGGATCGTGGCAATTCCAAACCAAGGTGAGATAGGTCTCCAACTATATATTTTTTCTGAAAAAAAATGAATGAGGTATTTGGAAACTTACAGTAACCTCATGGAACTTTTAAAGATTTATGCTTTGTTCCTTACCTTTTATTACAATGTTCGACAAGAATTTTTTAAGCTTTAATTTAAATTAAATGGTAGTTATCTTTTAGTGATTTCAATTTCTTTAATATATATATTTTTTTACAGTTAATAGATATTTTAAATTATTGAGTTTTCTTCTCTAAAAATGTAATTTTCTTCATATAAATGTAAATTGGTATTTTTTTAAATGCTAGTTAACCATGAAAAATATAACAAAAAATTAAAAAATTATAAGAATATAGTTATCAGACAGTTTAAATTAGAGTTTCATAAATTGTTATTGGATAGTATAACTGAAGTAGAGAGTAAAGTGTAAGTCTTTTAAAATAAAGGGGCAAATTGTAGGTCAGGTCAAACAAAGTAGGGGCTTCTGTAATTTTTCCTTTAAATTATTTAGTAATTAACAAAATGTTGCTACCTTCATCCCATGTTTTTTTTTTAACATTTCACAATTTTAATTTAAATTTAACTTGAATTTATTTATATTATTTACTTTCCAGAAAATTTTTCAAAAAATTACAGCTAGAAATTATAATTTTTATCATTTGTATATAGAAGGTTTGCATTTATATACTAAAATACTAGACAAAAAAATCATGGTTAATTATTATAGATGGCAAAAACCTTGGGAAGGAGGGAGTATGTAGATAATTATTGACCAACTTAATTTAATTTTTATTATTGTTAATCTTTTCTTAGTTTAAGAAAAGATAGTCTTTTCGGCCTACTAATATGCAATTAAGGAATAAGGACCAAACTTTAATTTTTAAAATCACAAGACACCATAACCGAAATTTAATCTATCTAATGTTTCTTTTCTTCTCTTTCCAATTTCACTTTAGGGTTATCAATTTTGGACACAAGTTGACAGGAGGGGAAGATTCGTTATAGAAAACATCCGAGCGGGGACTTACAACTTGTATGGATTTGTCCCCGGTGTTATAGGAGATTACAATTTTAGTGGTCGAATTAATATCATCCCAGGTTCGTTATTAATCACCTCTCCAAGTCTTTATTAATTCTAAATTAATTTCAATCTCCATTAATTATGCATCTCCCAATTAACTCATTTTCGTTTTATTTTCATGTAGGCTCTAAAATCTACCTAGGCTGGCTCAAATATTTCCCACCAAGAAATGGACCTACATTGTGGGAAATCGGCATCCCGGATCGTACCGCCGCAGAATTCCACATCCCAGACCCATATCCAACATTATTGAATCCGTTATACGTCAATCTTCCAAGAGACAGGTAATATACCAATCGACTAGCATATTAGGCTCCGTTTCATATTAACGTTAGTGATTGATGTTAAAGTTTTAAAATAAATATTTAATAGTGGCTTCTAACTTCAACAATTTTATTCCCATTATTAAATAAGTTATTCAAAATTCTAATTCTAATCATAAAAATTGTTTCTAAAGGAGGCCCATGTATGTATGTACGTTTGTACATACATGTCTTAAACCATGTTGAGTAATTTTTCATCTGCTTCGATTAACAGGTTTAGACAATATGGACTATGGGCGCGTTATTCCGATATCTACAAAAATAGTGATTTAGTCTATGATGTTGATGTCAGCGATTATAGTCGAGATTGGTTCTTTGCACACGTAACCAGGTAAAATTATGATTGAATTAATATTTTTAATTTCATGCTGCACTGGTTGACACAATTGGTACATAATCAATTGTTAAAGTACTAGTACATTTTTTATATTCTAATTCACATCGATCATGTTCATCATGTACATAGGGAATTAGGTAACAAAACCTATGAGCCAACAACATGGCAGATCATATTTGAACTTCCAAATGTGGAGAACAATGGGAATTACACTCTCCGTTTGGCTTTAGCATCTGCAAACCAAGCTGTACTACAGGTTTAGACTAACTCGAATTTTGCCGTCGGTCTAATATTGTAGTGAATATTGAATCACTCCAATTGAACTAACAATTGAACTCCATCGGTTTGTTTGAAGGTACAATTCAACGATCCGGACACAAGTGGGGTACCATATTTTAAGACGGGTCGAATCGGGTCAGATAATGCCATAGCAAGACATGGGATTCATGGGTTGTATAGATTGTATAGTATTGATGTGCCGGGCTTTAGGTTACGGAACGGGAAGAACACAATATATCTTACTCAGTCCATGAGCCAAAGCCCTTTCTTCGGAGTTATGTATGATTATATTCGTTTGGAAGGACCTCCGCCATGAAGATGTACAGAAGCACCCAATTCTTTTGTACACTACTAATATTAATTTGTAATTTCCTTATTAGATAGATTCTTCTTTGCCAACATGAGCCAAAGCGTATTTACTATTTTGTTGTTTGTACATTTTTTTATACTTAGAATTATCTGCCATTACAAGTAATAAAAAAATTTTGAATGAGGGAAAAAGGCGTGTAAGTCATATCCCTTTATCAATCAAACAGAAATCATAACAATAGATCTTTATGGTTTAATCAATGAGTTAAATAATTAACATGCACGTTGGATTTGTTCCAATCAATTAACTAGAATTTTGATGATAACAAAACATTTATGAAGGACTAATGAGATTATTTTAGTGTATAAGGTAATTAGACAAATTTACATGTTTTTTAGATGATGTTTATTGTTTCTCAAGCAATTTGAAGTATTCCAAGTCTTACTTATAAAAGAAGAAATTCAGTGAAAGAAATTAACGTTGAAATATGGAAGTTTGAAAGTTGAAATTTCTTGGAGATGCAGATTCAACAGGTTGAAAGTTTTTAGCCTCTTGAAATTGGAGCAATTTTTCAAGTGTGAGATGTTGTTGGTTATGGACAAGAAAAAGACTTGAGTTAAAATTTTCAATAGGGTGAAAACTCCAGTTAAAGCTCAAGTGTGAATCTTCAGATGAAAAATCTTTAAAAATTTATTTTAAATTCAAGACACCTCAACTTATCACGTGGGTTAGGTGTTGACAGCTTATTAATGAAAAATCTAGTAGTTGGAGATCAAACAAGGGATGACAATGCAAGAATGTAATTTCAACCGAGTGAAAGTTTTATGCAAGACTAGAATTTCAACCAAGTGAAAGCTTTCACCTAGGTGAAACTGCATAACAGAGACAAATTTTATGTCAAATTGAACAGCAATGACTACATGCCTTCTTGGAGACTTTTCTAACATTCCTAGTGACTTTTCAGCATCTTTTTTGCCCCAAAGGAGTAAAAATATATGTAGAAACATTTTGGAAGCAACCCTTGTCAATTCAAGTGAAAAATCATCATCAAATCTAAGATAAAGAGTTTACCTTGAGAAACTCATTAGTATTCTTGTATCTTCACTTACAAATCTAGCAAAGAGTGTTATTATATGGGCTTTTGATCTTGTAAACACTTTAAGTCTTAAAATATCTTGAGTATGGAGTGGTTTCTTGTGAGCCTTAAAAAAAACTAAAGAGTAGTTTCTAGTTAGCTTTAGAGAAAACTAGGGATTAGTTGAATGTGAACCTTAAAGAAAATATCATTGTAATCTTGATCAAGAAATAATGGAGGAACTTTCAAGTGGGCAAGCTTAAGGAGAGGACATAGATTCCAGTTAGTGAAGTTGAACCTCTATAAATTCCGGTGCACATTTTTTTTCTTTATATCTCTTTATATTTTGCTCATACTTGATTGGTTTGTTCTTGATCTTTAATTGAGTGAACTTAGTTGTAACATTTGATGTTGCTAAAGTTTTTAAAGTAACCAATTCAACGCCCCTCTTGGTTGCACTTGAGCCAACAGTGCATTTAATGTCATCTTTGCTAAAGCTTGATGCATTTAAGCCTACATGTGAATTATTTATTTTTGATATCATCTCTTAGAGTTAGTTTGGTGTGGAAACCTTTTACTCAGGAGAAATGTACGAGTTCAACTAAACATTTTCCAAACCTTCTCTTAGTGAAAGATGTCAATGGATTGGGTTTGAGGCAAATAGAGTCAGTATTGAACAATCTTAACAATATAAAAATGTCTAGCCAAAACCCTCCCGGCTGCAACCTGCAGCAGGTAGGGTTTCTTCATCCAAACCCTTCCCACTTTGGGGCAGGTAGTGTCGGATATTGTACATGCAATACCCATGCAAATGATTCACATATTAGAAAATAAATTAAAAATGTGAAACTACTATAATTTACTATAAGTAACATTAACTACACAAATAAGTATCAGAAACAAATATGATATCCAAACATATCTAGAAAGTTTTTCTAAGTGAACACATTAGCACCTAAAGAAAAAGTTTAAGCTAGATGCCAAACAATATTGTTGCAATTTTGAAACACAACAAACCAACAAAAAGAAATTGATGAGCTTCATTTAAATTGCTTGATCTACACCATTCAAATATCATCTTCACTTGCCTAGCGAGACAAAGAAAGTAAAAAACACAACTTTGAGATGCTAAGACTAAATATGAAAAGCCACACAAGATGGTAGAAGCAAAACACACAATTGTTTAAGGATTTTTATAGATTTCAGGGATTTTGAATTAGAGAATAATATAAATTATTTGCGGAGTGGATACTTCTACCTAGCCCAAACCCTTAAACCCAAACTCTCCCCATATCCAATGGATATATCCGCTTAGCCGAACTCACTTAAACCTACAAAGTTACAAAAAATAATCTTGTTTAAAATTGACATCCACTACTAAAAAAACCTATTTTTCCAACTGCCATCTCCAACTGCTGGCAGTTGGAAATTTTATGTTTCCAACGGCTGGCAGTTGGAAATAAGGCAGTTGGAAATCCTTTCGTTGGAAATTTTACTTCCAACGGCCCAGGTTTTAGCAGTTGGAATTTCCAATTGTCAGCCGTTGGAAAATAAGCAGTTGGAGAATTTCCAACGGCTGTACTGATTTATTTTTTTTTTTTGTGTTCCAACTGCCTCAGCCGTTGGAAAATATGAAAATTTTCCAACTGCCTGAGCAGTTGGAAAATTTTCATATTTTCCAACGGCTGAGGCAGTTGGAGAATTTCCATATTTTCCAACTGCTCAGGCAGTTGGAGAATTTCCATATTTTCCAACTGCTCAGGCAGTTGGAAAATTCTCCAACTGCTGAGGCAGTTGGAAAACAGGCTGGCCAGTTGGAAAAAAAAAATAATTATTATTACTATTGGATTTATTATTATTAGTCTTATTGGATTTATTATGCAAATAATAATAATATTAACAATAAAACCTCCATAATTACTATTTTCTTTGTAACAATAATTATTATTATAATTATTATTACTCTTATTGGATTAATTATTTGTATAATTATTATAATAATTATTATTATTATTACATTTACTAGTGCTACTAACTATACTATTGTTAATATTATAATAATAATAATAATTATTATTATTATTATTATTATAATTATTATTAGTTACTCTTATTGGATTTATTATTACTGTAATAATAATTATCATTATTATTATTATTACTATTACTTTAGTACTACTCTTACAATAATATTTATTCTTTCACTAATAATATATTATTACTATTATTATTAGTATTATTATTATTATTATTATTATTATTATTATTATTAGATTTATTAATCAATTTAAATAATAATAATAATGATAATATTTATTATTAATGTTACTGTGACTTTACTGCAATTCTTACAATAATAATTATTCTTTGAAGTATTATATATTATTACTATTATTATTATTATTGACATATATTATTATTCAAGGGCAAACTTAATTAACTACACTTACTTAAATAGAAATATTTTGTACGTTTATATTAATTCCAATTATGAAAACATTGTAAGAATGATTCAAATTAAACATTATACACACTAACAATATGTATTACCTAAACAATTGACAATCAACAAAAGATTTCATATTTTTAAAAATGAAAACTGCTTTCAGATCACTAACTAATTTTAAATATCACTAATTAAATATTACTTTTAAATATACTAACTAATTTTACACATAAATATACTACCTAAGCAAATTACTTAAAACTAATTATTAACTATTTTCAATTATACTAACTAATTTCACACATAAATATACTTCCTAAATAATTTACTTAAAACTAAGTATTTTTTATTTTTTAATTAATCCCGAAATTAATAAAAAAAGTAAGAAAATGGAAAAAAATGTTAAATTATAATGGGTAACCCAAATACTTCACATCCAACCATCAACAACTACAAATCACATACTAATCACATATTTCAAACCAAATTACCATGAAATAATCCCGATTTTAACTAATTTTTAGAAAAAAAATAAAAAATTCGGATTAAACAAACTTACCTCAAATCCAACAGATTACTTGCTTCAAATGCCTCGAAATAGCTTCAAATCAGCTACAATAAGCAAAATCAAAACCCATTAGTCAACAAACAACAGCAAAGAACGCAAAACCGCCAAAAAAATTGAAGAAAAATAAAAAAAAATGCAAACTAACCTACAGATCAAGAAAAATGAGACCAGATCTACGTCAAAATAAGCTCCAGGAAGTTGATCAACCCCTTAATCGAACAAACGAAGGTGCTGTGTGTGCGTGTGGGAGGAAGAAAAATATCAGAGATGAGAGAGACGAAACTGGAGAAGAAACGCAGGAAGAAGACGACACGCCAGTGGGGGGGAATTTAAATTCGCAATTTCCAACGGCTAAGGCCGTTGGAAAAAAATTCCAAAACGCACCGTTTAATTAAATGAACTTCCAACTGTTCAGACCGTTGGAAGATGTGGATTTTTTAGTAGTGACCATTTTCCAACGGCTTTAGCCGTTGGAAATATTAAAAATTAAACAATAATAATTTTTTCACTTCAAAACCAATTATTTCACCATTTTCCAACGGCTAAAGCCGTTGGAAATATTAAAAATTAAACAATAATATTTTTTTGCTTCAAAACACAATTAGTTCACCATTTTCCAACGGCTTCAGCCGTTGGAAATATTAAAAATTAAACAATAATATTTTTTTTCCTTCAAAAACCAATTATTTCACCATTTTCCAACGGCGTTAGCCGTTGGAAATATTAAAAATCAAACACTAATATTTTTTCACTTCAAAAACCAATTATTTCATCATTTTCCAACGGCCTAAGCCGTTGGAAATATTAAAAATTAAACAATAATATGTTTTTCGCGTCAAAAACCAATTATTTCACCATTTCCAACGGCTTTAGCCGTTGGAAATATTAAAAATTAAACAATAATATTTTTTTCGCCTCAAAACCCAATTATTTTAGCATTTTCCAACGGCTAAAGCCGTTGGAAATATTAAAAATTAAACAATAATATATTTTTCCCTTAAAAAAACAATTATTTAACCATTTTCCAACGGTTTTAGCCGTTGGAAATATCAAATATTGAACAATATAATTTTTTTGCTTTAAAAATGCAATAATTTCACATTTTCCAACGGCTAAAGCCGTTGGAAATACTAAGTATTAAACAATAATATTTTTTTTCGTTCCGAATGCAATAATTTCAACATTTTCCAACGGCTCAAGCCGTTGGAAAATACTAAATATTAAACCTCAATATTTTTTTTCGTTTCAAATGCAATAATGTCACCATTTTCCAACGGCTTTAGCCGTTGGAAATATTTTTCAAATTTAGTTTCTTAAATTTCCAACTGCTAGGCCGTTGGAAATTAATTTATGTTCCTTCCAACGGCTCGGGCAGTTGGAAATTTCCAACGGCTTTACCGTTGGAAATAATGGCAGTTGGAAATTCATGGTTTTTTAGTAGTGATCCCTACTTATGGCACTATAAAAGTTTCAATTTGTATTATGGAACGTGGTTCAATTTTATGTTTTGATATATTTTATCAATCCCACATTTTATGTAATACTCCCTCCGTCCCAGAAGTTTTGATACATTTGACTTTTTCTTGTTTTTTGACTTAATTTTATACATATTATTGTTTGTTAGAAAAAATAAAAAAAATATATATTTAGAAACTACATATCTTGGGTTATCATTTATATACAAAGATTTTTTATTTATATATTAAAATGTTGAAAATAAAAAATCATAGATTAATTGCCAAAAACAAATTGAGCAAAACTTTTTGGACGAATGAAGTATTTGTTATTTTTGGTTTTTTTAAATTTTTTGCACTATTTTCATATTTAGTAAGTTTTTACATTCAATTCACAAATTTTTTGCCAATACATTTAATTTACTATACTACTATTTTCAATTCTCACTTCAAAAGTACATATTAGTCAACATTTTTATTTTCCAAAAAAATACAATTGGTTCATTTAGTTTTTACGAATTTACATTTAGTTCTTATAATATTTTTCAACATTTTTAATATTGACCCCAAAAAATTGATAGAATTTTAAGTAAGCCACTAAATTTCGGCAAGTGACAGTTTCGTTACTGAGTTTCCATGAGGGCAACATTTGAAAAAAAAAAAAAAGTTGCAAAATTTATCACATTTTCATCTCCACACTAAATCCAAATGTATCAAACAACATGAGATGGATGGCTACAAGTTATAAGTTATGAACGAATGGCCTTGAATTACAAGGGGGGTGGGTTTGATCCTAGACCTTCGCCTTAGAGCAACCTTGATACATTTAATAATTATATTTCTGGGGCAAACATTTCAAGTGCACTGGAAAATTTGAAAAATATGTTTCACTTGAAACGCTAAAAGTAGTATATTTTCAGATGTCAATAAAAAGGGACCAAGCTGGTCCAAGGTCCACCCAGATTTTGTACAATGAATGAAAGGAAAAAAGTGCAAACAAAAAAGAGGAGTTTAATGAAACGAAAAATCCAAAGAAATGATACTGTTCAGGACTTGAGATCCTCTTGCCAACTTAAATCATAAGTAATAAAACGTACCTAAAAAAGTAAAACGCGAGAGCATATAAATATCAATATTCATTGTTGCACCAAACGTATAAATATCAATATAAGTATCGCTTACATTTATTAGGTAATTAGGCTAGCCAACAAGTACTTGCAAATCTTCTTCTTCTTTTTTTCCTAATTATTTTTTGGGCTAATTAATCATATATTTTGGGTTTTGCAATTTGCATTGCCCTTGGGAAATTGAACAAAACATTGAAATTTCCCGCGCAATCGCCTTCCAATTAATTATCTATTTTTTCTGCTTGAATTTATCTGGTAAAATTATGGGTTTCATCTTTCATGAACTATTATCTACTTCCTTTTTATCTCAAATTAATAATTTATCCCACTTTGGTTTGATAAAGGGACAATCTTTTAACATTTATCTTCGTTTCCTAATAAATCCACTTACCATTCGTTTGCCGCCATAGAGTGAAGAACGAGCCGTAGCAGCTTGGCGTCTGAAGAATGATGGAGACGGTGGTGCTGCTGAACGGGCTCCGGTGCCGGCGGTGGCTTCTCTTTTGTTTCACAATTGCCATAACTACTCAGCTCTGCTTCATGCTGCCAGTTTCTTCTCACAACGTTGCAACCAGGTTCCTTTCTTATTTTCTAGTCATAAACAATGAAGTAAGCACGCGCACATGAACACACACATCGAACATAAAAGATTTAACTTCTTTATGTACTTGTTTGCTGCAGGAAGGCCCTAAAGGACGTAAATGCCTCAAAACCTGCCGTTCGAGTGCACACAGATCATAAATTTGTACAGTAAATAGAACATTTATGTGACTTTAATTGATTGATTTTGATCCATCTTTAGCTGTTAAAAGAATCCATAGAAGAAATAGTGGTTTGCGAAATCTACTGTTGATGGAGTTGTTATGTCTACACCACTCCGTCAACAATTATGGATTTTGCCAGTCAAACAAATATATCTATGTTCTTAAAAAATTTACTTTTGTTTTTTGGTTTTTATTATGGAATTGATTTATATGACATATAGGTGGTGATCGATAACGGTATTGTCAAAGTTACCTTCGCTCACCCTCAAGGTTTTCTTGTTGGGATAGAGTACGGCGGACTGGAAAATGTTCTTGAAGCTCATAATGCTGAAAAAAATCGAGGGTAGTTTAGTCTTTTCATCGATTTATTTCCACCTTTTCAAACTTTAACTTACTTCTCTTTTCTTTCTTTCTTTCTTTTTTTTTTTCATAACTGAAATAATGTTTTTCCTCATCTTTTCAGATACTGGGATATCGTCTGCGGCAAGGGATGCCTTGACGGGTAACTAAGAAATAATTTCATTTATTCATTTAATAAATTTCTCATATTGAAATTTATCTGAAAATTTTTTATTACAGATTGGTGGGAACTGAATTCAGAATTGTGGCACATAGTGAAGAACAGGTGGAGATTTCATTCTACAGACCATGGAATGCCTCCACCTACCCTACTGGACACATTCCTCTGAACGTTGATAAAAGGTAAAATGATCTAAGACTATGGTTGACTGAATTAAAACAAATCAATGATCAGTAACCTATATAAAATTTTATTAGAATTTTGAGACCATCAGAGTAATTTTCTCTGGTTAATATATCTGATCAAATTAACGGCAGGTTTATTGTGCGACGAGGGTCATCAGGAGTTTACTTCTACGCTGTAATGGAGCGGGGCGAAGGTTTCCCAGAATCATACATGGGCCAAATAAGGACTGCCTTCAAACTCAACATGCACAAGTAAAAAACATAAAGTTTAATTTCGCTATCATAAGGCTATAATACAATAATAGTCCGTTACTCGAATTGGACAAGATACTAATTTGGCCCTCATTAAAAAGAGCCAAATTAGTCTGTCACGACTTAGATAACGGGTTATTACCTTATCATATTTCATATCTAAAAAGTTCAGCAAGTCTTTGTCTTAGTCTCCAAGTTTATATTTCATTTTCAGATTTCATTACATGGCGATATCAGATGAAATGCAAAGAATAATGCCAACGGCAGAAGATCGAAGTCGTGGTGAGAGTCTTGCTTATAAAGAAGCAGTTCTATTGACGGATCCGGCCAACAAATCACTTAAAAACCAGGTACGAAAATCTTCAAATGGTCCCTAAGGATTTCAAATGTTGCACTTTCGGATGATATCTTCAAAATCTTACATTGCTCTACCTTGATATTTGTTGGGGCGTAGGTGGACGACAAGTATATGTACTCACTGGAGGACAAGGACATCAAGGTTCATGGGTGGATATCAAGCAAGCCAGCGGTCGGGTTCTGGCTGATCACTGCTAGTAATGAGTTTCGGGTGGCTGGACCTTTCAAGCAAGATCTCACCTCTCACGTCGGCCCTACATCCTTAAGTGTGAGTGCTAAATAAAATATATTTAAAATTCAAGTCAAATTTAAATAAATATGGGATTAAGGGAATAACATTTTCTCCTTTAATAAAAATATGTTTAATAAACAGATGTTCGTCGCTAACCACTATGTCGGGAAAGACCTAAATGCAAAGTTTAAGGAGGGAGAGAGATGGAAGAAGGTTATGGGGCCTGTTTTCCTTTATCTCAACTCTCTCCCTACTGCCATTGGTCAGATCTATGCACCACTTTGGAAAGATGCCAAAAGACAGGTGTCGCCATTTATTTTATCTTATGATTAGTTCTTTTGCCTCCTTAATTTTCTTGTAATTTGTTTATGACTATATATATATTTTCAATCAGATGGAGGAAGAAGTGAATAGCTGGCCTTACAGTTTCCTAGAATCAAAGGATTTCCAAAAGGCCGGGGCACGAGGACTTGTTAAGGGTCAATTATTTGTCCACGACTGGTTTGGTTCCATCTTGTTTTGCTTATTTATTTTTCTGTTTTATTCACCAAAAACATTTTTCTTAGAACTCACTGTTCACGTATTTTTAAAATTTTAATTTTGATTCATTAATTGAAACTGTATTTGCTTTTTCAGGAACCGGAAAATACCAGCTGACGACGCATATGTTGGGTTGGCTGCTCCGGGAGATGTTGGATCCTGGCAAACCGAGACCAAGGTATATAAATTATATGGATATACTGATTTGTTAACTGGAATAGTATATACTAAATTTCTAATATATATATATAATTACAGGGTTATCAATTTTGGACACAAGCAGACAAGGACGGCCGTTTCAGAATAAATAAAGTTACAAGTGGGACTTATAATTTATATGCCTATGTTCCTGGAGTCATAGGTGACTATAAATTGGACACTAATATTACCGTTAATTCAGGTATTATGAAGACCTTTTTTTTTTCTTTTGTTTTTTAACTTTTTTTTTCTTTTAGTTTTATATTCTTTGATGGTTGCTAATTAATTATTCAATCAACTAACATGAACTTCAATTTTTATTATTTGGTGGTTACCTTAGGCAGTGAAAACGACGTCGGTTTGCTTACTTTTAACCCTCCAAGAACCGGTCCTACACTGTGGGAAATCGGCGTGCCGGATCGATCGGCTGGGGAATTCTTTATTCCAAATCCATACCCGACCCGTGCCAATCCGTTATTCCTCAAGCTCCGAAAGGAGAGGTAATTATCAACACCCAAAACTTCTAGTTCCAAAAATAGATGTAAATTCTTAGTGCCTTTTCCTATTATTATTAACCCTTAATTGTTCATTTTTATGAAAATTAATAATTGTCAAATGGACAGATATAGGCAATATGGATTATGGGAAGAGTACCCAGTGAAGTATCCTAACCATGATTTGATCTATAAAGTTGGGGAAAGCAAGTACAACAAGGATTGGTTTTATGCTCACGTTACTAGGTGATTTATCTCCTACTAGTCATCCTTGCCCGTTGATATACATACATGTATGTGTGTACAATCTTATACATATTATTTGATATATACATAGATTAGTGGGTCATGATCCGGTTACGGGTAAATACAAATACAATGCCACAACATGGCAAATCATATTCCCACTTAGCAATGTGGAGAGCAATGGGAACTATACCCTCCGGGTGGCGTTGGCTGCCGCCACCGTAGCAGTACTCGAGGTATGTGGTGAAGAGAAAATAAAAAATTTTAGTACATGTATCACTTTCTATTGATATCTAGTGAAATATTGATTACTAATACAAAGTTAGCGTTACATAGGTACGAGTTAACAATTTGGGTACAAGGCCTTTGTTTTCGACGGGTCGAATCGGGTGGGACAATGCGATAGCTAGACATGGAATTCATGGGTTGTACAGATTGTACAACATAAATGTGCCGGGCTCTCTGCTGCACAAAGGAGACAACACAATTTTTCTGACTCAGAGGATCAGCTACAACTCTTTCAATGGACTTATGTATGATTATCTTCGGCTTGAAGCGCTTCCTCTCTTGAACTTGCACTAGTCAATTTTGCTTGTCCATATTGTAGTCTTTTGGCCCATTAAAAAATGGGCTATTTTAGAATGGCACAAGTGCTACAATGGGTGTCAAATGGGCAGCCCAATCCAATTTGCTTAACATCACTGTCCCTTTATAATGTGTTAGAACTCCTGGTAACTAGAGAATGAAGGACCGATCATCAGGCAAGTCACAAGTCTTGCCAACCCCTCCCAAATTTGGGTTTTGATTTTTTGTTTTTGGTATATGGGAGAGATTGTTGGAGATTTAACCATTATATCAAACTTTGGTTCTGAAAATTGATGCTTATTAAAGAAGTCATCAGCCACCTGACTGCTAGTATTATAGATTAGAGATAACACTATTGATGAAAATATTTTGATTTTGTATAGTAAAATTTTAAATGAAAATTAACAAATTTCTTATAAAGTTTTATATAATAAGAGTTTAAATAAAGAAAATAAGTTTTTATATATTTTTTCTTTTGTGACAGATGAAATAACATCTAGAATAAAAAGATTTGAGACGTATAATTTAACTAAAAATGTGCTGTGCTAACAAAAAAACAGAAAACCAACTAAAGAGGATGTTTAATAATTATCTTAATTATCTGGATATTTAAATAGACAATCATAACAATTGTTTATAAAAATTAGGCACCTAATTAGATTAGGTAGCGTTAAGAAAATAATTAGTGAGGGTCCCAATCAGTGCGGTGCAGGTGCAGCTAACAAAAACAATTCCTGGGAACAATCGGGCCCCTATTAAAAAGGAATCGTTGCGATAGTACCTAAAAAGACCCCTTGGGATTTTTCCAATTACAACGAGTCTAGAAGGGATGCCCTAGGTATGGCTGCCAGTGATCTTGGGCGGCCAAGTTGACCCTTCAATTGTTAATGGTTATTACTGACTTTTTATTTTTGAGAAATAAGAGAAAAAGCGGGAATATCTCAATTTCGGGCTGGCATCAAAACGGGCCAAAACCCTTTCCAGGCAAGTTAGGGACACGTTAATACTGACTTCTAAATTGTTCTCCATTGATTAATTCAGAAAAATATTAATTACTCCCACCATCCCATAATAGATGTTCTCTGGGTACGAATATTAAGGTGTATGTAATTTGTGTTAATTTTTTGTGTAATGAGAGTTAAATAATGGTAAAAAAATATTCTTTTTTTTGGGTTTTGTGCAGTGAAAGATTAAGTGAGGATTAAAAAAAATATTCTTTATTGAATTTTGTGTAATAAGAGTTTAAATGTTCGTAAAAAGGTAAATTGATTACTTAAAATTTTTCAAAAAAGAAAACGTTTCAACCTTTTTGAAACATTTAAAAAAAGAATACATTTCATCTAAATTGAGATGGATATAGTACTTGTTAAAATCTAAGTAAATAAAAAGTTGTAAAAATAAGAGTGGGAGCTACAGTTGAGAGCCGGAGTATGAGTGTGTGAACGAAAGCAGTGACATAAAATAAAAGGATTATGCAACTTAGGTTATGAATGCATTAAATTACACCATTAGTACCTAAACCATAGGCCAAATTACATCCCAAGCAAAAGGAAGAAAAGGATGAATTGATTGCGGTGTCTATTAGTTGTTGGGTTCAATATGTGACATCATTTTATGTAAATATAGCAAAATAATTATTAAATAATAAAATTTAAAGATGAAGAAGGGAAAAAATAGAGTTCTAGCAATTAAAACTTATTTTAACCATTGACGGAAAAAAATTCCATGAAACAAAAAAGTTAAGATTTGGAGTTGACATAAAATTAAAATCTAATTATCTTTTTACAATAAAATTTTGAGATTAGTAGGGTAAATAGCAAGATCTGTTAGCAATTAAAAGATGTGTTTAATCATTGACCAAAAAAATTAATAAAAAATGATACAAATTAGGGAAACAAAAAATTCCAAAAGAAGTCTCCAAACAATCCAAGTTATAACCAAAATTACACAAACTATAGCAACCAAAATTACACAAATTTAAGCAAAAAAAAAAAAAAATTCAAGAAGGACAAAAATTTAAGAAAGTCCTTATAGTTTTTATCTTTGATAGTTGCAGACTGTAGTCTCCAAACTTATAGATTTATCTACTCACCAGTCACCACTACCTTGGTACTGTCTCTTAAGGCTTGATCATTAGATGGAATACTTTAGGGACCAAAATAGAAAAAATGAAATCTGTAGAGGGCTAGAAGGGGATTATACCATTTCATAGGATAAAGCAAAAAATTTGTAAACAATAACCCAAGTCGCAATTAATATGTAGTTATAGCCAAAATTATATAAATCATAGCAACCAAAGTGAAACAAATTTAAGCAAATTTTTTTTTCAAAAAGGACAAAAACCAAAGAAAGTCCTGGTAGTTTTTATCTTTGGTATCTGTAGTCCCCAAACTTACAGATTTATTGATCTCACTACTACCCTTGTATTGTCTCTCAAGATGTGATCGTCATATGGAATAAGGATAACAATGGAGCAGATCGGACACGGATACCCCATATCCACCATCCGCGCTTGCAGTTTTTTTCATACCCGCTAGCTCGCGAATATCTGTTTAACGGGTAGAAAATAGCACCCGCGCCTGTAATCCACGGGTAATCCGCGGTTTAAGCTAGGTTTGTACATTCCATGAAAGAAACAATATTGAGGACATTGGTGCGTAGATTCTTTTTGAGTTGATGAAGGAGCCAAAGCTTCAAGTGTGGAGCCTTGAAGGGTGGAACCTTGAGATGGAAGTGGCATTTCACTCAACATATTTTCTTGTGACCAAATTAAAAATGTTTTCCTGTGTGAACAAACACTCAACATATACAATAACAAAATTATGACTTATTTTTCTTGACCTACAAGAATAGGAAACGTTTGGATAATCTAAGGAACAAAGTACCATAACATAGTAAACAAGATTTATACAAGCAAATGCTAACATGGAAGTTAATTCTACTGTATGTAGGGTGTATTGTTATAACTATCTACAATGCTACGAAAAAAATCAATTCAGGAACAATATTGAGGACATTGGTGTGCAAAACAATCACATGAAAAAATGAGCAACACACCCAAAAAACACAAGCATCCGTTTGCAACAGCTCTTGTTATTTGCAAATTGCAACTGTCTTCTGGAAAATGAATTTATGATAGGGTTCACTCTTCCCACTGCTAAAGTCGATAGCTAAAATTGGATAACTTTTTCTAACCTTTGATGTTACTAGCTAACACTTGCTAAACAAACCCAATGAACGCAAGATCAGCAATTAGCAAACCTGATATAACACTTCAAAAAGAAAACATAAGTAAAGCAGGAAGAATTAAACAGAAAAGTCTAACAATTACTAATGTTGGAATCCAGAAAAGCGGATGTTGACAAACTCAGAGCATCGATTCATCGAATGAGAGAGCAACAAACAAACACATCATATCTATTCAATTCAATCAACAAAACGATCAAGTTTAGAGTAAATAGGGAGAAAGTTAACAGATTTACCGTGGGATGTCGAAAACAGTTTCCCTTTCCCTCGTAGGCTACTTGGCTTGTTCTCCTCTCGGATTCGTAAATCGCAATGAAATGTCACCGTCGGGCATTAGGCGGGGCTAGCTAGCGATGCAGTGCCTCCCTGCTTGACAGCCTGAGCTTGATTTCTCCTTTTCGGACAAAACGTCGAACGGAGACAGAGAAAGTAAGTAGCGAGACGTGATGGTGCTGCCGGCGTCGGACGTGAGCACAGAGCAGCTGTGCGCGGTCGTGAGCAACGAGACGCAACAACGAGATGGCGAGGCAAAAGCAAGACCTCCTAATTTCTGATTCTCTGACACCTAGCGCCGAATTGGCGAATTCCAAATGAAATGGTGAAGGGCCGCAGAATCAGCTTGAAGGCTGAAGCTAAACGTGTAAAGGTGTAAATACCGAATTAGCCATTTAAAATTAAGAGAAGTAACATTTGTATTAAAGGTAAAATTGAAGTTTCAATGTTTCATATACTAGGCGGGTTTCATGGGTATGCGGGTGTAGATTTATCCGCGACAGATACCCCCTACCCGTCACCCGCCCAAACCCGCCAGACGGGTGAACTTTTTTACCCATGCCCACCCCATCACGGGTTTTTTCACCCATTTACCCGTCCGTCATAGGTGGATATCCGCAGTTCTCGGTTTTCGCCCGCTCCATTGCCATCCCTAATATGGAATAGTTTAGGGACCAAAACACAAAAAATGAAATCTGTAGAGGGCTCGAGGGGGATTATACCATTACTTAGGAAAAAGCAAAAAATTCATAAACAATAACACAAGTCGGCGATTAATATGTAGTTATAAAGGCCTAAATAGTAAATACGTCATTACTCCTAAAATAAGAAAGGTAATCAATATTACAACTGATGCGATAAAAAAAGACGAAAGATAATATTAAACATTTTATATATAAATGGTACCATTACATCAGGTCTTGCAAATCAACGCTTGCACCTAGCTCACTCACTACGTCACCTCTTGCTCAGACCTAGCCGGCCCTTCTCTATATAAACCACCCCTCAAATCAGCCACTTGCTTAACTCTGTATATTGCCTCGATTCAGAGGAGAGGAATAAAAAACAGGAAGGAGATGGCCACGTCGCCAGAGGAAGAACATCCCATCAAGGCCTTCGGCTGGGCTGCCAGAGACTCATCTGGCCATTTATCCCCTTTTAATTTCTCCAGAAGGTAAATCAATTTTTTATAATAATAATAATTGCTTCCACTGACTTTTTCCAAGCCAGCGATTAGCGTTAGATGTTGATGATTATGTGTTTTGATGGCACAGAGAGACCGGAGAAGAAGATGTGAGATTTAAGGTTTTGTATTGCGGGATTTGCCATTCGGACCTTCATTTCCTCAAGAATGAATGGGGTATCTCTTCCTATCCCATGGTTCCAGGGTATGTTTCAATTTTTGGCAGATCTAAATATATCCATTTTTGTTTTTCGTTTCACTTTTTCACGTTATTTATTTATTTGTTAACAAAAGGGAGTGAACATCATGAAAATCGGAATATTGAATAAAAAAAACTCTTTCCCCTTCTTTTACTTTTTAAAAAATTCTCAACTTGTCGCTAACGCTAGTGGACGATGTTGAATTTAAAAAATTGGAACAATTGACTAGATCGACCCTTGTGGGACAAGTAATAAGGAAAATAAAATATATGCAAGCCACATGTAGTCGAAGTTCCTTTCGACTCAGGTACCAAGGAGACAATTAAAATACTATTTTTAAGTATCCCTTAGAAGAGTTTTTGACCACTTAATATATTTTTAAAGCAAACATGACAAAAGCGGTTATATGAAGTCGTCACAACTGTTTGTTTGAGACATTAAATTCTGTCTTGTAGTGGGGGTTTGACTTTGATCTTCATCATTTTTTTACTAATGCCATTAATGTTGGTTTAGTGGTTCTTTAAATCCCAAAAAAGCAGAGATTTTTCGCCCCATCTAAACTATAAGGTATATATATATACTAACCCCACACATTGTACAATGTATTTGATCACAAAAAAAAAAAAATTAAGGGTAAACTACAAAAATTAACGTATTGTTTAGTTAAAAAGATACAGTTCACCCCTTATTTTTTTTTTCATGGGCATGCATGTTATCACTTGAATGAGAGCATTCCTGTTGCACTATTAGTTGCTAATATTCACTTTTGAAATCACTATTTAAACTATTTTAAGTAGCTGCTATCCAGTGAATTTATAAATTATCTAATATTTTAACAGTTTTATCTTAAACAGTTTAAGTTAGCATTTTTTTTCTTCTATTTAAATACCATAAGCTGGTTTGTTTTTCCCTTACTAGTGTGGAGGTTTTTGAAACAGAAGGGCATGTTAGATTAGCCATAGTTTTCTCTTATACAATTCTATTTCATTGATTCCGAGTATTTGATAAAGGTGGCATTGGTGGGGTCTAAACTAATCAATTCTTTAATTTGGGTAATTAGTGTGTCACTTTCACAAGACAGCACCTAGAAGCAAGTTTAGGTGGCTTAGAATGGCATCTCTACTGCCTGCCATTTTTTTCTTAGATTCACCCACTACTTCGACAAACGAGTTTGACTTAACAAATTCAATAGGAGCAAAATTTTTCCATTACCTAAGCTAAAAAAACTAATAAAAAATTATCATTTTTTAAAACTATTTTGAAAATATTATTTTGGGTTTCTTGAAGTCTAAGGTTTTAATCAGTTCATAATTCGTACAAACAATCATTATATATAAAAATAATTATATATATCTTCTCTGCAAATACAAGACCACTTGAAAACACTTGTAACACCTTTTTATTGAAGACGTAAAACATAGTTAAGTTTTGAAATCAATATTGGATTAATTAGTCTGAGGATTATTGAAGTATAAGCTAAAGGATTGGAACAAATCCATGAAAAATATTTGTAATCATTTACAAGTAATCTCTAGAAGCAAACCGACACGAAATTCGTTTTCTTCATTTTTGTTTTTCATTAGGAAAACCTATGAAAACTTGCCCAAGTTTTAACCTAACATACCACACCATCTCTTTCTGGAAAACGTACACTTTACTCCAACCATCAACTCCATCGGCTGCTCTGATGTTTGGTCCATAAGTTCTAATAGCCCTTTAAGGTTTCAGAAGTGTAAAAATCAACCCCTAAATCTGAAATTGAACACTAACTGACCCGAGTTATTATTTTATTTATATTCCACTAAGTATTTAAATTCCAAAAAATTTTATTTAAGTTTATGTTTGAAAGACACCTTTTTTTTTTAAATAAAAAGGAGACTTATATTAATCCAACCTTAGTGTAGATGACACCCAATCATGAAAATTATGGGGTTCCAAATTTTTTTTTTTAATATTATTAAATTTTTGTGTGTTATATCATATATTAATTGCTTGATATACATAGCTAGTGATCATTTCATGATCTGATTCCACATTACCATATTTGCAGGCATGAAATTGTGGGTGAAGTCACAGAAGTAGGAAGCAAGGTCAAAAAGGTGAAAGTGGGAGACAAAGTTGGGGTTGGATGCATGGTTGGAGCATGTGAATCCTGCGACAACTGTAAAAACGACCTCGAAAATTACTGCTCTAAAATGATCCTCACTTACAGCTCAATTTACCACGACGGGACATTAACGTACGGTGGCTATTCTGATACGATGGTGGCCAGAGAGCGCTACATCGTGAAAATCCCAGATGGTATGCCACTAGACACGGCGGCTCCACTCTTCTGTGCCGGCATTACTGTTTACAGCCCGCTCAAGTACTTTGACTTGGGAGGGCCTGGGAAACATGTAGGGATTGTAGGGCTGGGCGGCCTCGGTCACGTAGCCGTCAAGTTTGCTAAGGCTTTAGGCTCGAAGGTCACTGTGATAAGCACTTCGCCTAGCAAGAAGGCTGAGGCTTTGCAGCGTCATGGGGCTGATTACTTTTTAGTCAGTCGAGATCAAGAACAACTACAGGTACATGGTGAAAGCTCTGGTGGGGAATAGATCGACTTTGTAATTAGTTGCTTGGGAATTGTTTATGAAAAATGGAGATATTTCGGGTAATTTTTCTTAACCTCTAATAATTAAAACTATGGCATTTTTTGATGAAATTTGAGCAGGCAGCCACAGGGACAATGGATGGCATCATAGACACAGTATCTGCTGTTCATCCAATTCTGCCATTGATTAGTCTCTTGAAGTCCGATGGGAAACTTGTAATGGTTGGAGCTCCGAACAAGCCACTTGAGCTTCCTGTGTTTCCCTTGATCCAAGGTTCATCCCTTTATTCTCCACCTCATATAAATACATTTGGTAATACAGACATTTTTTATGCGTATAGGAAGTTGAGAATAATTCATTTCAATACTATGTATACTCTCGGCCAATATAAAATTCCAGTTTCACTTCACTTTTTTTTTTCCTGGAAAAAATACTATATAAATACATTAATGATTGGCAACCGAAACTTTCGTTTTTGCATTTTTCTTTTAATGAATCAAAATGCTTGGTTGATAATTTAAGTATACTTTTCCTTCACGGTAATTTTTGGACTAATCAATTATGATTATTGGGTACAGGAAGAAAGGGAGTACATGGTAGTGGCATAGGAGGAATGAAAGAGACACAAGAGATGGTTGATTTTGCAGCCAAACACAACATAACGGCGGATATTGAGGTTATCTCTATGGATTACGTTAACACTGCGATGGAGCGGCTTGCCAAGAACGACGTTCGTTACCGTTTTGTGGTCGATGTTGGCAACTCCTTGGCCAAGACCAAACCATGATCTCCTAAGCTAGGGATATGTTTGGTCAGCTGCTCTTTGATTCTATGTTACCCTTACAAACTGGGAAGTTTCCCCAAAAAATAATTTGTCTTTCGAATCCTCCTACTCGGTCGAAGGATGTTCTATCCATGCCTTAGAAACTGGGTTAGTATCCCGTCAAGTAGGAAAAGAATTGAATTGTCTTTCTTTTGTGTGTGAATAAGCATTGCACGCATATGATCTTCACATGGAATACTTGCTATTCATCCTTGAGGCTTGATTTAAATTAAACTTTAATATATCTGCCCACTTCTCACTACTAGAAAAAAGTCATTTAGCGACAGCCATTAGCGACGGTTAGCCTTCACTAAACATGAAATAGCAACGTCACACCGTCGCTAAAAAGTCCGTTACTTATTTACTCGCTGCTAATTTTTTAGTGACGGATACCGTCGCTAATTAGCAACAGCTAAACGTCACAAAACATACTGTCACAAATTTTCCGGTAACGACATCGGCCGGCGCGTTAGCAACATTTTGCTGTCGCTAGTTAGTGACGCGTAGCTGTCGCTGATTAGTGACGATTAGCCGTCGCTAGTTAGTGACGCATAACCGTCGCTACCTAGTGACGCCTAGCTTGTTAGTGTTGTGCCCAAAAGCCAATCATGAGATGATTGTATTTTTTGCACATTGAGTCATGATATTTTATTAAGACATTAATCCAGCAATTATGTTTGTTGTTTTGTTTCTACGTAACTTAACAAACATAATTGTAACCCTAGAATAATGATATTCTTAAACATCCCTGGTCTAGTATTATTGTGGAGCGGGTTGCAATAATACATAACGACTAGCATATGTAGAGACTAATATGAGATATGTAGTCTACATATGGGTACAAGTTGGATAACTTGTGTACTGGACCGACCCACCATGAGAACACTACATGGGTAATTATATGAGTGTCATAAGTGATTCTCATAGTGATCATGGTATATGTAGTCCTTCGACCTAAGATCATCAAGGTTCCCTACATGTGAGTCACATACTTTGATACTTTCCTTTGTTGCTCGTAACTGAGTGAACTTGAAGGAGGTCATTGAGTATGTCACATATCATGCGGAGGGATCTGTATGATCAAGATGGGATTTGTCCCTCCTATGTAACGGGAGTGATATCTTCGGGCCCCTTGATAGAGTAAGACTTAGAAAAATGCATGGCTATGCTCGGATGAGTTAATATACGATATCAATGTCATCAGTTTAAGTTGGTCTACTCGGTAATCAAAAAACCAAAGATTGGGCTATACGAGAGTGACACATACCATGTCTCGTGCTTAGTTTTGATATCTTGGACAAAGGGACAATGACATATATCGGTGATGATCATAAAGGTTTAGTTGAATCATCAACAATCTTGTCACTTGGGTAGCAATGATGTGTTGCTAGACACCGCTCATTGCTTATGATCATAAATGTGATTTATGATCATTGCCAACGTGGCCAACGTGGTAAGAGTCTATTGGGTCGCACACATAGAGCTATTTGGGTCATTAGAGTGCATGGGCTAATAATTTGGGTTTTGGTTTCACAATAATTTCGTATTAATAATGGGCCCAATAGTTGAGCCATTATTAAGCCCGAAATTAAAGCCTAATTGGATTAGGGCTTTGAAACCTATTAGGCCTGGAAGTTGAGTCTCACTATAAATACAACTTCTAGTGAGAAATTTGTAGGTCTCCATGCCTTAGCCTCCCAAAAAGGACAGCCGCACTCTTCTCTTGCAATTTCTTGGAGGACGCAAGCTAGAACTGCGAGCGCAAGAGAAACGCATCTGCCGAGATGTGGTGGAAGCGTGGTGATCCCGAAAGGCTCGTGTGGATACCATAGAGAGCCTGAACACGTCAACTGTTCAGGTTTTGTGATTCGACTCTACAGTTGAGTGAGAGATCTCAACCGAAAATTAGGTATGAAAATTTTCGAACAACCGGTTTACCCCGTTTCACTTGGATCCTGTAGGGTTTCGGTTAAATTCCGCTACGCTGTTTGGCTCCCGAAACCCATCATAGCTGTCACTAGTTAGTGACTCATACTCGTTGCTAGTTAGTGACGCATTACCGTCTCTAGTTAGTGTAGTTAGTGACTCATAGCCGCCGCTAGTTAGTGACTTGTAGCCGTCGCTAGTTAATAACTCGCAGCCGTCGCTAGTTAGTCGCTAGTTAGTGACTTGTAGCCGTTGCTAGTTAATAACTCGCAGCCGTCGCTAGTTAGTGACGCACAGCCGTCACTATTTAGTGACTCGTAGCCGTCACTAGTTAGTAACACATAACTGTCACTAGTTTGTTTGTGAGTTACAGCCGTCACTAGTTTGTGATAGTTGGTCTTCACTAGTTTTTGCAAACAATTCTCAATAACTCGCTCTATCTATTTCTTAATCCTCCTACATACATTCCAATATTGTCATCGATTTCACACAAATGCAACAACCAGGGTACAAAATTATTTTTCATTAATACAAAATATGATTAATACAATGTCATGTCATGTCATTCGACAATTAAAACACATAAGGTTACAATTTCCTTTACAAGACAAAAAAACTAAGCTCAAATTTCTCGTACCGCAGGATCGAGCAAAATATTCTTCAAGCAAGATCATGAAAACAACAATGAACAACTTGGGTGTCCAATTTCCTCAACTTCTTGGCAAACACTGCACCGTACCATCCCAAAATGTTTCAATTCAAACCAACACTGTCATTTCTTAGATATTTCATTGGGGCTTGTATCTGCTGCAGAAGATCCTGCAAAGAGAAACAATTTAAGAAAATGAAATTTGTAATGACCTAAATGACATGGCAAGATCTCAGACCATTGATGCATCCACAATTATAAATTTTTCTTAGCAATAGTCACCATCAAAAGATAAAATTCAAAATTATCAGATACCCGTGAGCAATATAGGATTCACCAACTTACATGAAGACAACATTAAGCATGCCTTTGCAGAATCCTTGGCTGCTGCTAATATTAACTCCTTGGGCGGCAGATTTGTGCTGAAACATGCAGATTGACCAATAGACATCTGAGCTACAGTTGCTTCTAGATGAGGAAATACTGCTCCATTCCCCATCTCAAACTCAAAATCCTCATAGCTTTCAAGAAGCTCTTTTGCAGGTTCACTTTCTGCCAGCAAGCATGCAGAATAAATAATGGACACCAAAGACCCAGTAGATGGGTACACACCAGAATCTGGATCGCTAATGGTAATGCTATTTACTTCATCTAGCAAATTGTATGCTAGACCTTGACCGCTATGAACACTAAGTATAGACTGACACAATATAAACTTTTTTAAAAAGTTATGAGGATATAGTATGATGTCAAAGTTTTTGGCTGAATTGGTTAGCTTATCTAAAGGTGAACTAAGGTCCTCAAAATAAACACCTAGAAATAATAAAACTGTTAGAGAAGCATTCTGAATAGAATCAGTCTGCTTCTTGTATGACACTTTAGGTGAATACTCCAAAAGCAAATCCTGGGTCTTTGAATAAATCTTCACTTCACAAGTGAAAGTGCTCCCAGTTGCCACTACTTTCACTTCATCAGAATCATAGCCAGGTCCATTGTCAATCTCTATCATTTGCTTAGCTGATCTTGATACCTTGAGCTTCTTGTTTGATTCTGAGAGTTCAGATGACGCTTCTAGAGCAGTACTTGAAGTGGAAAAAACAGGCTCTGCTAGTCGGTGTTGACGACAGAATGCACAAAGAATTTATCGTGGGAAGGAACCTTTCCAGTTAGCTCTTGTAGTGAATGCCCAGGGCAAGTCTGCAGCAAGTATTGCTTCTCTGGACAATTTGTAAATCCCACTTGGTATCTTGCTAATGAGCATCCTACACCAAAACGTGAAATAAACATTATGCTAGATTGATGACAAAAAGAGGAAAATTATATATAATTTGCACAACGTGAATTCCTTTTGTCCTTCCAGAATGTGCTCTAAATAACAATCTGGGAACAGTTTTTTGCATTATCTTCTTTTGCATGGTTTATCACCAAACAATGCTATAGATGCAAATGCACTTTATGTTCTTCAGTTACTTGGTTGGTGATGAGGCAAGTTTGGATTAAGCTTGATTGAGCAAGAAATATTATTTTGGAGGAGCCGTAATAAGAAGCAACTAATGATTTTTCACTGGTTCAGCTCCATTACAAAATACAAAAACAAATTTTTCAATGAGTGATGCTTGAATATGAGCTACTACTTCATGAATCTGAGCTACAAAGTTTCTAGAACACAACAGTTTATCACAACTAGCATTTTCTTAATAAACATACACTACATTCGTGCGGATAATACACCCTACTTGAGCAGATTGGAAGGTAAGGTGGGCAGAGCCTCAGTATTAATAGATGAAAGTCCAACTTATGGAGTTGAGTCCAGTAAACTACAGAGAAGCAAACACAACCCTTACAATAAATTAAGAGGAATCAAGAACACTGCTGGAGTTCGAGAGTTCAGAAGGTATGGTACCTGATAATTGATTCAGGCTTAACTGAAGCTCCTGAAGATTCAACAAATATCCCAAACTTCTCGGTATGCTACCAGTCAGAATATTCTCTGATAAATCCATAACTTTCAACTGTGTGCAGCTCTCAAGCTCATCCAGGATAGCAACGAGCAATCATATTTTTACCAAATATCCAAAAGGTTTTTATGAAAAAAAAAATGAAGTGAGTGAAACTCTCACATACTACAATAAGAAGTGTAAACTATACCTATCATTGGTTTTATTTTTCTTTCAGATGAGAATATGTGAACATCTTGGAATGCCTAGACTCTAAATGTAAAGAGTATAAAAAATAGATTCTGGAAGGCGGCAAGGAGCTAGAGTAGTAGATAATGAAGAAGGGCAACAATTAACCACACTGAAGGGCCAGTAACCAGAGTTTAACAAGGTCTCATTGATGCTCCCCAAACCTTACGGGCAGGGATGGAGCCAGGAATTTTTGTGAATGGGTCAATGCTTGAAATTGAGGGTCAAATACATATATTATTTAAAGTTAGAAGACTACTTGCATAGTTTTCCCAAAATTTATTGGGGCTAATCAACCCCAATGACTAACATGGCGCCATCCCTGCTCATGGGAAAAAAATGTTACAGAATCATAGAAATATTAGCTAGAAATACCTTGTATGTGATAACTCCATCATCAATAGCTCGTTCAAGATCATCTTAAATGCTATCAGTACTTCCTCTCAAAACAACAGTTGAGACTCTGTTTCCACTTTCTTCATTTCTTGCAATAGTAACCTGTTCAAAGAATGCAGACAGTCAGTCCATCGGAAGGTACAGAATTCAGAATTGAACTGTCAAAAATAACTTGAAAATACCCCGACACCGCCAATTTCCTCAACTGAAACTAAATCAACATGTCCCAGTTCATCAGGCTTTGGTTGGTTGAGCTTCAACTGAAGGCAAAATGAAAGGGTTTATAAACAAGTAATACAAACACCCATTGGAATGATCTATATTACTACACTTACAAGAGCAATAGCACCTGTTGTTCGGCAAAATCGCCTCAGTTCAAATTTTGAGCTGATTTTCAAAACCATTAGCTTGCAAACTGCTTCACAAACATTAGAATAACAAGCACCAGATGCTTCTGAGGAATACTTGCACTTCTAATATTGAACCTTTAAGGTTTTTGTTACTGCCTGCGCGAAGAACATGAAGCCACTTCAACTTTCCAATGCTTTTCGGAATTTCGCCACCACAATGATGCAAGCCAGATTCCAATTCACTGCCAAACAAACCAAGCCCAGAAGCAGGAACACTGATAGGATCACTAGAACAGATGCCACACAATGGGAAGAATAAGTAGCTTCTAATTTAATGAGTTGGTACAGTGTAATCACGGAAATCGCGAAAACCCCCAGAATCGCGATGAACCCGATTGCGAAAACCAGTGTTACGATTAAAGTAGCGAGTAGAGGGAGGAAGGAGATGAAGGCCGACCTAATGGCAGATAAGAGCTTGACAGGTCTGCCGAAGAAGCCATGGAAGACGCTGTAGGTGACGGAGCCGACGCCGAGGAGGGCGAGGATGAAGACGAAAAGAGAGTAGAGGAGAGTGAGGAGAAGGGTTTTGGGAGCGACAGCGTCTGCAGAGGAGAGAAGACGCTCTACAAATAAAACGCATAGCGACGGCTAAGTGTCGCTTAAAACTAGTGACTTCTCACCTTCCCTAGTTCTTAATATATTTAACCTACTTCTAGTAACATTATGTCACAGTGAGATGATAAAATATTAAAAAATGGCTAAATTTTATGTGCCAATAAATCAAATTAAATGAATTCAATTTTTATTAAATAAATTTTTTGTTAATTACTACAAAAATATTAAAAGATTTGTAATCTGAATTAATCAAATTAAAATTTATAATTATACAATTAAACAAGTGACATATAAAAGGATAAGTGGTTTTGCTGAAGTAAAATAAACAATAAGTAAAATAAAAATTAAATAATGGCAAACTAGCGAAAGTATTAGTCTCTAATTATTAGCGACTGCTAACCGTCTCTAATTATTAGCGACCGCTAAATAATGGCAAAAATTAGTTAAAATTCAAGAGATTTTCACTTTTCTTTTCTATTTTCTAGAAAAATAATTGCAATAATAATTTTTTTAACGTTAATTATAATATATATTTTTTCCATAAACACATAGATCCATTGATCCATATATCTGAATAAAAAAAATCTTAAGAGTTGGAATTGATCTATATTAGTAAGAGCTGCGTGACACAAAATCTAGCTGACACTTAGCGATGGCAAATCATCACTAAATTTAGCGACGTCTAACCGTCACTAAATTTAGCGACTCACTAAATTTAGTAAGGGTAAACCGTCACTAAATTTAGTGATGGTTTGCCCTCGCTAAATTAGCGAGGGCAAACCGTCACTAACACTATCTATAATTTAGTGACGGCTAGCCTTCATTAAATTAGCGAGGGCAAACCGTCACTAAATTTAGTGACGGCCAACCGTCACTAAATTAGCGAAGGCAAACCGTCACTAGCGCTATCTATAATTTAGTGACGGTTAGTCTTCGCTAAATTAGTGAGAGCAAACCATCACAAAACTTAGTGACGGCCAACCGTCGCTAAATTAGCGAAGGCAAACCATCACTAGCACTATCTATAATTTAGTGACGGCTAGCCGTCGCTAACTTAGTGAGGGCAAACCGTCTCCATAAGTTAGTGACAGCTAGCCATCACTTTTAAAACTTTGTTCATTCATTTTTAGAAAAATAACTAAGATAATAAATTTTTTAACCATAAAATAAAATTTTATCCTAAATTATAATATCTTTTTATACACGCATGGATCCATCGATCCATACATTTTCATTGGAAAAGAAACTGAAAGCATTTGAAATTTATCATTATCGAACAAATGAAAAAAAAATGGAATAAAAGTCTCAATAAAAGCTAGTCATAGTTAGTTGTCTCTAGTTTTTGGAATATTACGAAGGGCAACCCGTATTTAATTTTTGAACCTCTTACTAAAATTAGCAACGGCTAATCGTTACTAAATTAGTGAAGGCAAGTCGTCACTAAAATTAGTGACTACTAACCGTCGCTAAATTAGCGACGACTTGGTTAGCGACTACTAACCGTCACTAGTTATTGACGACAAACTGTCGCTAAAATTTAGCGACTGTCAACCGTCGCTAAACTTTCACCGGACTATCCGTCGCTAATTTGCGACTGTTTGCCGTCGCTAATTTATGACTGTTTTTAGCCGTCACTAATTAAACCGTTGCTAAATGACAATTTTCTAGTAGTGTCTCTCTCTGAAAATATGTACCACCAATGCATAAATGCGATGTGCAATGTAAAACACAGTAAATTAAAAATTACTGCAAGTGAACATTTCTGTTAATATTAATTACTTAACAAAATCTTGCTCAACGGTTTTGTTTGGTTAATTTTTACTATTTTTTATGAAGTCGGGTTAATTGTATCTGTGGCCCCTAACCTTTTATTATAGTGCCATTTTATAGCATAACCTCAATTTCTTGTATAGAAAGTTGTCAACCTCGTTTAACTGTTTTATTTTTTACCTTCCATTAAATGGAATCGTTAAATTGGCGGAAAAAGTGAAAAACTAGTTTTAACCCTGAAAAGTTTCCTATCATCATAGGGACTTAAAAACTTTTCAATCTAACAATCCAACCACCACCTCCACAATCCACCACACTCTTGTTGCTCTTCGACCACAATCCTTCACTGCCCACCCCCTCTGCCTCAACGTTCTCCAACTCAACTTTTTTAAATTCCCATTTTGCTCTTCCCTTTCAATCCCTCTATTTGAAAGTCTCTGTCCCTACTGCACCATTTCAACTACCACGCTCTTCCGCCTCTTTGGCCATCCTAGTGGCGGACCATAATAAGGGCATGGGTGCTGCTGCCTCCACAAAAATTTTGAAAAGATTTAAATATGTGTATTTAATGGATTAATTCAAGAAAAACTAGGAATTGGATATGCATTTTTCCCTCCCGAAAATGATGAAAGAATATAAAGATCGGGGGTAGTGAGGTAGGTACTAAAGAAAGTAGAGACCAAATAAGTAATTATTCCCTCCAGCCTTAAGCTGACATGGCCTAAATGCAATATTAGTCCTCCAACTTTTCCAACCTGTACGGGTTGCTCCTTTAGCTTTGAATTTGTACAATCTAGTCTCAATCTCTAGCTTCGCCTCGCTGAGATGTCATCCCTCTCATTCGGGCTCTGTTGACTCTTCTCCTGGCTTGATCGCCTGAACAAAAAATCTTGGTTCTACCACTGTGACATCCCCTTCATGTCCTTCTACATTGGCTTCGCTGCATCATTGTTCTCGTTCTGCAGTACGATCTTCGCGTCCATCTCATTTGGACCCACCTCTCCCAATGATAGAGAGCTGTTTCCGGATGAACTTGGGATCCATTTAGATCAAATTTGGTTAAAAATAGTCTAGACTCCAATCTTTCTAGTCTGATTTCCTTCCATATGTCCCTTTGTTTGTTCCCTTTCCCCATGTTGTATATGCTTTGACTTGACTGAAGCATCTAGACTAGGCAAATTCAATATCGGGTTGAAACTCGAGACCAACGACGTTGAGGAAGATTCGACCATGAATCAGTTTTTTTCACGACTTGTCTGGATAATGAGGAGGCTTGCAACAAAAAGGCTGACGATGGAATGCTTTTGGTTATTGTTGGGAAGGTAGTTGCGGAGATAAAAAAAGGTGGAGTTGAGCAGATGCTTGGCCTTTCTGCAGCTACACCTGTTAAAATATTGATGCAAATTTAAAAAAGAAAAAAAATCAAGAAAATTCTAGAATACCTTGATGGTTAAGAAATTCTAGACATATCCTAGATAAAATCTAGAGAAAGGATAATGATTAAATTGAGAGATATTTTGTAAGAAAAATCTAGAAATGTGAAAATAGTCAAAGTTAGGGGCTAGAATGTAGAAGTTTCTAAAAAGATGTGGTTAGATGTGAGTTAGTCAAAAATATCTAGACAAAACCGACTTGCAGAGTTGATAGAAACAAGTATAAAAAGGCTTGAAGGGGGCAAATCCCCATAGTGGCCTAACAAACCTTGTACTCCTCCTTTCCATCATCAATAAACAAAATCCTTCAAAGTGAGTCCTTTCTCTATTTTAAATTACAAGTTTCATCCTTCAACTATTCCAAATTATTTCCCAACTATTCAAACTATCCCAAATACCAGCTAAACCAATCCCAACAAATCAATAGCACCATTGTTGGATTTTACCAAGGATTTTGTGGAAGATAGTGTAGGAAGTGAGTAATATGGTGTTGGAGGATAATAAGGAAAGGAAAAAGGAGAAGATGAAGTAATTCTTGTAAAATAAGGTAGCGGAGGCAGTGGGCAGCAGAGGATGGTAGCCCAACAGGGAAGTAAGTATAGCAGGTTGTGGATATGGTGTTTTAATTGTTAGATGGGAAAGTTTCAAGATTTCCAAGGTTGAGGAAAGGATAAAAATTGATTTTTTACTTTTTTTACCTCCCAATTTAACAGCTTCCTTTTATAGAAGGTCTAAAACAAAACAATTAAATGAGGTTTGGGGCTTTCTATGTAAGAAATCAATGTTAGGATACAAAATGATATAATAATAAAAATTTATGAGCCACAAATGCAATTAACCCATTTGAAGTACACCCAGATTTTCATTTACGGTTAATTACAATTTGCCCTTTAAGATTTATGTGCAATTGTACATTGCTCTCCTATTTTAGAAATATACACTTTGCCCTTCTCTTTTTAATACAGTACGAGAACAGTTTAAAAAATTTTAATTTAAATATTGTGATAGTAATTTGATAGCCAAACGCTATCGCCTCTATCTGGCCGAACTCCCTGCCACAAGAATGGCCAGAAGAAGCTGGCGCTACCCGGGAAAAGGTGTGATCAAGCACCTCGGGAGATAGCCGAAGAGCTCCGAGCCCGGCACGCCAGGACACTACTCGCCCCCCCAGGGTCGTGAGCAAATCGCCTTCGGAAAAGTGGCAGCAGACATAGCGAGCCGAACATGATATCCCCGAAGGCGGAACTCCCTGAAGCTGGGAACCCCCGAACTCGGGGCTTGTTTCCCGAAGGGGCTCTGTCCGAACCAAAGGACGACCTCGCCCAGGGACCTCGGGAGTACGGCAGGAGATTTACGGAAGCATTTAAGGAAGCCTCTGACACATCCAATCACAAACGCCACAATCTGCCTCAAAAGGCGCTCTGCCACGCTGACGCCATCAAAATCACATCATGGCCCGCCTCAGCACATGGCTCAAGGTAACCTACTATCTGTCTCCTATGCCCAGAAAGTCAGGAACATCCGACCGAACACGTGTCGTGATCTGAACGGGCTAGGCACTCCTATAAAAACTAGGAGTTAACACCAGACAGGGGGACGGTTGGCTGGCAAAATACGGCTCCCATTACCAGGCAAAACTCCTCAGCCCTTTGTGCTATTTTCTCTGCCTTTCTCTCAGCCACCACTGACTTGGGCATCGGAGGCTCCCCCCCCCGGAAAAACATTCCGGGGGCCTCCTAACCTTTTGTTTCTGAGCTTTCAGGCACTCTCCTCGGGGCGGTCCAGTCCACCAGGCGTTCTTCATCCCAGAAGTCTCTCCACCAGTCACCATGACTATAAACGATGAGGCCCCTGGCCATCATTTGGCGCCGTCTGTGGGAACCCACTCTGAGATCGCTGTCGTTGAGACTCGGCGTTCTAAGGACAAGGGGCTCCCGAAGTCCCCGTCCGCGCCTGAGACACAACCGGCTGCTGAGAAAACACTCGCAGGGACTTCTGCGCCTGAGGAAGACCGCCCTCTGGTAATCACCATGAGCTTCTTGAGAGACTTTCAGCGTTCGGTCGTGTCTGAAATGACCCAGCGGATCGACCGAAGGTGGCCACAACAAGCACAGGCCCAGAAACCCCCCTCGTCGGCACGCCCTCCGGAGAAAAGCCCCAAGTCCAGACATCGTAGTTCGGGGAGTGTAGACCCTCGCGAAGAATCATCCACAGAAGATATAGCCCTCGGGAAACGGCCTGTGGGACAAACCGGGTCCAAGCGACCGAGAGTCTCGCAGCGAAGCAGTTCGTCGCCTGAGGCGAGGCCCTTGCCCCCTCCGCGCCGAACTCACCCCCCAAAGAGGCGTCGGCGATCTCCATTCCCTGAAGAAGGCCCTAGCGCCACAGTACTGATGGAGAGGATACTGGCACGGCTGGACAAAATGGAGAAACAAGTGGCCAGAAAATCCGTCTGGGCTAGACCCTCGGCAACATCCTGCGAAGATGACTCCCCTTTCACTCAGGCCATCGTTGAGGCAGCCATGCCAGGTGACTTCAGAGTACCTCGGTTAGAGATTTATGATGGCCGTACTGATCCACAGGCCCATCTGACGAAGTACAGACAGAGCATGATAATGCACGGTGCTGACGACGCTACCATGTGCAAGTGCTTCGAAGTCACCCTCACAGGGCCAGCCACGGCATGGTACAATTCTTTGCCTTCCGGAACCATCACTAAGTTCCAGGAGTTGTCCACAGCCTTCACCCAGGAGTTCATCGGGAGCCGACCTACGGCGAAGATGCCCGTGCAGATGTTCGACATAGAGCAGAGGAACGGAGAAACCATCCGAGACTATGTCGAAAGATTCAACAGGGAAGCTCTGAGCGTCCCAGACTTTAGACCCGAAATCCGCATGCTCGCCATGACGCGAGGCCTTCAACGAGACTCACAGCTGTTCTACGAGTTCTCAAAGGACCCCCCGGAGACCCTCGGAGAATTTTACCGAAGAGCAGAACAGCACATGACCGCCGAAGAACTAAGGATGGCTGGGCCGAAGCCTGATCACCCCCGTGCCGAAGAGGCCAGTCAACAAGCTCGTCATCCAACCGATCACGCAGGATGACTTCGGAGGATGCGAGGAAAGAAACCTCAAAGTTTCACAACATTGGGCCGCTGATCAAACAGGGCCAACTTCGAAAATATCTGAGGATGCCACCCCCGAAAGACAGAAAAATGGAGGAAGATAGGGCCAAAGATGAGGACTATAACTCCAACAAGTGAGAAGCTGAAGTCCAAAAAAGTCGCCCTCCACCTCCAGCAGGGGTTATCCAAACCATTACCACGGGGCTACCATCCTCGGAAAGAAAGCGGAAAGCCAGAGAAGTCACAGTCATGGAGTATCAAAATCCATCAAAGAAACTGGCTCGCAAATATAGCCCCACCGACGCCTTCCCCCACGATGATCCGCTGCTGATCACGGCAAGGATAGGAAACTGAGGCGACAAAAGAGTGTTGCTTGATGGCTTAAAAGCTGCTGCCGAGCTTGGGCATCTCCAGCAGCGAACTAAAGCCTGCCACCTCGCCCACTTTTGGGGTTGGACCATCCGAACTTTCCCTCCTCGGATAGATCGATCTCCCGTTGACGATGAAAGGGACTTCGGTAAGCGGAGCAGATGAATTGTACGCATCCACAAGGGCGAGATTCATCGTCGTGAACGTCCCATCCTCGTACAACGTCATCCTTGGAAGACAGACAAGGGGGAACCTGCATATTCGCCCGAATGTGAAGTACTTGACTGTCGCATTCGCCACCAAGGATGGAGATGCAGAGGTCTTCATAGACCAAGCCGAGGTAAGAAAGGTGTTTGTGAAAGCACGAAAAGCTCCGGCAAGCGACCTGGCGCAAACAATGGAGGCAAAGGCGACAGAAAAAGGCAAAGAAGAAAATCTCGCCCAAGCAGAAACGGAAGCAGTAGACCTTGTCCCAGGACAATCTGCCCGAATAGGGAAGAGCTTGGCCGAAGGTGACAAGGAAAAAATTTGTAGCCTTTCTGCTGGAAAATAAAGATCTGTTTGCCCACTCGCCGAAAGATATGCCAAGGGTGAACCCTGGCATAGTACATCACAGCCTCAAAGTAAGTCCGGAAGCAAGGCCTGCCCGGCAAAAGAAACGAAGCATCTCACCCCACAAAAGCAACCTTGTCGAAACCGAAGTCCAGCGTCTCCTAGATGCTGAAGTGGTCAGGGAGGTCAAGTACCCCGAATGGTTGAACAAAGTGGTCATTGCCACAAAAGAAGGTAGCAGTAAACTCCGGATGTGCATCGACTTCAGAAACTTGAACGATGCTTACCCGAAAAGACTCATACCCTCTGCCGCCAATTGATCAACTGGTAGATTCAACTGCTGAAAACGGGCTGCTAAGTTTCCTAGATGCCTTCAGTGGCTACCATCAGATAAGGATGGACCCCGAAGATGAAGAGAAGCACCCTTCGGGCTCAAAAATGCAGGAGCCACCTACCAGAGGTTGCTGAACAAGGTCTTCAAAGACCGAATGGGGAGAATCAAGAGCGAGCTGCCCGGCTACCACGTTGCAAACTTAGAGGAAACCTTCCAAAAACTCAGAGCCTTCGAAATCCGCCTAAAACCTGAAAACTGCATCTTCGTGGTGACCTCGGGAGAGTTCCTTGGGTACATGGTACCCAAAATTGGCATCGACGCAAACCCCGAAGAAGATTAAGGCAGCAAAAATGGAAGGTGATCTCGGAAGGAATGATCATCCTTGGGATAAAGAATGCCAAAAAACCGGGGAAGAACTCAAAGTCTACCTGGCCAGCCCGCCGTTACAGAAAAGGCTGTGAGCTCGGTCCTCCTGAAAGAAGAATGGCCAAATCAATGGCCGGTCTACTATGACAGCAAGTCCCTGCACGGCGCCAAAGTCAGGTACCCTTTGCTCCAAAAAGCTATATATGCCTTGGTGCTTGCAGTGAGAAGGCTGCGACCATACTTTCAGGCTCACCCCGTCATCGTCCGAAGTAGTCTGCCACTAAGGGATGTCATGAAGAGAGTTGATCATTCGGGAAGGCTCTCCAAGTGGTGCATAGAGCTGGGCAAGCACGAAATCACGTGTGAGCCTCGGAAGGCCATAAAAGCCCAAGCACTGGCAGATTTTATCGCCGAAATACCCACTACCGAGGAGAGCTATCCAGATCCAAAGGAGGGTGAGCCAGAATGGACCTTGCACGTAGATGGAGCCTCGGGGTCCGAACACCAGGGAGCTGGAGTAGTTATCAGGGGCCCCGAAGGCCTGGAGAAAGATTGGCATGACAAACCTAAAGGCTCACAGCGATTCCCAGCCGGTAGTTCGGCAGACAGCAGGAGATTATGGGTCGGAGGACCCAATCCTGGCAAAATATCATGAGCTAGTAGCAAAGCCCACTCAAGAGTCTGACGCCGTACGGATCAAAATGTACCACGGCGAAATGACAGTAAGGCGGATTGCTTGGCGAATTCGAAAAAATATACCAAGGTGCTAGACCATCCGAGCATCTCAGTGATGAGCAGGATGACCTCGGGAACGGGGTGGAAAGATCCAATAAAAGGATACCTCGCAGAGAATTTGCTCCCCGAAGACCCCGGCGATGCTGTAAGACTGCGAAGACACCCCGGAAGATTCTCCTTGATTGGCGAAGAGTTATACCAACAGGGATATGCGAATCCGCTGGAGAGATGCGTGGCTGAAAAGGATACTGAAACGATCCTTGAAAAGGTCCACAAAAGCATGTGTGGTTCACACACTGGAACTGATGCCCTCGCAGCAGTGTTACTTCGCCAGAGACATGTAAAAATCCAGAGGACATCCTCGAAAACGGTAACTTCGGTAGACTATCCTTGGCCCTTCGCGGTCTGGGGCATAGACCTCGGAAGCGTGAAATCCTGCGCGGTAACAGTGGACTATTTCTCAAAATGGGTAGAGGCAGAACCACTGGCAACTATCTCGGCGAAAGAAGTGCTGAAGTTCGTATGGAAGAACATCGTATGCAGACTCAGCATACCGAGGATGCCGGTAGCTGGTAACAGATCCCAGTTCATAGGCAAAGGATTCCAAGAATTCATCGCCGACCTCGGAGTAAAAATGCACTTCGCCCCAGTAGCTCACCTCCAAAAGCAAACGAGCAGGTGGAAGTATCGAGCAGGACCATAAAAGATGGCCTGAAAAAGAGACTAGGGGAAGCCAATGGGAAATGACCAGCAGAACTCCAAAGTGTATTATGGAGTTACCAAACGACCCCCCGAAAAGTCGCAGAAGAGACTCTTTTCTCACTCGACTTCGGAACAGAGGCCATTATCCCAGTAGAGATAGTTCAACCTTCAGTACTGGTGGACTGATGAGGGTGGTAACGACCTCGGTCTAAGAACCAATCTCGATCTTGTGGCCCAACACAGAGAAATGGCCATCATGCCGAACTGAGAAGAAAAGCTTCCCAGCAAGGAGTGGCCGTGGCTATAAACTTACGAGCCAGGCCAAAAGAAGTCAAGAAGGGAGACCTCGTTCTCCGAAAGGCTGACTTCGCACCCCGCAGGCCACCCCATGGCGTATTTCACCCAAACTGGGAAGGACCCTATCCGGTTCTCGCCGAAGTACGAAAAGGTGTGTACAAGCTTGGCGACGCCAAAGGCGTAGAATTGAAGAACACTCGGCATTTAGACGCCTTGAAAAAAAAAAAAAAAATTTACGCTTAAGGTAAATTGGAGGAGTTATGATTGCACAGAATGGCCTTGAGAAAAGTACTTAAAGGTACAGAAATTGTGCAAGAAAGAGTTCCGCAACGAAGCTCGCCATGATAAAGTGTAGATATGAATTTTCCGAAGTCCCTTGAGCAAACATGCTCGGGACATCTGGAAAAGCAAAAATTTGACTGAAGGTTTTCCGGAGTCCCTTGAGCGATCATGTTCGGGACAAATTGGAAATACAGAAGCCTGCAAAAAGACTTAGTCAAGTTTTTTCAGAATCTCCCAAATGTCTCTTGAGTAAACGCACTCGGGACAAAGGAAGGTAAAACAGTTTCTTTGATTGCAGGTCTTCCGAAGTCTCTTGAGCGAACGCGTTCGGGGAAATGGAAATAGAGAAACTTGAAGAAACACTTAGCCAAAAAAATCTTCATTAAGAGCAAAGCTGCCTTACAATAAAGAAGTGCCCAAAGAAGGAGTACAGAATAAGGGAAGGAAAAGGGGGGCCCTAAAAAAGCCTAAGGGTTCCCGGCGTCCTGAGAGCCACTTGTTTGTCCACCCTTTTCCACCACCTTCCGCGCTGGAATTGAAGGAGGAAGCTTCAGATGGTCGATCTTGGACCATTTCCACCGAGGTCCCCCAGGAATATTTAGACCCTCTAGAAAAGAGAGGTCCAGACCTGGGAACCTCTGGAGAACTTGGTGCCGAGCGAGACAGAAGCCGTCCTGAAACGCGACCTTGTTCATTTGATCAGACTTGTTCTTCTTAAGCTCAAGGTCGTCGAGCTCGTCCTTCAGATCCTCGACCTCCTCTTCCAGCACCTTTATCCGCTCCTCCCCCTTCGGCACCTTCTTTAAAGACTGGACCTCGGCTTGAAGGGCTTTCTTCTCAGACAAGAGCGTGACTATGATATTCTCTTTTCTTGCCTTGTCTTGAAGAAGGTCTTGGTTTGCAGCAAGCAGCCCCGCCACGTCATTACGGAGGTCAGCAATCTTCCGGGAAGAATCCGCCATCAAGAATTCCTTCTCCTTTCGGAACCCCTCCCGAATGGTGGCAGCTTCCTCCTTCGCAGCATTTGCCAGCTGCTGGTTCTTGGCGGTCAATTCTGAGCACGTCGCTTTCGCCTTTTCTAGGGCTTCTAAGGCCGAAGCTCGGAATGCCGTCTGCTTGGCTACCCGAACTCGGAGAAAGCCGGCATACCCCAGCAGCTGCAAAGAAGATCAAACGCAAGGTCAGTAAGAGCCAAACACTTAGGATAAAATTGAAGGGGAAGAGCTGTGAAGGATATACCTGAACAGCATGCTCGGTGATCTTCGCAGCGAGGGTGTTATCCTCCGGATGCGCCGCCGCTATAGCCTTGAAGGAGGCCTCGGTGAGCACCCCCTTCGCAATCTGCTTGGCCATTTCAGGACAGTCCCCGGAGTACAAGTTCATGTCCTCCGTGAATGTCCAGAAACGCTCCTTCGGTATCTTCCCTTGCGGGACTTTGGCATCACGGCGGGCCCTCGCCTCCGCGTGTTCGGAAGCCCAGTTCGGGGTAAGTAGCTCCCCTGCAGGGCGAAAAGGAGAAGCAGGTCAGAAACGAAGGCCATTCCAGAAAAAACAAAGGAAAAACACTTTGCCTAGAAACAAACCTGGCAGGACCTCGACAACAACGTCCTCGGCCTCCTCGGCCGAAATGCCCTTGCCCTTCTGCTTGCGCTGCTCCTCGGCAGAAGGTACTTCTACCACTACATCAAGGAGGGCCTGCGACGCAGTAGGACTTTGAGGAAGGACGTCGGGTTGAGGGACCTCGGAAGCAGCAGCCTCAGGCGCCGGAATTTCGGCTGACCCAGGCTCCTCGGCAGTCTCCTCGGAAATTTCTTCTAGAGGAACCTGAGCAGCTCTCTTTGCCCGTTTCCCCGAAGGACCCGCGCCAGTAGACTTCCGCCTTCGGGAAGCCGCCTTCTTCGTCTGATCGTCCTTCTCCCCTTGGCCGGAGAAGAGGGACTTGTAATAGGCGGCAGTGTCGTCGCCCATCTCTGAAACAGGAGAGAAACATCAGCGTAAGTCCGAGGAAAAAGCAGCAAAGGAGTAGAAGATAACTCACTTTCGGCAAGCGTTTCGAAAGAAATCTCCTCCTTAAGAAGCTTGACCAACCAGGAATCTTTCCCGGCGATGGCAGGAGCTGGCATCCCGAGGTCAGTCTCGTGCTCCTTTACCACCTTTAGTTCCCGAAGGACCTCTTCGGTCATCAACTTCCAGTTGATTGGAAAAGGGTAAAGGGCGCGCAGAGAGACCTCGGGATCCCAGTCAGAAACAGCCCGAATGCGGGCGTCGAAATCTGTGAACACGGGAGCCAACTCTGGGGTCAGCAGCATCCTCGGATCAGCAACGTCCGCATCCAGTGTGCCCTGAGCCCATTCGGTCGGAACGTACGACCAGGCCTCAGCCTTCTTCATGAAGAAGAACTTCTGTTGCCACCCCCGCCAGCTATCCTTAGTGGCGAAGGTGAACATGAATTTCTTGCTCCTGGATCCCCGAGGTAGCATGAAATAGAAGCCACCCTTCAGGACCACAGAGAGCTTGTAGTACTGCATAAAAATCCTGAAATGGGGTTCTATCCCGAAGACGCCACACATGCACAGAAAGGCGTTGAAATAGCAGTACGAGTTCGGGGGAAGCTGGTTCACCGCAATGCCATGAAATTGGCAGAACTCGCACACCATCTTCGGGGGGGGATACCGAAGACCGGCCTTCAGTTGGGCTCGGAAAACGGTAACCTCCTTTCTATGGTTTGAAAAAGCATAATGGCTAGAACGAGGCAGCCTAGTAATGGCGTAAGAGGGAAGAAAGAATTTTTTCTTCCACCTCTCTAACTTCTCAGGGGTGGTGCAACAAGGATGGGCTAAAAGAGGCTGCCAGCTCTCAGGAATGGGCATTTTCGACATAAAAATGAGTTTGAAAACGGAAGAAAACAGTTTCCAGAGAAAAACTCAGAAGAACACAGGGATCAAAACGCACTGGCAAACAAAAACCCACCGAAAGATTTGCCAAAATCTGAGGACGCCGTCGTGAAAGTTGGCTGGAAAAAGGCTCTGATTACGGAAGCGCCGCCACAGAAAGCAAGAAAAAATGCAAGAGCAGAGGCAAAGCAGAGAGTGAAAGGAACTTATGATGGAATGGGCTATTTATATGTCAGAAGTGGGTAACCGAAACATCATCATAAGTGCCCTTTGGAGGTGAACCGTCGCCGCAACTGCTCTCTGCACCTGAAAAGGCGCGCCCTCTGTATCAGACGCGACTCTCCTCCAATGGCAAAGCGCCACGTGTCAACCGCTGCGTAAAAATGGGGCACACGTCCTCCAAGCATCCCTCGAAATCCGGGACACGTCCCCTGATTGGGACACGTCTTCTGATATCCCTAGAAAACTGGGGCGCACCGCTCAGACTGACACGCTTGGCCAAACAGACCTGCAGAAACAAAGTGCAGGCCACCTTGAGGACGCCAAGAGACAGGCTATGGCCGAACAGCCTATGACCTTCGGGCAAGAGGTGTATCTTCGGCACAGGCTCCGCCTCGAAGGCACCAAAGAACGGGCCAAGGCCGAAGAGCCCGTGATTTTCAGGCAAAAGGCACATCCTCGGAACAGGTTATGCTTCCAAAAGAGACTCCCATAGACGACCTAGGAAAGAGATGCAAAACCGAAGTCTTCCTTCGGCTTTCCAAAGGGGGGCATGTGATAGCCAAACGCTATCGCCTCTATCTGGCCGAACTCCCTGCCACAAGAATGGCCAGAAGAAGCTGGCGCTACCCGGGAAAAGGTGTGATCAAGCACCTCGGGAGATAGCCGAAGAGCTCCGAGCCCGGCACGCCAGGACACTACTCGCCCCCCCAGGGTCGTGAGCAAATCGCCTTCGGAAAAGTGGCAGCAGACATAGCGAGCCAAACATGATATCCCCGAAGGCGGAACTCCCTGAAGCTGAGAACCCCCGAACTTGGGGCTTGTTTCCCGAAGGGGCTCTGTCCGAACCAAAGGACGACCTCGCCCAGGGACCTCGGGAGTACGGCAGGAGATTTACGGAAGCATTTAAGGAAGCCTCTGACACATCCAATCACAGACGCCACAATCCGCCTCAAAAGGCGCTCTGCCACGCTGACGCCATCAAAATCACATCATGGCCCGCCTCAGCACATGGCTCAAGGTAACCTACTATCTGTCTCCTATGCCCAGAAAGTCAGGAACATCCGACCGAACACGTGCCGTGATCTGAACGGGCTAGGCACTTCTATAAAAACTAGGAGTTAACACCAGACAGGGGGACGGTTGGCTGGCAAAATACGGCTCCCATTACCAGGCAAAACTCCTCAGCCCTTTGTGCTATTTTCTCTGCCTTTCTCTCAGCCACCACTGACTTGGGCATCGGAGGCTCCCCCCCCCCGGAAAAACATTCCGGGGGCCTCCTAACCTTTTGTTTCTAAGCTTTCAGGCACTCTCCTCGGGGCGGTCCAGTCCACCAGGCGTTCTTCATCCCAGAAGTCTCTCCACCAGTCACCATGACTATAAACGATGAGGCCCCTGGCCATCATAATTTTTTGATAATTTTAATTTATATGACATTTTTTATGGTAAATTATAGATTTTTTATTTTTTGTAAATGAAAATAATTTTTTTTAAATGTCAACTAATGGTAAAAAAGGTATCATAAAGATTGAAATTATTTGAAGATGGGTACTATATAGTCTAAATTAATATTTTAGAACTTGCTGTCAGACTATTTAAAAAAGTAAAGATAAAAGTGTATATTTCTAAAATTGAATGAGCAAAATGTAATTTTACTTAAACCTAAGGTGGTAAATTGTAACTATCCCTTTCATTTATTGAGTTAGACATGACACTCTTCCACTGTTTGAAACATATAAAATGCTAGTCCTTTTTTAATCTTTTAATTGTTTGACTGACATTGTCTGATGTTATTTATCAGATTTTATGGTGGATGCAATCTCCTTCAAATTATTTATTAGATTTTATGGTGGATGCAATTTCTTTCAAATCTTGATGTATAAGAGTGATTTGAGACTTTCACGTAGTAGATCTTTAATTAAAGTTAGGCAATGATGGATCTAGGTCTCTTGAATTCATTGGAATCTCAACTTTACTGAGATGTCCCAACACTTAACAACAGATATGGAAACGATTATATAGAATAAAATCAGTCCTTATGTTTATAGGTTTTATAGATAATCTTTTTATTTTTATAGATAGTTTTGTTTAGGTCTCTAATATCTGGTTGGTTCTAGTATTACTCGGTTATTGTTGGTTTGGTCTAAGCTTTTTTCTAGTTATTGTTAAGTTTTGTACTTTAGATTTATTCTAGCTTACCTGGATAGTTTGATTTGATTTAATTCTTTTTCATTCATTCAGTGTCATTGTCATTGTTATAGCCCTCTTAGTGAAATGCTCGGTGAGTAAATTAAGTTCAAAATCTCTGGCTTAAATACTTTAATTAGAGGTGAATTAGCAAAATCAAGTAAGTTATTAAACGTTTAGTAGGTTCTGAGTGGTTTATGGTACTAAGTTTGCCTAGGGGCAAAATGGTTATTTTGCACCTTGGAAGGTCGGGACAAGTCCTAGGAGTAAAAATGACTTTTTCAAAACCCAAAGCCCAAGTTAGTAAGGTTTGCTAAATTTTTTATTTACCTAATTACTATTTGGGGAATGGGTAAATTTGTAACTTTTTAAAAAGTTTTGGGGGAGGGGAAGGATTTGTGTTTAAAAAACATTCGGGGGCAAATTTCTACCACTATTCACCCCATTTGTAGCCCAAATTCACAGTCGTCTCTTTCCCTCTCAATTTCTTGCTAAATCTTCCTTCAATCCATGATTTCTTGGTAAAAACATAGAAGCTTTCTTGGTGCCCATAAAGAGAGAAGCTTACTTTGCACTCGCCTTGGTGTTTTGAAGCTTGTTGGGACATTTTTCCACCATGGGCAAGGTTTATACGTGAAGTAACTAGCTTTCCTTGATGTTTTCTTGTTTCTTAAGCTTATGGGAGCTTGGGTTTTGCTTGAATTGTGTTAATTTAGTGCCACGAACCTTGTTTGTTCTTTGGAACCTAGGAAACCTTAGTGGAACCTTTGAACTTAAAGTTCTTGTTTTGTGCTTGCTTGATTGAGCTAATTCAAGAATAATTGAAGTAAGAGATTCATGATTCAAGCATATTTGATGTCATTCATAATTTGTCTGCTTGTTAAATTCAAGTAATTTGATTAATGGTATTAGTTTGTGGATGGTGATGAACATGTTGGATTAGTAAGGTTTTGATAGTTTGTGTGGTGTTTATGGACACCATAGACTTGGTTTAAATGGTGCATTGTAGCTTAGTGCATGTGTACTTGAAGGTTTGAGGCATTTCAAGGCGTCCCTAGGATCGTTGGAAGGCCTTGGAAGGCCCCAAAGTAACTATGGCATGAAATATGGATTTTTTTGGCACGAAACAGTTGGGGACATGTCGCCAACCTTTTTGTGAAAGTTACAGAGGGTTTTGTACTGTGGCGACACGTCTTCGTTCGCGACAGCTTTGACACCCGGTAGTCTTTTCAGCATAACTTTTCACTCGGGTGTCCAATTGAGGAGATTCCAAATTCCACGCGAAGCTAAGAGGGAGTATTATCACCTCCATGCCTTTACTACACCTAGTATGTGCTAGGTTTAAAGGTATTTTAGTTCAAAGTGAAGGCATGTTTGGCCACAATAAAGCACCATTAGTTGGATGCAAGGTTTAGTACATCAGAAGCCTAGTTAGGCTTTCGTATTTGAGGCTTCGGCACTAGAACCTTGGTGCACCTAGGTAGGTTCCAAAGAACCTAGTAAATGAGTCCAACCATGGTTATTGCCACTTTAGTAGTATGAACCAAGTAATAGTGGATAGGGAAACACAATGGATGAAGGTTTAGTGCACTTGTTGCCTAGCCAAGTTGTGACTTGAGGCACATGTGAAAGCTTATTGCATCTTAGTAGGTTAAATGGTGAGGTTTAGTACGTTAGTGGTCTAGGTAAGCTTATTAGCTTAAGACACCATGTGAGAGCCCAGCGCACCTAATTGGATGGAGGCTTAGTACCATAGTGGCCTAGGTGAGCCAATTGCTCATAGCACCATGGGAGCCTAGTACACCTAGTGGGTTTTTTTCAATGCAAGCAAGAAGCTTCCATTATGTTCACCTACACACTAACCAAAGGAAGGTTAAGTTATTATGTCAGTAAGCTAAGGCTTACTAGGAGCAATTTAGTGGTCAGAACTCACTAAGTACGAAGTAACGCCCATAAAAGGACTAGGATGAGGAGGAGTCCCAAGGGACTCAAGTATATGATCGTATATTAGACCCTTAGATTGTAAGTGCGTGCAGTAGATTTCATATATTTATATATATGTGTGTCCTCAATATTTTTCTTGCTGGTTGAAGGATCCCTTAGCTTTTGTTGTGCAGTTTTGGGTATCGTTGAGCTAGCAACCATTGAGGGTTGTTGAACTAGGCTTATGAGCAGGTATATGGTTTATTTAAATCTTTATGATTCTAGTTTGTGGTCACTTGTTGCTTAAGTTATTGTACTAACTACAGTTATCTTTTTAGCCAGCAGAGGCTAGTGAAGCACAATAGAGAGCTTTGGAGCTTGCCACCGGTAGTTGCTCTCATGTGGAAGCTTAGTTATGGATCTCAGTAATGTTATTCAGTATATAGTTTTCATATACTAGTTTGCCTCCAATGTTCATGTATAAGTAGTCAACTTTAAAGTCACTCTTGGGTGTGAGCATAGTTTACATAGTTTACATTCGCTTGGATGTTGACACATGATTGATTATATGTAGTTAATTCCATAGCTACTTTTTTTTGTATGCTTTAGCTGCTTTAAAACTTGGATTTTATTGAAATGCCATGACAATGTTTTAAGTATCATTTCTTTATTTTATTGATCACGTCAAAGTAGAAACTTATGCATGATTGCATAGTATGATTAAATAACTAAAAGCATAAAAATTTTAACTAGTGTGCACGTAATTAATTAGCCAATTGCGACTAATGTGGGACAAGTTCTCATAGGCTTCTTTGACTAGCCCACGAGGGGCTGTGGCTGTGTTAGTCACAGTAATGACTAACCTTTTTAGGCAAAAACCATGAAAAAACCACTAATGTTTCAACTCGGCCCAAATCAGCCACTTATGTTTTTTTCAGCTCAAATAAACCATTGACGTCATCTAAGTGTGCCACATAAGCCATACACCGTTAAGTTATGATGATGTGGCTGTAGTTGAGTGTGACGTGTTAAATGACAGATGAGTTGGCATTTTTTTCGTCATTACATGGATTTGAAAAGGAGTATGTTTGGCATAAGGAGCGAAAATTGGTCCATGGGTGCCAACTCTTTTCAAGCTAAATCTTTCCAAGTCCATATCTTCCAAATCTATATGATGTTCCAGTACTTCTGAGAAAGAGAAAAGATAGAATATATTCGGTCTTGATTCCCTCAATCTTGTAGAGTTGATGGCAGCAAAGAATGTCGATTAAAGGCCTTGTTAATTGAGTTTGATAGGTAAGTTGTTGACCATAACATATTGATGGCTTAATTAAATATTTGGTGCTTGGGGTTTCTGATTATGGATTTGTCTATTGGAAGAGATAAGAAAATGGCTTTAGCTCTAGTAGAATTTTATAGTTTTTTATTATGGTTTTGTGTATCAGAAAAGATAAAAAAAAATAGCAATGGGCAAAGTAGAATTTCATAAAGTGATTGTGGGGGTGTGTGTGTGTTTGTCAGATAGAAAAGGCACATATAGGTCCAGCCATATGTTTGATTATGGGTACATGTATGTTTGCAATGTCACTAGAATGTCAAATTTATTATACACTTGTTTTTGTATTTCAGAATAAAGAACCATGAATTATTACATGGACACAAAGAGGGGCAGTTAGTGTAGAAGTACACAGTGCATCATAATGGTAGGTTTGAGAAATTTTCTTTTGGCTATGTTGGTGGAAAGGTAGATGTATTGGTCACAGCAAATTATTGGGATGGATACCATGGCTTTCTAAAATTTATAAATGATAAAAAGTACAAAAAAACAAGCAAGATATTCTTTAAATTTTTTTGCAAGGAATTGTCAACTCCAGATGACATTAGACTTGTGTGGGATTATGGGTCCTCATTAGATATTTTGGAGTTAGTGTTGGAGAAGGGTACGGTTGAGCTTTATTTGGAACATGAGGATGAATTAGAATCATTAAATGGAGTTGGTGGGGCTGGTGCAACAATAAATACATGTGGCCAGCAACTAGACAATGAAGGTGCTGATGTTTTGTTGCCCGAGTTGAAAAGGAATGCCAAACAAAATGGATATTTTGAGGGATATAGAGATAGTGATGAGGCAGAATAGTTCAATGATGAAGCTTATATATCAGATTTTGATGAGGAGGAAGGAGAGCAGGCAAAATCTGAAATTGTTAGATTTGAAAAAAAAATGGAGAAAAAAAGTTGTAGAGGATAATGCAAGTGATAATGATGATTTAGTTGATGAAAGTGAAGATGAAGAAGATGTTTGTAATGTTCTTGATGGGCTAGTAGTCAACAACAGAGGTGTAGGAGATCAAGAAGAGGCCAATAGTGGGGAAGGCCATCAAGATAATAGCGATAGAGAGCGTACTGAGTATACAAATTCAGATGATGCAGGTAGTGTCGCTTCTAATAATTCAGGAGATTGTGATGGTAAGCCCAATCTGAGGTTCAAAACAAGTAAGTTTCCTTACTATAATGAAAACACTAGAGTTCTTGTGTTTTGCTTTGGCATGCGTTTTACTGACTCCCAACAGTTTAAAAATACATTTGCAAAGTATGTTGTAGAGACACATAGGAATGTTTTCTTTAAAGTGAATAAGCCAAAAAGAGTGCAAGTAAAGTGCAATAGCACCTGCCCCTTTAAAGTTTGGGTCTCAGAAAATAGAAGGACTGGTTGTTTCCAGATCAAGTGTTGGAAGAGAACACATAATTGCAGACACCAAAGCAATTTAAGGCTAGTTAGTAACAAATTTATCACTGAAAGATTTGTTAATATGATTAGAGATGAGCCATATTTATCAAGTAAGCAGTTGAGGGGGCTTGTTAAGGGACAGTTGAAAATCAATGTCTTGAAGAACATGATGAATAAATCAAGATAAATTGTTAAGAATGAAATGGCAGGTAATTATAAGGATGAGTTCTTACTTTTTCAGAGCCGCAAGAACGTAATCGTAGTAGTACTTTCATTCTTGAGCTACAGCCTTCTATCGATATGACAGTTGCTATCTTTCAAAGACTTTATATTTGTTGTAATGCTTGCAAAATTGGTTTCTTGGAAGGATGTAGGCCAATATTTGGTGTAGATGACTACTTTCTAATGGGATTAGTTAAGGGAGAAATGTTAACCGGTGTTGGGAGGGACGGTAATGATTAGATGTTCACAATAGCATAGGCTATTATTGAGACGGGAAACAAAGATTCTTGGACTTGGTTCCTAAAATTGTTGATGTCAGACCTTGGAATTGAAAATTCAAGTTGATGGACTATTATTTCGGACCAACAGAAGGTATTTGTTTGTTATAGGTTAGTATAATTTGTTATATTTGTTATATAAAGTTAACATATTTGTGTTGTAGGGATTGCTGCCTACAATTGAAGAGTTGCTTCAAAATGCTGAACATAAACGATGTGCATGACACATATGTACAAACTGGGGGAAAAAAACATTCAAGAGATGTTCTCAAGAATCTATTCTGGAAAGCAGCAAATAGTACTACAGAAAAAGACTTTTATGACATAGTTGAAGTCATTGACAAATGGGAGAATGCAAAGGCAGACTTACTTAAAGTTAATCCGCAATATTGGTGCAAGGCTTTTTTCAGACCATTTTCTCAACGTGATGCAAACCATAATAACTTGTGTGAGGCCTTTAATGGACTCAAGGCAGTGCTAGCAGCTTGGCACAAGCCGATATACTCCATGCTTGAGGAGATTAGACTATATGTGATGGAAAGGTTTGTTGAAAAGAAAAGGTTCTTGAGTCAATGGAGTGGTGAGTATGGGAAGATAATCTTTGATAAATTAGCCGAAATAGGTAAAAGCAGTAGCAAGTGGGAGGTAGGATTTACTGGTGATGATGCTTATCAAGTTAACTGTGGTCCAGATCAGCATGCGGTGAACATAAAGAGGAAGACTTGTTCCTGCAACAATTGGAATCTTAGTGGCATTCCATGTTGTCATGGCATTGCTGTTATTGATGACATTGGTGGCAACATAGAAGACTACCTTAGTCCATGGTACAAAAAGATCAATATGGAAATTGCATATGTAGGTTCGATTCCCTCAATCAGTGGACCAAACAATTGGGTTGTTTCAGATATGATCCCTATTGTCCCACTAGAAATTAGGTCAATGCCAGGTAGACCAAAAAAGAAAAGGAGAAAAGAACATAATGACTCAAGGAGCAACACCAAGTTATCAAAAAAAGGACAATTTAATCAATGCTCCAATTGCAAGAATCCTGGACATAATAAGGCAACTTGTCCAGAAAAACAGGTCTGACCATTCATTCATAATATGTTTCTTTAAGGTGATCTATTTATTTGTTTGTCTTATATTCAAATAGGTTGGAAAAGGTGCTGGAAACTCAGTTGCTGCAACACGCAGACCACCAGAAAGGCCAAGAAAAACTGCCATAAAGAAGAACAATCCTATTTCAAAAAAAACCTTCTGTTGTCCCACTTGCTATAATGTTCATTTCCTTTCATTTAATTTGTATTTAACTTAGATGTTTTGTTTGAAATATTCTGTAATATTTAATTTAGATATTCTACCCTATTTTTTGTATTATGTAGGCAAGAAGACCCGGGAGCATAATCTTGGAGTCCTTAGTTTCTAGTCAAGCTAAAAGTGAAATTGCAAGTGCAAGAATAATTATGTCTTGTTGGTCATTGATGAACACGATTGTTTTTCAGGTAACACTATTTTGACACTTTCCATCTGTTGTGCAGCTCAAACAACTAATGTTGGTGTTGAGACAATTTCCTTATCCTGCCCAGTTCAACTAGGTGGTAGTTTAGCATTAATATGGGTACAATCAGGAAACTGCAAATAGTGAGACAATTATACTCCTTGCCACCAAGTTCCTCACCTGCACTATCACAACTCCCTCTTGATGCTTCTACTCAACAGTAATGGAGTGACAACATTTAAAGTTGAATGGCCTTTATATGATAGATTTTGTTTTGTAAGAATGGATGTTTTTAGGCTGAAGCAATGACATTACTTTTGTAAGTCAACAATGACAGTGACTAAGTGCAACATATTTGCACTTGTTAATGAAGTTGTTTTTTCAACAAAGCTGTATTGTTGCTACTGCTAGAGTTGTTTCTTGATGTTTCTGTTGATATTATGGCTGCTGAAGTTATTTCCTAATGTTCTCTGTTGTTTCTGATGTTAATGGACTTTTTGTTGTTTTTCTGAAGTTAATGACCTTTTTACTATTTCCCATTCTTTCTGATGATTTGTTGTGATAATTATTTCTGCTATTGTTGCTGTTGTTCATATTCATGGCCTGTATGTTGTTTTCCAACCAATGCAGCCAGTAACATGACAAACATGTTTTATAGAACTGAACAACCCCAAACTTGTTCTAGCTATCATTTTTTTGGTGCAATTCTGGTGTGACACTTAACTGGCAAAACATCTCACTACACTCAAACAGCAAAACATGTAATTCCAGCATACAAAATTCTTGCATATAAATACCACCACAAACCAGTTTCTACACTCATTGTTTTCATCTCTAAAACATCCAAATTCCTTCAATTGTAGAATACTAATGCATTAAGGCGAAATACCACAATACTCATACCAGAAGTGGACAATAAATCACTTCATTCAAAATAATTTCAATCCACAATCTTCCATCTATCTCTGTGAACAACAATACCACAACAACAATATATTTCACCAACATCAACATAAGCCCAACTACAACAGCAAACGCAAAACCATTAAACACTAAACTCATAATTAGCCATTCACTAGTTCTGAGTATCACACACTCAAGCTTCTCTAGTTTCACACATAAATTGTTAATTGAAACCAACAACCCATTTTCTTCCATGCCAGTAGGTTTCTTCAAGCCATCTTCAACTGCCTTATTCTTTCCTAGACTCTATCCACCCAAGAGCTTTTCCCCCCTGTTTCTATCGTGTTCTTTGGGAGACACTAATCCTAGAAGCCACATTTCTTCTCAACACATACATAATATAATCTATTTGGATTTTTCTCTGATTCAGAAATTCTCATAGTAGCTCTCCGCCCATAAATGCACATCTTATTCTCATACAACTGCCCTTCAATTCCAGTGTAATTGACGCTACTAGATGACATTCTACATAGTAATTGTCAACAAAAACATCAAATTGGTTAGAATAATTCTTTTGAACAAAACTAATACATCAAATTTTACAAAACAAACACAATCTGAATCAACCTGCTTGATTTCACATGCTGAGTGGATGACACAGACACGAAAAACTAATTAACAACCATAACTAATCAACACACCCTTCGATAATGAACCACACTGAAAATCCCCATATTTAATCCAAACCCTAACTTAAAACCATCCTCAAAGCAACTTCAAATTTTACCCGATAGTTATTTCCAAAAACAAATTTCGATCATTAACCCACCCTTCCTTATTGCATACCAACTGCTCTTCGTCATTACAGATAGTTGTTATTGATCTTCTCTGCTCTCTGCTATCCGCTCTCTGTTAGCAGCTTAATGCACCATCTCTGTTTACGTTTCTCTTATTCACCAGCTATGATAAAAAGAAACAGAATATCCTTCTTTTATATGGAATATTCTAACGGGTGCAACATAGAATGACCGTATTGCCCACTTCTAAAACATAAGTGGTTTATTCCAGCCCAAAAAAATATAAATGGCTGATTTTGGCTGAATTGAAACATTAGTGGTTTTTTCATGGTTTCTTTCACCTTTTTATAGCCAATTTTATGTTTTTATTGCTCCTTAGAAATTTATATCATTGTTGGTTTATAAGATGCAGCTTGACACACCTTTAGTTGGAATGAAACATATTTTGCAAAAAAAAAAAAGTATAATTTATTCTTTTGTTTTTATAGTTTGAATATTGTTCATAAGTTTTGTTCTCCATTTTCTCTTATTTTTTTTTTTTATTTGAGTATGTTTCGTCCAAACTTTAAAATTTTAGATAATAATCTAGAGCTCAAAGCAACACCGACATGTATATATACTTACTAAGGTCTCATTTGGCATTAAAGACAGGAATTATCGTTAGAGTTTTGAAAAAATTATCAAATATTTTTTATTTGTAAATATTGTATTTTGACTCTTTATGACATCAGTAAAGCTAAAATATAGTTTGAAATTGCACGCTACAAAACAAAAACTAAAAAAAATAGAAGACGATTTGCGCGCGCCCAAAACAAGCATTTGTATTTATTCTTTTTTTTTTTTTGTCCCTTCAAAAGATGCGCTGAACTTGGCGGAGCGGTTTGACGTCTTCTTCTTATTTCTTTTATTTTCATTTTTTAATTTATTTAAATAAGAATGCTTTTTAGATGAGGTGGTTTGAGGTGTGCGATAGGGATGGCAAAATCGGACCTGACCCGATGACCTGGCCCAACCCACCTGAACCCAAGCCCGACCTGACCTGATTTAACTAAAAATGTCAACGACCTAAACCCGACTGTGCCCAACCCGACCTGAACCCGAACCTGATTAAAGGTAAACCCGAGAAAACCCGAACCCAAATGACCCAAACCCGAAATATCCGAACCCGAAATGACCCCGAGCCTGAATTGACCAGAACCCGAAATGACCCAAACCCAAGATTGACCTGACCTGAACCCGAGATGACCCGATAACTAAACCCGACAAGACCCGATTTTAACCCTCACCCTAAACCTTAATTTTCTTTTTTCATTATTTTTCATATTAAGTCAGTCCTAAATATGGAGGTTTTCATGTTTAGTAACTTCCATTTTTTGAGACTTTCATATTCAGTATGTCTTATATTTAGGAATGGTGACTTCCATTATTAGTAACTTCCATTTTTTGGTACTTCAATATTTAGTAAGTCTCATTTTTTGAGATGAGACTTTCATATTTAATAGTTTCATTTCATTTTTTAAGATATTCATGTTTAATAATTTTCATATTTTGAGAAAGGATTTTCATATTTAGTAACTTCTATTTTTTTAGGACTTTTATATATTGCAAGTATCTTATTTGGGGAAAAAACATCCATATTTAGTGAATTCCATATTTGGATTTTTCCAACATAAGTAATTTTTATATTTAGTAAGTTTAATAATCTTAATAGGCAATTATTAAAATTACAATATTCATCCCTAAACTTTTAAGTATAGTGCAATAATGTACCTAAATTTTAAAAAATTTTATTTTAGTCACCCATAATAATTACAACATGGATCCTAAAATTTTTAAAATCTTTACACTTTCACCCAAAATTTTTCAAATTTTACAATTTAGTCACTGATAATTAACTTGATTTGCATTTCGTTGTAATTTCAAAGAAAATTCATTAAAACATAAATATAACAAAATTGTCATTGTGTATGTTTAGGTGATAGCTGGGTGAAGATCTGAATAATCTGTACAATGATAGTTAAAGCTTATAGATTTAGAAAAACAATCAAATATTACTAACAATATTAAATTACTTAAATATGTACTAAACTACAATGAAGAAGATTTTTATGAATATTTTAATTAAATATACTTAAAAATGAAATTTTAATTTAAATTAAATCACACAAAAAATTGAATTATTTGATTTAAATTTTTAAAAAATTGAATCGATTCAATCGTTTTGACTTCACATCAGTAACTCACGTGAACACAAAGATTGACCCGAATTTGACCCGAAAGCTGGCCTGAAGTTACCCGAGACTAAAATTGACCCGACCTGAAGTGAACCCGAACCCAAATAAACCCGGCCCAACCCGAACCTGAAATCAACCTGAACCCAAATGACCTGACCTGAACTCAACCTGGACCTGAATTCATTCTAACCCGACTAGACCCGAACCTGAACGACCTGACCCAAACCTGACCCGACCCACCCAATTGCCATCCCTAGTGTGCAATTCTTGCGAGAGCACCTGCGTTAAAATCCTTGATCCTTCTTTTCTCTATTTCTTTTTTCCTTCATTTTCCCTTTTGTACTTCTTTTTTTTTAATGCTTTTTTGTTTATCTTTTTCAAGCTTTTATTCTTTACTCCGTAGTTCATATTTTTATGGTTTTTTTCTTCTTCTCCTTCTTTTTTTTTCTTCTTTACTTCATTCTTTTCATTGTTCTCAGTTTCTTTTTTTTTATTATTTTATTTTATTTTATTTTTTTCATTTTTTGTTTTATTTTATTTTCCCAGTTTTTCTATTTTAGTTATGAGCAAAGATAATGTAGTTAAAAAAAATAAACATCAAACAATAAAAAGGAACAAATGGGAACTAAAAAAGAAAAAATAACAATGAATAGGATAACATATAATGGCAATTCCTCTATGTGTGCTACATCCTGTTAAGGGTTTAGGAGAGGCTACTGGTGAAGAGTTGATGCTATTGAGTCCTTCTGCTTGGGTCGATAGATTCTTGAAAAGGGTGTGTAAAATAGTTGGGTTCATTTTTGAAGAATTTAGGGACCTTGGTATTAAATTTTTTAAGAAAGTGGACAAAGAGAATTGATGAAAAGATCATAAAAAATAAAAACCAAATGGTGCAAAGAAAATGAGAGGCTATTCATCCAGCCCATGCAGCATTATTAACAAGCGGTATATTCGTGATAATATTCTCATGGCAGGTGATTTCCTAAAACTCTACGAGTGGAAGCATATCTTCTTTCACTGTATTATTATGGTCAGTATTATGAAGGTGTATGATTAAGTTGCATGGACCTTTCTGTAGGAATTGTTGGAAACTTTTGGATTCCTAAAGCATTTTATCAAATTAATCATGGAATGTGTATCAACACCAACGTACTTAATCATAATTAATGGGTCCAACCATGAGTTTTTTCAGGGCAAGAATGCCCTGCGACAATTTGATCCTATGACTCCTTATTTGTTTATCTTCTATGTAGAATTTTAACAAAGGGCTTGATGAATCTAAAGTAGGTGCTTGGATTTCATTATCACCCAAAATGCCATAGACAAAGGATTACTAATCTTTGTTTTGCACATGATCTTATCCTCTTTTACTAGGCATATATGCTTTCTATTGGCCATTTGAATCAAATTTTGTTAGAGTTTGGCAAGGTTTCTGGTCTTATGCTAAGCATGGGAAAAACTGAAATTATATTTATGGGTGCCCCAACTCCGTTGAAGGTGTCAAGTCTAGAGTTAATAGATTTTAAAGAAAGAGCCTTGTCGATGAAATACATCTGTGTGCTTATATCATTCTCTTCTTTACAAGCTCAAGATTATGAACCGCTAGTTGTTAAAATTCAAAAGAAAGGTAGAGGGGTAGACAAAAAAAGCTTTTGTCTTATGCAGAGAGGTTATAATTGATAAGGTTAGTTTTTCTTTCCATTTAAGTATATTGGAGTTCGATGTTTTTAATCCCTTAAAATGTGGTGGAATCTATTATTTCAATTTGTAAAAATTTCTTTGGATGTGAAGCCTTGAGGGTGGGACAAAATCTATACCATGAAGGAAGAGGAGGGCAGAAAGAGGCTTGAACATTAGAAACATTACTGTGTCCAATTAAGCCTTATATGCTAAACTCTTATGGGACATTCACTCTAAGAAGGACAGGTTGTGGGTACGTTGAATTCATGAATATTATGTTAAGAACCAGAACATTTGGGTCATCAAGCCATCATCGAATGCATGTTGGATCTGCTGTAATATTCTTAAATGTCTTGACAAGTTGTTGAAACAATGTACTGCCAAAGAGAGGATATTGGTGGTGATTGAAAACAGTAAGATGACATATGACGCCATGAGGCCAAAGAGCGCTCAAGTTACATAAGAACCTATAATATGGGACAACGTTTCCTTGCCAAAACATTGTTTTATATTGTGGCTACTTGCGACAAGATGACTGAGGACTAAAGACAAAATCCATCAATGGGACATCCAATTACCTAATCAATGTTACCTGTGCCAAAATGAGGAGGAGACACAAAACCACCTAGTTTTTAAAAGTCGATTCTCTTACCAGGTTTGGTCCCTTGTGTTGAACTAACTACACATTAGACGAGTTCCATTGAGATGGAGAGATGAGCTAAAGCGGTTTCTTAGCAGGATGAAAAACAAAACAATTATGAGTAAAGTTTGTCAAGCAGGTTTTTTAGCTATAGTCTACCATATATGGGCCAAGAGGAATAATCGCTGCTTTAGAGAGACCAGCAACATTGTTGAACAGTTGTTTTGTCGGATATAGTTAAGGTGCGTGTTTGCTTGAGTCATCTCAAATATTAGAAGTTTGCGTGGTGCAATTCTGTTGTGTAGCCAAAGTTTATTTTTATCTTGTACTTTATTTTACTACCTTAAAATGTGAAGGTTCTTGTTGTAATATTATTATTCAATGATATTTACCATCCCCCCAAAGAAAGAGGTTATTAACTAAGAGCTAAAAAGGTTAAAGAGTAGCATAAATTATGACATTAGAAAATGGGTACATGGCAAGGAGAATATTGATTGTAAATAGGGCTGAAAATGGGCCGAGCCGAGCCCGAGCCCACTAGGCTCGAGCTCGGCCTCTTTCATGTTCTGCACTACTCGAGCTCAAGCTCGAATTACTCAAGCCCAAAATTTCTAGGCTTGAGCTCGGCTCGAGTTGGGCCCGAAAGCTCGTTGGACTCAAATAACTTTTATAATTCTTCAGTACCATAACTGTAATTTAGATGAAAGATAGGGACTAAATATGCAATTTTTTACTTAGATAACTAGAGAAGGAAAAATTATAGAATCAATCCTAAACTTTTTAATCCTTTGTCGATCTACCCTAAGTTTGAAAACATCATAAATGAGCCATCATCTTCATCTGCTATCAAACGCCTACCTCTGATCGTCTTCAATCAAATCGAGAAAGGGCCCATCACACATACTTGCATTTGAATCATCATCATCTTCGAATTTGAAATCAACAAATCAAATAAAGCAACAGAAATAATTACGAACAACAAATTAAATCAAAATCGACTTCCAAGAAATAACATTGACCGAAACCTCGGCTAACTGGATCACTTTCCTCAGCTCCGACTTGATATCTTCCCCTCTCCCCATCCCCTCGTCCAGGTAGGCCTTGAAACCCTCGGTATCCAACCTTCGCCTTAGGGGCTCGATGAACCGTTCTCGGGTATCATCGACTCGCAAACTAAGGAAGACTTTGTGATCTTCTGCCTTTGCTGCCTCGTGTGCCGCCGTTTTCTCCTTGGCCCTCCGCCAATATCGCTGCTGATTAAATAGTGTGCCGTCGAAGCTGCGGAAACGGGAGCTGAAGCTTTCATGACTAAAAGCTGAAGATCTGAAATCGTTTAAGCCGCTTGAGGAAATTTGATTGGTGAAAGAAAGACCAAAGCTACGTTAGGCGTGAGAGGGAGTAGGAGACAAACTGACAAAGGCGTTAGGAGTGAGAACGAAGGGATGACTAAGGCCCGAATAGAAAAGGCCCAAGAGACAAAAACACAAAAAAATGGGGCCTGTTAGGCCCGCAAATTTAAAGGGCCGAGTAGCATCAGGCTCGAGCTCGGCCCTAAATGAACTCGAGCCCCATTTTCGGCTCGAGCTCGAAAAAGTCCGACTCGAAATACCTTTACTCGAGCTCGAGCTCGAGCTACCCGAACTAGGCCAGGCCCATTTTCAGCCCTAATTGTAAAGCAAGGATGTTCCATATGTGGCATTTGTCTTAAGTGTGTTTTGGGGAGAGTTAAGGGTTTTAGCTAAATTTTGTCCCTTTTTGGAGTTGGGTTCTGGGGCTTCATCTATTTTTAAGTATTTAGATTTTGGGTTTTTGCTCCATCATCTTTTCCTCTAAGATAATGTTTGTTCCTATTTATTTTTAATAAAATTTTTGCTTTGTCATAAAAAAGAGAATAACATATAAGAACTGAAAAATAACAAAAAAAAAACTATTTGCTTACATAATAATGGAAACATAAAATAGACTAGACATTAAATAGAATATATAGTAATTAAACAAAGAGCAATACATAAAAGAACATATAAAAAATGAAAAATAATAAAAAATAGAAGAACATATAAAAATTGGCAAACAAATAAATTTATAAAAGAATGAAGAATAATGCAAAAAGAAGCATATCGAAACTGAAAAAGAATAGAAAGAAAAGAATATAAAGAATGAGAAAAAATACGATAATGAAATTGGAAATAATAGAAAAAAAAAAGTTAACTAAAAGAGAGATAGAAGCTATAAAGAACGTAAATAGTACTTTCTATTTCACAAAATTATCCTTTTTACTATTTATTGTAATTAATATATGATTTTATTTATTTCAATATTTATAATAAAAATATGAAATTTTTACATAAAAATAAAACTTTAAAGACTATAGTTTCTAACTATTATTTTTTAAATTTTTTTAATATATATTAATATGAATATATTCGAGTCATACTTTAGTTAAAAAGGAGTAAAAGAGCAAACTAATATGAAATGTAGAGAGTACAAAAGTGAAAAAGAAAACTTGAAAAAATGAAAAGAATAAATAAAGAAAGTAAAATTGGGAGAAGAAAATAAAACAAAAAAATAAAAATAAAAAATAATATGCAGAACAAAGAAGGAAAGCATAAAGCCGGGCCAAAAAATGGAACCATACGTGGAGAAGCAAAAAGGAGAAAATATGAGAGAAACAGGCACAAGCTCTAGTAGCAAATCGAACCCGCATCATCTAGTTCGACTTGACTCCTTCGACTAGTAAAATATGTTTAGAAGTTCTAGATCTTAATTTATCATTCATATATAATTATTTTTTATTTATATAGTAAAATGTTATAAATAAAAAAATTATAAAATAATTATTAAAAAATAAATAAAATAAATAATTTGGGACAGATGAAGTATAATATATTTGGCTAGAATGGCATGACTACATGCTTTTTTGAGAAACAAGATCAAAACGACAATTCTTATATTTTCATAAGCGCCACACTGTTATTAGCAATGTTCATATATGACTTACTCAACAAAAATATTGAAATTGCTATAAATAAAAAAGGGAAAAAGAGCAGCAGAAAGCATTAGAACTGATTTTCCGGACTTAATCCTTGCCCATGGTCGACACAAGACCATGCACTAAAACTATTTATCGCTCCCAACTCTTGCCCCTAAACACACACGAACGAACACTCACACCACGCACACATACCCGCGTGTACAACATACACAGGTAAATTGCACCAAAAGTCCAAAAACTCTAATTCTCAACACAAATAGGTTCTCAATCTCCATTTTTATTGCACATTGGTCCCAAAACTTTATTATTCATTACATATTGATCCCTAGTCTTAAAAAAAATGAATTGACATAGAAAGTTAGAAACTTGATTTATAGAGAGTAAAAACTGATAATTTAAATAGTTCACTATCAAAAAATTATTGTAGCTATTATATCAATAAGAAGACATTTATTATATACCATCAACTTATTAAATTCTAATTTAAACTGTTTGATAATTGTCTCCATATAAATTAAATATGTGTCATAATTTTTTAACAATGGTTCATCAACAATGGTTCATCAATGTTTTCTCTCCCTAAATTGGGTTGCTGTGCAAATTTAGCCTTTGACTAAGGTTAGAGATTAATATGCAAGTAATTATTAAGGTTTGGGACCAATATGAAATAACATGGAGACTGATGACTAATTTGCAATGAAAATTAAAGATTTGGGACTTTTGATGCAATTTACACCATATACACACATAAATTGCACCAAAAGTCACAAACCTTTAATTCTCATTACAAATTGATCCTCAGTCTCCATTTTATAGCATATTGATCCTAAATCTTTATAATTCACTACATATTAGTCTCTAGCCTTAAAAAGAAATTGAATTGACACAAAAATTTGATTTACAAAGAGAAAAAACTGATAATTTAAATTATTTATTAACTATTAAAAATTATAATTTAGATTAAATTTATGAGAACATAGCTATAGAATAGTTTGAATTCTAACTAATCTCACATATTCATTTGATATTAATTTTTTAAGTTATATTTTCAACTGTTTAATAACTATCTTCGTGTAAATTAAATTTGTGTTATATTTTTTTCACAGTTAATATAGTTAATTGACCATTTAAACTATTAAGTTCTTCTTCGGTATTTGAAATGACAATTGTTTCACTACTAAATGCGAAGTGCCAGTGAAAGATACAATCTCTTATTGTTAGTTTATGTGGTATGTCCGTTGTCATAGTTAATCGTCAGGTAATTGGAGAGGCACACATGTTACCAAATGCTCCCGTCAAACTCTTTGTTAAATGTTAATTAATGCTTTGTTTTATTGTGCATACCCAAATATATATAATTTGCACTTAGCTGACCCACGTCACTACTTAGGCAGAGCTCTCTGATCTCTATATAAGCCAGCTAGCCCTGACCCTCTAGTTAACCCTTTGCTTATTTTGTTGTTTGTTTGTTCCCATTCGTAGAAAAAAGAAAAAAAAACACAAAACAAACAAGAAAGAAAGATGGTCAAGTCCCCAGAAGAAGAACATCCGATCAAGGCCTTCGGCTGGGCTGCAAGAGACTCATCTGGCCATTTATCCCCCTTTAATTTCTCCAGAAGGTAAATCAATTTTTCCTTTTGTTAATTTTTTAGTCTCATGATCAGCAACCTTGATGTTTTTTTTTTAATATTCTTGTTTTTTTTTTCTTAATAATTTTTCTCTAATCATATGATTTTAACGATTAATACTGATGATATTGTAATTGAAGGGCACAGAGCAACTGGAGAAGATGATGTAAGATTCAAGGTTTTGTTTTGCGGGATTTGCCATTCCGACCTTCATTTCTTAAAGAATGAGTGGTCATGCTCTTCTTACCCAATAGTTCCAGGGTATGTTGCAAATTACTACTTCACTTTTATTCTTTATTTTTATTTTCGGATCTGAATATATCCTTCAATTTTGACTTTTCAGATTTACATGTTCTTAAATTATATATATATATATATATATATATTCATTCTGTTTCTGTTTTACCTATACACTTTGGGACTTCATAAAGTCAGTTTAATAAAAATAATATATGAATGTTTTCATTTAGAAATTTTTAAAAGTCTTTTTGAATTTCTTAAAGTGAATAAATAAAGTTTTAATCACTAGCATTTTAATGAGAATAAAATTAAAAAAAAACAATAAAATTTATCACACTTTAACCCGGCATAAAAGAAAACCTTCACAACGTTCTAATTTTCCTCCAGATTGCGAATCTCGATGGAAGCCCATCCTCAAATCCACTTTTTTTTTTAATTCCTAATGCCACTACTTTAATTGCACTAGTTAATAACCAGAGCCAGCCACATGCCAGAGGAGCCAGGACCAGCAAGACGGGAGCACGAGGATGGAGCACCATTTCCAAAGCTTTTTAAGCTTTATTTTTCTCTTATTTTTAAATTCGTTTATCTTTATTTTTACTTTATTTTTCTATCAATAATACTCTATTTATTTAATAATTACTTAAATAAATTTTGTAAATTAACTAATTTTAATAAATTTTTTATTACTCACCCGAAGAAAATTTTTGATAGAAACACTTATTTCAGAAAAAGCTATAAAAATAATCTTCACTTTTCTTGAAAAATATAGAGTTTCAATTAGAGAAATACGTTTTGAGAGACCTCTCCTCATGGGTCCCATGCAGCTCATTTTGGATTTGTCCATCTGAATGTGGTTACTAAAACTGATGATCTTGCGTTGGAAAATTTTGATAATTTAAGAAAATAATCAAAATATATAAAAATAAGCAAAATTTAATCACTTAAATATTTAGCCCTAAACTATGTTCTCTATTTCAAAATGGTTCCTAAACGAAGAAACATTTGCGAAGTAGTAATTGAATTATCCATCGTTGTAGCCCTTTTGTCTCCTTCCATCCATTGGACGTTAAACTAACAAATATGAACATTACATATTTGAGGGGTAAAATTCGCCAAGTGGTCATTAACTTATTTTTGTATCCTAATTGAAAACCTAAACTTCATTTTATCCTAACGAGATACCTTTCTTCCTAATACGTGTCCTATTCAACTAATTTCTGTTAATTCGCTCATTAAATTTTATGGAAAATACTAATGTGGCATAAAAACCATTAAACAAATAATAATTCTAGTCCTCTAAGTTTTCCTGTCAACATTTATAAACCTTAAACTTCTAAAGTTATTATTTATGCTCATACTGTAACTAAAACCCTAAACCCTATGCTCATACTGTATCTAAAGCCGCCCTCTTCTTGTTTGCCCCTTCCTTGCCACCGTTTACCTCGGCCGTTCCACCATTGCCACCTCACTCTCCGCCACCAGAAACAAAAAAACCCCAAAATCTCAGTAATCCCGCTCGCTGAAGCCTCACCGTTACTGCCATATGCCACCACCCACTGGCGACTCTAATCAAAGGAGAGAAGGAAGATCGCACCATGCTTGATGCCTCGTCCTCATCCCCATCCACGCCAGTCATCGTTCCCATCACTGAATCGGCAAACCCAAGCCGCCACCATCGTCATCCATCAAAGCCCCAAGTGTCGCCACTGTCCCCCTGCGTTTTCCACCATTGTTTGTACCGAACAGAGGAAGGGAAGCCCGCAATTCGCCGTGTTTGGAAGCTTCCCGTCGGCAATTCCTTACCCGCCGCACCCCGCTTGCCTCTCCTGGAAGCCGTTTGCATCGCCGCCGTCGAAACCCAAACCCCGCATTTCCGTGGGGTTGGAATCGGTAGGGAAAATTGGCAGATCTATCATCTGTGGGGTTGGTGTCGGAAAGGAAAATGACGTGGGAAAGGAGAGAGATCATAAACAATAAATTTAAAATTTTAGGGTTTAAAATTGTTGATAGAAAAAGTTTAAGGACTAGAAGTATTATTTTAGAATTTATTTTAATGATTTCTTTTATCATGTTAGTATTTTCCATCAGATATAACCCTAAAATTAATGAAAGTATCTAGATAAGACGTACAATAAAAGGTAAGATATTTTGTTAGAACAACATAAAAATTAGGTACTCATTTAGGACAAAAAAAAAATGTTCGGTGACCCTTAGTGAATTTTACCCTATATTTGAGATTTATCATATAGTTTTTTGTTCAAATGATATTCAATGAAAATATGTACATAATAAATTGTCATTCTCAAATTAAGCACCGGTAAACTAATCAATACAATTGCAAATGAATATTAAAAATTTAGTAAATAAATCACTTTCATTAAAAAATTATGTTAATTAACCTGAATTTATTCTTTTCTGTTTTTTGCTCGCTCCACAACAGAATCATACTATATTTTAACCGTTTAGATTTTCTTCCTCCAACCTAACGGAAGGGAAGGAAACAAAAGAATCATTCATCCAACTGTTTTATTATTTCACAATAATTTAATTTCATAATAATAGCTATCTTTATCCATGTTATACATGTCATTCAATTACACATGTGTAAATATATATATTTCAAGAATTGATTAGGTGAATCTAGTGATCATTTTTTAGTCTGATAATACAATTGCAGGCATGAAATTGTAGGAGAAGTAACAGAAGTAGGGACCAAGGTTAAAAAAGTGAAAAATGGAGATAAAGTAGGGGTTGGAGGCTTGGTTGGAGCATGTGAATCCTGTGACAACTGTAACAACAACCTTGAAAATCACTGCCCCAAAATGATCATGACTTACAACGCCCTTTACCACGACGGGACATTAACTTATGGTGGCTATTCTGATACAATGGTGGCTAACGAGCGCTACATCATCAAGATCCCAAATGGTATGCCACTGGATAAGGCTGCTCCACTCTTATGTGCTGGTATTTCTGTGTATAGCCCTCTCAAGTACTTCACCTTGGGTGGGCCAGGGAAACATGTAGGTATTGTTGGGCTTGGCGGTCTCGGTCATGTGGCCGTCAAGTTTACTAAGGCTTTGGGTTCTAAGGTCACTATTATAAGTACTTCTCCCGGTAAGAAGACAGATGCTTTGGAGCGTTATGGGGCTGACTACTTTTTAGTTAGTCGAAATCAAGAACAATTGCAGGTATGTAATAAGAGCTAATATGGAAGAGTACACTTTATAATTTGTTACTTATTATTGTTTATGAAGAGTGGAGATATATAATGTCTACTGACCTAGAACACTAGAAACTATAATGTGATAACTTTTTCCAACCTCTATGTTGATCATTAAAATTATTGTATTTTGGAATTTGAGTAGGCAGCAATGGGTACAATGGATGGAATTATAGACACAGTGCCTGTTGTCCACCCAATTTCGCCCTTAATTGGTCTCTTGAAGTCCCATGGGAAACTTGTTCTTGTTGGAGCTCCAGACAAGCCACTTGAGCTAGCTGTGTTTCCCTTGATCCAAGGTGCATCCAAATATATATTATATGTCACATAAATACATTTTGTATTCATTTTGGTAGTCTTGCCCAATATAAGAGTCCAATTTAACTTTTTTTTTTCTTTACCAATATTTGTACATTCTTCAACATTTAATTAAAAGTTCATAAATAATAATAAGGATAATAATAATAATAATAATAATAAGTTGTATTGGCGTTGAATATATATAGGAAGAAAGGCAATCCATGGTAGTGCGATTGGAGGATTGAAAGAGACACAAGAGATGGTTGATTTTGCAGCCAAACACAGCATAATGGCAGATATTGAGGTTATATCTATGGATTATGTGAACAACGCTATTGAGCGCCTTAGAAAAAACGATGCTCATTACCGATTTGTTATTGACATTGGCAACTCCTTGGCTAAGCCGGTGATTTGATAAGGTAAGGATGTGTTTGGCATCCATTCCTTGATTCTGTGTTACTCTTTCAAACTAGTGGTGGGATATATGGAATTCACTTGGTCCGGAAGGTTTTCAAAAGTTCTGTTGGACCTTTCTAGCGCAGTAATTAGTTAGTGATAATTTTGTTAGAGTTATTATGTTTTACTGCTTTGTTATTTATTTTTCTGTTAATAATATCCCTAGTTATATTGTTACCACCTCATAAAATGGGAGAATTACAAGTGTGTCATAATGGCTAAAAAAAAACCATTATATTGTGTAATTCTCACCATAGTGTTTGAAGTATGGGGGGTAAAAGGCATGATCAACACCTCCTTAAAAGTGTTCCAATTTGGTAACTTGATCCCCAAGAAAAGTCTTAAGGATTGCTTGTTTGTCAAGCAACCTATGGACTTTTTTGTAAGATTTTGGAAACTCGGGTACTCAATTGTAAAACTCTTAAGAAAAAGATTTGGAGAGTTATGAGAGGAATATGAATGGTATGAAAGTGCTATTGGAGGACCAAATTGCTCATGGAAGACAACTAAAGACAAAGAAAACACAAAAAGGCATAAAGGACCTAAGTGTCCTAGTGTAAGCCTTATGATGTGTACGTTTTTGACTTAAGTCAAATGGAGCAATTTGGAGTTTTCCCACTATGGGGGAAGCAGCCAAGGCTTGATAATTAGTCAACATTGGTGGGCACATGTGTACCAATGAGTTTAAGACAAAGAGACCATAATTAATGGGAAGGAAAATGACATAAAGCAAGGTTAAGCTTTTTAAGTGTCTTTTGTGCCCTTAAGCTCATTTAAGGCCATTCAAGTGGCCAAATCACTTATCCCACTCAAGGGATGGCTGGCCAAAGCATGGCAAGAAAGTCAAATGTGGGCCAAGAAATGAAGACTAAGAAACCATGGTCTTGTAGCAAGGAAAATGACATAAAGCTTAACTAAGGCTATTAAGTGTGTTTTGTGCACTAAAGTCTTTATAAGTGGTTATCTTTGTATCTATCTCCCACATTTGGTTTCTTCCAGCAGAAAAAACATAGCTTCTCCACCCCCACACTTCTTCCATAGCCACCATACCTCCAAGATTAAAATTGAAGGCAAAAGAAAGCAAGAAAGGGCAATTGGAAGCTATGTGGTGCTAAAACTTGGGTGCACCTAGGATCAAGCTCCAATTTCAGCATACACTCAAGGTAAGGGTTCTCTTGCTCTCATGGACTGTTTTCTGTAATTTTCAAGCAACCATGGAGCAAGGGCTAAGCTTGGAAGAGAGCCATGAGCTTGATGAACCAAGCTTAGTGAGGGGAGTGCACTTATTGAAGGTTTTGTGACCTAGTGGGAAGTGCACGAAGATGACAGTGAAACAAGTGTTTTCTAAAGTTTCCTGGATTGTTTACTGTATTTCCAAACATCCATGAAGCTAAGACCATGCTTGGAAGAGAGCAAAAAGCTCTAGGAACCAAGTATGGGTTAAGAGGAAAGAAGCATGGCAAGGTTTCGGCCTTAGTGTTACCATGCTAAAGATGGCAGTAAAGTGAGGGTTTCTAGAGCCCAAAGTTAGTACTAACTAAGACCTAAAAGACTCCTAAGGCCAAGCAAAAGCTTGAGGAGGGCTGCCATAGTGTTTCTAAAGTGATATATTCTTGTTATAATTGAATGATTATGGATTAACCTATGGTTATTGTTGTTGCTGCATTTCATGTGTTTGTTTGTTGTGAATGGCTGTTGCATTTGGTTGCTATATCTTGTATATATGCATTGTGGTTTTTGTGTTTTAGTGTCTTTGGATGCAGGTTTTAATGAGGATCACATTACCTTAAGAAACCAAGTGCTACCCTTACTAAGTTTCTCAATGAAACTTACTCCCCTCAATTCTGTCATTTCAGGTCCAGCAGAATGATCACCTTCAAACTAACCTTTGTGGTTTGAGTTTTGATCTGAAATTTCAGGTACATGAACTTCCATGTGTCTAGTTATGATCTGGAAATTTTGGTGATTTTAGGAGCACATTTGGTAATTTTAATGGTGGTACTTACTGTGTTGTGCAGCAGCTGTCCAGCATCCTATTTATGGAGTCCATTGCATTTCAGGCACTCCTGTAACTTAGGGTGCGTATTTAGCTGAGTTAAGAACATATTGTAGTGCATGTATGCATGTACATGTAGTGTATGAAAAATGAGACAAGTATGTGAACATTTGAGTAATGTTTTGGCTATGTAAGTGATGTGGCGCAAAGCTGCCTAAGTGTGAATAATGGGCTGCTTACTTGTAAATTCTGTTTTGGCCACATAAAGTTGTTAAATGCAAGGGAATTTATTTCCTTTGTGTATTGGACATATATGGGATAGCCTTGGAGGGATTTCCCCTTGTCAATGAAGTGTTTACATACCTATGAAATTTTGTATGGGCAAAATGGTCCAAAAGTTGCCAGAATTTCGACTCTGGACATAAAGTTTAATATCTCCATGTGTAGAATGAAACTTGGTATGAAATTTTGACCACACCTAGAGGACATATAGAGGGTTAACTTGGATTTGGAATTTCTGGATTCAGAGCCCTGTAGCCAAAGATATGATGTTGCAAAGTTGGCTGAGTTACTGTTCATTTGGTCAGAATTTCGTAACCAACTTAAAAAATCCATAACTTGGTCCATAGGTGGGCTATTGATGTAAAACAAAATTCCTTCGTTCGCTCTAAGTCTCTACTTGATAATGGAGCAAAGAAAACAGGGGGCTATGTGGCTAGAATGATACAGTTTATTAGTGGAAGTTACAGGTGCAGTAGCTGGCCACTAGAATTTAATAAGATTGCCTAATGTGTGGTAGCCAGGATTAAGACTTGTGCTAGTGTTTTCCTTCTTTGCAGCCATGGTGTGCATGAAATGTGAATATGTGTGTGATGGTTGGACCAATATGCATGTATTTACATAGTGCCTAAGAGGGCCACTTGGGTATGTACACTAAGGGTAGTGTTCTGATGGCCTACAGAACATTACCAATCCTGGGAATCTAAATGCACAATTTTGGCACCATAACTGTACTACCCCGGAGTGGGTAACAGAAGTTGGTATCAGAGCATGGTCAGAGCATGGTTTACACATGTACATAGCATATAGTTGCATTGCATGCATCTACATACATGAACTCAGTTTGGTCAGCTGCTAGTGTCAAGTACCATTAAAATGCCTATGATCTTTATATGTGCTCTATGGTGAATCATCAATGCAAGAAGTAAACATGGTTGCCACAAGGAGAGGGGAACCACCCTGAAGGCCTCCTACTGATTCTGGGCAAAAAAAAAAAAAAAAAAAAAAGGACAGAATAGAGGGAGTCAAGGGCAACAGAGGGTACCAAACCCTGAAGTGCCTCAGGTTTGTTTAGAGCTTCAGAGAAACTTAGCTCTAATCAATGAGAACTTAGTAAGGCTTATTCAAGCACAACAGGAAGGAGTTTAAGTAGCTCTAGCAGAACCAGTTCGGGATGCACAACAACAACCAGAAGAGGATACTAGGAACACATTTGAATATGTTCCTTCTGGAAGCTTAAAAGACACAAATGATGAAACTGTTGAAGAGGAAGAAGACTAAGGTCTGAGATTGGTCAGGTATCCAGGACCAATCCCTCTATCTATGACCATTCCTCCACTAGGAATGAGATTGAGGAAGGCCATAAGAGAAGATCCAGGAGAAGGCAGAGAGATCATGGTGAGCATCACCATAAAGAGGACTCTCAAATATCCAGGAGACATAGATTAGAGGATCTATAAGGCCTAGATGAGGTCAGATTGTTGGAGTGGTTAATCTTCATTGAAAAAATGTTTGAGAGGATGCCACTCAGCTCCACCAAGAAAGTGTCACTAGCTACCTACAATCTGGTAAGCAGTGCAGAGATGTGGTGGAGAAATATCAGAGATAGGTATGCTTTCTAGAATGGCAGAAGGCCAGGAAGAGATATTGAGATGAGCCGGCCAGAGTTCACACAGCTGTTCCAGGAACAGTACATCAGTGATGCCATCAAGGATATGAAGCAAGCTGAATTTGATGCTCTAAGGCAGGACGACCTTAGTGTCCTAGAGTATGAGCACAAATTCAATCAGTTGGTGAGGTATGCTCCTCAGTATCATGGATTGAAGGAGTTGAAGGCCAAAAGATTTGTCAGAGGCCTAAAGTCAAACATTAGAAAGGTTGTTAGACCTTTTGGAGCAGTTACATATTATGAAGCAGTGCAGCAAGCTCTATTAGTAAAGCAAGAAGAGTATGAGACTAAGTACTTTCCCAGTCGACCAGGGGAAAGTAGTCAAGTAGGAGGCAATCAAAAGGAGCCACCACATGACAAGGGAATTGCCAAGAGTTCCCATCTTGGTGGTAAGGGCAAGGTTAAGGGGAAGTTCCTTGGCCTAAGGTGCCCTAAATGCAAGAAGTTTCATGGAAAGAAACCTTGCTATTTTGACACCCAAGCGTGTCTAAGATGTGGATCCATGGATCATTGGATCAAAGACTGCCCACAGGCTCAAAGGAAGCCAGAAGACCAAGGTCCAGTCAGGCCTATTGGGGCAGGACCTAGAGGGGGAGCACCTAGGGAGGGATAGCAGAGGCCGGTTCCTCTAGTGCCTCAGCCTCCAGTGCAAAGAGCTGGCAGAGTCTTCCAAGTGCAGAGGCTAGAGACATCAGAGCAGGGAGGAGCACTAAGAGGTTACATCTACCTTAATGGTATGTCTATTAGTGTTCCGTTTGATACTAGTGCATCTGTGTCTATAGTGGCTAGGAAATTTATTGAAGCCATGAAATTGCCTATGAAAATCATGACTAGGATATCCTTAGTGAAAACAGCAGGTAGTCAATGTCTTTCACTAATGACCTAGCTAAGGATTATGAGCTGGTAGTATGAAAGACTAAGGATATGACTAATCTGCTAGTGTTGGATATTCCTAAATATGATTTAGTGCTGGGTATGAATTGGCTTGCTATGCATAGTATAAGAATTGATTGTGCTAAGATGGAAATCACATTGCCTGATGGTGAAGTGCATGCATTAGTGAATTCTAAGGAATTAGTGTATGAAATGCATGGCATGGACCTAGAGGTATTAGATGAGATACCTGTGATTTCTGAGCATGATTACTGTTATGCATTGAATCAATTACACTATGAAGAAGAAGTGGATAGAATACCTATAGTGAGAGACTTTCCACAAGTCTTTCCTAAAGACTTGCCAGGTATTCCTCCACAAAGGGAGATTGAATTTGAAATCAAGCTACAACCAGAAGTTAGTCCAATATCCATACCTCCTTATGGAATGCCAATCACAGAGATGAATGAGCTCAAGAAACAACTTGATGAACTTCTTGGAAAAGGGTTCATAAGGCCAAGTGTTTCACCATGGGAAGCTCCTGTTCTCTTTGTGAAAAAGAAAGATGGATCTTTGAGACTATGCATTGACTACAGGAAGCTTAATGCAGTGACTATCAAGAACAAGTATCCACTCCCTAAGATTGAGGATCTGTTTGATCAACTCAAAGGAGCTAAAATCTTCTCCAATATGGATTTGAGTTCTGGATACTTCCAGTTAAGAGTAAAAGAAGAGGACATTCCTAAGACTGCATTCAGGACCAGATATGGGCATTATGAGTACGTAGTCATGCCATTTGGTTTGACTAATGCCCCAGCTGCTTTCATGGACTTGATGAACAGGGTGTTCAGACCACATCTGGACAAATTTGTGGTTGTGTTCATTGATGACATCCTAGTGTATTCCAAGGATGAAAATGAACATGAACATCATCTGAAGATTGTCTTAAAGACTCTGTTGTAGCATCAGCTTTATGCCAAGTTATCCAAGTGTGAATTCTGGATAAGGGAAGTGTCTTTCCTAGGACACATCATAGATGCACAAGGCCTTAAGGCAGACCCTGAAAAGGTCAAGGCAGTGCAAGAGTGGGAAAGACCAGGGACTCTGAAGAAAATCAGAAGTTTCCTAGGATTAGCTGGATACTACAGGAGATGTATATCAGGCTTTTCCATGATTGCCTCAGTTCTTACTCATCTGACCAAGAAGGGTCAAAGATTTGAGTGGACTGAGAAGTGTGAAAAGGATTTCTGGAGAGGAAAAAGGTTCCTTGTATTAATCCTATGCCTACAAGCAAGGATTACTGTACCTCAAGGACCGAATCTATGTGCCTAAAAGACCAAGTTAGCTGCAAGATACATAGGTCCTTATGAGATCTTGGACAGAGTTGGCAAGGTAGCATACAGGTTAGCTCTACCGCCAAGCATGTCAAGTGTTCATAATGTTTTTCACATCAGTATGCTTAAGAAGTGTCTATTGGACACAAAGCATGCTATTGTAGTGGAAGACATACAGTTGGAATCCAACTTGACATATGAAGAGAAACTTATAGCTATCTTAGCCAAGGATACCAAAAGGTTAAGAAACAAACATATTCCCATGGTTAAAGTTCAGTGGTCACACCACTCTGAAAGATAAGCAACCTGGGAAACTGAAAAAGACCTTATGGAAAGGTATCCTGAAGAATACCCAAAGCTAAGGGCTATTTTGGAGGACCAAAATTTTTAAGGGGGGGAGGATTGTTACCACCTCATAAAATGGGAGAATTACAAGTGTGTCATAATGGCTAAAAAAAAACCATTATATTGTGTAATTCTCACCATAGTGTTTGAAGTATGGGGGGTAAAAGGCATGATCAACACCTCCTTAAAAGTGTTCCAATTTGGTAACTTGATCCCCAAGAAAAGTCTTAAGGATTGCTTGTTTGTCAAGCAACCTATGGACTTTTTTGTAAGATTTTGGAAACTCGGGTACTCAATTGTAAAACTCTTAAGAAAAAGATTTGGAGAGTTATGAGAGGAATATGAATGGTATGAAAGTGCTATTGGAGGACCAAATTGCTCATGGAAGACAACTAAAGACAAAGAAAACACAAAAAGGCATAAAGGACCTAAGTGTCCTAGTGTAAGCCTTATGATGTGTACGTTTTTGACTTAAGTCAAATGGAGCAATTTGGAGTTTTCCCACTATGGGGGAAGCAGCCAAGGCTTGATAATTAGTCAACATTGGTGGGCACATGTGTACCAATGAGTTTAAGACAAAGAGACCATAATTAATGGGAAGGAAAATGACATAAAGCAAGGTTAAGCTTTTTAAGTGTCTTTTGTGCCCTTAAGCTCATTTAAGGCCATTCAAGTGGCCAAATCACTTATCCCACTCAAGGGATGGCTGGCCAAAGCATGGCAAGAAAGTCAAATGTGGGCCAAGAAATGAAGACTAAGAAACCATGGTCTTGTAGCAAGGAAAATGACATAAAGCTTAACTAAGGCTATTAAGTGTGTTTTGTGCACTAAAGTCTTTATAAGTGGTTATCTTTGTATCTATCTCCCACATTTGGTTTCTTCCAGCAGAAAAAACATAGCTTCTCCACCCCCACACTTCTTCCATAGCCACCATACCTCCAAGATTAAAATTGAAGGCAAAAGAAAGCAAGAAAGGGCAATTGGAAGCTATGTGGTGCTAAAACTTGGGTGCACCTAGGATCAAGCTCCAATTTCAGCATACACTCAAGGTAAGGGTTCTCTTGCTCTCATGGACTGTTTTCTGTAATTTTCAAGCAACCATGGAGCAAGGGCTAAGCTTGGAAGAGAGCCATGAGCTTGATGAACCAAGCTTAGTGAGGGGAGTGCACTTATTGAAGGTTTTGTGACCTAGTGGGAAGTGCACGAAGATGACAGTGAAACAAGTGTTTTCTAAAGTTTCCTGGATTGTTTACTGTATTTCCAAACATCCATGAAGCTAAGACCATGCTTGGAAGAGAGCAAAAAGCTCTAGGAACCAAGTATGGGTTAAGAGGAAAGAAGCATGGCAAGGTTTCGGCCTTAGTGTTACCATGCTAAAGATGGCAGTAAAGTGAGGGTTTCTAGAGCCCAAAGTTAGTACTAACTAAGACCTAAAAGACTCCTAAGGCCAAGCAAAAGCTTGAGGAGGGCTGCCATAGTGTTTCTAAAGTGATATATTCTTGTTATAATTGAATGATTATGGATTAACCTATGGTTATTGTTGTTGCTGCATTTCATGTGTTTGTTTGTTGTGAATGGCTGTTGCATTTGGTTGCTATATCTTGTATATATGCATTGTGGTTTTTGTGTTTTAGTGTCTTTGGATGCAGGTTTTAATGAGGATCACATTACCTTAAGAAACCAAGTGCTACCCTTACTAAGTTTCTCAATGAAACTTACTCCCCTCAATTCTGTCATTTCAGGTCCAGCAGAATGATCACCTTCAAACTAACCTTTGTGGTTTGAGTTTTGATCTGAAATTTCAGGTACATGAACTTCCATGTGTCTAGTTATGATCTGGAAATTTTGGTGATTTTAGGAGCACATTTGGTAATTTTAATGGTGGTACTTACTGTGTTGTGCAGCAGCTGTCCAGCATCCTATTTATGGAGTCCATTGCATTTCAGGCACTCCTGTAACTTAGGGTGCGTATTTAGCTGAGTTAAGAACATATTGTAGTGCATGTATGCATGTACATGTAGTGTATGAAAAATGAGACAAGTATGTGAACATTTGAGTAATGTTTTGGCTATGTAAGTGATGTGGCGCAAAGCTGCCTAAGTGTGAATAATGGGCTGCTTACTTGTAAATTCTGTTTTGGCCACATAAAGTTGTTAAATGCAAGGGAATTTATTTCCTTTGTGTATTGGACATATATGGGATAGCCTTGGAGGGATTTCCCCTTGTCAATGAAGTGTTTACATACCTATGAAATTTTGTATGGGCAAAATGGTCCAAAAGTTGCCAGAATTTCGACTCTGGACATAAAGTTTAATATCTCCATGTGTAGAATGAAACTTGGTATGAAATTTTGACCACACCTAGAGGACATATAGAGGGTTAACTTGGATTTGGAATTTCTGGATTCAGAGCCCTGTAGCCAAAGATATGATGTTGCAAAGTTGGCTGAGTTACTGTTCATTTGGTCAGAATTTCGTAACCAACTTAAAAAATCCATAACTTGGTCCATAGGTGGGCTATTGATGTAAAACAAAATTCCTTCGTTCGCTCTAAGTCTCTACTTGATAATGGAGCAAAGAAAACAGGGGGCTATGTGGCTAGAATGATACAGTTTATTAGTGGAAGTTACAGGTGCAGTAGCTGGCCACTAGAATTTAATAAGATTGCCTAATGTGTGGTAGCCAGGATTAAGACTTGTGCTAGTGTTTTCCTTCTTTGCAGCCATGGTGTGCATGAAATGTGAATATGTGTGTGATGGTTGGACCAATATGCATGTATTTACATAGTGCCTAAGAGGGCCACTTGGGTATGTACACTAAGGGTAGTGTTCTGATGGCCTACAGAACATTACCAATCCTGGGAATCTAAATGCACAATTTTGGCACCATAACTGTACTACCCCGGAGTGGGTAACATATTAGGTATTGCTTAGAGTTTGATTCATCCTTGTATTTTCTTCTTTGTAAAGGCTGTTCTAAAGCTGATTTTGTCATTCAATATTAAAAGTTGCTTCAACATCCCCAAACACTTTGAGTTATTGTTTGATTTTTTGGCTTGAGTTCTTAAAAAGTGGTATCAGAGACACATGACAGGGTATGGTTGAGAGTAGAAAAAAACTTTCTTAGAGAGAAGAATAAGAGAGAGAGATCGAAGAAGAGAGGAGTAAAAGAGTCATGGGGATAGAAAGCAACTTTGTTCAACCGGCGATTCCTCGTCTTGATGGTCATTATAATCATTGGACTATGCTCATAGAAAATTTTCTCAAATTAAAGGAGAATAGGAGCTTGGTAGAGAACGAGATTCCTGTAATAGCATATACAGGAGAGCTACTGAAGCATAGCATGCATGACACAACTTGTTGCATGAACAAAGATAGAACACGTCTATCCCCAACATAAAATAAAGAGTTTCAATCGAGAAACTTAGAATTTAAAGAGAAAAACTTCAATTATTTTTATTAATCAAAAGTTGAATCCTATTGTTGTGTACATCCTATGAGCTTATATGAGGCTTTAGTTTGACTCCATCCTAAAACAAACTTCCTAACTGCAGTAACACATAAACCCAAACTAAGTGGAATAGGAAAATTAAATTAACTTTAACTAGAAAATCTAATCTTAATTGATTTGTTTTTCTACTTGATACCATAATTAATAAGGACTTTAGTTAACCTAATAAAGTCTAAAAATAACTCTTAAACTAAATAAATAAAATACTGTTAAAAATAATTATGAAAATGGCAATAAAATAACAAAATGTAAAATTTTCCATTCTTGCACATCACAGTATGAGACCATCAAAGTCCTCAAGCTGAAAGACCTAAAGGTAAAGAATCACTACAAGAGAAAGCAATTTACAATTGATTCATGTGATTGAATGTCAATGGTAAGACATGTCAGTCACATGGACGTGGACAACACCATTTATGTGACTGAAATTTTCAGTCACACAAGAATCAGTCGCACAACAGTTGCATGTTTAAAAAATATTATTCTATTAATCATATAGTAGTCATTCGATTAAAAAAAATATTATCTTGTTAGTTGCATGTTTGTCGTATAAATTAAATATATTTTCTTGTCAATCGCACAGTAATGTCACAAATTAAATATATTTTCTTATCAGTCACATAGTAGTCGCATGAGTTAAATATATATTCCTTTAGTCGCAAATTCAATCTTACGAACAACCTTTTCCCCACACACTCGTCTTTCTTTCTCATTTTTCTGCTTCTCCAGTTTTTCTTTGGTTTCTCCTTCTTTGTTCCTCATCTCTACTTCTACTTCTCCATTTCTTCATTCTCTTTACTTGAAGCTCTATTGTCAGTCTTAAAGTGGTCTCAAAACCTTCTCCCAAACTTCTTCCTTCTTTTTGCTCCTTGTTCCTTGCTTATTGCTCATTCGAGGTGTTTTTCAGCCATGCCATCTGCTTATTCTGGTAAGATTCCATCCTCTTTTTCTTCAATTATTTATCTAAGTTTAATCTTAGTGTTAGTTTTTGTTTATTTAATATGGCATTTGGTCTAAATTTTAGTGTTGGTGAAATTTTATTTTTTATGGCTTATATGTTTATTTTTTGTAGATTATATATAAATATGTAAGTGGATTTTTTGTTATTTTTTCATGGATTATATGTTAATTTTAGTGTTACTGTTAATTTTTTGTGTATTATACTGTTAATTTGTATGTAGATTATATGTTAATTTTGCTGGATTATATGTTAATTTTAGTCGAGATTTCAGTTTACTGTTAATTTTAGTGCTAAATTTTACTGCTAATTTTGGTGCATAATTTTAGTGTTAATTTTAGTAGTTATTCAAGTGTTAATTTTAGTATTTAAATGAGAATTTAAATTAATAAATTTATTTTTCAATTATTGTTTTTAATATTAATAAAGAAAATTTTTAATAATTCTAATAATCATCATAATAATTATAGCGATTAGATATTTTAATTATTATGTTAATTGTAATCCACTTTTGATAATTATAAATAGGTTTAAAATTACATTTTTAAAAAAAATATAAGGTGTGCAATAAAACATTAATCACATGGTTTAATGTGATTAAAAGTTAATCGCATGTTCAGTCGCACAGGGCGATTATCCTTGTAAGTCGCACAAGGTACATCGGCCTGGTAATACTGATTGAGACTTTTAGTTTCATGTTAGTTACACAGATTAGTTGCACATGAGTCACACGCCTGTGGCACAGCTCATGTGACTAGGATTTTTGTCACTACTTTTTCCTGTGGCATATAAGTCGCATGGTGTGACTGAATGTTACTTTTCCTTTAGTCACTCAGCCATTTTCTCTTGTAGTTATAAGTTACAGATATAACCAATATTAAAACTATTCTCAATAACAAGAAAGTGTAAAAGCCAACTAGTACTCGATGTAACAAAAATATCAAGGCTCTCCAAAAGTGAAACGTGCTTAGTTACACACTCGAATCGGAGGGAGTTTGTGATTCTTGGCATGAAGGAAGAAGAACAAGTTTATCAATATTTTGCCAAAACATTGAACAGTGAAAATAAGATGAAATCCCATGGAGAAAAAATGAAGCAAATTGTGATTGTTGAGAAGATCTTGAGATCGATGACTTCTAGGCTCAACCATGTAGTGTGTTCAATTATGAAAAACAACTATTGCAAAAAAAAAGGGTAAATTTCAATTGCGGTCCCTAATCTTTGCGCGTTGTCCTAAACGGGTCCTCAACCTTTATTTTGTCCTCTTAAAGCCCCTAACCTGCTGATTTTTTTCTAATTATAGTCCTTCCGTTATTTTCATGGTTAACTTTGATGGAAATTTTGTGAAAATTGATGAAATTGGTGAAACATTTTCTTATTCTCACTCAAATCAGTCTCAACCTAATAAATTACCACTTCAATCATCATCTCCATCTCTCTCCCTCCTTTGCTTCCGCCTCAGTAATAAAAAATGGCTTCCTCTCTCCTAACTTCACCACATGTCAGCCAGAGCTTCGACACCGCGATTGCAATGCTGGCCAGATCTACTTTCACAGTTTTGGCGAGGGTCAAGTTGGTTTTCGGGTTTCAAACGCCGTAGTCTTTATCGCGGAGCTTGTCAGTGTCAGCTACCTTCTTCCCGACAGAGAACAACTCGAGTCCCACATTCGTGTCTGGTCCCTTGAAGAGTCCGAAGGACATCAATTCAAGCACCAATGGCGGCGGGTTCTTGGACTCAAATTCGAAGCTACTGAATCCGCCGGCTAGCACGCTCGGCGGGGCGGCACTGGCGCTGCATTATGCGAACCTAATCATCATGATGGAGAAGATGATCAGCTTGCCACATCTGGTGGGGGTCAACATGTGAGACGATCTCTACACTAGGCTTCCGAACAGTATCAAATCTGCATTGCAGGCGAGGTTGAGAGAGGTTGGATTCTTGGTGACTAACCTTTATGCTGACATGTGGTGAAGTTAGGAGAAAGGAAGAAATTTTTTATTACTGGGGCGGAAGCAAATGAGGGAGAGAGATGGAGATGGTTGTTGAAGTGGTAATTTAATAGGTTGAGGGTGATTTGAGTGAGAATAAGAAAATGTTGGACCAATTTCATCAATTTTCAAGAAATTTTCATCAAAATTAACCATGAAAATGACAGAATAACTATAATTGGACAAAAATCGGCAGGTTAAGGACTTTAAGATGACAAAATGAAGGTTGATGACTCGTTTAGAACAATGCATAAAGGTTAGGAACCGCAAATGAAACTTACCCCAAAAAAAATGAAAAAACACACATGCAAACCAACTTACGGATATAAAAATCGAGGAGATCAAAAGATCTAAGGTGAAGAAACTTAAAAATTGACTCCCCAAAATCATTTCAAGGATTAAGATGGATAAATTTTTTGTTGAGAGGTGAGAGTGTTTGAGAGAAACAAAAATCTATGTAAATAGGGTTATTGGCAACATTACCTTAAGCTCGTTAGAATAGCTACCATGATAGAGAAATGATGGCTATCCAACCAAAAAAATTGTGTCCTTTTTCATAATTTGGTTAAATTTAAGAGTCCGCTGAAAACTAAAAGTTGTTGTTAGGTATATGTTCCAATATGTTCATATTATAGCCATCGAATAGCCACCATTCTTTGGACCCAGTATTAGTGGCAATTTAGTGGTCACTTGGCCATCAAATAGCAACCGAATTAAGTACCAATATTTTTTGTGGCCAATGTGAATTAAGTGGAAAAAACACATCAAACATGGCAGAAAGAAAGTTAGTGCTCTCTTTAATGAGTTGCGTTGTGGGTTTCACTTGGTTGCAATTGGAACTTTATCTATTTATCTATCTATATATATATGTATGTATTATCTCAACTTGGGCTTGCATCCTTTTAAGAGCACTAATCTTTAGAACCACCGCCACAGAATCACAACCGTTTCTTTCATCTCCATCCTTTTGGTGGCAAATTTTGATAGTGACTCAACCATTTCTTTCATCATCGTGTTCTCGATGGCAAATTCTGATAGCGACCTTTTCCTTGCAGTGAAACATATGTGGAATGGAATTTTTAAATTGATGTAATGGAAATTGCAATAAACTTGAAGAATTAAGAAATGATGAGTAGCAAATTTGCGCTAATTTGCCTAGGTGGGTGGTTTATTTTACAGAAAGGAAAAAGAAATCTTCAGTGGTTGACTTTGATCTAACCCTAAATAATAGTATGATTTTTTTTTTACTTTCTCTGACAAGTTTTATTTAAAGGAAGACTTTTATTTGGCTTAAATTTATTTATGTTATTATTTTTTAGATAAAATTAAAAATTGCGTTTAGAAACTAAAAAAATTTATTTATCGTTTGTGTATAAAATATTTAGATTTATATATGCTAACAATATAAAAGTAAAGATTATAGATAATGAGTCAAAGGATTTGGGTCAATTGACTTATTATTTTCATTTGAATAGTACTACATTCCTTTCATATTCGTTATATTTTTTTTACTATTTTGATTCGCCCCAAATTTTTATAATATTATGATATTTAATAAATTATTTTATCATAATAAATTTTAAACTATTATTTTAATATTTTTTATTTATTTTAATTTATATCTAAAAAGTAAATAATAAAAGTGAAAATAATCCCAAAATTTTTGTTATTTGGGCAGTATAAAACAGTGACTACCTAGAGGGAGGATGATGTGATGGCCGCATATGTAACAGGTTAGCACTTTCTATTTGACCTAAATGCACATTTGGTCCCTTAACTTTACCAACTATAACGAGTTAGTCTTTTATCTTTGATTCAGTGAAAGTTAGTCTCTCAACTTTCCGAAAATTAGTGAGTTGGCCCAAATTGGATGGAATGCTATACGGGGTTAGATGTGTCGCTGCTTTGGCCTGGGGGTCATGAGAGGCTAAGCGAGAAATAGAAGAAAGCAATCACTGCCTAAAGAGACTGAAGGGTCTCTACCTTGAAACTGCCATGGATTCCAAGAACTAAGGACAAAGGTTCCTTTAAGCTTGAACGAAGAAGAAAAAGTAGAAACCTTTTTCCTACCTTTTATGGTGTCAATATCAAAGAATAAACCCAAAATCAATGGCACCATTTTCAGATGGGTCAGAAAAACAGAAATTAGAATCTGAGATCCATGGAATCAGCTCTCCCTGCTTCAAAACTCCGTTTCCTCCATTCTAAGGAAAAAGAAACATGAAAAAGAAAGATGATTTGATTAGAGGTTTCAGTAGTCGATAGCAGAGCACCCAAAAACTACGAAAATCGGTTCTTACATTCTGCCTCAACCAACAGGATTCAAAAGCCCTCGTAGATGCGGACAACAAGACCTGGCACAAATGATAATGGCTTCTATAAATAATGAAAATCAATCACGAAAACGAAGCCGGGAAAGAGAACAAACAGAAAAAGAATCCGGTGATGTCGAAATCTCTCATCGAACCTCCAGCGTTCTCTATTTCCCTTGGGCGGAAAATCTGATCCATATGTTTCCCTTGGCCGTTCTGTATGGGCCAGTGTCCTGTGATCGCTGTAATCCTCAGCCACCGCGACTCCTCCAACCTGAGCCACTGGTCAAAATCCAAGCCATCAACTTCGGTTTCCTCGATGCTAGTGGATGAAGACGATGACCTCAATGGAATCACTGACGGATCTTCTGATTTCAGCTCTGATTTGCCAGATGAATGCTTGGCCTACATTTTCCAGCCCTTCGTCTGCCGACAGTGCTCCTTCGTCTCCCTAATCTGAACGAGAATCAGCCCCACTTTCAATCCACGTAACCAACTCACAGACGTCGTCAGAGTCACGTGCACGCGTTCTGTCTGACAATGGACTAAGTCGCTTAATTCAGAAAAGTTGAGGGACTTAGTTACTTAATTAAGCAAACCTGAGGGACTAATAGCACTTAGGGACTAAATCGTGTAATTTTTTAAAATTAAGGTACCAAATGTGCATTTAGGACTTTCTATTTCGGGCAACATTTTGAGACACTTTGCCGGGCTTCAAATGGGCCTTTCAAGTTTAAACAAACACCTGCAACAAGGTCATTATCACGTGCGGGGAAGCACATTGACTGCCAAGTCTAGACGCGGCCAGAGCGAGTCAGTTTTCGCCAAATCTAACCGCCAGGGCCAGGTTGGATTTCTTTTTCAAAGGCCACCTAGTCAACCATTCACGGATAGTCATGCACAAGATGAAATTATTTTCGGCTTTTTGTGAATTGTGATTATAGAATTAAATTTGAATCATTAATTATAATTATAGAATCTAATCCAATCATTTATCAAATTGCAAAACTTTGAAATTCTAAAATTTTAAATCGGATTTTAACAACTACGATGTAAATGCACACTGAGGGAAGCCTGGACTTTTTCTTTTCATATTTTCAGGTTTCTTGTAAGCTCTCTTTGTTCAATTGGAAGTTGAAAATTTGCCCAATCCACCATTATCCAGTACGCCTGGCACTAGAAGAGAACTTAGAGCCAATTCCTTTTAATTTAAATTAATTTAATTAAAAATATTTTATTTTTATCTTTATATATTTTTTACCTGAAATCAATATCATTTGAAAGTCAATATTATGGAGATATAGTAATTTATTTGAAAGCAATTTTTTATAATGTTATTAAATTTTTTGTGAATTTTTATTTTTAATGCCTAAAACTTTAAAAAATCATAGAAATTTAGTGAGATTTTAAAAATTATCACCCAGCCCGTTTTAATTTAAATTAATTGACTACAAAATGACTTATTTTTATTCTTACGTCTCTTTTACCCAGAACTAATTTTAATTAAAGGCCAATGTTATGTAGTTTAAATAATCCATTGAAAATATCATTTTTTGTAATCTTACTAAATTTTTATGAATTGTTCTAATTTAAGGCCGTAAAAAAATTCATAAAAATTTAACAATATCTTGAAAATTTACTTTCAAATGGATTATTGCATCTATATAACATCGGCTTTCAAATAAAATTGGTTTTAGGCAAGAAAAATATAAAAGTAAAAATAAGTTAGTTTACTTAAGTTAAAATGAATTGGCTCAAGATTTTCAATGAATTATTACATTTACATAATATTAAATTTTAAATAAAATTAGTTTTAGATAAAAAAAGATCTAAAAATAAAAATAAATTATTTTAAATTAAATTGAGTTAAATTAAAACAAATTGACTACTAGAATCATGTCAGTTCGATTTCCATTTTCTAAAGATATGTTATTTTCATTTTGCTCTCTACTTAATCATCATTTAGGTTCCGCTATTTTAGCAAAAAGGTAAGAAAGGGCACCTGATTTGAAAGTGGTCCGAATCCAGCCCTTACCAAGGCAGAACTAGGGGTGAAAATGGGCCGAGCCGAGCCCGAGCCCATTGGGCTCGAGCTCGGCCCTTGTACTGTTTGGCACTACCCGAGCTTGAGCTCGAATTTGATTCTATAATCACAATTCACAAAAAGCCGAAAATAATTTCATCATGTGCAAAGTTGAGGGACTTAGTTACTTAATTAAGCAAACCTTAGGGACTAATATGCACTAATTAAAAGTTTAGGGACTAAATCGTGTAATGTTTTAAAATTAAGGTACCAAATGTGCATTTAGGACTTTCTATTTCGGGCAACATTTTGAGACACTTTGCCGGGCTTCAAATGGGCCTTTCAAGTTTCAACAAACACCTGCAACAAGGTCATTATCACGTGCGGGGAAGCACATTGACTGCCAAGTCTAGACGCGGCCAGAGCGAGTCAGTTTTCGCCAAATCTAACCGCCAGGGCCAGGTTGGATTTCTTTTTCAAAGGCCACCTAGTCAACCATTCACGGATAGTCATGCACATGATGAAATTATTTTCGGCTTTTTGTGAATTGTGATTATAGAATTAAATTTGAATCATTAATTATAATTATAGAATCTAATCCAATCATTTATTGCATTTCAAATTGCAAAACTTTGAAATTCTAAAATTTTAAATCGGATTTTAACAACTACGATGTAAATGCACACTTAGGGAAGGCTGGACTTTTTCTTTTCATATTTTCAGGTTCCCTATAAGCTCTCTTTGTTCAATTGGAAGTTGAAAATTTGCCTAATCCACCATTATCCAGCACGCCTGGCACTAGAAGAGAACTCAGAGCCAATTCCTTCTGATTTAAATCAATTTAATTGAAAATATTTTATTTTTATCTTTATATATTTTTTACCTGAAATTAATGTCATCTGAAAGTCAATATTATAAAGATACAATAATTCATTTGAAAGTAATTTTTCATGATGTTATTAAATTTTTTGTGAATTTTTATTTTTAATGCCTAAAACTTTAAAAAATCATAGAAATTTAGTGAGATTTTAAAAATTATCACCCGGTCCGTTTTAACTTAAATCAATTGACTACAAAATGACTTATTTTTATTCTTACGTTTTTTTACCCGAAACTAATTTTAATTAAAAGTCAATGTTATGTAGTTCATATAATCTATTGAAAATATCATTTTTTGTAATCTTACTAAATTTTTATGAATTGTTCTAATTTAAGGCCTTAAAAAAATTCATAAAATTTACTTTCAAATGGATTATTGCATCTATATAATATTGACTTTCAAATAAAATTGGTTTTAGGTAAAAAAATATATAAGTAAAAATAAGTCAGTTTACTTAAATTAAAATGAATTGGCTCAATATTTTCAATAAATTATTACACTTACATAATATTAAATTTTAAATAAATTAATTTCAGATAAAAAAGATCTAAAAATAAAAATAAATTATTTTAAATTAAATTAACTTAAATTAAAACAAATTAACTCTTAGAATCATCATGTCAGTCCGATTTCCATTTTCTAAAGATATGTTATTTTCATTTTGCTCTCTACTTAATCATCATTTAGTTTCCGCTATTTTAGCAAAAAGGTAAGAACGGGCACCTGATTCGAAAGTGGTCCGAATCCAGCCCTTACCAAGGCAGAACAATTGCCAATATAACTTAGAAGCTCTCTAGGTTTTGGGAAATGAGCGATTATAGTCCTCCACCTTTTCTAACAAACTACTATTACTCCTAATACCCTTACTTGAGATATTCTTTCAAATATTTGATTTTTTTAATAGTTTGCCTTAAATTTATTAATATTAATGTTTGTTAGAAAAAAATTTAAAAGATATATTTAAAAACTATAAGCCTTTATTTATCATTTATATATAAAGGTTTTTTATTTATATACTAAAATGTTAAAAATAAAAATCATAAATTAATTATTTAATAATAAATGTTATAAAAAATTTGGGACGGAGTGAGTATTTTTTATGAATTTTTTCTCTTGCCCAACCAAAAAGATGAATAATTAAAAAAGTATTTTTAAATTTTATAAAAAAAATATTTCTCAGACTTATTAAAATATAAATTTTAAATAAATATACACTCTTGAACAAATAGTTACTATATATAAAAAAATATTTTTAATGCATTGTTAACTATTCAAGAAATGGATTGGCAATACACTAATAGTACTTGTTTCAAAAATAGAAAGAAAATCAGGCCCGACCTTACCTTTCATTAGGGATGGCAAATGGGTGAGTTGTTACAACTTATTTAGGTTTTGGGTTTAATTAAGTTTTCATGATTTTGGATTTTTATTGATTCATGTCAAGTCTCGATAACTTAACGATGTATCATCATGACATGCTGATTTGGACCCTTGATTGCAGTGAGCTCCATCGGAATTCAAGGGGTCCTATTGCATTTTGATAGTTCAAATCGGTCTGTCATTATGAACTGTTATAGATTGTCATTTTCCCTTCATGTTGAGTATTACTTATTATTTGAGTTGGTGTCAGGTTGGGTTTAATTGGATTTACATTAATGCTAGTTAGTCACTTTTTTATTTCTATGTCGAACTAGATCAAACTATTTATGTTTCAATCCATTTAGTTTGTTTGAATTTAATCAGGTAAAATAGTGGAAGTTATTGATTAAATTTTACTTTGATTCAGATTTTAACAAGCTTAAAACTTTGCCAGTCATAATTGCCTTAGAGGCAATTCATTTTAACTTAATTTAAAATAATTTTTTTTATTTTTATATTTTTTTACTTGAAATTAATTTTATTTGAGAGCTAATATTATATAGATATATTAATTTATTTAAAATTAAATTTTCATGATATTGTTAAATTTTTATAAATTTTTTTAATTTTATGGATTAAAAAAGAAAATTTATAAAAAATTATAAAAATTATGTTTTTAATAGATAGGTTCCTTGGACTGTTTGTATCATCTGCTATTTTCAAATGAAGTAGACGTCTTGTTCCATGCCGAATAATGAAAGATAAGAGCATACAATGAATCCGGCATTAATTCTTTTAGTTGTTGACTATTAAAATAGGGATTCAAATGTGATATATATATGTTTTCTTTTCAAGTAAAATCCCAGGTTCAAGTCTTATAAAGAAAGGAGTCCGAAGTGGATCGATTCGGATTAGTTGGGTTTAATATGACTACTGAATATTGGAGATATTAGATTAAAACGATAGAAAAATAAACTTTCTAATAGAGCTATATATCGATATTAGGGGTTTTAGTGAGACTTGATATTACTTAATCAAGGGGTTATATATATTTTTTTAACGGCATTGAAAGATTTAATAAAATGCTAAATAAAAGATACACAAGCACCATCTTAAAGAAAAAAAATTGATGACTTAAGATACCCCAAAACTCAAAGACTCTAAACCTCACAATTCAAGTAGCTTGTCGAACAGAAAATCAAAATATACAAAATAAAAAAAACTTAATCACAAAACTCAAACTCAAAAAATGGTCACGTCTGAAAACAAAGCTCAGAATGAAGGAAGGTAACTGGTAACTCTATAACGAAGGAAAGAAAAAATATCGATCATTTCTTACAGCACTTTTTAGCCACTTAATCAATAGGTTATGCTTATGCCTATAAAGTATTGGAAGCCTTGCACCGAAAACTAATAAAACGACGTTTCTTTTCCGTAAATTCCTCTTGCAAGTGGACAATAAAAAATATTGATTGAATAATCAACCTTCCAAAAATCTTCATAACGACCAATCGATGTCGGCAAAGTGCAGGACACAACTCTTGAAAAAGAAGCTCAAGAGATTTGTTCAAATAGCCAATATAGAAGATTAATTTAAAATATTTTTTTAGTTAAATTAGATTAATCGATAGTACTATAATGTATTGGAAGAAGGTTTTTTTACCCCATATTAAGTATATAGTCTTTTATCTCACATTATGTATCGAGTGTTTCACTATCCCACATTATGTATTTAGTGTTTATATTGTATTAAAACATTTGTACGCTGTTAATGAAAGTATAAAGAAAAAATATTCTATATAAATACTTTTTCACATGGTATCAGAGTGGGAATACGATCCTTAACTTAAGTCTATAGACATGAGCAACGGCAACAACAAGGATAGTATGGTGCCACCGAACTCAGGAGGTGGCAGTGGGCCGTCGTTCAATGTCTTTCAGGACCCTACTTCACCATTTTTCTTGACCACAGCTGACTACATTGTTCCCTCTTTAGTCTCAACTACTTCATATGGAAACAACTATTCATGGTGGAAGAGGAATGTCCAGAACATCTTATGAGCAAAGAACAAGTTAGGGTTCGTGAACGGGGAAACTCCAAAAACGAGAACAAAATGCCTTAAAGAGTTTGGCATAGGGCAAGTGCAATGGATTGGTGCTCACCTGGCTGATAAATTCAAGTAATGACTCACTCCATGATTCCATAGTATATTATGATACAACATACGAATTATGGAATGATCTGGATGAGCGTTTTAGCTATACCAGCAATCCTTGAGCACATAAGCTATGAAGAAGCATAGCATTGCTCAAGCAAGGGACCATGAATGCGGCAGCTTACTGTACTAAATTTAAAGGCTATTAGGATGAGCTCAGTGCCTATACTCAAATTTCTACTTGTATGTGTGGAGTGGCCAAGCCTGGGCGGATGAGAAAGAGAATGAGCGCATTCACTAGTTCTTGATGGTACTAGACCAGAGGTTCAAAACCATGCGCTTGCAAATCCTGGCAATGAAGCCATTTGTATCCTTGAATAAGATTTATGTGTTGGTGGTGGCTAAGAAGAAACAGCTAGGTTTGACTCAGGATGAAGATCTAGCGGACGATATGGCCATAGCGGTATAAGGGCAGCAAAACAAAACAAAGGCTCCAGTGAATAACAAACTACATGGAAGACAAAGACCAAAATGTTCTCAATGCAAAAATCCTGGGCATGAAGAGAAGGACGACTAAGAGATCATAGGATATCTTGAAAATTGGAAACAAAAGGGTAGGCCAAGGTAAGGGAAAATGAACACCAATGCAAGTGTGGGCAAGGATGTTCCATGTGCTGGTGAAAAGAGTTCTACTTAGATGATGGTTGGTTTGACACAAGACTAATATGAGCAACTCCAAGGGCTTCTGAACAAAGAAAAAGCTGCGAGTTTTGTTTATTTTGCAGGTAAGAAAAGTTTTAACTTTTCACATTTTTTTTCATAAATCCTAGATATAGGTGCTACCCGCCACGTAACTGCCCAAAAGGTTGTTTTCACCTATCTCTGTAAGTCATTCGAATGAGCAATATACTTGCCAAATGGCTCTACCAAAATTATAAATGAAATTGGTACCTGTTCCCTAATTGATTCAGTATAATTAGTGGTGGAACCAAGTTTTTAGGTTCGGGGAGGCTAGGCGGAGGTGAGATGAGCGACGGCTAAAACCTAGGCAAAAAAATATTATTTATATAATAGTTTTACAAATTCACTTTCATAAAAAAAATATTTAAATAAATATTAGGTGTAATATAGTATTCAAATAATATCTATTCTAAATAAAAAATTAGTAAAATAATTACTTTATTTTGATTAATAATCCCTGAAGTAGGGTAGAGGAGAGAGAGAGAGTCAGACAAAGAGACGTTAAGAGAGAAGAAAATCAGACAAATATTTGGGATGGATATGTAATGATGGAGAGGTTATGAATGAATTTGCAATGTAAAGTAAAGACTAGGACTACTGCTGCTATATACCCTTTCAATATTCTTCCACCATTTTGGGGGGCAAATTCAAATATGGTCCTTAACTTTTTACATGATGACTGACTTAATACCTCACATTTATAAAATTTGAAATTCTCGGGAGGCAGCAGCACACCCTGCCCCAATGTAATTTCACCATTGAGTACAATTAAAGGAGTTCCTGTATGTACTTGGCTTCGAATATAACCTTGTGTTTGTGAGTATGTTAGCAAAAGACCTTAACTACTTCTTGATTTTTTCCCAAAGTTTTGTGTCATATAGAACCAAGCTTCAAAGAAGCCAATTGGAGTGGGAAAGGAGAAGCATGACTTGTACTTCTAAATAATGAAATATTTTTTAATTATAAAAAAATGTCATTTAATGAATTATTATATGTAATAATATTAGCTATCAACTTACACTAATTTTGAATAAAAGAATTGTAAAAATAAAAATAAAAATAAGTTATTTTAGATTATTCTAACACGGGTTTAAAGAAATTGATCCTAAATAAATCTTTTGAATGATAATTGAAAGTATTTATTAGCAGTGTAACATTTTTTTTTAGGAAGACATGTAGATTATTCTATTGATCATTTAAGAGAGCATTACATAGCCAAGGGGGAAAAGGGGCTCCCCATGAAACACATCCTGCACACTCCAAACCCTTTTTGGGTAAGAGAGTGCACAATGTCATTGACAAGTTGACTAACGTAAGAAAAAACACAAGGAGAAAAAAGGTCTCTAATGAATTGAGACTCATCAACAATGTCTCCAAAATAAAATAAATAAAGAACATAAGAACATAAAATTTCTAAAACCAACACCTTAGAGTCAGACTCCAAGATCAACTTACAAAAATCTTAGTGATAAGCTTCCTTCACACCCCACAACAATGCCACCGCTTCCAAGGACAACAAATCAAAGCCAAAGTAATCAAAGCTATAGGAAGTGGCGAGGCAAACATAACCACTCTGATCCTGCCCCACCACGCCAACAGCAGCCTGCCCACACTCAAGCTACCAAGCTACATCAACATTGATCTTCATGGTTCCTTCAGACAAGGTATCCACTTTGGAGGCACCCTAGGTTCCGTCTTTTGTGGATTCCTAAAGGGGGCATTCTCCCACTGCCAGCTATCCAACAAGCATGGATGCTAAAGGCTACATTGGAGGAAGTTTGATAAAATGTCTCACGCACAACTTTCTTGCGATTAAACCAAAGAAACAAATATGTGACAACAAAATTTCAGTACCTTAACTGGCTCACAATGAAAGGGCGATCAAATCACATCTGCCCAATCAAGAGGTAGCCGTGTAACATCTTTAATTTAAAAAAGTATCTTATTATAGATTTTTTAAAATTTTAAAAGATAAACTTCACAAAATAATATCATAAACAAAGATGGTGTAAACGCAAATTAAACATTCATATCCTGTGAAATAAAATAAGTCTATATACAGCCGATTAGTCTGATCCGTTGAAAGTCTTCGATTCTAGAAGGCGGCTGTCGTCTTGTCCGAGGCAGTGAAAGTAATCCAACATCTGTTTAGTATATAAACCAACCATTGATCAGGACTTTGATAAGTTAGCTTTGTTAGCTCCACCAATTCAGAGAAAGAGAGAAGAAACAAACAAGAACAAGAACAAGAAGAAGATGGCCAAGTCCCCAGAAGATGTGCATCCAGTTAAAGCCTTTGGCTGGGCTGCTAGAGACTCATCTGGGCATTTATCCCCCTTCAATTTCTCCAGAAGGTAAACCAATTCTTCCTGTATTTCGGTGATTGGAGAGGATCCAACCGAAATTTAGTACTAACTGGTTAGATATTGATGATCATGTGCTTGGATGGTGCAGGGCGACGGGAGAGGACGATGTGAGGTTCAAGATTCTGTATTGTGGGATTTGTCACACTGACCTTGCTTTCCTCAAGAACGAGTGGGGGTTCTCTAGCTACCCCCTTGTTCCAGGGTATTCTACAAATCCAATATTCAAGAACAGGAAACAAATTTTGTGGTAGTACTTTTCTTTTTTAATCTGATTCTGCTTCACTTGCAGGCATGAAATTGTAGGGGAAGTGACAGAAGTTGGGAGCAAGGTTACAAAAGTGAAAGTAGGAGACAAGGTTGGGGTCGGATGCATATATGGAGCCTGCGAATCCTGCGACAACTGCAAGAACAGCCTGGAAAATTACTGCCCCGGGATGATCATGACTTATGGCTTCCCTTACCACGACGGAACAATAACTTACGGTGGCTATTCCGACTCGATGGTGGCCAAGGAGCGCTACATCGTCAAGATTCCTGAAGGTATGCGCCTGGACGGGGCTGCTCCCCTCCTCTGCGCTGGAATCACTGTCTACAGCCCGCTCAGGTATTTCGATTTGGGGGGGCCTGGGAAACACGTTGGAATTGTGGGGCTTGGTGGCCTTGGTCATGTAGCCGTCAAGTTTGCCAAGGCTTTGGGATCCACAGTCACTGTTATAAGCACTTCCCCTAGTAAGAAGGAAGAGGCTCTGAAACATCTTGGTGCTGACCACTTTCTAGTTAGCAAGGATGAAGAACAATTGCAGGTACTTTACAAACGCTTCATTTTTAAATTGATTTTGTGCCTAACAACGGATTCTGGATTTTAAATTGACCACTTGTATGCATTCTGGATTTGGAACAGGCAGCTGCAGGGACAATGGATGGTATTATAGACACAGTATCTGCTGCTCATCCGACATTGCCATTGGTTGGCCTTCTCAAGTCTCATGGGAAACTTGTTCTAATTGGAGTTCCGGAGAAGCCACTTGAGCTCCATGTGTTTCCCTTGATTCAAGGTTGGTCCAAATGTTATGGGCCATAATCTACTTTCCCATCTTTCGACATTTATTGTTTCTTAACTCATGTCTTCCCAGCACTAACTAGTGAGTTTAATATGGTTCGAAACAGGGAGAAAGGGGGTGTATGGGAGTGCCACGGGAGGAATGACAGAGACCCAAGAGATGATGGATTTTGCAGCCAAACACAACATAACAGCAGAGATTGAGGTTATCCCTATAGACTATGTCAACAAAGCAGTCGAGCGCCTTGAGAAGAACGATGTTCGCTACCGATTTGTTATCGACATCGGCAACTCCTTGGCCAAGACCAAGCCATGAAACTGCCTCAGAAGAAGCTAAGGAGGCGTTCGTTGATCCTTTAAGCTTGTGTTACTTCTTGAGATTTGTGACGCTTCTACAATTATAATTTCCGGATGTTATCTTTTTTTTTTTTTCCTTCATTTTTGTTTTTGTTCCTATTTCGGTTGGGGTGTTAGTTCTGGAACTTTTTGCGAGAATAAATGGGCAGAATATTTTGTATTGTATGACTAATGAATCCTTATCCTCTGTCCCTCTTCCATATCCTTTTATTTGAGATCTTCTTTTGTTTCTTGTTTATTCTAATTTCGGGCAAGACGGGGAATGTAAAGGGGCCCAAATGGTCAAACGGGTCACTGCCAAAGTCTATTTCAGATGCACTTTTTCAAATAATTTTTCATGATTTTGTTACTACAACGAAAAAAGCAAAATATAACCGGAGATTCGTCGTTGGACAGTAACATTTTTACTCTTAGATGACTGAAAATGACTGTTATGTGGTGGTCGATAAACTTAGTCGCTATTTGGGCGTGACCAAATCACGATCAATTTTGTAATCAGAAGATTTAGTCGCCAGATGATCACAAGTCCATGACTATTTACTCTGTCGCTGCTAGTTCCCAATTGTTGATGATTTTCATTGATTTGGCATATCTTAATTTGTAATTAATTTTCAAAAAATTGGAAGATCTAACACCGACAAAACTTGAACAATTTTATTTGAAAGAATATGGATAATTTACTATATGCATAATACAAAACCTGATATCTGAATTAAGTACCTGGTAGTAGAGGTGAGCATCGGTCAGGTTGGTTCGGTTTTATGGTTGAACCAAATCAACTCGAAATGATATCGGTTCTAAAATTTTTCTACCCAACCTGAAAACTAAGAACCGAACAGAACCAGAACCATGGTTCTGAGTTTTTGGGTTCTGGTTCTTGGATTTTTCGGTTTATACCATATACCTATAATAATACCAAAATTCAATAAAACTGCATCCATAACCAGTTTTATAAAATATTCAACATAATATACAATTAAATTAAAATTTAAATATATGTACTTAGATACATTCAAGAAAGTTTTTTTCAAGAAAGTTTTAAATGTTGTTTTTACCAAAATGATCCAAAAGAGTTGCTTGTGGAGTATCTTTCATCTCAACCAGTTTACTTTACTTCTTTCCTGTAATTCCAACATTGGTATGACATTCAATAAAAAAAATTGAGCCTTTAAAACTGTCATCTTTAGTATCAAAACCTAAAATGTACAGATGTCATGAATTTTTAGTTTCGCATGGCTCATAAATGAAAAAAAAAAAATGATGATTGTGTCGTAGAGAGTAGCTTGGAATGGAAGATCGAAAGCAAAATGACCCAGAAGTAATCGGTTTAATAAGCGAAATGATTTAAGTGAATATGGAAATATTTCGTAAATGATCCTAAAACTTTCATACTGTTTCAATTTGGGACATCAGTTTAAGAGTTTAATATAAAAACACAAAATAACTATTATAATTCAGTTTAATATATATATATATATATATCTCGGGTTTAGTTTCACCCCGGGTTGGTTTCATATGGAACCAAAATCAACCAAAAAACCGTCGGTTCTCCTATATGTAGAACAATACCATGAACCATGATCAATTTTTACCAAATCCAACCCAACCCAATGGGGGTGGTTCGGGTTAGGTTTTGGGTTTACGAAACCCATGCTTACCCCTACCTGGTAGGATGCTGGAACCTATTAGAGATAATTGCACTTGAAATTTAACACAGGCTTAAGGTACCAAGAGTTGTGTGTTATGCTTAAATGAATATATGCTTGTGAAGAGTGTATTGAGCTTAGTGAAAGCCATAGTTCATAATGTATAACATACATCAATGTGATGCCAAGAGGACCTAATATACTCTTAGGAAACTTTTAAGTTTTCTTCGGTATTTGAAATGACAATTGTTTCACTACTAAATGCGAAGTGCCGGTGAAAGATACAGTCTCTTATTGTTAGTTTATGTGGTATGTCTTTTGTCATAGTTAATCGTCAGGTAATTGGAAAGGCATGTTACCAAATGCTCCCGTCAAACTCTTTGTTAAATGTTAATTAATGCTTTGTTTTATTGTGCATACCCAAATATATATATATATATATATAGTTATATAGTTTGCACGCACTTAGCTGACGCACGTTAGTACTTAGACAGAGCTCTCTGATCTCTATATAAACCAGCTAGCCCTGACCCTCTAGTTAACCCTTTGCTTATTTTGTTGTTTGTTTGTTCCCATTCGCAGAAAAAAGAAAAAAAAACACACAAAACAAACAAGAAAGAAAGATGGTCAAGTCCCCAGAAGAAGAACATCTGATCAAGGCCTTCGGCTGGGCTGCAAGAGACTCGTCTGGCCATTTATCCCCCTTTAATTTCTCCAGAAGGTAAATCAATTTTTCCTTTTGTTAATTTTTTAGTCTCATGATCAGCAACCTTGATGTTTTTTTTTTAATATTCTTGTTTTTTTTTTCTTAATAATTTTTCTCTAATCATATGATTTTAACGATTAATACTGATGATATTGTAATTTAAGGGCACAGAGCAACTGGAGAAGATGATGTAAGATTCAAGGTTTTGTTTTGCGGGATTTGCCATTCCGACCTTCATTTCTTAAAGAATGAGTGGTCATGCTCTTCTTACCCAATAGTTCCAGGGTATGTTGCAAATTACTACTTCACTTTTATTCTTTATTTTTATTTTCGGATCTGAATATATCCTTCAATTTTGACTTTTCAGATTTACATGTTCTTAAATTATGTATATATATTCTGTTTCTGTTTTACCTATACACTTTGGGACTTCATAAAGTCAGTTTAATAAAAATAATATATGAATGTTTTTATTTAGAAATTTTTAAAAGTTTTTTTGAATTTCTTAAAGTGAATAAATAAAGTTTTAATCACTAGCATTTTAATGAGAATAAAATAAAAAAACAATAAAATTTATCACACTTTAACCCTGCATAAAAGAAAACCTTCACAACATTCTAATTTTCCTCCAGATTGCGAATCTCGATGGAAGCCCATCCTAAAATCCGCTTTTTTATTTATTTATTCCTAATGCCACTACTTTAATTGCACTAGTTAATAACCAGAGCCAGCCACATGCCAGCGGAGCCAGGACCAGCAAGACGGGAGCACGAGGATGGAGCACCATTTCCAAAGCTTTTTAAGCTTTATTTTTCTCTTATTTTTAAATTCGTTTATCTTTATTTTTACTTTTATTTTTCTATCAATAATACTCTATTTATTTAATAATTACTTAAATAAATTTTGTAAATTAACTAATTTTTATAAATTTTTTATTACTCACCCTAAGAAAATTAATACACACACACACTTATTTCAGAAAAAGCTATAAAAATAATCTTCACGTTTCTTGAAAAATATAGAGTTTCAATTAGAGAAATAGGTTTTGAGAGACCTCTTCTCATGGTTCCCATGCAGCTCATTTTGGTTTTGTCCATCTGAATGAGGTTACTAAAACTGATGATCTTGCATTAGAAAATTTCGATAATTTAAGAAAATAATCAAAATATATAAAAATAAACAAAATTTAATCACTTAAATATTTAGCCGTAAACTATGTTCTCTATTTCAAAGTGGTTCCTAAACGAAGAAACATTTGCGAGGTAGTCATTGAATTATCCATCGTTGTACGGATGGTCTTTTGTCTCCTTCCATCCATTGGACGTTAAACTAACAAATATGAACATTACATATTTGAGGGGTAAAATTTTCCGGTGGTCATTTAGTAGGCTTTATTTTGTCCTAAAGAGGTATATTTCTTCCTAATACGTGTCTTATTCAACTATTTTCTGTTAATTCACTCGTTAAATTTTATGGAAAATACTGATATGGCAGAAAACCATTAAACAAATAATAATTGTAGTCCTCTAAGTTTTCTTGTCAACATTTATAAACCTTAAAGTTCTAAGTTATTGTTTATGCTCATACTGTAACCCGCCCTCTCTTCTTGTTCGCCCCTTCTCTGCCACCGTTTACCTTGGTCGTTCCACCATTGCCACCTCGCCCTCCGCCACCAAAAACAAAAAAACCCCAAAATCTCAGTAATCCTGCTCGCTGAAGCCTCACCGTCACTGCCATATGCCACCACCAAATGGCGACTCTAATCAAAGGAGAGAAGAAAGATCGCACCATGCTTGATGCCTCATCCTCATCCCCATCCACGCCAGCCATCGTTCCCATCGCTGAATCGGCAAACCCAAGCCGCCACCATCGTAATCCATCAAAGCACCAATTGTCACCACTATCCCCCTGCGTTTTCCACCATTGTTTGTACCGAACACAGGAAGGGAAGCCCGCAAATCGCCGTGTTTGGAAGCTTGCCGTTGGCAATTCCTTAACCGCTGCACCCCGCTTGCCTCTCCTGGAAGCCGTTTGCATCGCCGCCGTCGAAACCCAAACCCCGCATTTCCGTGGGGTTGGAATCGGTAGGGAAAATTGGCAGATCTATCATCTGTGGGGTTGGTATCGGAAGGGAAAATGACGTGGGAAAGGAGAGAGATCATAAACAATAAATTTAAAATTTTAGGGTTTAAAATTGTTGATAGAAAAAGTTTAAGGACTAGAAGTATTATTTTAGAATTTCTTTTAATGATTTCTTTTATCATGTTAGTATTTTCCATCAGATATAACCCTAAAATTAATGAAAGTATCTAGATAAGACGTACAATAAAAGGTAAGATATTTTGTTATGACAACATAAAAATTAGGTACCCATTTAAGACAAAAAAAAAAGTTAGATGACCCTTAGTGAATTTTACCCTATATTTGAGATTTACCATATAGTTTTTTGTTCAAATGATATTCAATGAAAATATTTACATAATAAATTGTCATTCTCAAATTAAGCACCAGTAAACTAATCAATACAACTGCAAATGAATATTAAAAATTTAGTAAATAAATCACTTTCATTAAAAAATTATGTTAATTAACCTGAATTTATTCTTTTCTGTTTTTTGCTCGCTCCACTATAGAATCATACTATATTTTAACCGTTTAGATTTGCTTCCTCCAACCTAACAGAAGGGAAAGAAACAAAAGAATCATTCATCCAACCGTTTAATTATTTCACAATAATTTAATTTCATAATAATAGCTATCTTTATCCATGTTATACATGTCATTCAATTACACGTGTAAATATATATATTTCAAGAATTGATTAGGTGAAGCTAGTGATCATTTTTTAGTCTGATAATACAATTGCAGGCATGAAATTGTAGGAGAAGTAACAGAAGTAGGGACCAAGGTTAAAAAAGTGAAAAATGGAGATAAAGTAGGGGTTGGAGGCTTGGTTGGAGCATGTGAATCCTATGACAACTGTAACAACAACCTTGAAAATCATTGCCCCAAAATGATCATGACTTACAACGCCCTTTACCACGACGGGACATTAACTTATGGTGGCTATTCTGATACAATGGTGGCTAACGAGCGCTACATCATCAAGATCCCAAATGGTATGCCACTGGATAGGGCTGCTCCATTCTTGTGTGCTGGTATTTATGTGTATAGCCCTCTCAAGTACTTCAACTTGGGTGGGCCAGTGAAACACGTAGGTATTGTTGGGCTTGGCGGCCTCGGTCATGTGGCCACCAAGTTTGCTAAGGCTTTAGGTTCTAAGGTCACTATTATAAGTACTTCTCCTGGTAAGAAGACAGATGCTTTGGAGCGTTATGGGGCTGACTACTTTTTAGTTAGTCGAAATCAAGAACAATTGCAGGTATGTAACAAGAGCTAATATGGGATAGTAGACTTTATAATTTGTTACTTATTATTGTTTATGAAGAGTGGAGAGATATAATGTCTACTGACCTAGAACACTAGAAACTATAATGTGATAACTTTTTCCAACCTCTATGTTGATCACTAAAATTATTGTATTTTGGAATTTGAGTAGGCAACGATGGGTACAATGGATGGAATTATAGACACAGTGCCTGTTGTCCACCCAATTTCTCCCTTAATTGGTCTCTTGAAGTCCCATGGGAAACTTGTTCTTGTTGGAGCTCCAGACAAGCCACTTGAGCTAGCTGTGTTTCCCTTGATCCAAGGTTCGCCCAAATATATATTCTAGGTCACATAAATACATTTTGTATTCAGTTTGGTAGTCTTGTCCAATATAAGAGTCCAATTTAACTTTTTTTTTTATTTTACCAATATTTGCACATTCTTCAACATTTAATTAAAGGTTCATAAATAATAATAATAAGTTGTATTGGAGTTGAATATATATAGGAAGAAAGGCAATCCATGGTAGTGCGATTGGAGGACTGAAAGAGACACAAGAGATGGTTGATTTTGCAGCCAAACACAGCATAATGGCAGATATTGAGGTTATATCTATGGATTATGTGAACACCGCTATTGAGCGCCTTATAAAGAACGATGTTCATTACCGATTTGTTATTGGCATTGACAACTCCTTGGCTAAGCCGGTGATTTGATAAGGTAAGGACGTGTTTGGCATCCATTCCTTGATTCTGTGTTACTCTTTCAAACTAGTGGTGGGATCTATGGAATACACTTGGTCCGGAAGGTTTTCAAAAGTTCTGTTGGCCCTTTTAGTGCAGTAATTAGTTAGTGATAATTTTGTTAGAGTTATTATGTTTTACTGCTTTGTTATTTATTTTTCTGTTAATAATATCCCTAGTTATTGGGTACTGCTTAGAGTTTGATTCATCCTTGTATTTTGTTCCTTGTAAAGGCTGTTCTAAAGCTGATTTTGTCATTCAATATTAAAACTTGCTTCAACAACCCCAAACACTTTGAGTTATTATTTGAGTTTTTGGCCTGAGTTCTTAAAAAGTGGTATCAGAGACACATGACAAGGTATGATTGAGAGTAGAAAGAAACTTTCTTAGAGAGAAGAGTAAGAGAGAGAGATCGAAGAAGAGAGGAGTAAAAGAGTCATGGGGATAGAAAGCAACTTTGTTCAACCGGCGATTCCTCGTCTTGATGGTCATTATAATCATTGGATTATGCTCATGGAAAATTTTCTCAAATTAAAGGAGAATAGGAGCTTAGTAGAGAACAAGATTCCTGTAATAGCATATGCAGGAGAGCTAACTGAAGCATAGCATGCATGACACAACTCGTTGCATGAACAAAGATAGAACACGTCTATCCCCAATATGAAATAAAGAGTTTCAATCGAGAAAATTAAAATTTAGAGAGAAAAACTTCAATTTTTTTTTATTAGTCAAAAGTTGAATCCTATTGTTGTGTACATCCTATGACCTTATATGAGGCTTTAGTTTGACTCCATCCTAAAACAACTTCCTAACTGCAGTAACACATAAACCCAAACTAAGTAGAATAGGAAAATTAAATTAACTCTAACTAGGAAATCTAATCTTAATTGATTTCTTTTTCTACTTGATAACATAATTAATAAGGACTTTAGTTAACCTAATAAATTCTAAAAATAACTCTTAAACTAAATAAATAAAATACTGTTAAAAATAATTATGAAAATGGCAATAAAATAACAAAATGTAAAATTTTCCATTCTTGCACACACAGCATGAGACCATCAAAGTCCTCAAGCTAAGAGACCTAAAGGTAAAGAATCACTACAAGAGAAAGCAATTTACAATTGATTCATGTGATTGAATTTCAATGGTAAGACATGTCAGTCACATGGACGTATGGACGTGGACAACACCATTTATGCGACTGAAATTTTCAGTCACACAAGAATCAGTTGCACAGCAATTGCATGTTTAAAAAATATTATTCTATTAATCACATAGTAGTCATACGATTAAAAAAATATTATCTTGTTAGTTGCATGTTTGTCGTATAAATTAAATATATTTTCTTGTCAATCGCATAGTAATGTCACAAGTTAAATATATTTTCCTATCAGTCGCATAGTAGTCACGTGAGTTAAATATATTTTCCTTTAGTAGCACATCAATGAAAAAAAAAAAAGGTTAGTCGCAAATTCAATCTTATGAACAACCTTTTCCCCACACACTCGTCTTTCTTTCTTATTTTTCCTCCTTCTCCAGTTTTTCTTTGGTTTCTCCTTCTTTGTTCCTCATCTCTGCTTCTACTTCTCCATTTCTTCATTCTCTTCACTTGAAGCTCTATTGTCAATCTCAAGGTGGTCTCAAAATCTTCTCCCAAACTTCTTCCTCTTTTTTGCTCCTTGTTCCTTGCTTATTGCTCATTCAAGGTGTTTTTCAGCCATGTCATCTGCTTATTCTGGTAAGATTCCATCCTCTCTTTCTTCAATTATTTATCTAAGTTTAATCTTAGTGTTAGTTTTTGTTTGTTTAATATGGCATTTGGTCTAAATTTTAGTGTTGTTGAAATTTTGTGTTTATTTTTTGTGGCTTATATGTTTATTTGTTGTAGATTATATATAAATATGTAAGTGGATTTTATGTTATTTTCTCATGGATTATATGTTAATTTTAGTGTTACTATTAATTTTTTGTGTATTATACTGTTAATTTGTATGTAGATTATATGTTAATTTTGCTAGATTATATGTTAATTTTAGTCCAGATTTCAGTTTACTGTTAATTTTAGTGCTAAATTTTACTGCTAATTTTGGTGCATAATTTTAGTGTTAATTTTAGTAGTTATTCAACTGTTAATTTTTGTATTTAAATGAGAATTTAAATTAATGATTTTTTTTCAATTATTGTTTTTAATATTAATAAATACAAATTTTAATAATTCTAATAATCATCATAGTAATTATAGCGATTAGATATTTGAATTATTATGTTAATTGTAATCCACTTTTGATAATTATAAATAGGTTTAAAATTACATTTTTTAAAAAAAATATGAGGTGTGCAACTAAACATTAATCACATGGTTTAATGTGATTGAAAGTTAATCGCATGTTCAGTCACACAAGGCGACTATCCTTGTAAGTAGCACAAGGTGCATCGGCCCGCTAATACTGATTGAGACTTACAGTTGCATGTTAGTTACACAGATTAGTCGCAGATGAGTCACACGTCTGTGGCACAGCTCATGTGACTAGGATTTTTGTCACTACTTTTTCCTGTGGCATATAAGTCTCATGGTGTAACTGAATGTTACTTTTTTTTTAGTCACTCAGCCCTTTTCTCTTGTAGTTATAAGTTACAGATATAACCAATGTTAAAACTATTCTCAATAACAAGAAAGTGTAAAATCCAACTGGTACTCGATGTAACAAAAATATCAAGGCTCTCCAAAAGTGAAATGTGCTTTGTTACACACTCGAATAGGAGGGAGTTTGTGATTCTTGGCATGAAGGAAGAAGAAAAAGTTTATCAATATGTTGCCAAAACATTGAACATTGAAAATAAGATGAAATCCCATGGAGAAAAAATGAAGCAAAATGTGATTGTTGAGAAGATCTTGAGATCGATGACTTCTAGGTTCAACCATGTAGTGTGTTCAATTATGAAAAACAACTATTGCAAAAAAAAAAAGGGTAAATTTCATTTGTGGTCCCTAATTTTTATGCGTTGTCCTAAACGGGTCATGAACCTTCATTTTGTCCCCTTAAAGTCCCTAATCTGCTGATTTTTGTCTAATTATAGTCATTCCGTTATTTTCATGGTTAACTTTGACGAAAATTTTGTGAAAATTGATGAAATTGGTGCAACATTTTCTTATTCTCACTCAAATCACTCTCAACCTAATAAATTACCACTTTAATCATCATCTCCATCTCTCTCCCTCCTTTGCTTTCGCCCCAGTAATAAAAAATAGCTTCATCTCTCTTAACTTCACCACATGTCAGCCAAAGCTTCGACACCATGGTTGCAATGCTGGCCAGATCTACTTTCACAGTTTTGGCAAGGGTCAAGTTGGTTTTTGGGTTTCGAACGCCGTAGTCTTTATCGCGGAGCCTATCGGTGTCAGCTACCGTCTTCCCGACAGAGAACAACTTGAGTCCCACATTCGTGTCCGGTCCCCTAAAGAGTCCGAAGGACATCAATTCAAGCACCAACGATGGCGGGTTCTTGGAGTCAAATTCGAAGCTACTGAAGCCGCCGGCTAGCACGCTCGGCGGGGCGGCACTGGCGCTGCGTTATGCGAACCTGATCATCGTGATGGAGAAGATGATCAGCTCGCCACATCTGGTGGGCGTTGACACGTGAGATGATCTCTATACTAGGCTTCCGAACAGTATCAGATCTGCACTGCAAGCAAGGCTGAGAGGGGTTGGATTCTTGGTGACTGACCTTCATGCTGACGTGTGGTAAAGTTAGGAGAAAGAAGACATTTTTTATTACTGGGGCGGAAGCAAAGGAGGGAGAGAGATGGAGATGGTTGTTGATGTGGTAATTTAATAGGTTGAGGGTGATTTGAGTGAGAATAAGAAAATGTTGGACCAATTTCATCAATTTTCAAGAAATTTCCGTTAAAGTTAACCATGAAAATGACAGAATGACTATAATTGGACAAAAATTGGCAGGTTAGGGACTTTAAGATGACGAAATGAAGGTTGAGGACCCGTTTAGAACAATGCATAAAGGTTTTGAACCACAAATGAAACTTACCCAAAAAAAAATGAAAAAACACACATGCAAACCAACTTACTGATCTAAATATCGAGGAGATCAAAAGATCTAAGGTGAAGAAACTTAAAAATTGACTCCCTAAAATCATTTCTAGGATTAAGATGGATAATTTTTTTGTTGAAAGGTGAGAGTGTTTAAGAGAAACAAAAATCTATGTAAATAGGGTTATTGGCAACATTACTTAATGATCTTAAGCTCATCAGAATAGCTACCGTGATAGAAAAACGATGGCTATCCAACCAAAAAAAATGTGTCCTTTTCCATAGTTTGGATAAATTTAAGAGTGCTGAAAATTAAAAATTGTTATTAGGTATATGTTCCAATATGTTCATATTATAGCCATCGAATAGCCACCATTCTTTGGACCCAGTATTAGTGGCAATTTAGTAGTCACTTGGCCATCAAATAGCAACCGAATTAAGTACCAATATTTTTTGTGGCATGTGAATTAAATGGAAAAAACACATCAAACATGACAAGAAGAAAGTTAGTGCTCTCTTTAATGAGTTGCGTTGTGGGTTTCACTTGGTTGCAATTGGAAATTTATCTATATATATATATATATATATATATATATATATATATATATGTATGTATGTATGTATGTATGTATGTATGTATTAATTATCTCGACTTGGGCTTGCATCCTTTTAAAAGCACTAATCTTTAAAACCACTGCCACGGAATCACAACCATTTCTTTCATCTCCATCCTTTTGGTGGCAAATTTTGATAGTGACTCAACTATTTCTTTCATCACCGTCTTCTCGATGGCAAATTCTGATAGCGACCTTTTCCTTGCAGGGAAACATATGTGGAATGGAATTTTTAAATTGATGGAGTGGAAATTGCAATAAACTTGTAGAATTAAGAAATGATGAGTAGCAAATTTGGGCTAATTTGCCGAGGTGGGTGATTTATTTTACAGAAAGGAAAAAGAAATCTTCAATGGTTGACTTTGATCTAAGCCTAAATAATAGTATGATTTTTTTTTTTTACTTTCTCTGACAAGTTTTATCTAAAGGAAGACTTTTATTTGGCTTAAATTTATTTATGTTATTTTTTTAGATAAAATTAAAAATTGCATTTAGAAACTAAAAAAAATTATTTATCATTTATGTATAAAATATTTAGATTTATATATGCTAAAAATATAAAAGTAAAGATTATAGATAATGATTCAAAGGATTTGGGTCAATTGACTTATTATTTTCATTTGAATAGTACTACATTCCTTTCACATTCGTCATATTTTTTTACTATTCTGATTCGCCCCAAATTTTTATAATATTATGATATTTAATAAATTATTTTATCAGAATAAGTTTTAAACTATTATTTTAATATATTTTATTTATTTCAATTTGTATATAAAAAGTAAATAATAAAAGTGAAAATAATCTCAAATTTTTGTTATTTGGGCAGTATAAAACGGGGGTTTCTATAATACCCACCCCCAAAACGGGGGCACCGATACCCACCCATCTCCCACCGTTAATCTGACTAATGCTAACCGGTTAACTTAGTCTACAAGTGAAAAGAGGGAAGAGGAATAAAAAAATAATAAACCCTGCATTAATAACCCGTGAGAAGAGAGAGAGAGAGGCCCAGCCGGTGAGGGAGAGAAATGAAAAAGAAAAAAAGAGAGAGGAGAGAGAAGAAAATAGAAAGGGAAAGAAAAAAAGAAAAAGCGTAGAAAGGAGGATGGAGAGAGAAAAAAAAATATAAGAAAAAGAAAATAGGGGAGATGGGAGAAATTGAGAGGAAAAATTATGAGAAAATGTATTTTATTGAATACAAGTTTTTAAAAAGAAGAAAGGTAATTTTTAAAATATTAGAGGTGTGAAAAATATTAATTATTGAATAATACTCATAATAAAATATTATCTTATATGCTAATGGTACTCAAAATATGAAATATGCGTATATTGATCAACTTAGTAAAGTAAATAAAAAATATTGTACAAACTAATTATAGCATAGTAAGGATAATAATAAACTTTACTAGTGAGTAGTTTTGCAATTTTTGTGATGTAAAAAAATAATAATTTAAAATCAAGTACCTAAATATGAAACAAATCATAAATTCAATGTTCTAATATAGGTCACGTGAATATCAAACATGGTTTGTTTTGGGCCGGATTCAGGTTGAGAGCTAGGTTTATTTCGGTTACTAGCTTAAATGACTGAATACATTCTATTTTTTGTATGATTTTTTTAAAAATTTAAATTAAAGAATTAAATTTTTATGTGATTTATTTTAGGTTAATTTTTTTTCTTTTAGTATGTTTAACTAAAAAAATCATAAAAAATTATTAATTATGTTTTGATAAATTTACTACAATTTTTAACTTTTACTATGAAATATAAGTCCAATTGACTATTGTCCATAGTACAAAATTGTTGAATTTCAAAATCTTGGGTAAAAATGTAAAAATTTCAATTTTCTAAAAATTTTAAGTATTTTATTGCATTGCACTTACAAGTTTAGATATCAATGTTATAATATTGACATTTGCCTATCAAAATCATTAAACTTCCTACATACGAAAGGCTACTTGTGTTGGAAGAACCCATAAATTCAAAACTTAACCTTATCCACATACCCAACCCTAACCTTAAAATGAGGAAAGTCCAAAAAAATTTGTCAACACATTTTATGAGAATAAAATTTTTCTTACTAATTTTTACCCTTTTTGGGTTAGTTAAGTTAAAAAAAAAGTTACAAAAAAACTACTTTAGACAAAAATATCTTAAACTTACTTTTAAGACATCTTGACGTGCAAGTTATCAATAAAATATAATTTTGGTGAATAATCACCTCCTATAAAAATAATAAACAATAACAAACAAAATTAACGCTCAATGTCCAAAATCCTAATTGCGCAATAGCAGTAAAACTGTGACCGAGTCACCTTAAAGATACATAAAGCGTGGGGCCTTCTACAATACCCACCCCCCAAAAAGGGGGTATCCTTACCCCCCAATCTTGACCGTTGATTATTGTTGCTGGAACATAGTGGAAAGGGCTAAATAAGGGTAGTCGGTTAAGCGAGAAAAAAAAAAGAGAGAAGAGAGAGGAAGCGTAGCCGGGTTTAGGGGAGAAAGAAATAAAAGAAAAAAGAGAGAGGAGAGAGAAAAAAAATAGAGAGGAAAAAAAAAGCGTAGAGAAGAGGGAGGAGAGAGAAGAAAAAATAGGAAGAAAAATAGGGAAAGGGGAAAAAATGAGAGGAAAAAAATTAGAGAATGTATTTTATTGGATACAAATTATTAAAAAGAAGAAAAATAATTTTTAAAATATTAGTGGTGTAAAAAAATATTAATTTTTGAATAATACACTTAATAAAATATTATTTTGTATATATGTCAATGATTCTCAAAATATAAAATCTATGTATATTGATCAACTCAGTAAAGCAAATGAAAAGTATTTTACAAAGTAATTGTAGCATAGCAAAGAATTTAAAATTGAGCACCTAATAGTATATATGGTTGATGTGCAATGTTAAAAGAATAATAAATTTTACTAGTGACAGATTTTGTAATTTCTGTGATGTAAAAAAATAATAATTTAAAATCAGATACCTAAATATGAGACAAGTCATAAATTGAATGATCTAATAGGTCAGGTAAATTTCAATGTCGGTTAGCTTTGAGCCAGATTTGAGTTGATAGAGGGGTTTACTTAGGTTACTGTTACATAAGCTTAAATGACTGAATCGATTCTATTTTTTGTATGATTTTTTTTTAAATTTAGATTAAAGAATTCAATTTGCTACAATTAAGTATTGTCCATAGTACTAAATAGTTGAATTGCAAAATTTACTACAATTTGCAAATTTTACTATGAAATATAGTTCCAATTGACTATTGTGCATAGTACTAAATTGTTGGTTATTTAGGTTAATTTTAAAATGTTTTTTATTTGGGCTGATTTGGCCAACTTCCTTTAATAATTTTGAATATTTAGCCCAATGTTTGTTACTTCAAATATGAGACAATTTATAAATTCAAGGATCTAATAGGTTAGGTGAATTTCAATCTCAGTTAGTTTTGGGCCGAATTCAAGTTGAGAATTGCGTTTACTCGAGTTACTAGCTTAAATGACTGGATAGATTCTATTTTTTGTATCATTTTTAAAAAAATTTAAATTAAAGAATTCAAATTTATGTGATTTATTTTAGGTTAATTTTCCTTCTTTTAGTATGTTTAACTAAAAAAATTCATTAAAAAATCATAATTATGTTTCCATAAATTTCTACAATTTGTAACTTTTACTATGAAATATAAGTCCAATTGACTATTGTCTATAGTACTAAATTGTTGAATTACAAAAATTTGGGTGAAAAAGTCAAAATTATATATTTTTTAAAATTTATGTATTTTAGTGCATGACACATAAAAGTTTGGATATCAATATTATAATATTGACATTTGCTTATCAAAATCATTAAAGTTCCTACATATGGAAGGTTACTTATTTTGGAAGAACCCATAAATTCAAAACTTCACCTTATCCCTGTATCCAACCCTAACCGTAAAATGAAGAAAGTTCAAAAAAAATTTCAATACTTTTTATAAGAATAAATATTTTTTATTAATTTTTATCCTTTTGGGTTAATTAAGTTAAAAAACTTACAAAAAAACTATTTTTGACAAACATATGTTAAAGGGAGTTTTTAGACTTCTTGACGTGCGAATTATCAATAAAACTATAATTTAGGTGAATAATCACTTCATATAAGAATAATATGAAATAATATACTAAAACCTTTAACCTTTAACCTTAACCCTAACTATCAATAAAACTATAATTTGGGTGAATAATCACTTTATATAATAATAATAATATGCAATAATTACTAAAATCCTTAACCCTTAACCTTAACTTTAACCCTAACTATCAATAAAACTATAATTTGGGTGAATAATAATTTCATATAAGAATAATATGCTAAAACTCTTAACCCTTAACCATAACCCTAACCTTAAATCCTAACAATAATATTACACCCAGTCCGTTTTAACTTAAGTCAATTAAAATTCAAATGATTTATTTGTGTTCTTACATTTTTTGACCCAAAATTAATTTTAATTAAAATCAATAATTTAGATAAGTTACCTAAATCTAAGCCATTTTGAAAATTCAAGCATTTAACTGTCACCAATATAAGACACATTTAAATTTCTTTAAAATTTTAGAATAGTCACAAAATGTGACTTATGATTCTAAAATATATTGTTTAGCATAAATTAGAGATGATAGTTAGGTGGGTCAAGTCATCAGGTTTAGGCTGTACTATTCAAGTTCAAGTTTAATTGGCTTAACATGAATTCGGATCCATGTCAGGTTATTTATAAAGTAAGGAATTTACAAAGTACTAGTGACATGGTAAGGAATTTATAATCCAGCTTGTTATGCAGTAATTCTAATTCATTATCATACATTAATCTTATATAAAATAGTTATTTAGGAAAAAAATTATCAATTTATTGAGATTTTAAACTTAAAGAAGTCCAAAAAAAATTAATTACACTTTCTAAGAAAATATAATATTTTCAATATTTTTTATTATTTTAGACATATGTAAATGGTATTCAAAATATACAATTTGTATGATTTTTGTTAAAATTTAAATTTAAAAAAATTCAATTTTTATGCAATTTAGTGTAGGTAAATTTTTGGTACCCATATTGTAATCTTGACATTTGCGTACCAAGATCATTAAGGTAGAACCCTAAGATTAGCCTGAATATTATGTAACAAAAAAAAAAAAAAGGAGTAAGTGGGTTTTTTTGCTCAGAGAGGCTTGAACTTTAGCCTAAGTGCGAGGGGTTGCCCCAGTGTACTTCAAAGTGATTATTTACAAAAAATAAATATCAAGTTACCGCAATTTTAAACTGAAATAAGTCCAAAAATATATATACACTTTCTATGAAAATAAAATATTTTTTTATTAGTTTCTATCATCTTAATTTATTTAAGTTAAAAATTTTCAAAAAAATTACTTTCTATAACCCTAAACCTAGTCACAAAACCCTAAAACCTAAACTTAAACCTTAAATTTTAAGTACCCTAAATTAAAAAAATTTAAACATTAACCCTAAGCGTAGTCTTAACCTTAAAAGGTAAACTTAGCCTTAATCCTAAATTTTGCCTTAACTCTAACACTACGCCTTAAACCTATCTTAAAACTTAAACCTTAAACCTAACCTAAACCTTAAGCTTAAACCTTAACTCAAAAACTTGACCATAACATAAACCCTAACCCTAATCTTAAGCCTTAAACATAACTTAAACACTAACCTCAAACCGTAAACCGTAAAACCAAACTAAACCTTCAACCTACCTTAAAGTTTAAACCTTAGACCTAACACTAACCATAAGCTTAAACCTTTAACCATAAACACTATGATGGAGAAATTAATAATTTTTATTCAGGTGCCTAAATCTTAATTCGACCATTAATTTAACTACCTTATAGTAAGACTATTTACATATAAACGATGTTACAAAATTTTAAGACATTTACATATATTCGGTAAAACCACAAAACAAAGTAGGAAATTAGGATTATTTTTTCAATATTCCTAAAAACCATTAATTCATAATACTTTCAAATGTGCCCCCAACAAATTATATTCTTAAAACACAATACACCTGAGTAAATTGCATAAATAGTTCCTAACCTTTAGTTACTGTATAGATATCATATACACTTAAAAGTTCCAATAAAAAACTACTGTATCAAGCTCCTACAAATTATAACTAATGTGCTATTCTTTCATATGAAAAAAACATAAGTATTAGGCCTAAAATTTTATTAGAAATCACATAATATTAGGGAAGAAACCATTTAATCACAATAGAAAAAATAGGGTCAGTGTTTAGGGTTTATGGTTATGATTTTGGAGTTTAGGATTATAGGGTAATAATTTTATGTTTAGTGTTTAAGGTTTAGAGTTAGAGTTAGTGTTTAGTACTGGTGATTATAAATATGGAAGCTAACCAATATGATAAAGTTGGTAAATATGAAAGTCTAAAAAAAATATGGATTTTCCAAATATGGAAGTACCTCAGGATCGTGGAGCCCTTGATTGGTCAACCATGGGTTGTTTAGCAATGATTATGGCTTGCTTTTTCGCTGCCATGAATAAAATCATCGTAAACTGGCATAAAATTTACGTCATGTTCCTATAACCACGTAATTTTTTTATTATTAATTATAAATTGAAAATATCCAAATTAGTTTTCACTAACTTGAAATAGATAAGTGTTATCTTTTAGGGTAAATATATTTATTTAATTTTTTGTATTTTTAAAACTAATTTTTACCATGAGAGAGAGAGAGAGAGAGAGAGAGGGAGGGAGAGAATAAAATAGAGAAAAAAAAATATTAAAACAGAGGAGGAAGGAGGGGAGAGAAGAAAATAAAAAAACAAGAAAAAGCAATGAGGGAGCGACGAGGAAATGGAACAATATATCTTAATTTGAAAAAAAAAATAGTTAAAATTTTAGAAAAATAGTTTATGTAAGTAAGAATGATAATTTTTCACAAAAAAAATGTAAATGATTTCTATTAAACTATATTTTTTAGAATCATAAATGATATTTTAGTGACTATAATGAACGTTTAAATAAATATAGAAGTGTCTTATTTTATTGACACTCGGGCATATGAATCTAAAATTTGTCTTGAATTTAGGTATTTAATCATTAAATTTTTAATTTTTTTATGTCACAAAAGTTACCAAAATGATCACTCATAAAATTTATTATTACTTGCTATTAGATGGTAACTTTTAAATTTGTTGCTATGTTGCTTTTTATTTGTTGTATAATTTGATCAATATACACAAACTTATATGACTGTTGCACAAAAATAAAATTTAATGTAATAGGAAATCATTTAATGTAAAAAAGGTACACATATTTTTTAAACTGTAAATTAAATTATAACAAGGAGGAAAGAGAAGGAAATAGAAAAGAAATTAGGGAGAAATCAGAAAATTGAAGAATGTATTTTGTTGGGAAAAAATTATAATTGAAAATAATATTAAAATACCATTCAAATGGAAAAAGGTAAAAAAAATTGAGATGAAATGACAAGGCAACAACAATATCATTTTTCCACCTACACTTAACAACTATGATGAATGACAGGATGTGGCAGTAGTAGAATCATAGTTTGAGCACGATTAATACAACGTTGGCTAGTTTAAGAACAATTAATGCAATAATATCATACTTAAATTTGAGTTGACGATTAAGTTTACTTGAGTTACTCGTACATAGGCTGAAATGACTAGATTAGTCCAATTGACTGTTGTCCATAGTACTAAATTGTTTGATTTCAAAATTTTGAGTGAAAATGTAAAAAATTTTAAAATTTTCAAAATTTAGGTATTTTATTGCACTGCACATAAAAGCTTTTATATCAATGTTATAACACTGACATTTTACTATCAAAATCATTAAAATTCCTACATATGGAAGGATACTTGTTTTGGAAGAACTAATAAATCCAAAATTTAACCTTATCCCTATACCTAAACCTAACCTTAAACTGGGAACAGTCCAAAAAAATTTGTCAACATATTTTATCCACACTAATTTTTAGCCACAGAAAAAAATTGCTTACTAATTTTTATCCTTTTGGGTTAGTTAAGTTAAAAAAACTTACCAAAAACCACTTTCCACAAAAATATCGTAAAATTACTTTTAAGACATCTTGAGGTGCAAATTATTAAAAAATTATAATTTGTGCGAATAATCACTTTCTATAAAAATAAAATACAATAATATACTAAATTAATGCTAAATGTCAAAAACCATAACTCAGCAATAGTAGTAAAAGTGTGACCGGCCCACATTGAAGATAATCTAAAAAGGTAACCGGGTCACGTTAAAGGTATCTTAAGTGTGATCGGGTCACATTGAAAATAACCTAAAAAGGTGACCGGGTCACGTGAAACATACCTTAAGTGTAAGTGGGTCACATTGAAGGTAACATAAAAATGTGACTGGATCACGTTGAAGGTACCTTCGTTGTAACTGGGTCACTTTGAAAGTAACCTAAAAATGTAACCGGGTCACATTGAAGGTACCTTCGTTGTAACTGGGTCACTTTGAAAGTAACCTAAAAATGTGACCGGGTCACATTGAAGGTACATTAGGTGTGACCTGGTCACATTGAAAGTAACTTAAAAATATGACCGGGTCACATGGAAGGTACCTTCGTTGTGACCGGGTCACGTTGAAGGTAACCTAAAAATGTGACCGGGTCACCTTGAAGGTACCTTCATTGTGACCGGGTCACGTTGAAGGTACCTTCGTTGTGACCAGGTCACTTTGAAGGTAACCTAAAACTATGACCGGATCACTTTGAAGGTAACCTAAAAACGTGACCTGGTTACGTTGAAGGTAACCTTCAAATGTGACCGGGTCACCTTGAAGGTACCTTCGTTGTGACCGGGTCACCTTTTTAGGTTACTTTCAACGTGACCCGGTCACAACAAAGGTACCTTGAAGGTGACCCGGTCACATTTTTAGGTTACCTTCAACGTGACCAGGTCACAACGAAGATACCTTCAATGTGACCCGGTCACAACGAAGGTACCTTCAACGTGACCCGGTCACATTTTAAGGTTACCTTTAAGGTGACCCAGTCACAACGAAGGTACCTTCAACGTGACCCGGTCACATTTTAAGGTTACCTTCAACGTGACCCGGTCACAACGAAGGTACCTTCAAGGTGACCCGGTCACATTTGAAGGTTACCTTTAATGTGACCCGGTCACAACGAAGGTACCTTCAACGTGACCCGGTCATATTTTTAGGTTACCTTCAACGTGACCCGGTCACAACGAAGGTACCTTCAATGTGACCCGGTCACATTTGAAGGTTACCTTCAAGGTGACCCGGTCTCGTTGAAGGTACATTCAAGATGACCCGGTCACATTTGAAGGTTACCTTCAACGTGACCCGGTCACAATGAAGGTACCTTCAATGTGACCCGGTCATTATTGAAGGTTACCTTCAACGTGACCCAGTCACATTTTTAGGTTACCTTCAAAATGACCGGGTCACATCGAAGGTACCTTCAACATGACCTGGTCACATTTGTAGGTTACCTTCAAAGTGACTCGGTTACAACGAAGGTACCTTCAACGTGACCCAGTCACATTTTTAGGTTACCTTCAACGTGACCCGGTCACATTTTTAGGTTATCTTCAAAATGACCCGATCACACTGAAGGTACCTTTAACGTGACCCGGTCATTTTTTTAGGTTACCTTCAAAGTGACCCGGTCACAACGAAGGTACCTTAAAGGGGACCTGGTCACATTTTTAGCTTACCTTCAAAGTGACCCGATCAAACCCAAGGTACCTTCAACATCACCCGATCACCTTTTTAGGTTACCTTCAAAGTTACTCGATCACACCCAAGGTACCTTCAACGTGACCCGGTCACATTTTTAACGCTTTTGAAGTTAATATTATAGCCTTTCCTTGCTTTTTTATTGTTTAACTTTTATAGCTGTTATGACATTTTTTTTATCTTATTTTTAAAATCTGTATCATTTCTTTATTATTATAGCCTTTTTAAATTTTTACTCGCGTATTAATAATTATTATCTTCTATTTACAATTTTTAATTGCTTTTCACCAAATCTTATCGACTATTTATAATATATCACTTTTTTTGATATAAAATTACTTTTTAAAGATACTTATCACTTATTATTATTATTATTATTGCCTTTCTTATTTTTAATCAGATTTGAACAATTATTATAGGTTTTTTTACAAATTATAGCATTTTTTTTGTCTTTATTTAATTTTTAAAAATATTTATTAGTTTTTACATATTTATCACGTTTTATAATTTTAAAAAGACTTTTAGTAAGTATTAACATTTTTTTTTCAAATTATCACTTTTTTGTTTTACCATCGGTTTTTAGATTTGTTATTTATCGCTTTTTTATATTTAATCACTTTTTTAAAATATTTCTAGCGTTTTTAATTATTTATCACCTTTTCTAATATTTAATCACTTTTTTGAAAAAATGTTCGCTTTTTCTAGTTTTTTATAGCTTTTCTTATTTAATTGTTTTTTTAAATATTTATTGCATTTTAGCATTATTTATCACTTTTTTGGTTTTTAATATCTTTTTAAAAATATTTACCAATTTTTTAACATTTATCACATTTTTTAGTTTTTTATCACATTTTTAAAATATTTATTGCATTTTAGATATTTTTATAACTTTTTTGGTTTTTAATCATTTTTTAAAAATAGTTACCATTGTTTAACATTTATCACTTTTTTTATATTTAATCAATTTTTTAGAAAAATATAAATTTTTTTAGTTTTAATCACTTTTTTTTATTTAATCAATTTTTTAAATCAATATTTCACTTTTTTTAGTTTTTTAATGACTGTTTTTATTTAATCATTTTTTAAAATTATTTATTGGATTTTAGAATTATTTATCACTTTTTCAATTTTTAATAGCTTTTTAAGAATATTTTCCAATTTTTTAACATCTATCACTTTTTTAAATTTTTTATCACTTTTTAAAAATATTTATTGCATTTTAGATTTTTTTATCACTTTTTAAAAATATTTACCATTTTTTAATATTTATCAATTTTTTAAAAATATATTTTATCACTTTTTTGTATTTAATGAAATTTTTTTATATTTATTTGCTTTTTTTAGTTTAATCGCTTTTTAGTAATCAATTTTTTTTCAAACTGTATTTTTTTTCTCTTTCCACCTTTCTTTCTTCGCTTTTTTTTTTCCTTTCTGATTTCTTCTCTCTCCTCTCTCCTCTCTTTTTTTTTTTTTTCTCTTTTCTCTTCTTCACCGGTTGTGCCTTTCCCACGCTTCCCATTTTATCTACGTCACCATGATCAAGGGTTAAGATTGGATGGGTAAGGCGCTTTTTTTTCTCTTTTCTCTTTTTTGGCTTATATCTCTCAGTTCCACAGTACTTACAAATACGAAGATTACTTTCATCTTTCCAGAACAACACGCAATCATTAATACAGACGTCAGTCTTCTGGTAAGACATGCCCAACTGCGAAACTAATTTCTTCGTTTCAAAACAATTTGATGGCATCTTACTATCTATAGGTTGAGCTTCCTTCATCAGTTGGGCAATGCCATTAAAACATGCTCATGACATGTGATACTCAGACTTAAGGTTAAGAAGACGGACATCAGTAGATAACTTAGAATGATTTTCGCACCCATCCCATAGAGGAGTTGATGCTGAATTCAATAGATTAAAAAATTGTTGTGCACTTTCATTCGGCTGCGCAACATTGTCTTTCAAAAATTGTGAGTAATTAGGCTTAACGGCATCTAATACCATCCTTTAGTATGGATTCGTCGAAGACCCCTGGTCAAAGTGATCAAAGCCACCCACATCCGGGTCTGTATCTGATGCTTCATTAAATGGCTCCCCATGAGCCGTCCAATTCAAGTAAAAAGGCTTAAACCCCCATTTGTACAGATGAACTCTGACCTCATTAGACTCTTTAAACTGCAAATTCTTACACTTCCGATAAGGACAGCGAATGCATAACCCGCTCATTGTTTCAGGATGAGAGACAGTGAATGATATAAATTCATCAACCCTGGACTCCCACCCTTGTGTGTAACCTGTTCGGCCAGGTAAGAAACAGTTACTGTACATCCAACTACAGGCCGACTCCATTACAAACTAAATCTGTTGGTAATTGTATAAAAGACATAGTCATCAAAGTTCGCAATCACGAAACTATTATTTAACAATATATCATCTTACAGAACAAACCATCATATCGTCAATAATACTATTAATAATCATTTGTACCCTTCCCACATATGTATCACAATAACAGAATATATATACAACAAAAGACATCCTTTTAATTATCAATATTAATGCTATTACTAATTTTATTAGTCTATTGTTTATTATTATTATTATTATTAGTAGTAGTATTATGGTTGTGCGGTGCATATTAGTATAATTATAATGATGTAATAATAATTATTATATGCATTATTATTATCAGTATAATTATGGATATTATTAATAGTCAAAATTTATTACTATACTAATTATATATATATATATAATAATATATAAATATTATTCTTATTTTCTATCAGTATTTTATATATTATTATTTTATTCTTAGTATTATTATTATTATTATTATTATTATTATTATTATTATTATTTTCATTCCTATTATTATCATTATTATTATTATTATCATTATAATTATGACTGTGCTGTGCATATTAGTATAATAAGTATGATGTAATAATAATAATTATATACATTATTATTATCTGTATTATTATGGGTATTATTATTAGTCAAATTTAATTACTATGGGTATTATTGTACTTAATACTATAATTATTTTCATTATTATCTATAATTAGTATTTGTATTTTTATAAGTATTATAATAATAATAATAATAATAATAATTATTATTATTATTATCATTATTATAGCCACTATTCCTATTATTATTATTATTATTATTATTATTATTATTATTATTATGCTTTCGACGTATTATTATTATGACTATTATTAGAACGCTTACTATTATTATAATTATTGGGTACAAATAATTATTTTTAGTATTATTATTATTATAATCTTAATCATTAATAATATTATTATTGTTGTAATATTGTTCATATTATTGTTATTATTAAGTGTATTATTACATTATTATTATTCTCATTCTCATTCTTATTGTTCTTATTGTTAACATTATTATAATCATTGACCATATCATACTTATTATTACTTAGTTTCATTATTATTATTTTCTAACTTACTACTACTAATACGTACTATTCCTAATTATTATTATTACTATTATTATTTTTATATTTTTGGGTACATCTTATTGTTATTATTATTATTATTATTATTGTTATTACACCATGACATAATACAACCATTTACACTAAATCACTCAAACTAAACCATAACTAAACTAATTAGCATCAAAATATACAAAAAATCAATTCATACAATAATCTATATCATAAACTAAAAATACCTACCTTTAACATAATTAAATACCACAAAGAAATTGCATATCCACCTTTTCCATCACAAAAAATACCCACAAAAAAAATTAATTAACAGAAATTAATTGATAAATACCCAGAACTATGTTGGAACCATAGTCACAATACATAAATTTTATTATCAACATAAATAATTAAAAACAATTTTTTTTTCAAAAAACGTTTTGCCAATTTCAGATTGGGAGCTAAAAAAAAAAAAGAAAATTGCCTCTAACCACTTTAGAAACAGAGGAATAACAATGGGCAACCCTTGAAGATTAGAGATGAAGGTACAGACTGAAAAAATAGAGATAAAAAACTCAATCTAAAGAAAATTACATTTTTTTTTAAAATCGACGAAAACGGTAAATATACACCCATTCCTCATAAAGTGGCACCAGATCTGTCAAATGGAGAGAAAAACACATCAACCGGCGGTCCCCGATGTCCGTCGCCGGCAATGACAATAAATGCGGCGGCAGAGAGCAGAGGGAATAGTTTCGCGAAATGTCGCGATTGAGAAGTCTAGAGGAGGAAGACAAACGTTTAGAAATCCCTTACCAACGGCTTAGCCGTTGGAAAAAAAATAAATGAAATGCACCGTTTAATTAAATAATTACCAACAACTAAGCCGTTGGTAAAAAAACCCACAAAATCAGGCCTATTTCCACGCACAAGTCTACCAACATGTGCACGTTGGACATTTTACCAACGGTCAAGCCCATTGGTATTTACCAACGGCTTGCCGTTGGAAAAAACCCAAAGCAGTTCTCATTCTCTACCAAAGTGTGCACGTTGGAAAAAATATACCAACGGTCTTGCACATTGGTAACTACCAACACTTGGTAATGTAGCCGTTGGTAAATTCCCTTTTTTTAGTAGTGAAAACATTGAACATTGAAAATAAGATGAAATCCCATGGAGAAAAGATAAAGAAAAATGTGATTGTTGAGAAGATCTTGAGATCGATGACTTCTAGGCTCAACCATGCAGTGTGTTCAATTATGAAAAAAAACTATTGCAAAAAAAAAAAAATGAAAAACACACATGCAAACCAACTTACTGATCTAAAAATCAAGGAGATCAAAAGATCTAAGGTGAAGAAACTTAAAAATTGACTCCCCAAAATCATTTCAAGGATTAAGATGGATAAATTTTTTGTTGAGAGGCGAGAGTGTTTGAGAGAAACAAAAATCTTTGTAAATAGGGTTATTGGCAACATTACTTAATGATCTTAAACTCATCAAAATAGCTACTGTGACAGATAAATGATGGCTATCCAACCAAAAATTTTTTGTCCTTTCCCATAGTTTGGTTAAATTTAAGAGTCCGTTGAAAACTAAAAGTTGTTGTTAGGTATATGTTCCAATATGTTCATATTATAGCCATCAAATAGCCACCATTCTTTGGACCCAGTATTAGTGGTAATTTAGTGGTCACTTGGCCATCAAATAGCAACCGAATTAAGTACCAATATTTTTTGTGCCCAATGTGAATTAAGTGGAAAAAACACATCAAACATGGCAAGAAGAAAGTTGGTGCTCTCTTTATTGAGTTGCGTTGTGGGTTTCACTTGGTTGCAATTGGAACTTTATCTATCTATCTATCTATCTATGTATTATCTCTACTTGGGCTTGCATCCTTTTAAGAGCATTAATCTTTAGAACCACTGCCACGGAATCACAACCATTTTTTTCATCTCCATCCTTTTGGTGGCAAATTTTGATAGTGACTCAACCACTTCTTTCATCACCGTCTTCTCGGTGGCAAATTCTGATAGTGACCTTTTCCTTGTAGTGAAACATATGTGGAATGGACTTTTTAAATTGATGGAGTGGAAATTGTAATAAACTTGTAGAATTAAGAAATGATGAGTAGCAAATTTGGGCTAATTTGCCAAGGTGGGTGATTTATTTTACAGAAAGGAAAAAGAAATCTTCAATGGTTGACTTTGATCTAACCCTAAATAATAGTATGATTTTTTTTTTTAACTTTCTCTGACAAGTTTTATCTAAAGGAAGACTTTTATTTGGCTAAAATTTATTTATGTTATTAATTTTTAGATAAAATTAAAAATTGCATTTAGAAACTAAAAAAATTTATTTATCATTTATGTATAAAATATTTAGATTTATATCTACTAACAATATAAAAGTAAATATTATAGATAATGAGTCAAAGGATTTGGGTCAATTGACTTATTATTTTCATTTGAATAGTACTACATTCCTTTCACATTCGTTATATTTTTTTACTATTATGATTCGCCCCAAAATTTTATAATATTATGATATTTAATAAATTATTTTATCATAATAATTTTTAAACTATTATTTTAATTTATATATAAATAATAAATAATAAAAGTGAAAATAATCCCAAAATTTTGTTATTTGGGCAGTATAAAACAGTGACTACCTAGAGGTAGGATGCTGTGATGGCCACATATGCAATAGGTAAGCACTTTCTATTTGACCTAAATGTGCATTTGGTCCCTTAACTTTACCAACTATAACAAGTTAGTCCCTTATCTTTGATTCAGTGAAAGTTAGTCTCTCAACTTTGTGAAAATTAGTGAGTTGGCCCAAATTGGATGGAATGCTAGACGGGGTTAGATGTGTTGCTGCTTTGGCCTGGGGCTCAAGAGAGGCTAAGCGAGAAATAGAAGAAAGCAATCACTACCTAAAGAGACTGAAGGGCCTCTACCTTGAAACTGCCATGGATTCCAAGAACTAAGGACAAAGGTTCCTTTAAGCTTGAACAAAGAAGAAAAAGTAGAAACCTTTTTCCTTCCTTTTATGGTGTCAATATCAAAGAATAAACCCAAAATCAATGGCACCATTTTCAGATGGGTCAGAAAAACAGAAATTAGAATCTGAGATCCATGGAATCAGCTCTCCCTGCTTCAAAACTCTGTTTCCTCCATTCTAAGGAAAAAGAAACATGAAAAAGAAAGATGATTTGATTAGAGGTTTCAGTAGTCGATAGCAGAGCACACAAAAACTACGAAAGTCGGTTCTTATATTCTGCCTCAACCAACAGGATTCAAAAGCCCTTGTAGATGCGGACAACAAGACTGGCACAAATGATAATGGCTTCTATAAATAATGAAAATCAATCACGAAAACGAAGCCGGGAAAGAGAACAAACAGAAAAAGAATCCGGTGATGTCGAAATCTCTCATCGGACCTCCAGCGTTCTCTCTTTCCCTTGGGCGGAAAATCTGATCCATATGTTTCCCTTGGCCGTTCTGTATGGGCCAGTGTCCTGTGATCGCTGTAATCCTCAGCCACCGCGACTCCTCCAACCTGAGCCACTGGTCAAAATCCAAGCCATCAACTTCGGTTTCCTCGATGCTAGTGGATGAAGACGATGACCTCAATGGAATCACTGACGGATCTTCTGATTTCAGCTCTGATTTGCCAGATGAATGCTTGGCCTACATTTTCCAGCCCTTCGTCTGCCGACAGTGCTCCTTCGTCTCCCTAATCTGAACGAGAATCAGCCCCACTTTCAATCCACGTAACCAACTCACAGACGTCGTCAGAGTCACGTGCACGCGTTCTGTCTGACAATGGACTAAGTCGCTTAATTCAGAAAAGTTGAGGGACTTAGTTACTTAATTAAGCAAACCTGAGGGACTAATAGCACTTAGGGACTAAATCGTGTAATTTTTTAAAATTAAGGTACCAAATGTGCATTTAGGACTTTCTATTTCGGGCAACATTTTGAGACACTTTGCCGGGCTTCAAATGGGCCTTTCAAGTTTAAACAAACACCTGCAACAAGGTCATTATCACGTGCGGGGAAGCACATTGACTGCCAAGTCTAGACGCGGCCAGAGCGAGTCAGTTTTCGCCAAATCTAACCGCCAGGGCCAGGTTGGATTTCTTTTTCAAAGGCCACCTAGTCAACCATTCACGGATAGTCATGCACATGATGAAATTATTTTCGGCTTTTTGTGAATTGTTTATTATAGAATTAAATTTGAATCATTAATTATAATTATAGAATCTAATCCAATCATTTATTGCATTTCAAATTGCAAAACTTTGAAATTCTAAAATTTTAAATCGGATTTTAACAACTACGATGTAAATGCACACTTAGGGAAGGCTGGACTTTTTCTTTTCATATTTTCAGGTTTCTTATAAGCTCTCTTTGTTCAATTGGAAGTTGAAAATTTGCCCACTCCACCATTGTCCAGCACGCCTGGCATTAGAAGAGAACTTAGAGCTAATTCCTTTTAATTTAGGTCAATTTAATTGAAAATATTTTATTTTTATCTTTATATATTTTTTTTACCTAAAATCAATGTCATTTGAAAGTCAATATTATGGAGATGCAATAATTCATTCGAACATAATTTTTTATGATGTTATTAAATTTTTTGTAAATTTTTCTTTTTAATGCCTAAAACTTAAAAAAAATCATAGAAATTTAGTGAGATTTTAAAAATTATCACCCAGTCCGTTTTAGATTAAGCTAAATGACTATAAAATAACTTATTTTTATTCTTACGTTTTTTTTACCCAGAACTAATTTTAATTAAAAGCCAATGTTATGTAGTTCAAATAATCCATTGAAATATCATTTTTTATAATCTTACTAAATTTTTATAAATTTTTCTAATTTAAGGCCTTAAAAAAATTTATAAAAATTTTACAATATCATGAAAATTTACTTTCAAATGTATTATTACATCTATATAACATTAGCTTTTAAATAAAATTAGTTTTAGGTAAAAAAAATATAAAATTAAAAATTAGTCAGTTTACTTATGTTAAAATAAATTGACTAAATACTTTTAATAAATTATTACACTTATATAATATTAAATTTTAAATAAAATTAATTTTAGATAAAAAAGATCTATAAAAAAAAATAAATTATTTTAAATTAAATTAGCTTAAATTAAAACGAATTGGCTCCTAAAATCATGTCAGTCCGATTTCCATTTTCTAAAGATATGTTATTTTCATTTTGCTCTGTACTTAATCATCATCTAGGTTCCGCTATTTTAGCAAAAAGATAAGAAAGGGCCCCTGATTCGAAAGTGGTCCGAATCCAGCCCTTACCAAGGCAGAACAATTGCTAATATAACTTAGAAGCTCTCTAGGTTTTGGGAAATGAGCGATTATAGTCCTCCACCTTTTCTAACAAACTACTATTACTCCTAATACCCTTACTTGAGATATTCTTTGAAATATTTGATTTTTTTAATAGTTTAACTTAAATTTATTAATATTAATATTTGTTAGAACAAATTTAAAAGGTATATTTAAAAACTATAAGCCTTTATTTATCATTTATATATAAAGATTTTTTATTTATATACTAAAATGTTGAAAATAAAAAATCATAAATTAATTGCTTAATAATAAATATTACAAAAAATTTGGGATGAAGTGAGTATTTTTTATGAATTTTTTCTCTTGCCCAACCAAAAAAGATGAATAATTAAAAAAGTATTTTTAAATTTTTATAAAAAAAAATATTTCTTAGACTTATTAAAATATAAATTTTAAATAAATATACACTCTTGAACAAATAGTTACTATATATAAAAAAATATTTTAATGCATTGTTAACTATTCAAGAAATGGATTGGCAATACACTAATAGTACTTGTTTCAAAAATAGAAAGAAAATCAGGCTCGGCCTTACCTTTCATTAGAGATGACAAATGGGTGAGTTGTTACAACTTATTTAGGTTTTGGGTTTAATTAAGTTTTCATGATTTTGGATTTTTATTGATTCATGTCAAGCCCCGATAACTTAACGGTGTATCATCATAACATGCTGATTTGGACCCTTGATTGCAGTGAGCTCCATCGGAATTCAAGGGGTCCTATTGCATTTTGATAGTCCAGATTGGTTTGTCATGGTAAACTGTTATAGACTGTCATTTTCCCTTCATGTTGAGTATTACTTATTGTTTGAGTTGGTGTCAGGTTGGGTTTAATTGGATTTACGTTAATGTTAGTTAGTCACTTTTTGATTTTAGTGTCGAATTAGATCAACCTATTTTTGTTTCAATCCATTTAGGTTGTTTGAATTTAATCAAGTAAAAGAGTGGAAGTTATTGATTAAATTTTGCTTTTATTTGGATTTTAACAAGCTTAAAACTTTGTGAGTCATAATTACCTTAGAGGCAATTCGTTTTAACTTAAGTTAACTTAATTTAAAATAATTTATTTTTATTTTTATATTTTTTTATTTGAAATTAATTTTATTTGAGAGCTAATATTATATAGAGATATTAATTCATTTAAAAGTAAATTTTTATGATGTTGTTAAATTTTTATAAATTGTTTTAATTTTATGAATTAAAAAAGAAAATTTATAAAAAAAATTATAAAAATTATGTTTTTAATGGATAGGTTCCTTGGACTCTTTGTATCATCTGCTATTTTCAAATGAAGTAGACGTCTTGTTCCATGCCGAATAATGAAAGATAAGAGCATACAATGAATCCGGCATTAATTCTTTTAGTTGTTGACTATTAAAATAGGGTTATCAAATGTGATATATATGTTTTCTTTTCAAGTAAAATCCCAGGTTCAAGTCTTATAAAGAAAGGAGTCCGAAGTGGATCGATTCGGATTAGTTGGGTTTAATATGACTACTGAATATTGGAGATATTAGATTAAAACGATAGAAAAATAAACTTTCTAATAGAGCTATATATCGATATTAGGGGTTTTAGTGAGACTTGATATTACTTAATCAAGGGGTTATATATATTTTTTTAACGGCATTGAAAGATTTAATAAAATGCTAAATAAAAGATACACAAGCACCATCTTAAAGAAAAAAAATTGATGACCTGAGATACCCCAAAACTCAAAGACCCTGAACCTCACAATTCAAGTAGCTTGTCGAACAGAAAATCAAAATATACAAAATAAAAAAAACTTAATCGCAAAACTCAAACTCAAAAAATGGTCACGTCTGAAAACAAAGCTCAGAATGAAGGAAGGTAACTCTATAACGAAGGAAAGAAAAAATATTGATAATTTCTTACAGCACTTTTTAGTCACTTAATCAATAGGTTATGCATATAAAGTATTGGAAGCCTTGCACCGAAAACTAATAAAACGAGGTTTCTTTTCCGTAAATTCCTCTTGCAAGTGGACAATAAAAAATATTGATTGAATAATCAACTTTCCAAAAATCTTCATAACGACCAATCGATGTCGGCAAAGTGCAGGGCACAACTTTTGAAAAAGAAGTTCAAGAGATTTGTTCAAAGAGCCAATATAGAAGATTAATTTAAAATATTTTTTTAGTTAAATTAGATTAATGGATAGTACTATAATGTATGGGAAGAAGCTTTTTTTTTACCCCATATTAAGTATATAGTCTTTATCTCATATTATGTATCGAGTGTTTCACTATCCCACATTATGTATTTAGTGTTTATATTGTATCAAAACACTTGTATGCTGTTATTGAAAGTATAAAGAAAAAATATTCTATATAAATGCTTTTTCATATGGTATCATAGTGGGAATATGGTCCTTAACTTAAGTCTATAAGCATGAGCAACGGCAACGACAAGGATAGTGTGGTGCCACCGAACTCAGGAGGTGGCAGCAGGCTGTCGTTCAATGTCTTTCAGGACCCTACTTCACCATGCTTTTTGACCACAGCTGACTACACCGTTGCCTCTTTAGTCTCAATGGAAACAACTATTCCTGGTGGAAGAGGAATGTCCAGAACGTCTTATGAGCAAAGAACAAGTTAGGGTTCATGAACGGGGAAACTCCAAAACCAGAACAAAATGCCTCAGAGAGTTTGGCATAGGGCAAGTGCGATGGATTGGCGCTCACCTGGCTGATAAATTCAAGTAATCACTCACTCCATAATTCCATAGTATATCATGATATAACATATGAATTATGGAATGATCTGGATGAGCAATTTGGGTATACCAGCAAACCCTGAGCACATAAGCTACAAAGAAGCATATCATTGCTCGAGCAAGGGATCATGAATGCGGCAGCCTACTATACCAAATTTAAAGGCTATTAGGATGAGCTCAGTGCCTATACTCAAATCTCTACTTGTATGTGTGGAGCAGCCAAAGCCTAGGTGGACAAGAAAGAGAATGAGCGCATTCACTAGTTCCTGATGGTACTAGACTAGAGGTTCAAAACCATGCGCTTGCAAATCTTGGCAATGGAGCCATTTGTATCCCTAAATAAGATTTATGTGTTGGTGGTGGCTAAGGAGAAACAGCTAAGTCTGACTCAGGATGAAGATCTAGCGGACGATATGGCCATGGCGGTATAGGGGTAGCAAAACAAAACAAAGGCTCCAGTGAACAACAAACTACATGGAAGACAAAGACCAAAATGTTCTCAATGCAAAAATTGGAAACAAAAGGGTAGGCCAAGGTAAGGGAAAATGAACGCCAATGCAAGTGTGGGCAAGGATGTTCCATGTGATGGTGAAAAGAGTTCTACTTAGATGATGGTTGGTTTGACACAAGACCAATATGAGCAACTCTTAGGGCTTCTGAACAAAGAAAAAGCTGCGAATTTTGTTTACTTTGCAGGTAAGAAAAGTTTTAACTTTTCAAAAAAAATTTCTTAAATCCTAAATATAGGTGCTACCCACCACATCATTACCCAAAAGGATGTTTTCACCTATCTTTGTAAGTCATTTGAATGAGCAATATATTTGCCAAATGGCTCTACCAAAATTATAAACGAAATTGGTACCTGTTCCCTAATTGATTCAGTATAATTAGTGGCAGAACCAAGTTTTTAGGTTCGGGGAGGCTAGGTGGAGGTGAGATGAGCGACGGCCAAAACCTAGGCGAAAAAATATTACTTATATAATAGTTTTACAAATTCACTTTCATAAAAAAAATATTTAAATAACTATTAGGTGTAATATAGTATTCAAATAATATTTATTCTAAATAAAAATTAGTAAAATAATTACTTTATTTTGATTAATAATCCCTGAAGTAGAGTAGGGGAGAGAGAGAGAGTTAAACAAAGAGACGTTAAGAGAGAAGAAAATCAGACAAACATTTAGGATGGATATGTAATGATAGAGAGGTTATGAACAAATTTGCAATGTAAAGTAAAGACTAGGACTACTGCTGCTATTTACCCTTTTAATATTCTTCCACCAGTTTGGCGGGAAAACTTAAATATGGTCCTTAACTTCTTACATGATGACTAGCTTAATACCTCATATTTATAAAATTTTGAAATTCTCAGGAGGTAGCAGCACACCCTGCCCTTATGTAATTTTGCCATTGAGTACAATTAAAGGAGTTCCTGTATGTACCTGGGTACAAATATTACCTTGTGTTTGTGAGTAAGTTAGTAAAAGACCTTAACTACTTCTTGACTTTTTTCCCAAATGTTTGTGTCATATAGAACCAAGCTTCAAAGAAGCCAATTGGAGTGGGAAAGGAGAAGCATGACTTGTACTTCTAAATAATGAAATATTTTTTAATTATAAAAAAATGTCATTTAATGAATTATTATATGTAATAATATTAGCAGTCAACTTACATTAATTTTGAATAGAAGAACCGTAAAAATAAAAATAAGTTATTTTAGATTATTCTAACACAGGTTTAAAGAAATTGATCCTGAATAAATCTTTGGAATGATAATTGAAAGTATTTATTAGCAGTGTAACATTTTTTTTTTTAAGGAAGACATGTAGATTATTCTATTGATCATTTAAGAGAGCATTACTTAGCCAAAGGGGAAAAAGGGCTTCCCATGAAACATGTCCTGCACACTCCAAACCCTTTTTGGGTAAGAGAGTGAACAATGTCATTGATAAGTTGACTAGCATAAGAAAAAACACAAGGGGAAAAAAGGTCTCTAATGAATCGAGCCTCATCAACAATGACTCCAAAATAAAATAAATAAAGAGCATAAGAATTTAAAATTTCTAAAACCAACACCTGAGAGTCAGACTCCAAGATCGACTTACAAAAACCTCAATGATAACTTCCTTCACGTCCGACAACAATGCCAGCACTTCCAAGTACAACAGATCAAAGCCAAAGTAATCAAAGCTATAGGAAGTGGCGATGCAAACATAATCACTCTGATCCTGGCCCACCACGCCAAAAGCAGCCTCCCCACACTCATGCTACCAAGCTGCATCAACATTGATCTTCATGGTTCCTTCAGACAAAGGTATCCACTTTGGACACCCTAGGTTCCGTCCTTTGTGGATTCCTAAAGGAGGCATTCTCCCATTGCCAGCTATCCAACAAGCATGGATGCTAAAAGCTTGATGGGAGGGAGTTTGATAAAATGTCTCACACACAACTTTGTTGCGATTAAACCAAAGAAACAAATATGTGACAACAAAATTTCAGTACCTTAACTGGCTCACAATGAAAGGGCGATCAAATCACATCTGCCCAATCAAGAGGTAGCCGTGTAACATCTTTAATTTAAAAAAGTATCTTATTATAGATTTTTTAAAATTTTAAAAGATAAACTTCACAACATAATATCATAAACAAAGATGGTGTAAACGCAAATTAAACATTCATATCCTGTGAAATAAAATAAGTCTATATACAGCCGATTAGTCTGATCCGTTGAAAGTCTTCGATTCTAGAAGGCGGCTGTCGTCTTGTCCGAGGCAGTGAAAGTAATCCAACATCTGTTTAGTATATAAACCAACCATTGATCAGGACTTTGATAAATTAGCTTTGTTAGCTCCACCAATTCAGAGAAAGAGAGAAGAAACAAACAAGAACAAGAACAAGAAGAAGATGGCCAGGTCCCCAGAAGATGTGCATCCAGTTAAAGCCTTTGGCTGGGCTGCTAGAGACTCATCTGGGCATTTATCCCCCTTCAATTTCTCCAGAAGGTAAACCAATTCTTCCTGTCTTTCGGTGATTGGAGAGGATCCAACCGAAATTTAGTACTAACTGGTTAGATATTGATGATCATGTACTTGGATGGTGCAGGGCGACGGGAGAGGACGATGTGAGGTTCAAGATTCTGTATTGTGGGATTTGTCACACTGACCTTGCTTTCCTCAAGAACGAGTGGGGGTTCTCTAGCTACCCCCTTGTTCCAGGGTATTCTATAAATCCAATATTCAAGAACAGGAAACAAATTTTGTGGTATTACTTTTCTTTTTTAATCTGATTCTGCTTCACTTGCAGGCATGAAATTGTAGGGGAAGTGACAGAAGTTGGGAGCAAGGTTACAAAAGTGAAAGTAGGAGACAAGGTTGGGGTCGGATGCATATATGGAGCCTGCGAATCCTGCGACAACTGCAAGAACAGCCTGGAAAATTACTGCCCCGGGATGATCATGACTTATGGCTTCCCTTACCACGACGGAACAATAACTTACGGTGGCTATTCCGACTCGATGGTGGCCAAGGAGCGCTACATCGTCAAGATTCCTGAAGGTATGCGCCTGGACGGGGCTGCTCCCCTCCTCTGCGCTGGAATCACTGTCTACAGCCCGCTCAGGTATTTCGATTTGGGGGGGCCTGGGAAACATGTTGGAATTGTGGGGCTTGGTGGCCTTGGTCATGTAGCCGTCAAGTTTGCCAAGGCTTTGGGATCCACAGTCACTGTTATAAGCACTTCCCCTAGTAAGAAGGAAGAGGCTCTGAAACATCTTGGTGCTGACCACTTTCTAGTTAGCAAGGATGAAGAACAATTGCAGGTACTTTACAAACGCTTCATCTTTAAATTGATTTTGTGCCTAAAAACGGATTCTGGATTTTAAATTGACCACTTGTATGCATTCTGGATTTGGAACAGGCAGCTGCAGGGACAATGGATGGCATTATAGACACAGTATCTGCTGCTCATCCGACATTGCCATTGGTTGGCCTTCTCAAGTCTCATGGGAAACTTGTTCTAATTGGAGTTCCGGAGAAGCCACTTGAGCTCCATGTGTTTCCCTTGATTCAAGGTTGGTTCAAATGTTATGGGCCATAATCTACTTTCCCATCTTTCGACATTTATTTTTTCTTAACTCATGTCTTCCCAGCACTAACTAGTGAGTTTAATATGGTTCGAAACAGGGAGAAAGGGGGTGTATGGGAGTGCCACGGGAGGAATGACAGAGACCCAAGAGATGATGGATTTTGCAGCCAAACACAACATAACAGCAGAGATTGAGGTTATCCCTATAGACTATGTCAACAAAGCAGTCGAGCGCCTTGAGAAGAACGACGTTCGCTACAGATTTGTTATCGACATCGGCAACTCCTTGGCCAAGACCAAGCCATGAAACTGCCTCAGAGGAAGCTAAGGAGTTGTTCGTTGATCCTTTAAGTTTGTGTTACTTCTTGAGATTTGTGACGCTTCTACAATAATAATTTCCGGATGTTATCTTTTTTGTTTCTTTCATTTTTGTTTTTGTTCCTATATATTTCAGTTGGGGTGTTAGTTCTGGGACTTTTTGTGAGAATAAATTTGCAGAATATTTTGTATTGTATGACTTATGAATCATTATCCTCTGTCCCTCTTCCATATCCTTTTGTTTGCCATCTTCTTTTGTTTCTTGTTTATTCTAATTTCGGGCAAAACGGAAAATGTAAATGGAGCCCAAATGGTCAAACGGGTCACTAAAAAAGTCTACCTTTCCAAATAATTTTTCAGGATTTTGTTACTACAACGAAAAAAGCAAAATATAACCTGAGATTCGGTCGTTATACAGTCACATTTTTACTCTTCGGTGACTGAAAATGACTGTTATGTGATGGTCGATAAACTTAGCCGCCAACGTCGACGAGGACTTCCACCCCACTGAAACCCCCGTGTCTTTTGAGCATTTCATGGGTGAACAGGGTGTTGAAGTCGTTGATGAAGGCCTTGAATACCTCTGCAAACCTTTGCTCCTTCCCGAGATGGTCCAGTGTGTTGGCAGTGGCACGTGAGACTTGTTGAATGGAACTCCACCATCCGAAATTGCAACGTTCAAATGGTACCTATGGGTGCAAAAGTTAACTAATTCCAATTACTTTTTCAGTGTGCGATAAGACTGTAATTACGCAAATTTTTTCTTATGAAGTTTTAGTACATGTTAGGCATCAGTCAATGAAAAATTTATGCACATTTTTCAGAGGTATTATTTGTTTCCCTCATAAACAATTCCATCCACTTTTTGTTTTTATTTTTCTAAAAGAAATAGTCCATCAATTCTATATTCGTTGCATTATTTGTCATTAGCCTATCTTAAATTATTTGTATCATTTTCTTTGTTGATAATTAAGTTTTATCAGGTATATTGATCATTTTCCCCTCTTTCTACTTTTACTTTGAAAAAAGAAAGTTGATTCTTCCAAATTGGTCCCAATCAATGCCATGGAGTGCTCGATCAATGGTAGTCAGCGTTTATTGGGTCTTCTCCTCTCAATTGATGGTAACAACCAATTCGTTTTAACTTAAGTTAACTTAATCTGAAATGACTTACTTTTATTCTTGCATCTTTTTTACCTGGTACTAATTTTATTCTAAAGTCAATATTATGTAAATGTAATAATTCATTGAAAATATATTTTTTATAATCTTATTAACTTTTTATGAATTTTCTAGTTTTAGGCATTAAAAAGAAAAAAATTCATAAAAATTTTATAATATCATAAAAAATTACTTTCAAGTGAATTATTACATCTACATAATATGGCTTTCAAATAAAATTAGTTTCAGGTAAAAAAAATGTAAAAATAAAAATAAGTCATTTTGAATTAAGTTGACTTAAGTTAAAATGAATTGACTGCTAGTTGCCAGATGGTACAAGTCCATGACTATTTACTCGGTTGCTGCTAGTTCCCAATCGTTGATGATTTTCATTGATTTGGCATATCTTAATTTGTAATTAATTTTCAAAAAATTGGAAGATCTAACACCAACAAAACTTGAATAATTTTATTTGCAAGAATACAGATAATTTACTATATGCATAATACAAAATTTGATTTTTGAGGTATTTGGTAAGATGCTAAAACCCGTTAGAGATGGCTGCACCTAAAATTTAATACAAGTTTAAGGGACTCGAAGTTGTGCGTATATGGAAAAACCTTTGATGCTAAAATCAGTAAAGGCTTGAGAATGGTGTTTTGAGCTTAGTGAAAGCTGTAGTTCAGTATGTAGAACATACGTCAAAGTGTAGCCAAGAGGACGCAATATACACTTGGGAAACGTGGTCATTGTGAGGGGAAACTTTCCCGTTACACAATCATTCTCATGATCGTGGGGATTTACCCCGTTAATGTAAGTTGATCTATATAACAGTCAACTAAATAGCCTTAACCCTTGAGCAACGCTCCAATTGGCTCCTCTAAGCATAACCATGGAAACATCTTTGATGGGCCTCCGAAGCAACAGGTTGAAGCCTAACAAGGTATCAATGGGCCCTCTCCTTGAAGAAAAATGAAAGGAATTGGGTTCCTTATATTTCAAAATCCGAAGGTGAAGGCACCAAATCATGATCGATAAACCTATTAGTGTTATGCCCAAAAGCCAATTATGAGATGATTGTATTTACCACATTAAGTCATGATTTATTATTGAGACATTATTTTAGTAATAATAATTATAACTCTAGAATAATAGTATTTTTAAATGTCCATGGTCGAGTATTACTATGGAGTGGGTTGCAATAATACATAAACACTAGCAAACATGGAAACTAATATAAGATATGTAGTATATATATGGGTACAAGTTAGAAGACTTGTGTACTAAACCGACCCATCATAAGAATGCTACATGGATCGTTACATGAATGTCATAAGTGGTTCTTATAGTGATCATGGTATATGTAGTCATTTGACCTAAGGTCTTCAAGGTTCCCTACATGTGAGTCATATATTTTGATACTTCTCTTTATTGCTTGTAATTGAGTGAACATGAAGGTGGTTATTGGGTATGTCAGATATCATGCGGAGGGTTTTGTATGATCAAAATGAGATTTGTCCCTCCTATATAACGAGAGTGATATCTTTAAGTTTTTTAATTGAGTTAAACTGAGAAAATGCATGGCCATACTTGCATGAGTTGATATGAGATATCAATGTCATCAATTTTAGTTAAACTACTCTGTAATCAAGAAACCTTAGATTAGGCTATATGAGAGTGACACATTCCATGTCTCATGCTCGATCTTAATATCTTAGACAAATGGACAATGACATATATGAATAATGATCATAGAGGTTTAGTCTAATCAACGATTATCTTGTCACTTGGGTAGCAATAATGTGTTGCTAGACACCGCTTATTATTTATGATCATAAATGTGATTTATAATAATTGCCAATGTGATAGGAGCCTATTGGGTCGCATTCTTAAAGCCAATTAGATTATTTGAGTATATGAGCCAAATTGTTTGGTTTTGGTTTCTTGATAATTTCGGATTAATAATTGGCTCAAAGGTTAAGCCATTATGAAGCCTGAAATTAAACCTAATTGGATTAGGGTTTTGAAACCTATTAGGCCTGAGAGTTAAGCCTCATTATATATACATTGTATAGAAACAACTTTCTAGCCCTATCCCCCATAAGGATGAAATTAGAAGGGTTCTGAAATGTAATAACCCTAGAAATTAAGGAAAAGAAAATTACCAAATTACCTTAAATAAAAAAAAAAAGTAAATAAAAAAAGTAAATAAAATAAATAAATAAAAATAAATCAATTAACATTTTGTCCTCAAAGGGTATTTTTGTAATTTTACCTACCAATTTAGAAAATCAATATAAAATTAAGAATCTTGATCCTTAGATAATTCCTTTAGTAGTTATTAAGTCAAATTCCAAACCGGAAACTCATAGTCAGTTTCTTTAGGCTAGGGGCATTTTTGTTATTTACAACCGAGCATCGGATGGAAAATCTGGGAGTACCATTGGATTCTTCTCAAAAAAATGAGTCAAGAGAAATTTACCTCACTCAATTCTGAATTCGTTTGCTTAGGTTTCCTAAAATTTAGCCAACGCACGTGTGGGGTTTAAACTGGGTTCGTGCTACCGCTACATAGGATTATTTTTCTTTTCTCCCTAACCCTAATTTTTACTTCTAAAACTTTCCAGCCGCAAAGCACCTACAGGATTTTTCGAAACTTTAGATTAAAAACAAAAAAAAAAAAAACAAAAACTTGCCAATCTACTTATCCTAATTAATTACCATATTATTATATTATTATTTATTTTACCCTACGCTTCTAATTGGCATGGAGCTTAATTCGCCCCACAGAACCTTTCCCTTTTCCACATTTCAGCTTTTTCTCCCCCATCAACAGCCGCCTAAGCCATAAAATTGGATTTTCTGAAGATCGTCCACAATTCTTCATCCTTTCGCGCCGGTTGTTTGCCTCCACTTAGTGCTTCATCAAACTGTGTAAGTTTAGCCATCTAAGCTTTGATTCTTGGCTCTTCCAAAGTATTAGAATATTAATTTAATTCTGTATTTTTGCCTAGATTCTTTAAGTTGAAGGGAAACCCCATCCGGACACCAAAACCAATCCTACGAGTACCGACGATCCCGATTTGCTTCGTGTGAGCGAAAGTTCTTCGGTATTACTCTTTTAATTTTTTTTTCTTTCGTTTTCTTTTCTTCCAGCACCTAAATACCTTATATTTTTGCTGTAAATTCTTGGTAGATTACTATTAATCCAAGGTTTGGGTTTTTCCACTCGTTTCCGGTGCAATCTTGTCCATACTTGGTTCTAAGCCCGGTAAGCCACCGTAGCCTCTTTTAAAAATTATCTTGGCTGCCAATTTTGAATATTACAGCCATAATAATTCTCTTTTCCTTGCTGTCCATGTTGTTACAAAGGGTTAGAAAATCCTTACTTGAAGGTTTGGTGTTTCTTTGGACTCCCGGAGCGTCAGAGATCCCGAAAACACATCGGTAACCGAAATAATTTTTTTTTCTTCCAAGATCAGTTTTTACAGCCATTAAATAAGCTTATAAGTTAGTGTATGGCCGCTGTAATTTTTAGGATCAATATCAAGAAGGCTACCGGCACGATCCCGAATAGGCACGAGGCAACCGAAGACACCCCGAGACCCTTTTTGCCCACTAGGTAAAATTTCGGCCTAGTTGCCAAGAACATGATACTTCCAAGTACCATTTAGGAAATTTCCAATTTTTAGTATATTTTTCTAATTTCTACCTTACTAACATTTTGTAGGACCGTCCTAGGAAATCGCCATATTTCGCCGTATTATTCCGAACTAGGTAAGGGGGAAGAGTGAGTTAATTCTCGTGGGCCCTCTTAGGCCCAAAATAAGCTTCAACCCGAATAATAAATTCTAAATAAACAGTTGGGCTAAACAAAATCTTTAAATGCATGGGCAACATGGGTTAGGTAATTAATTAGTTTTCCTAGAATTTTATTTTATTTTATTTTAGTTCTCTTCCATTGAGATGTAATTTTGGTTGGTTGGTTGTATGGTTGTAATGATGTGATGTATGATGTATGTTTGGCGCTAGTATCATACTAGGACCGCTTATAACAAGAATTAAATATGTTAGGACCGCCTAAATAAACACCGCTAGTAGCATGTTTAGGGCCGGCGAGACAAACACCGCTAGTACCATGTTTAGGGCTTACAAGCTCATTAGCAACATGATGAGATTGGAAGGAATCGTTAGTGGCATGTTAGGGCCGTAATAAATTATTATAAGCCGATAGATAAAGGATTAGGAGCGTAAATACTAAACGACCAATTTAGAAAAAAAAAAAATTCACGAGAAATGAGATGAACATTTATCACAAATACACTTAAAAGATATCATTGATTGACATGACATCATGTAACACTAAACTAAGATAACATGATAAAAGAAATAAGATGCACTAGAGTCGTGGCATTCTACTAAAAAGAGCTAAAATAAAATGAGCTACGGTCATGCATCAATTGGTTGTTGCATATGATTGATGTTTTTCATACACAAGATTGCATTAAGTAAAAGATTTGAAGAGTAAGATAAAATACGAGGCATGCAAGGTTGGTGACGAACCATATCTACATGTCCTAACAAGCCGTAAATTTAGACAAGAGGTTCGGAACGAACGATTCGAACCCGAGAGGCATGTTAAGGTGGCGGCGAACCGTCCCTAGTCATGACCCGATATTGACACGGAGTATGGAGATATGATTTGTGCGCTGTCAGACCATAGCTGGCGAGGGACCATGCTTATGGCTGTTATCACGATAGGCTCTACCTCAGCGTAGGTATCCCGAGAGGCTCTGGATTGGTGGCATCCCTAGTGGCATTGCCTAAGAGTTATCCCGAGAGTGGGTGATGTACACACTCACCACCCTAGGTTCGTCCGACGGCAATTAAGTATTGGATTAAGTGATCGATCAAGAAGATATTATTTAATCGGTAAAAAGAATTATGCATATGCATGGTAGTTCAAGCATGCTAGTAGGATTTTGATTTTGTTGTTATGATGTTGTATGGAATTTTTCTTTAAGTAAATTGCTACAGCTTAAAGTTTATTATTCGTTGTTGTTTGTTACGGGAATATTAAAACCCACGTGATGGGCCTGATACTTCCCTCTTACTGAGCAAGTTGTGCTCATCCCTCCTCTTAACATGTTTTTCTAGGTGAGTACTATGAGGAGACAGAGTACACTGAACCATATAACGAGGTTCAAGATGTGGAGCAGACTGAGTGAGAGTACGCTGTAGCCCCTCGAAAGTAGAACTGGCTGGGACTGAGTTTTAACTTTGTGTTATTTGATTTCTAAAGAAACATATGGTTTGTTTAAATTGGCACCTTATCCGCGTATTAGTTTTCCTGGGATTGTCTCTTAACTACTCTGATTTCGTTTAAGACTCTTATTGTTTGGAAAATAATTTAAAATAAAATGTTTTACCTCACATTTCTTAAATTATTTTAATTAAATGCTTTATAATTCTGGGAATTTAAGATATCTTTTAAAATTAAGGTTTATAAAATTGGGGGCGTTACATGAAATGTTCCAGCAGCACTCTCCTTTTACTTTTCCTTGGAGAACGCAAGCTAGCACTACAGGCGTAAGAGGAACGCACCTGCCGAAACTTAATGGAGGTGTAGTGATCCGAGTGGATTGTGTGGATACCGTAGAGAGTTTGAACATGTCAACTGTTCAAGTTTGTGATTTAATTCCACAGTTGCGTAAAAGATTTCAGCCGAGTAGGTATAAAATTTTTTCAGCACCCAATTTGCTCAGTTTTACTTGGATCCTAGAGGGTTTTGGTTAGTTTTCACTACACTTGTTTGGAACCCTACAAAACCTTGGTCGCTATTTGGGTGTGACCAAATCATGATCGATTTCATGATTAGAAGATTTGGTTGCCAGATTGTTGTAAGTCCATAACTACTCACGCAATCACTGTTAGTTCCCAATTGTTGGTGATTTTCACTAATTTGGTATATCTTAACTTGTAATTAATTTTAAAAAAAATGGAAGATCTAACACCAGCAAAACTTGAACAATTTTATTGGTAAGAACATGGATTATTTACTATATACATGATACAAAACCTAATATTTGAATTACCTCGTAGGATGCTCAAATACATTAGAGATGACTACACCTGAAATTTAACACAGGTTTAAGGGACCAAAAGTTATGTGTCCATGGAAATAATGCTTAAATGAATAGAGGCTTAAGAAGAGTGCATTGAGCTTCGTGAAAGCCTTAGTTCAGTATGTATAAAATACATTAGTGTGCCACCAAGAAAGCCTAATATACGCTTGGGAAATGTGGTCGTTGTAAGGGGACCTTTCCCCATTATGCAATCATTCTTGTGATCATGGGGATTTCCTCCATTAACATGAGTTGATCCCTCTAACGATTAACTCAATAGCCTTGAGCTCTTGAGTGATGCTCCAAAAGGCTTTTCCAAGCCTAACCCATGGGAACTGAGGAAAAAAAAAGGAAATTAAGTTTGCTACATTTTGAAATTTGAAGGAGAAAGGACATTTTCAATGAAAGTGTGGAAGAATTAAGTCCCTCTGATTCCTATTTGCAAAAATTAGAGAAGTTCTTTTATGTGGCATCTGAGTACTTTTGGGACTTTGATTTGGAGGAGATGTTTAACCCTGTTTATGAGAGTATAAACCTTACCGAGCTAGTGTAGGATTTAAAGCATTTAAGGCCACAAAGAAAATAGTGACCTACCTTTTGGATCTAATGTAGAACATAAAGAAATAGTGCCACTATTATCTTAAAGGGATGTGTAGATTGAGCTCAACGGCCTCTTCTTCTTGTTGGCCCTATATTGCTTGCTAGGCTAACTTTTCATTGACTCCTTTTAGTTGTCTTGGCAGTTGGCTTCTTCCACTTAAATGTAAAGGTATGCATGGTTATGGAATTCTTCCACACTTTAGGCAGAATTTTTTCTAAATCCATTAGAAAAATCATGACTTCGAGAAGATTCTTTTAGTCAAAGCTAGCAATTGACATTCGGTGAAAGGCTGGGAATTTTTAAGGCCTTCAAATTAAACTCCATACTTGTAGGTTTTAGGAGCCAAATAAATGCAGTGAAAACTAACTGAAACCCTCAAAAATCCAAGTGAAACAAAGTAAATCAGGTGTTCGAAATTTTTTTATACCTAGTCGGCTGAGATCTTTTATCTAACTGTTGAGCCGAATCACAAACTTGAACAGTTGATGTGTTCAAGCTCTCTACGGTATCCACACAAACCACTTAGATCACCATGCCCCCACCATGTTCCAACAGGTGCATTTCTCTTGGGCCCGCAATACTAGCTGGCGTTCTCCAAGGAAAGGCAAGAGGAGAATATAACTAGAACTTTTCGGAACCCTTTTGATTTTGTCTTAAGGGAGGCTAGGGCTAAAAAATTCTTACTATGTGATGTATATATAGTGAGACTTAACTTTTAAGCCTAATAGATTCAAAACCCTAATCTAATTAGGCCTAATTTCGGGTTTCATAATGGCTCAACCTTTGGGCCAATTATTAATCTAAAATTGTTATAAAATCAAAGCCAAACAATTTGGCCCATGCACTTAAATAATCTCATTGGCTCTAAGTGTGCGACCCAATAGGCTCCTATCACATTAGCAATAATCATAAATCACATTTATTATCATAAACAATGAGTGATGTCTAGTAACACATCATTGCTGCATAAGTGATAAGATAGTCAGTGATTCGACTAAAACTCTATGATCATTATTCGTATATGTCATTGTCCCTTTGTCTAAGATATCAAGGCCGAGCACGAGACATGGAATGTGTCACTTTCATATATCCCAATTTAAGGTTTTTTAATTACCTCATCTAAACATGACTGTCCATTTCCTCAGTCTCATTCAATCAAAGGGCCCTCGAAGATATCACTCCTGTTTCATAGGAGGAACGAATCCCATCTTGATTATACAAAACCTTCCGCATGATATGTGACATACCTAATGACCACATTTATGCTTACTCAGTTAAAAGCAACAAAGGAAAGCATCAAAGTATGTGACTCACATGTAGGCAACCTTGATGACCTTAGGTTAAAGGATTACATATGCTATGATCATTATGAAAATCACTTATAACACTCATATAACGATCCATGTAGTATTCTCATGATGGGTCGGTTCAGTACACAAGTTTTCTAACTTGCACCCAAATGTAGACTACATATCTTATGTTAGTCTTCACATTGCTGGTCTTTATGTATTATTGCAACTTACTTCACTATAATACTAGACCAGTGAAGTTTAAAAACACTATTATTCTAGAGTTATAATTATGTCTGATTATGTCACATAGAAAGAAAATAAGAAACACAATTACTGGAATAATGCCTTAATAAAATATCATGACTTAATGTGTAAAATATAATCATCTCATTACTAACTTTTGGGCATAACACTAACATCACTTTCATGTTTAACATCCAATAATTGGTTGACATTCTTTCTGAAAGGCCAGCTTGCCATGAATTGACATTAAAACTCCTACAAAAACTCATTAAAGGGGTCAAATTTATCCCCTTTTAACATGTTGAACCATGTTGACACCGTTCCAGAGAGCATGGAATTGAAAGCATTGCATATGATGGCATCGCTGGCCTCCTCTAAGTTCATTGCCGTAATGTATCTTTTTAGATGGTTGACTGGATCTATCAGTCTGTTGTACAGATGTACCTTTGGCATCTAGAAGCAATGAGGGGTGGATGCATCCCGGATTTCCTATATGAAGGGCTGAAGGTGCATGTAAGTGATATCCAATAGTGTCTCTTTGATGGTTCTGAGCTCCTTTATCAAGCGTTTCTCTTTCAGCCTCCGTTTCATTTAATCTAATTATCGAATCATAGTATTAATACTAATGACCTCTAGGTCCCCCTGGACCTTGCTTCTTTATTGATCTTCCAGTAGGTTTATTGTTCCTCTAGGTATGAAGGTTGGCCTAGCTGTGTCTCCTTAGTGGTTCTTCATCTCATTTTCTAGTATTGGGGGAAAGCCCTCTAGATCTTTTGCCATCATTGTTCTCATAAACCTCCAGTAATGTGTCCTTTAGAGCATTGAATTGCTTGTCTGCCATACTTACGAGAGCCTTCTATCACTCAAGATCATGTGGCAAGAGAGGTTACTTTGCTTCTTGGCCCTCAGGTCGACAGTCGAGGAGTTCAGAGTTGAAAGAAGTATTCTCTATTCCATCATCGCATCATCATCTCTAATCTTATCTCGACCAGCTACATTGTTCAAGCATGATTTCTTGGTGTCAACCATGATTGGTGTTTTGATGGACAACAGCAATTTGATATTTGAAGTACTTGGTGGAATGCTAAAGAATGGCTCTACTTTAAATTAAAGACAAGGTTATGGGTCTGCTACAATTTCTTCAATAGCTTACAAGGTAAACGCTCAAAATGAAACTAACTAAATCAAAATTGAAACTTATGAACATAAAGATAAAACCTACAGATCAATGAAGGTAAAACAAGTAGGGATGACATTTTTGGGTTTCAGGACAAGTTCGGGCTACCCAAAATAAATAGGCACTTTTTTAATACAAAAATGTCAACTCGAATCGAACCAAAATTGAGAGAAAACTCAAACTGACCTTAACTTGAAAATATAGCATTAGGGTTAAATTAGGTCAGATTTACCCAATACCCCACCATCGGTAGCCGCTTCATAGCGTAGGACAACGTGAAGGGCTAAATTAGAGGCAGTGAAGGATGACGTGAAAGGCTGACCCAAAGGCGGTGGAGGATGATGTAACAGATGAAGGCGGCGAGAGGGCGTGTGAAGGACGACACAATGGGGAGGGTAGCGACATGACAAGGCGGTGAGAGTGAAATGGATGAGGAATGCAAGTCGGGGGAAGGGGCAGGGTGACGACTGAGGTAGGAAGAATGACAGACAACTGCAAATGGTGTGCAAGTGTGAGAAGTGAGAACAACAGCTTGCGGAAGCAGAGAAAGCTTGACGTGTCTGCAGAGGGAACTTGTGTTTACAGTTAGCAGCTTAGGAGGGATAAATACTTAGTGGGTTTAGGCTGGGCTCAAGTAATGGGATAAATACTTAGTGGGTTGGGCCGGGGTAGTACTATAGGTAATAGGTTTGGGCTTAAATTTCGGGTTAATTGGGGTTGATTCAAGTTCAACCCAAAGTAGCTTGATTTCAGGTTGACTTAAATCCTACTTATTTTCTATGCTAACCCGACCCTAACCTAGTAAATAGGGTTGGATTTTGGGTTATGGTTAGTTACTTTCACCCCTAGAAGCAAGTCATGTTGTTGCATGGTACCAGAGAAATTCTTCATTCTGATCCTAGAGTAAAAGAATGAAATCCGATAAAAAAAAGTGAGATATAAGAAACAATTAAGAAGACCTAAAGGAACACAATGTCATTAATGAGATTGGGTTAAAGAAATCGTTGAAAACAAAAAAAATATATTTTAATTGCCTCTCCAGTATAGATGAGCATGATTCGGATTTCTAATAAAATTGAACTAATCCAAAATAATCATGCTTTAAAAAAAATCCAATCCAACCAAGAAAAACCAAAAACATGAGTTTGATTTTTCTGTTTTTTTAGTTTCTAATAAAGTTTTAACCCAAGACATATTACTCCAGCAAATTAAGGTATTTAGAATCTCACAAAGTAATATTATGGGGAATTACTTTTATTGACTTTTGACGTGTAAGGAGGAAAATACAGATTTTGAAACTACGAGAATTGTAACAGTAGTTTCAATTTTAAAATATAGTCCAAGTTCTTTCCCTTGGCCCAAGGGACATGCAAGAACCGGATCCATGCCTTAGAGTCTTAACATTTGAATACATTCTTTGCATTGTGATAACATAAACACACACACACACACACACACTATTCTAAGAAAAATATTTTTTAAAAATGATACTTGAAAAGTACGAGAGTTCATTAATTATAATTACCACTAAGTCCCCAAAAACAAGCAAGGAATTAGGCTTAGCTCACCCCTCAAGCAAGATTGTCCTTACAAATTCTCTCTTTTGGTATATAAAACAACCCTCAATTAACACTTGAATGATTAACTTTGCTGATCAGTTCCATTAATTAACTCAGAGAAGGAAGAAATTAACAACACAGAGAAGGAGGGCGATTAGTCTGCGGTGTTGAATGGTCTTCAATTCTAGAAGGCAGCTGCCACCTGGTACGAGGCCGTGAAAAGAATCCAACATCTGTCTAGTATATAAACCAACATCAATCAAGACTTCGATAAATTAGCTTTCTTTAGCCCCGCCAATACAGAGAAAGAGAGACGAAACAAGCAAGAACAAGGACAAGAAGAGAAGAAGAAGAAGATGGCCGAGTCCCCAGAAGATGTGCATCCAGTTAAAGCCTTTGGCTGGGCTGCTAGAGACTCATCTGGCCATTTATCCCCCTTCAATTTCTCCAGAAGGTAAACCAGTTCTTCATTGTTTTCAGAATTCTCTACTTATGTATTTATTTTTTTGAATAATTACAATATAATCCGTAAACTTTGAAATATTTAAATTTTGCTTGTAAAATTTAAAGAATAGTATACAAAATAACCACTGAAAATTACATATTTGGTCCCTAAAATTTTCAAATTTACAAAATAGTACCTAAAAGGACACTTTTAGTCCCCAAACTTTTTTAAGATGTTCAAATACCAATAATCTGGAAAGTGCACGACTTTTAGATCAACTTTGAACTAAGGAGCTGAAATTTTATAATTTCTTATACATTCATACATACATACATATATACACATACATTCATTTTTACTTTGTTTCTGAAACAACTAAAACATATTTCTTAAAAAACTTTAAAAAATTATGTATAGAAAATGAAAATAGATAACAAAGAAAAAAATAAAGGAAAACTAGTTTCAATATACAAACACCTCATTACAAATTACAAAATTGGTAAGATATTGATGATTGTGTGCTTTGATGGTGCAGGGCGACTGGAGAAGATGACGTGAGGTTCAAAGTTTTGTATTGTGGAATTTGTCATACTGACCTCTTTTTTCTCAAGAACGACTGGGGTTTCTCTTCTTACCCCCTTGTTCCAGGGTATGTCTGCTAGCTACAAGTTCAAATATTCAACCTTTTCCTATCCTCTTTCTTCACTAACGGATCTTAATATCCCCTTTTTCTTGGGTTCGATCCCACATAACAAGGAAGAATGGATATATCTGTGATGATGATGATTTTTTTTTAATCAAATTCCACATTTTTTTACAGGCATGAAGTTGTAGGGGAAGTGACAGAAGTAGGAAGCAAGGTTACAAAAGTGAAAGTGGGAGACAAAGTAGGGGTCGGAAACATAGTTGGAGCATGTGAATCCTGCGACAACTGTAAAAACAGTCTGGAAAATTATTGTCCCAAAATGATCATGACTTATGGCTTCCCTTACCACGACGGGACAATAACTTACGGTGGCTATTCCGACTCGATGGTGGCCAAGGAGCGGTACATTGTCAAGATTCCTGACGGGCTGCCCCTCGATGGGGCGGCTCCGCTCCTTTGCGCCGGCATCACCGTCTATAGCCCTCTCAAGTATTTCAACTTGGGGGGCACGGGGAAGCATGTTGGAATTGTTGGACTTGGCGGCCTCGGTCATGTCGCTGTCAAGTTTGCCAAGGCTTTGGGCTCTACGGTCACCGTAATCAGCACTTCTCCGAACAAGAAGGCGGAGGCTTTGGAGCGTCTTGGGGCAGACAACTTTTTAGTTAGTAAAGATGGAGAACAAATGCAGGTAAAGGATAAAGGCTTTATATAAAATAGCTTTTATGGTTAGAAGTAATAAAATTTTAAAAAATGTATATATACACAGAATATAACATTTTCAATCTCTAACGCTCAAAAAATGATCACTAGATTATTTCACTGAATCTCTAAATACTAATGCTTATCGCTATAACTCTTGGTCATGTTCTAACCTGTTTTCTTCCTTGATTTGATCTTTAAAAATTCTGTGAAACTGCTAAAAAAATATGATGTTATAACACACTTGGAATTGGAGCAGGCAGCTGCAGGGACCATGGATGGCATTATAGACACAGTATCCGCTGTCCATCCGACATTGCCATTAATTGGTCTTCTGAAGTCTCACGGGAAACTTGTTCTTGTTGGAGTTCCAAACAAGCCACTTGAGCTCCACGTATTTCCCTTGATCCAAGGTTCGTCTTCATATATATATGGTCTAGGTCACAGTCTACTTGGTTGGGTTTCATTAAAGATTTTTACCAAACTAATAAGTTAGCAACTTATAGTACTTATATATGGTCTTACTAGCTAGTTTCAACATGGTTGGACCTATGTAGGAAGAAAGGCTGTGTACGGCAGTGCCACTGGAGGAATGACAGAGACACAAGAGATGATTGACTTTGCGGCCAAACACAATGTGACGGCAGACATTGAGGTTATCCCTATGGACTATGTCAACACAGCGATGGAGCGACTTGAGAAGAATGATGTTCGGTACAGGTTTGTCATTGACATTGGCAACTCTTTGGATAAGACCAAGCAAATGACCTACTCGAAACCTAAGTGCTCTAAAGCATGTGGAACTGGAGCAAAAATGGGAAAATGTCACTTTTTATGATTTAAGTAAAAGTGATATGAAAATAAAAATGAGAGTGACAGTTGAAAACTAAAGCAGAAGCGGGAGAGCAAGGGTGGTATGCTATACTTGTTTTCAAAGTTTGTAAGAGAATAATTGTCTTCTATTTGTATGCTTTAGTTCTCATATGGGTTTGGAATATTGTACATTACAGAAAATAAACATGTATAAAAATATGCGTGCTTTTTAGTCATTTAAATCCTCCAATGAACGATCGTGCAGAAAAGTTCAAAAAAAAAATTTAAAAGAAAAAAGAAAAAGATTAAAAGGTTAATTTATGTGAGTAAGTCCGTACGTTAATATGTAACTGTTCTCATTTTATATTATAGGAAATCCATTATTTCTATTTTAACTTCCTCTTTTGTCTAAAACTGATACCATATGATTGTAAATTAATACTTCATCTATCTAGTGATCACTGAATAATAAAGTAACTCGATCTTTTGGAAGTATTTTTCTTTAATTATCAATTATGATGCTTAAAAACTCAATAAAAAATATTTATTTTTTTACTCTGGTATCTTGTTGTTCCTTTATTCACAAGACTTAAACCCAATATCTTGTTGAAGGGAGAAGGAACTCTTTCTGACTCCCCCTTCACGACAAGCTCTTTCCTATCTCTTTAACCGGCTTCGAATATTCTTAGCTTTCCTTTCGGGCTCACCTTCAGTGTAGGGGACCTGGAGGATTCTTGGGCACCTTCGCATCTCCTTCTTCATGTATATTTTCTTTTACCTCCTTTGGATTTTGGAGCCATGCTGCTGGCCAAATGGCCTTAGCTTTCCTGCGGTCCGCCACATGTCTCCCTCGCTCTCAGCAAGCACGGCATTTGGCCACCGACTCATCACGCACCTCTTCATACTTTTGAGCCATGTCTAGATAATTGCGCCTGACAGCCAAATTAACTCCCTGCTCAGAGGATTTTTCTAACCCATATTCTACAAAAAAAAGTTGGATTTGTTACTTTCAATAAGTGTCTAATTTTTTTGACAAATATTAAAATTTATATTCTTCACACATAGTAAACAAGATTTTGTAATTTTTAAATATAATTTTTAGTATTTTTAAAAAAATTAATAACATAAACAAATTTATGTTAAACTTAATTAAAAAAAGTAAACGCCAAAAACCATAAATAGCCCTTAAGCTTTGGTAACTCGTACACATAACTTCTTGCACTTTGACTAGGGTCGAGTTGCCCTTCAAAATTTGGCAAGTGAGGCACTTAAGCCCCGTGAATGACGGAATGTGCTCACACGTGATTAAATTCCGTTACAATTACGTTACAGAATTAATAGAATTAATTGTACAATGACTTAAACGACAGAGATCAATTTTCTCGGCCAGAGCTCCACCCCTTCTCCGCCGGAAATCACTGTATTCTGGTCACGAACTCATGAAGCGCTCCCCGCCACGAAATGTACCGTGAATGCTGAGCTGAACCAGACTGGAAAACCACGCATTGGTGGGCGTGATGGATCCGGAAGACATCAGCAAGATTCCGTCGCCGAGGACGTGATGGATCCGGAAGACCATGCACCGGTAGGCCATCGGAAAGTGTAATTCCCACAAGTGTAGGTAAGTCTGAAAAGGGTTCTTACTCCTCAACCAACGCTAAAAGAACCAATTCTTCCTCGGAGTTTCCTGAGTATTTTAATAGTCCCCAGTCTGTTCATACCACTGTGAAAAGCGCTGTCGATGAACTTGAGGATTTTGCCATGGGGGGGGGGGGGGGGGGGACTCGAAATAGTGTTAATGAGCACCCTGGAGCATTTACTTATGAAGATTTTGATGGAAGCTCTTTGTTGCTGCTGCTGCCATGAAAGAGGCCATGGATAAAGCTGAGGTTAAATTCAGGCATGCTAAGGAAATGCGGGAAAGAGAAAATTTGAGAGCTTCAAGAAATAGAGACCACTTGGATGACAATCTGATTCAGGATTCTAGTGATAGAGAGCTTAAAGAAAGACAAGAGAGGTTGGAGAGTGAGAGGCAACAAAACGGAAAAGTGGCATAAGAAAGAGAAAGCACAGAGGCGGCTCGAAAAAGAGAGCGAGCGCGAGGGAAAAGGCCAGACAAGCTATTGAAAGATCGAGGTCAATGGCTCGTCAGGTCTTTTGAGTTTTTGCTAATATTCATTTTAGTCATCGTACAACTAATTCCATCAATTCTGTAACAGAAGTTTATCACGTGTGAGCACGTGCCTCATTTCCGTCATTCAAGGGGCTTAAGTGTCCCACTTACCAAAGGCCGATGGGTGATACGGCCCGAGTCAAAGTTCAAGGGGTTATGTAATTTAGTCACCAAAGTTTAGGGGCTATTTATGGTTTTAGGTCAAAAGCAATGGTGTACAAGTATGCAAATTTCATCAAGAATCATTTAACTTATTTTCATATCCCAACAAGTCCATGTTCTTAAATTTATCCTATTACAATCCTTCACCTTAATAGCGCATTCTAATTGGCCCTTCCTGTAATTTTAACAATTTACTCTAACACAATATGTTGAAATGGCATTACATAAAACTAACATAGATATTGAAATAGCACTTTTTATCCCTTTAACTTTCCTGATTAACCTCTCTAAAATTTAACCTTCAATATCTACCTATTACACCCATAATACTACTAATCCCAAAAATGTCTACTAAGTAAAGGAGTAAAGGGCCGAGCTGAGCTTGAGCCCACTGGATTCGAACTCGGCCCCTTAAGCTATCAATATTACCCTGGCTTGAGCTTAAATTGTTCAAACCCAAATTTTGAGACTTGAGCTCTATTCGAGTAAGACTCGAGCTCAGCCTAAAAGCCCGTTAGGCTTGAATGAAAGGCATTTTATGGAACTTATTATGTTTAATTTAGCGATTTAAACCAATAACTCTTTAATTAACTAGACAATTAAAGTATTATATATATTATTATTGAAGGAGCCAGGTATTTACAAGCTTAAACTCGGCCCTTTAAGGTATTAGGCATGAGCTACGCAATAAAGGACCGAGCCGTTTATAGCCCTACTACTAAGTTTGGACCTTTCGCATAACTTTATCTTTAGGCCGAACTTGTTCTCCAGCCTAGGTATACTCCATCCGAGCTACAACAAAATCACCAAATCACTGTAAAAGTTGCAAGCTAACTTGTTAGAACTTGCTCTGAGAAACAATTCTTTGTCTGGGAATATTTCCAATTCTTCTTTCTAGGGATTAAGTCGTTTAGAGGTCGTTGAACTCAGTGAAAACTTCTTCATTGGGACGCTCCAGTCATGATTATTCCAGTAAGTGGTTTTTGTCGTGGAACGGGATCCCAACGCCTTGAATTACTTGGCTTATAGGCTCTTAGGGACTGTGAATCCCACTTAGTTATTATTGGCTAACTATTACTCATCAGTAAAATTAAAACAATTTATGTGCAATTAGTTTCTTAGCTGCACAAGATATGCATGCTTTTGTCCTAGTAATGCAAACAAATATGTACATTATTTAAAAAACATTGCTTGAGCATTTCATTTAAAACTTACTTAAATCGTGCTAAGACAATAAAATACTAGTTACTTCAACTTCAAGTAATAGTTTATGCACACTTAACATCACTAACATAACATGCCCCCAAAAGTAACTCAATGGTTTTACACCACAATGTATCCTAATAGAGGCAATTTCTTAGTACACAATGTACTATATACATGAGACAAAAACCTAACTAAGATCCTTTACTTGAGCCCCACCTTTGAGCTATCAAAGCTCCAAGTGCAAGCCTTTCATTAGTCCTTGTGCACCACTTAGCCTCTACACTGTAATGGCATAAAACTTAGTTAGTACATAGCTTAGTCCACAAGTAATCTTAGAATCACAAGGATTCTAAAGAAATAGTACCTACAAAATGAGGGAGCATAGCCCACAACTATCCACTAGTTGTTAAGCCTAATGTTTGAACCTGAATAACAAACTTAAGGGAGTAAGTACATGAATATACTCAGTAAGGGTCCCTTGAGGTACCTGCAAAGAAGATAGCAAGCAGGCAAACATGACAAACAAACAATCAAGTAATCAACCAACAAGCAACTCAAGACAAAAACATGGAAGATATGTAATGCATGAATGTATGATATACAATTCACACAATCCTTGGGACTTTTTGCACGTTAGGTGTCTTATACTTGCTGTGAGCTCAAACAGCGGACGTACTTGAGACATTGACCCTCATATCTTGAATACTTTACCCCCTTAAGTCCCACTTATGGGTTATAGAGTAGGTCGTCACCTCATTTCAAAACTTACTCATCTTACCCTCAATTTATTATACAGGGTAGCCACCTTATGTGGTTTAACTTGCTAAACTCTTGGAGCTTAGCTTAGAGCTCCTTAGTGGCTTTCTTACCAAACCAAATGGTTCGGTTGGGGTCTTCTTAGGTTTATTATTCAATTCTCTTAGGTTTAAGACCTTTCTCTTTCAGGCCAATGTAGCCTCTAAAACCGACCTAAACCCCCTTAGTGCCCTCTTGATAACTTGAGCAATTTTAGCCTTTAGCCACTCTACTTAGCTTTACCTTAGCCACAATACTTAACTACCTCTTAAATAATGCATAATTCTTAACTTAGGAATGAGTCTTAGACCCAACCAAAGCTACGGAACGTCTTAAATTAGCCTAGGGATGCTAACCGAGAGTTTGAGACCTTTTTAGGATATCCCAAGCTTAAGGGACTAATGCCTTGGTGATGCCATTGGTGACGTGTTACCAAAGACATCAACACTTTGGAATCCTGACATCTAACGCGTCTCCAAATGGCGTCGCCAATGCACTACAACATTACGCGACATCATGCGAATTTGCACGAAACTTGTTCAAACTTTCTCATCCTAAGTCCAATTCACATGGATCTTGTTTCTACTTCATTCCCAAACATAACACTACATTTCTATGTATTATTTGAGCTAAATTAACTTAAACCTTTACCTCAACTTTAGCCACGAAGCAAGAATCAAAGCACAAGCTCACTTGAGCTCAACCAAGCTCTCTTGAGTTCCAATCCTAAAACCAACGTGATATGGCACCAAGAACCTCAAATCAAGATCATTTTTAGCTACAAAAACAACTTAGAACCAGCCCAAATAAAAACCAAGAAGATTATCTTAGGTTTCAAGTCCAAAACATGCATCAAAGACCTAGATTAAAGCAAGAACACAAAAAAGGAGCTTGAGGCTTCTTGTAATTTACCTTGGGGTCTTCAAATTCAATGGATATTTGTAGAATTTGGGAGCTTTCGAGCAGAAATTCTTGGTGGGGAGAGGGGGCTACGAATTTTGGGAAAGAAAACGAATGGTAAAGGAATTAAACTAGCCCAAAAATATCCTAACCACCCCACTAAATCATACTTCTTGTTTTCTTGCTCCTTGACCCTTAAGTTCTCATTTGTTTTACTTTGGTCACTAAACACTCACCCAAAACCATCCCTCATTTGTCCTAAAGGATGCCCAAAAGCTTCATACATATAGCCTCCTAGACACCTAAGTCACTTAAGACATAAATGACTCAATTGAGCACTTAGTGCAATTTTTTACTCTTTTCCCTCTGTTGACACCCAATTTCGTCCGACTATGAAAAAAAAAATTAAAATTAATTAATTAAAAATTATTAATTAAAAAAAAATTAATTTAACAAAAATAATATATTATTAGTGTAATGGGGGACATTTTTGTCATATGGTGTTAGTTAAAATATATATATAGGTATACATATATATCTGTATGTATGTATTAGAAATATTAAGTAATTATTAATTATTTCTTAATTAATTATTAATTAATTAAAAGAATTAAAAATTAAAATTAAAAACAGAAAATTCCTCCCCCGGCTGAACCCTCCCCTGATTAGCATTAAAGTCTCCTCCCCCTTTTGCATTTTTTTCCACACCGGACAAACGAGCTCGACGGCCTCACCTGATCCATTCTCGATTCTTCTTCTCTTTTTACTTAATCATTCTGTCATCTCTCTCTCCCTCTCGGACAGACAGAGACTCTCGAAATTGGCTCAGCTCTCTCTCTCTCGGGAAATACCCTCCTCTGCTCCCTCGCACCACTGCCATCTTCGTCAGAACAACTCTCCTCCTTCCTACACACACAAACTCTCCTTCACTCTATCTCACTCTCACCCTCGCCAGCCATGCTTGCTGCCCAAGCTCCACCGCGCCTCGACGACGCCTTCGCCCTCCTTCCCCACTCGCCCTCCGCTCAGCGCTGCGTCTGCCGCCCGCCTGCTGCTCTCACTCTAGCCACACCGGTCTTCCCCCTCCTCGCGACTACCGGCGCGTCTTCCTCCACCTACAGCCGAGTCACCTTCGTCAACTTCGCCCCGCCGTCCCCTCGTCGCCGCGTCGCCTCCCTTGCTGTGCTCAACCACCGCCCGTCGCCTCCCCTCCTCGTCGTCGCTACGTCACCCAGATGCTCCCCTCCGTCCGAAGCCACCGTCGTCAGCCTCCTACTCTCTCCGCGTTGCTCCCCTGCTGCCTTTCCGCGCGCCTCCACTCTAGTCGACGCCACCACCGCCTTCCAGCTCCTCCGTCGCCCCCTTTGCCGTCGCGTCACCACCGGCTCTCCCCTTTCCCTCGCGTCGCGCCAACAGCCACCTCTCCTGTTTTCTTCCGTTCAAAGCCCACCGCCAGTCACCTCTCCTTCTTTTTTCCTCCGCGTCGCGCCACCGCCTCGCCTCCGCCGCGCCTTGACCCTGCCACCGTGCTCCCGCCAGCCCCCGCCGTCGCTCTCCTGCCTTGCCTCCTCTGCTCTCGCTCCAGGCTCCCTTTTTGCGCTGTACCCTTTGCTGCAGCTGTTCACAAGACGAAGACGCGTTAACGTATTGACTGAGTCAAATTCTATTTCTTTGTCTTTTGGGTAAACTCCTTGTTAGTCCCTAGATTCCTTTATTTTATCCATTTAAATCACTAACATATTTTATGTTGCAGATTAACCTCCGACAACAAACTTTCTATTTATTTGTACTTTTCTTTGTTTTCTATATTATTATTGGTTTGGCTTTACATTAAAATTTGGTCTCTAAATTGACATAGGGGAACAATATAGGATTTTGATTCGATATGTATATTCATGTATATTTATTGGATTTTAGAATAGTTTAATTTTTATTTTTGTAATATATTAATCTGTATCAAATTATTGGTTAATTAATATTTAAATTTATTAGAAATCCGTCCTAAGATGGATCATCTATCCATGTCCAGATGATTCGGTTAGAATCTATGGCTTGGATATTAATTGAAATTATTTAAAATAAAAAAAATAAAATTAAATAGCAAAAAAAAATCCAATCATGCACCGCCAACTATCTCAAAATCAAGGACCTTCTCGAGCTGCTCAACCAAACGATCGCCAAGAGGATCGAGAACAAGAGCGTCGAGTACGTCAGGAAATTTTTCACTGTCGAGAATGATTATACGCCGGAGAAGAAGGCCCGCCAGTCGCGACCCGCGTTTGTTTCTTGACTCAATCAAATTTTTTGGGTAAAATTCTCATTTAGCCCTTGATTCTCTTTGTTTTTATTCATTTAAGTTACTAATGTTCTCCTGTTTTGCATATTCATCATTGACAGTATTGTTTTATGTTTTTATTTCTTTTTTTTTTTTTTGTTGGTTTATTATTTCGAGAATCATGAATTAGTCTGTGATCAATATTACATAAAATTGCAATTTTAGGTTAGGTCAGATTTTTACCTATTTATTTGATTTTAATTTTAATAGTTAGCATAAATTTAAAACTCATGCTTACATAACGTATTAAAAAAAAAAGGTCATATTTACGAGATTCAATTCTGAGCAGATTTTAATGAAAATTCAAGAATGAATTTAGAACTAGTAAATTAAATTCCATGTCCAAATGATCCGCCAGGATCCATGGTTTTGAAAAATCAAATTTTTTTAATAAAGTATAGAATAAAATTAATTTTTAAATAGTTTACTTTATCCAGTAATAAAAACAAAGAAAAAAAAACAATCAATTCTTTTTTTAAGTATATTGTTAAACCCAAAGATTAGATAATTATTTTAAAATATTTCAAAAAAAGAAAGAATAGAAAATAAAATTTTAGACAATATTTTTTTAAGATCATTAAAAATCCAAAATTCTATGACAAAAAAAAAATAATTAATTAAATAATGAATAATAAATTAAAGATTTTTAACAAAAAAATAAAATTTTATCATCAAATTTTAATTGAATAAAAATTAAATATAAAAGATAAAAATCCATATTCACGATATGGATTAAATTGATTAAAACTTCATCAAATTCCGTGTCCAAATGACTCGGCAGAGTCCATGGTTCGGAATCAAATCTTCCGTGTCCAAATGACTCGGCAGAGTCTATGGTTCGGAAGTATAGAATTCTATACAAATTAACTTAAAAATCCACATTTCGACTAATTCAGTTAAAATTTCTAAATTAACTGAAAATTATTTAAAAGCAAAGTAAAACAAAATTAAAATCAACTAAGGTGCCAATTTTGGGCGCTATAACAATATTGTTTTAGCGTAACCGTACTCCCGATCCCCGAACTCTCGCAGACCAATTTTAAGGTGACCAATCGACCTAAGAAAACTGATTGGTGGCGACTCCAGAAAACCCGACGTTGCCACAGCTTGGCGACTCCGCTGGGGACTCTGGTTAGTGAGTCGAGCCTAAAGTTGATTTGTTTTGATTTACTTTGCTTATTATGTGGATTTATATGTTATATTTACTTATTCTAAACATGCATAATGCATTCACAAAATGAAGCTCTATACCCGAGTTTCCTCAAATCGAACACAATTCTTTCTAAGCGAAATTGGTGTTGTTGTCCTTGTGAGGCCATGGTCTCCAAGCCTTCACCGGTTTCAAAGTAGCAAAGTAGTGTATTGCCTCCTGAGACGGTTAGTCTCTGCATGGGCCCACGAAAAGCTACGAATCGAATTAATCCATTCTTTACATAAACCCTAGAGGGTAAGGAATCGGGCCGTCACTATGATTTAGTGACGGGATTCGGGAACTATCCCTTGCCTTTTTGATAAACCACCCTATGCATATAGAACTCCCCACTTAACCATAGAACTGACCATAGAATTTCTACCATTTTACCAACGCCATAAGCATATCCTTGTTATGCTGTGTTGTTACTCTACACTTTTCTTCGTATGGTTTTAACTTGTTTATCCATAATACTTCATGAGTTGTTAATTGCTATTTAACTTATTAATAACCTTATCTTTCTTGTGCAATTATTCTTCATGCATCAAAACCACGCATCAAACTATGTTAATTTTTTGGTCTTTCTAATAACAACTAAAAGTTTTGAAGTTCCACGATAATGGATAAGCAAACTCACTCATCGCATGCATGCATTACATTAATCACGTGCATATAAAGTCTGATAAAAACATAATCTCACTTTATGTTGCATGCATCCATTACATCAATCACGTGCATACAAAGTCTGATAAAAACATAATCTCACATTGCATGCATGCATTCATTGCATCAATCACATACATATAGAGTCTAATAAAATGAATCTCACTTTAAAAAGGTAAAATTGGACCTCAACACCGATATCCAACTCGGCTCCAAACAAGACTAATGGCAGAACAAACCGAAGGACGTCTCATAGATATAGAGTCCAAGATAGAAAATATGGCCGGAGCGATTCCTTCCTCATTACACCAAAAAATGAAATTCATTTTTGAAGGAAAGTTAATCACAGTCTTTGCTAAAGAAGGCATTCTGCTATTATCTATATCAATAGTAGCAAAGACCAAGTGACCTTCTCTTCCAAGTTGGTGTGACCCAAATCCCAAATGTAACTGAAAAGTCTGTGGTGCTGAAACTCAAGGTCCAACAGTTGGTCGAGTCTAAGTTGCTAGGCCATGATGTGATTGATAATTGAAAGTGAAGATTTTGAGCTGGAATTACATTAATTTTGGAAGGGCTCCAAGTCAGATCTGACCTAACAGTCCGCACACACTTTTGAATGACAGGGAATCCTTTGAATAAACTTGTATCTTTGAAAGCTTGCAAAAGTAATTTAATAGTAAAAATCTCCTAGATTTAGTCCAGAATCTAGGGTGTAGTCTTTGTTAAATGGACACCTGCTATTCTTTTTCTGGTACAACAAAAAGATGTGATGCGTGCATTCTACTACTTTCCATTTTTACACTCTTTGCCATTATACTATCCATTATTGCCATCACACTTTACTTTTCGACAACCGGTAATTCTTTTTGTTCTCTAACAAAAAGATGTTGCGTGTGCATTCTACCACTTTTTAATCCCATTATTACTTCTACACATTCTACTAATTTTTACCAAAAGTTCAATTATTACACCTACACATTCCACCACTTCTTACCAAAAATTCCGTTTTTACATCCATCTCTCACTCATTTCCATTATACTATCCATTATTGCTATCATACTTTGCTTTCTAAATGATACTACTCGTGGGTGAAAATAAAAAGTTAAGGGAAATTTGATAGTAATGATCTTGAAAGTGCTGCCAAATCTAGTAAGAAGGATTTCATATGTTGCACCTCAACCCTAAAAAAGAATTCACAGTGGTTATCAACATCCTTGCAAGAAGTCTGGGGTTAGCTTCCAAACAAGGTAGCTCTCATATTAAATGACTTCAGTGGCCTCCCAATTCTCACAAATGCTCAATACAAAAAAAAAAGATTCTCAGTTTTCCGCAACACAAATTCCAACAAAGGAAAGAAGTTCATCCCTTCCATCAAAAGCCATTAAAGGGAAAATCCAAAACAAAAAAAAAAAAGAGACTGAGAGCAAACACAAGCAACTAAGGCCACTTGAATCATTTCACTTCAAGAGGGCTATGATCTCAGTTCTTTGCAACACAAACTCCGAAAAGAGAAATTCGTCCCTTCCATCAAAAGACAATAAGGGGAAATTCAAAACCAAAAAAGGACTGAGAACAAGCACGAGCAAGCAAGGCCATTTAAGTCATCTCACTTCAAGAGAGTTATCAAGTATGTCATCACCATAGCTCACAAAAAAAAAAAGGGAAACAAAAAAAAACACAAAACAAAAAAAAAAGAAAGGAAAAAGGGCTCAAACTAGAGCAAAAGAAAAAAAAAAAGAAAAAAGAAAGCTATGGATTCTAGACTGAAAACCTGCAAAGGCGGTCTAGAAGACAAAAGCAACCCTCAAACCAAGCGTACATAAAGATTACGATAGTTGGGGGGCAACAGATGAGGTCTAACTTTCTGAAAAAGGTGGCAAGTTTGAGGTCTTCACTATTGAGTTGTTCACCATAATCAAATTTGCTCACGAGTAGTATTAAAAGACCATTCTTTCACACCACTTAAACTTAACTTTCCTCAGACCTAACATCCTCGTTCAGTCAAAAGACTATCATTGTGAATCATGTTTCTACCTTATTTAATACTGCTCACGAGTAGTATTAAAAGACCCTTTTTTCACACCACTCAAACTTAACTTTACTCAGACCTAATATTTACCTCTTAATATTATTCTCATTTAGCTAAAAGACTGCCACAAAAAAAAAAAACATTCAAACTTAACTTTCCTCACACCTAACAGTTACCTCTCGATATCATCCTCATTCAGCTAAAAGGCTATCCTTGTGAATCATGTTTATACCTTATTGCCTTGCACAGTTTATGTCTTCGAGTTGAAAAGGGAAGAATGGCAGGATATTTTAATTAAAAACAAAGACCGTAAATTACTTTGTCAAGCTTTGCAAATTGATGAAAGTTTTTCTTTAAGGCCAAACCATTATTCATTAATGTATGTAGACTTAAAAGTGAGGAGATAGCTTGAGTCTTTCTTTAATAAGATGTGGTTCTTGTAAGAGAAATTTACGATCAAGTGCCAGCACAAAGGTCTAGAAATGCTCGACCTTCTGTTAAATCAAAGGCGAGATGATACCTTTTATCCACATAAATACCATATTCAAGGGGGCAAAGTAGTCTCTACGAAGCGTAAGAGGAGTACTGCCAACAAAGAAGTTCAATAGACAAGGGGGCAAGTCTTATGGATCAAAACTTGAGCTCAAGGAAGAGCAATTATTCAGATTATAACATGGGGATAAGTATGTGTCAGCCCGGACACCAGAAAAAGGACAAACATTGAAAGTAAAGCCTTTGATGCTATGAAATCCATGACAAGGGATGAGTACCCAAATAGACATAAAGTATGAGGTGGGCAAACATTAAAGAAATTGAAGCCAAAATTCAAAAACAAGTCAAGAAAAGGGGATTTTGAAAAGAGCCGGGCTTTTGAGGCAGCAAACAAAAGCTGGAAAGCATAAAGAGATTCAATGATAGTCCAAGAAGGCCATCACAAAGAGGATCCAGTAAAACAAAGACATAAAGAACTAGATCCATACAAAAAAAAAGCCATTAGTTACACATGCTCTGCATTCATGCATTTCATATCATGCATACATAGCCTTTATATAACAAGGACCAAACGGGAATCACATTCACAGCACAGTTACAGCAGTATAAGCTGAGATCTCAATGTCATCAGCTCTTACCAATCTATCACTGGATACACAGCTAATATGCGGGACCAACCCACATCAGGAATTCAAGGATAAGGTAGACAATATGTCAAAAGCCTGGCAATTGATTCAATAATCGAGACTACACCTGGAAGGACAGGATTGACGTCAGTTAGTAGTATCCGAGATAAGAGATAGCTATAGCCAAGGATAAGGCAGATATAAAAAAACATAAAGTAGACAATATTGTTAAAAGCCTGGCAATTGATTCAATAATCGAGGCTACACCTGGAAGGACAGGATTGATGCCAGCTTAGCAGCATCCAAGATAAGAGATAGCTGTGGTCAAAGATAAGGCAGACATCAAGAAATATTGTCGTTGAAACTTTGTCAAAAGCGGACAATGGATTCAATAATCGAGGACTGGATCAACGTCAGCTCGATGGAATATCCAAGATAAAAAATATCTATCACACCAAAATGAAGTAGGATCTACTTTTCCGGTTAAGCGGCGGATACAGTACTCCGTGACTCTCAAGTCGGTTCTCTCAGTTGCCCATAATAACTAATTCTTTCCTCTCTTCTTTTTTTTACTTCCCTCTAGAAAATGGATCCTACTTTTTCTGTCTTAAGAAAATATTTTCCTTCTCTCCCAATGAACATTCTCAAAAAGATCTACCAAGTTCGCTGTGAACGATTAAGAGTTCTGATGCACAAAGGAATCCCTGGAAATGTGCGGTGGTTAATCGAAGCCAAGGTTCGTCTGGCAGGTGAAATCCCAGATGCATTTGTGTCTCACATGCCTGGTATAGGCAGAAGCTCTTATGCCAAAAAGCGAAGAGCGAAAAGGTTACGAGTCTGCCACAAATGTGGACGGTGGACTTGTAATACTAAATGTCGTTCTTTAGGAATGATCTCCGATAATCGAGAAGATAAAATACGATTCATCAAGAATGGCCTGAGTAAGGACTCATTGGATGATATCCGATTGACTCTTGAGACACATTCTTGTGGATCTGTGCAACGTGAACTTCTTGGTTTATGGAGCATTTTTCATGAAGAACGAAACCGTTACAGTCCCGGGAATCCGACTGTAAATGACCCTGTTTGCCAGCTTGTAAGAAAACTGGATGGGAAGCAAATCCTCGACTCATAGAAGCCGTTAATGCCGTTACTAGACGTAAAGCCAGTGGAAGATGTGAGTCACAGTCACAATTACTGTACATACAGTTTGTTATATTTGGAAAAGTTTGCATTTTCTTTTGACAGATGTACATGCTCCCCTAAGTGTAATCGACACGTTATCCCTTTTCATCACTATAAATGCGTGTTCTTTCTTCTGATTAAGCAGCGGATAAAATACCCCGTGACTTCTAAATTCGGTTATTCCAGTCTCCTACAATAACTGATTCATTTCCCTCTTCTCTCAAATTCTTCTCTCATCAATGGATTCTACTCTTTCTGCACTGCGAAAATACTTTCCTTCCCTTCCAATAAAAGTCCTTAAAAAGATCTACCTTGCTAGATGTGAAAGAATCAGAGTTTTTACACGCAAAGGCATTCCCGACAATGTGCAGTGGATAATTGAAGCTAAGGTCCGTTTGGCAGGTGAAGTTCCAGATGCATTTATTGTGACAGCTCTCCTAGTCAACTAATCAAGTAAGTATTTATTTACTTTGATTAAGTGTTTATTAAATTAAGTACCTCAAATTAGCGCCTTGTTAAGCAAGTAACATAAGCTTAATTAAGTTAAGTGAGTTCCTAAGTGTGATTTGGCATAGTTAAGTCAAGACCATTAGTTGTTCTAGCTTTTAGAATCATCCTAGTAAGTTTTAACAACTTGTGGCACTAAGTGTTCTTTTGAGCCATTTAGAACTTAAGTGGCTAAAGTGTTCAAGAAGATTTAGTTTGAGAAGCTTTTAGTACCTTTTAAAACAAAGAAAAGTGAGTTTGGAGTGTGAGTTGGTGAGCTATTTGAAACAAATGAAAGTATGAGGGCTTAAGTGCAAGGGAGAGAAAAGTTGCTTAATAAGCTTATAAGTTAAGTTTCTTCTTCTCTTCTTCATACTTAGCCATTTCTTGCAAACACCAAAAATTCGTGGCTCCATCTCCTCTCCCAAATTCCCAGCTCAAGCTTCATTTCCTTGCAAGTTTTCATCAAAATTAAGAGTGCCAAGGGGTTAGGAAAGATCACCAAGCTTTGTTTGAGGTGTTCTTGCTTCATTTGATCTTTGGAAGCTTGTTTTGGATCCAATTTCGTAGGTAAGCTTCTTGAGATCATTTGGCGTGTTTATAGGTTGTTCTAGAGCTAGAAATGGTCTTGGTTTGATTGGTTTGGGTGCCAAATTGCTTTGGTTTTAGGCTTGGAACTCAAGGAAGCTCAATTGAGCTTAGGAGGCTTTGTTGCATTGCTTGCTTTGTGGCTAAAATTGAGGTAAGGGTTCAAGTAATTAAGCTCAAATAATGCATGGTTTTGTAGCTTTGTATGTTGGGATGAATTAGGAACAAGACCCATTAAGTTTGGATTAGAAATGAGAGAGTTTGAGTAGCTTGTGTACAAGAACGACGCTGTCGCATAAACCCAAAAAACAGAGTTGGCGACGCGTCGCCAATTTGGTCGCGAATTGGCGCCGCGGCGCCAGAATGCGAAATTGTACACAGAACGTTTGTTCGTCGGCGCCGCGTCGCCAAAAGCATTTGCTCTTTGGCGCCGAGTCGCCAAATGCAAATTTGGCCTAGATTTCCGGCCATCCTAAGATTAACTTAGACTCTCGGTTTCTATCCCTAGGCTATTCTAAGACGTTCCATAGCCTCGGTTGGGTCTAGAATTCATTCCTAAGGCGGGAATTGTGCGTTATTTGGAAGGTAGTCAAGTTGTGTGGTTAAGTGTAAAAGAAATGTGACTTGGTGGCTAAGTAACTCATAGTATTTAAGCTTTTAAATGGATATTAAGGGGATTAAGTGGGTTTTTAGACTCTTTATTGGCCGTATAGAGTATCAATTACATATGGTTAATAGAGAGAAAAACCTAAGTCGATCCCAACCAAGCCATTTGGTTTGGTAAGTGAGCCACTAGTAGTAATTGGAGTTAAACCTTGAGGGTTTGACTAGTTAAACCACATAGGAAGACTACCCTGTACAATAAATTAAGGGTAAAGGCGGGTAAGTTTGAGATAGGTGATGACGTACTCTAGAACCCGTAGATGGGACTTAATTGAGGTAAAGTGTCCGGGATACGAGGGCCAGTATCTCAAGTACCTCAGCCGTTTGAGCTCACGGCAAAAATTAAGGCACTTAAAGTGCAGAAAGTCCCAAGTGCATGTGTTGTGTGCATTTCATACATTGCATTTCTGGCATTTTGTTGATTGTTTGTTGTTTGAATTGCATGTTTGATTGCTTGGTTGCCATATTGCATATTTGTTGCATATTTCTTTGCAGGTATTTAAGAAGGGAATCCTTACTGAGTACTTTTAAGTACTCATTCCCTTAGTTTTATTGTGTAGGATCTAATCCCGGGCCTAATCACTGAAGTGATAGCTGAGGCCTAAGCTTTCTGTTTTGCAGGTATTTTATTGAGAATCCTAGTGATTCTAGTTTCTTGCAGTATAAGTTATGTGCTAACCAAGTTGTGCCTTTACAGTGTAGAGGCTAAGAGTACACAAGAACAAGGTCTAGTGAAGGGCTACACTTGGAGCTTGGCTTAGCTTAAGGTGGGCTCAAGTAAATGATCTTAGTTAGTAGTAATTTTGTCTCTTGTACATAGTACTTTGTGTACTAAGTAAGTTGCCTCTATTGGGATACATTAGGATGTAAATCCATCTTGTTACTTTTGGGTGCATGCTAGAGTTGTAATGTATGCACAAAACTGTTACTTGTAGTTAAAGCAACTAGTATTTCAATGACTTGGTACGTTTTCAGTATGTTTTAATGAAATGCTCGAGCAATGTTTTAATTCAAGACTTTTAAATTTCGGTTGCATTGCCAAGTCAGAAGCATGCATAACTTAATCTGAGTAGGCTAAGTAACTAGTTGCATATAAATTGTTTTAATTTATATTGACGAGTAATAGTTAGCCAATTGTAACTAGTGGGATTCATTATCCCTAAGAGCCTACAAGATTAGGGGCACTGGGGCCCCGTTCCGTCACATTTATGCGCTGCATGCCCGATTTAGGTAAAAGCCGTTATGCCAAAAGGCGAAGAGCAAAGAGACTAGGCGTGTGTTATAAATGTGGGCGATGGAATTGTAATACTAAATGTCGCTCTTTAGGATACATCTCCACAAATCGTGAAGATAAAGGAAAATTCATTAAGAATGGCCTGCGTAAGGAATCTCTGGAAGATATCCGAGAGACTCTTGAAACGCATTCTTGTGGAAAAGTGCAATGTCAAATTGTCAAATTGTGGAGAACGAAACCGTTACAGTCTTGGGAATGTGACTTTAAACGACCCTGTTTGTCAGTTTGTAAGAAAACTGGATGGGAAGCAAATCCCCGACTTATAGAAGGCATTGAAGCCATTACTGGACATAAATCAGTGGAAGATGAGAGCCACAGTTATGATTGCTGTACATATAAGCTGTCATTTGTCTTTTCTTTTGACAATAATGTACTTGCTTCTGTAAGTGTAATTAATGCATTATCCCTTTCATCACTATAAATACGTGTTAGTTATTTCCGTTTCCTACAATCACTAATTTCTTTCTTTGCCTCCTTCATCAATGGAGTCTTCTCTTTCCGCCCTACGAAAGTATTTTCCTTCCTTCCCAATAAATGTTCTTAAAAAGATTTATCAAGCTAGATGTGAACGATTCAGAGTATTTATGCACAAAGGCATTCCTGATAATGTGCGATGGCTAATCGAAGCTAAGGTTCGTTCGGCTAGTGAAGTTCCAGATGCGTTCTTTCCCCGTATGCCCGGCTTTGGTAAAAGCGCTTATGCCAAAAAGAGAAGAGCAAAGAGGCTAGGCGTCTATCATAATTGTGGATGGTGGATTTGCGGTGCTAAATGTCGTTCTCCAGGAGTGATTACCAGAAATCGTGAAGATAGAATAAAATTCATCAAGAATGGCTTGCGTAAGGAATCTCTTGAAGATATCCGAGAGGTTCTTGAAGCGCATTCTTGCGGAATAGTGCAATTTGAGGTTGTTGGATTATGGATAATTTTCCAAAAAAAACGAGATCGTTACAGTCTTGGGAATCTGACCTTAAACGACCCTGTTTGCCAGTTTGTGAGAAAGCTAGATGAGATGCAAATCACCGATTCATAGAAAGCATTGAAGCCATTATTGGACGCAAAGCCAGTGGAAGACGAGGATCAAAGTCACGATTACTGTACGTGCTAGCTGTCGCTTTTGAAATTTTCCTCCCCTTTCGGCGATAATGTATCCACTCCTGACATGAGCCATAGTCACGATACTGTACATGCTAGCTGTCGCTTTTGAAATTATCCTCCCAATAATGTACCCACTCCTGACATGAGATACAGTTATGACTACTGTATATAGCTCCCACTTTTAAAATTTTCCTTCTCTTCCAACAATCACGTACCTACTCCTGACGTAAGCTACAGTAGTAACTACTATACATGCTAGCAGCTATTTTGAAAATTTTCCTCCTCTTTTAACGATAGTGTACCTATACCTGACCAGAGTCATACCCGTGACTACTGTGAATAGCTGGCAATAATGTATTCATTCTTGAAAAAAAATAATTAATTATTACTTTATCTTTTCATCTCTATAAATATATCCTCTTTTCTTATTTTCTCACATGGGTAAGGATAGGAATGGAGAAAACCTCCACTCGTAAATCCCGAAGTATTTGTGTATTTTCTGGAGCTTTTCCTGGAGAAGATGAAGAGTACTTAAAGGCAGCCAACCATTTGGGTAGTGTATTAGCTGAGCGAAAAATACACTTAGTTTATGGAGGAGGTAGTGTCGGATTAATGGGAGCTGTAGCATCAGCAGCATCTTTAGGAGGAAGCCAGGTTCTGGGTATTATCCCTGCATCTCTGAAATCGGTTTCTCGGGGCACGATTGGAGAAGAGCTAGTGGTTAAAAATCTGCAAGAGCGTTTGTTATAAATGCTTTTTAATGCTGATGCTTTTATCGCTCTACCAGGTGGCTTTGGCACATTAGGAGAAGTCTTCCAAATCGCTTCCATGGCCCAACTTAATTTGCATCAAAAACCCATTGGGCTGTTAAATGTTAACTATTTCTTCGCAGGTCTATTATCTTTTATGAATAATGCTGTGAAGCAAAAGTTTATCCCTGAGGTGGCACGATGAATCATAATATCCGCAACAACTGCTGAAGAATTGCTAGATAAAATGCAAGCTTTTGTTCCTGAACCAGATCCAGCGATGATCCAAATAGACTGGGCACGACAGTCTTTCCCAACCAGTTCCGTCCCATAATTGTCCTTTACCCGGCCTGTTGAAGCATTGTGGAAGAAGAAGCAATCTGATCCGTTTTTCTTGTCCTTTAGTTTTATTATCAGCATTTTCTTTCGTATTTCAGTTTTTCTTTTCAGGAAATTTCGTTATCTTATAAGATAGTTTCGTCCATGCTGATATTAAAACCATGCGACAATGCCTTTAGGTTGGAATGGCTGAGTAAAGAGTAATTTTTATTACTCTTGAGACGCATCCTACTAGGTCTACTAGGCATAACATTTTGGGGTAGTTAAGCTTTAACCTTATTTGGATGACATATCTCACAAGGGAATCTATATTTACTAAAGAAAATATTAGATGAACCTTGGATATTGATTCCAAACATCCGTTCCCTCTACATAATTTGTTAGTGTTATTGTCATCATCAAGATTCACTCATCTTATCGAAGTCTAAATTTCTGCACTCACCTATTATGAAAATTCACACTTCCGAATAGAACATTTCAACTTCGATTGTCTGAGGTACTTAAAAAGGAGGAAAGAGTTTTTCTCCACAATCATAATCAATTTTCATCAACGGGGTTTTAAGGATGGAACCTTTGCCTCGAAAACAATCAATTTTCATCATCGGGGTTTTAAGGATGGAACCTTTGCCTCGAAAACAATCAATTTTCATCATCGGGGTTTTAAGGATGGAACCTTTGCCTCGAAAACAATCAATTTTCATCGGGGTTTTAAGGATGGAACCTTTGCCTCGAAAACAATCAATTTTCATCATCGGGGTTTTAAGGATGGAACCTTTGCCTCGAAAACAATCAATTTTCATCGGGGTTTTAACGATGAAACCTTTGCCTCGAAAACAATCAATTTTCATCATCGGGGTTTTAAGGATGGAACCTTTGCCTCAAAAACAATCAATTTTCATCATCGGGGTTTTAAGGATGGAACCTTTGCCTCGAAAACAATCAATTTTCAACGGGGTTTTAAGGATGGAACCTTTGCCTCGAAAATAATCAATTTTCATCATCGGGGTTTTAAGGATGGAACCTTTGCCTCGAAAACAATCAATTTTCATCATCGGGGCTTTAAGGATGAATCCTTTGCCTCGAAAATAATCAATTTTCATCATCGGGGTTTTAAGGATGGAACCTTTGCCTCGAAAACAATCAATTTTCATCATCGGGGTTTTAAGGATGGAACCTTTGCCTCGAAAACAATCAATTTTCATCATCGGGGTTTTAAGGATGGAACCTTTGCTTCGAAAACAATCAATTTTCATCATCGGGGTTTTAAGGATGGAACCTTTGCCTCGAAAACAATCAATTTTCATCATCGGGGTTTTAAGGATGGAACCTTTGCCTCGAAAACAATTATTTTTCATCGGGGTTTTAAGGATGGAACCTTTGCCTCGAAAACAATCAATTTTCATCATCGGGGTTTTAAGGATGGAACCTTTGCCTCGAAAACAATCAATTTTCATTATCGGGGTTTTAAGGATGAAACCTTTGCCTCGAAAACAATCAATTTTCATCGGGGTTTTAAGGATGGAACCTTTACCTCGAAAACAATCAATTTTCATCATCGGGGTTTTAATGATGGAACCTTTGCCTTGAAAACAATCAATTTTCATCGGGGTTTTAAGGATGGAACCTTTGCCTCGAAAACAATCAATTTTCATCATCGGGGTTTTAAGGATGGAACCTTTGCCTTGAAAATAATCAATTTTCACCATCGGGGTTTTAAGGATGGAACCTTTGCCTCGAAAACAATCAATTTTCATCATCGGGGTTTTCAGGATGGAACCTTTGCCTCGAAAACAATCAATTTTCATCATCGGGGTTTTAAGGATGGATCCTTTGCCTCGAAAATAATCAATTTTCATCATCGGGGTTTTAAGGATGGAACCTTTGCCTCGAAAACAATCAATTTTTATCATCGGGGTTTTAAGGATGGAACCTTTGCCTCGAAAACAATCAATTTTCATCGGGGTTTTAAGGATGGAACCTTTGCCTCGAAAACAATCAATTTTCATCATCAGGGTTTTAAGGATGGAACCTTTGCCTCGAAAACAATCATTTTTCATCGGGGTTTTAAGGATGGAACCTTTGCCTCGAAAACAATCAATTTTCATCATCGGGGTTTTAAGGATGGAACCTTTGCCTCGAAAACAATCAATTTTCATTACCAGGGTTTTAAGGATGGAACCTTTGCCTCGAAAATAATCAATTTTCATCATCGGGGTTTTAAGGATGGAACCTTTGCCTCGAAAACAATCAATTTTCATCGGGGTTTTAAGGATGAAACCTTTGCCTCGAAAACAATCAATTTTCATCGGGGTTTTAAGGATGGAACCTTTACCTTGAAAACAATCAATTTTCATCATCGGGGTTTTAAGGATGGAACCTTTACCTTTAAAACAATCAATTTTCATCGGGGTTTTAAGGATGGAACCTTTGCCTCGAAAACAATCAATTTTCATCATCGGGGTTTTAAGGATGGAACCTTTGCCTTGAAAATAATCAATTTTCACCATCAGGGTTTTAAGGATGGAACTTTTGCCTCGAAAACAATCAATTTTCATCATCGGGGTTTTAAGGATGGAACCTTTGCCTCGAAAACAATCAATTTTCATCATCGAGGTTTTAAGGATGGAACCTTTGCCTCGAAAATAATCAATTTTCATCATCGGGGTTTTAAGGATGGAATCTTTGCCTCGAGAGCAATCAATCATTCAGTCCATCTTACAACGATAGAACCTTTCCTATCGTTAGAGGTTCTAAGGACCTTTCCTTAAACCTCAAACAAACAATCAATTATTCAGTCCATCTTACAACGATAGAACCTTTCCTATCGTTAGTGGTTCTAAGGACCTTTCCTTAAACCTCAAACAAACAATCAATCATTCAGTCCATCTTACAACGATAGAACCTTTCCTATCGTTAGAGGTTCTAAGGACCTTTCCTTAACCTCAAACAAACAATCAATCATTCAGTCCATCTTACAATGATAGAACCTTTTCTATCGTTACAGGTTCTAAGGACCTTTCCTTAAACCTCAAAAAAACAATCAATCATTCAGTCCATCTTACAACGATAGAACCTTTCCTATCGTTACAGGTTCTAAGGACCTTTCCTTAAACCTCAAACAAACAATCAATCATTCAGTCCATCTTAGAACGATAGAACCTTTCCTATCGTGAGAGGTTCTAAGGACCTTTCCTTAAACCTCAAACAAACAATTAATCATTCAGTCCATCTTACAACGATAGGAGCTTTCCTATCCTTAGAGGTTCTAAGGATCTTTCCTTAAACCTCAGAGTTTAGGCGGCGAGAAAGTTTTCAATACCTAGCTAAGCCGGACGAAATTTGGTAACTAACTTTGCATACATCATGTCCCATGAAGCATGCAAAGGGGGGCAGCTGTTGACACCCAATTTCGTCCGACTATGAAAAAAAAAATTAAAATTAATTAATTAAAAATTATTAATTAAAAAAAATTAATTTAACAAAAATAATATATTATTAGTGTAATGGGGGACATTTTTGTCATATGGTGTTAGTTAAAATATATATATATAGGTATACATATATATCTGTATGTATGTATTAGAAATATTAAGTAATTATTAATTATTTCTTAATTAATTATTAATTAATTAAAAGAATTAAAAATTAAAATTAAAAACAGAAAATTCCTCCCCCGACTGAACCCTCCCCTGATTAGCATTAAAGTCTCCTCCCCCTTTTGCATTTTTTTCCACACCGGACAAACGAGCTCGACGGCCTCACCTGATCCATTCTCGATTCTTCTTCTCTTTTTACTTAATCATTCTGTCATCTCTCTCTCCCTCTCGGACAGACAGAGACTCTCGAAATTGGCTCAGCTCTCTCTCTCTCGCGAAATACCCTCCTCTGCTCCCTCGCACCACTGCCATCTTCGTCAGAACAACTCTCCTCCTTCCTACACACACAAACTCTCCTTCACTCTCTCTCACTCTCACCCTCGCCAGCCATGCTTGCTGCCCAAGCTCCACCGCGCCTCGACGACGCCTTCGCCCTCCTTCCCCACTCGCCCTCCGCTCAACGCCGCGTCTGCCGCCCGCCTGCTGCTCTCACTCCAGCCACACCGGTCTTCCCCCTCCTCGCGACTACCGGCGCGTCTTCCTCCACCTACAGCCGAGTCACCTCCGTCAACTTCGCCCCGCCGTCCCCTCGTCGCCGCGTCGCCTCCCTTGCTGCGCTCAGCCACCGCCCGTCACCTCCCCTCCTCGTCGTCGCTACGTCACCCAGATGCTTCCCTCCGTCCGAAGCCACCGTCGTCAGCCTCCTACTCTCTCCGCGTTGCTCCCCTGCTGCCTTTCCGCGCACCTCCACTCTAGCCGACGCCACCACCGCCTTCCAGCTCCTCCGTCGCCCCCTTTGCCGTCGCGTCACCACCGGCTCTCCCCTTTCCCTCGCGTCGCGCCAACAGCCACCTCTTCTGTTTTCTTCCGTTCGAAGCCCACCGCCAGTCACCTCTCCTTCTTTTTTCCTCCGCGTCGCGCCACCGCCTCGCCTCCGCCGCGCCTTGACCCTGCCGCCGTGCTCCCGCCAGCCCCCGCCGTCGCTCTCCTACCTTGCCTCCTCTGCTCTCGCTCCAGGCTCCCCTTTTGCGCAGTACCCTTTGCTGCAGCTGTTCACAAGACGAAGACGCGTTAACGTATTGACTGAGTCAAATTCTATTTCTTTGTCTTTTGGGTAAACTCCTTGTTAGTCCCTAGATTCCTTTATTTTATCCATTTAAATCACTAACATATTTTATGTTGCAGATTAACCCCCGACAACAAACTTTCTATTTATTTGTACTTTTCTTTGTTTTCTATATTATTATTGGTTTGGCTTTACATTAAAATTTGGTCTCTAAATTGACATAGGGGAACAATATAGGATTTTGATTCGATATGTATATTCATGTATATTTATTGGATTTTAGAATAGTTTAATTTTTATTTTTGTAATATATTAATCTGTATCAAATTATTGGTTAATTAATATTTAAATTTATTAGAAATCCGTCCTAAGATGGATCATCTATCCATGTCCAGATGATTCGGTTAGAATCTATGGCTTGGATATTAATTGAAATTATTTAAAATAAAAAAAATAAAATTAAATAGCAAAAAAAAATCCAATCGTGCACCGCCAACTACCTCAAAATCAAGGACCTTCTCGAGCTGCTCAACCAAACGATTGCCAAGAGGATCGAGAACAAGAGCGTCGAGTACGTCAGGAAATTCTTCACTGTCGAGAATGATTATACGCCGGAGAAGAAGGCCCGCCAGTCGCGACCCGCGTTTGTTTCTTGACTCAATCAAATTTTTTGGGTAAAATTCTCATTTAGCCCTTGATTCTCTTTGTTTTTATTCATTTAAGTTACTAATGTTCTCCTGTTTTGCATATTTATCACTGACAGTATTGTTTTATGTTTTTATTTCTTTTTTTTTTTGTTGTTGGTTTATTATTTCGAGAATCATGAATTAGTCTGTGATCAATATTACATAAAATTGCAATTTTAGGTTAGGTCAGATTTTTACCTATTTATTTGATTTTAATTTTAATAGTTAGCATAAATTTAAAACTTATGCTTACATAACGTATTAAAAAAAAAAAGTCATATTTACGAGATTCAATTCTGAGCAGATTTTAATGAAAATTCAAGAATGAATTTAGAACTAGTAAATTAAATTCCATGTCCAAATGATCCGCCAGGATCCATGGTTTTGAAAAATCAAATTTTTTTAATAAAGTATAGAATAAAATTAATTTTTAAATAGTTTACTTTATCCAGTAATAAAAACAAAGAAAAAAAATCAATTCTTTTTTTAAGTATATTGTTAAACCCAAAGATTAGATAATTATTTTAAAATATTTCAAAAAAAGAAAGAATAGAAAATAAAATTTTAGACAATATTTTTTTAAGATCATTAAAAATCCAAAATTCTATGACAAAAAAAAAATAATTAATTAAATAATGAATAATAAATTAAAGATTTTTAACAAAAAAATAAAATTTTATCATCAAATTTTAATTGAATAAAAATTAAATATAAAAGATAAAAATCCATATTCACGATATGGATTAAATTGATTAAAACTTCATCAAATTCCGTGTCCAAATGACTCGGCAGAGTCCATGGTTCGGAATCAAATCTTCCGTGTCCAAATGACTCGGTAGAGTCTATGGTTCGGAAGTATAGAATTCTATACAAATTAACTTAAAAATCCACATTTCGACTAATTCAGTTAAAATTTCTAAATTAACTGAAAATTATTTAAAAGCAAAGTAAAACAAAATTAAAATCAACTAAGGTGCCAATTTTGGGCGCTATAACAATATTGTTTTAGCGTAACCGTACTCCCGATCCCCGAACTCTCGCAGACCAATTTTAAGGTGACCAATCGACCTAAGAAAACTGATTGGTGGCGACTCCAGAAAACCCGACGTTGCCACACCCTCAAAGATGGTTCTAATAGCTAGGATAACTAATAGTCTTGAGTTAATTAGGCAAAGTTCCTTAAATGAACCAAATTTCATCAAAATTATAGTCATGCTATTCACTTGGGTCAAAATTACCATTTTGCCCATTTTTGACTTTTAGGTGTCAAACCACACTTAGGAACTCATTTACTTAACTAAGCTTGTCTTTCTTGCTTAACAAGGTGCTAACTTGAGGTACTTAAGTAAAAAAACTTAAATAAAAATACTTGGTTAAAACCTATCATTGACTAAGAGAGTTGTCACAGTTTTGATGAAGAACATCCTCATCAATGTTTAAGATCGAAGAAAATGTCCCTTAAATTGGCAAATTATCCATTGCTGACATCATGTCACTGCTCATCTCCTCCACTGATTTTTCTTCTCCCTACTTTGCCAACTGAAGCACCCATAAGAAATCCTGACCTGAGTCCAGTAACCATAAAATATATCTTGCACCTAATCCCTTGGTGGCAGAACAACCAAGCTCTCAAAAGAAACGTAGACATGGTTTTTCTTCGAGTGCCAAATGTAGGGTTTCGGGATTTAAACAGGCTCAACGGAAACTAACTGAAACCCTTCAAGATCCAGGTGAAACAGAGTAAATCGAGTGTTCAAAATTTTTTATACCTACTCGGCTGAGATCTTTCACCCAACTATTAAGTTGAATCATAAACTTGAACAATTGACGTGTTCAAGTCCTCTAGGGTATCCACACGAACCACTCGGATCACCATACCTCCACCACATTTTGACAAGTGCGTTCTTCTTGCACCCATAGTGTTAGTTTGCGTCCTCCAAAGATATGCAAAAAGAGAATGGGGTTGGAACATTTCAAAACCCTTATGATTTCATCCTTAGGGAGACTAGGGCTAGAAAGTCCTTACAATATGATATATATATACACAGTAAGACTTAACTCCCAAGCCTAATAAGTTTCAAAATCCTAATCCAATTAGGTTCAATTTTGAGCTTCAAAATGGCTCAACCTTTGGGCCAATTATTACTCCAAAATTATCATGAAACTAAACCAAACTAATTGGACCATGCACTCAAATAATCCAATTGGCTCTAAGTGTGTGACCCAATAGGCTTCTATTATGATCCTAAACATCATTGCTACTCAAGTGACAAGATAGTCGGTGATTCGACTAAACCTCTATGATCAATATTTATATATGTTATTGTCCCTTTGTCCAAGATATTAAGACCAAGCATGAAACATGGAGTGTGTTACTCTCATACAACCCAATCTAAAGTTTCTTGAGTATCGAGTATATTAACTAAAACTGATAACATTGATATCCCATATCAACTCATTCGAGCACGGTCATACATTTCTTCAGTCTCACTCAATTAAGGGGCATGAAATTATCACTCCTGTTACGTATGAGGGACAAATCTCATCTTGATCATACAAAACCCTCCGCATGATATGTGACATACCCAATGACCACCTTCATGTTCACTCAGTTATGAGCAATAAAGGGAAGTATCAAAGTATGTGACATACATGTAGGGAACCTTGATGATCTTAGATCAAATGACTACATATATCATGATTACTACGAGAATTACTTATGACACTCATATAACAATCCATATAGCGTTCTTATGGTGGGTCGGTCTAGTACATAAGTTCTCCAACTTGCACCCATATGTAAACTATATATCTCAAATTAGTCTCCACACATACTAGTCTTTATATGTTATTGTAACCCACTCCACAATAATACTAAACTAGAGATATTTAAGAATACTATTAGTCTAGGGTTATAATTTTGTTTGATTTTATCACACAGAAATAAAATGACAAACACAATTACTAGAATAATGTCTCAATAAAATATGATGATTCAATGTACAAAATGCAATCATCTCATCAGTACCTTGCGGGCACAACACTAACACAAAAAATGTGTCCATGGAAGATTAAAGACATAACATTATGTTGATCGGTCAAGAAGTGGAGAAGCAAGATCTTCCCCTCAAAATGGTGGAAAACTTGGTAATTTGATCGCATGCAATGGATTATTGTTTTCTTTTCTCTAGTGACTATCAATTTTAATGTTTAGAAAATTATGCTAAATATAAAGGACAATGGCCAACAAGGAGAGGAAGAGCACTAAAGGAATCGAGCAAGCATGTTCGACATCGACAACAAACGTAGGAGGATGTGATAAACTAGGAAAAGTGACCATACGGTTGACCATTGGTGGAAAAAGCTTGTAGAAGCTGGGCCAGTCCTTCAAACTTGGCTCACTTGAGATCTTGGCTAAGATATTCAACCTGGCCTGCATAGGAGGGTAGTTGATGAAAGGCTGAAAGAGAAGGTAAGAAGGGATAAGGCAGAGGTCGTTATGAAAGGTATTTATACTTTTTGGACCAGAGCTACTACCTTAGTTACACAAAGCGTACTAAAAACAGGAGTTGGGCATGAGGCCAAGATTGAGAAATTGTCCCTTTTTAAATTTTAAATAGGTAAAAATGCTGTAAAAATAAAAATGAGAGCGGCTATTGAAAGTAGGAGTATGAGCACGAGAGCAGGTGTGACAACCTGAAATAGAAAGATTATGTAACTTAAGGTATTCGGTGTGTAATCACTATATACACTACAAGATCAATGCAAGATAGTAATTGACATTTCAATCCAATTTCAATTGCTACATAGTCCAAAACAGACTCTGTGACTACAAAAGCAATTGGATTTTTTTAAGTTGCAAATGATTTCCAATTGAAAATCGACTGAAAAAAAAAACTGACAATATTAGTTAAAATTCAGTCGAGAATTTGTAGTTGACTCTTTCAGTTGCTATAATAGTGACTACCTTTTCAATCACAATTTAGTTGATATATTGGGAGCTTTTCCTTCCAAAAAATTACATTATTAGTTAATATAATTGTTATTTAATTAATTTTATTCAATTTAATTAGTTATTTATTTGTTATTTAATTGATAATTCCTTGTATGAATATTAACTTACTTTGATTGTTAACAATAAAATAATCAAATAATGAAATTTAAATTTAAATAAAATATTTATGTTAATGTAAAAATCAATATACATACCAAAATATAAAATTCAGAAAGTTACAAAATTTGAAATTAGATCCGGAGAAAATTAAAAAATTTTTAAACTCAGATCTGGAAGAGATCAAGGTGGACAGCGACGAGGCCATGGAGAAGACGATGGGCCAAGAAGACCAAGGCGAATGGCGAGGACGATGGGCCGCCGAGAAGACCGAGGCGGACAATGAGTAGGCTGAGAAGGTGATGGCTAGGAGGATGATGGGCAGGCAGATGAGGCAACGGCGAGCAGGCTGAGGAAGCAACAGCGACGAGGCTAAGGAAATTGATTTGGACGGTTGCGAGGCCGAAGAGGAGATCAAGGAGGCAAGGGCGAGGCGAGGTGGATAGTGAAGAGATCAAGCAGGCAGATAAGACAATGGCGAGGAGAGCTAGCAGATAGATGAGACGGCGGCACGGAGATCTAGCAAGCAGAGGAGACGGCGGTGAGGAAGACGACAAGCGAGGTGGACTGGCGACGTCACATGGCTGGCTGCTGCGAAAATCCGACACCACCAGCGACACAGAAATGAATGATGAGAATGAGAGGGTTAAGAGAGATGAGAGTAAAAGGCAGATAGGAGATGAGAGTGAAAAGAAAGTATATGAGCGTATATATAGTTAGGGTTAGGTTAGATTTGGAATTGGGTTGGGTTGTACAATATATGGGCTTTTATGTATGATATATGGGCTTTTAATATAAGATAGGAAAATAATAAAGGAAAATTTACAATTAGAGGAAAATAATAAAGGAAAATTTACAATTACCCTCCTGAGGTTTACCTTAACCTAAAGTTTATCCCTTCTATTTTTTAAAACCTGTACTTTACCCTCTATTTCTTTTCCATTGTGCGATAACAACTTCTAAAATTGTAATTTAAATTATACAATAGTTATCTTTTAGTAATTTCAATCTCTTTGATATTTTTTTATAGTTAATAGACAATGTAAATTATCAATTTTTCTCGCTGTTAATGCATTTTTGTTCCTATAAATGCATATCAGTTTTTTTTAAAGGTTAGTTAGCTATGAAAAAAATATCAAAAATCTTGAAATTACTGAAACATGAATATTATTCTGTTTAAATTAGGGTTTTAGAAGTTGTTGTCATACACTGTAAAGGAAAAAAAGGTTAAAGTGTAGGTTTCTAAAAATAGATGAGGCAAAGTGTAGGTTAAACCAAACTATAAGGTGTTTTTTCTAATTTTCCCTAATAATAATAATGATAATAATAATATATAATGATGATGATGATGATTATTATTATTATTACTATTATATAAATAATAATCATCATCATATATTATTGTTATTGTTATTATTATATATTGTATGATACATTATGATACAATATAATACAAATGATACATACATTATAATATATCACACATTATATCCATAAACTCTAAACCCTTATTAATTAACAGTAAACTCTAAAGCCCTAAATTAAACCCTAAATATACAAACCTAAACCCTAAATATATGATATATTATTATCATTATATATGTGTATATATGTATGTATGTATGTCTGTCTCTGTGTGTGTATTATTATTATTGTCATATGATATAAATATATAGTATCATATGTGATACCTTATGATACATATGATACATTATATTCTTAAACCCTAAACCTTAAATACCATATATTAACCTTAAACCTTAAACACAAACCCTAAACTCAACATATCCCTAAACCCTAATCCAACCCTAAACCTAACGATCATTAATCCTAAACCTTAAATACAAACCTTATTAATTAAACACTAAACTCTAACCCTAACTACCATTAATCCTAAACTCTAAACCCTAATTAAACCCTAAACCCTAAATATAAACCCTAATTAAAACCTAAACCCTAAACCTAAAACCTAAAACCTAAATACAAAACCTAACTAAACCCTAAACCCTAAATACAAATCCTAATTAAACACTAAATCCTAATTAAACTTAAAACCCTAAATACAAACCCTAATTAAACATTAAACACTAAACCTAATATATACCCTAATATATAACCCTAAACCCTAAATATACAACCCTAAATCCTAAACCCTAAACTTAATCTATACCATTAATCTTAAATCCTAAACCCTAATGCAATTCCCATACCTTAAATTTCAATATCATAATACTTAATTAAATACCTTTAAACCGTCCTAATTCTATATATATCCCTAAACCCTAAACCCTAAAAAAATTCTCAAACCCTAAACCACAAAAAACCCTAAATTAATCCTAAAATAAATCCCAAAACCCTAATATTAAATTAATTCAATTAATACCCTAATCATATACTAATTTCAAACCTTAAACCTTAAATAAAAATTGCAAATCTGAAATCTATTTCCAATACCCTTAATCCTTTAAAAACCATAAATCCTAATTCTATATCCCTAAATACTAAAAAAACAAAAATTCCAAACCCTAAAAGAAAAAAAATCCTAATACATATATCCAAAACTTTAAAAATACCTAAACCTTAAAAACCCAAAAATTTTAAATCAACTTAGCAATTGAGAAGACAACTAAGGTAAATTGGATACCTAAAAAACGGACTAAAAAGCGACTACAGTCAAATCTTTAAAAAATTTTCGATTGAAAAGCAATTAATAGTCAAATATATAAAAAAATTTCGACTAAAAGACGACTAATATGTGGGTGGCCAAAACTTTCAGTTACCTATCAGTTGCAATAAAAAGTGCACATTTTTACTTTTGACTGCTTAGTGATTGAAATACTTAACGACTGACTTTTAGCCGCGATTTTCAGTCACGATTTGAAATATGTGTTGTAGTGATATTGAAGCTTAAAATCTAAAGTAGCTAATTGGAAAAGTTAGGGGATAAAAGATATTCTTTTGAAATTTCCTTTAGTGTTATTTGACATCATACCAACATTTTCTCTTAGAGTTAACTGTTAAAGTGATGATAACGACCAATTAGAACGCATTATATGCATAAATGAGTTTAATATGACAAATTGAAGGGTAGCTAGGAAGTAGGAACCCGTTTGGGACAATAAGCTAATTAATATGGTTTTCTTTAAAAAAAATCATTTATAAAGTCTAATGTAGCCACCAATTAATAATCCAACCCAGGTGCTAAGCTCGTACGACCTCATCATCTTACGATATAGGGGTAAAATTTAAATTTGGTCCCTTAACTATTTAGTTTGTCATAAACGGATCCCTTAACTCTAAAAGTGCCCATTGAGGTCCCTTAACTCAAGTTGCGTGTCCAATTTGAGTCTCATTTGTCAATTGAGCCGTTATTTTGGATGAAATTTGCCTATGTGGCACCCATAATGCCATGTGGCACTCATAATGCCACGTGGCTTCCTCTTTAATTGAAATAGGTGATTATTTCGTATAGAAATGAAAAATTAAACCTAAACTGACACAAACACAAAATCTTGTGGCTTAAAACATGGATTAGCCCCAATTGTTAGATTAACTCGCCGTAGACGATGGTGTTGGATTTGACGGCAGAGGAAGATGGACGGAGATGGTGAACGGAGACGAAGATGGACGGGACGGAGGTGGACCACTGGAGATGGTGAACGGAGACGAAATCGGGACGGAGATGGTGACAGAGGAGGAAATCGCGACGGAGGAAGAAATCGCAAAGGAAGATGAATCACGACGGAGATGGTGACGGACGAGGAAATCATGACGGAAGACACATCGCGACAGAGGAGGAAATCGCAAAGGAAGACGAATCGTGACGGAGATGGTGACGGATGAGGAAATCACGACGGAAGACGCATCGCGACGGAGGAGGAAATCGCAAAGGAAGACGAATCGCGACGGAGGAGGAAATCACGACGGAAGACGCATCGCGACGGAGGAGGAAATCGCAAAGGAAGACGAATCGCGATGGAGATGGTGACGGAGGAGGAAATCACGACGGAAGACGCATCGCGACGGAGGAAGAAATTGCAAAGGAAGACGAATCACGATGGACGAGGAAATCGCGACGGAAGACGAATTGCGACAGAGGATGAAATTGCAAAGGAAGATGAATCGCGACGGAGATGGTGACGGACGAGGAAATCGCGACGGAAGACGAATTGCGACGGAGGATGAAATCGCAAAGGAAGATGAATCGCGACGGAGATGGTGACAGAGGTGGAAATCGCGACGGAAGACGGAGACGATGAACTAAATCGCGACAGTGATGAAGACGGTGAACTAAATTACAATGGTGACGGAGATGGAATCAGCGGTGGAAAGAACCACCGGTGAGAGAAAGAAAGGAGAGAGATCCACCTGCGAAAGTGTTGTGCTATTTACATTTAAAGTCATATGGTTATTTATTTGTGTCAATTTTAACTCGAATTTTTTCATTTCTATACAAAATAATCACCTATTTCAATTAAAGAGGAAGCCACGTGGCATTATGGGTGCCACATAGGCAAGTTTTATCCAAAATAACGGCTCAATTGACAGATGAGACTCAAATTGGACACGCCACTTGAGTTAAGGGACCTCAATAGGTACTTTTAGAGTTAAGGGACCCGTTTAGGACAAACTGAATAGTTCAGGGATCAAATTTGGATTTTACCTTACGATATAGTATAGCTGCTACTATGGTTTTTGAAATAGAAAGTCATTTATAAATGCAAAATGGATTACATGAAAGTTTATAGCTTTAGTTTAATTCTTTTTTTTTTTGAAATATTCATTCTGGCCGATGCCGAACGTTATGCGGTGACATATTCATTTTTTTTTGAAATATTCATTCTGGCCGATGCCGAAATATAGCTTTAGTTTATAAATGCTTTTGTCCGGTGACTATTTCATATATGCGGAAATGTAAAATGCTAATTAATGTAAACATCAAAAGATGAAGATTAGTGCAATAAACAATTTTTTTTGTTTCCTTTTGTTTTAATTGAAAATGTAACTGGAAGTTGGTAGTTATAAAAAGTAAACATTAATTTCTTTTGTACGAAGATAAATTTAATTTATTTCAATTCCTATAAAAGTGAAAAAAATAGAAAACATATTAAATGAGTTTTCAGATCAGGAACTAAGTACTAATAATTTTGAAACATGTTTAATCAGTTAGTTATTTTTATGTGAAAAATGAACTTCTTTAATACAATCATTATCCATGGAACTTTCTGTATGTCTTTTTTTTTTTTTACACAGAATCAAGTATACAATTATAAAGTTTGAATGAAGTATTATTATCATATACTATATATAAGGAAGAGAATGTCAGCGTGTTCGGACCGCAACCAAATTGAACCAAATGATTTTTTCTTTATGTCTTAATTCTTTTTGTTGAAGTCAATGCCTGTTTTCTTCTATACTTTCTTGAGTTGTTCCTCCGTTACTTTATCTATTGTTGATCCAGCTAAAAGGTTTCTTATTTCCAATAACACGCATGTTTAGTGTAACTGATAGAAAAAAAATTAGTGTAATAATCATAATTACGTCAAATATTATTTTTGATGAATCTAAGTCAAGTATTAAATGAAATCATTTTTAAAAACAGTATAATAGTAGCGTGATGCAATTTATTTTTAGAGGACATGCTTTACAACGGCTTAAAGCTTTTATATGCATGTATTTATGTATGTATCAACTGAGTTCTGGAGTATAATTAAGTGGGTAAGAACTTTTGCATCTTTATTAGTATAACATTCTATGTATAAAAAAAGATCATGTACCAAGAATAGCTGATCTAACCACCACCACCACCACCATTATATGATATGTACATATTACATATCACCGGAATCTCAGTTTAGGAAAATTTATAGTAACATAAAATAGTTCAACTATGATCATACTTATTTGTTATAGAGAGGAAAATTAATCAAATAGACATGTATAATGTTAAAAGATTTACAAATGAATGTGATTAGTGCACCAGCTACAAAAAATTGGTGCGAATACTAGTTAAAATCCCTCCAAAATAGTGATTTTGGCAAACAAATGCGAAAATTGAGTAAGGTAAAATTAAGTCGGTCAGCAATTACTTGGAACTTAGGAGGATGGCGTTAATGTCTGTCATAGGATGGACCAACTTGAAATGGCGTGCAAAGTTCATGGGCTGCAAGGGACCAAGTTTTAGTTGGAGGACAAACTCGTGTGTGTTGAAAACGTTTAGTGGCTGCTCGTGTATTTATTATTCACAAATAGAAAAACTCTCAAATTGTCACTGATGTTTTTTGTTAGAACAAATCTTGTACTAGGTTTTTTTTGTCCTAAATTCACATGAATGTTGTAAAATGGTTTAATTTGTCTACTAATATTTTACAATTGGCTCAAATTGGTCATTAACTGTTAAAGACTAACGGAGAAAATGAGGGAAAGTAGTAAGTTCGGAAATTAATGATAATATAACTTTTAATAATCTCTAAAGACTTTAGGTAGTTTATCCATCTTTTCTTAGAGTTCAATTGAAGAAAAAGCAAAAAGGGTTTAGGGATCAAACGATCGAGCCAACAAATTGGGTGTGACATAAGACATAACCAGTTCCTCCAGGATATCTTGCGATGAGATTTTCCTATTCTTTGTGGTTCTATTGACTTCCAAGCTTCAAGCTAAGTGTCAAATTTGAACAGATTTTGTTCCATGCCTCTCAAAAATTCATTTCATTCTCACCTCTATTTCTTCTTCATCAATGCAGTTGGCTTCCTCCGGCAAACCCTTTTCTTTTTTCTTTTTGGCTCGTTTTAACTCACAATTTTACCGATTCTACCACCAACTCGCAATCCCACATGATTCTGCCTCAGCTCGAATGACTTTTTAACATGATTCACATCATTTGGGGTAATTTATTCACAAATAATAATAATAATAATAATAATAATACACACACAAACATATTCCAAAATTGAAGACAATTATTCTCTTTAAAACTTACAAAATCAGTATAGCATAATATCCCGAATGAAATAAAAAACAAATAAAAAATAAAAAAGCATAACTAACTTCCCGAGTAAAAAAAAAAAAAAACATAACATTCCGATTAACATTATTGTAGATATGCCACCAGTCTGACAGAGTAATACAAAATCGCGGAATCGATACCAAGCATGTCCTTAGCTTCTTGTGAGGTAGTTTTCATGGCTTGGTCTTGGCCAAGGAGTTGCCGATGTCGATAACAAATCGGTAGCGAACATCGTTCTTCTCAAGGCGCTCGATTGCTTTGTTGACATAGTCTATAGGGATAACCTCAATCTCTGCTGTTATGTTGTGTTTGGCTGCAAAATCCATCATCTCTTGTGTCTCTGTCATTCCTCCGATGGCACTCCCATACACCCCCTTTCTTCCTGTATCCAACCATATTACACCCACCAGTTAGAGCTGGGAAGACATGAATCAAGAAACGATAAATGTTGAAACATAGGAAAGTAGATTATGACCCATAACACTTGGACCAACCTTGAATCAAGGGAAATACATGGAGCTCAAGTGGCTTGTCCGGAACTCCAACTAGAACAAGTTTCCCATGAGACTTGAGAAGCCCAACCAACGGCAATGTCGGATGAGCAGCAGATACTGTGTCTATAATACCATCCATTGTCCCTGCAGCTGCCTGTTCCAAATCCAGAACGCATACAAGTGGTCAATTTAAAATCCAGAATCCGTTGTTAGGCACAAAATCAATTTAAAGATGAAGCGTTTGTAAAGTACCTGCAATTGTTCTTCATCCTTGCTAACTAGAAAATGGTCAGCACCAAGCTGTTTCAAAGCCTCTTCCTTCTTACTAGGAGAAGTGCTTATAACAGTGACTGTGGAGCCCAAAGCCTTGGCAAACTTGACGGCCACATGACCAAGGCCACCAAGCCCCACAATTCCAACATGTTTCCCAGGCCCCCCCAAATCGAAATACTTGAGCGGGCTGTAGACAGTGATTCCAGCGCAGAGGAGGGGAGCGGCCCCATCCAGACGCATACCTTCAGGAATCTTGACGATGTAGCGCTCCTTGGCCACCATCGAGTCGGAATAGCCACCATAGGTTATTGTTCCGTCATGGTAAGGGAAGCCATAAGTCATGATCATCCCGGGGCAGTAATTTTCGAGGCTGTTCTTGCAGTTGTCACAGGATTCACACGCTCCATATATGCATCCGACCCCAACCTTGTCTCCTACTTTCACTCTTGTAACCTTGCTCCCAACTTCTGTCACTTCCCCTACAATTTCATGCCTGCAAAGGAATTAGAATTATATTTAGAAATATACTACTACAAAATTTGTTTTCTGTTCTTGAATATTGGATTTGTAGCATACCCTGGAACAAGGGGGTAGGTAGAGAAACCCCACTCGTTCTTAAGGAAAGCAAGGTCAGTGTGACAAATCCCACAATACAGAATCTTGAACCTCACATCCTCCTCTCCCGTCGCCCTGCACCATCCAAGCACATGATCATCAATATCTAACCAATTAGTACTGGATTAAAGACAGATTGGCACAAAATCAATTGAAGTGGAAAAACAATGAAGAATTGGTTTACCTTCTGGAGAATTTGAAGGGGGATAAATGGCCAGATGAGTCTCTAGCAGCCCAGCCAAAGGCTTTAACTGGATGCAAATTTTCTGGGGACTTGGCCATCTTCTTCTCCTTGCTGTTCTTTCTTCTTTCTCTGAATTAATGGAACTAAACAAAGGTACTTGTCAGAAAACTAATTGAGGCTAAGCTTATATACTGAAAGAGGGGGGCTTTCGATGATGATAAAGATAATATTTTAATTGATTCCAGGAGACATTTTTGACTGGCTTGACAAGAAATTCTCGATCAAAATTCTAGAATTAACAAGGTCAAAAAGTGCAGCTGGAACGAGAATTAATTAAACAAAATAAAGGGAATTGTGAAAGCTACAACAAATCGGTCGCCTGGAAGACATCCTTTTTTCCTGGAAGATATCTAGAACTGAAGACCAATCAATTGCGTACAAGAAAAATCATTGAATATTAACAGTACCCAATTGCTCATGCCCAGTGGCGGAGCTACGTGTTGCGGGGAGGGGGGGGGGTTGGGAAAACGTAAATATGGGGTATTAATTTGATGATTTTGTTAAAAGTTAAGGATTGTGTGTGCATTTTGTCCCCCAAATATTGTGAAAAAATATAAAGATGGGGGGACAATAAGGTAGGCTATAAAAAAAGTAGGGACCCAGTGAGTAGTTATTCCCTTTATATTAAGGGATATTCTAAAATAGCCTAAATGCACTATTAGTCCTCAAACGTTTCAAACTCGTATGATTTGCTCCTTGATCTTTGAATTAGTGTGAATTAGTCCCAATTTACAGCTTTACCTAACTGCGACGTCGTCTCTCTCCTCCGAGCTCCGCCGACTCTCCTCTGGGCTTCCCCCCCGAACCAAACATCCTGGATCCGCCACTGCTCATGCCTGAGCACTTACAATTCTATGAACCACTGACGCGATTGAATAGGCTCTGAGGCGCGACCACCGCCAATCGCCCACAACGTGATTATCATCCCCGCCGCCGGCGAATCTATTTCTACGTTAGCCACCATCTTGTTCCTCGGGCAGAAGATTTGATCTGATCTGCCGCTTCCATGCTTCAAAGATCGGCAATCGACGACCCTCTGGTTAGATTTCATCGGCGGATTTCCTTGAGAGCTATGAACTTTTTCCCGGCGAATTTCAACAAATCGGTTTCAATACCGACGGAGAAGACTGAAAAGGCTGGGTGCGTGCGATTAGGGGACAACGCTCCCTCAGTCCTCTAATTCTCTCATCAATTAACTTGGTTACTAAAGTTATTTTCTACTCAATATTACATGAATAAGTACAAGTTCACCTTTTTCCAGGAGTATTGGAATTGAGCAAATATTTTAACAGGAATAAGCAACTAGTATTATCTAAGATTTCGATTATTTTAGTTCAATTAGTAACTCATTTTAATTAGAAAAATGAATGATATACTTAAAAGCGAGGTAAATAAAAAATGAATTTTTTTACTTGGAAACAAACCAATCAAACTATAAAAATTCTATAAAATCATATATTATTTGATGATTAAAAATTTTCAAAATTATAACGCAATTTTTTTGTTAATTATAATTCAATTATGTTAGTAGATTAATTTGTTACTTATTTAATTAATAATTTAGTAAAATTAATTAATCTACCAGTTGGGTTGTGATTAAATGTTTTTGAATTAAAAGACCATTTTGCTTAGAGCTAGGGTTATAACTTTTTCGTAAGGGTAAAATTCACTGAAAATCCCTTAGCTTATTCTTTTGTCTCAAACGAGTACCCAACCTTAACATTGTCATACTGAAGATCCTACCTCATATTACGTATCCTAATTGGGTATTTTCCTTCCACTTCACCATAAAAACAGACAGATTTTGCTCATGTGACATTAATTAACATTGAAATAAATGTAAAATTACAATTTTGGTGATTAAAATTTTTTCAATCAATCATTTTAACCCTCAAAATTTTTAAATCTCATATTCTCTCTTATTTCTCTTCATGGTGTCTCTCTCGTTTCTCTTCCCGTTTTCTTTCTCGATTGTCGGTGAGGCTAAGAGATGAGCCAATCACAAAGAGGCGAAGTGGGCAAGTAAGGACACGATGAGGAACGATCGCCGGTGAAATCGATGCCAACCCATCCATTCGATTTGCTTCAGCTTTGTCTGATCGTTTTCGGCCCAAAAAGCTGTTCAACAAGGATCTGGACGCCATTTTCCTCGACCAAACAAGAATAAAAAGAAAATGAATTAGAGGCGAATCATGGATTCCTCTATAAATCGGAGGTGAATGGCAGATTTGGCTTCGCTTTGCTCCAGGTCTGGCGAAATTGATGGCTGCCTTTTCCTCCAACTCACTACCTGGGTTTTCCTCTACTGTTGCCAAGTCTGGTCGATGTCATGCCCATGACTTGTATAGGCCATGGGTTGTGTCTAAATTGTACATAAATATAGGGTTTCGGGAGCCAAACAAGTGCAGTGGAATTTAATCGAAACCCTTCAGGATCCAAGTGAAACGAAGTAAACCGTGTGTTCGAAAATTTTCATACCTAATTTCGGTTGAGATCTCTCACTCAATTGTAGAGTCAAATCACAAAACCTGAATAGTTGACGTGTTCAAGCTCTCTATGGTATCCACACGAGCCTTTTAGGATCACCATGCTTCCACCACATCCTGGCAGATGCGTTTCTCTTGCGCTCGCAGTGCTAGCTTGTGCCCTCTAAGGAATAGCAAGAGAAGAATGCGGCTGTCTCTTTTGGGAAGCTAGGGCAAGGCTGCAAATTTCTCACTAAAAGTTGTATTTATAGTGAGACTCAACTTCCAGGCCTAATGGGTTTCAAAGCCCTAATCTAATTAGGCTTTAATTTCGGGCTTAACAATGACTCAACTTTTAGGCCAATTATTAATACGAAATTATCATGACACCATAACCACAATAATTAGCCCATGCACTGAATAATCTAAATAGCTTTATGTGTGCGACCCAATAGGCTCTTATCACATTGGTAATGATCATAAATCACATTTATGGTCATAAGCAATGAACGGTGTCTAGCAACACATCATTACTGATAAAGTGACAAGATTGTCGGTGATTCTACTAAACCTTTATGATCATTACCCATATATGTCATTGTCTATTTGTCCAAGATATCAAGATTAGGCACGAAACATGGTATATGTCACTCTCGTATAGCCCAATATTTGGTTTTTTTATTATCGAGTAGACTAACTTAAATTGATGACATTGATATCGTATATCAACTCATCCGAGCATGGCCATGCATTTTCTAAGTCTCACTCTATCAGGGGCCCCGAAGATATCACTCTCGTTACATAGGAGGGACAAATCTCATCTTGATCATACAAATCCCTCTGCATGATATGTGACATACCCAATGACCTCCTTCAAGTTCACTTAGTTACGAGCAACAAAGGGAAGTATCAAAGTATGTAACTTACATGTAGGGAACTTTGATGACCTTAGGTCAAAGGACTACATATACCATAATCACTATGAGAATCACTTATGACACTCATATAACGATCCATGTATCGTTCTCATGGTGGGTCAGCCCAGTACACAAGTTCTCCAACTTGTACCCATATGTAGACTACATATCTCATATTAGTCTCCACATATGCTAGTCGTTATGTATTATTGTAACCCGCTCCACAATAATACTAGACTAGGGACATTTGAGAATATCATTATTCTAGAGTTACAATTATGTTTATTACGTTACGTAGAAACAAACAACAAACATAGTTGCCGGATTAATGCCTTAATAAAATATCATGACTTAATGTGTAAAAATACAATCATCTCATGATTGGCTTTTGGGCACAACACTAACGATAAATTGTACCTAAGGAGTATATAAATAAGATACAAGTCATGGAAATGACTAAGAAAGACAAACAAAGTTAGGTGCCCCAAAGGGGTGGCTAAGGGTGCTCTTAGGTGCACTTAAGGGGGGCATGTATAGTGGTGCTATGTTTTAAAGGCCAAAAGTGGTTGAAATTGAGTACCAATATGGGTCTTGAAGTAAAGGTCAAAAGCAAGAGAAATCTGGTTAAAGAAACCTAAGAGCACCAAGGTGCACCATAGGAGGGGCACTAAGTGGCTCACGGGGACACATTCATATGCACGTATGTGAATAAGAAATTTAAGGGAAAATGTCCTTAACAAAACTTTTATGGAGCTTAATGCCTTGTTTATAAATAAGGCGTAGAGAAGTAAAATAAGTGAAAATGGGGCAAATAGTGCATAGGAAAGGCAATGTGTATTATCAGGTGCACTAAGAGGCCATCGGGTGAGAATTTAGTGCCTTAGTTAGCCGAATTAAAAGGCATAGTGGGTGCTAAAAATGACACACAAACTAGGCTAGATAGGTTGGCTGAATGACTAAACCAAGTAGGTGTCTTCTTGGAGGTTAAGGCCAAAAGTAGCCAAAACTTGGTCACCAAAGTATAACCGGATTGGACCCCTCCCACCTCTTAGACTTAAGATCGGACCAAGGCAGCTTCTATGTAATTTTTTGTAGTTACTAAGAGCAAAATTTCTGCTAAGGCCGAGAAGAGTTCCAAGAGCTATAAAAGTGAAACCGAGCATAGTGGTTTAGGTAGCATTATGATGGTGCCTTGGCGGGTTTCGACCAACCAGCTATTGCATTTACTTAGTAAGGGTTCCAAATATGTTGTTTCACTTGAATTCTAGATCTAAACCTAAGTTTTCATGGGGAAAAAGCTACCCTACGTGATGGCTTAAAGCCAAAGGAACCTAGGAGTTATACAGGGGCTATGTATGTCATGTTCACTACGGTTGCTAGCTAGCCTATGTTAAGGTAAGCATTAGGGTTTTTTTTCAAGCTTGGTCAAACTTGTACAAAACCTGGAGCTCTCCATAAATTAATTAAATTGACTAAACTAAAGTGATCACATGCTTAAATTGATAAAAAATGCTTGCTGGGCCTTAGGCTATAAAGCCATGTGTTGTGGTGTGTGTGTGTGTGTTTACGTGTTTAGTTGTTTGGATGCATGTGCTAACCCTCATTATATTCCCTATGGTTATATTGTATTGTCTTATGTTTTTTTGTCTTCTTTGTCTTGTTTTACAAGTGCTTAGAAAAGGAACTATGTATATACATTTATGACAATGTTTTGGACATTGTAGGCACTAGGTGCCAATTTGAACCCTTATTGAGTACCAAGTACTCATGCCCTATTTTCTCTACTTTTCAAGGAAGGAAATGGAAGAATAAGTGCTTTGTAATACTTGTTTGAGGTATATGAACAAGTATGCATGGCTCAGGTGCATTAGAATTTAGAATTTCTTTAGTAACTAATGTTGCTCATGTTATAAGCTAATGGTTTATGGATGTTGGCTATCATGGCCACAATGGGAATAGTTGTTTTCAGTTCTGCTTTGGTCTTTGTAAAAGCTAAAATATATGTAAGACAATGGATTCCTAAATGACATATAAAAATGGAAGTAAGTGTGTGTGTGTAGGTGTAGAGACTGTGTAGGAGGTCCTTGGGGTGGCCTCCTAATGCATGTAGTATACATGTTAACTAGCCCAAGTTAACTTTGTACTTATAATTTTGGCCATGTAACCTCAGTAGTGCCTACTTTTTTATATGTAAATATGTGTATATAACAATGGCATGACAACATAGAGGTTTAAGTTGGCATGTGTCTCTATGGAGTATAGGAGGGCCTTAGGTAGGCTTACTGAGACACTAGGTGTGCTTGTTGAAGCTTGGCTCATCTATGACTGCTTTTAATCATGTGTTTATCATCTTTTGAGCATGTAAACAAAGTGGTGTAATCATGGTTGATGCATGTTTGTGTGTGCACTCAATAGGCCTGGAAGTAGGCCTACCTAGACATATGAGCACACACTAACTTGCACATGCCCTATTGTTAAGCACACAGCATGTCTATCATTTAACCTTTATTTGTGTACTTCATAGCAATAATTGTTAGATTTAGCATCCTTCTAATGTTATTCTTATGTTTTTGTAAGTGAAGGTGATTGGAGCAAAAGATGAGTAACTTGCAAGCAATTTTTGGACCTTTTCTTGGCAGATTCAGGCTTTGGTAAAAGCATAAAAATTGTATCCCTTCTTTTTAGCTTCAAGTGGGCTATTGAATCACCTTAATCAGACACTTGTGCATAAAGTTGTGGTCAAAATACTAAAAAGTATCCGTGTGGCAAGTATTGGCAACGCGTCACCGAGACCTACTTATTTATAAAAATCATCTGCAAAAAGTTACTAGGGAGGATCCCCTTCAACCCCAAACCCTACAGACTCATTTTTTAGCTAGTTTTCTTAGGGTTTTCATATATTATGGAGCTAAGAGGCTGATTTGATGATGATTCTTGCTTGGAATGGAGTGGAAACTCTTTTACAACAAGGATTTATACTTGGATTTGGTCTTCTAACCCTAACTCCTCTTTTTCTTTAGTTTGGGATTCTTGTAAATATATGCAGATTTGTCATTTCTCTGGATTTTATGAACCATTTGAGATGATTTAATGCTTGTAAATACATAACCCATTGATTATTTCCATGATTTGTTGGCTCTTTTAGCTTATGCTTGAATGTGTTCTTTATTTTTTGGTTACCTATGTTGAACAACTTGCTAGACTTAGGAAAGGCTTGAAAGAGGTCTCCAAGGTTGGAAGAGGGCAAATAGAGCGTGGGTAATTGGTAGGTTTGAGAGAACTATCGTTCCTATAATGCCTTAAAGGAGAACTTGAGTTTAATGATTTCTAGGACAACTGATTAGCATCAGAATGTCTAACGGGGTTATAAGGAACTAATTGGCCCTATCTTGAGAGAGAATAGAGTTTTCCGACCTGCAACTTTTAGGAAGTATGATTTAGGTTAGGTAGGTACTTGTGTCAAAGCTATGTCTATGTAGCAGCCTATTTGGTTTGAATTCCTTAGAAAATTTGTAAATATGTGTTTAGGATAGTTGTTATGTTTGTTTGGTTTGGTAGTTGCGTGATCCATAATTTTGGTAGTTTAGCTTCTTATTCCTTGTTTTCCATGGTTTGTTTGCTCTAACTAAAGTAAGGTCATCCTATTTGGTATTTGATAGGATTCTTTGCCATATAATTCTCTGTGGGATCAACACTTGACTCACCGCTACCATAATTGGCACTGTACGCTTGTAGGTGAAATTGAAGTTAAGGTTGAGAAGATTTTTTATAAACTTCTGTCTCGCGTTAAAGTTTTTGGCACCATTGCCGGAGAATTGTTAAAGAATTCCATCAATATTCTTATGGTGATTTTACTTTAGACTAGAGTTATGTTTATTATTTGTATATATTCTCTCTTTTCTTTTAGTTTAGTAGTTTAAACTAGAATTCTTAATTACTTTTCTTAAATTGCAATGCAAATGGTGGACCAACCCAATGTTACACACACAACATGCTTTCTTTCAAATTAACCAAGACCTCATTCCTTGCATTACATGCATCAAGTTTTTGCTCTTATTTTTGAAAAACATCTTTACAAATGTTTCAACTGTTGCTTTATAGAAATTTCTTCAAATTCATGCTTTGAGACGTCTTAGCTTGGATTGTGATTTTGTATTTTTGTGAAATATGAAGATGGAGTCTTACTTGATGGATGGATATACCTTATATGATAGAAGAGTTATCTTGTTTTTTATTTCTTGATTTATATAGACATGCATGTTTTGATGTTATGAATTGTAGGGAGAGTAAAGTGATGTTGTGTGATTGCCTTTAGGTTGGACTAGTATTTGGATATGAAGAATGTGACAACTCTCCTAGTCAATGACGAGTTTTGACTGGGTAAGTATTTTTATTTAAGTGTTTTTACCTAAGTGCCTCAAGTTAGCACCTTGTTAAGTAAGAAAGACAAGCCAAGTTAAATAAAAATGAGTTCGTAAGTATAATTTGGCACCCAAAAGTCAAAAAGGGACAAAATGGTAATTTTGACCCAAGTGAATGGCATAACTATAATTTTGATGAAATTAGGGTCATGTAAGAAAATTTGACTAATTAATTCAAGATCATTAGTTATCCTAGCTATTAGAACCATATTTGAAGGAAAAGTGTAAAAAGTTTCACTAAGTGCTCAATTGAGCCATTTATGTCTTAGGTGGCTTAAGTGTCCAAGAGGCTAAGTGTAGGAAGCTTTTGGACATCGTTTAGGACCAAGGAGTGATGGCTTTGGGTGAGTGTTTAGTGACTAAATTGAAACAAAGGAGAACATGAGAGCTAAGGGGCAAGAAATCAAGAAGTATGCCTTAGTAGGGGTGGTTAAGATATTTTTGGAAGTTTAGCTCCCTTTTACCATTTGTTTCTTTCCCAAACTCATAACTTCTTCTCCCCCACCAGAATTTTTGCTCCAAAACTCCCCAATTCCACAAATTTCCATTGAATTTGAAGGTCTCAAGGGGAATCCAACAAGCCTTCAACTTGTTCTTGGTGTTCTTGCTCCCAAATGGCTCTTTGATGCTTGTGTTAAGCCAAAAACCTAAGGTAAGCTTCTTGGTTTTGTTGGAGCTAGTTCAAAGTTGTTTGTATAGCTAGAAATAGTCTTGATTTGAGGTTCTTGGTACCATATCATGTTGGTTTTAGGATTGGAACTCAAGGGAGCTTGGTTGAGCTCAAGTGAGCTTGTGCTTTGATTTTTTCTTTGTGGCTGAATTTGAGGTAAGGGTTTAAATTAATTTAGCTCAAATAATACATAGGAATGTAGTATTATGTGTAGCAATAAAGTGGAAACAAGGCCCATGTGAATTGGACTTCGGATGGGAAAGTTTGAGCAAGTTTCGTGCAAGTTTCGTGCAAGTTCGCACGCTATCGCGCAATGCTGTAGTGCATTAGTGGCGCGTTGCCAATTGGAGATGCATCACCGTTAGACCTCTGGTTTCCCAAGCGTTGATGCCTTTGGTGATGCATTACTAACAGCGTTGCCAAGGCATTAGTCCCTTAAGCTCGGGGCATCCTAAGAATGTCTCCAACTCTCGGTTATCATCCCTAAGCTAATTTAAGATATTCCGTAACCTTAGTTGGGTCTAAGAATCATTTCTAAGTTATGAATTATGCATTATTTAAGAGGTAGATAAGTGTTTTGGTTAAGATAAAGCTAAGTAGAGTGGATAAGGGCCAAAAGTGCTCAAGTTGTCAAGAAGGCACTAAGAGGAATTAGGTCGGTTTCAGAGGCTACATTGGCCTAGGAGAGAAAGGTCTTGGACCTAAGGGAATTGAATAAAAAACCTAAGAAAATCCCAACTAAACCATTTGGTTTGGTAAGTGAGCCACTAAGAAGCTCTAAGCTAAGCGCCAAGAGCTTGGCAAGTTAAACCACATAAGATGGCTACCCCATACAATGAATTAAGGGTAAGACGGGTAAGTTTGAAAGAAGGTGATGACCTACTCTAGGACTCGTAAGTGGGACTTAAGGGAGGTAAAGTATTCGGGATACAAGGGCCAATGTCTTAAGTACCTTCGCCGTTTGAGCTCACGGCAAGTATAAGGCACCTAAGGTGCTAGAAGTCCCACGGATTGTGTGAATTGCATATCATACATTCATGCATTGCATATCTTCCATGTTGTTGTCTTGTATTGCTTATTGGTTAATTAATTGATTGTTTGTTTGTCATATTTGCATGCTTGCTTACTTATTATCTTCTTTGTACGTGCCCCAGGGGACCTTTATTGAGTACATTCATGTACTTATTCCCTTAAGTTTGTTATGCAGGTTCTAACACTGGGCCTAACAACTAGTGGATAGCTGTAGGCTAGGCTTTATTTTTTTTCAGGTACTATTTCTCTAAAATCCTTGTGATTTTAAGTTTACTTGTGGACTAAGCTATCTACTAACTAAGTTGTATGCCTTTACAGTATAGAGGCTAAGTGGTGCATAAGGATTAAGTAAGGGCTTGCACTTGGAGCTTTGATAGCTCAAAGGTGGGCCTCAAGTAAAGGATGTTGGTTAAGTTTTTGTCTTGTGTATATAGTACCTTGTATACTAAGATGTTGCCTCTATTAGGATGTGTTGTGGTGTCAAACCATTGAGTTACTTTTGGGTGCATGCTAGTGATGTTAAGTGTGGACAAACTATTACTTGAAATGCTCGAGCAATGTTTTTGAAATAGTTTACTTAATTGTTTGCATCGCCAGAACAAAAGCATGCATATCTTTTTGCAAGGTAGGCTAAGAAACTAGTTGCACGTAATTCATTTTAATTTACTGGCGAGTAATAGTTAGCCAATAATAACTAAGTGAGATTCACAGTCCCTAAAAGCCTACAAGCCAAATAATTCGGGGCGCTGGGACCCCGTCTCATGACAAAGAATATTATCATTTATCTTTGTTAGTATCCATTTGCTTTGTTCATTAAATATGGATGATTGGAGATATGTTATTGCCTTAATGTTGCATTAGTACTTAGTGGATTAGTATCAATTGAGTTTTGAGGAATTTGTCTATACTTTGAGTATTTTTTTTCCTTGATTTTCTTTGTAGGTTAAAATCTACATATGAATCATTTAGGAGACATTTCACCCATTACCATGCTTCTCCACCGGAGTCTATGAAGCTACTTACCACCTCCATCATCATTCCACCACTATTGCCACAAGTTTGGAGGAGTAATCGGAGGTAAGACTACCTCCCTTCCTGGGTAAGATTTTTATTTCTCTTCTTTGTTTGTAAATATTGAGGACAATGTTTATTTTAAGTTTGGGGGAATGAATCCTACTTGAATATAGGTAGTTGTAGTTTAGCTACATTTTTTGTAGTGAGTTTATTTTATTTTATTTTTGGTAATTTCATTATTTTTTATATTTTTTATTCTTTATTTTGATTGTTTGTATATAATAGGTAGATAACTTATTCATTCTTTATTCATTTAGATTGCATTTAGCTATATTTAAGTTCAAGCCAATGAGAGAATATGATATGTATTACTATGATTTGATTGTTGTGATTCTTTAATATTTTTCATTTTGGATGATTTACCCAATTTGAGGCCTTGTTAAGTTCATTTTTTCTCACTATATATTTTACACAATACCAATATGCTTAAATTAATGGTTGATTTGAATGAAATGTTTGTTAATTATTGGACTATGGAACTATGCCTTCTTTAGTATTTGTTTGATTATTACTTAAAGTAAGTATTGGCACTTACCTTGTGGAGTTATCTTGAAGCCTTAATTAGTTGATTAGTTAAATAATGTGCTTAAAAGATTAATTTATTTTTTTCTCTACTCTAATGTTTCAACTCACTTAGTAACTGGGGGTCTTCTCCTAAGGCAGGTGTCGATCTTTCGCATAAAACAGTGACTTGAGATATGAGTATGCAAAGCACTTTAAGTATGTACTTACTTAGTAACCGGGAGTCTTCTCCTAAGGCAAGAGTTGACTTTTGCGTAAAACAGTAAGCAACAACTCAAAGAAAAGCAATGATTGAAGAATCTATTTAAAAAGAAAAAAGAAGAATGAAAAAAAAGGGGGAAAGGAAAAAAAATAATAAAAAAAAGGAAAAAAAAGGATAATTAAAGTGAATAAAGTTTTGAAATTGGAAAAAGGCCCTTTTGACTCCACTTATTAAGTTCTCTCACTTATCAAGTCATATGAAAAACAAATTTTAGATTTTGAGTACTTAATGTTAATCTTAATATGAAGTAGTCTATTTATTAACATTTACTAATCTTGAGTAACACTAGTCTAAGTAAATTTGGTCAAGCACACACTTTCACGTGGGAAACTATGAAATTAGCAAGAAATTAATTGAGTCGAAAGTCCAAATAAAAAAATATGGAAGAATCACTATGATCATTGTATTGTTTTGATTCTTGAGGCTTGACATCTACTATGACTATTGCAAGTAACTTTTGTAATTAGATGCATAGTTAGTGTAGGTTAGGTCATTATTCTTTATTGTTTAGTTTATATTTTTGTATTGTTAGCATAACTTGTATGTTTATATGAACCTATATAATATGTTAGGTTAGCTTGATTCATTCATTTGTCATAAGAATTAGAATAACTTAGGTCATTATTCTTCATTGCTCATTTTGTATATTTGTTTTGTTAGCATAACGCATATGTTTGGCTGAACTTGTATGATAAGATAGGTTAGGTTGATTCATTTACTTGTCCATTCCCTATATCATTAGTTATTCATTATTCCTTCCTTTGCTAGGGACGAGCAAAGTAATAAGTTTTGGGGTGTGTTAAGTGCATGGCATATCTATCATTTAACCCTTATTTGTGTATTTCAAAGTAATAATTGTTAGAATTGAGTATTCTTCTAGTGTTATTCTTATGTTTTTGTAGGTGAAGGTGATTAGAGCAAAAGAAAGTAACTTGCAAGCAATTTTTGGACCTTTTCTTGGCAGATTCAGGCTTTGGTAAAAGCATAAAAGTTGTAGCCCTTCTTTTTAGCTTCAAGTGGGCTATTGAATCGCCTCAATTAAACATCTGTGAGCAAAGTTACGATCAAAATACTAAAAAGTATCTATGTTGTCGAGTCTTGGCAACGCATCACCGAGACCTGCTCTGTTTATAAAAATCAACGGTAAAAGTTGCTATGGAGGATCCCTTTTGACCCCAAACCCTCCAGACTCATTTTTTAGCTAGTTTTCTTAGGGTTTTCATGAATTAGGGAGCTAGGAGGCTGATTTGATGAAGATTCTTGCTTGGATTGGAGGGGAAGCTCTTCTACAACAAGGATTTCTACTTAGATTTGGATCTTCTAACCCTAACTCCTATTTTTCTTTAGTTTGAGATTCTTGTAAATATGTGTAGATTTTTTGTTTCTATGGATATTGTGAACCATTTGGGATGATTTAATGCTTGTAATACATAACCCATTGATTATTTCCATGATTTGTTGGCTCTTTTAGCTTATACTTGAATGTGTTCTTCATTTGTTGGCTACCTGTGTTGAATAACTTGTTAGACTTAGGAAAGACTCGAGAGAGTTTCCAAGGTTGGAAAAGGGCAAATAGAGTGTGCGCAATGGGTAGATTCGAGAGAACTATTGTTTCTACAAGACCTTAGAGGAGAACTTGAGCTTACTGGTTTCTAGGACAACTAATTTGCATGAGAATGTCTAATGAGGTTCTAAAGAACTAATTGGCCTTGTCTTGAGAGAGAAGGTTAATACTATAAATTTTTCCGGTTTGCAATTTTTAGGAAGTATGATTTGGATTAGATAAGTACTTGTGTGAAAGCTATGTCTATGTAGCAGCTCATTTGGTTTGAATTCCTTAGAAACTTTGTAAATATGTGTTTAGGATAGTTGTTATGTTTGTTTGGTTTAGTGGTTGGATGATCCACAATTTTGGTAGTTTAGCTCTTTATTCCTTGTTTTCCACGGTTTGTTTGTTCTAGCTAAAGTGAGGTCATCGTACTTGGTATTTGATGGGATTCTTTGCCATACAATTCTCTATGGAATCGTCATCTGACTCACTGCTACTACAATTGGCACTGTACACTTGTGGGTGAGATTGGAGTTGAAGTTGATAAAGTTTTTTATAAACTTCTATCTCGCGACACATACACACTCGGTGGCCCCGAAGGTATGACAACCCAGACACCTACACACACTCAACCCATGAAACCCCAACTTTGACAATTTTGTTTGTTTGGTTAAGTAATTCGGGCTCCACCCATCTTTGCCTTGATCATGCATATAACCAAGCAATGAGACACAAAACAAACCCTTAATAATTTGTTAATCATGCTTAATGACTTCTTAACTAAAATTGAAAACTAGGCGTGTACTTGGCTAAGTATCCTAGATGTCATGTTCTAAGTCACCCAATGAGTTTGAAATGATACATTACCTTATGAACCTTCTAAAGAATATTGAATAGACATAAGGTGGGAGTGATTTGGGCCATGACAATCAAGGTGGCTAGAATTAACACCACTTTCACCCTCACCATCACCGTCTTCATATACGCTCACCTGAAAGACCAATTTACACTCATTGTCATAGCCTGCACCAATGCTCACCCTTATTGTCTTGCCGTCATCGCCGTTGCAGTCAAATTTCATCACGAACCATCGTGATGAATCTAAGGTTTAAAGAGCAGCAAAAAACAGAAGCCTGAGAAATAGGAAAACTGTCACAAATTGTTAGATTTCATTGCCGACCATCATGAATAGACTTGAGAAATAGCAAAAAAAAAAAAGGAAGATTGGTTGGGTTGAATATAAGGTTTAAAAATTTTGAAAGTTAAAATGATTGATTGGAAAAATTTAGGAACTAAATTTGTTATTTTATATTTCTTTTAGTATTAAACAATGTCACATTAGCATTTTTCATCCAGCTTAATGGTGAAATTGACAGAAAATACCCAATTGAGACATGCAACATGAGATAAAGGACTTCGATAGAACAACCTTAAGGAAGGGAACTTATTTTGGACAAAAAAATAATCTAAGAGATCCCCGGTAGATTTTACCCCATTTCATAATATTTTTGTAAAGTAAGAGGCTGAGTAGTATTGGCTCAAAGTTAAATGGCCAACTTGTACAAATTAATAAAGTTAAGGGACTAATTGACTGAATGCACTTAAGGTTTGCCCTCATCATTTATTTTTTGAGAAAACCTAAAATTACAGGTCTGAAATTTATTTTAGAACACATTAAATATTTGTTAATTAGTTTCTAAAATTTTAAAAAAATATTATTGACCAAAAATTGTGTTTGTATAAATAAAGAAGATTGAATAAGATGATTTACCAAATACGATAACTAAATCTCCATGTTTGACATGCAAAGAATTGGTTAGCAGATTTTTAGTGTTCAAAATGAAGGGCATTTGTGTAGTTGTAAATTTCAGAAACCCTAAGGGAAATAATAATATATTTCTTAAAATTGGACAAGACAACGGTACATAGGTATGTCAGGTTTTTAGTAATTTTCCCTACTAGAACTACGTTTTGCTTTTGTTTTCGTTGCTCGCACTTTCTTTTCCCTATCATTTTTCAACTCCAAAGAGAGGTGTTATGCAAAATAATGCAAGATGTTTTAACATTTTTTTTTACAAAAATCCCATAAAATTATTTGTGGTCTAATTTGATTATAAACTTATTAACTTTTCTAAATCCAATCAATTCCTACAATAATATTTTATAAAATTACTGTAGTAAAATTGTTAGTTTCATTTAGCAAAATTCATTATACAATATCTATGATACATGTGTGCAATATGCTTTAAAACCACACTTTATCCACAAGTGTACAAATCATTTTATAGCACTGGAGAGTGGGTGTTAATCCTATGAGGATTGTGGATTAAATTGAACAACTATCACAATTCACTTTAGCTTGACCAACAATAAATAACAAACTCTACTAAAATCAATTGAGCTACTTCAACAAAGAAACCTAAAGGTTCTAAGACTAAACAAGCATCTAACTAAACTAGGACAAGTGTTCTTACCACCTAAAAGGTTTTCTTAACTCTAAAGCTAGACATACTTCCTATGATTTTCACTACTTAACTAGGTTAAGTTGATGAATCAATCCTAGGGTTTCAGCTTCATCTACTTGATGGTGATGTGTTTCACTTGATTTCTTGCTCTTCCAAGCTAAAAAATTCTCTCCATTTCCTAAGCTAGCAAGGACTCTCATCGCTCATACTACCTTAGGAAGAGGCATTAACAAGAATTATTTACCATCACCTTAGCAATTAAGACAAGTCTCCCTACTATGCCACAATGACTACCTTCCTTGTATAGGTCCAAATCCTCTTTCACTTTTCCAAGCATAACAAAAAAAATCTAAAGCATCAATTGATTGAGGCCATCAACTAAATGAGTTACAATTTAGCACAAGAGAAGAAATGAACAAGTATTGAGGAGAAAGTCTAAACACCCATTCATGCATTCAACCAAATAAAATTATTGTCAAATAATTACAACTGTAGAAAGTGCCAAACAAACTACTCCATGCCTGGACTAAGAAGAAACATCCTTCTTGGATTCAACAAGTTTTTACCAAATAAAACAAGAAAAAAAAAGGAAGGAACCAAGAACCCCTTATAGACACAATAACTTGATCTCTAAGGCAACTCCTAGCTTATCCCCCAAAATCCAAGAATTTCAAGATAAAGAGCACAAGTATTCTAAACAACAAGTTCTAACTCCTTTCAAATGAGGCTACAAGAGAATATGATGGAGAACCCTAGGCTAGAATATGATTGAAATACAAGTCTTGAGCTTTATCTTCTTCCATCCTTTCTAAAAGCTCCAATGGCATACTTGGTAGGTGAAGAATGTGGGCCTTCAAACTAAAACATGCCTCCAAGAAAAAGTGGTCCCTCTCTTGCACAAATACGAAGTGCGGTCACACTTTTGCAATTTCCAGATGAAGTATGATCGCACTTCTAGAGTGTGACAACATCTAGCCTTCTTGAGTTTGCAAGCTTCAAGCTGAAGTGCAATTGCACTTGGTGAAGTACGATTGCACTTTGTCTCCATGCAGCTCCAATTTGTTTCTAGCTCCTCCAAGTTTTCTCCCATGTCCAATTTAACCCAAATTCAGCTCTTTGTCCACTCCAACCCTCCAAACATGAAATGCAACCAACAAGACTTAAAAAGCATTAAGTACTAGCAAATTTAACAACATTTGAGTACAAAAATGAAGGAAAAACATATGGGAACTCATGTGACTATCAATCCAATTTACCTTAGTGCCTTTATTTAAACTCTTTCTGCACAAAATTGAAAAACTGCACAAAATCAAAAAAATATTTTCTTTTTCTAATCCTCATTTAAATTCTCATTACAAAAATTTTAAAAAATAATTTTTTTATTTTATCTTTTGGGGTAAAAATGAAAAGAACAATATAAACTACACACATTTTAATCTCCATACCTAAATAAATGCATCATCCAAAATGACATGCATGGAGTAATTTTTTTGCACTTGTTAATTAGAGGCTTAATTAAATAGGAGAAGAAAAGAGGTTCAAGAAAAATGAAAAATGAAAAAAAGCATGCAATAATACAAAAAGTGGGAAATATATCAAGATAAATGTTACAACTTGATAGCCGAAGGCCTTTCGCCTCTTCCAGTACGCGCTTCCCCGAAGGGCCGTCTGGGGAGCCTGATGTAGCTCGGAAATAAGCATTGCCAACGACCTCGGCAGAAGTGGAGTAGAGCACGACAAAGTAAGCACTTTGACTAAAACGCCAGAATTATTTAAATGTGTTGCCGGCTACCTCGGGAAATCGAACATATCGTCTTCGGGAGCAAAGAGCCAGCTATTGAAAGCAGGAGAGATTCCCCCGAAGGCATAACTCCCCGAGCCACCAACATGATTCCCGAGGAAGGGCGTCCGTGCCAAGGGGGCGACCTCGCCCAAAGGGCCTCGGGAGTACGGCATGAGCATTTAATGAGCATTTAATGAGCATTTAAGGAGCCTCTGACAGGAAACCCACACGCCGCCTGAAACGGCAACTTGACGCACTGACGCCGTCCAAGTCCCATCTCAGCCACAAAACCAGGAGCCTACAGACGGCTACCTGTTCCCTACGCCCAAAAAGCACAGAGAGGATCCGACCGAACACGTGTCAGGATCTGAACGGGCCAGACATTTCTATAAATACTGGGAAAAAGGACTTGGCAAGGCATCGGATCCATCCCCTCTCCGTGATCAGCCCTCGCCCATAGCTGAAAATATATGCAGGCTAGCTCTCGCACCTTTCTAGTGTGCCTACTTTATTCATTATCAGAGCACTGACTTGGGCGTCGGAGGCTCCTCCCCGGAAAACCATCCCGGGGACCTCCTAACCCTTTTTTCTGAGCCTTTCAGGTATTTTCCCACCTGGGGAATATCTCAGCAGGATGTCCTTCCCCCTCGGAAGCTCCCTCGGAATTCACCATGTCACTGGACAGAGATGCCGGAGGGCATCATTTAGCGCCGTCTGTGGGAAACCACCCTCAGGTGGCTGTCGTTGAGACTAGGCGTTCCAAGGACAAGGCACTTCCGAATCCCTTGCCCGCGCCCGAAATCCAACCAGCTGCCGAGCTACCCACTCCAGGGACTTCTCTACCAGAGGAAGAGCGTCCTCTGGTCGTAACCATGAGCTTTCTGCGCGACTTACAACTGTCCATTGTGGCCGAAGTGACACAGCAAATAGATCAAAGATGGCCACAACAGGCTCAGGACCAAAGACCCGCATCATCAGCACTCCCTCGAGGGAAAAGCCCCAAGTCAACTCATCCCAGTTCGGGTAGCGGAGACCCACGGGAGGAGTCTTCAACAGAAAATATGCCCCTCAGGACAGGGCGTGCAGGGCAAACGGGGTACAGACGACCCAAAATCCCACACCGAAGGAGCTCGTCACCTGAAACGAGGTCCCTGTCCCCCCAGTGTCGAGCTCATTCCTAGAAGAGGTGCCGACAATCTCCCTGTCCCGAAGAAGGGCCTAGCGCCATGCTCCTTATGGAGAAAATGCTGGCAAGGTTAGAAAGGGTGGAGAAACAGGTGGCCCGCAAGCCTGTGTGGGCCAGACTATCCGAAACTTTTTGTGGGGACGAGTCACCATTCACCCTAGCAATAGTCGAAGCAGCCATGCCCAGTGACTTCCGGGTACCTCGGCTAGAAACGTATGATGGCCGAACAGATCCTCAGGCCCATCTGACAAAGTATAAACGGAGCATGGTGTTGCATGGGGCTGACGATCCCACCCTATGCAAATGTTTCGAGGTCACCCTTGCCGGACCTGCCACGGCATGGTACAATTCTCTGGCCCCAGAAACCATCAGAGGGTTCCAGGAATTGTCCACTGCCTTCACCCAGCAGTTTATTGGAAGCCGCCCTACGGTGAAGATGCCAGTGCAGATGTTCGACATAGCACAGAGAAACAGAGAAACTATCTGTGACTATGTCGAAAGATTTAACGGAGAGGCCCTAAGTGTTCCAGACTTTCGGCCGGAAATACGTATCCTCGCAATGATACGAGGCCTTCGGAGAGACTCACAGTTATTTTACGAGTTTTCCAAGGACCCCCCAGACACGCTCGGTGAATTTTTCCGAAGGGCAGAGCAGCATATGACAGCCGAAGAGCTGAGAATGGGGGGGCCAAAGAGTGATCATTCCCGCCCCGAAGGACCAAGCCAGCAAGCCAAGTATCCGGCAGAGCAAACAGGACGACCTCGGAGGTTCAGGGGAAGAAAGCCCCCTCCGAACTTTACGCCCCTCAACACCACAAGGACCAACATCCTCATGACAATGGAGAAACAGGGGTCCCAGATTCAGCGACCAAAGGCAATGACTGCTGACAACAAAAAGAATATGAAGAAGTTTTGTCAGTTTCATCGCGACCACGGTCACGACACCGAGGACTGCTTCCAGTTGAAGAAGTACATTGAGTCGCTGATTAAGCAAGGCCAGCTTCGGCGCTATCTGCGAATGCTTTCCCCAAAGGCAAGAATGGAGGAGGAAGGAAGGGCTGATGAAGAGGAGTACGACTCCGACAGAAGGAGGAACCGAAGTCCAAAAAAGCGCCTCCCACCTTCGGCGGGGGTAATACAAACCATTAGCACTGGACTACCATCCTCGGGGAGAAAGAGGAAAGTTAGGGAGATCGCAACGATGGAGTACCAAAGCTCATCGAAAAAACTCATCCGAAGAGATGGTTCCTCCGTTATCTTCCCTCATGATGACCCGTTGTTGGTCATGGCAAGAATAGGAAATTGGGACGTCAAGAGAGTGCTGCTTGATGATGGATCAAATGCCGATGTCCTATTCTCGCACCTACTCCCAAGCTTGGGAATATCCAGCACCGACCTCAAACCGGTTACTTCGCCAACTTTTGGAGTAGGACCCTCAGAACTACCCGTCCTCGGCTGGATCGACCTCCCCCTTATGATGAGAGGCAGCTCGGTCAACGGGAAAGGAGAAATTTTTGCCTCCACAATGACAAGGTTCATCGTCATGGATGTCCCTTCGTCGTACAACGCCATCCTCGGGAGGCAAACACAAAGGAATCTGCACATTCGCTCAGATGTGAAGTACTTGACAGTTACCTTCGCCACCCAGGATGGAGACGCTGAAATATTCATCGACCAAGCCGAGGTCAGTAAGGTGTTTGTCAAAGCACGAAAGGCCCCGGCAGCCAACCTCGCGCAAACCACAGCAAGAGGGACTCTACCAAACGAAGAACCAAAAACGGGCGGGGTAGAAGAAGTAGAAACGGAAGAAATAGAACTTGTCCCAGGCCAAAATACCCGAATAGGGAAAAATTTGGCCGAAGGTGACAAGAAAAACCTTGTATCCTTCCTACTAGCGAATAAAGGTCTGTTCGCCTACTCGCCAAAGGATATGCCAGGGGTAAACCCTCGCATAATACAGCATAGTCTGAAAGTAAGTCCGGAAGCAAAACCTGTCCGGCAAAAGAAACGAGGCATTTTGGCCCATAAAAGCAAATTCGTCAAAGCCGAAGTACAGCGCTTGATGAATGCAAATGTAATTAGGGAAGTTAAATACCCCGAATGGCTAAGCAACGTGGCCATTGCTACAAAAGAAGGGAGTAATAAGCTCCGAATGTGCATCGACTTCAGAAATTTGAACGATGCCTGCCCAAAAGACTCCTACCCTCTTCCACCAATAGACCAGTTGGCCGACTCAACGGCCGAATACGCGCTCTTAAGCTTCCTTGATGCCTTCAGTGGGTACCATCAAATAAAGATGGATCCCGAAGATGAAGAAAAAACTGCATTCATCACCGAAGGAGGAACATATTGCTACACCAGGATGCCCTTTGGGCTAAAAAATGCAGGAGCCACTTACCAGAGGCTGATGAGTAAAGTCTTTCATGACCAAATAGGGAGGAACATGGAAGTCTACGTTGATGATATGATCGTCAAAAGCAAGGTGCCTAATGACCACATCACAGATCTAAGGGAAACCTTCCAGCAACTCAGAAACTTTGGAATTCGCCTTAACCCCGAAAAGTGCGTCTTCGGCGTGACCTCGGGAAAATTTCTGGGGTACATGGTATCAGAAAGGGGCATTGATGCTAACCCAGAAAAAATCAAGGCTTTGCTCGAATTCCGAACTCCCGTCACAGTAAAAGATGTGCAGAGACTCACTGGGAGGATAACCTCTCTCAGCAGGTTCATCTCCAGATACGGAGATCGGTGTCGGGCATTCTTCAAAGTCCTTACCAAGGCAGCGAAAAGAGAAAGTAACATCGGGAACGACGGCCATCCTTGGAATGAGGATTGTCAAAAAGCCTGGGAAGAACTCAAAATCTATTTGTCCCGATTGCCTACTCTGCGGCAACCTCGCGAAGGAGAACCCCTCATCCTGTACCTCGCCGTTTCGGAAAAAGCAGTAAGCTCGGTGCTTGTGAAAGAGGAAGGGTCAAAGCAATGGCCAGTTTACTACGTAAGCAAGTCCCTACACGGCGCCGAGGTCAGGTATCCATTGCTACAAAAGGCCATATATGCCTTGATACTGGCAGGAAGAAGATTGCGCCCATACTTTCAGGCTCACCCCATTATCGTCCGAAGTAGTTTGCCTCTACGGGACGTCATGAAAAAAGTTGATCATTCGGGAAGACTTTCCAAATGGTGCATAGAGCTGGGTGAACATGACATTACCTACGAGCCCAGAAAAGCCATTAAAGCTCAAGCATTGGCGGACTTTATCGCCGAAGTACCCATAACCGAAGACAGCCATCAAAATCTCGGTGAAGATGAGCCAGAATGGACGCTGCATGTAGATGGAGCCTCAGGTTCCGAACACCAGGGAGCCGGGGTAATTATCAGAGGACCTGAAGGTCTAGAAGTAGTAAAAGCCATCAAGTTCAGCTTTAACGCCACCAACAATGTGGCTGAGTATGAAGCTCTCGTAGCAGGGTTACGCCTGGCCAGGAAAATTGGCATAAGAAACTTGAAGGCCCACAGTGACTCTCAGCTGGTAGTTCGGCAAACAGCAGGGGACTACGGCGCAAAAGACCCAACCTTGGCAAAGTACCACGAGCTCGTGGCCAAGCTCATTCGGGAATTCGACAGCGTTCAAATCAAAAATGTGCCTCGGCGACATAACGCCGAGGCAGACTGCTTGGCAAAGTCAAAAACGCATACCGAGGTACTAAACCGCCCGAGCACCGAAGTACTAAACATAGTGGCTTCGAAAAAAGGCTGGAAGAACTCAATAAAAAGGTACTTTGCAACCAATGCCCTCCCCGAAGATCCCAAGGATGCGGCAAAGGTCCGAAGGCGTGCCGAAAGATTCTTCCTGATAGGAGAAGAGTTATACCAGCAGGGATACGCCAATCCGTTACAGAGGTGTGTTGATGAAGAGGACACTGAAATGATCCTCGAAGAGGTCCACGAAGGCACTTGTGGCTCACACATCGGAACAGACTCCCTTGCCACAGTAGTACTTCGCCAAGGATATTTTTGGCCCACCCTAAGAAAGGATGCCTGGCAGTTCGTCCGAAAATGTGACAGCTGCCAAACACATGCTAAAATCCAGAGGGTACCCTCGGAGATGGTGACTTCAGCTGACTATCCCTGGCCCTTCGCAGTTTGGGGCATAGACCTCATCGGGCCACTCCCAACAACACCTGGAGGCGTAAAGTTTTGTGTAGTCACAGTTGACTACTTCTCTAAGTGGGTCGAGGCAGAACCATTAGCAACCATCTCGGCCAAAGAAGTACAAAAGTTCGTATGGAAAAACATTGTATGCAGATTTGGCATACCGAGGATACTGGTAACCAACAACGGATCCCAGTTTATAGACAGAGGGTTCCAGGACTTTGTCAACGACCTCGTAATAAAGATGCACTTCGCCCCAGTAGCCCATCCTCAAAGCAATGGCCAAGTAGAGGTATCTAATAGGACCATAAAAGATGGTATGAAAAAGAGGCTAGGGGAAGCAAAGGGAAAGTGGCCAGGAGAACTCCAAAGTGTATTGTGGAGCTACCGAACGACACCCCAAAGAGCCACAGGGGAAACACCTTTTTCACTTGTTTTCGGAACAGAGGCCATCATCCCGATAGAGATAATACGACCCTCGGTGCGGGTACAAGTGTTTGATGAAAGAGGAAATGATCTTGGCCTAAGAACCAAGCTAGACCTTGTCAACGAACACAGAGAAATAGCCGAGTTGAGAAGAAAAGCTTTTCAACAAAGAGTGGCCGCGGCTGCAAACCTGCGTGCTAGGATAAAAAGAATAAAAGAAGGAGACCTCGTTCTCCGAAGGGCTGAATTTGCACCACGAAAGCCATCCCACGGGGTATTTCGTGCGAACTGGGAAGGCCCTTACCTAGTTCTAGCCGAAGTACGAAAAGGGGTCTATAAGCTCGACGATTCCGAAGGAGTAGAGTTGAAAAATACTTGGCATTCGGACGCCTTGAGAAAATACTATGCTTAGGATTTTGGCAAAGAAAATTGTACTACACAAGTTAGCAAAATTCTCTCTGAGTACAAAAAATTGCCTTAAGCATAAATGGCGCAAATTTCTCAAAGGTGACCAGACAAGCGAAGGCGTCATCTTCCGAAGTCTCGCAAAAAGACTTAGCCAAAATCCTTGAGTTTAAGCCCTCGAAAGGCTGAACTTCGCGAAAAAGGTCATCATATTGAGCGCAGACAAGTTTTTCCGAAGTCTTTGAATCGAACTAGTTTTCTTTATTGAAAATGAAACTGCTTACAAAATAGAAGGAGTACCAGAAGAAGAAGACCAAAAAAGAAGAAGCAAAAGGCAAAGGACCCTAAACAAAACTAAGGATTCCCGGCATCCTGAGAACCGCCAACTCCCGCGTTCTTCTCTACTATCTTCGGCGCAGGGAGTGAAGATGGCAGGCTCAGATGTTCAATTTTGGACCAGGACCACCGAGGCCCCTCGGGAATATTTAGGGCCTCCAGGAAAGAAAGGTCCAGATCAGGGAACCTTTGAAGAACCTAGTGACGAACAAGACAAAATTCGTCCTGAAAACCAACTTTGGCCATCTGGTCAGATTTGTCTTTCTTGACCCCAAGGTCCTGAAGGTCTTTTTTAAGCTCAGCGACCTCCTCCTTCAATGCCTTCATCTTCTTCTTCTTCGGCTCCTTCTTCAAGGCATCAACCTCGGCCTGAAGCATAGCCTTCTCAGCAAGCGCCTTTGTCAGGCGGTCTTCAGCCCCTGATTTTTCTTTCTGGTGCGCCTCATTTGCCGAGATCAGCTCCGCTATCTGGGAGCCGAGGTCAGAAATTTTCTGGGAGGAGTCGTTTGATAGTTTCTCTTTCTCTTTTAACTCCTCCCGAAGAGCGGAAACTTCCTTCTCCGCAAAATTGGCCAGCTCCAAATTCTTGATAGCTAGATCCGAACACATGGCCTTAGCTTTCTCTAAAGAACCTAAGACCTGAGTTCGGAACGCCGTCTGCCTCGCCACCCGAACTCTGAGAAAGCCGGCATATCCCAGTAGCTGTAAAAGGGCAAAGGCAAGGTCACTAAAACAAAGAGAAAACCAAGCACTTAGAAAAAATTCAAAAAAAAAAAAATAAAAAAAAAACAAAACAGGGGGGAGCGCAAAGTATACCTGGGCGGCGTGCTCGGAAAGCTTTGCAACAAGAGAGTCATCGCTCGGATGGGCCTCGGCAATGGCTCTAAAGGAGGCCTCAGTAAATATCCCTTTAGAGATCTCTTTAGCCATTTGTGGGCAATCGCCGGAGTACATATTCATGTCGTCCGTGAATGTCCAAAAAGGCTCCTTTGGGACCTTCCCCTTCGGGATGTTTGCGTCCCAAAGGGCTCTCCTTTTGGCATGGTCGGCCACCCAGCCCGGAGTGAGTACCTCCTCTGCAATAAGACATGAAGCTGGATTGAGACAGCCGGACGCCAACAAACTTGAAAAAGGAAAAAAGGCATCACAAAACGAACCGAAGGCACTTCGACCACGTCGTCCTCGGCAACCAGAACCTCCTCGGCAGGGATCCCCTTGCCTTTGATTCTGTGCCATTCTTTAGCAGAAGGGGACTCGACCGCGGCATCTAGAAGAGCCTGCGACGAAGTAGGGCTGCGAGGAGGAACCTCGGCAGTAACCTCAGGCTGAGGAATAGTAACAACTCCCGGCTCCTCGATAGCCTCCTCGGGAGTGGCATTCCTCGCCCGTTTGGCCGAAGAAGGACCGGCCCCGGTTGTTTTACGCCTTCGGGAGACGGCTTTCTTCGCCGGATCACCCTTCTCGGCTTGACCGGTGAAAAGGGCTTTGTAGAAGGAAGCCGTGTCCTCGCCCATTTCTGAAAAAGAAGGAAGACATCAGTGTGAGTGCAAAATGAAGTTATAACAAAGAGATTAGAAAATAACTCATGCTCAAAAAAGGTCTCGAAAGAAACTTCCTCCCGAAGGAGTTGCACAAGCCAGGAATCCTTCCCAGCAATGGCAGGAGCTGGCCTCCAGCCTTCCCTAAGCCCACTTGGTCGGAACATGCGACCAGGTCTCCTCCATCTTCAGAAAGAAAAACTTTTTTTGCCACCCTCGCCAGCTGTCCTTGGTGGCGAAGGTGAACATGTACTTTTTGCTCTCGGATCCCCGAGGTAGCATGAAGTAGAAACCACCCTTCGGGACCACATAGAGCTTGTAGTACTGCATAAAAACAACGTAGTGGGGCTTTATTTTAAAAACACCACACATACAGAGGAAGGCGTTGAAATAGCAGTACGAGTTCGGAGGTAGTTGATTTATGGCAATGCCATGAAATCTGCAAAACTCGCAAATCAACTCTGGAGGGGGGTACCGAAGTCCGGCTTTCAGCTGAGCTCGGAAAACGGTAACCTCGTTGCTATGGTTTGAAAAGCTATAGTGGTCAGGACGTGGCAACCTCGTAACAGCGTACGAGGGAAGGAAAAATTTCTCCTTCCACCTTGCTAACTTTTTAGGAGTGGTGCAGCAAGGGTGGGACAAGAGAGGTTGCCAACTCTCAGGAATAGGCATCTTGGGCTGAAAAGCAAGTTCAGAAAAAGGCAACAGCGAACTTTGGAAAAACTTTGAGAAGAACAAAAAGTTCTGGAAATCAAAACCCACCAAAACGCTTGCCGAAATCTGTATGTAAAGACGCCGTCGTGAAAGGTGGTCGGAAAAAAGCTCAGGTGAAAGAACCGCCGCAAAAAAGCAGAAGGAAAACCAGAGCAAAAGTAAAAGCAAAAGAGAAAAAGTGATAGAGTGAGCATATATATAGGCCGAGGGAGGTAGGCGAACCGGCGTCTTAAGTGCTGGGCGAAGGCGAAACGTCGCCATAACTGCTCCTTTGCGCCTAAAAAGGCGCGCTTGATATTACAGCACAATCCCCACCAATGACTGAGTGCCACGTGTCAGCCATCGAGCCAAAAAGGGGATGCGTGTCCCGACACCCCTCAACCTCAGGCGCGTCGTTCCAGACTGACACACCTATTCCTGGCACATGACGTGGCGCGGACCTAAAAAGCTGAAAAGCAGGTCACTTCGGAGACGCCAACAGACAGGCTGTGAAAGCAAAGCTTGCGTCCTCGGACGAAAGGTCTGTCTTCGAAAAAAGCGCTACGCTTAAGGCTCAAAGAGGAACCCTCAGAGAGCGAACAAACTGAAGTTTCCACTTCGGCTTTTTCGAGGGGGGCTTGTGATAGCCGAAGGCCTTTCGCCTTTTCCAGTACGCGCTTCCCCGAAGGGCAGTCTGGGGAGCCTGATGTAGCTAAAAAATAAGCATTGCCAACGAACTCGGCAGAAGTGGAGTCGAGCACAACAAAGTAAGCACTTTGACTAAAACGCCAGAATTATTTAAATGTGTTGCCGGCTACCTCGGGAAACCGAACATATCGTCTTCGGGAGCAAAGAGCCAGCTACTGAAAGCAGGAGAGATTCCCCCGAAGGCATAACTCCCCGAGCCACCAACATGATTCCCGAAGAAGGGCGTCCGTGCCAAAGGGGCGACCTCGCCCAAAGGGCCTCAGGAGTACGGCATGAGCATTTAATGAGCATTTAATGAGCATTTAAGGAGCCTCTGACAGGAAACCCACACGCCGCCTGAAACGGCAACTTGACGCACTGACGCCGTCCAAGTCCCATCTCAGCCACAAAACCAGGAGCCTACAGACGGCTACCTGTTCCCTACGCCCAGAAAGCACAGAGAGGATCCGACCGAACACGTGTTAGGATCTGAACGGGCCAGGCATTTCTATAAATACTGGGAAAAAGGACTTGGCAAGGCATCGGATCCATCCCCTCTCCTTGATCAGCCCTCGCCCATAGCTGAAAATATATGCAGGCTAGCTCTCGCACCTTTCTAGTGTGCCTACTTTATTCATTATCAGAGCACTGACTTGGGCGTCAGACGCTCCTCCCCGGAAAACCATCCCGTGGACCTCCTAACCCTTTTTTCTGAGCCTTTCAGGTATTTTCCCACCTGGGGAATATCTCAGCAGGACGTCCTTCCCCCTCGGAAGCTCCCTCGGAATTCACCATGTCACTGGACAGAGATGCCAGAGGGCATCACAACTGATAAAGGCACATCAATAAAAAAATCTTTCTTTTTTTAGAAGAAATGTACTTATATTTGTGTCATATTAACTAGTTTTTGTATTACAATCAATGTTCTTGAGGCTTGGAACTTAAACATAACAAAAAAATAAATGTTAGGGGTCATTGTTGCATTTGGCTGCTAAATAAATTGACACTATTATATGGTCAAGTTACCTTCTTCCATCATATGTGTATTTAACTATATTGCTCTAGGCAACTTGGGGTCCAATAAGTTAAGTTAGAGTAAAAGGACTAACTCAACTAATTTTGTTAAGTTTGAGAGCTTTTAGTACACTTAAGCCACAAAGTTATTACCGTAACTTTCTTAGATACTGTGAATGTGGACTGTTAAATAAATAGACCTAGCTATCTAGGTTTGTGCCATCTAACAATTTTCACACACATGTCACTTCTTGTTTTTCTAAAATAAGACCCGAAGGATATTTATTGACCAATGTGAAGTCCATAAAGTCACAAGGGAGAAGACTCTTCCTTAGAAGAGCAACCAAAGGTGCTAAGACACTTACGAACTAGAACATGGGCAACCCCACTATAAAATCATTTACCAAAAGAGAAAGAACAAGAAAATAATTGGTAACCTAAGAAATAAGCCTATCAACAATGGGTCTAAAATAAAATAAAGAAGGTGAATATGGGCCTTGAAGTTCCAAAAGTAAAACCTGTAAATCTGACTCACACACTAGAGAACAAAAATCCCATTGCTTTGTTTCCTTTAAACCCCATAGGATAGCCAAAGTCTCCAAGTACAAAAGGTCTAAGCTTGCATAGAAAAATCCAAATGAAAGTGTGAACAAAACAACTATGTTTTTGTCCCATCCAACCAAACCTGCTACCGAACATTTACACACCTTATCTCATCTTGCATTAACATTTAGTATGAAGACCGACATAAGAGGCCTAGCCACTTTTCAATGGAACAAACTAAAGCTAACTGTGCCTGTTGAAGGGAGGCTGTCGCCTCAAGCCAATTTGCTAGTCATCTATCAACACTGAAGGCTACCCATGAGGGAGTTTGACATATATTCTCATTGATGTCCTTACTCTTATTTTCCTAGATGAACCAACTTGTCATAATTTAAGAGCCAAGGTTCAAGCCACCATGAAGGCAAAAAACTCACTCAACTCTTCAGATGGATTATTTCTTTTTTTCTTCCTTTCAACTTATAACTTATATGGATTTTGAATGTAAAAAATAATGAAAAATAATTCCTCAGATAACTGAAAAACAAAAAATTAATTCTTAGTCCATTCTTACTAATTACCTCTATTTTCAAGATGTCCTCAACTAATCAATATGAAAGCAATGTTATCGTCTCCATGCATATAAGTTGAAGATGGCGAAGTACTATTTACATTTTCATCCCTCTGCCTTGAAACTCTCCTATACTTTTTGTTGCACTATCAAGGAAAAAAGATCATTTTGTATTTGAATTGTTCAAACAAAATGAGAACTCTCTATTCCACTACCTTTTCCCTCCTTAAAGGTCTGAAAGAGCCAACATTCGAGATATGCGCCTATTTAATCAAGCTTTCCTTGGCAATGTTTTTCGGTAAGCTAAAATCTATATATGGTCTCCTTGCTATAAGAGTCATCTAAATGTGATCTCTTACCTCAATTGGTGCTATGTTAAAATCCCTTTACTCATAAATTGTGTTCTATGTGAGTTCATTCTATTAGTTTTCCCATTATTTTGGATGAAAATTGCTTATATAACACTTTCTACCACCATGGTGGGTTCCAAATTGTCACATGAATGACTATACTAGAAGAATAATAAACTTCAAGTTAAATATGACACAAACAATCAATCATAATGACTTAAAATGTAAATTAGCCCAAAATCATCTCCTTTATTCATTCATAAATTTTCCTTTTTACCCCAATTCACTTGGGTCTTTCTTCCACCCTTTGGTGCAACACCAATTTGACTAGAGCAAATTTCGAGAACTATTGTCGTAGTTTGGTTCACAATATTGGTGACATTACATTTGGGTTAGACGAGCTGGGCTTCTTGAGCTTGGACAAGCCATTGGCCTTCTTGCCTAAGTGGCAGTCTGCATTTACCGGAGAAAAAAAATAGGGAGTATGGAAAGGAATAGAAGGGGAAGTGTGATAGCCCAAGGCATACAAGGTGAAGGAATTAGGGAAGAAAGGAACGGAGGATTAGGCAAAGGGCGCGGTAGCCATTGAAGTGAGGCGAGCAGTGATAAAGCTGTTAATGGACAAGAATGAGAGTGAAATTGGTCATGACTTAAAAGGTGTGATTAGAGGGTATACGGAAATCAAGCTGGCGGCAATAGGTCTTCTCGTTGATATCCATGGCTTATCGAGATTCTGGGTTTCTCCAGTGGGAGGCCATTTTGATGTTTAGGAGGCTACAAAAGCATATAAGATTTGAGAGAAAAAGATGACATTTAGGCTAACTACATTTTAAGTCCCTAAATTATGTGTTTATATTAATTTTGTCCTGAAGTTTCTTATTCTTCCAATATTGTCATTTATTGTTATTAAAAATGATGTCACGTGGCAGTGTTGGTGTCACATATGTAATTTTCATCGAAACTAATAGATAAACTGACAAAAGGAACTCACATAGAACACGATATATAAGTTAAGGGATTTTAAGATAATACTAGTTGAGGTAAGAGACACATTAGCATGACCTTTATAGTAAAGGGCCATATATGAATTTTACTCATTTTTTACACCTTGTTCAAGATGAAAACTTTTTAGTTCACAAGGTGCTTTCTATTAAATGTATTATAGAATGTTCCTTTTGGCATATAGGGAAAGGATGTGCACCTACTTATAATTGGAGAAGTCTAATATATGAAAGGAAGTTGTTTCTTCATAATATTATATGGAGAATGGGCACAAGAGATCATATTAATATTTTGACTGATAATTGGATTATGAACCTCCTAATCTAGATTTGTGGAATCTAGAGAATGTTAATTCTAATTTTTCTAAAAAATAAACAAAATTATATTGTCTATCCCTATATGTGAATATGCATCAATTCAAGATGTCATTATTTAGACATTGTCAAAAGAAGGCATTTATAATTTTAAACAAAGCTATGCTCTTTCCAAGGTGCAACAACAATCTCAAAAACTTTCTAATAGTGGTGTGAATCATAACACAATTGATTACATGTTCTACAAAAAAGTTTGGAATTTAAATATCCCTTACAAACATGAAGTCTTTTTGTGGAAATGTTTCACTGTTGCTTTACCGACTAGAACAAGTTTGATGAAATGAAAATGCTCCATGGATGATAGTTGTTATAGAAGCCATTCTACTCCTGAAACAATTGCCCATTTGATGTTATCTTGCCTTGTGTCCTATTTTGTTTGGCAACACACCCGTTTACAATTTATACCTGATCCAGATGACTCATTTGAAAATTGGATCATTCAATTAGTTCAAAGATTGTCTTCTAGAATTAATGACTTAATATTGGTGACTACTGCCTTTTGGAGCATTTAGTTATGCCAAGATGATATGGTCTTCAAGGAATGCACTTCATACCCAATTTATATTTTGTTTCACATAGATCAAGAAATGAAATGCTTAAATCAAGTTGTAGTTTTTAACTTGTTCAAAGGATGACCAAAATCAAATCATCTTTCACTTCTTTCTAAGGCTTGAGGCATAACGTCACCCAGCTTGGTCATAATGTCATTTTGGTTGATGGAGCTTGGAAAGATTCAGTAAATCATAGTGGTTATGGTGTCATAATGTTGAGCCCAAATGGTCTGGTTCAAACATCTCATCACAGTTCAGTTCTGGGATTAAAGTCTTCACTGAAGCCAAACATCATGTTATAGTCCTAACCGGTAGTGTGAATGCCTTTTTACAGATATCATGTTCCCACTCTTCCCAAGCAAGTCCGGTTCCTTTAGTGGTAAAGATACACTTCTTCATTTATAAATTATCTTTCTATAGTTGCCTTGCTGTTTTAAGGAACGCAGCTCATCTAGCTCATGTCCTAGCTAGGGGGTTCTTTTAACTTGATTCCATTTAGTATAGAAAATAAAGTTTCTTGAAAAATTCAAATTTCCTACTAATGGAGGTTCTCTAATATATTTATTTGATTAGAATTAAAAGAAAATATGATAATAATAACATTTACATTTATCTGAGAACCTACAATCATAACACAAAGTTTTAATAAAGTTTTCAAATAAGATACTAATAGTTGAAATGTAAAAATTTTGTCAATGACATCTTCATTAGAGAAAGAAAATAGTAAGAAATTTTATATACTTTAATCTCATTGCCCCCGCAAAAATTATGGGAGAAAAAGAAAAAACCTTTAAAATCTGTTAGGCAAATTTTAATTTTAAGTGTAAGAGGACTACAAAAAGTATTCATTTTGGTGAAAGATTTTGAAGAACGATCAACCAGCACTAGAAGAAAAAAGCCATTTTCTACCTGAACACTAGTTTTCAAATTCTACCAAAAAGTAGATAAATTATACCCCAAGACCCGCAAATGAGTCCAACTTACTTTTTGACATCAAATTACTATTTCTCCTGTTAATAATGCAATGGAAAAAGTCAAAACTGAAACATTTCTAAAAGTTGGAACTACAAATATTGTTTGTATATTTTATATTTTACCATAAGCTGCTTAGCTTTTTATTAATAAAAATTACACTAATAATGATGTTTTTCTCTAAAACTATAATTTAACAAATATTTTTAGAAAACCAAAACAAATTATTAAGCCTGGCCCAGGCCCAGCATGGATTTTTTGTGTCGTGCCTAGGCCTAAGCCTAACCTAACCAAGCCTAGGCCCGGCCACTAAGCATGCCCCTGTAAAAATAATGTTCTATGATTTGCATCTACTCATGTAAGCATGTAGCTAACGTTAACAACAGTAATATCAATTATCCCTCTTAATTTTGGGCTGATTTAGAGCTCAAAATGCATGCTAGTTTTGATTGATTTGTAGAGGTGGTGAGGTTGGCCTAGGTTGAATCTAAATAAACTCGTATCAAACCCAACATGATTGTCTTAGGCCCAGTTCGTGGGGCATTCATGAGCCTCTATTAATGTGTTTTGACAGCATGGTAAAGGGAGAGAGAATCCCAATGTATGTATTCCCCTTAAAGTTTTCCATAATTACAAGTTAGCCATTAGCTTTTTCTACTCTTCCATCCCTTGCACAATGCCGACCATTAGCTTCTTCTACTTTTTTATCCCTCACACAATGCCGAATCTTGAATTGCTAAGAATCATCAGACCAAATTGCCACCAAATCTTGAATCACTAAGAATCATCAAACCAAATCACCACCAATCTTTGAATCATCTTGTCAAATCACTGAACCCTCCCCCAGAATCACCAAACCCTCCTTAGAATTGCTAAACCCAATCACCGGATCAAATCAGCAAACCCAATCACCGAACCATCCCCCAGAAGTTTTGAATGTTATCTCCTGTTGCCATGGTGAACCTCACCACGCTCAGTTGAGAAGCTTAAAAGGTTCGAACTAACCAGGTTCCAGTTGAAATAAAGGTAGCCAAGTTCGTACTGGGAATCAACCGCTTTATCATAGATGAATAGCTTCAGACATTGTGAGAGTAAGGGAAGAAACCAAACGATCAAAATGTGGAAAAAAATCAGAACAGGAGCTGAGCAAGGAAAATAGATGGGTAGACCCACTTGGCCATATGAGAATCTCAGTAATATACGGTAAAATGTACTTCTATCTAAGTCTGAGGCTATCAAATGAAGAAAAGGCATGGGCCTATAACAAGTGGCTTGCCAACATGCCAATAACATGTTAACCCATTGCCATTAATCAACATTGAACAAGCTATTAGTAATTGGCAAATTTTGGGTTATACTTTTTACTTGAGGCCCAGCTTCGCTTAGCCCAAAAATCTACATAAGTTTCAATCTAAATTAGCCTTGAGACTATGTCTTCGGATTACCCACGGGCTTTATTAGGCCTGTCATTTGAGGCACAATAGCTAAACATCTAAACATCTATACTTGAAATCTTACCTTAGTTACAATTTTGAGTACATAGGTGGCTTCTGGTCAAAGTATTATGGTTTAGGCCTTAATGAAGGCAAAAAAAAAAAAATCACCCTCTTGTTATCAAATTACCAAAGTTTCTTCCACTAAAGATGAGCATTTGGTTGATTCAATTTGGAACCAATCCAAATACAATGATTTTATCATTTTTTTCAGGTTTTACAAAATATATTCAAATTAACCAAATTACATCTTAGAACCATTCCAAACCATTTGAATTATATTTCGGTTAATTAGTTTGATCAATATTCAAAATGTCGCATCTCATACTCAAAATTAAAGAATGATCAACAACATATAGTCCAAAATTAGTAGAAAATATATTTATATATGTAGAGTTAGTATTATTAATGGTAAAATATGTATTACTATTTTGTCTATTTAGTTTATTCGATTTCAAGTGTCCTAATAACAGATCTGATAACTGAAAATGGGATTAAATTTTAGTCAAAACTGACTAAATTATAAAAAACATATAACCATTTTATCTAAATATAATCAATTTTTGGGAAAATTACCAAACCCTCCCTCTTAAAGTATAGGCGAGCCTACACTTATGTTTCTGCCATTTGGGATACTTACAATTACCCCATCAACAGCTAATACTGTTATTCACCATTTCTGAAAGAAAAGAAGAAATACTTGATTTTGCCCTTATATGCCCTCATCCACAAAAAATTTTATCCTCTAACTTATGTACTCCCTCCGTCCCAAAATTTTTGTACCATTTTTCTTTTTGGGATGTCCCAAAATCTTTGCACCATTTCCCTTTTTAGCAAGTTTTTATAATAAATTTACCACATTACCCCTATTTTATTTTTTACTTTACTCTTTAACTTAAGAAAAACAAAATTCACAAAAAAACAAATAGAGATTAACAACCAGATGAAACAATCAGAGAAGCCTCGATTTCCTTTTCTTCCATCCTTCGCTCCACCCCACGCACGAACCATGGCTGCCGTTTCTACGGCCAATCGGCGCCCAGATCTGCTGCTTGATTAGGATCCGAAGAAGGCAAAGAGAAGGGAGATGAGAGAGTAGGAAGGAGGCGGAAAGGAGGGAGATCGACACGGGCTTGGGGCAAATGGGTGTCTGAAATTCGCTAGCTTCGGAGGGAGATCGACGCAGCATGGAGATCGACGGAGAACGAGGACCTCGTTTCTCCTCTTTCGGCGACGTTGAGGTCGAAGGCCACCTGGGCTTGGCTTGTTGGTGGTAAGCGACCTTTGTGAGGGTGACCGACAACTGGCGGCATCGAGGACGGCGAAGCGGAGGGAGGACGAGATTGCGATTCATCTCTTCTTTGCTGTTTCGACGTTCGACGGCAACGGGGGGAGCTGGGCAAAGTGGCGCGATGTCGAGAGAATCAGAGAAAGCATTTGAATTAGAGGTGGAATTAGGCGAGGAGGAAGACGGGGAGAAGGACGTGAGGATAGAAGACCAACGAGAAGACAGAGGCCTAGGCAAATTTGGAAGATTTGTGCAAAAATGCTGCTCGCCTAAAACCATGTGCAATACCAAATGGAGCAGAAATTATGGGACGGAGGGAGTATGTAATAAACTAGGCCTGTTATCGACTAAACCCATCCCTTAACTCTCTTCCTTGATCTACTTTTTTTTTCTTATCATGCTTGACCTTCTAAAAATGGACTCCCCGAAGCTCTAGTCGCTTCCATCATTGTCGAGGCAGAACACTGGGTAGAACTTCCAGGAAAGGGAAATGAGTTTAGTCATGGAGAACTTCAATTCATTATTAACACAAGAACCTAATTCAGATCGATCCATTTGGGTATTGTTTCTATTTGATTAAATTCTCTCAATCCAAATTTAGAAACCTATGCTTTAATTACTATATGATAGGGAATGTGATCAAGTAAGCTGGAACCAAGAGCTCAGTGAATAGCGAATCCGAATCCTATATCCAAAGATAGCGTTAGAGCCCCGAGATGTGCTCCCGGGGGAAACCATTTAATGCTTAAATTAGTTTTCCAATAGAAAGTAGTAGAGAGAAAGAAAGAAGAGCCAGATCCCTTACCTCAGGGTTGATGAGGGATTTATATAATTGAGGCGATCTCTGGGTAGTTCGCTCTAAGGATAGAAATCTCATAGCTTATCCGAATTTACGGGAACTAGTTTTCTTCCAAGAAAGGTTTCCTTTTAGGGCCTTCCTGGGCATCTAGGCTTGGCCCATCCTTTAGTCATCAGTATCTAGGCCCTTAGCCCTATTTCCTATCAATGAGTTTCCCCTCCTAGAGGAAATCTAGGTTGAAGGTCCTACATTCCTTGGTGCGCCTAGGCAATGTCGTTTGATGATAGGGGTGCGATTCCCTTTTTCTCTGTTAGCTTCATAGGGAAGTTAAGCAGACATTACCATTTTGTGTTGTCCTTTCCACCCCTCCTATGTGGTTGTGGTGCGTGTTAAATGTGTTGGCTGATAGGAAGATAAAGAGATGTCCATTAAATACTCTTCAAGGAAATGACCGTGCGTAGTGATTTTGGCGGCTACCAGTGGCCATGCATCATCCATTGATTAGCCCATCATTTGTATTGGTGGTTTTTAAGGGAAAACCTAAGAGCCACAGGTTTTCCTATATATGTCATAAAGGTTTCTACTCTCTTGCACTATTTAGCTTGTTTTACTACTTTTTTGTTTCCTAATTTGTTGGCACTAGAGTTCTCTAGGATCTCCCTTCTGAAGCTTTTTTCTTTCTTACAGTGTTCATTCTTCCTCAGCATGTTCAAGTAGTAGGTTCTTTGTCCTTTATTCTTGTCTTAAATTTTCTCGTTTTTAGTTCCTCTGAGAACTGGGTTTTTTTAAGTTTCTGTCTTTCCGCCACCTTGTTGCATTGGTGGTAGCCCTAATGTGTTATCACCAGTTTTTCCAGATGGCTTTTGTGAAATCCTTATCTGGGGCTACCGCTAATGCCAATGAAGCCTCCAAAATGCCCTTCTTCCCTAATGTTAGGATAATAAATAGAGTTGTGACTTAGCACAACGAAAGGACATTGGTGACGAATCTTATAAGATATTTTTGGCCAAATGACATTATTGTTGCCGTCTCCCGTGCATAGGCCCTTAAGGATGAGGGTCTACTAGGAGGAAGTAAAAGAAGATATATGTTTTCTATTTTCTTGGACCAGCTCTAGGTGGGCCTCCACCTCCCCCTTCATCCGTTGGTATAGCAAATCTATGAGGACTATCAAGTTCCACCATCGCAGTTGATGCGGAACTCATTTATTCATATCAATGGTTTCATCATTTGTTGCAAGCTAGCGGGGGGTATTTCCCCTACTGGAAGTCTTCCTTTAATTTTATATGTTGGACCTAAAGAAAGACGCTAGCATTTTCCACATCGCTCTCATTTACAAAGGTGGGAATAAGTCATTTGCCTTCATATCTTGCAAGGAATCATGGTCGTGGTGGAATGGACACTTCTTCTTGACAGTGAGGGAGTAAGAATGGGGGTTCTCTTATGAGTTCGCGAACATCCCGCAGCACACTTTGGTTAGGGCACTACCCATATACGAGGGCTCAAAAGGCCATTGCTCGCTACTCGGGTTAGCCCGCTAATTGGAGGAAGTGGTGGAGAACAAAAATTTTTTGGAGTTGTTCCCCATCCATTATACTGAAATAGATGAGACTACTCTCAAGTGGGTAGGGATCAGTAGAGCTCGCCGGTCATATCCAGGCTTACAGGACCTTGTAATTAGGAGGATGGCTAGAAGGGAATACTGGTTGAAGCCTTTGGGATTGCTGCTAAGGCTTAGCAGGGCCCCCTGCCAAGAAGTTGCATTCAAGTCATCATTTCTTCCTAGCCTTCATGCATGGTTATGATATCTGATTGTATCGTTCTTTCTGCAAAAATGAGCAGCCGCGTTAAGGAGTTTTTGAACAAATGCAAAGGCATTACTGAAGCCATGGCATATGCCTATAAGGCAAACATTCTTCCTGCTAGTTTAGCTCATGCTATAGAGGCCCCTTCATCCATGGCTCCGACTGAAGTGGTGGAGTTCCCAAAATCTTCTCCAGAGGAACAACTGGTATGTAAGAAGGCTAGACCCTCTGGCCCTACTGAAGACGGTGCCCCCGTAATTGAGGGCATGGTAGGGCATCATCCGAGCATTTTTTCCATTCTAACTTTATAGACCTAGGGTCATTTTCTGCTTGTTGTGGCTGTTTTCATTTTGTGACTTTAAAGAAGCGTGCAAGGTCTCCTGAGGACTCTTCTGCCAAAGCCTCAATGGTGTCCCAGAAGTAGAAGGTGACCCTGAGGCCTTCGAAGGATACACCTTTTGCACTGCCTCCTCCCCCCGCTCAAGTTCCAGTGGGGGTTGTTCCTAATAAGGCCCCAACTGTTTATAGATGGCCTCCTAAGCTGAAACTGGACCAGCACTTTCAATCACACAATCTGATCCTTACACGGTGTCAGGTGTAGAACAAAGACTAGGCACTAAAGTAGATTGTGCCTAATCAAGCCTTTGACCATTTGTGAGCGATAGGGATTAGAAAGTCGATCCTTGATAATCGAACTGACATTTGCCATCACATCCTAAAGGGGTTAAGGACCCCTAGGGGTCGGCAATTTTTGGCTCATCCCCCTCGCTTGGAAGGGGGTCAGCTCATGAGTATGGGCTGCAACCTTCTCCAAGTACGCTCCTTTGTTTATTTTTACCACTTTAATACGTCCTTTCCTTCACTGAAAAATCTAAGTTTTGGCGGGAAACCATTGTTGCCCATATTTTAAGGGAACGGTGGCCAACACAGGAGAAGGCCTTTTATTTTGAGCTCATGGCCTTCCACAATAATACTGTGTCCCTTCAGTCAAAACTAGATGTTGAGCAAAGTGCTAAAAAGGCACTTGTGAAGGGCCACAAGATGGAGAAAGAAAGAGGCTAAAGAAGTAAAAGAAAACCTTACTTCAGAGCTGAAGTTGAAAGTGGTAGAGTTACAAAAGGCTCTGAAGTAATTTCTAGGGAAAGAAGCTGAGGCAAAAAATGAGGCCAAACACTCAATGGCCATGTTGAGGGCAGCAAAGTCCAAGATATATACTAATAGCCGAAGAACTATCTCCTCTCCCAGTGCGTACTTCCTGCTGTTTGTATGATCAGCAAACCTGGCGTCACCCGAAAGAAACACCATCACTGACCTCGGAAGGAATGAAGCCAAGCACCCCGAACTTGGAACTTCGGCAAGAACGCCAGGGATCGCAAAGATGGTGCCGGCTCCCTCGGGGGACCAAACGGATCGCTTTCAAATGTAGAAAATTAGCTATCACAAACAGAAGGGAATCTCCCCGAAGGTGGAACCTCTGAACAAGGGAACCCCCCAAAAGCACGAGCATAACTCCCGAAGAAGGGCGACCGTGTCAAAGAACGACCTCGCCCAGAGGACCTCGGGAGTACGGCATGAGCATTTAAAGAGCCTCTGACATGCCGCCCACAGACGCTACATGTCACCTCAAACGGTGATGTGACACGCCGACGCCGTCCAGGTCTTGTCACGACCTGTCTCGGTTCAAGACTCAAGGAGCCTATCACCGGCTACTCGCCCCCTACGCCCAGAAACTTAGAGAACATCTGACCGAACACGTGTCGTCATCTGAATGGGCTGGGCTTCTCTATAAATACCAGGGAACAGACCCTGGCAAACGGTTCGACTCCTCCTCCTTGAGAAAACACAGGCAAGCCCACCAAAAACTCTAGTGCTTCCCCCTTACCTCCTCGGGAAACTGACTTGGGCGTCGGAGGCTCCTCCCAGGAAAAGCACCCCGGGGACCTCCTAACCCTCTTCTCTGAGTTTTTCAGGCACATTCCCCTGGGAAACCTCAACTCCAGACGCTCTCCTTCACAGGAAGTCTTCCCGGAAGTCACCATGCCTTCCAGTGAAGATGTCTCAGGGCATCATATGCTATCAAGGTTACTCTACTGATGGACAAGTACACTCCCCTAGACCCAAGAACTGTTATGGGCAAGGCTAGCTCGAGTTCGATTGCTTCTACAATGCCCCCTTATAAAGCGCATCAAGAGAGTTTGCTTTATGGTGTACAAGGGCCATCTAGAGTACCAACACCTTTAAACAAAGGCTAACGCTTGTGCGAAGGAGCTTGGCTCGCTTCTTCTGAAGGCAGAGAAAAGGCTTACAATGACTGTCTTCCTAGAGTTCATAAAAGGTTTCCTTTCCTATCACTTTTTGGTCAAATGAGTGAATTCGAACCTTGATCTCTTGTTTCTCTTAGCTTATGAGAAGATGGGTTCAGATTACGAAGCTTGGCTAAATGATGAGAAGGCTGGGATTTCTACCTTTAACGAGGATGTGTCAGCGATGGACCTTGATGAAAACCCTTCTTCAGGCAAGTTTTAGGAGTTCTCGATGTTAGCTCTCATCTCCTTTTTTCTTTTGTTCCCCTAAGGCTCTCATTGGCCTTCTATAATAAATTCTTTTGTAAAGAAAATTTTAATGAGAAGTTTATTTTTACAATGCCTTTGTGCTTTGTATTTTTTTCATTTAGTGACTCATTGCGATATTTTGTTTGAGTAGGGGGGCCATCGTAAGGGCCTAATCGAGTGTTTTCTTAGTGTTTAAAAGTCTTGTGAAGCCTTGTTTCTATGCGATATAATCAGAAAGTTTGAAGGAAGTGTGTCACTTTATTCACAAGTAACCAAGGTACATAATCTGAAATAGTTTTTTTTGTAATGATCTAAGCAAAATAGGGAGACAAGTCATCTGAATGATAGTCTCTGGGTAGCTGTCTTCCTTCTAAGGTTGCCAACTCAAAGACTTTTTCCCTGAGCTTCTTTGTAACTAAGTAGGGTTCACCTTAATTTGGCTGCAGTGCCCCATGCCTTGGGTTTCTTCCAATTAGTTCAGCTTTGATGAAGACCAGGCTTCTTGCTTTGATGTTTTTGAATTTCATCTTTTGGTTATGAGTTAGGGTAGTTTGCTACCTGAAGGCCCTCATGCGAACCCTCGCTTCCCTAATCAATTCCTCTTGTAAGTTCAAATTTCTTTCAAGGGCTTTCTCATTTTAAGAAGGATTGTAGACTTAGGTTCATAAGGGAGGGCAAGATATTTCCACGAGTATGAGGGTGTTGGTTCCATAATCCATCATGAAAGGTGACTCTCTCGTAGGCCGTTGAGGAGTCGTGCAATAGTCCTAAAAAACACTTGGCATCTCTTCTACCCATTAGCCCTTAGCCTTACTCAACCTTTTTTTCAGGCCTTCATTTATCATTATCTTGGTGAGTTCTACTTGCCTATTTGACTGAGGATGGGAGACAAGGATGAAGTACAGATGGATGCCCTTTTCTTCAGCAAATCGTCGAACTTGCTGATTGTCAAACTGTTTTTCGTTATCGGTAACGATGGCTCAGGGGCATCCAAAATGACAAATGATGTTCTTCCATAGGAACTTAATAACTTGTGGTACCATGATAAAGGCAAAGGGCTTCGCTTCTACCCATTTTTTGAAGTAATCTACTACTATAATGTAGTACTTAACTTGGCTTGGAGCCATAGGGAGTGCTTTAATTAGATCCAGCCCCCAAATAGCGAACGGCCAAGGGTCTGCTGTTAAAGAGGTATCGGAAGAGGATAGCATCTGTATCCTCAAGTTAATCAGACAATCATGGCATGCCCAGATGAATTCCCTAGCATCCTACCTGATCATAGGCCACCTCCGTGAGCCTCATTCCGAATTCTCTATGAGCTTCACTCATCGACCGAGAGAGTTCAATTCATTTTTTCTTTTCTGCACATCCATTGTTCTATCATTTCCCTTCATAACTGTGAATGTTGGTCCTACCTTGACAATCGCTGCCACCTCCATAGAATTTATAGTTCAACGAGCTCACGATGATTTGCTTTTTCCAGGAGAATACTCTATTTTTTATTTACATTATTAATTTGGCTATCAGATGATGGGCAACTATGAGCTATTTGAGAAATTCGATGATTAAGTGTCTAATTTTGTTGGCTTTTTTAGAGTGATTGTTGGATTTGGTTAGGCAAGATGAGTTGGATGATGGCCTTGTTTTCCTTGGACATGAAGGCCAATTTATGTTCTCGGTAGATAGTGAGGTCTCGGTGGAGGCGGAGGTGGAGGAAGAGTGGAGCAATGAGGGATAGAGGGGAATGGGGCCTATCTTGTTTGATGTAGAACTTGGTGTGGCAAAATTTAAATGGAGAAAGTTAGGAAAGCAAAAGTAATTTTTTTTATCTTTTCTGTCATAATGGTGGATGAAGAAAATAACTTTCCAAAAAGCAAGTGTGGGTATTTGAAATTGGAAGAACAAAATTACAAGTTCACCTATACCTAAAGGAGATCTAGATAATTTTCCCTCAATTTTTGTAATTTTATCTAAACAATGTTCGCATTAGCAAACGATTAAAAAAATAGAAAGAGAAAATTACAAAAATCCTTTTAAGGTTTGGTGAAACTTACGATTGTGTCTTCACTGTTTCAAATTCTTACACTTACCCCCTCAAAATTTAACTCCATCATTTGCAATTAATATAAAAAGAGAAAAATAAAACCTTCTTCCTTAAAAACTTTGGCCCTTAACCATTAAAACCTATTTAGATAAAACCAATGAATCTGAAAAAAAAAATAAAGAGTAAATAGCACCTATCATCCTTGAACTAATAGTCACATTGCAGATTCAACCTTTAATTAAAAAATGTTATAAATGCAGTCCCGAAACTATTTTACATGTTGCAATCACATCTTTAATGTTACCCTGTGCCGCTAAGTTCTAACAGATTTTTTACGTAACATATGATATGGCATTTGGCAGGGTTTTCTTTTAATTAGTTAACGTCAACCCCTCAAGGAAAGGACTTGAGATTAGGGAGCAAGCTTGAAATTTGGGATTCTAGGGTTAGTTGGATTTGGGGTTTTAATGTTTGTTGAAGATTATGCTGTGATTTGAAGGGAAGAAGGGCAATTGCTTCAGGTAAGCATAACAAGTGGTTGTCAGGGTGAGGCAAAGATAGAAGAAAACATAAGGAAGGTAATCAAAACCAACCCGAATTGATTAATTTTTCTATTGGCACATTTTGTATGTTGGTGATTCTTTTTGTATAGGGTTGATTAAAAAATGGTATATATTTTGTATGTAGAACAAAATGTCAACGAGTAGTGTGAACCATCCTGAAATTAAAGTTTGACATACGAGAGCAAATGGTGTAGATGTGGACATTGAGCTCTAGCGAAGATATCTGAATCTGAGAAGAATCCGAACAGGTTGTATTATGTGCGTGCTAAGAACAAGTGTGGATTTTTAGGATGGTGTGTGCCAATTGGGGTGATGCAAATAAGGGGACAAAGTTCTTGAAGAAATAAGGATGCAGGGGTTGGATATGGTGGTCCTAATGTTGGAGATCACAGTAAAGTTGTGGTTGTTGTACATAGAGCCAATGTGATATTAGATAAGTTAGAAGGTCAATTAGTAAAGGTTGAAGGTCTGTTGGTGAGGATGAGGGAATGGTTTATTATCAAATTTGTAGCCAATGTGCTTGTGATAGTTGTTGTGTTTGGATTTGTATTGAAGTTGAAATAGTATGTTGGTTAATGAATGTGGTTGGATTAGTATGATCAGTTAAAATGGACATGAATGAAATTGTGTGTTTCCTATCTTCAACTGCTTTTTTATGTTTGGTTTTTAAATGTGTTTGAATGGCTGTTACTATGTTCTTATAGAAGTGACATTGTGTTGCATAGAACAAAATGTGATAAAACAAACAGTTCTACAATTGATAACTAGAAGCAACCAAATTGGTTATAGTTCACATCTTTGTTTTGCCATGTACATCTATTAGCAGCACAAATGTTGTAAGTTCCTATAAGAACTTGCACAAAAAATATAGCAGCAGTTCTTGTAAGAACTCAAACTTACTAAGCTACGTTGCCTTTACAAAATTACTTATACTAAGCTGCATTGCCTTTACAAAATGACTTATACTAAGCTGCGTTGTCTTAGGTTTCTTGCTAAAAAATCTACTTCCTAAGCTTGAGTCATTATAATCAAGGGACTCCACAAAAAAAGCAGCAGCTACATGCTTATTCCTGGCCTTATGGTCTTGGTCCAATGAGTCTACTATGTTTAACCTGTAACACACCACCCATTCATTAGTGTGCTTTTTAAACAAGGGCAATGTGCACAATGTAATTGCAAAACTTATAGTTTGTTTCTTCCTCACTGACACTAATCCCACTACCTGTGAAGCACTATTCTGAGTAACCTGAAATATGGATGTCTTAAATTAGAACACACAAGAACAAAAAATGACAGAATATAAGCTTGATGCTATGTAAATGTAATATGACCACTTGATTTGAGTTAAAGCAACAGTGAATGTGCCTTCATTTTGCTTCTTATGAAATCTAGCATTGTGCCCACCATTGTGGCATACACTACAGTGCATATGAACTCACTCCTTTTTTAGACAATTTTCCTTCACTTCTACTTGCTACCATCTCATCTGCGCTCATTTTCCTTGCTTTTTTTGGTCTTCCAGGCTTTGGCCAACCAATTGGGTGAGGGAAAACTTCATTTCCATGATCTTCGGGCCATTGGAATATGCCATTTATGGGGTTTATAGTGGGTTCATATATTTTTAAGTATATATCCACGTTATAGCAGTCATCAATAAAACTCTCTGGATCTAGGTTCAAACTTCTCATACAAGAGATTGCATGAGAACATGGAATCCCACTTATATCCCACAACCTACATGCACATGAATGCTTTCTTAAAACAACCACAAATGTGTCCTTAGAACATAACACTTGAAATTTATCAGTACCAGATCAAACAGCAGAGCAAAACAAAACATCATGCTTACATTTTTTAAACTTTTTCAGAATCTTGGGACAAATTGTACTACTATGCCCTTTCATTAAATCCCTATTATTCTATATCCTTTTCATAAGCTTTACCCTTATAATTTCCACGCATGTAAGGATAAGCTTGTCCTTAGCATCTAATATAAGCTTGTTGAAAAACTTAGACAAGTTATTGAGCAGCATATCACATTTCACAGCTCTGGCAAAATGGCTCCTAGACCAATTATGAGGGTCCTTACTACACAACTAATTATAAGTAGACATACTTTCTGTACCAATCACACTCATCCATTTCTGGTACTCTTGTAAATAAGTTGCCCTTACTGCATTCCACAGCAAGTCCTTTAAGGCCTTACTAGCATGTTTTGCACCCTTGAAGTTATTGTACATATGCCTTATGTAGAAACGTTGCTCAGACCCAAAGAACAACTCTACAAGAACAAGAACAATACCTTACAAGTAGTAAACAAGTAAAAAGTTAGTAACCAGCTACAAATGTAAGGTAGAAATTTCAAATTCAGAGATAACCTTTTGCCTATCAGACATAAAGTCCAATGGTGGCTATTGATTATGCCAAAATTTTCAAAAAGCAAACTTAAGAACCAGCTTCATGAATCCTTACATTCTGACTCAACAACAGCCCAAGCTATTGGATAGATGCAAATGATTGCATCTATCCCAACAGCTGGCAGTAATTGCCCTTCATACTTTGTCTTTAGGAAGCAACCATCTAGACTTATTATAGATCTACAACCTACCTTGAACCCTTTCTTCAATGGCTCTAAATAGAAATAAAGCCTATTAAAAATTTGCATGTCTAACTATAGCATAAAAGTTGTCCTTGGAATATGTTTTTGCACCTCAAAACCGTACCTCCTCACATCCTTAAACTGTTGGGATTCATCACCCTCCAACTTTTTCCTAGCAAGCTTCCTCATTCTCCAAGCCTTGTATTTACTTATCACTACTTTGTAGTCCTTTTTAACGCTGGATGAAACACTAGAAACAGATCAGCTTGGATCCTCTCTAAACCGGTCCATGTACTTGTCTACTAACCATGGATAGGTTAATATGATTTGAATGCCCCTTGATGCATTTGTGATCCAAATTTAAAGTCTTTATTTTCCAAGTATGTTAATCTTGCATAGGAGAACAATATATATAAAAAAAGGGACATCCCTATCCACAAATGGTCTTTACTCTGACCTTGTCATTTTTTTAAAACCAAATCTTGTCATAGCTATTCAGAACTGAATACATTCTAATTCCCTCTTTAAACTATTGCCTCGACCCAAATTTCATTCCAGAACTAAACTCTGGGTTCTTCATATCAACAGCTTCATTAAATTTAGGATATTAAACCTTAGCTTCTTCATTCTCACTCTCATACATGCTCTACAACTTTTCAAATTCTCCATACACACTTCACCCTCCTTATCTCTATCTCTAACAGAATCATTTTGATCACTTTCTCTACTTTTAACTGTTAGTGTTGTGCTCAAAAGGCCAATCATGAGATGATTGTATTTTTGAACATTGAGTCATGATATTTTATTAAGGCATTAATCCAGCAATTATGTTTGTTGTTTTGTTTCTGCATAACCTAACAAACATAATTGTAACTCTAGAATAATGATATTCTCAAACGTCCCTAGTCTAGTATTATTGTGGAGCGGGTTGCAATAATACATAACGACTAGCATATGTGGAGACTAATATGAGATATGTAGTCTGCATATGGGTACAAGTTGGAGAACTTGTGTACTGGACCGACCCACCATGAGAACACTGCATGGATCGTTATATGAGTGTCATAAGTGATTCTCATAGTGATCATGGTATATGTAGTCCTTCGACCTAAGATCATCAAGGTTCCCTACATGTGAGTCACATACTTTGATGCTTTCCTTTGTTGCTCGTAACTGAGTGAACTTGAAGGAGGTCATTGGGTATGTCACATATCATGCGGAGGGATTTGTATGATCAAGATGGGATTTGTCCCTCCTATGTAACGGGAGTGATATTTTTAGGCCCCTTGATAGAGTAAGACTTAGAAAAATGCATGGGCATGCTCGGATGAGTTGATATACGATATCAATGTCATCAGTTTAAGTTGGTCTACTTAGTAATCAAGAAACCAAAGATTAGGCTATATAAGAGTGACACATTCCATGTCTCGTGCTTAGTCTTGATATCTTGGACAAAGGGACAATGACATATATCAGTGATGATCATAAAGGTTTAGTCGAAACATCGACAATCTTATCACTTGGGTAGCAATGATGTGTTGCTAGACACCGCTCATTGCTTATGATCATGAATGTGATTTATGATCATTGCCAACGTGGTAAGAGCCTATTGGGTCACACACATAGAGCTATTTGGATCATTAGGGTGCATGGGCTAATAATTTGGGTTTTGGTTTCACAATAATTTTGTATTAATAATGGGCCCAATAGTTGAGCCATTATTAAGCCTGAAATTAAAGCCTAACTGCATTAGGGCTTTGAAACCCATTAGGCCTGGAAGTTGAGTCTCACTATAAATATAACTTCTAGTGAGAAATTCGCAGGTCTCCTTGCCCTAGCATCCCAAAAGGACAGCCGCACTCTTCTCTTACAATTCCTTGGAGGACGCAAGCTAGCACTGCGAGCGCAAGAGAAACGCATCTGTCGGGACGCGGTGGAAGCGTGGTGATCCCGAGAGGCTCGTGTGGATACCAGAGAGAGCTTGAACATGTCAACTGTTCAAGTTTTATGATTCGACTCTACAGTCGAGAGAAAGATCTCAACCGAAAATTAGATATGAAAATTTTCGAACACCCGGTTTACCCCGTTTCACTTGGATCTTGGAGGGTTTCGGTTAAATTCCGCTGCGCTGTTTGGTTCCCCAAACCCAATAGTGGTATCAGAGCTACTGGTGAAACCCTAAATTGGGATTGAGTGTTGAATCGCATGGTGTTATGTGTTCGATTGCTTTTCGGCCATGATTAATTAGATTGATTCATGATGCATGAAACTGGAACTCGTAATGAATAGATGACATATACGAAGAAACGACACTAATTGGTTAATGAGATTAACCCGAAATTGATAGGTATGAGATACCTATATGGATTAGGATTCTTGCAATAGTTGCAAAAATCTTAGCTTGGTTCGGATTCGGCCCGTTCAAGCACCGAAAGTAAAGTATTTTTGGTGGCTCGAATGGAGGAGTCTCAGGTGCCTACTTGCTCGAAATAGAAGATCTCGGGCTAAGCAATTGTAAGACAATTTTTTGCGCCGAGGGACGCTGCCCCCCTTGCAACCCCCCGCAAGGGTAGTACCCCTTGACCCCGTCCGTTGACCAGTCAGCGGAACCACCCCCCACTGACCGGCCAGCGGGACCGCCGTATGCGAAGCCCCACATAAATAAAAACTGATTAATCAACGCGCGTCAATTGGCATGCATTTTTGTTGAATGAGATTTGACATAATATGTTGATTGGTGTTTGAAGCATGGTGTATGGTTATAGCCCTTGATTGATTATACTTGTAAATATAGCCTGCGAGTCGTGCCTTCTCTTGTTACTCTTATTGTACATTCTCTTCTCACCTTACTCCCCTCGAATGTAACTTGAGGTTTCTATTATTGATGTAATGGTACATTATGGGATCATCCAAGGTGGTATGTCCAAGGAGGTGACAACAAAAGTGCAACCAAGAAAGGAAGAGAGTGAGCTTGTGAAGACCCTTTTCTTTTCTTAGGCTTTTATGATATTCTCATTGGCTTGAGAATATCACATAGTTTGGGCTATAACCATGTCATGTTTATTTTCTTGTAAGCGTGAGATGCATGTTTTATATTTGTATGTGATGCATGTATAAGACAACCGGAGATAACAAATTGATGAGATCAAAAGAAAAATCCCTCAAACAAATATTAAGTCATTAAATGTGATGTCTTTCAAATGTTGGCAATCGTCAAGACTTTGATCAACATTAGGTGGGTTTGCCAAAGCAAAGCACCTATGTTCATCTTCGTAAGGTGCGATGGGATAGTAGTGATATCCAAACTGCTAACTTTGGGTTCGACTTAACTAAGTCATCCTAATAGGATTAGGGACCTAGAGGCATAGAGTTGGGCTTAAGTTCATGAGATGAGCTTGGACAAGTGTTGTTCACCAAACTATCCAAGAGTTGCATGGGATGCAATTGGCAAGGAGTTGCCTACCTAAATAGCTGCAACTTGAGAGAAAAGCCAAAGCTGACTGAGGTTATGGTCAAATATGGATCTTGGCCCACTAGAATACCTTAGTGCCGAGGTGTTCCGAAATAATATCGACGGTTATTATTTTGAGGAAAATAGTGGGAGTATCATTTAATAAAAGTCCTTATTAAATGAATTAAAATACATGACTTTTACACTGCATATTTACTGTTGTAGATAACCATGGCACAAAACACATCGACACTTTCATTGCGATCGATCCTTGAGAAGGAAAAACTGAATGGGACCAACTTTCTCAAATGGTACTGAAACTTGAGGATAGTCCTCAAGCAAGATAGAGAGGCTTATGTCCTAGAACAGCCCATTCCGAATGAGCTTGCTGCCACTGCTCCAAGAGCTGAAAGAGATGCTCACAAGAAGCATTCTGATGATGCTTTGGATGTTGCATGCCTCATGTTTATTACCATGGAATCTGAGCTTCAGAAGCAACATGAGAACATGGGGGCGTTCGATATGATCGAACATCTCAAAATGTTTTTCCAAAAGCAAGCTAGGCATGAGAAGTTTGAGACCTCTAAGGCATTGTTTCAGTGCAAGATGTCTGAAGGAAGTCCCGTGGGTCCTCATGTGCTCAAGATGATTGGGTACATTGAAAATCTTGAGAATTTGAAAGTTGCTCTTTAGAAAGAGTTGGCTATTGATGTAGTCTTGCAATCGTTGCCTGAAAGCTACAGTTAGTTCGTCATGAACTATAACATGAACGACATTGACAAGTCCCTCCCTGAATTGCTCAACATGTTGAGAACTGCTAAGCAAAACCTTAAGAAGGCTAAGCCTATTTTGATGGTTCAAAAGGGCAAGGGAAAGGGAAAAGCCCACAAGAAGAAGGATAAAGCTAATGGAAAGTCCAATGCTAATTCTTCTTCAGCTGCACTGAAACCAAAGGGTGGTGTGGCAAAGGAATGGGAGTACTTCCATTGTAAGCAACCTAGGCACTGGAAGCGCAACTGCAAGCTCTATCTTGAAGAACTTGCTAAGGAAAAGGGAAGTAAGACTTCCACTTCAAGTATTTTTGTTATAGAGGCTAACTTTTCTACTTCCTCATTTTGGGTATTGGATACTGGATGTAGATCTCACATTTGTGCAAATGTGCAGGATCTAAGTAGAAGTAAAAGATTGGCCCGAGGTGAAGTGGACCTATGTGTTGGAAATGGAGCAAGGATTGCTGCCTTAACTGTAGGGACTTATGTTCTCCCTTTACCTAGTGGATTAGTTTTAAAATTAGATAACTGCTACTTTGTGCCTACTATTAGTAGAAATTTGATTTCTGTTTCTTGTTTGGACAAGAAAGGTTTTTCATTTATAATAAAGGACAAATGTTGTTCTATTTATTTGAATAAAATCTTTTATGGTAGTGCTCAACTTAGCAATGGGTTGTATGTTTTAGACCTCGAAGATCCAATCTATAATGTGAATACCAAGAAGGTTAGTTTAAATGATTCGAACCCGACCTATCTCTGGCACTATCACTTGGGCCATATAAATGAGACTCATATATCCAAGCTCCATAAGGATGGACTCTTGGACTCATTTGATTTTAAATCATATGAGACATGTGAGTCATGTTTGTTGGGCAAAATGACCAAAGCCCCATTCACAGGGCAAAGTGAAAGGGCTAATGACTTACTAGGACTCATACATAGTGATGTATGTGGCCCTATGTCTACACAAGCTAGAGGAGGTTTCCAATACTTCATTACTTTCACTGATGACTTCAGCAGATATGGCTATGTGTATCTTATGAGACACAAGTCAGAACCTTTGAAAATTTTAAAGAATTCAAGAATGAAGTAGAGAATCAACTCGAGAAGAGTATCAAAGTGATTCGATCAGATCGAGGTAGAGAGTACTTGGATCGAGGATTCCTTGACTATCTGAAGGAGTGTGGTATAGTATCACAACTCACTCCACCAGGTACACCTCAATGGAATGGTGTATCTGAAAAGAGAAATCGAACTCTGTTAGACATGGTTCGCTTTATGATGAGTCAAGCTGACCTTCCAAACTCCTTTTGGGGATATGCTCTAGAGACAGCCGCTTTTACACTAAACCGAGTTCCATCTAAATCGATTCAACAGACACAACATGAGATATGGAGTGGGATGCGTCCCAATTTATCTTTTATGAAGATTTTGGGCTGTGACGCTTATGTGAAACGTCAATCCTCTGACAAACTAGGGCCCAAATCTCAAAAATGTCTTTTTGTTGGGTATCCTAAAGAAACAAACGGTTACTATTTCTACAATCCTTCTAAGCAAAAAGTGTTTGTTGCTTGAATTGGTGTCTTTTTAGAGAAAAAGTTTATCTCTAAAGAAACTAGTGGGAGGAAAGTAGAACTTGAAGAAATTCAAGAACAACAAGGAGACATCGAACCTGAAATGGAACCTGAACAGACACCACAAGATGTTGTGGTTCAAGAGTCTGTTCCTGTAGCACAGAGCCCACGTAGGTCTGGTAGGATTCGGCGTGAGCCTGAGAGATATGGATTTCTCATGACTCACACTGGTGATGTGATGCTCATGGATCAGGATGAGCCCACAACCTACCAACAAACTATGTCGGGGCCTGACTCTGAGAAGTGGCTAGTGGCCATGAAATCCAAGATGGAAGCCATGTATGAAAACTAAGTATGGATTTTGGTTGACCTACCTGAAGGGGTAAACCCATAGGGTGCGAATGGCTTTTCAAGAAGAAAACTGACATGGATGGTAATGTGATTACCTTTAAGGGACGATTGGTTGCAAAATGTTTCAAGCAAATTCATGGTATTGACTATAATGAAACTTTTTCACCAGTTGCTATGCTTAAATCCATCCGAATTTTGTTCGCTATTGCTGCACACTATGATTATGAGATATGGCAAATGGATGTCAAAACTGTATTCCTAAATGGAAAGCTACTTGAGGATGTGTACATGACACAACCTGAGGGTTTTGTCACTCTTGAGAATGTCAATAAAGTGTGCCAGTTGCAAAGGTCCATTTACGGACTGAAGCAAGCTTCTCGAAGTTGGAATTTTCATTTTGATGAAGCAATCAAAGAGTTTGGTTTTATAAAAAATGAAGATGAACCTTGTGTCTACAAGAAGGTTAGTGGGAGCGTTATTGTCTGCTTGGTGTTGTATGTAGATGGCATACTACTCATCGAGAATGACATTCCTAAGCTACAGTCTGTGAAGACTTGGCTAAGGAAATGTTTCTCTATGAAGGACTTGGGTGAAGCAGCCTATGTGTTAGGCATCAGGATCTATAGAGATAGATCTAGAAAGCTTCTTGGCTTAAGTCAAAGTACATACATTGACAAGGTGCTAAAGAGGCTTAGCATGCAAGATTCCAAAAAAGGATTCTTTCCCATGTCACATGGTATAACTCTTTCTATATCTCAGTGTCCGAGTACACCCGAGGAGAGAGAGCGCATGAGTAAGATTCCATATGCTTCAGCAATTGGATTTATCATGTATGCCATGATATGTACTCGTCCCGATGTCTCATATGCCTTAAGCATGACGAGTATGTACCAATCGAACCCCAGAGAGGGTCATTGGACAGCTGTTAAGAACATCCTTAAGTACTTATGAAGGACTAAGGATGCATTCTTAGTCTTTGGAGGTGAAGATGAGCTCGTTGTAAGGGGTTACACCGATGCAAGCTTCCAATCCGATAAGGATGATTTTAGATCACAATCTGGTTATGTGTTTTGTATTGGTGGTGGTGTTGTGAGCTGGAAGAGTTCAAAGCAAGAGACAGTAGCTGACTCTACAACAGAATCTGAGTACATTGCCGCCTCTGATGCTACGAAAGAGGCAGTTTGGATCAAAAAGTTCATCACTGAACTTGGAGTGGTTCTAAGCATTGCCGACCCCATAGAGCTCTATTATGACAACAATGGAGCAATCGCACAGGCTAAGGAACCTCGATCTCACCAGTGATCCAAACACATACTCCGACGCTATCATCTCATCAGGGAGATCATCGAGAGGAGTGATGTAAGGATATGCAGGACTTTGACAGACAGCAACATTGCTAATCCACTAACAAAGCCCCTAACGCAGCAGAAGCATGATAGCCATTCTAGGTCCATCGGTATTAGATACACGGATGATTGGCTTTTAGTGCAAGTGGGAGATTGTTTAGTGTTGTGCCCAAAAGGCCAATCATGAGATGATTGTATTTTTGCACATTGAGTCATGATATTTTATTAAGGCATTAATCCAGCAATTATGTTTGTTGTTTTGTTTCTGCGTAACTTAACAAACATAATTGTCACCTTAGAATAATGATAATCTCAAACATCCCTAGTCTAGTATTATTGTGGAGCGGGTTGCAATAATACATAACGACTAGCATATGTGGAGACTAATATGAGATATGTAGTCTGCATATGGGTACAAGTTGGAGAACTTGTGTACTGGACCGACCCACCATGAGAACACTACATGGATCGTTATATGAGTGTCATAAGTGATTCTCATAGTGATCATGGTATATGTAGTCCTTCGACCTAAGATCATCAAGGTTCCCTACATGTGAGTCACATACTTTGATGTTTTCCTTTGTTGCTCGTAACTGAGTGAACTTGAAGGAGGTCATTGGGTATGTCACATATCATGCGGAGGGATTTGTATGATCAAGATGGGATTTGTCCCTCCTATGTAACAAGAGTGATATTTTTAGGCCCCTTGATAGAGTAAGACTTAGAAAAATGCATGGGCATGCTCGGATGAGTTGATATACGATATCAATGTCATCAGTTTAAGTTGGTCTACTTAGTAATCAAGAAACCAAAGATTAGGCTATATGAGAGTGACACATTCCATGTCTCGTGCTTAGTCTTGATATCTTGGACAAAGGGACAATGACATATATCAGTGATGATCATAAAGGTTTAGTCGAAACATCGACAATCTTATCACTTGGGTAGCAATGATGTGTTGCTAGACACCGCTCATTACTTATGATCATGAATGTGATTTATGATCATTGCCAACGTGGTAAGAGCCTATTGGGTCGCACACATAGAGCTATTTGGATCATTAGAGTGCATGGGCTAATAATTTGGGTTTTGGTTTCACAATAATTTCGTATTAATAATGGGCCCAAAAGTTGAGCCATTATTAAGCCCGAAATTAAAGCCTAATTGGATTAGGGCTTTGAAACCCATTAGGCCTGGAAGTTGAGTCTCACTATAAATATAACTTCTAGTGAGAAATTCGCAGGTCTCCTTGCCCTAGCATCCCAAAAGGACAACCGCACTCTTCTCTTGCAATTCCTTAGATGACGCAAGTTAGCACTACGAGCGCAAGAGAAACGCATCTGCCGGGACGCGGTGGAAGCGTGGTGATCCCGAGAGGCTCGTGTGGATACCATAGAGAACTTAAACACGTCAACTGTTCAAGTTTTGTGATTTGGCTCTACAGTTGAGTGAGAGATCTCAACCGAAAATTAGGTATGAAAATTTTCAAACACTCGGTTTACCCCGTTTCAGTTGGATCTTGGAGGGTTTCGGTTAAATTCCGCTGCGCTGTTTGGCTCCCGAAACACAATGTCAACCACCCTCGGCCTAATCTGGTATTAGCCTGTACCAGCTTCATCATCAGTTAGATCATACTCACTATCATTAAAATCAGACTCTTCAAAAACATCATCCATATCCTTTCCACTTTTTGAACCCCGACTTGTTTCTGTCATGCATTTTTTGCTATGCAAAACCTTCTTGTTATGCTCCACCCACGACATCAGCAAAATCCCTCTTCTGCAGGTACATCTCTATAATTCTACTTGAAGGAATGATATTCACCATCTCAAGCACACCACCATCACTTGAGAATTGATTAAGCCCTACATGCAATGGCTCACTTTCCTTCCTCCAGAAGTATTAAATGTTATGGCCCTTCTAGTGGAAGGCAAAATTGAGGAAAGTAAAGCATTTTACATTAAGTTTAGAACCTTAATTTAAGTTTACATAACAAGAATAGAGAAGTTTAGCAAAGTTCACTAAGTTCCGAGAAGAATAAAGCACTGAACGAAGTTCCGGGGTAAAATGGTAATTTTGCATCCTGAATAGCCGGGACGAGTCCCGAGTGTTTTAAAATGAATTTTTATAACTTAACTTTCAACCTTAACTCAAACTTAAAGAATAGACAATAATTTAATCAAGAATGACTAAGTTACAATGATGGGGGGCTTAATTGCATTAAATTTGAAACTTTGGTGACCTTGATGCTAAGTAAGGGTTTAAGAAGGGAAAGAGAAGGGGGAGGCTGCCATAACCACGTTTTCATCCTTCCCTCACTCATTTCTCTCTTAAATTAAGCTTGGAATCAAGTGATCTTGGTAGTAACAGGTGCAATTCAAGGTGTATAAGCTTGGAGGAGCCAATTTCAAGCTTGAAACCATGATTTTGAAGCTTGGAAAGGCGTTTTTCCACTTCCCCTATTTTTGAACGAGGTAAGAGATGTGTTCTTGATTGAATTCATGTTTGTTAGTTAGTTTGAAGCTTGGGTTTTGGTTAGAGAGTGTAGTTTTGATGTTTGGTGCCATTGTTTTTTATTGGAACCTGTGTAGAACTTTGGTGAGCTTGGTTGAACGAAAAGGGGATTAACTCTTGTTTGTTACTTGGAGTTGAGGTAAGGGAAGTATGTTTTGAAGTTCAAATAATGCTAATAGCTTGAATTTGCTTGATGAATTCGAGTGGTTTTAACTATGGCATTAGTTAAAGGTTTTGGTTGAATTGTGGTGGACTAGAGGATTTTGGAGGATTGGATTGATGTTATGAGACATCATAGCTCAGCTTGTGATAGTTGGTTATGTTCTATGCAACATGTACTATGTGTGTATGAAATTTGGAGGCATTCCATGCATGTTTGATATGTGTAGGAATCCTCTAACGTTCATAGCAGCAAAATGCGCCAAATTCTGCATTTCTGCAGATTGGCAACGCGTCGCCAATCCAGCGAAAGTTCACAGAACGTTACCAACTGTGGCGACGCGTCACCACAGACAAAAATGCTGAATTTTTCATATTTTGGTAGCTTGATCCAAGTGAGACTTAAGGGGGTTCTTAGCGTACCTAAGGGTCTAAGGATTCCGGGGGTACTCCAAGACTTCCAAAAGTCCCACAAAATATAAGAGTTTCCTTGAGTTTTGTAGAGTTGTAAGGTTGCTTGTGCAACAAGCAAGGAAACTATGTTGCAAATGAGCATAACTAGGTACCACTAGCTCAAGTAAGAGGTTTAGAACCCTTGTCGGCCTAGCTGTGCCGTAGCCACGAGGTCGCAAGGCGAAACCTTGTTCATCTAGTCTACATCAAAGAGGCCCTGCAGCCTAGTCTACAAAGCTCCACCATAATTCCCCTACATAATGACTACGGGAAGGCTACTTGATTGCATCCAGTAAGCTTCGGCTTGCTAGGAGCGGGTTAGTGATCAAAACTCGCTAGGCACGGAGTGATGCACCGTGAGGAAGACCAGTTTGAGGAGAGGTCTCAAAGGCCTAGTTATATGTGCATATATCAGACCCTCATGCTATGTGAGCTCGCAGCAAGTTTACATATATTCATCATATGTCCAGTCCTAGTAATTTTCTTGCAGGTACACTGAAGACCCCTTACTGAGAATTGTCGAATTCTCACTCCCTAGTTTTGTTATGCAGAGCCTGAAGTTGCTAGACTGGGTAATTGTTAAGGATTATCACGGTAGTGTTCTTTTGTGCGTACGGGTACGACATTTGAGAATCCTTGTGATTCTAGTCTACATGGTCTATTTGGTTGGCTTGTTGGTCAAGTAACAGTACTAACTAGTATCTTTCCTTGGCTGCAGAGCCTAGTAGCACTTGGCAAAGGACTTTAAGACTCGCCACTGGGACGTGTATCCAAGGTGGGAGTTAAATCAAAGAGATCTCAATAGACGCTTGTAGTTGTACAGTATTTTTGTTGCCTCCATAGTCTATGTTATGAGGAGTCCTCGACTCTAGGATTGCTCTTGGGTGAGGGCATTAGTCTACTTTATGTATGAATGTTCTCACGAGTTGTTATCTGTAGTAAACTCACACAAATGTTGACTTTGTATGCTTTGGCTATTTGTATTTATTTCCCGTAGGAATTATTCGGCCGAGTTAATGTTTTATGGTTTTAATAAACCAAGTCAAAGCATGAAGAGCATGCATATTGCATATTCTAGGATAATCAACTAGTATCATGGGATTTAATCCGCACACATGCACAACTAGCCAGTTGCAATCCACCATGAGACCAGGTCTCACAGGACTTCCTAGGTAGGGGCACGGGCGGCCGTGTCAGTTTTTGGTATCAGAGCTTAAGACTTATTTTATAGATATTGGAGGCTAAGACTGAGATCTAGATTAGAAAGTCCAAGTGCTAGGTGATGGCGTGGCGTGACCATCATAGAGCTTCCCGCCGTGGCTCCACGACGGGAATAACCAAGACCTCCTGAAGCGTATAGCGCGGGGCCGTCCGGTGGTGGATAGCAGTAACTGAGAAAGCCTTCCGGTGCTGGACAGAGCTTGAAACAGGAATGTCCCCAAGTAGTCATCACCTGAAACGCGCAGAAAATAGGGGTCAGAAGGTCCCAGGAGTGGTTTTCCGGGGAGGAGCCTCCGACGCCCAAGTCAGTATCTCTAAATGGTGACAAAGAGTAAGCACAAAATAGGCTTGCCGGGAGCGTTTATCTGATATGCTCAGAAAGGCAAGAATCTCGCAGGAGGTATTTTTCCAGCCAGTCTGGAGGAGAAAAAGAGGTGGGGGAAGCTTGCGCCCGACCCCAAAAAGCTCCCCTGCTATAAATAGGACAAAATGAGCCCCCCGAATTGTGACACGTGTATGGATGGATAGCGCCCGTACCTCTGACCCGAAGAGTGGCCAGCTGCCTGCAAGCTTTCTCGGGCAGTGGCTTATCGAGAAGTGTGTCGTAGCGTGTCAGAGTGCAGACTGCAGTGGCCTGTCAGAGTGCTTTGAGGTTGACGTCTAGTGCGTACGGGCGAATATGTCAGAGACTCCTTCGTGGCACCCATCGTTCCTCCGAGGTCCCCTCAGCCGACGTTATATTCTAGGGGAACGAACAAGGACCTTTCCCCGAGCTGATATTGTTTCTTCGGGGTGTTCTTATTCTTCCGAAGTCAGTTCATTCGTCCTCTGATGGAGAGGCGACATGGTAACTTCCGGAGGTTGGTACGATGGGGCTTCCGAGGTCGCATACCTCATATGTTTGGCTCCCTCTTTCTCCGAAGTCAGTGGACAGGGCGATAGCACTTTGGCTATCACATGCCCTCCTACGGAAAGCCGGAGTGTAACTTCGGCTTGTAGCCTTTTCAGGAGCACTTTCTGGGGATCCGGCTTATATTGTTTGCAAGGAAGGTACTTCGCCATTTTAAGCGCGTAGCTTGTTTAGGCGGATGTCGCACACCTGCCTTTCGGCGTCTTCGAGATTTCCAATCCTATTTTTTCCGTCTTAAATTAGTGGACTGTCATGCCTTGAAACTGGGCGTGTCAACCTGGGGATGCACCCATATCTTCAGGATGTCAGAAAACATGCCATAGTTTTTTGTGATGGCCGACACGTGGCAGGCGTTAATTGGGATGGCACGTCTTTTTGCGCGGGAAGGGTAATTACGGTGACGTTTCATTCCCACGCAGCAGTTATGACGCCTTTTTAGTTGCCCTTACCTGCTCTATATAAGCCTCCTCCTGCCATTCCTTTCCTTTGTATTTTCTTTGCTCTCGCCCTTGCTCTCGTTTTCATTCGCCTTTTCCATCTTTTCCAGCGACGGTCTGCACGGCGGAGCGATTTCCGGCCATTATTTACGACGGCATCCAGGAATCCTGACTTTGGCAAGGCTTTTCGTGAGTACCTTTCTCGAGAATCGTTCGACTTTTGTTACCTTCTCAACCTCCCGAAGTCGTATTTTTTCGGTTTTTGCTGCCGTTTTCCTTTCTTCCTGAAGCTCCTTTTTGGACTGTTTTTGGAATCACATTTTCAGCTTCAGTGCCTTTTTGGACTCATACTGATGCTTTTCCCCCTTTTCAGAGATGGCTGACGATTCTGCCCCCTACTACAAGAGCCTCTTCCTTGGTCAGGTAGAGAAGGGAGAACAAGCAAAGAAAAGTGGTTCCAAAAGACGTAAGTCTACTGGGAGTGGACCGTCTTCCGCCAAGAAATCAAAGAAGAGGGCCCTTACTCCACCCTTAGAGGATGTGGTGGAGGTCGATGAAGTTATTGCTACTTCCACCAAGGTTGTTATCTCAACCGATGGGATAGCCACTTCCACCCATGCTACTGCGACCTTCGCCATGGTTGATGTCACTCCGATATCCACCAGGGTTGCTGCCCCCTCCGAAGTAGCTGTGACATCTTCTCGGGCTGATACTGCTGCAGCCGAGGTGCCGGCCGAAGTAGTCACCCTTTTCACTCCGTCGAGTCCTATCTCGTCGGTGGAGCTTTTAGGCTCTCTGCCTGAGAGTCCCACTGTTAAAAGGCTGGAGAGACGTCGCAAGGACAAAGGCAAACATATTCCGGCTTTTGTGGAGGAGGGTACCGATGTTGCGCCAGGTTTGCGTCGGATTCTTTTTTGACACCTCCTTCCTCATTACTTCGTGTTTTTCAGGGAGCTCTTCCTGACTTGCGGCCCTCCATTTTTGCAGAGGACCGCACGGACACCGTATGGATGGTTGACCATGCCCGAAGACGAGCTCTCCGGGACTCCCTTCTCCCGAAAGAAAAGGTTCCGAGGGAGCCGTTTTGGTCTTTCATGGAGGACATGAACTTGTTCTCCAGGGATTGCCAGGAGATGGCTCCCTAGATGGCGAGGGGTGTTCTTACCGAGGCTTCTTCCAAGGCCGTTGCCGAGGAGTGTGCCTCTGGGGATATCCTCGCTGCTAGAGTTTCTGAGCACGCCGCTCAGGTGATCTTTTTGGCCTTCTCTTTTTTGCCCAAGTGTTTTGCCTTCCCTTATGTTGCTTTCACTGAGGATTTTCTCCTTTTTCTTTGCAGCTTTTGGGGTACAGTGAGCACCTCCGAGTTTGAGCGGCAGAGCAGTCTTCTGCCCGAGCTCGAGCTGACAGCGAGTTGGAGAAGGCCACACTCTTCTGTATTAACTCAGACATAGCTAATGTCGAGTTGAGGCGCATAGCCATGGAGAAGGTGGCTTAGCTCCGGGATGAGTTCCTGATAGGCCAATCGGACCTCTTGAAGGACTTTTCCCGCAAAATGCGGGACCTCGGTGAGGAGGTTGTGCGCTTGACTTCAGCCAATGAGGTTATTCAGAAGGAAAAAGAAGAAGAAGCTGTCCTTCTAAAGAAAACTCTTGCCGAAAAAGCGGCTCTTCAAGCCAGGGTCTATTTTCTAAGGAGGAGTGTGATGAAGAGAAGGAACGCAAAAGGATTGGTGAGGAGGATTGCCGGTCTTAAGGAGGAGGTCCTGGGTCTCAAGAAAGAGGTTACTGGTCTTGAGAATGAGGCGGACTTGCTCGACGTGGACAAGGACAAAGCCGTCCAAATGTCGAAGGTGTCCTTTCAGGACGGCTTCTGTCTAGCTCGTCATCAATTTTTGCAACGATACCCGGACCTTGAGACCTCCTTTCTTGCGGCTCCGGACATTCCCGAGGGTCCTCGGTGGACTTGGTCGAAAGCTGATCACCTCAACCTGCCACCTGTTCCTCTACTTGCGCCGAAGGAGGCAGCTAGAGACACGGGAGTCGGAACTTCTCGCGTCGCTGGGGATCCTTAGACATCCTAGGCTTTTTCGTTTTCGTGCTTCTCTTGTACTCCTCTTGTACGAAAAGACCTTCTTTAATGGATTCTTGTTCATTTCTTCGCTCTGTCTTACTTGAGCAATTTTTTGTTTTCCAGTTGCCCTGGCTACTTTTGGCTAGGGGATTTCGGAAAGCCTATCCTTGCTCTTTTCGCTGGCCGATCTGGCTTTTTCGGCCACTTTGATTTGACAAAAACTTTTCAAGCGAACTCTAGTCTGTCCTCGTTAATTGCCTTTGATGGACTTCGTGCTTTTTCTTTTTTAGAAAGGAAATATATCATATCCTTCGGGCACGTGTGCTTCAGCTTTGTTCGGCGGGTAACCTGTTTCAGGAGAGAAGAGAAATTTTTCTAAGTATAGCTTGTTCATTTAAAAATTCTAAGTATAGAATTCTTCTAGGATATTTCTCAATCTTTCTCCCATTGATGCTGCCAAGCCGATAATCCTCTCTTTCGGACCTCGCGCTGAATCAAAAGCGAGGTCCTTCTTTCATAGTGGCCGGAGTTCTCCCCCGAGGTAGTTCTCGGGGTTCTGTGTTGGCCTTTTGGACAACGAGATCTCTTTTCTGGCGTTCGGCACGATTTTGCGCTCCCGGCCATCTTTTACGGAGAAAACACTTCTCTTGAGTTTGTCGGGGGGTGGCTCGAATTTGGTTTCCCAATACGAGGCTATTTTTCCTTTACCGAGCATCCCTCCCGAGCTTGTTCTTCCATCGATGTTTGGCTATCCGGTTGATTTTTGTCGTCAAACCGAGAAGCGAGGTCCTGTTTCCTAGTGGCCAAAGTTCTCCCCTGAGGTAGTTCTCGGGGTTCTGTCTTGGCCTTTCGGAGAACGAGGTCTCTTTTTGGCGTTCGGCGTAATTTTGCCTTCACGGCCATCTTTTTCGGATAAAATACTTCTCCTGAGCTCGTTCATGCTTCGGGGAGTGGCTCGAATTTGGTTCCTCAATACGAGGCTATTTTTCCTTTACCGAATACTTATGCTTCACTGGGTAACTGCATTGCTCCAAGTGGGCACTAGTCTTTGCAGGCGAGTAAGGAAGGTTTTCTCTCCCTGTGATTTTTCGTGAAGTTTGTCTGATTATTCCCACAAGGAATTTTCTCGGCCATTCTGGACCTTCTCCCATTTGCTTCCCCTAATTTTTTCGTAGTCCCTCGTGTACAATTCTATTCGGGGGCTCCACTTGCTTGTTACTTCAGAACTAAGCTGGTGGACCAAAATGTCATTCTACTCTGGGGCTAGTGGCGAATTTTTGGCCTCCTTCGCCTAAGGACTGGAGCTATTATGCTACTGGCAATAATATGCCATCTTCGTACGTCACGTTCCTTCAAGTAGGCTTTTGTATACCTTTTCCTTGCTTAATCAGTAGGGGTTCTGTCTTATCTCGCGAAACGGAGTAGCTTACTGCTTTGTCCTAGCGTTGTACTTCAGGCGTTGTTAACAGTGGACCGTATTTGCCCTTTTTTGTAGAGGGCTGAGGGCGGTCTCTCGGGGTTACCTACTCCGACGGGAGTTTTTCGGGTGTTTTATTCCGAAGGCAGTCTTTCGAGTGCTGGTGCATTTTTGGCCATTCTCGCTCTTTTTTGGACGCATTTTTGCTCGCACCTCTTTTTTGCGCGCTATTCTGCACCTTTTTCTGCTGATGCCTTCCTATAGCGAGCCTACGCTTCCCTACCGATATCCTTCCTCTTCAGTCGAGGAAGGCTGTCTGGAACGTTTTCTGTACTTTCCGCCATTCCATGAAGATTTTTCAGGCTTCCTGTGGGATGGCACTTTGCGGGGCATTTTTTACGTTCTTCACCACTTCATGAGGGTTTTTCGGGACTCATGGGAGATGCCTTTTTGTGAGGTTCTTCCTTCCCTTGTCCTATGTTTTCATTTCTAGCCAATGCCGAGCTTGGGTGGTCCAACACTTCATTAACCGAATATGCTAAGTCAGGTGACTTCCCTATCATCGGGCCCCCGAGGTATCATTCCCGTGCCGCATTGTTTTTTGTGCCTAGGATTTCTTCGGCTGGGGGTTCCTTCAGATTCCATCTATATTCGGTCCTCGTTGGATTACACTTTTTCTGTTTCTGGAATTTCGGCAATAGTCTGCTAGCGCCTGGGGTTATATTGCCCCTCTGGGCTCGTGCGCCATGTAATATCTTTGAAGTTTGGTGCACTTGCCCGATTACCCTATTCCCCCTGACGGGGTGGCTCATTTTTAGACGATAGTAATGTGTCCGTTGGAGTAGGATCATAGCCTTTTGCCTGTTTAATATCAAGGCGTATGCGTCTTTTCAGGGGAGTGGATTCGGTGTTGCTGCCAGGGGAGCAACAACCTTTCTTTGGCTCAAACTCTTTCGACGGGAAGGTCTGGATAGCACCGACCCTGCTTTTTCCGTCCATCATGTTCCGTAGGGAAGCAGACCCTTTGGATACTCATCCCACTACTCTTTGTTTCTTGTTTCTACCCCTAAACTCTTGGGTCACCACTACTTCTTTCATCGAAAGGATTAAGAGAGAGGACTGCGGCTTGAATTCGCACGCGACCATCTTCGGTCTACCCGCTGCACTTACTTCGGCCACGGCGATATCCAGAGGAGGAATCATCTTCGGGACGGGAAGTCCCTACGCTTGATTGTTCGGCCGCCGGGCGGATTTCCGGCGCGGACAGGGGCCTCAGGGAGCCTTTGTCCTTAGAACGCCGAGTTTTTCAACCACGGTTGCCTGGAAAAGTGCCCACAGACGGCGCCAAATGATGGCGTGGCGTGGCCATCATAGAGGTTCCCGCCGTGGCTCCACGACGGGAATAACCAAGACCTCCTGAAGCATATAGCGCGGGGCCATCCGGTGGTGGTTAGCAGTAGCCGAGAAAGCCTTCCGGTGCTGGACAGAGCCTGAAACGGGAATGTCCCCAAGTAGTCATCACCTGAAACGCGCAGAAAATAGGGGTCAAGAGGTCCCCGGAGTGGTTTTCCGGGGAGGAGCCTCCGACGCCCAATTCAGTGTCTCTAAATGGTGACAAAGAGTAAGCACAAAATAGGCTTGCCGGGAGCGTTTATCTGATATGCTCAGAAGGGCAAGAATCTCGCAGAAGGCATTTTTCCAGCCAGTCTGGAGGAGAAAAAAATGGGTGGGGGAAGCCCGCCACCGACCCCAAAAAGCTCCCCTGCTATAAATAGGACAAATTGAGCCCCTCGGATTGTGACACGTGTATGGACGGATGGCGCCCGTACCTCTGACCCGACGAGTGGCCAGCCGCCTGCAGGCTTTCTAGAGCAGTGGCTTATCGAGAAGTGTGTCGTAGCGTGTCAGAGTGTAGACTGCAGTGGCCTGTCAGAGTGCTTTAAGGTCGACGTCTAGTGCGTACGGGCGAATATGTCAGAGACTCCTTCGTGGCACCCATCGTTCCTCCGAGGTCCCTTCGGCCGACGTTATATTTTAGGGGAACGAACAAGGACCTTTCCCCGAGGTGATATTGTTTCTTCGGGGTGTTCTTATTCTTCCGAAGTCGGTTCATTCGTCCTCTGATGGAGAGGCGACATGGTAACTTCCGGAGGTTGGTACGATGGGGCTTCCGAGGTCGCATACCTCATGTGTTTGGCTCCCTCTTTCTTCAAAGTCAGTGGACAGGGCGATAGCACTTTGGCTATCACTAGGAAGTTAGTACTGACCAACATCTAGGGAATGTTGTCTGGTTGTGGTTGCAGGTTGCTATGGTTGACACTAGGTCAGGAGCTTCAAGGGGAACTAGGGAACCTGGTGAAGGTTCTAGTAACCCAGTTATGGCAAGGCTAGATGAGATATCTAGGATATTACAGGGGTTGACACAGACTATAGCCCAAGTGGCATAGGGTATGAACACCCTTGTGACTGAGATGTTCAGAAATTATGAGGACAGAGGTGTTGTCCAGAAAGAGAATGACCCACAACAGGATCAGGAAAGGCATGCTAAGCAACAGCAAGTGCCTAGGGCTCATGAACGTAGAAATCAGGTTCATGAGGAGGAAGAGGAACCAGAGGTGATGGAGGCTCCAAGGAAGGGAGACACTCCACATCAGATGAGATGGTTGGAGAAATTTAAGACTGTTGATCCACCGAGCTTTGATGGGACAAATGATCCCGACAAAGCAGAGGATTGGTTGTCTAGGATGAATAGACTTTTCACTTGTGGTGGTTATGAATCAGAGCAGAAAATGATTCTAGTGCCTTTCTTTCTGAGAGGAAGGGCTAGTCTATGGTGGGATGATGTGATGGAGTTGTTGAGGAAAAGTAATGGTACTCACCCAGAGGACAAGAAGAAGGTGCTCAAGTGGTCAGACTTCGAAAAGAAGTTCAGACAAGAGTATATCAGTGAAGCTGCAAAGGATCGGAGGAGGATTCAGTTTGAGAATCTATCGCAGGGAGAGATGTCTGTGCGGGAGTATGAGCAGCGCTACAATTCTTTTATCCGGTATGCTCCATACATGATGGGCAATGATGAGTTGAAGGCTAAGAAGTTCTTCTAAGGGTTGAAACCTATACTCATGAAGTATATGGCGACAGTAGATATCAGGAGCTATTGCCAGGTGGTTCAGAAGGCGTTGGCCTTAGAAAGGGAATTTGAGGATTCTAGAGCATCTAGCAAAAAGGTGGAGGTTAAACCAGCCAACCTAGGAAAGAGTGCTGAGAAGCGACCAATGGTGGAAAACCAAGATCCACCCAAGAAAAGGAAGACAGGTTTATGTCCTAGATGCAAACAGTTTCATAGTGGAAGACTATGTACTCTGGGGACAGATGTTTGCAATATCTATGGTCAGAGAGGACATTAGGCAAGGCAATGCCCAAGAGCTCGACCGATGTCAGGTCCGCCCCGAAATTTACCCCCTATGCCCTTCGCCATAGGGAATCGGCCTGGTGTAGCCGCAGCAGCAGTTGAGCTGAGGGTTTTCACCCTAACTAGTCAAGTGACCAGAGAACCAGCCACCATTCGAGGTAATTTTACTTTTCAGAACGGTAGTGTTAGAGTGCTATTTGATACAGGAGCTACTCTTTCAGTGATACCTTCTGCCTTGGTAGATAAGTTTAAATTGCAGTGAGAAATCTCGGGTGAGTTGAGACTCATCAAGACTGAGGGGATAGGTTTTATTATAACTAATGAAGTAGTTACTAGGTATCCCTTGTAGTTAGGCGACCATGATTTTTGTTGTGAATTGTGGGTGATGGAGTTGAGGTATTATGACCTAGTGTTGGGAATGGATTGGCTAAGTAAGCATAAGGCACAAATTGACTGTGCGAATCACGCAGTCGACATTACTGATGCTCAAGGAGCTAGAGTGACTTGCACAGAAGGATTGGCGTCTAGTGCTAAGAGTTTGCACCTTAGACTTATGGATACCATCCCTATAGTTGGTGAAGAATAGTATTATTCATTGAATGGAGTGGCTATAGAGGAAGAACTTGAGAAGATTCCTGTAGCGAATCAATTTCCTAAGGTGTTTCCAGTAGAGTTACTTGGGTTACCACCTAAAAGGGATACTGAGTTTGCAATCCATCTGTAACCAGGGGTTGAACCTATTTCAGTACCACCTTATAGGATGTCAGCTCTTGATATGGATGAGTTAAAGAAGCAGTTGGAGGAACTGCTAGAGAAAGGCCTTATAAGACCTAGTGTGTCACCATGGGGGGTTCCGGTGTTATTTGTGAAGAAGGACGGAAGTTTTAGATTGTGCATCGACTATAGAAAGTTGAATGCAGTGACAATCAAGAATAAGTATCCACTTCCTAGAATTGATGATCTGTTCGACAGACTCAGAAGAGCAAAAGTGTTTTCTAGAATTGATCTTCGGTCTGGGTATTTTCATATTAGAGTTAAGGAGGAAGATATTCTGAAAACTGCTTTCAGGATGAGGTATGGACATTATGAATTTACAATTATGCCATTTTGTGTGACGAATGCTCCAGCAATATTTATGGAAACCATGAATCGGATCTTTAAGCAGTTTCTGGATCAGTTTGTTGAAGTTTTCATTGATGACATTTTGGTATATTCACAGTCTACATTAGAGCATGAGAAGCACCTTAGAACAGTTTTGTAAGTACTGAAGGATAATCAGTACTATGCAAAGTTGTTTAAGTGTGAGTTTTGGTCCGAAAGGATCCAGTTTTTGGGACATATCATCAGTGCTCAGGGTTTGTCAGTTGATCCTGAAAAAGTTCAAGCAGTAAATGGAAGAGACCAACAACAATTACAGAAGTCAGGAGTTTCTTAGGCTTAGCAGGTTACTACAGACACTTTATAGAGAATTTCTCTGTGATAGCTACACCATTGACAGCCTTGACTAAGAAGACTCAGAAGTTTGAATGGACACCGAGGTGTAAAGAAGCTTATATAGAGTTGAATGAGAGATTGACTAGTGCACCTATACTTGTTTTGCCAGATCCGAACAGAGCTTTTACAGTTTATATTGATGCATCAGGTTCTAGTTTGGGATGTGTGTTGATGTAAGATAGTCAAGTGATTGCTTATGGTTCAAGACAGCTGAGGCCTAATGAATTGAATTACCTGGTTTATGATCTTGAGCTAGCAGCAGTAATTTTTGCACTCAAGTTGTGGAGGCATTACTTGATGGGGAGGTCGTTCAGAATCTTCACCGATCATAAAAGTTTGAAGTATCTGTTTACCCAGAATGATCTGAACATGAGGCAGTGGCGATGGATTGAATACATCAAGGATTATGATTGTTCAATTGAGTAATGTGCTGGTAAAGGAAATGTGGTAGCAGATGCATTGAGTCGTGATAGCCGAAGTGCCTATCACCCTTCGGACCCGTAGGCTCGAGTAAAGCACCGCCCTCGGAAATGAAAGCACCGACTTCGGAAAAGATGGTGTCCGGTCCCCCCCTCACACTCGACCTTGGTATTTCTTCATTCCTGGGGATGACAGTACCAACCTCGGGAATACGGTCCATTATCACCCTTGGTAAGACGACCGAATCACCCTTGGCAGTGAAGACCGAACCACCCTCGGCATTGAAGGACGTCCCCAAACGGGACCACCTTCGGTGAGGATATTCCTGGATTGCTGAAATTATCTCGGGAGATAGTTCTTCTGCTCCGAAAAGCTCTATTCTACCGAAGGGACCTCAGGAGTATGGCAGAAACAATTAAGGAGCCTCTGACACATCCCCGACACGCCGCCCCCAGACACGCTCTGACACGTCGCCCTCGTGCGGCCTAGGCTCCTGGCTAGGTGGCCTGTGGCCGGCTAAATGTTCCCCTTCTCCCTGAAGGTACGGATTGCATCTGGCCGAACACGTGTCATAATCTAGACCGGCCACGTCAAATGGACTTTTACTGTTCACCTCCCTATAAATATTCGGTAAGCTCCCCAAGTAAGGGGATTGGACTCCAAAAGGAAAATCTTTCCATTTACTACTCACCCTCCAATTCTGAAACACTAACTTGGGCGTCGGAAGCTCCTCCCTGAAAAAACACTCCGGGGACCTCCTAACCCTTATTTTTTCTGAGCCTTTGCAGTCCTCCTCCCGCCGGACTTTCTTCACCCAGGCGTTCTCTCGCCGTCAGTCTTTGCTCCAGGCTCACCATGTCACACAACGATGATGCAGCAGGGCATCAAGTCGGAAGTACACGGGAGTAATCTTATCTAAGGATCAGGCTACGGACTCCTCTGAAGGAGTATTGAGGGACTTTTTCTTAGCTTTGCATGAATTATGGCAAAGTCGAGAGAAATCCTTAGTCTACGTTTTGGAAGTGCAGTCGGCTTGGTTAATCAGAGTTAAAGAAGCTCAGATGAAAGACCCATTGTTGAAGAAGATTTCAGGAGAAGCGAAGCTTGGCACTATGAGGAAGGAATTCAGATACAAGGATGAAATACTACATTATGGAGATCGTCTCTATGTACTGAATGTGGATGGACTTAGGCAACAAGTCCTACAGGAGGCACATAGTAGCACTTTGAATATCCACCCTGGTGCTAGTAAGATGTATCAGGATCTGAAGACACATTTTTGGTGGCCAGAATTGAAAAGGGATGTAAGAGGACATGTGGCAAAGTGTTTGACATGCCAGATGGTGAAAGCTGAGCATCAAAAACCAGCAGGCACACTTCAGAGTTTACCTCTGCCAGTGAGGAAGTGGGGATCCGTTACTATGGATTTTCTAGTGGGGTTACCAAATACCCGGAATCAGCATGATGCTATATGGGTAGTGGTTGATAGACTGACGAAGTCGGCACACTTCATACCTATCAGAATCACTTATACATTGGAGAAGTTGGCTCAGTTGTATCTCAAGGAGATTGTAAGACTCCATGGGATACCAAATCAGATTATATCTGACAGAGATCCTCGATTTACATCAAGATTCTGGAATGCTTTTCAAGAAGCATTGGGAAGTAAAGTTAGTCTTAGTACTGCTTTTCATCTTCAGACTAATGGGTAATCTGAGAGAGTGATTCAGACTTTGGAGGATATGCTACGTATGTGTGTCATTGATTTCAGAGGTGATTGGGAGCATCTACTACTGATCGAGTTTGCTTATAATAACAGTCATCAAACTATTATTGGAATGGCGCCCTATGAAGCTTTGTATGGGAGGCGATGTATGACACCTCATTGTTGGGCAAATCCTGCAGATAAAGTAGTTATTGGACCTGAAATCATAGCTGACACTACAGCTAAGATCAAGTTAATTCAAAAGCGAATTAAAGCAGCCAATGACAGGCAGACCAAGTATGCAAATTTGAGGAGAAGAGACTTGAGTTTTGAAGTTGGGGACAAGGTACTTCTAAAAGTGTCGCCCATGAAAGGAATTAGCCGTTTTGGGCAAAGGGGCAAGTTGGCTCCTAGGTATGTTGGACCTTATGAAGTGCTGGAGAAAGTAGGGAAAGTTGCTTATCGATTAGCTTTACCACTTAACCTATCCTAAGTGCATAACGTGTTTCATGTTAGTCTACTCAGAAAATGCACAGTGGAACTGGGACAGGTAGTTAATCCTTCAGTGATACCCATTCAGGAAGACTTGACCTACGAGGAGAAACCCATTCAGATACTTGATAGGCAAGTCAAGAAATTGCGGACTAAGTGGATTCCAATGGTTAAGATCCTTTGGTCTAACCATAGTGAGGAGGAAGCTACTTCGGAGACAGAGCAAGATATGCTGAAAAGATATCCTAGTATTTTTCCAGAGTTGTTGCAGCGGAATATCGGGGACCAAATTCAAGAAGAAGGGGAGAATGTTATGGCCCTTCTAATGGCAGGCGAAATTGAGGAAGGTAAGTGTTTTAAATTAAATTTAGAAGCTTAATTTAAGTTCACATAACAAGAATAGAGAAGTTTAGTAAAGTTCACTAAGTTCCGAGAAGAATAAAGCACTGAACGAAGTTCAGGGGTAAAATGGTAATTTTGCATCCTAAATAGCCGGGACGAGTCCCGAGTGTTTTAAAATGAATTTTTATAACTTAACTTTCAACCTTAACTCAAACTTAAAGAATAGACAAGAATTTAATCAAGAATGACTAAGTTACAATGATGGGGGGCTTAATTGCATTAAACTTGAAACTTTGGTGACCTTGATGCTAAGTAAGGGTTTAAGAAGGGAAAGAGAAGGGGGAGGCTGCCATAACCACGTTTTCATCCTTCCCTCACTCATTTCTCTCTTAAATTAAGCTTAGAATCAAGTGATCTTGGTATCAACAGGTGCAATTCAAGGTGTATAAGCTTGGAAATGCCAATTTCAAGCTTGAAACCATGATTTTGAAGCTTGGAAAGGCGTTTTTCCACTTCCCCTATTTTTGAACGAGGTAAGAGATGTGTTCTTGATTGAATTCATGTTTGTTAGTTAGTTTGAAGCTTGGGTTTTGGTTAGAGAGTGTAGTTTTGATGTTTGGTGCCATTGTTTTTTATTGGAACTTGTGGAGAACTTTGGTGAGCTTGGTTGAACGAAAAGGGGATTGATTCTTGTTTGTTACTTGGAGTTGAGGTAAGAGAAGTATGTTTTGAAGTTCAAATAATGCTAATAGCTTGAATTTGCTTGATGAATTCGAGTGGTTTTAACTATGGCATTAGTTAAATGTTTTGGTTGAATTGTGGTGGACTAGAAAATTTTGGAGGATTGGATTGATGTTACGAGACATCATAGCTCAGCTTGTGATAGTTGGTTATGTTCTATGCAACATGTACTATGTGTGTATGAAATTTGGAGGCATTCCATGCATGTTTGATATGTGTAGGAATCGTCTAACATTTATAGCAGCAAAATGTGCCAAATTCTGCATTTCTACAGATTGGCGACGCGTTGCCAATCCAGCGAAAGTTCACAGAACGTTACCAACTGTGGCGACGCGTCACCACAGACAAAAATGCTGAATTTTTCATATTTTGGTAGCTTGATCCAAGTGAGACCTAAGGGGGTTTTTAACGTACCTAGGGGTCTAAGGATTCCGGGGGTACTCCAAGACTTCCAAAAGTCCCACAAAATATAAGAGTTTCCTTGAGTTTTGTAGAGTTGTAAGGTTGCTTGTGCAACAAGCAAGGAAACTATGTTGCAAATGATCATAACTAGGTACCACTAGCTCAAGTGAGAGGTTTAGAACCCTTGTCTGCCTAGCCGTGCCGTAGCCACGAGGTCGCAAGGCGAAACCTTGTTCATCTAGTCTACATCAAAGAGGCCCTGCAGCCTAGTCTACAAAGCTCCACCATAATTCCCCTGCATAATGACTACGGGAAGGCTACATGATTGCATCCAGTAAGCTTCGGCTTGCTAGGGCACGGAGTGATGCACCGTGAAGAGGACTAGTTTGAGGAGAGGTCTCAAAGGCCTAGTTATATGTGCATATATCAGACCCTCATGCTATGTGAGCTCGCAGTAAGTTTAATTATATTCATCATATGTCCAGTTCTAGTAATTTTCTTGAAGGTACACTAAAGACCCCTTACTGAGAATTGTCGAATTCTCACTCCCTAGTTTTGTTACGCAGAGCCTGAAGTTGCTGGACCGGGTAATTGTTGAGGATTATCGGGGTAGTGTTCTTTTGTGCTTACAGGTACGGCATTTAAGAATCCTTGTGATTCTAGTCTACATGGTGTATTTAGTTGGCTTGTTGGTCAAGTAACAGTACTAACTAGTATCTTCCTTTGGTTGCAAAGCCTAGTAGCACTTGGCAAAGGACTTTGAGACTCGCCACTAGGACGTGTATCCAAGGTGGGAGTTAAGTCAAAGAGATCTCAGTAGACGCTTGTAGTTATACAGTATTTTAGTTGCCTCCATAGTCTATGTTATGAGGAGTCCTCGACTCTAGGATTGCTCTTGGGTGAAGGCATTAGTCTACTTTATGTATAAATGTTCTCACGAGTTGTTATGTGTAGTAAACTCACACAAATGTTGATTTTATATGCTTTGGTTATTTGTATTTATTTCCCGTAGAAACTACTCAGCCGAGTTAATGTTTTATGGTTTTAATAAACCAAGTCAAAGCATGAAGAGCATGCATATTGCATATTCTAGGATAATCAACTAGTATCATGGGATTTAATCCGCACATATACACAACTAGCCAATTGCAATCCACCATTAGACCAGGTCTCACAGGGCTTCCTGGGCAGGGGCATGGGCGGTCGTGTCAATAAAACCCACCAACACCCGTCTCAATATTCAAGTTAGCCACCATCTAATCAATTTCTAACATTGACAACTTATCCCCATCATACCAATCCACATGGCCAACACCCTTACTAGAATACTCTAAATCTGGACTATCACTTGAAGGGTAAAACAAGTATCCTCCATGATGAAATTCATGCGAAAAGTACCTTGTATCCTCACTTATACCACCAAATAGACATAAAGCAGCATGAGTATAAGACATTATGAGTAAATAAATTTTTTTATTCATTCACTCACTACAACAAACAATAAATTATGCATCCACGACATCAACAAAAAAACTTTGTTTATTCATTCCTCTTTTTAAATTCATAAACACTATCACTAAGCAATATATTATTAATCCCACTAACTGTTGCTACCGAAACAAACAACCTTTTACCCTGCCTATTTCTAACCACACAACATCTTGCATCACACACTATATACTCATCCCCTCATTCACCTCTGTGTACACCCCTAAACCCTGTTCTTTTGGTGCTCCTTTTCATCTCATTTGATAGTGCAATCCCGGGATACATTGGAATTTGTTTAACATTATGAATTTCAAGTAATGTATAACCACACCATCAACAATCAAACCGACCACAAACTTAAAAGCAAAAGGACCAAAACTTACCATAGTTGGGCTTCTCATTCTTCCGTCTATTTCGAATAAGCCAATTGAGCACCATGATTTTGTTTCTACAAGTTCTTGTTTATGAATAGTTGCTACACTCACAAATTCAAGTTGCATCAGCTTCCACTGCCATATCTCTCCATGCTCTTCTTAATCGTATTCTACTTAGGGTTTTGTGACTGAGGCCCTAAAACCCTCTGATCCCCAATTTCTCCAGCCAAATGCCAGATCATATGCCACGTAAGAAATCCGTCAGAACTTAACGATACAGGGTAACATTAGGATGTGATTGCAACATTTAAAATAGTTCTGGGACTGCAGGTATAACATTTTTTAATTAAAGGACGAATCGGCAACATGACTATTAGTTCAAGAATAATAGGCTTAGCCATCACAGCACCCCCTCTCTCAGCCATCACAGCCTCTCTCTCTCTCTGCCTCCTGCAATCAAGGACTCTGGGGTAGGATTGGAAATGAGATTTGGCGTGAAAAAATGAGATTCGGCTTGACAATGGAAGTGGCGATCATGGGTGGCTCGGCGACACGCGATCATCTTACGATGATGGGCTCGGTAGTCGGTGAGGCGATATTGGGTGGCGACAGACAGCGACCAGACGAACCCACGAAACCCGGCATCGCTGATGCTAATGCTGTTGCCTCAGAGAAGCCCTTTGTTCTGGTAACTTCTGGCGACGTCTACTCCGATCGAATTCTTCTGATGACTAAGAAGGAAGAAACCGGAACCGCCGCCTGCTCCAATCAATTTTGTTTCTGAAGTGGCCGATCAATTTCGTTTCTTCTAAAGTGGCCTATCGATTTCGTGTTTAGGATTTTGATTTGATTTCCTCTTGTTTTGATGCTAGGACTTTGATTTGATTCTGGGATTTTGATTTTATTTCGTCTTCGGGATTTTGATTCTGAAGTGCTCCTCAGGAGTTTTTTTGTTTTGATTTTAAAGTGGTGAACGGTGAGACTGTGGAACCGAGTGAGTCGAAGCCGAAAATGACAAGAGATGAAAGAAGGCGGACCCAGGTGGCGCTTTCGCCGGCGAATAAAATCCGTGACTTTTAAGCTAGGGTGTTAACGGGCCGGATTTTGGGCTCGGTATAACTAATTTTAAACATTGCTCTCAAGTAATCAGATTTGAATAGTATCCGTTTATCTATATTTTTAATTTTTTAATTTTTTAAAATTTTTACTTTATATATTTACATATTTTTAAAAGAATGTATATATTTAAAATTAATTAATAATTAAAAAATTATAAACTAAAGTAATATAAGATAATTTATATTAAATTAAAATTTTATTTTTGAAATAAAATAATATTTTGAATATAAAATATACTAATTTAAGAGATATGCAAGTAGGGTCGGTAGAATAAGTTAAACTCATACGACCATCCCCCCATGACTTTGAAGGTATGGTCAGGTTCGGGTTTGGATAGCCAAGTTCGGGGAGGGGGGGGGTGTGTAAGGGTTGGTAGAATATTTTTTGACATCTCTATTTTAAGCCCACCCTAACACCAATCGTCAACGGAGATGACGGTGGCAAAGGTTGGTTCGTTTCTAGATTTTCCAAGAAATAGATGAACTAGGGTGGGAGTTAGGGCAACAAAGAAAAGAGAGCTGGTCGAAGGAGTAGAGTGGATGGGATAAAAGTTGGGATAAAGATTTTTACCTTTTTATCTTAACGATCATTAACGGTTTTAACTTAATAAAGGGTAAGTGTATGTATTTGAAACCATAAGAATACAATCATACGTTTGATCAACCCTCGGTGGAGCTTTTTATAATTTTCCCAAACAGAAAAATGGTTCACTTCCAACAGTGTCGCGGCCCGCGGGCAGCCATCCTCAGCCAGATGCCTAAAACAAGTAAAAGGTTCTATAAGCGGTTACTTAAAAGCAACCTTAGCAGCCTCCCCAAACAGAGCGTCAAACAATCAATAGTCAACGAGAATTATGGTCTCCCATGCGCTGTCCACATCTTGTGATTTGGAGTTGGCTGCCAATTAGATGAAACAATACTGCTATCCTTATAAAAACTCATATAAAAGTCATCCTAAAAGTATTACATATATTAAAGTATAAAAAAAGTGACTATATATAATTAAGTGCATTATCCATTTTGATTTGTAATGTAGTTAATTTATGAAATTATTTATAGATGCAGTACTTCAAAAATTACTTGTGAAAACATTTTTTTTAGTACATGAGTAAAAGATCAAGGAAAATAGGGATTTCGGATGTTAAACCACATGACAACAACTATACGACTTGGTTTTAGGTCAAAACATTGATTATAGCAATAGCAATAGTGCACCAGTGCACAAAAAAACTCATAAATAATGAACCTTTCCACCTGATTAAAGTTTGCCACTTTTTAAATTTATTTCGTATTCCAACTTATTCTCACTTTTCTATAATTACGTATCTGTTTTTTTAAAAGTACATTTTCAGTTCTATAACTTTTTCAATTTTATTAAGTGAGTTCTAAAATTACTTGAGTTGTCAAATGAGTCCTATAATGTTAAAACTATTAAATCTATTAGTCCTAAAACCTGTCTGCCTAATGGAAACTGACACTTAATGCCGTTTATTTTAGTTACTAAATTGACGCTTTTTTAATCTTAGTTACTTACTTGAATTTTTTTCCAAAATTTGTGGGTTATTTTAGTATTTTTTAAATAATAAACTTTATCCACTTGATACTAAAAATTTCTTTAATTGTGCAAATTGGCGTATCAACTCTCAATTGCTCCAACAGTGCCACCTCCTCCAATAGATTAAATTCAACAAATTTTCTGCCACTAGGGTCCAAATGTTGCTCCAAGAATTCAAGCCCAAATCACGGAAAAAAAACCCAAAACAAGAGAATTTGAATATAATACAAGTGCGAGAGCCCAATCAATGTGTTGTTCAAGGAAACAAAACTCTGAGAAGAGTCACATCAAGGTTCTACCAGGGGCATAAGAACATGACAGTGCTGGTTGTGTCATTGATGATGCAGACGGAGAATGTCGAAGGGGGTTGCTAATGGTGGTGCAGAAGCACCAAATGCATTGGGGAGTATGCTGCTGAAGCTAAGGGTGAAGTAGCCAACGAAGGTGAAGATCAAATTGATGAAGGTGAAGTTCTATGTGAGTTGCATGCTGCTGGTGGATTCTTTATTTGCCAACATCATTACTACTTAGAGGAGTAGTTGCAAATTCAAGTTGAGGCCATAGGATTGGATTTTTATGCTACAGTTGGTCTCTAACTCACCTCAGTTCAAAAATTATTTATTACTTATGTCATGATTATTTTATACTCCATTATTTTCTCCTCTGTTTTCCATTATATATATTGAATATAGAAGATTTTTTGTACTATAGTGTTATTTTTTCTTGAGGACTCATCATAATCATCGTCATCATTATCATCACCATTGTGGGGACATCTAAGTCAAACTTAGGTTCGGGAAAGTGAATACCTTGTGAACTTAAGGCATATTGGTGGAGCAAAATTTCACCCTAGATTATATTAATGAAAAGAATAGTATAAAAACTCTTACTACATGAAATGATAACTAAATAGATGAGGAATTATGCTTCAATACATCTTCAATTGCCGATTAAGATCACCTTCAATTCTACACACCATAACCAAGCTTCTATATACTATAACTAATCAACTACGAGGAACTAATTTTGCTATTAGTATTGTTACCATTTTCAGTCCTATGACTTGTTCAATTTTGCTAAGTGAATCATAAAAATACTCGAATTGTCAAATAAATCCTAAAATTACTTGAGCTACCAAACGAGTTCTAAAATTGCTCGAATTGTCAAATGAGTCCTAAAATTATGAATAGAGTAATCAAGAGTTGATGACTCTCAAATTTTGAAAAAATTTCAAGTAATTGTAACTAAGGTTTGAAAAGTCCTATGTCAGCAATTCTATTAGCCAAACAAGTTTTCAGACTAACAAAGTTGACAGGTTTAACATTATTGGACTCATTCAATAACTCAAGTAGTTTTAGGACTCGCATAGTAAAATTGAAAAAAATTTAAGACTGAAAATATCCTTTCCTCTTACAGGATAAATGAATGCTCGGTGTAGTACTTATACTTTATTTTTGTCTCATAATTAATAGTGTTTTCGAAAGAACTTTTATTCTGAAATTAATGATTCTCTTATATTTTATGTGCATTGTTTTAAACAAAATTCGTATAATATGACTATGCATAATTATATCCTTAGCCTTTTATAGAAATAGTAAAAGTGTTAACCAGTATATGGAACATGGCGAGTATTATTTGTCTAAGGATAATATTGAAGAAAATACCTAATATATTTAAATGGCATAACATGCCCCATAATGTACGTATATTTAAATTTAAGTGGATACTAGTTTTTTGGCGTGCGATGCACAGACCAATCAGTTTATATATATTTATGTATATTAAATTCATATTAGAGAAATAATTAATTCTTTTAAAAAAATACATGTTTTATAGAGTGAGAAAGAAAAAAATCATAAAAACAAGAAAAAATTATAAAAGTAAATATTTCACAAAAAATTAGTTTTTAAATATATTGGTAGTATCATCTTTTAATTAGTTCATAGCAACTTTCAGAATAATTATTCTAGGAATATCATGGTGAATGTATTCCATGTTGGATGTAAATGGTCATTTGTGTAATTATCATGTGCGTAATGTTTTAAAGGATAAAATTTAGAATGAAGTATTAGCATATTCATTTAAATTCTCATTCATCCAACATATTACACAACTAAATTAGATTGTTATTTGTTGCAAATTACTATCTTAGTTCCTCATCCCAAAACCACAAAATCAAAGACATGGACATATGAGCACTAAAAGTTTTAAACATTATAAATGAGACATCAAATTAATGTTAAGAGACATGGCCAAGAGAAATGTGTGAGTTTCTCCTTAATATGTATATATGTAGATATAACACAATGACCACAATTTTTGCAATATGATAATTAGCACAAATATTTTAGGAAGATATTTTTCTTTTTTGTAAAAGGTAATTCATTCTAATTAAAAGCAAACTAAATGACAACTTACAAACTAACAACATAGGACTTTTACTAGCCATCAAAAAGGCTTTGTTGCGTCATCGTGAAATCCTATGAAAGGAAGAGAATCAAATTGAACAAGACTTTCTATATAAACCAAAATAAACATAGTATAAATAACTCACAAAAGCTGGAAAAAGTCCATATAGAGAATGGTCAAACAATCAAACAAATATAGATAATAAAACTAAATAAAAGACATATCCATGCCTAATCGTGAATTTGTTGATATAAAATATAATAGAAATAATAAAAATCATCTAAATTTACTATATATGATTGCAAACTGCAACTATAAACTAATCTCCATGCCTTCTACTATTTGATTTCCAAAAGAAACCCAAAATTATATATATCTCTTAAGAATGATTATAAGAAGCAGCCATAAACTCCATCAAAAGCAAAAACAGCAAAGAGAGTGTTGTGGCCCTTTAGGCATTGGCCACAACGGCTAGGCAAGGCTTTTAATTAAATCAAAATCCTTAGTTTAATGCCTCATTTAGTTTGAATAAACAAATTGAGCAAGTTTGTTAATAGATGGTTCCTAAATCATTTTGGCACCTAAGTGTCACTAAGACAAAATGATCATTTTGCACTTCGAGGTGATAAGTTAATTTTTATGCTCATAAGTTGTTTTTTTGGACCCAAGTGACAAGAAACCAAGAGCTAGGACAAAATTGCTTAAACTAGGTCATTGTTTGGGTATGGCATTCTTTTGTAAACGATAAAAAAGTCGTGTGGCTAAAAAAGGGAGGAAGGCCTTTTAAGTCATTTTGAAGAGTTTGGTAGGCGATTATTTATCATCGCTTTCAATAAAACCTGCAGCTCCTTCTCATTTCAAATTCCATGGCTAAATCTCACACAAATCATCAATTTTGGAGCACAACAAGATGGATGCAATATCACGACTAGTTTCAGTTACTATATAATCCAAAAGCGACTACCCAACGACTATATAGGCCAGTTGGATTTTTTTAAGTCGTAAATAGTTCGCAACTGAATCTAGGTTGCCAAAAGCGACTAAAATATTCAGTTGAGAAATTGTGAATGACTATTTTAGTCTCTATATTAGCGACTACCAATTCAGTCACAGTTTAGTCCATGTATTAGGATTTTTTTCTTTTTATAAAAATTACATTATTATTTAATATAAATTTAATTAATATTATTTAATTCATTTGGTATTTAATTGATACTTACATTAAATTGGTATGAATATTAACTTATTTTAATTATTAATAATAAAATAGTTAAATAATGAAATTAAAATTTAAATAAAATTTAACACTAATTCAACAAGTAACACTTAATAATTCAACAATTTAACAATTTAATATTAATCTAATAATTTAAAACTAATTTAACCCTTTAATACTTAACACTAGTTTAACAATTAAACACTATTTTTTTTTCACAACAACAACAAAGAAGCTTATTTGATGAACAAAGTTGGCTAAAAAAACCATAAACTAAAGGGAAAACACTACCCAAACCCACTCAAACCCGAACCTAAATGAAAAGTTAAGCAACACCAATGAAAAAAGCAAAAAAAAAACAACAATGATGCAAGAAAATGGAGCTAGTTAGACATAAAAAAATTTTGGATATGAAAAACTTAGGCAAAAGATGAAAAGAAGAACAATAAGATGGAAGAGTAAAAGGAGAGCTAATGGGAAGAGTTTTGAGAATGAAAGAATAAAGAGGGAACTAATGGGAAGAGAATGGAGAATTAAGAGTGCTAGAAATGGGTTGATCTATTCAGTTGTGATCCATCACTATTCAGTCGCTTTTGCTATTAATATAGTTGCTATTTAGTCTTTTTTGGTATGAATGTAGTTGTTTTTCAGTAGCTATATTCATCCTTTCTAATATATTTTTTTGTTAAATATAAATGATTTATTTATATACATACATACATACATACATACATACATATAAATATATTAATAAATATATAGAATTATAAAATTAAATATATATAAAAGTTTAGAACCAATTAATTTTAACTTAAGTAAACTAATCTAAAATAGCTTATTTTTATTTTTACATTTTTTTACTGGAAACCAATTTCATTTGAAAGAAAATATTATGTAGGTGTAATAATCCATTTAAAATATAATTTTTATAATCTTATCAAATTTTTATAATTTTTTTCCTTTTTAATGCCCTAAAAAATTCATAAAAATTTAATAATGTCATGAAAATTTAATTTCAAATAGATTCTTGTATTTACTTAATATTACTTTTTAAATGAAATTGGTTTCAAGTAAAAAAACTGTAAAAATAAAAATAAGTCATTTTGGGTTAAGTTGACTTCAGTTACGATCTTGTATTTTTCATGTAGTGTTATTAGTGTATTGAATTATTTAGAGGCCTTAAAATCTAAATCTAAGACTCTAAACCCTACATCCGAGACACAAAAACCTAATCCCTAAACCCTAAAAACAAATCACAAATTCTAAACTCATTTAATACCTTAATCCCTAATTCAATACCCTTAAACCTTAAAAAATCCAAAATCATAATTTAATATCCCTAAACGCTAAACCTAATATACCAATAACCGTTAACTCTAAACCCTAAATGCAAACCTTAAACCTTCAAAAAAATCCTAAACCCTAAACTCATATTCAATACCTTAATCCTTAATTCAATAACCTTAAACCCTACCCTAAATCCTAATTCTATATCCCTAAACCCTAAACCGTAATTCTATACTCCTAAACCCTCAACCTAATATACCATTAGCCTTTGACCCTAAACCCTAAGCTGAATATACCATTAACACTTAACCATAAACCGTAAACGCTAAATTGTAAATCCTAAATACTAAACCCTAAATAAATACCCTATTACTCATATGCAATAATACCTTAATATCTAATTCAATTCCTTTAAAAAACCCTAATTCCTAATTCTATATCCTTAAACCCTAAACCATAAAAAAGCTTTAAATTAACCCTAAATAACCCCCAAAAAATTTCCAAAAAACGAATTCAATAACCTAACCCTAGCTATATATCCCTAAACACTAATTTCAAACCTTAAACTCTAAATAAAAATCTCAAACCTTAAATCTATATCCAATACCCTTAAACCCTTAAAAAACTCTAAATCTCAATTCTATATCCCTAAACCCTAAAAAAGTCTCAAACCTTAAACCTTAAAAAAATCCCAATACCCTAAACTAAAAAAAAATCTCCAAAACTTAAAAAACCCCAAAAATGTTAAACTTTAAATTAACTTAGCCACTAAAAGGAAGCTGCAGTTAAATTAGGCGCCTAAAATTCTAACTAAAGGGCAACTATGATAAAATCTAGTAAAATTTACTAACTAAAAGGTGACTACAAAGTGAGCAAGTGACACATTTAGTCACCCAGCAGTTGCCACCTAAAGAACATATTTTTCTATTTTATTCTGACAGAATAACAATTGTTATGGCTACCGACTGACTTTCAGTTGCAATATTGCATCTCTCTTGTAGTGGAGGAAATTAAAAGCCCATGAGGTACCCATGTAAGAGGAGGTTTATTCTTGCATAGTTTTGGTGTGAAAGCTTTTGAGTTGCATTTTTCATACTTAGTGAACTTAGGTACATTTTGCCCTTTTCGTTCTTGAGTTGCTCTAGGTAGCTTGAGGTTGTATAAGATGGGTCTAATATGAATGAGATTGAATTTGTGCCTTATGTGTTGATTTTGGTTAGAACCATATGAGGGCCCTAGAAGATATTTTGTGCTTGGTTTTACTTTTTCTTTTGAATTGAGGTGAGGGATTTAGTTATTTTTGTGCTAAATTGATGTATGTGGTTTGCATGTTGGATGTGAGCTTGATTTGGTGAGTTAGAGCTTGAAATGGCTAAAAAAAAGGCACATATTGTGCATAGGCATCATGAATAACCATATATCTCTTATTTAGTAAGAGATGCGAATGCACCATGAGGGCTATGCATTCGCATCATGGCCTGGGAACATATAGTGCATACGCACAGCATGCATGGTGCATATGCACCAATTCCAGAATGAGTAGGCTATTAGAATGTGTACGCACCAAGGACATGGTGCATTCACATTGGGCCTAAGAGACCCAGTTCATGCATAAGGTAGTCTTTAAGGGCTTGGAGGACCTCAGGGGACCCTAGTTAAGCTCATTAAGTTTCTCCATGACTATTTAAACATCAGTTTAGTAAAGTGAGCAAGTAATAGTGGATTGGGAAGTGCCTCTAGTAAAGGTGTACATGTGACTTAGGCAAAGTGTAATTTGAGTCACAAGTGAAAGTCTAGTACACCTTATGTAGGATGAGTAAAGGTTAGTATGCTTGTGACCTGATCTAGTTGCTATATGAGGTACAAGTGAAACCTAGTGCCCATAAGTAGGTCAAGTGCAGGTTAATGCACTTGAGGCCTAGACATGTTATAACTTGAGGTACAAGTGAGAACCTAGTGCACCTTAGGCACCTTGGGTGAAAGCATAATGTACTTGTAGCCTAGGTAAGTGTGACTTGAGACACAAGTATAAGCCTAGTACACCCTTGGTAGGCATGTTTGGTAGAGGCTTAATACACTGGTGACTTAGGTAAACTTATTAGCTTGATGTATAATGTGGGAGCCTAGTACACCGAGTAAAGGTAAAAGCCTAGTACACTAGTGGCCTAGGCAAGCTTAAAAGCTCGAGGTATTATGTGGAGGCTTAGTACACCTAGTGAGTTTCCTGTAACTCAAGCAAAAATCATATACCATGTTACCTATACATCAACAAAGGGAAAGATGTTTAGTGAACTTAGTTCATTAGGATGTTGGAGAGCCAAGGCTTGCTAATGGTGAGTTAAAGGCTAGAACTTGTTAGGCACAGGGTGGTGTCCATGCGAAGACTATGATGAGGAGAGGGGTAATGACCCAAGTCTAGAACTAGTCAATGAAACATCTACCTACAACACATGGGCTATCCTTTATGAAAAGGATAAGCACTAGGTGCTTGTGCTTTGGAACTTGAGCCTATATATCCACATAAGGCTTCCTAAATCTCTTTTATATAGGATATGGGGTGTTACAAACTCCCTCCTTATGTACCCAACGTCCCTATTGGGGTCACTTAAATTATTTGGCCCCCCAAACTAGTAACATCTCTAATAAAACTACTTAGCCCTTGGCAAAGTAGCATATCTAATCTAATATCAGTTTTGGTAGACGATACATGTGTACACCCACTATGCCAAATCGTTGTGGCCCCTGGTCGGCTTTGATACCATATATAATGACCCAAGTCTAGAACCGGTCAACAAAACATCTACCCACACCACATGGGCTATCCTTTATGAAAAGGATAAACACTATGTTCTTATGTTTTGGAACTTGTGTTTATATATCCATATAAGACTTCCTACATTTCTCCCAAGTAGGATATAAGGTGTTATAAAAGGTCTCAAGGAACCCAACAGTATGTATATATGTTAACCCTTAAACTGCATAGGGCCCATAGTAGATGACATACAATACGTACATATATATGTGTGTCCTCAAGTTTTTCTTTGCATGTACCCAAATCCCTTACTGGAATCAGATTCTTACTCTATTTAGCATTATTGTGCAAATTTCATCTGCAAGGAGCTGACAACCATGAAAGGTTGTCGAGCTAGTGTTTTGTGTACAGGTAAACCACCTAGTGAATTTTAATGATTCTATTTTTACCGATTAAGTTATTTATTGCTAACTATAGTTGTTTACAGAGGCTAGTAGTACAATGAAGGGCATAGTTGGAGCATGTAGCTCAGTGGTAACTTTTTGGTATACATTTGTATACTAGTTTAGCCTTTAATGTTCCTAGATCAAGTAGTTAATAAGTTGGTTTTGGGCATGTGCATAGTCTTTATTTGTATAATGATGCACATGCACGATTATTACTTGTAGTTGAATTCACCATGTTTTCATGTTTTGACTTCTGTTTCAGTTATGTTTTATAAATGTTGGCAACATTTTCAATTAATTTATTTTTCTTAAAGCAAAATTTAAGTCGAAACAAGTGCATGCATAGTGCATTGTATGTTAATAACTAGATGCATGAAAGGTTTTAAAATGGGATGACCCCATTTGGGTTAGGGTTACTACAGAGAGAGTCTGAGAATGAGAGATCATAGATAAGAGAAAAGGAAATTCTGAAATATCACTGGTCAAAACTGGCCAAACAAAGAATTATGGCAAATAGAAATTAAGAGAGACATTCATGAACGATGATAGTTATTTAGTTTAGTATAATGTGTTTAGTTTAGTCTAACATGTAAGGAAAAAATATAGTTCTTTTGTCACAATAGGTAAAAAATGCATGACGCTTTACTTGATATATGATCATGCTCGAAGATGAAGCATTGATATCCCTTTTCATGGCCTGAACTTTGCCAACTTGGACCATTTACCTCTTGAACTTTAGATCCTTACTCAGCCCTTAAACTTTGAAACTAGTTTTGATTAAAGTCTAAACATGCTTTCGATTGCAGAAATTAGTTCCTCATAGTTGTTAAAACTAGCAAGATTGATTAACATCCCAATAGATCTGGCTCTTTGAACCTGTTAAGTACATTGAATAAACTTAAAAGCATTGCAAAATATATATGTAACATAGAAATATAAACTTTTAATAGTTAGCAAAACCTGTGATCTTTAGTAACAGGCTTAAAACCAAGTATTTAAAACAACATTTACACTTTTAATAGCTGATGTTGATGCTTTAAAAGGTTGATAAAAAAGGTTAATACATTTTCATGCCTTAATTAGTATATGTGCTCACACGTGGAGCCACATGCTCGCATGAGTTATTATGTAGAAGATCAGTTTCAAGCTTTGCATTACTTGATGAAGTACAAACAAAGTTTTCAGGTTAAGAAAACACTTGGGAACTGATGAAAGTGTGAGACTAAAGTAGGTGACATAATCCTTTTATTTTAGATGTTGCTCCAACTCTCACTCTCAACTACTGCTTCTACTTTTATTTTTATAGTACTTTTACCTACTTAAGTTTTAAAATGTGATGCATTCTTACTACTGTTTCTACTTTCTCGCTCTGGCTCTTTTACGCTTTAAGTCACCTAGGACTGAACATCTTGAGCATAACTAAAGTTGCTAATTAGAGAATTAGAAGGATTCTGAAATCAAAATCCTTGAACATGGAATAGTCATTTATAGCTGCACTTGAAACTAAATGATCGAGAACACTGTTGACCACATTACTAGTATCAATGTTAACGTAACTGTAAATCCCATTTTGGTCATTGCTATCAGATGACACAACATTGAGTTCGGCCCTGTTCAAAGTGCATGGATCTTGAAGTGAAGGAAGCTGGTTATTCTATTCATGTTCTTTATCATTATTCTAGGCCTTTCGATTTTATATTCAAACAGCCAAAATTAAAGGGTTATGTGGGATAAATGGTTAGTTAATCATTTATCATTTTTTGTCTTCATTTCATTTCTTATATAACCTAAACAATTATTTCTATAATAGAAATAGTACACGTAACTAGGAGTGTGCATTATTTGACCAAAACCGAAGAAATCGAATAACTGAATCATTTCAATTTTTCGGTTTGATTTCGGTTGAAACCAAAATTATTTAAAACGGTTTTGGTTCGGTTTCGGTTAGAGGAGTCGGTTAATTCAGTAATCGAATTAACCGAATTGGTGTAAAGGTGTTTAAGCCCTGTTAGTGGCATGTTGTGTCTGTCCAGCCCATAAGCGCAATAAAAAAGACCTAGGTCGAGGTCCTCCCTTCGCTCGGCCCCTGCTACTCACTAACTCTCTCTTCGCTCCTTTACTATGGCTCTACAAACTACGCCTCTACCCGGTCCCTGGCTCAATTGCTGCCTCACGATCCTCACCTCACGAGAGTCACAACACCTGCTCGTTTGCGACTGTGGAAGCCCTCGCCCCATCGGCCACCGCCACCAAAGCGCCACTCATCTTTGACATCGCTTCTCGTCACGTCGGTCAGCCCAGTCATTGAATCAGTCAATCACTGTGTTCTTGCGAAGGCGAGTTTGTGCATTTAGGGTTTATTCTGGTTTTTTAGTGGTGTTCTTGCAAAGAGTGTCCAATTTATCTTTTTTATCAATGTTTAAATACATGATGAATATATTGCTGCGTGGTGGAAGAGACATGGAAAAGACAAGGATAGGTGTGTTGGGAGATGAATACAAGAAGAAAAGGAATCCTTCTTGCCTGCTGAGGCCCGAATTGATTTAGGGTCGGTTCGATAGATATAATCAACTTACCAAGGATACCTGTTCCTCTTCTATTCTGAGTCGTCTTCTCTTCTTGCACACATTGTCTTGTAAACTCCTTGTAGTGTAGACTCTGCTTTAGTGTCGTGTTGTCCATTCTTGTTTTTGTGCATGTGTGGCTACAAAATTAAGAACCATTTCAATACAAGCCGCCAAATTTTGTGGGCTCCCCTCCCCTCCCATCCCCTCACTAAAATTTCACACGTTCACTTGTATGCATCTCCATTCCATTGTGCTTGCTAATTATTCTATAGCAAGCCATGATTCTCACAATAATTAACCAAGTGACTATGTTCTTGCATGAGGTTATCATTATGCTGACCAATGTTCTGGTTACCTTCAGCCATAAGAATTGAGCTGAATAATAAAATACAGTCACCCAACTAAATTAACACTCATAAAATCAACAGGCAGTCTGTCTTTGCCAAGTATAAGAAGACCGACCACAAAAAACAGAAACTTTCCTCAACCAATTATCATGCTAATTCATAATTGGTTTTGAATTTAGTTTTAGAATTCGTAAGATGATCATTTTCTGTTTTATTGCAGTGTTTGGGAGTTGGTTTGAGCCTTTGAGGTGTTTATTTTATCATTCAAGACGGCTTCAACAAAACAATCGGGCAATGTAAAGATTTATATTTTTTAAAGATTTGATAAGAGCATTATTTACTTAATTATTCTAATTGTTAGGATTATATATAAGTGATAACTATTTTAATGGAATATGCATGTATCTTTGACACTTTGTAGATGACAAAGGATGTTACTGATTTGGATCCTCAAGAAGAAAGTTCCACATTACCAGGCTCTAGTTCCCCTCGATCTCAAACACCAAATGAAGATTTTCTTCCTATAGTTGGTCCATGCTCTTTAAGGGGCTCAAAAGCCCGAACAAAAAGGCAAGCAACAAAAAGGAAATCAATGAATCCAAGATCATCTGTGTGGAAGCACTTCACCAAATTTGTTATAGTAGATGGTCATAAAAAATGTAGATGCAACTATTGTGGCAAAGAATATACAGTTGACCCAAGAAACAATGTAACAAGTTCAGCACGGGCTCATATTTCAAAATGTGAGAAGAATCCTGAGGTAAAATCTAGACAAACTCATCTTTATACTGCAAATAATGATGAGGAATGGGCACTTAGTTGTTGGAGGTTTGATGAGGATGCCATTAGAAAGGCTTTGGCTTTCATGATTGTTGTGGATGAACTGTCATTCAAATTTGTAGAGAGTGAAGGATTTAAGCATATGATGTCAGTTGCATGCCCTAGGTTTCGCATTCCTTCTCGTTATACCATTGCTAGAGATTGTTTTTTCCTTTACTCTGATGAAAGAACCAAGTTAAAGAATTATTTCAAAAGTAGTTGTTAAAGGGTCTCTCTCACCACAGACACATGGACTTCTATACAGAGAGTCAACTATTTGTGTCTCATTGCTCACTACATAGATGATAATTAGGTATTATAGAAAATTTTTTTGAGTTTTTGTCCAATAACTAGCCATAAGGGTCATGATATTGGTATGGTTGTGGAGAATTGTTTGCGCGATTGGGAATTATATCGGATTTTAGCCATTACTGTTGATAATGTTAGTTCAAATGATGTTGCGGTTGATTATTTGAGAAAGCAAATTCTTAATTTGAAAAATGGAGTTGTTCGATGCAAATACCTCCATATGAGATATTTCACATATTGTGAACTTGATTGTTATTGATGGTTTGAAAGAATTTAATAGATGTGTTGCCCGTGTGAGAGATACGGTTAGGTTTATTAGGTAATCACCTGCTAGATTGTCCACTTTCAAAAATTGTGTTTAAATTGAAGGAATTGAGATCAAGGCCTTGTTGTGCTTTGATGTGAGCACGAGATGGAACTTGACTTACATGATGTTAGAAGCAGCACAAAAGTTCCATGTAACTTTTGAAAGATTTGGTAGGCAAGATCCAGTCTATGTAGTTGAGCTTGAGTCCAATAATGGAATTCCTATAGATGAAGATTGGGAAAATGTAATGTCACTAGTGTGCTTTCTTGAAAATTTATATGAACTCACATATACGATATCTGGTTCTTTATATGTGACTTCCAACAAATTTAATTCGGTCAAAGTTGAATTAACCGAATGCCTAACCTTACATGTAATAGCACATAGTTTATTTAAGTAGGCTGAGAGGGTGACCGGTATTAATGTTTATAATTTAAATAGCGAAAAATCCTGAGTCAAAATTAAGACGTAAGAAATCTAAGTTGCCAAAGTTACATAACTCGTGCGCTGCGCATGACGTTCTCGATCAGGTCGTCGGCGAACCTTTCCCAGTTCCTAAAGTAGTATTAATGAGGCGGACAACAGACGGCGAAATTTGAAAATTCTAGAAAAAAAAAAAAACCATTTTATTGTTACGCCGGCTGTTTCCCACTAAAATAACTGCAAAAAGCTACGAATAAAAAACGAACAAACTGGTCACTAACAATTGGTTGCATAATAGTCGCTGAGTGGTGGGGGAATGTAGGGGTGAGCATGGGTCGGGTTGGTTCGGTTTTATGGTGGAACCGAACAAATCTGAAATAGTCTTGGTTTCAAAATTTTTCTATCCAACTTAGAACCGAGAATCGAACAGAACCAGAATCACGGTTCTGGGTTTCTTGGTTCTGGTTCTCGGGTTTTTCAGTTTATACCATATACCTATAACAACACCAAAATTCAATAAATCTACATCCATAATCAGTTTTATGACATATTCAACATAATATACAATTAAATTAATATTTAAATATATGTACTTAGATACATTCAAAAGAGTTTAAAATGTTGTTTTTATAAAATGGTTCAAAGGAGTTGCTTGTGGGATATCTTTTATCTCAACTAGTTTACTTCATTCCAGTAATTTTAATATTGGTATGACATTCAATATGAAAAATTGAGCCTTTAAGACCATCTTCTTTAGTATCAAAACCTAAAATATGTTGATATCATAAATTTTTAATTTTGCATGACTCAAATGAAAAAAATATCATAATTGTGTCGTAAATAGTAGTCTGGAATGAAAGATCGAAAGCAAAATGACTTAGGAGTGGTGGGTCTATGAAGCAAAGTGATTTAAGTAAATATGGAGAAATTTCGTAAATGTCCCATAACTTCCATATTGTTTCAATTTGGAACATTAGTTTAAGAGTTTAATATAAAAACACAAAATAACCATCATAATACTTCAAAGAAATATATGTGTATGTGTATGTGTGTGTGTGTGTGGATATATTAGTAATACTATAATTTTTATTATATAATTATATATATATCCCGGGTTCGGTTCCACCTCGGGTTGGTTCCATATGGAACCAGAACCAACTCAAAAACCGTCGGTTCTCCTATATGTGGAACCAACCCGAGAACCATGATCAATTTTTACCCAACCCAACCCAACCCAATGGGGATGGTTCGGTTTCGGTTTCGGTTTCGGATTTACCCAACCCATGCTCACCCCTAGGGAAATGTAGAGCCAATTTTGAACCATATAAATGTCAGGAAAAATTGATTAACAATATTTATCACGTGTGAACCGGCGAATTTTGGTAGTAACTTGGTCACAAAGAATTTATGAAGAAAGTTTTCCCACAATTGTAATCGCTAGTGAATTTATTTTAATCTAAGTTAATTTAATTTAATTTTTTTATTTTTACAGTTTTTTCTCTTGAAACCAATTTTATTTCAAAGTCAATATTATTTGTGTAATAATTCACAAATTGTAAATTTTTTATGATATTATTAAATTCTTATGATTTTTTAAGCATTAAAAATAAAAATTTAATAATATGATGATTTTTTTTGTATGGATTCTAAAATACCCAACCTGTATTGAAACAACCTTTTCTCTTTCTTTTCCTTAAACTCTTTCAAAAGTTGCAAAGAATGACCTTTCTTTTGAAAACTTGCAATTTTCTTAAGAATATGGTACAGAGCGTTGTTACTCAGTCAGACTCTTTTCACTAGGTTAAAGCGGGCACGAGACAGTTTCCAACAAATATACCATGTACTTCTTAAAACATTTAAAGGCTCTGATACCAAAATGCCCAGTTGATTAGTATTGAAATCTTTACCAGATATTTGTCAACACTTTACGTAATCTTACTGTCCTTTCAACTCAACAACGGGTCTTACGGTTATTATGTGACTTGGTCAAAATGCCCAATTGATTAGTGTTGCAATCTTTACTAGATATCTGTCAACATCTTACACAATCTTAATGCCCTTTCAACTCAATAACGGGTCTTACAGTTGCTACGCGACTTGGGTGATATTCGTGAAAAGATTTTAACAATGATGTTTAATTACTAAGGGAGAAAGCTCTGGAAGTCTGATCAATTCTTAAATCAAAGAGATAAGACTGAAAATAAACTTTAGGGACTAGAGTGTTAAAAGTTTAAGACTTCTGGTTGTAAAACAGAGTCTTACCAAAACATTTGATCTATTAATCCGATAGTGTAAAAATAGGGGGTATGGTTACGAGTTATGTATTTTAGAATCTTCCTGTAGGAAGTGAAGTGTCATGGAGAGAGATTTAGATATAGATGAGCCAATTAAGTAGAGGGCAAAGTTGAAATTTTATACAATAAACAGGTGAGTTGAAATATTTAATCCGCAAAAAAGGTTAAAAGTTGAGGGTCTCCTTAAGGAGCCTTCAAACATAGGGATGTCAATGGATGTTCAAGCCGACAGGCATCTAATCCAATAGGTTGGGTTTTTAAGTAATTGATCGGGTTTGAGTTTGATGTAGTTTTTCTTTTTCCAGCTGCCATCGGGTTTGGGTAAGACGCAGGTTTAGGGTACATCCGCCCCACATCTGGGCTATATATGTGTGTGTGTGTGTGTGTGTGTGTGTGTGTGTGTGTGTGTGTGTATGTGTGCGTGTGTATAACATTTTAGTATTAGTTATGTGATGAAAATAAAAGTATAATAGATAAATTATATGGAATTAAAAACAAGTATGAGTTGCTTTGATTGATAAGGTATAATAAATATTTTTAATAACAAAAAATGTAAAATTAGACATGACATGACTTAATAAAATTATGGTTGTGGAGGTGAGGTAGGTGGATTGGTTTTACTTGACCCAACCGTCTAAAAATAAGTAGGATGTGGATGAAATTATCCACCCAATGGGTGATGGATAGGATGCGGGTAGAGTGTTTAATGTCATATATAGGATGTGAAAATACCCTCAGCCAACCCAAATTTGACTCATTGACATCCCTATTTAGACGAATCGAGCTGCCTTGCCTCTAATTTCTTTTTCGTCATCATCATCTCTCTTTCTCTCTCTAATTTCATTTTCATCGCCATCATCTCTCCCTCGCCCTCGCCCTCTCCCCCTCCATCTCCAATTCTAGCATAGGTTGAAGGAAGAAGCTAGTTGGATGAAGGAAGAGAAACAACCTCATAAGCGTGACTTTTTTCTATATTATTGTGAAATATTCCCCAGACATTTAATGTGCAGCAAAACCAATGTTTTAAATTTTGTATCAAATAGTATATTATTTTTCTGATGGTATGGTACAGTATCAGTATCATATCATATCATTTTTGATGTATTGATTTTTAATATTTTAGGTACACACACTCAACATATTAACACGTAGAACATATTAAAATTTGAGATTATAAAAGTGTGAATGGTAGGTTATATGTATATAGATTAATTAAGAGTTTTTCTCTTGAAATCAATTTTATTTCAAAGCTAATATTATTTAGATTTAATAATCTATTGATTGTAAAACTTTTATGATATTATTAGATTCCTATGATTTTTTAAGCATTAAAGAGAAAAAATTATAAAAATTTAATAAAATGAATTATTACACTAACATAATATTGACTGTTAAAGGTTTTGAGTAAACAAGATATAAAAATAAAATAATCATTTTGAATTAAGTTAATATGAGTTAAAACAAATTGCGTAGCATAGCTACATTAGTGGGAGAAGACTTCATCCCCATTTTCGGTCGCTGTTTCAAATGTCTTTAGGAGTACTGGTTTTGGAGGATGGAGATTGATGATGTAGAAGAGTTCAGTTGTAGGAAGTGTAGTGTCAGGGGGTGAGATTCAGATACAAACAAGCTAATTAGGTACAGGGCAAAATTGAAATTTTAAACAATAAGGGGGCGAGTTAAAAAATTCAATCAGCAGAAAAGGTAAAAAGTTAAGGAGACGAACCGAGCAGCCGCCCTGCCTCTAATTTCATTTTCATTGTCATCTGTCTCTCTCTCTCTCTCTCCCTCTCTAATTTCATTTTTCATCACCATCATATCTCTCTTGCCCTTTCTCCCTCCATCTCCAATTGTAGTATAAGTTGAAGAAAGAAGCTGGTTGGATGAAGGAAGAGAAGCAGCCTCATAAGCGTGACTTTTTCTATATTAGTAAAATATTCCCCAGACATTTCATGTACAGAAAAACTAATATTTTAAATCTCATATTGAATAGTATATTTTTTTTTATGGCATGATATAGTATTAGTACCGAATTATATTATTTTTGATGTACTGATTTTTAATATTTTAGGTATATAAACATATATATATATATATATATATATATATATATATATATATTCTTGTTTATATATATGCCTTGGAATAATGGATGTATTAAAACTTTAGAAATTGTAAGACTCTAGAAATCCACAAGCCTGGACGGTTAGCATAAATTAACATGATACCAACAATTTCTTATAATTAGTCAGAATTTAAATTTTAACTTGTAATTTTTTTTTATAGTCAAAAGGTGAACTTCGATTGGGTGGGATGGAATCTAAATAGGCTTATTAATAGAATTTCTCTTACAACTTTCCTTGTATCAAAAGAAATAAAAAAAAATAGAGACGCATCATTATGGTAAAAGAAACTCCTTAAATGGCAAATATATATTCAAAAAACATTAATTTATTGTGACGAAAAAAAAGAGAAAACATTTCATCAATTAGTCGCTCTTTTCGCTCAGAAACGAAATATGGTTAGGAAAAGTAAATGACCATTCCTTCATAAAATGCTACAGTGACAGCAGTTGTAGGTCACCGTCTACGTCAGCGGAGGCCCTGAGACCCCCAGTGCCTTCCTCAAATTTCACCTATATATACACACCACACCTCGCTGCGATTTTCTCCATCCATCCAGCAGAGCCAGAGCCAGAGCCAGAGCCTCTTCTTGTTCTTCGTTCTCTCCGCTATTCTCAGGAAATTATTCTCAGGAAAAGAAACCGAACAACAGTAATGGGGAACCCGGCAGAGCAAGAGTACCCAGTACCGGCTTCTGGGTGGGCTGCCAGAGACGCTTCCGGCCACCTTTCTCCCTTCAACTTCCCCCGGAGGTACCTTTTTTATTCTTCCCTCTTACATTCTTTTTTTTTTCTTTTGTTTTTGGTTTTTGTTTCGGTTGCAACAAAACCGATATTCCCTGAACATGATCTTCAATCTTCATAGAATGAGATTGTCTTCGGTGATTGGAGAGACCAACCACAAAGATGTTAGATGTAGACGAGATTCACTCACACCAATTTTTCTTTTCTTTAGATAGAGTAGAGAACTTTTCTGCAGGTTTTGAACGTTTCGTTGGGTTATTTGATTTTATTTGTGTTGGAGAATTAGTAGTCCACATTGTAGGACAAATAGAGGTGACATTAAATTATGTACAAAAGCTTATGTTTTATTTTTTTTTCTTTTAAATTTCCTTTTCAGTGCAATGGATATTATAATTTGTTTGGTTGGTTTTGTCTGAATTCTTTGGATAGAGGCATTATTGATTTAAAGCATGTTTGTTGCAGAGCTACAGGAGAGAAGGATGTAAGATTCAAAGTGCTTTACTGTGGCATATGCCATTCTGATCTCCACATGATCAAGAATGATTGGGGCCATACCATCTACCCAATTGTTCCTGGGTCAGCATTTTATATTTTCCTGTCTTCTTCAATACTTAATTTTGTTGGTTACCTTTCTTCATTAATTTAATAAAAATACTAGTTGCAACATCAAAGGGAAAATTACAATAATTTACTCATTTTCTATGTCGCACTTCTCCACTTGTTTGAAACCGAACTTTGCTGGTTTGATGAAAGCTGATTTTCGATTAGTTGTTTTGTTTGTGGTGCTATAGTTGAGGTTGGGCCCAGATATGAAGAATGACCCATGATTCTATTCTACTTTTTCTCTCTTGTTCTTTCTCCCACTAGATTTCGGAATTAGTCGCAGTGCTTAAATTAACTTGGACATATGATGAGTACTTGTGAAGTAAATATACTTTTTACCTTGGTAAATAATATGCAGCAATACTCTCATTTGTAAATTTTTCTCTTTTTTTCTCTTTTGTTGTTGGGGTGGGGGGACTTTTCTTAATATTGATCTCGGTGATTTTTTGGCTGTGGAAACAAGATTCAGATAGATGGTCATAAAGAAAGGAGAGAACTTTCGCCAAGTGTCTAGGACCACTTTGTGGGCCACATTCAACTTCATCTTGAATGTGTAACCGAATGTGGAATGGGAAAGGAAACGACATATAAAAGTAGTGTTCTAACTGTGGAGACGTAGCAGAGAAACTTGTTATGTGGCTTATATCTTTCCCCATGTTGATGCAAAGTGACAAACTAAAGGTTGGTAAAATATTGAAAAGGGAAGTACACACCGGATGTGGCTTTCATTTGAAGTATGGAAGCTACATGCCACTAAATTTGATTCGTTACCCAGCCCTTTCTTCCCACAAATTCTTGGAAGACTTGTTGATTAGTTCAAATCTGAATGTTCCCTTTTGGCTCAATATTAAGTGTACAAAATTTACCCTCATGATTTCAGATATGTCGATTTCCAGCAGTTGGCTCATATAGTGAATGAGTTTACTTATTTTATCGATCATCTTGGCATGTGGCACATGTTTGTGATGTAAAAGGATCATTCAGAAAACTAACCTGAATTTCCTAAATTGGGCTCTAGGGGTCTCTATTTACCATGTAGTGAAACTGAAACTAAAAATTGTATCCGGTACGCAGGCATGAGATTGTTGGTGAAGTGACAGAGGTGGGGAGTAAAGTGACAAAATTCAAAGTTGGTGATAGAGTAGGAGTTGGGTGCATGGTGAATTCATGCCACTCCTGCGACAATTGCAAGAATGACCTTGAGAACTACTGCCCCAAAATGGTGCTCACTTATGCAGCCAAAAACTATGATGGAACAATAACTTATGGAGGTTACTCTGACTCGATGGTTGCGGATGAGCACTTCATTGTTAGCATTCCAGACAGCCTTCCACTTGATGCTGCAGCCCCTCTTCTCTGTGCCGGAATCACTGTGTATAGTCCCTTGAAATACTATGGACTTGATAAACCCGGAATGCATGTTGGTGTGGTTGGTCTGGGGGGTTTAGGCCATGTTGCTGTCAAGTTTGCCAAGGCTGTGGGGATCAAGGTCACAGTCATTAGTAGCTCCCCTAATAAAAAGAAGGAAGCTCTGGAGAAACTTGGTGCTGATGCGTTTTTAATTAGCCGCGAACAGGATGAGCTGCAGGTATTGAGAAATCTATTGTCCGCAATCTATCTTTGTGTTTTAATTCTTTTGGTTAAGTCAGTTGTACCGTGATGTTTATACTCTGTCTTTGTGTTTGTGTAGGCTGCAATGGGCACACTGGATGGGATTATAGACACAGTCTCTGCAGTGCACCCTATTATGCCCTTGCTTGGTTTGCTGAAATCTCATGGAAAGCTTGTTCTGGTTGGTGCCCCAGAGAAGCCTCTTGAACTTCCAGCCTTCCCTTTGATAATGGGTAAGTCGACACACATGATTCTTCAGTTTTATTTCTTTTTTGCTCCATTTTCTTGACTGCCAAGAAAACTGGGAAAAAAAGTCGCTTTTTTTTATTGGATATTCATTGAAAAAACTTAGCTTATAAAATTAACGAAGGGTTGGCTGTTGGTAGGGAGGAAGATTGTTGGAGGCAGTATCATTGGGGGGATGAAGGAGACCCAAGAGATGATCGATTTTGCAGCCAAATTTAACATAAAGCCAGATATTGAAGTCATACCAGTGGACTATGTGAACACTGCCATGGAGCGCCTTGCTAAAGCAGATGTGAAATATCGATTCGTCATCGACCTTGGCAAGACTCTGAAGCCTACCAACTAGAAAGAGCTGTTTTTAGGGTGATCTTTTGAACGGCAAAATTGGGACTGTAATGACGATGTGATTTTGAAGTTTTGACAGTGTTCTCTGCTTCAGTTGGTGAATAAAATCATCTAGGTGCAATTCTGTCTCAGATACTTCTAGGAAGCTCTAGGTGGGCAATTTGTTTAGAAGCTTTTGAGGGTCATTGGAACATTGATTTTCCCTTTGTGATTGAGTATTGTTATGGGTACTTCCATTGAGTGCTGAAATTTCTATTATCAATAATAATCTTGCCAAACAATGACCAAGTTCTTTTTAACATATAAACTTGTCACATTTTGACTACAATAATTCCAGCAACAACATGAATTGTTACACAAAATCTAACTCTTATCATGAAAGAAATCTTGAGGTCAATTGTTTGGTATGCACAATCTATCTGTCATTAAGTAGTTTTGAGGTCATTTGTTTTTACACACCTGCTGAGACAAACAATTGTGTCTTTCGATATACATGAATGTGTCAAGAGAGAGGTTAAAGGTAGAGTTAGAAGAATAATGTCCCTCCCTTTCTATTATCTTGACCAAATCTTCTTCCTAGCATCTTGCTGCTCCTTTACTCTTTGGGTCTGATCTCTGATGATTCTCCTGGAAGGTAAGTGTCCTTGAGCAGCTGCGGCAGGCTTTGAAACTGTTGCAACTCTGGCGACTTTTGGGGGGTCTGACTTCCTAGCCCTTTTATCATTAAGAGAAGTCGGTAGGACTGCACCGTTTTCTGTTTCTCTGGAGTATCTTTTCCTTCTGATAAGATGATCACTGACTCTTGGCTTTGTTTGGCCTCTATTCGAGGGAATATTAACTGAACTTGACGACCTTAGGATACAAGGCTCAACCTCAGCCATTCCCTCTTCATCTTTTACATATGATTTTACTTCTTTAGGTGTTGCCCGTACCTCGTCTGCAAACTTGCTAGCTAGCGCACATTGCAGCTGTTTCTCTTGTTCTCTCAATCTGTCTTTTAGCTCCTTAATCTGAAAGGAAGTAAAGATTTGTTTTAAGGATCCCTGGAACCACAGAAAAGAAAAAATCTTGCAGATGATAAAATGTACCATCTCAATAAAAGAAACGTCGAAATGATCAAAATCCAAATGCATGTGAAGCTATTACCTCTTGGTGAAGTAAGAGGGTTTCTGGATTTTGGTTCTGCTCATTCAGCTTTGTCTGAAGGTCCTTAATCTAGAACCAGAAGCCCAATAATCAAATATAATGTACTTTTCTGGAAAAATATCATATACACAGGGTAGCATGTGTGAAATACAAACCTTAATTTGAAAGGCCATAGAATGAGATTCAGACTCCTCCACCTGCTCTTTCAGCTTCTTTTCTAGTTCCTCCACCTGCTTAAGAAAAGGCCAAGCTATTCAGCTATCTCCCTTTGAAACCACATTATTCTACAAATTGATCCTGGCAGAATGTATTGAACCTGTTGATAAACCGAGTGGTCCAACTCCTGTTGCTCTATAAGCTTGGTTTCCAGTTCTTTGACCTTCAGCAAACATTAAACCTTAATTAGCAGCTATGAATGGCCCAGACATTTGATTCTCCTTACTATGGAAAAATCTGTTGATGTAATGAAGTGTCAATTTGAAAAGAAACCTTGGTCTGAAGACTAGTGCAAAGATCTTCCTTTGCCTTCAGTCTATCCGAAAGTTGGCTGTGCACTGCGCTCTTCAGCTCTAGCTGGCCTTCAAATTCTTTGATCTTTTCTTGTTGTGATCGATACATTTGATCTCTGCCTTTGGCCTTACTCTCCAGGCTCTGTAAGTTCTCTTCCAATTTCTTTATAGACTCATCCTTGGCTCTGCTATCCTGTTTGGCTTTATCAAGCTTTTGTTTTCAGATGTAAAACAGTTTTAACTCTTTATCAGAACTTAATACAAAGAGAAGTATTGAAGGAATTTTAGTGCTGAATATTAACCCAGTTGGCAGACATACATTCATCTTTAACTTCTGAAGCTCACTTGTATCAACCTGCCTCTTTGCAGGACCCAGCTCCACTCCTCGAACTCTAGTTGCAAAATTTAATGAACTTACGGTTTCGCTCAGGTCCTTCTCTGAAGGGCTTATTTGCACAAACATAAGGGTTTTGGAATCACCCCCTACAGATGCGCATAGAATAATTAAATGTTGTTCGTAATATTGCAAGCACATTATTAAGGTTCTCTTTACTTGAGAGGAAATCAAGTTCTGATACAATATCTAAGCAACTAAATATGCTGGTTGGGATTGGCTAACTCTAGTTAGCAAGATAAAATTTACCTAACGAATCCTGAAGAAGATGTGTCAACTTCGAATTCCTGACAGCAGATGCCAAATGTCAATCAAGCTTGCACATCTTCAATATGTCAGATAACAAAGAAGGTATACGCACATGCACATACCTGTACGGAATGTGACTACTCTTCGTTGCTAAAGCATAGATGACATCGCCCAGAGCTGAAAGGGATTTATTTATGTTTTGAGCTTCCTTGAGTCTCTCCCCTTGTGCATCAGTTTTTGCAAGCCTCTCACTGCCTGCCAAATCAACCAGCCAAAGCTTGCTCTTGGTGCAATCACCATTCATCAAATTCTTTGCTCTTACTGATACACAAAGCATGCTGTTGCATAAATTGGGGACAAAAGAGAGAAGAATATTGTCATGACAAGTTTTCTTAAGCCTGAATTAGTTTCAATATATGTTCGAAATCTTCATAGAGAGATAAAACTTGATTTTGTACCAGTGAGATCGGCTACTATGCTCATTTACATTATTTGATCCTACAGCTCTTGCATTGCTTCCGGCCTGCAATACATCCCAAACATGCTTGGTGTTATCAACTTCAGCTTCCACAATCCCAGGAAGATGAGAGCCTTCCGCAGACTGCTTTATCTCCAACCTAATGAGCCAACAAAGATGTAACAGGCAACATATCATTACTGTAAGAGAACTTAAAGAATTGCACAACTTTGTCCGGGCAATTCTACTACCAAATGCTCACAACCATACAAACTTTTACCTCTTTGATGCTGGTGTTGTAGCTAACAAATCTCTGATCTGTTCATTGTAGACTTCAAGAACACTAACAGATATATTATACCTAAAACTATCATTTCTTTCCCTCGCAACCTGGAACAAATGATCTAGAGTTCTATAGTTGACTCCTCTGTTCTTCTCAGTCCCCTCCATTGTGAATGTCTTTCCTGTCCCTGTTTGCCCATAGGCAAAGATACAAACATTGTAGCCATCTAGCACTGAGGTCACCAATGGTGAAGCATCCGCAAACACGTCAACTGTTTGGCCAAACAAACAATTAATTAACTGAACTCCACCTCATTATACATTCTCATAGCATAATTGGTAGCCGAAATTCTTGGAAGTATACCTTGGTTATCTTTTGGTGTGTAGACCCGGTCAAACCTGAACATCTTTTTGGTGGTGTCACCTGTTAGAACTCCTAGTTCTCCATCTTTTGCTGCATCGAGGTCTACTACCGTTGAGCAGCCAACTGATATCTCCTCCTTACTTGGTGGACGGCACCGGCAAAAGACCCTGATGTTGCCTGTTATTTGATATGCACCACAGTAAGGAATGGTTAATAGTGTACATTAAGACTGTGATGAAAGGGGATATATCATTTCGGCAGGCAAAGGAAACTTGCCTTTACTTTCTTGTATTTGATTGTAGAGCTCCTTTCGCTTTGCTTGCTCTTCACTATATTTTGATTTGAGATCCTCACACTGTGCAACTGCAGAAGTAATCTGTTAGACCTTTTTGGATAAAATTCTAGCAAAGGAATAAAGTACATTAAGAACCTACCTAGCGCTTGAACTCCTGCTACCATTTTACTCAAATCAGGTATCGAATCTGCACATGCGTGTGCCTCGCACGATAGCAGAGAATGTTCATTTTGCATTGTCTGGAGGCAATGAAATTACAAAAAGAAAATGATCAATCATCACTTATAAAACACTTAAATATCACTTATCAAATACTTAAATATTAGTATATCTGTACTTAGTGACTTTAGGTAAGATTAAATCACAAACCTTTACTTTCTCCTGTAAGTGATTGATTGCCTCTCTCCAGTGCTTCTTATCTCTCTCATACTTGGTACTAATATCCCTCAGATTCTCTGCTTGTTTCCCCACAGTTTCATCTAATAACACACCATATTGTTAGATTAAAAGGCAAACTAACAAGAATATAATATATAAACACATATACACCAAAATGTACTTTTTTTCTCTTTCATTGAATATCTACAAAACGAGCAGCATTCCATTCACCAACCATGTATTTTGTATCCAGAAATGACTGTTAAATGGGCAATCTTGATTTTACTACACTAAGCAAATTTAAATTCCAAACACTGGTACAGCCATAATAATATCTTCGTTCATCACCATCTCAAAACTTTCCATGTAGAGGAAACACACAAGTATGATAGTCTCAAATCTGTTTGCGGCTTAACAAGGGTTATATCAAGGTTTTTAGTTTCAAATACGATGATTTCTTCTGCATTTATACTTTTTATAATATGGCTATATGACCAAAGCCAAATGATGACCCATTGGGAATAAACGTTTGAAGGTGAAAGGGGCATCTCCTTTAGATTCAGTCAAAAATTGTTACACACTAACTGCATATTACCTCTTCAATTTCAGTATATGATTAATGAACACGAATTCTCCAAAATTACCTAGTGAGCGTGTCTGGAAAATATTGTTGTCAAGCTCCATTCTGACCTTCCGCAGCTGCTCATTTGTAGCAGCCAATGACATCCATGCTTCATGACACTCATTTGTTTTGAGTTGGCACTGTGCAGTGAGCTCATGAATCTTTTTCTCATACTTATCTGTAGCCCTCATTCGCATAAGTTTCTTCTGCAAGGCCCGATAGGAGTGTAAATACACAGGTGAAGCTCAGACCATCAAATAATTAAAGCAATCGTGTCTGAATATGATATGTCGAACCTCAGCTGAAGAAACATCTATCTCAGCAGCACAGTTGTTGCATCTAAGATATTCATGTGATAGCTGATTAGCTGTTTTCGGACATGAATGGAGCCCAACATTCAGTTAGTTACCTAGTCAGTAGTTAAGCTTGTGATGATGCAAGGAAGACAAGTACATATATGCAATTACCTGATGTCTTTGGAGCTTTTCTCACACAAATTCCAGAAAGTATAGGGCTTCCATTAACTTCTTCAAATCTCAAAACCAATCCATCCTCCTTCACTGAAACCCTCAAGTCAACAACCTGTAATGGTTTATTGGCTCCAACAACAGAGAAGACATCTAAATTTGACAGGACCTGTCATTTAAATTGCCAAGGTAACTAGGATTAATGACTTCATATGCCACTGAAACGGAAAGAAAGGACACCAAATGGGACTAATTATCATGGTAAAATCCTTCCGATCAAATAACTTGCCTTTTCTTCCTGCACATACACATTGAATTCCCTCATCCCCTTTGCTCCCCGAATATTTACGATCTCCGAGAAATGCAGATCAATGTAATATGTTCCAGGAGGCAGAGAATTCAGCCTGTAACAGAAGTTCCCCACTCTTGCGGACTTGTATATAAATGGATAATCTCCAGCCTCGGTTATTTCCTCGGCAGTCCGAAGAGCGTTCCCTCCTTCAAAGTAGGCGTCAGCTAGAAAGTTTACCCCAGAATCCACTTCATTTGAAGCCTCACCCCCAGCATTCACAAACATCACAATTTCATCTGTCGCGAAACACAAGGAAATTAATAAAAACAAGAGCCACAAGTTAAATGTTCTACCCAAATGTCCCCTCCCCCATAATTCACCGATTGGACAGGTCCTTGAGAACTAAAGCAAGAAAAGCAGAATCTTGGAAAGCTATGAACTCAGAGAGAGAATTCAACTAACTTGCGCAATCAGATCTGGTAAACCCAGAGAGAACGAGCTTTGAATTGGAGTCGCAGAGCATGGAATCAACGGGGGAATCTGAGTCTTCTTCCTCAATGGCCGAATTGGAGTAATCTTGCTTCCAGACAGAGCTCTTTTCCCAGTCGACAACATCAGAAACTGAAGAACTAGGGCAGAGGGTTTCTGGGTCTGCAAGAGAATCGGAGAACTGAACATTTTCCATAGAAAAGAGAGATTTTTCCCCAGAGTAAACTTGTCAGAGCAGACGAGTAAGAGATTAGGTGAATTTGGGAGTTTTTGGGTTTCCTTTTTCGGGTTAGGGTTTTGAGAGCGCTTCAATTTGAATTCAATCGACCGTTGGGCGTTTGGCATGAACTTTACCGTTGGAAACTTTTCAATAGCTGGTTGAAAATAATACTTGTAAAGTCGGCTCAAATTGGGCTAGACTAAGCCCGTTTAGCCTAGAGGCCTCTTCCGTGGCTCATAAAAAGTTACTAGCAATAATTTTTAATACGTTTTAATTTAAGTTAATTCAATATAACATAATTTATTTTTATTTTTATATTTTTATCTGAAATTAATTTTATTTAAAAATTAATATTATGCAAAGCATATAATAATTTACTAAAATTAAAATTTTTATAATATTATTAAATTTTTAAACTATTTTTTTAGACATTAAAACCCTTTCCCTCGCTAGCAACAAAAACCGCTAAGAGTTTGCCCTAGATTCTAGCAAGAGTTGTGATTGAAAGATGAGGATGGACATGGTGATTTATGCAAAATCTCCCGCTGAGCATCTTTATTTTCTAATCTAATGTTGTTAGGATTCCATGCATATTGTTAGTACATTGATGACTGTTATTGGTTTTGAAACTTTCAGTTTTTCTTCTCAGTATCAAATCACGCATGCTCAACTATCACCATCCTTGATCCCCAAAGTGAATGAAGCGTAAGTTCTAGTAGCGCGTAAGTTCTAGTAGCTGAAGCTCCCAAGTAAGCAGTTTGAGAAGGTAGACAAAGATGAGAAACCAAAGCCTAAACTTACACCAAATTGGAATATTGATATTGGTAATGGTGAGATACCATTCGTGAAAGGTTGTAGAAGGAAAATGCTTGTGGCTCAAATATATGTGTGTGTAAGTAGCCTTTTGGGAAGCCCAAATATTGAAGTACATGACAAAAAAAAAATGGTTTATCTTGTTACAAGGATAACCGAAATTGAACTGAAAGTGATTTTTACCTATATGGTTTCAACTAAAATAGTATCGAAAAGTTGAATTCACTAAACTAAATTTCTGAATTAGTTTATTTGTTTGATTTTTTTTTTTTGTTCAATTGAATAATGATCACCCTTATAATTTACTTTGTTGAAGTTCAAAGTCCTCTGCCACCACAGATAAAGGAGATCCTTGATCAGAGGAACTGCAAGACAAATATATATGACAATCCCCAATTACTGATTTTGGGCTTGAATGATTGCCTGCTGCTACCAAGGGCAAAGCCAGAAAGTCATGTCAATGGGGTGACTTGAAATGTTTTATGATTTTTTTTATTATTTATACTACTAAATACATAGCAGACAATTATTCAATATTAATTAATTTTCTACCCAATACTATAAATGATTATGCATGATATTTATGGCAAAATATGCTCTCATAATACTTGTTATTAGAACATATGCTATTAAGAATAAGGAATTATCTAACTATATCAAATGAGGGAAAACTAATGTATATAATTGAGTAGGATAATTAATTTTTACTCATCAAATGCTAACTTTGTCAATTCAATGAATTTTTACACTAATAAGTCTAAAAAGTAATTTTAAAATGTTTTTGTGAACAATGAATGGCAATAACCTGCATAATAAAATACAAAACTGACATATAAAGAATTTTAAAAAAATTTTAGGAATCAAAATAAAACTTTTGCAACTTAAAAAACTATATTAAGTACCAAATTATTGCTTTTCAAACTCGATCTGCAATCAGCTGATGAAAATAACTTTAATTTGGGATTAAGAATTTGACTCTTTGGTTCTTGAACTAAAGAACTTAATAAGAAATGGCTTTTTTTTCTTTTCTTTTGGCAAGGACGAATGAGATTTGCAATTGTACTTTGGAGCATATTCCGGAAATAATCAATTAAAACTTGTAATGGAAATTTGTGGATAGAATAGCGATTATGTGGCGGAATAGAGCCACAGTGCCCTAAATTGCTAATACTGGTAGGTTCTTTGGGAACTATGATTCCACTTAGGTTACAATTGGCTAGTTATTACTCGCGGAGTATCTTAAATCTTTACATTCAACTAGTTACTTAGCCTACCCTGCATAAAAAATATGCATGCATTGTCCTGGCTATGCAATAACAATTAAATTAAAACATCATTGAAAACACTGTCACGGTAATTAACAAAAACATAATTCAAAACAAGCCAAGACATAAACCTTTAGTTGCTTTAACTTCAAGTAACAGCTACGTGCATACATCTTCAACTTATATGCACCCAAATGTAACTTTAGTGTTACACACACCAATTGACACTAGTAAAGACGATCTATGTATGAGATTACCATACATATAAAAGAAACAGCTCATATTTACTAAGATCCATTCTTAATTCTTCACTCAAGCAAGCTAGTTTCAAGTGATGAGCTACACTTTCCTTGTACTCACTTAGCCTCAAACTGTAAGGCAAACACTTTGGTCAGTACTAGTTTATGCCATAAGTAACTTAGAAACTTAGAGTTTCCTACTTAGAGAATACCTTTGAACCAATAAAAACTAAACTTTAACAGCTGTCTCTTACCAACTGTTAAGTCTGACTATTCCACTTAATACTTGCACAACACTTAAGGGGCGAGTACTCTAAAGTACTCAGTAAGGGATTTAGTAATTGCAGGGAAAAACAATGCAAGCATACAAATATATGTATATATATATATAATGCAAACAAAACAAGCAAGCAACCGGCATAATTAGAAACAAGAAAAGAACAACAAATAATGCAACTGATGGATGGATGGATGGATGGATTAATGGATGAAATATGTGCAAGCACATGCACCTTGGACTCCATTACACCCATAGGTGCTAGACTTGCCGTGAGCTTTTACGGCTGAGATACTTGGATACTGGCCCTCGTAGCTTATGCTAGCACTTAACTAACCCCATGAAGTCTTCTTACGGGTGTCTTAGAATAAATCATCAGTTACTCAAACCTTGCCTGCCTTGACGGGCTACTTAGAGTAAGTCACCGCTTACTCCTTCCTTACTCGTCTCTTTCCTTAACTTATTGTGCAGGGTAGCTGCCTTATATGGTTCAACTTACCAAGCTCTTTAAGCTTAGCTCAGGGCTCTTTAGTGGCTTACTTACCAAACCATAAAGTTTAGTTGGGATCCTCTTAGGTTTCCTTTTTATTGCCCAAAGGTCTATGACCTTTCACTCGGCCAACAAAGAATCTGAAACCTGCCTTAATCCCCTTAGTGATGCCTTAGCAACTTAAGCACTTTAACTTCCTTAACCACCATTCCTTACCCTACCTTAACCACACTACTTAGCTACCACCTAAATAATGCATAATTCCCAACTTAGGAATGAATTATAGACCCAATTGAGACTACGGAACATCTTAAATTAGCCTAGGGATGATAACTGAGAGTTTGAGACATCCTTAGGATGCCCCGAGCTTGAGGGACTAATGCCTTGGTGGCGTCGTCGGCGACGCGTCACCAAAGGCATCAATGCTCTGGAATCCTGACGTCTAACGGCGATGCGTCTCCAGTTCGCGTGTAATGCTCACAAATTCCTAAGTGATTTAAGCCTCGGGCTATGAAGAGAATTTTTTCCCAATTTGGAAATTGAGCTCATTAAGCTCGGGAGACACTAAATTAAGTGGGATTGGGGAGTATGATGAGTGTTGGACACTCTCAAAATTTAATCTTGACTTAGGCCAAGCAAAATGATGAAAATATAAGGTGAGGGACTCAATTGGACAAAGGGGACTTTTGGTGGTTGAGCTCAATTGCCCAAATACAAGGAATTGAGGGACTAAGGGGGGGATTAGCCAATTTTAAAGGCATTGGATGCCATGGCTGCCACCTCCCTCCATTTCCTATTATTTTATTCCACCTCCTATCCAACTAATCACTTAGGATTCCTTCCTCCACCTACTTGTCCCCCACTTTTGACAAATTCACCCAACTTTTACCAAAGTCTTCCAATTTGTCTTCCACTTTGTCTCCCACTTATCTCATGTGAATCACATGATTTCCCTCACTTTCCCCTCTATATGGACGACCATTACATGCCCCAAAACACTCTAATTACTTCATTTAACTATTCTCCATCTCTCTCTACAATTTCTCACTAAAACTCCTTCATTTTCTCTCTCAAATTTTGCCTTAAACTCTAAAACACTCTTCCAAACTTCTTCTTCTTCCTAAATTCGGCCAAGACTCATTCTTGAGCATTCTTGAGATTTTACCAAGTGTTCTTGGTGTCTACAAACTCTTAAGAACATCTCAAACAAGAATTAAGAAGTAGATTGAAGAAAGGAGACGTTTTTGGAAGTCATCAACCAGGAGGAGTTTCGGCCAAGTCTTGTTCTTGGCATTCTTGTGTTTGAAGCTTATGTTCTTGATACACATAAGATTCTAAGGCCTTCCAAGGCAAGGAATCAAGTGGTGGATTCAAGAAAAGATGAACGGGAGCTCTAAGGAAATCAAGCCGAAGGATTCGGCCATACCTCATTTGGTTGAGGTATTGTGTGTTCTACCAAGCGTTCTTGGTATTTCCTATGTTTCTAAGTTATGTCAAGCAAGAATATGGCTTGCTAACTTTTTGCCCTTGTAGGATTTTAAGCTAGAACATAAGTTCTAGTTACAACAAGCAAGGAAAAATAAAGAGCCAAGCTTCTAAAGCTTTCGGGCAACAAAAGTTGCTAACAGTTTTGGTAAGGATTCTTATACTCTTTGAGTAATCGGGCCCTTGGGTGATGGATATTGGATGCCATGTAATCCTAAGAAGGCTATAGAGGGCTATGTTTTGTTGCTTAGGCAACTCCGTGCTAGCTAGCTCTGTGCAAGCATTACGGCTAGAAATTGAGTCGGCCAACTCAATTCCCAAGCATAAAGAGCTCAGATTTTAAAATGGATTAATAAAATGGTTAACCTAAGAAATGAGAAATATGGGTCATGCTTGCTCTGCCCTTCAAAGGGATAAGGTGTTAAGTGGTGTGTGTGTTGTATGCTTCTATGTTTGGTTGTGCATGCTAACCCCCGATTATTATTATTATTGTTATATGCATGTACCTGTATCTTCTTTGTCTTAGTGTTTTCTTTGCAGGAGCATGGAATATTTGTTGCCATGTTTTTCTTGGCTATGTTAGGCTTTGGAAGCCATATGTTAGGCTCTGGGAGCCATACAAAATCCTTATTGAGTTTTACTCACCCGCCCTTCTCTACTTCATGTAGGAAAAGGAGTACTTGAAAGGCATTAAGGTCAAGAGTATTTTATACTCTTTCTGTGGTAAAGGTATTATGCATATGTGTGGTATTTGCTCAATATTCTAAGTATTCTAAGTGTTATTTGTTGCTTGTGTAACAAGCTAATAAGTGTGGACTTTATGTGCAAGACTTGAAGTCTAGATTGCGGGAACAAAGTCTCTAAGGTGGAAATGTGTTTTATGTGTGATTTGCCATGTATAATCATGTGCTATGTATTTTTGTTTGTCTTAAAAAAACCAAATTTGTGATTTTAAGTGTTTATGGACCCTTTACGGTACTTAAGTAAAATGGCATGCTAAATTCAATTCTAAGTATATTCAGCCATGTAGTATGTCTATGGCATATATATGAACTCTTGGACATTCTGGTTGATAGTCATCTTTGGGTCGAAGTAAAAAGTTGATAGATGTGCATGATTATGTTCTCTAAACACATGTTGAAATATGGAATCATGTATGTCTCGGCCTTTTATGTATGTTTAAAGATGAAAATTAAGTAATCATGAACTAGAAAGGAAATGCATTCCTATAACGAGCTAAAATGGTAACCAATGAAATTAAAGACATGTATGTGTTTATGTGCAATAGTGGGTTACCAAGACACATATGAGTGTGCAAGAAGTATGCATCATAAACAAGTTTCTTTTTCAAAATTTGAATCTGGTGTTTTGGTTGCCATGCATGTACGTAGCTATATTGGATAACGAGCTTAAAATGAACACGCAAGTTCCACATAAGTACTAGCTTGTTTTCGAGAGCACAATATAAACCTTTAAATAAATACTTAATGAGCTAGTACTAGTAATGTCCTAGGAACATGCCCATATGATTTAGAAATGAATAAATGTCCATTCTATAAAATTTCACTGCATGATTAAGTAATTGGACCCAAAATGGGCTAGGGGCTAAGTTGGGCATGACATCGCGTCGCCAATGGAGACGCATCGCCAATGCGTTATAGCATTGTGCAACAACATGTGAACTTGCACGAAATTTGCTCAAACTTTCCCATCCCAAGGCCAATTCACATGGGTCTTGTTTCTACTTCATTCCAACTCATAATACTACATTTATATGCATTATTTGAGCTTAATTAACTTAAATCCTTTACCTAAAATCATCTTGAAAGCAAGAAACAAGCAATGAGCACATTCGAGCTCCAACGAGTTCTTTTGAGTTCCAAGCTCGAAATCAACTAAATTGGACACCAAGAGCATGAAGTTAAGACAATTTCTAACCATTTAACAAGTTTAGAACTAACCCATAAGGATCACAGACGTTTACCTTTGGGTTTGAACCAAAAACTTGCAAGAACAGCTCTAAATGCACCAATTCCACAAAAAATGAGCTAAGGGCTTGTTGGGATAGCTTCAGGACCTTTGATTTTCATTGGAACTTGAGTGACTTCGGAGGTTTGGAGGTGGAGAGCTATGAAGGAAAGAGAGCTATGAAAATGGCAAATGGGGGAGATGATGAATAGTGTCATCTCCTCCACTTATATAGCAAACCTTTTTTCCATTTGACACTTTGGCCCTCAAACTTAACTTTGAATCACTTAGGCCACTTAAAAACTCCATACTCTATCACTCCTTGGTCCCAAAGAAAGGTTTTTCTTACCCAAACACTTTGCCCTTAAGCCACTTAAGCCATTATAAGGCATAATAGCTTAATTTCTCACTTAGTGCAATTTTCACCCTTAACATTTGCTTTTGGTTCAAATGGCTATAAACACTTATGGTCTTAAACAACTAGCTTAAAACACTTGCATGAACCTAATTTTACCAAAATTATGGTCATGACACTGACTTGGGCTAAAATTACCATTTTGCCCCTTCTTGCCCTTTAGGTGCCAATTGCACTTTGGAATTTAATTTAACCTTACTTAGCTTGCTTTGCTTGCTTAATAAAACTTATTTGAAGGAAATAACTTGGGATTTGCTTACCTCAACATTTAATGTAAAGGAAATACTATGAGAGCGTTTACAGATTAATAATGATTTAGATCTTTACTTTTTTCAATATGACAAAAAGACACATGTGACTTATTATCAAAAGACATCCTCAACTTCACTTTTGCTAATTGAGTGGGATCCTAAGGGTTTATTTTTCAAGTGAGATACAGGTTTAAAAAATTGGTTAATTTTAAAAACTAGGCAGGCAGAAGTCAATCTGGGTTAGGGATAACTTAATCGGGTAAAAGATTCGGGTTTTGAATGTAGGCTTGGGGTTGTGCGGTATTTACAATTATTGCCACTCAATAAAACCTAGCCACTCTTTCGATCTTCCCCTATCCAAACTTTCCCATTCTCGACTGCCAAGCTTCGTCCGCCGAGCTTCATCGTCCGACGTCTCTACTCCTCCGCTTCCACTTCCATGTTTTACTCTTTCCACCGCATAGCTCAGGCCCGAATGCCCTTATCATTACGCAAGGTCAGTAACCACAACCGGCCCCCATCTCAATTTGGCTTCTTACTCCATGAACCCATCACAGATCATTGTTTTCTTCCATCTCAGGTGTTACCCCAAGAAGTGAAGTGTATCAGCTACCAAGTTCCTCACCCGAGCTCCCTCCAAACAAGGTGTGCCACCAAGTTGCATAATTCTGTCCGTTTGTCCTTTTTATTGACTTTCACTGTCTCGTCTCTTTCTATTGTTTCATATGTCCAATCTCTTGAGCCCCCATTCACTAGCATATGCAAACTATATAACAAGAAAAAGGTCCGAATCATATCATGAATAATGGTTTTTTTGGTTACTGTTACTACTTTTATTGTTCCATATTCTTTGGAATGTATAATTCTTGTCTTCTGGTTGAATGTATAAATCTGCATCTCCTTATGCACAAGATTTTACCTTTTGACTAAGGTTATAGCATGCTCTATTGCTGGATATTGAACTTCAGAACTGTTAATCATGTGTTCATATGTAATAGATGCTACAACATGGAAATATGGCATGTTGTCTTTAACATTACCATTATTGTTCTATCATATAAATACCAACTGGGCTCCTAAATATTCCTTGGTAATCTAAAACTGGTTCTGGGATTCCATCATACTTAAAGCCTTTGCCATCTTTGAAATATAAGAGACGTTTGTATAGATCATTTTTGTATTTCCCTTTAGTACCTGTGTCCTTGGTTTTGTAGACAACATGGCCTAATATTACCCAGTGTTCTTAAACTTCGTATTAGTATTTGGTGTTTCTATATGGGTGGTACTTTAAAGTTGTTATGTTATGAATTCTTATATGCTACACAGTTCATTTGCCTTCACAGAATCCTTCAATATTATTGTTTATTATAAACCTACATTGACCTTCAAAGTGAATGCAATTTTTCTGCAGTGTATTTTGAGGTGACTTGGCTTCAACTCCGATGTCTCAAGATACTGTATCAGATACTTGGCCTATGAAAAGCAAAATTTGTGCCACCTTTTTTATTCGTTTTCAACTCCTTAAAATGAGTTATATCTTATATAGAATTCCTTATGTCTACTTGCTATATGCGGGCAATGTTGTTTGCCAGTCACTTATTTCTTTAGTAGTAGATGATGTATTTGGTGAAACGGTGCCCCAGTACCATAAATTACTAACACTAGTAGGCTCTTTGAGAACTATGATCTCACTTAGGTTACAGTTGGCTAGTTATTACTCGTAAAGTATCTTAAATCTTTACATGCAACTAGTTACTTAACCTACCCTGCATAGGAAATATGCATGCATTGTCCTGGCTATACAATAACAATCAAATTAAAACATCATTGAAAATAGTGCCGTGACAATTAACAAAAACATAATTCAAAACAAGCCAAGACATAAAACTTTAGTTGCTTTAACTACAAGTAATAACTGTGTGCATACTTCTCAAACTTATATGCACCCAAAGGTAACTCTAGCGTTATACACACCAATGGATACTAGTAGAGGTGATCTATGTATGAGATTACCATATATATTAAAAGAAGCAAATTATATTTACTAAGATCTGTCCTTAGCTCTTTACCCAAGCAAGCTAGCTTTAAGTGATGAGGCACATTTTCCTTGTACTCACTTAGCCTCAAACTGTAAGGCAAACGCTTTGGTCAGTATTAGTTTATGCCATAAGTAACTTAGAAACTCAGAGTTTCCTACTGAGAGAATACCTTTAAACCAATACAACTAAGCTTTAACAACTGCCTCTTACCAACTGTTAAACCCAACTAATTCACTTAATACCTGCACAACACTTAAGGGGTGAGTACTCTAAAGTACTCAGTAAGAGATTTAATACCTGCAGAGAAAAACAAATGCAAGCATACAAATATATGCATATATATATAATGCAAACAAAACAAGCAAGCAACCGCCATAATAAAAAACAAGAAGAAAACAACAAATAATGCAAATGATGGATGGATGGATTGATGGATGAAATATGCGCATGTACATGCACCTTGGACTCATTACACCCGTAGGTGCTAGACTTACCATGAGCTCTTACGGCTGGGGTACTTGGATACTGGCCCTCGTATCCTATGCTAGCACTTAACTAACCCCATGAAGTCCTATTACGAGCACCTTAAAGTAAGTCATCACTTACTCAAACCTTACTCGCCTTGAAGAGCTACTTAGAGTAAGTCACCGCTTACTCCCTCTTTACCCCTCTTTACCCATTTCTTCCCTTAACTTATTATGCATGGTAGCTACCTTATGTGGTTCAACTTACCAAGCTCTTCGAGCTTAGCTTAGGGCTCCTTAGTGACTTACTTATCAAACCATAAAATTTGGTTAGGATCCTCTTACGGGCGCCTTTTTATTGCCCAAAGGTCCATGACCTTCCACTTGGCCAACAAAGAGTCTAAAACCCGCCTTAATCCCCTTAGTGCCCACTTGGCAACTTAAGTACTTTAACTCCTTTAGCCACCATTACTTACCATTCCTTAACCACACCACTTAGTTACCACCGAAATAATGCATAATTCCCAACTTTGGGATGAGTTCTAGACCTAAATGAGGCTACGAAACATCTTGAATTAGCCTAGGGATGAGAATCGAGAGTTTGAGGCATTCTTAGGATGCCCGGAGCTTAAGGGACTAATGCCTTAGCGGCGCCGTTGGCGATGCGTCACCAAATGCATCAACGCTCTGGAATCCTGGCGTTTAACGGTGACACGTCTCTCACTTGCATCATCACCGGTGACATGTAACCAATGGCGACGCGTTGCCAATGCATTACAGCATTGCGCGATAGCATGCGAACTTGCACGAAACTTGCTCAAACTTTCCCATCCCAAGGCCAATTCACATGGGTCTTGTTTCTACTTCATTCCCACTCATAATACTACATTTTTATGCATTATTTGAGTTGAATTAACTTAAATCCTTTACCTCAAATCATCTTGAAAGCAAGAAACAGGCAATGGGCGTATTCGAGCTCCAACGAGTTCCTTTGAGTTCCAAGCTTGAAATCAACCAAATTGGACACCAAGAGCATGAAGTTAAGACCATTTCTAACCATTTAACAAGTTTAGAATCAACCCATAAGGATCAAAGATGTTTACCTTTGGGTTTGAACCAAAAATTTGCAAGAACAACTCCAAATGCACCAATTCCACAAAAAACGAGCTAAGGGCTTGTTGGGATGGCTTTGGGACCTTCAATTTCCATGGAAACTTGAGTGATTTAGAGGGTTTAGAGGTAAAGTGCAATAGAGGAAAGAGAGCTATGAAAATGGTGGATGGGGGAGCTGATGAATAGTTCTATCTCCTCCATTTATAACCAACTTAGCCCAACTTTCTTCCATTTGTCACCTTGCCCCTCAAACTTAATTTTTGAATCACTTAGGCCACTTAAATACTCTCTACATCATCACTCCTTGGTCCTAAAGAAAGGTTTTTCTTACCCAAACACTTTACCCTTGAGTCACCTAAGCCATTATAAAACATAATAGCTCAATTTTTCACTTAGTGCATTTTTCACCCTTAACTTTTGATTTTGGTTCACATGGCTATAAACACTTATGGTCTTAAATCAACTAGCTCAAAACACTTGCATGAACCTAATTTTACCAAAATTATGGTCATGCCTTTAACTTGGGGTAAAATTACCGTTTTACCCTTTTTGCCCCCTAGGTGCCGATTACTATTTGGAACTCAATTTAACCTTACTTAGCTTGCTTTCTTTGCTTAATAAAACTTATTTGATGGAAATAACTTGGGATTTATTTACCTCAACATTTAATGTAGAGGAAATACTAGGAGAGCCTTTACAATGTAGTCTGATTATAAAATGAAAACTAACCCAAGCATTGTGTTTGAAAACTGATGGTTGATTGTTTTCGTTGCGTATTAATGCTAATGTTAGTTTGTCTTGGGCTATCCAATTATTTTGGTTAATAAAATCCTCCCATGTTAATTTAATATCTTGGCCTAAGATCAAGTGTAGGTATCTGTTCTTATCAATTTAATGTCTGATATAAGAGTCATCGGCTCACATGATATTAAATTAATTTTTTATAGGGAAAGTCTAGTGGTAACTTGCTACCAAGGCTGACATGTGTTGTACTTGTATTGCACTACCACAAGAGCTTGGCACACCGCACACCCTACTAGGCTACCAATGTTAGTTCACTGAGATTTCTTGGTGGTGAAGCTAAGGCCTAGACCGGAGGTTAAAATTTTTAATATGTCGCATATTCTTAAGACTTTTCTTCTGCAGGGCATCAAACACAAGAGATGTAACTTCAAAAGACCAATTAACTTGATGGAGAAAAACTGAACCGAAGGATGGAAGCAAAATAAGTTCTAGTTACCAATCGTATTGCCTAGTTAAGTCCTAAACTAGTCATATAACGCAATTCTTGTATACATGTTCTTAGTTTACAATCTTCCTATGAACAGAACATAATAAGACTATGAACTAACTGTCTGTGCTTAAAAGATTTCCAAACGAGAACGACTTGATGTAGACAGTTTAGAGTAATTTTCTTTTATTATATTAGGTATTCTCTTATGGTAGTTTAGTTGACTAGAAAATTTGATATAGTTATGATATTCAAGAGATTATCTCGATTACATTAAGTTTTAATATCTATAGAGAGAGCATTTCTAAAATAAATAAATTTCTTATAAAAGTAAATCTCCGAATTAAGGTAATTATCCTAATTATTTTAAAATGAAAAAACCACTAATATTTTATGATTGGCCCAAATCACCTACTAATTTTTTTTTACCAAATAAATTATTAACATTTATAAGTCAGATAGAGTTTCTCATTGTTGTTAAAATGAAGTTAACATGGCTTCCTTTTCTTCATATCTCTCCCTCTCCCTCACTTTCTCAATTCCCAAGGCCCCCGCAATCCTCGTAACCCCTTGCCTAGCCCTACCATCTAGTTGTTCAAGGTAGCCACCCCAGATCCGCCGAGCTGGTGAACTGTCCTCCCATCATTTATGTGACAACTAGTACCCTAAGTCTGTTGGCAGAATGCAGAGAGAGCTGCAATTAGACTGAAGTGGCTAGCTAGGTTCGGTGGATTTAGTGGCGAGTCAGTGTTGGGCATGCAGAAACCATTTCCTCAAGCCTAAAGGGAAAATTACCTATACCTCCTGAGTTATATCCTAACCTACACCTGTATCCTCCTAATTTCAAATATCTACATTTACCCTTGAAAATTTAACTCCGTTAATCACCATTATGACAAAAAAAAAAAATCTACTTTTGCCTTCCTAACTTTCTTCCCTAAAACTTTTGCGCCACTAACTTGTACATCTAACAATCTTTGCATTCACTCACTTAAATTTAATGCCTTAGAAATGAAGCTGTAATGGAATGAACAACTTTTCAAACAAACAAAGCCTAGAAATCTTTTATCCATATGGAAAAATTGATTTGAACGTCTGCATGATTCAAACAAGTTCTCGTGGGAACTAATTCAAACATCCACCTGATTCGTGGCATCGTGGTCTCTGTTTACCTTATTCAAGACATCGTGGTCTCAATCCACCCTATTCGCATTGTCATCTCCTTTGATTCAGTGCACTGTTCACCATCCCTGACCACCTCCTACTTCGATTCACCGCCCTCATCATTAGTTCACCCTTATCATGACGCTTTCAAATCAAAGGAAGAGGCAAATTTGGGCTCAAAACTATGGGTTCTAGTATCGGTGGTACAGACAACAAAATCTAGAAGGTGTATACGATGGAATTGAATGAGGCATTGGTGCAAAGATCGACAGAATTGAATGGCAAAAGCAAGCGAACAAATTTGCACCCACATCAAATGGTGGAATTGAGTAGCGGAGTCACCACCAAGGACTTTGATTCAGCAAAAACCTATCATTTTTTGGCTTGGTTTCGACCAAAGCCTGTTGTTTTTTTAATACCATTGATGGGATCTGAGATCAAAAAGAATGCCAATGATGGGATCTGAAGCGTTTAATTTGGTTAAGAAAATAGAATTGCAAAGTTTGGGGGCAAAGTTTTTAATTAAGAAGGCTAAGATGGTAAATTAGGGCATTTTTTTTTTCTTTAGCGGTTATTAATGGAGTTAGCCTTAAATGAGGTAATTGTAGGTATTTAAAAAATGGGGGACACAAATGTAGGTTAGGGTATACCTCAAGGGAGTCTAAGTAATTTTCCAAAGCCAAAATCACCCTACCTTATGCTCATCATCAAGGACTCCTCTAGGATGGCAAAAAACCTCATCTTTGACACTACAGAGCTTTACTTGCCCACCAAGGTCAGCCTTGACATTGATTGCCGCTAGATCTGCAAAACCCCCAAAGCTTGAAACTTAAATGCACAGTTCTGCCAAGGTGAGACAATTGTAGACAATTTTGACTTGGTTGAGCTAATATGGCGATATGTTTGTGCTAAAGCCTGAAAAAAGGAAGACCAAGATGACCATTTTCGCCTGTAGCAAGGGTAGAAGGTTTTTTAGCTGAGCTTCCATAAAAGGCACAAGTTCACTCAATGTTGACTTCGGTCTTCAGCTTCTTTTCATGATTTCAATCGTTAATCCGTGCTAGACTTTTGTTTTTGCCACATAATCATTTATTGATGGAATATATTTTTTTCTAACAGTGTATTCATAGGTTTAATGAACAATGGTACATTTGCACTAATTTTAAAAATTACTCACATATTTGGCCCGAAAAAAACACTAGTAGCCTATTTGGGTCAATCCATAAACTTTAGTGGTTTTTCATTATTTTTACTTTTAAAATATTTACTCAACTAAACTGCTAATAAGAAAATACTTAATATAGTAAATTTACTCTAAATTATTTACACGGGAGATCAATAAAAATATAATGTCTATACAGATTTTAGATCTCCATTGCACATAATTTTGAAATACACGCTAAAGTATATGTACATTTAAAAAAAAATTTAAAGAAATTGGTATCATGCATTAAATAAGATTTTAATAAGGAATATCATTCAACCAATATGGAATAGGATTAGTATAATAAACACACCTATCTAAGGAACAAGATGCTCAAGCTAAACAATGAGTGACCTTATTGCATATACAACTCCTGTGATGAAATATAACTAAAGTAAAATAAAAAATTAAATCCATAATGTCCTCTAAAATGACTCCAAATGGATAATTAAACTCCCTTTTGCCAAAGGAAAAAACATCATTTAGAATCTGAGAATCTAACTTCAAGATCACCTATCTTCAGCTTTAACTTAGAGCTTCCAATATGGCAAAGTACAAAGCGAGAGCTTCCACCTAAAGCACACTATCATAAAAGGATAGTTCCTGAGATATAAGCAACAAAGCAGTACTAGCATGGTCATGCGCCACTATACCAATCTCTGTGGAAGCATGTGAACAGAACAAAGCATTATCCACATTTAGCTTGATAAAACCTTCGGCCAACAATTCCTATATCATTAAGTGTCTAAAGCGTTTCAGTACTAGGAATCGAACTCAAGGGCTCCGAAAAGGCCTTCACCTGCATCGTTATAGAAAGAGGTCGAATGGTGAATAAGTCAAAGAAACATTTGTTCCAGTTCCACCATAACTTCCAACAAGCTTCCATAAAAGTTTGTCTATTCTACACATTGTGATCAAAGTTATGCCTAATTGCTTCCCGAAAGGTAATGCTGGATGGGAGGTCAATACCTATCATCACCCACGCTTGACATGCAAGCGGACACTCAAAGAATAAGTGAGTTAAGGTCTCCTCCCTACTTCCACAAATGGCATAAATGAGAGGAACATCCATACCTTGAAACCTCAAGTTGTCGTGCAATAGTAAAGCATTAAAAAGTGTCTGCCACATAAAGTTTAGGACTTTTAGTGGGAGGGATAAGCTCCAAGCTCATGCCCAAAATTTCTGATAGTCAAAAGAGGTCTCAAATGAGAACCCACTAACATTAAACCTAGATGATAGGCCATTTGCACCAAGAACTCTCCATTATCTGTCATACCCCAAATAAACTTATCAGGTCAGAGAACTTGCCTTAAAGGAATTTGAAAAACATTAAATACATATTGAGGATGAAAGATGACCCTTAAATCCGAAACCGGCCAAGCCCTATGGTCTTCCGCTATAAAGTCGTTGACACATAGTTGTTCCAAAGTCGGTATAAGGGTCATCACCAACCTAAGCATAGGAGTTGGATAAACCCAATTATCATACTCATAGTGTTAAATACCGTGCGGTGTACCTTTTACTGCAGGTGTGCGGTATGTGGTACAAATGTTTTTGCGTTTTGTTATTTTATCACGCGGTATACTGTGGTATTTTACCGCAAATCGCTCACTTTTTGTATGCATTTTGTTAGAAAAATCGCGGTATACAGCAAATACTGTGGTATTTTATTTTTTGTGGTTATTTTTTTTTTATTTTACATAAATAATATCATAAATATATAAAAAATTAAAATATAAATAATTCACATATCATAAAATAAACATTTACTTTATTTTTTTGTTACTTTTCTTAATTAATATAACAATTTAATAGATAATAGCAGTTTGAAGATTGCTGTGGTGTTGAACAATTTCTCTTAATTGAATTTCTGGTGCATGCTACTCCAACTGAATATCTTCTATCATATATATTTTATTTATATTTAACAAATTATGATGAGAAAAATTAGAATACATATAAAATGTGTAAAAATAAATTATTAAACAAATTATGTCATCTAAAAATAATATTATAACATTTATTTTTTGCGGTAACAGTAAGAGTATGCGGCGCGATATATCATGCTATATACCTTAAAATTTCGGGATGCAATATGCTTAGCGATAACGGTGTTTAATACTTTGATCATCCTAGACCAAGATGGACTTTCCGTCTCCCACTCGCCAAACACCGCCACTACCAAAACTTCCTAACCCACCATCAAGCTCTACCACATAAAAGAAGCAGAGTCTCCTGACTCCGCATGTAAAAAATTCAAACATGGATAGTACCTCTCATTTAGGAGCTGAGCCACAAAGGTATTAGGATGCTGCATCAACCGCCACCCTTGCTTTGCAAACAGCACCAAATTAAAAACATTTAAGTCCCAAAAGCCAAGACCACCATGACGCTTGAACACACACATCTGAGGGCAGTTACACCAATGTATTTTGCAGGCACCAACTTGGAACCCCCAAAAGAATCTAGCGGAAAGGCAATTAATCTCATCACAAACCCCTTTAGGGACCAGCAGGAAAGACATACAATAAGTGGGTAGAGCTTGGACCACTGATTTTAGGAGAACCTCTCTCCCCGCTTGAGACAAAAACTTTAATTTCCAACCCTTCAGCTTCTTCTTGACGAACTCCACTAGAAAGTCAAACAAAGAAACCTATTGACGACTCAACACAATAAGGAATGGCGACCCAACAATAAGGCAGAAAACAATTTTCACTTGTTTTAAGACAATTATTCCCCTATTATAAACTATTAGAAATATGCATCTATGATACAATAAAGATTTATGAAAACCTCTCTCAAATTTGTGAAATGATTGATTTATGTAGAATATGGAAAAAGAAAAACATAACTCTTCACTAATAGACAATCATTCATGAAATACATATCTCTTAGAATGAACAAAATTATTCATGAAAAAGAAATGTGTCCCTCACAGTTGACACAATTGTTTGGAGCATTAATTCTACATTGGATTCATTAAGCTTCAAAAAGGATTTGTAACCACATCAAAATGATGTTACCGTTTCAATTAATGGTCAGATGTTGGCATAAATTCTAAATCTTAGGGTCTAGTTTGGCGTAGGAGCCATGCTCGATAGAAGCTCTTCCTTGAATTTCATAGAAGTTTTCCAGGCTTTGGTTCTCGCCATGTATCGACCAACGACTCAGCATGATAATTCAATCTAAAACGGTTAAGGCTATGTGCCATAGCAACGACACTACAAAACTGTTAAATTCTGGCAAACTTTCCATTTTCCCAAAAGTCGTTATTTATACTATATAATTTAAGAAGGGTAAGGAAGACAGTTTTGTGGAATAAAAACAGATCTTTAGTATTAGTTTGAGTTAAAGGTCAGATTCTCCACCGATAAGAAGTGTGTGTGTTTTATTTGAACAGCAACAAATCAATTACTTTATTGTTAAGAAACTGATGATACAAAGTTTCAGCTCCTCCACAAGACTAGCAAGGAACTAATCACCATAACTGAAGGAGCATTGTTCAGCAGAAATTATATTAGTATACATATGTTTTTTGAAGTAATGAAAACGTAGTCCCATTTTACATTTTCTTTCTTCTCCTTTCAAGATTACAACAAACCAAAACTTCGTATAGTCTTATAAGTTGCTGTTGCACTAAAGACAAAAATTAATTCACACGTCGCTATTGTATTGGAATTCATAGCACCAAGCAGAACGAACCAGAAATGCACATCCAGTAGTCGAGTCCCACATCAGTAATGCACATAGCGTAGTCTAGTCGCACTAAAGACTATAACCACGCAGTTGCGAACTGCACAAGCCACGGAGCCGCGCAATGAGCACAGAGCGAACTATTCTTTCGCCTTTTACTAAAGACTACCGTGTTCTCGTTGCTTGAAGCGGCATACGCCAATTTTTAGAGGGGTGTTTTCCATTGAGGAAAGTCCCCACTAATTGTTGAAATGGTTGTTCATAGCCACGGGTGGAGTGGGAATCAGCTCTTCAGCTTTAAAACTTGATGGTAAGATTTTGGCATTAACTAGGAACCAGCTGCGGATCAGAGGTTAGATTTCTTTCATGATCTAGAAAGTTGGCTTGTTCGATGTAATTGTTTGGAAGCATAATTCAATATAGAGTAGGTGGGAGGTTTTATTGTGTCTTCTAAGATTGTAGTTATTAAATCTGATTAACTGAGCATCCAAAAGGGATTCAGTAACATACAAGTTTGGCGTTGGAGTCATGCTCACAGAAGTTTTGTGAATACGGTAAATATTGTTCGGTGGGTAAAACTTTGCCGATTTAAACTGAATTTCCTAAACTTTAAGTGTTTCGGAATTATGCCGCAGTAGAAATTTACAACGAACGATATCAAGTGTTATGTCTTGGTTATGCTGATTGTTATGCTCGGTTTCTATTTTCTCACTGACTTCTTGGCTATGGTCCATGACCAGAAAGCTGAAGGAGCAAGTTCATCGAAAGTGTTTTCTGAAGAAACACAACGATGGCCATCTAGAGGAAGTTGAAGAGCTTGAGTTTGTGAGAAAAGGATCACAAAAGTAGTCGTCTTCCCCAGGTTTGGTTTGCTCTATATTGGCTTACTTTTTTGTTCGGTCATATTTTTTGTGTCCCTGCAGAGTTTGTTTTTCAGAAGCAATAGTTAATTTCTGTTCGCAGCCTGTTTGCAGTTGGATTAATGGAACTAACAGAGACCTGAATCAAGAACGTAGGATTTTGCTGCAGCTATGTACAGCTTTGCTGTTGTCCCACATGGCTACTTGAAAGCACAAATAACGAGGCACTCTGCATAAGTAATAATTATCTCATCATCTTAATCTCATACCTTTCTCGGCCTTTTGGCTAAGATCAAGTGTAGTATCTGTTCTTATCAGTTTAATATCTGATACGTGTGCCATTGGCTCACATGATATTAAATTAATATTTTTAGGGGGAAGGTCTAGTGGCAGCTTGCTGTTCAAGCCTTCTAGTGTCGCTCTTGTGTTGCACTATAGCAAGGGACTGACACACCCCACCAATGTTAGTCTCAAATGTTCTTTTAGACGTGTTAACAATAAATCTATGAAACTTTTAATTGATATTATCTTAATCATGGCATTTAACGAACCATATGTAGAAAGCTATTTTAAACCACCAGCAACAAACAACCACAAAGGAGATGAGTTAAATTGGGGGTTTTAAACTCTTTCTCTTGTCGTTGCTAAAGTGCTCTTTTATACTGCTAATTCTTGATAAGAAGCTTACAGGTTTTATATTCTGAGGTCCTTTTGCACTGGCCAAAACAAACTGAATCATTCTCCTCAATCCTCCCTGGATCAAAATCTTTCTTTGTCCATTTTGTGTGCAAGTCGACAACCTTTTTTTGCACCATTGCGGCGTTTCATACCTGGAAAAGAAGTAACGATTAAAAGAACAAGGCCGAATTCATTTTCTGTTTGGTCCTTGGGTTTTTTTTATTCCTTTTCCAGAAGGAATAAAAAAACTGTCTGCAGACATGTGTGAGGTGTGTTGCTTCAAAAAGACTGTTTAGAGATAAGGCCCCAACACTGCTAAATTTAATCTCTACATTACTATTTGATTGACATTTATAATAATTGGAACTAAATTAAAATCATAGCTTTCTGGTTAGAGCTAGTTTGAAATGGATTAATGGAATAAATGCAGGCCTGAATCAAGAAGGTAGGACTTTGCTATAGCCACTTATAGCTTTGTTGTTGTCCTACATTAGCTTCGTTAATGCTCAAATAATGAGGCACTCTATATAAAAATCAATTATTCCATTATTTCAAACTTATGTCTTTCTCAGCGTTTTAGTAAAGATCAAGTGTAGTATTAATTTTTTTTTAGGAAGGTCAAGTGGCAGTTTGTTCTCCATGCCTTCGAGTGTTGCTCTTGTGTTGCACTGCAGCAAGAGACTGGCATACGCCACCAAAATGAGTATCAAATGCTAACTTAATTGAGCAAGCGGGCAAGCATAGTATTGTTTCTAACTAGAGATTACATTTTAAGGATTTGTAGCAGAATCTGACACTTTCTTCAATAGGGCAACAACCACAAGAAATGGACCTTTAAGACACAAATTAACTTCCAAAGAGAGGAAACAATATTGTAAAACAAGCATGTGTTTGTAAGTCTCTGTTTCATTCATTGAGAATGGTTCGAATATAAGCTACGGAAGACAAAAGTTAGAGATTGACTCAACTTTGTTAAGAGCTAATCCTAGGATGCTTAGGATAGAAGATATCTCATATCCTAGGAATACAAAGAGTAGTAGAAGTGAAACTCTTCTTTAACATTCCCTCTCAAGTTGGAGCATGGAGATCACACATGCCTAACTTGCTTGTAAGAAACTCAAATTGTTGTCTCCCTAGTGCTTTCATTAGGACATCTGCTGGTTGGAACTTGCTAGCAATATGATGAGTAGTAATTTCCTTGGCTTGTATTTTATAACGAACAAAGTGACAATCCAGCTCAATATGCTTTGTTCGCTCATGGAACACGGGATTATTCGCGATGTGCAAGGTAACTTGATTGTCGCAGTACAGTTTTATTGGCTGTAAATGATGAACCGTGAGATCGGCAAGAATTGATTTGAGCCAGATAGCTCACAGGTAGCTGCTGCCATAGAGCGGTACTCAGCTTCTGCCGAAGATCGAGAGACAGTAGGTTGCTTCCTAGACTTCCATGACAATGGTGCGTTGCCAAGCATTGTGAGATAGCCAGTGGTGGAACGCCTGGTTTTAGGACAAGCTGCCCAATCTGCATCGTAGAAGGCATGTAAATCAAAGGTGCCTTTCGCCGAGAAGAAAAGGCCGTGCCTGGGTTTGCCCTTCAGAAACCGAAGAACATGTATTGCTGCGTCGAGATGGGCTGAGCATGGATTTTGCATGAACTGGCTAAGAAGATTGACGGCATACGTTATATCAGGTCATGTGATCGTCAAGTAGATGAGCTTGCCAATCAACCTTCGAAAACGTCCTGGATCATCAAGAGGAAGACTCTCAATAGAGCCGAGATGATGTTGTTGTTGAATGGGAAATGATGCTGGCTTGCAACCAAGCATTCCAGCTTCTTTCAAAACATCTAGAGTGTATTTTCACTGCGACAGAAATATTCCCTCTGAACTACGAGCCACTTCCAAGCCAAGGAAGTATTTCAACTTCCCCAAGTCCTTAACGTAGAATGTATCCTGAAGATAATCTTTCAATAACTGGATTTCTTTAGGATTATTCCCAGCGATGAGCATGTCGTCTACATAAATAAGGACTGCAGTGTAAGAGTCTTTAGAAATTCGAGTAAATAACGAATAATTTGCTTTGGATTGAGTAAAGACGAACTGAAGAAGAGCCTTTGAAAGCTTCTCGAACCATTGCCGTGGGGCTTGTTTGAGTCCATACAGGGACTTTTGAAGTTTACAGACTCGGTTATGTCTAGCTTCCAGATAACCAGATGGAGGCAACATATATATATCTTCATTCAAATCTCCTTGCAGGAAGGCATTGTGAACATCAAGTTGATGCAACTCCCAATGTTTCATCGCAGCAATGGCGAGCAAGCACCTGATAGTTGTGAGTTTGATACCTGGTGCGAAGGTGTCTGTATAGTCGATCCCCTCAATTTGGCTAAAGCCTTTGGCAACTAGGCGAGCCTTGAATCTTTCAATACTGCCATCAGTCTTGTACTTTATTTTATAAATCCACTTGGAACCAACTGGCTTTTTGTTCGCTGGAAGCTTCACCAGTGACCAAGTTTTGTTCTTCTCCAATGCCTCAATTTCCTGATGCATAGCCTCACGCCATTTGGGGTCTGAGTTGGCTTGGTCGAAGGTTCTAGGTTCCTGATGAGAAGAGATAGCTGCAAGGAAAACTTGATGTGCAGGTGAAAAACGGGTATAGGAAAAATTATGAATCAAAGGGTAAGGCTTACTCGAAGAAGTCTGATTTGCCGCAGGTGTGGACCGATTGTTAACTCTAGGAAGTTCATGAACATAATCTTGGAGGTAGGAAGGGATCTTGCGGTCACGTTGAGGTCTAGTGTTTTCTGGTGGCCTTTTGGTTGCACTTTCATTAGGTTGAGTCGGTTCACATGGATCTCCTGTACTTTTGTTAGATGGCTGAGAAGGGGTATCAGTTTTAGGATCTTCATCAAAGAACTGGACTTCAGGTAGGGAGCTTGGTATGGTCACATGCTCTGAGGATGCTTCGAAAGGGAAGGTATCCTCATAGAAGACAACATCACGAGAAACAAAGATTTTATGTGTTTGTTGGTCATAAACTTTGTATCCCTTTTGACCCATGGGGTAACCAAGAAATATGCATGGTTTGGATCGTGACTCAAATTTGTCTTTTGATTTTGAATGAACATAGCACAGACAACCAAAAACCCGTAAGTGATGAAGGGAAGGGGATCTAAAAAAGAGAACTTCAAAAGGGCTTTTACCTTTAAGGTTGGAGTTGGGCATATGATTTATAAGATATGTGGCCATGAGGACACATTCTCCCCAAAATCTTATTGGAAGACTTGCTTGAAATCGAAGTGCTCGTGCCACTTCAAGTAGATGTCTATGCTTTTTTTCAACTACTCCATTCTGTTGTGGAGTGTTGACGCAAGAAGTCTGAAGGATTATGCCATTTTGGCGCAAGAACAAGGAGAAAGAGCCAGCGACAAATTCTTGGGCATTATCACTCCTTACTTGAACAAGGTTTTTGCCAAATCGGTTTTTTTACCATGGCATGAAAAAAATTCGAAGTGTTGAGCTGCTTCTGTTTTGTTTCTTAACAGGTATACCCAAGTGCACCTACTAAAATCATCGACAATAGTCAAGAAATAGTGAGCACCAGACATAGATGGAGTTTTGTACGGACCCCAAATATCAATATGAACAAGGTCAAAACAGGCGTTACTAACACTTTTACTTAAAGGAAAAGGTTGTCTAATTTGTTTTGCACGATGGCACGAGTCACAACAATTGTTCAAAAACTTTGATGACAAACCAGAGAGTTGAGAAACAAGAGACAATTTCTCAAAAGGTAGATGTCCCAGTCGTCTGTGCCATACTATGGAAGGGTTCTTGGTTACTGTAGAGGCTGCCAGGTGTCCATCGAACTTCCTAAAGTAGTACAATCCGTCCTGTTCTTCACCCGTGCCAATCAGCTTCTTCGACTTCAGGTCCTGTAGGTGACATGCATGTGGAAAAAATATTATTGAACAGTTTAAGGTTTTGGTTAACTTGTTTACAGAAAGAAGATTACAGTTAAAGGAAGGAACAAGTAATGCATTTTGTAAACGATCATCAGGGAACAGAGTTATCTGGCCGAAGGCTAGAGTTTATTTCCGTTAGGCAAGCAAATAGGTGAGTCAGAGGCAATAGGCTTGAGGTTGGTAAGCAAGGATTGACATGAAGCCATGTGCTCAGTAGCACCACTATCAATGATCCATTCAAGTGATTCACATGACACCTTACCAGCGAAACAGGCATTGTTATGAGCAGACAACAACGATACAAGTTGTTTGTATTGTTCCTATGAAATGCTCAAACCATTCATGTTGGATTCTCCATCGTTCTTTTGAGTCTTGGCACTATTGGCAGTGGCTTTGCTTGGTTTCTGTGCAGGCTTGTTTGTGTTCTTCTTCTCCTTGTTTGGCCACCAATTTGGGTAGCCTATGATCTCAAAGCATCCTTCTGACAGATGTCCGGATTTTCCACAGTGTGTGCAGTGTAGCTTGCTTTTATTTGGATCCCTGCCTGAAGAGAAGTTGTGTGCTCTTGGTTGCTTGGCGATGAAAGCAGTAGTGTCTCCAGATGTAGCTCGCCCCATTACTATGTTGTGCTGCCTTTCTTCCTTAATTACCAAAGCGTATGCTTTGTTCAGGTTCGGCAATGGTTCCATATTGAGAATCTGCGATCTGATCACAATAAATTTGTCATTTAAACCCATCAAAAATTGATATAATTTTTCACGTTCTTTCTCCAAGATAAATTCTCTCGCTGCTGCACACTTGCACTGAGGAACGACCGAGTAGGTTGCAAGTTCATCCCAGAAGGCCTTCAACTTTGTGAAGTAGGCCACCACCGTTAAGTCTTGCTGTTGCATAAGGGATATGTCACGTTTGAGTTCATATATTCTAGGGGCATTGCCTTGCGAGAACCTTTCTTGCAAGTCCAGCCATATCTCGCTGGCAGATTCTGCATAGGCAACGCTATTATGCAATTCTGGTGATAATGCGTTGAAGATCCAGGCTATCACCATTGAATTACACTTTTCCCACATCTGCCGATCAGTTGCACTTTCGTCTGGTTTTGTGATTGAGCCATTGACGAAGCTCAATTTGTTCTTGGCACGTAGGGCGTTCATCATCGCCCTTCTCCAAGTTGGATAATTTTCTCCTTGGAGAAGGCATGTAACCAGTGTTGATCTAGGGCTGTCGGAGGCATTAAGGAAATAGGGAGATGACGAATCGCTGCTGGACGGTGGTTGTGGCGGCAAGGAGCTTGAAGAGCCGAAGGGTGTTGTGTCATTTTCATCAGTCATTGTGACTGATGAATCTAACTCAGGTTTTCAGGTTTGAATCGGAAGCTCTGATACCATGTAAAACAAGCATGTGTTTGTAAGTCTCTGTTTCATTCATTGAGAATGGTTCGAATATAAGCTAGGGAAGACAAAAGTTAGAGATTGACTCAACTTTGCTAGGAGCTAATCCTAGGATGCTTAGGATAGAAGATATCTCATATATCCTAGGAATACAAAGAGTAGTAGAAGTGAAACTCTTCTTTAACAAATATGGTGGAAGCAAAGTAGTTCGATTTAGCAGCCCTGTTATCCAGTTAGGTCCCAAATGAGTCTTATAATGCGATTCTCTTGTACACTTGTTCTTAGTTTGCAATCTTACTACGAATAGATTATTACTAGAAACACTATGAATTGACAATCTGCACTTAAAAGGTTTCCAAACAAGAACAATATTGATGTAGATGATTTGGAGTAATTTTATTATATTAGGTACTTCCTTAGGAATTTTGAGTTAATTAGGATATTTATTTGTAGATATGTTTTGTTCTATGTCTTTTGGTTGCTCGTTATCTTGACTTTCAAGTGTTGCCCTTTGTGTTGAACTGTAGCATTGGCCTGGAGCACACCACCAATTATAGTTTCAAAGTCCTTTACATTCTAGAGTAAGTTAAACGAGTTTGAGTCAAACTGCATATAAAAATATCATCAGTGAACCTTACACTAGGTTTCCAAAAAATATCAATGGCACAAGCAAGAACAATTTTTTCTAGAAAATAAGAAATTATTGGAGATAAATATATAGTTCAATTATTTGCATGTCCCACACTAAGAACTTTAATTTATGTGCCTTCTATTCATTAAAAGAAACAAAGGGAGAGCTTATTTGCTGGAGTGGTTGGGGCCACAGTTAGACGGCTAGGAGGCTAGTAGAATGGATGCAATAGCGAGCAAAGCAAGGCATGGGGAAGGTGTGAAGCATTTGGCTCAGCAGAGGGTAGAAGGCGTGTAGGGTGGAGTGGAACCCCTTTCGGGGGGTGGGGGGGTTATAACTGACTAGGGTGTGAGCTGCTTTATGACCCAACCCGTTCAAAATATTGAATTAATGAGTTTAAAAGAACTCTTTTAATGCATTTTGAAGAGGGCCTCAAAGTTTAAGAATCCCTTGTGAGAGATAGTGGTTCCTAAAAATTATTGAAAATAAGTAAAGACTGATTTTTTTTACTTATATAGAAGAAAACTATAAATTATTTACGAGCAAAATCTTATAGAAAATATAATTGTATCTTTGTCAAAATAAAGTAGAGAAACTCAAGTCGGCAAGTTTGAGAAGATGATGCAAACTCTAGTTTATGGAGTTCAACCTCCATAAATCAGTATACTGTTTTCCTTATCTCCTTTTATATTTTTCTTGCTTGATTTATTATCCAATTTGGTATTTGATTGAGGTGATTTTGGTTATAAAATTGATTTTTGCCAATGTTTTTAAACCATAGAATTCACCCATTCTTGGTTGCACTTGGCCAATTAGATGAACCGGTGAACTTTTCGTTAAACCCAAAAAGGGTGTAAGGCATCTTCTTGGATAATTAATTCCACTTAGCTTCTAATCTAGCATATATGATCGTCCCTGACAAGCTTTCCGCATATAGCTAGAATCCAGTTGTTCCACACTTCTCATTAAACAAAAAGACCCAAACTTTGACAGGTTAACTTTTGTCATGGTTTGAAGGATAAATCATTACATATCTCTTACAATCTGAAGACTTCAAGCTACTTAAGACCTTCGAAAAATTGTTAAATTCACTAACTGCTCTCCTAGATTCCACTGTTAAATTCACTAACCAATTTGAGTTTCTTTTTCTCATTCATTTGTTTAGCAAATGAGTGTGTAAGGTGATTGGAGCCTTGTGGCCTATGCCAAATTTTGTGAAAAGAAATTGAAAAACCCTGATCTTAAATATTATTCCTTACTGTCTCCACATGGACCTAGCGCAACCCTAGAAGTTGCTCTAACTTTAGCCCTAACCCTAAATGATTCAGGCACAGAAGCAGAAGAATCAGACATCGAAGTTGAAGAATCTGATTCTTGCACTTGTTGTAAGATTGTGCTTGTGGGATACTAATGGACATGTACTTAAATGATTAAAGGCCAAAAGCCATTTTTTACCCTTGAACTTGGTAGACTTGGACACTTAACCCCCTAAACTTCAACTCTGCCCAATTCAAACTCCCCCAAACTTGGAAAAATGGTCCAATTTAACCCTTTTGTTCCATGTGATTGTCACGTGACCTAGTTTAAGCAAATGCCACTTACAAGACCATTAATTCCAAATTTTTTCCTCCACTTTAATCATTTCAATATCAACACTCCAGGTTATTGCTCCTCCAAATAAGAACCAAATTCAAATCCCAACAACATTAGCACAACAAAATCAAACTCAAATTCTAACTGTAGCTATCAGTGACTTGGTTTTTAAAGAAAGTGACAGGGGTCGAGTCCTATAGTAGTTGTCTCGGACATGTGGTGGCATCAACGCTGTCTTCAAGACATGTCTATGAATGACAAAGATAAAGAAGTTAGATTCTTGCTGCCAGTTTATATTGTTGGATAACATATATAAATCCATTATCAAGACTACTAATTACATGAGGATTAAGGTCATTAAGGACTTGGATTAGGTTTATTTTCTTCTTGTTCTTTTTTTTTATTTGATTTCCTTGAAGAGGATGACTACAACCTATTCAAGCAATCATCTGCTTGAGCAATTATGAGCTATTGGTTACTAAGACAATAATAGTTCACTTGTTCTATGGAAAGTCAAGTTCTTCTGCCTTACGATAGAATTCAAAGTTGCTAACTTATGATTTTCTTTCGTGTTGTCATGGATTCTTCAGGTTGTTATGAAATTGAAACCTCAAAAGTCCTCCGCACACAAATTTCTCAACAAATTGCTCTAATCAGATGCCTTTTGGGTAGAGGAGGTAAGCCTAAGGCCTACAGGACTGACACTAGTGGACAAGTTCACCTATATAACAACCAACTCCAAATGTTGCGCCTCTGGGCATCAACTGCACGTGCCAGCAAGCACCAAGCATCAATCACTCATCACCCCTCAAGTGTGCACCACTGCAAATCAAGAGTAGTCATTTTCCATTGACACAACTTCTCTTGTTATCATGGAAACGATGGTCAAATAGTAGCATTGGGCTGTTGCTTGTTTCCGTGTTCGTCCTTCAACTAGCTCTGGCCCTCAATTTATATTGTCGAAATAAGTCTTCCTTTCTAGTTTATTTTTATTCTTTTTTTTTTCATGTTTGAGCCTTTCCTTCACCTTTGAATGATCCTTGGATTAAAGCATGGGTTGAGAAATTGATTGATCATTTGGTTGGTAATGATGCAAAAAATTTACCAAAGCTTTATCTATTCCGAAGTTCACCCAAATCTCTGAATTTGCTCTGATTCTGCGTTCTACTCTGAATCACAAACAAAAGAGGTGTTTTACAAGAAAAAACAAATGAAGCTAGCAACATTAGGGTAAAATGCATCACATGATGCTCACATGGGCCCAAAAGGATTAAAGTGTCCCAAGTTTGCAAGTTCAAGGGGTGAGTTCAATTGATTCCAAGTTGAGAGGCTTAAGTGTCCAAATCATTTAAGTGATTGGCTAAAAATGGCTTTAGTTCATGATTAAAAGACCAATCTCTTATACAATAGCACTACTAAAAAACGGGGTTTTACCAACGTGCATAATCCGTTGGTAAATACCAACGGCCTAGCCGTTGGTAAATACCAACGTGTACAACCGTTGGTAACACATTCCAACGTGCACGCGTTGGTGAAACTTGATTTCGAAATGGGCCAAATTTTTGGGCTTTCGTACCAACGTCTTAGCCGTTGGTAAATAACGTTATAGGAGTGAGGCTTCTTTCCAACGGTCATAGCCGTTGGTAATTACCAATGGGCTTGACCGTTGGTGATTTTCTAACGTGCAGCTGTTGGTGGCCCAATTTTGTACATTTGGGCTTTGAGTCTGGGCTTCGTTTACCAACGGCTTAGCCGTTGGTATATTCTACACTAAATGGTGCATTTCATTTTATGATTTTCGAATAGCTAGGCCATTGGAAAAGGCATTTTATAACCTGTCTTCCTCCTCCATCCATTTCACTGTGCGTAGATTGGGCGTTTCGCGATCTTGGTCCGAGGTCCGCCACTGAGGTCTCCATTGCCATCGACGGAGCATCTATAGGTGGGAAACGCTTTGTTTGGTCCTGGCTTTGAAAGATCTGGTGAGGATTCGAACGTTTATACGGTTACGCGTCCATTTTCGTTTTCATTTACATTTCCGCTTTTTAATCGTTCCTGCACCCTCGATTTCTTCAGGTCGTAGCTCCATTTGTTGCGTTGAAGGTTTCCTCTCCGTGATTCGTCCGACTCTGAAGTTGTTGGAGGTTAGTTTTTTGTGAATCGAAATGTTGCTGACAAAATGGACGTGTTTCGTGACTGCTGGAAAAAAAAAATGCTTTTCCTTATTCTGGAGTATGTAAACCTGATATGTTGTGTATGAGCTCCATTTTAAAGTGTTTCTGAATGTTATTGGTTGTTTATTAGTGATGTCGTTTGGTTGTTCAATGTCCGTGAGGACTCAATTGTAAATGTACATATGAAACTTGAATGTAAAAGAAAAAAAATGTATGGAACTTCTAAGCTATAAATCTATTTTGCTGCAGACTTTTTATTCTTAATTATTATAGTCAGGCAATAACAAAGTTGAAACAAGAGCTTATGCTTTTGAGTTTAGATGGCCCATGGAATTTGTAATTTTTGTTCTCTACCTGTATACATGCTGAAATATTCTTCTGCCAGGACTAAAGAAGATCATGATTGTTCCTTCTCCAGCCCTTTTGTTCCTTCTCTCTTTAGCCTGATCCAGCTCTTGCATTTACAATCATTCTCCATTATTCTGCAGCTTGTAAAAGACTACAGAGCATGGGCATCGGGCAATACCTCTAGACAGCCTCTTGGAACAGGTGAAATTTGAGGGGCCTACGAAAAAAAAAGCAGCCCCTTTGTAGTTTGAACTTTTTGGCTTGTCTCATTTTGAGTAGGTGTATATTTTCTAGCACATGGTCTCTACATTAGTATTGTATATTGGTAAAATGTTATGCTATTGTGGTCAATGAATCCATCTGCTATTTCAGCAGTTGAGTTTTGCTATTCGTTTGTAGGCAACTGTGTTTGATATCTCTAGGACTCCCTCTCATGTTGTTTGATTGAAACTACAACCTCTTCATGCTTATTGTTTGATCTATGTTTCTTCCTATTCAAACATTTAGTATTATAAAGTTTCTCCTTCAAAATCTTTTCAGGTCTAGTCGACAAGTTGAAGCTTTTCTGTCATACTGCTTTGTACAAATTGGATTTAGCTTCATCGAATATTAATTTTCAGTTTTAGTACAGTCTTTGATAATTGATTAGTACATGTACATGATTGGGAATGAAGTTAAATGCACGAACTCGGGCTGTTCAATTAGTAATAGCCAGTATTAGAGGTATGCGTGTGACGGCTCTCCTAGTTGACTAATCAAGTAAGTATTTATTTTACTTTAATTAAGTGTTCATTAAATTAAGTACCTCAAGTTAGAACCTTGTTAAGCAAGTAAGGTAATTAAGTAAGTGAGTTCCTAAGTGTGATTTGGCATAGTTAAATTAAGACCATTAGTTATTCTAGCTTTTAGAACCATCCTTGAAAGTTTTGAGAACTTATGGCACTAAGTGTGTTTTTGGGCCATTTAAATCTTGAGTGACTAAGTGGTCCAAGAAAATCAAGTTGAGAAGCTTTTAGCATCTTTTAGAGCAAAGGAAAGTTGGTTTTAAGTGTGAGTTAGTGACCTATTTAAACCAAATGAGAGTTTGTGGGCTTAAGTGCAAGAAAGGGGGAAGTTTACCTTAGTAGGGGGGGAGTTAGTTTAAGTTGGCTAAGTCTTCTTCCCTTAGCCATTTCTTTCATGCTCCAAATTTCGTAGCTCCTTTCCCCTCACCAAATTGGCTGCCCAAACTTCCATTTTCCAGCAATTTTCCATCAAATTAAGGAAGCCCAAGGTGTTGGTAGGAATCATCAAGCTCATTTGTTGTTGTTCTAGCTCAAGTTTGCTCTTTGGTGCTAGTTTGGATTCAAAATTCGTGGGTAAGCTTCTTGGGTTCATTTGGATTGATTCTAGGTTGTTTCTAGAGCTAGAAATGGTCTTAGTTTGATTGGGTTGGATGCCAAATTGCATTGGTTTTAGGTGTGGAACTCAAAGAAGCTTGATTGAGCTAAGGATGATTGTGTATCAATGCTTGCTTTTGTGGCTGAATTGAGGTAAGGGTTCAAGTAATTAAGCTCAAATAATGCATGGTTTGGTAGTTTTGTGTGTGGGAATGAGTTAGGAACAAGACCCATTTAGTTTGGATTAGAAATGAGAGAGTTTGAGCAGTTGGTGTGCAAGAACGCAGCTGTCGCGCAACGCAGAAAACTGCGTTGGCACCGCAGTGCCAGAGGCATGTACATTGGCGCCACGGCGCCAGAGGGCGATTTTGCACACAGAAAGTTTTGTTCTTTGGCGTTGCGTCAAGGGGCTCTGGCGCCGCGGCGCCAGAGGCAACTTCATGAAATGTTGGCCCATTTTTCCGGCCATCTTAAGAGTAACTTAGACTCTCGGTTTCTATTCCTAGGCTATTCTAAGGCGTTCCGTAGCCTCAGTTGGGTATAGAATTCGTTCCTAGAGCGGGAATTGTGCATTATTTAAGAGGTAGTCAAGTTGTGTGGTTAAGAACAAAAGTGTGACTTGGTGGCTAAGTTATTCATAGTACTTAAGCTTTTAGATGAGCATTAAGGGGATTTAAGTGGGTTTTTAGACTCTTTATTGGCCGTATAGAGCGTCATTTACATATGGTCAATGAAGAGAAAAACCTAAGTCGATCCCAACCGAACCATTTGGTTTGGTAAGTAAGTCACTAGTAGTGTTCTGAGTTAAACCTTGAGGGTTTGGCTAGTTAAACCACACAGGAAGACTACCCTGTACAATAAGTTAAGGGTAAAGGCGGGTAAGTTTTGAGATAGGTGACGACCTACTCTAGAACCCGTAAGTGGGACTTAAGTGAGGTAAAGTATCCAGGATACGAGGGCCAGTATCTCAAGTACCTCCACCGTTTGAGCTCACGGCAAAGTTTTAAAGCACCTAGAGTGCAGAAAGTCCCAAGTGCATATATTGTGTGCATTTCATACCATACATTCATACATTGCATATTTTATATTTTGTTGATTGTTTGAGTTGTTTGTTGATTGAATTGCTTGTTTGATTGCTTGGTTGCCATATTGCATAGTTGCTGCATTTTTCCTTGCAGGTATTCAAGGGATCCTTACTGAGTACTTTCAAGTACTCATTCCCTTAAGTTTTATTGTGCAGGTTCTAACTCCGGGCCTAATCACTAAGTGATAGTCGAGGCCTAAGCTTTCTGTTTTGCAGGTATTTCTCTTGAGAATCCTAGTAATTCTAAGTTACTTGTAAAATAAGTTATGTGCTAACCAAGTTGTGCCTTTACAGTGTAGAGGCTAAGAGTACACAAGAACAAGATCTAGTGAAGGGTTTACACTTGGAGCTTGGTATAGCTCAAGGTGGGACTCAAGTAGTTGATCTTAGTTAGTAGTTTTTGTCTCTTGTACATAGTACTTTGTGTACTAAGTAAGTTGCCTCTAATAGGATACATTGAGATGTAAATCCATCTTGTTACTTTTGGGTGCATGCTAGAGGTGTAATGTATGCACAAACTGTTACTTGTAGTTAAAGAAACCAGTATTTTCAAGGTCTTGGCACGTTTTACATATGTTTTAGTGAAATGCTCGAGCAATGTTTTAAATCCGCGACTTATAAAATTTGTTTGCATTGCCAGGACAGAAGCATGCATAACTTAAACTGAGTAGGCTAAGAAACTAGTTGCATATAAATTGTTTAACTTATATTGACAAGTAATAGTTAGCCAATAGTAACTAGTGGGATTCATAAATCCCTAAGGCCTACAAGGTTATGGGGCACTGGGGCCCCGTTCCGCGACAATGCGACTTGTTGGTCGATTCACTCTCTGTTTTGTCTTTTGTTTGTCCTGTTTCAGGAGGAAGCAGCAGCAATCAAGGCAGCAGGGAAGGCGTGGCACCGGACTATTATCTCGGACAGTGACTACACCAAATTTGATAACTTCTCCAACTGGTTGGGTGTGTCACAATAATTGCAGCTCTAGGTTTGGAATTACACTTTAATTTTGAGGTTGCTTTGTGCCATTCACACGAAAAAAAAATTACTTCACGGGTTAAATAAGTTAGCACCTATCACTTGAATGTAGAGATAAGTTCGCAAAAGTTAGCTCTAGGGTGCTGTCAATTGCTTATGACTCCATGAGAATGGAAGGACAAGTGGGGTTGTAAGCTGTGTTTGGACACATTACAATGCATAATTAATTACACATACAAAGTTCATCTGGTTTAGATCAAGTTAAATATTGGACTAGGAATGAGTGAAAGGGAAAAATAAATAAAACCTATAATGTTAACCCAGTTCCATACAATCTCACATTCTTGATTAATGACTCAATCCCAGTAATTGCATTAAAAGATATACAATGATATATAGAAGGACCAAGGAATTCTCCTAATCAACATGTTTTACAGCACCAAGCCCTTTGTAGCAACATGTATAAAGAAACGAACAAATTCCTGTCCACTTGCACCCAGAAAATAATGATCTACTGGATCTTTAGCTATATCAAACCGCTTGAAACTCCATATGCTATCAACAGTGTATGTTCCATGCTCTAATTCTTCAGCTCCAACCTCACTTGAAATTTTGGCTGAAACTGAAAATTCATGAGCACTTGCGGTGATATGTTCTTTTCCTGTTTCATCCATGCTTTCTCCAATATAATCATCAACAACACCAGACTTGTTAGAGCTACATTGGCCTTGATAACTTTTGTCATCAGAATTATCCAGTATTCCCTGGCACTTGACTTCATGGTCTATATCAGCCACATCCACATTTTTACGCCTTCCTGAAAACAATCCACTAGCCAGTTTGCTCATAAAATCAAGGGCTGCTAAAGAGAGTGACATTGCTGCATTTCTCATAGTATTATTCTCTAAGCTCTCCCCAGTCCCTTAATTGGCACCTCTGCCTAGCTCCTATACAACAAGCATTTATATCAATCACCTGCAATATGACTGCAAGAAAGAAGACTGCTAATGATTGGATTAGCTTTGAAGGTAATTAAATGATGAACAAAATTTTCAAGTACAACACAAATGAATTTAAGTGCTCGCGCACATGAAGCATACATCTAAAGTGCAAAAATCAATCTTGTGGTCCTACTTCCAAGATTCAGTCATTTTGCATTTAAGCATTTAATTAAACTACTGAAGATGCTTAAATGCTCAATATCAATTATCTTATAGTTAAGTTTTAACATGATGCTTGACAATTGACATATTGCCTTAGTTGGTAATAAAGTCAGCATCTGACTGATGGAACAGTAATTCTTGGGCCAATTTACTGATTTTTTAAAAGGTGCATTCTGTTTCGCTTGAAATCTCTTGGCCAACATTCAAAACACGCCATAAGTCTGATCAGCTAGTAAATTACAGCCCCTTCTTACATAGAAACATTGTGTTTAGGTCTTAAGCCGGAAATCTACCCATAAACCTCCAGTATGTTCAGTTATGTAGAAAAATCTAGATTCTAGCCCTTTAAACCAGGTTTGAAAGTTCAGACACACTTCAAATCTGTTCTCTAACTTGTATTCAAAATCCTAGGTTGAAACTATGGCCCTAGCTTAAAGTCAAAGTCATGGTCAAAGATCCCAAACATCAAACTGTTACTGCAGAAATTCCTTCCCAGAAACAATACACTTTAAACTTGTAATTTTTGAAGTTCCTATACACTTGTAAATTTATGATTTCCATTCATCTTCTCATTTTCAGTGGCATTACCTTGATCTTAAAGGTAACGAAGCACCAAAACAAAAACATCGTTCCTGAACTCCTGAGAAGTAATAAACCAGCAAGATGGATTCAAGAATTCTGTGGGCAAAGCACGATTTACTAGTCTGAACAAACTCATAATGTGATAGTAGTCTTGCCCGCAAAGTTTCAGCTGAAATGCTTCTTCCATTAAATAGTCAACTCTAAAGTCAAAGGTGACCATCCTAAGCCAATTATGCTGAATTTTTCATTTTTTCCCAACAGCTGCAACAAATCATCTCATGCTTTTGCTGTATGGGTTGTAGATCAAAATTACAGAGCCTTTTGCAACATGTTTGACATAACACATTATAAGTATTGTTCGCCGAGCATGGGGACTAATTCAATAAACATTCCTTCCAATTTTGTCAGTTTTCAGCATTTGCCCTGTTGGGTCTGAAGCAGATACATTTAAGGTTTTAATAAATTTGAAATTTGAATAAATAATCTCTATGTATCATTTATGCATTATCATTCATGCATACTAATGCAATAAGATCATCCTAAGAATTTCCAACTTAAGTAGGTAAGACTATTTCTAAATACAGAGTGAGCTAACTGATTATAACCCCGAGAAAAAAAAAACATGAAAGGATGGTAGCCCCGTCCGGAGCTCTATATCATGTTTGTAATTAGAATTAGTGATTATTATTAAAATTTTGAAAAAAATTAAGATAACTATTAATTTTTAAGTTCAACGGTTTGATCCTAATAAATTATTCAAAATAGCATGCCAATTCTAAAAGTTGTTCTTAAACAATTACATTTTACCTCTTACTATTTTCTTTGAAAAATTGTACTCCATTCATCTCAAAACTATTACAATTTATTCAATTTGAGACAGTCCCAAGTCTTTATACCATATTCATATTTAGTAAAATATTTTACCATACTACAAGTCAAACTATCATTTTAATATTATAAGACAAGTAAGTGTGCCATACCCGGACGCCAACAGCCAGGTGTCATCCCGCCTATCGACATCACACAGACACCGCAATTCAACGAGCAAGTACAGAAGATGATGACGGAGGAGAATGCGCGAAGGGATGCGGAGTACGAGAGGAAGCTGGAGAGAATTAAGAGGAGACAGAGAACAGAGATGGAGGCTCAGAGAGCTGCATTGGAAGCGAACCGGGCTCAGTTGGAGATTATTTGTCGTTCGCTAAACCTTCTGTGTCCGCCGGCTCAACCAGTTCCACAGTATCCTGATGACTCGGAATCGGAGGATGAGGAGATAGTCGGGACTCCATGATGGTCGTCATCATCAGGTAAATCATTTCCAAAGTTCTTGTGTTACCAGACTTAGACAATTTCTTGTTAGACCTAATTAAGACTCAGTTGAAATTACTGAAATGTGTAATCCGTTGAATGTGGTGTGCTTTCTTCCAGACATATATGTTCTTGTTATAATTATGCTGTATTTGAGAATATTTTATGAAAATTATGTTTGCATAGCTGTGATATCTTTATTGCTGAGTAAAGCTAGGGGTCTACTTTTGAATTGGTATGTTAATTTTGAACTTATTTAAAACTGGGTAAAAAACGAAACAAAATACGCCGACCTGAAACGTTTAATGTGCATTACCAATATTCAATCAGGGTTTACCAACTAGCGCGCGTTAGGAATTACCGCATGTTGTTACCAACTGCTGGCAGTTGGAAACTTACAAATTTTTGGCCAGTTTGCAAGTTTCCAACTGCCAACAGTTAGAAACTTACAAATTCGTGGCCAGTTTATAAGTTTCCAACTGCCACCAATTGGAAACTTACCAACTGCTGGGCAGTTGGTAAACTTACCAATACTTCCAACTGCCCAGCAGTTGGTAACTTACCAACACGTATGGCAGTTGGTAAGTACAACTACGCGATGGAAACCAAGCCTGGGTCGTGACCGTTGGTAATTACCAACGTGAATTTTACCAACGTCTATACGTTGAAATTTACCAACGTGTTATTAATTGCACGTTAGTAAAAAATTTTTCAACTTATCGAATACCAACTTGCGTTTACCAACGGCTCCGCGTTGGTAAATTGAATTTACCAACGCGCAGTAGTTGGCAAATGGCAGTTGGTAAACACGTGCAATTTAGTAGTGTAGGTGTGCCTAAGAACATCACTATATGTCTCCATCTAATGCTAAAATAAATGTCCATGCCATTTTCTTGGACGCATAACCTATCACTGAGTTGTTCGCATAAAATTCATTGTTCAAACAATTCCACTATTTTGTAACGCGCAAAATTAATTTCCTTAGGCACATATGTCTTTCTTAGGTTAAAAGTTTTTTTATGTGCTTCTAGATTTGATCCCCTAGCCTAAAAGCATATTAATCATTGTTATTGTGTTCTACCTTTAATGCCGCACCCTTCTCTGCACAGCATACTTTTTTGAGTCGTAGGGTGTTCATCATTGAAGATGATCTTGGGAGGCTCCTAATTGACACCTTACTTGAGGGGCAAACAAGGTTTTGGACTGGGCAAGCTTTTCAAGGGGAAAACCATTGTTTGGACTTCTATAACAATCCATTTCTAATGGTAATGCTTTGCCTTGCATGAATTTTGAAGGGAGAATCTGTAGTTTTGATAAATAGAAATCCTTTCTTAGTTTCTTTAAGAATCATTAGAAACCACTCCCTTTCACAACAGATTCCTATACTTCAAGGCCTTATTCAAAATGCATTAAGAGGCTTTTCTTTTAACTGATTAATTCAATATTTCAGATGGGTTAGGGCAAAAGAAAGCTGGTCACACGCGGGTCAGCTGTTCTAGATTTGAAACTAGCCTCAATTTCGTTATTTACAGAAGTGTCATTCTATCTACCTAATGCCTTCCCCCTTATCCCACTCCACCACATGTGTCACACTTTCCCCCATGCCCTACCTCGCTCGCCACTTGATCCATCCTACTAGCCGCCCTGCTGTGATCCCAACCACTCCAAACAAATCAATTCTTCCTTTGTTTCTTTTAATGAATAGAAGGCACAAAGCTTTTTGTGTGAAGCATGTAAATAACTAAATTAGATATTCATTTCGAATGTTCTGCACCTAGTTTAAGGTTCGTTGATGATATTTCTACGCCAGTTTGACTCGAACTCATATGGCTCACTATAGAATATAAAGGACTTCAAAACTATAATTGGTGGGATGCGCCAAACCAATGCTGTAGTTCAACGGAAAGGCAATGCTCGAATGTCAAGATAGCAAGCAACCACAAGACATAACAAAGCATATCTACAAATAAATATCCTAGTTAACTCAAAATTCCTTAAAAAACCTAATATTATAAAATCACTCAAAATTATCTTTTATCAATCTCGTTCTTCTTTGGAAACCTTTTATGTGCGGATTGTCCATAGTTTTACCAGTAATGATCTCTTAATAGAAAGATTGCAAACTAGGAACATGTGTACAAGAGAATCATGTTTTAGGAATCATTTGGGACCTAATTGCTAAATCGTACTATTTTGCTTCCACCCTATATCTTTGGAGTTGTTGATGTTCTATTTCTTGTGGTTGATGCCATGCAAAAGAAGTGTCAAATTCTACTGCAAAATGCTACAAATGTAACCTCTGGCTAGGAACAACAAAAACAAAGGCACTAGCTTTACAGCTACTAACGAGCTCTGCTCTTTATTCTTGCCTGCTAACTCAACAGCATAAGCAACTTACTTAACACTTCTAAAAGAACATGTGAGACTAATAAAAAATAAATATCTAAAACTTTTATCAACTCTTATTTTTTTATCACCTATCCGATTTGTTTTTTATTATTTTCATTTTTTTATTTTTTTTTCTAGATTTATTTTTTTCCCTTTTTTATTCTTTTTTTTTTTGTTTCATTTTGTTTCTTTCTTTTTTTTTTTTTTGCTCCTTTTTTTTTCCTTTTTATTTGTTTTTTACTTCTTTTCTGTTCTTTTTTCAATTTTTTTCATCGCTGACATCTCTTTTTTCCATATTTGTTTCTTTTTTTCCCTTCTCTGTTCTTTCATATTTGTCCTAGTTTTTTTTTCATTTTTTTTTTTAGTTTTTCTAAAAGAACATTTAATTCATCTAAAAGAACAAATAGATACTAATAAAAAATAAATATCCATCTAACTTTTATCAACTCTTATTTTTTTTATCAGTTCTTATTTATTTTTTTATCACCTATCCAATTTGTTCTTTTATTTGTACTTATGTTTAGTTTATTGTTCGAGCTCTTTATTCCTGCCTGCTTACTCAACGGCATAAGCAACATAGCTGCAAAATCCTACGTTCTTGATTCAGGTCTCTGTTTGTTCCATTAATCCAACTGCAAACAGGCTGCGAACAGAAATTAACTATTGCTTCTGAAAAACAAACTCTGCAGGGACACAAAAAATATGACCGAACAAAAAAGTAAGCCAATATAGAGCAAACCAAACCTGGAGAAGACTGACTACTTTTGTGATCGTTTTCTCACAAACTCAAGCTCTTCAACTTCCTCTATATGGCCATCGTTGTGTTTCTTCAGAAAACACTTTCGATGAACTTGCTCCTTCAGCTTTCTGGTCATGGACCATAGCCAAGAAGTCAGTGAGAAAATAGAAACCGAGCATAACAATCAGCATAACCAAGACATAACACTTGATATCGTTCGTTGTAAATTTCTACTGCGGCATAATTCCGAAACACTCAAAGTTTAGGGAATTCAGTTTAAATCGGCAAAGTTTTACCCACCGAACAATCTTACTGTATTCACAAAACTTCTGTGAGCATGACTCCCAACGCCAAACTTGTATGTTATTGAATCCCTTTTGGATGCTCAGTTAATCAGATTTAATAACTACAATCTTACAAACACACAATAAAATCTCCACCTACTCTCTATTAATTTATGCCTCCTGACAATTACATCGAACAAGCCCACTTTTCCCTCTCTGCCCATGACTAATAACAAACTTTTGAACTAACTATTAGTGGGGGCTTTCCTCAAGAGAAAACACCCCTCTAAAAATTGTCGTATGCCGCTTTAAGCAACGAGCACACGGTATTCTTTAGTAAAAGGCGAAAGAATAGTTCGCTCTGTGCTCATTGCACGGCTCCGTGAGTTGTAGTGGTGGCTACTGCGTGGCTATAGTCTAGGGAAATGACAGTGGCTTGATGTCCATTACTGATGTGGGACTAGACTACTAGATATGCATTTCTAGTTCTACTATAGTGAGAGAAATGGCAGTAGCTTGGTGTTTTGATATGTAATCTTGAAGGAACAAGATAGAAAATGTAAAACGGGACTAACTTTTTATTACTTCAAAAGCATACATATACTGATACAAATCTTTGCTGAACAATGCACAACAAAACCTCACTTTCCTTTTCTAATTCTCTAATAGCATGATATTTAATCTTAATGTGTTTAGATTTCCCATAAAAAACTGGATTTTATAGCCATTGAAACAACAACAGACTTATTATCAATCAAAATCTCTTTAGGAGCTTCTTGCTTAAACTTTTCTCAGCTATAAGGCTTGATATTAACAGCAGGCAGCCATATATTCTGCCTCTGCAGCTGACTGGGAAACAGAACCTTGCTTCCTTGAACTCCAACATATAACACTTGGTCCAAGGGTAAAGCAAAAGCCTGAGCTAGTTTTTGAATCTTCAAGCGATCTAGCCCAATCTCACTACCAGTCAACTCAAGTTGTTTCAGGGCTGAACTCCTCCTAAACATCAAACCATAAGAAACTGTTCTCTGAAATATACCTCAAGACTCTTTTAAATTGCATCCTTCGATTGGGCTTCTAGACTTTAGCAGGAACCAGGTTTTGGATGGTTGGTTGGTCAGGTGAGAAATTGATCAAGGCTTGGAAGAATATACAGTTTGGTGTTTCTACAGACTTCAGAGGGATCAAGCATTTCTGAGTCTGGCTTTTAGTTAGCGGGTGTTGCCCATGGTGAAACTTTGTATCATCAGTTTCTTATCAATAAAATAATTGATTTGTTGCTGTTAAAAAAAGAAGAAGAAAGAAACACTTCTTTTGGTTAGCGCTTTGCAACAATATAAGTGGAGAATCTGACCTTTAACTCCAACTAAAACAAAAGATTCGTTTTTATTCCACAAAGCTCCCTTACCCTTCTTAAATTATATAGTATAAATACCGATTTTTGGGAAAATGGAAATATTTGCCACAATTTCACAGTTTTGTAGTGTCGTTGCTATGGCACGTAGCCCTAACAATTTTAGATTGAGGGGCAGTTCGTTTGCCTTTAATTGCATTAAAGGGATCCTATTAATAACGGGTCGGGTCTGGTTTTTACACATGTAAGGGTGATTGTTTGAAATTAGTTACAATTTTTGGAGTATTTACGAAGTGTGCCACCTGCTCCTCGGAGGTATCTCTCTGCCGGCACATGGACAATGCCTCACCGAGAATGAAAAATTGTCATCGAAGATCCACCGGTCAAAAAACACCGTCCACAGCTAGGAATCGAACAACGGACACAACAACGCTTACCGGTCAAAGAACGTCGTCCACGGCTAGGAATCAGACAACACACGGAACGACCATCATTGGGGACACGATCCTAACCTTCTACGGCTGGGAATCAGCGATCGCCATCAAGGATGGAGCAGATGAGTGGATCCGGTGGCTTCCTCTCGTCGATCATCCCTTCCACCTCCTTTAACCATCCGTTGAACTTCTCGAACGCTGCCTTGATCACTGGGTCCTACTCTCACGTAGCCTCCATCTTCTCCCCCAAATACTCCTCATTCGGCGAGTGGTTCGATAGGACATCTAGAATCGACATCACCGTGGTCGCTTGGATCTGTGAGGGGAAGCACTTAAACAAAAGCATCTCTAGCTTCTCTTTAAAGAAGTGCCATTGCAAGTCATAAGGGTAGTGAATGCAAATAAAATTAATGTTATGCCCTATTTTTTAGACTAACCCGTGGATCCTTCTGATCCGATTTTGACCAGTGAATAATCCGACCTCATTAATTGCATTAATTCAAGCTGAACTAACCTTGAATTATTCTGCTGAGTGTTGGTAGATACATGGAGAAAACCAAAGCCCGAAACCGTTTTATTAAATTCAAAGAAGAGGCTCTATCAAGCATGACTCCTATGCCAAACCAAACCATGAGCTTCAAAATTCAATTATGCTGTTGTGAACTTAAATGCGTCACCTGGATCATATGCCAACATCTGACATTTAATTGAGATGGTTACATAAGCTTTATCACTACAAAAGAAACAAGTTTTAGTGACTGTTTATGGCCACCGTATATTCAGTGACCACAAAAATGGTGGCCAAAACAATGGCCAAAAAGGTTTAGAACTTTTTGGGTGACTGTCTGGCCACCGTTTTTCTTTTAGTTGCTAGGATGATGGCCAGGATGGTTACCATTTGGCTACTACTTTTTTCGGTCACCAAGACGGTGGCTAGAACAATCGACACTAGCCACCGTTTGGCTACCACTTTTTTTTTGTCACCAAAATGGTTGTCAAGATGGTTGCCCTTTTTTATTATCATTATCTCACGTTATAGTTTGAGTCATAGATCTATAAACAAATCTACTGTTTTTCTTTTGGTTGCCATGACGGTCACCATTGGCCACTACTTTTTTCTGTCACCAAGATGCTGGCCAAGACAGTCGACATTGGTCACCATTTGGCTATTGCCTTTTTTAGTCGCTAAAATGGCCATCAAGACTGTCACCCATTTTTGAGGATCCATGTCAACAATCCATTTGATCATCCCACTTTACTATTTGAGCCATAGATTTATAAACAAATCTATGGTTAAAAGCTTCTCAATCCTTCTATAAAATTCTTCCTAAAGTTTCTACATCATCTCCCTCTTTCGCCTCCTCTATCCTCTCCACCACCTCTCTCCCTCAAGTTCAACTCAAAATTTTCTTTTCCATGGAATTATTTTTTTCCCCCCATTCCTCCATCATGTTCCTCCATTCTCTTTGAAAATCGGCAACTTCTTTATACTACACCTACCATTTTTTCTTCATCTCTCTACAAATCAGCAACCTTCATTATGTCAAGCTCATCTTTCAATGAAAAGAAAAACATATGCTTAAATAACAATGAAGAAAAAGGAAGAAAACATAATATTAAATCTCAATGAAAAATTAAAGAAATAAAAAAATGGTTTGTTTTATGAAGATTTTTAAAGAAGTAGTTGATTCTAAGTTCAAATAATGAGATTAGCCACCGAAAAAAAAAGAAGAAAAAAATGAAAGCTGGTTTTGTACCCAAAATTATCAATACAATATGTGAAATATAGTTAATTCAAAATGGGATTAGTCACTGAAATAAACGATCACCATAGCCACCGTTTTGGCGACCACATTTCGGTCACCAATAATGGCTACCCCTAACGACCATGATTTTGCCCATCCTCCATTTTGATTGCCCAAAAGGGAGCCTAGCCACCATATTACCGATGGGTCTATGTGAATTCTCTTGTAATGTATTACAATAACATCATTTTGACATAGTTACAAATTCTTTTTGAAGTTTAGTGAATGCAATCTTTCTGTTGGGAAAAGTTTCCTCAATCATCCATCATGTACATTGGAAGTAAAATACAATTAAACAAACAAACAGTAATTTAACATAATTTGACTCTTAATTAACCTACATCTATAGATGAGAGAAATCCACGTAGACAAAATATAGAGATTACAGTAAATATATGCCTTCGTAATTACGCTGTCTGTGGATCGCAAACACATTACTAATAACTTCATAATCTTACCTTCACACAATTACAATATAAGAATCACAAAAGGTTTCCCTTCTAGCCCTTTATGTCCTTCTGACCTCTTTTCAATATTGAAACATTCACATCTTATCTCTTCATAACAATTAATTTCTCTCATACTTGAAATTTTAACATAACAAATTTTTTTATATGCCATATGCAAATCCAAATCATATTAAAATAGGAAAACTAAATATTCTAAACAAATAGGAAAACTAAAATCAAATCCTAAACCAAATCAAAATCCATAAGTTCTTGAATTTGAGCTAACAAACTCAAGACTTTTAAGCTAGAATTAAATATCCATTGATTTTACACTGAATTAATGCCACAAACAATTGTGTCCATTGCAAGGAACACAATTCTTTATGAATAATTGTGTTTATTCCAAGAGACATGTATTCATAAATGATTGTGTCTATCAAGGAAGAGTTATATTTTTTTCCAGATTATATATAAATGAGTCATTTCACAAATTTAAGAGAGTTTTTTCTTTAATCATTATTGTAACATAGATGCATATCCCTAGTACTTTATAGTAGAAGAATAATTATATTTAAGAAAGTGAAAATTATTTTATGTCTCAGAGCATTTCTTCCCCTTCATCGTTCCTTATTAATCCCTCCGTCCTGGGTTTTCTGCTCTATTTGCATTTGGTGCAGAATTTAAGAAATGATGAAAATATGTATGTTTGGACAATTATGCCCCTGGTCCTTCTTTTCTTCCCTGTTTGCCACCACCCGTTCAGCCCCCTCCATCCTTACCTCCTGCCATTAGCCGTGCTCCATCAGAGGCGTATGACATCTTTCAACTTCAGATATCTTAACGATGCACGATCTTTTGGCATCGAATTGTGTTCTTCATGTCATTTGCATTTGATTGGATAACGCCCTTTGCATGTCTCACATCTTCAGTCCTTCACCTCCTTTGCATCCGATCGAATAGCTTGTCATGTCCAAATCTCTCGCCTGTCGTCCATTTTTATCGGCATTGAATATCCTTCTCTCATTTCCTTCGCGTCCAATATCTTGGACTATTCGATCTCTTGCATGTCATCACCATTGTCTCACGTCTGATCTATCAAGTATGATCGTCATGTCTGATCTACCACCGCCATCATCTTGCTGGTTTGTACATGACCACATAGTGGAAATAGGTTCATGATTCTGGGGACAACGAGGGGATGTAGAGAACGAATGGTGTCGCGATGGCAGTGGCCTCCGGAGATCAGAAAGGCAACGAACAAGAGTTTTTGTCAAATTAGAGAGTGGAATATGAGGGTATAATTGTAAAGTTAATTGGTGAAACTTACTAAAAAAAAAATGGTACAGAGAATTTGGGATGACCCAAAATAGCAAATGGAGTAGAAAATTTAGGACAGATGGTATTTTTTTCTAATACATTTTGGAGTGACATGCATATCAATATTCTTTAAACATACATAAACTCTAGCGTGTATTTGAAATTGTGTACATTGGCAATCTAAATTCTTTATAGTCATAATATTTTTATTGCTCTCTCATGTTGATAGTTTAGAGTAACTTTATTCTCATGTCAAGAGCAATTTTATTCTAGTATGTATTTTCTTGTTAGCAGTTTAATTCACTAAGAATTTTAATATTACCTTAATTAAGAGATTTATGAGTTTCGCAAGAGTTTTCTTTATTTTAATTAGAAATGTTCTCTCTATAAAATATGGTTATTAAAATCACGCTTCCAATCGTGGCTACAGCTGCCAAAATCAACTTAAGCCACACCAGAAACATCACTGGGGACAGAATCGTAAAGAAAGACAATTAAAAACGTAAAATCGTTTAACACGCACAACCCTACAATTCCATAGACACAAAGGTGCAAAGCCCATTGACATTATGAAAGGCCTAGAAATAAACAAACATTTTCCAACCGTGCCTTATACAACTACCCTACTCCTTGTTTAGACTTTTCTTCATCCACAGGAGACGAAGAAAATGAAACAACTAAGCCCTAAACAGAAGCTCATTTAGGTTTGGCTAGAAGCATATTTTATATCCCCGCTCCTCAGTTGCACCCTTCCTTCATCCATGTGGGACAAGAATGGGCATTAAACAAACTCCCAGGCAAGGTATGAATTCAAACCCTAGTACCACTCCAATAAGCCCAGATGATCATTTATTGGAAAAAGTTTCTCCAGCCCTTACCCTTTGAAACCCTTACCCTTTTAAAACTTTTTAAAACCTTATTCCTCATTTACTGCATCCATGTTGAACAAAAAAGACTAGAAGCAAGAGAACACCAAGCCCTTTGTCCGCTAGCGGAAAGTCTCTGCTTTAGCCTTTTCATTAAGTTCCAAGGTCATGTTCCTACGTTGCTCATCCATATGGGATAAACAAATAAAAGTGGCTAAACAAGAAAAGTTGCAATGCTTTCTTAATAGGAGAACATTTGCTACTAGTACCATTCTGTAACTCCTATAGCCTAGTCCGCCTGTTGCATCGTCCACTGTGTGATCAAGAACAAAAAAGGGCAAAATTAGCTGTGAGTAAAGCATGTGTCTTTTTATGCATTTTTATAATACCCAAGGCCTCGCTCATCTGTAGTTTATCCATGTGGTATATAGAAAGAATTGAACTACGGTGGAAGAAGTCCTTACTAATGCCTGCTAATAACCCCGAAAGCCTCATCCCTTTTATAGCCCATCCATCATTGTGGGACCTAGAACTAATAAAGCATGCAAACATAACTTATATAACCCCCAATAATTATTTTTTATTCAAAAACATCAACTAAGAGACAACAAGTCTCAAGCATGCCTAAGAACTCTCTAGCCACACCTTATACAACCTCTCAAATCCCTTATTTTGCCTTCTCGTCAATGTGAGACAAGAGAAAAGAAATAGAGGAACAGCACTAGTAACTTATTTGCTTGGTGCTTTTCCTTTAAACAAAAGCTTCCTAGCTGAAAAGGCGTATTTTATAGCCTTAGCTCTTTAATTATTCCTTTTTATTATCAATGTGGGATAAGCCCAAAGATTTGACAATGTTTATGGTATTGTTAGGATTCTAAACTTCGAGTGACAATTGTGAAATATAAATTTCATAAGATAATTTAAATTGTCTTATTTTTTTCATAATTTTTCTCTATTTTTTTTTTTATTTTAGGTAGAGTCTTATGACTCTATGACTTTTTACGACCTTACGACTATAGACAAACCAAAACAACCCTAAGTAGAAACCCATTTTTAACAACCTTGAGACACCCCCTCCATTAAGGTGTATAAGTTTTTTTTAACCATTTTTGCCCCTTAAAAAATGTCAATAATTGAATGTCACATTTTGAACTTTCATGACCTACTCAATTTTTTTTTGAAACATCATGGCAAGTGCAACATTTTATTGCTAAAAAAATGGCCAACAACACTTACATATCAGAATCAAACACCCACACTAAGTAACGGACAAAACCTAATCCAAAAAATAATAATAATAAAACAAAAAAGCATAACAACTGTCCTGTACAACATAATCAGCAATGATAATGGCCTAAAGCTTCGACCAACAGCAACAGTAATCTTATGACAAGCTAAACTTTATAGAACCTTCCTTTGAGCTTACTTGTGTATTTTCTTATTTGTTCTTTTTTTTTTTTTCCTTTCACTAGCAATTTTATTTTTTTCTTCTTATTTTCCTATTTTATCTTTTAATCAAGTCATATCTTTATTAATTGAATGACCAAAATTAATACCCTAAGATCCAATGGTTACCATTATTTCTCTATCCATGGAGAAGGAAATATTGTTCTCTACCCTAAACAGAACCTTAATATTATAAATTTTAGGACATTTTTGGAAATTTTAAAAATGCAGGATTTAAATGTTAATGTCTACCAGCTTTTAGGAGTATGACTTCCTTTGAATTTGAAAGACATAGGACTGAAATGTTAAAAACTACAAAGTTTTAGCACTTTGAGCATTTTTATTTTGACTGGTTCTGAATGAGGAGAAAAAAAAATAAAAAACAGTGGAAGCCTTCTATAACTTATCAAAGCTAGGTTTCCATCCTAGGACCTGTGGGTTATGGGCCCACCACACTTCTGCTATGCCACTTTGATTGTTGGAAAATGTCGTTACTATTTCTTTTAAAGGATACTGGTAGTTAATTCTTAGTCAAATCAATTAGAAAATTTTGTGAAAATATGATCACTTTGGTCCCCAAATTGGATTCTTCCAAACTTTTCCGTAATTTAGTCATTTCAGTTTGATTTGATAGTCCACATCTTACATTTTTTGTTATTTTAATTTTTTTCATGAATTTGTGTTTGGCTTACTTGATCATTGAAGAAAAATATAGTAATTTGTAAAGCAACTTTTAGCCTCATATTCTTTTAAGTTCATGTTTCAAATTGCTTAACATACAAAAAGCTCTGTGCTTGCAATATTTGGTCAGTATTTGAGATGAACAATGATCTTAAGCAAAGTCTCTACTCCATCAGTAGCATGTTGCCCTGGTGGTATTAAGGGTTTCACTTCAGCAAACCCATAAGCATTCTTGAACTTGCCTATTCCACCATGACTGATAGGTGTAAGATGGGGCTCCCAATCTTGTAGACTCCATAGAAGTTGAACTTGTCATTGTACTCCCCACCTTCCATTATGGCTGTGAATGCCATCATCTGGGTGGTTCTAGCCTCATACCTAGCCACATAAACCCCCTGTGCCTTGCCTAGTACTTGGGAGCCCAGTTCAGGGCTAATAGTGAGGATGTCATCAATGACAGTAATTGTTCGAAAGCATAGTCCCAAGCTGTCTAGCCCAATACTTTCAATGTCTCTTTGGGCTTTCTCAATTACAGGGTTAATAACAATTTTCCCCCCAAGTTAAGTGATACTTCCTCCATCCTATTTTAGTTAAAACGTTTCTCTGGGCACGGAAATTAAGGTGTATGTAATTTGTGTTATTTTTTCCAAGTTTACCCATGGAACTAAAATTAATTTTTTAAGTGATACTCCCTCCATCCCATTTTAGTTAAAACGTTTCTCTGGGCACGGAGATTAAGGTGCATGTAATTTATGTTATTTTTTCCAATTTTACCCATGGAACTAAAATTAATTTTTTTTTAAATTTTTTGTAATGAGAGTTTAAATAATTATTAAAAAAGAAAATATTCTTTTTTTGGATTTTGTGCAGAAAGAGATTGAGTGAAGATTAAAAAAAGATTCTTTATTCGATTTTGTGTAATGAGAGTTTAAATGGGGGTAAGAGAGTAAATTAATTGTTTAAAATTTTCTAAAAGAGGAAACGTTTCAACCTTTTTAGGATATTCAAAAAAGGAATACGTTTCAACTAAAATGGGACGAATGGAGTATTATATTTTGCCACATTTCTTTTTTACATTGTCTAACAACATTTGTTTGAAATCTTAATTTAAACTATATGAAAATCATCTTTTAGAATTTTAGTCTGTATGATACTTTTTTAACAGTTAATAGATATTCTAAATTATCAGTTTTTTCTTTTTGAAAATATAAAATAGTTTTTTAAGATGCAAAGTGTAAAACAAGGAACAAAGTGTATATTTCTAAAATAGAATATGGTAAAATGTAATATCACCTAAACCTTGTTGGGCAAATTGTAATTAACCCCCTCAATTATATATAGGGGTAAGCATGGTTTAGTTTGATTCGGTTCTATGGCGGAATCAAACTAACCCAAAATGGCCTTGGTTCTAATTTTTCTATCCAGCCCGAGAACTGATAACTAAATAGAACTAGGACCATGGTTCTAGGTTTTTTTATTCTGGTTCTTTGGTTTTTTTTATTTATATCATATACTTATAATAACACCAAAATTCAATAACATTAGATCAATATCTAGTTTATGAAATATTCAACATAATATACAATTAAATAAGCATTTAAATACAAGTAATTAAACATATTCAAAAAAGTTTAACATGATATTATGAAAATGATTTAAAAGATTGCTTGTGCAGTATCTTCTATCTCAACTAATTTACTTTCCTCCAGTAATTTTAATATTGGCACGATATTCAACATGAAATGCTGAGCCTTTAAAACCATCTTCTTCAATGTCAAAACCTGAAATATGTTGATGTCATGAACTTTCAGTTTCACATGGCTCACAAATTAAAAAATAAGAGGATTATATCGTAGATAATAGTCTGAAATAGAATGATTGAAAGCAAAATGACTTAGGAGTAGTTGGTCTAGGAAATAAAGTGATTTAAGTGAATATAGAGAAATTTTGTAAATCATCCTACAACTTCTATATCATTTCAATTTGGGACATTAGTTTAAGGGTTTAATATAAAAACACAAGATGGTCATCATAATTATTCAAAGAAATACATATATATATGGATGTATTAGTAGTATTATAATTTTTATTATATAATTATATATATACCTCAGGTTCAGGTCTACATTGGGTTGGTTCCATGTAAAATCAGAACTAACCAAAAAATCGTCGATTCTTCTATATGTGGAACCAACTCATGAACATTTTTACTCAACTCAATCCAACTCAATAAGCATGGTTTGGACTGGGTTTTGGGTTTATTCAACATATACTCACACCTAATTATATGGTAGTAGAGCACAATACTTAAAACAAGAAATTTACAGATCTTTTTTTTTTTTGGGTACATTTACGGATCTCTTTGATATGAATATATAATGACGGAAGATCAATTGAAAATTTCAGAAACCTCCATTTCATGAGAATTTGAAATATTGTAGTTTCCCCTGGACATTAAAGTATTGAGTATGGAATGTATGTTGGTTTTTCTTATTTATTATTATACATTATTTTGTAGAAGAAAATGCTTGATATTGGAAGGGGTTGTTGTCTTTTGGAAATAATAATATTGCATGGTATGATTGGACGGGTTCTAGTTTTATGGTTATAATATTTAGTTTTGCTAATTAAAGAAAACAACATGTGTAATTTGTGATCAAGATGTCCATATCTAGGACATGTGGCCTTATCTTCTCAATCCAAATTCGGTATATAGAGTAATGACTAGTTATTCTGAAGGAAGGAAACCTGAACAGTTGCTTCCAAGTTACAATGCAAACAATTTTGGTCCTCAGCCTTCTTTCTTAGAATTCGAAAGTCTGTCCAAATTCATAACGGCACTCAATTTATGTGTAAGATTGCCGTCTAGTCCTCAAATTTTCATAGCAGGCGTTTTTGCTACACTATCTCAAAAAAAACATTGAAGGTGTCCTAAAATCTAGACTTCTGTGTGTCTGGGCCCCGAGCTTCCATGACTTACAATCCAAGCCTTCGTTTAATTTGTACCACTAAAATCACAAGTTCCCTACTTTGATTATATGTATGTTTTTTGTCGACCAAATTAGTAACCAATTATTTTACAATATTTCAAGTTAAAAAGTCTTCATCTGTTTTTTAATTAATTTTGATTTTATCATTCATAATATATTTTAATGTATGTTTTTCATCGACCAAATTAGTAACCAATTATTTTGAAATATTTCAAGTTAAAAATTCTTCACCTGTTTGTTAATTAATTTTGATTTTATCATTCATAACATATTTTAATGTTATATCATTCATTTTGAAAAAGGTATTCATGAGATGGTAAGTCTAGGGACTTTCCTAGGCCAAGCGGTAACACGTTTTCAGGCCCCGCACATTCATCCTCCCGTGATTGACGATGGCATCTACATTAGAAGCTTGCTTATAAATACTAGCAGCGGGTTATACCTAATCCATGTAGGACATGCTCTTCAAAAATTGGCACAACTACAAAACAATCAAAAGGTTCAATTTCAGAACTAAACCAACAAGAATTTAGATCTGAAGTTGGAAGAGGTTCTAAACTTCAATTATGGTGATGGATTTCTCTATTTGTATATAAATTTCTATTTTTGGAGACCAAAAACATAAATCCTACATAATCCCTTTTGTGTAACAACGACGACCAAGAACAAAGACTAAACGTTTTAAGAAGTTTAGCTCTAGGATGCACAAGTCTATTAACGATCTTTTCGTTGAACTCTGTTAGGTCGAATACCATGTCCATCATCATCTTCTTAGGTGAATCTTCACAACTAGAGAAAGTTTTCAGGTCCACCTATGGCCACGCAAAATACATATTACATAAAGCCATGCGCGAAATGCTACTACTATAAAAGGTTGTGAATAATGGAACTTCAATACCTTGCGCCTTTGTTCAGTGAACAGTTCTTCTCATTTCTAATATGCACTTTGGACCTCCTTCGCTTTCCGGCCACCTAGTCCCCAAACTTCCAATTCTAAAATGAAGGCTTGATCCAAATTCAATTTGCATGCCACAAGGCAAACAAACTAAATGAAGCATGTGTCAAGTCAAATAAAAGTGTTACTTATCATGAAGAACCCACAAAAAATCAAGAAAAAGTAATTACCATATAGGAAGAGCAATTACAATTTACCAAAATGTCTAACCAAACATGTAATACTGCCAGGAATCTGACCTAAAATGTGAGTACCTGATTTGGGATGAGAGAACCAGACCGGTAAGTTTTGTCAACAGCATGATGGCAAAGAATGATTCTTGTGAAATCTTCATCGATAAATATTCTTTCATTACCTATGGTTCCTTTAAATCAAATACCCACAGGCTTTGGATGTGGGTCATAAGCTCTAGTTGCAAGATGCAAATGGCTATAGACAAAGTTCTTCTCCTTCCCTATCCAATATTTACAGTAACTGCTACTATCCATGAAACACAACTACTTCACAATAATTTTGTTTGTGATTCAAATTTAGCCTCCTCTATCTCTCAATTAGTTCTGGTATTTACGCACTTGGCAATCCTTCATGAGAAAAATCATATCTGGGGCTGTAGATATCGAAACTGATTGATTCCAATTTCATCTGAAAGCCAACAAATAGATCTTCTATGACAGCCCTTGGAGCTATAAGTCTAATCAATCAGGTAATTACAAGAAGCTCAGACTTTCAAGTAAGGGATTAATTTAACAAATTAACATTGTAGATAATTTATTTGCAAGCAAAGTCTCAATAATAAAGGGTCCAGTAACTTAAAAATTACAAACATTGGTCATTTAGGCAAATTTGGCAAAAGTGTATTTTTGTAATTTCTCAAGACTAAAAATGTTACAAAAATTTCGCTTGAGTGAAATGGATGGGAATTAGCCTATTTTAGCACTTATAGAAGGTTTGATTGCAAGTTGGGAAAAAATAGGAGAATTTTGGGCCAAATTGCTCAAACCCCAATAATTGCTAGATATTTCTGTATTAAAACACTATTGCTATCTTCCAGCCATAGAACCCACGACTTCTGCCCTCTTTCTACCTCTATAGCAACTTCAATCTAGCTCAAGGGAAGTCATTTAATCACATCAAAAGAGAAATCAAAAGGTCATCAACTTGTTTGAAGGTGTTCATGAGCTCATCCATGGTTAGTTTTGTTCCGATGGTGTAGTTTTCATCTTCTTTGAATTTTTGGTGCTGTTCATGCAATTTTTATGATAGAAATCATGACTAGGATGATTGTTTGATGTGTTTCCTAGCTTTAAGATGTGATTTCATATGCAAATGAGCTAAAACCCAAAAAGAACTAAGGCTGGAATTTTGGTGTAGCTGAAACCATGAGTGTTGAGCTAAGTATGGTTTGATTCTTTTATAGGCAACCATAATTTCATGTTCCAGGGGTTTTAGTAGCTCACCTAGGTTATTCTTTTACTTATGAACTAGTATTTGCGGGCCAGGTGTGACGGAACGGGGCCCAGTGCCCCTAATCTTGTAGGCTCTTAGGGATAATGAATCCCACTAGTTACAGTTGGCTAACTATTACTCGTCAATATAAATTAAAACAATTTATATGCAACTAGTTACTTAGCCTACTCAGATTAAGTTATGCATGCTTCTGACTTGGCAATGCAACCGAAATTTAAAAGTCTTGAATTAAAACATTGCTCGAGCATTTCATTAAAACATACTGAAAACGTACCAAGTCATTGAAATACTAGTTGCTTTAACTACAAGTAACAGTTTTGTGCATACATTACAACTCTAGCACGCACCCAAAAGTAACAAGATGGATTTACATCCTAATGTATCCCAATAGAGGCAACTTACTTAGTACACAAAGTACTATGTACAAGAGACAAAATTACTACTAACTAAGATCATTTACTTGAGCCCACCTTGAGCTAAACCAAGCTTCAAGTGTAGCCCTTCACTAGACCTTGTTCTTGTGTACTCTTAGCCTCTACACTGTAAAGGCACAACTTGGTTAGCACATAACTTATACTGCAAGAAACTAGAATCACTAGGATTCTCAATAAAATACCTGCAAAACAGAAAGCTTAGGCCTCGACTATCACCTCAGTGATTAGGCCCGGGATTAGATCCTGCACAATAAAACTAAGGGAATGAGTACTTAAAAGTACTCAATAAGGATTCCCTTCTTGAATACCTGCAAAGAAATATGCAACAAATATGCAATATGGCAACCAAGCAATCAAACATGCAATTCAAACAACAAACAATCAACAAAATGCCAAAAATGCAATGTATGGATGTATGGTATGGAATGCACACAACACATGCACTTGGGACTTTCTGCACTTAAGTGCCTTAATTCTTGCCGTGAGCTCAAACGGCTGAGGTACTTGAGATACTGGCCCTCGTATCCCGGACACTTTACCTCAATTAAGTCCCATCTACGGGTTCTAGAGTAGGTCGTCACCTATCTCAAACTTACCCGCCTTTACCCTTGATTTATTGTACAGGGTAGTCTTACTATGTGGTTTAACTAGTCAAACCCTCAAGGTTTAACTCAAAATACTACTAGTGGCTCACTTACCAAACCAAATGGCTTGGTTGGGATCGACTTAGGTTTTTCTCTCTATTGACCATATGTAATTGATACTCTATATGGCCAATAAAGAGTCTAAAAACCCACTTAATCCCCTTAATTTCCATGTAAAAACTTAAATACTATGAGTTACTTAGCCACCAAGTCACATTTCTTTTATACTTAACCACACAACTTGACTACCTTCCAAATAACGCACAATTCCCGCCTTAGGAACGAATTCTAGACCCAACCGAGGCTATGGAACGTCTTAGAATAGCCTAGGGATAGAAACCGAGAGTCTAAGTTAATCTTAGGATGGCCGGAAATCGAGGCCAAATTGGCATTTGGCGACGCGGCGCCAAAGAGCAAATGCTTTTGGCGACGCGGCGCCGCCGAGTAAACGTTCTGTGTACAATTTCACTTCTTGGCGCCGCGGCGCCAATTCACGGACGAATTGGCGACGCGTCGCCAATTCTGTTTTTCTGGGTTTATGCGACAGCGTCGCTCTTGTACACAAACTACTCAAACTCTCTCATTTCTAATCCAAACTTAATGGGTCTTGTTTCTAATTCATCCCAACATACAAAGCTACAAAACCATGCATTATTTGAGCTTAATTACTTGAACCCTTACCTCAATTTTAGCCACAAAGCAAGCAATGAAACAAAGCCTCCTAAGCTCAATTGAGCTTCCTTGAGTTCCAAGCCTAAAACCAACGAAAATTGGCACCCAAACCAATCAAACCAAGACCATTTCTAGCTCTAGAAACAACCTATAAACACACCAAATGATCTCAAGAAGCTTACCTACGAAAATTGGATTCCAAAACAAGCTCCAAAGATCAAAGGAAGCAAGAACACTAGCAAAGGGGCTTAGTGATCTTTCTAACACCTTGGGCACCCTTAATTCAATGAGAATTTGCAAGAAAATGGAAGCTTGGGCTGTGAATTTGGGAGAGGAGAGGGAGCTACGAAAATTTGGAACTTAGAACTAATGGCTAAGGATGAAGGAACTTAGCTTATAAGCATTCAAAACAACTTTTCCCTCCCTTGCACTTTAGTCCTCAAACTTTCAAAAGCTTCAAATAGCTCACCAACTCACACTCCAAACTCACTTTTCTTTGTTTTAAAAGGTACTAAAGAGCTTCCCAAACTTAATTTTCTTGAACACTTTAGCCACTTAAGTTCTAAATGGCTCAAAAAGAACACTTAGTGCCACAAGTTGTCAAAACTTACTAGGATGATTCTAAAAGCTAGAACAACTAATGGTCTTGACTTAACTATGCCAAATCACACTTAGGAACTCACTTAACTTGATTAAGCTTATGTTACTTGCTTAACAAGGCGCTAATTTGAGGTACTTAATTTCATAAACACTTAATCAAAGTAAATAAACACTTACTTGATTAGTTAACTAGGAGAGCTGTCACACCAGGAAGTTGGAGAAGTTGTGCTGGGAAGTTAATTACCTGTGGAAACCAAGTTATGCATTTAAGGAGCATTGGTTGAGGGCTTTTGATATTAATTCTGTTCCAGCTGGGAGCTACTGGTTTTAATGGTTTAAATTACCTCTAGATGATATTATCTTGTTTATGATTTAGTATATAAAAGCTAAGAAGCAAGAGAACATTTATTTGGAAGTAAGTTGCCCATGAATGCCATGAATATGCCTTAAGGTGAAGTTTTGGTGCTGCTGAAATTGTAGTGGATTCCCGAAATAAACTGTATTATTCCAGTAATTTTGGTGGCTGTTGGTGGTTATAATCTTGCTTATACACTAGTATGCAAGGTATAAAAAATAAGAGAGCAAGATTTAGGCTGTGTTTATGTTATTAAAAGTGTAAAGAACCACAATATAGGCAAAAAAAGGATAGAAAAATCTGGGCTGTTAGTGCTTGTTTAAGAGGCTATTTCCAAGTGTTAAAATTGCTAAATTGTACTTAAAATGATTAATATAGGTGCTGGACATAAGCTACTAAGAGGGGTCCTAAGTTTGGTTTGAAACCGAGACAAAAGGCTAAGTATTTAAAGCTTGCAAACGAAGTTATCTAAGATAAAGGTTGTTTAATTTGTATGTTTCTGTGTTAAATAAATTTGGCTATGATACTTGTATATCAAGTGGCTGAATTATTGAAAAATTTAACAAGCATATGATTTGAGTATCGACTGCTATTTAAGAAGCTTATATGGTTGAGTTTAGTAGAACACCAAACTATGAAACTCATTTGAAGTGTAAATGTTCATATGGGTGAACTTGTGTGTGCAGGCAACAAGGGCATTGAAAGGGTCTAGTTATGGTGAGTATGATGGGTTAGGAACCTAAGAAACTTAAAGTCACCATAATAGGCTAAGGCTTGGATGGGCCTAAGAGGTGGAGGTTTCCTGAACCACTCAGGAAACCTTACAATGCTAGTACTAACACCTGCACTGAATAAGCAAATAGTCAGCTTCTGTGGATAAAATAAGGGATATTGGCAAATACTAAGATGCTTTAAAAGCAGAATTTGCATGGACAAGTTAGACTTGTCAATTTTAGGACAAATGGGTAAAGGAATTGTGGGAATTAGCTACTCCCATAATTATTAGCCAATAATACGAGTTCCTAGCACTATGATTTGAGCTCAAGTGCATGAGGTATATATTAATATCTTTATAGATAATATGCATTGACCTATATAAATGTTTTCATGCAGGTTACAACCCTACTGGGAACCTTTGGTTCTCACATCCCTTACATATTTTGTGTGCAAATACTAGTAGACCTGGGGCTAATAACCAATAGAAGAACTGGTTGTTAGTATTTTGATATCAGGTGTGCATGAGTTATTTGATATAGTCTATTTTTGCTATATTTCTTTCTTACAGGTTCTTAATTACCCAGAGTACTAACTTACTGGCCTTTGTGGTATAAAGGCAAGGAGCAGGGGATACCTAAGCACTGTAATAGCCTTTTTTTTAGCAATGTAGCTCAGGTATGATTGAATCCCAAGATTCTCAGTCTGTGGCATATGTATAACACTTTTGTGCATGATGTATATATGTGTATGGAACTTATGCCTAGCAGGCCCACTAAGAAGCAATTTGCACAGACCTAGCATTAATTTAGTGTAAGGTTCCTAGAGTCCTATATGACCTAATGGGATTATGGGTAAAGGCTTGTGACATCTTCAACTCTACTTCATATGTTAAAAACCAGTTTGATCATTTTCATTGTCAAAATCTGGTTATAAATGAGACCATCTATTCTGTCGTGTGCTGAAGAGCAATTTTAGTGGAAACATCATAACTTGAGCTATAGACATCTAATTTGAATGATTAAGTTATTGTTTCGAAGCTGAAGAAGAGATCTACAAATCTCGTGCTTTGGGGAAGAGCTAAATTGATGTGTATAGTGGTTGAAAAAATTAAAAGAAGTTTGGACCGCCTTTGTTGGCTTGTATTCACCAACCTTTACTATTCTAGTCTATCATTTACTATTTCACCTACCCCAAGCTCTATAAATGGGCAACTTGGGAAGGGGGGGGACGAATTTAGGCTTGGTCTTAGGCCATTTTAGAGTTCTTGTATCAAATTTAGCTTTTCTTCTTTGGTTTTGTTCTTGTTTTCAATATTGAAGCTTTGTCCAAGGTGTTTTCTTCTTGTTCTTCCATTGATCTTTTAATCCATGTTTATTTCATCTTTATATATGTTGTTTACTTTTATCATGACTAACTAATCTTTCTTTTGCTAAGGTGAATAGGTGAAGCTTTTGGTATAAAGGTTATGGCTAATTTGAATAGATATCAACATTAATGGTATTTATTTTTTTAATCGATTTAGCTTCTATTCTTGTTAAGTGGGAGTCTTGATTCATGATAGTCAATCATTGACCCAAAAGCTACTTGATTTCCTCTATAGAACATGGCTCTGCCGGCTATATTGGAATATTGTGTTATTGCTGTTTAATATTGACATGATGGATACTTGAACCTATTAGTAAGTATTGGTGTTATAAGATCAATAAAAGTTAATACTAATTCATGCCTAACAATTCTAGAATTTAATAATTACATTCCCCGATTGGGACATCCTTTATGTATGGATCCTAATTGAGTGGCAAGATTAGCTAAAATTGACCATAACTAATATACTAAAAGTGGATTCCCTAACCTTAGCTATTTTTTTTTTATTTTGAGTTTTAATAAACACTTTTTCACACCTTGCACCAAATACTTTCTTTCTTAAAAATCTATAATTTGTATTTCCTAATTTAATTCCTTGTGGTTCGACACTCGAACTCCCAAGATTTTACTATTTGTAACAACCTACACTTGGTTTAAACTGCTGAAGTGTAAGAAGTTTTCGGCATCGTTGTTGGGAAAATAAAATTAGATTACAGGTTCATTTTTTTCTTTTTATTTTGTTTTCTTTTTATTATTATTGAATGAAAGGCTAAGCCTCCTACCTTTTATTTTTATTATATGGAAGGCTAAGCCTCAAAATTCGTATTTTCTGTTAATCTTGCATGGTCTTTATTTTTTTTTATTGTTAAATGGAAGGCTAACCTCCTACATCTTCTGTTCATATAATGGAATACTGAACCTCCTATTTCTTTTTGTTTTTTATATTTCTTTTTTTTTATTATTTTGTTTATGCATGAAAGCTTGGTCACGTACATCAAGTGGTAGATTAGTAAGAGAATTTTCATCTTCTTTAAACATGGCTGAACATTCTCTACCTAATAACCAAGATCGACATGGGACACGTAGAGAACACATGAACCCCATAAGAAATAGCACACAATCATGTTTAATTTTTTCTCCTGATACATCTCACTTCAACTTCAAGCCAAGTATTATTCAACTTTTATCAACTTTTCATGACTTTGATTATGAAAATTCATACTTGTATTTGAGGAAATTTGAGGAAATTTGTCACATATATAATAACCTAAACTATAGCATGAACACTATCAGGCTTAAACTTTTTCCTTTTTATTTAAAAGATAAAGTAAAAACATGGCTACAGAATCTTAGGTCAGGCTCCATTAATTCATGGGATGAATTGCAAAAATAATTTTTCAAAAAAAAAATCCTGTCCACAGAACAAATTCTTTCAAAATGCAAATCACCACTTTCACACAAAAACCAGAAGAAACTTTTTACCAGTGTTGAGATATATACAAACATTTACTTAACACATGTCCACACTATGGTTTTGAGACATGGAGAATAGTCTTATAGTTTTGTGAAGGTTTGAACCTAGGGCAAGGTAAATAGTAGAATTGATGTGCAATGAAACATTTGAGGATAAAGATCCTGACGAGGCAATGAATTACCTAAACTTATTGGCAGAGAATACACAAAATTAGGACACCGTTGGTACCTATGAGGCCCTAGGTAGGACTCAATCCCCTGCATATAGTTGAGGCATATACCATCTTAAGGAAGATATTGACCTTCAGGCAAAATTTGTTTCTCCAGCTAGAAAGGTTGAGGTATTAGAAATGAAAAAAATTGATTAATTAAAATAAGTTAAAGAAGTTGTTTGTCATATTTGTAAGACCAATGATCATTTCACTAGCAATTGCCCAACCTTGCCTTTTTTCAAAGAATGCCTCCATGAACAAGTCAACGCTTTGAACAACTCCAAGAGGCCAACCAAAAATCCATACTCACAAACATACAATTCTGGTTGAAGGAATCATCCAAATTTTAGTTGGAAAAGTGATAATTATGCTCTACCGTCACAACCACCTTGACATGCCCAACAAAATTTTCAACAATCCCAAGGGTATGCACCTTATGTTCTTCCCTTTAGGAAAAATCTTGAAGACACATTGCATTCATTCATTGAGAAGCAAGAGCACATCATTGCACAAACAAGTCAAACCATGACTGATTTGGAATGCACTTTTGTAAAATTTGCATCTGCACTCAACAGTTAAAAGAAAGGGCAATTTCTTTCTCAACCACAACCGAATCCCAAAAGTCAAACGATGAATCAAGTGAAATCAATCATTACACTCCACAACAATAAGATTATTGAAAAATTCATTCATAATCCTTGTGAAAGAGACAAAGAGCCAACTTCTAAGAGCAAAGAAAGGGTTGAACCTATACCAAGCGAAGAACATATTGAATCTCCATCTACACCTCAATTTTCTCAGGCATTAACTATTCCTAAGAAGATGAATCAGAATCCTGAAATTCTTAATATTTTTAAGCAGGTAAAGATCAATATTCATTTGTTGGATGCGATTAAACAGTTACCTTCTTATGTCAAAATTTTTAAAGATTTATGCACTATTAAAATACAATTGAATGTGAAACAGAAAGCCTTTTTAGCCGAGCAGGTAAGTTTTGTTATTTAAAATAATATTGCTTTGAAATACAAGGATCCTAACTGTCCAACAATTTTAAGTTTCATTGGAGAACATAAAATTAAGCAAGCATTTTTTATCTTGGGGCTAGTGTAAACTTACTTCTATATTTAGTTTACCAAAAACTAAATTTGGGTGAGTTAAAACCAACCGAGGTAACTGTTTTGCTTGCTGAAATATCAGTGAAAGTACCTAGAGGAGTTGTTGAAGATGCGTTAGTCTAAGTTGATAAATTCATATATCCTATGAATTTTATTGTTTTGGACACACCGTCAGTGGAAATTAAGAATTCAATGCCTGTTATTTTGGGAGGTCCATTTTTTGCAACCTCTAACACTTTGATTAGTTGAAAGAATGGATTGATGAAGCTATTATTTGGGAATATGACATTAGAGCTAAATGTTTTCAACTTACTTAAGCAACCACATAAAAAGGAAGATGAAAATGAAGATGTCTGCATCATTGACGCAATTGTGAAAAACTATATTCAAGAAGAGAGTATCTCTAATCCTTTGAAAAATTGTTTATTTAATTCATCTGAATCAAGTATATTCTATGTGTACAAACTAATATATGTGAATTGCTTGATTCTTCACCAGTGAAAGGAAACACATGTTGAAAACCAAAAGTTGAGGAGTTAGGACAACTCAAAATGAAGAGCAAGATAGAATACCCAAATTGAAGTTGAGGCCCTTTGCCCACAAAATTGAAGTATGCATTTCTTGAAGAAAATTCTTCTTATCCGGTGGTAATTTCATCTACTCTCACATTCGAGCAAGAAAGTAAGTTGATTGAGTTACTTAAAATGTATAAAAGTACAATTGGATAGACATTAAAGGACATAAAGGTCATTAACACTTTAATTTGTACACATAGAATAAACTTAGAAGATAATGCTAAACATTGTCAACAACTTCAAAGAAAACTCAATCTATACATGAAAGTGGTAACAAGATCCGAAGTTCTTAAATTACTTGATATTGGAATTATCTACCCTATCTCTAACAGTAAATGGGTTAGTCCAACCCAAGTTGTTCTAAACAAGTTTGGCATTACAGTGATAATAAATGAAAAAAGTGAGTTTTTACCAACTCGAATCTCATCCAATTGGAGGATGTGCATTAACTGCAGAAAATTGAATCTTGCCACGAGAAAAGATCATTTTCAATTACCTTTCTTATGCCAAATTTTAGAAAGAATAGCAGGACATCCTTTTTATTGTTTTCTTGATAGCTACTTAGGTTAATACCAAATTCTAGTAGCTCTTGAAGACCATATTCATATGTCCTTTTAAAACCTTTGCATTTAGACGCATGTCTTTTGGACTATACAATTCCCCGACAACATTTCAAAGATGTATGCTGAGTATTTTTAGTGACATGATTGAAAAGTATCTTGAAGTTTTCATTGATGATTTAAACATATATGGAAATTCCTTTGATAATTGTCTTGAAAACTTGAAAAAGGTTTTAAAAAGTTATGAGGAAAAGGCTTGGTACTAAATTGGGAAAATTTTCATTACATGGTCACTTTTGGTATTTTTTTAAGTCATGTCATATCTTTCAAAGGAATCGAAGTTAATAAAGTAAAAGTGGAGCTCATTGCTCAGTTATCTCCACCCAAAATAATTAAGGAAGTTTATTCATTTTTTGGACATTCAGGATTTTATAGAAGATTCATTAAAGTGATTATGGAGTTAGTGCTATTATTGGACAAAGAAAGGAAGGTAAACTATATGTAATTTATTACGCAAGTAGAACTTTGAACAATGTACAAATGAACTACACTACGATTGAGAAAGAACTACATGCAGTAATATTTGTATTGGATAAATTTTGATCATATCTAATTTGTTCAACAACCATTGTTTACACTGACCATTATACAGTTAGGTACTTAATGTCAAAGTAAGACGCTAAACCGAGGTTGATACGTTGGATCTTATTACTTCAAGAATTTAACATTGTGATCAAAGATAAGAAAGGCACCAAAAATGTTGTCATTGACCATTTATCAAGGGTGACAACGGATTCATCAACTAAGGGTACACCCATAAATGATTATTTTCCTGATGAATTCTTATTTTCAGTTAATAAAATTCCTTGGTTTGCTAACATTGTCAATTTTCTAGTAACAGCACAGACGCCAACCTATTTGGAGTGCTTAAGATAGAAAGAAATTCTTACATGAGGTGAAAAACTTTTATTGGGATGACCCTTATCTTTTCAAATACTTCCCTGATCAGATATTTCGAAGATGCATACCTAATAAGGAGGTAAAAAGTGTCATTGAAATTTGTCATTCAAATGCGTGGCGGGGGCATTTTTCGTCAAAGAAAACTACTGTAAAAATTTTTACAGTATGGATTCTATTGGCCCTCCTTGTTCAAAGATTCACATGCATTCTACAAAGCCTATAAAAATTGTCAAAAATTAGGGTCCATTTTAAAAAAGAAACATGATGTCTTTGATTCCTATTCTTATGATTGATATTTTTTATTATTGGGGAATTGCTTTCATGTGACCATTTCCATCATTATTTGGATTTTTGTACATTTTAGTTATAGTAGATTATGTTTCAAAATGGGTAGAGGCAGTTCCATGTCGAAATAATGATCATAAAACTGTGCTTAAATTTTTTAAAGAAAATATTTTAAGTCAATTTGGAATTCCTCTGGCTATAATAAATGATGGAGGAACATATTTTTGTAACAGATCATTTGAATACTTATTGAAAAACTATAGTATCACACACAAGGTTGCTACCCTTTTTCACCCACAAACAAGTGGACAAGTATAACTAGCAAATAGGGAGATAAAATAAATCATTGAAAAGACAGTCAACGCAAATCAAAATGATTGATCTTTAAAACTAATCGATGCAGTTTGGGCTAATCGCACTACTTTTAAAACTTCACTTGGTATGTTTCCCTAAAGGTTAGTTTATGGAAACCCTTGTTATTTGCCAGTGGAACTTAACATAAAGCTTATTGAGCTATTAAAACTTTTAATTCAAATCTTGATGATGACGTTGTTGTTCTGCGCAAGTTATAACTAAATGAGTTTGAGGAGTTAAGAAATGATGCATATGAGAACTCAAAAATATATAAAGCTAGAACCAAAGCTTTTCATGACAAAACAATCTTAAGAAAAACAATTAAGGTTGATCAAAAGGTTCTATTTTATAATTCTTAACTTCACATATTTCCTAAAAAATTGAGATCTAGATGGAGTGACCCTTTTGTTGTAAGACATATTTATCTTTATGGGGCCATTGATATTGAAAATTCTAAAAATGTTAATGTGTTTAAAGTAAATGGAAAAATAGTTAAACCATTTTTAGAAAGTCATAATTTACAGCAAGAAGTTATTCATTTCAGTGATCCACAAAATGAACATGGTAACAAATGTCAATAGTTTTTTTTAGATAGTCATTTTGCTTTCTTTTCTTTTCTTTTCATTTTTATTTTTTTTTCTTTTTTCCCAGTTAAGTGACGGATACAGTACTCCGTGGCTCTCAAGTTGGTTATCTCAGTTTCCTCTAATAACTAATTTTTTTCTCTCCCCCTCTCTCAATTTTCTTTTCAACAATGGATTATATTCTTTCTGCTTTGCGAAAATACTTTTCTTTTCTACCAATAAATGTTCTTATAAGGATTCACCAAGTTAGATGTGAAAGAATAAAAGTTTTGATGTGCAAAAGCATCCCCAAAGATGTATGTTGGTTAATTGAAGCTAAGGTCCATTTAGCCGGTAAAATCCCAAATGCAATTGTGTCCCACATGCATGGTCTAAGCAAAAGCTCTTATGTCAAAAAAATGAAAAGCAAAAAGGTTACGAGTCTATCACAAATGTGGTTGATGGACTTGTAATACTATATGTCGTTCTTTAGGGATGGTGTCCGATAATTGAGAAAATAAAATACAATTAATTAAGAATGGCCTAAGTAAGGATTTTTTGGATAATATCCGATTGACTTTTGAGACGCATTCTTGTGGATTAGTGCAAAATGAACTTCTTGGTTTATAGAGTGTTTTTTTTTTTTGTAAAGAACAAGAGCGTTATAGTCTTGAGAATCTGACTTTAAAAGACTGTATTTGTCAATTTGTAAGAAAACTGGATGGAAAGTAAATCGCCAACTTATAGAAGGTGTTGAAGTCGTTACTGGATGTAAAACCAGAGGAAGATATGAGCCACAATCATAACTACTGTACATACATGCTGTTATTTTTGAAAAGTTTAATTTTCTTCTGACAATAATCTACCTACTCTTGTAGGTGTCATCATTGCATTATTCTTTCATCTCTATAAATGCAAGTTCTTATTTTCTTTTTTCATATAGTTAAAGATAAAAATGGAGGGAACCTCAACTCGTAAATTCCAAAATATTTGAGTATTTTGTGGACCTTTCCCTAAAAAGGATGAAGAGTTCTTAAGGGCAGCAAACCATTTGGGTGGAGTCCTAGTTGAGCGAAAAATATATTTGGTATATGGGCGAAGTAGTGTCGAGTTAATAGGAGGTGTAGCAATAGCTGCATCTATTGGGGGTAGCCAAGTTTTGGTTATCATTCCCGCACCTTTGAAATGGATTTCTGAAAGCACTATTGGGGAAGAATTAGTGGTTCTAAATTTTTAAAAGCGTTTATTGCAAATGCTTTGTAATTCTTATACTTTTGTTGCCCAACCATGAGGGTTTGGTACATTGAGAGAAAATTTTCAAATTGCTTCCATGGCCCAACTTAACATGCACAAAAAACCTATTCACTTGTTAAATGTTAACAATTTCTTTGCAGGTTTATTATATTTCATAGATCAAGCTATGTGGGAGAAATTTCTCTCAAAAATAGCAAGACGGATCCTAATACCTGCATCAAGTGCTAAAGAATTGCTAGACAAAATGCAAGCTTTTGTTCCTGAACTAGATCCAGCAGTAATTTAGATAGACTGAGCATAACCGTCCTTCCCAACAAGCTCTATCACATGAGTATCATTTACCCTGCTAGTCTTTTTATTTTTGTTAGTTGTTTTTCCTTTATAGGACGTTAATCTTTATAAGTGCTGAAGCACTGTGAAAGAGAGTAACCTGGATTTGTGGATTTGTTTGTAGTATCTTGTCTTTTAGTTTTACTATCAACATTTTATTTATTTTGATTTGAGTTATTTTATGGTTTTTATTTTCAAAAACTATCATTTCAAGTAACTTCTTCTTCATTCTTTTTATTTATGTTTTGACATTGGGGACAATGTCTTAATCTGATTAGAGGGAGAAATAGCTGACATTTGATTTTTTCTTTTAGGGTAATTTTTTGCTGCACTCTAGTAGTTATAACCCAAGTGTAGGTTGTCACAAGTAATAAAATCTCAGGAGTTCGAGTGTCGAACCATAGGGAAATGAATTAACAAATACAAATTACAGATTTTTAATAAAGAAAGTTTTGGTGCAAGGTGTGAACAAGTGTTGATTAAAAATTTAAATTCAAATAAAATAGCTAAGGTTAGGGGATCCACTTTTAGTATATCGGTTATGATTAATTTTAGCCGATCTTACCGCTCAATTGAGATCCACATATAAAGGAGGTTTCAATCGGGAAATTTAGTTAGTATTAACGTTCATTGATCTTAAAACGCCAACACTTGCTAATGGATTCAAGTGTCCATCACGCCAACTTTTGTCGACAATAATTTAAGATTCCAATATAGCTGGCAGAACCATGTTCTACAGAGGGAATCAAGCAGCTTTTGTACCAATGATTGACTATGATGAATCAAGACTCCCTCTTAATAAGGAGGGAAGTTAAATAGATTAAGGAAGAAAATACCGTTAACATTGTGATTTATTCAAATCAATCATAACCTCTATACCAAAAGTTTCACTCTTTCACCTTAGCAAAAAGAAGATTAGTTAGCCATCATAAAAGTAAACAACATGTAGAAAGATCAAATGAACATGGATTGAAAGATTAAAGGAAGAACAAGAAAAAGAACGAGAAAACACTCGGACAGAGCTTCGGTATTAAAAACAAGAACAAAAAGAAAGGAGAAAATCTAAAAAGGATACAAGAACATGAAAATGGCATCAGAAAATGGCATCAATCCACCCTCCTCCCAAGATGCCTATTTATAGAGTTTTGGGGGTGAGTGAAAAGGTAATAATAGAATGGTAAAATGTAGGTAAATACAAATCAACAATGGGGGGCTGCAATTTCTTTTAATTTTTTGACCATTGTAGACATCAGACCAGCTCTTTCTCAAAGCACGGAAGTTGTAGATCTCCTCTTTAGCTTTGAATTGATAGGTTGCTCATTCAAATTGGATATCTGTAGCTTAAGTTATGATTTTTCTACCGAAACTGCTCTTCAGCATACGAAAATAACAAATGGTCTCATATATAATCAGATTTCGGCAATGAAAATGATCAAATTAGCTTGCGGAATGAAGTTAAGTTGAAGATCTATGTGTTGGCTTTTAGATGAATTTGGAATTGCTCAGTTCCAACATCTACAGCTCTAGCTATGATTTTTCTCGTGAAGGGTCGCCAAGTGATGATTTTATCTACAAAAAAAATAATTATTTAATAGTAATGAATAGTGAAAACGTGCATGAACAGTAAAATGCGTGCATGAACATTGAAAATGCATGAATAGTAAAAATATGTGTGAATAGTAAAAATGTATGAATAGTACCCCAGTGAAAAAATGCTTAGAATGTAGAAATTAATCATACTCAAAGTGTATAATGATGATTTAAACTCTTAATAACAATACACTTATGAGTATTCATCATTTTTCTTGCTGATATTAAAACTATTAGACAAAGCCCTTAGCTTATGATGGCTGATTAAGGAGTAAGTTTACTATTGAGATGCATCCTATTTTGTATAATAGGCATAACATTTTTTTTTTGCTGGCATAAATAGTTGCATGTAGGAACATTTAGCTTGAATTTAACTTATTTGTTTGCATTTAAGAACCTAACTTATGGAAATATAATCATTGGATGTATATCTTGTAAACATGAAATGGTTGCTAATTTTTAGAAGTAGTTAAAGTATGTTCCTGGTTACCTAAGGAAAATAAATAAACTAGTGAGCGCCTTGGGCTCTTAGTGTTTATTAGGATGTGTGCATTTCTTTGTTAAAAGTATTTAATTTGTGTTTTGAGCTAGACTTTTCTTGGATGGGTGACTTTAAGGACCCATACAACCCCACTTCTTGTGTGTAAATTTAAGGAAGAAGACGACATTTTGGGGCTAACTACTTACCAAAAGGCTAACTTTATACATTATCCTGTAATGAGCCCCTAATTCTTTGTTTGGACCTTGTATGTCTAACCGCTTCCACTTCATTTGATCATTTATTGTCCTTGGAACAAGTGATACACATGTGATTATGGGCATTAGAGAATTAAAATGACTGTGTTGTTTTCAGTAAAATAAAGAATAAATGTGTAGGTGTATTTTAGGATATGTTGGGTTACCTTTTGTTAAAATTGTCATAATAGAAGGTTTAGGGTGAGTTGAGCTTGAATCATAAAATTAAGTGCATATTATTGGATGGTTAAGTTTTAAACATATTTTGATTTGCTTTATAAAAAGGCAAAAGTAAGGCCATAGGAAAAAGCCGTCGCAAAATAAAGTGAAAACAAAAAAAACTCCTTCCATCTCATAATACTTGACCTCTTTTTCTGGAAATCTCAAAAAAAAAAAAAAGTTAGTCTCTTTCATTTTCATTCACAAAGATACCTATGTGGGACCCATGTTAAAGTACAAGTCAAAGACATCTTCATTTATTTTTTTCTGACAAATAAACACATAGTCATGGGGATAATTTTAGAACAAGGAAAAAATACAACTTCAACCTTAATATTTGTATAAGTTAAAGGAGGACAACTATTTTGAAATGAAGTAAAAAAAATAAAATAAAATAAATAGTAAAAATAAAGAAAAAAAAGTTTTAAATTCAATAAGTTTAAAGTTCAACCATATTTATTCTTTAAACTCATGTGTTGATACGAAATTGTGTCTTGAAGAAGACTTAGGAGACTAGAGTTGATTTAGGAGACTTTGGGTATTTAGTGTTTTAGGTACCCATATTTATTGTTGATTACATTGCTAGTTCTCTTAAACTCCATAATTAAAAAAAACCTCCATCTGAGTCCCGCTTTCATCAAACCAAGCCCCATTACAACATTATATAAAGACCACTAGACTTACATTTACATACAGTCCCTTTTGGGAATTTAGTGAGGGTAAAGTTGGATCCCCTTGTAAGCTCTAAATTGAGAAATACAAAGCAAGCTGTTAACAAATTCACCTTAAAATAAGTGCAAATACTTATGAAGTGATCTTCTACATTTGATAACAATGACTAAACTTTTCCTCCTTTCATTAATTACTTTCAAGTCAAGTTTACAGGTGTTATATATTCATAACATGGTATGCCGTGAGTTGTTAGATTATGTGTTTTGTCTATTCTTCTTACTTTTTTAGGTTGCATTTGCTAACGACTAGCAAGAATCTGTTTGGGAGTGTGATGAATACTTATAAGTGTATAGTTATTAAGAGTTTAAATCATCATTATACACTTATAGTATGATTAATTTGAGCAATTATTCCACCGAGTTACTATTCATGTATATTTACTGTTCACTGTGTTTCATTATTCATATACATATTTACTGTTCATATGTGGATTACTATTCATAAAATATATTAAATAATTATTTTTTTATGTAGGTGGAAGAAATCATGATATCTCATAATTTTTGGACCAATGATTGGTGCCTCAAACATCTGCAATTTTCAAATTGTGGCCCAGCCAAATTAAGAGATGAGAAATAGAGGAGGCCAAATTTGAATCGTAAACTAAATTAGTTACGACATTTGTGCACTTGACAATCATTTACGAGAAAAATCATATATGGAGCTGTGGTTATCAGAACTGATTGATTCTAAATTCATCTGAAAGCCAAACACATAGATATTCAACTCTACTTTATATGCCAATAACATTTTGATCATTTTCATTGCCGAAAATTGGTTATAACTAAGATCATTTGTCCTACCGTGTGTTGAAGAGTAATTTCGGTAGAAAACTCATAACTTGAGCTATAGACGTCTAATTTGAATGATCAAGCTATCGTTTCAAAGCTAAAGAAGAGATCTACAAATCTCATGCTTTGAAGAAGAGCTAAACCGATGTGTATTGTGGTCAAAAAAATTAAAAGAAGTTTGGACTGCTTTTGTTGACTTGTATTCACCTTCTTTTACTATTCTAGCCTACCATTTACTATTTCACCTACTCCAAAGCTATATAAATAGACCCTTTAGCAAGGAGGACGATTTTAGGCTTGTTCTTAAGCCATTTTAGAGTTCTTGTATCAAATTTAGCTTTTCTTCTTTGGTTTTGTTCTTGTTTTTAATACCGAGACTCTGTCCAATGTGTTTTCTTCTTGTTCTTCCTTTGATCTTTCAATCCATGTTTATTTCATCTTTATATATGTTGTTTAATTTTATCATTGCTAACTAATGTTTTTTGTACCAAGGTGAATGGGTGAAGCTTTTGGTATAAAGGTTATGACTAATTTAAATGGATCACAATATTAACAGTATTTACTTTTTTTAATCGATTTAACTTCCTTTCTTGTTAAATAGGAGTCTTGATTCATGATAGTCAATCATTGGTATAAAAAGCTACTTGATTCCCTTTGTAGAATATGGCTCTACCAGCTATATTGAAATCTTGAGTTATTATGGCCAAAGATTGACATGATGGATACTTAAACCCATTAGCAAGTGTTGACGTTATAAGATCAATAAAAGTTAATACTAACTTATGCTTATCAATTATGGAATTTAATTATTAAATTTTCTAATTGGGACCTCCTTATATGTGGATCCCAATTGAATGGCAAGACGGGCTAAAATTAACCATAACTGATATACTAAAAGTGAATTCCTTAACCTTAGCTATTTAATTTGAATTTGAGTTTTAATCAACACTTGTTCACACCTTGCACCAAATACTTTCTTTCTTAAAAATCTGTAATTTGTATTTCTTAATTCACTTTTCTATAGTTCGACACTCGGACTCCTGAGATTTTATTACTTGTGACAACCTATGTTTGAGTTACAATTGCTAAAGTGTAGCACAAGCCTTTCGCCAAAAACAACAAGAGTTATTGTGTGTGGGGGAAGGGGGAGGGAGTGATCCCCTCATTAGCTAGTTAGTTACATACCGGAAGGTGGAATAGCTTGGAATACTGGATACATAGCATAGAGGCTTCCAGAGCTTTCGTAGAATGTATCCTTATTTTCAAAGCCTTGATGTGTGGCAACAGCTATAACCCATTTCCTTATTTTGACATTACCATCATTAGCATCCTCTAAATTCCCAGCAATAAGAACAAGCAGAGGACCATGATAACCATCAATATTAGACCAGAATCTATTCAAGCCTCTGCCATGGAGATACGACCTGCAAATTGGCAAGACAAATGAACTTGTAAAAGTTCCGAGAGAAGAATATAAGGCACTTCAAGAAACACTTGAACATAAAAAGTTGATATTGAATGTGAAAGTTTTCAACTGAAATATCAGTGTTGCGCGAAGAACAGCATAGCATGGAAAGATGAGTGAAAGCATGAAGAAAAGAAGAAGGAAAAACCGGTAAAGTAGGCTTCCAATAGCTTCAATCCCACTGTGATCAAAAGTCAGCTTCAAAATTTCTTCTGGTATCGTGCTTTTGAATGCAAGGGAAATTGACCATGCCCTTTCATGAGTTAGAAGAAAAACATTAGATCCCTCGCTAAAACCATCTCCCTGAGCTGAACGTGAAGGTCCCTGGTCAGCCTGTGACTTGTTAAAATATCTCATCATTAGTTTCTCGTTTCAACAAACTTGCATTTGGGAAGTGCACATACCAATATCTAAGCAAAATCGAGAGAAATCATCAGCAAAAGAAAGCCAGTAACTCTGCTAATTGTGTATGGCACCTCAGCAATATCAGCCCCTTTTAAGTATGGCATGGATAAACTGTATGAAGCAATCTGTGAGGCCCAACACTCTTGTTAAAATCCAAGCAAAAAAATTGTCAGCAGGAAGTTGAACTTCCAAGCTTAAGATATCAGAGTCGTAGACACCAATCGCAGCACCATCTTCAGCGAAAGCGACTAGTGCCAACAATACCAAATGATTCACATCCGAGAGGTGTAGATTTGCTGTCTTGGACAATACCCATGACATAGCCCAACAAAACCAAAGAAGCAAAAGTACGTGAGCGGGAATTAAAAATCCACTCGTCTTGCAATTTACATCCACCGATTCAAACTCCAGACCCGTAAGAAGTCCTACCTTTATCATTGCCATAGAAAACACTCTTAGCTATACATTCAACAATACTGATGTTGGCATCCTGCAGCAGCAGCTAATGTAACCCCTCACGGACTCGACCCAACTTAGCCCTCCTTTTAAAAAGATATAATCACGAGATGATAAGCCCCGTTTAGTTAGCCCGTAAGGGCTATGTGAATAACTGTGTAGTCGGCCAAGAAGCTTGGAACAGAAACCCGTTCGGCTCCACACGTGTCTCAGCCGCTCGCAAGCGAGAGTTTCTATTCTCAAGATATTCCCGCTTCCGGGTACGCATCTCTGCGTTTGATGGCCCGGGGACTTTCCTGGGCCAGCAGTTTACACGCTATTAAGCCCATGCACATCCATCATTCCGTGATTAAAGTCGGAGTCCACATTCAGAAGCTCGTTTATAAAAACCAACAACAGGTTATCCCCCAACCGTGTGGGACAAAATCTTCATAATTCAGCCAAAAAACCAAAAAAACCTTCTTCCAGCCGCACCTTATATAACTACTCTACTGCTTGTTTCGACCTTTCTTCGTCCCTGTGGGACGAGGAAAATGAAACAACGAAGCTTCAAGTGGGAGCTTTCCTTCCTTCATGTGGAACACAAATAGGCATTAAACAAGCTCCCATGCAAAATATGGATTCAAAGCCTAGTGCCACTCCAATAGGCCTAGATGACGGGTCGTTAGAAAATGTCTTTTCAGTCCTTATTATAGGTGCACAGTGGGCCTATCCAGCCCGGCTAGGCCTGGGCCTAGGTTGAAAGGGACTGGGCACAACCTGGCTATAGGCGTGCCGGTCCTAACCCAGGCCCGGCCAAGGCCCGCCTTTTTTTATTTTAATTTTTAATTTTTTTTCCTAATTTTTGTAAAATGATTTTTTGACTAAAAAATGTTAGAGTAATAATTTTATTAAGATTGAATTTCTCTTCAGCTATTCGCTTATTTTAGATATAATCAAAATTTTGCTCACGCCTAGTTTTTACTAGGTTATAAATAGCTCATTTTAAGTTGTATTCTATGCACTACAATTAATACTACTTAAACCTTCAGGTGGATTCCCAAGGCTTTCATTTTCAAGTTTTTGGCACTTGCATATCTATCATGTTTCATTAAGCAAAAAATTTCCTCCAATAAAAAATTTTAAAAATTATATTTAAAAGCTATAAATTTTTTAATTTTAAAATATGATTTTTTTAAAAAAAATTAGCTAATAGTATTACAAATAGACTTAAGTCAAATTTAAGTAAAAAAACTGAAATGGCACAAAAAATTTAATACGTAAAAATTAATAGTTAAATGCAAGTAACCATCAAAATAAACTATACTATAAACAAATTGTGAAATAGATGTCACAATTGTTGGACCTTAAGGCATTGAAAGGTTAATAGTAAAGTAATGATTCCATGATAGGAACAAACAAGCTACTTGAAACATATTTCTCAGCAATTTGAGAACACTAATTTAAACTGATAAGTGTAATAAAGTGTAAATAAAAATATTATATAAACTAGGATATATTAAGTAAACTATAGGTAAAAAAACCCAGGCCTGGGCCGAGCTAGGCGGGGCAGGACCGATCCTGGGGCGGGCCTGTGCTGGGCCTAATGCGGACCGGGTCCATTTTCCAAATCGGGCCGTGCCAAGCTCACTTCCAACCTTTTCCTTTGTTAGGCCCATAACCGCCCCTCTTACCCGTGACTTACTCGGGCCCGCACTGAGCCGAGTTTGACCCTTCCTAGGCCGGGTTTCACCCGGGCCGATCCCGAGTAGGGCCAAACTCAACTCGCCCCAATGAACACCTCTAGCCCTTGCCCTTTTATAACTTCTTAAGACATTGTTCCTCGTTCACTACATTCATATGGGATAAAAAGAACTAACAGCATGACAAAACCAAACCCTTTTGTTCACTAACAAAAACCCTCTGCTTTAGCATTTTCATCAAGTCCCAAGGCCATGTTCCGTAGTTGCTTATCCATATGGTATAAACAACTAAAAGTGGCCTAACAATAACAGTTGCGTTGCTTCCTCACTCCCAAAGCCTTGTCCCCCTTTTACTTCGTACAATGTGAGACAAAGAACAAGAAAGAGCAAAGAACAGGAAAGGCCAAGACTGAGCTGGAAGACAAGCATGTTGGTTCTTATGCATTTTTATAACACCCAAAGCCTCACTCATCCGTAGTTCATCCATGTGGGATAAAAAAAGAGTTGAACAACAATGTAGAAAGCCCTTACCAATGCCTCCTAGTAACCCCAAAAGCCTCATCCCTTTTATAGCTCATCCATCCATATGGGACATAGAACTAATAAAACATGTGAACACAACTTTCATAACCACCAACAGTTATTTTTTATTCAAAAACGTCAATCGGAAGACATCAAGCCTCTATCATGCCAAAGAACCCTCCAACCACTCAAACCACTTGTTTTTGCTTTCTCTTTGTCCATGTGAGACAAGGGAAAAGAAATAAAAAAATAGCACTAATAACTCATGTGCTTGACACTTTCCTTTAAACAAACATTGCTTGACTGAAAAGCAGCATTTTATAGTCTCAGCTCCTTAATTACTCTTTTATATCATCAATGTGGGACAAGCCCAAATATTTGACAATGTTTATGATATTGTTAGGGTTCTAAACTTTTAGTGACAATTGTGAAATATAAATTTCTTAAGATAATTTAAATGGTTTTATTTTTTCCATAATTTTTCTCTAAGACTCTACGACTTTTTATGACTCTACGACTATAGACAAACCAAAACGACTCTAGGTAGAAATCCATTTTTAATAACCTTAGCTAGAATAGCAAGCTGCCACTAGATCTTCCCCCTCAAAAAGAATTAAATTAATATCATGTGAGCCAATGACTTACGTATCAAATATTAAAATAAAAGGAATATATATTACTCTTGATCGTAGCCAAAAGGCTGAAAAAGTTATGAGTTTTCAGGTTTGGCTAATATTCATGTTCCAGTAATTTCCAGATTTTTGATTTTTTTTTTACAACTAACTGACATTTGAAAAATACTGATATGCATTTAAAGAAATAACAAAGTGATAATTTACCATGGTTGTTAACTACAAAAAAAAATATTTGAGAAATTGAAATTATTGGAAGATGATTATTATATAGTTTAAATTTTAATTGTAGAAGTTGTTATTGAACAGTATAGAAGAAAAAGAAGGCAAAATGTAAATGTTTAAAAATAAAAGGGACAAACCTCATAGCTAATTGTAAGTTTCTTGAGTTCACATATTTGGATAGTTGTTACTTATACAAAGTGCTTCATTGTTTTAGCTAAAGCTCACAACATTCTTGTATGGTTTTTGCTAGAACAACATCCGAGATAAGCTTAACGCACCCAGCTACGGCCAGATGCCCACAGAGCAAATTTTGTGGCGGGTCTGTCCTCTATCAAGCTTTGTTCTTGGTAATCGATTGTTTTATGTTTTTGACTTTCAATTGATGCCTTGCTCCATCTATTGTGGTTGCCAGGATGAGCAAGGAAGAAGACCGAGGAAAAAAAGGAAAATTGCAGAAGACAAAGAATAATTATAGAAGGCAGCAGAGAAAAGATGGGGAGAAGAATGAGGAAGAAGAAGAAGGGAGAGATATTTTAAAATCTGTAGTAACTAGTAGATACTTTTTTTTTATACGACTGTCTTAAAATTTTTATTTTTTGGTATTCATTAATTAGTTATTTCATAAAGAAATTTTTTCTTATAAATTTTTATAACAATATGGAGGTGGAAAAACAATTGCATTAAACATTTAGTAATATGCTAGCCCTTTTTAGCCCGCGTGTTGCAACAAAGAAAAAAAATCCATAATCTTAGAGAATATAATAATAGCTTAAAAATCAAAATAAAGTTTGGGGACGACCTAAACCATGTTCAAAACTAAAAAAACTATAGTGACAAATTTTTGTTTTAGAATATAGAAATAATATGGGAAAGTTTGGAGACAAAAATGACAAATAGATAGTATTTAGTATTTGAAATGAGAAAAATTAATAAATTAGGGATTGAGACCAATTTAAACCAAAGGAAAATGTGAAACAACACAAATTCAGAAAATAACTATATAGACCGCCAAGAAAGTGATCTCCTGGTCAAAAAACTATCAATGCTAAAAAAAACAAAGTAATTGCCTCTTAGGAAAGGGCTTATGTGGAGAAAAAAAGATTGAGAAAAACACAAAAAAAAATAGTAAAATAACACTGTTTTATTTACTATTTATTAAACATTGAATAATCCTTACACATTTAGTATATACAAGGGGGAAAAGAGAGAAAAATACCGTTGAATCAGGCAAAAAGCTCAGACAGGTAAGAAGTACCAATGTTGACCAAAAATAACAAAAAATGTTTCCTTTTTTCTTTTTTTGTAATCAAAATCTATTACAAATTATTATAAGAGTATGGATGAGAGTGAACTATTCTAAACTTATGAGTAAATGGGTTTTTTGTTGGAAATTTGAAGGGCATCAGATGCAATTAAATGTAACTTTTTTAATGCACTATTCAATGAATAGTGTTTTAGCCTTATGTATTTAAAGTGTGTGTGTGTATATAAATATAATATGTAATTCAACAAAATTATAGCTTTTCCCTTTAGCTAATTTACCAAACATTAGAACTATATAAAGCAAATAGCTAAAACTAATATTGGTGAGGTGGACCAAGCTCTTGCAATACAAGAGAAAAACTCAAACAAGTAAGGAGCTACAACTACACCTTACGCAAAAACATTACTACCTCTGTGCCATTTTCTTTTTTATTTTAGTTTTTTCACTTATGTTTAACTTAAATTTATTTATACTAATATTTTAAAAAAATTTAAAAAATTATATTTAAAACCATAAGTCTTGTAGTTTCTAAATATAAATTTTCCAAAAAAAGCTTTTAATAAATATTAATATAGATAAATTTAAGTCAAACTTAACTGAAAAAATTAAAATTGTGCAAATAACTTGGGACAGAGAAAATAATTCAATACCATGTGAGTTAATAACTCACATATCAAATGCTCTCATCATTCCGCAAATGGATGAAACATTTTTTCTGACACGGATGTTAAAAATGTGTAATTCATATTACCTTTTTCATTTTTGTCACTTAAACTAAAATTAAAAAAACTCTTCTAGGATTTTGTGTAGAAAGAGTTTAAATAAGGATTAAAAAAATTCATTTTGGATTTTGTGTAGTGATACTTTAAATGATACTTCTTTTCTCTTACATTCTTTGCAACACTTTCTATTTTGGGTTGTCCCAAATTCTTTGAAACATTTTCTTTTTTAGAAAATTTTACTATGTATCTTTACCATCATACCCCTCATTCTCTCATCACTCAATTTCTTTCTTCCACCATAAAACCCAATGCTTAATTCTCTCATTCGATCTTAGGGTGGATGACTAACGCAAAAAAAAAAAACGGAGATCGATGTTGCACACAAACGATTGAGGTGAAGTGGATGATGATTAATGCAATAAACGAATGAACAGCGTGAAGCAGACAAAGATCAACGCAAAATAGGCAGATGAAGATCGACGCGAACGAACGTAGATCAACACGATCGACGTAAGTGGACAGATGGAGATCGACGTGATGGAGATTAACATGGATGGAGAGTGACATGGACAAAGATCGATGAGGACAGAGATCAACTCACTGGACAGACAATCAAGGCAATGTGCACCGTGATCGACATGACAAGCAGACGATTAAGATGAAGTATACAACGATCGAAGTGATGGAGACAAGGCAAGGTGATGACGTCAGGAAGGTCATGGAAGGAAGGAAGTTGGCAGGCACAAGGGTAAACTTGGTAACTGGGGCAGATTTTTTTTCCTTTCCTTGATATGCGTGCGAAACCAAACAGTTCAACAAAATTAGGACGTAGGAGTAATTGAAAGAAACAAATATTTCTTTTCAGATTTTATGTAGTAAGAGTTTAAATAAGAGTAGTAAAATAAATTACATATCAAAAATTCTCTCAAAAAACAAGCAGTTAAACCTTTTTGGATAGCCCAAAAGGAATATGGTTTGTCCTTTTTGAAATGGATAAAGTATTAAACTAATAAAAACACATATATTACAGTTAATCTTAGTCAAAAAGCCTTGTTACCGGGGTTTTCATGTAGCTCATGTTGGACAAACTCTTGCATTCTTTCATCAATCTTTGCTTGTTCCATTAATCCACTATAAACAAGCCCTAAAATCAGACCAACTAAAAAGAAAAATAGAAACTAATGTTACATAATATCAAACTCTATAGAACCCTATAGCCATGTTATGATGAAGCACACAACCAAACAAGAGGTAACCCAATAAAGAGAAAACCAAACCCTGGAAAGACAACTTTCTCACTTCCTCTATAACTGTGATGTTGGTAAAAGCAGAGGAACTAAAAATAACAAAATAGCTTTCACTTGATGACTTTTAAAATACTATAACATTTTTGCTTAGTTAAATCTGAACCAAGGTAACTTTATCTTATCCCTAGGTGTGGCGGAACAGGGCCCCAGTGCCTTGAATTGCTAACACTGGTAGGCTCTTTGGGAGCTATGATCCCACTTCAATTACAATTGGCTAGTTATTACTCGTGAAGTAATCTTAAATTTTTACGTGCAACTAGTTACTTAGCCTACCCTGCATAAGTAATATGCATGCATTGTCCTGGCTATGTGATAACAGTAAATTAAAACTATAAAGAAAACTGTGGCGCCAGTTCATAAAACATAAGTGAAACAAGCCAAGACAATAAAACTTTAGTTGCTTTAACTACAAGTAACAACTATGTGCATACATCTCAAACCTATATGCACCCAAATGTAACTCTAGTGTTATACACACCAATGGACACTAGTAAAGGCAATCTACGTATGAAATTACCATACATATTAAAAGAAGCAACTTATATCTAGTAAGATACCAAAATCCATCCTTAGCTCTTCACCTAAGCAAGCTAGCTTCAAGTGATGAGCCACACTTTCCTTGTACTCACTTAGCCTCAAACTGTAAGGCAAACACTTTGGTCAGTACTTGCTTATTCCATAAGTAACTTAGAAACTTGGAGTTTCCTACTTAGAGAATACCTTTTGAACCAATAAAACCTAGCCTTAACAGCTACCCCTTACCAACTGTTAGGCCCGACTAGTCCACTTAAACCTGCACAACACTTAAAGAGGTGAGCACTATAAAGTACTCAGTAAGGGATTCAGTACCTGCAAGAGGAAAAACAATGCAAGCATGCAAAGCACAACATGTATATATATGTAGCATACAAAACAAAACAAGCAGTCAACAATGTAACCAGAAGCAAGAATAAACAACAACCAATGCAAATGATGGATGGATAGATGAATGAAATATGCACACGCAGATGTACTTAGGACTTCCTTACACCCGTAGGTGCTAGACTTTCCGTGAGCTCTTACGACTGGTGTACTTGGATACTGGCCCTCGTATCCTATGCTAGCACTTAACTAACCCCATGAAGTCCTCTTACGGGCGCCTTAGAGTAAGTTATCACTTACTCAAACCTTACCCGCCTTGACGAACTGCTTAGAGTAAGTCACCACTTACTCACTCCTTACGCGTCTCTTCCCTTAACTTATTGTGCAGGGTAGCTGCCTTATGTGGTTCAACTTACCAAGCTCTCCGAGCTTGGTTTAGGGCGTCTTAGTTGCTTACTTACCAAACCATAAAATTTGGTTGGGATTCTCTTAGGTTTCCTTTTAATTTCCCAAAGTTCTAACACCTCCCACTTGGACCAACGAAGAGTCTAAAACCCACCTTAATCCCCTTAGTGCTCACTTGGCAACTTAAGCACTTTAACTTCCTTAGCCACCATTCCTTACCCTACCTTAACCACACCACTTAGCCACCACCTAAATAATGCATAATTCCCAACTTAGGAAAGAGTCCTAGACCCATTTAAGGCTACGGAATATCTTAAATTAGACTAGGGATGATAACTAAGGGTTTGAGACACTCTTAGGATGCCCCGAGCTTGAGGGGCTAATGCCTTGGCGGCGCCGTCGGTGACACGTCGCCAAAGGCATTGACGCTCGGGTATCCAGACGTTTATCAGCGATGCATCTCCAATTCCAGCGACGCGTCGCCAATATGGCATCGCCAATGCATTTACAGCACTGCCCGACAGCATGCGAACTTACACGAAACTTGCTCAAACTTTCTCATCCCAAGGTCAATTCACATGGGTCTTGTTTCTACTTCATTCCCACTCATAATACTACATTTCTATGCATTATTTGAGCTTAATTAACTTAAATCCCTTACCTCAAATCATCTTGAAAGCAATAAACAAGCAATGAGCACATCCGAGCTCCAATAACTTCCTTTGAGTTCCAAGCTTGAAATCAACCAAATTGAACACCAAGAGCATGAAGTTAAGACCATTTCTAACCATTTAACAAGCTTAAAACTAACCCATAAGGAACAAATACGTTTACCTTTGGGTTTGAACAAAAAACTTGCAAGAACAACTCCAAATGCACCAATTCCATTAAAAACGAGCTAAGGGCTTGTTGGGATAGCTTCGGGACCTTCAATTTCCATGGAAACTTGAGTAAGTTGGGAGGTTTAGGGTAGAACACAAGGGAGGAAGGAGATCTGCGAAAATGGCAAATGGAGGAGATGATGAATAGTTCTATCTCCTCCATTTATAACCAACTTAGCCTAACTTTCTTCCACTTGTCACCTTGGCCCTTAAACTTAATTTTGAATCACTTAGGCCACTTAAACACTCCCCTTTGCATCACTCCTTGGTCCCAAAGAAAGGTTATTCTTACCCAAACACTTTGCCCTTAAGTCTCTTGAGCCATTATAAGACATAATAGCTCAATTTCTCACTTAGTGCATTTTCACCCTTAACTTTCGCTTTTGGTTCAAATGGCTATAAACACTTATGGTCTTAAATCAACTAGCTCAAAACACTTGCATGAACCTAATTTTACCAAAATTACGGTCATGCCACTGACTTGGGCCAAAATTACCGTTTTGCCCTTTTTGCCCCTTAGGTGCCAATTACTCTTTGGAACTCAATTTAACCTTAACTAGCTTGCTTCCCTTGCTTAATAAAACTTATTTGAGGGAAATAACTTGAGATTCACTTACCTCAACATTTAATGTAGAGGAAATACTAGGAGAGCCTTTACACTAGGAATGGAAACGAACCGAGCCTTTTATCAAATAGTTCAAGCTCAAGCTCGTATTTTTTGTTACCGAGCGGAGCCTAAATGAGCTTCAAGCCGAGCTTTAGCTTCATTATAAGTTCAAACTTTTAACGAGCTGAGGTTCAAGCTTGGTATTGTTCGGTTGAAACTCTTATTGAACCTAACAAGCTTAATATTTTTTAATATTAAAACTAAACTAACTTATTTTTAATATAATTAAACCTCAAGTTTTAATTTTTATTCCTTAAATTAAGCTTAAATTGAGCTCAAACCTTATATCAAACTTTGAGCTTATCGAGCCACTAAGCCAAGCTGGAATCTTTTTGAGCTGAGCTTTGTTCTCCATTTTCTAAGCTCGTTGAGCTTGAGCTCAAGCTTGAGCTGACTTTCGAGCCCTAGGATGTTCAAGCTCAGCTTAGCTCGTTTCTACCTCTACTTATTCCTTCGATTCTAGTAAAATTCCAAACCACTCTTGACGGTTAGCCAATAAAGTCTATCTCAGCAATTTTTAATGTCACCAAATGTAGCCTTAACCATTTTAGATTGAACTATTTTGCAAAACAATTCATTAGTCATTGCACAGCGGAAAATAAAGCTTCAAAACATAAGATATGGGCATAACTCAAACTCCAAACTAAACCATGAGCTTAGAAATGCAATTGTACAGCTGAATACAAATGTGTCCTAGATAAAGTAAATCTTTATTAAAAGGACTAGTGCAGGGGTAAAATTAAGGATTACAGTGACTATAAAAAGGGGCTCTACTTAGACTTGTCCTAAAGATTGCAAGAACAAGTGTAGCATGTTTCATCAATGGCACTCTACGTAAGAACTGGAGTTATTCTTGGAACAAATACAACTGAATTAGCAACATTTTTTACTTCAAGCTTTCAAAATAAAAGTAGTGGAAATAACTGTTATAACTGACATTGGTAAAGTATGTCAAGCTCTTGTTGTAATATAACATAATAGCAACACTCGATAGCCTGGGGAGCAAGCTTACGCTAAGACCTTCCCCCCTCACAAAGTTATTTTAATATCTTCTGAGCCAATAGTTCAGGTATCAAATATTAAACTAACAAGAACAAATACTACACCTAATTTTAGCCAAAAGACAAGAAATGTATTAGTTTTATGTGGTTTTATAGTTGTTCCTTATATAGAGCGCTTCGTTATCTACGCTTTCAAGTAGCTCATGTGGGTAACACCAAAGTTGTGCTCAGTTGCTTTCTACCAATCCGCTTTTTCTTAAGTACAAGAAGCTTTGTTTGCTCCCAAGTTGTCCAAATATTCATTAGCTTCAGAGAATGGGATTACAGCCACAGATTTATGCTTAGCATAATGGAGAAGATTTTTTTTTTATTGGTAGAGTTAGTTGTTGATTCACTTACTAGTTTCAATTTTCACATAATCCACTTCAAACTAGCTCTAAAATCCGACCTCCAACTGAACGGAAAACAAAACTGCTACTTTGGAAAAACAAACTCAACAGGGACACAACACGTATTGTTCATAGTTTAACTATTAATAATCTGTTCATAGAAAGATTGCAAACTAAATGGAGCGCTTGATTTACTTGTTTTTGCCTCACCGTTTCTTTCATGTTCTAAGTTCTGTTTCTTCACCAACATGGAAGTCGATCGCCGGTACAAGCACAATTTATAATAAGTACGCGGTTTTGTGGCCCCTTTTTTTTTTTTAAATTTTTGTCAAAGGTGCCATTTAGTTTATTTGCATTTAAAATCAACGGATATACATGTTTTTTTAATTCTTTTATATACTACGCGTATCCAAAAGTGACATTTTTCATGTGTCCTCTACATCTTGAAATGTACTTCAACTAAAATAAACGTTTTCAGAAAAGCTATTCATACAACTGCTTAAGATTTTTCACTCCACGAGACAAAAACACAGCTGATTAAGGCAAGCTTAATTCTTCCTTTGACTTTGAAATTCTCTCTCAAGTCAAGTTCAATTCTTCCTTTGACTTGGAAATCAACAAAGTTACAAAGCAAGCTACCCTAGGTTACAAGGTAACAGACAACCAAAGCAGTTTGAGGCCGGCCAAGAAAATCGTTTGAAACCAAAAATCTGTGGATGGCATTAAGCTCTTGTTGTAGTGCAATACAAAAGCGACAATGGAGGCCCAGGTGCCTCAAGCTCTGCCAAGAATTGGTACCTAAACGGCACAACACGTACGGTTTCTTTGTTTGGAGTTCAATAATTCTAAAGTTCTCAGCTTTGTTAAACACTCTATGTATGCTTCTCTACTGTCTAGAGATCCTGAAATCATGCATTAGTCCTACGAAGAAAAAAGCAGTAGCAGGCAGCAGCAGAATACTTTCAAGACATAAAGAAACTCAACTTTCAAGACCAACATTAGTGTGGCGTGCCAATCTCTTGCTAAAGTGCAACACAAAAGCGACACTTGAAGGCTCAGATAGCAAGCTACCAACAAAACCTTCCCCCTAAACAAATTAATTTAATATCATATAAGTCAATGACTCACGTATCAGATATTAAACTGATAAGAACAGATACTACACTTGATCTTAGCCAAAAGGCCGAGAAAGGTATGAGTCACATTTAATGGGATGCTTGTCTTGTGTATGCAACTCCTCGTCCCTTGTGCTCTCAAGTAGCCATGTGGGGTAAAAGAAAAGAATGAGAATCTACCCTAGAGCCAGTAGTAGGGATTGAATACTATTATGATGATTTGCTCCAACACAAACATTCCCAATAAGTCAGTTAAAACATCTAGAGATATCGTTTTTTTCAAATTTTTCAGATGGATCTTTTGATTATTTCAAAATGACAAGTTTAAGGGTTTATCTGAGGCTTTGTGTTAATTAAGAATCTAACCTGAATAAAAAGCACTTTCAAATCCTCTGGATTGTCTAGCAGACTCCAATGAAGTTAGGGGCTCACCAGAAACAATTGTGAAAACAGAGGTATAGCGTTGGACAATTGATCATAGTCAAGTATCCTCATTGACCGTCAACTTATCACTTCTGCCATAAAGACATGATCAGGTGAAGCAACTGTACGTAAAAATAGAATCCATGGCTCTGATCAGGCTGCCTGCTAAACATGATGGCTGATGAAGCAGAGCATATAGTTGTGCCAACAAAAGCATTAACGAGAGACTCAACGGCTTTAGGTCCCCAAGAACAAATTCCATAAGAGAGAGGTCTTTCTTCTAACAATGGTAGATTATTCAGTAGCATGGTAGCTAAAAGCCTGATCTAGTGATTGTTCATTTTAGTTGCTCTAGGTGACCGTTTGTTTCAGTTACTTTGCCATTTTATTTATAAAATTAATTTATTTTTTTTATCTTTTGAAAGTTTTAATTTTTATTTATAAAATATTTTTATTTTCATTTTTTTATTTCTATCTCTATTTCTTTCCTCATTTTATTCTTTTCTGAAACTCTCTACTATTCCCTTCATTTTAGATCAAAACTAATGGCCAACAACTTGTGGATTCACCCTCCGTCATGCCTAAACTTGTTGTCAAAATCTTGACGTCGGCGACCTCATGCCCAAAGATGGCCAGTGCTCTTTTAATCCCTTCGTGGAAGTGGACTTCGACAACCAGCGCCGGATGACTCAAACGAAGCTCATCTTCAACAACGATGACCGACAACTCACCTGGAACGAGAAGCCAATCTTCAATCTCCACAACCCACAACAACTCCCCAACAAGACTGCCGATTTGTTCATCTATAATGACCAATAGCGCAGCCACAACCACCACAAGAACTTCCTTGGCTGAGCCAAGAACCCTAGCACCTCCGTCCATAGATCTATAGGAGTCCGAATCCATCCTCCATGGGGTTTGAAGTGGTGGAAGAATATAAAGAAAGTATTGGGAAGGTTTTTAAGAAGTTCTATGATTATGAGCTTAAGAGAACCACCTAAAAATTTAGTTCAAATTTAAAAAGATCGCCAATAGGGCGACCATTTGGCCACCTATATTTCGGTCACTAATTTAAAATTTACTTCTTCTAGCCACCATTTGGCTACTGAAATGTGGGTTAAGGAAAATTGTGACTATGACGGTCGCTGACGTGACCATTTTGGCAACTGTTTTTAGTGACCGATTTTATATGGTGGTTAAGCAGTCGCTTGTCCTGTTGTTAGTTTCAACAAATCTTTTGAGCGACCATTTTAGCCATATTTGTGCCACGACCGAAAAAGGAGTCGCCCCAGATAGTTGATAAATTGAAAATCTATTGTGGATCTCTTCAATTCAAAACAACCAACTTCTAAAGGTCTGAGTATGAATATAAAAGGACGAACATGTACAGTCTCTCTAACTTTCTATGGTTGGTTAATTTAGCAGAAAAAGAAATGAACAAATTATATATATGTGTTTATGTGCGAGCACACGCGTGTGTGAGTATCTGCGCATGCGTGCACCCGTATGTATAATGAATGATTAACATTGTTTTCCCAATTGTTGATATTTTCAAACATATGTATTACACGATGTGTTAAAAACCATGGCACTTTCTCATTTTAACAAACTCCTAGAATGTTTTTTCCTTCTAAAAAAAATGCTTTAAGGATGTTTTGCTATATCAGCTTTTCATGTGGGTTTATATTTCACTCCTTTCACATGTACATATATGTTACTTTCTCCGTTTCATAAAGGTTGACCTTTGTACTTTTTTTACTAAAATTTGACTTAAATATATTCATATTAATTTGTATTGTGAAATATTCTTAAAAATTATATTTATAAATTAGAGTATTTGAGGTATCATCGTCATATAAAAATTTTATATTTCTATAAAAAATTTTAAAAAATAAAAAATCAAGAATTAATTACTGTGAATATATAAAGGACATATTTTACAAGATAGAGGGAATATGACATAATCATTTATTAGCGTTTTTTCTACATATGTTCTACTAGGGAATTGAAATCATAAATGTTAATCAATTGTTCCATTAGGGCCAACAAAAAAAATGGCTATAAGAATGTTTTATACTTTGGTGTCCTAATCTGGTTTCTAATGATTTGAATGTGAAGTGGTGCATTCCTAATGATGTCTGGAATAATTAAAAGCCAGCAGTTATGGTAAGGGTGTGATTCTATGTAGCATTAAATCAACCAGCACCATAGAACACAAAAGCTAGATATGAGTGCAGCAAATAAAAACTTTTGCACCAACTCTTGCAAACAAATATACCAACACTCAACTTTTAGTCCTTGTAATAGATCAAGAAAAACTTCTCTTTGTTCTACGAGTGTATAGGTGTACTTGATTATTGTTCATTCCATGGCTATTAAAATCTCATCTCAAAAGGTAGAAACCTACATATTCACAACTTAATAGCTAAAACCATCTCAAGTCCCAGTAAAAATGTGGCATAGAAATGTTGAGTCGTAGAAACTAAAAAAAGTTGCCTTTAAAAAAAACTCAAAAATGTTAAAACTGCACATTACTGGGCTACTAAAGTTATTTAAATGACTTAAATGTTAAGCATGGGATAAAACCATGCAGCTCAAATATAGACCTGAAGACTTGCTATGTGTAAGCTAGACCTTCTGTTTGCATTTTTTTAAACCTCAAGTCCTTTTTTCCCCTTCTAGTTCGTCTACATTGGATAAGATAGCGGCAGAGTCCTTCTCTTCTTCTCTCTGTTGCCCAAAATCTTCCCCTCCTCCACCAAAGTTGCGCCACCACCCTCCTTCACCGTCGGTGGTAACACCTACCGCCAGCTGAATGATGCTTCTTTAGCAACAAATCTCCTATTCGAATAAATTATATGGTAAAAGTGTCACACCCCACTCTGATCAGTACATATCTAACACAATGTGAATGTTAAGTATGTGCAACACAAATAGAGAATGATTCCCTGTACCCTTGTGGCACATTTTCAGAGTGTGCACTGGCAGAGTGATTGACAAGCTAGTTGTTCACAACAGATTTTTGCTAACTTTTCTTTTAAAACAATCCAGATTAGTTTCAAATACTAGTTTAAAAAGGGCTCATGAAGCAAAACAAATTTTATTAGTAAAAAGTACTTCCTCCGTTTCGCATTAATTGACCATTTTACCTTTTTTATTGAAAAAAATTTTAAAAAAAGATATTTAGAAACTATAATCTTTAAAGTTTCATTTTTATATAAAATATTCATATTTTTATAATAAATTTTAAAAAAAATAAAATCATAAATTAATTATTATGAATAGTAAAAGGATCCGTTTTTATAAAACGGAGGGAGTAAAATCTAATTCTTCAAACCAGAAAGTGTGCCTAACTCAACCTACTATAGCAGTAGGTTTGTTTTTCTTGCTACATTGCAGAGCCAATAAGGTACAAAAAAGGTCTAATTTATCAAAGATGGCAGTTACAAACCAAGAAATGCGATTTTCAAGTAGGAACTGAGGTTTTGCCATCGAACCCGAAATTTGACATTAAAATTCTGCAGCATTTGAGTTCCAAAATAAACTAGGAAACTAACTTCTGGTCTTTAAGTTCAAAGTCAGGTGTAAACTAAAACCAAAGTCTGCTGTATGCTACCATATCTACACTTTGAAAACTGACCACAATGCTTACATGAAGCCACACCAAGGGCCCTTCAGTAACCACCTCACTAATTGCTTGTAAAACAACAGTTATGATGTTAGGTAACCAAATCACTAGTTTAACTTCTAAACTTGATCTTAGTGTCCAAACATATTTCTTATGCAACTTAAAACATGCATGCAAGTTTTCAGGCCAAAACCATGTTCCCATAAAAAAGTCAACATCAAAGTCAAACATCGCGAATAAAAGGACATTGCTGCAGAATATAACCTGTCAAGTTCCAACTTTAATCTTTAGGAAACAACCACAAACAAGAACACATTTTCTGCCAATCACGTTCCTGAGTGTAACTATCTAGAGCTTAGTTGCAACAAAAGACATAATTAGAAACACCAGCAAGTGTGTGTACCACATGTTTCAAGCCACATAAACTCGTAGATTAAGCCACATTCATTAAATCCAAACAATAATCTAAAGAGAAGTCTGAGTTAGATTTTAGACCAAGTATTCTAGTATCTCAACCTGAATTAATACACAAATCTGACATAAAACATAATTTCTGATTCATAAGTTCAAACTTTACAATTGAGTTCTACTGTATAAAATATTGCAGGTGTAGAACACTATGACACAAACTGTTCCTTTAAACCAGTAAACATAAAGCCTTCCAAATCTAAGTTTAATCTACAGAACTCTAAACAAATGCACACTCTCAAGATCTGGAGTTGAGAAACTCCCATCAAGGACTTAATTCAGACAAGCCACATAACTGAGAGAATCGTACTATAGGTACCCAGTTGGGACCTTAGTGGGCCACCACTCGGTCTTTTTTCATTGATTCTAAAGTCGTCAGTTTGATTATTTTGAAACAATCTCGGCATGTGCTTCTCTGCTGTGAAGACACCCAGCATTAGCCCTACAAAGACAGAAGCAACAGTAGTGAATTTCTTTCAAGACAAACTTTCAACAACAAAATTGGTGGGGTTTGCCAGGCTCTTGCTGAAGTGCAACACAAGAGTGACACCTTAAGGCTCGAGTAGCAAGCTACCACTAAACCTTCCCCCTAAAAAAATTAATTTAATATCATGCGAGCCGATGGCTCACGTATCAGATATTAAACTGATAAGAACAGATACTACACTTGATCTTAGCCAAAAGGCCGAGAAAGGTATGAGTTGCCTGTGATAGGATGCTTGTTCTTTGTACACAGTACCTTGTTCCTTGTGCTTAAAGTATGCCATGTGGGGTAAAATCAAAAAGTGAGAATCTAACTCTGCAGCCATCAAGATGGATTGCATACCATTACATTGATCACAATGATTTCCTCCAACAAAAACACTTCCCAAAAAGTCAGTTAAAACATTTAAAGCTTCTGTTCTAGAGCATCAATACGCAAATCTGAAGTCAAGTACAAGGAGTTTAAGCAATAGCTGAAAACATGCAAGAGCCTGCTCTGCGTTTCCTGGAAGTGAGTCATGCCTGCCCCTACACCAGTCATAAGACATGTAACAGAGCTTTCCATCTGAGGCACCAACTAAAAAAGCCGATTGCTGATGAAGCAGAACATATAGTTGTGCCAGCAAAAAGAATTACTCAACAGCTTCAGGTTCCCAAGAATAAAGACCATAAGAGAAGGTCTTCCCCCTAACAATGAATTTCTATTTTGTTCAATTCAGAAGAATCAACTTCTAGAAGTCAAGAAGTAGGAATGTAAAAGGATGAGCATGTGTAGTCTGTCTCACTTTCTAGGGTTGGTTAATTTGGCAGGAGAAAAAGCAAACAAATAATTCTCATCAAACAAAAAGTCCAGAACTTTAACAGGTTAGCTTTTATCACGGGTCAAAGGATAGATCATCACATATTTCTTGCAATCTGAAGACTTCAAGCTACACAAGACCTGTGAAAAATCGTTTAATTAACTAACTACTCTCCTTCTAGGTTCCATTGTTAATTTCACTCACCAATCTGAATTTTTTTTTTTTTGCATTTGTTCAGCAAACGATGCTCTAGCTCAACCTCAGCTGTACTAGAAGTTGCTCTAGCTCCAACCCCAACCCCAACCCCAGAGGCTGAGGATTTAGGCACAGAAGCGGAAGAATGAGACACAGAAGCTGAAGAGTCTGATTCTTGCACTTGCTGTAACACTTTGCCAGCGGGATACTAATGGACATGTCCCTAAATAATCAAAAGACCAATCTCTTATACACCAAGTGTATCTAAGAACATCACTACACGTCTCCATTTCATGCTAAAATAAATGTCCATGCCATGTTTCTTGGACTCATAAGCTACTAATGACACCAACTGCACATTTGATCAAGACTTTAAGGTCTGACAATGGCACACAATTCACCTCTCATGAGTTTGAAGAGTTTCTCTAGCATTCTGGCATTCATCATCAACTCATAGTCACTTACACACCCCAACAAAATGGTGTGAGTGAAAGGAAGAACAGGTCAGTTATGAACATGTCTAGATGCTTGCTATTTGAAAAAGGATTGCCAAAGCAACTATGGGTAGAAGCTACAAATGCAGCAGTCTATTTGCAAAATAGATTACCTACTCTTGATGGAAAAACTCCTTATGAGGCTTGGTTTGGAGTTAAACCTAGTTCATCTTAAAATCTTTGGTAGTCTTTGTTATACTTTTGTTCCTCAGGCCAAAAGAGACAAGCTTGACAAAAGAGCTGAAATTGAAGTACTTGTGGGGTACAGCAATACTTCCAAGGGTTATAGAGTCTTGAATCCCATAACTCAGCAAGTATTTGTTAGTAGAAGTGTCAAATTTGATGAAGATGGTGCTTGGAATTGGGATAGAATAGAACCAGGTCCTTCTATACAAAATTCCAGTCTTGGAAACATTCCCCAAAAACAAGTTGCAACTCCAGAGGAAGAAGATTCTGACAGTGATGTAGCCATCAGAGGAACAAGAACACTGCAAGATATTTACCGCAGATGCAATATGGCTTTGTTTGAACCCAAGATGTTAGCACTGCCATGACGCATCTCGAATGGAGGGCAACAATGGAGGAGGAGCTCAGAATGATTCACAAGAATGAGACTTTGATGCTTGTAGACAGACCTTATGACAAGATTGTAATTGGTCTGAAGTGGGTGTTCAAGCTTAAGCATAACGCTGATGGCTCAATTAACAAGTACAAAGCCAGGATAGTTGTGAAAGGATATGCTCAGCAATCTGGAGTAGATTTTTCTGAAACATTTGCACCTATGGCACGATTTGACACAATTAGATTGCTTCTTGCGATCTCTGCTCATCAAGGTTGGGAAGTGTTTCAGTTAGATATCAAATCAGCCTTTTTAAATGGCATTTTGAAGGAAGAAATTTATGTTGAACAACCGGAGGGAGCAAAGATGAACCTGATAAAGTGTACATGCTAAAGAAGAATTTATATGGCCTTAAACAGGCTCCAGGGGCCTTCTACTCCAGAATTAATGACTATTTGATGAAATTGGGGTTTTGTGAGAAGTTTCAATGAGGCAACTCTATATGTGAACCATGTCAATAAAGAGATCATAATTATCTCTATTTACATAAATGACATTTTGGTTACTGGCAGTAATGCAGAAGCTGTGACAGAGTTTAGAATCCAAATGAAAAAGATATTTAAGATGAATGATCATGGTAAGATGTCCTACTTTTTAGAAACGAAGGTCATGTAAACTTCGAAAGGGATATTTATATCTCAAAAGAAATATGCTAGTGAAATTCTCAAGAAATTTAAAATGAGCGGCTGCAACTCAATAAGTACACCAGCAGTTCATGGAGAAAAGTTAAAGAAAGAATATGGCTTTGATCCTGTTGATACCTCTGTTTACAAAAGCTTGGTTGGAAGTCTTCTGTTTTTGTGTGGAATTAGACCTGATATTATGTTTGCTACAAGTGTAGTGTTTAGATTTATGCACTCACCTATAGAGATGCATTTTAAAGCTGCCAAGAGGGTTCTAAGATATATTCAGAGCACAATTGATTTTGGGATATTCTACAAGACACTTCTGCCATCAATCTTGTTGGTTTCATGGATAGTGATTGGGCAGGATCTCAAGATGACATGAAGAGTACCTCAGGCTATTGTTTCACACTTGGTTCAGGTGTTTTTTTTATTGGAGCTCAAGAAAATAGGAAAGTGTTGCACAATCAACAGTAGAAGCTGAGTACATTGCTGCTTCAGCTACTGTCAACCAAGCATTGTGGATCAGAAACATTCTTAAAGATCTTGTGTTCAGGCAGTACAAAGCAACAATCATTTTGTGTGATAACAAGTCTGCTATTGCTATGGTGAAGAATCCTATCTTTCATGGAAAGACTAAGCATATTAAGATCAAGATTCATGCCATTAGAGAAGCTGAAAAAGAGCAAGAGGTTCAAGTGAAGCATTGTGAAGCCAAGGACCAATTAGCTGATATTTTCACCAAAGGATTGCAGAAGACAAGATTTGAAATGCTAAGAGAGAGACTCGGAGTCTTCAACGGCTCTTGCATCAAGGAGGAATGATGATAGTAGTTGTTGTGATGCTAAGAGCTATCCTTCTAATGTCCTTTTAATATTTTGATTGCAATCTAAGTAAATCAGCAAAAGGTATGGTGGAGCTTAAGCCTAGCAGCAGACATGCTCCTTAAGTTAAGGAATTAGTTGAAGACTTTTTGACTTTTGTATGTATATAAATATCAGCAATACAATGATCAATCTGGAAGTTTTCTTGCAATTTTTCTAGTGTGTTCATGTAAAAATTCATTGTCTAAACAATTCCACGACTCTGCAACACACACAATTAATTTCCCTAGGCACACATGTCTCTCATGTTAAAAGTCTTTTATGTGCTTCTGGATTTGATCCCCTGGCCTGAAAGCATATTAATCTCTCTTGCTGTGGTTCTGTCTTTGATGTCGCACCCTTTTCTGCATGCGTGCTTCTCTAAGTCACAGGGCGTTCATCAACGAACATGATCTTGGGAGGTGCCTAATTGACACCTTACTTGAGGGGCAAGAAAGGTTTTGGACTGGGTAAGCTTTTCAGGGTGAAAACCCTTGTTTGGACACCTGAAATAATCCATTTCTGATTGTAAGGCTTTACGTTACATGAATTTTGAAGGGAGAATTTGTAGTTCTCATAACTAGAAATCATTCGTTAAGTCAAATTAATCAAAATGACTTATTTCTATTTTTACATCTTTTTTCTTGAAACTAATTTTATTTGAAAACCAATATTATGTAATTATAATAATTCATTTAAAATAAAATTTTTATGATATTATTAAATTTTTATAAATTTTTCTTTTTTAATGTTTAAACAAAGAAAAATTCATAAAAATGTGTTAATATGATAAAAACTTTACAATCAATGGATTATTACACCTGTATAATATTGGCTTCCAAATAAAATTAATTTCAAATGAAAAATAAAAATAAGTCATTCTGGATTAAGTTGACTTTAGTTAAAACGAACTAACTCTTATTTTTCTTTAAGAATCAATAGAAACTCTTCCTTCATCCCAACACCTTCCCCTCATCCACTCCACCACACACGCCTCCTGCCCTCTGCTTGAGCCCCCATGTGTCAAACCCTCTCCCTTTGTTTTCTTGAAATTTCTTATTTTTTCAGAAAAGATTGCTTCTTACATATGCAATTGATATTGTTATGCGCTTAGTTTAAGGTTCATTCCTGATATTTCTGTGCCCAGTTCGATTGCAACTCGTATGACTCACTCTAGAATGTAAAGAACTTCGAAACTATAATTTGTGAGATGCTCCAAACCAATGCTATAGTTCAACAGAAAGGCAACGCTTGAAAGTCAAGATAGCAAAGCAACCACAAGACATCTAACAAAGCATATATGCAAATAAATATCCTAACTCAAAAATCCTAACAAAATACCCGATCTAATAAAATTACTCCAAATTATCTACATCAATCTCATTCTTGTTTGGAAACCTTGTCTGGATTATCCATTCATAGTTTTACCAATAATGATCTCTTAATAGGAAGATTGCAGATTGCAAACTAGGAACACGTGTACAAGAGAATCACGTTTTAGGACTCATTTGGGACCTAACTGGGCAACACTATTTTGCTTCCACCCTACTGAGTTCTACTTGTGGCCGGAAGAAAGTGTAAGATTCTACCGCAAATCCCACAAATGTAACCTCTTGCTAGAAAAATCAAACCCTGGCTTCGAGGCTGTCAACGAGTACTCTATAGTTGCCCGCTTGCTCAACTAAGCGAGGCACATACTTCGAACTTTCAAAAAATCATCTACAACTAAATTTGGTGGGGTGCGCCAGGCCCTTGCTATAGTGCAACACAAGAGCGACGCTTGAAGGTCTGGGCAGCAAGCTACCACTAGAACTTCCCCCTCAAAAAATTAATTTAATATCATGTGAGCCAATGGCTCACGTATCAGATATTAAACTGATAAGAACAGATACTACACTTGATCTTAGCCAAAAGGCCGAGAAAGGTATGAGTCTTAAAAGTTGGAATTAGTTGTTCCTTATACAGAGTGCCTCGTTATTTGAGCTTTCATGTAGCTGATGTGGGACAACAGCAAAGTTGTACATTGCTGCAGCAAAATCCTACCTTCCTGATTCAGGTTTCAGTCTGTTCCATTAATCGACTTCAAACTGGCTGGCAGCTGCGACCAAAAACAATTGCTGCTGAAAGACAAACTCTGCAGGGACACAAACCTATATACTACAGATCACAAATAGACAAGCCATGATGAACTATATGACCGAACAAAAAAGTAAGCCGACACAGAGCAAATCAAACCCAGGGAAGACAACTTTCATGGCCCTTTTCTCAGTAATTCAAGCTTTTCAACTTCCTCTATATGGCCATCGTTGTATTTCCTCACAAAACATTGCTCGATGAAGTTGCTCCTTCAGTGTCGGTGAGAAGATAGAAGCCGAGCACAACAATCTGCTTAACCAAGACACAACACTTTATATTGTTCGTTGTAATTTGTAGTTGCTTGACCATTTCAGATTCAACTACACCCACCGAACAATGCGTTAGCTGTAAGGGAACAGCAAATCCTAGAAACGTGTTTAGCAATGCCAAACTAGATCACAAAACCTCCACCAAATCTATATTGAATTATTCCTCTAGACAATTACATTGAACAAACCAACTTCATAGGTAACGCCAAAATCCAGCCCTAACCTGCAATTTCCTAATTCATGGCAAATTCTAAATGTCAGGAGTTGATTGCCAGCTCTGCCCGTTGCTATAAACAAACACTTCAGCTAACTCTTTGTGGGGGCTTTCCCTAAAGGAAACACCCTTCCAAAAATTGGCATATGCCGCTTTAAACAATGAGCACACGGTATTCTTTAGTAAAAGGCGAAAGAATAGTTGGCTCTATGCCCATTGCAGAGCTCCGTGTCGTGTGCTATTGGCTACTTCTTGTGGCTTGCAGAAGAAAGTGTTAGATTCTACAGCAAAACCTACAAATGTAAGCTCTTGCTAGAACCAAGAGAAACAAAGGCCCTAGCTTCAAAGCTGTTAACGAGCACTTTATTGTTGCCTGCTTGCTCAACTAAGAGAGGGCACATACTTGACACTTTAAAAAAAACAAAAAACATCTGAGACTGAAATTGGTAGGGTGTGCCAGGCCCTTGCTGTAGTGCAACACAAGAGCAACACTTGAAAGTTTGGGCAGCAAGCTACCACTAAACCCTCCCCTCGAAAAATTAATTTAATATCATGTGAGCCAATGGCCCACGTATCAGATATTAAACTGATAAGAACAGATACTACACTTGATCTTAGCCAAAAGGCCGAGAAAGGTATGAGTTCCAAATGTTGGAATAGTTGTTCCTTACACAGAGTGCCTCGTTATTTGAGCTTTCATGTAGCTCATGAGGGACAACAGCAAAGCAAAATCCTACCTTCTTGATTCAGGCTTCTGTCTGTTCCATTAATCGACCAGAAACTATTGCTGCTGAAAGACAAACTCTGCAGGGACACATATATACTACAGATCACAAATAGACAAGTCATGATGAACCATATGACGGAACAAAAAAGTGAGCCGATACAGAGTAAACCAAACCTGGGAAAGACGACAACGTTGATGACCTTGTTCTCACAGATTCAAGATTTTCAACTTCCTCTATATGGCCATCGTTGTCTTTCCTCACAAAACATTGCTCGATGAAGATAGAAGCCGAGCACAACAATCAGCTTAACCGAGACACAACACTTGATATTCTTAGCTGTAATTTGTAGTTCCTTAACCATTTCAGATTTAACTACACCCACCGAACAATGCGTTAGCCGTGTAATGGAAAAGCAAATCCTGGAAACGTGTTTACTGACTTCACATAACTATTGAGCATGACTGCGATGCCAAACTAGATCACAAAACCGTCACCAATTCTATATCGAATTATTCCTCCTGGCAATTACATCGAGCAAACCAACTTCATGGATGATGCCAAAATCCGAGCTCTAATCTGCAAGCCATAATCCAAATGTCCAAGGTTGAAGCGTTATTTCCAGCCCTACACGTTGCCGCAACCATACTTTTCAACTAACTATTTGTGGGGGCTTTCCTCAGGAAAACACCCCTCCAAAAATTGGCGTATGCCGCTTCAAACAACGAGCACACGGTATTCTTTAGTAAAAGGCGAAAGAATAGTTCGCTCTGTGCTCATTGCACGGCTCCGTGCCTTGAGCTTTGGGCTACTGCATGGTTATAGTATGGGGAAACAACAGTTGCTTGGTTTCCATTATTAATGTGGGACTAGATTACTACATACGCATTTCTAGTTCTGCTTGGTACAATTCTGCTGCATATTTCTTCTGAGAAATGAAAATGCACCTGCTGAAGCTTGAGACACTTCCTTCCCTAGAAAATATTACATCTGGCTCTCAAACATGCCCTCCATTTGCTTTCTAAACTGTGGCTGATTATTAGCACATAAGTTTGTCTGGGCTACATAATTAATGCTGGTTATTTATGTTGGTCACATCCAAGAGGTACGTATTTTCAAATCCTATTGTAGTTTAAAATTACTTCAGTACTAGAAGGGTGCTTGATGATGCTCACCATTTATTTTTGAGGGTGGTTTTTTGGTACTTTTAAATTGCATCCATCGATTAGACTTTTAGGCTTTAGCAAGAACATCAAACCTGTACAGGAATATTGATGTAAAGCATTTAGATGTTTCATGAAAGCTAGCTGTTGGCCAAAAGCTTCTTAGCTTACTCACCTGCTTCCAGTTCGATTTTGTGTTGTAGGTCTAATTTTGAAGAGGACAATTTTAAATTTCATCTATTGGTTCCATTGCTGGTAATTTTGCCCAATCAGCCATCTCAGGGTTTTTCTTATGGTATCACAACTATATTTTATTTCTTCTCTGATTCGTTAGTTTATAATCATTGTCCATTGGCTGGGTCCTGAAATTTGGACCCAGTTCATGGCCTGGAGCTGAATATGGGAATGCAGGTATTCGGCTAATATAAGGAGATTAAGGTGCGGGACAATAAGAAAGTGAGGAGGGCCAAGCTTTACTGTCTAACAGACAAGATGAACACATTAAAGATGAACTTGGAAACTTTGAATTAAACTGGGCAACACGGCTTCTAAATCATACTATTTTGCTTCCACCCTACAATATTTCTCTCTTTGAAGTCAATTGGTCTCTTGAAGCTCTCTGCAGAAGAAAGCATCAGATTCTGCTACAAATCCAACCTCTGGTTAGAAACAACAAAAACGAAGACCCCAGCTTCACAGCTATTAACGAGCTCTTTATGGTTGCCTGCTTGCTCAACTAAGCAGGTCACATCTTCACACTTCTAAAAGATCATTTGAGACTGACATTGTTGGGGTGTGCCAAGCCCTTGCTATAGTGCAACGCATGAGCGACACTTGAAGGCCTAAGCAGCAAGCTACCGTGAGACCCTCACCCTCAAAATATTAATTTAATATCATGTGAGCCAATGGCTCACGTATCAGATATTAAACTGATAAGAACAGATACTACACTTGATCTTAGCCAAAAGGCCGAGAAAGGTATGAGTTGCTCATGATGGGATGCTTGTTCTTTGTACACAGCACCTCGTTCCTTGTGCTTTCAATTAGGCCATGTGGGTTAAAAGCAAAGAGTGAGAATCTAACTCTGCAGCCACCAACATGGATTGAATACTATTACAATGATTTCCTCCAACACGAACACTATAAGTTAGTTAAAACATCATCTAGAGCTTCTGTTTCAGAGCATCAATAGGCAAATCTGAAGTCAAGTACAAGCGGTTGAAACAAAAGCTGAAAACATGCAAGAGCCTGCTCTGCGTTTCCTGGAAGTGAGTCATGCCTGCCAGTACACCAGTCCTAAGACATGTAACAGAGCTTTCCGTCTGAGGCACCAGCTGGCAAAGCTAATTGGTAATGAATCAGAGCATATGGTTGTGCTAGCAAAAAGAATTAAACGAGAGACTCAGCAGCTTCAGGTCCCCCAGAACAAATACCGTAAAAGAAGGTCTGCCTCCTAAGTCCTAACAATGAAGTTCTCCTGTTCAGAAGAACCAGCTTCATCAAGAAATAGGAATATTAAAAGAAGATCATGTGTAGTCTGTCCCACTTTCTATGGTTGGTTAATTTGACAGGAAAGAAACTATATATGTGTGTGTGTGTGTGTGTGTGTGTATTGAAGGATTAACATTGTTATCCCAATTGTTGAAATTTTCAGACTTTAGCCGCTATGTATTCTGATTGTTTAAAAAAAAATGGCACTCTCATTTTAACAAACTATAAGGATTTTTTTTTTAAAAAAAAACCTTTAAGGATGTATTGCCCCATCAAATTTTCATGTGGGTTTCCATTTCACTCCTTTCAAATGTATATATATGTCATATGAGTGGGAGCTGAGTGACTTTTGTATTTTACCATTTGTAGGTCAACTATATTGGTGTCAATCGTTTTGATATATAAGAATTCTTGAAGACCATCATTCTCTTCAGGAAAAAAGGAATATGACACATTTATTTATTAACTTTTGTGTACATATGTTTCCACCAGAGAACTGAAATCATAAATGTAAATCAGCTGTTTCATTAGCGCCAACAAAAAAGGCTATACGAATGCTTTGTACTTTGACGTCCTAATGTGGTTTCTAATGATTTGAATGTGAAGTGGCGCATTCCTAATGATGTCTGGAATAATTAAAAGCCGCAGCAAAGCTAGTTTGTGGTTCTATGGAGCATTAAATCAACCAGCATCATAGAACCCAAACGTTAGATATGAGGGCAACAAATAAAAACGTTTGAGCCAACTCTAGCAAACAAATATACAAACACCCAGCTTTTAGTCCTTGTAACAGATCAAGAAAACTTCTTTTTGATCCACAAGAACATAGGCATACTTAATTATTGTTCTTTCCATGGTTATTAAAGTCTCGTCTCTTTACAACTGTATAAGACTTAAACGTTTAGCATTGTCTAAAAGCCCAGCAGCCCAACTAAAGGCACAAAGACTTGCCACGTCTAAGCTATACCTTCAGCTTTGCATTTTTATAAATCTCAAGTCCTTGTTTCCCCATCCGGGATAAGGCGGTAGCAGAGTCCTTCTCTTATTCTCCCTGCTGCCAAAAATCTTCGCCTCCCCCACCAAACCTAAAATCTTCCCCTCCTCCGCCAAAGTCGCACCTCCGGCCTCCTTCACAGTTGGAGGTGACACCTATCGCCAGCCAAAATGATGCCTCTTCAACAAGAAATCTCATGTGCTAATAAATTCTATGGTAAAAGACTGAATCAATCCAACAATAAAAGGATTATCAAATTCAAACCCCAGGTTATGGTGTTGTGCTGGGCTTGAAGCATCTGACATGAGCACAAAACAAGGGCATGGCCGTCATCCCTCAAATGATGAAATTTGACCTCCAATCTTATTGAGAGATCCAAACTCATCAACTTCTAGACGGTAGTTCCTTAACAGAAAAAGTAAGGAAGGAAATAAGCCCCACAGTCTCCTCTCTCTGGCCGCATATGCTAATTTGAACCTTAGTGGCTAGCCTCATAAAAGCCATCTGACTCATCTCTTGTTTCCATTTGAGCCCTAGCATTTTAAATTTAACAAACAGACCATCCAAATTATTTATAAACAAACCACCCAAGTTTCATCTTTTTCTAAGAGCTTTTTAGTATAATCTTCCGACTCTATGACTTTTTACAACTGTAGAAAAATTAAAACAGTTCTAGGTAGAATCCCGATTTTGATAACCTTGGTTCTTACTTCTAAATTTCAACAACCTACTTAGGATATCATTGAAACATGGACCGGTTCAAATACAACAATGAAATAGAAATTTGGCTGGTAATGCATAACTTTGGCCATTGGACATAAAGCATAACTTAAGCAGCAAATCTTTTCTAAACTAAGTACACTCTCAAATGCCTCAAACATTGAGAGAATCAACGTGAATTATCCATGTATAGGTCTTAATGCACAGAGTTCTTTTATTTTTCATACGGTTTGATATTTTGACTTCTTTTGTTGAAAAAAAAAATTGCAATGGACAGATGATTTTCTGAATACTGTTGATGCTTAAGCAATTTTTCTAACCAAAGAAGTACACTAAGTTACCTCTTTGATGTGGATCATTTCACTGTTGAGTTATCTGACGCTCTGCTATACATATGCTTCAGCTCCATTCCACTGGAACATACTGATGAGTTGCGATCAGTGAGACACAACTAAGATTGGGGTTTATGAAGCAAAAGTACCAAATTAGACAAATAAGATTCACCAATAATCTGCACATGAACACAATCCATCTTTAAAATGATGAAATCTCTTTGCATCTCTGGCAATTATTTCCCTTTGAACAGCTTTGGAGACAAATTTTATCCATACATGACAATCACCACAAACTCTAAGGTTCTTAAAGATCCTGATACTGCTAGTCTTGTTGCTGGTCTTCCATAATGCAAAAGATATGGCAAGTTTTTCACTGTGATAGTACAAAGACTTCTCCTTTTTCTCATCATCCATGTCCTGCAGCACAAATCTTTTGTCAGGAACATAGCCCATAACTCTGACCTTCTGAATCAGTTCATGCAGTGTTTCAAGTATCTCTCTTGAGTTTTGGCAGCTTAAATCTCCAGCCATGAAAGTATGGACTTCCTTATGAACTTCTACCCAGCTCAATGCAGGATTCTTTCTAAATCTAACTTGTCTCATTTTGGTTTTTATTTTAATAACCTGACTCCATTTACTTGTTGATGCATAGAGGTTTGACAGCAGAATATGAGAACCCTCATCCATTGGAGAAAGCTCAAGCACCTGATTCATAACTCTCTCAGCCATATCCACCTCTCCATGAATACCACATGCACGGAGAAGTGTTCTCCATAAAACCACATCTGGATTTCTAACCTGCTGCACCAATTTTTCTGCTTCTTCAAGTCTCCCATAACGCCCCAGCAGATCAACCATGCAAGCATAGTGATCTTTTGTTATTTCTATATTAGAGCAGTTATTCATAGAAGCAAAGATTTGGTGGCCATCTTCCACCATTCCTGCATTGCTGCATGCCAAGAGAACACTCAAGTATGTTAATTCGTTTGGTTCAAGATTCATTTCCTTCATCCTATTGAACAGTTCAAGTGCTTCAGCTCCAAGTCCATTCTGAGCATAACTATATATCAATGAGTTTATGGATACTAGATCAACCACAATTAGTGATTTGAAAATCAACCTTGCCATCTCTATGCATCCACATTTTCCATACATGTCAGTAAGTCCAGATCCAACATATCTACCAGTGTCTAATCCAAGTTTCATGACAATCGCATGGATTTGTTTCCCTGTGTCTAGCATGGCAAGGCTTGAACATGCTCGAAGAGCAACAGACAGTGTAAAAGAATTCAGAGGTACTGAATTGTGAATCATTTTCCTAAATAGAGACAAAGCTACTTCTTCTCTATCATTCTGCACAAGACCTGAAATGAGAGATGTCCAGGTCACTTGGTTAGGGTTAGACAGCTGTTTAAAGATCTCTAAAGAGTCATCAATTAATCCACACTTTGAATACATGGTAAGAAGTGACGTCTGTGAAGCAACAGCCATCTCAAAACCCATTTTAACAACAAGGCTGTGGATTAACCCACCATTTCCTAAGTCACCCAAGTTCCCGCAAGCAATCAAGACACTTGCAAACGTACGATCATTGGCCTTAACTCCTTCATTGATCATACGCCTAAACAGCTCTACAGCTTTAGCATTTTCGCCCTGCTGACAGTAGCCCACAATCAAAGCTGTATATAACACAACATCCCTCTCCACAACTCTGTCGAACACTAACCGAGCCTCTCTCAACCTACCCAACTTTGAATACATATCAACAAGAGAACTACCAACAAAGGCATTGCAAGAATCCACGCCCAGAACCATCAACAACCCATGAGCTCGCCTCCCAATTAGTTCAAGATCCAGTTCAGAAAACGCCTTAAAAATACTGGAGAATGTGAATTCATCTGGAAAAACACCCTCAAAAATCATCCTCTCAAAAATTCCAATTGCCTCTTTACTCCTTTTATTGCCAACATACGAAGCAATGATAGAATTCCAGGTGACTATATGTCTCTGATGCATTCCATCGAACAGTTTAAGAGCGTAAGAGACCCCGCCACACTTGAGATAGGCGTCGATGAGCTTAGCCCCTATATTCAGGAGAGGAAACCCAGAAGTGACGATCTGGGCTTGGACTGATCTGATGAGTTGGAATGACTTTATGTCCCTGCATCGAAGGAGAAGCGAGGAGTAGAAATGCGAAGCCTCCGATACAATGGTCACATGGAGGTGGTTATTCATCGATGAAACCCGCACGTTGCTTTTTGTTTCATGAGTAGCAAGTCACATTGTTTTCTAGCTCGCAAGCCATATGCGTTGGGTTCTTCTGGCAGTGAAGTCGGGTTTATGGGGAAGACCAAAGACGAAGACGAAGCAAAGCTTTCCGAGCTTTTTCAAAAACTTAGCCGGAATGAGTATTTGGCGGAAAAATTTTACCATTGCCAAACAAACAATAGATAGCAAAATTTGACTCAACTTAATGACTTATTCTCATCCATCCAAACTCAAGTCTTTCCTAATCTAACTTAACGATGACTTGAGATTGACTAAAATCTCAAAAAAATCAGAACCCAAATTAACCTAATAACTAAATGAGACAAAATCCGATTTTTAACCAAATCAAAATAAAATATATAATCAATAAAGATTTTAAAAAAATTTTGATTTAACACGGGTGACTGAATTTTTTTCTATTTTGTTGATATGTTTTACATTGCAGAGCGAATGAATGAGTTAGGGACAATGATTAGCAAAACAGTGAGAGAGATATATGTATAATTAGGTTTTAAAAATTATAGTATTTTATTAAAAACTTATATATTAATATATCTTCATAAATTTTATATTATTTTTTATGTCTAGTTAAATTAAATTTTAATCAAAACCAAATAAAAAATTGAATTGATTTAGTTATTTTAGCTTATGCATCAGTAAACTCAGCAAATCCAATAATCAAACGTGAATATAATCTGAAATCCAAATAACTCAACCAGTACTAGATGCGAACCCAAATAAAGCTGATATAACCCAACCCAAACCTGAAATCTACTCATCCTGAATTCAAAGAGAACCTAGAGAACTTGCTACAATATAGTCTACTACATATAAAACATAAGCCATAAGGTTTCAGTCCATCTCTAGAGTTCAGACGTCACACAATCCAAGAATAGAAGTGCTTCCGATGGCATCCAAAAGTAAACTGAGACATTTCCATTAAGTGATTGTCTCATCATTTCTAAGAATGGCTCCCTTCTTGACCAACAAATCTGCTACTGCATTGGCTTCTCGAAAACTTTGTCGTGGCCTCTAAATGTTGTTCCTGTGAAGCATATGCTTGCAACAATTTAATATAGGCATTAGTTCCAAATTTGTGTCGTGAGTTGAATTTACTAGTTGGATCAGAACAACCAGAGGAGCACTTCCCAATGTTCTTGAAGAGTGGAAAAAAAGTTTAGACTAAATGCACCAACAACCTCAAAACTTTGCAAACTCAACGAGTTTTAAGTATAACTTGAACTGTAAAAGCCCTTAAACTTTCAACATGAGATCAAGTGGGTCCAAGTGTTAAGCAAGGGCAGATGAAGTTAACTGGACCCCTTACAAACCTGAAAGTCGTCGAACCTATCTCAATGGTATTTGTTTTGGCTAGGGTTTGCAATATTCAATTGGGGACGATGAATTAGGGAACAATGAAGTAAAACATCAGAGGCTTTGTTGTTGTAAGCTTCTTCATCCTCTGCCGCATGAACATATCTTACGATTGACAAAAAAAATTAACAACAGTAAACCCCACCATCTTTCAGATTTGTCTGCAAATATAAAGTATAAAATCTAACATAAATATAATATATCCTCTGATCACGTATAAATAATTTACGATAAGAATGTGACTCTACTAACCAACATATATATATACATATATATAAACAATCAATTCCACCAACACTAATTAATTTAACATGACGAAGCACATGCTGGCATGTGCTTCTACTTGCTTTTGATATGATTCCACTAACCAGCAAAGATTCTCTCTCTTGCACATAAACAATTCGGCTACCTGAACATTTGTTCTTTTCATTCAAATAATATTAAAACAGAAACCTCACACTAAGTTATAAAATTCGATCATTCTTATACCTGTAAAGGACCAATTATATAGGTTCTTTTGCATGATCGGCAATTTTCACTCTCTTCCTTTTGTTCTTTCTTCAGAGTGAATCACTTTTCCTGCACCCAAAAGAACAAAAAGGTGAATTAATTTTTCTTCCTGACCCACAAACACAAGGCGCCAAATGATATGAAAATTCGCCCACTTCTATCTTTTTTATTCCTACCAGCTCTTTCTTTCCCTCTCTCGACAAGGAGGAGATGTCGTCATTCACATGAACTTACTTCTGGCTCCTCTTGGACCAATTCGGAGTGCGTTTAAAAGTTAAAAGGTTGTTGTTGTTCAAGTTCTACTTTAAGGACTAACTTAACTAAGTTAGCAAAGCTTGGGGTCACTAGTGCATTTAGGCCAAAAAGTTTCAAATGCACTTTTAAAATATTCTTTTAAAAAAAATAAGTAGTCTTTTAAAAGTAGTATTTTTTAAAAAAATAAAATTGGAAATAGCAATAAATAAAAAATTCATTAATTATTAGATAACTATACTTTGAAACTAGAAAGAACAATTATGAAATAAATGGATTTTTTAAATAAGAGAAAAATAGCCCTTCCTCTACTAACAAAATGGTAAAAGGTACTCCTTTATATCTATAATATAGAATCTCTCAAACTCTTTTATACTTGTAACAATGTTTTTATGTACCCAAAAAAAAAATGAAATGGGAGAAGAATAAAGCCTTAAGCCTTTAAGGCCATTCAACAAAAGCAATTAAAATCAAACCACCTCCTCTTCCGGGCTTCTTTTGCTTAATTTTGTAGTTTCTTATGCTACATCAGTTAGCACGAAAATGTTTGTACGTATTAGCAGGCATAAAATCTTCTATTCTTTAAAGGTTACACATTTCTTTCAAGACAATACCCATGCGTTCATAATACTCTATTGACCATTTAAGGGATTGAATGAGCTTTTTGCCTCTATAGAGACTTGAACTATTATCAAGACAGACAACTTTTTACTTTTGAACTCGCCACTTGAGCTAAACTTCTAGAATATATTGACATTTAAGTGAGCATGTAAGGCCAAGGGAGTTGTTTTCTGGGAAGCAATTGCCATGTTCCATGTATGTGCACACCATCCGGTCTACTATTAAAGAACTTTCAACGCAACTGTATAGCATGTAAATTTAGATATGGGATCATCGTTGTATTGAAATGAGTGCCAAAAACACCATCCTAACCAGAGCTATCTAGAGTTCAGAATCTTCCACAACCAAGTTCTCTTCCCCTTCCATCAGTTCCAATTGAAAAAAATTCAAATGGCAGTTTCACTTTACAAGATATGTGGTCAAAAACTTATTCTCTAACTGCCAGTTTGGGACAAGTTAACCTAGACATGTTAATGCATTTAGACTTAGTGGTGTACTTTATGAATCTAGAATTGCCCATGAGTTTTATTGTTTTCACGGTCAAACCATTTGACGGATGAACAACATCGAGGCTGTCCAAACACCAGCCAAATACTTCTTTCTCTTCGCTGTTCCCACTCTCCAAAACATCGCCGATCAAGTGCTCTCCCACCCGAGCACGGTGCACTTCTACTTTTGGCCAGGCAAGTCTTATATCCAATTCTCAGCTCCCTCAACAGTCCCGTCAACCTCCCAAACCTCCGCCATTATTGGGTCACTAGCCAGTGCTTCTTGCTTTGCTTCTTCTTCCTTCTAGATCTTTACGTTGTTGAAACAACCAATATTGTGCTCACAGGATAACGGCCCCTCCAAATCCAATTCCCGACCTTTGTCTCCAAAACATGTCCGATCCAAAACGTGCCCAATCATCAAACCCATTCTCACTAGGATTCCAAATTTTAAGCCCATAAAAAATGCAAATCACCAATTCTAGCTCAATCCAGGAAACAAGCTCTTCATTCTTATGCCTTGACGACTCCTCAACCCAATCATCGTTGATATCTAAAAGGTGAAGCAACAACAGACTAAGGTGTGGTTGGTGACCGATTCAAGGTCTCATGATTTTGTTCTCTTTTTCTTGAATCATTTGGGTGGCTATGAGTATGTCTTAGGGGGCTATTGTCGAATCAGAGAATAGAGGACCAAGGGAAGGGCTACGACAACACAGTAGCTTGGCAGAGGACCAATGGGCCTGACGGAGGTGTGAGACTGTGAGCTATAAGGAAGGTTGGCTGGATTGTAATTTTGCTCAACTTTGGGGACAAATGTCTTTGATGAGATGACATGGGTTAGACCCATTGCCCAAAAATACATTAACACTCGTGAGTTAAATCACAACGAGCTAGCCCTAAGATGAACTCACTGTCTGTTAACAATGACCTTCTACATTTACAATTTACATTGGTATTCTAACCGGACCTTAAGGCAGTTTGGAATTGGAACCGGAACCAAATTCACTTCAATAAGTTGATATTAGAAAAGACCAGGGATGTCAAAAAATACCCTACCTTGCCCTACCTCCCTAAATCCAACTACCCAAACCCAAATCCGACCTTACCCGTAAAGCCATGGGGAGAGTATGAGTTTAACTTATTCTACTTGACCCTACTCGCACCCCTCATAAATTAGTATATTTATATTCAAAATATGATTTTATTTCAAAAACAATATTATAATGTACATAAATTATCTAATATTACTTTAGTTTATGATTTTTTAAGTATTAATTAATTATGAATATACACATTCTTTTCAAAAATATATACAAATATATAAAAAGGAAGTCTAAAAAAGTCAAATATATACCTTCAAATGGGTTGGTAGGTAGTACCCACCTTCCCATGGGACAGGTACTACTTGAAACTGATTACTTGAGAGGAGAGTTTGAGATTAGCTACATGCAGCCCAAACCTTGCCTGTTGACATCCCTGAAAGAGAGACCGTTTGTAAAATTGGTGATATCTGATCTATTGGCTCCCCTAGATGATGTGCTGAAGCATATCTTCTGCCGCTTGGATTTGTACTGGTGTCCCAGATATGATAACTGATAGCTCAGGCCTATGTGGACGTTGATCATTCACTTCTATTTTCGCACCTGACATCTGATAATAAAAATGAAACATCTGTTAGAATATTGAAATATGTTTTGAGCGCCACACCTTCATCCATGTGTTTGTAAGAATTGCACAATGCAGCATGGAACTTACCTCTCTAAGACGGTCCAGGTTACACCCATCTTCTCCATAAAATGAACCAGCAACACTTCCATCAACTAAGAATTCAATAGTTGCGCTTTTCATAATAACAGCTTTCTTCCCTCTGTCGAGGGAAAAAATAAGCAAAACAACCCAGGTTTTAGATCAAATTTTATAGAGTTATCATATTCTTTTAAAATCACAATGACTTTGTAGTTCCCCAGATAAAAAAAAAACAGATGGTTACTTTGAGATGAGCAGTTTCAGCAAAACAGTGGGGCTCAAAGCTTCATTATATATAAAATCAGAAACTTCCCTAGGAATTACCATCCGGTGAAGACTTGGGAAGATAAAATGCCCTAAATTTTTTTACCTACAAAGTACTTTTAAGAATTACACTCATGCTTCAAGAGTTGCAGTGACGAGATGTCATATTTTGGTATAATCAGATTTTAAGGAGAACTGAAACAGCTATTAAAAAAGTGCCTGATCACCCAATTAAGTATGAGGGAGATCCTAGTTTCATGAACCAAATATTATATCCTCCCTATGTTCCATCATGTTTGTCATTTTTTCAAATTCATTTGTGCCCCAAAATATGTCACTCTTCCATACTTATGCATCTTCTTCCTGGTGATGTAGCCTTCCAATTATGTAAAGCATATGAATGCCCTTGTTGTAATTCAACTATTTAATAAACGATAACATTTAGAAACATGTCTAATATCCTTATGTGGCATACTGTAAATAATATTTGCAAAAAAAAAAAAAAAATCTAAAGTGACAAACATTATAGGATGGATGGAGTTCTGGAGTTTCAAAATGTCAATGAACAACAAATTACAATCCAAATATTGGTTTTAGCTCCACTAATTCTTAGAACTTTAACTTCGTCCAGAGACTACTGCATTGGATTCAGGAGACTACACCACATCCAACATTTAAGAAGTGAATTTAGAAATTCTGAAAGTGTGATAAACCCAGGTCAGATGGGAGCCAAGTTGTCTTCATTATTATATTTTCAAAAAAAACAACTGTTAAAAGCCAGGCTCAGGCAGCTACCCAACTGTGAAGAAAGACAACTTGATGGCGAAAGCTATGTCTCAGAAAGTAATAAAATAAAAGACAGCACTTGTCCTCTATTTTCTACAAAACTGACCTCTCAATTTCTCTAGTTGATCTAACATTTGCACTGTCCAACTCAGAAGCCTGCAATGGCACATGCCTGCAATATTAGGTCCTCCACTGGAACTTAATATAGCAGCCAGAAAAATAACCAAAACCAATAATAAAGGACAAAGTTTTTAACCTTCAGCTAGCCTACAAAGTAATTTGGAGCACAACCACCTACCTTATCGGAGAGCACCATTTCCTCTGTTTGTATAACATTCTTCTGCTTATCACAATCAAGAGATAACTGATTCAATCCAGATGAGATAGCCTCACCATAAAACCCCTGATGTGGCAGGAGATGCAGTGGTGACTTCTGAAGTTTGGAGCCCCTGTCAGGAGTTATCCGTTTCCCTGTGCTGACTATTGTGGATCCGGTTCCTATATTCTGAAACCAAAGTCAGATAACAGTGGGTGAAGAGAGTTGCTTCTTTGAAGAAAAAAGTGAAGCAGAAACAGAGATTCATCTTCTGTTGAAGAAACATATTTTTTTGCTAGTCTTGAGTCCATACTTGCGAGATTGTAGCTTCATTTTCGGTCTTACAAAGAAGACTTGTTAGTTGGTGAGGAATTTGCTTTCCTCTTCCATGAGTGCTCCCAGCTCTCATCTCATTTTGCACATGAAGGGAAAAGAGACGATTTCTGAGCCTACCAGTTACTTCAAAGATAGCATTCTGAACACTGGAATATTCACCAGTAATCTGCGCAGATGGAAAATAAGAGATTAGACAAGGGCAACAGCTGTTTTCCGGTGGTAGAGAGAAGCAGAAACTTAAGTTAGCTTAGTGATGCAATGCCTAAAGACTTTAGGCAAACTTATTTTAGGCGTAAAATTAGTAAATAAGTTTCGGTTAGTATTCTTTGCTATCTTATTTATTGATGAGTTTATTTGTTTCCTTAATAGTTTATTTGTCTTCTTTTATTATTATTTCCTTTATGCTTTCCAACCCGATAAATTGAGGAAATAAGACCTTTAGAGACAGTTTTCTGATATTATTGAATTGAATGAAATTTCCCCTCCCTCTGGTTTTCTTCTTCTCCTCTTTTGTGTTCTCTCTTTTGGTTCTAGTCCCTATTTGCCCTATATCAAATAGAGAAGGCACTACAAGAGAGGAGTCAAGACCAGAATAAAAAATAAAAATGTACGATGTTTAACAGTTCCAACATACATTACTCAACAAACACAAGTTATCTAGCAAACATGAATGTTCTCGAAGCATGGAAACCAAAGTTACTCGTTGGATGCAAGATGCGGCAGGAGCTAAGGCCCTTAAAAGACTCAATATTGATGCTAACCGGTAGAAAAGTTCGTATTTTTTTTCTGATAAAAAAGAAGAATCACTTGGTACAGATGTACAACTCTAAACTACATCCCAACATTCACCAAGCTCTCATGAATGATCCAATTTTGGTTCACTTAAAACTAAAGGATTATAGATTTTGCAAAAATAACATTAAGATTAGGCTCAACAGCTATCGCACCTGTACAACACACCCCTGAACCAGATCAGATACAGTATCATCTTCAAAAATTTGAATATTGCTGCCAGTAAATTCTATCATTTCAGAGAGCACCCTCCCTTCATTTTCTTTCAAGCAACTCACTTCATCTGCCTTGACTAGGAGCCGAACACTTGCAGCCATACCCTTGCTCAAGCCAGATCCACATTGGTCAGCCTCAACCGATCTTGCAAAGACAAGACCAACAGCATTTTGTGCAGGAGAGTGCCAGGACTCAAGATTCTAAATGAAAAGTGAATAGATTAACATGAAAGCAGTTGAACACATTATTTCAAATTCTGCTGTGTAACTTCATTTTCACATTAAGGGAAAAAATTGATAATCCTTGATTTCTAAGATCATCTAAACTATATTGAAGAATCAAACAAGAATATTATCACAAACTAGAACTTGGGAGGAAGAAGCTAAATAACGAACCTCCATTGAAGAAATGGTGACAACACGTTCCCCATACTTGGTACGAGAAGGATCAAACGATATAGATGCACCAGCCTGCTTCTCAAGTGCTCTTACAATAGTTCCCCGTTTGCCTATTATGCTTCCAGCAGCGTTATTGGGGAACAGCAATCTGAACACAACTTCTTTCTGCTTGTCATTTGCCTCCTGGGTGGAATCTCCATCAGCATTGGATATTGAGAATTGAGCATTTGAGCCTTTACCAGTAGAATGAGAAGATATCGGAGGCAAAAACGAACATTGGTGTGGAAAGAATTCTGCATGTGGATTAGGCTCTGTCCCCAAAGAAGCTCTCCTTCTCACTACATGCCTACTTAAAGGAATTGTGGTTTTCCCTTTATCAATAGGTGGCAAATCTTGAAGACATTGTGATACTGCTACCAGCGCTTTCAGAACAGCCAAATTGTTACCAGTAATCTGTAAGAAGACAATGAAATGAATTGACTCATCCTGATATTGAAGCTGCCCAGTTCACAATCTCTGTGCTTTCCCCATTAAAATAATTCATTATTTTCATTTTTTTTAATCTTTTGTCTAAAATTAATGCCATTGAAAGACTAAACTCTAAACTCTATCCAACTAATAATTACTTGAATAAAATTTTTTAAAAAGGTAATTATTTTTTTATGAATTTTTTTACAAACCCAACCAAGAAAAGAAAAATCAATGAAAAATACTTAACTTTTCAAAAAATGGTAAAAATGGAATATTTTTTGGACTTTTATGTATAAACTTTCAATTGATATACAAGTTGATTAAATAATAAACTGGCCGCTGGAAAAAGGAGCTGTTAGTCCATGGAGGGTAGAGTAGTGCTGACTAAATCCATTCTTGCTTCCATTCCTAGTTATTACATGCAGCTTAACTGCCTGCCTGTTAGCTTTACTAATGACATTGATAACATAAACAGGAACTTCATTTGGAGATCTACTCCTGAAAAGAAAATTTTGTATCTAATCAGTTGGGATGTGGTCACTAAACCTACTCACCTTGTGGGCCTTCGTATTTTTTCTGCAAATAAAACTGACTGATGCTCATTTCGCCAAAATTACCTAGTACATGGGTAAAAGTTAATAGAGGTAACTATCAACAAAATCCTAGGATAAAGAAGGCCTCTTCCTCCTGGAAAAACATAAGGAAAACGTGGGATTGGGTTCAAAAAGGCGCTAAATTGATTGTGGGAGGGGGGAAAGCATTAACTTTTGGAGTGACAAATGCTGTTCTTCTGCTCCCTTGACACGGTTGATTTCTGGCTCTCTTCTCGAGAGAGAAGAAAAGATCTCTGTTGCTCACTATTTAAATAATAGGAATATCTCCTTTCATCTTCCCAGAGACATTAGCCATGAAACTGAAGGCATTTCGTCAGCCCAGATCAGGATAAGCAGGATAGGCTTAGCTGTGATTTCTATCCCGAACAAAAAATTCAGCCTGAAAGAAGCCTATGTTGCCAGGATAAGTAGTTCTAAAGCCCCTGATGGGAATTTGGGTTGGGACGGATTTGGTCACTACAAACCTACCCAAAAATTAAATATTTCATAGGGAAACTAGTGCGTCAAAGACTCCCTGCTAGCTTTTACTTGTATGGGCTCAATTTCAATGTTGATGGTCTGTGTAGAAGGTGTGGTGATTCCTTAGAAGATGCTTGATTGCATCTTTGCTAAACAGGTTTGGCAGGCTTGGGTTTTAGGATTGATAGCAATGCTGCCTAGCCCCAACGTTGCAAATCCTTGTCTTAGTAACAGTTTTTCCCATTGGTTCAATATTCCTTGGTCTTATTTTATGCCTACTGCTCTATGGAATTTTGAAAGGATAGAAATAAATTTGTTTTAAAGGCAAATCCTCAAAGCAGAATGTGATTTCTGAGCTTGTTAAAAAAGAGGCTGTAGAGCTCTTTGCCTTAATGAATGAAAAGGCTTCTCCTTCTATAATTCCACCTTAAATTACATGGCAGGTCCATCGACCATACTCCTTTAAATTGAACATTGATGGGGCTTGTAACCCCCCCTAGCCTTGGCAGGAGCCGGTGGCCTAATAAGACACCATGAGGGGAGACTTTGTGATTGCTTTTGCTAAAAAAATTGGGAATACTACCCCTCTCATGAATGAATTCTAGGGCCTGTTGCAGGGGCTTAAAATGGCTTTGTGTTGAAGTGGAGTCTGATTGTAAAGAACTCCGTAACATGCTTAATTCCAATTGTGTGTCTAGATCTTACCTACAAATTATTTTTTATGAATGCAAAATGTTGAAGCTTCAAGTTCTGAAGGTGCGCCATCATCCTAGGGAACGGGAACCCAGCAGAGCAGCCGACTGTCTAGCCAAGTTTGTTGCATCCATGCCAGATCATGCTACGTACTTCGATCATTGTCCTCCATTTCTGACTGATAAATTGCGGAGGAGATTTTGGATTACATGATCTGTATTAATCCTAGGCTATGTATTACAAATCGTGTACTCCTAAGTTCTTGGGAACTAAGCTTATAGTTGGGTCTTCCGCTGCTAGTCATAGATTATCCCCGACTGATATGGGGAAGGCTCCTATGTTGTAGTTTTCTGTGTTCTACAAAATTCCTTTTCCACCGAAGAAAAAAAATCACTATACATATTAAAATAAACACTAGTACTCATTTCTAAAAATAACTGTAGATTTTAAGTTCGTAGAGGTTCTTATACTGAAATTGGGAATATGTTTGTTCTATAGCCTCACAATTTTCAAATTATCAGTTCAAAATCAGCAACAGAAAGCAAGCTTCTGCTATAGAAACCTAGGCTCTGGAATAAAGATGAACATAAGAGTCTTCGGAATCTAAAAATTTCACCTGAATCAACTCCTCGTCTTTCCTTGCGCAAGAAGGAGGCGGCAAAATGATAATGCTTGCTTCGCTCATTTCCCTCATTCTGGTAATATTCTTCCCGCTCTTTCCCACAACGGCGCCAATCTGCGTCGTATCGGCCAGCAAGCCGCAAAAAGCCTCTTCTCCCTCGCCGCCCACGCCGAGATTCATAGCTTCCACCTCCCAAATCCTCGCGAAAACCATAATCATCGCCTCCTGGGCGCACGACACGTCACACACTTCGCTCTCGCTCAGCCAGATCTTCCGGTCGACGGAACCAGAGCCGAGAATCAGTATGACCCGGTGCTGCGAACCGGGAACCTGCTCCTCGCAGTGGATTCGGCAGGAGGTCTCACTTAAAAGCTTCTGGAACACCGCGCCGACCTCGCCAAGCAAACCGCCGACGAAAGATGTGTGGTGACAGACAATCCGGAAGAAGACCTCTCCGGGCATTCGCTGGAACGTCATCGGCGGCCTCCGTCGGCTGTGATGCTTGAAGGACCGTTCCTGGGGCTCGTTTTCGTCCATCAGAAAATGGGGCCTTTTGAGAGACTGAAGCGCAGGAGTTTGTCCCTTGGGCTTTGCCGTTTCGCCTGGCACTGGACTGGCAGCGCGGGACGTTTGGCCGACTTTTAAACCTTCGTAGAGAACTTTTCAGGTTAGGAAACCTTCGTAGACAAGTTTTTAGGTTCGGAAACCTTCGTAGAGAAGCCTTTAGGTAAGGTAAAATTACTAAAACTTCCCTTTGAGGTTTAGTCGAACTCACAATTGTCTCCTCTACATTTCAAAAGTATATTATATACCCTTAATATTTTTTTGAAAGGGTAAATAGCATCTATCGTCCTTAAACTAAGACTCACATTGTGGATTTATCCTTTAAGTAAAAAATGTTATACCTAAAGCCGTGAAACTATTTTAAATGTTGCAGTTGCATCCAGACATTACCCAGTGATTTTAAGTACTGACAAATTTATTATGTGGCATATGATGTGGCATTTGGTGGAGTATTCTTTTAATTTGTTATTGGCAATCCATTAAAGAGAAGACTTCAAATTGGATGCAGACATGAAATTAGGGATTCTAGGGTTAGTTGGATTTTGGGTTTTGATGTGAGTTGAGGATTCTGGTAAGATTCGAAAGGAAAAATGCCATCTACTGTAGGAAAGCATAACAAGTCGTGGTGACAGTGACATGAAGACAAAATCAAACGTACAGAAGGTAACCTCATGCTTGAATTGATTCATATCTTTTTAGGCACATCTAGTGTTTTGGTGAATGGATTAGTAGTGAGCTGATTTAAAAATGGTATACATTTTGTCTATAGAGCAAAATGTCTACTAGTAATGTGAAACACCCTGAAGTTTAAGGTTTAACATACGAGAACAAGTGGTACGGATGTGGACATCAAGCACTGGTGAAGATTTTTGAATCTGAGAAGAATCCAAACAAGTTATATTATGCATGTGCTGAGAATAAATGTAGATTTTTAGGATGGTGTGCGTCAACTTAGTAGACACAAATAAATGGACAAATTTCTCGAGGAAATGAGGATGTAGGGGTTGGATATGGTGCTCCTGATGTTGTAAAGCACGGTGAAGTTATGGTTGCTGTATATAAAGCCAATGTGATGTTAGATAGGTTAGAAGGTGGGTTAGTAAGGGTTGAAGGTCTGTTTGGTGAAGATGAGGGAAGAGTTTATTATCAGATTGCTTTTGAATGTGTTTGTCATTGTTGTTGTATTTGGATTTTGTAGTGAAGTTGAAATAATATGTTCTCATTTCGCTTGAAATAGACATGAATGAATTTATGTATTTCCCATCTTTGCCTGCTAGCTTATGTTTAGTGACTAAATGTAGGGGTGAAAATTTCAAGCTTCGGGTCAGGTTCAGGTTGAAACCCAAAATAAATGGACTCTCTCAAAATCTTAAAATACCAATCCGAACTGACCTAAAATAGAGAGAAAACCCAAACCGACCTTAACCCCAAACTATAGGGTTAGGGTTGGGTTGGTTCGAATTTACCCGCTACTCTACTGCTGGCAACCATTTCCTCAACCATGAAGAGTGGAGGACTATGCAAAGGGCAACGAACTGACAAACACAAACGATGATGGCGCGAAGGACAACAATGCAACAAACTAATGACGATGTGAAGGACAGTAAACAACAAGATAAAAGAATGACGTATAGGACGACGACGTGACAAACGGACAATATGGAAGACAACAGATAGCTATGTGAGGGCAATGGCCAAGGCAAGATGGCAGCATAAGGGCTGCAAGGTGAAGTGAGGGAGACGGTGTGAGGTAGAAGTGAGCTGACTCAGGTGAGGGAGATTGAAGGTTAGTTACATAGGGTTAGGGAATTGGGTTGGGCTAGGGTTTTTTATTGGGTAAGGAGTTAGTTTAAGGTTGGGCTGAGATAGGTTAGATTAAGAATTGAAGGAGTTGGTGGCTTGGAGATGGGATGGGTTAGGGATTTTGGGTGGATTCAGGTTAGACCTGAACTAACCCAATTTTTGCTTCTTTATATCGATTCAGGTTCAGTTAACCCAAATGATACATTTCTTTCTTCCTGATCAAACCCTAACCCGATATTTCAAATCGGGTTTCAAATTAGGGTCATTTTCTTACACCCTTAACTAAATGTGTTTGAAAGGTTGTTTACTTAGTATGCATTTTACAAGTATGACATATATACATGAAACAAACAAGTGAACACTGAATGGGTACACCGCATAGAACAAAAAAATGAGAAAACAAATAGTTGAAAGGTCATAATCTACGATTGATAACATAGATAACCAAATTGGTTTATGTTCACATCTTTGTATCACCATGTTCATCTGTTGGCAGCACAAATGTAAAAAGTTCCTATAAGAACATGCCCAAAAACAACAACAGTTCTTCTAAGAACTTAAAATAACTAAATTATATACCCTATACAAAATGGCCTAATGTGCAATCATAGGTAACTTGTTATACAAAATAGGTAACTTGCTACTTAATCAACTTTACAAAAAACTTCTTCATAAGCTAGTCATACTATATCAGCTATTCAAAAAACAAGAAAAATGTTTCATAAGATAGAGTGATTGTATACAAGGGGCTCTCCACAAAAAAAATAATAATAATAATAAAAGCATCATGCTTGTTTTTCAGCTTAGGGTCCTGGCCCAGTAAGTCTAGTACATTTAACTAGCACTATACATGCAAAATAGTGTGCATTTCATACAAGGGACTTATCCACAATATAATCAGATACAACACTAACAATAAGTTTCCTCCTCATTGACACTGATTCAACTATTCTACTAATACTACTCCAAGCCACCTGAAACATAACAGAAAATAACACAATGGACATGTATTTGTTAAAACAGAACACAAAATAACACAAAATTTTCTAATGCTCTATAAATGCAATATGACCTCATGACTATTCTAAGTTGAACCAACAGTGAAGGTGCCTTCAGTTTGCTTCTTATGAAATCTGGCATTGTGCTCACCACTATGGCATACACTACAATGCATTTTCACCTCTTTTTTAGACAATTTCCCCTGACTCCTACTTGCTTCATTTTTATCTGCACTCTTTCTCCTTGTTTTTTTTTTCTTCCAGGCTTTGGCTAACCAATTAGGAGAGGGAACACTTCATTGCCAAGATCTTTGGGCCATTGGGAAGTATAGGGTTTATAGTGGGTTCATATATTTTCAAGTAGGTCTCAACTATATAGCAGCCAGCAATGAAACTAACTGGATCTAGGTTCAAATTTCTCATACAAAAGACTGTAAAAGAACATAGAATCCCACTTAGATCCCACTTCATATACTCACATAATTGCTTCCCTAAATCAACCATAAATGTGTCCTCAAAACATGAAGCTTCAAATTTATCACTACCAGACCATACGGTAGTGCAGAACAAAACATCATGCTTAATTTTCTTAAAATTTTTGGACAAATTATACAACTATGCCCTTTAATTAAATCCCTCTTCTTTTTTATCATTTTCATAAGCTTTACCCTTATCATTTCCATGCATGTAAGGATAGGTTTGTCCCTGGAATCCAATATAAACTTGTTGAAAGACTTAGACAAGTTATTCAGAAGCATATCACATTTAACATCTGTGTCAAAATGTGATCTAAACCAATTATGAGAGTCCTTAGCACACAACCAATCATAAGCAAACTTACTCTCAATACTAATCACACTCATCCATTTTTAGTACTATTGTAAATATGTTGCCACCAATGTGTCCTACATCCTTGAAGTTGTTGTACATGTATCTGACATAGAAACAATGTTCAAACCAAGGGAACAACTTTACAAGAACAGGAACAAGGCCCTACAAGCAAGCAAATGTTAGTAACCAATAACAAGTGTAAAGGAAAAGATTAAAGTTCAAAGATGACCTTTTGCCTATCAGATATAAAGGTCTAGTGGTAGCTATTCACTAAGCCAAGATCTTTGAGATCTTTAGAAAGCAAACTTAGAAACCAACCCCATGAATCTTTACATTCTAACTCAACAACAGCCTAAGTTATTGGATAGATGTAATCATTTGCATCAATACCAATAGTTTCTAATAATTGATCTTCATACTTTGTCTTCAAAAAGCATCCATCTAGACTTACTATAGACGTATAACCTTTCTTAAACCTTTTCTTCAATGGCTCTAAATAAAAATAAAGCTTATTGAACATTTGTACATCTAACTGCAGCATAAAAGTTGTTCCTAAATTATGTTTTTGCACCTCAAACCCATACCTCATCGCATCCTTATACTGTTGGTGCTCATCACCCTCAAACGTTTTGTTTGCAAGCTTTTTCATCCTCGAAGCCTTATGTCTATTTATCTCTACTTTGTAGTCCTTTATGCTGGATGCAACACTAAAACCAGGCCAGGTTGGATCCTCTCTGAATTGATTCATATACTCGTGTACTAACCATGGATAAGTTGTAAAATTATTTGAATGGCTCTTGATGCATTTGTGATCCAAATTTAGTGTCTTAATTTGCCATGCATGCTGATTTTGCATAGGAAAACAAAATCTTGTCATAGTTATTCAAAACTGAATACATTCTAATTACTTATTTAAATTGTTCCCTTGACCCACATTAGCAACTTCGTTAAATTCAGGATACTAGGTGATACTTCTTCATTTTCACTCATAGACATGCTCTGTAGCTCTTCTAATGCTCCATACTCACTACCATCTTTAGCCTCCTCATCTTCATCTATTGTATCTATATGGGGATACCTCTTTGTATCTTTATGCGCTCTCTTCCTAATCTGGTACTTGCCTCTATTAGCTTCATATGGGTTATCATCATTAACTTCATCATTAGTTAGATCATACTCACTGCCATTAAATTCAGAGGCTTCAGACTTATCATCCACATCCTTATCACTTTCTGAATTTTCATCACTTGTCTCTCCAATGCATTTTTTTTCCTTTTTAAAACCTTCTAATTGTGCTCCACAACAAAACCAACAAATTCCCTCTTCTGCAAATACACATCTATAGTTTTACTTTGGGGATTGTTGTTCACCATCTCAAGTATGCCTGCATCATTTGAGAATTGACTTAGCCATGCATGCAAGGGCTCCCTATCCTTCTTCCAAAAATAGTAAAACATACCAACAACCATCTTAATATTTAAGTTAGCAACCATTTGATTAATCTTTAACATTGACAACTTATCCCCATCACACTAATCCATATAGCCAATACCCTTACCTGAATATTCAAGATTTGGACTATCATTTGATGGGTAAAATAAGTATCATCACCTATACCAAATGGACATAAGGAAATATGAGTAAATAACTTAGAACACCAAAACATGGGTTTTATGATGTCCTAATGTTCTTTAAGCAAAGTATTCTCCAGGTTTAAATGCTTTGATAACACAACCACCCTAAACGCTCCAACAAACAATAAATTATACATCCACTACATCAACAAAAAATTTGTTTATTTATTCACCTTTTTAAATTCATAAACACCATAACCAAACAATATATTATTACTCTCACTAACTATTGCTACCAAATGAAACGAGCTTTTGATCTGCCTATTTTTAACCACACATGTTATGACCCTTCTAGTGGGAAGCGTAATTGAGGAAGGTAAAGTGTTTTAAATTAAGTTTAGAACCTTAATTCAAGTTTACCTAGCAAGAATAGAGAAGTTTAGCAAAGTTCACTAAGTTCCGAGAAAGATAAAGCACTAAATGAAGTTCAGGGGCAAAATGATAATTTTGCATCCTAAATAGCCGGGACAAGTCCCGAGTGTTTTAAAATAAATTTTTATAATTTAACTTTCAACCTTAACTCAAACTTAAAGAATAAACAAGAATTTAATCAAGAATCACTAAGTTACAAAGATGGGGGACTTAATTGTATTAAACTTGAAACCTTGGTGACCTTGATGCTAAGTAAAGGTTTAAGAAGGGAAAAAGAAGGGGGAGGCTGCCATAACCATGTTTTCATCCTTCCTTCACTCATTTATCTCTCAAATTAAGCTTGGAATCAAGTGATCTTGGTGTCAAGAGGTGTAATTCCAAGTATACAAGCTTGGAGGAGGCAATTTCAAGCTTGAAACCATGATTTTAAAGCTTGGAAGGGCGTTTTTCCACATCCCCTATTTTTGAACGAGGTAAGAAACGTGTTCTTGATTGAATTCATGTTTGTTAGTTAGTTTGAAGCTTGGGTTTTGGTTAGAGAGTGAAGTTTTAGTGATTAGTGCTTTGTTTTTTTATTGGAACTTGTGTAGAACTTTGGTGAACTTGGTTGATTGAAAGGGAGCTTGATTCTTGCGTGTTACTTGGAGTTGAGGTAAGGGAGATATGTTTTCAAGTTCATTTAATGCCATTAGCTTGAGTTTGCTTGAAGAATTCAAGTGGTTTTAGCTATGACATTAGTTAAGAGTTTTGGTTGAATTGTGGTGGACTAGAGGAATTTGGAGGATTGGATTGATGTAACAAGACATTATAGCTTAGCTTGTGATTGTTGGTTATGTTATATGCAACATGTTCTAGGAGTGTATGAAATTTGGAGGCATTCCATGCATGTTTGGTATGTGTAGGAATCGTCTAAAGTTCATAGCAGCAAAATGCGACAAATTCTACATTTCTGTAGATTGGCGATGCGTCGCCAATTATAGGTCGATGCCAGCGACGCGTCGCCAATCCAGCGAAAGTTCACAGAAGTTCACCAACTATGGTGACGCGTCGCCACAGACAAAAATGCTAAATTTTTCACATTTTGCTAGGATTATCTAAGTGAAACCTAAGAAGGTTCTTAGAGTACCTTGGGGTCCAAGGATTCCGGGTGTACTCCAAGACTTCCAAAAGTCCCACAAAATGTAGGAGTTTCCTTGAGTTTTGTAAGGTATAATGGTTGCTTGTGCAACAAGCAAGGAAACTATGTTGTAAATAAGCATAACTAGGTACTACTAGCGTAGGTGAAAGGTTTAGAACTCTTGTCGACCTAGCCGTGCCGTAGCCACGAGGTTGCAAGGCGAAACCTTGTTCATCTAGTCTACAACAAGAGGTCTTGTGACTTAGTCTACAAAGTCCCATCATAATTCCCCTGCATAATGACTAAGGGAAGGCTACAAGATTGCCTCAAGTAAGCTATGACTTGCTAGGAGCGGGTTAGTGATCAAAACTCTCTAGGCACAGAGTGATGCGCTGTGTAGAGGACTAGTTGAAGAGGGGTCTTGATGGCCTAGTTATATGTGCATATATCAGACCCTCATGCTGTGTGAGCTCACAGCAAGTTTACATATGTTTATCATATGTCCAGTCCTAGTAATTTTCATGCAGGTACACTGAAGACCCCTTACTGAAAATTGTCAAATTCTCACTCCCTAGTTTTGTTATGTAGAAACTGAAGCTGTTAGGCCAGGTAATCATTGAGGATTATCGCGGTAGTACTCTTTTGTGTGTACAGGTATGGCATTTGAGAATCTTGATGATTCTAGTATATTTAGTTGGCTTGTTGGTCAAGTAACAGTACTAACTAGTATATTCCTTTGGCTACAGAGCCTAGTAGCACTTGGCAAGGACTTTAAGACTCGCCACTGGGACGTGTATCCAAGGTGGGAGTTAAGTCAAAGAGATCTCAGTAGAGGCTTGTATTTATACAGTATTTTTAATTACCTCCATAGTATATGTTATGAGGAGTCCTCGACTCTAAGATTGCTCTTGGGTGAGGGCATTAGTCTACTTTATGTATGAATGTTCTCACGAGTTGTTATGTGTAGTAAACTCACACAATGTTGATTTTGTATGCTTTGGCCATTTGTATTTATTCTGTGTAGAAATTACTTGGCCAAGTTAATGCTTTATGGTTTTAGTAAACCAAGTCAAAGCATGAAGAGCATGCATATTGCATATTCTAGGGTAATCAACTAGTATCATGGAATTTAATCCGCACACATACACAACTAGCCAATTGCAATCCACCGTGAGACCAGCTCTCACAGGGCTTCCTGGGCAGGGGCCAAGGACAGTCGTGTCAACACAACACCTTACATCACACATTACTATACTCCTCCCTCATTCACCTTTGTGTACACCCTTAAACCCCTGTTCTTTTGGTGCTTATTTTCATCCGATTCCATAGTGCAATCCAGGGATACATTGAAATTCTTTTAGCACTACCAATTTCAATCAAAGTTTTACCATACCATCAACAATGAAAATAGACACAAACTTAAAACTAATAGGATTAGAACTTGCTGTAATTTGGCTTCATATTCTTCCGTTTGTTTCAAATGACCTAATCGAGCACCATGATTTCATTTCTAGAAATTCTTGTTCAAAAATCATTACAAGAGACAAATCTCTTCTTGCATCAAACTCCACTAACACTTCTCTCCATTCTCGTGTTAATCTTACTCTACTTAGTGCAGATAAAAGTTAAGGTTATGTGATTGAGGCCATAAAACCCTAACATCCCCAATTCCTTTCCGCCAAATGTCATATCATATGCCACGTAATAAATTCATCAATACTTAACATCATTGGGTAATGTTAGGATGTGATTGCAACATTTAAAAATAGTACTGTGTGTAAAATATTTTTTAGATAAGAGACAAATCCACAACATGAGTCTTAATTTAAGGACAATACGTGTCATTTAACCTTTTTTTGAAACCTATAGTAATACTTTTACGGTTCATTTTAAATGTTAAATTTTTGTTAACTAATGATTTATTTATAAATAGAAAACACTAAAGACCAAAAAGGAAAGTATAATCAAATGCAAAACTAAATAGGGTGCTATTGGAAAACGGTATTCTAAAAACCACTTACCTATTCAAAAAATACAAGTGTCCAACAAAGAAAGTATAATCAATTATAAACCTGAATAATGTGCTTCCTCCTTTGTCAAAAGGTATACAAATCATAAAAATTCAGTCAACTATGTTTGGTAAATTGTCATATTCAGTCTTCTATATTTGATTATACACTTTATTTGGTCATTGATGCTTTCTGTTTGACATTTTAGTTACTTGTTAGCTAATATTTAATGTCTAAAATAAACAATACATATGTAACTATATATTTCAAAAAATCTCGAGGATATAACGTCACATCCTCAATGGGTTGTACAATTGACTAACGATTTTATTTTGTCACCTTGGGCAGATCCTCAAAACATGGAGGGTCAATTGTAAATTTAACATAATCTTAGAAATTTTTAGTAATTTTCTCATTAATTTATAGAGACTTTATGGGGAAAATTTTTTATTAATACAAGATAAAATAAATTGCACAAAAATATGGTTTTGTTCATATTCTTTGCACTATATTACACCTAAAGCTATCATTTTAATATTCATTTTTTTCATTTTTCATAATTTATGTGCAAAAGTACAATGGAAAAAGTGGAACGAGCAAAATTTTTCTCTCTTCCTTAATCTTCTTGTCAAATTCAAATATTTTAGACCATTATGCACAAAAAATAGAACAGCAAAAGTAGAAAGAAGAACAAACTATCTCCTACATGCTGGATTTTGAATCTTAATTTGATTAGGATCCAAAATCCACAAAAAAGGAAAACCAAACACTTTGGTCTGAATGTTTCACATTCGACAAAGCTCCAAGTATAAGATCTTATAGGTTCTCATTACGTTGATAATAGTTATAAATTACATTTATGATTATAAGCAATAATCGATATCTAACAACACAACATTGCCACCTAAGTTCATAATATCAAGATTAAGCACAAGATATAAAACATCTCACTATCGTATAGCCCAATCTATGTAAACTATCAATGATATCTGATATCAAATGATAACATTTATATCTCATATCAATTCATATAAGTATGGTCATGCATTTTCTTGGTCTTACTCAATCAAAAGACCCAAAGATATCTCTGTCATTATATAAGATAGGCAAATCTCATCTTGATCATATAAATCTTTCTGCATGATATATAACACAACAACTATTCTAATGTTCTATTATTTACGAGCAACAAGAATTAATACGAAAATATGTGACTTACATATAAAGAACATTGACAACCTTAGGTTAAACTACTATATATATCATGATCATTATAAGAATCATGATAACACTCATATAATAATTCATGTAATATTCTTATGGCAAGTTGATCCAGTGCACAAGTTTTCTAACTTATATCCATATGTGGACTTTATATCTCATATAAGTCCCTATATATGCTAATCTTACTGTATTATTGTAACTCAATCCTCAATAATATTTAACTAGGGACATTTAAGAGTACTATATTTTAAGGTTGCAATTATATTTGATTATATTACGCAGAAACAATAAAACAAACTCAGTTATAATTGGAATAATGTCTTTATAAAATATTATGACTCAATATATAAATAATAAATCCATACATATAACAAAACAATTAAATAATATTTTGGACACATTGTTAACACCATATAGATATATAAGTATTAAACCAAACATTAAATAATAAAAATTATAAATTCAAATATATAACATAATAATTAAATAATATTTTTTTAGAATAAATCTAAAAAATGCTATAATTTAGCATGAATTTTTCCTTCCATAACCCATTGGACAATTCCTTTAACTTTCTTATAAAGAACCAATGCATTGAATTAATTAGCTTAGGGCTTCAGTTTGGTCAATGGGTCTAGTTTTGGCTTAAGAGTTGCTTTGGGTTTGGCATGTCAATAAAGTGTAGCACGATGCATGGCAAAGTTCCACAATGAGTATACAGGAGGTCATTAGAGACTAGTGGCAACCCATCCACATGATGCCACGTGCCAGCCTCAAGAGTTTCATTGCACGACTTTTAGAAGTTGAGGGACTAAGGTGTAACAAATCATAGTATGGGGTTATGTGTCCATGTGGTGATAGTACGGAGTGGATGATATTTAAGCCTATCCACTTTTTCGGTAAATAGAAATGCATTGAATTAAATTAGCTATATAAACGATAAGGTTTAAGTCCAGCATAGAGCTAGGATGTCACATAATCTATGAAAGGAAGTATTTCCCATTACAGCCAAAAGTATGGTAGTGTAAATAAAACTAGAACATTACATTAAATGATGGTCCCATCATCTCTAAGAGTTGCTCCCTTATTGGGCAACAAATTTGCTACTGCGTTGACTTCCGGATACACATGTCGCCGCCTCTGGATGCTGGTCTTGTGAAGTACGTTCCTGCAACCCAGTTCATTAATATATTTAATACAAATAAGTTAATGTGTCATTGGGTCAAGCTCATGACACACTTTCAAATTATTTGGAAATTATCTCTAAATATGTATGTAATTACGGTCAACCCAATTAACAATAGACCTCTCCACCAGCTTCGATTGTCTCTTACCCTACCAGGGGCGTATCTATGAAGGGACGGGGGGTGGCAGCCGCCCCCCCTAGAATTTGGAAAAAATTTATGGTTAGGTAGTATGTGATATAATTGTAGGAAAATTAAAGTTAGGTACCTATGTGTAAGTTTTAAAATTAATGGAGGACTTTTAGATGGTTTAACCTTTTTCTAAATGATTTTAACGATCCGGTGCGTTTCTTTTGTTCACCTTTGGCCAAAATACATCTTCAGCCCTCAAACTCGGATGACCAAGACACTTAGCCCCCTGGACTTCAACTTGAGCTAACTCAGCCCCTAAACTTGGTTAAAGTAGGTCAGTCAGCTCCTTTGACCATCACGTGCAGTCACGTGATTTTAATAAGTACAACAACGTTTGTCCTCCCAAGTTTGGTGGCATGAATAAATCCTTAGGGTTAGAACTATAACTAAATATAAACAACAAAGAGTAAATTTGTATTTATTTTCTACAGATAACAACAAAAATAAAATTATATAACATCTCCCAAACTTTTTGATTTCTTCCTAAACTATCCTAATTTTATAAACGTTACAAAACACTCATTGTCTTCCTCGGGACTTCTCTGCCCTATTCTAATCCTTATTAAATGCTACGCTCAAAAATCCCCAGGTAAAGGGCACCGTGTTTCACAATCTCCTTTACTTCAATTAGTACTACTACCATCAATTCGCTGTCCGCCGTCTGCCGACCTTCGCCGTTCCCCGCCTTTGGTCCTTCGCCCCTCGCTGTCGAACGCCCTTCACCCTTCGCCATCCTTCATCCTTCACAGCCCTTTGCCGTCTGCCGACCTTCGCCCTTCGCCGTCTGTTAAGCGTATAATTCCATTGTCAAAGTTGTGTATTTTTTGGCGTCTTTGATTACTGTTTATTACAAATTCTCCTTTTTATCTTTTGTTTTTCTCTCGTTTTTATTATTGTCCGCAGATTCGTTGGTGTGTGAAAAGTGGATGAAAGCAGGATTGCATTGTAGCGGAGTTGTGTTGAGCAAGATTTGCTCAATTATGATCTGGCGATGCAGCGGAATTGTAGCGGAGTTGTGCTGAGCAAGATTTGCTCAATTATGTTCTGGCGACGCGACGCGTCGCCAACGTTAAAACAAGGTTTTTTAGTTCTGGCGACGCGTCGCCAGAAAGTCGCCAAATTGGCGACGCGTCGCCAGACTGAAGAAATTGTGGCGACGCGTCGCCAGACTGAAGAAATTGTGGCGACGCGTCGCCAAGACTAAATCTGGGCCATTAATCTTAGCAATTGACGGTTCTCACGGCAAGAAGCACATGGGATTCCTTTCATTCCTCTTGGCCTATAAATTGGAGCTCGTGAGAAGAGCCAGGAAAAAAAAAAACACAACACACTCTCAACCATTCTAGTTCTTCTCTTCCTTGGAACTCCATTGAAGGAAGCTCGGAGCTTGGAGAAGGAGGTTTCCACCACGGAAACTTAGTATTCTAAGGGCTTCACTGATTTTCTTCTCTTCTTCTTCTCTTTCTCTTCAGTTGTATTTCATTGGATACTTTGTTCATGTTTAGTTTGTGGATTTACTTGATGGATCGTGAGTAGATCTTTAATATCTTTCTAGGATGACATTATTCTACCTTGTTACTTCATGGATTTGAGTTTATATTGATGATTGTGGACTACTTGTGTTACTTATTTCTTGTGTTATTTGTTATGTGGGTAAGGCCTTTTCACATCATTTTAATTCATCTAGACCTTGAGAGAGGTTTATAGTTGAGTGGAAGAAAGAAAGAAGTATAGTGGACATCTGGGATTAGAGGTAATCTTTGAGTTCATTAGGTGTCAAACAGAGATCCGGGCGTAATCTACCTAGAGTTAACACTTGGGCTTGAGGAAGTCAGGTTTAATTCTTAGGTAAGCAAGAACTAATCTTGAGAAAGACGTTTTTGAGTTATGAATTTCTTCACCACACATTATAAGTCCACTTAAAAGAGGCGTTCATCATGGGTAGCAAGGTTAGAGTAATGGAATCCTAGGAAGATAGTTTCTTTCTCTTAGCCTTCTCAACAAGTTTCCTTTTTAGTAATTGCTTTACCTTCTAGTTAGTCTTTTTATTAGCTTCACTTGTGATATCATCCTCTTGTTACTTGAATCCGTTTTACTCGTCGTTCGGTAGTTTAAGTAATTAACTCTCTTTCTTAGAAAAAAATCACAAAAGTCTCTTGGGACGATACCCCTATTTGCCTTGTACTACTCGTCAAAACCGTACACTTGCGGGTGATTTGGGGTTATAAATGTAAAACTATTGAGCTACTCTCCCAATTGCACATCAAAGTTTTTGGCGCCGTTGCCGGGGATTTTTATTGATTTTTATCTTTATGAAAGTTGGTTACTTTTATTTGCTTAATTTTTGTCATTACAGTTGATGCAATTTTCTTTTTCAATTGAAGGTACACCTAGTGCATGACCCGAAGTTCTTGTTCTCACTTAGTGCCATTTGATCCGGAAATTGAAAGAAGCTTGAGGGAACTTCGTTCAAGAAACAGAGGACTTGAGGAAGGTTATTCTAGTACTTCTAATTCCATTAATATGGAAGGCAATCAAGAAGGCAACATGAGGCACCATGAAGAAGAAGGGGATGTCAATGTTGTGGATCCCAATGGAGTTGAAGAGGTGATGGACAACGGAAATGGCTATAGAAGAAGAAGAGGAAGACCGGTGCTTGATTACTTTCGCCCTCAACGGGTGGAGGACCAAGATAATATGATCAGACCGGCACCACTTCGAGGAAGAGCTTTCATGATTCCTAGCCATGTTCTTCAATTAGTTGAAGCACACCCATTCGGAGGAGCTCTTGATGAAGATCCCAACAACCATATCAAAAGATTTGTTCGTCTATGCGATACCTTTGATTTGGAAGGTGTGAGTGAAGATGCAAAAAGAATGAGACTTTTCCCATTTTCTCTTGTGGATGAAGCATCGGAATGGTTTGAAAATTTGGAGCCTACATCGGTTCATACTTGGCAAGATTTATATGATGCATTTATTCGGAGATTTTTCCCCTCTCAAAAAGCCTTTGAGCTTAAAAATCAACTCTTGGCGTTTAGGCAAAATGAGTGGGAATCACTTGCAGAAGCATGGGTACGTTTCAAGAAAATGGTGAAAAGTGTTCCAACTCATGATATTGATCAAGCTCACCAACTTCATCTCTTTTACAATGGATTGAGTTTAAATACTCGATTGCAAGTTGATGCCGCCGCCGGTGGTTTCTTATTGTTGAAAGATGTGGAGGAATGCTTTGAGTTATTAAACAATATGGCCAAAAGTCTTGAGCTGAGCGGAAAAAGGATCCCAAGGAAAGGAAATGGATTATATGAAGTGGATAAAGACACATCTGTCCAAGCACAACTTTCTGCACTCACTAGCATGGTATCCAAACTATCAAAAAATCAAGATAGGATGAAAGTGCAACAAGCTATGGCTAGTGAGGATGTGGATGAATTAGAAGATGTGAATTTTCTGGGATATCGGAATCTGTACCCACCTAAGCAAGGAGCAGGAAATTTCTTTCCAAGGAATCGCCAACATGAAGGTTTCAGTTACTCAAATCCAAAAGGTGCTCTGCAACCACCAGGTGAGTCTTCTAAAGAATCAGAAGCTTCTCTAAAAGATTTCATGAAGGGAATGATGGGAGAATTCATGCATGAAGTAAGGGGGATGGCTAGTGGACAAAATAAGAAGATTGGTGCATTGGAAGATGAGATGAAGACTATGCAAGCCAACACTCAAGCATCAATCAAAAATCTGGAAACACAAATGGGTCAACTAGCCACATCTATGAGACAACTCCAAAAAGGTAAATTCATACCCAGCGATACAGATATTAATCCAAAGGAGTCTTGCCAAGCTGTTACTCTCAGAAGTGGGAAAAAGGTGGTGACACAACCCAAGGAACCACCCACTCAAGAAGAATATCCTCTCCAAGGACCCACTCTACCAGAAAGTGTTGATGATACTCAAGCATCATCACCAAGTGTTGAGGAAGTTCAATCAAAGGAAGAGGCAAAAAATATGCCCATGCAGGGGGAAGCTCCAAAGCACATTCCTACTCTCCCATACCCCCAAAGGTTCAAGCCTAAGAAGGAGGACACTCAATTTATGAGATTTCTTGAAATTTTCAAGAAATTGGAGATCAACATTCCTTTTTTGGAAGCACTCAATCAAATGCCTTCCTATGCCAAATTTCTCAAGGAGTTGATTACCAAAAAGAGGAAGTTCTTGGACAACGAGCTCATTTTGATGAGAGAAGAAGCAAGTGCTGTCATTCAAAGAAAGATGCCTCAAAAACTCAAAGATCCAGGGAGTTTTACTATCCCTTTAGACATTGGGTCTTTCCATTGTGATAAGGTGTTATGTGATCTTGGAGCTAGTATTAATTTGATGCCACTATCTGTTTGCAAAAGCCTTGGTCTTGGAGAGGTGAAGCCTTCTTCGATTTGTCTTCAATTGGCAGATAGATCATTCACCTTTTCGCGAGGAGTTTTGGAGGATGTGTTAGTCAAAGTGGGTCAGTTCATATTCCCTGCTGATTTTGTAGTACTGGACATGGAAGAAGACCAAAATATGCCAATCATACTTGGGAGACCATTCCTTGCTACCGGGAAAGCAGTGATAGATGTGGAAAAAGGTAATCTTACTTTGAGAGCCAATGATCAGGAAATTACTTTCAATCTTGCTCAAGCTATGAAATCTATTGATAATGAGGTGCCCAAATGCTTTATGGTTGATGTGATTGATTCTTGTATGGAAGAAAAGAAAGAGTCATTGCTTATTGAGGACCCCATTGAAAGAGCACTTATTATTGGAAGTTCATGTGGTGAGGAAGATTATGAAGTAATGAGCACTCTGGGTACTCTTGATTCTTGTGTGAAGTTGCTAGCTCCAAGAAAGATGGTAGAACAACTTTTATTTTGTGATCTTGAGAAGGAGCCAGAGTTGGAGTTAAAGCCATTACCGAAAGACCTCAAGTATGTCTATCTTGGCAACGAAGGGACCCTTCCGGTAATTATCTCTTCTACATTGACTACCTTGGAGGAAGAAAAATTGATTCGAGTTTTGAGGGAGCATAGAGGGGCAATAGCTTGGTCTATCTCTGACATCAAAGGAATTAGCCCAGAAAGTTGCATGCACAAAATTCTTATGGAAGATGATTTCAAGCCTTCCATCGAAGCTCAAAGAAGGTTGAATCCAAAGATGAAGGAAGTGGTTAAGGAAGAAATTGTGAAGTTGCTAAATGCCGGTATTATTTATCCAATCTCAGATTCCCATTGGGTGAGCCCAGTTCAAGTGGTGCCCAAAAAGGGAGGTACAACTGTTATGGGCAACAACAATAATGAATGGCTCGCAACTCGACTGGTTACCAAGTGGAGAGTATGTTTTGATTATCGGAAGCTCAACAAGGCGACCCGGAAAGATCATTTCCCTCTTCCTTTCATTGATCAAATTCTTGATAGGTTGGCGGGACATAAGTTCTATTGCTTCTTGGATGGTTATTCAGGCTACAACCAAATTGTGATATCACCGGAAGATCAAGAGAAGACTACCTTCACTAGTCCTTGGGGTACATATGCATTTCGGAGAATGCCATTTTGACTTTGCAATGCACCGGCGACCTTCCAACGATGTATGATGGCCACATTTTCTGACATGGTGGAAAAGTGCATGGAGGTATTTATGGATGATTTTTCTGTCTTTGGTGATTCTTTTGATGCATGTTTGAATAACTTATCCCTTGTCTTGAAGAGATGCCAAAAGACTAATCTAGCTCTGAATTGGGAAAAATGTCACTTCATGGTCAGTTCTGGAATAGTGCTTGGGCACAGAATTTCTTCTCAAGGCATGGAGGTGGATAAAGCTAAAATTGTGGCTATTCAAAAATTGCCACCTCCATCCAATGTGAAGGGAGTAAGGAGTTTTTTGGGACATGCCGGTTTCTACCGGAGGTACATAAAGGATTTCTCTAAGATTACTAAGCCTTTGTGCAATTTGCTTGAGAAGGATGCAACTTTTCATTTTGATGATAAATGTTTGGAAGCATTCAAGATCTTGAAGGAGAAATTGGTAAGTGCACCTGTGGTGGTAGCTCCCAACTGGGAGGAACCATTTGAGATCATGTGTGATGCTAGTGATTTTGCTGTGGGAGCAGTATTGGGACAAAGGAATGAAAGAATTTTTCGAGTAATTTATTATGCTAGCAAGACCTTAGATGGAGCGCAACAAAATTACACCACGACAGAGAAGGAGCTTTTAGCGGTGGTCTATGCTGTTGATAAATTTAGATCTTACATTGTGGGATCTAAAGTTGTGGTTCACACCGATCATGCAGCAATCAGGTATTTGTTTACCAAAAAAGATGCTAAACCCAGACTAATAAGGTGGATTCTTTTGCTTCAAGAATTTGATTTGGAGATTAAGGACAAGAAAGGAAGCGAGAACCTTGTGGCTGATCATTTGTCTAGATTGGAAAGTCAAGAACAACCCTTGGAGAGACCGATCCAGGAATATTTTCCTGATGAAAGTCTTTTCCAGGTGGAGAGTAAGATCCCATGGTATGCGGACTTTGTGAATTATCTGGCTTGTGGAGTTTTGCCACCAAACTTGTCGTATCAAGAAAAGAAGAGGTTTCAAGCCAGTGTCAAGCACTATCTTTGGGATGAACCATTCCTTTTCCGTCGGTGTGCTGATCAAATCATCAGAAGGTGCATAGCAAATGATGAAGTGAAGGATATCCTTTACCATTGTCACTCTTCACCATGCGGTGGACACTTTGGGCCTTCCAAGACGGCAAATAAGGTATTGCAAACTGGTTATTTTTGGCCTTCTTTATTTAAGGATGCATATACCTTTGTCAAAACATGTGATAGGTGCCAAAGATTAGGTAATATCTCTAGGAAAGATGAAATGCCTTTGCAAAATATTCTAGAGGTAGAAGTGTTTGATTTATGGGGCATGGATTTTATGGGCCCTTTCCCCCCTTCTTTTGGCAATCATTATATCTTACTTGCAGTTGATTATGTCTCTAAGTGGGTGGAAGCCATTGCCACCCCTTCTTGTGATGCTAATGTGGTTGTCAAGTTCCTGCAAAGGAATATTTTTGCAAGGTTTGGGACACCTAGAGCTATTATCTCAGATGAGGGATCTCACTTCATCAACAAAACACTGGCACAAGCTCTAGCAAAGTACGGGGTACGACATAAAGTGTCACTTCCTTATCACCCTCAAACGAATGGTCAAGCCGAAATTTCAAATAGGGAAATCAAGAAGATCTTGGAGAAGACGGTAAGCATTAATCGTAAGGATTGGTCACAAAAGTTGAGTGATGCACTTTGGGCATACAGGACAGCTTTTAAGACACCAATCGAAATGTCTCCATACCGTCTTGTGTTTGGAAAAGCCTGCCATCTACCAGTAGAGCTGGAGCATAAATCCTATTGGGCGGTAAAGAAAATGAACTTTGATTTGAAGAGCTCTCAAGAAAAGAGAGCCTTTCAACTGGATGAACTGGATGAAATCCGCCTTGAAGCTTATGAGAACGCAAGAATTTACAAAGAGCGGACGAAGCAGTGGCATGACAAGATGCTTGTAAAGAAGGATTTCCAACCGGGACAAAAGGTGCTACTTTTCAATTCAAGATTGAGACTTTTCCCTGGAAAGTTGAAATCTAAGTGGTCGGGTCCATTTGAGGTGGTGAAAGTTCAACCATATGGAGCAGTGGAGCTAAAAGCTCAAGACGGAAATGTTTTTAAAGTCAATGGACAAAGAGTGAAGGCTTACTATGGAGATGAACTCAGACACATTGGCCAAGTCATTTTGGCCGACAGTGACGCTTGACAGCTCGTTACAGGCGCCTGGCTGAAGGCGTAAAACCAAGCGCTTGTCGGGAGGCAACCCGATTTTCATTATGTTGTATTTTTATTTCCTTAATTAGGTGGTGTTTTCTAGACCATTTTAAGGCATTTTGTTGTTTTATTGTGTTATTGTAGGTTTGGAAGAGCCATTGGAAGAAAAGAAGTCAAGGGAGACTAGGTTTGTTCAAGATAGAAGGTATAAAGTCTTGAGTTTAGAAAAGGTAAGTGAGCAAATTTTAAACTAGGGATTAAATTGCAAATTTATGAAGAATTTGGGTCAAAACGCAAGTCTGGCGACGCGTCGCCAGACTGAAGAAATTATGGCGACGCGTCGCCAATTGCCCAAAAGTTCACAGAGAGTTTGTTCTTTGGCGCCGCGGCACCAATTCTCGTTCTGAATTGGCGACGCGTCGCCAACACCAGAGAATCAATTTTAAACTCAAATTTTTCACTCCGTTTCACTTCCAACTTCATCTTCTACTCAAGTACTCTCTCAAATACTAAATCCTAACTCTTCCGTGCACATTACGGCTCGAATTCCTAGTTGATTTTTCATAGCAAAATCCGAAACAAGTAAGTTTTCTTCATCCTATCCCTCTCTATTTCCTCCTTGTGATATGTTTTTGCCCATGATTTGTTTATGCTTGGAGAATCCGAAAATTGAATATTGTCATTAGTCTTCATGGATTTTTGCCTTGTTTAGGATCATTATTGATTATATGGATGTCTAGGGATTGATTTTTGCAATGGAATGTCAGTTTGGTTTGGAATTCATAGTTTGGATTTTTCCTCCAAGTTTAGCCACGAATTTTCATGGTAGATTCTTGTTCATGCGTGTTCATGATGTTTTGTTGATTCGGAACTTATCTTTTCTTCGAATAATGAATGGGTCAACAATGAATCGTTGCCAATTTGCTCTAGAATGCTTCAATTTTGAGTTTATATGTTTCCGGAAATTTAAAGTTGAAATTCCTCCATAGGTACTTTGCACCACAATGTAGCTTCATGTGTTGTTAGTTTGCTTCAATTCTTGTTGTAAACTGCATATAGGTGTTGCATAGTACAAGTTTGATTCGTGAGTTGCACCCGGAAACAATTTTTCCTCATGTACCGAGAGCACGAAGTTGGTATGGACTAAAATGCAAATTCTTTGGATAGCATGTTCATGACATCTTTTCCTAATGTTCTAACTTGGATTTTCATTCAGATTTGTGGTTGGGCAAGTATTTGTTACTTAATTACACTCTACTCTTGTTTAGCATTCAGAATTTTAGTGCCAATTAGTTTTCTTGAGAATCAAGTTAATCTGGAATTGTGTAATTTTACAGGAAAAATGCCGCGCAAATCAGTTCCAGAGCACTCTTTGAAGCAGAAAGGGCAAGGAAAAAGGGCGCGTGAGGAGGCTCCTGAACCTCCTTATGACAAGGGCCGCTTTGTGTCAGCTCGAGCAAGCAAATACTATGAGGGGTTCACTAACAGGAAGTTCACTTCAGAAAGAGGGTTTGATTTCTCCAAAAGGGAGAATGAGGAAATTCTGAGAGTTGTGGAAAGGCGAGGTTGGCAGCATTGGGTCTCTCACTCACAGGCCAGGGTCCCAAACTTTCTGATCATGGAGTTTTATGCGAACCTGATGGGACAATACTACCTCAACCGTCAGACTCGTTTCACTCATGTGAGATCCAAGACTATCAATTACAGTGCAGATTCCATCAATAATCTGTTACAGATTAATCCGTTGATTGGAGGGCCAGTGAAAGAAATCACTTTGGAGCAACTGGCGAAGATAGTCTGTGGGCACCCGGTCAACTGGACCTTGAGCCGGGATCAGACACATAGGAAGCTCTACTTCAGCAATGCAGAACTCCCGCCAGAGATGAAGGCGTGGAACTACTTCATATCTTCTAGACTTGCCCCTACCACCCATGTGAGGGAGGTCACTGCAGATCACCTGGGATTTCTGTACAACATTGCTGCTGATATTCAGATAGACGTCGGCTCCATAATATACAAGCATATCGTCAGGGCGGCCCAGTCAAAGCGAGGGAATCTGCCTTTTCCTCACTTGATCACTTCTTTGCTGATAAGAGCTGGAGTTAGTATTGAGGAAGCCCCACAGATATATCTGGCAGCCAGACCAATTTCTATTGACAAGCTCAGCGCGGCGGTAGAGGAAGCCCAGGGAGGAGCATCAGATGAGGAAGAAGCAGATGTCGCTCAAGACCTGGAGCAGGAGGCTGAGGAAGAAGAAGAGCAGCAACAGGAAGAGCAGTTTCAGGAGCATTTTCTGGGTCCCGAGGATTTAGGTGGAGCTCCTGATCAGCTGATTGATCCTGCTACCGCGACTCCCGCATCTTTGGCTGTAGCACTAAATAAGCTACACATTCTCATGAAGGAGCAGCATCAGGAGTCTATGGCCCGGTTTGAGTCGATTGGTGGATCTTTTGCCACTTTCGCGAGGGAGACGCGTGAGGGCTTCTCCCTTTTAGCAGGTAATCAAGAATCGCTCTCTGGACAGGTACGCTGGGGTCACCAGCAGCAACAGCAGGGCCTTCCTCCTGAGTATCCACCATTCAACCCGATTCCGCCGCAATTCCACCCTTCAGCATACCCTTGGTACATGCCACATCCCTCGTACCACCCACCGCCATACTATCCTCATTTCAGCACACCGCGTGATCCATCAGAGGGCCCCTCTTCCTTCCCTCTAGCTGGCGGATCTTCTGGCCAGGATGACATGGGCGAGGATTAGTCGGGGCGGGAACTCCCGCCCCCGGGTATGAAATTCAATAAATTTTAATCATTGAGGACAATGTTTATTTCAAGTTTGGGGGGGAGTTTGGATAATCTTTCTTGATTTGCTACTTTTGATGATGTTAGTTTTTTCGTATCGGATTTATTTTAAGTATTTTGATGTTGTTTTGTGTTTGTGGTTGATGTTATCGAGTTACTCTTTAGAATTAGAATTTAACGATCGAGAGATTAAAAATTAATTCATCAAGAATGCCCTGAGTAAGAGTCACACTTGAGACGCATTCTGATGGATTAGCGCTTTCTGAAATTCGGTCCTCTCGAATTATGTTTGTTTGTTTATGTTTTTCTTTTCTTTTCAGATTGCATTTTAGAGTGTTTAATTTTTTTTAAGATTCCAATGGAAGCCATTGTTGCACTTGATTGGATGTGATTGCCAGTTTTACTCTCTTGAAGTTTTGATGATTTTGGAAAGTCAGTTTTTATTGTTGGTAAAGTCTTAAGGGTGTGATACATTGAGCTTGGGAGTTGTATTATAACGCGTTCATTGTTAATACTTGCACAATGTGTTCCTTTCCTGAATTTGATTATGGACCTAACAACCCATAATAATTGTATGCTCTCGAAGTTTGTTTGGTTTTATAGGAGGAACTGTTCCATTAAATTGCCAAATCTCATCATGCTTTCTTGCAACGAGGCCTTTTGTGCTTAAATTCATTATCTTTTGACTACTTTACCCTCGCTTTGCGCGCTTATTTGAATTATACCCTTTGTTCATAGCTGAGGTGAAAAAGGTATCTCTCGGGCTTAGAAAAGTCAGTATCAAATTGAATAAAGTGGGAAATGTTGGCAAGTATGGAGGTTTTATTTAAAAAAAAAAAAATTGTAATAAAGTCTACTACTCCGCTGTTTTACTGTATCAAAGTAGGTTGGGGTCTTCTCCTAAGGCAAGAGTCGATCACAGCTCGAAAAGATGCTTGAGACATGAGTATGTTAAAAAAAAAAAAAACACCTTGGATTGTATTAAGTTAGTAGCTTGGGTATAGGCAGAGCTCCTGTTTATACACTTGCCCAACGGCAAAATACATGAAAAGGATTTAGTAAGTTGTTAATATTGGTTATGGGTTAGTGAAGGATGGATTGGTACTTGTTCAATTTGGTCGATTCTTTTAAGCCCTTGAGTAATTCCCTCCACCTCAATGGCCCCATTTAGAAAGCCGTTACCCAGTTTCTCCTTAAGTAGCCTAATCCTGTCAAGACCCTGTTGAAAGACCAGTTAAGCTTTGTGTGTCATACAACTCTCCATAAAAGTTTATGGATGGGAATGTTGGATCTTTTTATGCAAGTTTATGGAAAGGAACATAGTGTAAGTGTCAAATACATGGCGTAACTCTTTTAGCTGGATTTGAGTTTAAATTCTGGAAATCACACCACTAAGAGTTCTACCTTAACGAGCAGCACTTTTGTTTCCTTAATCATCATTCCTTCTTTTGAAGTTGAGCTTGTGAATCTTTTATGCTCAGGTGTAACATGTGGCTGCCATTGTAGTTTCTCTGTTTGCTTTGATTCAATTTTTCTATGAAAGGACACTAGGGACTAGCTTAGGTTTAAGTTTGGGGGAGTTTGTTAAGCGTATAATTCCATTGTCAAAGTTGTGTATTTTTTGGCGTCTTTGATTACTGTTTATTACAAATTCTCCTTTTTATCTTTTGTTTTTCTCTCGTTTTTATTATTGTCCGCAGATTCGTTGGTGTGTGAAAAGTGGATGAAAGCAGGATTGCATTGTAGCGGAGTTGTGTTGAGCAAGATTTGCTCAATTATGATCTGGCGACGCAGCGGAATTGTAGCAGAGTTGTGCTGAGCAAGATTTGCTCAATTATGTTCTGGCGACGCGACGCGTCGCCAACGTTAAAACAAGGTTTTTTAGTTCTGGCGACGCGTCGCCAGAAAGTCGCCAAATTGGTGACGCATCGCCAGACTGAAGAAATTGTGGCGACGCGTCGCCAGACTGAAGAAATTGTGGCGACGCGTCGCCAAGACTAAATATGGGCCATTAATCTTAGCAATTGACGGTTCTCACGGCAAGAAGCACATGGGATTCCTTTCATTCCTCTTGGCCTATAAATTGGAGCTCGTGAGAAGAGCCAGGAAAAAAAAAAACACAACACACTCTCAACCATTCTAGTTCTTCTCTTCCTTGGAACTCCATTGAAGGAAGCTCGGAGCTTGGAGAAGGAGGTTTCCACCACGGAAACTTAGTATTCTAAGGGCTTCACTGATTTTCTTCTCTTCTTCTTCTCTTTCTCTTCAGTTGTATTTCATTGGATACTTTGTTCATGTTTAGTTTGTGGATTTACTTGATGGATCATGAGTAGATCTTTAATATCTTTCTAGGATGACATTATTCTACCTTGTTACTTCATGGATTTGAGTTTATATTGATGATTGTGGACTACTTGTGTTACTTATTTCTTGTGTTATTTGTTATGTGGGTAAGGCCTTTTCACATCATTTTAATTCATCTAGACCTTGAGAGAGGTTTATAGTTGAGTGGAAGAAAGAAAGAAGTATAGTGGACATCTGGGATTAGAGGTAATCTTTGAGTTCATTAGGTGTCAAACAGAGATCCGGGCGTAATCTACCTAGAGTTAACACTTGAGCTTGAGGAAGTCAGGTTTAATTCTTAGGTAAGCAAGAACTAATCTTGAGAAAGACGTTTTTGAGTTATGAATTTCTTCACCACACATTATAAGTCCACTTAAAAGAGGCGTTCATCATGGGTAGCAAGGTTAGAGTAATGGAATCCTAGGAAGATAGTTTCTTTCTCTTAGCCTTCTCAACAAGTTTCCTTTTTAGTAATTGCTTTACCTTCTAGTTAGTCTTTTTATTAGCTTCACTTGTGATATCATCCTCTTGTTCCTTGAATCCGTTTTACTCGTCGTTCGGTAGTTTAAGTAATTAACTCTCTTTCTTAGAAAAAAATCACAAAAGTCTCTTGGGACGATACCCCTATTTGCCTTGTACTACTCGTCAAAACCGTACAGTTGCGGGTGATTTGGGGTTATAAATGTAAAACTATTGAGCTACTCTCCCAATTGCACATCACCGTCTGCTACTCTTCACCCTTCGCCGGCCTTTGCCCTTCAGCCTTCGCCACCCTTCTTCCTTCACCCTTCGCCCTTCGCTGCCCTTCACCCTTCGCATGGCCTCATCGCGTCCTCCCACATGGCGGGTTCCAACGCCAGAGGAAGACGAGTTGGATTCTGCAGAAAACATGTCGAGACACAGATGAGGTGAACGGCGTTAAAGACAACGATCACGTGACGACATGTGTGGGTCAAAGGGGTTGATTGACCCGTTTAACCAAGTTCAGGGGCTGAGTTGCTCCGAGTTGAAGTCCAGGGGGCTAAGTGTCCTGATCATCCGAGTTTGAGGGTTGAAGATGTATTTTGGCCTTTCCTTTTTAGTTTCAGTCCAGAGCTCCCCTGTTGTTGCGAATTGTGAATATCGCTTGCGATTTGCGATTTGCGAGGCAGTCAGGTAGAAGACTCCGCCGTGCGACGCGCACGGGATTCACTCTGCAACCACCAGCGGCGGGCCAGCCCCCCTGCCCTCGGGCATCTTCGCTCTTCGCCACTGAAGCTGATCTAATTTTCCATTCCGATTCCAGTAAGTGAAGAAAGGCTCCGACGTACGAAGTGAAGTCGCGAACGCGATCGACAACCGGCAACTGCGTGCCACTGGGCCATCCCCCCTCGCCACCCTACTCTATAATCCTCGCTACGCCCCTGTACCCTACCCACTCCACTCCCATTCCACTGCCCAATCAAATCTCTTATGTTCGACCTCCGTCGTCCCATGCTCCTTGTCCAGATGAAAGGCAAGTGTGATAGGAAGAGAAAGGGCGGCCGAAGTGGGTCAGATTAGATAGGGGGCTGTCATTGAATTCGGGAAAGGCAAGCGCGAAAAGAAGAGGAGCGGCGGCTGGAGTGGGAGAAGAAAATAAGAAGGCAGTCATTGAAATCGGAAGGGCGAGCGCGAGGAGAACAGGAGGGGCTACCTGAGTGGGCTCAGTTGTAAACGGGAAGGGCGAGAAGAAAAGCAGGGGCAGTCGTCGAAATCAAGAAGAAAAGCAAGGGTGGTTGCTGAAATCGGGAAGGGCGAGAAGAAGAGTCGGGGTGGTCGGAGTGGGCTCGGTTGAAATCGAGAAGTGCAAGAAGAAGTGCAAAGGTGGCAAGAGTAAGTGGTGAGGTTGGAAAGACTAGAGTTGGCCGTTGGGTCTCCAAATCGCAGAGCCACGGAGGTCGGCGATGTGCTCAACAAAAGTTGTCGCATAGAAGCTCTGGTGGGTATGGCTGTAAATATTAACAAAATCAGGGTGGCTTCTAATTCAATTGATACCGGGTCGGATAAGATCTGCATGTTTGACTCAGGTAATGTATTAATGCGTGTGTGTTAATTCTAAACTAATAGCCGGTTAATATAGGCATTAGATCCAAATTTGTGTCTTGAGTCGAACTCACTAATTGGATCTCAACTTGTAAATCCAACTCAACAACCGAGGGAACACTTTCAGATGTTTTTGAAGAGTGGGAACGCTTATCTTTACACATGCATACATACATATAATGCGTCTTTCACTAGAAAAAATGTTTCAAAATGCACTTCTAAAATACTCTTTTATAAAAAAAAATTAAGAAATCTTTTTCAACTATGTAAAAAAAACTGTAATTTAAGAAAAATTGAAAATAAGCAATAAATAAAAAAATCATTGATTATTAGATAAATATACTTTCAAATGATATTGATTCTAGAAAGAAGAATTATGAAATAAATGGATTTTTTAAATGGGACAAGAATACTATCGCCTACCTTAGTAGAATGCAAAAAATGACACCTAAAATTGGGTGAGGTATGGAGTTTGATTCTCGCCTCTACTAGTTCAGGTGTTTTTTCAGGTCCCGAAAAAAGGACATTCCTCAGTACCTATATTATAAGATCTCTCCAACCCTTGTATACTTGTAGGACTTGTTTAAGAACAATTTTTTTTTTATTAGCATCGGAGTTTTAAATAATTTATTAACAGTAAAAATTAAATTATTGAAATTAAAAGCTAAAAACTCTCATTGGATAGTTTTTTTTAAACTCCAACTCTAATTGCTAATGCTAATTTTAAACAAGCCCATAATAATGTTTCTAGGTGCCAAAAAAAAAAAGAGAGAGAGAGAGAGAGAGAGAGAAAGAAATGGGAGAAGAATAAAGCCTTGAGCCTTAAAACGCCATTCAACAAAAGCAGTTAAAATCAAACCACCCTCTCCTGCGGGCTTCTTTTACTTAATTATGTAGTTTCTTATGCTACATCATTTAGCACGAAAATGTTTGTAATTGTACGTATTAGCAGGCATAACATCTTCTGTCCTTTAAAGGTTACACAGTTCTCTCAAGACAATACTAATGCGTTCATAATAATACTCTACTAACCATTTAAGGGATTGAGTGAGCTTTTTGCCTCTGCAAAGACTTGAACAATTATCAAGACAGATAACTCTGTCATGCTTGAACTCGCCACTTGAGCTAAACTACTTCTGGAATACATTGAAATTTAAGAGGGCGTATAATGGAGTAGTTATCTGATCTACCATTAATGAACTTTCAATGCAACCGTAACTGAATCATTGTTGTATTGAATTGAGTATCCCAAAAACACCACCCCAACCAAAGCTATCTAGAGTTCAGAATCTTCCACAAACATGTTCTCATCCCCTTCGGTCAGTTCCAGCTGAAAAACACTCAGATGGCAGTTCCATTCTACAAGATATGCGGTCAAAAACCTATTCCTCTAAGATGAAGTTACAAACTCTGTTAATCGCGAACTTCTAAATTTACAGTCTACAATGGTACTCAAACCGAACCTTAAGCAAAAGTTGGTAGTTTGGAACTGGAACCGAATGTACCTCAATAAGCTGATATTAGAAGAGACACGGTTTGTAAAATTGGTGATATCTGATCTATTGGCTCCCCTGGATGATGCGCTGAAGCATATCTTCTGCTGTTTGGATTTGTACCGGTGTCCCAGATATGACAACCGATAGCTCAGCCCTCTCTGTGCGTTGATCACTCACTTCTATTTTTGCACCTGACAGCTGATAATAAAAATGAAACGTCTGTTAGATTATTGAAATATACTTTGAGCACCACCTTCGTTCATGTGTTTGTAAGAAATGCAGAATGCAGCAGGTGGAACTTACCTCTCTAAGATGGTCCAGGTTACACCCATCTTCTCCATGAAATGAACCAGCAGCACTTCCATCAACTAAGAATTCAATAGTTGCGCTTTTCACAATAGCAGCTTTCTTCCCACTGTAGAGAGAAAAAAAATAAGCAAAACAACCCAGGTTTTAGATCAAACTTTAAAGCGTTTCAGCAAAATAAAGAACAGGTGGTGACTTTGGGATGAGCAGTTTCAGCAAAACTGTGGGGCTCAAAGCTTCAATATGTATATACTCGGAAACAGTGGGACTTTGTAGTGATTCTGGAGTTTCAAAACGTCAATGAACAACATATTACAATCCAAATACTGTTTTCAAGTCCACTAATTCTTAGAGCTTTAACTTCATCCAGAGACTACTGCATTGGATTTAGGAGACCACACCACATCCAACATTTAAGAAGTGAATTTAGCAATTCTGAAAGTGTTATAAACCCAGGTCAGATGGGAGCCAAGTTGTCTTCTTTATTATATTTTCAAAAAAATAACTGTTAGAAGCTGGCTCAGGCAGCTTCCCAACTGTGAAGAAAGACAGTGTGATGGTGAAAGCTATGTCTCAGAAAATAATAAAATAAAATATGGTACTAGTACTCTATTTTCTACAAAACTGACCTCTCAATTTCTCTAGTTGGTATAACATTTGCACTGTCCAACTCAGAAGCCTGTAATGACACACGCCTGCAATATTAGGTCCTTCAGTGGAACTTTGTAAATTTAATGCAGCCAGAAAAATAACCAAAACCAATAATAAAGGCCAAAGTTTTTAACCTTCAGTTAGCCTACAAAGTAATTTTGGAGGACAGCCACCAACCTTATCGGAGAGCACCATTTCCTCATTTCGTATAACATTCTTCTGCTCATCACAATCAAGAGATAACTGATGTAGACCAGATGAGATAGCCTCACCACGAAACCCCTGATGTGGCAGGAGATGCAGTAGTGACCTCTTAAGTTTGGAACCCACGTCAGAAGTTATCTGTTTCCCTGTGTTGTCTATTGTGGATCTGGTTCCTATATTCTGAAACCAAAGCCACCTACTATTAAATAACAGTAGGTGAAGAGAGTTGCTTCTTTGAAAAAAAATAGTGAAGGAGAAACAGATTAATCTTCTGTTTAATAAACATATTTTTTGTTAGTCTTGAGTCCATACTTGCGAGGTTGTAGCTTCATTTTCGACCTTAGAAAGAAGACTTGTTAGTTGGTGAGGAATTTGTTTTCCTCTTCCATGAGTGTCCCCAGCTCTCATCTCATTTTGCACAAGAAGGGAAAAGAGACGATTTCTGAGCCTACCAGTTACTTGAAAGATAGCATTCTGAACACTTGGATATTCACCAGAAATCTGTGCAGATGGAAAATAAGAGATTAGACAATGGCAACAGCTATTTTCCAGGGGTAGAGAGAAGCAGAAACTTTAAGTTAGTTTAGAGAAGGCACTATAGGGAGGAGTCAAGACCAGAATGAAAAATAAAAATGTCCGATGTTTAACAGTTCCAACATACATTACTGAACAAACACAAGTTATCTAGCAAATATGAATGTTCACGATGCATAGAAACGAAAGTTATTCGTTGGATGCAAGATGCGGCAGGAAGTGAGGCTCTTCAAAGACTCAATATTGATGCTAACCAGTAGAAAAGTTTGGATTTTTTTTTTTCTGATAAAAAAGAAGAATCACTTGGTACAGAAGTACATCACTGAACTACATGTCAACATTCTTCAAGCTCTCATGAATGATCCAATTTTGGTTCATTTAAAACTCAACGATTATAAATTTTGCAAAAATAACATTAAGATTAGCCTCAACAGTTATTGCACCTGTACAGCACTCTCCTGAACCAGATCAGATACAGGATCATCTTCCAAAATTTGAATATTGCTGCCAGTAACTTCTATCATTTCAGAGAGCACCCTTCCTTCATTTTCTTTCAAGCAACTCACTTCATCTGCCTTGACTAGGAGCTGAACACTTGTAGCCATACCCTTGCTCAAGCCAGATCCATGTAGGTTGGCCTCAACCGATCTTGCAAAGACAAGAACAACAGCATTTTGTGCAGGGGAGTGCCAGGATTCAAGATTCTAAACGAAAATTCAATAGATTAACATGAAAGCAATTGAACACATTATTTCAAATTCTGCTCTGTAACCTCATTTTCACAGTGAGGGGAAAAAATTGATAATTCTTGATTTCTAAGATCATCCAGACTATATTAAAGAATCAAACAAGAATATTGTCACAAACTAGAACTTGCGAGGAAGGAGCTAAATAACGAACCTCCAATGAAGAAATGGTGACAACACGTTCCCCATACTCGGTACAAGAAGGATCAAACGTTATAGATGCACCAGCCAGCTTCTCAAGTGCTCTTACAACAGTTCCCCCCTTGCCTATTATGCTTCCAGCAGCATTATTGGGAAACAGCAATCTGAACACAACTTCTTTCTGCTTGTCATTTGCCCCCTGGGTGGAATCTCCATCAGCATTGGATACTGAGAATCGCGCATTTGAGCCTTTACAAGCAGAATGAGAAGATATCGGTGGCAAAAACGAACATAGGTGTGGAAAGAATTCTGCATATGGATTAGGTTCTGTCCCCATAGAAGCACTCCCTCTCACTACAGGCCTACTTAAAGGAATTGTGATTTTCCCTTTATCAATAGGTGGGAAATCTTGAAGATATTGTGAGACTGCTACCAGCGCTTTCAGAACAGCCAAATTGTTACCAGTAATCTGTGAGAAGACAATGAAATGAATTGACTCATCCTGATATTGAAGCTGCCCAGTTCACAATCTCAGTACTTTCCCCATTAAAAATAATTCATTATTTTCATTTTTGTTAATCTTTTATCTAAAACAAATGCCATTTGAAAGACTAAACCCTATCTAACTAAGAATCACTTGAATAAAATTTTTTCGAGCTAAATTAATTTTTTATGATTTTTTTTCCATACCAAACCAAGAGAAATCAACAAAAAACACTTAAATTTTCAAAAAAATGCCAAAAAAGAAATACTTTTTAGACTTCTTTATGTATAAACTTTCAATTGATACACAAGTTGAGTAAATAATAAACTGGCCGGCCAGAAAAAGAACTGTTTTTCCATTAGGGTAGAGTAGTCCTGACTAAATCCGTTCTTTCCATTCCTAGTTATTACATGCAGCTTAACTGCCTGTTAGCATTACTAATGACATTGATAAAACAAACAGGAACTTCATTAAGGGATCTACTCCTGAAAAGAGAAAATTGCATCTAATCAGTTGGAATATAGTCACGAAACCTACTCACCTTGGAGGCCTTGGTATTTTTTCTGCCAAGGAACTGAATGACGCTCATTTGGCCAAAATTACCTAGTACGGGGATAAAAGTTAATAGAAGTAAATATCAACATAATCCTAGGATAAAAAAGGCCTCTTCCTCCTGGAACAACATGAGGAAAACGTGGGATTGGGGTTCAAAAAGGCACTAAATGGACTGTGGGAGGGGGAAAGGATTAATTTTTGGACTGACAGATGGTGTTCTTCTGCTCCCTTGAGAGAGTTGATTTCTGGTCCTCAACCTAGGGTAGCCAACAGAGCAGCCAAGTTTGTTGCATCCATGACGGTTCATGCTATGTGTTTTGATCACTGCCCTCCATTTCTGACTGATATACTTGCGGAGGAGATTTCAGATTACATGAACTGTATTTATCCTAGGCTACGTATTACGGATCGTGTATTCCTAGGTCCTTAGGAACTAAACTTATTGTTGGGTCTTCCGTTGCTAGTCATAAACTATCAAAGGGAAAGGCTCCTATGTTGTAGTTTTTCTGTGTTCTACAAAACCCCTTTTCCACAAAAAAAATAAATAAATAGTCACTATATATATCAAAATAATCACCGATACTCTTTTTTAAAAAATAACTGTAGATTTTAAGTTCGTAGAGGTGCTTATACTGAAATTGGGAAAATGTTTGTTCTATAGCCTCACAATTTTCAAATTATCAGTTCAAAATCAGCAACAGAAAGCAAGCTTCGGCTGTAGAAACCTAGGGTTTGGAATAAAGATGAACATAAAAGTCTTCGGAATCTGAAAATTTCACCTGAATCAACTCCTCGTCTTTCCTTGCGCAAGAAGGAGGCGGCAAAATGATAATGCTTGCTCCGCTCATTTCCCTCATTCTGGTAATATTCTTCCCGCTCTTTCCCACAACGGCGCCAATCTGCGTCGTATCGGCCAGCAAGCCGCAAAAAGCCTCTTCTCCCTCGCAGCCCACGGCGAGATTCATGGCGTCCACCTCCCAAATCCTAGCGAAAACCCTAATCATCGCCTCCTGGGCGCACGAAACGCCACACACTTCGCTCTCGCTCAGCCAGATCTTCCTGTCGACGGAACCCGATCCGAGAATCAGTATGACCCGATGCTGCGAACCGGGAACCTGGTCCTCGCAGTGGATTCTGCAGGAGGTCTCACTTCGAAGCTTCTGGACCACCGCGCCGGCCTCGCCAAGCAAACCGCCGACGAAAGATGTGTGACAAACAATCCGGAAGAAGACCTCTCCGGGCATTCGCTGGAACGTCATCGGCGGCCTCCGTCGGCTGTGGTGCTTGAAGGACCGTTCCTGGGGCTCGTTTTCGTCCATCAGAAAATGGGGTCTTTTGCTCGAAGAGAGAGAGCTAGAGCCTAGAGAGAGAGAGAGAGAGAGAGAGAGAGTTGCGATTTTTGGACAAATTTCGTTTGCTAGCCGAGGATGGAAAGAGTGGGAGACTGAACTGAAGCGCAGGCGTTTGTCCCTTGGGTTTTGCCGTTTCGCCTGGCACTGGACTGGCAGCGCGGGACTCCTGGTATACTTTTAAACCTTCCTGGAGAAGTTTTTAGGTAAGGAAAAATTACTAAAATTCCCCTTAGAGGTCTAATAGGATACACAATTGTCCTGTCTACATTTCAAAGGTATATTATATACCCTTAAGGCCTTTTTTTTTTTCTGAAACCTAATGTTAAGTAATGATTGATTTTCAAATAGAAAACACTAGTGACTAAAAAACAAAGTATTGTCAAACACAAAAAACTGAATACCCTGTTATTGAAAGATAGTATTCTAAAAACCACTTGCCCATTCTAAAAACACTAGTGTCCAGAAAATAGAAGTATAATCAATAATAGAATTGAATAAGATGCTTTTGCTTTGTCAAAAAATATACAAATCATCAAAATTCAGCCAACTATGCTTGGTAAATTGTTTTATTCAGTCTCTTGTATTTGATTATATACTTTATTTGTCATCAGTAATTTCTGTTTGACATTTCAGTCACTTGTTAGCTGATTTTTAATGTCTAAAATAAACAATACATTTGTAACTATATATTTTAAAAAATTTTAGGGGATACAATGCCACATCCTTAATGGGTTGTAGTTGTACAATCAACTAAAAATTTTCTTTTGTCACCCATGGCCAGATTCTCAAAACATGGAAGGCTAATTGTAAATTTAATAAAACCTTGGAAAATTTTAGTAATTTTCTCGTCAATTCATAGCGACTTTCTGGGGAAGTTGCTTTATTAATGCACAAAAATATGTTCTCATTCATCTTCTTTGCAAAAAAAATATAATCTCATTCCTATTCTTTGCACCATTTGCACTCTTAAGGCTAGGGGTAAGTAAATTTTTTATTATATTTAAAATAACCAAATAACAAAAAAAATCTAATTTTCAATTATCACTGTTAGATATAATTTCAATTTTCGGTTATAACCAAATGCCTATATATAAGTTCAATTTGATTTTCTATTTATTTTAATTAAAATTTAGTTAACCGAAATAACAAAATTTTTATTTTACTAGTATTTATGTTTAAGATTTGAAAATAATTATATATGTGATAGATGTTTGCTATATGTATGTATGTGATATTTGAATTTGGAATGAATTATGGATGTTTACTATGTGATTGGAATATATGATGAGGTTTGAGGTGTAGAATATGCATGTATATAATTCGGTTATCCCAATTGAAAACTAAATAATTGAATTTTTTATTATTATTTCAGCTTTCTATTATAATTTGGTCTATTTGGTTATTAGTACATAAGACCGAAAACTGAATAAATTCAATTATTCAATTTTGTTTAAAACCGAAAAAATCAATTAATCACCCCTGCCTAAACCTTTTAATATTTATTTTTTTCATTTTTCATAATTTATGTGCAAGAGTACAAGGAGAAAAGTGAAACAACCAAATTTTTCTTTCTTCCGTAATCTTTGCATCAAATTCAAATGTTTTAAACAATTGTGTATAGAAATAGAAGTGCAAAAATAGAAAGAAGAACAAACTACCTTATCTCCTGCATGCTGGATTTTGAACTTAATTCGACTAGGATCCAAAATCTACAAAAAACTAAAACCAAACACTTTGGTTTGAATGTTCTACATTTGACAAAGCTCTAAGGCCTAGATCGTTTAAAATTAATGGGACAAAATCAACACGTTATTAGACCTAAGAAAGATCCGATTCAAACATACTTATTTTTTTACCCTTGAAGTTCTTTTTATTTACAATCCAAGTCCAGCTTCTGGCCCTCTCTCCACTCTTTCTAACGTCATCTCCACAAACTTCTCACTCCTTAAGGTAGGTTATTGTACGATTTCTTCTCATATCGACTGCCATGATCGAAAGAAAAGCTCAATTGGAATGGGTCAAGGCTTAGACCAATTTCAAGCAGAGAGATTGAGTTGTTCACAAATGTTGATCGGTGGTGGATTTACGATGTGGTGAGTGGACACAAGTGCTCACTTCTTTGTCTCCATGATCATCGAACTCCACTAGTAATCCACGGTGGTTAGATTTATGAAATGTCCAGATCTCTCACCATGTGTTTGTCGCCAAGCTTCAAATCTCCTACTGCTATCTAAGGCCATTGCAACCCTCATTGATATTGTCCACCAGACCTGTGATCTCCCCAATGAGCTCAGCCTTTTAACAATCTTGCCTTTTTCCCAGTTAACTCCAACCACTTCTACAACATCTCTCCAAAAATCTTTTAGTATCTAAAGCTTGACATTAGCAACAACCTTTTAGTTAGGAAGTTGAGTGAATTTTTGTTGGGGGCAAATAAGTCAAGAATTTATGGGTGCCATAAATAAGTCAAAATGTCTTCATCCCAAACATGTTAATTTTGTTATATTAACGTATGTTGAAAAGCTGTAAGTGTGTGTTCTTATATATTCTCATCACGTTGGCAATTATTATAAATCATATTTAAGATCATAAGCAATGAGCAGTATCTAACAACGCATCATTGTTACCCAAGTCCATAATATCAATATCAAGCATGAGACATTGAATATATCACTCTCATATAACTTAATCTATGAATTTCTTGATTTTCAAGTAAATTGTCATTAATATCTGATATCGAGTGATAACATTTATATCTTATATCACTTCATCTGAGCATAACTATGCACTTTCTCAGTTTTTGTCACGGAGCGGGGTCCTAGTTCCTCGACTTATTTAACTTGTAGGTTCTTAAGGACTATGAATCCCACTTAAGTACTATTGGCTAACCATTACTTATATAGATAAATTAAAAACAATTTATGTGTAACTACTTTCTTAGTCTACCCTGCAAAAAGATATGCATGTGTTTGTCCTGGTGATGCAAACAAATAAGTAAACCATTTACAAAAACATTGCTTGAGCATCCATTTAAAAAATACTTAAATCATGCCAAAACAATAAAATACTAGTTACTTCAACTTTAAATAATAGTTTGTGCACACTCTACAATACTAGTATGCACCTAAAAGTAAATCAATAGTTTAACACCATAATATATCCCAATAGAGGCAACATTTTTGTACATAAGATACTGCATACATTCAAGACAAAATTTTTAATTAAAAATCCTTTACTTGAGCCCCACCTTTAAGTTATCAAGCTCCAAGTGCAAGCCATTCCTTATCCTTGTGCACTACTTAGCCTTTATACCGTAAAGGCATAGCACTTAGTTAGTACAAAGGTTAACTCATAAGTAAACTTAGAATCCTAAGGATTCTGAAGAATAAGTACCTACAAAGAGAAGAAACTTAGTCCACAACTATTCACTAGTTGTTAGGCCCGGTATTAGAATCTGCAAAACAAACTTAAGAGAGTGAGTCCATGAATGTACTTAATAAGGGTCCCTTGGGGTACCTGCAAGGAAGATAGTAAACAAGCATGCAAAATGACACACCAACAACTAACCAACCAACCAACAATCAACACAAGACAATAACATAAATGATATGCAATGCATGAATGTATGATATGCAATACACACAATATTTGGGACTTTTTACACCTTAGGTGCCTTATACCTGCTGTGAGCTCAAACGGCGGAGGTACTTGAGACACTGGCCCTCATATCTCAAATCTTTTACCTTCCTTAAGTCCCACTTATAGGTCCTACAGTAGATCATCACCTTCTGTCAAAACTTACTCATCTTACCCTTAATTTATTATACAGGGCAGCCATTTTATGTGGTTTAACTTGCAAGCTCTTGGAGCTTAGCTTAGAACTCCTTAATGACTCACTTACCAAACCAAATGGCTCGATTGGGATCTTCTTAGGTTTCCTCTTCAATTCCTTTAGGTCCAAGACCTCTCACTTAGGCCAATGAAGCCTCTGAAACCTGACTTAATCCCCTTAATGCCCCCTAGCAACTTGAGCACTTTTAGCCCTTAGCCACTCTACTTAGCTCTACTTTAACCATACCACCTAGCTACCACTTAAATAATGCATAATTCTCAACTTAAGAATGAGTCTTAGACCTAACCAAGGCTATGGAACATCTTAAAATAGCCTAAGGATGATAACCAAGAGATTGAGATATGATTATGATGCCTCGAGCTTAAGGGACTTATAAATTGGCAAGGCCTTCAGCGACGTGTCATCAATGGCATCAACACTCGGGCTTCTTGGAAAAATTGCTGGTGACGCGTCACCAAACCACGTCACCAATGCTTTTTCAACATTGCACGATTGCAAGTGAACTTGTACAAAACTTACCCAACCTTCTTATCTCCAAAGCCAATCATATGTGTCTTGTCTTTACTTCATTCCCACATATAATTCTACATTTCTATGCATTATTTGAGCTAAATTAACTTAAACCCTTACCTCAATTCAGCCACAAAGCAAGAACAAAACACAAGCATACTTGAGCCCAACTTAGCTCTCTTGAGTTCCAGACCCAAAACTAACGTGACATGGCACTACGAACCTTAAATCAATATCAACCAGTTCAAATAAAACCAAGAAGCTTACCTTATGTTTCAAGCTCAAAACAAGCATCAAAATGCTATATTGAAGTAAGAACACCAAAAATAAATTGGAGGCTTCTTGGGTTCACCGAGGGACCTTCAAATTTGATTGGAAACTTAAGGAATTGGTGTGCCTTGAAGCAGGGAATATGGGGGGGAAAGGGAGCTACGAAATTGGGAAAAAAACAAATAGGTAGAGGAAGTCAACAAAAGGGTAGAAATATCCTACTAATTCCACTAAGCTTACTTCTTGTTTTCTCGTCCCTTAACCCTCAAGTTCTCATTTGTTTCACTTTAGTCACTAAAAAATCATCCAAAACCGAGGTTGTCAGGATGGGATCCTACCCTAGATCGTTTTGCACCATACAAGAACAAGATCGTAAGATCAGATCGTGGATCGTAAGATCTTACCAGAACCTAAAATTGCAAATTGACCGATTCTTCCTATCACTCCATCCATCACTCATTATCGAGCAACCTGCTTTTTTCCACTCATTTTTGTATTCCTTAAGAAGCAACATGGTGCTTTCAACTTCATTTTTCAGAAACGTAACTCTAAGTTCATGGTAAGAAGGTGGCTTAAGACCTCTCCCATATTAACCCACCATTTCAATCATTTTTTCAAACTCAGGATTTTTTACACAGTTAAATGGAATAGCACTAGTGTAAAAAAAATCTAAAAATTTATTGGCAAATTTTTTCTCGTTTATCCTTTTTAAACATGGCATTTAATGTCTTACTTTGAACCTTACCCTTTTTCAAAACAAATTAATCCAAATTTCTGCCACTACTATTGTCAATTCCCAAACTCTCATCATCTACTCCTTCTTCAATTGACAATACGTTTCTCATTTTCTTTTGGGACAATTCATCTTGATTTTCCAATATCCTAATAAACTTGATCCTAACATCATCAGGAACCTTCAAACAAGGTCCAACATTATTACTTGTTCGAGCTAAGTGATGCTTAAATCTAAATATTCCACCAATGAATTCCATCTCACAGTATTTACATTTCACTTTTCTTAAACCAACTTCTATACCAAGCTCCCACCTAGGATCAGTTCTACTACCAGCTGCATTTTTTCTAAGTTTTTTAACAGAACTAACTGCAGATGCACTACTACTTTCCATGGTTGAAGGCAATAAGTAAGATCAATCAGAAACTGCACATTATTTTTTAAAAGAAGATAATTTTGTATTAGATTATTAATAGTGCAGGGAAACATCATATTTATATTAATAATAGCATCAGCATCTTTCATAAACACAAAACTGGAAACAGTCTCAGACTCTCAAGAGTCACAGCTACTCAGCAAACTTTCTACTAACAATAACATGTGCATATTTCATGATTTCTAACAAAATCATCAGCATGAGCATATTTCATGAAAAAAAAAATGTTGCATTAATTGAATTTGTAATTAACGAGCAAACTATTTAAGTTCAACACTTAGGTTTAACCAATAAATTAGAAATTTATCATATTCTAACCTCAATTCTTCAACTACAGCTTAATACACCTTCTAATTGATGAAAATGAGCCCACAATTGCCCACAATTTCTGCCAAGAGGAAGAGTGATGGAGAAGCATGGTTGAGAGACAGAACGAGGCGAGCGATAAAATGAAACCCTCACAGCGACTGCCAGAAGTGCCATTTGGCGGAGAGGAAAGCCGTCTAAAGCGCGACTACCAAGAGTGCCGCCTTGAAGCACGTCTGGCAAAGAGGAGTTCGCGTCCGTGAACGAGCAAAAACTAGTGCGTCTGAACTCTGAAGGCTTGAACGAACAGCGTCTGGTCTGGCCGTGAATGTATAATTAAGTTTTTGCCCTTTATTTTTAATTTGGGCCCTATAGAACAGCCCACTACAATGGTAGCCTGTTTCCTATCACCCCCAAATTTTATAATTTTGGCCAAATTAAGCCTAAACCCAACATAAATTAATATCACCTAGGATCGGTAGGATCTAACGGTCCTACCGTTTTTGCGATCCTACATGTGATCCTGAACGATCCCAAGCTGTCAGCGATCCTATTGCAAGTTGGATAGGTTTGTTCGATCAGGATTGTAGGATCGAGCAATCCTACGATCAGGATCATGATTTTGACAACCTTGCCCAAAACCATGCCATCTTGGTCCTAAAGTATGCCCAAAAGCCTCTTACACTTAGCCTCTTGGACACTTAAGCCACTTAAGGCATAAATGGTTCATTTGAGTACTTAGTGTAACTTTTCCTTCAAAAGATAGTTTTAATAACTAGAATAACTTATGGTCTTGACTTAACTAGTCAAAACTGCTTACATGACTTTAATTTCATCAAAATTATAGTCATGTCATTTACTTAGGTTAAAATTACCATTTTACTCTTTTTGACTTTTAAGTCCCAAATCACACTTAGGCACTCATCTTTACTTTACTTAACTTATCTTTTTTGCTTAACAATATGCTAACTTGAAGGGCTTAAGTGAAAGCACTTAAATATACATATCTACTCGGTCAAAACCAGTCATTAACTAGGAAAGTCGTCACAATTTCACTCTATCAAAGAGCCCAAAGATATTTTTCTCGCTATATAGGAGGAACAATTCTCATCTTGATCATACAAATCTATCCATATGATATGTGATGCAACAACTATTCTAAGTGTTTACTCAATTTACTAGCAATAAGAACTAGTATGAAAATATATGACTCATATATAGAAAATCTTGATGACCTCAGGTTAAAATATTACATATACTATGATTACTATGAGAACCGTTATGACACTTATAATCCATATAGTTAGTCTAATACACAAGTTCTCTAACTCGTAAATACATATGGACTTTATATCTCATATAAATCCCTACATATGCTAGTCTTACTATATTATTGTAACCCAATTCTCAGTAGTATCTGATCATGGACATTTAAGAATACTATATTCTAGGGTAGGATTATGTTTGATTATATTACGTAGAACAATATATCAAACTCAATCATTGGAATAATGCCTTTATGAAATATCACGACTTAATGTATAAAATAATCAATTTATATATATAACATAATAATTAAATATTATTTTGGACACATCTTAACACCATATAAATATATAAATATTAAACCCAACATTAAATAATAAAACTTAGAAATTCACAGATATAACATAATAATTAAATAATATTTTTAAGAATAAAATTTGAAAAATGATATAATTTAGCTTCTAATTTTCCTTCCATTGGTCGAACAATTTCAGCAAGAGTTAGAAAATATATATGAATTATGAAAAGAATCTATAGAATCAACACAATAGCTATTCTTTGTAAGCGTTTAGATTCTCTCAAAAAGAACGTCTAAATAAAACATAATATTCTTTTTAAACTCTAGATGTTGTTTTAACATTTAGATGCTCTTTTTAAATATATATCCTAAAAAAAATGTGTTTTTTATGTATTTAGATGTTATCTTGAAAAATATGTCTTTTTAGCATTCAGATGTTCTTTTTAACATTTGAAATATGTTCGATATTAAAATTTTGTAAAAATACATAACCAAAAATAGTGAAAATACAATACAAAACTACAGTGGGAAAAAAAAACTAAGTACAAGTGATGAAGAAAGGTGTGCTAGGTTGGGGAAATGTGGGTAAGGAAAACCAATTGGGCTGGTGAAACCGGAAAACGTTGAGCCTAAAAGACAAAAAGATGTTGGGCCTGAAATAAGTGGAAACAAACGTTGGGCTGGTGAAAGAATCCGAAGCGCATTGCCCTGACCCATCTGCAGCAGCGCGCCCAACAGCCAACCGACTTAAATAATAGCCCTGTCAGGATGGTGCACAACATTCTTGTAAACATTTTTATAGCATTAGAAAATTCATAAAAATTTAATGATTTTGTTTTGGTTTGTAAAATTAAAAAATTATCAAAAATTTAATTAATTTATAAAAATATTATTTAATAAATTATTATGCCTATATAATATTATTTTATACATGATATTAGTTTCAAATATAAAAATATAAAAATAAAAATAAGTTATTTTAAGTTAATATAAGTTAATATTACTTAATATAAGTTAATACTAAACCAACTACACCTTAAACTTTAAAGCAGAAAGTTCTGTCGCATGGATGCCTTTTAACTTTAACAGTTCACTTTTTCTCATTAATAAGCTATTTATGACTTTAAGGACAATCAGAAAAGCTCATCCTAAAACAGATCTATATTATCTTTATGATCACTCCTTAAAAAATGTTTGTCACTTTTGATTTTTTTTGTAAATATTATGAATGTTGTGTAACTTAAACATAATAAACACGTTTATGCAATTAATGTTATCATTAACCAACTAATATAATTATAATTCATACCAATTAACATTTATAAGCTGTACATAATGGGAATGACATGTTTTTAAAAATATCAAATATTTTAAAAGTGACAAATATTTTGATGCGGACGTATTAGCAAATGTCTATTCTTACTCGCTGGCGTGGCGAGATGCTAATAATTACATAAAAAGTATTTAATAAATTTTTTATAGTCAATGTATTTAATAAAAAGTATTTTGACGTGCCACTGCCAGCACCGGTTGTATTTAATAAATTTTTTATAGTCAATGTGTGGCACGACCTTTATTTTAATATCTACTTTGAAATTACAATATAGTCATAAATTTTCTCAAAAAACCAAAATCTGTTCCTTCTAATTTTTAAAGAAATTACAATCTGTTCCCTATATTTTCAAAAAAAAATAAAAAAAAATCACTTTAGTTCTTATATTTTTTGAAAATTTGCAAAATCACCCAAAATTTTGATAAAAATTTTCAAGAACAAAAAAAGCTACTAAAATCTGAAACAGTCAGAAAGCTTATCACCTTTTAAACATTTATGTGTTGCCAACGAAAGTTCACCAGAGTGATTAAAAAGTGGACAAACGTTTTTATTTCTTTCAAATCAAGGGTGGACAGACAATCGACTTGAAACACTACAAAGTGCAAACTATCGAAAAAATGGACAAAAAGTACTGTTTGTTTGATTCTCTCCATGCGTATCGCTAACTACCTCGTGCCATTACTCTTACCCAGGTTGGTACGGCGCTCCCAAGCCCCAGTGGACCCATAAGAGGAACAAATAATTAATACTCCTTACTATAAAAAAAAAACTAATATAAAAAATATTTTATAGATGCAACAAGACCAAAGTGTCTAAGAAGCTTTTTCTGGGAGCATTACTGAGATCCATGAGAAGAGTGAAGCTAGCGACAATGATAGAAAAAGTGGAGGGTAATGAGAGACATAGAGGTTTGTTGGAGTGAAGATGATGATGTAAATAATATATTCAGAATCTTAAGAGGTAGAGTGTTAGGTAAATGAACTTTGGAATTGAAAAATTTACATTTTTTTAATTTTTTTCACGTTTGTCACATTAAACAATTTTAAGTATTAGTAAGCAATTTGCACCCTTTAAAAAGATTAATGACAAATTTATATGTAGTGGCAAAGCTACTCCACCCCCTATAATTTAGTAGCAAATTTATCCTTGTGCCTATGAAATATATATTCCAACATGTAGATATGATGCTTTCTTATCAAATTTAGACATTTAACCTATTATACAAGGTTTTCAACCACCACAAATTGGGAATCAATTTCATGTTAAATATAGTACAAGAAATGTTAACTATTTTGAATTCAGAAAATAATATATATATATATTAAACAATAAAAATATTACGTGATTTTCTCACATAAATATCATTAGCATGGTCATTTCCCAATTAAACGTAGAAATTAAATAAAAAATTGTCTTATCCACGCCACTTAAAAATAACATGTTACTTTAAAACATTAGAAGTAGACATTGCTCAACCTCACTGTCAATAACATAAACACCATAAGTATTCTATCTTTAGCGTAAATTTGCCAGCGTGGACACACTATTATTTATAAAATATAGTGTATGATATATGCCTATATTTTAAAGAGGTAGTGTACCTAACAATACTGCTATTATGAGAAAAATTCTGCAACGCGAATGGCTCCTTAATGTGTAACCGGTTGGAAAACGTGATAAAAGGGCAGAGGTCAGAGATTGGTATGAGAGGAAGACAGTTAAGTTGAGGACATGGGCTGTTGTTTCTTATACACATAGATACTACATATAAGTTAAAATATATTAAGGGTACCCTATCTTACTTTTTTATCCTATTTAGATATCTTATCTTTAAGTTGTTCTAATGATGTACCTTATCTCTTATTATGCATTCTAATTGTATATTTTTTTTTCTTAATTTCATAGTTAAGTATGACAAAAAATATTAATGTGGCATTAATTAATTTTCAAATAAATCTTAAAATAATAGTTTAAGTTGTCTTGCTCTTCCCATAAACAATTCTAAACCCTTAAGCTTTTAAATATACTAATTATACTCCTAATCTCTTCTGCCTACCCGTCTTACCATTTATTTCCCAAAAAAATCTGGAAAATTGGGGCTAATTGATGAACCCTAGAACCAAACCTCTCTCTCCTTTCTCCGCCTTTTTCACCTCCTCTTCCCACCTCGCAGCCATCTACTCTGATAACGTCCCTGTCGAGGCCGCCAGTGGTGATGCCATCGTCCTCCTACCTCACCACCGTTATTGCTCACTTCTCACTCGTCACTACCGCCACCGTTGCTCGCTCCTCATTCGTCACCACTGCCATCGCTGCTTGATCCTTGCTCCTTGCTCCTCACTCCTAGCACAATTTGATCTGGGAAACCCATCCTCACTCATCGCTACCCCTCGCTCCTTGCTCAATTCGCCATCATCCAATCCAAGTGCCTCCGCAAACAAGATCGTCGGGTTCTCAACCCATCCCATGAAGTGGATCCAGAAGACCACCGCATGGATTTCGTATCGGAGGAGTCCACCATCAAGATTGACCACATTGAAGTTGACAAAGAGACCCTCGAGATGCTCACGGCTCTCAAGATGAGCGATATTCCTAAAATCGAAAAGGTGGATCCACCCGCCATTGCTGTTGCATCGGCTTACGGCCGCCCTAGTTGTTACTGAGCATTGAGAGATTATATTATTTTCGCATTCTAGAAAATTGCCTATGTTATATTGCTCGTTTGTGTTTGAGATTTAAGAATTGCTTTCGTGCCTATTGAACTTAAAAAAAAAAAAAAAGTAAGGCGAGAGTCGGTGATGAACTCAACTTGGTCAGGAGAAGTTCTTGCTATGGGCAAAGAACAGGTTGGGCAAAGGGGGTGGTGGGGATGAGGGAGATAGAGAGGCTGTGGGGGTAGTTTATGAGAAAAGGTGAGGGTTTAGAATTGTTGATAGAACAAAAAATTAAATGACAAAAAATGTTATTTTATGATTTATTTTAATGTTTTTTATGTCATGTTAGCATTTTTCGTTAGATATAACTTTGAAATTAACGGAAAGTACTTACCTCAATAGGACAACTTGAAGGTAAGGTATTCAATTAGGACAAAAAAAAAAAAAGCTAAGGTACCCTAGATAGATTTTACCTCATACATATACTACTATAATAATTAGGGAATTGGACTTACCAGCTTTTTTATAATCAGAATGCTAACCGAATCAATTTTTATAAGGTATATTGTAGAAAGTAGGGAAGTCAAAATTTGAAATCTTGGACTTTATCCATATTTCTAAGTCTTTAATCATTCAGAGATCGATGTCTTCTACTTGACTACATCCCTCTCAACTTTTATGCATGTCAAAGTATTAATTAATTGACATCAGACCACCATATCAAGTTGTTGACTAGTATTCGAATTTTGGTGTGTATAAGTGATTGCTTCTCACCGGGGTGAGAGATGATCTAAGTTATACTAGATTATGAAATTTCTCTTGTATACATGCTTTTGTAACATGACAAGTACAAAAAATAAAAAATAAAAAGAAAATGAAGCTTTGGAAGAAATTTAAAAAACACTTTTGACACATTTTTACAAAAATTAAAATTTTTTTATCAGTTTTTCAATTTTTAAGATGGACAAAGAAAAAAATTCATAAAAGTTACATTTTTTAGTGAAAGAAAAAAATGATTCAAGTGATTATAGTTAAAAAATGCATTAACTTTTAAATTGCGTCCATTCTAGACAAAAGGCAAAAATATTAAAAATAAATGATAACATAAAATAAGTTCCGCCAATTAGCAGTCTTATTGTAGAACCCAACTTTTTTTTTTTTTTCATAATCAATAAAATTTGCTATTTTCAACAGTTGAGGCTTGGAAAATTTACAACAGTGCAATAATGATTGATGGAAGAAGAGCCACTGGGCCACTGCTAGTTGACCACGTAGATAGAGGTGGGAACCGGGTCGGACCGGCCCGGGCCCGGCCGGTCCTAGGCCTGGGCACGAACCAGTTCTAGGCGGGGCGGTGTATATATATATATATATATATATATATATATATATATATATAATAGAACAATTATTAATTATATAAGTCATAAATATTTTTAAGAAAAAACACCACCTCCAGTGTAAGTTTAATTAAGTTAAAAAGCCAAACGGCACTTACAAATAATCGAAACGTGCCTTACATTTTAAAATGGCAAAAACGTTCCGAAAATGATAAATAATAGAAACCTATGATCTATGCTGAACAGCATAATCAGATCAAATACAAACTACATATATGATTGAAAGAAAAAAATTCAACTCTCGGTATCGGATATTACCTCATCATCCGAACTCTGTTGGTCTTGATGCCAGAGTGCTGCGAGGCCCCAATCTTGGTTGCATACGCATGCTTCTACCGCGTTGGGTGTCAATCTTGACCGTTTTTCTGTTATCACCCGTTTTCCGGCACTAAACGCTGCCTCAGATAAGACAGTCGATACTGGAACGGCAAGAATTTCTTGTGCGATTATCGACAAGATCGGAAATCTTGATCTCTTTTGTTTCCACCACTCCAAGATGTCGAGGTCGCTTGTCTCGAATGATGTGTTAAGATAGTCATCGACCTCAGCTAATCCCGATGTCATCGGTCGAGGTCGTTTGAGCATTTGGAGCACCGGGTTTAATCTTGAGGAGATTGATATCATTGGAGGCTCAGTTTGAGAAGCTTCGGATCTTACCTTATCCGAATGCCGCTCACAATATAACTTGTATAAAGAATGCAAGTACTCGGAAGCAGAAGCAGACATAGCCAAAACATTTATATGAGACATTTCTAAATAAGTATGAAAAATTCCTTCAAGCAGTGTTGTTGTGCCCGTTAATTTTACATACGGGTCAAGTAAAGAAGCGACTAAAAAGATAGGTGGAATGTTTGAGAAATATTGAAGCCACTTAGCCCGCATGGCTTCGACAGTCGGTTTTAACAACTCATCATTTTTAAATTGATGTAAAGCATATTTGATGTTCACTAAATGAAACAAAACTTGATGATTTGTTGGGTAGTAAATACCAGAGAAAAATTCAGTTGCCTCGTAAAAAAACTTAAGCAATTAACCGGTTTTGGAACATTTCTCCCAAATTTTAGTCGTAAGAAATTTAGAACCCGTTTTTAAATTCATAAAATGTGACAAAAAATTTGCATACGGTAATGCATCTTGCAACATAAAAAATGTGGAGTTCCAGCGGGGTGGGCAATCCAATTTAAACCGTTTTCAAGAAAATGGTTTTTGATTTTCAATACAAAAGCTTTTCAATTCATGAAAAATAGCAGGTCTGGACATCAAATATTTTAATGAGTTTCGAATAAGCAAAATCTCATTTTGGAGAACTTCTAAACCTTTTTGCACATAAATGTTTAAAATATAGCACATGCATCTAACGTGAAAAAATGCACCGTTGAGCGGTGGTTTTAAGTTTTGACTCAAAAGGCGAGCGGCAACATCATTATTTGAAGCATTATCAAATGAAATGCACAGAACTTGTATAAAGAATGCAAGTACTCGAAAGCAGAAGCAGACATAGCCAAAACATTTATATGAGACATTTCTAAATAAGTATGAAAAATTCCTTCAAGCAGTGTTGTTGTGCCCGTTAATTTTACATACGGGTCAAGTAAAGAAGCGACTAAAAAGATAGGTGGAATGTTTGAGAAATATTGAAGCCACTTAGCCCGCATGGCTTCGACAGTCGGTTTTAACAACTCATCATTTTTAAATTGATGTAAAGCATATTTGATGTTCACTAAATGAAACAAAACTTGATGATTTGTTGGGTATTAAATACCAGAGAAAAATTCAGTTGCCTCGTAAAAAAACTTAAGCAATTAACCGGTTTTGGAACATTTCTCCCAAATTTTAGTCGTAAGAAATTCAGAACCCGTTTTTAAATTCATAAAATGTGACAAAAAATTTGCATACGGTAATGCATCTTGCAACATAAAAAATGTGGAGTTCCAGCGGGGTGGGCAATCCAATTTAAACCGTTTTCAAGAAAATGGTTTTTGATTTTCAATACAAAAGCTTTTCAATTCACGAAAAATAGCAGGTCTGGACATCAAATATTTTAATGAGTTTCGAATAGGAAAAATCTCATTTTGGAGAACTTCTAAACCTTTTTGCACATAAATGTTTAAAATATAGCACATGCATCTAACGTGAAAAAATGCACCGTTGAGTGGTGGTTTTAAGTTTTGACTCAAAAGGCGAGCGGCAACATCATTATTTGAAGCATTATCAAATGAAATGCACAGAACTTTATCAGTACAAAAATAATCACGTAAAGTTTCTAAGATACAATTAAATATTTGAAAACCAGTATGATCTGTTTCAATAACCTTAAATGACAAAATTTATTTTTGCATTATCCAATCAGAATCAATCCAATGAGAAGTAACACAATAGAATGATTGACCTATAGGTGATGTCCACATATCAGAAGTAAATGCTACACAATGATCAAGAGCAGAAAAATATGCTTGCAAATCTGATTTTCCGGTTTCAAATTGTCTAAAGTTTTCTTTCCTAGCAGTTTTCCTAGATATTTTTCCAAATGCAGGATTTAATTGTGATTTTATCCAAGATTCTAGGTGGACATCTTCAGCTTGTGAAAAAGGTTTTTCGGTAAGCATCATCCAATTTACCATACCTTCTCTACAAGATTGTTGGTTAAAACGAAATATACCTGGTCCGTAGGCGCCGATTGTAGACCCAAGTTGTGTTTGTCCTCCAGAACTAGTCCCGGTACTAGGGAGGACGTTAGCATGTTGATTTTCAAGATGCCTCTTCAGCATTCCAGTGCCGGAATTCTTTCTATGCACAAAATTTTTCCCACAATGTTTGGATTTTCCGTACCTCGACTCCCCTTCATTTATGAGCTCATAATGCTCCTAAACCCAAGCAGTTAGTCTCGTGGATTTACCTTGTGCTTGAGTTCCCTCCACGCCGGGTTCATGACTTGTAGGCGTCGGTTCTGTTGACGGATTCCCAGACGCCATCGCATCCAACTCTTCCACTTCATCATTGGATAATTGATCGTCGAGACCCAAATCGTAATTTGTCATATCGATTCCGGCATCATCGTCGTGAAACTCTTGAATTGAAATGCCTTTATCGGCGGGCCGAGATCGGCGACGGAACAAGGCTCGGAGGCCGATGTTGCGGGAAGATGAACTATTTGTTGACTTGCCATTTCCTTTTGAAGCCATGACTCACGTACTAATAGTAATGATTAATGCAAAATCAAGAGAGGATTATGAAGATATTAGGGAGAGATTAGTAAGAAATTTGGAAGAAATTAAAAAAATAAGGAGAATGGTTGAGAGAATATAGTAGATGAAGAAGAGAGGTTGAGTGATTGTGTGAGGATTGAGTGAAAATGGCATTGGTATTTATAGGGGGAGGGGAAAAATTAGTTTGACCAAAAAGTCCTTGAAATTTAGTTGTTGGGAGGGGCAAAAAATGAAATTTTGGGGGCTGAAATGGAGCAGAAAACCGTTTAAGGGCATGCTGTGTAATTGGCGCTTTTTTAAAAAAAAATTTTTGCAGGTTTACGTTATGCAGGGAGCCGTTGCGCGCGGGTCGGCGGGGCGGTCCGGTCCGGGCTGGCGGGTTTGTCTGGTCCGGGCCGGTCTTTTTTGCGTCCCCCTCCTCCTATTGAGCCCATATTCGGCTCATAAAATTGCGGGCCTCTTGTAGGGCGGGGCGGGGTAGTCCCGGTTCAGTCCGGGCCAACCCGGCCCACCTCCCACCTTTACACGCAGATCAACCTCATCTTAATATCCTTAATTTAATTTTTTTAGGGTAAATGACACGTATCATCCCTAATCTATTGCAATGTTGCTAAATCATCCCAAAATTATGAATTATTACATTAATTATCCTCAAACTACCCAATTATTTCACCTGTCGTCCTATTATTATAATAGACACTAAACAATGATAGAAATTTAGGAAACAATTACACAGTTAGTCCTAATACTTAGGAAACTTTTTTATTTGAGTCATAAACTTTGTTTATTTAAGACTTTTAAGTTTTTTTATTTTTAAAACTTTTTTTTCCTCTTACTTCTTGGTCATTTATTGAAGAACCCATATTAATCATTACTAAGATTTATGGGACAGTTTTCAATCTTTAAAAGCAACAAATAGAATTACCAAAAAATAAGATGATGAATAATTTGAATTAATAATACTTAGTAGGAATAAATTTCCTCAAGACAAACTCACACATGCCACTTTTTCTCTTGTGACTTCTTTCTTTTCCAATTCTTCTTCTTACTGCTCTTGTCGCACTTCTCCTACCTTCGAGTTTCCAATTCCAAGCTTGACTTTTTTATTTTTCTTTATGTTTCTTTTAATATATTTTTTCTTTACACTCCAAATTATTACAAAATGAGAATGCCAACATAATTTCTATCTTATCTAAGTTACACTACTCATAACCTACCTATTACCTAAGTAATTGATAAAAATGAATATAAAAAGTAAAAATCCATAATGCGAATTTTTATTAACCATAATCCTAAACCATCTGCAATAAATGGTAGGATTCTAATACATGAAACAAAGATAAAATGATTTTGATGCAAGAAAAATTAAAATGCATGCTTCCAACTGGTGATAATGAATGAAGATGAAGAAGGCTTTCCTCCTTCTACCATATCCTGATGTGGCCTTCAATGGCATATAGTAACAAAAATAGAAATGAAAATATTTCTTTCTAGCCGTGAAGGCAGGTGAAGATCTTTCTCAATAGCGAAAGAAAGAAGGCATCCTCCACACATCTTTGTGATGTTAGATAACTTCTTGTAGGCATGGTAGAAGGTGAGAGTAGAAACTTTCCTCTGGTGGTCCTTGCAGATAAACTCATTGTAGCAGAAAAGAAGGCCCCTATGGACGAGCAAGCGATTAATTCGTATGCAGAACAAACAAAGGGTATTCAGTTTTGAAGACTTCTTCTATCCCTATATTTTTTTCCCTGTCTCCTAGGTGTTTTTTCTTGGGACTTCTCAATTCGGCCATGGACAGTGGTGGTGGAGACATGGCGGCTTTGATTGTGGTGAGGCAGATGGAAGGTGGGCGGAGATTTGGTATATATATTTTAGGTCTGAACTAGAAATTCATAAATTTTTAAGAGTCAAATTGAAACGTTTCCTAAGTATTAGGATTAACTATATAATTTTTCCTCCAACTTTCATTAGTTTTTAATGCTTTGTAGCAGGATAACAAGTGCAACAATTGGGTAGTTTAAGGATGGCATATGCAACAATTCATAGTTTCAAAACAATTAAGTAATATTGGGGATAGTTTAAGGATGATACTTGTCATGCACCCATTTTTTTAATAATTTTTTAATGACACTTAACTATGGGAAGAAGTGAAATATGCAACTTATTAATGATAGTGGCATGATTGGAGGAGCTTAATAGTATTGTTGACAAAATTAATAAAAATAAAAAGTTGAGTGGTATAATTGAGCTAGAAGGCAAATGTAAATGGTTTTTGGTGTATATTTACCTTTTTTATAAACAAGCTCTCAATTTTTCCTTTGGAATAGAGTGATTATACGTTAGCTTAAAAATTAAATAACATGTTTTGTAAGAATTGAAATCATTTAACCTAAAATCTATGATTAATTACAATTTGCCCTCAAGGTTTATGTGATATTAAACTTTTTTCCCTTTTATTTCATTAATACACACTTTGCCCTTATCTTTGTTATACTATTCGACAACAACTTTTGGATCTTAATTTAAACTGAACGGTAGTTATCTCTCAATAATTTTAGCCTATATAGTAATTTTTTTGATAGTTAATAGATATTTTAAATTATTAATTTTTTTCTATAAATATATAACAGTTTTTTAAGAGGATAAAGTAGAAGATAGAAGAAAATATATATTTCTGAAATAGGAGGGGAAAAAAATGTAGTTTATGATTACTTGCAATAAATACAGTTGCATTTTGTGCACCCCAAATTATTTTCCTAGACAAATGCCAATAAAATCCTAATTTTCTCATATTTCGTATAATCCTCACAAAGATTTTAGAACGTTACTTTCCTATATTTTGTTCAAGGATTTTGGCACTTTCTTTAAGTGTTCAGCATAACGACTAGAATGTCACTTTTCAAACTTTAGGGTTCTTTTTAAATTTTATATGTCAGGGATTAAATGTGTAATTTTACAAGTACTAACATTATAAATTGTTGAAAATTTTAGAGACCTAATATCTAGTTTTAGAGACTATATTGTAAAATTTTGAAAGTTTAGGAATTAAATAACAAATATTAAAATTTCAGGGCTACATTATAATTATTCAAAACATCATGAATTCTTACTTTACAAAACCTAGAATTAGGAAAATGGGTCCTACAAATAGTTTTGAGAGAAAAAATATGTGGTGCAATATTCTTTTGTAAAATGATTTGATTTTCTTATTAAATGATTTCTATTATTTCAAAAACTTGGGTAAAGTCTATGGGGGAGTCGCCTAGTTTATTTCGGTATGTTAAATGGGTACCTAACTTTAAAGTAGACTTATTGAAGTGCTTTATCCTTTATTGCAAGTTTCAATTAAGTACTTTTTGTGAATTATAGCGTTAAGCTTGATGGAAAATGATAATGTAGCATAAAAAATGTTAAAATAAATTTTAAAAGAACACTTTTAATTTTCTAATTTTTCCTATCAACAACTCTAAACCTCAAAATTTCCTCATGGCGTTGCTCGTCTCCCTTCTCCTTCTTCTACTCCTAGATTCACAGTTATAATTATTCTTTTTTTTTTCTCTCTCTTTAATTCAGTGGTATTATAATTAGAAGGTCACAAAACATATAGAAAGGGATGACTCAAAGTCAACCAATGGTCTCAGCCTTGCTTCAAATGATCTCAAATCCTCCAAGAACTCTGCCGCCCCAAAATCTGGCATCAATCATGCACTTGCTGCTTGGTTGGATGAGCAAGTCCGGGTATGGGAGCTCGCAACAATTCATTAGCAATTCTTGTTTGAAGACAACCTCCATGATTTTGTTGGTACCGATAAGCCTGTCTTTCACCTTGTTCAAAACACTACTGCAAGCATATGATAATTGAGCAAGAAAGTAAAATGAAAATTTAAATAGAACAAAAACAAAAAATATGAAATTTGATGGATATAGTTGTTACATATGAGGTTGCAAGAGAGATCGTAAAAGAGATAATGTGTTGTCATTGTCCGCTCCTTAATTTTAGGTAGTCTTTACCTCAAGAGTGTAATTCCATTCTTGAGAAGGATCATTTTGCTGCAATGAACAACAAAAATAGGAGCAGATGATGAAGAAAATTTGAAAAAAGTACCAAAGACCTACTTCCTTTGTTCTCTCTTTGCGTCACACCAGTAATGCAACCCATGGGTTGTCATGGACTGGGCAATGAGGCCATCAGGAGACCAATGACCTCACCAATGTTGTCCCCGTGGCCGGCTGCCCTTTTCTTCAACTCAGCAACCTTACTAAAACTGCATATGTTGAGATTCATCGTGAGTTTCATCCAGTGTGTTGAATGGTGATGGAATCCAAGGGGTTTTACTCTTTATGGGCCATTGATCATCATCAAACCATTCCCACCGACCGATTTAACATTAATAACATTCAATTTAAAAAATTATAATCAGGGATCTTGAACAATTTTTAAAAAATCCCATATTTGATTCGAATTGAAATTGACCAAACCATGTATAATTGAGCCCTTACACAGTAGAGCCATTGATCTTTGATCTATACTTTATAAAATTGAGCCATCCACCGATGATTTTCATGAATGGTGGTGGCCAAAGAGCCGCAAGAGCAAATCAGCCTCTATTGGAAGAAAACCAAAATTGAGGTGTAAATAGCATATTTAGAAGGTAAAGGTTTAAAATTATTGAGTAGGAAATTTTGATGACCAAAATTATTATTTTAAATTTATTTTAGTGTTCATTAATGTCATGTGAGCAATTTACATCCAGTTCATTGATGAAATTGATGAAAGCACCCAATTGAGGTGCACAATACAAATTTAGATACTTTGATAGGATAATCTTAAACTCGAGTGCCCATTTAGAAAATGAAAATAACTTAGGTGACCCCATATGAACTTTACCCACAAGAAATTATTCTAATTTAAGTTGATTATAATCACTTTATTTTGAACGAAAAATTGTACGTTTATTTGTAAAAAAATAACAACAGTCATTAGTTAGTGTGCTATTTTGCACGTTCAAATTCTATTAGACTTAATTGTTAAAGTAATGGAAGATACCTATTTACGACACAATTTCAGAAACTAGAGATTTTAATATGTTAAAAGTAAACTTTTAGACCATAAAAAAGGTTTGGGAATAAATTTAAAATTTATGGAAAAAGAAAAAAGAAAAAGGCGTGGTTGTTTAACGAAATTATCAGTTCCACTTCCACGAGGACCACGACCCTAGTTGAATTGCGGTCCATGCCATGAGCATGATGACTTTATAAACCTCTAGCAGAAATCCCCATTTTCCTCTCAAAGTTTGCTAACGCGTACAGATCGGCCATTTGTTAATTAGTAATGACTTGGGGGTCAGCTCACCCTTGAGACTATCACTATGTGAATCGGGAAATGTAACCCCTTTTGTCTGATGAAATTGTGGTTTTAGCTGCAATTCTGAGAATTTTTATTTCCGAATGACTTAAACGAAAGAGAAAACAAACAAAAAGGATCTTCTTAGATATTGTGTTTTTGCAGAAATCATTTCCCCACCTTCATCCATACCGTAAACCTATACACATCTTAGATTGAACATGAAAATATTTCATTTATTGGATAAATTCTTATAGTAAAAGTACCAGTGAATTCACATCGAGCAATGGAGGCCACAAATTCATTAGCCGATTCTAGTCACATGTATACAAAGACATGAAGAATGGTGTTAGAAGGATCCTAAGATATGTCTTAAGGAAGGTTTCTCAAACTCAAACAAGTAAAGTCATAATGTAAGACTTAAAATATAGTATTTATAATAAATACCTGGTTCCATGGATCTATGCCATAACTTATGGCCTATTTAAACCACAAACCTTTAGGATGACCTTTGGGTCTTGTATCCCTCTAACCCCCTAAGTCTATTTTGGATTATTGCTATCATATTCTTTGCCCTTTTTTCTTCAATGCTCACTCTCCGTCTTTTTTTTAGAATAAAGGATAACATTTGTCAACCAAATCATGTGTATTTGTAAAGTTTGTGGGGGCATGTTGGCCCGAGTTATGATTTGATGGATGGCTCAAATAATAAAAACATCATTAGTGTCATCTGTTTGGCCCAAACCGGTTACTAATGTTTTTTTTAATCAAATAAATTACTTTTTTTTCATAAACAGGTCAAATAGCCCATTAATAATTAATAGAGTGAATATTTCATTTGAAAGGGCATATTTCATCAGTTAAAAGCTGATGTGGCTTTCAGAAATGCTAAATAGATGCTGTCGTGGAAAACCTTTAGATTTGGGGAAGGGATAGTGGAATACAAAGTCAAAATTGAGCAGAAGGTTTGCCGAAGCATTACCGGCAATAACTGGAGAAACCATCGGCTCTCCTCCGGTGCTCTCTCTTCTTCGGCCATCGATCTCCTCCGGTGCTTTCTCTTCTCCAGCATTAGATCTCCTCCGGCGCTCACTCTTCTCCAGCCATCGATCTCTTCTGGCGCTCTCTCTTCTTCGGCCATCTATCTCTTTTACCGCTCTCTCTTCTCCGGCCTTTGCTTTCCTTTGGCGCTTTCTCTTCTCTGTCCTTCACTCTCCTCAGGCGCCCTTTCTTCTTTGGCCTTCGATCTCCTCCAGCGCTCTATCTCCTCCGAGTTTGTCGGGTTTGGCTGTCTAGCTGTCCTCTCATTTCGCTCCCTTGCTCCCTGTTTTTACCTCCAAGAGAAGTGTGTTCGACAACAATTATTTACAAATTAACGACCGTCTGTCCATCATTTATATCAACCTTTCTCCGGTCCGATTGTCGACAAATTATCTCCGATTTCACCTCCTCCTCCGCCAAGAAGAAGAATCTCTTCTTTCACTTCTCCGAAATCCCCACCTTTTTCATTCGCCATTGATTTTTCTTTGGCGGACGGTCGCAATCTGGTCGGACGACTCAAGAAAGAGAGAGACGAGCAGAAGATGATCCCACATCAGCCTCGTTTTAAAAGTAATGAGCAACTCGGTCTGACCGGAAACATTAATAGTTTATTTGGCCGATAAAAAACATTAGTCGGTGATTTGGGCTATCACTAAAATATTAGTGATTTTTTTGTTATTTTTACCTTTGATGGATCATGTGTCTCAGCCAATAAAGTTTGAGGGCTATTTTGAAATTTAGGCCTTTATAAATAGACATGATTCTGTCGAAGCAGTGAAGGCCATCACTAAAGAGCAGTCGCCTGAGCCACACACTTAAACCTCCATGGCAGAACCAGGAAGCAGGCTTCACATCGCCGTCTTTCCATGGCTGGCCTTCGGCCACCTAATCCCTTTCCTCGAGCTCTCCAAGCTCATCGCCCAAAAGGGTCACAAAATCTCCTTCATCTCCACCCCAAGAAACATAGATCGTCTCCCCAAAATCCCGAAATCTCTCTCCGACCTCATCGACCTCGTGAAGCTCCCTCTTCCGGTGGAGCCCAACCTCCCTCCGGGCGCCGAGGCTACCTCCGACCTCGCTTTCCACCAAGTTCCCCACCTCAAAAAGGCCCACGACCTCCTCCAAGACGACCTCGCTTCCTTCCTTAAGTCCACCGGCCCGGACTGGATCATCTACGACTTCGCCCCCCACTGGCTGCCTGCGTTAGCAGCAGATTTGGGGATTTCCCGAGCGGTCTTCTTTATCTTCAACGCTTGCTCCGTGAGCACTTTTGGTCCGTCCGCCGAAGAAGCCATGGCCGGAATCGATCCACGGAAGTCGCCGGAGGAGTTTACTGTTCCACCTCCGTGGGTCAACTTCCCGACCAAAGTAGCCTTCCGTCTGTTCGAAGCCCGGCGGTTCTTCTTCCACATGACGGCCAATGTCTCTGACGCTTCCGACATGTACCGAACCGGCGCGACAATTGCAGGATGCGACGTGTTTGCCGTGAAAAGTTGTGACGAAATCGAAGGCGAGTGGGTGAAACTTCTCGGCGAGCTTCATCGGAAAACAGTTATTCCGGTCGGCTTGCTTCCGCCGTCCAGTAAAGAACCAGAGCAAGAAACGAACGACGAGAAATGGGAAGAAATCACAAAGTGGCTGGACAATCAGAAAAAAGAGTCCGTCCTCTACGTCGCTTTCGGGACTGAAGCAATGTTGAGCCCAGAAGAGCTGAAGAAATTCGCGCTCGGGCTGGAAAAATCCGGCGCCCCCTTCTTCTGGGTGCTCAGGGGAGAGAACGAATTGCCAGAAGGATTTGAGTCTCGAGTCGCGGATCGAGGCCTTGTTTGGAAGAACTGGGCACCGCAATTTCGAATTCTGGGGCACGAATCCGTCGGTGGATTCTTAACCCACTGCGGATGGGGCTCGATCATCGAGGGTCTCTTCTTCGGCCGGCCGCTGGTGATGCTTCCGTTCGTGCTGGACCAAGGGCTCAACGCGAGGCTCTTCGAGGAGAAGCAGGTAGGCATCGAGATTCCGAGGAACGACGAGGACGGCTCGTTCACAAGCGAGTCGGTGGCCGAATCTGTCAAGTTGGTTATGGCGGACGAGAAGGGAGAGATTTACAGAGAGAAGGCGAAGGAGATGAAGAAGATTGTAAGTGATCCAGAGAGACAGGACAGGTACATTAGTCATTTTCTGGAATACTTGGAAACCCACAAGCCGGCTAAAAAAGATTAATTAAGAACTGCTTGTGCTAGGAAGAAATTTTCTTCGAAAATAATCATGCACCTTGTCGTGACTCGTGAGGTGATTAAGTTTATTCTGGGCCCTTTTTTGTCTTAAACTCTTACAAGTTGGAGGTGGGTGGTTTCCTTTTGTGGCCGTGATCTGTCCAGGCCTGGCCTTCTTCTAGTCTTTTCCGTCAGCCAATTAGGTCACAACCGCATTGTTCTATATTTTAGCTTTTTTATTGTCTTAATTTTTTTTATTAGTTTTCCCCTACCTAATCGAGAAAAAGAAATCAAATAAAAAACACACGCGTACAATTTTATGCAATTTAGGGTCAAAGTTGCAACTGCATCACATAGTAAACTGTTTTATAATTTAAAAATTATAATTACACTATTTTGCATACAAATTAAAAAAAAACACATTATATAAATAGGGTACAGTTGTGATTTTTCATGTCACAAGTTTATCATACTAAATTTAAATAAATTAATACAAGTATATAAAATAAACAATATAGGTAAAATTATAATTCAATTCATAAACCAACACATATGAGAAATAAAAATCTCAAATAAGTTAAATTCATCATTCTAAATGCCTTCATACATAAAAAAGTTAGAAATATCCTTCCAGTTTTTCAATGTTTTCATCACAAACACATATAAGAAAGTTATTGTCTACTTTCTAATGTTTGTATTAGAAACACGCACAAGAAAACCATTATCTACTTTTTATCACCAACACACATAAATAAGAAACTTTTTGTCTGCAGTATTCTATCATTCTCGTGTCTTCATTTATCTTAGATTTATTTTAGGAGTTCGGAAATTAGCAATGCACAATAGGACAGTGAAACAAACATAGTAGTATTGTATTGGGTTTCTTCCATCGGGCTCCTCGGGCTTCTTTAATCTTGGGCTTAGGAAATTAGTATTAAACAATAGCAAAAAGAATAAAAGAGAAAGGGGATCATATTAGATTGGGTTTCTCTTATCGGATTGGTGCTTTTTTTTTTTTAACCGACTATGACATTTAAAACCGCAACCTCATAATATAATATTCAATTTAAAATTTCTAAACTTGGACCGTATTCAAAACTGCATAAAAACCTCATACCGTTTGGTTTAGTGTAGATCAGTTTATGCGGTTTTACGGGTTGACCGAGTTTGGTGTACACCATTAGTTAAAAATTTTGTTGGACCTCTTTTTATATAGACTTTCAATTAGTATTAAGGGTGACAAAATCTGACCTAATCAGATGACTTAACCTGACCTATTCAAACCTAAGCCCGATATGATCTGATTTAACAAAAAAAAGTCAATGGTCCAACTCAACTATATCCAGCCTGACTTGAACCTGATTTAAATGAAACTTAAGAAAATCCGAACCTAAGTAACCCAAACCCAAAATACCCGAACCTAAATTGACTCGAGCAAATGACCTAACTTTGAGACTGACCTGACTTGAACCATAGATGACCTTGTTATCATCTCACAAAAATGAAAAAATTACAAAGTGTGACATAATGGTAAAAAACCATTATATTGTGTAATTCTCATCATAGTGATTGAAGTGTGAGAGGTAAAACGTATGATTAACACCTCCTTAAAAGTGTTCCAAGTTGGTAACTTGGCCCCCAAGAAAAGCCTTAAGGATTGCTTGTTTGTCAAGCAACCTATGAACTTTTTTGTAAGATTTTGGAAATTCAGATACTTAATTGCAAAACTTTTACAAAAAAGATTTGGAGAGTTATGAGAAGGATATGAATGGTATGAAAGTGCTATTGAAGGACCAAATTGCTTATGGAAGATAACTAAGGACAAAGAAAACACAAAAAAAGCATAAATGACCTAAGTGTTCTAATGTAGACCTTAAGATGTGTATGTCTTTGACTTAAGTAAAATGGTGAAATTGTGGAGTTATCCCACATTAGGGAGGGAAACTAAGGCATGGAATAAGGAATTCAAATGTGAGCCAAGAAATTAAGGTTAATAAACCATGGTTTTGTAGCAAGGAAAAGGACATAAAACATGGTTCAGACTAGTTAAGTGTATTTGTGCACTTACGACTATTTAAAGTCTATCTTGGTCCTTAATTCTCCACAATTTCGGCTTCCACCAGCAAAAAGAAAGCCAGCCCTCTCCTTCACACTTCCTCCATAGCCACCATCATTTCAAACTTAAAGCTACTTAAAATTGAAGGCAAAAGGAAGCAATTAGAAGCAAATTAGAGCTATTGCTTGGGTGCTTCAAGGTTCAAGCTTAAAATTCAGCTTACCTATCTTGATAAGAGTTCTCTTACTTTTATGGATTGTTTACTATATTTTCAAGCATCCATGGAGCTAGGGTTAAGCTTGGTAAAGAGCCATGAGCTTGATGAACCAAGCTTAGTAAGGGGAGTACACTTATTTAAAGTTTTGTGACCTAGTGTGAAATGCACAGTGATGACAGCGAATTGAAGAGTTTCTAGAGCTCAAAGTTAGTACTAACTAGTGTTAAAACTCTCATAAGACCAAGCTTAAGCTTGAGGAAGGCTACTATAGTGATTTACTTAAGTTTATTGCATGTTTTATGGACTAACCTATGATTTATGTTCCTGCCGCATTTCATGTGTTTGTTGGTTGTCAATGACTGCTGTATTTGGTTACTATATCTTGTACATATGCATTTTTGTTTTTGTAAAGTCTAAGTCGTACATGTTTACAACTTGAGACATGATTTTAATAATCATCTTAAAATTACAGCATTCGTTCCTTAATTTTTAAGTTTAGTGAACAAGGTACATAAATTTTAAAATATTTCATTTCAATCACCTATAATGAATAATAATTACAACTTGGGTCCGAAGTTGCATTTTGTAGAAAATTTCATAGAAAATTCATTTGAACGGAGCATAGCAAATTTGAAACACAATCACAACATGCAACTTGTGTGTTTTGGTAGTAACTGAAAGGTTTGGGTTTACGAAAATAATTAAGTATTGTAAAGTATTGCCAATAATGTTAAGAAAAAAACTTAAATATGTACTATAAGGAAGAGAATTTTAATGAATTTTTTAATTAAATATACTAAGAAAAGAAAATTTAACTTAAATTAAATCACACTAAAAAAATTATTTAATTTAAATTTAAACAAAATTGAATCAGTCCAATTATTTTGGCCTATGTTATCAGTACTCCGAGTGAACGCAAAAGTCAACCCAAATTTAGCTTGAAACTTGTATGACCCTACCTGAAATTATCCGAGACTGAAACTGAACTGACTTGTATTGAGCACAAAGCTGAATAAACTCGATCAAACCTAACCCAAACCTAAACTTAAATAATCTAATATGGATCCGAATTAATACTAACCCAATTAGATTGGAACTTAAATGATCTGATCCAAATTTGACCAAACTCACCTAATTGTCATCTCTAGTTTGTATCCAGTTGAATAAATAATAAATATTTTATATTAAAATAACCACTAATAAGCCCAGCAAGCCCAGCCCATTAAGCTCATTGGACACATTTAGCCGTGTAAATCCAAAAAAGGTTATAGACGATTGTTAAAACGCGCCAGGTAGGGGTCGAACCTACGACCTTCTGCTTAGGAAACAGACGCTCTATCCACTGAGCTACAAGCGCTTTAGTTGCAAGTCTTACTGAATCTTTTTATTTTTTTATATTTATTTTTATAAAATTTATCAATACTGAGACACATAATTATATTATATATTCTTTTCCACAATTTCCATTAATAAATAAAATAATTATTTTTGAATCATTTTAAGATTCAAATATGATCATTGTTCAGCTAAGTGTTTGGTGACCAAATATAGTGCGGTGTCCTTTACCTTTAGATTCTGGGAACATATAAACCAACCCGTCCTAGTAAACACATTAAAATTTTTATAAATGCCTGTATGTAGAAAAAAGAAGAGAAGAAGAAGCGATATTTGTTGCCGAATATAATTATAAGAAGACATTGATCTCTAGGAAAAGACCATCTTTTCTACCCTTGGACAGGAAGTGACCAAAAAGGTCGAAAAAAATACTGGAAAAACCAGCAGGTAATTTTTTTTTTTGTTTGTTTCTAATTTCTGCCACATATTGTTTATCATTTTTTATCTAATTAAATGCTCATGTAGTAGCAATACTTCCTGTGTAGCCCCGATATTCCATGTTTCTAATTAATCAAATACAGCCATGTGTAGCATCATTACAAGTTTATATGAAAAGAATATATATTGTAATTAGGGGTTAGTGACATGTTAGCATATTTTTTTAGAATCCAAATCTTTTCAATATCCTCTTATATCTTAACTATTATGCCAAGAACTGGGGACAATTTTTGCTACTCAAAATAAGCATAGTATACCAAACTAATTAAAATTGTATTGTGTGTAACATAATTAACTTTCGTATTAACTACTGCAAACATTAATTGGTTGCAACCAATGTGATTAACGTGTTTTTCATGTCACTCTACACACTAATTGGTTGCAACCAACCAGGTCCTCGATTCACGTTAATAGATGTATAAATATCGCATATTACAACAACAAAATTTCGTTAGAACATGTGGCATGTCATAAAAATATTGAAAAATAAAACAAACTGTGTGAAAGTGAAAGACATTTTGTATTATGTTTTTGTGTTTGTATTTTGCGACGAGCCTGCAAAAAGGAAGTTTTTTTTTCTTTCTTAATTTTTTATTTTGTATTTTGTTTTTGTTTTATATATAGTGATTACAGGTTATTTTTTACCTGCATGTTGTAGGGAGTAATTTTTTTAATAAATTTATCATTAAAATATATATCAATAATAATAATTTATAAATTCTAAGTCATAAATTTATGTTCATTAATTAAAATTTTATTTTATCTTAATTTTGAGTTAATTTTTTTATATTATGTTCATATCATTAAAACAATCAGTTATAATCAAAACTTAAAACTGTGAAACATAATATTGTACTTTCTTTGAAATGATGGATATTTTTTTTGGTGATTAAAGAATAATTCACTAATTTTTTTTTTTATCTCTTATCAATTTAAATTCCAATTTTTAATATAGAAGAAAATTTTATTTAGAAAAATAAACTTTCAATTTTAGGAATTATTGACCAAATTACTTTATTGAACCATGGAGCTTTTCTTTTTACCTTTACTACATTAATGGTAACCAATGTTTTACTTTAGAAAATAATACATCATAAAAAAGTACAAAACTGTGTTTAATTTATTGGTAATAAGTGAATGGTTTAACCATTAACATAGTAAAGGTAAAAGAAAAAGAAAACAAATAAATTGACTAAAGTGGAATGAACCAAAATTATACTAAAGATGACAAATCGTAGTGACTAAAGTTTTGGGTAAAATCCATATTTAGTCCCTTAACTTTTAGGGTATTCTTAATGTGATCCTTTAACTGTATTTTTGTCTCTTAAAGTGACTAAAGAATTGTGTCCCTGTTGTAGTCCCAATCATCAGATGAGACGTTATCTCTCATGGATTTTGATTATGTGGCTTATGCTAACCCTGTTTTGGGTCCCACAATGTCTAGGTGTCTCACATATGGCTTATGTAGGATGCCACGTTGGTATTTTGGTGGGATTTAGTAGGTAGAGGGCGTGAAAAGTTTTGGTTGGGGGGGAGGGGGGGGGGGGGAATGCTATTTTAGAAAGAAAAGTGATTTAAAGGAAGAAGAAAATGAGAAGGAAAGGTAGAAATCTAAGGTTGAATTGAAAAGAACTTATTGTTTAGATACATGGCGAGGTCTTCCAGTAATTTTTCCAGTATTGATGACAAAGTTGTGGTGCCTTACTGCGCGTGCGGACTACCGTCGGAGCTAAAGATGGCGTGGACGGAGTATAATGCTGGAAGGAGGTTCTATGGTTGCAAAAACTATGTGGTAAGACATTCACTGTTCTAATTATTGGTATACTGGAGAAACAAAATATTTTCTTACTTATTTTGAAATGTTTTTTTCCCTAGGTGTAGAGTAATGTGTACTGCTGATATAGGCAATGATATGATGATCCTACTCCAGAACATTGTAGAGTTGTGATTATGGGGTTATTAAAAAGAGTGGATGTAGTTGAGACGGAACTAAAGAAAGCTATGGAATTGATGGAAGCAAAGGAGGCAGAGATAAAGCTAGTGCGCGGGAAGAAGTTGAGAATGAAGAATAAAGTGGAAATGAAAGAAGTTGAGCTGAAAAAACTTAGAGGAAGGAAAAAAAGAATTTAGGGGCTTTGTTTCTCTTGTGGGTGTTGTTTTATTGCTACATATATTTGTTGAGGGTGTGAGGTAGGTGGATAATGTAATGAGAAGGGTGGAGCGTAAATGAGCCTGTTTGGTGTCAGGTTGGGGGAGTAAGTGATAAGGGTTTAAGTAGTTGGTGATATGCATTTGTAGGTGAAGAATTTATTTATAAAATTGGGTAGGGGCAAGGGCAACTGTAGTGTGGCATTGTATGGGATAGAGGTGCAAAAACCTCAGTTCTATAAATGCATATTTGGGTGGCCATGTACAATTTGACTCTTCTATGTCCGTAGGCAACTTAGGATTGGAATAATACCAAAAGAAAAATCATACAGAAGCCCTGAAGTTGTTGTTTCAATGTAAATTGTAAAAGAAAAATCATACTAGCTTTGATGAATTCCAAAATGAGCAAATGTTATAAGTTCATCTGTCAGTCTCTATAATAAACAAGTAGCCAATAGTGTCAACATCACATGTTCAAATATTTACAACCCAAAATGTACACTGTTTTCAACAAAAAAACAACTATGCTTTCATCCTCTAAACTGGACTGATACACCCCATCCATAGAAAACAACACTTTTCCTACACAAAAAAACAACACCATGTCAACAAAATAACCACTTTTAGATTTGTAGCTGCCTACAACACACTAGAGTGAACACCTTCTTTTAAGAATGAGCTACACCTTCCTCTTGAACCTCCTCTTCCACTTTTTCCACTGTCAGAGTGTGAACCTACCTCTATAGAAGTCTGTGATTGTCTTATGTCAATGAATAAAGATGTTTGGCGCACTGTGGAAGAATTCCCAACAAATGCACTGCTCCTCCAACTACCCTGACTTGGTGTATTATGAACCTGTTAGAAGAGTTAGTAAGTCAGTAAGTATAATTAAAAATGTAGAACTGATACAAACAAAAGACTCTTACATTTTGAGGCTGTTCTTTAGGCTGCCCTGCTTTTGCCTTCTTTTTCTTGACTGTTTTTGTACTGGAACTTGGCCTTGACTTGCATGTGCTTTTGTTGTGGCTCTTCTGTTTGCATATTGAGCAATGGATGGAATTCCCAGTTCTCCTCATCTTGGTGGGGTTACCTTGGCTTTCTTCTTCGCTTCTTCTTATTTGTACCTCTACAAACTTGAACTCTATTTGGCAGTTGAATGGGATTATGGTTAGTGTCCTCTCATTGTTCTAGACTTCTCACTGGACTACTTACATGTTCATAGATTTGTTGGTGAGTCTGAACCCAATAGCACTGATCAACAAAATCTTCAATGTTGTTGTGATTTAGAGAAAGAACTGAACATGCATGGTTGCATGAAATTCTAGTTAGTTGCCATTTCCTACAATTGTAATACTTCTCATCAATGTCCACTAAATGCTGTGTAGTGGGAGTTCCAACTTGGAACTTTGTTCCCCCTAATTCCACTGGCCAACAATTCCTAGAGTTGTCAATGTTCTTGTTTAGTTTCTTTGTGATTTTAGGACACAACATCCCTGTCCATTTACTCTGGACTTCCTTTTTCCTAGCAATTCAAACCATGATTTTGCATCTAATAATCTTAAGCATAGTCAGAATGGGCTTATCTCTAGCTTCAAGTATGAACCTATTGAAGCATTCACACATATTGTTCAACAATATATCACACTTTGAGAATTCCCTAAATGCAGACCTACTCTAATGTGAATGTGGTATTGCATTTAACCATGCCCAAGCATCTGTATCTAATGCCTTAATTACCTTCATGTGTCTTTTAAATTCCCCTTCATAAGAGCTCATCGCAGCTGCCCATACATAGTCCTTCAGCCCATATCCTGGGAAACTTCTTTTGAAGTTTATGTATAGATGCTTGACACAAAATCTATACTTTGCCTCTAGAAAGATCTGTTGAACTGCTGGAATCAACCCCTGTGTCAAAAGAAAACCATGAATATTGTTATAAGTGCCTAAATAATGTTATAAACACATTAGCACAACAACAATAAGCTAACTTTTTGTCTGTTTGACATAAAGGTTTAGTACTGTGACCCATCAATTCCAAGTTCTTCAGCCAAGTGAACAAAAAACCAACTCCATGTCTAAAAAGACTCCACTTCAACAACTGCATAAGCAATAGGCCATATGCAGTCATTGGCATCTATTTCCATTGCTGCCAAAAGTTGTCCTCTATACCTCCCCTTCAAGAAATAGCCGTCCAAATTGATGATTGGCCTGCAACCACTTAAGAAACCTTGTTTACAGCCAGCTAGGCAGATGAAGACTCTCTAAAATAGAAGATTATCAAACCCAAGCCACCCCTTAGCATCTGTAATGCCAATGTCTTCCCTCTCTCATCCTTAGATGTATGGATTTTTATGTTGAAATCTCTTCTGATTAGATCAACAAGTGCAACTAGTGGAATATTAGGATTTGATCTTATAACCTTTAGGTACTCATCTGCAATCCACTGGTAGTTGGCAAACTTGTTATGAACCTGCCTTGCACATGTATGTTTGTCCTTGAATCTCCTAATTTGCGCTCTTGGCCCATCTTTGTACTTTCCAGCAACCAACAGCCATGGGCATCCATTCCTGTAAACCACTCTAACCCTTTTCTTGTCATTTTTCTTGAAGTCCACTAGCTGCTTATTTTTAACAGAGTATGCCCTTACTGCCTTTTTCAGCATATCAAATGATGAGAAAACCATTTTTAACTTGAACTTCGGATCCTTCATGTCTGTTCTTGGGTTAAACACAGGAACCCTCTCACCCTCATCATCACTAGATTCATGAACACTAGCCAACTCACAATTTGAACTTTCATACTCACTGTCATTATCCTTGAATGTGTAACCCATATCTCTACTACCACTTGACCCTCTAGCATTTTTACCCTTCTGGTCATCCTTATCTCTACCCTTCATTCTCCTTCTTCAAGTTCTCTAAATGAGCATCAATTGGAACATTGACATTAATTCCCTCATCATCAATAGCAATCTTATTATCATTCTCCTCAAACTTGGTATGACAACTCCCACTATCACTCTCAGACTTTACCCTATAGTCTTCATCCTCACTGCTGTCAGACTTTAAACCATCTTGCTCAGCTTCATTGTCAGTACCTCTCAATTGCTCTGCCTCAGGGGAAGTACCTTCTAACTGCTCTGCCTCAGGGGGAGTACCTCCCAACTGCTCTGCCTCATAACCACCTTTATGAACTTCATCTCTGACTTCCTTATGCTCTTCCCCATGTTCCATCCCTTCTTCACATCTCAACCTTTCTGTCATATCATCCACAACACTTCCACCTATTCTTTCACCTTCACCAGAAGTGCTAGGCAAACATAACATTTTCATTGTTCTATTTTTGATCCCTTGTTTCATGCCCCCACTAGAAGTACCAGTTGCCCTGTTCTTTGGCTCCTCACCCTCCTCTTCCTCTTCAATTTCCACCAACTTACACTTTGGAGGTGTTAGTGATGCTTTTATCTGCTTAACATATTCCATCTTTTGTGCAACAATTTCTTCACCATTCAATTCAACAATGTAAATAACAATTTTGTGCTCATGGGGGAGATTAGTATACACCATGTCCATTACATCTTTGTCACTCCTCAAATCCCTAAGAATCTCCTTAAGCGGCAGAGAATGGTATGGCAGTGTCCAATAGTAATTCATCCACCCACTTTACCCCAACTCCTGAACCATTTCATCTATGTCCACCATACTAATTTTATCTGTGTGACATAGATCAAAATAATCTTCTATCCTTTCCACGTATGCCTTCTATGGGAAATTTGCAAAGTACCAGCCATGATGTATATTGATGGTGAACTAAATATCATGTTTGACTGCAATAGAGAGACAAAAATGTAAACAACAAAAAGGCTAGACATTATCAATAATAACCCCCAAGCCTACCCACATTGTCATTCTTATGGACTCTTCCTCTACTGGTCCCCCACTTCACTAACACACATGACCATACTGCCTTGAAACCTCAAAAAAAGAAAAAGAAAAACATATACATGCTTGGGTGACAACAACACCATCTAGTTTGTTGACAAAAATGAAATTTTTTTAATTGGGTCTTGCACTTATGATAATGCCAGTCACCCTCGTCCCTTTTTCTTCGTCTCCAATCATTCGAACGCAATTTCAGGTCCGCCATCATCTTCCCTTTCCCTTTCATTGTTCTCCCACTTTCTGGCAACCCAAAATTCCACAGAAATTTAATTCGGATTATCGCTAGGGTTAATCAATCAAAGAGAAAGGACATAGACTGAAGAGCAGAGTTTGGGAAACCAGAGACGAACTAAGGCAATTGGCACTAATTAATGTCCGTCACTTCATTCTGCCAAAATACCAACGTGGCATCCTACATAAACCATATGTGAGACACCTAGACATTGTGGGACCCAAAACAGGGTTAGCATAAGCCACATAAGCAAAATACGTGAGAGATAACGTCTCATTTGATGATTAGGACTACAACAGGACACGATTCTTAAGTTAGGGGACTTTAAGAGACAAAAATACAATTAAGGAATCACATTAAGAAGACCCTAAAAGTTAAGGGACTAAATATGGATTTTACCCCTAAAGTTTTGTTTGAGAAAATAATAATAAAGAAAAACAACAAAAATAGTTTGGGGACCAACAAAGAAAATGTAAAAACTTTATGTATTAAAGGTTTAACAATTGACTTGATAGAAGTTAAGAAAAAAGGTCTATTATACTAAAAAAAAAAAACAAACCATGGTTAATGGACCAAGACGCAAAATGGATCAAGTTTAGGATCTAATATGGGAAACGAAAATAATGCAGAGACTCAAAACATGTTTCACAAAAAACAAACGTGAAACAAAATGAGAGTGGGAGAATAGTGAAACAAGCTCTCAAGAAAGTTACTATCTTTCAAAATCTGATCTAGCTTCCAAAAGAAACAATCGCATAAAAAAAAAATAGAGATGCAGCTGGCGCGTGAGCGCCACAACCTAAAGGGACAAAAATGTCTGAACACTGTAGCTTATTGTAGAACGAAAAGTAGACCCTTTATGGCTTTTAGAATATAGTAGTAATATGTAAATTCAAAGATTATTTAAAAAAAATTTATTGCAAAAAGGAAGTGTCTTTTATTAATTTTTATTTTTTAAGTTATGCAGTGAAAAATTTACTTAAAATTAATTACATTTTAAAAAATGATTTAATTATATATATATTAATTTTTAAATTATATTAATCCCAATGAGAAAGCAAAATTGATATAACAAGAATTTTAAGTGGGTTTTTTAAGTTCCGCTGTACAGGAACTGGCCTTTCGCTGAAGTACATTGACTGCTAAAAGATGGACCAAGAAGAATTCAAGAAAAATGTCGAAGTGAAATACATTATTCACCTGCCTAAGGTTATATATATATAACTAGTTCTTCTGACCGTATGATATACGAGTTTATTTTTCAAATATTTTAATTCTATAAATAGTTACCTAATTATTTTTTAATAATAATAATAATAATAATAATAATAATAATAATAATAATATGTAAGAGATTGAAAGTAAAATTATATTTTATACATTTAATAAAATTTAGCTATTTTAATTTTTATAAAAAATAAATGTAGCAATTAAAGAAGAATGATATGTTTAAAATCTAAAAAGTGAGTTTGATATTGAACATTTTTCTTTTTTAGGTTCCCTCAAAACCAAATAAAGAGTAAAACATCGATACCTAACCATCAAACTTGAAAATGCAAATCTCAATTAATTTTTCAAATTTACAGGAAAAATAAAATATGTACAATTAAGATGATATTTTATATTTTTATATTAATAAATATTTAATAAAAAAATTACTTAAATTAGTTGTTACTAGGCAAAGAGAATGAAGAGTGAAATGAAAATTGTAAAAATAGATTAATTTTTCAGTTGCAGTGAGGGAATTTTCCTCAATGGATGAAAGCCTGATGGAGCTCTAAACAAAAGAGAAAATATTCATGTAGTAAAATTAAAAATTACAAAATTAATTGCACCTAACCATATCTCAAACAATTTTATAAAACAATTAAAACCATTATATAGAAAAAGCACAAATTCATCACCACTAATGTAAAAAGGATAGAAGTATTAGATAGTATGAAAAGTTTCTTTTTGTTAAAAAAATAAAACAAGAGTGAAAAAGAATTGAAATGATTGTGGATAGAATTAGAATTACCTGAAGTTATATATCCAAAGTCTAACCATTTTAGCATTATATAGGGGCACTGCAATTGGGACTAATGCATGTGGGACTAAATTTAGGGGCGCTGCAATTCTAAAATAAAGGATCGATGATAACAGTTGTATAAGAGGGGTTGCTTGGTGGCAAAGAGAAAGGTAAAAGCAAATAGGCTTAGTAATGAGGGGTGAGGTCAAACACATGTTCTTAACTCATTTAGATGTTGTGAAAGGGTTGTGCACCTAGAGGTTAAAGAGAAAACTTTTATGGACTAGTTTAATAATTGTGTAATGAAATATTCTATGAACATACAAAATATTTTTACCATTTAATGGCCAATGACAAAATTGTCCACAATGAAAACATAAGTGACAAATTTGGCTATAAAAAAATTTTGTGGCAAAATTACACTACCTTCCTATAGTTTAGTGACAAGTTTGCCCCGGTTGCCTATAAAATTATAAGTGCAAGTGCCAAGTAGAAGAGATTTAAGTGTCGTTGAGGGAGACCAATAAAAGGTGATTATGAGTGAGTTTTTTTAATCTATATTTGTTATTTATTCAACTTTTATATAAATTGAAATTATAATGTAAAAAATACAAAATCGCTTTCAAAATTTATTTTTAAGAAAATACTTCTTCCGTCCCATGTTCTTTGCACTATTTCAAATTTTTAACTTAAGTTTGACTTAAATTTATTTATATAAATAATTGCTAAAATTCTTTTAAAAAATTGTAGTAGAAACTATAAGACTTATAGTTTTTAGATATAATTTTTTTAAAAAATTCATAAAATAATAATATAAATAAATTTAAGTAAAAAAAGTAAAATGGTGCAAGAATTTGAGGCAGGGGTTGTATGTTTTTTTAATTTCTTTTTTTTTAAAGCAGAATAATGAAAAAAATTAATAAAAATTAGCTGAATTTATAAAAAAAAAATAAATTTAAATGATTATTAAGTAAATAGAGTTACCATCTTTCAAATGATATTGATTCTAGAAAATGCTAAAGCCAAATTAAAAACAAGTAGTTTTATAACCGTTTATTCAAGTTCCCGTATATGCTACAAAATTGTTCTTAAAGTTTTGGCTGATAAGCTTAGACCTAATTTAAATGCTGTCATCTCACCATGTCAAAATGTATTTATCAAAAACAAGATGATTTAGCACAACATTATTGTTGCTCATGAAGCATTCAATCTGGAAAAATTGCAATGTTTGCCCTTCAACTATACCTTCTTTTGCATATCTACCCTTGAGCTATCAAGCTTTGCAAAAGTAGGATTAAAGTAATGTTTTATAACAAGGAGTTAGATATGTTTTAATTCTACTTATTCAATAGTTTAGGGGTAAGGGTAGATCGTACAATTTAATCAATTCAACCACTTGAAAAAAATAAGAAAACAGGGAAGCATTATGAGAGGGCCATTAAATTGGATATGAACAAGGCATATGATAGGGGTGAGTGGGGGGGGGGGGGGGCGGGGGTTCATTGGCTTTCACAATGGAAAAAATAGAGTTTTGCAGTACTTGGATTAAATCATTTGAAAAAATAAGAAAACAGGGAAGCAGTATGAAAGGGCCATTAAATTGGATATGAACAAGGCATATGATAGGGGTGAGTGGGGGGGGGGGGGGGGGTTCATTGGCTTTCACAATGGAAAAAAATAGGGTTTAGCAGTACTTGGATTAAATGGGTGATGAAGCTAGTCAAGTTTATCTCTTACAGACTGGTTGTGAATGACAAGGTGTTGTGTGTGTGTACAATATACTTTAAAACCACACTCTACCCATAAGTACACAGAACATTTTATAGTAAGGGGGGAATCAGTGTTGATTTTATGCAGATTGATAAATTGGAATAAACAACTATAACTATTTTTAAATTTCACCTTAGCTAAACACCCAACAAATAGAGAATTCAACTCAACTAAATTAATTCTAATGAGACTACCTAGGCAAACAAACAAGACAAGAAACTATAAACAAAACAAAGAACACAAGCAAACTATGGGTTTTCTTGGCAAACAAGAGAGACACACTTCTTATGGTTTTCATTATTTGGCTAAGCTAGTTTGGTGAATTAATCCTAGAGTCTAGATTTACCTACTTGTTGGTGAATTCAATTATTTAGGCCTCCACTTTCTCAGGTTAAGGGTCACTCTCCTAAGCTTAAACTAGAAAATTTTTTCATCACAATTGTTAATCCAAGAAGGGCATTACAAGTGCTAATTACTCTTCACCTAGCAACCTAAACAAGTCTTCCAATGTGCCCATGGTTAGTATGATGTTCTCCTAGTTCCAATTCTTTTTAATTTGTCCTAAGACTTAAGCAGAATCTAAGGTGCAATTGACTAAGACCCTAAATCAATAAACACAACAATATGTTCAAGGAGAAGATTAAACAAATAGTGGGGGAAAATAAAAAGCAACCATTCATGAATTCAACCTAACATAACCGTGTTAAGTAATTACAACCATAGAAAATGTAGGAGAAACTACTCCTTGTTCAAACTAAAAGAAAACATAAAAACTAGAATTTGACATCTCCATGACAAATTCCAAAAAAAAGAGAAGGAAATAAAGAACCAAGAGTCTCCCTTAAAGCACAAATTCTTTTGCTCTCCAAGAATCTCCAAGCTCTTTCAAGATGTCAGGTCTCAAAACCAAGCAAAACCAAGAACAACTCTCTAACAAGTCTCTCCACTCTTTGTAGGTACAAAGAAAATATGATATTTAACCCTAGGTAGATAATACATTTCAAGTTCAAATCCCTCCCTACCTTTATTTTCTTCCATCTACTCCTAAGCTCCAATCATAAGCTTGGTAGATGAGATTTGCGGGCTTTTTTATGTAGACAAGGTCCCCAAGTGTAAAATTGGTCCCCTTAAGTATGCCTGGAAGAGATGCTGTTGCATCTTGAAATGGATGTGGTTGCATCATGCTCTTTTCTGCCTATTTTTTTGTCTATTTGCCCCTCGATGCGGTTGCATTTTGTAGGGTATGTGACTGCATCCATTTGTTCTATTTCCATTCTTCAGCTCCTCTGGCTCGAAGCAATTACATTCTTCAGGAAAAGTGACTGCATCATGCTCTCTTCTTTTCCAAATCTCTATTTTCTCCTCCAGTCCTCCTCCAGCTTCACTCCATCATGCAATTATGCCCCAATTCCATGCAAATTGTCCACTCAAGCCCATAGGATATGCAATGCAACTCACAAATCAATAAAACAACAAAATGCAACTAAGATTTAGCAAACTTAACAGTAAAATAGTACAAAGGTAGGTGAATTATATAGGAATATCATGTGACTATCAATATGTTTAGAAATTTTTTTCAAATATTCATTAGAAAAACAAGTAATTCTATAGCTTAGTTGAAAAAAACCTAAATTACTGGAATACCCATTTGAAGAAAAAGCTCGAAAATATAGCAATGGTCGGCGCCAGTAAGTTTGAATTTGACAAACTTTGCATGTTGTTTTGGCTGCTTTTTTGTTTCATGAATGCCAAAATACTTCTTAATCCACATTGTTTATTTTTTACTGTATATTTCAATGCTCAATGTTGCTAAACATTTTTTTTTAAAAAAAGGACGAGTTAGTCCTTTTCTCGACAGGTTCTCCAAGAGCTGGTGTGGGATTTTACCTTAGTACTTGACGAATGGCAGTCTCAACTTCATGGCATTCTCGGTAGCGATGATCAGACCTTGATTCATGCGCCTGTCTTCAGTTGGTTCATGTGTGATTTCGTCATGGATTGAGCGGTAGACTTTTTTTGGTAGGCAAGCGAAGAAGCAAAGTACTACATGTTTTTAGGCAGAATTAATCTCGATGGCAGTTGCCCAAAGCTTCAGGGTTAAAGGTAAATGTTGATGCGTCGTGGGAGAATAAGAAAGCTAAGAGAGTAGTTGTGGGGGGTAGTTGGGCGAGATGCTAAAGGATCTGTTCGGTCCGCCATGTTGCACAATTGGCACTATGATGGAGAGGATGTGATTTATCTGGAAGCCATGGCTGTGATGTGGGGGTTGAAGAAGGCACATCGACATGGTTTTGCTTCTATTAAGTTAGATGGGACTCATTGTGTGATTGTTTTTGAGATTAAAAAGGGCCAGTCCCCGTCTTTGCTTTATTTTGGAGTATTGATAGATGAAATTAGGACAATCACTATTAAAAAAACCCTTTTTTCCACTGGCCAATAATTTCCAACGCGTAAAGCCGTTGGAAACTGCAAAAAAATTGTAAGGCGTAAAATTTTTTTCCAACGGTTTGGCCGTTGGAAAATATGTAAGTCAAGAGGATCTATTTCTCATTCATTGTTTCCAACAGCTCAGGCCGTTGGAATCTTTTATGATGAATCTTTCTAATGGCATAGGCCGTTGGAAATATTTTATGAATTTTTCCAACGGCCTAGGCAGTTGGAAACATGTGACTAATTTCTCCAACGGGCTAGGCCGTTGGAAACATGTTGTTAATTTCTCCAACGGCCTAGGCCGTTGGAAACTTTTTAAGGTGAATTTTGAAACTTTTTTTTGAATGTTTCCAACGGCTTAAGCCGTTGGAAATATTTTTTGAATTTGACACATTGTAGTATATATATATAATAATAATAATAATAATAATAATAATAATAATAATAATAATAATAATAATAATAATAATATGTGTAAAATATACTATGTACAAATATAATAATAATAATGTGTAAGATATATATACATATTAATATATATGTGTTATGAGAAATATATATTCTGATTATTATATAATAATCAGAATATATATTTCTCATAACACATATATATTAATATGTATATATATCTTACACAGTAATATTATATTTATACATAGTATATTTTAAACATATTATAATACATATCATATTTTACACATATCATAATGTTATATTTATACTATGTATATGTTATATGATGTATATGCCATATATATATATATATATATATATACTACAATGTTTCATATATTATAATGTATGTAACATATATATTTTTTCCCAGCAAAAAAAAAAAAATCTATTGGGACAAAAAAGCCCAAACTAACCCTAACTATAAATACTATCACTTACCCACATTCCCTAACCTTCTCCGTCTCTGCCACCTCTCGCCTTCTTCGTCTCCGTCTTAGCCTCTCTCCCTCCTCAGGCGCTCTCGTCTCTGCCTCCTCTCGACCTCCTCGTCTCCGTCTCTCCCTCTCCCTCGTCTCAGCCTCTCCCCCTCCTCTAGCGCTCTCCGTCTCTGCCTCCTCTCGCCCTCTTCATCTCCGTCTCTCCCTTTCCCTCGTCTCAGCCTCTCCCCCTCCTCTGGCGCTCTCCGTCTCTGTCTGTTTTACGCCTCATCGTCGCCGTTGTCCTCTTTCCGTCTCTGGCGCTCTTCCGCCTCGTCGTCGCCGTCTTCATCCGCTTCGTTGTCTCTGGCGAACTTCCGCATCGCCGTTGCCGTTGTGTCTCTCTTTGTCGCCGTCACCGTTTGATTTATTTAATGTTTGCGTCAATTTGCTTTTTGTCGGTTTTTTGGTCTATGATTTGCTCAATGAGGTCCTTGTCTATAACTCTGTGTGAACCTTTGCAGTGGTTCCCGAACATGAAATCAATTGCTGTAGCTCAAGGGAAGGAGGTGATGAAAGCAGCAGTTTCGCAGGTGGAAAAAGGTCTGCTGCTGCTAGAAGAGGTGCTTGGGAAGTGCAGCCAGGGGAAGGCCTTCTTTGGTGGGGAGAGAATAGGCTACATAGACATTGCCTTGGGGTGCTTCCTGGCATGGCTTAGTGTCACAGAGAAGATGAAAGGCATTGAGCTGCTGGGAGCAGCCAAGACTCCTGCTCTGGCAAAATGGGCAGAGAGGTTCTGCACGGATGGCCGTGAAGGATGTTATGCCTGAGACTGAGAAGCTGGTTCAGATTTGTTTGAATTTTTTATTTTTGATTTTAGTTAGATCTGTTTTTGTGATTGATTTTTAGTTTTGTTCAAAGTTTTTATTTTTTTATTTTGGTTAGATCTGTTTGTAGTTTTGATTTGGTTGATTTTATGTTAGTTTGTTTAGATTTTGTATTTTTGTGATTTTTAATTTTTTTGTAATAATATAAATATAATTTTAATTTTTTGAGCTAATGTAAAGTATAATTTTGTTGAATCTAAAATAATAAATATATAATATTTATACATTTTTTTTTATTGTCTAGAAATGATTTTCCAACGGCTCTAACCGTTGGAAAACCATTTCACTGTTCAACTAAACTTTCTGAAAAATTAGCCGATGGAAATTTCCATCAGCCCATTTCCAACGGCTAATCATTGATCCGTTGGAATTTTTTTTCCAACACATCATTTACCAACGCACTTGTTTCCAACGGCTTCACGTTGGAAATTGTCAATTTTCCAATGTGAGGCCGTTGGAAACAGGTGCATTGGAAAATGACTTTTTTTCAGTAGTGAATTGCTAGTTTTTTGTTCTTTCTCTTTTGTTTGGTGAGTAGCGAATGGTGTTGCCAATTCTCTTGCTTCAAAGGCCTCCCGTGGTAGGGAGAACTTCTTGGGAAGCTTCATTCCCAGCTTGGTTAGCTGTTGCTTTGAATCTGTATTAATATAAATCTCATATTTCCTTAAAGGAAAAAAATGTGACACCATCATAGTTGATGAGCTGGTTGGATTAACTCGTGACAAATTACAAATTTGGAGCAACAACATGGGTCAAGTTTGAATTAAAACACTACTCATTTGAGTCAACCAAATATCTTGAATTTTATGAGGAATGTCCGTGGCATAGAACCATGATAGATGGTGATTCAAGACATCTGCGCTTATTCAAAAGCATACCATTCTTGTCTTAGTACCTGAAGCATTACCTGTCCAAATGAGTGTATAAAAGAAGTTTCAGCTCTAAGTGGGGTTAGCACGGAGGCACTAATAAACCAATGCCCTTAAAAAATAAAGATTGAAATGACGAGAAGGATGAAGCAATTCTACAAGTGAAAGTAGACCCACCTTAACTTGTAAAATTATATATTAAAAGACTAATACCTGAATCAAGGCGGCGTTTTAATGAGTTAATAACACAAACAATTTTAAATGAGTTAATAAAAGAAACAGTTTAAATATTGTTAGAGAATTTCACTTCAGTAGACTCATTCTAATTAGACGGTTAGTTAACAGCATGTTCTTTTGTTTCTCTGAGTTAATTTGTATACCATTTGGAAGCTATGCACGAAAAAAGTTAAAAAAGACTGGAAGATTTCCAAATCAAAAAATTATTTTTAAAATTTTAATGATTATTTTAAGAATGTTCTTCCGGTGATTTTAATAAGATAGATATAGAATCGGTTTTCAATAGCCTAGAATGTTGTGCTTTTAATTAAGGGAAACTAAAGAAGTATAGAATATCATATAGTAAAATCTCTCTTTTATAGTATATTTTTCTTGCAATATTCCAGGCACCAAAGAGGAAAAGAAAACCTGCTAAACCAAACCAGTTTTTACCCAGTTTATTAGAAACTTATTTTTTTTTAATTGTTTTCAATGCTCACCATCATGAAAAAAAAAGAAACAAAAAAAGTAGGCACCTTGTCAATACTAGCTAGTGCGTGGGACCAAATGCATGGGTGAAGTTAGACCAACCATTATTCAATAGTATATAAAGCACCACTAGAAGACCAAGACGAACATAACCAAGCCAAGTATGGAGATTTCCAGCTTGCTAGTTTCCAAAATTCTTGTGACTTTTGTGATGGTGAGATTGGTTCAAATACTTGTTGAGCTCTACAAGGGTGTGGTCTTGAAGCCGGCGAGACTCCGGTCCGAGCTTCGGAAGCAAGGGATCGATGGCCCTCCACCATCTCTGTTGCTAGGGAACATCAGAGAGATCAAGAAGGCTCGCTCCCAGGAGGCAAGAGGAGCAGATCACCAAATCATCTCACACAATTGTTACTCTCTTCTCTTCCCTTTCCTCGACCAGTGGAGACAAAAATATGGTATGGACAACAATAAGCTTATCCGTTCATAACATTTTTTTTTCATAAAGAAAAGGGTTCTATTAGAGATTATGAAGTCATTTTTTTTCAAGTCAAAGACTCCCTGAAGTTTCGAATTATGTTTTAGAAACCTGAGTGAATTCGTTTTAATTTAAGTTAACTTAATCTAAAATAACTTATTTTTATTTTTATATTTTTTCCCTGAACCAATTTTATGTAAAATTCAATATTATTTAGATATAATAATCTATTAATTATAATTTTTTTTTATATTTTATTAAATTTTTTATGAATTTTTATTTTTAGGCATTAAAAAACATTCACAAAAATTAATAATATCATAAAATTTTATTTTGAATGGACTATTAACCTAAATAATATCATCTTTCAAATAAAATTGATTTAGAGAAAAAATATATAAAAATAAAAATAAGTCATTTTAGATTAAATTGACTTAAATTAAAATGAATTGATTCTACTTTTTTTTTTTTTGAAGTTGTAGGATACTACCATCATTGACTCCAATTAAGAAGAATCATTGTTTTAGATTTAGCTTGAGAAAAATTTGATAATGTGAGCTATTTATGAGCTGCTAGATTATTATTACACAATTTAAATTTACTATAAGGCAAATACTGTATAATTTCATTTGGAATTTGAAAAGTTGATGTCAGTAACTAACCGACACTGCAAACAATAATGAGTGATTTTTATTTTCAGTTACTATCAAATTTAACAAAACCGGGATTAAACCTAATACCATTTTTTATTTTTCGTGAGTCATAAATCATAAAATTGAATCAAATCGTAAAATTTTTCTAAAACTCTGAAATGTTTGAAAAAGATATAGCTATAATATAAACTTTAAAACTGAAAAATTCTAATTTTGTTTTTAAATCAAAATAGTGACAATCATTAAACCATACATAAATTTAGAATCTATCACCAAATTTGTTAGTCACAAGTTGTAACTATTGATATGTTATAATAAATTTGAAATCAAATATTTAGCTTGTGGTGAAAAAGAGTTTGAAATAAACATAATTAAAAGTGAAATGAGTCTCAAATTTATGAATACTAATAAGGTTATTAAATCCAGTAGTTTTAAGTTATTTTTTACTAATTATCATGTCTAATCATAACCATAGTTAGATACCTAAAGAATCATTATCATTTTAAATGAATACATAACGAATGACACAAAAAGATATAACTAACACCGATTGACAAAGTATGTACAAATATAAGGTGATCAATAGTAAATAATAAGGGTTAACGTGATAATTTAAGTTTGTCAATTTTTTTTCTATCTTGTATTAATTGGCTACGAAGTAACTTATTTGTTGTAAAATTAAATAGATTCGATTAAAAATAAAAACTTCTTTTTCCACCCAATAGTATGAAAATCGATAAGATTGTAACGATTTAAGTAATCGAATTAGCTTTGTTACAAGATGATTCAAGATTAATTTTCTTCTTATGAATATTTTAATATTGGAAGAGAGATTTGATCTTGTAGATGTTGTTTGCTTCGGCTTTTGCAGGTCCAACATTTGTGTTCTCTTTGGGGAACATGCAGATCTTGCACATCAGCCAGACAGATGTGGTGAGGGAAATATCCACATGCACTTCGTTGGATTTGGGGAAGCCTTCTCGGCAGCAAAGGGTTTATGCACCTCTACTTGGGCAGGGCATTTTAACTTCCAACGGCCCAATTTGGGCCCATCAAAGAAAAGTACTTGCCCCAGAATTATATATGGACAGGGTCAAGGTATTACCGCTCGACTTCGCATTTATATACAATTTTACAAATTTGAATTCTATAAATTTATGTGTTGAGTAGTTAGTGAATAATTCAAATTCTAGTAAGTTATGCACCAATTAAAGTCCGTATATCATATTCGCATAAATACTCATACACTTCTAGCTCTAGTAGGATTTTATCTTCACTACTGTGAATATTTCATACTTCCAACTTTTTAGTGATTAAAAATGCACATTCTCACATACTCCCACATACATAGCAAATATTTTACATTAAATGAAGCACAATTTTTTTAAAAAAAAATTAGGTACAGTTCATTTACATTAAGTGAAATTAATTTAAAATGATTTATTTTAATAACTTTTGTTTTTGTCTAGAACCAATGCCATTTTAAATACTATATAGACATAATAACCCATTAGATAATATTTTTCAGGTTAATAATACTTTAATCTTTTATTATTGTACCATTTTATATCATAATCTCAATTTCTTATAAAGAAAATTCCTATTTAACTGTTTCAATTTAGGTCTTTTGTAAATGAAAAACGTTCGTATAGATAAAAAATGTCACAATGGCACAATAAATCATAAACATCTACCCATTTATCAACTATTATCGACAACATGGAAAAGAGAGGAAAAATGAAAAAAAAAAAAAACACCTAGCCAACATCTCTGTCGGCAACCTCATCCTCCACCTAGACCTCTCTGGTGGCAGATCCAGCGCCACCAACGCCACGAACTCTAATAAGTTCACTAGGCCATTGATTTTGGTATCCGCTTTCTGGATCAACAACTCTAGCTAGTTCAAGCTCCGCCTTAGCGCCAAGGCTCAAAGCAACCACCCAAGCACCAATTAGGTCAGGCTGCCCTCGTTGTTCCAGTTGAACAACTGGCAAATCTCTCACAGCTGCTCATCGTTTAGCTTCAATTGCTGCTTCCCGCTCATCTTAATCAAATCCCTAACTGAACAACGATAAGAAAATGTCAGGAAACCGAACCCGCATTCCAGGAATCAGTTCTGGGTTTGTGTGACTTGCAATTTTTTTGGAACTATTGATGGATTTCAGTCAATGGCGTGATTGCCATCGACATCTGAAAAAAAGGGAGGCAGGGATGAATGGCGAAGGCCTGGTCAACAGAAGTGAGTGCGGTGGGGGAGAGTCGGTGGGCTGCTCAGACGGCCTACAGTTTCACCAGGCAGCAGCCAGCTGCGATGATAGAGGAGTCCATGTGAGGGCAAAGTGGCTACGGAAAGAGGAGGAAGGAGAGGTCTAGGTGGAGGAGGGAGTGGCCGGCGGAGATGTTGGCCGGGTTCTCTTTATTATTATTATTATTTTCATTTTTTCTTTCTTTTCCATGTTGCCGATAGTAGTTGACATTGGTGTGTGTTTATTTTGCCACTATAACACTCTTCATTCATACTAACGTTTTTCATATATAAAAGATCTACAATAGAACGCTTAGATGAGATTAAGGTCTAAAATGATACAATAATAAAAGGTTAAGGGTTATAAATACAATTAATCACATTTTTAGTTATCTAATTAGATTTTATGGATTTTTATTTAACCTAAAAAAGAACAAAAAAAATTCAATTACACCATAAAAAAAATGCCATTCTATATATTATTATATACTTATATAGTATTAGCTTTTAAATGATGTTGGTTCTAGATAGAAAATGTTGTAAAAACGTTTTGCATTAATATGGCTTAATGTAAAATAAAATGAATCTTAATTTTATACAACATTACACCATTTTATTAAAATTTAGTTATTCATGAAAATATTATACAAGTCATAATCAGAAACACAGAGTAGCTTCCAAATGTTGTTAATTGTATAAAAAGAAAAAGATACATATTACCCAGTATATACTTCCTCCCACTCATTGGCTACTTAAGGAGATGAAATCACTAAATATAAGTCATGACTTAAATCCTAGTCGGTCACATAATACAACGATTCTATGGTAAGAATAGACAACAAACTCACTCCAAGAAAGAAAGGACAATTTAATGGAAGGCACTACAAAACAACAACAGTTTAAACGAGCCATAACCAAGTTTTAAACCAAGCGGAGCTCAAGCTGTTCATTTTTCACCCATATGAAATCTATTGTTCTTCTTTAACAACATTTCGAGGCTTCATTATTCTGCAGGGCATGGTGCAATTTATGGTGGAATCATCATTGAATCTCATAGAAACATGGAAGAACAAGATCGAACGTACTGATGGAGTTGCAGAGATAAAGATAGATGAGGACATGAGAGGCTTTTCTGGAGATGTCATCTCTAGAGCTTGCTTTGGTAGCAATTACTGGAAGGGGCAAGAAATTTTTCTAAAGCTCAGAGCATTGCTAGAAGCCATGTCCAAGAGAGCCTTATCCAGTGATCTTCCAGGATTAAGGTAAAAAATAAACCTTTTCTCAAGGGCCATTAAAATGGTAGAATGATAGTTGTAGTCATCAATTTTAAATTAAATCCACTTTATCCCCTCTTTAAAATTAGTTTAATTCTTTTATATGAACTGTAGTTCAGGGGAAAACAACATGAGTTGGTCTAAGTTAAGTGGTCTAGGCCCCTTTAGCAACACGTCTAGGGATCGAAACTTGGTGGGTTTGAATGAAAAATGCTATGTTGGAAGAGGTTCTTACTTCGATGCCTGACTATATTTTGAGGGAATAGTCTTCGTTGCTTGATGATAAAGGATATCATGGGGAAAGCTAACTATAGTTTAGAGAAATATCTATCTTAATCCATACTTCATAAAAATGTTCTTGCATTAAACTATTGTTATCTATATATCATTTTGGTTTGCTTTTACTATTTAGATATGTGCCAACAAAAAGCAATAGGGAAGTATGGAGATTAGAGAGAGAAGTTCGAGAACTAATCTTACAGGTGGCGAGAGAAAGAGAAACATCAGAACCTGAACAGGATTTGCTACACACAATTCTTAAAAGTGCACGAAGCGACGAATTTGGGAAAGAAGAGATGGAGCAATTCATTGTTGATAATTACAAGAACATCTATTTAGCTGGATTTGAGACAACAGCTGTTGCAGCTACTTGGACCTTGATGCTCTTGGCTACCAACCTTAGCTGGCAAGAGAAGGTTCGAGCTGAGGTGCTTCAAATATGTGGAGGCCAAACTCCAGATTGGGACATGATTCTTAAAATGAAAAAAGTAAGTAGTTAATTGATTTTGGTGATAAGTAACTACATATGTAAGGTATTGATATCTATTAAGTATTAAAATTTTGACACATTTCATGTTAATAATGATTAAGTTTAGTTATCATATAATCTTGTCACATAAGTCACCCTCATATCACAAGGAAATGATTAGTATTGAAAATAATGCCTTATTAAGACATTTTATAAGTGCATTATTTTTTTTGTAAGCTTATGAGTGCATTATTGTTAGATAGAGATGCAAAATTGACTTTTGCTATTTTTTTTTAAGTCAATTATACTTCTTGTTTATGTTTTTGTCAAGTGGTCATGACTAAATCACAACTTTTATCAAGTCTTTATATTGTGTTAAGACTTCTTAATTATATGTTAGATGATTAATCATTCCACACTTAGTAACCTCACTTAGAAGAGGAGTACTTCTCTATTTACGAACTCATTTTCATAGGCCACATTACAAAGCCATTAAGGGTTTTTTTTAAGGGGTGCCTTTAACTCAAACTATCTCTACAATAGGTCAAAGGTCTTGATGCTTGGGTTGAGAAACAAAGACAGCTCGAGTTTGTAAAGTTGTATCATCCCATAGTCACTTGACTTTTTTGTTTCTTTTTCATGGCAGCTTACAATGGTAATCAATGAATCACTGCGCCTTTACCCACCAGTAGCTGTGATTTCAAGAGAGGCATTGGAAGATGTGACTCTTGGCAATCTTCATGTGCCTAAAGGAGCCAATGTTTGGACTTTGGCTGTCGCACTTCATCAAGACCCAAAAATATGGGGCTCTGATGCAAATGAGTTTAATCCAGAAAGGTTTGCAAATGGAGTTAGTGGTGCCTGCAAGCTTCCGCACGTGTTCATGCCATTTGGTGCAGGGCCACGAGTATGTTTGGGACAGAGTTTCGCAATGGCTGAACTCAAAATACTTATAGCTCTTCTTCTTATCAACTTCTCCATATCTATCTCAAAAAGCTATAAGCATCATCCCACTTTGAAGTTGGTAATTGAGCCTGAGTTTGGGGTTGACCTCCTCATCAAGAAGTTGGCATATTAGCTTAAGTAATTATGATAAGGGTGATGATTAAATGACTGACTATTATTATGGTAGTCAATTATTTTACTATTTTAATTATAACTATTGTGGCTCTATACATCATACATGTTTTGCAAAGTGATAAATTGAAAATGATTGTAGAGAAAGTCTGTACCTTTCAAAGTATTAACCATATATAGTTTTTGGTGAATATAAAAATGGGATAGAGACAAATGAAACAATTACATTTGAAGATAAACCTGCTGAGTAACATACAAAGAAGCACACACATATATATATTTTTTGGTATATAGATGATGAAAGAGAAACAAAATAGAAAACCAAACAAAAAGTTATAGTGGCGCACGAAAGCCACCCGTTAAAGCACACATATATATGTTACACATAAGGAGAGAGCTAAAAAGAGTATTTAGGCAAACAATCTACACATATCTATATCTATATCTAAGGATAAAATGCATCATTAGTCCCAAACATTTAATTCTTTTGGAAAATTGGTCCTTAGCTTCTATGTTGTTATGTATTGGTCCTAAATTTTATAATGGAATGTATATTAGTCCTATAGGTAAGATTGAGTTAACATAGAAATATGATTTACAAAGAAGAAAAAATAATAGTTTACGTGGTAAATTAACTGTTAAAAAAATTATGAAATAGTGTGAATTTATTAAAAGATTATTACCAAACAATTTGAATTCATTAACTCTTACACAGCCATCTAATACCAATTTTTTAAATTTTAATTTAAACTATTTGAAAATTATCTTCTAAGAAATTCAATCTATTCCATAGTTTTTTTGATAGTTAATGTACCTGGCAAATTATTAGTTTGCCTATCTATAAATTTGGTATTTGTGCCAATGTAGCCTTCCCAGAATTAAGGACCAATGTGTAACAAATATAAAAGTTGTTGATCAATATGCAACAAAATGAAGGTCAAAGACTATGTTGCAAACAGAATTAATGAAAGACTATGTTGCAAATAGAATTAAAGGTTTAGGATTAGTGGTAGTTTTGACCCCTATATTTAATTGTATTTGTGTTTTTATCTATAGGTCCAATTGATATAACTCATAAAGGTATATTATTGAAAGAAAAACAACACATTTAGTTTCACTCCCCAAGCTCCTAGCTCTGGTTTAAGTGTTTCAACATCCACATGAATTCTTGAATAAACCAATTAGTGTACCAAAAAATGATATATTATATGAAAAAATATTAGAGAGAATTGAAGCGAGAAATGTAACTAGAGATTTTTGTTCCAGATGGTGCTGATATATCATGATTTAGGTTAGAACTTTTTCTAAAATGTGGTGCAGTCAATTAGAAGTTGAAATAGTTTCCTTAGAAAGATTATATATTTTGTTTTGTTGTGTTTTTTTTTTCTGTATTTTATTGTTGATAGTTTTACTCGTAAATTCTAATAAGTAATTAATGTAAGAATCTCCTTTTCATGAAAATATTCTTTACTTTGCATGTATAATGAATATTTGGAATGAAACAGAAAGTTGTTTAATCGGGAAAATAAAATCAACATAATTTTTTTTGTACATGCAGATAGAAATTTGGGGGGCACTAAAAAACAAATAAAAAATTGTATGTTTTATTAAGGGTATTTTTGGCATTTTAGGTGAAATTTTGATGTGTCAGTCAATTAGCCTATAACCCAACTTTATACCTACTAAATCTCCCCTGACTCCTATTTTATAATATACTCTATCTGTCCTAAAATTATTGTAACAAATTCTATTTTAAGTTGTTCCAAATCTTTATAATATTTTTATATTTAGTGAATTACTTTACCATATTACCCTTCAAATTATCATTTCAATATTCATTTTTTTAAAATTTTCTCAATTTATGTGTAAAATGTTAAGGTAAAAGTGAAAACAAGACAATTTTTTTTAATTTTTTTAATCTTTGTATCAAACCAAATGATTTAATAAATATGAGATGAGAAATGCATAATAGATTCCTTTATTAATTAAATTCAGACAAAGTCTTAGTGTTTACGTTTACTTCTTTTTCATGACATATCTTCTTTCATCCAGATGAAACTAATCTGTAATTTATAAAATATAATATTTTTATTCTTTGCTCTATTTTGTATTTTGGGTGGTCTCAAATCTTTGTACAATTACCATATTATGCGTAAAATTGTCATTTTACTTTTCATTTTTTCCATCATTTTTATAACTTTACATATAGAATAAAAATGCAAATTGCACCAAAAAAAAGAGTGCGTAAGTGGAGACAAGAACAAGCTTCTCCATCTCTAACTGCGGTTACCATGAAGGCACTAAGTAATCAATGCCCTTTGAATTTATCCATTGAAATAACAAGAATGAAGCAATTCTACAAGTGAAACTAGATGCATCTTATTAGGAAACCTATTGATAGTCAAAGGGGCGTGTGAATTGGGTGAATTGGCTCAAAAGATTTACAAGCTGAACTAGAGATCTTGCAACCAAAGATACTGTCAAAGCTCTGGGATATTTTTTCTGGGAGAAACCTTTCAATAGTTAAGTCAGCTCTTGATAAACGAGGAGCAAATGGTGAAGTGCAGAATCAATTGTCATACCTAGGGATGGGTGAAAAGGTGGCCTATTTATATTGTTGTGGGGGATCCAGGAGGATTACTTCTAGATGGAAATTATCTTGTAATGAGGGGATTTTTTTTTTTCGGTTTTGATTAGATTTCCTCTTTGGTTTCTTTGAGGCTAGACTCCTTGTGTTTTGCTACTAACTTCTTCGAAATGGGCTTTGCTCATTATGGGCCTTGCGTGAGCCCATACGCCACTAATAACTTCCCATCTCTTTTAGGAAAATGTGAGTCTAGGTTTTGCATTTTTGATGAGCGGTTAGAACACTGTTGTATTTCTTTAAGGTGCTCTACTTAGTGCTTTGGTGCCCTAGTGGAAGGATACGGAGCCCATCTATTTTGTTCCAAAGTTCTTTGTATGTTGTCATAGTTGGTAAGGTATGATGCCTCTTTTAAAGGAAGGTGCAAAAATGTCATCGAATTATGGGAAGTTAATACCAACCGTTCATTTTTGTTACGTGTGGCAAGTTTATCGGTCTAGTTGGGGGAATGAAATGACACCAATTAAATGTAGTTCTTTTATTATGCACCTATGTCTAATTAGACATACTAACCCATTCTTTAATCTTCTATATATAAGATATAAATTATCAAAAAAATTGACAAAAATACCCTTAGTTAAAATATTCTTCTCTACAAAAAATCCTAGCTTACTACAGCTGTTTCCTCCAGTGCCGGCACCGGCACCGATGCCAGTGCCGCCAACGAACTGTCATACATCATTATCTCACCGTATACATCATATGTCATGTTTGAAAAAATGAAAAGTGTCTGAATGGATACCGAAAAGTGTCTAAAGAAATATTTAGAAGTGTCTGACCAATACGCAGACAACTTACTCTCTTAAAAAATAACTAATTGAAATAATAAAAAATGTCTGAATGAATGTGTAAAAGTGTCTAAAGAAATATTTAGAAGTGTCTGACCAATACGCAAACAACTTACTCTCTTAAAAAATAACTAATTAAAACAATAAAAAGGTGTCTGAATGAATGTGTAAAAGTGTGTAAAGAAAAGTGACAAAATGTCTAAAGCAATACACAAACAATTTATTTTCATGATAAAAAAATGTAAATATGAAATAATAAAAGAAGTGTCTGAATTAATGGGAAAATATGTCTGAAAATAATATATGAAAATGTCTAATGTAGTATTTGAAAGTGTTTGAAGTAATTGATAAATAATTATAAAAAATAAATAGTATAAGAAATAATAAGAAAGTGCCTGACTGGATATCAAAAAATGTCTAAAAAAATATTCAAAAGTGAGTGAGCTAATGTATGCGAAAAGAATAAAAAAAGTGTCCGCCTCCTATCTATCAATCTCTTATCTACCTCTCGTCTACCTTTTCTTCTTCTATTCACCCTCATCTATGATCTTTTTGCCACCGCCTCCTTTCCTCCATAACCATCGACTTTACAGCTGCCGCTTTTAGATCTATAGTTGCCACTGCTCCTGGACTGCCTTCGTCAAATGTCATCATCAGTCACATCGCCTCTGGATTGGCATCTGCCTTCACCGCTCGTCATCGCATCAGCTCATCATCGCATCGGATCTCCGACAATACTGCGTCGTCATCATCTCATCAAATCACCTGGACCTTTCATCTCCGGCTTAAATCACGCTGTCGAACATCATCATCAGTCTCATCGCCTCTGGATCTGCATTTGCCTTTGCCGCTTGTCATTGCGTCGGCTTGTCATCACGTCAGATCTCCGGTAATACTACGGTGTCATAATCTCGGAGAATCGCCTAGACCTTTCATCTTGTCGAATTGCCTAGGATGCTGATGCTTGACGGAAATCAGTGTATAACGGAGATCAATGCGCGATAGAGATCAACGCGTGATGGAGATCAGAGTTTGGAGCAGCGGTCGGTGGCTACGGCGATGAGAGGGGGAGAGAGAGAGAAATAGTTTGAGGAGCGGCGGTAGGAGAGAGAGAAAGAGAGAGAAACGGTTAGGGTAATGGGTAAAATTGTAAACTCAATACTATGTCTAATTAGACATATGTCTATGATATCCATGGTAAATTAAATGCATCTTCAGAAAAGTGACCCGGTGTGACTTTTTTGTCGGCAGTGCCTCGCCATACATACATCTGTTATTGGCTCAAATAGTTCGATATGATGGTGGCAGTTTTTTAAGGAGTCACTCGAGGGTCTTAATTTCCTTCTATAAATAGGATAAGGTTTTTACCTCTTCCTTTTTACTGTTCCTACTTTTGCTATTTTAGTTTCTTAGATCTTTTACTTCTGCCTGAAGTTGTATTTACTTTTTTTATTTTTTTTATTTTTTTACGTTCTCATGCAAGCAACTCTAATTATATAATGAATTTTGACTCTTCTTGCCTATTCCATCTTGGCGTATTGTAATTCCATATTAGGATTTTAGTTTACTTTGATTTAGGTTTTCTTCGCGGTGTTGTCTTGTTGGGTTTTTCTTTTCCTTTGTCGTTCATCCTTTACTGGCAGCATCCCATATCTTTTTTTCATCGGTCTTTATAGATGGCATTTTTGAGGTGACCATCGGAAAGGGCTGCCATCAGTCAAGTTTCTTGGTTAGTTGGTGAAGTGGTCAAAATGGACACATTTAAGGAGCTGGTTGCTCATAATAATTCCATTTTGAGGGGAGCAAGAACATCTCGCATAATGGAGACCTTGGCTACTAACCTCAAGTGATTATACTGACCCAATAGAGTGGTGGCTGCACTAGGAAAGTCCCAGGCGCTAGAAGACAAAGGTAGCACTGATAGTGATACAAGGGCTGATGTTCTTATAGTCTTCTTGGGTCAATTGCAGGTGGAGTTTTTGTTCCCCCTCTACTATTTGGTGGGGCAGTTCTGTGAACACTACTAGGAGCTACTATCATAGCTCACCTGAACTCCATCATTCACATTAACACTTTCATCATTTATTGCTGAATTGCGATGGTGGATTTGCTACTGGAGGTCTTTCTCTAGTTCTATATGTTGAAGTTGAAGAAGGACTCGCTATTCTTTCACATTGCTCCAGTCAATTGAGAGGGAAATAAATTCTTCTTCTTCATTTTCTATGAGGATTCTTGGGTTGACTAGAAGATCGGTTCTTTTACACTTTAAGGGAACCAAAGTGAGTTTTCCCGTGTAAGCTTACGGCAACTCTCTAGTAGGCCCTCGTTCAAAGGCCAACGTTATACAAGGGCTCCAATGGCTACATAGCCTATGACGGGCTCCTTACATGGCTGGAGTCGGTGGTAGCGAACACAAATTTTGTGAAGTTATTTTTTATGTCCTATACGAAGATAGAGGAGTCTACCTTTAGGTCGGTGGGGATTAGTAGGGTCGACCTGTTTCACCTTAAAGGTGATGAACCTGGCGGAGTGGTCCCTAGGTTGAAAAAAGCGATTTGTTGAGTCTTTTTAGGTCAGCTTCAAAGCTTAGAAAGGTACGGAGGATCCTGAGAGTCAAACATTTTATCTTGCTCTCTTACCAAATGATCTTAACTCAATTTTTGCCTTCTTGCAACTATGGGCGATCACATGAAGGAGTTGATGAAATGGTGGAAGAATATCGCTAATGGCCTAGTTGATGCCAACAAGCTCCCGATTTTTCTGTCTAAGGTAGCACATGCTCCTGAGACCACAGGGCAACTGTCTGCAGCCCCTGCTTCCAAATCGGTGCCCTTTTTGGTATATCTAGAGTAGTCTTCACTGGAGGCACTTTAGTTAGCTCGAAAAAAGTTGCATTCTTTGGGGACCAAAGTTCCAATGGCCAGGAGAGATGGTATGAGTCATTTCGATGATTTTCCTTTCCATGGCATTGATTTGACGTTATTTTGTGCTAATTGTTAGTCTTTTCATCTAGCTTCTCCTGTAAAGCATATAGGGGGAAGTGGGTCTTCTCTTACTACGAACCCATCTTTAAAATGCCACAGGCTTCATTCGAAAAGGCTTCGGTGTTTCTTCTTCCTCCCTTCACTGTTATTCTAGAGGGAGTCATTCCCCAGAAGGTCTCAATAGGGGTGCCAATCGGCCCAGCTTCTAAGTTTACTTAGTGGAGGCCTCCCCTGCCTAGTGAGGTGGAGAACCGCTTTAGGCCCCACAACCTGGTCCCCAGATGGGGCTTGGCACAAAAATATGGTTTGGTGCTTAGGGGGATTCTACTAGACAAGGTGTTCGACCTCCAGTGGGTGGTATGTTTAGGTGAGTCTATCTTGGATGATTAGTCTGACATTACCCACTGCATCCTGGAGGGATTGAAGACCCTGAGGGATCGAGACCGTTTTGCTAACCCTCCCTAGGGGGATAGTGCCCAGTTGATGAGCATCACTTTTGGTCTTCCCCAAGTATGTTTGTTTGTCTAAACATAAATTATTTCTGTCCATAAAAGGCCATCGCCACTTACTCCATTGGGGAGAGGTGTGCTGTTCGTGCCAAGGTGATGCAAATGCTACCTAGGGCCTACAGTCGTTGAATTTGGCATTGAATAAAAAGCTGGTGGTAAAAAACACCGCTCATGAAGCTCTAGCAACGGAGCTTCAAAAGATGAAGGGAGAGAAAGGGAAGTAAGAGACACTTTCCAAGGATCTGGCGAAGAAACTGTCAGAGTCAGTAGAAGCCCTCAACAAGGTCAAAGAAAGGAAGGTTCAGGCCTTCATCGAGGGATCTAAGCTACTGTTTAGATCCCAGTTGGAGGCCACAAAAAAGAAGAAGATGTGGGCCCTTGAAGAGAGAGCCTTCAGTAGGGGCCACTGGCTCCCAAGGAAAAAGCTACCTCCAGCTCGAACATTATCACTGCCCCCTTATGGAATGGGTGATAAAGGTCAGTTAGGTCAGGTGGAGTATAGAGGAAGCATATGAGGGCCTCCATGCCAAGGCTAATGCTTGTGTCAAGGAGCTTGTGTTAACCATTCGGATGCAGGAAAAATGGCTCAATAAAAAAGCTTTTAAAGAGTTTAAGGATGGCTTTCTTTCCTGCCACTTCCATGTTGAAGAGAGGCATCTAAACCTAGATTTCTGCTTTCTCTCTACTTATGCAGATATGGGTTCAAACTTTGATGTGTGGCCAAATGAGGGGAAGGCAAAGGGGATACACTATGACAAGAGCTCACTGGTGACGGATACCAAGGAAACTCCCATTGGAGATAAGTTCTGAGGGACTTCATATCTGGGCCTCACTTGATAGGTGCCATCTTGGGGCACCAGCAAGAGGCACTTCCACAATAGTATGGATAGGCACCGCTACTTCCATTAACCTTGCAACGAGGCCTTCAATACCCATCAGTATCATCTCAATCTTGTTCAATTTCTTAGCTGGAGCAGATTTGGCTTTCCCTATCGGTATCTAGTTCATAGCTTTAAGTTTCCTAGGATTATGTAAATCAATAGATGCTTTTGTAAAGGATTTTATTGGTTATTAATAAAGGATTCTTTTCATTTTGTTTGTCTACATGCTTTTAGTTTTCTTTATTTGTTACTTTGGCTTGGTCTTAATACATTTTAGGGTGATATCCCAATGAATGGCCTTGTTAATAATCATTGGCTATTTAGGCTTAGCCTTGAATAGGTCTTGGGGTTGTTCCCTAATTGCTAGCCTTTTTTTTCACTTTTGATTAAGTCATCGTGCTTAGCCTCTTGGTTGCTTTTCTAAGGTCTGGTTTTAGGGTCATATCCCATCTTTTTCCTTCATTTTATAAGGGACCTCGCAGGAGGCCTTGTATGCTAATCCATAAAAAAACAAATTTAGGGGAACAACAGAACATATGCCTTTATTATTATTATTATTGTTATTATTATTATTATTATTATTATTATTATTATTATTATTATTATTATTTTGCATAAAGTACGGTAGCAAATTGTTAGAATGGTAGGTCCTAGGCATCGTTTTACCCTCAAAATCCACTAACTCGTAAACTTTATCCCTAATTCTTCCCTAGATCAAGAAGGGTCCATCCCAGTTAAATCTCAGTTCTCCATGCCCTGGATTCCTTCCTATTAACCTGCTTTTACAAAGGTCATTCTTCCTACCTGGATACCCTTCTTCTTAACTTTCCTATCATGGGCTAGAATAACCCATTGTTTGAGGGCTCTCATGCCTACTAGGGTGTCATTTCTCAATTCTTTTAGTAGATCCAATTTTATCTCTAACAATTTGTCATTCTTTTTCGCTTTGAATTCTTGAATCCAAAAGGTGGGGTACACTATTCCCATAGGCATGAGTGCCTCTATTCTATAGACCATAGAAAATGGTCTTTTATCGATTGTCCTTCGTGGTGTTGTTTTGTAATCCCAGAGGACATTAGGCAACTTTTTTATCCACTTACCCTTGGCCTGGCCTAACTTTTTCTTTAACCCCCATTTTATTGTTTGGTTGGTAACCTCAACTTGCTTATTTGACTGTGGATGGGCTACAAGTATGAAGTAAAGGCAGATACCTTTTGTTTTTGTAAATCGGTGCACCTACTGGTTATCAAATTGCTTGCCATTATCTGCGATGATGGCTTGGGGGCATCCAAATTGATAGATTATATTTTTCCACAGGAATTTTATAATTTAGAGAGCCATTTTTTGGTCTGGAGGCTCCGCCTCCACCCACTTAGTGAAGTAGTCGATGGCTATGATGTAATACTTCATTTTCCCAGGGTCATGGGGAGCACTTCAAACAGATCAAGGCCCCATGTAGCAAATGGCCAAGGATCAGCTACAGGCGAAGCACCAGAAGATGACAGCCTCTGTAACTGGGAGTTCAATTGAGAAAAGTGCCATCATTAGTTAAATTTTCTGGCATCTCCTCAAATTGTTTGTTAAAAATATCCTTGTTGTAGTGTTTTCTGGGCTAGGGAATCAATACCAATATGCACTTTACAGTCTCCTTGATAGATTTCTTATAGGACTTCCTGTTCTTCTTAGGGAGTCAGGCATCTTTATAGGGGCGAAATGAACCTTCACCTGTATAATTTTCCCCCTATGATGGTGAACCTTCCTAACCTTATCCTAGTCTTTCTTTTCTCTTTGGGCATCCCACTCAGGATCCTGATCTTGAGATAAAACTTTATGGCTATCTCCAATCATCCGCAATGTCTTGGTGGTCCAATAAGTAGATCGATGGTTCTACTAATTCTTCAGTTAAAGAATCTTTCTGGCCCTTTGAGAGGGTATAAGCCTTCGTATTCTAGGCCCTCAGAACCTTTTGAACCTACATTAAGTTAAATGTCTGCATTAAATTCTTGGCCAAGCTTAATTACTTACAGAGAGTTGAGTCTATAGCCTTTATGATTCTAATGGATCGATTCACTATTAACTATAAGTCACAGTATATTTGGAAGTGGCATATCCTCGCTTGATCAATCATCCATAGGCTTGCTAGAAGGGCTTTATATTCGGCAACATTATTCATAATTGGAAACTGAAATTTTATTCTAAGTGTTGCTTGCATATTGAGAGGCATCGTAGTATGACCCCAACACCTTAATACTCAGTTCTTGAGGCTTCATCAATGTACATTTCCCTAGATAAGATATCATTTAGGCACCTCTCTTCAGTTGCTTCTATTGGTGTCATTTCGACAACTAAATTGGCCAATGCTTGAGCTTTTATTGCTATCTGGTGTTCATGTTAGATGTCAAATTCTCTAAACTTGATACACTAGTTGGCCAACCTTCTAGACTAGTTTGGCTTTTGAAGGACATCTCAGAGGGGCAATTCTATTTGAATGATAATCTTGTGCATCTGGAAATAGGGCCTCAACTTTCTATATATTATTATGAGGGCTAATACAGCTTCTAAAGGGTAGGGTATAGTGACTCAGCTCATTAAAGGGTTCACCTATTGTAGTATACAGAGCATTACTCTAATTCTTGCTCCCACATGAGCATAACACTGATTGAACCTTCTACTACGGCCGAGTACAAGACAAAGGGCTCGTTAGGCCTCAGCAGTTTCAATGTTAGAAGTAGTCATAAATACTCCTTGATCTGTTTAAGACTTCATGACACTCCTCCATCTATTCAAATGTTGTTTCTTTCTTGACTATTTGAAAGAGGGGTTGACAATTGCCCCTAAATCGGGACATAAAATGCCCTAAGTCAGTCAGTCTTCCCACTAGCTTCTGAACATCTTTCTTGTTTTGGGGGTTCCAGTGTTACTTCGATTTTATTAGGGTTAGCATTAACCCTTTTTTGGGAGACCATAAAGCCTATAAACTTTCTTGCCCCGACCCTAAAGGTCCATTTTCAGGGATTCAATCTCATATTGAATTGCCTTATTCATTAGAAAGTTTCACGTAAATTGTTGAAGTGATAGTCTATTACCCTGCTTATGACGATTATGTCATCTAAGTAAATCTCCATATTCCACCCTAATTGCTCAGAAAAAGTATAATTCATAAGCCTCTGGTAAGTGGGTTTTGCATTCTTTAGGCCGAAGAGCATTATTTAATAACAATATATAGTTTTTAATAACGAAGGTCATATTCTCTTCATCCTCAGGGTCCATTCAGATTAAGTGGTAGCCACTAAATAAAGGATAGAATCTTGAACCTATGATGGCATCGGCTAATTGGTCTATAGATAACAAAGGGTAAAGGCCCTTGGGATAGGTGTCGTTTAGGTTTACATAGTTGACACACATACACCATTCCCTGCTTTTTTTCTTCATAAAAACTACGTTTGCGAGTCACTATGGGCATCATACCTTCTAAATGATTCCTGCTTTCAATAATCTTCCCACTTATTCCCTAACGAATTACGCTTCTTTTGTTGGACAGGTTGAGTAAAGGGGTTAACTTGTAACTTGTGAATAATAATATTGGGATATGTTCCTGGCATATCATTGGAGGACCATGCAAAAGCATCTGCATTAGCCTTTAGGAATTAAATGAATGATTTTCTTACCTTAGGAGGGAGGTTTTTGTCGATCTTTATATTTTTGTCAGGGGTAAGCTCTACTTCCTTTGCATTCTTGGATAAGGACACATTGGGCTCGTTACCATGAAATTGTTCTTTCTTCATTTTTGGGTTCGATAAGGCTTACTTATTATCCCTTGGCCCTTGCAGGCTGGCCATATAACTTAGTTGTACCGAGGCTTGGTCTACATACATAATTGCATCTTCTATAAGAGTCATGAAAACCATCATTAGCCACTTAATGTCAGATCTAATATAAAATTTTACCTACATCGACCTTCCAAGTATAGCATTTTATAATGATGGTACCTCCAAGATTAAAAAGATTGATGTTTGGGATTCATATACGGTCTTTCTATTCTCTCTGGTACCTATAAGCATGAGAGGCAACTTGATCATCTCGAGCATTGTCACCTTATCTCTCTCTACTCCATATGTGGGCCCTAAGATGAAAGTTAGTAAAGATTTTTTTAGCTTGATTTGTTTTAGTAAATCAGCAAAAAGGATGTTGGAGTTGGCTCCCATGTCCAAGTAAATTCTTTCAACCTCAAACTTATTGATTCTTGTCATGATAATGATAGGGTCCATGTGAGGGATGAGAATGCTGTTAGTATTGTGCCCAAAAAGCCAATCATGAGATGATTGTACTTTTGCACATTGAGTCATGATATTTTATTGAGGCATTAATCCAGCAATTTTGTTTGTTGTTTTGTTTCTGCGTAACGTAATAAACATAATTGTAACCCTAGAATAATGATATTCTTAAACGTCCCTAGTCTAGTATTATTGTGGAGCGGGTTGCAATAATACATAATGACTAGCATATGTGGAGACTAATATGAGATATGTAGTCTACATATGGGTACAAGTTGGAGAACTTGTGTACTGGACCGACCCACCATGAGAACACTTCATGGATCGTTATATGAGTGTCATAAGTGATTCTCATAGTGATCATGGTATATGTAGTCCTTCGACCTAAGATCATCAAGGTTCCCTACATGTGAGTCACATACTTTGATACTTTCCTTTGTTGCTCGTAACTGAGTGAACTTGAAGGAGGTCATTGGGTATGTCACATATCATGCGGAGGGATTTGTATGATCAAGATGGGATTTGTCCCTCCTATGTAACGGGAGTGATATCTTTGGGCCCCTTGATAGAGTGAGACTTAGAAAATGCATGGCCATACTCCGATGAGTTGATATATGATATCAATGTCGTCAGTTTAAGTTGGTCTACTCGGTAATCAAGAAACCAAAGATTGGGCTATACGAGAGTGACACATTCCATGTCTCGTGCTTAGTCTTGATATCTTGGACAAAGGGACAATGGCATATATCGGTGATGATCATAAAGGTTTAGTCGATTCACCGACAATCTTGTCACTTGGGTAGCAATGATGTGTTGCTAGACACCGTTCATTGCTTATGATCATAAATGTGATTTATGATCATTGCCAACATGGCAAGAGCCTATTGGGTCGCACACATAGAGCTATTTGGATCATTAGAGTGCATGGGCTAATTATTTGGGTTATGGTTTCACTTTAATTTCGTATTAATAATGGGCCAAGGAGTTGAGCCATTATTAAGCCCGAAATTAAATCCTAATTGGATTAGGGCTTTGAAACCCATTAGGCCTGGAAGTTGAGTCTCACTATAAATACAACGTTTAAGTGAGAAATTCATAGGTCTCCTTGCCCTAGCCTCCCAAAAGGACAGCCGCACTCTTCTCTTGCAATTCCTTGGAGGACGCAAGCTAGCACTGCGAGCGCAAGAGAAACGCATCTGCCGGGACGCGGTGGAAGCGTGGTGATCCCGAGAGGCTCGTGTGGATACCATAGAGAGCCTGAACATGTCAACTGTTCAGGTTTTGTGATTCGACTCTACAGTTGAGTGAGAGATCTCAACTGAAAATTAGGTATGAAATTTTCGAACACCCGGTTTACCCCGTTTCACTTGGACCCTGGAGGGTTTTGGTTAAATTCCGCTGCGCTGTTTGGCTCCCGAAACCCAACAAATGCGAGACCCATCTGGCCTTGTCAAGACGTTGCTAGGATTAGTTACTTCTAACCAGGCAATTTCACACCCCCAATGTTTTCAGCCCATTGAAGATTCTTCCCTGATAATCATATATATGACCTTTGTGGGTGGCCATGGGTTTCTATAGTTGTCTCTAGTGGGTGATCATGGCCTTTCTTGTCTTTATCCACTATTGCGATCGTCCTCATTATCCTTTATTTGGGGCATTTTCTCTTGTCTTGGGCAAGGGGACGTTACATTAACAAAATACTCCTTTAGTTTCCTGTCTTGAATAATCTTCATGAAAAGCCAATTATATTGCCAACAATACTTTGTATCGTGGCCCTTTTCCTTATGGTACCGACAATACTTTTTTAAGTTTTTCTTATTCATTGGCCCATTGGAGGGGGCCATTTAGGCACTCGGTTCATCCTTTCCAAGGCATATAGATTATTCGTCCTAGTTTTCCCTTAATGATGGTAAAACTGGGTTTAACCGTGATAACTCAACATCTTTGCGTCTCTTCCTAGGGGTAAGCCTACCTTTTTTAGGTCTTGGCTACTCCCTCTACACCATAGGGGGATTTAAGTCCTTTGCGTGCATGTATCAGGTAGCTTGGTCAAGGAATTCTTTTATGCTTCTTATGGGATTCTCATGCAAGTCCTATGCTAATCTAGAATCCTTCAATAGCCCTTGAGTTATGGCTACCAGATGTAATTTCAGTAACAAATCCTGCACCTATACTGCTTCGACATTAAACCTTCTCACGAAGTCCCTCAGGGATTTGTCCCTTCCTTGCCATATCTTTAGCAAATGAGCTATTGTCCTTAGGGGTCAGCTTACTTCCTAAGAAGTGGTGAAGGAATGCCTAAGAAAGATCCTTGAAAGAATGAAAATAATGCCCTCTGTTGGTTATAAACCAAAAGGCGGTAGCTCCTATTAGTGTTGAATTGAATGCTCTACACAAGATAGAATCCGAGGCGTAAAAATTTTTTGATCCTCATGGAGGTGATGTACCTTGGTACATGATTGGCAGGGTCTATAATGCCATTGTATAGGTCAACTTTTGGCATTTTGAAGCGATCAAGAATAAGGGTATTAATAATCTCATCTGTAAATGGTGGAAGCCACATGTACTTGATGTTGTTGGTGGGGCCAGATCTTACTGCTGGCGGTTCAGGTATTCTCATGTGTTGTTCCATCTAGTCCAACTTTACAAGATAACACTTATCTAGCTACTGGCAGGTTCATCAGATTGCTGCAATGATGCTAAGGGCTATTCTATGTGTGGCAATAGGGGCAGATCTTGGATTAGGACCCGACAGGGCTTGTCAAGCGCCAGATGACTTTAGGCATCTTGTTTTGGGGCCCTTGGTAGGGCTTTCCATATTTCCTGTTGAACAATCACCTCCAATTGCTTAAAAAGGGTGTGGTGAAGAGTTAGAAACTGGTCATCGTTCAAAGGGTTAGGCCCTTTGCCCTTGTGGGGGTTTCTCAATGGTGCTTGAGGCTTTTCTCCTTCGATTCCTTGGGTGGTTCCCTCATCTTGAGGCCCTACAGGCCTTCCTGGGTGTTTAGTCTTGGTATATGCGTGTACTCCTAGTGTCACTATGTTTCCCATAAAATGACACCAAATTGATAGTCAAAGGGAGTCGTTTGAACCGGGTGAATTGGCTTGGAAAACTTATAGAGGGTGAACCAGAGATCCTACAACCAAATACACTGTCAGAGCATCGGGATGCTTTCCCAGAAAAAACCCTCCAATGGTCAAGTCAACTTTGATAAAGGGCGAACAAATAGTGAAGTGTAGAATCAATTGTCATACCTCGGGATGGGTAAAAAGGTGGACTATTTATACTACTGTAAGGAATTTGGGACGATCACTTCTAGATGGAAATTATCCCTTAATTAGGGAATTCTTATTTCATCTTTACTGGGTTTCCACTTTGATTCCTTTGGGTCTATACTCCTTGTGTTTTGTTGCTAGCTTCTTCGAAATGGGTTTTGCTCATTGTCTTGCGCGAGCCCATATTCCACCACCTATTTTTCTGTTGAAAAATGGAAAGTGTTTTTTCAAATGAGTTAAAAACACAAATAGTTTAAATATTGTTAGAGTTTCACCCTTCAGTACACTTATTCTAAAGGGAAAATTACAAAAAAAAACTCCCTGTGGTTTGGTCTAACCTATACTTTGCCCATTCTATTTAAAAAAACCCACACTTTACCCTCTTTTTGCTTTACAGTGTCTGACAACAACTTCTGAAATCTTAATTTAAATTGCCTAATAACAATGTTCCAGTAATTTCAAGATTTTTGATATTTTTTTTACAGCCAACCAACCTTTAAAAAATATTATATATATTTACAGAAAGAAAAATACATTTGTAGAAAGGAAAAACTGATAATTTAAAATGTCTATTAACTATAACAAGAATATTGGAGGGATTAAAATTATTGGAAGATGACTATCGTATAATTTAAATATAGTTTCAGAAGTTGTTATTATATAGTGTAAAAAATATAAGGGGCAAAGTGTAGGTTTTTAAAATAAATAGGGTAAATTGTAGGTTGGGGTATACCTCAGGAGATAATTGTAAGTTTCCTTCTTTGAATTAATTAGAACGGTTAGTTAATAGCATATTCTTTTCTATTGAGTTTGTATATCATTTGGAAAGGTACACGAAAAAAATAAAAAAGAACACTCTTGGAATATTTCCAAATCAAAAAGTTATTTTTTAAAAAAAAATCGAATTTTTTTTTGAAATTTTAATTATTACTTTAAGAATGCTCTTCTGGTGATTTTAATAAGATAGATTTAGTATCGGTTTTCAATAGCCCAGAATGTTGTGCTTTTAATTAAGGGAAACAAAAGAAGTATAGAAGAGCATATAGTAAAATATCTTTTTTTATACAGTAAAATATCTTTTTTTATATATTTTTCTTGTAATATTCCAGGTATCAAAGAGGAAAAAAAATACCAGCTAAACCAAACAAATTTTTAGCCAGTTTATTGGGAACTAAAAAGATTGTAGTGCATCATACATTATGAGATTAAAAAGGGGGTATGGGTAAGGAGAAAATTGCTAGTAAAATGGGTTTTGCTCTTTCATCACTGGAAATTGCACTACCGAAAGGAGCATGAGAGCCGTTCGATGTTCTACTTCTGTCAGAGATAAGGCCGCCTTTTTAGATTTCAGCCAGGGTTCTGTAGGTGGGGGTTACTCTCATTAATCTCAGGGTATAGGTTTTCTCCTTGTGGGTTTAAGCTAATTTCTTCGTTTTTTATTGGAGGAGGGTTTGCCAGTATTGGGATTGAAGGTCTGTTCTTTTTTGGGAGTGGGGTTCTTAGGTGTTGTTTCCTTTGCTCTAATCATCTTTTACTCTAAGATAATTCTTACATTTTTTATCTTTTAAAAAAGTCTTTTGTTGGCCATCGAAAAAATTTATTAGGCACTTATTTTTGTTTAATTGTTCTCAATGCTCATCATGAAAAACAAAGAACAAAAAAAGCAGGCACCTTGTCAAAACTAGTGCGTGGGACCAAATACATTTGTGAAGTTGTACAAAATAGTATATAAAACACCACTAGAAGACCAAGACGAGCCTAAGCAAAGCAAACTATGGAGATTCCCAGCTTGCTAGTTTCCAAAATTCTTGTGACTTTTGTGGTGGTGAGATTGATTCAAATACTTGTTGCGCTCTACAAGGAGTGGTCCTGATGCCGGTCAGACTCTGGTCCGAGGTTCGGAAGCAAGGAATTGACGGCCCTCCGCCATATATGTTGCTAGCGAACACCGAAGAGATCAAGAAGGCTTGCTCCCAAGCAGCAAGAGGAGCGGATCACTAAATCATCTCACACAATTGTTATTCTCTCCTCCTCTTTTCTCGACCACTGGAGACAACAATATGGTATGGACAACAATAAGCTTATCCGTTCATGATTTTTTTGTCATCAGAAAAAAAAATTCAATCACCTATCACGTATAGTAGAATAAAAAACAGGATCAAACAAATATACACGAACTTAACGTAATTAGGCTCTTAACTAACCAATATCTATGGATAAAATAAATTCACATGAACAAAATATAGATATTACATTAAAAGTATACTTATAGTGCTTATACAGACCTATGAATTTTTACACACTACTGATAACTTCATAATCTTGCCCTCACATAATTGCAAGATATGAAAATTACAAAATGGTTCTCTTCCAAATCTTCTTCAGTTTCCGGACCTCTCATCCCTTTTAAAACTCCTATTTTGCATATTCACAATAATTGGTTTTTATCTGATACTCAAAACTTTATCACAATATACCTCTTTTATAGCACATTAAAATGAGAAAACTAAATTCTAAATAAATAGAAAAACTAAAAAATCTTAAATAACTAGGAAAACTAAGAATCCTAAACAAAATTAAAATCTTTAAACTTATTGAATTTGAGCCAGCAAAAGCAACAATCTCTATCTTAGCTCAAATTCTTCACCAAGAAAATGAACATCACAAACATGACTTAATACACCAATATTATGAATATCAATATACATTGAACACAATGTTCAAGTTTTAAACTTATACCGAACCATCAGAACGATATTGCTATCAAACATTCCTAGAATGATTCCTTAGGGCTTCACAGCACTGCAAACACACAATGTTTCATCACAACACAAACAAATAAATTGATCCATGTAAGGCGATTCCCTAGATTTCACCACCCTAGAAAAAATCTTCGTACTTCAAATCATCATCAACTCTATGTCTTCACCAATCCAAACGTTCCACTATGCTAAAGCATTGAACCATATGCTTCACCTTGTCAGTATCAAACCAAGCTCTAATACTACTTGTTAAGAAAAAATTCATCAAACACCTATCACTCATAATAGAACAACATACAAGATCAAACAAGCATACTCGAATTTAATTTGGTTTAACTTTTAACTAGCATACAGCCACAGATAAAAAAAATCTACTCGCGCAAAATTTAAAGATTGTAGTAGATATATGCCCTTAGTGTTTACAGTAGCCTATCAATTCCCTACACACTATTAATAACCCCTTAATTTTGCCTTTACACAATTATAAAATATGAGAATTACAAAAGACTTAATATTGTAGCATTCTTCAGATTCTCCCTCTTGAAACCTTCACATATTGCCTCTTCACAATAATTAGTTTTCTCTCATACTCAAAACTCTATCAAAACATATTTTTTTTATGGCTATACATAAACCCAAACTACATTAAAATAGAAAAAATAAATCCTAACCAAATAAAAAAATAAAAGCCAAATCCCAAATAAAATCAAAATCCTTAAATTTATTAAATTTGAGCCAACAAACCAAACAATTTACATCGTGACTCAAATTATTTACTGTGAAGATAAACATCATAAAAATGACTCCAAACACCAGCATCACTAACATTAATACATATCAAACACAGTGTTCAATCTTCAAGCTTGTACTAAGCTGTTGGTACCACATCGTTGCCAAACATCCCTAGGACTATTCCCTAAGACTCTACAACATTGCAAATACACAATCCTTTATTACAATTCAAATGAATAAGTTGATTGACCTAAAATGATTTCCTAGGTTTCACCACTTTAGGAACAATCTTCAAACTTCAAATCATCAACCCCATGTCTTCATCAATCTAAATGCTCCACCATACTAAAACATCGAACCATACACATCACCATGCTAGGTATCGAACTAAGCTCTGATATCACTTGTTGGGGAAAAAATTTTCAATCATATATCACGTGCAATGGAACAATGAACAGGATCAAACAAGCACCTATGAATTTAATGCATTTTGGCTCATAACTACCTTACATCCATGAATAATAGAAATCCACTTAAACAAATTATGGAGATTATAGTAGTATGCTCTTAGCATGTTGGCTGGCCAATGAATCTCATACACACTATTGATAACCCTGTAATCTTACCCTTAAGCAATTGCAAGATATAAGAAACGCAACAGGCTTTTCATCCTAGCTTTCTTCAATCTCTAAACCTCTCATCCTTCTTGAAATCCTCATATATTGTCTCTTCATAATAATTGGTTTTTCTTTCATACGCAAAACTCTACAAAAACATGCATTTTTATAGGCTACGCACAACACGAACCACATCAAAATAGGAAAACTAAATTCTAAAAAATAGGGACACTTAAAATCCTTAAACTTATTGAATATGAGCCAACAAACACAACAATATCTACCTTGGCTCAAATCTTCATTATGAACATGAACATCATGAACATCAACATCATGAACATCAATATACATCAAACAAAATGTTCTATCTTCAAACTTATACCAAGCTGCCGGTATCATACTGCTATCAAACATCCTTAGGATGATTCCGCAGGGCTCCACAGCACAACAAACATGCAGTACTTTATTACAACACACAAAAGAATAAACCAATCTACCTAGGACGATTCCCTAGGTTTCACCACTCTAGGAACAATCTTCAAACTTCAAATCATCATCAACTCTATGTCTTCACCAATTTGAATGCTCCACCATGCTAAAGCACTGAACTATATGCTTCACCATGCCAAGCATCAAACCAAGCTCCAATAACACTTGTTGGAAAAAAAATTCCTTAATTACTTATCACGCGTAACAGAACAACAAATAAAATCAAACAAGCGCACATGAATTTTATGTGGTTTGGTTCTTAACTAACTTATATATATGGATAAGAGAAATCCACTCGAACAAATATAGAGATTACAATAAAAGTTTACCCATAGTGCTCAACCTGGCCTATAAATCCCCTACACACAACTGATAATTCTATTATCATCTTAGTCTTCTCTGACTTCCGGACCTTTCCCCCATCCAGAAACTCTTACATCATGCCTTCTTACAATAATTGATTTTTCTCTATACTCAAAACTTTACCATAATTTGTGTTTTTATAGGCTACATACAAACTCAAATTACATCAAAATAAGAAAATTAAATCTTAAACAAATAGAAAAACTAAAACCAATTCCTAAATAAAATCAAAATCCTTAAATTTATTGAATTTGAACAAATAAACCCAACATTTTCTTTTCATAAAGCCAAGGGTTCCATTCCATTAGAGATTATACAGTAATTTTGTTTTTAGGCCAAAGATCCCATGAAGTTTGCGCTTCATGTTTTAGAAACCTATATTTCGGAGGTTGTAGCATACCACCAACATTGACGCCAAGTAAGTAATATTTTATGTTTAGATCAAGGAAAATTTTGTAATGTGAGCTTTTTACAAACTGCTAGATTATTATTACATAGTTTAAATTTATTGAAAGACAAATACTATATAATTTCATTTCAGGTTTGAAAAGTCGATGTTATTAGCTAATAGATAACATAAATAGTAATCAGGTAAATTTTATTTTCTGTGAAACATAAATTGTAGAATTAAATCGAATCATAGGATTCTACTCAAATTTTTTGAGAAATTTGAAAAAGATATAGCTATGTCATAAAATTTAAAACTGAAAAAGTCTAAGCTTGTATTTTCAAATCAAAATAGTAACGATCAGTAAGCCATATATAAATTTGGAATCTATCTCCAAATTTGATAGTTACAAGTTATAACTTATAACTATTGATATGTAAGAATAAATTTGAAATCTAATATTTAACTTACAATGAGAAGTGCTTTAAATAAACATGATTAAAAAGTGAAATGAGTCTCATATTTATGAAACAATGTTTTTAAGCTGTTTCTTATTAATAATCATTAATAACTACAATTAGATACCTAAAAGGTTATGATTATTTGAAATGTATACATAACATATGAAACAAAAAGATATACCTAACATCAACTGTACAAAAGTATATAAAAATTTGTTTTTTTTTTTCACTCAATAATATGAAAATCGTTAAGATGTTAATATTCGAATAGGCACTTTAATAACCTTGTAGTATCCTTTTTTTCAACTCATGTAGATGTTTGAACTTTTGTAGGTCCAATATTTGTGTTCTCTTTGGGGAACATGCAGATCCTGCACATCAGCCAGACAGATGTGGTGAGGGAAATATCCACATGCACTTCGTTGGATTTGGGAAAGCCTTCTCGGCAACAGAGGCTTTATGCACCTCAACTTGGGCAGGGTATTTTAACTTCCAACGGCCCAATTTGGGCCCGTCAAAGAAAAGTACTTGCCCCAGAATTATATATGGATCGGGTCAAGGTATTACTGCTCGACTTCACATTTATAAACAATTTTACAAATTTGAATTCTGTAAATTTATGTTTTAAATAGTTAGTGAATAGTTAAAAATTGAGTAAGTCAGGCATATAATTATGCAACAATTAAAGTCCGTCATTTCATCTTCGTAGAAATACACTTCTGGTCATATCAAAGTTAGGTCTAGTTCATTTGCATTAAGTCTAATTAATTTAAAATGATTTATTTTTTATTTTTATGATTTTCTTTATTTAAAACTAATGCCATTTGCAAGCTAATATTATATAAATATAATAATTCATTAAATAATTTTTTTTTACTAATTAGATTCTATGGGTTTTTACTTACTCAACCGAAACAAATAATAAAAATTCAAAAATTCAATATATTATTATATATCTATATAGTATTAGCTTTCAAATAACATTTGTTGTAGATAGAAAAGTCATAAAATATTCTGGATTAATCTGACTTACTGTAAAATTAAATGAATCTTAACTTTTTTAGTTTACACAAATTGACACCATTTTACAAAAAAAAAAAAAATTCATGAAAATATTATTCAATTCACAGTTAGAAACATAGAGTAGCTTCCAAATGATGTTAGTCATCACAAAAATAAAAAAATCAAAATGGAAAACATTAGTTTTACTTAACGGAAACGAATGTATAATTGGATGGAGGACCCTAATTATTTTTTTTTTTTGGTAATCGAAATCATAAAAGAATGAAGATGTAAAAGGCATTATATTCCCCAGTATACCTACTCCAACTCCTGGCTACTTAAGGAGAAGAAATCACTAAATCTAAGCCATTATTTAAATCCTGATTGGGCACATAATATGGTTTTTCTCTCATAACAATGAAACAACGCAATCACTACAAGAAAATAATAATAATTTACAGTAATGCACACTGTTATCAAATATATTTAGAATTTTTTCAAAAAAAAAAAAAAAGGTGTTTTCTAGCATGAAAGTACTTGTTGCATCATGCTGCAAAAATAAAAAGTAACAACAATATACCTTTTGCTGCCAAATGTTATGCACAAAAACTCATACTGATAAAACTCGAGTAGAGCTTGAGCCATTGCTTAAATCAAAGTAAAAAAACTAAAGTTGAACCTAGTTCAGCTAAGAAATAAGTAAATTGAACTCTGTTTAAGTTTTGTATCAAACTTGAAATTTTTTTCAAAATTGACCTACTAACAGTTTGAACAAGCCACAACTAAGTTTTGAATTGAGCCGAGCTTGAGCACAGCTCGAGCTTTTCATTTTTCACCCTTGCTAAATCTATTGTTCTTCTTTAACTAATATTTTGAGGATTCATTATTCTGCAGGGCATGATGAGGTTTATGGTGGAATCATCATTGAATCTCATAGAAACATGGAAAAATAAGATCGAACAAACTGATGGAGTTGCAGAGATGAAGATAGATGAGTACATGAGAGACTTCCCTGGAGACATTTTCTCTAGAGCTTGCTTTGGTGGCAATTACTGAAAGGGCAAGAAATTTTTCTAAAGCTCAGAGCATTGTAAGAAGCCATGTCCAAGAAAGCCTTATCCAATGATCTTCCAGGGTTAAGGTAAAAAACAAACCTTTTCTCAAGTGCTATTAAAAAGGGTTGAATGATAGTTGTAGTCATCAAATTTAAAGTAAGTTCACTTTGGCTCTCCTTAAAACTAGTTTAATTCCCTTAAATGAACTGTAGTTTAGGGAAATATCTATCTTAATCCATACTTCATTTTGGTTCACTTTTACTATTTAGGTATGTGCCAACAAAGAGCAATAGAGAAGTATGGAGATTAGAGAAAGAAGTTCGACAACTGATCCTACAAGTGGCGAGTGAAAGAGAAACAGTAAAACCTAAACAGGATTTGTTACAGACCATTCTTGAAAGTGCACGAAGCAATGAATTTGGGAAAGGAGCGGTGGAACAATTCATCATTGATAATTGCAAGAACATCTACTTAGCTGGGTTTGAGACAACGGCTATTGCAGCTACCTAGATCTTGATGTTCTTGGCTACCAACCCTAGCTGGCAAGAAAAGGTTCGAGCTGAGGTACTTCAAATATGTGGAGGCCAAACTCCAGATTGGGACATGATTCCTAAGATGAAAATAGTAAGTTATTAATCAATTTTGGGAATAAGTAACTACCATATATATATAAGGTATTGGTATCTATTGAAGAATAAAATTTCTACACATTTCACTTTAATAATGATTAAGTTGCTTATCATATAAATTTATCACATCAGTTACTCTCACATCAGAAGATAATGAATGGTACCGAAAATAACATGGTACTACTGCATTTTATAAGTGCATTATGGTTAGATAGAGTCACACAATTGACTTTTACTATATTTTTTTAATGTAAATTATACTTCTTGTTTGTGTTGTTTGTCAAGAGGTTAAATCCCACATGACTAAATCAAGGGGTTTATTAAGTTTTCATATTTCATCAAGACCCTTTTGTTACATGTTGGTTGATTTATCATTCCCCTATCTACTAACTCATTATCATTAACATAGTCCACATTACAAGGCCCATTTACAGTTGTCACGCCAATTTGATTTTTTTTTTTGTACTAAAAAATTTTAGACTATTAAAGTTGAGGGTTTTTAGGAGTCAGGGGAGGGGCAAGGGTTAAGGGGTTTCTTGAACTCTGGCCGTGTCCACAGTAGATCATAGTTCTTGTCACTTGAGCTGAGGTGCAAAAATGGCTTGGATTTCTTAAGTTGCATCATTCCAGTTTCACTTGACTTTTTTGTTCCTTTCTGGTGGTAGCTTATAATGGTGATCAATGAATCGCTACACCTTTATCCACTAGCGCCTGTGATTTCAAGGGAGGCATAAGAAGACGTGAATCTTGGCAATCTTCATGTGCCTAAAGGAGCCAATATTTGGACTTTGGCAGTTGTACTTCATCAAGACCCAAAAGATATGGGGCTCTGATGCAAATGAGTTTAATCCAGAAAGGTTTGCCAATGGAGTTAGTGGTGCCTGCAAGCTCCCTCATGTGTTTATGCCATTTGGTGCAGGGCCACGAGTATGTTTGGGGTAGAATTTGGCAATGGCTGAGCTCAAAATACTTCTAGCTCTCCTGCTTATCAACTTCTTCATATTTATCTCAAAAAGCTATAAGCATCATCCCACTTTGAAGTTGGAAATTGAGCCTGAGTTTGGGGTTCACCTCCTCGTCAAGAAATTGTCATACTAGTTACGGTAATTATGATAAGGGCAACAATAAAATGACTGACTATTATCATGATAATCAGATATCTTACTCTGCTCATAATAACTATTGTAGCTCTATATGGCATACATGTTTTGCAAAGTGCTAAAAGTTATTTAAAATGACTACAGAGAATGTCTTAGTAACTTCCAAAGTATTAACCATATCTACTTTTTGGTGAATATAAAGATGGGACTGAGACAAATGAAGCAATTAGATTTAAAGATAAATCTGTTGAATCACACACAAAGAAGCACCTGTGTGTGTGTGTCACACATAGAGAAAAAGAGATAGTATTTAGCCAAACAATCTACATATATCTATACAAATATCTAAAGATAAGATGCACCGATAGTCTCAGACCTTTAATTCCTATTGTAAATAATTGGTCCTTAACTTTTATTTTGTTGCATATTGGTCCTAAATCTTTATAATGGATTATATATTAGTCCTAATCCTAAGCAGGATTGAGATAACAGAGAAATCTAATTTATAGAGAAAAAAAGTGATAGTTTAAATGGTATATTAACTATAAAAAGATTATGAAATAGTTTAAACTTATTGAAAGACAATTATCAAACAATTTGAATTTATTAACTACTACATAGACATCTGACATTAATTTTTTAAATTTTTTATTTAAACTATTCGATAATTGTCTTTTAAAAAATTCAATCTATTCCATAATTTTTTAATAGTTAATGAACTAGTTAAATTATTAGTTTGTCTCTTTGTGAATTTGATGTTTATGCCAATGTAGTCTTTCTAGGGTTAAGGATCAACATGTAATGAACTACAAAGGTATGTGATCAATATACAACAAAATGAAGGTCAAAGACCAAGTTGCAATTGGAATTAAAGGTTCTCGACTAGTGGTGGTTTTCACCCCTATATTTAATTATATTTATTTGTCTATCTACAAGACCAATTGACATAACTCATTTATGCTATATTGTTGCAAGAGAAACAACACATTTAATTTCATTCGCCAAGCTCCTAACTATGGTTCAAGTGTTTTCGCATCCACCTGAATTCTTGAATAAACCAATTATTACTTAACTCTAAAAGGCACGGCCCTTTTCATCATTCATCTACAGTATTTTTCACTATAGATGAACAGTCTCTCTCTCTCTTTCTCTTTCTTGTTCTTCCTAGGGCATAATTGACTCCTTTTGAAGTTTGGTTCCCTATTGGCAAGGTGATTATCATTTTGAGGGCCTATTTTGTTATTTACTTATTTTAACCTTGTAAAAATGCGTTTTCTTATACCTGAATGTTTGCTCTTTCCTATTTTGGTCCCTCAGTTCAATCTGTGTTCCGTTTTGGTCTCCAAAAACTTAATAACTACTTAACTAGATTTTTTCTATTTGCTCTCTTGGTCCTCAAACTCTTTTTATTATTTTTTATGTACTATATTCTAAAAAAAAAAACTTTGATCACCATTATTTGTTTATTTTTTAATTAAACTATTTCTCTATTTTTTTTAACCTTTATCAAGATAATTGTTAATATAGAAAGTTTTTCCATTTTCTGTCTTTGTCCCAAAATTGTTTATTGCTTTTATTTATTATTATTTTTAAAATAGAACTTTAGTCATTATGATTTGCCTACAATTGACTAGATTTGATTTTATTCAGCTTTAGCCAATTTTTTTATTTCTTTTCTTTTTATCTTTATTAAATTAACGGTTAAACTATTAATTGATAAACATAAATTAAACATAATTTTGTTTATAGTCATATCTTTTTATTATTGATGATTAAGTTTTATAGAATAAATTATTTACTTTGGAAGCTCTATGGTTTGATAAAGAAACTTGGTTCATAATTGCTAAAATTGAAAGAAATTTTTTATCAATATTAAAAATCAGAATTTGAGTTGATCAGAGATGAAAATTTTTAGTAAATTATTTTTAAATGACAAAAAAATATGCATCATTTCAAAGCACGTACAACATTATGTTTCGGTTATAGCTAAGCATTTTAATAATAAGAACATAACATAAAGAGAGTTCAACTCAAAATAAAATAAAATTTTAATTGATTTCAACTCAAAATAAAATAAAATTTTAATTGATTAGCATAAATTCATACATGAGAATTTTTTAATTGTTTTTAGTAAGAATTGTTTTAATACTAAATTTATCAAAAAATACACATTACAAGGTGCATGTAAAAACAACCTCGTTAGTATACTAACAAGTGATGTATTATATGAAAAAACATTAGAAAGAATTGAATGAAGAAAACGTAACTAGGGATTTTTGTTACAGATGGTGATGATATGTTGTGATTCAGGTTAAACTTTTTTCTAAAACGTGGTACAGTCACTCAGAAGTTGAAATAGTTTCCCTTGGAAATATTGTTCTTTGTTTTTTCTGTTTTCTTTTCTGTATTTTATTGTTAATAGTTTAACTTGAAAATTCTAATAAGTAAATAATGTGAGAATGTCCTCATCATGAAAATATTCTTTACTTTGCCTGTATAATAAATATAATAAAATCTTTGGAATGAAACAGAAAGTTGTTGAATTGGGAAAATAAAATCAACATAATTTTTTTTTTTGGCTGAGCAATGGTTGTAAGTGTAAATAGAAATTGGAGGGGATTCAAAAACCAACAAAAAATGGTATGTTTCATTAAGGGTAATTTTGGCATTTCAGGTGAAAATTGATGTGGTGGTCAGTTAGTCTATCAATTAACTCTACACCTATTAAATCTCCCCCAACTCCTACTTTATAATAAGAGTGGAAATGAGTCGAGCCTCTTATTAAACAGTTTAAGATTGAGCTTTATTTTTTTGTTATCCAGCCGAGCCTAATGAGCTTCGAGCCAAGCTTCAAGTTTCATTTTAAAACTCTTAACGAGTTGAGCTTCGAGCGTAGTACTGTTCAGTTTGAACTCTTATCAAGCCTAACGAGCCTAATATTTTATAATATAAAAATTTAATTAATTTTATTTTTAATATACTTAATTCTTAAAATTCTAATTTTTATTCCTTAGATCAACTTCGAATCTCAAATCGAGCTTAAACCTTAAATCAAGTTTCAAGCCTAGCGAGCCACCAAGCCGAATCAAAATCTTTTCGAGCCAAGTTTCTAACTCGTCAAGTTCAAGCTTGAGCCAGAGTCGAGCCAATCTTTACAATATACTTTATTTGTCCTAAAACCATTACAACAAATTATAGTTTAAGCAGTTCAAAATTTTTGTAACATTTTCATATATAGTAAATTGCTTCACCATACTAACTTTCAAATTATTATTCTAATATTCATTTTTTTTCAACTTTCTAAGGATAAAAGTGAAAATAACATGTAAAATGAGTAAATTTGCTTGAATGATCCCTAAACTTTAATTATTATTTCATTTTATCCCTAAGCTATTGAATGTTCTATTTTGGTCTGAAACCTATTAATAATGTTTCATTTTATAGTCATAAATCTATTAAAGATGTTTCATTTTGGTCCCCATTTGATTAATTTTGTTAACTCAAATTATTTATCTGATAATAACTTTTTAGCTTATAATTTAAAGTATTTAGTAGCTATCTTACAGTAAATTTAATCTATATAATAATTTTTTATAGTTAACAAAAAATTCAAATTACTTCTTTTTTTCTCTGTAAATTGAATTTATTTCATTTAGGAAGAAAAGACTACTAATTTAAATTATCTATTTACTGTTAAAAAAATTAAACTTTTAAAATTTATTAGAAGACAATTACCAAATATTTAAATTAAAATTTCTAAAGTTTGTGTGAGATAATTATTCTAAGTTAATAAATTTTATTTGGTGAGAAACCAAAATGAAATAATTCTAATAGGTTTAGGACCAAAAAAAGACATTTAAAAGCTTAGGGATTAAAATGAAACAATAATTAAAGGTTAGAGACCATTTACATAAGTTACTCCAAATCAAATGGTTTAGCGGATATGAGATGAAGAGTATAAACAAAGTCTTAGTGGTTAGTGTCATTTCTTTTTCATGAAATATCTTCCTTCATTTAGATGAAACTATTCCATACTTTATAAAATATAATATTTTTATTGTTTGTATCATTTTTTATTTTGGTTAGTCTCAAATCTTTACACAATTACCATATTTGGTAAGAAAATTTACCATATTATGCCTACAATGTCATTTTACTTTTCACTTTTCCATTATTTTTATAACTTTACAAGTAAAAGCAAAAGTACAAAGGTGGAGAAAGGAACAAACTTTTTCCATCTTTCTTAATCTATATAAAACTCAAATATTTTAAATAGGGCAAAAAGTGTAATTTTGCCATTAAAATATAAGATGAAGACTAGTTTTGCCCTTAAAATACTTTTCAGAAAATTTTGCCACATACGTTTTTAACACAGGCATGTGTGCCACTACCGTTAATGACATGTTACTACATTTTAAAAGAATGATGATGTGATAGTATTTTGTTAACGTGGAACCAATGTAGAGGTATAGGTAGAAATGTGGTTATTTGACTCACCAATTGCTAAAAAGGAAAAACCATAGTATAGTTACTCAAATTATATTTGTTCCCTTTTCCCCCCAAATCTTTCATCTACAACATAAAACCACCATCTCAAACTTGTCTTTCTTAACCTGTTAGAAAATAGATAAAGGTAGATCCATGGAGCCCATTTTCCATGAAAAATATTGATAAAAGATATATAATTAAAAATTGAACTTTTTAAATTTATTAGAAGACCCCATTTTCCATGAAAAAAATTGATAAAAGATATATAATTAAAAATTAAACTTTTTAAATTTGTTAGAAAATGGACAGAGGCGGATCCATGGACCCCATTTTCCATGTATAAATTATGGGGTCCATGGACCCCATTTTCCATAAAAAAAATTGATAAAAGATATATAATTAAGTAATTGGAACCTTTCAAAATTTTTAATAGACCCCCATAATTTTTATAATATCGATAGGAACAAAATAACATGTCCCTTTTACTTAAAGAAAGATAGAAAATGAGTTAGTCTCTTCTTCCTGCTTATAATTAAGATAATGGAAAAAGTTTTATACTGATCATTTAACTTTCACATTTTTTCTTATCTAGGCCTGAAACTTTTTTACCACTTTTTTTTCTCTAATTCAAAGGAAAAATTGTAAAACTAATTCAACACAAGATAAAGTTAATAAATTAAGTAATAGATTTTTGTCTCTAACATTATATAAAACATGAATATTTTGCTCATCTTCTTTATAGTTTATCTATTTTTTAGTTGTTCGACCAACAATAAAATAAAAAAGATAAATTAGAACATTTTTGAAAGTTTCTTCTAAATTTTTTTATCATTACATTGTAGTATATGCAAACTTATAAGTTTCATTATCTAATGTTAGGGTTTAATAATTATATATGTATTCGGACCTCTCTTATAAAAATCCTAAATCCGCCACTGGAAATGAAAGGCTAGATAAAGATAAGTGCACCAGCAAATTCTTTCATCACAATTGCCCTTCAACTTGCTCACATAATTGCTACAGTCTCAGCCCCACCGCACCAACCCAAGTCTATGGATTTGCTCAACTCCAACTGCAGTAATTACGGGGCAATTATTGCTCAACGACTGTAATTCCCAGGTAATTGTTACTGCTGTTGCTCCCAGCTAGCCACCAGCACTTGGTCTTAGCCGGTTCCCATGCGTTGCCAGCAACTAGCGACACTATATCGAGGAGGAAAAGGGGATATATCTCATCCTCACTGTGATTTGTGCACGATCTGTCGCCATTGCATGACCCCCTACTTCGTTCACCCTTCCTGGATGCCGCCATTGTCATCGGCATCAAAGCCTAGCCTCTTGATCGTTACAAAACTGTCATTGTTAGGAGAATTGGAGACATACCTGCTTCCTGGCCTATCTAACTTGCAAACCTGATCGAATGCACCAACTATATGGCTGACATGTCCTGCATTTTGTTCAACTAATCCAACTCACCTCCATAATAAGGAATATTATTTGTAATGTAGAATATTTTCACCAACAAATGTCATAGTGGTAGATATCTTTTTATTCTAAAACATTGATAGTAAATATGTTCATTTTGAAAACGTCCGTAATAAATTTATAAAAAAAAACACTTTAATAAAAAAATTACTCTCTACTTTATAGTTTAACGGCAAAATTACACGTGTTAACTTTTAAATAATATAGGAGAGAAAAAGTACTATTTAAAAGCTCATGCTCTATCAATTCGATTGTCAAATGAGTTTTTTTTTTTCTAAAAAATAATTAACTGTTTTTATAGGAAGGAGTACTATTTAAAAATAATTCCCATCACATGAGTCGTAGATGATAGGGAAGTGTATTAGTAATCCCATCGTCAATGGGTCAATTGATGGTGGCCTAATTTTGAAAATATTGAGAATGTGTCTATAATCTCGTTATCTTTATAAAATAAAATAAAGCTAAAAAAACAAAAGACAATATCCATCACAATCAAGTAGAAAAACAGATCCCTAGAGTTATGTTCAGCTTAACTAATCCCTCCGTTCCAGACCGGTGTCCCACACTTCTAATTCGTAGTAACGAATCCAAATTCAAAGTCAAATGAAAGGCAGATTATAATTAATTGCTGATTAAGCTTAAGAAGGCCTATGGTTACTGGGAAATTATTCTCTTTATTATGTTGAGATCCTAAATTACCTAAGGTAAAAGTTCCAAATTTGTCATTAATGTTTAGCCTCGGATTCATATCTGCCATTATATAGTTTTTTTTTTTGGCTTAATCTCTCATTAATATTTTAAAATGTATTCAAATTGGACATTGACCGTTAAAAATTACAAGTTTTTTTAATTTTAGGATGATAATGTAATATTTAATACATTTTGAGGACTTTAAGTAATTCATCTTTTTTCTTTAATATAATCCAACACCTGCCCCACATCCGCTGCCTCTAACACCAGCCGCCTTCAACACCTGCACCACACCTGCCGCCTCACCAACTGTTTTATCAACTTCGGCCGCAATGGAATTGTTGAACCAAGGAGATGCATGAACTCACCTTCTAGACGTTCTCATGAATGGCAGCAAAGAAGCTTCTGCCAACTAATCCTTGGCTTTGGCCAAATCTGATCCCTTATATTTAGACTCGAGTTCAATAGGGAGCAGGCTTCCGTACACTAGGAGGAGGTGAACCCCTTCCCCTCAACCTCACCAGACTGGAGGATATCATGGAAGTTTGTTGAAATTATGTTGGCAATGACATTCTTGTGATTCCGGCATTGGTGGCGAACAAGCTATAGGAGGCGGGCACAATGAAGGGTCTATTAAAGAAAAAAGATAAATTACTTAAAGTCCTTAAAATTTGTTAAAAGTAATATTATCACAACGAAATTTCAAATCATGCAATTTTTAACGGTTAGTGGCCAATTTAAACTCATTTTGAAACATTAGTGGAGATTAGGTCTAAAAAAATTATAATAGCATATATGGGCCCAACCATAAACATTAGTGACAAATTTGAGACTTTTGCCTGCTCCCTAACTGTAAATGATTCTAAATTAAAAAAAAACTATCATACTCAAATAGATAGGTAAAAAGGGCAAATTTGTCACTAAATTATAGGGTAGAGTAGTTTTGTTACTAAACTTTATTTACGAGCAAATTTGCCATTAATATTTTAGATGTGGGCAATTTTGCCAATGGATGTTAAATAGTAAGGATATTCTGTTTATTTAGAGTATATTTCATACCACAACTCTTAAATTAATCTTTGAAAGTTTTTTTTTCCTTAACCTTAGCTACCCGAAACTTTCACAATACTTAAATGAGTTAAAATCATGTGTTTGACCACATACCCTCACTGTTGAGCCTTATTATTTTCAGCTTCCTCATTGTTATCAAACAACCCTCTATCGCCGCTACCATCAATCCTTTATTCTAAACCTGCAATGCCTTTGAATTTAGTCTCACTTGCATCAATTGAGCCATATTTAATTAGGGTTTGTTTTAAGGAGCATTTCCTAGAGCATTGTTAGGATGTGTGCAAGGGTGAAGGTAACGTATGTGATAGAAAGGGTGGAGGGTGATGAGGGTTACAGAGGTTTGCTGGAACAAAGATGATACTGAAAATGATAGATTCATAAACTTAGGAACCAAGGCATTGGGTGAAGGAAACTTGGAATTGAAACTTGTATTTTCTCCTTTTCTTTCCCACGTTTGTCATGTTAAGCAATTTTAACGGCCGATAATAGATTTGTTCTCAACACAAAACATTGATAGCAAATTTACACAAAATTTACACATTTGCCCACAAAAAAAAAAATCAGTAACGAAATTACTCTATCTTCTATAATTTAGTGACAAATTTATTCCTTTTATAGCTAGGGATTATTATAGTTTTTTAGCTGCATTTAAAATCATTTACAGCTAGTGATTTAATAGTTTGTAATACTTTAGGGGGAATTGGTCAGTTTTGCTGAAACTTGAATACTGTTAAGCCAATTTTCGATCAATAGAATTTATTATTTCAATACAAGTGAGGGAAGGGAAGATTTGAACCTGTAACCTAAGAGCTACAAGTGAGGGAAGGGAAGATTTGAACCTTTAACCTACTCACCCAGAGGCGCGGTTTTTATTTGCGTATTACGAATTACGAGAATCAGTTAAACGGAAATTGGTGTAACCGAACCGAAGGACCCGAGTGACTGGTGAAGTTGGTGAGTCACTTGTGCTGTTGTTGGGGGAATTAAAGGGCTGCGGACGAAAAACAAGAGAGTGGTATCCCAATGACTTGAAAGATGCGACAATAACGGGTTTTGTTCACCCACTTCATCAGTTAAGTCTTTGACCCTTCCACTTGCTCAATTGCTTTGCGTCTTTTTTATGCAACTCTTGAAGATTTAATAATTACTGGTTTGGTCTTTTTGATACTGGTTCTTGGATTTTCTTTTTTTTGGGTTCTAAATACAACTTACTGGTCCGCAAAACTTCAACATACTATAATTCATATAATAAAATTCACAACAAAACATGTAATTGTATGAAAATAATATTAGCTTTAATTAAGGTTTTATGCTCACTGATAAATTGTTATCATGGTAAATAAGTAAATCATATGAATCTTATTAAACAAATATTACATCAAATGGTATAAAATTCGCTTCAGTTTGATTTTAGTTTGATTTCTGTCTAAACTAGAATCAAATAAAAACTATGGTTTTGTAAAAGTAAAAAGAAAAAGAAAAATTAAAAAACCAAGCCTGGAAACAAGCAAATCAATAGGTATGATTTGGACTGATACATAATTTTATCCAATCAACACTTAACCCAAGTACGAATGCTTTTTCAATTCACAGATGAATTTTCTAGTTGTTTGTTTGGCTTAATGGCCAAAAATTATTTTAAAAAAGTTGAAATCGTTTTATTTTTTTAAAATTTTGTAATATATAGTTTATCTTATTACTCTTATTTAAACTCTCATTGTATAAAATTAAACCTTCATTTGAGCTATCATTATATAAAACCCAAAATTATTTTTTAAAATTTAATTAGTTTTAGGGATAAAAATTTTAAAAAATATCATAAACTACATATATTTTATTCTCAGTACTAAAAAAAGCATATAATCTTTTACCAAATAATTTTACCAATTAAATTAACTAATAAGTATTATAGGTTTACTTCTATTTCTCTGTTTTGTTTTTATTTCTCAAAAGACATCTTCAACCATCTTATATGAAATTATTTCCTACTTCAAGACTATACAAATCTGAAGTTGAGTTTAATTGTGTTTGTTTCTATTGTACGTTAGTAATTCTCCACTCTCTAACATGTTGTTTTCACGTGCGACCACTTCGACCATCGTACGAACCTGGGGCTGGGAAGTGGGAACCCTACAGTTGACCCTAAAAATCAACAAGTTAGACTTGTTCAGGCACAAAAAGAATTTGACAATCTCTTTCAATACCCAAATTACCCTCAACACAGGGCAAAATTTACAAGCCTGACCTCGTTCGTTAATCTTCCCTCGCTAGTCGCCGCCAAAAACTTACAAAAGAAGCGCCAGTTGCGGCAGAATTCCAGAGCTCCAAAAATTGACGGTCAGGATTCAATCTTACTGCACTTCAGCTTTAGAATTAAAAATATGTATTTACAAATATCCAAATCATCTTTCAAAAATTTCCAAGAACAACCAACTCCAAAGCACAAAATACCCAATAAATAAAACCCAAATTCTGGTTTCTGTTTCCAATTTCTTCCCTGAAATCTCTGCTCGAAAATCAGTCCCTTCCATATTACCCATGACCAATCATGTTACCCCCTTGGGGAAGGAAACTTTCCTAGCTTAGCTCTCCAGTTCACTATTACAGAATTTGCTCTGTTTTTTGTTCTACTTCTAACTTGATGGGATTTGAAACCAATCCCACATTGTACCTGCCTCGGTGAAGAAAAAGTTGGGTTTTTTCAATTTGCTAGCAATCCAAATTGATCAAAACCAAAAACTTTCTTCCTCTTTTCAGTTGTTTCATTTGCTTGCAAAAGCAGAGCAATAACAGAAGCGAAACCTGGAGATGGATGTGAAAAAGGCAGAGAGAAAAGGAACAAAAATCAAGGATGATCAAGGGTCACCCAGGGGAGTGCTGGAGTGGGACAGTAGTAGTAGCAGCAGCAGCAGTAGCAGTAGGACGGAGCCTGCCCAGGGGCAGAACCAGAAAGAGAGGGGTGGAGGCAAGGAGGCTGCTGGGTTGCAGTGGAAGACGGTGGTTAACAGTATAAAGAAGAAGTCGTTGAGAAGGTATTTCTCCGTCGTCGTCCCGCTTCTGGGCTCCTCCTGTGACCTGATGAGCTCGAAGAACTTAAGCCGTCGACTGGCCAAAATTCAGCAGCAGGCTTCTGATGTAGTGGGGGCTGATGATCATGGGCAAAAAGCTTCCTGGCGGAGTTTTGAGTACTCCGACCTGGCCGCTGCCACCAACAATTTCAGCTCCGGTAAGCTTTTGTTTTTCTTTCTTTTCCTTTTCCTTAACATTAAAGTATTTTTCATTTAATTTTTTTTCAATATTTTTATTTCCACGAAGCCGAAAATAGTTCGGTTCTCTATGAACGAAGATTAATATGAAATAAATATTTTTATTTTTATATTAATTTTCACTCTCGTGTCGTTGATTAAAAGGTGAAAAAGTTGGGAATGGCATGATTTTCACGAAACAATCAACTTTTTCTTTTTTTTTTTCTTTTTAATTAACATCCGCTTGAAAAATTTGGATAAATACCGTCTCATATGGTACTGGTATTTTGACTTGGATGCCTTCTACTTAAGGTTTGTTCATGAAATTGAAAAGTCAAAATTATATTATTATCTTTCTCGGTTGCCAAGGTGGACTGACTTAGGTTTTTCTTCAAATTTAATTTTATGTTCAAAATTCGGTGGATGAGTGCTAGATCAAGAAGAGTTCCACAAAGAAGAATTTCATAAATTTAACTATTAAACGGATCGTGATAATGTAATAGATGACAGATGTCTGTCACATATTTAGATCGTTTGTGAATCGTAACAATAGATTCCATGTGAAGCGCCATTATCATAGATAGTCCAAATATGTGATAGACATTTGTCATTTGTCATGCTTTAATTTTCATTATTGAACAAATTAATTTTAAGTGTGCCTTCATCTAGTTTTGCTCTAATTATTGCCTATGACTATCTTTGTAAAATTATCATATTAGTTGTTAACATAAGGTTTAAAGTTGAAAATTCTGATTCTTTCCTTGACGTTGTTCATTCATACCTAAAAACAAAGGTCCCTAACAAGAAGATTCAGTTACCAGTCTTTGTTTTTAAAACCAAATATTAAGTGATATCAAAATGAAAGAAGTTGGTTTCTTTCATGTCCGGACAACTACTTTAAGATAGAAGCCTTAGATAAGCAACCACTTAACAATAGACCCATCTTACTATTTTAATAAAAAAATAAAAGATTTAAAAAAAACAAGACTTTGGGTGTGCCCAGATTATCTTTATCTTGTAGATAAAAAGTTGTTTTAAATTATAAACCTATTTGTTTATAATAATTATGAAGCTTTTTTGTATCCACAAATACTTCTATTTTTTTGTCCCTTGATTGGTTGGCTCGACAAGTTGAAGCTGCCAAATCAACAAGAATTAGCGTACCTGGAACGTTGATTTTGCATTTGAAAGATATTTCCCACACTAACGGTGTTCTCTAAAAAGCCTGCAAATTGTCAGCTTTCGGTAGATGATCGTGATTTGCTCCTGTTTTTTTAGCTACAAAAAGAATGCTTTTTTGGCACTTCAACGCATGACTTAATCAAAATTCCCTAATCTGGAGCCAAACTGGGTCAAAGCTGCCCACAATCCAAAGGCAAATCATTTAGAAATCCACATTTCTAAACTACTCCCTCCGTCCTAAAATTTTTACTCCATTTGACTTTTTATTGTATTTTGACTTAATTTTTTTTTATATTATTGTTTGTTAGAAAAAATTAAAAAATATATATTTAGAACTACATGTCTTGATTTATCATTTGTATGCAAAGACTTTTCATTTATACATTAAAATGTTAAAAATAAAAAATTCAAGATTAATTGCTGAAAACAAATGGAGCAAAGATTTTGGGACGGAGGGAGTATCATTTAAAGCTGTGAAAGTGATGGGAAAATTGTCATGCTTTGACCCCTGTAGTTTACAGAGTGACATCTAGGTCCCCCACCTGCCCCACCTTCTCCCTTAACCTCAAGCATTCGCATGCTAATTCTTTATCTTGTTTTAACCTCTACCACTCGCATGCTAATTCTTTATGTTGTTTTTCCTTTATTGAGTTAGATCGCAAATTTCTTATTGTTGCACTACATGTGATGTTGGTTTTAAGTAGAATGTTTTAATTACGCTTGTTTGTTCATCTATTTGGGTCGTCCTAAGGAAATTACATTTATAGGCTTCTGTAGCTATTGGTAATATATATGACGTGCTTGTGTAGAGAACTTGGTTGGTAAAGGAGGTCATGCAGAGGTTTACAGAGGATGCTTAGCCGACGGTCGAGTTGTGGCAGTGAAGAGACTGGTAAATAATGAGAAGGAAGAGGAAGACAGGATCGGTGATTTCTTGTCGGAGCTGGGGATTATTGCTCATATAAATCACCCTAACACAGCTCAGCTCATAGGCTTCAGCATTGATGCTGGTTTGCTCTTGGTCCTCAAGTTCTCCCCACATGGGAGCCTCTCCAATGCCCTTTTTGGTGAAGTGTTTGCTTCTCTATTTGATTGTTTAAATTTTGATGTGTTGTATTGCTGAACTTGAATTAGAATCCGGCGCGATTTACTTGGGTTAAAAGTTGTTTAATCAAAGTCATTGATCCATGTAGGTCCAGAACAATGTCTAGATTGGAAGACAAGGTACAAAGTGTGTTTGGGGATAGCAGAGGGCCTGCAATACCTCCATAATGATTGCCCGAAAAGAATTATCCATAGGGACATTAAGGCCTCTAATATTTTACTTACTGAAGACAATGAAGCTCAGGTTGTTTTCACACATTAGATAACAAAATCCGAAATGTATAACCAGTTCCGGCTGATTTATGGTCGTTCCTCTTCCTTTAATTGCAGATTTCCGACTTTGGACTCGCTAAATGGCTCCCGGAGAACTGGTCTCACCATGTTGTCCATCCGATTGAGGGCACATTCGGGTATGCCAACAGTTAAACAGAAATATTTTTTCATTTCGGTAACTGCGTTCTCAGCATTGATGACTAGCATGGTTATGATGTTTAGATACTTGGCACCGGAGTATTTCATGCACGGCATAGTGGATGAAAAGACAGATGTATTCGCTTATGGTGTTCTGTTACTGGAGATCATTACAGGTCGACGTGCAGTTGATTCATCACGGCAAAGTCTGGCCATGTGGGTAAGCCTCTGAAATGAACAGATGAACTCCTAGTTACCTAGGGCAACAGATGTCTACAAAATTTACTTTCGTTAAGTACCGTATTCAAGTACACATGCCCGTCTACTGTCTAAAGAACAGTTCAATCTTGCACTTGTTGGATAGGCAAAACCGCTTCTAGAAGCCAATCTTGTGGCAGACTTGGTTGACCCTCGGCTCGGGGATGCTTACGATGTGACTCAAGTGAAGCATGTAATGTTGACAGCTTCCATTTGCATTCATCACGTAGCTCAGAATCGCCCAAATATGGAACAGGTGAGCCTAATCACAACTAGTTAACATTGATTACATGAACTGTCTTTATTCCGCTCAATCGCAGCTGCTTGTTCCGCAAGCTTTAAGAAATACCCCTCTGAAATGCAGGTCGTGCAGCTGTTGAGGGGCGAGGCAGGGTTGATGGATCTCCAGCAGAAGTCACATTGGACAAGAACAATGATATTAGATGCATGCGACTTGCAAGATTACACATGCAGTAGATATCTTAGTGACCTAAATCGTCATAAGCAGCTTGTTATGGAGTGAATTCCTTTCTCTTAACTTGCTTCTCTTTTGGCTGGCAGCGGCTGTAGCTGTTGGCCCTTGTACATAGTGTGCAACGAAGTTGCAAAATACTAGACTGTCAACCATAGTTTTGTTGCCCACGAGTTTACAAGAAACAATAGAAGCTGGGTGAAACAGTTCCTGTTTATGATCAACTAGGCAACTGTCTGTGCTTTGCTGCGGATGTGGCTAAGTACTTATTTTAATGTAAAATTGTGGTTACGGATGTTGCTTAATAATAAGTGTTAGTTAAGAGAGAAGAATAGTAAATGACAAAAAAAAAAAAAAAGATAAACAATAAAATAAAATAAAACATTAGGTAAATTTGATATAATTTTTTAGTACTTACCATAAACAAATCTTATCCCTAAAGATGTAACATATTCACGACACATATACCTTAAGAAAAATAATGTGAATAAGAAAAAAACATCTATGGTAATGATGATTTAAGTTTAATAATTATGTCTTCATGGAACAATAATTTGCCACCTAATCTCTTTTGTTCCTTGTAACACACAGTCGATAGTTTTCGCCCTACATAATTTACACACTGAGAGCCTCAACTGACAGCAGATAAATTTATAAAGGTCTTAATCTAAATTACTCTAATAAAATGGTATCTGACAGCTCATCACTCCCCAAAGTTTTCTCTATTCCAAAAATATCGATATCAAATCACACAACAGCAACAAAATAAAAGAGAAACAACTATGAACATACCCCTCTATACCATAATACTAACCTCTTACAACTCCAACACCGAGACGGACAGGAAAAAACAACCCTAAAAGTGGTAAGTTTTAATAGGAGTAATATTGCAACAATTAAAGGATAAATGGCTTAATTGGAAAATCCGCAAAAATGGAAGGTTTCCTGGCAAATTAATCTAGCTTCATAAGAACAGATTTCCTCATTGTACTATAGGTCTAAATGTTAACCACCAGACATTAGGTACTACTCCACCATAGTTACAAAAGATGGAGGACCAACATCATCATTAACCCATCAGTAAAGAGACACATGTCACACCCTCCTTCTCCTTTTCCACTTTAATGTTTATAATTTTACGAGAGAGAGTATTCGGGACATAACATTGCTGAAGAACAACGATGTCCAGAGGCCACAAGGGGAATGGACTCGGAATTTGCTTAGAAACGAAACAGAGAAAAAGGTCAACTTGATGGTACTCCCACAGTGGCTTGCTATAACCCTACAGCAGAGCTGCGGTAGATCATTTAGCACAAATGATAATGGAATTCTGACAAAATTGCATTGTTGACAAGCAATCAATGAAAGTAAGTTTGCTGCACAACACATTGAAAATGTACATGCAGCAACTCGAAAGGTTGTAGACAAAACGATTCATTTGACTGTGTTCTTAGCGTCAAATTCACTGATCACTAACTAGGAATGACGAGATTCACATGCAGGTCCCAGATTGAGCTTGTCAGCAGAAGACGAACATATTCTTCTTTGATTTGACCATTCTTTGGGCTGCTGTGGATCCAACAACCCTCTCAAGCTGCCAGCCCAACAAAGGTAGATCATTAGAATAAAGAATAAAAACAAAGAGGTATATGTAGATGCTTTGCTTCAGCATGATGGTTAATTTAGAGCAACATTTTTCTGCAAGCACCTCCATAATAGCGTCTCTGCAGTCATTATAAGATGCTAGCATAACATAAAATTGCATAACGAAATTGTATATGGCATGGTAAAAGTCATGTTTGGCGCTCGAGATTCTGACAATAAATCAAATGCCAATCAACCCCACCAACAGTGGAAGCATGTCAAGTGTCAACAACACTCCTATTAACAACAAAGCTTTAAGAAATTATCATTATCTGGTCTGACATATTTCAGACACCTTTAGTTTCATCTGACACCGACCATGTTTACGTTTTATGCTGAAAACAAAGCAGCGCCACTAAACACATTAAGGGAAAAAGGTATTTACCCGAAGTAGATCGAACTGAGAAAAAAGCACAATGCAAGCCAAACCATCGGATCCTTCAAGCATATTAACCACCTGAAACAAAGACAGAACAAATTTCCATTCAAGACAAGGATAAGCAACTTCAGGCAAAGTAGATAATATACACTTGGACCAAAACAGCAATCCAACTAATTAATTGTCCTTTTCACACCACCATCATCAACACCAACACCAACACCAACAACAGAAAAATTCATAAATACTCTCTCAGGTACTGCTGACAACAAAGCAATTTCATGTTGGGCATTATAATTCCCAACACATCTTTTATTCATTAATGTGCACAAGTACAACAGCATCATCCAAAAAAAAAATACAACTAATGGTTCATGCACCGTGCAAAAAGTAGAGCAGTTCAACCCACCTTGAATCGGCGATAGAAATGGATCCTTTCTGTGTATAGCAAGATCTGTTTCTTCTTTTCAAAGAACTGTAGCCTTGCACGTGATATGTCTCAATTGCCTGTGTAACTAAACAAAAAGAAAACCCAAGATTAGGACCAATAAATAGAAAAAGATCACTCTTTACGATCTTTCAATCAAGATGTAAAGCAAATCCATAAAGCCACAAGTCAGAAAAACCACTTACTCTCCAATCAGACAAAATGATGCTTTCTGTGACTTCAAAAAATTCCGAAGTCGAACAAATTCGAAGTAGGAGCTGACAAATAGCATGATGCCTCCCTGCAAAAGAAGTTCAGAAGAATACTAAGAAAATGTAGAAACAAAATGAAGCTTCAGGATCATTAGAGTGGTCAATCAATGTTAAACATGCCTGTACGGAGTCCTTTATCTTTGGATACACCTGCATGTGGAGAAAAAAAAACATATAAAACTCAATGCTATAATCAGGTGTTTCATGACATACTGATTCAGGAAAACCGAATGTATTCCACAATGACCAAACAAAGATCATGAAAAATATGGGGGATGCTAAGAGGAAGATGAGAGCGAGATGGTTGGTGGCTGCAGGGTCATCCAAAGCACTGATCTTGGTGTGGCGAACAATCAGTCCACCACACTATTAACCAAAATGGGGAGGAGGAAGTATTTAAGAGTCTCAAAATGACACTGAAAGTACACAATTGAATAGCAAGAGACATAATGGGGGGCCATAGACCTTGAAATTCGCTTTCCATTGAATTGAACGGCAGCAAAGAAATTAAATCGAAGTTCCCAACGCTTTCAAGCATAAACTTCACAATACCACCTGAGCCAACTAGCCGTCAGCACCTCCTATAAAATGCCTAATACACTGTTGAAGCATCTAAAGCTAAAAAAAAGTCACAATGGGTAGAGCGGCCTAACCATATATAATTTGCCAACAATATCCTTAACAATATGGGATGATTAACCACTTTAACATGCACGCTTGCACCTTCACCATGGCCAGTGAGATATTGATAATGGGCCGACATGGACTATGACAACAACAATGAGGCTAACAACATACAAGGGAATGAGAACCTTCAACTACAATACCATTCTAAAGCACCCAACCAAAAAGTAACTGGTGTGGCTGGAAATGCCTCAAAACCACTAACAGACCTTGACTTAACAATGGTAACACCTCTTCAATGTACACAATAGACAGAATTTGGAATGCTGGAAGGAATTCATGATAACAATAAATAACAATAACAGCAGAAGTACCAGCTGCAGCAGCATTAATGACAATAACCATAATGGTCGCCTTAACAAGTGTAATCATGAGGAGAATGGCTATAACGATAGAGGTAAAGATAATAATTATGATGAACCTTCTTAGTGAAATAATCTAGACGGGAATTATCAACCTCCGCTACTGAGCCTGCTTCAAATCGTTCATAAATCTGCCAAGTTTCAATGTTGATTCATCTTATAAATGTCTACCTCTGAGTTTGCAGTCATGATCAAACAATTGCAAGTTGGGAACAATAATGCAATGAAAATAAACTCCGAAAATAAACTCACAAATAAGACAAGGTTCTCACTGACATTCATAAATTACAACTTGGGGAAAGGGGGAAAAAGTAAAAAAGAAAAAAAAGAAAATCTGTCTATGTGTTCATCTGATGACCAAACAGCCCCAGTAAACCAGCAGGGAAAGAATATCGAGTTAGTTTTTAGGAATTCTCGTTTTATATGGAGGCAAACAAAGTGTGCAAGTAACTGAGGGGAGTGAAGAAAATGGTGGTCAGATTTTGACATGATTCTTTTATTAGTCCTACTTGGTGAGAGTCACAATTGTGATAATTTCAAGTGTCTATTATAGGAATGAGAATTTTCATTATTCCATTCACCTAGTAGCTTGTTTTTAAGCATGCCCTTGGTGAATTAAGAATAGTTCATGAATAGAAAAAAAAAACACCAAATGCTGAATAACTAAATGGAAGCAAAGGATGAACATGTGCATACCTGTCGTGCTTGAATCATAACTTTTGGAAGCACGCCTTTATATTGGCAAACTAACTTTACCTGCACAGACAAAAAGCAAAGAAATGCTGAATTCATCAATGCTGACATCTCTGCATCAAATGGAAGATAGAGAAGAGGGTGGGGGATGATAATGATTATAAAATAAGGAAAAGAACTCAAATATCACCAATGAAAGCTCAAACCAAATGTGTTAGTGCCAATCTTTGGAAAAACACAAGTTGCGCGTGCAAGCAAAGGGTGGCAAGGAGCAAAGCACATGTTATGGAATGTTATATTGTATTTTAGGAAAGATAATATTTCTCTCTTTGTTCCTAGGAATTTCTTTCCTTGTATTCCTCTCCCATCTAATATATAAAGGTCATGTGAGAGTCTTGTATCATCGAGCCCTAAGTTTCTCCTCCTAATATTTTCTAACATGGTAGCAGAGCCATAATCTAATCCCAGCACCTTCCGCAGCCTCTCCTTCACCCAAACCACCTTCCGCAACTATTTTTTAGCTGTTGCCCTTTTCATAAAACCTGCAACCGCCTAGCAAAATAAAAAACAGACAACACAGAGACACTTAAAAGGCATTAGTGACTAGAACAACATCGGAGGTGTTGATGGAAAATCACCCACGTGCCGCTCATGTGCCGCTATCCGGCGACCTCCAGCGATGACAGTTCAATAGGTCTAATCGGTTTTCTATCCTAAAAGTTTCTGGTCTACTTTTACATTAATTATAACCAGAAGTTGAGTTTCTTCGTTCTTTAGTCATCTTCAATCAGTCGATGCATCATCAGCCTAGTTTTCTGTTAGTTTCTGATACTGTCAGTCATCAGTAATCAGAAACATGCCAGGATATAATGATAAAAGTCCTCAAGGGAGTTTTCTGCCGGTCATTGTCCCACCAGCAAGCACCCCCACACAGTTCAGCAATTTGCGGATTGCTAAACAGTGTTTGAACGGTAATAACTACTCATTCTAGGTTAGGAATGTAGAGTTGTATTTTATAGGTCAAAGAAAGATGTCTCATCTTACTAACAATCCTCAAACATTCGAGAGTTGGAAAGCCGATGATGCACAATTGCTCCATATCCTTTTTGACTCAATGGAACCTGAATTTCAACTCTATTTTCTCATGTTCGAACAAGCTTGGGGGTATGCCAAGCTTTTATATTCCAGTAATATCCTTCGTATATATGAGGTTTCTATTGAAATGTTTCAGTCCAAATAGGAAGGCAGGCTTCTTAAATATTTTGCAAAGGTGAAACATGCATTGGAAGAAATGAATTCTTTGCTTCCTATTACCCTTAATGTCAAGGAGATGCAACGTCAAAGAGAGCAGTTGGTGCTTATGACTTTTTTGGTAGTGCTAAAACCTGAATTTAAACTAGTTCGGTCCCAAATTCTTGGCGGAATAGAACTTCCTTCATTACTTGAAGTCTTTGCGAGACTTTCTCGCACTATGATAAAAGAAAGCTCAACAAGCAATAATTCTGACTGGTCTGCCCTTGCAATACAGCCCAGTCCATAAGCAAAGGGTGCTCGTGGAGGACGCAGTAGTCGTGGTGGCCGTGGCAGTAGAGGTGAACATGGCAGAGGTTCACGATTGCACTGCACATATTGTGATAGAGATGGGCATGATGAAGAGACCTGTTAGGATAAGAACCTGGCTTTGCAAACAGCACATTTTGCATCATAGGAGGAGTCATTTTTAGTTACAGCCCCACAGCAGTCAGTCACAACATCTCAAGAAGAGTATACTCAGTACCTGCAGTATCAGTCCGCGCAGCAGGCTTCTACTTTTTCTATGGCTTCTGTTGTTTATCAAGGTAACCCAACAGCCTGTTATTCCTTTGATCTTCCTAGAAATCAACTCTGGGTATTGGATTCTGGTGCCACTGACCACATTTAAGGTAAAATAACTAATTTCGACCATATTTCTTATTTACCAGTATCTCATAATAAACTCACCATTGCAGATGGATCCACCACCACTATTAAGGTTGTTGGACCCACCCATCCTTGTCACACTCTCACTTTACCATCTACTTTATTTGTTCTGAATTTTCCAATCAACCTTATGTCTATAAGTAAGCTAACCAAACAACAAAATTGTTCAGTTTGTTTCTTCTTTGATCATGTCATTATCCAGGATTTGAGGAGCAAAAAGATGATTGGAGAATGGCATGAATTGAATGGAATGTACTACTTTGATAGACTGCAATCATCAGTTGCTTGCCATACATCAATTAGTTCATAATCGCTTGGGTCATCCATCTTTAGCAAATCTCAAGAAGTTTGTTCCAGATTTAGTTTCAGCCTCCAATTTAGATTGTGAGTCATGTCAACTAGGGAAGCATCATCATGTTCCTTATTTTCCTAGAGTCAATAAAAAGGTTGAAAAACCTTTTATGCTAGTTCATATAGATATTTGGGCTCCAAGTCGTGTCAAGTCTAAATTAGGTTTTCAATATTTCATAATTTTTGTTGATGATTTTTCCCAAATGACTTGGTTATTTTTAATGAAAGATCGTTTTGAGTTATTTTCTATTTTTTTGTACCTTTTGTGCTGAAATTCAAAATCAATTTAATTCTTGAATTAAAATTCTTCGCAGTGATAATGCTAAAGAGCATTTTTCTCACTCGATGTCTAGCTACATGCAGCAACAAGGGATCATACATCAATCTTTCTGTCCAAAGACATCTTAACAAAATGGAGTGGCCAAGAGGAAAATCCAACACATTGTTGAAACAGCTCGTACCATTTTAATTCACATGAATGTTCCCAAAATTTTTTGGGCCGATGCTATCCTTACCGCACGCTTCCTCATAAATCAGATGCCTTCCTCTATTTTGTCGGGTAAAATCCCATCCTATGTTCTCTTTGCTTCTTAAGCTCCGTTTTCTATTTTACCTTGAATATTTAGGTGTGTTTGCTTTGTTCATCAGCACCAACCTGGCACTGACAAATTAGATCCTAGAGCCTTAAAATGTGTTTTTCTTGGATACTCTCATCTTCAGAAAGGGTACAAATGTTTCTGTCCTTTATTGAATCGATTTTATATTTTTGCTGATGTTACATTCTTTGAAAACACTGCTTATTTTTATAGTATTCAATTTATGTCTGCTGATGCCGATAATTATCTAACTTTACCATTTGTGCCAACTCAAATAGCTCCTGATGTATCAATTACTAGTCTTACACCTTTAAAGCACATTACTGATATTAATCCCCCACCTTTAGAGGGTCTGTCTCGTCCTGAACTGCAGGTTTATACTCGACATGCTCGAGTTGAAGCATCACCAGGAGATTCATGCTCATCACAACCATCTTCTTCATCTTCAAGACCGAAGGGTGATGATTTGGATCTTCCAATTACACTCCGCAAAAGGAAAAGGTCTTGTACTTCTCACCCAACCTCCAACTTTGTTTCTTATGATTCTCTATCGCCATTATACTCTGCTTTTGTATCCACCTTGTCCTCTATACCTTTGGCTAGGTCTGTTTTAAAAGCCATTTCTCATCCTGGATAGAAGCAAGCTATGGAAGAAGAGATGTCAGCTTTGCGGGCTAATAACACGTGGGACTTGGTTTCTCTTCCACGTGGTCAGACTGTCGTGGGTTGTCGCTGGGTGTTCACTGTAAAGGTTCATCCCAATAGGACAGTTGATCGATTAAAAGCCCGTTTGGTTGCAAAAGGATATTCCCAAGTATATGGTATCAACTATTCGGAAACCTTTTCTCCAGTAGCCAAATTTACATTTGTTCATATCATCATTGCATTAGCTGCTACATATGCCTGGCCTTTACATCAATTAAATGTGAAAAATGCCTTTCTTCATGGAGATCTTGAAGAAACTATTTACATGAAGCAACCAGGGTTTTTTACTCAGGGGGAGGCTGATCGTGTATACCGCCTAAATAAGTCATTGTATGGTTTGAAACAATCACCGCGGGCATAGTTTGGTCTTTTCAGTTTAGTTGTTATGGAATTTGGTTTGCAGCAGTGTGATGTGGATCATTCTGTCTTTCATCTCCACTCTGAAGCTGGTAAAATCCTCTTAATCATCTATGTTGATGATATTGTTATTACTGGTGATGATGCATCTGGTATTCAATTGTTGAAGGTTTTTCTACAAACCAAATTTCAAACAAAAGACCTTGGTCCATTGAGATATTTTTTGGGAATTGAGGTAGCACGGTCTAAGACGGGAATATGTATTTTGCAAAGCAAGTATGTTCTAGACCTTTTCGAAGAAACTGGTTTGTTGGATACCAAACCGGTGGACAGTCCCATGGAGCCAAATGTCAAGCTTGATGTAGATAAAGGGGAATTTTTGAAAGACCCTACCAGGTATCTAAGACTTGTTGGCAAATTAAATTATCTGATTATTACTCGTCTAGATATTTCATTTGCTGTAAGTGCAGTAAGTCAGTTCATGGACTCTCCCTGTACTAGCCATTGGGATGCAGTTGTTAGAATCTTGAGATATTTCAAAGGTGCACCAAGTCAATGTCTCATTTACCAAAATCATGGTCATACTCAGATTCAAGGATACACAGATGCTGATTGGGCAGGCTCCTACAATCAATGGTCTACTTCAGGCTATTGTGTATTCATGAGAGGAAACTTGGTGTCCTGGAAAAGCAAGAAATAGAGTATTGGCGCAAGGTCAAGTGCTGAATCCGAGTATAGGGCAATGTCATATACTACATGTGAACTAGTTTGGTTAAGACATCTTCTCATGGGACTTAGTTTTGAACACTCAACTCTTATGGAATTAATGTGTGATAATCAAGCAGCCATTCACATTACTTCTAATCCTATTTTTCATGAGAGAACCAAACACATCGAAGTTGACTGCCACTTTATTCGTGAGAAGCTTCAAGGAAGTTTTATCAAGACCCCATATGTCAAATCAAAGGATAAACTTGCTGATTTGTTCACCAAAGCTTTAAGATGATCTAAAGTAAAGTCTATATGTGACAAGCTTGGAGTTTATGATATGTATGCTCCAGCTTGAGGGGGAATATTATGGAATGTTATATTGTATTTTAGGAAGGATAATATTTCTTTCTTTATTCCTAGGGATTTCTTTCCTTGTATTCCTCTTCCATCTAATATAGGGATTTCTTTCCTTGTATTCCTCTCCCATTTAATATATAAAAGTCATGTGAGTGTCTTGTATCATCAAGCCCTAAGTTTCTCCTCTTAATATTTTCTAACAACACAAAATTAAGGCATGTGCTACAGCAAAATGAAATACAACTATAAATATTTTTAAACGGTGTAGAGCTAAACTATTATGGAATGTTATTTATAGTTTAGGAAACATAAGAATCTCTCTTTATTCCTAGGGATTTACTTTCTTTATTCCTAGAGATTTTCTTCCCTTGTATTCTCCCCTCATCTATTATATAAAGATTGTGTGAGGGTCTTGTATTTATCAAGCCCTCTGTTTCTTCTTCTAATATTGTTTAACATGGTATCAGAGCTATAAACCCTACCTTACCTTTTCCACAGCCAACAGCAAGAACCATATTCACCTTTCCGTTTCTGCTGCCCTAACTAATACCCTTATCTCTACTCAACCACACCGAAAACCAAGGACACAGCTACACCAAGGAATCACTAACGACCACAACAGTACTGGTGGTGTTGTCAGAAAACTTCCCACGCATTGGCGCGTGGGCATCACGCGCCACCATTCTGATGGTTGTGCTCGCTTTGCCTCTTTGTCCTGAACAAGTTTTTGGTCTTGATTCATGTTAATTAAAACCAGAATTTTGAGTTTCCTCGCCATTCGATTAGTCTCTCATATGTTGCTATGCATCGTCAGCAAAGTCTGTGATTTGTTTGTTCATCTCATCAAGGAGAATGTCAAATCCTAAGGAGAAAAATTCCCAATCAGCTATGGCATCAAAAGAGGACCTTTCTTCAGCTATGGCCTTACAACCATCTGTTACTTTATCTCAAGAAGAGTACACTAAATACTTGCAATATCAGGTTGGACAGTAGGCCGTTTCTCCTCCCATGGCATCTGTCGTTCATTGAGGTAATCCAATAGCTTGTTATTCGTCTAGCCTTTCTAGAAATCAGTCTTGGGTATTAGGCTCTGGTGCCACTAACCATATTTCAGGTAAAATAGTCAATTTTAATCAAATATCTCCTCTAGCTTCACATCATAGTCAACTTATCATTGCCGATGGATCTACCACCACCATTAAAGGTGTTGGATCCACTCAACCTTGTCCTTCTCTTACTTTACCCTCAATGCTCTATGTTTCAAGTTTTCCATTCAATCTTACATTTGTAAGTAAACTGACCAAACGACTAAACTGTTCTATTTGTTTCTTTCTCATGTCATTATCCAAGATTTGAAGACCAATAAGATGATTAGAGAAGGGCATGAATCGAATGGAATGTACCATTGTGATAGATTGCAATCATCAGTAGCGTGTCTTGTTTCAGCTTCCCTTCTAATTCATAGCCGCTTGGGTCATCCATCCTTGGAGAATCTCAAGAAATTAGCCCAAATTTAAGTTCAATCTCTACTTTGGAATGTGAGTCTTATTAGCTTGGGTAGCACCATTGTGCTCCCTCCTTGTCTCGAGTCAATAAACAAGTTGATAAACCTTTTATGCTAAGTCATTCAGATGTTTGGGGTTCTAGCCATACTAAGTCTAAATTGGGATTTCAGCATTTCGTAATTGTTGTTGACAATTTCTCTCGAATGGCTTGGTTATATCTAATGAAAGATCATTCAGAGTTACAGTCTATCTTCTGTGCCTTTTGTGCTGAAGTTCAAAATCAGTTTCACACTCGAATCAATATTCTTCGTGGTGATAATGCAAAAGTGTATTTTTCTAACTCAATCTCTAGTTACATGCAGCAACAAGGTATACTCCACCAATCCTCTTGCCCACATACATCTCAACAAAATGGAGTAGCCGAGAGAAAATCCAACACATTGTTGAAACAACTCGCACCCTGTTAATTCACATGCATCTTCCCAAAAGCAACAAGGTATACTCCACTAATCCTCCTGCCTACACACATCTCAACAAAATGGAGTAGCCGAGAGAAAAATCCAACAAATTGTTCATGAATGTACCTAAAAGTTTTTGGGGAGATGCTATGCTCATTGCATGTTTTCTTATCAATGTTTGCCATCTTCTATCATTGCAGGTAAAATTCCTTTATCTAACCTTTTTCCCCATCAAGCTCTCTTTCCTCTTATTCCTCGTATATTTGGTTGTCTGTTTTGTTCATCAGAATCACCCTGGCACAAATAAACTAGACCCCAAATCTCTAAAATGTATTTTCCTTGGATACTCTTGTTTGCAAAAAGGGTACAAGTGTTTCAATCCTTTCCTAAATCATTTTTTTTTCTGCTGATGTTACATTTTTTGAAACTACACCATATTTTTCTAATACTCAATTTGTGTCTTTTGATATTGATGACCATCTGCCTTTTCCCTTTGTACCTATAGCTTCGACCAATATTGATGTTCTGGTCACTACTTCTGCTCCTTCAGAGGTCATTCCTGACAATAATCTGGCTCATTTAGAGCGTCTTTCTCATGTTGATTTACAAGTTTATACTCAACGTCCTCGTCAAGAAGTACTACCACAAGATTCACGCTCGTCTCTATTGCCTTCATCTTCAACTCCGCTAGCTGATAATTTAGATATTTCAATTGCCCTTCGCAAAGGAAAAAAGTCTTGTACACTTCATCCTATCTCGAATGTGATCTCTTATAATTCATTATCACCATCATGCTCTACTTTTGGCTCTACCCCATCTTCCATTCTCTTGCCTAAGTCTGTTACAAAGGCCTTGTCTCACCCTGGATGAAAGCAAGCCACGGAGGAGGAGATGTCAGCTTTGTGAGTTAATAATACATGGGATTTAGCTCCTCTTCCACATGATCAGACAGTTGTAGGTTGTTGATGGGTGTTTAATGTTAAAGTTTACCCTGATGGTATAGTTGAACGATTGAAAGCTTGTTTGGCAGCTAAGGGATATACATAGATATATAGCATGGACTCCTCAGAAACTTTTTCTCTAGTAGCCAAAATGACTTCAGTACAAGTTATCATTGCATTGGCACCCATAAATTAGAGGCCTTTACATCAATTAGATATGAAGAATGCCTTCCTCCATGGTGATCTTGAAGAGACTATCTTCATGGAGCAACCACTCGGGTTTATTGCTCAGGGGGAGATTGATTGTGTGTCGCTTAAATAAGTCTTTGTATGATTTGAAACAATCACCATGAGCATGGCTTGATCGTTTCAATGCAGTTGTTATGGAGTTTGGTTTGCAGCAATGTGGTGTGGATCATTCTTTCTTTTATCAATACTCCAAAGCTGATAAAATTATTCTGATTGTCTATGTTGACGATATTGTTATCACTAGTGACGATAATGTTGGTATCCAGTCCTTGAAATCCTTCCTGCAAATGAAATTCTAGAAAAAGGATCTTGGTTCATTAAGATACTTCTTAGGTATTGAAGTAGCAAGGTCTAAAATGGAGATTTGCTTGTCCCAAAGGAAATATGTCCTTGATCTTTTAAAAGAAACTAGTTTATTGGGAGCCAAGTTAGTTGATAGCCATATGGAGCCAAATGTCAAGCTTAATGTAGATAAAGGGGAATACTTGGAGGAACCTACCAGGTATTGAAGACTTGTTGGCAAACTAAATTATCGAACTATTACTCGTCCAGATATTTCATTTGCTGTGAGTGTAGTAAGTCAGTTCATGGACCCTCTTCGTAATAGCCACTAGGATACAGTAGTTAGAATTTTGAGATATCTCAAAGGAGCACCGGGACGAGGTCTCCTTTACCAAAATCATGGTCATACTCATATTCAAGGATACATAGATGTTGATTGGGTAGGCTTTTATGATCAACGGTCTACTTCAGGTTACTGTGTATTCATGGGAGGAAACTTGGTGTCATGGAAAAGCAAGAAACAAAGTATTGTTACAAGATCAAGTACTGAATCTAAGTATAGGTCAAGTGCTCAAGTCATTGTATTATGTATAGGCCTAGCTTCCCCATAACCATATTGTTCACCATCGCATAATTGTTGCTTTATAAGTTGGGTGCATGTCAAACAGAGCTTGAAGAAAGCAACCACACTAAGGACAGGAGGCAAGCAATAGTCCCACAACAAATGGGATTTCATGGCTGGAGTTCCGAGACTAATAATCAAAGAAACCAAGGTGTGTCCATTGCCATCTAAACTTTTTAGATTCCCCAGAATTTCAACTCTAAGCTTGCGGTTGCATGGCTCAACTGCCACCACCTGTTGGCCTTCTAGCTGGTGAGGAATATGAAGAAACATTGCCTGCCAGCATTAGCCTCTATCAGTTCTTTGAAACATCCTCCTATGTTCCTATGGGATCAGCTCTGAGCCTGACAATTGATAACTTGACCCCCATGGTTCCTTGCTCTTTGTGAACGAAAACTCATGGCAGATCGTGAACAACTGGCAAACTCTATCTTATTGTAAGAGTAAGTAGATTTGCTGGTGACAAGTATTCTAAGAAACTCTGACCACATAGTTGTCCTTGAGACTTTGACAACAAAGTTGAAATTCTTTTGGTTAAAAATTAAACTCTGGCCTTTGGAGTTGATTTTCATTCCAGGATCTTACCATCTAATCTTGCCTCAACTAGAAGAACTGAAAATTGGAAGGAAATGAAGAGGCTTGGCAGAATCCAATCAAGGAGGAGGGAAAAAATAAAGAGCTAGATTGTTAAGGGGAGGGCTTGAGGTTAACAGTTTCTTTGAGTTTACTGTTTCAGTCCTACTTCTAGTTCTAAGTCTCCTAAGAAAGCCTAAGACCACAGTTACAGCACCATTGAATCCTTTAAATGCTAATTTCTAGCCCATCATTAAGCCTCATCTTGTCTCATAACAAGTGCATGATTTTACAATGAAAGAAGACTCTCTGTCAAGTAGATTAGCAGTTATAAATGTGATTTAGTGTAGCACGCTGCAAAATTACATAGTGGTGGCAGATTGGCAGTATGGAATCTAGCACTCCGACATATAGGGAAGCGCATCCAAGACTAATCATGACTCTCAACACATACTATTCATGATAAACTTGGTCAACACCAATAAGTTGTAGAAGATAAATAATGTTACCCAAGAAAAAATTGCACAAAACAATGCTAGAAATGGAACAACCAAAAGAATTCATTAATATATGATGAGAAGGCAAGGCATACTTACAAAGAGAGAGGTACCATCTTTGTCTACTTGAATGGAAATCATTTCCTCCAGATGTTTTGAAGCTATCCAGCCAATGGCTATACCACTTTTTCTTGAGACTAATAAAATTCAAGTCACCGTTCTGCAAGTTCAATCATTCAAAATACTCGGAAACTACTGAAGAGGTTCAAATGTGACCAAGAATGACACTAATATGGTAAGATTAACAAATATACAAGAAAACGGATGCACTGACTAGATTATGCAACAAGAAATCAGCCATTAATCTCCTCAGTGACACTAGAACAAACTAACCAATGAGTCAGTTGACTTAATATGATGAGATTGTCACCTTTCTCTCCACTTGTGATACTTTGAAGAGCAAAATACAAGGAATTGTTCAATATTCTAGAACACATTCGTACATGTTCTGTAACATCCCTAAGCTTATTAAGTTATTTCCTTATTTCAGAAATTCTGATAAATTAATTCATAAGGAGGATTCCTTTTTCATTAGGTCAAGTATTATGAATCTCAGATTCTGTTATAACTTGCTGCAGAAGTTAATGCTAGGAAAACTACGAGGCGTGGGCCTAGTAAGATAGGACTTGAACTTTCTGTTACAGTGATCTGAATTCTGAAAAACAAGGCTTCTAACAGTTTGTGGTTGAATGTCGAAACTCAAATGAATGTATTCAGATTATCATGAAAATATTTCTGATTTTGTAGTTCTAAACCTAAGAAAACCTAAGAGAAGATGAAGAAGAGCACTTCAGTCTATCTTGCCGTCGAAACCTAAAATCTCAATTAAGGAACCCCTCTGATGATCTGAAGCTTAACTCTTTTGCTGCTACAGGTATATGCGTTACTTTCGAGAAGCTGGACTAACTGGGAAGAGAATTCATGGCAGTAGATTTGACGGCCCAAATAACTTGCTGTCAATTTGACAGCAGATCATTGCCTGTTCCCTCTGTTAGATCGGCCGTTATATGTCAATATAGAATTGATGGGAGTTTTTATTTTCACAAGAAGCATCGGCCATTGACTTTGATTCGCTAAGCTTTAAGAGGATTTGTAAGGATTGATGGGGTTGCTTGTTAGAGCTGTTTCCGGTTGATTGTGGAAAATGCTTGGTTTTTATCTTTTGACAAGCTTGTTGTTATATAGTTCATTAGAATAATGTTGTGTTAAAAGGGTATGGCAGCTTGATACAGCTAGTTTGTGGTGGATTATGTGAGAATTGAATCTAGTAACTGATGCAATTACTTAGTCTACATATAAAAACCAATCTTCAAGGTTATATACTAAGGCTTAGGTCATAAGTTCCTAGCTAATGAATCGGACAGCTCGGGAGCAAAGACAAGCTTTTGTACTTATAGAAAGTGAATTGGAAGAAAGTAACGTAGAGTTTTGCTGCAGCTAAATACCGCTTTGCTGTTGTCCCACAAAAGCCACTTAAAAGACAGATAACAAGACCACTCTGTAGAAGCAGCAATAGTTCTATCACATTAAATTTATCCCCAGCCACTGAAAAACAACTTAGCTGTATGGTAGCTGAATACTTTAAAAGAGGTAATAATAATTTTACATCGTGTAGTAAAAAACAAAGTGGCTATGGGAAATAAAGCCAACAAAATAGATTAAATACTAGAAAAACTCAAGTCTTCCATGACCATGCAACCGAAAGGGAAACAGTCTATCTTCCTAATTGCATCCTTTTCTCCATTCCATTACCAGAATTTCACATAACTAAAAAAAAAAAAACAAATGAATAGCTGAACTCTTTGTTATTTGCAGGCTATTGTTGGAAGCACAAAACCGGACAAATGAAGAAACCAATCTTCTGCTACAGATCAAATGAGATTTACAATTCTCACAATACAAGAACACATGAAACTCGAGTCCTGTTTCAAATTTCTCGTACAATGTGAATAGCACCATATGACCACTTTTATTGTCTCTATACTCTCCAACCAAAAAATTTAAGAAACCCAAAGGATAGTTCCATAAATGCCAACAGCAGATAATGCAATAGAAAATTCACACTTCCAAACAATGGTGCAAAGCACCTACTAGAATGAGAATGCAGACAGGTTCATTGGGAGAACTGTTGGTAACTGCATTTTCAGAGATCGTATGTTGATTTAGACTTCCGATAGAACACTATAGTAACTCCCAAGTCATCTAGCATGAGTGTCCACATCCCCAAGACTAACGCCACATCCCCTTAGCCAGGATATGAAATTAGCTGCAAGCGTTTAGAAGCTCCAACTAACAGGACTATAGTAATCATCAAAATGATTAACAAGATATCTTGATCTGAATGCTTATCAGGAACTACTTTCTGTTGTCTGGTACTATTCTGGAATGCAATGACATTTGAAATTGAATTATCACTTGGATGCGAAGCAGATGTTGCATTCATCAACAATGGTTGTGATGGTTTTTGAGTCACACTGTCTGGCCAGTTGCAAACCATATTAGCTAGAGAATGAAATGCTCTCGCTCCTTGCTTCAGATTACAAAGCAAAAACTTTAACCAACTCCGTCCTAGCAAATGTACCAGGCGTATGAAATATGCGTCCCTGGAAATAAGCATAAACGTGCCTGCGGGTATATTAGCCCTTGCAAAAAATGGCAGATCCACCATTATCCTCTTGTCAGTAGCATCATTTCCTGTAAATTCAATGTATGATCTCACACAAATGAGTAGACTTATAAATTCAGTGAAAAGAGTTCAGATTTACAAATATGGAATAAAATTGAAGAATCCTTTACATTTTCAAACATCAAACAAACTCCTCTCAAATTTCTTTATTTTTATTTTTATTCTTATTTACTTATACATTTTTCTTTTTTGGGTTGGGTGTCAGACCATGCTAAAGCCAACCTAAAACCAAAATTTAGCCACAAGGTTAGACAAAATAGTTTCTTACTTGAAAAATAAAATCAACTAGTCAACTGAGTTTACCTGGATTTACATGGATTGCATCATTTCTTTGTTGAGTGCCTCAATTCACTGGAAGCAAGGGATTTTGTGTCTCCATAGGCTCTAATCCTAGCATGCCCAAAATAGCCATGATTCTCCAAGTGCACTCTAATTTTTCTGGAAATGGAATAAGGATCGACTCTTCTTGGAACACGGCAATTCTCAAAGTCCCAAATTACAGGGATAGATGGCCCTGCTTAACTTACGAAACTCTTAACCAGTTGCAATTTGTAAAAGCAACAACATGTTCAATGTCAATCCAAAATGGCAGGAAGCACCAGCAGCCCCAAGTTTTTAGTAATGTGCGCCACAAAAATTGTCCAAACTAAAATGTTAAGATCTTGAATGAGACTCCAGCTATGAATGCCTCTTAACAATTTTAAACAATCCTGCCCATCCATGCACACTCGGTCTCCTAACAAACACAATTATAGCCTTTGAGTGCTCTAGAATTATTGCCAATAGCTCCATGAACAATGGCAAATCAAAACCTTTATGACGCGGCACTTTAAGATACAAGATAAATGAATCACCAAAATGGAAAGGCCAATATCTTGATTGCTGCAGCTGTTGGGATATGAAGAAAGATTTGAAATTGAATTATCACTGGCCAATGAAGTACAAGCTTTAACCATTGGCAATGGCTTTGCACCCGACAATAGTTGTGGCCAGTCCCAAACATGGTCGGCTGCATCAAGAAGTTTTGAAGCTCCTGGATTCAGATAGCAGAGCAAAAAGCTGTACCCTCCCTTCTTTTGCATATCTACCAAGTGTGAGAATCCTAAATCTTCAGAAATAAGCATACAGGTGGCTAGACAACGAATATACGATGCCTAATTTGAGATATCAACTGGCATATACTTCTCAACCGTGTCCTTTGCTGCAAAATATAAAATGAATACGCTTTATGCGAATGATACTACTCAACTTCAGGGGCATCTTACAAAATCTCAAGTATTTCATCATGCACACACCAGAAGACATAAAATGACTTCAGCTTCACACATCATCATTGTTGTCGTTGTCATAACCGTCATGTGTCACCTTAATCACAACTATGTTGGTGTCAGTGCCATGAAGTTCACAGTGTCAACTAATGGTTTAAAATTAATTTAAACTACAAGTTCATGCAACATCTTCCTTCAAATCCACGTAAAGAAACAGCTGGTTAGTTTGAGCAAAAACTCTCTAGTATCACGTGATGCAGAAAACTCATCAACCCACTAACTAGTCATAGCCTCGAGTACTCTAATGTCAAAGAACTAGTCTATGTACAAAGCTGGACATATATTATCACACAAGGCAAGAGCAACCTCAAGACAAAGCATCACACAGCAATATTTAACAAACGGTTTCCTAACCAAGCCAGAGGTAACCTAACCTCACTCAAAATCGATTACATTAATAGTACTATGCAGAGTGATAGGTACCAACCTGCATGGTAACGTGGTACTACCACTGGTTTATATGTTTTGCTAGAGTGTTATGTCATATGTGTGTGAGATACAATTTTTAAGAGCAGTAACATCAGAATAATAGTACAACCATTGTTATCCTTTTACACATTGAATAATAAGTGAATTGTTCCGAGAATTGTTGAGGATACAATTTATGCTGAATTTCCCATCCCCCAATAATTTTCTATCTTTTGACAAGCTCATAGTTATATAGTTCACTCGAGTAATGTCGTGTGAAAAGGGTATGGCAGCTATGTAGCTGAGGTGGATTATGTGAGAATTGAAACTAGTAATTGATGGAATAGCTTAGTCTACGTATAAAAACCAATTTTCAAGGTTGTACTAGGGCTTAAGCCATAAGTTTGTAGCTAAGAGAATTGGACAGCTCGGGAGCAAAGACAAGCTTTTGTACTTAAAAGTTAATTGGAAGAAAGTAACATAGAGTTTTTTTATACTCAGAATTAATTACATTACAAGGTTTAACAGTTTATGAGCAAGGAAAGGAAGGGAAGAGATGTCTCTAATCCAAGTTTATGGTGTGAAAGAGCAAAGTCCTGTCTACCCCTCCAAGACTTCAGAGACATAACGTAGAGCTTTGCTATAATAGCTAAGTAGTGCTTTGCTTTTGTCTCATATGAATTACATAAACGCCAAATAACAAAGCACTGTGTGTTGCAAGCAACTAATATATTACATTAAATTCATATCTTTCTCTACCTTTTAGTTAAGATCAAGTGTATTTGTTTTTATTAGTTGAATATCTGATACACGAGTGTTGCCTCTGTGTTGCAGTATAAACTTATGAGATATGGGCTATTAGGCATAATTTAGAGCCTCCATCCTACCAATGTTGTGTGTTATTTCCATTTTTTGTATGTAAATCAAAAAAATTTTAAAAAAAAAAGGTATTAAGATAATATTTTGAAGCCTAGTTTGGTAAAATAAATTACTAAATTGCTATCCTTTTTTTCATTCCATTACATAATTGAAGAAAAAACAACAAATGAATAGTTGTTATTTTTAGTATTTGGACGCACACATCCGAACAAGAGAAGAAACCAATCTTCTATTACAGATCAAATGAGATTTATAATTCTCACAACATAAGAACACATCAAGCTCAAGTCTTCTTTCAAATTTCCCAGACACTGTGAATAGCACCTTAAGACCACTTTCACTGTGTCTACACTCTCCAACTGAAAATTTTTCGACTCCCAAAGTATTTTTTCAGGCCTGCCAACTGCGGATAAAGTAATAGAAGATTCACACTTCTAGAACAAAGCCACAGCTCCATGCCTTTAATAGCTTCCGGATAACCGAGGAAAGCATTTATCAAATGGAAAACCCACATAGCTCCAATGAGAAACATGTAGGGATCACCGACATTTTTAGAGACTTTGTACGTCGATCTACTCTCCCTACGAAAGACACTAATAACTCCCAAGTCATCCAGGACTAATATCGACAAGTTCAAGGATGCTCCCACAACCACATAGTTGGGAAATAAATATGGAGGCAAGGGTTTAGAAGCTGCAACTAACAAGAATGCAATCATCAAAATGTTTAACACGATATCTTGAACTGAGTGCTTATCAAGAACTACTGTCTGTTGTCCGGTACTACTCTGGAATGGAATGATATTTGAAATTGAATTATCACGTGGACGCAAAGTAGATGCTGCATTCATCGGCAATGGTTGTGATGGGTTTTGGGTAACAATGTCTGGCCAGGTACAAACCCTATTAGCTAGAGGCTCAAATGTGCTCGCTCCGTCCTTCGGCTTGCAATGCACAAACTCTAACCCACTCTGTACCAGAAACTGGACCAGGCGTCTGAAATCCCCATCCCCAGAAATAAGCATAAACATAACTACAGACATATTATTCCTAGCTAAAAATGGCACATCCACCATTATGCTCTTGTCAGCAGCATCAGTTCCTATAAATTCAATAAAACATCTCACACAAATGAGAAGACTTATAAATTCAGTGAAAAGAGTTCAGACTTACAAATATGGAATAAAATTGCCGAATCCTTTATGTTTTCAAGCTTCTAACGGACTCTTCTCAAGCAATTTTAAGCACTATGGTTGGGCTCCATTAATCCTTTCAATAAGACTCAAGAAGAAGAACGCAACAGAGTTAAAGGATTACCAGTTGACAAGGTTTTGCTGCTTAAACAGTGTTTCTTTTCTTTTTATTTACTGTTAGTATTGCTTTATTTTTACTCTACTTCTTATCTACTTATATATTTTCTTTTTCAGGTGGGGTGTCACACTATGCCAAAGCCAACCTAAAAACCAAAATTTAGACACAAGGTTCGACACAATAGTTTCTTACTCGAGAAATAAAATCAACTAGTCAACAGAGTATACCTGGATCCACATGGATTACATCAATTTCTTTGCTGAGTGCCTTCAGGTCACGGCGACTAAGGGAATCTGTGTCTCCATAGGCCCTAATCATAACAACCCCAACATAGCCATGATCCTTCAAATACTCTCTAATCTTCCTGGAAACAGCATAACGATTCACTATTTTTGGGAGACGGCAGTTCTCAAAGTCCCAAATTACAAGAATAGATGGCCCTGCAAACCATAAGAACCACTTAACAATTTCTAAAAGCACCAGCATGCTTAATAGAAAACACAAAATGGTAGGAAGCACCAGTAGCCCCAAGTTTTTATTAACTCCAATGCGTGCCACAAAACCTATCATACCGAGAATGTTGATATCTTGAATGCCTCCTACAATTTTAAACAATCCTGCCCCTCTATGCACACTCTTGTCTCCCACCAAACACATTTATAACATCTAAGTCATCTAGAATGAATGACAACAGCTCCATGAACAATAGCAAATCCAAAATTTTATGATGTGACATTAGCCCCAACCGTTTACAAATTCCATCACACAAGATTATAAGAATCACCAAGAAGGAAAAGCCAATATCTTGATTGTCATAGCTGTTGGGATGTGAAGAAAGATTTGAAATTGAATTATTACCATCTAGGGAAGTACAAAACGCAGCCCCTAGCAATGGCTTTCCATCCAACAATAGTTCTGGCCAGCCCCAAACATGCCTGGCTGCACCAAGAAGTTTTGAAACTCTCGGATTCGGATGAGTGAGCAAAAGGTTGTGTCCTCTCTGCTTTAGCATATGTACCAAGTGTGAGAACCCTAAGTCTTCAGAAATAAGCATACAAGTGGTTGGACAACGAATACCCGATACCCAATATGAGATATCCACTAGCATATACTTCTCAGCAGTATCCTTTACTGCAAAATACAAAATTCACCGCGCTCGTCAGAGTCTCAAGTACTCTAATGCCAAAAGGGCCTTAAACGACAAAGTTGGACACATATTATATTATCACACAACGCGAGAGCAACCTCAAGACAAAGCATCAGTCAGCAACATTCAGCAAACGGTTTCCTAACTAAGCCACAGGCAACCTAACCTTGTTCAAATTTGATGGCATCAACTCCCGCAATTCTAAGTGCTTCCTCGGTATGGTGCTCAAGCTTTCCATAGGCACGGATAGTAAGGGGTCCACAGTAGCCATACCGCTTCAACGTTGCTTCTATTCTTTTCCGAATGAAAGAGGGCTTGATGTTTTCCGGAATTGGACAACTCTCGACGTTCCAATATACAGCAACCCTTGTCCTTCCAACCCCGTTTCCCATTTTCCCTTGCAGCCTGTTACCTGCCTTGCCCAAGCGATTGGTGAAGCAAGAGACAATCAGCAAAAATAGGTCGTTCAATTATCAATGGCAGCTGAAGTTAACGTGGTAATGAGATTAATTTTCTCTACCTTGTACACAGGAGAATGCAACAAGTCGCGGAAGCGATTAGAGAAACAGCAGCGTACGTAGACCAAACAGAGAACGATCTCAGGCGGGTAAATGGGCGGGCTCGTCTCGTCGGAAGGGAAAGAGGTGTTGGAGTGAGAGTGGACGAGAAGAGATTTGAGAGCGAGGAGGATCCGGCCTTGTTTAATGGAAGGTTTAGGGTTTAAGTATGTATGCGATAAATGTGATGTGGATACTGTGCGCAAGTGTCTAATTAAGAAATATGCACTAAAATGTCAATTTGGGCCCTCGTGAACCTGGCTAGTTTTCAGCATACGCTTCTTAGTCGCCTGCAACTTGAGAGAGATGAAGCCGTTGTGCTTCTTGTCAAACACGTTTGTCAAATACAACTTCTTCTACGAGGCATCTCGTCTATCTCAAAGAAAGCCTCATCATCAAGCTTATGGACAATGATGAAGCCATTGTCGTTCTTGTTAAAACAAATGAAAATGCAATTGAAGTGGATTACAACAACGACGATGACATGTGGCGATATGGAGCTGAGCAGTGACGACAAGATCTCGAAGATAAAGTGATGATCGACACGATGTGGAGGTAAGAGATTTGGCTATTTCTTGTTTTTGGTGGAACTTTTTACTACCTCTATAGCAAAGTGCATTCTTATTAATAAAATTACATGTTTGGCCAGTCAATCATTTCAAAATTGTATACTGCTGCATTCTAAATCAACATCATTATAAAAAGTTTAATGTAATATGTCATCAGTTCTATATACACAACTAAAAGCAAAACCAGGTCCCAAGTTCTTTGCAAAAACGCTGAGGGACACAGCACTTCCACCCCTAACCTGGGTTCAAGCCTCCGCGTCTCTCTTTCCCTAGACACGATTTCCTTGTAGTACGTGATTCTATATGCACCCAAAAAAAAAAAAAAACAGACAACGCTACAGACCCAACTAGGGTATATCCATGTTAAGAGAATATTGATGTGCATATGACTCCAAAATGAAACTATCATCAACACTATCTCATGAATCTTGTTTTGTAGAACAATTGCTATGAACTGAACCAATGGCTCTTGGGTCTGTAGAGTGTACACTTCAAGCTTGACAGTACCAATCTCCCAGAAGAACACCATGCACCCAGACATCTAGCCCAACAGAGAACTCCGGCAACTCTTCTTGGTAGAGAATAATCTGCCTTCAACGATGGGTCAATAGCTACATCCTCAGCCCGTGACCATATGTACACTCCTTGTTCTGTCTTGCTACCAGGCACGGTGTTATCCAGCACTAACGCCACAAAAAATGTCACCACCATATTCAAGGATGTGAGAGCATTCACAGCAAAATCAAACCGTCCACAAAACCGAAAATGTCATAAGCTCAGGCATACATCTCAAGGAAAATAAAAAAGGAACATGAAGCCTATGATAAAGTGCATGCATATGAAGTACATCTCTGAGTAACTACCCAACCATAAAATATCATGATAATGCAATCGGATGCATCTCATCTGTTGGCCACCACAACAAACACAAAGAAGATACTGAAATGTCTGCCTTAATTGTTTACTAACCGTGTGCATTGGTCCATCTGATGCAGCTGTGTAAGGAACAAAATAGCTTCACAGCATTAAACTGGAGAGGGGTTCGTATTGCTGAACATAAGCAGGGATAGATAATCCGAGAAACAATGACACACCTACAATGATTGTGTTCCTGGAACTTGCCATTTGAGTATACTGCAGTGATGATAGACCCAAAGCTACAATCAGAGCCCAGATGAAACATAGAACAGAAGCAGCCAACGCCTGTGGTATTGAAGCAAGGGTTGCACCCACTTTCCCTGGAGGATTAAAAGAAAAGAAAAAACAAAGATAAAAAAGGAATCCACCTCTGTAAATATATCACAAACTATGGCATTAAACAAAATCATTTACCCAGGCGGCATTGTATAACATTCAATCGTTTTGTTTTTTTTTTGCCCTTTTTTTTTCAGAAAGGATTTATAATCCTAGCAAGTATCAAGGTAGAGTCCACAGAAGTCCAGTTCACATCCAAGATGATCCAGAGAAGGGCTAGAGAATGCAAACACGTACATAAAACTTAAACATCTTTACCTCCTCACTTTCAATCGCTCTTTTTATTGGGAATAATTTTTCTCATATCCAACCATTTTACAATAATAATAATAATAAAAAGAATAAAAAAGATGCATGATGATACAGTGCTAAATACAGAGGAAAGCTGGATGAACATGTTGCTAGCAGAAGGAATCAATTTATACCATCATTTAAGGGGCTAAAAACAGAAATAATGAAAAGCACCCCTACTACCATGTTTGAGTAGCTTTACCTATGAAAGAGAAGAGAATCATGAAAAGAGCTCCAAGAACAACAGCCCTTCGGAATGCCACCTTTGTTATCTTTATAGTGTGGACGTTTTCTGTTAAGGTAGTTGCTCCAGTGCCTAAGCCCCAGAGTCCAGCCAACATGCTACACAGACCTTCTAGTGCAATTCCCCTGCTGACTATACCAGGAGTTGGAGGCTTTGAGCCAACCAGCAATGATGCAGAGTGATAGGTCCCAACCTGCATGGTAACATGGTACTACCACTGGTTTATATGTTTTGCTAGAGTGCTATGTTATATGTGTGTAAGATACAATATATAAGAGCAGCAACATCAGAATAATAGTACAACCATTGTTATCCTTTTACACATTGAATGATAAATGAATTGTTCAGAGAATTGTTGAGGATACAATTTATGGTGAATTTCCCATCCATCAATAATTTTCAATTTGATTTGATGTTTATATATAGATGGGTAAGCTACTAACCGAGTCAACTGATGCAACTAGCAACACAATGGTCATGATCAAGGTGGTCCTGAAATGGAAGATTGGGATACCCCACTGTAGAGGGAAGGGAATTCTAACCCAGGCAGCCGTTCTCCATGCATCGGAAACATCAGTCCTATATGCATGTTTTCTACATTCATCAATTAAAATGTTTGAATTGGAAATATCAGGGGAGCAACCTTTGTAATTATATGCCCCACCCGCCGTCAGAAAGAATGCATACATCCATGTAATCAAAACACTTAAGGGAACCTGCAGTCATTTGGAAACTGTTTAGTTGATCTAACAGAGCTAAAGAAATAATAACTTCTAGAGGACTTGGTTACTGAAGGTCATGCTAATAGAAATATTATAGCAGACAACATTTCATTAGTTATAAAATTTATATCTACTACCTAAACTAGTTAAAACAAATGGATGGAGACTATGGACTTCCACGGGACAATTGTCTTAAAAAATCAGAACCAACAATTCCAGTTCCTCATTAACAGCATAGATCATTATAGAAAATAACTTCTAGAAGAACATTGGCTGCTTAAAAATTGTTTACAGAAGTATCATTCCGCATTTGCATCCAAGTTGCCACATTTTTTGTTTGCTAAGAACACCTTCACATTATTTAGATCCCAGCTGTTTTCAGGCCACTTGAATCCACCAGGCACTGCAGAGAAACATCTTTAGTTTTAAGGAAGCTGAAGCTAAGGAATGACACGTTGAATTGATGGTGAAATTCTTCTTATGGATCCCAGACTATAGAAGAATCTCAGATTAGATTCTGGAAGAACAGAAAGAAGAATGAGAAACTTTTACCAACACACGCATTTTTATCAACATGATTAACTTCCACAGAGTAACATACATAAAATTATATAAAGGGTCTGGGTTGGGTGGAAATGTTTCATAAATGAAGGTGCCAATTGAATACTAGAATATGTGTTCTGTTCCACATGAAATATTTATTCCCCTTCATGCAACTAGAGAATATTATTAAAAATGTCAATTTTTGATAAGTAGCAAATAGTAGGCAAATTCTTTTAATGTGGTCAGAGATTGAAAAAAAGAGCTGAAGATCTTCAATAAGGATGTTTCAGGAGTCCTCACACAGCAGTTACCCAGGCAGGACCTAGTGAGCATCAAGTGAGAAGATTGCCCTGGAGGCTTTAGGCATAATACCTTTGGAGTGGAACCTAATTAAACATGAGAAAAAATGCAAGGTCAGCTCAGTGAAGTCATACGGCAGGCAGTGTTTTTGTGGACAGAAATCTAGAGTTCTCTGGATAAGACCATGGGGACAAAGATGCCAGATTTTTTTTTTCAGCAAAAAATGAAAGCAAGGTGGAGCAGTTCAGATTCTACAATGTTATAACGCTTCTGATAATGTTCTGGAAACTATTGAAGAAATCCCAAGAAGCTGTAAATTATTTCTGGAACTGTTTCAGCTAGCTGCTAAGGCTTCAGGTGAATTCCCAAATGTTGAGAGAAGTCAGAAAGCAACTGAAGGTCAGAAAAAGAAATAATGAACTGAAAGTTGCACTAGAAGAATAATTTAAGGATGCCATCCTTTTCAGCTGAAAAGACCTCAGAGCCAGATGGATTCCCATTTCTGTTTCCTAATGATGCTAGCATCTAGCTTCAGATGATGCATTCAATCTGGTCCAAGAATTTTAAAACACCACATTGCTGTCATGCCATATTAACGCTAGGGATAATAAAGTGGCCTGGTTTGGCAGGGCAGCAAGAAGAAATAACCAAATAGCTTGAGTTAGAACATCACTGCTGGCAGTGAAAGGTAATTACTTGTGGGAGGAGAGTGTGCGTTACTGTAGCAGAGAAACAACATTGAGGCCACGGTTGGAGATTGGACAGAATGTAACACTTAATAAGGGAGGTAACTAGAAGATGGTTGGATTTTTTTTTGTTTGTTTCAGTTTTGACGATCAACATTTGCATTTTATCCTTCTTTAGCCATTTTTAAGGTAAGGAGGTCTGTAGATGCTATCTGACTTTTGATTCACAAGTGTGACAAAACCTCCTCGACCCCCTGAATAAAAGGAAAAAAAAAACAAGTAAATCGTTATCAATATGACAGCTTATACATGAAGACAGATCAACAATCTAAGAAAAAAAGTATAATGTTCATCAATCACAGCTCATTAAACTCATCTATGAGCATTTCAAAAATTAAAAGTGAAAGAATTTGAATAAGCCAAAAGGAATTTTCAACTAGAAGCTCTTATAGAGTATTGTCCCATCTGAATCCTTAACATTTGATCTTGAGATTGGAAATGGGCTGAGTTCTACCAAAACTCAATAACCAATTAAACAACCCACCTTCGTCTATATTTGCTTTTGTATGAAAAGTTGACCCCTTGTGATTTAGTTTTTCTTTTTGGACCAACGTTCTAATCATTTAAAAACTGACATCGTAAAACATGTAGCAGCACTTAAAGAACATTTTTTTTTTCAAAAGCACATATCTTCATCTGATTTTATTGGTTTTGAACTTCCTAAATAATACAGGAAAAAAAATTAGTCTTTTGAGAAGAAAATGTTATGGAAGTATTTCCAAATACTTTTAGATGCAAACTTTAGAATGACAAGACGTGAAACAGAAAACTTTAGGGCATGTTGGCACCCTCCAGCCCCCCTCCAGCCCTACTAATTTTCATATAACTTTAGAGTTCAGATTAGTTACTCCCTCAGTCCCGAAAATGACAAACGGTATTTTTTTTTTTGTCTAAGAAAGGTTGAAGCGTTTCCCTTTTTGGAAAGTTTTTAACAGCCACTTTACCTACTGCCTCATTTAAACTCTCACTAACAAAACACCCAAAAAGGAATTTTTCTCTTTTTTAATCTTTATTTAAACTCTCACTACACAAAACCTAAGAAAGAATCTTTTCACCTTTTAATCATCATTTAAATCTCACTACACAAAACCCAAAAAATATTTTTTTTAATTTTAGCTTCAGGGGCAAAATTGGAAAAAACATTATAAACTACAATCTTACGCACGCCTTAATCTATGTGCCCAAAGAAACATATCATCCTTTACATGACAGAGGGAGTATTTAGCAATTCCTGGTTAGCCAATGAGGCCGCCAAACTTTCAAAAGACATAAATCAGGTAAAATTCGAAAAATCTGGTGCAAGGTTCTTCCTTTTGATGCCAAAAATAACTAGATGCAGATTCCATAAGCAATAAAAGTTACATAGCAGAACTGAAAATATCTGTCAGAAATCAATAGGTTGAATTACACATTGTGGATGTACTGAAAATTGACTTTTATTGAGATTTCACCTCTTAGAAGAAATAGTGGATCATTCTTATGCCATATTAATAGTCCTAGTCCCAAATACAGTTCAAGAAGTCAAATCAAGTAATGCAAAACAAACATATTAAGTGGCCAGGGAACATACCGCATATATACAGAACAAGCGCTAACCGAAAATTGATATTCCTCTGAGATACTGATAAACAACAAGAGTAAGCACAAAGATCATATAGAAATTATCCCAGTAGTAATCTTCCAGCACTTACAAGGGTAAAAACAAGAACCAATAAAATCAGTGGAATGCTAATTTCCACACAGCTTCCAGCTTGTGGGAAACCATAGCTGAAGAATGCTAAACCTACAGCAACAACAGTTGGCACAACCACCACTGGGTTGATCAATCCAAAAACCAAGATCAGAGCAGCAATAAACATCACAGCTTTTACATACTTTACCTTTTTTTAACATAAATGGTACTTGAGAAAGTTAGCATACATTAGGGTCTCAAATTGCAGGTTTCAGTAGTGGAGAAGTTAAGGTAAATAATTTCTTTAGCACATATAATATATAAATGAAATCATACATGATCTTGGACAAAGAAAGCCTCATGGATGAGCTTTCTAAGTTGGTACTTGACTAAATGGTGATGGCAGCAATTTTAGGCAAATAGCATGAAGTTTGCTGTTAGAGTTCATAAGTATGCTCTATGACCATCTAGTTGATGCAAAAGACAACAAAATGAAGAAGTTATGTTATTACGAACAATCTATGAATACCTCAGCAACAAAAACATCAGCCCCCTGAATCCCAAGATGCTTTGGAATATTGAAGCAATAATGATAGCTCCTTGCAGCTCCCTCATTGTGTGCCTAAATTTCTGTAGCAACACAGCAGTTATTTAAATGGAAATAGATCATTACAGGGAGGAAAGACCTTTTCCATGCATGACTAAATATTTCTTAGCAGTAACAAGAAAATTTTATGAAAAAAGGGTAAAGAATTTAAATCAGAGGCCTATGAGCAACATGTATCCACACACATCAGTAGAATGAAAAGTTATAAAATCAAGTAAAAGCAAATAACTTGGTGATGTTTATTTTTCAATCAAGGAGATTTACATGTTCAATGAGGTTGCGATAATCCTGAGCTTTCATGAGAACCAGTGCTGGAGCCAAATATACAAATGAGCTTCCTTGTACTAAAGGAAGTCAGGTGCCAAGGTAGGAGTGCAGTATTGTAGTGATTCCAGAGAGTAGCAGCATTGCGGAAATGACTGTGGCAGTATCTTCCTGCATGAATGATAGTATCCATTAAAGATGAGTAGAAGAAAATATGCTTCTTCAAATTATGGTATGAAATACAACCTACGCAAGAGCTTACATCTGTCCCACCCATGGCTGGTAACATTATCAAGGGAATAAATACAAGCAAACCAGCTAGTGATAGAAAATGCTGTAGGCCGAAATAGATGAGAGGTGCTCCAGTGGAGTAGAACATAATGATAACTAAGAAAAATATGCAAAATTTTAAAGTTAACTAATCAATCTTAACTAGAAAATTCAGGCCATGCTATCATCACAAAATTGAATAGTGTTCAAAATCTGGAGAGTGTACGTGTACAACCAAAGTTCTTTTTTGTGATTAGACACTTACACTATTTATTTGGCTAAGTAGTGAGGAACATACATTCTTCTTTATTATCAGTCAATCCTCTGGTTGTTACATGCAATCACGATATCCATTTCTGACACACTTAAGTTAATAGGGTAAAAGAACTAATAATTTCTTCAATGCTAAGAACTAGCAAACATTCCATCCAATGCCTTTTTTGTCAGCTTTCCATTTGTGTAAAGGACGCAAAGTGACCTTTCAGTACAGGTGCCATGGTGCTTGATTCTGTTAAGTTTGATTTCATAGTTGACATGTCTATCCAAGTACTCATTCATTTAAAGTACCAGATATGCATCTAACACAGATGCTTCATGAAAAAGTGAAGAGTCCATGCAACATTGAGGATGGCAAACAGAGGGAATAGGTCTGACCGATGTAAAGCCCCATACAGGCGTAAGCCAAATTGCCTGAAAGATTGTCGTAACAAAGTGAAACAGTTACTTATAATGTGCCATCCCATGTCTCTAAATGGAACCTGTAGGACACCTGAGGACTTTCTGTATATTACCATTTAGAAGCAAACTCAACGTTCATTTCGTGGGACAGAATTATGGATGTCCTCTACGCATCTATCTGATGCAATATGGTGCAATATGAGAGTGTATTTTCTTGGATGCTAGGCCAGCAGAATCAATACTGTAATAAACAATAAAACAGCAACCGAGAAAGAAAAGACAAACAAAACAAAAACCAACAACTCAACCAGAAATATGAAGACACTAACCATAGCCCGGATTATCTCGCAGCCCAATTTTTATCGCTGACTGCCCAATCCACCCATCAGGAGGACGTTCTTCACCATCTCCAGTATATATTCCAAATTCTACATCCCTCTCAAGCTTCGAATCCTCATTCTTCTGTTCACCAGGTGGCATAGCTGCTGGCAATTCATCGCCTCGTCCATTTCTATCTCCAGCCTCATTTACATCCCCGTTCCTGTTCACAGCCCCATTCGCATTGTGAAACCTGTTCTCAACCTCATTCACATGCCCATTCAGCCCAGCTTTCCTCTCTTCAACCTTACTCCCCAGAACACCCTCATCCTAACCCTCCTCCTCTGATTCCCCAAACCACCATTAGTACCCTCGTTCCCCCTGAATCCAGTCCCTGTCTCAAAACCAGAGTCTGGCTCCATTTCTGTCTCTCCATTAGGCCTAGTCCAACCCAGAATGGGGTCAATTTCTATTTTTGGAGACAACCCATCTCCCCTCTGGTTTCGACCATCTCTACTCGCATCAAAAAGATGGCTGCTATCAAAATGCTGGCTTGAGCTAGCACCGGTTGTTTCTCCAGAGACAAAACCTGTTCCATGATCTTAGGTCGCTCGGGTTGTTATCTTTCCTATTCCTAAAAGGCTCGATATTTTGCAGCATAGAACCAAGTCTGTTAGTCTTCTGCATTCGACCCTCGCGCACTTCCCGCAAATCTGAGCCCGACCCACCTTCCATTATCGCTTTTCCGCAAAAGCGTACAGATCTTCTTCTCGAGAAAGTGAAGCAGAGCGAAATACCAGTAGAATTATGTGAGAAAGAAGAAGAAGCGGGCAGACAAAGCAACAAACTAACAATGGATAGGTAATGAATGTGAGAGAGAAACTGGAATTGTAGAGGCTAAGCAAAGGACGAGAGAGTGCGGAGTGATTAAAGAAAAAAAATACAGGATCAATCAGAAGTTTGTCAGTGGCCAAAATACCCCCTCAGTCCCTGAACCCGGTTGACCAGGACATTTACCTCCCTGGACTCGAACTCGGCCCAACTCAGTCCCTTAACCTGCTTAAATGGGTCAGTCAAAGTGCCTCTCACGTGCCTAGTGCTGTTCGTCCTAGTTTGCTAATCCTGTTCGTCCATTTTCCAGCAGTCTTCTTCTGCTCCCCATGGATTCGCCTTTTCGAACGAAAATCAGCATATCGCCCCCCGCTGCCCACACAGTCCATTATTACACCGCCAGTGTTGATCTCAGGGCGATACTCTTTGAGGGGTTAGATTACAACCATAACATAAATGAGATTCGGATTCTAGCCTTAACGAAAAAAATTCCAAATCTTCCTCTTCTTCGACTCTTTGCTGATGAGCTCAAGCCAAAATAGACACGATTTGCCCAAATACGACACGATTAGGGCCAAGATGGAGCAGTTGTTCTACTTCACGGAAGAGATCAAAAACATATTTGGTTGTGAAGGGCCAACGAAGGTAGAAAGGCACGAGAAGATGGAGTAGTGGCGGCAGAGGCTGAGTTGGACTAGGTTTTAGGATACCTCACTTAGGATGGCGATGCTGGCGATGAAATGGCTGGCGAAGAGTGGGGCGTACGAAGGGTACAGCGCTGGACTAGGCTTTAGATTGATTGGGGGAATTGAGTGTCTCTGGCCCGAGAAAGAAGATAGCCTGTTTGTAATGTATATAAGATCATGGTAAATTAGTGAAAAATTAAGAAGTTTAGGATAGTTTATGTAGTTTCTCCTTCTCTTGTTATATTGTAAAACTATTACTCATTTACTCCCTATAATTTATCAGGTGTTATAATTATAACCCTAAATGTTCATATGGGTCACTAAACTTGTTGTTGGGAAGACAGAATCAGACGGTATCTATGAAAGCTCATTACATGACACGCACTGGCCAATCAAAGGAGCTGACTGACCCCCTTTAGCAAGTTTGGGGGCTGAGTTGGACCGAGTTCAAGTTTAGTGGGGTAAGTACCCTGATTAACCGAGTTCAGGGGCTGAAGAAGCATTTTGGCCTTTGTCAGCTTATGACGAGTTAATAGTGGTGTTAACATGTCTTGGGTGCTGACAATATGTGGGTTCCACACACCTTTTGGACATATATGCCCCTGTACCCGTCCTTCCCACCAACCCAAACTCTACTAGGCTGACTTGTTCTGCCCTTCGCACCATCCTAATGGAGGATAATGAGCAACATTTGAAGAAAGCTCCTCTCTTTCGGTTCCAAACCGCCTATTCTCCTTAGCCAATCGCCGGCCACGATCTCTCTAATCAAACAAATGCCATTGTACTGTCAACTGAATTCAAGAAGGAACATCAAGGTACTTTAGGTTCAATGTATCCGTGATCAAATAAATGTCATTGTACTGTCAGCTGAATTTAAAAAGAAATGTCATGATGCTTTAGGTTTAATGTGCCCGTCCTCCTCAGCCAATTGTCAGCCAGAATCTCTCCAACTAAACAATCGCCACAACACTACCGACCAAAACGAGTGGGTGATGCCAGGTATCTTTAAATAAAATGCATGTGAGTAAAGGAGATGTGGCATTTTGTGGGATTTTCTCAGCAAAAAGAGATTTTGCGAGATCATCAATGCCGCTTGAAAGGGATGTAGCTACGAAAATTCTTCTCAATGATGATGACTTCAATGACTCGTGGGTCAAGGAAGCCGGAGAAATCTAGTTGGAAAAGGTGTTGAAGGCAACGGAGTCAACAACAGATGGAGATGAAGGGGTGGATTTAAGGGAGATATGGGAGAGGCTACTGAGGGAGAGCATGAGAGACAATGAAAGGTTATGGAGCAGAGAGAAAGAGGATGTGGGATTTTTGTCCTCAAAAACAAATGTGGCACACTTGTAAATTATGGCAGACACTGAGGGGAAAACAAAAACAGGCATTCACCCATTGTTCTTTGCTATCAAAACATGTTAATGGCCCCTATTAACTTTTACCAAACTAACCCAAAGTCTCTCTCTCCTCCTTCTCTTCCCATCCTTCTCTCTTTAGTTGACATTGCCGCTCTCAAGTCGCCATTACTTACAACTCACAGCTCCAGGTTGAATTTACAAAAGTGCTCCATTAACAGCTGGGAAGAACGTTGGATTGAGAAGCAAATTAGTACTTTCTCCTTATTGAAATATGAGTAAGTCTTATGTACATTTGTTGCATAGCATGAACCATGTATTCTACTATCAATTTATATGTGCTTTTTTTATTGAATATACTCTTTTATCGAATAATATTTGTTCTTTTGTTTTGGACCGACTATTACTTACTATTTGCCCAACACGCCTTCATCTGTAAAAAGAACATATCCAATGTTCTATTTGTTCTTACACTATAAGTTCTCATGCATTGTCAGGTCTAGAATATTTTTAAAGTGAGATCCCTATATAAGCCTAAATTACGATCGGTCTTAAATTTAAATTGATCAAAATTTAAATTTTAAATTATAACACAGTCATCTAAAGAGAATACTTTGCTTGTAACACTTCTCTTGTGAAATATTTGAGTATTAAAGAAAAACATAACCATCTAAGTAAAAAATCTTTAAATTAATTCCTAATAGTATACGTACAAATAAAAATTGTTTTGAAACCCTTTAGTTTTAATTTGAAGTAATTATTAAATTTTATTGATTTTCAAAATAAAAGTACCACTAAATATATATATATATATATGTTTGTGTTTAAGTTTGAATTGAATTAGTCTTCAAGATTATTTAAAAAAATTTAAAAATGAATTTTGAAAGAGAATTACTACTGTTACTTTTTTAGGTAAACATAAAGATATTTAGTTAATTTTCAAAAAATTAAATGGTGGTATCCCACTTCTTAAGATGGATTGCTTGCAAATATACTAATTCTAGTTTCTTTTGAATAAAATAATCAAAACTTAGAAGAGTTTATAATTGTACACTAAAAGCAAGTAAAAAAAAAATCTATTTCTTTGACGATATTGACACTTTTATTAAGGGTTAAAATGACTTAGTTGAAACATTTGCACTTAGCTTTGTCTGAGTGTAATGACTAAAATGGGCTAACTTGTAATTTGAAGGCTAACTATACCAATTAAGTTTGCTCTAATTAAGTGTGCCTTCCTCTAAGTTTGCTCTAATTATTGCCTATCACACTATCTTTGTAAAATTATCATATTAGTTGTTAACATAAGGTTTAAAGTTGAAAATTTTTATTCTTTCATTCATACCTAAAAACAAAGGTCCTTGACAAGAAAATTCAGTTACCAGTCTTTGTTTTTAAAACCAAATATGACATCAAAATGGAAGAAGTTGTTTTCTTTCATGTCTGGACATCGACCTTAAAATAGAAGCCTTAGATAAGCAACCACTTACCAATAGACCCACCTTAGTATTTTAATAAAAAATAAAAGATAAGGAAAAAAAAACAAGGCTTTGGTGTACCCAGATTATCTTTATCTTGTAGATGAAGACTAATCTTCTCATAGTACCATTGAGCGCTAGATAAATCGGAAATCTCTTCTCTTTCATACATAAAGCTATGATAGTCGTAGAATAGTTCCAAGATGAACAAGGATTTGTACATCTATTGGTTGTTTTAAATTATAAACCTATTTGTTTATAATAATTATGAAGCTTTTTTGTTTCCACAAATACTGCTATTTTTTTTGTCCCTTGATTGGTTAGCTCGACAAGTTGAAGCTGCCAAATCAACAAGAATTAGCGTACCTGGAACGTTGATTTCGCATTTGATAGATATTTCCCCCCACTAATGGTGTTCTCTAAAAAACCTGCAAGTTGTCACTGCAGCGGCGTATCTATTCAGGGGCGGGAGGGGCAGCCGCCACCCTAAAATTTTAAAAAAATTTATTGGGTAGTTGGATATGTAATACAATTGTAGAAAAATTAAAGTTATGTACCTATATGTAAGTTTTATAATTAATGAGGGGCTCTAGTATATTTTATCCATTTAAGGTCTCAGTCATTTTCTTATTGAATAAATTACGCGATAGTCCTTACTCTTTAATTATTATTTCTTTTTAGTCTCTATCCTATTAAACATTCTGTTTTGGTTCCAAATATATTAAAAACATTTTATTTTAGTCCTAAATTTATAAAAAAATGTTTTATTTTGGTTTCATTGCATGAAATTTATTAACTCAAAGTATTTATCTAATAACAACTTTTTATATCATAATTTGGACTATCCGGTAAGTGATATAAAATAAATTTAATTTGTATAATATTTTTTTATAATTAATAGAAAATTCAAATAACTATTTTTACTCTATAAATTAAACTTAATTATTATAAATTCTTGAATTCAATGTGTCTATATATGTAAACTGTTTAATGAATTTTGAGTTGTAAACTTTTAAAATAAACTTAATTTTTATATACTTTTAAATTTTATATGTCTATATATAATATTATTTAATATTTTCTATTAGTGATTGTAAATTTATACATGCTCATAACCTGTTTCACATCACGCCCCGCCCTCAAAGTGGAATTTTTGGCTATGCCGTTGGTTGTCAGCTTTTGGTACATGATCGTGATTTGCTCCTGTTATTTTAGCTACCAAAAGAATGCTTTTTTGGCACTTTAACGCATGACTTAAATCAAAATTCCCTAATCTGGAGCCAAACTGGGTCAAAGCAGCCCACAATCCAAAGGCAAATCAATCAGAAGTCCACATTTCTAAACTATAATTTAAAGCTGTGAAAGTGATGGGAAACTTGTCATGCTTTGACCCCTGTAGTTTACAACGTGACATATAGGTCCCCCACCTGCCCCACCTTCTCCCTTAACCTCTAGCACTCGCATGCTAATTCTTTATGTTGTTTTAACCTCTACCACTCGCATGCTAATTCTTTATGTTGTTTTTCCTTTATTGAGTTAGATCGTAAATTTCTTATTGTTGCACTACATCTGATGTTGGTTTTAAGTTTAATTTTTTAATTTACGCTTGTTTGTTCATCTATTTGGGTCGTCTTAGAGAAATTACATTTATAGGCTTCTGTAGCTATTGGTAAGATATATTACGTGCTTGTGTAGAGAACTTGCTTGGTAAAGGAGGTCATGCACAGGTTTACAGAGGATGCTTAGCTGACGGTCGAGTTGTGGCAGTGAAGGAACTGGTAAATAATGAGAAGGAAGAGGAAGACAGGATCGGTGATTTCTTGTCGGAGCTGGGGATTATTGCTCATATAAATCACCCTAACACAGCTCAGCTCATAGGCTTCAGCATTGATGCCGGTTTGCTCTTGGTCCTCAAGTTCCCCACACATGGGAGCCTCTCCAATGCCCTTTTTGGTTAAGTGTTTGCTTCTTTATTTGATTGTTTAAATTTTGATGTGTTGTATTGCTGAACTTAAATTAGAATCCGGCGCGATTTACTTGGGTCACAAGTTGTTTAATCAAAGTCATTGATCCGCGTAGGTTCAGAACAATGTCTAGATTGGAAGACAAGGTACAAAGTGTGTTTGGGGATAGCAGAGGGCCTGCAATACCTCCATAATGATTGCCCGAAAAGAATTATCCATAGGGACATTAAGGCCTCTAATATTTTACTTACTGAAGACAATGAAGCTCAGGTTGTTTTCACACATTAGATAACAAAATCCGAAATGTATAACCAGTTCCGGCTGATTTATGGTCGTTCCTCTTCCTTTAATTGCAGATTTCCGACTTTGGACTCGCTAAATGGCTCCCGGAGAACTGGTCTCACCATGTTGTCCATCCGATTGAGGGCACATTCGGGTATGCCAACAGTTAAACAGAAATATTTTTTCATTTCGGTAACTGCGTTCTCAGCATTGATGACTAGCATGGTTATGATGTTTAGATACTTGGCACCGGAGTATTTCATGCACGGCATAGTGGATGAAAAGACAGATGTATTCGCTTATGGTGTTCTGTTACTGGAGATCATTACAGGTCGACGTGCAGTTGATTCATCACGGCAAAGTCTGGCCATGTGGGTAAGCCTCTGAAATGAACAGATGAACTCCTAGTTACCTAGGGCATCAGATGTCTACAAAATTTACTTTCGTTAAGTACCGTATTCAAGTACACATGCCCGTCTACTGTCTAAAGAACAGTTCAATCTTGCACTTGTTGGATAGGCAAAACCGCTTCTAGAAGCCAATCTTGTGGCAGACTTGGTTGACCCTCGGCTCGGGGATGCTTACGATGTGACTCAAGTGAAGCATGTAATGTTGACAGCTTCCATTTGCATTCATCACGTAGCTCAGAATCGCCCAAATATGGAACAGGTGAGCCTAATCACAACTAGTTAACATTGATTACATGAACTGTCTTTATTCCGCTCAATCGCAGCTGCTTGTTCCGCAAGCTTTAAGAAATACCCCTCTGAAATGCAGGTCGTGCAGCTGTTGAGGGGCGAGGCAGGGTTGATGGATCTCCAGCAGAAGTCACATTGGACAAGAACAATGATATTAGATGCATGCGACTTGCAAGATTACACATGCAGTAGATATCTTAGTGACCTAAATCGTCATAAGCAGCTTGTTATGGAGTGAATTCCATTCTCTTAACTTGCTTCTCTTTTGGCTGGCAGCGGCTGTAGCTGTTGGCCCTTGTACATAGTGTGCAACGAAGTTGCAAAATACTAGACTGTCAACCATAGTTATGTTGCCCACGAGTTTACAAGAAACAATAGAAGCTGGGTGAAACAGTTCCTGTTTATGATCAATTTTACGACACACAGTATTTGGGACATAACACTGCTGAAGAACAGCGATGTCCAGAGGCCACAAGGGGAATGGACTCGGAATGTGCTCAGAAACGAAACAACGAAAAAGGTCAACTTGATGGTACTCCCACAGTGGCTTGCTATAACCCTACAACAGAGCTGCGGAAGATCATTTAGCACAAATGATAATGGAATTCTGACAAATTTGCATTGTTTACAAGCAATCAATGAAAGTAAGTTTGCTGCACAACACATTGAAAATGTACATGCAGCAGCTCGAAAGGTTGTAGACAAAACGATTCATTTGACCGTGTTCTTAGCGTCAAATTCACTGATCACTAACTAGGAATGACGAGATTCACATGCAGCTCCCAGCTTGAGCTTGTCAGCAGAAGACGAACATATTCTTCTCTGATTTGACCATTCTTTGTGCTGCTGTGGATCCAACAACCCTCTCAAGCTGCCAGCCCAACAAAGGTATATCATTAGAATAAAGAATAAAAACAAAGAGGTATATGTAGATGCTTTGCTTCAGCATGATGGTTAATTTAGAGCAACATTTTTTCTGCAAGCACCTACATAATAGCGTCTCTGCAGTAAGACTGCTAAAACTCGTTTTTCCTTATAAGATGTTAGTATAACATAAAATTGCATAACGAAATTGTATATGGCATGGTAAAAGTCATGTTTGGCGCTCGAGATTCTGACAATAAATCAAATGCCAATCAACCCCACCAACAGTGGAAGCATGTCAAGCGTCAACAGCACTCCTATTAACAACAAAGCTTCAAGAAATTATCATTATCTGGTCTGACATATTTCAGACACCTTTACTTTCATCTGACACCGACCATGTTTACGTTTTATGCTGAAAACAAAGCAAGCCACTAAACACATTAAGGGAAAAGGGTATTACCCGAAGTAGATCGAACTGAGAAAAAAGCACAGTGCAAGCCAAATCATCGGATCCTTCAAGCATATTAACCACCTGAAACAAAGACAGAACAAATTTCCATTCAAGACAAGGATAAGCAACTTCAGGCAAAGTGGCTAACAGCGTTAGCACCTCAGGATAGAACTCCTTTCTCTCAGGAAGTGAATATATGATTAGATTCCGAATGCCACGAATCTGCACCAGAGAATTTTGAGCATTAACAGCACAGAACGAAATCAGAGTCTACCAACAAAAGTCAAGCATAAGATACTAAAAACGAGTTCTTGGACAACCAGTAAACAACACTTGGACCAAAACAGCAATCCAACTAATTAATTGTCCTTTTCACAGCACCATCATCAACACCAACACCAACAACAGAAAAATTCATAAATACTCTCTCAGGTATTGCTGACAACAAAGCGATTTCATGTTGGACATTATAATTCCCAACACATCTTTTATTCATTAATGTGCACAAGTACAACAGCATCATCCCAAAAAAAATACAACTAATGGTTCAATGCACCGTGCAAAAAGTAGAGCAGTTCAACCCACCTTGAATCTGCGATAGAAATGGATCCTTTCTGTGTATAGCAAGATCTGTTTCTTCTTTTCAAAGAACTGTAGCCTTGCACGTGATATGTCTCGATTGCCTGTGTAACTAAACAAAAAGAAAACCCAAGATTAGGACCAATACATAGAAAAAGATCACTCTTTACGATCTTTCAATCAAGATGTAAAGTAAATCCATAAAGCCACAAGTCAGAAAAACCACTTACTCTCCAATCAGACAAAATGATGCTTTCTGTGACTTCAAAAAATTCCGAAGTCGAACAAATTCGAAGTAGGAGCTGACAAATAGCATGATCCCTCCCTGCAAAAGAAGTTCAGAAGAATACTAAGAAAATGTAGAAACAAAATGAAGCTTCAGGATCATTAGAGTGGTCAATCAATGTTAAACATGCCTGTACGGAGTCCTTTATCTTTGGATACACCTGCATGTGGAGAAAAAAATACATATGAAACTCAATGCTATAATCAGGTGTTTCATGACATACTGATTCAGGAAAACCGAATGTATTCCACAATGACCAAACAAAGATCATGAAAAATATGGGGGATGCTAAGAGGAAGATGAGAGCAAGACGGTTGGTGGCTGCAGGGTCATCCAAAGCACTGATCTTGGTGTGGCGAACAATCAGTCCACCACACTATTAACCAAAATGGGGAGGAGGAAGTATTTAAGGGTCTCAAAATGACACCGAAAGTACACAATTGAATAGCAAGAGACATAATGGGGGGCCATAGACCTTGAAATTCGCTTTCCATTGAATTGAACGGCAGCAAAGAAATTAAATCGAAGTTCCCAACGCTTTCAAGCATAAACTTCACAATACCACCTGAGGCAACTAGCCGTCAGCACCTCCTATAAAATGCCTAATACACTGTTGAAGCATCTAAAGCTAAAACAAAGTCACAATGGGTAGAGCGGCCTAACCATATATAATTTGCCAACAATATCCTTAACAATATGGGATGATTAACCACTTTAACATGCACGCTTGCACCTTCACCATGGCCAATGAGATATTGATAATGGGCCTACATGGACTATGACAACAACAATGAGGCTAACAACATACAAGGGAATGAGAACCTTCAACTACAATACCATTCTAAAGCACCCAACCAAAAAGTAACTGGTGTGGTTGGAAATGCCTCAAAACCACTAACAAACCTTGACTTAACAATGCTAACACCTCTTCAATGTACACAATAGACAGAGTTTGGAATGCTGGAAGGAATTCATGATAAAAATAAATAACAATAACAGCAGAAGCAGCAGCTGCAGCAGCAATAATGACAATAACCATAATGGTGGCCTTAACAAGTGTAATCATGAGGAGAATGGCTATAACGATAGAGGTAAAGAAAATAATTATGACGAACCTTCTTAGTGAAATAATCTAGACGGGAATTATCAACCTCCGCTACTGAGCCTGCTTCAAATCGTTCATAAATCTGCCAAGTTTCAATGTTGATTCATCTTATAAATGTCTACCTCTGAGTTTGCAGTCATGATCAAACAATTGCAAGTTGGGAACAATAATGCAATGAAAATAAACTCCGAAAATAAACTCACAAATAAGACAAGGTTCTCACTGACATTCATAAATTATAACTTGGGGAAAGGGGAAAAAAGTAAAAAAGAAAAAAAGGAAAATCTGTCTATGTGTTCATCTGATGACCAAACAGCCCCAGTAAACCAGCAGGGAAAGAATATCGAGTTAGTTTTTAGGAATTCTTGTTTTATATGGAGGCAAACAAAGTGTGCAAGTAACTGAGGGGAGTGAAGAAAATGGTGGTCAGATTTTGACATGATTCTTTTATTAGTCCTACTTGGTGAGAGTCACAACTGTGATAATTTCAAGTGTCTATCATAGGAATGAGAATTTTTATTATTCCATTCACCTAGTAGCTTGTTTTTAAGCATGCCCTTGGTGAATTAAGAATAGTTCATGAATAGAAGAAAAAAAAAAAACCAAATGTTGAATAACTAAATGGAAGCAAAGGATGAACATGTGCATACCTGTCGTGCTTGAATCATAACTTTTGGAAGCACGCCTTTATATTGGCAAACTAACTTTACCTGCACAGACAAAAAGCAAAGAAATGCTGAATTTATCAATGCTGACATCTCTGCATCAAATGGAAGGTAGAGAAGAGGGTGGGGGATGAAAATGATTATAAAATAAGGAAAAGAACTCAAATATCACCAATGAAAGCTCAAACCAAATGTGTTAGTGCCAATCATTGGAAAAACACAAGTTGCAAAGGGTGGCAAGGAGCAAAGCACAAAATTAAGGCATGTGCTACAGCAAAATGAAATACAACTATAAATATTTTTAAACGGGGTAGAGATAAACTGTTATGGAATGTTATTTACAGTTTAAGAAACATAATAATCTCTCTTTATTAGGGATTTACTTTCTTTATTCCTAGAGATTTTCTTCCCTTGTATTCTCCCCCCATCTATTATATAAAGGTTGTGTAAGGGTCTTGTATTTATCAAGCCCTCTGTTTCTTCCTCTGATATTGTTTAACATGGTATCAGAGCCATAAACTCAAGCCTACCTCTGCCGCAGCCAGCACCAGAAACCATATTCACCTTTCCGTTTCCACTGCCCTAACCAATACCCTTATCTCTACTCAACCAACACGAAAACCAAGGACACAGCCAAACCCAGGAATCACTGGCGACCGCAACAGTACTGGTGGTGTTGCCGGAAAACCTCCCACGCACTAGCGCGTGGGCATCATGCGCCGCCATTCTAATGGATGTGCTCGCCTCGCCTATCTGTCCTGAACAAGTTTCTGGTCTTGATTCATGTCAATTAAAACCAGAATTCGAGTTTCATCGCCATCCGATCAGTCTCTCGTATGTTGCTATGCATCGTCAACAAAGTCTGTGATCTGTTTGTTCGTCTCATCAAGGAGAATGTCAAATCCTAAGGAGAAAAATTCCCAATCAGCTATGGCATCAAAAGAGGACCTTTCTTCAGCTATGGCCTTACAACCATTTGTTACTTTATCTCAGGAAGGGTACACTAAATACTTGCAATATCAGTCTGCACAACAGGCCGCCTCTCCTCCCATGGCATCTGTCATTCATCAAGGTAATTCAATAGCTTGTTATTCATCTAGCCTCTTTAGAAATCAGTCTTGGGTGTTTGACTCTGGTGCGATTGACCATATTTCAGGTAAAATAGCCATTTTTTATCAAATATCTCCTCTAGCTTCACATCATAGTCAACTCACCATTGCTGATGGATCTACCAACACCATTAAAGGTGTTGGATCCACTCGACCTTGTCCTTCTCTTACTTTACCCTCTACACTCTATGTTCCAAGTTTTCCATTCAATCTTACGTCTGTAAGTAAACTAACCAAACAACTAAACTGTTTTGTTTGTTTCTTTCCTGATCATGTCATTATCCAGGATTTGAAGACCAATAAGACGATTGGAGAATGGCGTGAATCGAATGGAATGTACTATTTTGATAGATTGCAATCATCAGTAGCGTGTCTTGTTTCAGCTTCTCTTCTAATTCATAGCCACTTGGGTCATCCATCCTTGGAGAATCTCAATAAATTAGTCCCAAATTTAAGTTCAATATCTACTTTGGAATGTGAGTCTTGTCAACTTGGGTAGCACCATTGTGCTCCCTACTTGTCTCGAGTCAATAAACGAGTTAATAAACCTTTTATGCTAATTCATTTAGATGTTTGGGGTTCTAGCCGTACCAAGTCTAAATTGGGATTTCAGCATTCCGTAATTTTTGTTGATGATTTCTCTCGAATGGACTGATTATATCTAATGAAAGATCATTCAGAGTTACAGTCTATATTCTGTGCCTTTTGTGCTGAAGTTCAAAATTAGTTTCACACCCGAATCAATATTCTTCGTGGTAATAATGCAAAAGTGTATTTCTCTAACTCAATCTCTAGTTACATGCAGCAACAAGGTATACTCCACCAATCCTCCTGCCCACACACATCTCAATAAAATGGAGCAACCAAGAGAAAAATCCAACACATTGTTAAAACAACTCATACCCTGTTAATTCACATGCATCTTCCCAAAAGCAACAGGGTATACTCCACCAATCCTCCTGCCCACACAAATCTCAACAAAATGGAGTAGCCGAGAGAAAAATCCAACAAATTGTTCATGAATGTGCCCAAAATTTTTTGGGGAGATGCTGTGCTCACTGCATGTTTTCTTATCAATGTTTGCCATCTTCTCTCCTTGTGGGTAAAATTCCTTTTTCTAACCATTTTCCCTGTCAAGCTCCCTTTCCTATTATTCCTCGTATATTTGGTTGTTTGTTTTGTTCATCAGAACCAACCTGGCACAAATAAACTAGACCCTAAATCTCTAAAATGTATTTTCCTTGGATACTCTCGTTTGCAAAAAGGGGTACAAATGTTTCAATCCTTCCCTAAATCATTTTTTTGTTTCTACTGATGTTACTTTTTTTGAAACTACACCATATTTTTCTGATACTCAATTCGTGTCTTCCGATACTGATGACCATCTGCCCTTACCCTTTATACTTATGGCTCCTACCAATATTGATGTTCCAGTCACTACTTCTGCTCTTTTAGAGGTCATTCCTGACAATAATATGGCTCATTTAGAGCATCTTTCTCATCCTGATTTACAGGTCTATACTCAACATCCTCATTTAAGTACTACCACAAGATTCATGCTCGTCTCCTTCATCTTCAACTCCACTGGCTGATGATTTAGATATTCCAATTGCCCTTCGCAAAGGAAAAAAGTTTTATACACTTCATCCTATCTCGAATGTGATCTCTTCTAATTCATTATCACCATCATACTCTGCTTTTGTCTCTACCTTGTCTTCCATTCCCTTGCTTGAGTCTGTTTCAAAGGCCTTGTCTCACCCTGGATGGAAGCAAGCCATGGAAGAGGAGATGTCAACTTTGTGAGTTAATAATACATGGGATTTAGTTCCTCTTCCACATGATCAGACAGTTGTGGGTTATTGATGAGTGTTTAATGTTAAAGTTCACCCTGATGGTACAGTTGAACGATTGAAAGCTCATCTGGTAGCTAAGGGATATACATAGGTATACACGATGGACTAATCAGAAACGTTTTCTCCAATAGCCAAAATGACTTCAGTACAAGTTATCATTGCATTGGCAGCCACAAATCAAACGCCTTTACATCAATTAGATATGAAGAATGCCTTCCTCCATAGTAATCTTGAGGAGACTATCTTCATGGAGCAACCACCCGAGTTTGTTGCTCAGGGGGAGACTGATCTTGTGTGTCTCTTTAACAAGTCTTTGTATGGTTTGAAAAAATCACCACGAGCATGGCTTGATCGCTTCAGTGCAATTGTTATGGCGTTTGGTTTGCAGCAATGTGGTGTGGATCACTTTGTCCTTTATCAATACTCGATACCTGATAAAATTATTTTGATTGTCTATGTTGATGATATTGTTATCACTGGTGACGATAATGTTGGTATCCAGTCCTTGAAATCTTTCCTGATACTTCTTAGGTATTGAAGTATCAAGGTCCAAAATGGGGATTTGCTTGTCCCAAAGGAAGTATGTCCTTGATCTTTTAAAAGAAACTAGTTTATTGGGAGCCAAGTCAATTGATAGCCATATGGAGCCAAATGTCAAGCTTGATGTAGATAAAGGGGAATACTTGGAGGAACCTACCAGGTATCGAAGACTTGTTGGCAAATTAAATTATCTAACTACTACTCGTCCAAATATTTCATTTGCTGTGAATGCAGTAAGTCAGTTCATGGACCCTCCTCGTAATAGCCACTGAGATGCAGTAGTTAGAATTTTGAGATATCTCAAAGGAGCAACGGGACGAGGTCTCCTTTACCAAAATCAGGGTCATACTCATTCAAGGATACACATGAATACACAGTAACCTTGGTGTCATGGAAAAGCAAAAAACAAAGTATTGTTGCAAGGTCAAGTGCTGAATCTGAGTATAGGGCAATGGTGTATACTACATGTGAACTAGTTTGGTTAAGGCATCTTCTCATGGAGCTTGGTTTCACACACTCATCTCCTATGGAATTAATGTGGGATAATTAAGCAGCCATCCATATTGCATCAAATCCTGTCTTCCATGAGAGAACTAAACATATTGAAGTTGATTGCCATTTTGTATGTGAGAAGCTTCAAGAAGACTTGATCAAGACCCCGTATGTCAAATCAGAAGATCAACTTGCTGACTTATTCACTAAAGCTTCAGGAGGGTCTAAAGTCTATATGTGACAAGGTTGGAGCATATGATATGTATGCTCCGGCTTGAAGGGGAGTGTTATGGAATGCTATTTATAGTTTAGCGAACATAACAATCTCTCTTTATTCCTAGGCATTTACTTTCTTTATTCCTAGAGATTTTCTTTCCTTGTGTTCTCCCCCCATCAATTATATCAATTATATAAAGGTTGTGTGAGGGTTTTGTATTTATCAAGCCCTTTGTTTCTTCCTCTAATATTGTTTAACATAAACAAATACCATGTGATGGCATAAATTATTAACAAACCCAACAAACATTTGATGAGAGAGTGCTATTTACTTTATTTTATTTTATGTTATTGTTGGTTACTGATTTTTATTTATTTATTTATTTTTTGGCTTCACTCTTTTGGCTCAAGCTTTTGGCAGGAGAATATTGGGTAGAAAACCCTTTTTCAGCTGTTTCTCCTTTTCTTTTATTTTACAAATGTTTCCCCTGCTAATACCCTAAGGCACACCTAGGCACCCCACTTAGTTCATGAGTGTGAATTGAAAAACTCAAGCTTAGCTTAGTTCTGAGCTCATTCAAAGCTTATTTAGAAACATCATAGACCAAACTCATTCAGAAACAAATTATTAGAATCAATAATAATAACAAGCGAACCTTGATCACATCCTTGTTCAGCTCAAGATTTTCATTAAAACAGGTGAATTGTTTGAATTTTAGTTATCTAGGAATTTGTTAAAGTTGTTTTATCTGACATTGTTAAGCCACATTCGCTTGTTAGTGCTTTACAATGCAGGAGGTTTCTCCACTGACTGTTGGTTGGATGCATCAACATGGTATTAGAGACAACAGTGGTTGTTGCCCCCATTTGTTTGTTGCCCAATTTTCGTGCTCCATGTGCTATGCCCATTTCCGGTCATCTCACTGGCTGGCACATGAGAGGCAGGTTAAAGTGGTGTTACCCCATGTTGGGCAGTCAAAGGGGTTTCAAGCTTTATATTGTGGTGCGGCCCTCCCACTCAATGCCAATTGGTTTCGGGTTGGGTGTTTTTAAGTTTCACACCTGCTTTTTTGTGTATTCTAGCTTGTATAGTGAAAAAAAAAAAAGAAACAAAAGGAAAAAATAAACATGATACATTTATTTTCTCACCTCCTATCCTCCATCCTATTTGCTTCTCTCATATTTTATTTCCTCATGAAACGTTATAATTCCTATCCTTAAGACATCTAAACAAGCGGAGTTTGAACTTTCTAACGCAGCATAAACAAGTTCTTAGCAACATCTGAGACGATCTAAAAAATACACACCAGACAGAAAACAGAAATAATTAAAGTGCTTAAACATACCTTCCCTTCATAATTAAGGCAATGGTGATTGAAAAGCGCATTGATATCTGGAGAAGTATGCAAAAGCCAAATTAGAAATACTTCCTTCATGTACTTGTAAATGGAATATCCAAATGACATGCATGGTAGCTCATAATTGCTATGCACATTTTTCTCATTTTCAGAAGCATATCTTGAAAATTGATTGCAGGGAAAACAAATATGAAAATATTTATGAAGAATTACAGAAGTTCTTCAGTAAGAACAAACCTGGATTTGAATAATAGCCTAAGACGATTGTCTGCCGGTAATATTTTGCATGTTCATCAAGGTACCTAATAGTGATAAAATTTTATAACCAGCAAATTATTCATAGACCAAAACAGGCAAAAAAAAAAAAATGATCAAATCTTCAAAAGTTTTGGATCATACCATTGTCTGATTCGCATGACATTTGTCCCATGTTGTTTGGAAGGTATTCGGTTCAATTGCTCAACAACACGTCTCAAAAACTCCCAATTCTATATCATGTTATCAAAACGAAGAAAAAATTTGACTCTCTACCCTCGAATCATAAACTGCCAGTAAAGAAAACAACACGAAAATAGACACTTACCTGCATTGTTATTACATCTGAGTGATCAACAACTAGAACCTGTTTGGCCCAAAATAAACAGACAAAAATAAAATCAAACTATTCCTTTCACACAAGTAAAAATGTATAAGAACACAGAATAATTATACCGCAAACAAGAAACGGTTCCCTTAAAAGGTAGCGGGAAGTCTTACTATTTACCTCAATTGAAGAAAGATAATCGACATCTAGCTCCTTGTTTTCTGCAGCCTTATCAATTTTCTAGCAAAATACCAGAATTGCAAGTTAAAATGCTTATATCAATAGGCAAAATGCATGCAAGTCTCAGCACTTAAATCAAATGGAAACCAGAAAACAATGGAAGACCTCAAGAAATTAATTTAACCAAAGATTATCAGCTATAATAAGGCCATGCTCCTTACTTTATCATAAAAAAATTTGCCACATTCTTCAGTTGAAACACCTTTAATAAATCAAATGATTCTTGAAGCCCAGAGCTATATTGAAAACTGCAATACTGCAAATTGGTCAACTTATCTTTCCTTAACGGAAGGCACCAGAAGAGTGAATCAGTTGGCATTAAGTTAGGATCCTAAATCTATTATCAGCGCCATCACCATCATCATCATCATCATATTGCATGTAACTTAATCTCAACTACATCGGGTTCACTTATGAGTTCATAATGGCAATAAAACCAAAAAAATAGCAGTGTTTCATAGTGGATGCCTTTCTAACCCAATGCTCTTCAGGCAATAATAGCTGAAATTCCAAAACCTTCATCATCACAAGGTTTCTTTGCTCTTGTGGAAAGGCTTTTAGGTCACTGACAATTATTATTGTAGTCATGTTCCATCACAAGATTGACATTGAGAAACCAAACAGTGCAACATGATCAAATTTCCTAAACTCATATAAGCAAGGAACAATTTGGACAACAAACATAACCCTGACAACCATGGATTACAGTCACAGTAATACATGCATTCAATGTTTGAGAAAACAATAGCAGAACAAATACACCCCACCACCAAAAGGAGTATACTATTGACTCAATAACTTCATGTAAATAATGCCTAATGTAGACATGTATTTTATATCCAAATATTAGATAAAACCATTAAGTTCCTATGTATTACTCCCTCCGTCTCATTCTTTGCACCATTTTCCATTATGGGATGTCCCAAATTCTTTGCACTATTTCCTCTTTTGGTCAGTTTTAGGTGCAAAATATCCATTATACCCTTGTTTTTTCTTCCAGATCTCACCAATTCTCCTCCTCTTCTTCCAAATCTATAAGATTCTTCCAAATTTCATCTGATCAGTGACATGGGGGCTTTGGTCGCTCGAGTTGAGCCATTAAGAGCACGGTAAACTTCGATTTTGAGGGAATCATTGTCCTCCTCCGCCTCTGGTTGCTCAGATTGAGCGATTAATGGGAAGAATCTGGTCTGTTTGGTGAGGGAGTGCAAGGAGGTTTGGTAGGAGGCGAGAAGCAGCAGAGATTTGTTACAGCAACGTGGAGAGATGGGGAGGGGAAGGGAAATTTTGGAAAAAAAGAGGGAAACAGTGTCATTTCTTGGTCTGTGTGAAAACCCATTTGTGCAAGCAAAACAAGGACAAAGGGAGTATTATTTTATAGAAGTTTTTTTAACAATAATTAACAAAAGGAAATCAGTGTCAAACTTAAGTTGACAGAAGTCAAACTCTGTCACTCTTCATGGGATGGAAGGAGTATATATAAGACAGTGGAAAGCAGAAAGTGCTTACTGTTATCAATTCCAGAGGAGAAGCAACAATGATATCCGAGGAATAAAAATCACCATACAATCTGATGCTCTTCCTGCAGGTTTGTGCAACATAAATCTAAACAGTTTAAAACAGGGGCCACGTGATATAAATTTGATGCAGATGCATGCTGACTCCAAATACATCTCATCTTGCGTGCAATAGAAAGTCACAAATTTCAAAGAGTAAATGTCAGATATTGACAAGGAGCCACATTTGATACAAAGATACTTGGCATCAGATAGTGGCATTTCATAAAACTCAGTCAATACTCAGCAACCACTGCAGTAGTTTACTTCAAGAAAGGTAAACCAGATCCATTTGAAGGACCACATAATGTTAAATATTGTTTCTTGGGCTGCAGAAAGCGGCTGGAGAAAAAAATAACAATTACCTGGTATATTTAATTCCTATCATGAAGTCATCTCTTGAATTGCCACCGAAAAGTGTCTGATGATCGGAAGGTTTGGCTGACTTCTGAGATGTGAGTATTTGAGATTTCTCTTCATCTTCCTTGCTATCTTCATCTTCTTCAGATCCAAACTCCTTGTAGAAACGATCAATATGCTCCACGACTACCTTCATATAGTGAAAATACATAAAAAATTGAAATTATACTTTCATGAAACCACTCCTTAGAGCAGTCCAAAAAAAAATGCCATTATCAAATTCCTGGTCATTAGGCCAGAAGCTTCACAAAAAAAATATTTGGATACATTTCATATTGAAATAGGGAGACCTTAGAGGTTTTATGACAACTGAAGCCAAATAAATATGAGTCAGAGTGCAATTTCAGAATTATTCTTCATATTTGAGGTTCTTATACTTAAGGGTTTGACAAAACATCAGTTCAATAGAAAAAGGAAAAGGACATTTTTCAGGATATGGCGGAACACACTATAATTGAAATGAATGCTAGGAAAAGAGAAACAAGGGCACAGCATTGGTATAGCTTCTGTTTTCTGTACCTTTCTTTTTTTGGCCAGAGAACATTGGCATAACTCACAGTTTCTAAATAGAAGTTCACAATAAGAAGTAAGTTCAGTCCATGATGGATTGATTTATCATAATTTCAAGAACCTTCCATAACCATCACCCAAGAACTGGCTGTCAATAAAATTAAAGTTCTTGAAAATATTTTGCTTTATGTGATTTCTTTTTGCTTTTCTATTTCCCCTTCAAAATCTATTTTGGGCATCAAGCTCACTTTCCAGACGAAGCCACCCTCTTTCCTAGCTCATGGTATGGATGAAGATTTTGTCATCACAACTCTTTATCTTATACTAGGAAACTTGTAATGGTATTAGTAACGTATAATCATGAAAACTAGAACACTAGGATCAAATTACACACAAGTTAATACAGAGATTGGAATGTAAATAAAAGAAAATACTGAAATGAAAACTGTGTTGAACACAACATATATATTACACTGTTGGAATATTCTGGAGATCTCCAGAATATTCTGGAGGTCAAAGATTTAATGTTCCTTATTAGGAAAACTGTGTACAGCTAGAAAATCTTAGTAATCTTTTATTTTTAGGAGATTAGGATCTGTTTATTTGTTTCCTAAATTGTTAGTCTGTAAAAGAGGAAACTACCTAACTTAGGTTTCCTTAGCCTTGTATTTAAACAGTGTAAAACTCTATGAGGAAAAATAAGCCAGTATTATTTCTGCATGGTATCAGAGCCAACCCTAATTTTCTAAGCCATCTCTCTGCGTCCTTCCTCTGCCCAACATGTCTGAAATCTCGTCTGCATCTACACCTTCCAGCAACAATCAGCCAAACAATCCTACAGCCCTAACTCAAGCCCTAAACACTGATTCTCATTCTGTCCAGATCACCACTATTCGCCTTAATGGTGATAATTTCCTGCGATGGTCTCAATCTGTTAGAATGTACATTCGAGGGCGAGGAAAGATTGGCTACCTCACTGGAGATAAGAAGGCACCGGCAGCAGAGGACCCGACATATGCAACTTGGGATGCAGAGAATTCGATGGTTATGACCTGGCTCGTCAATTCTATGGACGAGGACATTGGGTCTAACTACATGTGCTACTCCACAGCCAAGGAATTATGGGACAATGTAAATCAGATGTATTCTGATTTAGGAAACCAGTCCCAAGTCTATGAGTTAACTCTAAAACTTGGTGAAATCCGGCAGGGGGATGACACTGTCACCAAGTACTTTAACTCACTAAAAAGGCTGTGGCAGGACTTGGATCTCTTCAATGACTACGAATGGAAATCTACAGATGATGCCAATCACTACAGAAAAACTATGGAGGACCATCGAATCTACAAGTTCCTTGCTGGACTGAATGTGGAGTTTGATGAAGTAAGGGGTAGGATCATTGGTAGATCACCCCTTCCCCCAATGAGTGAAGTATTTGCAGAAGTTAGAAGGGAAGAAAGCAGAAGAAATGTCATGCTGGGAAAAAAGGACACCAATGTGATGGCTGACACTTCTGCCTTAGTTGCCTCTGATGAAGTGGCAAATAAGGCTGCTAGATTTCAGAAAAAAACTGAGGAGAAGCCACGGGTTTGGTGTGATCACTGCAACAAACCTCGCCATACAAGGGAAACCTGCTGGAAGATCCATGGAAAGCCAGAAAACTGGAAGAGTAAAAGGAGCAATGACAGGATCAGCCACGCAACACCTGCTGCTAATGAGGCTGAAAAAAGTCCCTTCAGCAAGGAGCAGATGGATCATCTCCTAAAGCTGCTAAAGTCTAGTGTGTCTTCTGGTATTTCTCATGTTTCTCTTGCACAAACAGGTAGTGAATCTAGTGCCCTATTCTGTTTTTCAAATTCTGCTCCTTGGATCATTGATTCTGGAGCCTCTGATCACATGACCAGTCTTTCTAAACTTTTCTGCTCTTATTCCCCATGTTCTGGTAATAAAAAAGTAAAAATTGCAGATGGTAGTTTCTCACCCATTGCAGGGAAAGGTTTGATAAAACTCTCCAAGAATATTGATCTTGAATCTGTTCTACATGTTCCCAAACTAGCCTGCAACCTTTTATCTGTCAGCAAACTTTCTAAAGATTCTAATTGTCGTATTGTTTTCCTTGACACTCACTGTGAAATTCAGGACCAGACCTCGGGGAAGAAGATTGGCAGTGCTAAGATGATAGATGGACTCTATTACTTTGATGGGGACTCTCCCGATAATAAAAAGGCTCAGGGCTTCAGTAGTGTTAGTTCTGATCCTGTTTATGAACAAATAATGCTTTGGCATTCTAGACTAGGACATCCTAGTTTTCAATACCTTAAGTATTTGTTTCCTGATTTGTTTAAGGGGTTCAACCTTTCTTTACTTCAATGTGAAAGTTGTTATCTATCTAAGAGTCATCGTACTACCTACTTGAAAAAACCTTATATTCCCTCAAAGCCATTTTATTTAATACACAGTGATGTTTGGGGACCTTCAAAAATCACCACAATTTCAAGGAAAAAATGGTTTGTCACCTTTATAGATGACCATACACGTTTATGTTGGATTTACCTGATGAGTGAAAAATCTGAAGTGGAAAATCTGTTTAAGGCCTTTTACAAAATGGTTGAAACACAGTTTCAAACTAAAATCAGCATTCTTCATACTGATAATGGAACTGAGTATTTCAATAAACATTTGGGAGTTTTTTTAAAGGAAAAAGGTGTTCATCACCAATCTACATGTGTGGATACTCCTCAACAAAATGGTATTGCTGAAAGGAAAAATAAACATTTACTTGAAGTAACTCGTGCTATCATGTTTTCCATGAATGTTCCCAAATATCTATGGGGAGAAGCTATTTTGACAGCCTCATACTTGATTAATAGGATGCCTACCCGAGTTTTAAAATATAGCACACCTTTGGATTACTTCAAAACTATTTTTCCTATGTCTCGAATCCATTCAGATTTACCACTTAGAATTTTTGGATGCACTGTTTTTGTCCATATTCCTAACAACTCTGGTTCAAAACTGGATCCTAGAGCTGAAAAATGCATTTTTGTAGGATATGCACCCAATAAAAAGGGATACAAGTGCTTTAACCCTCAAACAAAAAAATTTTTTGTTAGTATGGATGTCTCTTTCATGGAAAACAAACCTTACTTTCACAAAAATTATCTTCAGGGGGAGAATGAAGTAGGGAATGATAATTTTTGGGATTTATTTCCTGTTCCACTACCAAATACAATTTTAACTTCCCCTGGCAGCTCTGAATCCATTAAACAAAATCAGGAAAACTCAGTTTCAAATAATAACAGTAATAGGAATCCTTGTCAGACTATGCCAGGTACTATTGTATCTTCAACAGGGGGAGAAACACTACAAATGGATAAAAAAAATCCAAACACTGAGCTTCTGGTTTATACTCGGAAGAAAACCCATCAAGGTAGTCAAGATCCAACTTTGATTCAAGGATCTGACCAGTCAAAAACCCCAGAGGCTGGTACTCAGACTTCCACAGGTACTTCAGTCCCGACTCCTAATCCTACTCCTTTGATTGCTGATCCTTCTTTAACTTCTGGTCCTGATACATTATCTGATTATGATATTCCTATAGCCATTAGAAAAGGAACCAGAATCTGTACAAACTTTCCCAGATATCCTATTGCTAAATATATTTCTTATAAAAGGCTATCTCACACTCATAGGGCATTTACCTCAAAAATTTCACACTTGTTTGTCCCGAGAAATATTGAGGAAGCTTTGAATGACCCAAACTGGAAGTTAGCAGTTATGGAGGAGATGAGTGCTCTGAGAAGAAGTGGCACATGGGAGATAGTGGACTTACCCAAAGAGAAGAAAACAGTGGGGTGTAAGTGGGTGTTTACTGTGAAATGCAGAGCTGATGGTAGTGTTGAGAGATATAAGGCTAGGCTGGTTGCTAAAGGTTTCACTCAAACCTATGGAATTGACTATCAAGAAACCTTTGCCCCTGTTGCTAAAATTAATTCAATTCGAGTTCTACTGTCTCTTGCTGTTAAATTCAAGTGGCCATTGTGTCAGCTGGATGTAAAAAATGCTTTCTTGAATGGAGACCTAGAAGAAGAAGTTTACATGAGCATACCACCAGGATTCAAGGGAAAATATGGACAGAATCAGGTCTGTAGATTAAAAAGATCTTTATATGGTCTAAAACAGTCTCCTAGAGCCTGGTTTGAGCGCTTTGGGAAAGCTGTAAAGGGCTGTGGCTATCATCAAAGTCAGACTGACCATACAATGTTTTACAAGCATAGCAAGGAAGGCAAGGTTGCAATTCTAATTGTTTATGTAGATGATATAATTTTGACTGGTAATGATCTTGAAGAACTGGGAAAGCTTAAGAAGAAGCTGGCTACCTTGTTTGAGATCAAGGACCTAGGTGCTCTAAAATACTTTCTTGGAATGGAAGTTGCAAGGTCCAAGGAAGGTATCTTTGTCAACCAACGAAAGTATATACTTGACTTGCTTAGTGAAACAGGTTTACTTGGGTGCAAACCAGCCGAAACTCCTGTGGAACCTAATTTCAAGTTACAACCTGCTAATGCTGAGGAAGTGCAGAATACAGAACAATACCAAAGGCTTGTTGGAAGACTAATTTACCTATCTCACACTCGCCCTGATATAGCTTTTGCTGTAAGTATGGTAAGCCAGTTTATGCATTCTCCTGGGCCAAGACACTTTGATGCTGTGTACAGAATTTTAAGATATTTGAAGGGGACACCTGGAAAAGGGTTACTATTCAAAGACCATGGGCATCTACAAGTTGAAGCCTATACAGATGCAGACTGGGCAGGGAGTGTTTCTGACAGACGCTCTACTTCTGGCTACTGTACATTCATTGGAGGCAATCTAGTTACCTGGCGAAGCAAAAAACAGAATGTGGTGGCTAGGAGTAGTGCTGAAGCTGAGTTCAGAGCAGTAGCCCATGGAATCTGTGAAGTCTTATGGATTAAGAGACTATTGCAAGAATTAAAAATTTCTAATCCATCTCCCATGAAAGTTTTCTGTGACAATAAGGCAGCTATCTCTATTGCTCATAATCCTGTCCTCCATGATAGAACGAAGCATGTGGAAGTTGACAAGCATTTTATCAAGGAAAAAATTGAAAGTGGACTGATTTGTATGCCTTATATCCCTACTGCAGAACAGATTGCTGACATTCTCACTAAAGGATTGCCTCAAAGACAGTTCGAGAAGCTAGTGAACAAGCTGGCTATGGAAGACATCTTCAAACCAGCTTGAGGGGGAGTGTTGGAATATTCTGGAGATCTCCAGAATATTCTGGAGGTCAAAGATTTAATGTTCCTTATTAGGAAAACTGTGTACAGCTAGAAAATCTTAGTAATCTTTTATTTTTAGGAGATTAGGATCTGTTTATTTGTTTCCTAAATTGTTAGTCTGTAAAAGAGGAAACTACCTAACTTAGGTTTCCTTAGCCTTGTATTTAAACAGTGTAAAACTCTATGAGGAAAAATAAGCCAGTATTATTTCTGCATACACAATATTGTAATATTATCTGACACCAACATCTTAATCAGAATTTGTCTTGATGAGTAACAATATCAGAAACCTTAATGCTTTCAATGATAAGCCACTGCACAGCAAGGTTGGAACAAAAAAATCAAGACGTGTAACCAACACACAATACCAAATGCAGAGTCCATAGATTCAGACAACCTCATATTACTTTTGTATTTATCAGAACTTTGGTTAAGAATGACCAATGGAAGGTTAATAAAACAGCTAATAGTACCTTTGAAGTTTGTGGCGTCAGTTGTATCAACCGCTTAATAACACGAAGTGCAATGCTTCTGAAAGGCAGTAAAATCAAAACCTGAAGCACATAGAGAAAACATCAATGAGGAAGCATGGTACTTTTTGTCTCTGTCGAGGTAAATAATGTAATATTTCCAAGGTTCAACTGCTAAAAAGTAATCAAAAGTGGAACTACCTCAGCAATTTGAATTGGTGGATTCAAGTGATAAATTTTAGTATTATGGTGAAACAGTATTATAAATGACTATAGCTGAACAGCATAGAGTAAACAGTGCAGATATTACACAGCTGCATTTGAACGTGCCTATGAACAAAGACATAACCAATATTAACTGTCTTCTACTTTCCAGATTTTAAATATAATATTGTATCAAGTAGCAAAATAACTGAGATTTCCATACATAGTTTGATTCCTTAATAAAACTGAAGTTCATATCTTTTGACCCTAATGTCATGAATGGCAACTGAAATTAATTTCTATTCGACTTTAACCCTTTGCCTGTTAGAGGGCAAAACGGAAAGATGAAAATAAGGTGGACGGAAAATAAAGAGATTTTTATTTTCCTGTGCTTAGTAGGATATACGAATTTTAGATGGATGAAAAGAGGAAGGAAAATTTTCATCATTTTCCATCTTTCTACCCGAAACTGGCAGAAAGTCAGCTGACTGCTTCCGTGAAGCAATGTTAACAGCATATAGAATCATTTTGTGTGCAGCAACCCTTGGACTTTGGTTAAATTAATTTTGCTATAAAAAAAAATTCCTTTTTATGAAATAATTTGGTGCATTCTTTTATATTTTCCTTTTATTTTAGTTTATATATTTGGTAAAATTCTGTTTTAACTCTTACAGTGAAAAAAAATTTAACAGCATCCCTTAATTACTGTGTCTATGCTACAACTAATAATATGTAGCTCATTTCATGAACTTAAATTTTTAACACCATTATTTATCATAGAAAACAAATTGTTAGATTTACTTAAATTATTTATTGCATTATTATTTTCACCATCAATTATGCTTATCTTATGGCTAAATAAAACAGTCATATAGAACTTTTTGCATCTAATTCGCGAAGTATTAAATATGAACTTTCACATACTAGCATTACTGACTATAATGCCAATAATTTGTGAATTTATGTACAGTTTTGATTACATTTTGGAATTACAAAACTTCAAGTTATCAAGACAAATTAACATCAGATTGCTTTGTCAATGGTTTAAATTTATTTAGGCTAGTATTTTTACTTGCTCAAATATATAGATTAATTGAAAAATGTATTGATGAACAGCTTGATATTTTAGTTTAATTACCATGAGGTGGTATATGGTGTAAACACAATGAAAATGTTTCATACTTCAATTTTCTTTCTTCATCATTCTTACAAAACAACTTGTTAGTTTCCCATCCCTCTATTTCCATCCTTGCACTTTCCATTTGTCAGACACCTTTTCATTCTCTAATTTCTACCCAGACTACAAAACATAGCATAAATGTATTTTCCCGCATGTAAAGCACTAATCTTAACTGAAGGAAAACTACAAATAAATAGACACTGAAAATCATCCCTCCCATAGGAGGGAAGAAAGAAAGGAATAAAAGAATATCAAAGTGACAAAGTTTCCCTTATCAGGCCATGTTTTCATATGGTCTGTCCATTCTAACTTAACTATAATCATACAAATGTTACAAGTCACATATGATATGCAAAAGCAATACTATTAAAATGAGAACACAGCTCATCCAAGGTAATGCTTCCTAGAAGCTTGTTTCATTTTACATGCTAAATGACAGCTGATAGATGTAACATATGATAAATTCTGAATATGCTATTACAATGTAGGCCACTCTAACAGAAGAATACATATAAGCCTTGTTTGAATACAGGTACTTATAAAGGAGGATGCTCCCAAAAATCACATGAAAGCAGACGCTGATACCTTGGGTCGGGTAAAGCCTTGATCCAAGAAACCATCACCAGGAAGCGTGTCCTCCTTTGAATTACCTTGATGCTTGCTTAACTTTGAGTCATTCTTCTTCACACAATCTCTAGTTTTGAAGATGTGATTCAGCTGCAAGGCATATTGCTTAATAACATATAACTACATACATTAGGGAAAAGGAAATAACCTAACAGCAAAAGGGACATTATACGCACAGAATGCATAAGGTAAGCATCCATGATGTTTGAATCATCTTCTTTGCCTTTGTGGTAGAAAGGTTTTTTATTGCAATGCAGTATATCCCGATAGCTGTTGACTAGAAAAGGCAAATGAAGAGGGCAACAGAAAGATCTTCATTAACCACCAGCTAAAGCTGTATGATAAACATAATCAATGGTCATAATTTTAAAAGCAACTTAGACTTGCTTATTGCACTTGTTGGCCTAAAGCTAATACAGAAAGCAACTTTAGTAAACATTGACTAATAATTAATTAACACCCCCATCCCATAATATCTGTTACTTTTTGACTGTTTGAAAAATGTATGTCATATTAATTTTTGTTAATAAAAATCAAATAATATTTAAAAACTACCAAGATTCAAATCTACCAAGTTAATATCAATTTTAGAAAGTCTGGAAATGACAAATACTATGGGACAGAGGTAATATTAAAGAAACATGCAAGATACAAAATTGGTAGCACAAAGAGACAGGAGGAAAAGAGGGTAAAATACCCACACAATGCAAGACATGGAAACCTCCAGAGCAACTTCAATGAATATTTGTAGTGGTTTACCCAGGCTATCGGTATACACTTTCTCTTGAGATTAAACAAGACAAGAGTCCCAAGCAATTGGATTACAAATGAACTTCAGATATGGATATTTCTATTTGTATCGACTTTGATTAACCTGGCTTTTTTCTCATTTAAGCAAATCTAAAGAGTGATGATATACTTTAGCGAGAGGAGGAATTTTACTGTATTAGGGGCTTTGGTCGATCTTGACAGGACACTTGACCATACCGTGGCCCTTTTTGGTTATTTAATTTATTAATAATTTATGAATCAATTTGCATTTTCTTAGATTTGTCTAGTTCAAATTAAAATCCTTCTTAATTTATGTGGCAGCATATTAATTATTAATTTGGCTGTCTCAAAGTGAACATGACAACCAACCCAAGGGTTTTTGTTGATCATCAACACAAATATTTTTGAGGTTTGGCTTCATGGTCTCAATCAATTCCAAACCCAAGCTCAGGTCATTGTATTATGTATAGGCCTAGCTTCCCCATAACCATATTGTTCACCATCGCGTAATTGTTGCTTTATAAGTTGGGTGCATGTCAAACAGAGCTTGAAGAAAGCAACCACACTAAGGACAGGAGGCAAGCAATAGTCCCACAACAAATGGGATTTCATGGCTGGTGTTCCGAGACTAATAATCAGAGAAACCAAGGTGTGTCCATTGCCATCTAAAATTTTTAGATTCCCCAGAATTTCACCTCTAAGCTTGCAGTTGCATGGCTCAACTGCCACCACCCGTTGGCCTTCTAGCTGGTTAGAAATATGAAGAAACATTGCCTGCCAACATTAGCATCTATCAGTTCTTTGAAACATCCTCCTATGTTCCTATGGGATCAGCTCTGAGCCTGACAATTGATAACTTGACCCCCATGGTTCCTTGCTCTTTCTGAACAAAAACTCATGGCAGATCGTGAACAACTGGCAAACTCTGTCCTATTGTAAGAGTAAGTAGATTTGCTGGTGACAAGTATTCTCAGAAACTCTGACCACATAGTTGTCCTTGAGACTTTGACAACAAAGTTGAAATTCTTTTGGTTAACAATCAACCTCTGGCCTTTGGAGTTGATTTTCATTGCAGGACTTACCATCTAATCTTGCCTCAACTAGAAGAACTGAAAATTGGAAGGAAATGAAGAGGCTTCGCAGAATTCGATCAAGGAGGAGGGAAAAAATAAAGAGCTAGATTGTTAAGGGGAGGGCTTGAGGTTAACAGTTTCTTTGAGTTTGCTGTTTCAGTCCTACTTCTAGTTCTAAGTCTCCTAAGAAAGCCTAAGACCACAGTTACAGCACTATTGAATCCTTTAAATGCTAATTTCTAGCCCATCATTAAGCCTCATCTTGTCTCATAACAAGTGCATGATTTTACGATGAAAGAAGACTTTCTGTCAAGTAGATTAGCAGTTATAAATATGATTTAGTGTAGGACGCCGCAAAATTACATACTGGTGGCAGATTGGCAGTATGGAATCTAGCACTCCGACATATAGGGAAGCGCATCCAAGACTAATCATGACTCTCAACACATACTATTCATGATAAACTTGGTCAACACCAATAAGTTGTAGAAGATAAATAATGTTACCCAAGAAAAAATTGCACAAAACAATGCTAGAAATGGAACAAGCTAAAGAATTCATTAATATATGATGAGAAGGCAAGGCATACTTACAAAGAGAGAGGTACCATCTTTGTCTACTTGAATGGAAATCATTTCCTCCAGATGTTTTGAAGATATCCAGCCAATGGCTATACAACTTTTTCTTGAGACTGATAAAATTCAAGTCACCGTTCTGCAAGTTCAATCATTCAAAATACTCAGAAACTACTGAAGAGGTTCAAATGTGACCAAGAATGACACTTATATGATAAGATTAACAAATATACAAGAAAACGGATGCACTGACTAGATTCATGCAACAAGAAATCCGCCATTAATCTCCTCAGTGACACTAGAATAAACTAACCAATGAGTCAGTTGACTTAATATGATGAGATTGTCACCTCTCTCCACTTGTGATACTTTGAAGAGCGAAATACAAGGAATTGTTCAATATTCTAGAACACATTCGTACATGTTCTGTAACATCCCTAAGCTTATTAAGTTATTTCCTTATTTCAGAAATTTTGATAAATTAATTCATAAGGAGGATTCCTTTTGCATTAGGTAAAGAATTATGAATCTCAGACTCTGTTATAACTTGCTACAGAAGTTAATGCTAGGAAAACTACGAGGCATGGGCCTAGTAAGCTAGGACTTGAACTTTCTGTTACAGTGATCTGAATTCTGAAAAACAAGGCTTCTAACAGTTTGTGGTTGAATTTCAAAACTCAAGTGAATGTATTCAGATTATCATGAAAATATTTCTGATTTTGTAGTTCTAAAGCTAACCAATTGTAGTGAAGCTCATAGTTCATACTTCCTGCTATGGGAAGTATAATAGAGTTCTGTGTTAAATGATACATTACTACAATGTGAAAAGTTATTTAATTGTAACTTTATGACAAGTGTTTGTGATCCTATTCAGCTTCTGCGTCTGTGACATGGAATGGAAGTTAGTTCCAGCGTGTCCACTTCAGAAAACCTAAGAGAAGATAAAGAAGAGCACTTCAGTCAATCTTTCCATCAAAACCTAAAATCCCAATTAAGGAACCCCTCTGATGATCTTAAACTTAACTCTTTTGCTGCTACAGGTACATGCGTTACTTTCGAGAAGCTGGACTAACTGGGAAGAGAATTCATGGCAGTAGATTGAAGAGAAAAATGGAATTCAGGTCCGAACTATAGCTTCTGAAGTATGAGGATTCAGTTTGAGATTTTGGTTTAAGATTAAAGATGCACTGGGTTAAGATTAAAAATGCACATGAATGTTAGAATGGGTCTGTTTGCCTTTAGCAATATCGTTAGTGACTAGTGTCAGAGGTGAGATAGCTTTAGCATTAGAGATTAATGTTCATAAATGATCCTTGACATTAATCTTCATAAATGATCCTTGACTTTGACAATAATCACCAAGCATTGTCTAAAGGGCTAACATTAAAAACACACGAAAAAAAAATTAGAGTATCAAAAGACATTATTGATAAACCATGAGTATCAAACATGTAAAATTTCAAAATCCTATCAGATAAGATCCTGCGCATAGACCAACCAACTTAGGTACATCTACCAAAGTACATTAGCAAGAAAAGAAACTAAACCAACTAAAATGAGACTGCTAAAGCTAGAAACCCACACTTTGGATTTACTTGTAACAAAATCAGATAATTGTTTTCCCTTCTCTGATAGAAGCACAATCAGAATTTTTAGCACTTACTTTGCAAATGCCTCCTGATAAGAAGATGGTGCTATTCAATTTGAAAAAAAAAATTACCAAAATAATAATAATAAGAAGAAGAAGAAGAAGAAGAAAACAACCAATAAACAGCACATGCATCTACAAATGCAATAACAAGCTGTGGAAATCCCTGTGATTGTGCAATAAATTAGGACCTAAAATCAATTAAGATCCTTTGACCTGTATAGACTGATTTCATGCCTTTAGTTTAGGAATTTATTTCCTTCTTTGTGTATCCTTTGTATTATATATAGGTCTCTAAACCGTGTAAGTTGATGTACAGAAATAAATAGAATTCTGATTTTATGGTATCAGAGCAGGTTCCTTTGGACCTAGCTCAATGACAGGATAAAATTCTGTCATCTCTGAAACTCACAATACAGAAGTTGAGAGTGCTTCCATCATGAGTTCAAGTGACTCATCCTTCCAACTCACAGTGGAGAAACTGAACGGAAAAAATTTCTGTGAATGGGCTCAAACCATCAAACTCGTGATTGATGGCAAGGGCAAACTGGGGAATCTCACAGGAGAAACGAGGAAGCCAGCCTCAACCGACACCGCGTCTCTGCAAAAATAGACGTCGGAAAACTCCATGGTGACTGCATGGCTAGTGAACTCCATGAAACTCTCCATCAGAAAAATCAACATGTTCTTTCCGACAGCTAAGGATGTATGGGATGCGGTTCGAGATACATGCTCGAATCTGGAAATTCAGCACAAATATTTGAAATCAAAACTCGACTCTAGCAGAGGAAGCAAGGAGATCGGGAAGTTGTTGATTACTATATGGAGATGTCAGCTCTCCGGCAGGAACTCAATCTGTGCTCAGCAGAAGAGGGGGAATGCACCGGCAACAGTGTGCGATACAAGAAGAGATTGGAGGATGAGCAAGTATTCGAATTCCTGGCTGGGCTCAACCACGACCTGGATGATGTTCGAGGAAGGATTTTAGGGCGCCATCCGTTGCCTTCGACACGCGAAGTCTTCTCTGAGGTATGACGTGAAGAGCAGAGGAGAACAGTTATGCTGAAGGAGACGACACCAGTTGGCTCGAGTGGGCCTGAGGTTTCAGCCCTAGTTTTTAAAGGCCCAACAGCTGGTAAGTCTTGTGCAAAAAAACAAAGACACAGGGGCTGGTGTGAGCGTTGCTGCAAGCCTGGCCACAGGAAATATGCTGGGAAATTCGTGGACAGCCAGCAGATTGGAAACCTCGACAGAATCCCAAACCTCTAAGCTACCAAATTGCTGCTGAGCCACAAGCCGAAAAAAAGAATAATGATGCTACTTTAGGCAGTGCCTTCAACTCCAAACAGTTGGAACAACTTTACAAAATCTACTCTAAGTTCCAAGCGGCTAATCGGGCCACTCCTAATGCAGCCACAGGTTCAGTAGCTCAAATAGGTTTTTTTTTTTTTTTAAGTGCTCTCAGCATGATATCTAGGGCTAAGAATCCTTGGATCCTTGATTTTGGCGCATCTCACCATATGACTGATGCGTATCATCTCTTTTCTTCATACACACCGTATGCTGGTAACCTTAAAGTCAAAATTGCATAAGGCTCAATGAGACCAGTTGCTAGAAAAGGGAGTATTTGAATCACAAACTCCTTAATCCTAGAGAATGTCCTCCATGTCCCAAAATTATCTTGCAATTTACTCTCTGTTAGTAAGTTGACAAAGGAGTCAAATTGCATGGCCTCATTTTTCCTTCACAGTCTATTTCAGGACCTATCATCAAGGAAGACAATTGGCAGCCCTAAAGAGTGTGAGGGGCTTTACTACCTAGAAGAGGCCAATGTCAGTGAGCAACATCAAATTGCCATTTGTGATTCTGCATCTACTTCTAGGGATGGTGAAATTTTGTTATGGCATTCTAGAAAGGGTCATCTTAATTTACAATATTTAAAACACTTGTTTCCTTCTCTGTTTTCGAATAAACAATCTTTTGACCCTCATTTTGAAGTTTGTGAACTTGCAAAACACTATCGTACCTCATTTCTGAAATCAGAGTACAAGCCCTCCAAGCCATTTGCCTTAATTCACAATGATGTCTGGGGTCCCTCCAATATCCCTAATCGTTCTAACACAAAAGGGTTTGTTACGTTCATAGATGATCATACTCGGGTATGTTAGGTTTACCTTTTGAAAACCAAAACAGATGTTCGCTCAGTGTTTGTCAACTTTCATTCCATGGTTCAAACTCAATTTCAGACACCAATTCAAATTTTGTGCTCAGATAATGGCACAGAATGCTTCAACTCCTCTTAGGAGACTATCTTCAAAAGCATGGGATAATACACCAAAGTTCTTGTGTTAACTCCCCGCAACAAAATGGGGTTGCTGACCGCAAGAATAGACATCTTCTTGAAGTTACTCGTGCATTAATGGCCGATACCAACATGCCAAAAATGTTTTGGGGGGATGCTGTTTTAACATCTACCTTTCTTATTAACAGCATGCCTAGCCGTGTCCTCTCTTTCGATACACCTTTACAAAGACTCCAACAATCTTTTCCTACCTACCATCTTTCTTCAAATCTTCCTCTCAAGGTGTTTGGTAGTACTACTTTCGTGCATGTCCACTCTTATCATCGAAGCAAATTGGAACGAGGAGTAGTTAAGTGTGTTTTCATTGGATATCCTCCATCTTAGAAAGGCTACAAATGCTATGATCCTTCTACCAAAAAGGTATTTATTAGCCTTGATGTGACTTTTTTTGAAAACACACCTTATTTCCAAAAAACCGCTCTTCGGGGGGAGAACACCAGTGAAGCTCAATTTTTTTATTTTGAACTGTCTTATCCCATGTACCGAACAGGTTACGTCATCTCAATCTAAGATGCCATATACAGAAGGAAACTTGAAGTTAGGGGGAGATGAAGAACAACATGACGACAAGGAGATACTTGTTTACTCAATGAGGCCCAAATCAAGAAACAAGGAGCACCTCACACCTGAAGTACCAAGAGAGTTGGACCTGGTGATAGCTCCATGTAGTCAAGAGCCCTCTCCTAATTCAGATAAGTCTAAGACTTCTAATATTGATCTACCTATTGCTCTCAGGAAACAAACTTGATCATGTACTCTTCATCCCATATCCAAATTCATGTCTTATAATGCTCTGTCTACCCAGTTTCATGCTTTTCCTTCTAACTTGGATAGTACACAAATTCCAAAAAATATTGAGGAAGCTTTGAAGGATCCCAAATGGAGAGAAGCACTCATGGAAGAGATGCATGCCCTGGAGAAAAATGAAACCGAGGAAGTGATGGACTTGCCAAAAGGCAAGCAACCTGCTGGCTGTAAATGGTTCTTTACACTAAAGTACAAAGCTGATTGGACAATAGAACGGTACAAAGCTCGACTAGTGGCAAAAGGGTTTTCACAAACCTTCGGCATTGATTACAATGAGACATTTGCACTAGCGGCGAAATTGAGTACCATTCAAGTTCCCTTATCTTTGGCAGCAAATTTGGATTGGCCCTTTCAACAGCTTGATGTTAAGAATGCATTCCTAAATGGTGAACTAGAAGAAGAAGTTTACATGACAATACCTCCAGGACTCTGCAAAGAGGGTGAAAATTGCGTATGCAAGTTCAAAAAGTCCCTATATGGATTAAAACAGTCACCAAGAGCATGGTATGAGAGGTTTGCAAGGATGATAAAAAATCAAGGCTATTAGCAAGCACAATCAGATCATACTATGTTCTTCTAGCAATCCAACGATGGTAAGAAGACAATTTTGATTGTATATGCTGATGACATAATCCTAACAGGGGACAATATTGTGGAGATGAAAAGACTGGAGAGTTCTAGCATCAGAATTTGAAGTAAAGGATTTGGGAGAACTGCGATACTTCCTAGGAATGGAGATTGCTAGATCAAGGAAAGGAATCAGTGTCTCTCAAAGAAAGTATGTCCTTGACCTCTTAGCTGAAACTGGTATGCTTGGATGTAAGCTAGGTGACACTCCAATTGAAGCAGGAAGGAAACCAAAAGATGCTGGAAATCCTGTAGATGGAGATAGATATCAAAGATTGGTTGGTAAGCTAATCTATCTGTCACACACTAGACTTGATATTGCATTTGTTGTCAGTGTGGTAAGTCAACACATGCATTCACCAAATAAAGACCACATGGAGGCTGTATACAAAATTCTCAGGTGTCTCAAAGGTTCGCCAGGCAAAGGATTGTTTTTCAGAAAGAATGAAAACAAAGATGTGGAAGTGTTTACTGATGCTGATTGGGCTGGTTCAAAGGAGGACAGAAGGTCCACTACCGGTTACTGTACCTTTGTATGGGGAAACTTCGTAACTTGGAGAAGTAAGAAGCAAAATTTTGTGGCCAAAAGTAGTGCTGAAGCGGAGTTCAGGGCAGTGGCACAAGGTATGTGTGAAGGCCTGTGGCTAAAGAAACTCTTAGAAGAACTACATATCATAGTGGATCTCCCTATCAAGATCTACTGTGACAATAAGGCGGCCATTAATATCTCTCTCAATCCAGTCCAACATGACAAGACCAAGCATGCTGAAGTGGACAGACACTTTATCAAAGAAAAGATCAAAGGAGTAATTTGTATGATCTATGTTCCACCAAAGAGCAAACTGCGGATATTTTCACCAAGGGACTTTTTCGACCACAATTTGATGATTTAGTATGCAAGTTGGATCTAATCAACATTTATGATCCAACTTGAGGGGGAGTGTGGAAATCCTTGTGATTGTGCAATAAATTAGGACCTATAATCAATTAAGATCCTTTGACCTATATAGACTGATTTCATGCCTTTAGTTTAGGAATTTTATTTCCTTCTCTGTGTATCCTTTGTATTATATATAGGTCTCTAAACGGTGTAAGTTGATCTACAGAAATAAATAGAACTCTGATTTTACAAGCATACCTCCATGAAACATTCTCCTGTTCCTACCCACTTACAATTTGACATATCAACAGCAGGAACTTCCCACTCATACTTCCTTTTCTTCTGAGTCAGACTTTCAGCCTCTGCTTTAGATAACTCGTAAAAAACATGTTTACTGAAAGAACTGCAGGAAATTAACTGAAGTGTTACAAATCTGGGTAATTAACTTTAAAAATAATGCAAGCCAAATTAGGAAAAATTGCTTTATAAAATCACCAAATGAATGGCTCAAATAGCAAATTTACTTCAAATAAACCTAATGGAGAGGAAAATTAGTTTGATTTATTTGGTACGAGGCAGGCAAGATAAAAATTGAACTACAAATACCTAAAATGGCTGCAAACTACTTTGTAGATGGTTTCTTCCAATAGCAAGACATGCCCAGCATAAAAGTTAAGACAGTGAAGGTGTGTGATTCAGGGAAGCATGAGGTGCAAACTTAAGAACAAAGTAAAATGGAACATGCTGATGATTAAGAAAACCCCCCTATACCACATTAAAGAAAATAATAATAATCTCTCTTTTCTTCCTTTTTATCCACAGATTTGTGGGACCTATTGGAACAAAAAAACCTTCATCTCTTCTTTTCTTTTTTCTTTTTCAGATCTCATTTCTTTCTTTTAATTTCTATCCTCTTGGTACTACCATCCACACCCTTGAACATGCACCTGCAGCTCATCTCAAGGTTGAAAAAGACTGAACCCTGCAGTCCTATGCCTCTTAACTTGTGCCACAAGTGTGCAATCAAGGCATTCTTTAAAACATTATTCATAAATAGACTGCCTGTATCACGTGTTTTAATGTCAGTCCTCATATTATCCTATCATCAAAAAGAGAAGACAAAAGACCTTGTGTCAGCAGTTGAGTGGCCAGGGACACTTGATTCATCTTCTTCATCTGAGTCAAATGCCTCAGAGTCCTCATCTCTCTCCGCATCATTACCTACAATCATTTCATGATTGTTATGCTCAAATACTGTGAAGATATATGAGCAAAGTAAAATTGATGAGAACAATAACACATTAAAACAACAGGAAAATTTTGATCATTTGAATTTTTATTACAAAATAAATGTGAGCTAAAGAATAGCTTCCATAAAATGCACCAACAAAGAAATTTATAAGTTGGGGTCTTGTTTGTGTTCTGATAATCAAATGTATAAAATGCACAAAACATTGTTCTTACAAGCACACAATGCACCTAGGGCACAGGGTCCCTACACAAAATACAAAGGCATGCACCAAAATGAAATACGTAACAAATTTTCAAAAAGTTCAAAAGTGATTAGAATAGAGCTAAAACGATTAACAGAAATACATCAATAAAGCACCAAGTGCAACTGCACCTAGGCACACCAAACCTACGTGCACTGTTACACACTTGGTGTCATGTGTGCCTAGACTACACCTTAAGCAAAGCACTTTACACCAAGAAAGGCATCAGCAGCCTGCCAGTTTCATGTGTCATGCCTTGAGAACACCAACAACACTAACCTAAAATCTTTAAGAATTGTGTCTTCCGATCAACTTCAGGAAATTAATGAAATTAACTTTCAATTATTTAGTTTACAAATTCCAACCATTAAAAAGGATACAAGTCATACTTTCCTCCTATCGTCAATGAACCTTTTAGATGACTGCATTTCCTTTGACAGGTTACATGATTACTTAATGTTTGAAGGAGACCTCACCCGAGCCAAATAAAGAAGGAAAAAGGACAAAATGGAAAGTACTCACAGCCTAAAGACCAAGATATGCAATAATTGAATTTAAAACTAAGTCCCCAAAAGCATGTGACATCAGTTACACATGCATGCAAGCTCTTTGATAGAAACTCTTTTTAACAAATGACAGTCCTAACACCAAATTGGTTCACAGAAGAGGATATGGCCACCGATAGCTCAAGATTATAAATGTCTTTCGCTTAAGATGCAGAACATAATACCACTTGCCAATCTGCAAGCAACCTTCTCAGTAGTGCAAACCTAGAACTCAAGAATTTTGCTTCAAAATCTAGTTACTTGCCAAACTAACCCAATGGCTACAATGAAACAGGGAAATCATCACAAATGAGGTTTTACCTTTATCAAATTCCTCTGCATCTGACTGACCAACAGACTCTGAGTCCTCAGTTTCTTCATTTGTGTCATTTTTGCTTTCTTCACGTCTTTTTCTGCAACAGCATTGCATGTTAAAACAGTACTATTTAGTTTTCTCCACTCTAGAACATGCTTTTATATTTCAAAAAAACTTTAGAATCATACAGGCAACAATAGAAAAGTTATATAGTATTAACCAAACACCAAAATAAAAATGCTTGAGGAAAACATATTGAACAAAACCTTTCAACATACCAATTGTCTTTACGTGAATAAAATAACAAAGTTATAGTTTTTAAAACAACATTAAATGAACATCTTCAAGATACTAATTAGCTTAAAATGAATATAAAAAAACAGTTTGCTTAAGGGCATTCCCACTTTAACTAATTAGAAACTTGTGCATGTAAAGGACTAACCAATATTTGAGAAGATTAGAATCTATAAAATTACATCTAAGAGCACTGAAGGGGTGCCAATTGACAACCAAAAGAAAATGATATTTTGATGAACATATAAAGGAGTCCACAAGAAAATGGTCATCAATAACAATCTTTTAGATAGATAATAATTGATAGTAAGAGCAGTTACATTTACCTTCAGTACTCTATTCCTGAAAACAGTTCATATCCCTACTTCCAGAACAAATTTGGAAATACGTTGATTACCTTTTGTGGGACACAACAGCAATGGATTTTTCAGACAACCTTGAAATCAACTTGTCATATGTTGTTGACTCCTTATAATTTATTACTTCATCAGCAGCACCATTAGAATCATTGTCATCTGAATCTACAATTTAAAAAAAAAACTGAAAATAGAACATTGATCTCAACAGGAGGTACAGAAACAAGACAACTGTTTCAAGATATTTAGAAAGTGCATGAAGACTAGGAGCCAAACTATTACAGAGTACTGAAATTTCAGTCTCCATGCCCATAAGACATATAAGTTACAACAATAATTATGGCTCTCTTGAACAACAAATGATAGAATAAGTATCGATAATTTCCTTACAAAACAACTAAGTTGAATGCTAACCTTTTCCAAAAACAAAATGTCATATAAAAACGGAACAAAAACAAGCAAGTAAAGAGCAGGCACTATCTGTCACACAAAAGTAAATACTAATTGCCTAAACTAGTAAAGCTAGCTTCAAATCCTAGAATTCTTGGTAAGCATGACAATAAGAGAACAAACATGCCTGAAAACCTCTGAGGAGCAACCTCTTCCATAACATGCTGATTCTTTCCAGCACGCCCATCAGACTCGGGCTTGTCTGTTTTCTTGTGCCTCTTGAATCCTTCAAAAGAGAAAAAACTTTCATTGTTGAAATTACATTAATCATCCTTTTTGAAATTAGTGGCAGACCCTTAGAAGGCAAGCTCTTAGTAAGAGCATAAAGACATTTAAACTTCACAAACATAGCAGCCAAGTACAAAAATATAGAAAGATGTGAACCTCCTAATATAGCATCAGCATCATGAACACAGCATTGTATAGATTACTAAGCATACCATCTGTGGAAAACACTCATACATAAGAAAAGATTAAAATTGATGACAGGACAAAGAACTATTTAAAAAAAAAAAAGCCAAACATCCTCGCTTCAACAAAACCAGAATAAATCCTACCTCCTTTTGCAGCAAATTGCTTCACCATCGGATATTCTTTTCTTTTTCACCAAAGAGTTCAAATTTTGAAACTCTTATTAAACCCAAGTAGGGTTCAAGGCTCTGGCGCTTTCAGATTTCATATGACACTCACAATCACCGTCTGGTTTAGATTGGTTTCAAGCCTATCACAATAGACAGGACACTTGATTCAGTCAAATCAAATGCATTGAGGTACAAGTTACCAAGGGAGCTAGAGGGAAGCACAATATGGCGGGAGCATTACAAGAATGAAATAAGGTCTCTACTGGAGTAGAAACATTCAATCAAACAATCAAGCTCTACCATGTGTGACCAAATTTCCTCTTTTCTTCTTCTATCAAATCCAGGGTCACAGCAAAGCTGTGGGCTGTAATTCTCATGAGGAACACTTCACAAAAACTGAAACGACCAAAACTGACACTTTTCAGTTAAAAAGAATGATGTAAAACAAGGTCATGAGCTTCATCATATTCATCCTTTTGAATAAAATTTTCAATTGGCAAAATGAAGACCATGAGAAAAATAAAAAATTTAGATGTAGAAGGAACCAATTTGACTCCAACACTCCAACTAGTTATTCTTTAGGCAACATCGTCCCGCAGCAAAATAGGAGAATGGAGGTATTTACGTTACCGTGTGAAACAACCAACCATTAAACCATTAGAGCAGTACATAAGTAGCGATTATTCCAGAAAGAATCTCATTACAATGCATACTAGTTCTTTAAAGTTTAAACTCCTTCCATCAACCAACCAGAACAATATCTCTCCTAGCAGAAGCAACACTAAAATCTTAAAAGACTTTCACTCATTCACCGGAAACACATTGCAAGTCAAATTCATCAAAATAGCAGGAAAGGACAAGGCAACGAGCTGGGGGTGCTAACCCTGTCCGGTGTGGCGGTGGTGTCGACTATCGGGGGCGATTGAGCTGGTGGAGTGGCAAGGCAGGCTAGCCGGCTATGGTCGGTCGAACTCAAGACGGGAAGGAGGGGGCGGAGCGACGGCAGAGACAGGGCGGACGGGAGCGAGGCTAACCAGTGAGGGAGTGAGGTCCGTCAGAGGGCGACGGTGCGTTGCAAGTTGCGAATTGCGAGAGAAGCGAGAAGTCTAGCAGCTCAGGGGGTTGCCGGTTGCGGGTTGGAGACATTGGGGGTTAGGAGGGATATTGTCGGTTGGGCTGGGCTTAGGTTTGTTTGGGCTTTAGTTTTGGGTTTAGTTCGGGTTAAAACTGAACCAACCTATTTTTATCTCCCCTGCATCAGATCGGCCCGAATCCAACTTAATTCCTACATTAACCTGACCTTAACTCAAAAAATAAGATCGAGATTCAAGTCATGGTTAAATGTTTTCACCAATCCCACACTCATTCAGCATTGAGGAGGGGTGTAAATGAGCCCTAATGTGCCAAGCCCGAAGCACAAAAGGTTCAAGCTCAGCTCATTTTTCCTTTTCAGGTGAGCTTGAGCTCTTTTGAGCCCTAGACTATAGACTATAGGCTCAGTAGATTCGGAAAAATCAAATGCTAAATGTTATGAGAAAAATACCAAAACTCACCTTGAAGTTTAGGCGAACCTACACTTTTGTCCTTACTATTTGAAATACCTACATCTATCCCATTGTAAAGTTAACACCGTAATCTAATTATATATATATATATATATATATATATATATATAGTAGGACAATTTCTAGGGAGTTTTTAGTCTTTTCCTTAATTGCCACCCTAACTAATTGCCATGTTGATATTTTGGTTACTTTTTTTTTAATGAACAATATAATGTGAGATGAAAATTAAAAACCCAAAACTAGCCTTTATTAAAACTAACGAAAAGCTAGAACCGTTAAACTTTTTTAATGAAACGAATCATTTTGAAATGCATTTCTAATTTTTTGCATAAACCATTTTGATATGAATCAGAGTAGGAATGTTCAATTTAGGAATATTGGCACACGTACAAGAAAATTAAGGAGCTTTTTTGTATTAATCGCAACAGAAATTAACATTTGCCTAAACATGGATGAAACACGTAATTGACGTCTAAAGATTTTGAATTTTTAAAAAGTAGGATTTTTTACCTTTTAAATTGCCATTATTAACTTTCCCTGGATAAGAAACAATAATTAAGGAAATTCAATAAGTTGAGATCAACAAAAATGCACAGAAGGCCGAGGATAAAACTAGAGGTAGGTTTTTTTTTTTCTCTACATTCATTAATTCTTGAATATAAAGATTATATGAGTTTCTAATTTCCTCAAGATTTTTAACATGATTTTTTCAATTCTCCTCCTCCCGTGTGTCTAATTCAGGTACTTCAATTTTTATCTTATTCGGCATTTTCTTTTCTTCTCTTCTGTTTTGGAGTCTTGCATGAATTTGCCATCTATCTCCAATTTTTTTGTTTTCTTCCTTGTAGTTTTATGGCCGCCATTTTTCTAGGAAATCTTTTTCTTGGGGCTAATATCTTTGTTGGCATCGATTTCTCATGGTAGAGATTTTCAGGACAAGATTCTAATGGCAGAGATAATTGGGTACTCGGCAACACCAAAAACTGATATCCGACACCGGAGAAGCCTTGCTGGTGCAGCAACAACTATTGCAAAAGACATATGCCGAACTAGACAAACAATGGGGGGCTTTGGCATTTGCGGTTAGGGAAAGCCCTGGCCATCATTCTGTGTCTGCAAGGAGAAAAGACGCGATGAGCATGGAAGCGAGCAAATATTGAAGAACAGCCGAGGAAAAAATAGGGCACACAGTAAATTAATATTTTTTCAATTATAACGTTTTTTCACTCTTTAATTACAAGTAACTACAGTAGATTAATTTTTGTTTAGATGAATTGGATTTTCCCAGTATTAAAGCTTATATAGTTTTCTCAACCTAGATTGTGGTTCGGTTCCGGTGAATATGTGGAAACTGGAAAATTTAGTGACCAACCAGAGATTTGCAAAGTCCCGTTCAATTGTGTATTTTAGCATTGGATTAGTTAATTGCTATTAAGAATATGTGATTAGATTGGTAGCTAGGGTATAAATATCATATGGCTTATGGCGTACCTCATCTGGTTTATGCAGTGCAATCTATTCTAGCAACCATAAAGTTTCAAAGTAGGCTGATGTAATATTGCAGTATGTTTGATGGTAAAAAAGGAAGTTTGATAAGATAGAAAAAGGCATAATTGTTCTACCAAATGAGCTGTACATTTATGTTGAAAACAATTAAAATAAATTAGCTACTTGTATCATTCTGTCTAATTATGTAGCAAATGCTGCAAATGCTGCAAATCCATTGAACTTTGAATACATAGTTCATTGGAAGCCAATCGGATCAACTCCACTTCCAGAAACACTATTCAATGATAAATTGTACCCTTATTTCTTATTTTGTAAAGTTCTTAACTTTGAATGCATAGTTCTTTGGAAGATGAGGATTTGTCCACATGATTTTTTGTGATTTTTATAATAAATGTTCAACGTTAAGGGTTGAATCTATTGATGATATTCAACACCATATTAGGATCAATATGGTACTTTTGAAAGTATTCTTTTTTTTCATGATAATAATTTTTCTTAACAATATTTGTTTAGTATTGAAATTTTTGTTATTTTTTCATGTCCAATATAATTTAGAATCTCATGACAACACTGGATATATAAACTTTAACATGCCCAATTATAGCCCCCTTGACAAGTACAATACAATTTATCATTTAATAAATTCTTCCCTAATGACTGTACCTAATCTTCACTTTCTTGACAAGTACAATACATTTTAGTGTTTTTATGGTAGAATTAAGTAGATTTTGATATGAAACTTCTATTTGTTATTGTAGCTCTATTAGCCTACCCAATTCAAACCCAGTAAAGATTAATTCTGAATATCTCTCAAAAGTCATTGAATAATCATTTGAACAACTAGCATTGTAATATATTGACAAGACTTTACAATAAATTATTAGGTATTTTTTTTATAAATTGACATGGCTCTAGACATCAGAAACTTGCATTTCTAATTCCTTATTTTATAGTATAAGATTTTACAAGAATTTTAATGATGTTAAGAATTATTGATATTTTTCACTCGACTTTTCTTGAATCTCGTGACAATACCGGGTATATAAACTAGTTTATTGTTATGAAAGAAAAGAGAAAATGATTAGCCATTCTATCCTTCTTCCTTAGAAACTTTGCCCCATAGTTTCTAATGATATTAATTATACTCCTCTACTTCGTTTGATCTTCAATACCAAGTTTGTTTAACATTCAAAAGAAAGCAAAGATCTTTCTCACTTTTTCTGCAAATCACCAAACTGCTCTCTTCTCTCCCTTCATTTAGTGTTCCTCATCCATGCCACCATTCTACAGTCCTACCCCTTTATCTCTGTCCCCTTCCAGCCCCCTTATCCTTTTCACCTTCGCCTTTATTTTCTACTTCATAGCCACTGTCTGCGACATTCAGTGGCATTCTTTATACAATCTACACTGTCTCCAATATTTCTTTTCCGTTGGACTACGCTATTGCCATGGTTCTTTCCCACATTACCTATGGCGTTTCTAGAATATATATGGACCAAGGAACACACCCACTTCTCCCAGGCAGCGCTGCTTCAATTGGACATTCGTAAAAAGCGACATGATGGATCTTGAGGGAGGGGATTGGACAACGGAGATTGAAAGAAAAAGATAAAGATCAGACCAACATCAAAAGAGAGTGAAATCTTCCTTGGCTATTTGTTCAGAACAGGCGAAGATTACATGAAAGTCACCTTGATTTTTCATTTTTTGGGTTTCTTCTCTTCAGTTATAGATTATTTTATGTATTGATTTTTGAAACTATGTCTAGTACTCTTCAATATTCATATTTACAAATTTTATGATGATTTTTGTTCACCCTTGATTCTCTAAGGGCTTTAGTTAACAAAAATGTCTATGAGACCAAAGTTTTTGGTACCCTTTTTCTAATTCTTGTTGACAACTCTTAAGCTTAATTTTATGTTGATACGAAGCTCAAGCTGCCAATGATGTGGAGGTTCTAAATCCAAATCCATGAGGGAATCTTGAAGATAAACGTTTTGTGTGTTCTTGTTTATGATGTGGAGATGCTGAAGCTCTGAGTTTTTAATGGTGATTATAAATTTATAATTTGCATTCTTACAAAAGTCTTTCAGCTCTTCTTCTAGATTTTGTATGTTCTTATTGATTTGTTTTATTCGACATGGATGTAGCTGTTAAAAATATGGTAATGGCGACAAAAAAAATGATGGTAGAAAAGGGCGAAGACAAGGTGGTCGATGAGGTAATGAATGGTGATAGAGGCGAAGGTAGAAAAGGAGGGGAGTGAGCAAGGATTGAGGGAAACAACCATCTCATTAAATGAATGAGGGGGAGTTATAAACCAAAGAACGCTATAAGGGTAAAAGAGGATTCTTCCTTTTTTATCTTAACAGTCATTAATGGAGTTAACTTATGAGAGGATAAGTGTAAGTATTTCAAACAGTTGGGACATAAGTGTAGGTTTAGCCAAATCTCAAAAGGGTTTTGGTAATTTTTCCAAATAATATCTTTCCCTGTAATATTTTTCAATTTTTTATTTCTTAAATTTAATTTTAATTATTTATATCTTTTTTTTTTTTGTCAATAACACATGAATATATGAAATTTAATGCAAATGATAGGTCGAATATTGCTATTTTTAATGTAATATTCTCTTTATTCCAAAACTATTAGAACATTTTCTATTTGAATAGTATCAAAATCTTTGCAACATTTTCAAATTTAAGTAAATTATTTTTCCATACAACTCTTCAAACTATCATTTCAATATTTAATTTTTCAGCGTTATCAATATTTTTGTAAAAAATTAAGTGCAAAATTAGAATCTATACATAAATGTTTTCACTTTCTTAGTCTTTATGTGAAACTAAATGTTCAATAGATATAAGATGAAATGAATATTAGAAAAAATTCAATGACAATTAATATAAAAGAAAAAAATTAAACTCAATTTTAAAAATTTAAAAGTGATAAATCTCTATATGTATACACACGTGAAAGGACAAGTAAGCCAAAATACACTGATAGGTGGCATTAGGCTTGTAGTTGAATGACATCTTTTGTCTTCAGGTTTTTAAGTTTCTTTTTTTCTGGGTGACATAGTTTTTGATGTTACAAGTTTATATGAGATATGGGTGTGACATGTGGAAGAAGCTTAATGTGTTAATATCATAAAAAGATGTCAATTTGGTGGTTCCATTCATTTAGAACCCTAGCTATTTGGCATAGGCTATCATATCCCTCGAGTCGAAGGTTTTGTGTTTTTTGTTATATACTTCATTATTGTATGTTATATATATCATGATTATATGTCATCTCAGTTATCTATTGATATGGTCTTAGGTGAATGTAAGGAAATGTTAGGGGCTAGAAGGAGAGTAATATTTTGATAACTAGGTTAAACACATTTCTGAGTGTCCATCAGTTCTGTAATTTGCATGTGAGTCACCAACTATTGCAAAGTGACAAATTATACTATTATATCATAACATTTTTCACATTGTTATAAATTAGTTATAATACCTAACTTACCCTCATAATCTTTTCACCCAGGAAAATAGCAGACACTTACAACACATATTTCATAAAGGAATAATTAGTGAGTCTCAGTCCCCATAACAAGCAGACAAAAATTATAAGACTTACTCTTCTTAAACTTTCATTGCATCAGAATTCTCTCCTACACTTTGTCCTCTCTATCATTACTAGGAGCTTTCCTGATCTACCTACAGAATGAAGAAAAACATCAAAGCCACCAAGTGCAACCTCATTTCTATCCACCTTTACTTCTCCATGTGTAATAAATACAAACAATTTATAGACTTTGCAATACTGATGTATAAATATAATAGAACTTCACAAGACAAGACATGTATGTTCTTCCTTTTAATCTCTTTACACTAAGCACTAATACAAATGTCATTTGTTGCTGCATAGTGCGGGCAAGATGCCTGGTATTATAAATAGGGGAATATAGCTATGGAATGCTAGTGTAATTGTAATTCAACTTGTATGCAAGATGGTGCTTTTGCATTTAATGATTAGTTATAACCTTTAAAACCAAGTAGTATGTAAAATCGTAAAGGAAGTTGCAGGAGTGTATGCATAATGAACTTTTTTTTTTGTTACAGAGCTCTAGTACAGTTGGTTCTAAGAATATTCGTCATCCTCCCCCCTCCCTCTAATCGAAGCCGAGGTTTAAATCCCTTCACCTAACTTTGACGGTGAAAGTAAAATGCCAAATGTGGCTTGCAACTCTTCAGGTTTCGAGCAACATACAAGTTTCCTCCAAACCATTACTAACTAGAATATATATTCCTTTCATGTATAACTTGCATTGTACTTGCTTCTTATTATAAAAAAATGAACTTTTTTTTATCACCTAAATATACATGAGTAAGTCTAATATGCACCTTGCTCTTATGTTGTGTGTGTGTGTGTCTGTTTGTTTGTCTGTCTGTGTGTATTCCAACAATACCCTTCATACTACAAAACAAGTATGAACATGTCAAACTTGATTCCCACTAAAATTAAAAATATAAACAAATCAAATATAAGATATATATGAACTTGATGTACAAAGAAAGTAAGAGATATATATATAAATAATGTAAAACATTTGTACAAAATGAGATAACAGATATGTTACTTGTATTTTTAGTTGTATGTATGAGTTCAATTTACCATAAAAGAACATATGTGAACGCGCCAAATCTAACTTTTCATCAAAACTAAAAATATGTACAAATTGTGTTACACCTCATTTTAATACCTAAAACAAATAGAGCTTCAGGATAAGAAAGTCAATTAAAATGTGGAGATAACTACAGTAGAAGAGAAATGTAAAATAAGAAGTAACAACTTTAAATTCTAGAAACTAAACTACTTTTATTAAAAAAATGTTATTTAAGACAATAGTAGTTACAAGTCTTGCTAGGTGAAATCCAGCTTATGTGCATACAATTACTTAGTAACATTCTAATAAAATCAAGTTACAACTAGAACAACATAACTTAGGCCTCAACTCTCTCTTGCAGCAAACTCAAGATATAGTTCATCCTAGTTCTAGCATCTTTGTCGGTACATGAAAGAACAAGTAACAACAATATTCAGTTACAATAAATACTTACCAATAACATTCCCTACTTTATGGTAGGTGGTGGACTTAAGCTCAACCACTAGAGCTGCCTACGTATCCTCAGAAGGAATCAAGCTTTGATGTAGTTCTACAGTTAGTACTTTTAAAGGCTAAGAAATCAATACACTTAGAAGAATGTACTCGGTATTTTGGTTACACTTGGAGTGTAAACAATTCACCAATTATGGTAACTTAGTACATTCATTCTAGTATGCGTAGTATGCTTCTAAAAGTGTAAAACTATATACCCATAAAGGTATATACAACAATATCCATGAAGGTATTTATGATACTATAGTGTACTCACTTAAAGTATTTGCAATATACTCATACAATATGTGCTATACACACTTAAAGAGTATGAATAGCATGAATTAGCTCACTGCTCTTGTCTATTTTATATCATATAAAAAAAAAGAAGTATATTCTTTGTTCTATAGGCCAATCACTCACAGACCCTTAAACTGCTATCCTATTTTCAGTTTAGTCACTCGACTATCATATTCAAGAACTAGAAGTTAAAGAAATGTTAAATGAACCATTTATTAAATAAATTTGGAATTCCAAAATAGTAACAACTGATAAAGCAATATATGACTCTAGAAATAAATTCATGATAATAATCTAATTAAATAAATTTCCAAGATTTGCTAATAGGCCATGGACAATGTGTAACATTCTTGCCACCTAGAAAAATTTGGTCCTTTAAATTCACTGGTAGCTGTTAGCTCATGTAGTTTTATTAAACAGTCGATAGCATTGACCTACTAAAGTTTAATATAACAATAACTTAAATATGATAGTTAGGAAGGCAATAATGAATTTTTCACTCTTGCAATATCTTAGAAACAATTACTAACTCAATTGGGCACAATGCTTGTAGTTAAAGCACTACAGTCTTTCACTATAATTCTAAGAAAAATTTCATCTTATTAGCATTTCACTAAAACAATCAATCAAAGTTAGCCTTCATAGCAATGAAACAATGATCTTTATTTCATTTTCAATAACCAATAAAACAACAGTTTTCATTCAATTCTCAGAGATCAATCACTTTGCCACCGTCAATCATAAACCCAGGATGAACTTGTAGGGCCCTTGAAGGTGGTTTTTCATGTCAAATACTTTGTCCAGTTTAGAAGTTGTTAAACAACTCAATTTTAAGTTCATACAAGCTAATTCCCTTACTTTTGTTCTCTCAACCAACAATCATCATTCACTCTTCATAATCCCACAAGGATTTAAGGTTTTTTCACTATTTTTCTATCAAACATTGCCGGTCTTCTAGGAAAGTGCACATACATCTATACAAGCAATAACATGTTAACAATTAAAGGCTTTGTTCTATTTGGTTCAATACTTTAATTGAGAAGTTGTACAATGATGGCCAACAATTATCTCTCAAATGCTACCGGTATAGTATCATTGTACAATAATCTAGCACTTTAGTTAATTGCCAATAATGGATTTTAAATCCCTTTCCTTCACAATACCAACTAAGTGGTTACTACAATTATAATAGAGAGTGGAGAGAATAACCATTACTCTTACCATAGAGACTTACAATACAATTCACTTTAAGCTTACACTATTTTACTAGACTACCTTGTGGTAATCTCACTACAATAGATCAAATAATACTGTATCGTGGTGCTTGGTATCATTATACAAAGAGTAGTACAATGAGGACCATCATATTTAATAATAGAGATGGACGGTCAATACAATACATTTCATTACCCTTCAGTTAATAATGTTCACTTGGGTGATCAATTTAAGTGATACAATTACTTGCACAAGTGAAAATCCTTTTTTCACATGTTTTAAACATTTAATTTGAGAAAACTAAAACAATATTTCTAAAACCAATCTTAAAACCATCACATTTTAAAATGAGTAACAATCCATTGCATGCACCACACTCTACAAATATTGTAATAAAGATGCTTGAAAGCATTTGCAATTGACAATTGCTTAGGCTAATCCAATTGTTCAACATGGAAATTCAAGCCATTGAATTGGCAGCAAACTAAGGATTTAATTATGTCAAAAAGTACATTTAGATTTTCACTTTTCAAGTGAAATTCTATTCCTAACGCATTAACAGTTTCAATTACTAGCTATAGTCTAATAAAACAAGACAGAACCCAACGATTAAAATTTAAAATACCTTAAATGTGACTTTGGTGAGATCGCTTGTGAAGTAATAGCTCATGACTAAGCCAAATAAGTAGTAGATGCTTCATTATGTAATGCTTAGTCCAATCAATGGTAAAAATGTGATATTCTATATTCAACAAATATGATGTATAAAGCAACTTATTTAGTCTTCAAAAAAATAGTTAGTCAAGGTTTTGAATTTACAAAAACTTATTTACCTACAAAATTTATAACTTGACCCAAGTAAGATATATGATGGCTTGTGCACATGAGCTATAGTAAACAAAATCCTTACAACAATATTTGACACGGACCCTCACAGGCGTGCCTAAGAAGCCTATAGGAACTTGCCCTATACTAGTCGCAATTGGCTAATTAATTACATGCACACTAGTTAGAACCTTTATGTTTCTAGTTAATTAATCCTATTATACGACCATGCATGAGTAATGCTTTGACTTATGTAACAAAACAAGTTATAAAATATAAACATAAATCATAAAACATTGCCCGAGCTTTCCATTAAAATCCAAGTTTCAAAGCAATCAAAGCATGCAAAATAACTATGGAATTAACTACAGATAGTCAATTGTGTGCAAACATCCATACAAAAGTAGACTATGCTCACATGTAAGACTGACTCTGGAGTACACTACTGAAGATGAACATTAGAGGCAAATAGTGTATGAAAATTATACACTGAACCATAATACTGAGGTTCGCAACTAAGCTCTCACCTTATAGCAAACTCTCGGTGACAAGCTTTATAAGCCATCCCTTGTGCCTCATTAGCCTTTGTCAACCAAATAAACAATTGTAGTTAGTACAATAATGTAACCACCAAGCAAACTATAAACTAGAATCATAAAGATTCAAATAAACCATATACCTACTTGTGAGCTTAGCTTAACAACCCTTAATGGTTGCTAGCTTAACGACACCTAAAATTTGTACAACGAAAGCTAAGTGAGTGAAAATAAAAAAAAATTCTTAGAAAGGAATCCTTCAACCTGCAAGAAAAGCCCTGAGGACACACATATATATTGTATATGAAGTCTTCTATGTGCACATGTAGTCTGAGGGTTAACATATGCGCATATATTTGAGTCCTTTAGGGCCGTTCCTCTTCCTAGTCCTCGCAAAAACGTCAACCAATGCCTAGCGAGTTTTGGCCCCTACCTCGCTTCTAGCAAGCTTGGTTTGCTGATGTCCTAGTGAGCTAACCTTCACTTGATTATTGTGCAAGTGAATATGGTGGATGCACCTCGCTTAAGTTACAAGGAACTCATCAAGTGTACTAAACCTTCACATAGAGCCTTAAGTCCTTAGACTTGCCTAGGTCACTTATGCTTCCACCTCAAAACCTTACCAAGAGTGCACTAGGTTCTCACTTGTGCCTCAAGTAACCTTGCTTAGGCTACAAGTGCGTTAAACCTTTACTCAAGGCACATACCTATTTACCATTACTTGGTTCACCCTAGAGGATTGGCAATGAACATGGTTGAACTCATTTACTAGGTTCTTTGGAACAACTTAAGTACACTAAAGTTACCACATCGAGACCTTAAACCCATAGACTCGACTAGGCTCCCAATGGTATTAAATTTACACCTGACTAACAGTGCTCAAATGTGGCCGAACATCTCCTCACTTTGAACAAAAATGAAGATAAATTTGGGCAATTTCAAGCTTTGAAAAAATATAGAAATGGTAGTCCTTAATATTAGCTTCATATAAAATTTTGAATCACCTCAATCAGACACCCAAGTAAAAAATTATGGTTAAAATAGTGCAAGGGTGTCAAAGCTGGTGGGTTCAGGCATTTTGTTGGTGATGCATCGCCATTGTACAAAACACTATGGCTTTTTACATGATAGAATGACAATGCATCCCTAACCTCAACGACGCATCCCCAACCTTTCGTGGCTAGAAAAACCCAGATTTTGCCACATAGGCACTTTCAGGGCTTCCAATGCCTCCCAATGGCCATAAGGACACCTCTAATTGCCTCAACCCTACATGTAGACATGCATTAGGCTGCAATGCAATATTTAAACCAATCCTATGGTGTCCATCAAAATCACACAAATCATCAAACCCTTACTAGTCCACTATGTTCATTACCATCTACCAACTAACACTATTCACAAAACTACTTGAATTCTACCATAAGCAAATTATAAATGACATCCAATATTTATAAATCTCTTACCTCAGTTACATAAGAATTAGCAAGCATCAAACACCATAAGCTTTAAGCTTCAAGCACAAAGGCTCCACTGAGGTTTTCTAGATTCCAAAGCACAAATAATGTTCATGACACTAAATTAAAGCAATCCAAGCAAAACCTAAGCTCCACAAAGCTTAAAAAACAAGAAAACAACATAGGCAAGTAGTTACCTCACGAATTCAACCCTCGTAAGTATAAAAATGCACCTAAAAGCTTCAATGGTGCAAAAACAACATAAAACAAGCTGCCTCTTGCTTGGGTATGCCAAAATCCTCCAAATTTCAACAAGAAATCATGGTTTTGTGAAGATTTGTGGATAAGATGAAGAGATGATAAGAGAGTTGTGAATTTGGGTTGGAAATAGGAGGAATAGTGGCACCCCAACCACTTTAACAAGCTTAAATACAATTAAAACATTTCACCCCCCCCAACTTTTTAAGTTTTTTGCAAAAATTCCCCTTCCCAAAATAGTAACCAAATAATTAAACACTCAAGAAAGCCTTACTAACTTGAGCTTTAGGTTTTAAAAATGACATTTTAACTCTCGGGACTCATCCCAATCCTCTAGGATGCGAATGATCATTTTACCCTCATGCAAATGTAATACCATAAACCAGTCAGAACCAACTAAACCTTTAATAACTTGCTTAATCTTGCTAATTTACCTCTAATTAAGGTATTTAAATTAGAGATTTATGAACGTACTTCACTCACCAAGCATTCCACTTGGAGGGTTATAACAATATTACTCCAGATAAAGCTATCCTGAAGAACTGATTTACTTATTTTGCAAAACAACAATATGTTATAACCCAGACGAGAAGTCTTAAGAGTTTTCAAACTCATATACTTAGAAAACTCCAAGGCATCTATAGTTTATAAAAAATAAAATTGTTAAATAGAAACATTATATCTATGGATCCAAAGTCCTTCATAAATCAGTTATAGGTTCAAGAAAAATATTAGCATAAATCTTCGAAAAAAATACAATGCAAACTAGCATACTTTCATTTCCAGTATGCATTGTAGTACATAATCCTAAACAATAACTCTTAGTTCAACTTTAAGGTTAAGAAGCCTATTCAATACTAATCAGCTAGCAGTTGCAGTCCACTTTTTTATTCCCATGGAACTCATGTGATAATTACAAAAAATAATATTTTTCTGATCTAATTTGTAACATTAATTCATTAGTAGTTGTCATGCTTGCATGATATGGATTTAAACATTTTTTTTAGTTAAAAAGACTTCATACACATCCATCAAGCAATTCATACAATAGTATAACATGTCCATAAAAACTTAAATACTTCATAAACATAAAGTAATATTATTCAAGAATTAGGTTTACAATACTCAAGCAATCAAATTCTTATATTTGCTTTAGTTTAATATTCCCTTGGTAGTTATACTAGGTGTGTTAGACCTTCTTTCAATGAGAACCCTAGACTCATTCAGAACCAACAATAGTTGCACAAAGCTAAGCCAAGCTTTGATACTAATTTGTTACACCTCACTTTACGCCCAAAACAAATAGAGCTTTAAGATAAGAAAATTAGTTAACATGTGGAGTTAAATACAAGAAAAAAGAAATAAATTTTGTAAAATAAAAAGTGATAACCTTAAAATCTAGAAATTAAACACATTTTATTTAGAAAACATTATTTAAGACAATAATATTTACAAGTCTTGCTAGGTGAAATCTAATGCTTAGGTGTACATAATTACTTAACAACCCCAATTCACTCCTATAGTAAAATTCAAGATTTGATTTAGTCCAGTTCTAGCATTTTTATCGATGCGTAGGAGAACAAGTAACAACGGTATTAAATTACAACAAATACTTAATAGCAGCGATACCTACTTTAGAGTAAATGGTAGACCTAGGCTCCACTGGAGCTACCTACATATCTTCAAATGGAAGCAATGTCCAACCTAGTCCTGAAGTCAATACTTTTAGAAGCTAAAAAATCAATATACTTAGAAGAAAGTATTTGGTTACTTTTAAAGCATAAGCAATTTAAAAGTTATGATAACTTGGTACATTTATTCTAGCCTAAGCAATATGCTTCTAAAAGTGTGAAACAATATACTATTGAGTGTATGAAATAATATAACGATAAAGGTATATACAATATACTCACTAAAAATATTTGCAATATACTCTTGCAATATATGCAATATACACTTAAAGAGTATGAACAACATGAACTAGCCCATCATTCCCTTTTGTTCTATTTCATATCAAAGATAGAAGTATATTTTTTGTTTTTTTGGCCAATTACAAACAAACCCCTAAATTATTAGCCCATTTTTAGTTTAGTCAGTTAGCTGACATATTCAAGAGCCAAATGTAAAAAAAAAAACATTAAATAAACCATTTACTGAATAAATTTGGACTTTCAAACTAGTAGCAACTGGCAAAGCAATATGTGGCTCTAAAAATAAATTCAGGATAATAACCACATTAAATAAATTTTCAATAGTTGCTAACAGGTTGGGGGATGATTTGTAACAAATTGTATAACTGATATTTATGTTTTCTATATAGAAAGAAAATGAGAGACATGTAGAAATCTTGTAAGACATATGTACAAGTCATATGATGCATATGTATAAATACTAAATCTTATACTCCATCTGTCACAAAAATGTTACCACATTTGATTTGGTGTAGAGATTAAGAAAGAGAAAAAGGTTTATGTTATTTTCACAATTACCCTTAATTTTTTACATGTAGATCAATGAAATTAAAAAAAGTGGTTATTAAAATGATTGTTTGAAGGATAGTATAGTAAAGTAAGTTATTAAATATGGAAATGTTGCAAAGCTTTAGACTACCGAAAATAAAATATATTGAAATAGTTTTGGGATGGAAGGAGTATATAATAATGATATGTACAAAAAATATAAAAGACATTTACAAACTGTAAAATTAACTTTTGCACTATTAAACCAATGACAAATATGTACAAATTAAATGCAAAATATGTGCAAGTTAAATAACATATATGTGTCAATTGCATCTTTGGTCCACGAACATTCATTCTCAACCATGAAACATAGTTGTAAGAATCAAACTAGGCTAGCCAGTTCGATCGGTTTGACCATAAATTGATTCCCAGATCTACTTGGTTATTGACTCATTTAGTAATTAGTCAAAATTGATTAAAATGAGAAAAAAAAAATCAAACTGCAAGCTGGTGAACAAAAAAAAAACCATTATGATATAGACATAAACTAGTTTTATGCTTATCCCATACATGGTTTAATTTTAGAAGTAAAATTTAAGCATTAAAAAATACTAAAAAAATATTATTACATATGTATTACATCATAATATTTAAATATAAAGACAAATAAATAAAAAATCCCAACCATTGTTGTTACCACATAAAAAGTATAAGAGCCTAGTGCATGACTTTATTAAGATAAGAATATCAGATAGATGGTCTAACCAATTGAACCATGAATTGGAGACTTTGCAAGTACCTATCCTGGTTTGATTCTTACAACACTACCACATCCATTATCCAGTTAAAGTTGCTATCTCCACCCTTTGAGTTGTTACAATCGCCCATATTGATTGTCACCTTTACATTTTAGATGCTATCATAATCCCTCTCGAAGCACATATCATCATCATTCAATAAGGATATAGGAGATTGCTCATGACTTATGTCTCTACTATAGTCTCGCTACCTTTATCCACTGCCAAAGCCTAGCTTTACCACCCTAGGAGCTGCCCATGTAGTTCGCTACCAAGCTCAAGTGGTTAATTATATCAATTTCTTTTTCGACGTACGAATGAAAAAGAAATATGATTAATGGCATAGCTACCAATTGAAAATCTAATTTAGGTGAATGGTGGCTTGGATGGTGATGGTGGGCAAGCCGGATTTAGCACATATAACAACTATGAATCACTAGGAAATCAAGGAATAAGATGGCATGATGGGAGGGTGACAATAGTAAAAGAGGGATGATATGGTGGCCATTAACGAATTTGACTAAGGACATAAGGGTAATAACAAGGGTAAGACATACATAAGATAATGAGCATACCGAACATTGCCAATATATATCTTATTTTTCCTTAAATCTCATAATTCTTCTTATAGGGGTATGAAAATCCTCAAGCCCAAAATCTAAGAATATTAAAAAATGAATAAAAATATATAGCATAGTTTTTTAAAATATATAGCCTCTAGGAATAGTGGAGGTTCTTTTTGTCCCACTTTAGAAGGTACAACCTTACACATAGAAACCCATCAATCAATCAATGACTTTAATTCAAAACAACAAAACAGTATGATTACTTAAAAACTTAAATAGCTTATGATTCTTGGGGGTCTTATATACACCCTCTAATATTCCACATGAATATTGTCATTTATCAAATGGAACAGGTATAACCCCCTTTCCTTTTGGATTCACAATGTGCTTTCTAACAAAAAAGCTACTTTGATCTTGCTTTCACTCCCCTAAGCTGGCATTGTAAATTTATTTGGGCTAAAAAACCTACTTTTTTTTCTTCCCATCACGGCTTTTTGCACTTGTTTAAAAAACTACACGTTCAGTATTTGCCCACTATTTTTATCATCTATTTATTGTTTCCTTCCTCACATTTAGCGAATTTTTGCTTAGGCTTCCATTCTTCACAAGTTTTTGATTTACAAGATTCAATTGTCTACCTTACTTTCCAACAGTTGTGACAATACTTTAGAACCTATTCATATTGGATATTTACCCCCAAGTTAGTACCAAATAGATGTTTCACCTCAACTTTATTTTTCAGCTTACATGTTTCACCTCAACTTTATTTTTTTGCTTGTTTGGCATATTAACTTCAACTAGCATTCAAGCATATGATACAATTTATTGTTGTAGTCATCTTATCAATATAATAGGTTTGCCCATATGACTATCTTGCCCAATGCTTTCTCTCACGACAAGTGTGCTCCATACCATACATGAGCCCATACTGGAACCTTAGATATATCCTCATCTTCAAAGTTCAAGGAGGGAATACATGATTTCAGCACTAAAGGTTTTTTGATAGTACCTATAGTCCTCCATATAATACCATGTCTTGATCACAACAATATTCAAATCAAAAGATTACCACCTAGTATTATGCGTACTCACTTTTAGCATCATAACCATAGCCTGATGTTGCTTGACAAACTTCTTCATGGTTTGATAGCCAACAAAGCTCCCAACCACATACCAAAGAGGTGATTTCTCCCATTTGTTGACAGCTTCTATAACATTTTCTAATTCATTGTTAACCACATCATCACCATCATCAACATATTGTAACTACAGTCCATTCTTTGAATAAAGAGTTTTAGCCAGCTACTCATTGTATTGTCATTTCCCTGTGTCTTTTTTATTTACTATTTTCTCTCATACAATAAAACTGACTAACTCTTATACCTTTTGTAACGGCCTTCCGAGTTAATATCCCAGATTATTTAGGCAAGCATAGTTATTTTGGTAATTTATAAACTTAAAATAATTATTGTAAGAAAAATCTCAGTTTAAATAAGGCAAAGTAGTTTAAAAAGGTAAAATTGACCATTTAGGCAAGTTGAGCTAAAAAGGGCACTTTGGTCATTGCATGTAATGACCTAGATGAAAGGAATCTTGAATTTGAGGTATAATAGGTCATAATTCTCTCACGTTATTTTTTATGTTGAGTGAAATTGAGACCACTAAGATATTACTCTCCTTTGAGCTACAAATTCACTAACCCATTACATTTATATTTATTTTATTTGTCATTAGCCTCGCTCAATATGTGGTGCTGTTTGAGGAAAGCCCTGCTCTTTGTTGTATTTTGTCTTCTAGCAATCACTATTGCTTGAGGGATTAGCACATTTTTTAGTTAAGCAAAATGAAGAAACATTTAGAAAAATAGGAGTTTCTTAAATAATTAATTAATTAATCAATCAATAAATATATAAAACTAAAATTAAATAAAAATGACCAATTGTTTTGTTAACTTAACAAAATGCATTTTAAAGTTTCATATTATTATGAAAATGAGTATTATCATTTCTTTGATTTTTGTTTTATTAGTTTTACAACAAGTTCTTAAAAAAGGTTAGTGGGATAGGAAGCGATAACCAATTTTTAAAACCAAACCAATTTTTAAAACCAAAATGACATTATTAATTGTAGGTGATCAAAAAATTGAAAATATAAAAAATAAAAATAGATACAAACAATGAAAAGTAAATAAAAACTAAATCATAAGAAAAAAATAGGGTAAGTTAAAAGGAATAACATATATAAATATATTATGCCATTTGAAAAACACAAGTAATGAAACAATTTAAATTATAAGGAGAAAACCTAAACAAGGACTAAAAGTTTGGGTCTCAAAGTGTAATTAATCTATTTATTTTAATTGCAAAAGGACTCTATGGGGTAAATAGAGGTTTCCTAAAACTTTAGGAAGCTATTAAGATGTTTATGAAACAAGAGTAAGCAAAGTGTAATTTCGGGTAAATATCATGGGCAAATTGCAATTTTTCATAGTTTATAAGCTAATTTCGTTAACTCCATTTCCTTCATCACCCTCAGCCTTGAGCACTTAAATTTATCTGTTTTCCCAATCTTAATGATCGAAGAATAGGATTGATGGCAAGCTTGATTCTAGGCTTAATCAACCACAAAAAATAAGGTTGTTTGGTTAAATCCTAAGGAGGGGCTGACTTAAAGCCTCAAAGAAGCCACAGTTTAGCTTGATTTTTTAGAGCTAAAAAATTTGTGGGTTCTTCCTTAATTTTTCTGGTATAATTCGGTGGTGAAACTAGCTATGAATTGTTCATAAAAATTATTCTTTCTTGCTTGCTAAGAAAAGATTAAGCATGGCAACTAAAGGGATCAAAGAGATAGAGGAGAAAACTTGAAAAATGAGAAAAAGCTTGTTAATATATGGCTGTTCGATCTTGTTTCTTCATTTATGGAAATGATTTAATTAATTCATTTAATTTGGGCTGGTCTATAAAATAATGATTTTGCCTGAAAAGGATTCATGGCTTACCTTTTCATTTATAAAAACAATGAGTAATTACATGATAAATACAAGTACAAGTGAGATATCAACTAAGGTATTATTCTAACTAAGTATTATCTCTAACATGCCTATTCAATCTCAATAGGTTCAAAAATAAGTTGAGATTGTCACGAAACTGTTAGAACAATGCGATGGAGAAAGGCTTGTAAGAACATTGGCAACTTGGTTTTTAGTATAAATGAACCTCACATCTAATGTTCCTTATGCTACCTTTTAGCAAACAAAATGGAAATCAATTTCAACATGTTTTGTTGGTGCATGAAACATTGCATCAAGGCATATAGTGCCAAAGTTATCACACTGCATGCATGAAGGACGTGGCTGAAAAACCCTTCGCTAAAAAGCAAGTGATTGAATCTATAAGAGCTCAACTATACAATTTGCTAGAGACCTATATTTCGCCTCTATACTCAAATTATGACATACTAGGTTGTTTGTAGGTACTCCAAAAAATCAAGTTAGAGCCAAAGAAAACTGCATAACCACTATTTATACGACAATCATATAGGCACTCAGTAAAGAGGACTTAGACTTGAACACAAACAACATAAGAGAGATTATAGTTTTCAAATATCTGAGAATTCGTTTCACTGATGTCTAATGTGTAGACATAGGACACAACATATATTGACACACCTTACTTATAAAAATGGATATGTTTGGTCTTGTAAGGGTAAGGTACTACAAAGCTCTAACTATGTTGTGATACTTTGAAGCATTAGGCAAGGGTTCTCCAATGGTCTTAGGCAACTTTTCGCTTTTGGGCAGAAGAGTAGCTACAGGTTTCACATCATGCATCCCAATTCTAATTAGTAGATGCTAAATATACTTTCATTGTAATAGGAGTATTCCATTTGGAGACGATAACACTTCTACACCAAGAAAATAATATCAAGGGCCGAAATATTTGACTGGAAAATCAGCTTGTAGGTTCTAAGGAAGGTCATCAATAATGAAGGATGACAAGTTGATAATAATGATGTCATCCATATAGACTAAATTATAGATAATTTGGTTAAAATGTCTGTAGATGAATAAAGAAGTTTTTACATTTGACGGAAAAAACCCAAGTTCTTAGAGTCTAAAGCTTAACCATGAATACCATGCACGAGGTATCTATTTAAGGACATATAAAGCCTTATATAGTTTACAAAGATGATTCGGGTACCCTGGATGTTGATAACCTAGAGGTTGCTTTATGTAAATTTCCTCGCCAAGAAATTCATGTAAGAAAAGATTTTGGATATCAATCTAATGTAGAGGCCATCCTTTTGAAACTACAAAGGCAAGAATGGGATGAATGGTGACATGCTTGATTATTGAACTATAGGTGTCACTATAGTTTATTCCATGTCATTGTTTGATGCCTTTCACCACTAGCCATGCTTTGTGTCGATCAATAGTGTCATTTGCCTTCCTTTTGATTTTGAGAACCCATCTAATATTGATAATATTCATGCACTTCTGTTGAGGGACCAAAGACCATGTTTTGTTCTTGATTAATGTTACAAATTCATAGTCCATGCCCCATTTCTAGCACACATTCTTCATAGTTGCTAAGTGAAACATGGGCTCAAGTACATCTTATGAAACAACTATAAAGACATATGCTTTAGATATAGGATTTAGGGCAAGGGCAAATGCATCCTAGTGGCGGTGTTCTTACATGACTTCCACCAAGTTTCATCAGACTCTCAAGACCAAATTGTGCCAAATTTAACTTTCTTATCTATTTGCCCCATTTAATCAATAATAATTAATAAATGAGTGTTACAAATGAGACCAATCTCATCCTAAACGGGGGAGAAAAAGTCTTTGCAGGCTAGTGTACTCAGAATTGAGATTGGTTTGGAAGAAACCTAGGTTGACAGCTCCTATTGGGAAAGGTAAAAGCAAGTATGAAAATAACCCCTCTACTGATGAAGAGTCGCCATCGGTTTCTCACAAAAGGTCCAAATCTCTTCCCAAATCTTTTTGTTTTTGGAACACTACTACCTTAGGTGTGTCTTCTACTTTGTTTTACTTAGACTTAGCAAGTCCTTCCTCTGCCTCCACAATGAAGCTTATGCAAGATTCCACAATGCTCAACTTTTACCCTCTGAATGGTTTTTAATTCAGTATGAAGATCTTAAGTTTCAACTGTAGAGGGTTGGGATGTCCTTCAGCAATTAATCACCTTTACCATTTTATGCCCAGTAAACGACCCCATCTTTTGTTTTTTATAGAGACAAAGATGGCGGGTTCAAAAGTTTCTAGCAAACTTGTAGGACTAGGTTTTATATCCTCAAGTTTTTTTAACCTCGTTGGTAGAAAGGGTGGAGTTTGGGTAGGGTGAGACTTCGAGTATGCTTGTATAGAGTTACACTTTGATGCAAACTTGGTGTTATTGAGGGTGACTTTTAAACCAAGTCCTACATGCCTACTATGATGTATACATGGAGATTTATCTATAAGCCTGCATTAGTTCACTTAGAATAAAATTCTTGGAGTCTTTCAACTATATATTGATCCTTTCTTACTTATTAGAGACTTTGATCAAAGTTTTGTCTTCCTTGGAAAAAATAGGAAAAAATGGCAATCTTCCCCAAGTGCAGATGCCATTAATGATTTTCTAGGTTCTTTCAGCTTAATACAAATTTCTAGCACCGAACCATTGTTTACTTGGATGAATGGTAGAAATATTGTGGAATCAATATATGAGGTTCTTGATAAAGCGTATTGTACAGAAGAATGGCTCACCATGTTTCTATTGACCCAATTAATCAATCTAGCCATTCAGAGGTCTAATCATGCCCCAGTCTTACTAGACTACTACCCCAGCAGAATTTTTTATCACCATCCTTATCGTTTTAAAGCTTTTTAGACTAGGTATGGCTAAATATAAGGGCATTATTCAATCAGTTTGGAACTCCCTGGTAAGGAGCTCTAGGATGTTCAGGGTGGCTACCAAATGCTCCCAACTTATCTTGACTTTGAGGTGTTGGAAACTTGGAGTAAAACTTCTATTAGCCACATTAGATCTGAAATTGTAAATGTTGAAACACAATTGAATTGTTTGCAGTCTACCCAGAATATCCTAGTAAATAAGCTATAGAATTTGGAGCTCAAGAAGAAGTATCAGGCCTTTTTAGTAGACAAAGAATACTTGTGGGCCCAAAAATCAAGGGTTCAATGGCTGGCTTTGGGTGATAACAACACAAGATTCTTCCACTTTACAACTAATACTGATAAATGTTAATTTTGTGGTCAATCATGTTGACTTTTTGTCAATTTTGACCACAATTTTCTATCTTACCACTCAATATTTTTGGCCGATTCTTGCTTTGATCCTTCATTTTGTAGGTTGGAGAAGTGGACCGTTGCATTGGAATGGCACCAGGACGAGTGGAACGAAAAACGGGAATGTAAAAGTCAAGGAAATTTATAACTGTGAGGCCTAGGCGCCATAGTTCAAAAGCTTGCTGCCTTAAAAACACACTCTAGAGGCTTAGGCGCCAGCTGAGGCCTAGGCCCTAAGCACCTGCGAGCTTGGAGGCCTAGGCTCTCCTGGGGCCTAGGCGCCAGTCACCCGAGAAAGTGCTCTCCTACCTCAAATTTGAACTCAAGCTTGCTATTGGCAAAGAATTTTTATCCAAATGGTTTGGTGAGTGAAAATGACACCTTTAAGGGGTAGAAGAACCTAACAAAAGAAGAGAGCTTCATCTTCATCTTTACATCATAGACTTAGGTTTTGAACTCCATTTTCTTGCATTTTTCTTCATCTTCCTTAGGAGCATTTGTGGATTCTTGCTCGGAGAAGACTTGGAGGACTTGAAGACTTGTAGAAGCCTTGAGGAATCAAGCATTTAGAGTCTCTTGGGTTCCTTCTTGCCTTGCTTCTTCTTATATTTAGACATGGATGCTCTTTCATGTACTTTCATGATTATGTTTTATTTAGTTATGGAGTAGTCTTCTTCAGCACTTTCTATAGATGTAGCTACTTGGATTGATTATGTTGGATGAATTCATGGTTATGTGATGTTAGTTTTCTACTAAATGTATGTTTATTCTTCTCTTGAGCTTAATGTTGTGTTAGCTAGTTGATGACCACAATTAGTTGCGCTATAAATTGCCTTTAAACTCTTGGAAAAGATTAGAAGCTATTGGACCTAGGAGAAGAATTTAATGGCTACGGGCTTGTTGGGAAATTAATGTGAGTCATTAGGTAAAGGTAAATTGAGTTCTAATGCATCTTTCTAAGCTTTTAATTGGATGGAAATCCTTATTAGGTTTAGATTAGAGAGATTAATTCTTTCACTTAGAAAAGTAAGAATTCAATTGAATAACTTTACCAACATGCATTGAAAACTAACTCACTAAGTTGAATTCACCACTTAATCGAAACAAGTAGTGAACCCATAGGAAGTGTACTTTAGTAATTTGTCAAAAACCCCACGTTTTCATTGCATTGTTAGTATCTTAGTTTAGTGGCATTCCAATTAGGCTAGCTTAACTTAGACTCATTAATTTGCTTATTTAGCCTTTTATTTGACATTGTTGGTTTAGCTAAAGTAGTCTTAAAGTAGTGGTACTTGGCAAGTGAATCAATCAATCTTCATGGAAACGATACTCACTCACCTCATCTACACGTCCACCGTGCACTTGTGGGTTAGGAATTAAAAATCAACAACAAGTTTTTGGCGTTGTTGCCGAGGATTAATTGCATTGAATTGTTCAATATCATTGCTAGAAGATTGACTCTAGAATAAACCTTTATTTCTTTACTTATTTGTTGCCTTTGTGCTTGGATATTTCTTTGATAGGTACCATTGGTGTATGACCCGTTCCCAACACTCTACTTTGTTGCCATTTATTCCGTAGATCGAAAGACGTCTTATAGAGCTTAGAGAAACATCACACTTGGGAGAATCAAGCTCCACCTCTACATCCATGGAGGGTGGAGATGATAATCTCAATGGTAATGGGTATAATGGTGGCAATGGAGGGATGGATCATCAAGATGGAGTCTATCCAAGGAATCCATAAACGCCTATTAGGGAGTACATCCGACCCTTGGTGACGGAGAATTATTCGGGTATTGTGAGGACACCGGTTCAAGCCAACAACTTTGAATTGAAGCTGGCCTTGATTTCTCTCATCCAACAAAACCAATTTTGAGGCTTGGCTTCGGAGGATCCCAACACTCACATAGTGGATTTCTTGGAAGCTTGTGACACATTCAAGGCTAATGGAGTCTCCACCGATGCTATTAGACTCCGATTGTTTTCTTTCTCACTCCGGGACAAGGCTACATGGTGGTATCAATCACTTCAACTGGGGAGCATTGCTACATGGAATGAAATGGCCGAAAAATCTTTGAGCAAGTTTTTTCTTCCATCCAAGGCCGACCACTTGAGAGCTTTAATTGTGACATTCAAGCAACATGAGATGGAGTCTATTTCAGAGGCTTGGGAAAGATTCAAGGAGTTGTTTAGGAAGTTTCCACAACATGGATTCTTGGATTGGCAACAAATCCAACTTTTCTATGAAAGATGGTACCCACTTCAAGATTTATGATTGATGCTTTAGTCGGTGGATCCTTGATATCAAAGACCGCCGGTGATGCCTTCCAAATTTTAGAGCAATTGGCATTAAATGGAGAGCAATGGCCGGGAGAAAGAATTCAACAAAAAAGAGGGATACTAGAGGTTGATCAATTGACCGCCTTATTGGCACAAATGACTTTTCTCATGAACCAAGTGTCCAAGTTGACCAACAAAAAGGAGCCAACTATTAAGCAAGTCGGCGCCTCTACCTCCAACACATATATGGAGCTTGAGGAAGCAAATTTCATGGGCAACTGGAATTTTGGGTTTAGAAGCAACAAAATGGGAAATCAATATAACCCAAGTTGGAGGAATCATGAAAATTTCTCTTATAGCAATACAAGGAATGTGCAACAACCACCACCACCTCCCGGCTTCAACCAAGTTTTAATGGAAAAGAAGCCCTTTATGGAAGAAATTATGTTGCAATTCATGAAGGAGACATGAGATAGAATGGAGAAGAATGAAGCCAAGACGGCTAGCTTGAGTGCTAACTTTGCTAGTATGGAGGCAAATGTGAGTGCAAGCATCAATAACATGGAAAATCAAATTGGGCAATTCGCTTTGGCGGTGAAGACATCTCAAAAAGGGAAATTTCCTAGTGACACCGAGATAAATCCAAGAGAACATTGTCAAGCCATCACACTTAGAGCAGGCAAGCAACTTGAATATCCATACAAGAATAGACCTTTTCAAGTCACTCCTATGGTTGAGAATGAAGAGCAAATGGAAAAAGAACAAGTGGTGGAGGTGTCTCAAGAGCAACCATCCAAGGTTCAATAAGCCCCACTTAACCCACCTTTACCATTCCCACAAAGATTTCAAAATAAGAAACTTGAAGAGCAATATGGAAAATTCTTGGAGAATTTCAAGAAGCTTCACATAAATATTCCTCTCTTGGAAACATTAACTCAAATGCCCAACTATGTCAAATTCTTGAAATACATCATTGTAAAGAAGAGAAAATTTAAAGATTATGAGACCGTTAAGCTTAGTGAACAGTGTAGTGCAGTTCTCCAAATGAAGCTTCCTCAAAAGCTCAAAGACCCGGGAAGTTTCGTAGTACCTTGTTCTATTGGCCCATCTTCTCATAATATGGCATTGTGTGATCTTGGTGCAAGCATTAATCTTATGCCATTGTCATTTTTTAGGAAATTGGAGTTGGGAGAAGTTAAGCCATCCACCATATGTCTTCAACTTGCCGATTGATCATTGACATATCCAAGATGAGTGGTGGAGGATGTGCTTGTAAAGGTTGGAAAATTTGTGTTCCCGGTGGATTTCATGGTACTTGATATGGAGGATGATCGGGACATTCCTTTAATCCTTGGAAGACCTTTCTTGGCTATTGGCAAGGCATTGATTGATGTTGAGCAAGGCAAGTTAACATTGAGGGTTAATGAAGAGAGCATGGATTTCAATATCTCCCAAGCTATTAAAGCTCCGGATAAGGTTAGTGCTTGTTTCCTCCTTAATGTGGTGGATACTTGCATTGGTGAAGTGAAGAAAGAAATTCTATATGATGATTCACTCTTGATGACTTTGTTGAGTTATGATGATGCTATTAGGAATGATGTTGATGATATGTATATTACTTTGAATGCATTAGTGGATGATAGGACTTTGGGGAATACATGTGAGAATTTATGCATGCTTGATGTGAATGAGAAAGGTGCACCAAAGTTGGATTTGAAAATGTTGCCTAGTGATTTAAAATATGTGTTCTTGGGTCCTAATAATTCTTATCCGGTGATTATCTCTTCATGCTTAACCTTGTTGGAGGAAGAAAAGTTGTTAAGAGTGCTAAGGGAGCACAAAGATGCACTTGCATGGTCTATAAGTGATATCAAGGGCATTAGCCCTTCCATTTACATGCATAAGATTAGAATGGAGGACACATACACACTCTCGGTTAAACACCAAAGAAGGTTAAATCCCGCCATGAAAGAAGTAGTGAGGGCGGAGATTTTGAAACTCTTGAATGCCGGTATAATTTATCCCATCTCCGATAGCCAATGGGTTAGCCCAATTCCAATAATACTTAAGAAAAGAGGGATAACCATAGTGACAGACCAAAACTTGGATATTATTGCCACTAGAACTGTCACCGGTTGGAGGGTGTGTATGGATTACCGAAAGCTCAACAAGGCCACAAGAAAGGACCATTTCCCTTTACCTTTCATTGATCAAATGTTGGATAGGTTAGCCAGTCATGAATTCTATTGTTTTTTTGATGGGTATTCCGGGTATAACCAAATAGCCATTGCACTGAATGACCAAGAAAAGACAACCTTCACTTGTCCTTATGGCACTTATGCATTTAGGAGGATGCCATTTGGGTTGTGCAATGCACCTGCTACATTCCAAATGTACATGATGGCCATCTTTGCCGATATGGTAGAGAAGATTATGGAGGTATTCATGGATGACTTCTCAGTTTTTGGCTCTTCCTTTGATGATTGTTTGGGAAATTTAGTGAAGGTATTGAAGAGATGTGAAGAGACCAACCTTGCTCTTAATTGGGAAAAGTGTCACTTTATGGTAAAATCTGGCATTGTTTTTGGACCCAAAATTTTTTCCAAGGGTATTGAGGTAGACAAAGCAAAAATTGTGGCCATAGAAAAATTGCCTTCACCAAAGAATGTGAAAGGTGTCAAAAGCTTCCTTGGACATACGGGCTTTTATAGAAGGTTCATTAAGGATTTCTCTAAGATTGTGAAGCCTCTTTGTTCATTATTGGAGAAGGATACCGAGTTTGAGTTCGATAATTATTGCTTGGAGGCATTTAAGTTGATTAAAAAGAAGCTTATGGAAGCACCCATTGTCATCTCACCAAATTGGAGTCAACCATTTGAGATTATGTGTGATGCAAGTGACTTTGCAGTGGGAGCGGTGCTTGGCTAAAGAAGAGAGAAGATTTTTCGGGTCATTTACTATGCAAGCAAAACCTTGGACCCAGCACAACAAAACTACACCACCACGGAGAAAGAAATGTTGGTGGTAGTGTTTTCTCTTGATAAATTCCGGCAATACATCCTTGTTACAAAAGTGATAGTGTTCACCGACCATGCGGCTATTCGGTATCTCTTCACCAAGAATGATGCTAAACCAAGATTGATTTAGTGGATTTTGCTTCTACAAGAGTTTGTTGTTGAGATTAGAGACAAGAAAGGAAGTGAAAATGTAGTGGCGGATTACCTCTCAAGACTTGAGTTAGAGAAGGAACAATATTCATTACCTATCAAAGAGTCATTCCCGGATGAACAACTTCTAGAGGTAAAAGCTAACACTTTTTGGTTTGCTGATTATATGAATTATTTGGTATGTCGAGTATTACCTCCAGAGTTAAGTTCTCAACAAAAGAAGAAGTTCTTAGTGGATGTGAAATACTATTTGTGGGATGAGCCTTTGTTATTCAAGAGGTGTGCCGACCAAGTCATTAGGATATGTGTTTCTAAGGAGGAAGTCTCGGATATCATTTGCCATTACCATTCATCTCCTTATGGTGGCCAGTTTGGACCAACAAAAACCGCCACTAAGGTACTCCAATCGGGTTTCTATTGGCCTTCTCTTTTCAAGGATTGCTATGCTTTTGTGAAGACTTGTGACAATTGTCAAAGAGTGAGAAATATCTCTAGAAGACATGAGTTGCCACTTATTAGTATTTTAGAAGTTGAGATATTTGATATGTGGGGTATTGACTTCATGGGACCATTCCAACCTTCCTTTGGTTACTTTTATATTTTATTAGCGGTGAATTATGTCTTGAAGTGGGTTGAAGCTATTGTCACACCTACAAATGATGCCAAGGTAGTGGTCAAATTCCTCCAAAAGAACATATTCTCCCACTTTGGTACTCCAAGAGCCATAGTGAGTGATGGAGGATCTCATTTTTGCAACAAGATCTTTGCACAATTGATGTCCAAGTATGGTGTGAGGCACAAGATGGCTCTTCCTTATCCCCACAATCAAATGGCCAAGCGGAAGTTTCCAACCGAGAAGTCAAGCAAATTCTTGAGAAGAAGGTCAATGGAACAAGAAAGGATTGGGCAAAGAAGTTGGATGATGCTCTTTGGGCTTATCGGACCGCCTACAAGACACCGATTGGAATGTCTCATTATAGGATTGTGTTTGGCAAGCCTTGTCGCTCAGTAGAGCTTGAACATCGTGTATATTGGGCAATTAAGAAGCTCAACTTTGATTTGAAGAAAGCCGGTGAAAAATGACTTCTCCAATTGAATGAGCTTGATGAGTTTTGTCGGAAAGCTTATGAGAGTGCCAAGTTGTACACGGAGAAGACAAAGATATGGCTTGACAAGCTTATTATGAGGAGAGAATTTGTTCCAGGTCAAAAGGTGCTTTTATTCAATTCAAGGCTTAAGTTATTTTCGGGCAAATTGAAATCAAGGTGGTCAGGCCCATTTGTGGTGGAAAAGGTCTCGCCTTATAGAGCTATTGAGTTGAGGATAGATAATGGAAGAATATTTCAAGTGAATGGGCAAAGATTGAAGCACTATTATGGAGAGGAGCCTCAAATTTCTGAGAAGCTTTGCTTGGCGGAGCCAACCACTTGATTCACCACAAAAGGGAAGTTGTCCAACTAAGGACATTAAATTTAGCGCTTTTCAGGAGGCACACCAATATTTCATTGCATTTAGATAATGTTTTGTTACTTTAAGAGTTGTTGCATTTTTATCTTAAATAAGGGGAAGCGCTCGGTGCATAGGTGCCAAGATGCGAAAAAATACACAGAAGCAAAACTTTTCTGGGCGCCAGGGACACCACTCCCGGTGCCTAGGTGCCAGACACTCAACAGGCACTTTAAACCCCTTTTTTCTCCCAATTCCCCTGCACACACACAACACTCATCTTCTCTAAACCCTTCCACCTTTGAGCCCTAACCTTTCCGTGCACTCCACGGCTCAATTTTCTTGTCGATTTCTGCACAAACAAGGATCAAGTAGGTGATTATCATTATTCTCTCTTCAATTTCTTCCTTGAAATTGGTGAAATCATGTGGATTGGTGTATGTGCGAATTTGGTCAAAATTGGCGGTTTGTGCTGATTTTGTATGGATTTTTGCTTGTTTTTGGATTGTTGTTGATGGGGAAGTGATTTTATGCTTAAAAACAACAATTTAGCACCAAAATCATGACTTGAAAACCCCACCCATGGAGACCCACGAAATTTTAATGGTGAATTTTGTTTGATGCGTGTTCTTGCAGATTTGGTTGTTGTAATTGCTTGCTTTTACCTTATAATGAATGGGTCTAACAAGAATTATGAGTAATTTGAGCTACATTGTAAAAATTTGAGCTTGCAAGTTTTCTGGAAAATCAAGAACATGAATTTGGGCTATTTCACCATATGGCTATTGGGAGCATAATGTAGCTTCATGGGTGGATTCTTTGCATCAGTTCTTCGCTTCTACTACATCTAGGTGTTGCATAGTATATGATTGAACCTTCCATTTACACTCGGTTGCTTGTTTGATTGGTGAAAAATCATGGAAATTTTACTATGCCATCATGACTTGTTTTGTTCATACCGTGTTCATGGACTTACCTCTTCACATGTGAGCTTAATTGACTACACATATTAGTTCAAGTTGCATCTAGGTAGTGCATAGATAGTGGTTTAAGCTCCCATATTTGATTAGATGCACATTGGTTAGTGTCATGAGCATTGTGAAGTTGGTATGCCATATCTTGCAATAAGGTCATGATAGGCCTTTTTACCTAAACAAATTCATGTCTTGAGGTGCACAATTTGTCCAAAGTGATTGTTGTGGATGTGTGTAATGGTGTAGACTTTTATCTTGGAGGGTGGAAATATTTGATTGACCATATGTGCCTTTCATTTTAGTTATGAGATTTTTATATATATGTTCTTGATTGGTGTAGGAACAATGACACCAAGAATTTTCAAAGGGAGGAGTGCGGACAAAAGAAAAGGCAAGAGGGCATGGGAAGAGCATGCCCAAGAGCCGGCCATGGAGTACCCCCGCTTTGTCAACAAAAAGGTCGAGGAACTATTTGAGGGCTTTGTGAAAAGGAAATTACCATTGAGAGAGGATTTGATCTTGGAGCGCCAGAGAATGCCGAAATCTTAGCGGTGGTGAAGCGGAGAGCTTGGAGGACATGGTGCACTACAGCATGCACCATGGTCTCCTGAACACTTGTGGCAGAGTTTTATGCCAACTTAAGCGCCACCCAACCCAAACACCATTCGGCCACGATGGTGACTATTTGAAGGAGGACCGTGAACATTGCACCAAGCGACATCAACAGCCACCTTCAAATCAATCCCGAGATCGGAAACCCTCCTCATGATTGCAGCTTCGATTGGATGACGAGTAGGATATGTAGGTGGGTTGTGCCTTGGATTCATAGCAAGGATAACCCCGAGCGGAAGATCCATTTTGCCTCATCCTTCCTCAAGCCGGAGATGAAGGTGTGGCATTACTTCATAAACTCTAGGCTTATACCATCCACTCATCCATCTCATGTGACTCTGGATTGGGGTCAAGTCCTTTTTTGCATTGCCTCCAACTACCAAGTTGATGTGGGAGCGCACATAACACAAAACATAAGTAGGGCGGCAAGAACAAAGAGAGGTAACCTTCCATTCCTACAATTGATCATGGAGCTTTTGGCGGAGGCCGGAGTTCATTACCCGGAGGACCCACTCATCTTTGCTCCTACACCCATGGACATCTCCTTGAGCAAGCTACATGGTTACGAGTTGGCGGGGGGTGAAGAGGCCGAGGACCACCAAGAAGAAGATGAAGAGGCCCATGACCCACTAGGCCCGGAGGGAGAAGCCCCACCATAGGAGGAACCACTCATCGATCCTACTCATGCTTCTAATGAAACCCTCGCCATCACCCTTAACAAGATCCATCTTGCTATTGGCGGGTTTCGTGATGAAATGATTTCACATGTTGATCATTTGGAGGAGCGATTCACCTCCTTTGCTATTGAGGCTCGGGAGGGATACTCATTTTTGGCCGGGTGTACAGAGATGATTTCGGCCTAAGTCAAGTGAGGGGCCATGCAACAAAACCCCGACCTTCCTTTTGACTATCCACCTTTTCCATAAATCCCGCCTCACCTCCACCCTTCCGGCCAGCCATGGTATACCCCTCACCCATTAAACCACCCCCCTTGTTATCCTTACTTCTCTTAGTCTGCCCCACAAGACACATCCACCATTCCTCCTTCTCATCCACTAGCCGGAAAGTCGTCCAGCACACCTGACATGCCTAAGGATTAGTTAGAGGTGGGAACATCCACCTCCCCAAGTACGATTCTTCATGCTCTCTCTCTAGCTTTTCCTTTCTTTTCACATTGAGAACAATGTTTAGCTTAGTTATTTGCACATTTTAATTCCTAGCATTCATTAGAGTTGAATGTAGAAACATGTAGTTGCATTTAGGTTGTGTATATTTAGGGACCCAATGCATGCTCTTTATTATGATTAGAGGAATTCATTTACAAGTTCAACTTGATTGTAAATTTTATTAAGTAAACAAAGATTTTCACTTGTCATTAATGGTAGAAACCATACCCGGTGAGTCTTTGGACCTTGTGTGGCACACTTGCATTATAAATGATTTCATTCATTGGAGTGATGCTTGTTTTGCTTGTTTTGTTTATGGATTCCTTAATTTGCTTTTGGACCCCTTCATATTCGAATTGATGCATGCAAATAAAGGATAAAAATGACAACTTAGGGCTAACTACATACCTAAATGGCTAACCCTTCATTGTAATCCTTAGTTAACCCCTTTTGAGCCTTTAAGCCATGTTTGTTGTTTAACCCACATAATTGAGCCATATCCATTGTTATTTATCCTTTCTTGTCCTTAAAGTAAGTTAAGCATTGCATATATGGGATTGGGAAGGGTAAAAATTTGTAAGTTGTGTAAGTGAGCAATAAATAAGATTGGGAGAAAAATATTGGGTTATGAACTTATTGTTGAGTTTATGTAGATATGGTTTGAGTATACTTTGGATAAATCATGCACATTTGTTTGAACTTTAAATATTGGGTGAATTTCTAGTTTCTAAAAAAAAAACTATCTTTTCCTTCATAAAAAGGAAAAATGAGTCAACATGAAATAGCCCTCATAAAAAAAAAGAATAAATAAAGAGGGGGAAATATAGAAGTACTTCATTAATTTGAAAGGAGTTCACTCATGTGTTTTGTCAAAATTGTGCATATGGGGGTTACTGTTAAGTGCATAAATCCACGGTCAAAGTTGTTGACTTTTTGACAATTTTAACCGGCAATGTCTTGTAACTCTTCCTTTTTTGTCTTAGTTTTTTCCTGTTTTCTTTGGCTTACTACAAGTTGGGATTGTGTTGCGAACATGGCATTTGGAGTAGACTCGAGCAGGATGGGGTTTGGATGAAAGAAGCAGTCGAAGCAAAAAATCAAGGCTGGCGACGCGTCACCAGAAGTCGCGTCAGTTGGCAACGTATCGCCAACGTTAGCAACGTTCTGTGAATATTTCTTCATTTGGCGACGGATCGCCAGAATTTGAACCCAGTTGGGCGATGTGTCGCCAACGCTTACTCTGTTTCGCCGAAATCTCAGATTTTTTATGGTTCCCCACCTTTCCCACCTGGTGAGCTAGCCTTGTAGAGGGATTCTTATCCCTTTAGGGTTTTAGGAAGAGGTAAGAAGGGAGAAAAGCAGGGGAGTATAAATAGAAGCAGAAAGGAAGAGCCCACATCATCTACCTTGGCACTTTTCTTCTCTCATCACTCTTGGAGGTTATTCACCATCAAGGAAGCTTTTGGAGCTTGAAGAAGGGGTCATTATTCCTGGGAGCTTAGTCTTCTAAGGGTCTTCTTGGGTTTCTTCTTTTCCCCTCTTTCTATTTGTTGGATTTTCATGAATAAATTTGTTATGGGTTTGTTGTTGATATATATTATGGATTGTGAGTAGTTTGATTTATCTCTCTAGGATGACATTTCCTATCTTGTTACTTAATGAATTTGTGTTTATCATTATGAATGGGATTTATCTTGTGTTGCCCTTCTTCTTGTGCTTAATGTTGAGTGATGGTAGGCCACCATACACAATGTTGTAGTTCACTTAATCCTTGAGAGAGGATTAATAGGTGAGTGAAGAGAAGTGGAGGGGGCATAGTGACAATATAAATTAGAGGTAATCTAAGTAGTCATTAGGTATTAAAAAGAGGTTTAAACCTTAACCCACCTTAGGTTAAAATTGGAGCTTGAGTAAGGCCTAAGTTAATTGAGGGTGAGCAAGGACTCAACTTGAGAAAGGAGTTTTTGAAGTTAGATCCTCATTACCACATAAGGAAAACCAATCTAGAGGCAAAAGTTACTTGGGTAGCAATGGGTAGGAGTGGAGTCCTAGGGAGATAGTTTCCTTATTTCTAGCCCATTTGACAAGTTTCATTTAGCACCTAGAGAATTCATCTAGTTTAATACCTTCAAGTACCTCACTAGTACCGATTACCATTTCTCGTTTTACTTCTTTCTCATTTCCAATTAAGTAACTTGAATAATTTGAATTTTGAATCTTGGTAAAAACACCTAATTCTTTTGGGACGATACCCCTACTCACCTTGAAGTGCACTACAACTCTGTGCGCTTGAGGGTAATTAAGGTTACAAATTGATAAACTCTTAGTTTTTAGAACAAAGTTTTTGGCGCCGTTGCCGGGGAATTTTGATTTGATTTTTACCTTGGTTAATGAAAGTTGATTACTCTTGTTTACTTGATTTTAGTCCTTGTAGTTACTGTATTCTTCTTTGTCAAATTGTAGGTACATCTAGTGCATGACCTGGAGCTCTTGTTCTCACTTGGTACCACTTGATCTAGAGATTGAGAGAAGCTTAAGGGAACTTCGGTTAAGAGGAAAGGTGATTGAAGAAAAAGATACTAGCACTTTCGAGTCTGTCAATATTGAAGGAAATCAAGAAGATCACATGAGGAATCTTGGAAGAGAAAAGGAATGTCAATGCCATGGATCACAATGGAGTTGAGGAGGTGATGGACAATGGAAATGGTGCTAAAAGAAGAGGAAGACCAGTGCTTGATTACTTTCTCCCTCAAAGGGTGGAGGACCAAGACAACATGATAAGACCAGTGACGCTTCGAGGGCGAGCTCTCATGATTCCTAGCCATGTTCTCCAATTGGCTGAAGCACACCTATTCGGAGGAACCCTTGATGAAGATCCAAACAACCATATCAAAAGGTTTGTTTGTCTATGTGATACTTTTGATTTGGATGGTGTGAGTGAAGATGTGAAAAGGATGAGACTTTTCCCCTTTTCTCTTGTGGATGAAGCATCGGAATGGTTTGAGAATTTGGAGCCTACATCGGTTCATACTTGGCAAGAGTTATATGATGCATTTATTTAGAGGTACTTTCCATCTCAAAAAGTGTTTTAGCTTAAGAATGAGTTGTTGGCATTTAGACAAAATGAATGGGAGTCACTTGCGGAGGCATGGGTGCGCTTCAAGAGGATGGTGAAAAAGGTTCCAACTCAAGATATTGATCAAGCTCACCAACTTCATCTTTTTTGCAATGGTTTGAGTTTGAATACTCGTTTGCAAGTTGATGCCGCTGCTGGTGGTTTCTTGTTGTTGAAAGATGTAGAGGAATGCTTTGAGTTATAGAACAACATGACCAAAATTCTTGAGCTTAGTGGAAAACGGATCCCAAGGAAAGGAAGTGGATTGTATGAAGTGAACAAAGATACCTCTCTCCAAGCACAACTTTCGGCACTCACTAGCATGGTATCCAAGTTGTCAAAAAATCAAGATAGAGTGAAATTGCAACAAGCTATGGCTAGTGAGGATGTGGATGAAAACTTTGTGGGTTACCGGAATCCCTACCCACCCAAGCAAGGAGGAGGGAACTTCTTCCCAAGGAATCATCAACATGAAGGATTCAATTACTCAAATCCCAAAGGTGCTATGCAACCACAAGGTAAGACCTCTAATGAAGCGGAGGCATCTTTGAAAGAATTCATGAAGGGTATGATGGGAGAGTTCATGCATGAAGTGAGGGGGATGGCAAGTGGACAAAATAAAAAGATTGGTGCATTGGAGGATGAAATGAAGACGATGCAAGCTAACACTCAAGCATCAATCAATAATTTGGAGACACAAATGGGTCAACTATCAACTTCTATGCGGCAGCTCCAAAAAGGAAGTTCATAACAAGTGATACGGATGTCAATCCAAGGGAGTCTTGCCAAGCTATTACTCTAAGAAGTGGGAGAAATGTGGTGACACAAACTAATGAGCCATCCATTCAAGAAGAATATCTTCTCCAAGGGCCCACCTCATTGGAAAATATTGGAGATGTTCAAGTGTCATCACCTAGAAGTGAGGAAGCTAGCTCAAAGGACAAGGCTAAAATGTAACCACACAAGAAGAAGCACCCAAGCATATTCCTACTCTTCCATACCCCCAAAGGTTCAAGCCCAAGAAAGAGGATACTCAATTTATGAGATTTCTAGAAATATTCAAAAAATTGGAGATTAATATTCCTTTCTTGGAAACACTAAATCAAATGCCCTCTTATGCCAAATTCCTCAATGAGTTGATTACTAAAAAGAGGGAGTTCCTTGATAATGAGCTCATTTTGATGAAAGAGGAAGCAAGTGCCATCATTCAAAAGAAGATGCCTAAAAAACTCAAGGACCCGGGGAGTTTTACTATTCCCTTAGACACTGGGTCTTTCCATTGTGACAAGGCTTTATGTGATCTTGGGGCTAGTATTAACTTGATGCCCTTATCCATTTGTAGGAGCCTTGGTCTTGGAGAGGTAAAGCCTTCATCTATTTGTCTTCAATTGGCGGATAGGTCATTCACATTCTTAAAAGGTGTATTGGAGGACGTGTTGGTTAAAGTTGGTAAATTTATATTTTCGGTAGACTTTGTGGTGTTGGATGTGAAGGAAGACCGAAACATGCCAATCATACTTGGGAGACCATTCCTTGCCACTGGGAAGGCCGTCATAGATATGGAAAAAGGTAATCTCACCTTGAGAGCTAATGATGAGGAAATTACTTTTAATCTTGCTCAAGCCATGAAATCTATTGATGATGAGGTGCCCAAGTGTTATATGATTAATGTGATTGATTCTTGTATTGAAGAGAAAAGAGATTTGTTATATATAGAGGATCCTATTGGAAGAGCACTAGTGTTTGGAAATGCATGTAGTGACGAAGACCATGAAGTAATGAGCACTTTGACAACTCTTGAGTCTTGTGGGAAGTTGCAAACTCCAAGAAAAATGGTAGAACAACTTTTATCTTGTGATTTCAAGGAAGAACTCAAGTTGGAGTTAAAGCCATTACCAAAAGATCTTAAGTATGTTTATCTTGGAAATGAGGGTTCCCTCCCGGTGATTATTTCTTCTACATTAACTACTTTGGAGGAAGAAAAATTGATTCGAGTTTTGAGGGAACATAGAGGGGCGATAGCGTGGTCCATCTCTGACATCAAGGGAATTAGCCCAAAAATTTGCATGCACAAAATTCTTATGGAAGATGACTTTAAGCCTTCCATTGAAGCTCAAAGAAGGTTAAATCCAAAGATGAAGGAAGTGGTCAAAGAGGAGATTGTGAAATTGTTCAATGCTGGTATTATATATCTAATTTCAGATTCTCAATGGGTGAGCTCGGTGCAAGTGGTGCCTAAAATGGGCGGTACAACCGTGGTGGGCAACAATAATAATGAATGGATTTCTACTCGGTTGGTTACCAAATGGAGAGTATGCTTTGATTACCGGAAGCTCAACAAGGCTACCCGGAGAGACCATTTCCCCCTTCCTTTTATAGATCAAATTTTGTATAAGTTGGCGGGGCATGAGTTTTATTGCTTATTGGATGGTTATTCAGGGTATAATCAAATTGTGATAGCACTAGAGGATCAAGAGAAGATTACTTTCACTAGTCCTTGGGGTACATATGACTTTCGAAGAATGCCATTTGGACTTTGCAATGCACCAGTAACCTTCCAACGATGTATGATGGCCACATTTTCCGACATGGTGGAGAAATGCATGGAGGTATTTATGGATGATTTTTCGGTCTTTGGTGATTCCTTTGATGCATGTTTAGATAACTTAGGTCTTGTCTTGAAGAGATGTCAAAAAACTAATTTAGCTTTGAATTGGGAAAAGTGTCATTTCATGGTTAGCTCGGGAATAGTGCTTGGGCACAAAATTTCTTGTGAAGGCATGAAGGTGGATAGAGCTAAGATTGTAGCTATTGAAAAATTACCACCACCCTTTAATGTGAAAGGGGTGAGAAGTTTCTTAGGGCATGCCAGTTTTTACCGGAGATTTATAAAATATTTTTCCAAGATCACTAAGCCCTTGTGCAACTTGCTTGAGAAGGATGTGTTTTTCCATTTTGATGAAAATTGTTTGGAAGCATTTAAGAACTTGAAGGAGAAATTGGTGAGTGCACAGATGGTGATAGCACCCAATTGGGAGGAACCATTTGAAATTATGTGTGATGTTAGCAATTTCGCCGTGGGAGCGGTGTTGGGACAAAGGAAGGAAAATATTTTTTGAGTAATTTACTATGCTAGCAAGACCTTAGATGAAGCTTAACAAAATTATACCACTACGGAGAAGGAGCTTTTGGCGGTGGTTTATGCGATGGATAAGTTTCGATTTTATATTGTGGGTTCTAAAGTTGTGGTTCACACCGATCATGCGACAATTAGATATTTGTTCACCAAGAAGAATGCCAAGGCAAGACTTATAAGATTGATTCTTTTGCTTCAAGAATTTGACTTGGAGGTTAAGGACAAAAAAGGATGTGAGAACCTTGTGGCCGATCACTTATCTAGATTGGAAGGCCAAGAACAACCCTTGGAGCGGCCTATTCAAGAGCACTTCCCGGATGAAAGTTTATTCAAGGTGGAAGGTGAGGTGCCATAGTATACGGATTATGTGAATTATCTAGCTTGTGGAGTCTTGCCACCAAACTTGTCTTACCAAAAAAAGAAGAAATTTTAAGCCAATGTCAAGCATTATCTTTGGGATGAGCCTTTCCTCTTTCGGCAGTGTGCCGACCAAATCATAAGAAGATGCATACCAAATGAGGAAGTGAAGGATGTTCTCTACCACTGTCACTCCTCGCCATGTGGCGGACACTTTGGAGCTTCCAAGACAGCAAGTAAGGTATTGCAAATCGGTTATTATTGGCCAACTTTATTTAAGGATGGATATACTTTTGTGAAAACATGTGATAGATGCCAAAGGTTAGGAAACATTTCTAGGAAAGATGAAATGCCATTGCAAAACATTCTTGAGGTGGAAGTGTTTGATTTATGGGGTATAGATTTTATGGGTCCTTTTCCTCATTCATTTGGCAATAATTATATTTTACTTGCGGTTGACTATGTTTCTACGTGGGTGGAAGCTATTGCCACATCTTCTTGTGATGCTAATATGGTTGTCAAGTTCCTACAAAGGAATATTTTTGCAAGGTTTGGTACACCTAGAGCAATTATCTCCGACGAGGGGTCACATTTCATTAACAAGATGTTGACTTAAGTTCTAGTGAAGTATGATGTGCGGCATAAAGTGTCACTTCCCTATCATCCACAAACGAATGGTCAAGCCGAAATTTCAAACCGGGGGATCAAGAAGATATTGGAAAAGACGGTGGTCATCAATCGGAAAGATTGGTCACAAAAGTTGAGTGACGCACTTTGGGCATATAGGACGGCTTTTAAGACACCCATTGGAATGTCCCCATACCGACTTATGTTTGGGAAAGCTTGCCACTTGCCGGTGGAGTTAGAGCACAAGTCATATTGGGCGGTTAAGAAGATGAATTTTGAATTGAAGAGTGCCCAAGAAAATAGAGCTATTCAATTGGACGAGTTGGAGGAAATCCACCTTGAAGCTTATGAGAATGCGAGGATTTATAAGGAGCGAACGAAGTTGTGGCATGATAAGATGCTTGTGAAGAAAGAGTTCCAACCGGGTCAAAAAGTGCTACTTTTCAACTCAAGGTTGAGGCTTTTCCCGGGAAAGTTGAAGTCCAAGTGGTCAGGTCCTTTTGAAGTGGTTAGAGTGCAACCATATGGAGTGGTGGAGCTTAAAGGTCAAGATGGATCCATCTTTCAAGTCAATGGACAATGAGTCAAGGCCTATTTTGGTGATGAACTTAGACACATTGGCCAAGCCATTTTGGCTAAACCTGACCATTGAAAGAGTTTTTTTTAAAAGCGCCTAGCTAGAGGTGTAAAACCAAGTGCTAGTTGGGAGGCAACCCGATTTCCATTGGCTTTTCTTTTCATTTTCATGAGTTAGGTTGTGTTTTCCTTTGTGATTTTGTGTTTATTTGGCAGTTTATTGTGTTTTTGTAGGGTTGGAAGAGCCATTGGAAGGAAAGTGAAGAGAATGGACAACACTTTCTCAACTTAAGAAGGTACAATGTATTGAATCTTCAAAGGGTATGGAAGTCAGTATAAAAAGTTAGGGGTTAGTTTGCTAAATTTTTGAAAAAATAAGTATGAATTCGCAACGCCGGTGATGCGTCTCGTCGCCAAATTGTGCAAAAGTTCACAGAACGTTCATAGCATTGGCGACGCGTCGCCGAAATTCGTCCAGATTGGCAACGTGTCGCCAAGTCTGAAACTGCCATTTTTAGCTTCGTTTCTTTTCACTCTTCTTCACTTTTTGCCTTGCTTTTCTAACAAAAACCTCTGAACTTTCAAACCCTAGCCCTTCCGTAGGCCTTACGGTTCGATTTTCTTGTTGATTCTTTTTATCAAGATTTGAAGCAAGTAAGTTTTCTTCATCTTCTTCCTCTCTTCTTCGTCTTTGTGATGCGTTTTGGGGCAAATGGTGCATGCTCGTAGAGGTTCCGAAAATTGATTAATTATGCTTGAGTCTCATGGATTCCTTGATTGGATTTGATCTACTTTGGATACATTTATGTATTTGGAGTGTTTTGTGCATTGGATTGTGGATTTGGATTAGAAATCAAAGTTAGAATTTTTCTCACAAAAAGGGCTACGAATTTTCATGGTAGATTCTTGATCATGCTGGTTCTTGATGTTTGATTGATTCTAAACTTGGTATCTACTTGAAATAGGAGTGGGTCAATCTTGAATTGCTACTAATTTGCTCTAGATTGATTGATTTTCAAGTTTGTGTGTTTCCGGAAAAGTGTAACTCAACTTCCTCTATAGGTACTTTGCACAACAATGTGGCTTCATTTGTTTCTAGTTTACCTCAATCCTTTGTGTAAACTGCATCTAGGTGTTGCATAGTGCAAGATTGAACCATTAGTTTGCACCCGGAAGCATGCTTTTCATATGTACCAAGAGCAAGATTTATGTATGGACTTTGATGGGGATTCTCTTGCTAACATGTTCATGGGCGTACAACTAGTGACCTTAACTTTATTTTTTTCTTGATGATTTGTTCAATGGGCAAGTGTGTGTTGTATGGTAGTCCAATCCTAACATGCTTGGCCCTTACAATACTTGGTGCAATCTCCTAGAATACCTAGGATGGACTTGAAGTAAGATTTGAAATGCTTCACTTATGCATGAGCTTTTCTTGTATGGTTTATCAACTTGAAGTTGTGAGTAGTGGTGAAGGTTAATTCTTTGTTTCTTAAATTTTCATGTGAAGGAAGTTGAATTGAATTTTGTGGTTTTGTAGAAAACATACCTCGCAAGTCAGTGCTAGTTCATTCTTTGAAAGAGAAGGGGAGGGGAAAGAGGATTCGTGAGGAGGAGCCTTAAGAACCTCATTACGATAAGAATCGCTTTGTGTCTTTTAGGGCGAACAACTACTTTGAGGGGTACATGAATCGCAAGTTCACACCAAAGCGAGGCTTCGACTTCTCGAAGAAAGAAAATGAGGGGATATTGAGAATGGTGGAGAGGCGAGGATGGCAGCACTGGATCGCTCATCCTCAGGCGGAGGTGTCCAAGAGCCTAATCATGGAATTTTATGCCAACTTGATGGGAGCATACTATCTGAATCATCGAGCCAAGTTTTGCTTTGTGCGACAGCACAGTGTGTACTATGATGACACAGCTATCAACAGTTTGCTCAACATTAACCCCTTAATTGGAGGATCATTCAAAGAGGCCTCTCTTGAGCAGCAGGTTCAGATAGTGTGTGGACACCCGGTCAACTGGACATTGAGCCGGGACCAGTCTCATAGGAAGCTCTATTTCAGCTCCGCAGCCCTCCCACCAGAGATGAAAGCATGGAACTACTTCATCTCCTCCCGCCTCATCCCGACTATTCATGTTCGGGAAGTTACCCCGGATCACTTGGAGATCTTATACTGCATCGCTTGTGATTTTCAGATAGATGTCGCCCGGCTCATCTTTAAGCATATCCTCCGGGCTGCCAAGTCGAAGCAGGGGAACCTGCCTTTCCCTCAGCTAGTCACTGGCTTACTATTGAGGGCCGGTGTTGACATAGAGGACCCCTCAAAGATATCTTTGGTCATTAGGCCACTTTCAGTGGATAAACTTAGCGGAGCTTCGGAGGGTATCCAGGACATAGTGTCAGAGGAAGAGGAGGAAAACGCTACTCAGGACCAAGAGCAAGTGGGAAAAGAAGAAGATCAGGAGCAGTTTCAAGAGCACTTTCAGAGAGGTGACAAGCTAGGGGGCGTCTGATCAACTGGTTGACCCGGCTACCGCTACCCCGGCCTCACTGGCCGTAGCACTCAACAAGATGTACATGTTGATGAGAGAGCAGCATGAAGAGTCAGTAGCCCGGTTCGAATCAGTCGGTGGCTCCTTCACTTCTTTTGCTAAAGAGATGCACGGGGGCATTTCACTCATTGCCGGTAACCAGAAGTCTCTTTCTGGCCAAGTCCGCTGAGGCCACCAGCAGCAGCAGCAGAATCTCCCGCAAGAATACCCTCTTTTCCAACACATACCACCACACTTCCACCCCTCGGCATACCAGTGGTACATGCCGCACCCCTAAAGCCATCCACCTCCTTTTTACCCACACTTCGGCCCTCCCCGTGACCCGTCTGAAGGTCCTTCTTCCTTCCCTCCTGCCGGTGGCTCTTCTGGCCAAGACGACATGGGCGATGAGTAGTAGGGGCGGGAACACCCGCCCCCAGGTATGATTCTTGAACAAACACTTTCCATTGAGAACAATGCTATGTTTAAGTTTGGGGGGAGTTGTTGTTTGACTATCATACTTGATATTCTTTTTTTGTGTTATTGTCTTTGTTTTTAGACTAAGTTGTGTTTCTGAGTTTTAGGGTAATTGTGGTTGTTTCATTTAGGGTGCATGTTTCTTGCATGTTTTTGTTTTTTTTATTTTTTTTCCTTTATTTAATCTTGATAGGTTGCATATATGAGCATATAGGTCGATTTTCTTTTGTAGTCCCTTATTTTTCTTTGTGTTTCTAGGACCCAATGGAAACTATTGTTGCATATGGATGATGTTGTTACTAGCTTTACTCACTTGAAGTTTTGATGAATTTGGAAAATTAGCTTTGATACTTTTGGTGGAATCTTGATGTTGGGATATAGTGAGCTTGGGATTTGTGCTATGAACTTGTTCTCTTTTGAGACCCTTGTACTGATTTTTGGTCTAGAACTTGCCTGAGGACCTGGCAAACTCACAGTAGTTGTATGAACTTGAAGCTCGTTTAGTTTCATAGGAGGAACCTTTTCACCAAATAGCCAATCCTACCATGCTTTCTCATAGTGATACGATCAAAGAAGGCACAACCAAGGATGACAAGGATCCATTGAAGATAACTAGTGGACCATTGACAAGGAAGAAGGCTAAGGAGCTCACTAGTGCACTTCAAGCTTGGATTTTGACAGATTGGCGATGTTCTGGTAGAAAAATCATATCTGGAGCTAAACAGATCGGAATTGAGTAATTCTTGATTCATTTGGAAGATAACATCTGGATGTACGAATCATATGAAGACCATGAAACCCAGTTTGCACGTTAAGCAGGTCCAATTTAGCTTCAAAGTCGCGATTTGCGAGTTATCTCTGGTTCAGAAGCAGTTGCAGTATTTTGGGCATATCTTTGGCTTTAGATGTCCATTTTGTGTGGTTCAGGTGCCATTTCAAAGCTAAGAAATAGATATACAACTTTCATGCTTTGAATTTTGAGAAATAATGGCTACATCAAGTTATAATTTCAGCTTAAAGTTGAAGACACAACCAGAAACCACCCAAGAAGTCTATTTTGGGGTTTTTATGGCCAATCTTATTTTGTAACGTATTTTATTTTAGTTTCCTATTTATTTACATTATTTAGGATGTTTTTTAGGCCATGGAAGTGATTTAGGTCACTTAGGATAAATGGAATTCGCTGCACACCTTAAACATGTGTTAAAAGGGTGTAGGAATCATAGTTTGACTAGGTTTTCTTGAGTCCTTTGTAACTAGGTTTCCTAGGTGACTTGGGCTGCGAATTTTGCCCAGATTTTTACCCTAGTTTAGGCCTATATAAAGGCACATATTCTGGATGTAAACACACAGATTATTGCCGAAATAATATTGCTCTTTGGAGAGGTTTTCTCTTTGGTTCTTCGTGGACTACCTTGGTGCACAAGTGTGCTTGTGTTCTTGGAGTTCTATACTTCTCGTTTCTAATCACAGGTTGATTAGGGGTGGGGGTCTTCAAACCCAGTCTTTTTGATGTCTTGTGGAGCTTGAAAAACATCTTGAGCGCGTTTCATGGTCTTTATACCATAGGGGTTCGCATCAGTCGGTATCAGCGCCACAAGTTCCATTGAAGGACATATCTTTGTGTTCTTGTTTTAGCTTCAGTTTTCTTTCAATTTTGTCCAGTAATTTCGTATCTTAATTCTCTGTTTTAATCCGTTTTCTTCTTGTTTCAGGTCTGTCTTTTTTTGTTCCATCCTTGTTCAAATCCGAAAGTCATAAAAACAACAAAAAGAAGTCAATCCATGTCACCTTGTGTTCTCGGTTTCAACTTGTTTGTTCTTGTTTAATTCTTATCTTTCTGTTTCGTGTCCAGCCCTATTAATCTTTCTTGTTTTCATTGTTTCCAGCATCCTAGAGTCAAGAAAACAACCAAAAAAGAAGGATCCAAATTCAGGAAGTTTCGGTACAACCAAAGTTGTTTCAAATTGTGCCAATTTCACTAGTTTCTTGTTTTGTCCGAAAAGAATTATAACTTTTTGTCTTTGGCAGCAAGGAACTTGAAGGAGAAAGTTGTTTTAGTATCAAAACAGCAAGCAAAAAAAAAAAAAAAAGAGAGAGAGAACAAAGAAAAGAAAAGAACAAAAGAAAGAAGTTTTTCTCAAAATTGTTGGAAGTTCTTGTGCCCGAAACCTATCCCATTGTTTTTAAGCCCAAAAAGCTTTCTTTGTGGTTCTTGTGATCATTAATTGCAAGGGCCTCTTAGAGTCTTTAAAGCTTGTTTAGCCCACCTCTTTTGGAGTCAAAATAGTTTTTCAAAAATTCAAGTTTTCTTGTGTGTTTTGAGGATAGTCTTCTTAGAACTTTTGAGAACTCTTTGAATAGCAATATCTCACTAACAAATTAAGTGTTTGAGTGTTCATCTTTTGAGTGAAACACGTGAGGTGAGTGCTTGTGAAGATCTTTGAATTTTCAGGAGTATGGAGGGCCAAGAGAATAGGAGGCTGGAAGTGAAACACAATGAGGAGCCTACCATGAGAGAATTTCAGGAAACTCTCAATAGATTTGTGGGGAGGATTGAGGACATTGACTTGAGATTGCCAAAGAGACCAAATCCTATTTTGCAACCAAGGAGAGGACCAAGGAGAGAAGAACTCGTGGAGGAAGGACATTGGCATGACCATGGGCTTCCAAGGAGGGGGGAGCCAAGAGAGGATAACAACCTAAATTCCATCAAGCTTACCATTCCACCTTTCCAAGGGAGGAGTGATCCTGATGCATATTGGGAGTGGGAGCAAAAGATTGAAATGGTGTTTGATTGCCATCATTACTCTGAGGAAAAGAAGGTTAAACTGGCTACCATAAAGTTCACTGATTATGCTCTTGTATGGTGGAATCAGGATGTTATTTCTAGGAGAAGGAATGAGGAGGAGCCCATACACACATGGAGATCCCTTAAAGCCTTGATGAGGAGGAGATTTGTTCCTAGCTACTACACTAAAGATCAACGCCTCAAGCTTCAAAAGCTAGTACAAGGCCAAAGGAGTGTGGAGGACTACCACAAAGACTTGGAGATAACCTTGACCCGAGCCAACATCATGGAGGATGAGGAGACCACCATTGATAGATTCATTAATGGTCTCAATCCTGAGATTGCCAACAAAGTGGAAATGGCACCTTATTTGAACATGGAGGATTTGCTTTATTATGCCACCAAGGCTGAGAGGATCATCAAAAGGTCCAAGGCATCCAAGATGTGTCAAGGAGGAATTTCCACATGGAGAGGAGCATGGACCAAGGATGCGAGAGAAGCACCCAAGCCAAAAGTGGAGGCCACAAAAGGAGACTTGTCTCGGCTGCAACAAGAAAAGTCAATCATGCTTGTACCACTTTCACCACAACAAGTCTTGGAGGATCAAAGAAAAATTCAAAGTGAGGTTGAGGGAAAAGAAAAAAAGGGGAAAATTGAGGACAAGAGTGATGAGGGGAAAACCGAGAGAACAATCGAGAGATTAAATGAGAAGAGTGAACATGAGGGGAAGAAGAGTGGAGAGTTCCTGAGAGAAGAAATTGAGTGCAAAGTTGAGAGAAGACAAGAGTGCAATGAACCCAAGCCGAGTGAAGAGAAAAAGACCTACAGAGAAGCCATACTTTCATCTAACATAATGAAGTCTTCTTCTAGTGTTGTGTTGTCTTCTTTTCAGGAATTAAGTGAATATGAACTTCAAGAATCAAGTGAGTTACTGCCCATTAAAGAAGTTGGTGTTCCAAATATTCTAAGCCATGTCTCATGCATCAAACCAATGAAGGAGGTTGAAAAGGAACAATTTGAGGTGAGTCCAAGTGATTTCGTATGCAAAAGTTTGCCTAACCTTGTTTCTTATCCTATGTTTCAAGGGGATGAAATTAATGCAACTCCAACCAAAGCCATTGAGCGCAAAGGTGAAAAAATTGTGGTTCCAAAGGAAGATACTTGGAGACTAAGTCCATCCACTGTAATGTATTTCTTCCTAACACCTAGATTTGATGTAGTTTTGCATGAAAATCTCAAACAATGTGTGTTTGCTTGCAATGTTATTTTGACAAATGGTTTTCATGAAACTAGATTAAGAGAAGGAAGTAAGCATGGAAATTTGACAAAATTTGGTTTTAAAGCCTCTAATTGTCTGGTTTTGTCAAATCATCTTTGGAATTGCTTGAGTTTCTCTAAAGAAAAATCTGTTTTGGAGTCTTTTGTTTTTGAATTTGCTTGTTTTGCATCCGTCTCACATTGTTTTGTTCTGTCTCAAGTAAAATCTATTTCTTTGGAATTTTTCTTGCATAAATTTGTTTTTACACATGCATTACATACTTCTTTGATTTTCATTCATGTTCAGCCCATTTTTGTGAGTCAATTTTTAATTTCCAGAAAGTATTTTTTTTCCATGACACATGGATTACACAAGCTTTTGAACCTTGATATTCTTGCTTTGTATCCAAACCTGAAAGTTTTTATTTTGAGTGAAAATTTTGGTTTTAAATTCAGCCTTTTAAGGAGGTATGTTGAGTCCTTTGTTTTGTGTCACATCTCATTCACAAATTTCATGCATTGTGGTGCATACACATACAAAAATAAGTTTGTTCTTGTTTCATTCAAAATATTTAGGATTTTTGTGAAATTCATGCATCCTAGTTTGGTTATTAGTTTAGGCGACATTGTGTTCAATTCTTGTTTGGTTGAATGGCCTATGCAAACTATTGTCTTGACATACATAACTTGTATTTTTCATAACCATAACACTTGTGTGAGTTTAGGTTCATTTGTTTTGAGTGCATACAACATCCCTAAGGTAAATTATTCCTATACTTTTCCTTGTTGTGAGAATAATGTTTTTGAGATGGCAAAGGCAATGAAAGTGATGTCTAGAGTTAAAATAAAAATTGTGCAAACATTTAGATTTTTTGTGCTAATTGTTTCAAACTTTGTTTTTGACCCTGGAGGTATCATTGCATTTGGATATTGGTTCAAGTTTTTCACAAGATTAAAGCTCCATATATAAGCATTCCATTCTATTGGTGCTTATGAGAAAGGTAAGTGGTTATGTGTTGATTATTTCATTGTTATTGATTCAATTCCCTTTTCTAATGCAGGTTTTGATCCGAGGACGAATCTTTCTAAGGAAGGGGGAGTTGATACGATCAAAGAAGGCACAACCAAGGATGACAAGGATCCATTGAAGATAACTAGTGGACCATTGACAAGGAAGAAGGCTAAGGAGCTCACTAGTGCACTTTAAGCTTGGATTTTGACAGATTAGTGATGTTCTGGTAGAAAAATCATATCTGGAGCTAAACAGATCGGAATTGAGTAATTCTTGATTCATTTGGAAGATAACATCTGGATGTACGAATCATATGAAGACCATGAAACCCAGTTTGCACGTTAAGCAGGTCCAATTTAGCTTCAAAGTCGCGATTTGCGAGTTATCGCTGGTTCAGAAGCAGTTGCAGTATTTTGGGCATATCTTTGGCTTTAGATGTCCGTTTTGTGTGGTTCAGGAGCCATTTCAAAGCTAAGAAATAGATCTACAACTTTCATGCTTTGAATTTTGAGAAATAATGGTTACATCAAGTTCGAATTTCAGCTTGAAGTTGAAGACACAACCAGGAACCACCCAAGAAGTCTATTTTGGGGTTTTTATGGCCAATCTTATTTTGTAACGTATTTTATTTTAGTTTCCTATTTATTTACATTATTTAGGATGTTTTTTAGGCCATGGAAGTGATTTAGGTCACTTAGGATAAATGGAATTCGCTGCACACCTTAAACATGTGTTAAAAGGGTGTAGGAATCATAGTTTGACTAGGTTTTCTTGAGTCCTTTGTAACTAGGTTTCCTAGGTGACTTGGGCTGCGAATTTTGCCCAGATTTTTACCCTAGTTTAGGCCTATATAAAGGCACATATTCTGGATGTAAACATACAGATTATTGCCGAAATAATATTACTCTTTGGAGAGGTTTTCTCTTTGGTTCTTGGCGGACTGCCTTGGTGCACAAGTGTGCTTGTGTTCTTGGAGTTCTATACTTCTCGTTTCTAATCACAGGTTGATTAGGGGTGGGGGTCTTCAAACCCAGTCTCTTTGATGTCTTGTGGAGCTTGAAAAACATCTTGGGCGCGTTTCATGATCTTTATACCATAGGGGTTCGCACCACATAGTGAGCTCCTTTGTGCTTAATTGATTATCTTTTGATTTACTCATCCTTATTTTGAGCGTTCAATTTCCCGTTGATATACCTTTGAGTTTATCTGAGGTGGAAAATGAAAAATTTTGGGCTTAAAAGAAATTGCATTGAGTTGAATAAAGTGGGAAATAATGGCAAGTTTGGGGGTTTATTAAAAAAAAACAAGAGAATAGTATACTACTCCGTTGTTTCATAGTATCGAAGTAGGTTGGGGTCTTCTCCTAAGACAAGAGTTGATCACAGCTTCTCCTAAGATACTATAGGTTGGGATTGTGTTGCGGACATGGCATTTGGAGCAGACTCAAGCAGGATGGCATTTGGTGAAAGAAGCGGTCGAAGCAAAAAAACAATTATGGCAACGTGTCACCAGAAGTCACGTCAGTTGGTGACGCGTCGCCAACGTTAGCAACGTTCTATGAATATTTCTTCATCTGGTGACGTGTCGCCAGAATTCGAACCCAGTTGGTGACGCGTCGCCAATGCTCACTCTGTTTTGCCAAAATCTCACATTTTTTATAGTCCCCCACTCTTCCCACTTGGTGAGTTGGCTTTGTAGAGGGATTCTTATCCCTTTAGGGTTTTAGGAAGAGGTAGGAAGGGAGAAAAGCAGGGGAGTATAAATAGAAGGAGGAAGGAAGAGCCCACATCATCTACCTTGGCACTTTTCTTCTCTCATCACTCTTGGAGGTTATTCACCATCAAGGAAGCTTTTGGAGCTTGAAGAAGGGGTCATCATTCTTGGGAGCTTAGTCTTCTAAGGGTCTTCTTGGGTTTCTTCTTTTCCCCTCTTTCTATTTGTTGGATTTTCATGAATACATTTGTTATGGGTTTGTTGTTGACACATATTATGGATTGTGAGTAGTTTGATTTATTTCTCTAGGATGACATTTTCTATCTTGCTACTTAATGAATTTGTGTTTATGATTATGAATGGGATTTATCTTGTGTTGTCCTTCTTCTTGTGCTTAATGTTGAGTGATGGTAGGCCACCATACACAATGTTGTAGTTCACTTAATCCTTGAGAGAGGATTAATAGGTGAGTGAAGACAAGTGGAGGGGGCATAGTGGCAATCTAAATTAGAGGTAATCTAAGTAGTCATTAGGTATTAAAAAGAGGTTTAAACCTTAACCCACCTTAGGTTAAAATTGGAGCTTGAGTAAAGCCTAAGTTAATTGAGGGTGAGCAAGGACTCAACTTAAGAAAGGAGTTTTTGAAGTTAGATCCTCATTACCACACAAGGAAAACCAATCTAGAGGCAAAAGTTACTTGGGTAGCAAGGGGTAGGAGTGGAGTCCTAGGGAGATAGTTTCCTTATTTCTAGCCCATTTGACAAGTTTCATTTAGCACCTAGAGAATTCATCTAGTTTAACACCTTCAAGTACCTCATTAGGAGCGATTACCTTCTCTCGTTTTACTTCTTTCTCATTTCCAATTAAGTAACTTGAATAATTTGAATTTCAAATCTTGGTAAAAACACCTAATTCTTTTGGGACGATACCCCTACTCACATTGAAGAACACTACAACTCCGTGCGCTTGCAGGTAATTAAGGGTTACAAATTGATAAACTCTTAGTTTTTACAACAGTTACTTGAATTGTTGCTTAAAAGTCAAGAAAAACATTTTCCTTAAATTGAAATACCTTGGGTAGGATTTTAGATTTGATTATTAGGATTGCTCATGGTGTTTATGCTTAACTTACTTCTTTACCCCCCACTAAAAGGGCCTCCATCCGATTTCTGTCTATACCAAACCCGGCCACAGTATAGCCTTATGTACATGTCATTAGACTTAAATTTGCATGCATAATCCTTAGGGACAATTCATAGGTAGTTTGGGTCCTTTTGCAAATTTATGGATGAAGTGGCATTATAAGCCTTAGAAACACTAGGCGACCATAGATTAGGGAGTGAAACACTTAGCGAGCAATTACCTACCATTAATGACAAGGTTCTTCTTGCATTACTTACCTTAATTTCTCTTGAGTTGAGCTTGTACTTTGAATGACTTTATGATATGATATTGAGTATATGTTGTTAGCTTCTATGTTTTGATTGTTTTATGTTTTTAGGTTAATAAATGCTAGGAACTAGCATTTTTCTAAGTTTGGGGGAGTTTGATAAATGTTAATTTTGTGGTCAAACATATTGACTTTTTGTTAACGTTGACCACAATTTTCTACCTTACCACTCAATATTTTTGTCCAATTCTTGCTTTGATCCTTCATTTTGTAAGTTGGAGAAGCGGACCGTAGCATTAGAATGACATCAAGATGAGCGGAACGAAAAACAAGAATGCAAAAGTCAATGGAATTTATAACTGTGAGACCTAGGCCCTAGGAGTGAGGCCTAGGCGCCACAGTTCAAAAACTTGCTGCCTGAAAAACGCACCCTGGAGGCTTAGGCCCCAGGCACCTGTGAGCTTGGAGGCCTAGGCGCCCAAGCACCCCCTCCTGGGGCCTAGGCACCAGTCACCTAGGAAAATAGTCCCATACCTCAAATTTGAACTCAAGCTTGCTATTGGCCAAGGATTTCTATCCAAATGGTTTGGTGAGTGAAAGGGACACTTCCAAGGGGTAGAAGAACCTGGAACCTAGCAAAAGAAGAAAACTTCATCTTCATCTTCACATCTTAGACTTGGGTTTTGAACTCCATTTTCTTGCATTTTTCTTCATCTTCCTTGGGAGCATTTGTGGATTCTTGCTTGGAGAATACTTGGAGGACTTGAAGACTTGAAGACTTGTAGAAGCCTTGAGGAATCAAGCATTTAGAGTCTCTTGGGTTCCTTCTTTCCTTCATTCTTTTTGTATTTAGACATGGATGCTCTTTCATGTACTTTCATGATTATGTTTTATTTAGTTATGGAGTAGTCTTCTTTAGCACTTTCTATGGATATAGCTACTTGGATTGATTATCTTAGATGAATTCATGGTTATGTGATGTTAGTTTTTTACTAAATGTATGTTTATTCTTCTCTTGAGCTTAATGTTGTGTTAACTAGTTGATGGCCATAATTAGTTGCACTATAAATTGCTTCTAAACTCTTGGAAAAGATTAGAAGCTATTGGACCTAGGGGAAGAATTTAATGGCTACGGGCTTGTGGGGAAATTAGTCTGAGTCATTATGTAAAGGTAAATTGAGCTCTAATGCCTCTTTCTAAGCTTGTAATCGGATGAAAATCCTTATTAAGTTTAGATTAGAGAGATTAATTCTTTCATTTGGAAAAGTAAGAATTCAATTGAACAACTTTACCAACATGCATTGGAAACTAACTCACTAACTTGAATTCACCACTTAATCGAAACAAGTAGTGAACCCATAGGAAGTGTACTTTAGTAATTTGTAAAAAATCCCACATTTTCATTGCATTCCTAGCATCTTAGTTTAGTGGCATTCCAATTAGGCTAGCTTAACTTAGACTCATTAATTTGCTTGTTTAGCCTTTTATTTGACATTGTTGGTTTAGCTAAAGTAGTCTTAAAGTAGTGGTACTTGGCAAGTGAATCAATCAATCTTCGTGGGAACAATACTCACTCACCCTATTTACACGTCCACCGTGCACCTGCGGTTAGGGATTAAAAATCAACAACAAATACTAGAAGACTTAACTCCAAAATCACCTTCCTCCAACTCCCAGATGACTCTTAGATTTATGATGTTGATGAAGATATGAAGTCCACAATTCAAACTTACTATAAACAACTGTTTTAACACTTTTACCCCTCTTTCATCATAAGCATAGGATGTTCTTTGTTCCTATATCTCCAGAACTTTATTAGATCAGCAAGTGCATGACCTCGAGGCCTCTTTTTCTCATAACAAAGTCAAGAGAGTTGTATTCGACCTTGGAAGTCTTAAAGCCCCCATCCTGGATGGCATACCCGCTTTTGCTTTTAAGAAATATTGTAACATTCTCAGTAACTTAGTGTCAAAGGCAGTACTGTCCTTTCTTAATGGTGGTCTCTTGCTATGACAAATTAGTAGAACTTTCATCACTCTGATTCTAAAATGAAAATGAGCCATGCACACAGAAGATTTTTACCCTATCAGTTTTGTCCAACATCTTGTACAAATTTATTACTAAAGTCCTAGTTAATTGGCTAAAACCTATGCTTTTTTATTTAGCTTCAGAATTCCAGAATGCCTTTATTCCAAGAAGACATATCAAAGACCATATCATTATTTTCCTTGAAGTGCTATAAGCTATTAAAAGTATAGATATGTCCATTAGGCCATTGGACTTCAAGGCAGTTCTTAAACTGGATATTAGCAAAGCTTACAATAGACTGCATTGGTCTTTTGTGGAAAGAGTGTTGTGAAGTATTCATTTCTTAGAGAATTGGTTTTATATCATCACCCAATGTATTACCACAACCTCATACTTAGTTTTAGTGAATGAAAGTACTACGGATTGGTTCACCCCTTATGTTGGAATTTGACAGGGATCTACTGTCTCATTATCTTTTTCATTTTATGTGCAGAATCTTTTTTCTAGCTATCTTTCTAAGCTAAACTCATCAGGCACCACTCTAGGCCTCAAAGGTAGTCACAATAGATCCCGAATCAACCACTTATTCCTTGTAGATGACTACCTTCTTTTTTTTCAAACCTTCCAAGGAAGCAGTGCTGACAATTAAGCAAGTTTTGAATTTTAATGCTATGGCAGCTGGGGAGAAAGTTAATTTCCCTAAGTCTGAATGAATGTTCAGCAAGAATGTTCTAATGGATTTAGTTCAAGAACTCTGTGCCATCATGCTGTTCTCAGTCAATTCAAGAATTCTCAACTATCTGAGAGCCCTCTTTTGCCAGGACCACTCTAAGGCTTCTTCTTTTTAGTTTTTGATGGATTAGTTTTTGAAAAACCTGGCCAATTGGAAATAAAAGATTTTGAATAATGCAGGGTGCTTTACTTTTAGACATTTCACCCTATCATCTTTGCCAGTTTATACCTAGTCACATTGTTTGATAAAGTTTTGAGAAAGTTGGCAAAGTTTTGGTGGTCAAGTGCCCATGATAAAAAGAGATGCCATCTAAAAAATTGATTTATTTTTATGATGCTAAAAAGATTGGGTAACCTTGGTATCAAAGATATGTGTTTGTTCAGCCAAACACTTCTCACCAAGACATTCTAGAGGATTTTTATGGGTAGTCCTAACTCTCTGGTTTACAGAGTTATTCATGCTAAGTATGGCAATACCTAATCAATTTGGACTATAAAGAAATCCAACTTATCCCCTATTTAGAGAAGTCTGCTATATGGTAAAACCATCATTCTATCTAATATTTCTTGGAGTACTGGAAATGGTTGTATCATTTGGGTTTGGTATGACCATTAGATCCCTAGGTTCTCCCTTGATTTCTTAAAAAATTCTTACCAAGATTTCTAGACTTTTAGATTTTTTAGAGTGGTTGACTTAGGTCTTCAATCAACTCGGGGTTAGAATCAGGTGCTAATGCAAACTCTATTTCTTACCTATATCATTCAAGTGGTTTTATCTCTTCCTCTTCCTTTGATCAATGATGACTTGGATAAAGTTTTCTAGAAAGAAAATGACCTAGGCCAGTTTTCTATAAAGAAAGGTTATGCTCCTCAGATTCTTCAGTCGTAGACTCTTACTCATAATTTGAGTTACAGTACTTTTGGCCTTAACCAAGATCCAAACTTCCCTTAGGTTCTCAAAGAGTTTTGAGGTTCTTTTCTGCCCCATAAGTACAAAATCTTCTTTTAAAAATGCCTTCTAAATGTCATCCTAACATCTGCCAATCTAGTGGAGCATGCCCTTAATGTTAGTCTTGCTTATAGTCGATGCAATTTTCACAAGGAATTGTCATTCCATCTTTTCTGGGAATATGTTGATTCTAGAGAACTATGGGGTAACTTATACCAGGATCCTGTAACTCTAGATCACCCTCATTCCATGCAAACATGGTTATTTAATTTCTTGGCATCCCACCAGACTTGGAGTCGAAGTGGCTATTCTTTCTAACATCTACTTTATGGACTATTTCGATTGGGCACAATGAATTGGTGTTCCAACATTATCCTTTAATGTCCCCTTTTTCCAACTTTGGAGGGATGAATTATTCCAATTACTATTCTATACTAGATCTATCAAATTAAAGGCTCAACTTGCAAGTTTAGCCCCTCGGATCCTTTTTGTCAAGTTTAGGCCTTTATATTACATTTGAAGCAAATTAGTTCTCTGTTTTTTATAGTGGATGGGGCATGGAAAAGATCCACATGACTTGGGGCTATTTCTTGGATTTAGATGGGTATCAATGCTCCTCATTTATATTCGGATGACTATATTTTTCCTAAATGTCCAACAACACTTAAAGTTGAGCTCAGAGTAATTCAAGGAGTAGTCTTGATGTTTGTCAAGTCTGGTATTCATCACATTACAATTCTTACCAACTGTTCTAATGCTTTAAAGACTCTGTGTAATAGTACAAATTTGGCACCTTTATTGGTCAACCTAGTCCATTCGGACTATGATGGAGACTTTGGATTGCTACGCTGTGGTAGTAGTGCTGTGCTAGCATGTTGCTGCAGTACATCAGCTTGTCTATTCCTTTCTTCCTTAATATTTTTTGTTGCTTTTGTTTTCCAAAAAGAAGATATATGAAATCTAACTGTTTGGGTTTTTTGATGCTATCTCAAAGCCTTGTTCTTATAGAATGCCAAATAGGAGAAGTAAAACTCATGCTTGTAATAGATTAGGCAAACAGAAAAGAAGACTCATCAAACACAACAACTCTAAAAATATAGACACGACCAGTTGGCACATGAAGACACTTGTACCCTTTTGTGATGACTGTTGTAGCCAATGAACACACAAGATTTAGAATGAGAATCTAGCTTATAAAAGTTATATGGATAAAGGTTTGGCCAATGAATATAGCAAAAAAACTTTGAGGAATGAGTAGTTTGTCTTGATATTGAACAAAAGTTCCATAGGTGTTGCATTATTAATCACATGACTAGGCAAATGATTAATAAGATAACATGCAAATTGAAAGACATCATCCCAAAATCTAACATGTATGAATGCTTGAGTTAAAAGGGCTAAACCAGTTTCAACAATGCGTCTATGTTTTTTTTTTCTCCAAAACTGTTTTGTTGCTGTGTTTGAGGACAAGAGATTTTATGTTTAATACCCGTAGAAAAGAAAAATTTATGGAGTTTTTTATACTCACCACCTTAATTTGGTTGGATGATTTGATTTTTTTTTCCTAGGAGCCATTTAACATGAGTTTGAAAATTGAAGAAAAACATTTTTAACTTCAAATTTGCAAGTTAAGGGAAATAACCACACAAAATCAGTAAAAGCATCAGTAAAACTAACATAAGTCATAAAGTCAATGATCCTGTAGATATTGTCAACTAGGTGGTAAACTAATCTATCTCACTATTATGCTGCTAGATATTTATTTACACAATTAATTTGCTAAGCTAGTTCATGCAACAACCTTGTGTCATTCATCTTCATGCTATCATGCACTTGTTTGAGGTACCTGAAGAAAGCACCAAGGATAAGGGCTTATGTTTCTAGCCAAGAACAGTTTAAGGTTGCATGCTTTCTTAAATTGGGCAAGCTATCCCATCACTTGACGATCTACCACCAGATTCATAACAAAGCTCGGTGCTTTGCCACTCCCCTGAAAATAAAATAAAAAACAATAGATTGTTTCTTGCTCATCAATTGAAGCTGAACATAGAGCCAAGGCGATGGCAACAAGTGAGATCGTGTGGCCCAAGGCTGTCCTTCAAGATCTCACTGTTGAGTACCTCAACCCATAACACTCTACTGTGATAATCAAGCTGCCATACATTTAGCAATGAATCCAGTTTTTCATGAAAGAACCAAGTATATTAAGATTGACTGTCACTTCATTTGTGACAAAATTCATTCCAACATCATTCATCCATAACATATCTTCAGGACACAAAAATTGGTTGACCTTTTCACCAAGGCGTTAGGCTGAGATTACTTATGTTCTCTTGCTTTCAAGTTGGGCATTTCTAACTTACATGCTCCAACATGAGGGGGAGTATTGAGATGTCTTCAGTCCACATATTGTCTATATACAAGTTTAGTATGTATGGAAGTCTTGTATCTTACACATACTTATCAACTAACTTAGCCTTGATGGAGTCTTTGTTTGTGCTTGTCCTTTTCTTACCGTATAAGTATCACGTACAGACAATGGCATAGAGAAGGGGTGTGGGAAAATGTGGTGACACCCCCAACAATTTTTTAAAATAAACTATAGTGTATATTGGTAAAAATATATTTATAAAAAAGCTACTAATGTTATCAAATTAGTTTGTTTTTTTTTTTAACTTTTATATAGGAACTTTTTTTGTTCCCAGCAATGTTGGAGAAATTTACTTATACCATAATAAGTAAAGATAGATTCCACTCAACTTTTATATAGAACAAAATATCCTTAAATAATTTTTTTAGAATATACATAAAAATGCCCTCAATTAACGAATTAATTTTACTATTGAAATGTTAAATTCATTTCTTGATTACTAGAAAAACATATAAGATAAATCTTTTGCACCACATTCTATATTTTTCACTTACATTTTTAAAGAATTTTCATGTCATAGTTTATTATCATATTGTTATGATATTAGTACACTGTTATTTATTATTTTTCTAATTAGCAAACAAAATATTTTGTGTGGTTATAATTATTTTTCTATACAGCAAACATTATAAAAAACATTTACTACAAATATAATATTATTCTAACGATATAAAATTACCACATATTGTTGCTAGGCAAATTGTCGAGGAGTTCATAGCCTTCATTTCTTGTTGTAAATCTACCTCAAACTTATTTTCATGTGCTTAACAATTTCTAACTTCTGCTGAGAATTGTAAAATGACTCCTTTTGTTATATTTCACAAAACTTTTAAAAAATTTCACCACCATCCTATAGCTTGCTAATTTCTTTACAAATTTAGTTTTTTTTTTTCTGCATTTGTAAAACTTCTATATGATTAACTTAAGTATATGTGTTAAAAAGTTTACTGAAATTTTCATCAGATCTAGTGGGCAAAGGTAACAAAAAACTTAATAAAGGTTAAAAATGGTTGAAAGCTATCAACCAACAAACGAAAAACTAAAGACTAATTTTACACCCTAATCCCAAATTTTTGGCTATGGGATGGAGGAAATTGTAATGCAGTCTTTGCAACCATATATTCTCGTCACCATAATTTTACAGCGCCTATTACGCTTAATGCTAGAAGTTTGGCGGATGCGTGAAAAAAATTTTGAGGCTCTGATCGGCATATTTGTAAACGTCTGATGGTCATTCTGGGAGTTTAAGCATAAAAAATATCAGAAAAATCATCAAAGAACCAAGCAGCTGCTGTCCATATTCTCCGCCTCCAGGTTCACTCTCGTTTGTTTTCACTTCGATTCAGCGTTGAAAAAAAAAAATGACTTCACAAACGTTTCTGGAGCTTCTGAAAAGAATCTAATTTTGAGTCATGCGTGCATCTTCTTTCTAGGAACTCCATTTTCACTCTCTCAACTTCTCCTTTCAACTCCCGGAATGATCTACAAGCAAAAAGTTTGGTTTTTTTTTCACTAAGTTAAGAAAAACCCAGTAAAGTTACGATCTTTTATTCTTTCAGTTGGGTATTCAAAATTTTACTATAACGATCTGGGTGGGGCATGTGGGTTTTGTTTGTTTGCTTCGAAAGTGTCTTGGTTCCTTGGTTGTTTTTAATGCAGCTGAAATTGTTGAACAGGGATTTGAACTTATCCGGAAAAGGAAAAGAGACGCCGATTGAGATTATTAATTAATACGGACTATATATAGTAAAATGGCTAACTGGCTGTCATTTTCACTCTCTCCGATGGAGATGCCGCGGTCATCCGATGGGTCTCACTTGGTCTCTTGTGACGCCTCTTCCACCGACTCACTTCGTTTCTTGTTCGATAATTTCTATGTCAATGGTAAAGTTTCTTCCTTTTCCTGTTTGTTGGTTTGGTAATGGACTTTGTTTGGTTGCCAGGAAAACCAGGAGGGAAAAACTTTTCTTTTTTCGGTTTCAGGGTGGTCGAATACGAAGCCCCATGTGTTGTTTCCCGAGGCAGGGGAGGAGACAGAGACGAAAGAAGTTCAGCTTTTCATGGACCAAGTACCGCCGAAGCTGGAGGACTTCCTAGGCGGCGACTCGTCGTCGGGGACACCGGACTCTTCCCTAACCCAAATCGACGACCACGCTTCGGTGAAAATCGGCGAGCAGCAAGATGTAAAGTCGTTTGTTGGGTTTCAGGCGTTGTCTTCGAACTCCGGCTCGGAGGTGGATGACTCTGCCTCGGTGGGCCGGACTCGGGTGGCCAATGGCGAGTTGGTGAGTCAGTGGAGTGAGTCTGCGGGGCCCGAGTTGGGGGCAGCCGGTTGCTCAGCCGGTGCTCTAGCTCTTGGGATTGGTAATGGTGACGATCAAGCGCTTGTTCTTTCTAATCCCCGTAGCCTGGAGAAGACGATTGATACTTTTGGGCAGAGAACTTCCATCTACAGAGGAGTCACAAAGTAATTTCCTTTTTTTCTTCATAAAAAAGTTTTACTTAAAATTTTTTTCTAAAAAAACTTTTAAATTTTCCTTTTGTTTTTTCTTGAAATAAAAGGTGTAAAGTTGTTTAATGGTTGAATAATGATGTAGGCACAGATGGACAGGAAGATATGAAGCCCATCTGTGGGATAACGGCTGCAGAAGAGAGGGTCAGGCTAGGCGAGGACGTCAAGGTTCGCTTTTTCTCTCTACATCAATGTTTCTTTCTTTTTTTTTTTTGTTTTTAATTTATATTCTCCATACCATGATATTAATGGTTCAAACCAAGAATTTTGAAGTTTCTTTTCTCAGATTTGGAGGGAGCTTCGATGATGGGACTTCTTTTACTTCTAATGCCTTATACAGTTATCCTATGATTTATAGTAAAAAAGAAATCTTTTAATCCTGAGATATGTCACCCATTAGCTTATGGGTGGGACAGGAAGTTTTTGAGTATATTTCTTCTGTGTAGGTTTGACAAAAGCACCAATCTGTCCGTAAGTTCAGAAAAGCGTTATCCTTTTCTATCTTTCCCTTTGAAATTTGAAGTCTGCGAATGTGGGCTATGTCAGCTACATGCCTCTTTCACACATGTAGATGTGCTGTGCACCTTGTAGAGTTAATAAATCGAATAAAAGATAGTTTCATACCTTTCCTTTCATTTTATGCCCTTTTTTTGGTGAATAGTAATGCACTAATAAGAAAGAAAGAACACCGAAGTTTAGACAAAATACAAGCGAAGGTTCTCGCTGTGGTCTACATTTTGGGCTCCACAGATTTGGGGGAAGGAAGCATTCCACATGGCATCCAAAAGAACCGTAATATACAGACCTCTTGGCCATATAATTCTGCCACAGAGTTTGTCTCCTTAGGAACCTTTGTTGCTCCTTTAAAAGATTAGATTTTCAAGAAGGGGACTTGAAACTGAGAAGCATTACATGAAGACATTACAAAATCCTACAAATATATTATGAGATGTTTTTTTTTTATTAGCACCGAAAAAGTTAAGTGAGACTCGCTATCTTTTCAGCATCTAATCAGTTCCAGTGACGTTAGTTTTGGTAAAAATTTACAGCAAACTTAGCAAAATTTCCAAGTTGGTCTAGATTAAAAAAAAAAAGAAAACAAGTTTTCCAAGTTGGTTTAAGAAGGGTTCATGAAGTGGTTTTCAAAAGTTGAATCATTTATCATTTAGACCATTCTAATGTGTGTAGTGATGATTTTTTAAAATTTAATCCTGTCGTGTACCATGTCCCATGTGATTAACAGCTAAAGTGTTGATCTGGTAGTTAAGACTTACAGTTGTTACTAAGAGGTTCAAGGTTCAATTCCTTCCTTTCCTTTGCTCTCCCCCATGTAACCAGAGAAGAAAAAACCGTTGTCACATGTGGTTGGTATGATTGACTGAGACCTAATGCTTTGCATTTTGTTTACATGTACTACGGCATTGGTTTGGATGATTGCTCACGGCAGTATACCTGGGTAAGGATCTGTGACTTCACTTTCCAGTTTTTGTTTGTAAGAGCCCAGAAAATGAAACTGAATCATTATTTCTGGTTTGTTCTTCAGGTGGGTATGACAGGGAAGATAATGCAGCAAGGGCTTATGACTTGGCCGCTCTAAAGTACTGGGGTTTGAATGCTACCACCAATTTCCTGGTATTACATGCTATAGCTGTTTCATATGTGTTTGATGCTTTATATCCTCATCGATTGTTCTACTTACATGTCTTGGCCATCATCTTTACCAAGCGTTTTATCATCTCTAGATTTCAAATTATACAAAAGAACTAGAGGAAATGAAGCATGTGACCAAGCAAGAGTTTATTGCATCCTTGAGGAGGTATATCATAATCTAGGCTGATAAGTATTTTTCTGAAACATAAACGTATTTTCTTATGTATTTTCTTGTATTCAAAGGAAGAGTAGTGGATTTTCTAGAGGGGCGTCCGCTTATAGGGGTGTCACAAGGTATGTACCATTGACTAATTAATTTGATTCATTTTATTGGTAATACCTATCAGATAAATCATGTTCGAGGATGGACATTAAGCTTTTCTTTGAATTTTGCAGGCATCACCAACAGGGTAGATGGCAGGCAAGAATAGGGCGTGTTGCCGGAAACAAAGACCTATACTTGGGAACTTTTGGTAATCATGTTCATCCTTTAATTAACAAGAATTCTTTCATTTGATGCTCATCATCTTTCTTCCTGGTGTGGTTTTAACAGCTACTGAAGAGGAGGCAGCAGAGGCATACGACATTGCAGCCATAAAATTCCGGGGTGTGAACGCTGTCACCAACTTTGAAATGAGTCGTTATGACATTAATGCGATTGTTAAGAGCACTCTCCCCGTCATAGGAACAGGCAAACGCCTGAAGCTTTCCCCTGAATCGGAGCAAAAGCCAGTTACAAAGCTGGAGCAACCATCTCAATGTGGCTCCAACAAAGACGGTGCAAGTTTTGTGCCTGCCCAGCCCATCACGGTCCTTCCCTGCTATATGCCCTTTGATGCAGCCACAGCTTTCGGCTACCACCAGGTGACTTCTCCATCAACCTCAAGTCTAGCAACTACACCAACTAAGGCAGTGTCACAACAGGCCGAGTTTTTCTTATGGCCTCCCCATCAATCCCATTAATATGGTCATATGCCTTGTTATCTCCGGTGCACAGTGCCTGGCTGACTTGTATTGAATTTTTGCCTGAATACCTGTTAGCCTTGGTAGGAATATGGGAGCCAGGATGTTTTTTGTTAACTATTCAATCCCTTGCTAAAAAAGCAAAATTTTGTAAGTAGCCATCTTTTGATGGTTTAAAACTGGATCATGGATAATTTTGGGAGGATTGGATAATGGCTCAGTTGTTGGATGACCGTGTCTACTAGGGGCTATAGTAGGGAGCATAACTTAATTCTAAGCTGGACCAAAACCAAATAAAGAAAATCATAACTTTTGTACATAAACTACAAATTAGGGGTGGAAAAGAATAGAGAGCCCTTATTATTTAGCTTGAGTCAAGTTAAATAAGTGGAGCCTTATTGAGCCCAAACATTTCAGATTCTACTGCTTGAATTTATTAACTTTATTATTATCTTAGATCAGGAAGGGAGGACTCCAATAATAGGTTCTAAGTGTAGGAGAGAGCAAATAGACCAAGGATCGTAGGGTATGTAAGAATATAGAAAGAAAATAAATAACCCAAAGATGGCAAGCAAAAGATTCGGTTGGAGTAGGGATATCAACAAATATTTGCTCCAATGGATATTTTACTATATTCTCCTTGGCAGGTAATTTTCTTACAATTAAATGAGTTTGGAGCTGATGTGAATTTTTTTTTTGTACCCGTTGGATGTGGATAGGATATAGGTTTAGGTCTACCTACCTCATGTCTTATCCGCATACGTGTGTGTGTGTATGCTAAGGGCAATATAATAATTTACAAAATAATTTAATTGACTTTGCTTATTGCAATTGCAACTAAGGGTCAAAGATAAGATGGTTAGGGCAAAGCTCTACATAAGGTTTTCACGTTTTCTTCATAAAGTAGTACGCTTACTACTAAGTACGTGCTTGTTTCACTAATTTGATTTGAATAAATTTTTTATGATTCATCTGTGATTAAGCTGGTTTTATTTTTATTATAAATATTTTTTTTTTTGCAATACCAACTTTAATGTTTTTATTGTGGTACTCTGTTATAGAATTAATATTTTTTATTATGTTAATATGTAGCGGATAAGTGGATTTTATCATATCCCACCTGCTTTAAAATGGATAGAATATGAATATTAAAATTATAAAACCAATTGATGGTGGATAGGATACAGATTTAGTATTCAACATGATTGATAGGATGTGAGTTTAGCATTTTTTTACTCACATCTTATACAGTGTCATCACTAGGTTGGAGGAAGCTTTATTCTTCATCAATAGGGTCAATTTGAGTGAATTGTTCTTACATTTCCAAAGCCAAACCACCCCATTCTAATGACTGGTTTTCCTTTTTTAAAAAATGGAACCATCCCTAAACTTGGATAGCCACTAAGTGGGATCGGTTCGTTCATTCAGTTCTGCAGGTTAAATGGACACCCCTCTATGACACATTTTGTAAACAGGATGAACTTGAGGGACATAACAATTTGGTCAAAATTAGAATCAATCAAAGCGAGAAGACACGGGACTTAAATTTGGACTTAAGTCCAACCTCTTAGGGTGTTAAAAACTTCTATAGATTGTTTCTATGCTCAATCGGATGCTAGAGACTAGTGAGGAGTGATAGCGACTGAGGTAAATGGAAGTAAAGACTGACATGATTTGGGGGTGATAATCAATGCGACTTGGAGGCAATAATTGGTGGATTTAGAGACGAGCAACGACGGCATGATCTAGAGGCAAGTGACAATTTATGTGATTAAGAGGCAAGCAGTGAGAATGAGATCTAAAGGAACGTGACTATGGTCCGATCAACAACAACGAGATACGAAAATGATGATTGGCTGGAGAAGGCACGATTTGGAAGTGACGATTAACTAGAAAACCTTCAATTTGAAAGTGATTGTAGTTCAATGAAGACAATGACAGTGGCAACAGCAACAAGGTAAGGTTTATAGAGGGAGAATGAAATTTTTGGTCCGCAAAGAATTTGGTCTAATTTTGCGGTGGGTGCTGGGTTATACATAAAAAATTATGGATTAATTAGTATATCTAATTAGACATATATTTCTAATATAATAACTACATGATACTTACAACCTATCGTCGTCTTACAACAGTTGAATATGATGAATTCATTACTACTGTGGCTAGATATAAACGCACAATTGCTCAAAGAAAATGCTCTATCTTAAGGATAAATCTCGAATTCCATTACAAAAAAAAAAAAAAAAAGATAAATCTTGAATTTGGACAACACAGGCAAAATCCATACACACTTGTATCCAAACGCATTGTACCTATTTTTTCCGTGCAAAATAAATTGCATTCCCCAACCCCAATCCTAATTCGTGTCAACCAAGTGAGAAGTAAAAAAAATTTTCACTAACCTTTTCCTTCGCCTACAGCTTCGTGTCTTCAAGGCGAACTGGTCGATGGATGGTCCCCCAATTTCGTGCACAATCTTAATGAAAAAGCAGAATTTTCAATGGGACTGTTGATGGTGGAGCACAAGAGAATCCGTCCGCTTTTTGTCCTAACATTGAGTTGTTTACAGCGCCCAAATTAAGTGTAAGTCTTCTCACCAGTTTCTCAAGACAGAGACTTGAGCTGTCGCCGGTGACTGACTGCTGGATTACCCAGTTGACATCACATAACAGCTTCAGGCACTAAAATCGTTTGATCTTTAACAGTTGGGAGAACTGAGTCGTAACAGTCACGAGGGGGTCATCTACCCGAGTTGCGATAGTTAGGGGAAACCGGAGGTATTTAGGCCAACAACAATATTTCAAGATTTCTGTAAAACATTTTTTTTTATAATTTTTCTTGAAATATTTAAAAGAATTATTAAAAATTTTATTAAAATTGATAAAATTAGTTATATTTATCAGAGAGAACATCTTAGAGTGATAATTAGGAAATAGTGCCAAGTTTCAAATATGAGAAAATTTGAACTAGAAGGAAAAAATAATGCACAATATGACTTGATTAGATTGTTGTGTTTCTTTGGGTTAAATTTAAATTTGGTCTTTTAACTCTATTGTTTATCCTAAAGTGGTCTCTTAACTCTAAAAGTGCTTATTAAAGTTTGCCAACTTAACTAACATATTTTATTTTAGTTCCTATCATTAATTCAAGCATTATTTCGAATTAAACTTGTCTATATGGCCCTTGCCACCTCCATGGTGGGTTCTAAACTGCTACATAGATAACTGTACTAAAAAAATAAGAAATTTTAAATTAAAATTATTACTAATAAATAATTATAAAGACTTAAATTGTAAATTTTCCCAAAATCATTTTTTTCTACGGCCCTTGATTCCAACAGTGCATGAAGGTCTACAGAGCGGCAGCAGACGGCGGAGCGTGAGCGAAGCCAGACAGTTGAATTGGGAACTGCGCCGATGGGTCACGAATGAGTCTTCCTCTTCTTTCCTTCACGCCGTCCCCTCACTTCTGAATCCCTGCCTCCCGATCATCTGCGACCCCCCTGCCACTCAACCTCACCCCGTGCCATCGAGCTGAAGTCTCACCAGCCACCAGTGACGCGATTTCGCTGCCCGTTTCCTCCACGTTCTTCGCTAATTCCACCACCCGGATTTCTACTGCCACTACAGTTAGCCTCCCCAAGTTGGCCATTTGTAAAATTTGTAGAAGGGGAAATAATTTGTATATTCCACACAAGAGCAATAGATTTACAGGGTCTTATACAATCTGAAAACTGGGACTTAGAGTCCAAGAGAAACTGTAACTTGGTAGTCAAGCAAACTACGTTTAAGGTTGTAGAGAAGGAATAGGCTACGTATAAAGCTGTAGAGAAGTAATAGGACTCTAATACCCCCTCTCAAGTTGGTGCATGAATGTTCTGGATGCCCAACTTGGACGTAAGACACGCGAACTGCTCTCGACTTAGTGCCTTAGTGAGCACATCTGCTCGTTGTTGACTGCTGACAACATGGACTGCTTCAATATCATTGGATTGTATTTTCTCTCAAACGAAATGACAATTTATTTCAATGTGCTTAGTGCGCTCATGGAAGACAGGGTTCTTTGCAATATGGATAGCTGCCATGTTGTCACAGTGGAGTTGCATGGGTGTGGTTTGTTGAACCGTCCGATCCTTGAGTAAGGCCTTCAACCATATGAGCTCACTTGTGGCTGAAGCCATGGCATGGTACTCAGCCTCAGCTGAAGATCTTGAGACTGTAGATTGCTTTTTAGACTTCCATGATAGTGGCGCATCACCAAGGAAGGTGATATAGCCTGTAGTGGACTTCTTTGAAGTGGGACATCCCGCCCAGTCAGAATCAACATATGCATGAACACTCAGTTTGCCTTCTGCTGGAAAGAATAAACCAAGGCCTGGTGTACCTTTTAGGTATCGAAGAACATGCATAACCCCCTCGAGGTGAGCTTCAGTAGGTTGTTGCATAAATTGACTCAGAAAATTAACTGAATAAGTAATATCTGGGCGAGTAATTGTAAGATTAATAAATTTTCCAATCAATCTTCGATAAGGACTAGGATCATTCAGCATCCTTTCTTCTTTTGAAGCCAAATGGTGTTGTTGTTGTAGGGGAACCCGAGCAGGTTTGCATCCGAGCATACCTGCTTCCTTAAGAATATCCAGTGTATATTTACACTGAGAAAGAGACATACCCTTAGGGGATCTAGCAGCTTCAAGACCAAGAAAGTATCTTAACTTCCCTAGGTCTTTAATATGAAACTCCTTATTCAAGTAGTTCTTTATCCTTTGTATCTCTTTATGATCATTACCTGATATGATCATATCATCAACATACAACAACACGGCAGTGAATATGGTACCTTTTTGCAAGATGAACAAGGAGTGGTCAACTGTTGATTACACAAATCCATACTTCATGAGAGAGTTGGCAAATTTTCAAACCATTGCCTTGGAGCCTGTTTGAGCCCATAGAAAGACTTCTTCAACTTGCAAACACGATTATCCCCTGGTTTCAGGATCCCTGGAGGGGGGGTCATGTATATTTCTTCACAGAGATCTCCTTGCAAGAAGGCGTTATGCACGTCCATTTGGTGAAGTTCCCAGCGTTTTTTTTGCAGCTACTGCCAGAAGACATTTGACTGATGTGAGTTTGGCTACTAGTGCGAACGTTTCAACATAGTCTATGCCTTTTTTTTTAATAAACCCCTTAGCTACAAGTCTTGCTTTGTAGCGTTCGATGCTTCCATTTGATTTGTGCTTTATCCTGTACACCCATTTTGAGCCAACTGTTCAAGAGACACTGGTTTTTTGGAAAGGACTTCAAAAGGGGTTTTTCCAGAAAGATTTGGGGTTGGAGTAAGGTTTATTAGATATTTGGCTGTTTGTACGCACTCCCCCCAGAATTTAAGGGGTAAACGAGCCTGAAAGCGAAGGGCCCTGGCAACCTCCAATAGGTGTCTATGTTTTCTTTCCACAACTTTGTTTTGTTGAGGGGTTTCAACACAAGAGGTCTGAAGGCATATTCCCTTTTCGTGCAAGAAGGATAGCATAAGTCCAGCTTTGAACTCAAGGGCATTATCACACCTGACAGTTTGGACAGTTTTATTGAAACGATTCTTTATCATTGCATAAAAGGAGGTAAAGCATGAGTAAGCATCAGACTTTCTTTTTAAAAGATAGGTCCAAGTACAACGACTATGGTCATCTACCAAAGTAAGGAAATAATGAGAGCCTGACAATGTAGGAGTTTTGTAAGGCCCCCATATATCCATGTGGACTAGATCAAAGACAGACTCAGACCTACTTAAACTTTTTGGAAAGGACTTTCTTATTTGTTTTGCCCTAAAGCATACTTCACAAGGCTTAGTTTTATCTCTAGGAGGTACTTCAGAAAGATATGGAATGGAAGAAAGCTTATCTAATGGTGCATGACCTAAACGCTGGTGCCATATTTCATGGGAAACTTTCTTGTTGGCTGAAGCAATGAATGATGTCTTGATCTCCTGAAAGTAGTATAGGCCATCCTTCATCTCACCCTTGCCAATCAGTTTCCTCGAAGTTAGGTCCTGTAGCACACAAAAGGTAGGGAAGAAAGTCATTGAACAGTTAAGTTGTTGAGTGATTTTGCTAACTGATATTAGATTGCATGTAAAAGAGGGAACAAAAAGAACGTCATTTAGCTTTAACTGGGGTGACAAGCTGATTGCCCCATAAGCCTCTACAGGCAAGTCCGTGCCATTTGGTAGTTTAACTACATTTGAGCTTCTTGTAGATTGCATATTTTCAAGCAACTGATTATGATGAACCATATGTTTCGATGCTCAACTATCTATCACCCAATCTGATTTTTGCTTACCAATGAAGTTCACATGACTTTCATGTTTTTACCCCGAGATCATCGCAAGGATTTGCTTTATTTGGGCCTGAGTGAATGGCAATTGATCTTGTTTGTTACTGGCATTGCTGGTGCTGACCTTGTTTGCTGGAGATTGCCCATCCTTTTTGCCAAGCTTGTTGGTGTTTCCTCCAATCTTTTTCTTTCTTTGCCACCAATCTGGATACCCAATGACCTCGAAACATTTTTCTGGGTCATGACCACTCTTCCCACAGTGTTTGCAAGGTCCATTTGACTCCCTCTCCAAGGTGTTTCTTCTTGCTGTGAAGGCAACTTCTGTTGTAGGTGCTCTAAGCGTTGCTACGCTTAACTGCCTTTCTTCTTTTGCTACGAAAGCATAGGCTTTGTTAATGGATGGGAGAGGCTCCATATTCAGGATTTGCGATCGGATAATACTGAATTGATCATTTAATCCCATGAGGAAGTGGTGCAGCTTCTCGTTATCTCTTTCAGCCACCATCTCCTTAACAGCGCCGCAGGTACATGGAGGAACCTTGCTGTAGGTGTCAAGTTCATCCCAAAGCTCCTTCAGTTTGGTGTAGTAGACAACTATAGACATTTCTTTCTGTTGCATGAAAGCCAACTCTCTTTTCAACTCATGTACCCGAGGGGCGTTGCCTTGTGAGAACCTGTCTTCTAGTTCTCGTCACATCTCTCTAGCGGTGTTTGCATAGGCAACACTTCCATGCAATTTAGGGGCAAGGGAATTGAAGATCCACGAGATCACCATAGAGTTACATTTTTCCCAGAGATTGATCTCTGCCTCATCATCTTCAGGTTTCTCCATTGTGCCATCAACAAAGGCTGTTTTATTTTTTGCTCGTAATGCGTTCAACATGGCACGACGCCATGTGGGGTAGTTGTCTCCCTTCAACTGGCAGAACACTAATGTAATTCCAGGCGAGTCGGATGAGCCAAGGTGGTAGGGAGATGTTGGATCGTTCCCAGAACACGGAGGGCCTCCTCCACTGCTGCTCGATCCCTTTTTGTTGTCTGACGTTCTTAGTCAACTAGGATCATCAACGGAAGCTTGGTTGAAAAGATTTTGGGATCAGGGTAACCGCCCGCTCTGATACCATGTAAAATTTGTAGAAGGGGAAATAATTTGTATATTCCACACAAGAGCAATAGATTTACAGGGTCTTATACAATATGAAAACTGGGACTTAGAGTCCAAGATAAACTGTAACTTGGTAGTCAAGCAAACTACGTTTAAGGTTGTAGAGAAGAAATAGGCTACGTATAAAGCTATAGAGAAGTAATAGGACTCTAATACCATTCGATTTCGAGAGAGAGGGGTTCGGGTGACGATTCAAGTGGCAATTCGATTTCGAGAAAGAGGGATTCGAGCAGCGATTTGAGAGGCAATTTGAGGGATTCAAGTGTCGATTTAGTGGAAAAGTAAGGCTTAGTGGGAAGCACCAGGGATAGGTGGTGCAGCGTGAGGCTGAGCAAGGACGGTAGGCTAAGGACTATTGGTGGTGGCTGAGCAGGCTTTGACCTCGAAATGGCCATGGAGGTCATGGCATCGCGATGACGCTTTGAACGCTGGCGATGGGCAACGGCCAGTTTGAATGGAGAAAGAGCGAGGGAGAGTCGAAGAGGGCTCTTTCCTCCGAATGGTGCCGCCAGTGGTCGGCAGTGCATGGGAACGCTAAAACGAGGTGACAAGTGACAATGGAGACAGGCTGGGATGGGTGGCGCCGGAGGATCGGGGCTGAAGGCTGCGATGGTATATTAGGCAGCAGGGCAACCGTTAAATCCACCTCAGTCACTAACTGCCACTGGGTGCATGGACTAAACTACCAACCTTTTCAAAGTTCAGGAGCCAATTTTCACTAAGTGCTGAGTTTTGGTTCAACTCGCTCAAGTTGGTCAAGTTCAGGGTTTGTTTTTGCAGTTAGGCCTAAAAAATCTGACTAATTTTAAGGCCCAAACAATAAAATATATACAAGAGTTAAAACTAAAAAGATGAGTGATCTATCTACAGTGAAATAAAAACTGAATTTTTCTCCGAATTTCAAAGCCACTCTTTCTCGCTTGAAAAACTAGTTTTTTAGTTTTTATCAAACCATGTTGGGTATACAATGTTTTTTTAAAAAAAAAAATTTCAAACAAATTATTTAACTGTTGCGCCGGAAAGCCCATTCAGTTCTGTTATCTTGTAATAGAAATTGGAATTTTCTCGGAATTTCAAAACCACTCTTTTTGGTATACAAATTAAAAAGAAAAGAAAAAATTCAAACAAATTATCTAACCCTCCGCCAAAAATTTACAAGGTGGAGGTGCGGGGAATCGAACCCCGTGCCTCTCGCATGCGAAGCGAGCGCTCTACCATATGAGCTACACCCCCGAACGTGTGACATGCAGATCAAACTTATTTACAGACAAGATCCGCTTAACTGTCCCCTCCCGTTTGACGGTGTGGCAAGGTTTCCAGTACCAAAGAGCTGGGTATACCGTACGTTGTAAATTATAAGTATATCACATCATATACTGTTACTATTTTTATAAAAATTATTAAATTTTATTTTAAGATAAAACGTTTTTTACATATTTTTATATGTAATCTAATAATTTTTGTCATATTTTTCCTAATATAAATAAATATATATGAAATAAAATAATTTTTATACAAAAACATAAAAAAAATATAAAAAAATAAAGCAAATATTATTTAGCAAAAAAATAATTTACTAATTCATGAAAAAATAATGCTCTAATAATAACAATACACATTCTAATACAACTTTGAGTTTCTAGGTAATTCAATTGTGGCTTACATTATATTTGTGATATAACGTGATAAAAAAAACATAATAAAAATTAGTAGCAAGTGATATATCCAATATAAATACGGTATATCATAATATATCATGCGTATTCTAAAAAATTATAAAAATTTGTATATCACATACAATACATCTACAGTAAAAAATATACAGTGGCATTTAATATCATGTTTGATAGGAAGTCACGTGTCATGTAGGACATTAAAACGGCCATCCAGACCCCAACCCTGTTCCCATACTTGTTAAGTCACAGCAAGAGGATAGACTTAACTAATTCTATCGAGTCATATTTGCACATTTCTTATATTAATATATTTATATAAAAAAATATGAATTTTATACTAAAATCGTTACTCCATCCGTTTTAGAAATATTCACTCTTTTATCTTTTTTTACTAAAGTTTAACTAGCCAATTCGTTTTAATTTAAGTCAACTAATTTATTTTTATTTTTAATTTTTTTTTACTTAAAACTAATTTCATTTGAAATCCAATATTATGTAGATACAATAATCCATTTGAAATTAAATTTTCATGATATTGTTAATTTTTTAACAAATTTTCCTTTTTAATTCCTTAAACTAGAAAAATTCATAAAAATTTAATAAGATTACAAAAATTATATTTTCAATGGATTATTACAGTTAAATAATACTGAATTTTAATTAAAATTAGTTTCAGGTAAAAAAGATGTAAGAATAAAAATAAATTATTTTAAAATCAATTGACTTAAGTTAAAATAAATTTGCTCTAAATATATTCATACTAATTTGTATTGTAAAAAATTTTTAAAAAATATATTTATAAACTATAGTCTTTAAGGTACTATTTTCATATAAAAAGTTTATATATGTATAAGAAATTTTGAACTAAAAAAGATTATAAATTAATTACTGTAACTAGTAAAGAGGATAAATTTTATGAGGCAGAAGAAATATAACTTAAGCTATAATTGTTATAGTATTTTATTTTAGGATTTTTTTGCGATTAAGTATTTGTAAATATACATATTTCTTCAAAAACATGCATAAAAATATTTAAAAATTAATATATAGCCGGAAGGAACCCACTTACATGTTCGGATTTAACCTATTGCCATGATTATGTCCTACAATAATATATATATATATATATATATATATATATCGTAATGTTAAAAACCAAACAACTTTTGCTTTTACTCTCGTTACCAAATGGTTAATTTCACTAGAATTTTTAATTTGTTACAAATTAGTCGAGCTCTCCAAGTGTCTTTCCTATTGACCTTGGTTTCTGCTTTTTTTCCCAGAAACTTTTAGCCAAATTCAAAGGCCATCATTTTGTTGAATCTCAGAAACGTAAGTGGAGCCATTGAGTTTTAAGGAACCAATCAAAATAGCTTATTAGAAAGGGCATTATTATTCTGATTGAATCCATATGATATATATTCAGAATTGCACTTACAATATCTGAACTACTAATGTGATGCACCATCAATAGAGCCAGTTCCTTTAATTTTAATTTTAATATATTATTGTATAATATTCTTATATAAAGTTATTATTTTTCAAAATTATCAATTTGTTGAAATTTTATATTTTAAAGAAGTCAAAAAAAATAATTTTGCAATATTTTTTTTAAAAAAAATTGAATATGTTGTTTTAGATTTTTTCTAGATTGTGTAAGTAAAAAAAATTAATAAAAAATACTTAATTTTTATAAAAATATCTTAAAATTACTTTTTATACTTATTAAAATTTAAAAGCCAATTTGGTTTAACTTAAGTCAACTTAATCTGAAATGATTTTTTTATTTTTACATCTTTTTTACCTAAAACTAATTCTATTTAAAAACCAATATTATATAAATACAATAATCCATTTAAAATATACTTTTTATAATCTTACTAAATGTTTATGATTTTTCTAGTTTTAGGTATTAAAAAGAAAAATTCATGAAAATTTTCTTTCAAATGAATAATTGTATCTATATAAAATTGGTTTCAGGTAAAAAGATGTAAAAATAAAAATAAATAATTTTAGATTAAGTTGACTTAAGTTAAAATGAATTTGACGTAAGATTTTAACAAATTGATAATTTGGGTAAATAATTATTTTATATAAAAATAATGCATTAAATTTAATCAAAAATAGAAATGAAAGAGCTTCACATACTCATTCGAATTTTGTGTCTATACAAAGGCAATCAATTTTTTTAAAGAAAGATGAATGACATATCTTTTTGAAATGATAGAGTTTTTCACATCAAAAACAGATTTTTTATTTTTTAAAAAGAACATAGAATCGTCGATTTCACGGTAATCTGTCCAGTAGTTAGTAGGATCATTAGACTATTGTCCGTTTTCTTTTTGATTTTTTCCATCCTCCAGAGATTCCTGGAAACTTCCAAGAAAAAAAAAAAGTTACAAATCACTGCAAAAAGCCAAAAAGATTGACAAATGACAACAACAAAAGGACCCAACTTCTGTTTGTATTACTTAAGTCACTAAACAGATGAACTTCTCTTTCCCCCAATCATAAACAATTTGAAGCCAGAAGCCCTGCCCTTCCCATGCGCTCTACAAGAAGTAGTTACCTTTTCTCAACCCAACAGACCTTTTATCAACCTTGTTCAGTGTCTGTTCATCGAGGGCTGAGATTTCTTGCCGGAGAAGCCATGATCTGAAAGCCCTCGCCGATGGCTACACGACCGGAGAAGATCTTCGTGGCGGTCGGAAATGATCTACTTGATGGATACAAGACGCTGGATTGGACCCTCAGAAAATGGAACTCACATCCGATTTCTGTAATCATTCTTCATTTGGCCCTCAACAGTTCCAAGGATTTTGTTCACACCCCATGTAAGTAATTAAACCATTTCTTTTTCTTTTTCATTTTGTGTTTATGATTCCTTATTTATTTGCAATTTAAAGTAATTTTCTGATTGGTCAGTTGGGAAGCTTCCTTCAAGTGCTGTGAATGAAGAGAAATTGCAGATTCTGAGGAAGAGCGAGCAAGACAAGACAGACAACTTGTTGTCCAAGTATATGGGGAGATGTGGCCTGGTTAATTTCTGGTTCCTGTCTATTCCTTTTTTTATTAAAATATGAAAAACCCACAAAAAAATAAGTTTCAATCTTTGTGGTGCCTCCATTTTGTCTATTAGGTAAAAGCTGAAATATTGAAGGTGGAGAAAAATGATGAACCAATACAGAGGATTATGGTGAATTTAGTATCCGAATTCCGAATCACCAAACTGGTCATGGGAATTTCAATATTCATGAAATCATCATCTGGGTATGAATCTTTTTCTTTTTTTTTTTGGTAAATCGTTTCTCTTCCTCTCTTTCTTTTCACTTTTTATGAAAATAAACTGGTGCAATTTTCATGGTTTATTCGAATTTTTTCAGAATTATATATCTCTGCTACGCAGAAAATCAAGTTGCTCCAAGAGTGCAATTAGTGGGTGCTTCCATGTTCTGGAGCAGAAAGCAAAGTTCTGTGAGCTGTTCGTGATCTCTGAAGGGAAATTGGTACATCTGACAGATAAAAAACAGAGAGAATCCTCCATGCTGGGCAGCTTTCTGGGGAAATTTTTCCCTGAAAATTCCTCTGTTTTCTGGGGAAAACATTCTTCTCACCGGCCGTCCGGCGACGGAGATTCTAAGAAGAGTGAGTGGGAGATTCATGAGGAGGAGATTGAGAAGTATTTCCAGGAGTTGCTGGGTTCGGATTTGGGTGCAGAATTATTGGAATTGGAAGCTGATCCAGTCAACTTCAAGTCGGCCACTGAAGATGGAAGAGATTCTTCAATGGTGAGATCAAAATATCAATTTGTTGATGACATTAAAAGGAAAAAAAGTTATTTAATATTATTTACTAACTTCTTAGACAATTTAAATATGTTACAAGCTTAATACCAAAAGATTTAAATTGCAATTTAAAAGCTGATATTAGCAAGTAAAATAATGCTCACTCTTTGAGGGATAACGTGAAGAAATCTAAAATAAAAACGACGAACTAAAATTTGGGGAATGATTCCTAAATTTTAATTATTGTTTTAGTCCTAATCTATTGAATGTTTTATTTTGGTCCTAAATTTATTAAAATATTTCATTTTGGTCTACAATAAATGAAATTTATTAACTCCAAATATTTGGTAGATAACAGCTTACGTAGAACACAATTTAAACTATTCGGTAATTATTTTACAATAAATTTAATTAAAATAATATTTTTTATAATTAATAGAAAATTTAAATTATCATTTCTTTTCTCTTTGTAATTTGAATTTATTTTAATTAGGAAAAAAATTAATAATTTAAATTATCTATTTATTGTCAAAAAAATATAAATTATTTAAATTTACTGGAAGATAGTTACCAAATATTTAAATTAGAATTTCAAATATTTATGTCAGATAGTTATTCTAGATTAATGAATTTCATCTGATAATGAACCAAAATAGAACAAGTATAATATATTTTGAACCAAAACTGAATATTCAATAAATTAAAGATTAAAAAGAAATGGGAATTAAAGATTAGGGATCATTTCTACAAAATTTACTCTTAAAATTCTGTAGCAAATATTTGGGGTTTTCTGTAATTTTTCCTTCCGAAAACATTGTTTGATTTTGGTTTCAGACGCTTTTCCAAAATCTATAGGCAAAAATGTATTTTATAATATAGAAAAGAATAAGAAATGTCTGCTTTTTGAGCCTAAAAGTCAAAATAAACGAACATTAATTGACATTATAGGATGAAAACAAACGATTAAGGGTGAGATCCCTTCAAAATTCCGCTCATTATCCAACACCACCACTTCGCTACGCGGCGGCTACGGTACCTGTTTTTGTAAATGTACCAAATCCAAAAAGCTGAACCAAAGTTTGGATCCTTTTTACTTCAATTTTTAAAAATCTTATCAGCTTCGTCACTTTTGACTTTTATACGCATTTGGTAGCAGCAATGGAGACTTTTGAATTCTGAAAGTTTGGTTTCTGTCCATCCACGCTTATAGGATTAGGTGCAAAAGCACGTCTGTTTAGAAAAAAGGTGACGTTTTGTCACGCATTTTGTGTTTGATTGATGTGTTACAAATAGAGTAAATCACATAAATAGTCTCTAATCTTTAATTATTATTTTTATTTTAGTCTCTAATCTATTGAATATTTTATTTTAATTTTAAATCTATTAAAATTGTTTCATTTTGATCATTCATCGGATAAAATTTATTAACTCAGAATAACTACTTGACATAAACTTTTGAAATTCTGATTTAAATATTTGATAATTGTCTTCTAGTAAATTTAAATAATTTAATATTTTTTTTATAGCAAATAGACAATTTAAATTAATAATTTTTTCTTCATAAATAAAATAAGTTCAATTTAAATTAACACTTTGCCCCCTGCTTTTTAATATAGTCCAACAATAACTTCTAAAATATTAATTTAGACTATACAGTAGTTATTTTTAAATAATTTTAATATGTATGGTATTTTTTTTATAATTAATTGACATTTAAAAAATACTATAAAAAGAAAAAATTGATAATTTAAAATGTTCATGTACTGTAAAAAAAATACCATACATATTAAAATTACTGAAAAATGACTATCATAATGACAAAATTAAGATTTCCAAAGTTCCTGTCGGATTGTATTAAACAGGTAGAGGCCAAAGTGTACATTTCTCAAATAGAAGGGAGCAAAGTGTAATTTTACCTAAATCTCATGGGACAAATTGTAATTTTCCCTTTTGTGTTTGATAGATGTGTTACAAATTGAGTAAATGGCATTAAATAGTCCCTAACATTTAATTGTCAATTCATTTTAGTCCCTAACCTATTAAATATCCTGTTTGGGTTCTAAACCTATTAAAATTGTTTCGTTTTGGCCTCACTAGATAATATTTATTAACTCAGAATAACTATCTTACATAAATTTGTGAAATTATGATTTAAATATTTGGTAATTGTTTTATAGTAAATTTAAATAATTTAATATTTTTTATAGCAAATAGACAATTTAAATTAATAAATTTTCTTCCTAAATAAAATAAGTTCAAATTAAAAAAAATGATTTGAATTTTGTATTAACTATAAAAAAATTATTATATATATTAAATTTATTATAAAATAGTTACCGAATAGTTTAAATTATGATTTAAAATTTTTTTATCAAATGAATATTTTAAGTTAACATATTTTATCCAATAGGGACCAAAATAAAAAAAATTTTAATAAATTTAGGACCAAAATAAAACTTTTTAATAGGTTTAGGACCAAAACAGAATATTTAATAGGTTAGGGACTAAAACAAAATAATAGTTAAAGGTTAAAGATCATTTATACAATTTACTCGTTACAAATAATTGAATTCAACGCACATTACTTTAAAGATGACAATCAGTGGGGGTTACTTTGTTTGGTATGAAAGAGAAGTCCCAACCGCTTTGTAAGATGACTAAGGGCATGGATGGAAGTCCAGAATTTGCACCTAGTCCACTAATTCTCTTACAATGCCATTGTATGTTGGTTCATAATTTTTCTGGTTTCCAAAAAAAAAAAAGACACTATCGATTTCTTATACATTATAAATTGTACATCGTTACCCTTTAACTTATAAGATGCTTCTAGTAATAAAAAAAAAAGAAAAAAATGCAAAAAAAAAAAAAAATCCTTGGTGGTGGTTGGTTGCTGTGGCTTATTTTTACACCAATTTCAAAATTTTTATTTCTGCATAGCTCTAACAAGTAACAACTACCATGTATTTCGCCCTTTGTTCTTAGGCTGCAAAAGAAGAAAATGAGTACATGGAATGTAAGATTGATGAATCACGGGAGGCAATTCATCTGAAGAGGGAAGTCACCGAAGTTGATGCTGAAAGATACGGAAAAGCAGAGTGGGCTAAGCGTTTGTGCAAAGCCAAGGTAAGAAAAGGCGACTAAAAGCTTCTAGATTGTTCTATTTTTGACATGGCCATTGAATTTAAATGGGTAAGTGAGTGACTAAAAGCTTTGCCCAAACAAGTGTCATTGATCTCAAATCTTTAGTTGCTGTCGCAGATGGGTCCTCAATTTTTATGCATTATGATCAATTATGCTTAAACCTTTATAATTTATTGGATATTAGTCTATAATTTTAAATAAGATTGAATTGGTAGAGGAAAATTTGATAATTTAAGTAATTCATTAAATTTTGAAAAAAAAATATGACACTATTTAAATTTATTAAAAAAAAATTAATAAACAGTTTGAGTTATAAAAGGTTTATAACCAATATGCAATGAATTATAAAAATTCAACCGTTCAAGACCAATTTGCAATTACAATTAAAAGGGCTGAGGTCAATGATGTACCAGAGAAGCTTCTAAGACCATTGGACCCTCTCAGTGTACTACAAAGAAATTCTTTTAAAATTCTATTTAATTCTCAGGTTCTCATTTTTGTTGAACAGACAAATGAACTAGAAGATCAAATAAAAGAAGAGCTCAAAAACCGGACAGAAGTACAAAAACACCTGGACAAAGAAAGGGAACACTTGCATGAACTAATCAGAGACGTGGAAGAGAGCAAAAAGAAGCTAAGCGCACTCTCGGAGCTCAAAACCGAGCTAGCAAAGAAGCTACAAATCTCGAGCATGTCGAAAGCCAATACCGAGGCACAGCTGGAGAGATCGGCGACCGCGAGAGCAGATTTGGTGAGGGAAATAGAGGAGTTGAGAAGACAGAGGGACGTTTTGCAGAGAAGAATAGATTTCTGTAGAGAGAAAGACGCCATTGGAGCTCTCACTAGGATGAATGAACAAGCGAGGTGTGGATGCAGGGAATATGGGAGTGAAGATATCAGATTAGCTACTGAAGATTTTTCTCAGCGGCTGAGGCTCAAATCTGGAGGGGATTGGGGTGATGTGTATAAAGGGAGAATCAATCATATTAGGGTGGCGATTAAGATGCTCCATGTGTTCGATCATTTGCCTCGACAAGATTTCCAAGCTAAGGTATGATTTCGTAACAAGTAATTGGTGTGAAACGCATCACATCACACAATGTTGCAACAAGAAGAAAAGGAAAATGGGAGGGTGACAACACACAGTATGTGTCCGTCATCCTGTCATTCCATCATCTAATTCAAACCTCTACTTCAAACCTAAAAAAAAATCTGGATGATTGAGGTCCTAAGTTGATCCAATGGATGTGACATGTCCATCATGTGGAAGCAACATGACAAATGGTCATAGTATGACAAACTTATATTACAACAAAAGAATTATATATAAGAGATTTAATTTATTGTTTTCTAATAGGATGTGATGAAAGTTTTTCAGGTGAAGCTTCTAAACGACATGAGGCATCCTCATTTGGTGGCTATAATGGGTTTCTGCTCCAACCCTAAGTGCATCATCTTTGAGTACATGCATAATGGAAGCTTAGGAGACATATTGCCTGCCCCTCAAGTAAACTGCAAAAAGAGGAATAAGGTCCTGAGGTGGCATGATCGTGTTCGCATAGCCCATGAGATTAGCTTAGGCTTGGGTTTTCTCCACTCGGCCCAACCGAGGCCCATTGCTCATGGGCACCTTGACCCGTCAAACATCCTCTTGGACCATAATATGGTTTCCAAGATAAGCTATTTAGGGTTAATCCACGACAATGATCAGCACGATTTGAGATCAGATATACATGCACTTGGGGTTCTATTATGGCAACTGCTAGTTGGAAGAAACTGGGTTGGCCTCATTGAGGATTTGGCCGAAATGGAGATGGCGGTCCTAGCACTGGTTTTGGATGAGCAAGCTGGAAAATGGCCGTTGGACTTGGCAAAGGAATTGGAAAACATAGCTTGTAGATGCATCAGACATGAGGCAAATGAAGATTTACAGATTTCAAATGTGATTGAACAACTTGGTCAACTAAAGAAGAAAGCTGATGATTTAGTGGCAAAAGGGGGGAGTAATGTGATGATCAATAGAGATGGGCGTAGAGATTGCTCAAGTGATGTCCCAGGGGTTTTCCTCTGCCCCATATTGAAGGTTGGCTTCAAAACCTTGTTTCCTGCATCACAAGCAGATATTTTGGATGTTTGTTTGGTAACAAATTTGCTTCCTTGCGCAGGAAGTAATGAAAAATCCACACATTGCGGCCGATGGGTTTTCGTACGAATTGGAAGCCATAGAGGAGTGGTTAAGTATGGGGAGGGACACATCTCCAGTGACAAACCTGAGGCTCAAGCATAAACTTCTTACTCCTAATCACAACCTCCGGAACCTCATCCAAGAATGGGACTGCACAAAATTCTAGAATTCTATATATATATATATATATATATATATCTCTTGAACGTTGTATAGAGGAAGATTCTAGCCTGTTCGGATTGGTCTAATGGGCCGTAATAAACTTGTGAGCTAGACTAGCTTTTCTATCCGATGGACTAAATTTATGGCCATCCTATTTTTAACTATTTATTTGTAACAGTGTGCATTATTTGGAGTAAACTGAAAAAATAAAAAAATTAATTGTTTTTAGATAAAGTGGTTAGGTTGTTTTTGTAGTTTCGTCACTTAAAACGAAAACCAGAATTTATGTTTAGTTACCAAAGCAGTTATTGGGTCATAAACTTGAAATCGAATGAACTAAATTTAAAAATAGTAATAAATATTTTGCCATTATCTATATTGGCTCTACATATAGAAAGTCACTTATATTAATTTTGGACTATTTATTATTTATCATTCTTTAATTTTGAGTATGAAAGGTAAAATTTCAAATGCTTATTTTATTTTTTCATTGACTTTGTATTTAAGTCTTAGAAAGAGGAACTAAATAAGTTAAAATGTAATTTATATAGCTCAGACATATAATTGGTACAATTTAGATACACTTTGTAAAATTTAAAAGCTAATTGAATCATTGTGTTCAGATCGGTTTTAAATTGAACAAACCGAATGTTCACCCTTATCTAGTTGTTTTACATATGTAAGCATATGCTAGTTCAAGTATTTATGTTGATTATTTAAATATAAAATAAACTAAAGTTATGAATTCCCGAATAAGATCAAAATTTTTATCATTCCGTGCCAACATGAAAAAGATATTTAGAGTGAGAATTATTCGAAGAAAACTGAAAAATTGAAATAGACTAATTAGATTTGACAAAATGGTTCGTTATTTAGTAATTTGGTCCCGGCAAAAATTGAATTTCATTTACTACATGCTTAGATCCAACAAACATGAACCACATATAAAATGCAATTCAAATATTCTAGTTCAGTTTTGATGTTTAGTTTGGATGGTTCAAATGCGCCTTAAACTAATGAGTAAGGATGGTTCAAATGCATTTTTTATATATCACCAAAAAAATGATTGGATTATCATTTTTGGATCTAACAGAATGCTGGCCCCTAATCTACTCAGGTAAAATTATATTAGAAAATCAATATAAGCCCTTGTGTGACTCATTTGAAAGTTGAGGTAAATCGTCAAACCTTGCTGCTAACTCGGGAGTTAGTAACTTCTTGGGATCAACAACGTCCGTCTCTAGCGTCCCCCAGGCCCACCTAATCGGCACGTATGACAACACCTCTGCCACCTTTAGCAAGAAGAACTTTCTTTGCCACCCTCGCCAGTTGTGTTTAGTGTCGAAGGTGGACATATATTTTTTGCTCCCAGATCCCCGAGGTAGCATGAAATGAAAGCCACCTTTCGGGACCAGATAGAGCTTGTAATACTGCATGAAGATAACGAAGTGGAGCTCTACCTTGAAAACCCCACACATGCAGAGAAAGGCATTGAAGTAGGAATAGAAATTGGGAGGAAATTGATTTACGGCTATGCCATAGAATTGGCAAAAGTCACAAATTATCTTCGGCGGGGGGAACCGAAGTCCGGCCTTCAGTGGGGCTCAGAAATCGGTAACGTCGTCCGATTGGTTCATGAAGCTGAAAAGGCCGGGATGGGGTAGCCTAATAGCAGCATAAGAAGGAAGAAGAAACTTAGTTGTCCACTTCGTTAGCTTATCCGAAGTGGTACAACACGGGTGAAACATGAGAGGAAGCCAGCTCTTGAGAGTAGTTTGGACGGACATGATAGGGACTAGGGAAGACATGTTCGCTAAAAGAAACGGCTTCAGGAAAAAATGCTAAGGGACTTCGGGAAAAAGAAAACAACTTTGGACTCTAGAAAAAATGGAAACAGAAGAAATCGAGGGGCCTTTGGAAGGGAAACCCACCAAAACGTTTGCCGAAGTCAAGGTTAGTAGACGCTGTCATAAAAAGTCATCAGAAATCGCTCCGTAGCTAACACCGCTGCAAAAGAGAAGGAAGAGCTTGAGAACAGACGAAAGTAGAACAGAAGCAAAGGAAAAAAAATGAGGGCCATGAGGGGAAGGAAAGTTTATATAGGCCGAATGAGGTAGGCAAATCGTCGCCATAACTACCCCTCGAAGGCGAATCGTCGCCATAATTACCTACTGAAGGCGAAGAGACACGGATGCTATAACCGATGCCACTGTCCCCCAATAACCGCGTGACACATGTCGTCTAGCACAAGAGACAAAGGCACGCCTCCTGACAACATAGATGCCTAGGCAGGCTCATCCGAAGAGGCGTGCTAGATTAATTATGAGACATGAAGGTTCGCTGACACGTGGCAGAAAATTTGAGAGGAGGAACACACACTCCGAGAAAAAGCCAAGGGCCTAGCTAAGATACGAGGAGTAGTACCTACAACCTACCTCGTCTGGGAGGGCACACCCTCTGAGAATGAAGTGTCCCCCGCCAAAATAACTGCCAGCCTTCATAAATCGGCCTCACGAAGTACTCTGAGAATCTACAAGTTGAAGAAGTCATTTCGGGTTTCTGAATGGGGAATGTGATGGCCATAGGGCTATTATTCTTCGAAAAAGTCGAGCTCTGACAGAGCGTCACCCTCGGTAAGGGTGAGCATCGCCCTCGAGAAATACGAGCGCCAACCTTAGTAAGATAAAGTTTGACCTCTTGACCTGCCGACCTCAGTGATCCACCATCACCTTCGGGGAGTGATAGTATTAACTTCGGGAACACGGTGTTCTACCACCTTTGGTAAGATGGCCTAACCAGCTTTGGGAGAGGTAGACTCACCATCCTCGGAAAAGGAGAACATCCTCTGAAAGGAGTCCCCCGTGCCGAGGGGACTCACGAATAACTGGAGCAACCTTGGCAAGAAGTTCTCCCATCCCGAAGAGGTCTTTTTCACCAAAGGGGTCTCAAGGATATGACAAAAATGGTTAAGGAGCCTCTGACATGCTGCCCTCGTACATGTCCTGACACGCCACCCTCGTTTATGTCCTGACACGTAGACCTCCTGTGGCCATAACTCCTGACTAAGACAGCCTATGGCCGCCCAAAGGTCCCCGTTTCTGAAGGTACGGACTGCATCTAACTGAACACGTGTCATGATCTGAGCGGGCTATGTTGAGCAGGCTTTTCTTGACACCTCCCTATAAATACTTGGGAAACGACCTTGGTAAGAGAAAGACATTACTCTCTACCTATTACTCTCCATTTAGCTAAATACTGACTTGGGCGTCGGAAGCTCCTCCCCCAGAAAAACACTCCAGGGATCTCCTAACCCCCGTTCTTTGAATCTTTCAGGCAGCCACCCCCTTCAGAAGCCCTTTTTGCAGATACCCTCTTTGCCGAAAGTCCCTGTTGCAGGCTACTATGTCATACAATGAGGATGCCAATGGGCATCACTAACCACCTTCATTGCATTGGCAATGTTAGGTTCTAGAAAATATTTAACTTTCACTACTGATGTACATGATAGTCCAGACATATCCATCCATCCAATTTCATTATTAGGTCCCTTAGACGATACTTTAACTGAAAAAGAGGTAGAAATTGGCTGAAATTGGCTAACACTTTTGAGCCAAAATCTTTCTTTTATTTCTATCTTGGTAAATTTACATCCTGAAATCTTATTTGTTGGTTCCCACATCCTTCATTCAAAATTCTTAGCCAACTGTGCCTTCACGATGATCTTTGTTGGGACCTGCTTCTAACATATCATTCACATACAACATATTTTTCATAAAACCCCTTGAAATTTACAAAAAGGTCTAGACACCGTTTGTTGTATCCAAGGCTTATGGTGAAGGAATCAAATCTCTTGTAAAAGTGTTACTTGCTTTAAATCTTATAAGAATTTGTTCAACCTATGTAGCAATGTGTTTTAAAGAATCGTCACTAGTCCATTTACACTTGGGTTGAATGGGCCCTTAAAATGATTTATGAGAGTTCAAGGGACTTTGGAGCACGGTTACACTAAAATAACCATATTCTAGTACCTCATAAGTTGGCACTTTAGTTTGATTTTTTTTTCTCGTTTTGCTTGTTTTTAAATATTTTAATTAATTTTCTAAACCATAGATTCTAATTAGACCACCTGAATATGGACTCTTAAAAGTTACAACTTTATTTTGCTTGTTTTGTGTACATTTTAGTGTTTTTAAACTATGGATCATATCAGATTAGCCATCTATGGATCTCTAAATTTAATTTATCATATTTATCTCTCTTTTGAAGATTTTAGATAACTACCAATCTAAACCATAAATCCTATCAGATTAGCTAGATATGGATCTTAAAATTTATTATTAATTATTTTCCTAAATTCACATTAGGATTTTATTAAACCGACATGGAATTGAATTTTTTTTAAGTATGATATTTTGAAATGAATTATATGGATTAAATTTAAAATAAAAAAATTATAAAAAATAGAAATAAAACTACCCATTCTAACCTTAAATTTCTAGGGAATATGAGGAATTTTATTAAGGCATGCTCAAACAAAACAATAAATAAAGAACAAACTAGAAAAAGAATAATAATAATAATAAAAAGGTGATGCCAACGGCCCATCCACAAAACAGAGATGATTTAGGTACTCGTTTAAACAACATAGAACGATTTAGGGGCTAAATAAGAGTTTTACCAAAAAGAAGGAAATTTTGGTTGGGTCAAACGGGTGAAACGCGCTTTTGAATCTGAATCGCATTGGGCACCGGAGACGACAGAGCAAGTTGCAGCTTGGGATTTGCTGGGGCGACGGCGGTGACCCCAGGGACTCCTTTCTTGGCAACCAGTAGGCTGTGGCGGTGGCAGATTGAAGACCAGGGATGACGGTCTCATGTTGCGAGTCTCTCCTCTCCTTTCAGTGTCACGATCGATGGGCACAAGGGACTCTAGTCGGTGTGGGGAGTGGCGACGATGGTTGGCTGGAAAGGTTGACAGCAGCGAATAGAGCTGGATGCTATAGAGGTACGTAGACGGCGAAGCGGAAAGCTTAGGGTTCAAGGACAAGGTAGGAAAAAAATTAGGAAAGTTGAAGCTGGAGTTTCGCCTTTTCCTTACAGGAGCTTAGAGTTTCAACATTCTGGTAGTTTTTCTTGTGAAAAATGACTCCTATTTATTGTGCTAGTGTCATGAACATAATAAACAAATCAAATTTTGGATTAAGCCTCATCAAAATTGAATTTGTAGAAGTTTAAATCTCCTAGGATGCAATATGGTCTAAATACTAAACAACTCTTAAGTTGTTGACATGGTCCCATATTTTTTACAAATTTTCAATTTGACCAGACACTTCAATGATTTGTCCAATTAGCCCAAAAATTTTGTAAAAATCACCAGATTTTACCTAAATTTTATGAAATTATCTTATTTACCTTAGATTTGCCCAAAAACTACCATTTTTTCCCAAAACTTTCTAAAAAGCCCTATCTTGCCCCCCAAACTTTCTCCTATCCACAGAATAACCCTAAGTAACTCTTAAGACTCTAAATTAGTGCCTAAACTAAATTAATGCCTATTTCACCTTAAATGACTATTTTAATTTCCTAAATATATATAACGTGAAATGTAACCAAACCAACTAACTATGCAAACCAAAAAATGACTAAAATGACTAAAATGTCCTAGTAAATGAATAAATTGCCCTTTAATAAAAATGGTCCTAAACTAACTTTGTAAGACCTATACCTAAAATTAAAATTAGTACTCAGATAAAATTGGGTGTTAACAACTGCCATTTTTTGTGTGTTTTATGGAGCATGAAACATGTAAAGCCATAACCAAATTTTGTTCAGCCTTTCATTTGAACAATAAGAACCATTGTATTGTTAAAAATCCTAAGAAGAAAAACTTTTTTTTTTCCTTTATGAGTTTAAGGGATATTCCTTATTACCTTTATAATAATAACCTTCCTATCGTCTAAAAATCTATAATAAAAAAATCTTTCCTCATTTCTCATTAGGCTAATGAACTCTTATTACCTTTTTACAATATAAATTTTTCTATTGCTTCTAAACAACAGAAAAAAACTCTTCCCCTTTTTCCTTGAGTGGTTAAGGAACTTTCCTTTGTCCTTAATAGAAAACTTTCTATGAAAGAAAAAAACTCTTCTCTTATTCCCTTTACCTTTGGTAGAGAATCATCTCTTTCCATAATTTAATAGGTAAAGAACTCTTTCTCTACCACATCTTAATGTCTTTGAGGTAGAGAACCCTGTCTCTTTACAATCTCATTTGAACAATGAGAACATTCCCAAAGTAAAAAATCCTAAGAAAAACTTTTTCTCATTCTTTGTAAGGTTAAAGAACCGTCCTTATTACCTTGACTTTAGAACTCATATTATTTAAGAAAACGAGAAGAAAAAATTTTCCCTCCTTGTTTATCAAGCTAAAGAACCTTCATTACCTTTTGAATAGGAACCTTCCTATTGTTGCATTGGAGAGAGAAACTCTTATCTCATTCTACTTACCTTTGTAGACAGATAACTCTTTTATATAGTTTCCCTTTGTAGGTAAGGAATTCTCTATAGCCATTTTCTTTTGTAGGTATAGAATTCTCTCATACCTTTTCTGGTAAAAAATCTTTAAAAGATCTAGGCTTTGCCTTATAATTATTACAAGGAAGAGAATTATCTTCTATTTGAAACCTCGATTTAGCCTTTCTTTAGATATGATGAGATAGAAGAACTTTTTTCATTTAAAACCTCAATTTGACCTAAGTTACAAGGAAGAAAATTATCTTATCTTTCAAATCCTAGTTTAACCATCCTTTAGATGCGATGAGGTATAGAAACCTTTAACCTTCCTTTAGATACGATGAGGTAAAGTAACCTTTCTTATTTAAAACCTTAGCTTGACTCAAGTTACGAGGAAGAAAATTACCTTGTTCATGCCCCAACAAGCTCCAAAACCACAAAAACAAAAGCAAGGCAAACTTCCATCCACTTGGGCACTAAGAAAAACTTCCAATTTTGCCAAGAAACCAAGAAATTAAAGTGGGTTGAGCAAGAAATGGGGAGGAGAGGAGAAGGTTGCGAAAATGTTTGGAAGGATAAGGAAATAGTTGCTAGAAACTCCCTCCCAAATGTGTTTTATGCACAAAACCACCCCTCCCCAAACTTTTTAAGTTTTTGCAAAAATACCCCTTCCCCAAATAGTAACCAATGGTTTAACACTTAAGCAAATCTTGATTAACTTGGGTTTTGGTTTTTAATAAAATATCATGTTTTTTACCCTCAGGCAATTTAACCTTCACAAGCAAGATTTGAGCTTAGAAACAAATTATCAAACTTATCTATGCCTTAATTAACCTAAAAACAACACTTACCTTAGCTCACAACTAAAATTGAAAGTCTTCCCAAAGAAGAAAATGTGACCTATAACTCTTGGGAGCTCAAACTAGCAACCTAATTCACCTTGGATTTTTCAAGTTTGAAGCTTAGTTAATATACTGTGAATTGAACAATTATTATATTGATACCATTTAGTGGACTGGCATAATTAAATTTTGAGCATAAATAAACATCCAAATCAACCTTTAATTCTAAAAAGTCTAATAATAAGACAGAGGCATTCTCTTTTATAGTGAATTAGCATAATAAGACAAAAGTCTACTTAACTCGATAACAGGTTCATTTGGGTTGTCAAATCAATCCATTGGACTATCATCATGCCAAAATGAGTTAAGGTAATTTCATGTCAAAATAATGATCATAAAACTATGCTCAAAATTTTGAAGGAAAATATTTTGAGTTGATTTGGAATTCCTTAAGGCATAATAAGTGATTGGAAAACACATTTCTATAATAAACTATTTATCTTTACTGAAAAAGTATGGTATCACACACAAGGTTGTCACCCCTTATCACCCACAAATAAGTGGACACGTAGAATTGACAAATAGGGAGATCAAACAAATCCTTGAAAAAACAGTCAACCCAAATTGAAAGGATTAGTATTTTAAAAGTAATTTATGAACTTTGGGCTTATCACACTGAGTTTAAAATATCACTAGGTATATCTCCCTATAGGTTAGTTTATGGAAAACTTTGTCATTTGCCTATAGAACTTGAACATAAACCTTATTGGGCCATTATAGCTTTCAATTTAAATGTTGATGATGCTGGTGTATTGCGTACGTTACAACTAAATAAGTTTGAAGAATTGAGAAATGATGCAGATGGTAACTTGGAAATATATATAAAGTTATAGCCAAAGCTTTTCATGACAAAGCAATCTTAAGAAAAGTAATTGAGGTTGGTTAAAAGGTTTTACTTTATGATTCTCGACTTCACATATCCTAGAAAATTGAGATCTAAATGAAATGACCCTTTTATTGTGAAACATGTCTATTTTTGTAGGGCCATTGACATTGAAAATAAAAAAAATAGCAATGTGTTTAAAGTAAATTAGACAAAGAGTAAAACAAATTTTTTAGAATCATGATTTGTAGGAAGAACTTGTTCATCTCAATGATCCTCAAAATGATCATGATAAATAAATATTAATATTTGTTTCTTTCTTTTTAAATAGTTTTTTTCTTTTCATTTCATTTCCTTTCTTATTGTTTTTCCTTCTTTTCTTGATTAAGTGACGGATATGGTTCTCTGTGGCTCTTAAGTCGATTATTTTAGTTTTCCATAATAACTTATATCTTTGTCTTTCCCCCTCTCTTAATTTCTTTTTAGAAATGGATTATGTTTTTTCTACTTTGAGAAAATACTTTCCATCTCTCCCAATAAATGTTCTTAAAAGGATTTACCAAGCTAGATGTAAAAGATTAAGAGTTTTGATGCATAAAAGTATCCCTGCAAATGTACATTGGTTAATTGAAGCTAAGGTCTATTTAACTGATGAAATCTAAAATGCATTTATGTCCTCCATGTCTGACTTAGGTAAAAGCTCTTATGCCGAAAAGCGAAGAGCAGAAAGATTATGAGTCTGTCATAAATGTAGTTGATGGACTTGTAATACTAGATTTCATTCTTTAGGGATTATATCTACTAATTGAGAAGATAAAATATAATTCATTAAAAATTGCTTAAGTAAAAAGTCTTTGGATAATATCCGATTGACTCTTGAGATGCATTCTTGTGGATTAGAGCAACATAAGTGATGAATACTCATAAGTGTATTATTATTAAGGGTTTAAATTATCATTATACACTTTGAGTATGATTAATTTTTATATTCTGAGCATTTTTCCACCAGGTTACTATTCATGCATTTTTACTATTCACACATGTTTTTACTATTCACTATCACTATTCATGCGTTTTTACTGTTCATACACATTTTCACTATTCATTAATATTAAATAATTATTTTCTCATAGGTAAAATCATCACTTGGCGACCCTTCATGAGAAAAATCATATCTAGAGTTGTAGATGTCGGAACTGAGCAATTCCAAATTCATCTAAAAGCGAACACATAGATCTTCAACTCTACTTTATTCTGTAAGCTAATTTGATCGTTTTCATTGTCAAAATTTGATTATAGATGAGACTATTTGTTATTTCATGTGCTGAAGAGCGGTTTCAGTAGAAAAATCATAACTTGAGCTACAAATGTCCAATTTGAATGAGCAAGCTATTGATTTGAAGTTAAAGAAGAGATCTACAAATCTCGTGCTTTGAGGAAGAGCTGATTTGATGTGTTCACTAGTCAAAGAATTAAAATAAGTTGTTATTAATTTGTATTTACCTATATTTCACCCTTTCATTTTACCATTTCACTCACCCCCAAAACTTATAAATAGGCATCTTGGGGGGAGGGTGGAGGCATGCCATTTCTTAGGCCTCCTTTATGTTCTTGTATCATCTTTAGCTTTTCTTCTTTAGTTTTGTTCTAGTTTTTAATACTGAAGCTTTGTCCAACTGTTTTTTCGTTTTTGTTCTTGTTCTTTCTTTTGATTTTTCAATTCATGTTCATTTTATCTTTCTACATGTTGTTTACTTAATCATGGCTAATCTTTCTTTTGCTAAGGTGAAAGGGTGAAGCTTTTGGTATAAAGGTTATGATTGATTTGAATGAATCACAATGTTAATGGTATTTTCTTCTTTAATCTATTTAACTTCCCTCCTTGTTAAGTGAAAGTCTTGATTCATCATAATCAATCATTGGCACAAAAGCTGCTTGATTCCCTCTGTAGAACATGGCTCTGCCGGCTATATTGGAATCTTGAGTTATTGTCGACAAAGGTTGGCATAATGGATACTTGAACCCATTAGCAAGCGTTGGCATTTTAAGATCAATGATAATTAATACTAACTAAATTCCCTTATTAAGACCCCCTTTATGTGTGGATCCTAATTGAGTAGTAAAATGGGCTAAAATTAATCATAACCGATATACTAAAAGTGGATCACCTAACCTTAGCTACTTTATTTGAATTTAAATTTTTAATCAACATTTGTTCACACATTTCACGAAAACCTTCCTTCACTTTTGTAATTTGTATTTCTTAATTCACTTCCCTGTTGTTCGACACTCGGACTCCCGAGATTTTATTACTTGCGACAACCAACACTTAGATTACAACTGTTAGAGTGCAGCAAGTTTTTGGCACCATTGCCGGGAAAGTAAAATTAGAGTAGAAGTTTAATTTTTTTTCTTTTTATTCTTTTTGTTTTATTTATTTATTTTTTGTTCTTTAAATGGAAGACTGAGCCTCCTACCTAACTTTTTATTGATATTTGTTTTTCTTGCTATTATTTTGTTAATGCATGAAAGCTTGTTCACGTACATCAAGTGATAGACTGGTAAGAGAATATTCATCTTCTTCAAACATGGCTGAACACATTAATGAACAAGAAGATAACCATTCTCTTCATAATGACCAAGATCAACCTAGGACACTTAGAGAACACATGAACCCCAGAAGAAATAGCACTCCATCATGTTTAATTTTTCCTGCTGATGCATGTCACTTCAACTTTAAGCCAGGTATTATTCAACTTTTACCAACTTTTCATGGCTTTGATTATGAAAATCCTTACTTGCATTTGAAGGAATTTGAAGAAGTCTGTCACACATATAATAACCTAAACTATAGTATGAATACCATTAGGGTTAAGTTTTTTTCTTTTTCTTTAAAAGATAAAGCTAAAACTTGGCTACAAAATCTTAGCTTAGGCTCCGTTAATTCATGGGAGGAACTGCAGCAACAATTTTTGAAAATTTTTTTTCCTACCCACAGAACAAATTCTTTCAAAAGACAAATCACCACTGTCACACAAAAACCAGGTGAAACTTTTAACCAATGTTGGGATAGATACAAGGATTTACTTAACACATGCCCACACCATGGTTTTGAAACATGGAGATTAGTCTCACATTTTTATGAAGGTTAAACCCTCTAAGGAAAGACAAATAATAGAAATAATGTGCAATGGGACATTTGAGGATAAGGATCCTGACGAGGCAATGAATTACCTAGACTTGCTAGCAGATAATACACAGAATTGGCACACCGCTGGTACCTATGAAGCTATAGGTAATACTCAATCCCCTACTTCTAGTGGGGGCATTTATCATCTTAAGGAAGATAATTACCTTCAAACAAAATTTGCATCTCTAGCTAGAAAGGTTGAAGCTTTAGAAATAAAGAAAATTGGTCAATTAAAATCTGTTGAAGAAATTGTTTGTCACATTTGTGAGACCAATGATCATTCCACTAGCAATTGCCCAACCTTGCCCTCTTTTAAAGAATGTCTCCATGAACAAGTCAATGCATTGAACAACTTCAAGAAGCCAACCCAAAATCCATACTCGCAAACTTACAATCCTGGTTGGAGGAATCATCCAAATTTTAGTTGGAGAAATGATAATCATGCTCAACCATCACAACCACCTTTGCACACCCAACAAAATTTTCAACAAACTCAAGGGTATGCACCATATGTTCCTCTTTTTAGGAAAAATCTTGAAGATACATTGCATTCATTCATGGAAAAGCAAGAGTCAATCAATGCTCAAACAAGTCAAACCATAATTGATTTGAAAGATACTTTTACAAAATTTGCATCTGCACTCAACATTCAGAAGAAAGGAAAATTTTCTTTTCAACCACAACCAAATCCCAAATGTCAAACATGGATCAAGTAAAGTCAATCATTACACTCCGCAACGGTAAAGTTGTTGAATAATCCATTCCTGATCCTTGTGAAGGAGACGATGAGTCAACTTCTAAGAGTAAAGAAGGGGTCGAACTTATACCGAGCGAAGAACAAATTGAATCTCCACCAGCACCTTCATTTCTTCAGGTGTTAACTATTCTTAAAAAGGTGGATAAGAATCCTGAAATTCTTGATATCTTCAAGCAGGTAAAGATCAATATCCCCTTGTTGGATGTGATTAAATAGGTATTTTCTTATGCCAAATTTTTGAAGGATTTGTGCACTGTTAAAAGAAAACTGAATGTGAAATGGAAGTGGAAAGATGAGAAGGGGAAGAGTAATATTGAAAAATTGTAGATTTCTGAAGTTTTGGGTATAATTGTAAACCATACTAAATTCAATAAGTCTAACTGTAATTTTGACTAATGACATTAAAAAAAAAGGAAGATGAATGCAAATTTTCAAACTTCAGGAAAAGTATGATATTACATAAAGTTCAAGGATAACTGTAAGAAAGTCAATTTTCAACTAGCTGATATAACTATTGAGGATTTGTAGGTCAACAATTAACACTTAGCCACATGTAAGCCACTCATCAATTGAGGATAACTAAATATACTATTTACTTCACTAACTAAAAGATTGAACACTAATTAATTACCTTCATTTTCATAAACCCTTGTCATTCTTAAGCAAGTTAAATTAGATGAGGGGGTAGGGCAAGTGATTTTGCGAGTCACAAAGTAGCAAAAGAAGTTGTGTTCAAATATTAGCCTGGGTGAGAAAGGATAAGTCTTGCGCTTATCATCCTTTTGACCATCGCATCACTTTTTAATTTTTATGCAAATACGTATCACATGCAAATAGCTTAAGTAATGGGTGAAAGTACTCTGTATCTAACTAGGTTTCATATTTCAAGTTCAATCAAGTAAGACACCGTAGACGAGGCCAGGCCACCACCAAAGCCTGTTTTGCTGAAATCAATAGGACATTAATGAATAGAAAGTCAGACAGAGCCGTCAGACTTGGACGGACTCCCGTCCCTTGCTTGACGGTTCTTCTGTCATGAATTTATATTAGCCATCGTACATAGCCTCTGAGCTTTCTCACCATAGAACTTGAATACAGTAACATAGTTTGGTATTGGTGCAAACGATTCAAACATTTTAAAAAATAGGATATATATATATATATGTCACTTGAGTGATTGCTAAACTGGGATGAGAGAAAGGGTTTATAAAATTAGGCTTAAATACGCATTGGATCACTCAAGTTTGCACACTTGCACGATTTAGTCCTTAAAGATTAACTCATTGTGACTTAGCCCTATACGTTAAATAAATATATGACTTAGTCCTAAAAGGTTAATTTTTTTATTTGTTTTTTGTTTAAAAAATATATATATATTCCAAAATAATAAAGGATGGGGGCTTTTGTAAAAAAAAAATTTTTTGTTAGCACTAAAAATAAAATGGAATAAAGTTAATTATTCACGTAAAAAAAAATTCTTCTCTTTGAATTTGTTATTATTTACTTATTTTATTTTATTTATTTTTTTTATGGCTAAAGGTGAAATAAGTTTAACCATAAAATAAGATTTTTGCATAAAGTAAATAAAGGAAAATTAAAGGACAATAAATAAATAAAGTAAAGTGGAGGTTTTTCTTTTTTTTGGTTTGGACATCCATTAAAAAAAAGTGCATAAATTAAATAACACATGCAAATAAATAAAGAGAAAGCACATAAAGTAAATAAAAGAATATTAAAAGATAATAAATAAATAAAGTGAGGCTTTTTGCCCATCCACTTTAAAAATAAATAAATAGGAGGTATAACCTTCCATGAATTATAATAATAATAATAATAATAATAATAATAATAATAATAATAATAGTTAGTTGTTAGTAATTAGTTGTTAATAATAATAATAAAAGTTAATTGTTAGTAAAGTTAGTTGTTAATAATAATAATATTAATAATAAAAGTTAGTTGTTAGTAAAGTTAGTCGTTAATAATAATAAAAGTTGGTTGTTAGTAAAGTTAGTTGTTAATGGCCTTTCTGCAAGAATAACAAAATTAGTAACTAAAATGGATGAAATAAAAATATCAAGGACTGAAATGGGGATTGTACCAAAAAAAGTGAATTTTTTTTTGAATTTCCGGGTCGGGTTCGCTGTTTGCAAACGTTTTGCCCTTTTGATTTTCGTTTTCTCCGGCGACGGTGGAAGGACGGCTGAGTGTGGCGGTGGGGCGATGACGGGGTGGCTGCGGCGTCGGCTGGGTCGACAGAGGTGGTGAGGACGGCGGCCGGGAAGGGGGCGGCGACGTCGGGGAGTGACTCGGGGGCAACGGGACGCGACGGAGAAGAGAGAAAAATGAAAAAAAATGGGAAAAAAAAAACGACGGCTTTGGACAAAACGGTGATGGTGGGGGGCGACGGCGATGAGGTGAGGCGACGGCGGGGGCAAACAAACGGGAGGAAAAGAAAACAGACGGGGTGACGGCAACTCAAAGGGGGTGGCTTGAAAGAGAGAACAGAGAAGTTTTTGGTTTTCTGGAAAAAAGGAAGGAGAGGCCAGAGACTGTTTCTATAGTTTTCCCTTTTTTAAAAAATGGAGCTCTAATCTTGATTTCTTCTTTTCTCATTGTTTCTTTACAGATTTGGACCCCTATTTATAGGGGAAGGAGTGCTGGACTGTTCATAATTAAAAAATAATTAAAATCAAACTTATCTCTTAATTTGGTAAAATGACAGTTTCAGTCATTTCCGTCTCTTTGACTTTGGGGATGTTCCTGAAACTTATGATTGAGACAATTTTGTCTTTTTCTGTCAATTTGGGCCAGAACCGTCGGTCTGGCCCAAAATTCATGTGACAAACTACCAAATGCTCCTGGAACTTTCTGATTTTGTCAAAATTTCCCAAAACTTCTTAATTTTGTCATTTTTACCCCAAACTTTTCAATTTTGTTTTTTTTATGGAGTTTTCTTTTGTAATTCCTACATACATACATACACACATATATTATTTTTAACTAAAACCTTATAAAACAAAATATATTTTAAACTAATTAATTAAAATTTTTTCAGTAATAATAATTAATTAGTTAATAATAATAATTTTTTTAATTAATTTTTTTTTGAATTTTAATTTCTTTGGATATACACACATAGATATTAACTTAACAAAATGCCCCTTCCCCAAAACTATTTAATTTAATTCTCTCTTTATGTAATTAATTAATAATAATTTTTATATAATTATTATTTTTTAATTATTATTTTTAAAAAAAGAAGGGGTCGGACGAAATTGGGTGTCAACAGCTGCCCCCTTTTGCATGCTTCATAGGACATGATGTATGCAAAGTCGTTACCAAATTTCGTTCGACTTAGCTAGGCATTGAGAACCTTCTCGCCGCCTAAATCTTGAGGTTAAGGAATCCTCCTCAGAACCTCGGCGATAGGAGTTGTCCTATCATTGAATGAAAATTGATTGATTGAAATTGAGGCTCAGGGCCCTACCTTAGAACCTCTGCGATAGGAACCTTCCTATCATTGAAGAAAAATTGATGGATTGAAATTGAGGCTAAGGGCCCTACCTTAGAACCTCTGCGATAGGAACCTTCCTATCGTTAAAGAAAAATATGATGAATTGAAATTGAGGCTAAGGGGCCCTACCTTAGAACCTCTGCGATAGGAACCTTCCTATCGTTGAAGAAAAATTGATGGATTGAAATTGAGGCTAAGGGCCCTACCTTAGAACCTCTGCGATAAGAACTCTCTTATTGTTGAAGAAAAATTGATTAATTGATGGTTTGAGGTTAAGGAACTCTCCTTAGAACCTCGGCGATAGGAACTCTCCTATCATTGATAGTTTGAGGTTAAGGGCCCTACCTTAGAACCTCTGCGATAAGAACTCTCTTATCGTTGAAGAAAAAATAATGATTGATTGTTTGAGGTTTAAGGAACTCTCCTTAGAACCTTGACGATAGGAACTCTACTATCGTTGAAAGTTTGATTGATTTCGAGGCAAAGGTTCCATCCTTAGAACCCCGGCGATAGGAGCAGTCCTACCGTTGAATGAAAATTGATTGAGTTTGAGGCTAAGGAGCTTTCCTTAGGGTCTCGGTGATAGGAGCTGTCCTATCGTTGAAGGAAAATTGATTGATTGAAATTGAGGCTAAGGGCCCTACCTTAGAACCTCTACGATAGAAACCTTCCTATCGTTGAAGAAAAATTGATTGATTGAAATTGAGGCTAAGGGCCTTACCTTAGAACCTCTGTGATAGGAACCTTCCTATCGTTGAAGAAAAATTGATTGATTGAAATTGAGGCTAAGGGCCCTACCTTAGAACCTCTACGATAGGAACCTTCCTATCGTTGAAGAGAAATTGATTGATTGAAATTAAGGCTAAGGGTCCTACCTTAGAACCTCTGCGAAAGGAACCTTTCTATCGTTGAAGAGAAATTGATTGATTGAAATTGAGGCTAAGGGCCCTACCTTAAAACCTCTGCGATAGGAACCTTCCTATCATTGAAGAGAAATTGATTGATTGAAGTTGAGGCTAAGGGCCCTACCTTAGAACCTCTGCGATAGGAGCCTTTCTATCGTTGAAGAAAAATTGATTGATTGATGGAGAAAAACTCTTTTCTCCTTTTTTGAGTACTTCAAGCAAAAGTTGTATGAGGGCAATTGAAGTGGGAATGATTTCTTAGGAAGTGTGGATTTTCATAATAGGCAGGTGCAAAAATTTAAACTTCGATGAGATGAGTGAATCTTGATGATGTGAAATAAAACAGACAAATTATGTAAGGGTACGGATGTTTGGAATCAATACCCAACGTTTCATCTAATATTTTCTTCAGAAAATATAGATTCCCTTGTGAGATATGTCATCCAAATAATGTTAAAGCTTAGCTACCCAAAAATGTCCTGACTAGTGGCCCTAATAGGATGCGTCTCAAGAGTAAACAAAATTACTCCTTACTCAGCCATTCCAAACTAAAGGCTTTGTCCTATGGTTTTAATATCAGCATGAACCAAACTATTCTACGAGATAAAAAAGAAAGAAATTCCCTGAAAAGAAAAACCAAATCATGAAAGAAAATGCTGATAATAAAACTAAAAGACAAGAAGAACAGATTGGATCGCTTCTTCTTCCACAATGCTTCAATAGGCCAGGTAAAGGACAATTATGGGACGGAACTGGTCGGGAAAGACTGTCGTGTCCAGTCTATCTGGATCATCGCTGATTCAGGAACAAAAGCTTGAATTTTATCTAGCAATTCTTCAGCAGTTGTTGCGGATATTAGGATTCGTCGTGCTATTCTTGATATAAAATTCTTCTGCATAGCGTAGTCCACAAAAGCTATCAGACCTATAAAGAAATTGTTAACATTCAACAGCCCAATGGGTTTCTTATGCAAATTAAGTTGGGCCATGGAAGCAATTTGAAAGACTTCTCCCAATGTGCCAAAACCACCTGGTAGAGCGATAAAAGCATCAGTATTTAAAAGCATTTGTAACACACGCTCTTGCAAATTTTTAACCACTAATTCTTCTCTAATCGTGCCCCCAGAAACAAATTTCAAAGGTCCAGGGATAATGCCCAAAACTTGACTTCCTCCTAAAGATGCTGCTGATGCTACACCTCCCATTAATCCGACACTACCTCCTCCATAAACTAAATGTATTTTTCGCTCAGCTAATACTCTACCCAAATGGTTGGCTGCCTTTAAATACTCTTCATCTTTTCCAGGAAAAGCTCCAGAAAATACACAAATACTTCGGGATTTACAAGTTGGGATTTTCTCTATTCCTATCCTTAACCTTGTGAGAAATGAAGAAATGATGATGTATTTATAGAGGTAAAATGATAATGAAATAATCACATCTATAAGAGTAGGTGCACTATTGTCGGAAAAGGAGGAAAATTTTCAAAAGTGGCAGCTAGCATAAACAGTAGTCATAACTGTAGCTCACGTCAGGAATGGGTACATTATTGTCAAAAGGGGAGGAAATTTTCCAAAATGACTGCTAGCATGTACAGTAGTCATGACTGTGGCTCGCGTCAGGAGTAAGTACATTATTGTCGGAAGAGAAGGAAAATTTTTCAAAAGCGACAACTAGCATGTACAGTAGTCGTGACTGTGGCTCACATCAGGAATAGGTACATTATTCTTGGAAGATAAGGAAAATTTTCAAAAGCGACAGCTAACATGTACAGTAGTCGTGACTTTGGTTTACGTCTTCCGCTGGTTTTACGTCCAGTAACAGTTTCAATGCCTTCTATGAATTGGCGATTTGCATCCCTTCCAGTTTTCTTACAAACTGGCAAACTGGGTCATTTAAAGTCAGATTCCTAAGACTGTAACGATCTCGTTCTTTTTGGAAAGTCATCCATAAACTGACAATCTCAAATTGCACCATTCCACAAGAGTGCGCTTCAAGAGTCTCTCGGATATCCTCCAGAGATTCCTTACGCAGGCCATTCTTAATGAATTTTCTTCTATCTTCACGATTTTTGGTGATTATCCTTGAAGAATGACATTTAGTGCAGCAAATCCACCATCCACAATTATGATAGATGCCTAGCCTCCTTGCTCCTCTTTTTGGCATAAGCGCTTTTACCAAAGCCGGGAATACGGGGGAAGAATGCATCTGGAACTTCACCAGCCGACCGAAACTTAGCTTCGATTAGCTACCGCACATTATCAGGAATGCCTTTGTGCATAAATACTCTAAATCGTTCACATCTAGCTTGATAAATCTTTTTAAGAACATTTATTGGGAAGGAAGGAAAATACTTTCGTAGGGCGGAAAGAGAAGACTCCATTAATGAAGGAGGCATTTAAGAGAAAAAAGGAAGAAATTAGTGATTGTAGGAAATGGAAATAACTGACTTTGAGAGTCACGGAGTATCGTATCCAAAAAGAAGACATTTATAGCGATGAAAGGATAACGTGTTTATTACGCTTACAGAAGTAAGTACATTATTGTCAAAAGAAAAGACAAATGACAGCTTATATGTATAGTAATTGTGACTGTGGCTCACATCTTCCACTGGTTTTACGTCCAGTAACGGCTTCTATAAGTCGGGGATTTACTTCCCATCCAGTTTTCTTACAAACTAGCAAACATGGTCATTTAAAGTCAGATTTCCAAGACTGTAACAGTCTCGTTCTTTATGGTAAGTCCTCCATAAACCGATAATTCCACCTTGCACTCCTCCACAAGAATGTGTTTCAAGAGTCTCTCGGATATCTTCCAGAGATTCCTTACGCAGACCATTCTTAATGAATTTTCTTTTATCTTCACGATTTTTTGAGATGTATCCTAAAGAGCGACATTTAGTATCGCAATTCCATCATCCACATTTATGACAGACACCTAGCCTCTTTTCTCTTCGCTTTTTGGCATAAGCGCTTTTACCTAAGTCGGGCATACGGGGCATAAATGCATCTGAAACTTCACCAGCCGAACGGACCTTAGCTTCAATAATGACTGTGACTCACATCTTCCACTGGTTTTACGTCCAGTAACGACTTCAACGGCTTCTATGAGTCGGGGATTTGCTTCCCATCTAGTTTTCTTACAAACTGGCAAACAGGGTCTTTTAAAGTCAGATTCCCGGGACTGTAACGCTCTCGTTCTTCATGAAAAATACTCCATAAGCCAAGAAGTTCGCATTGCACTGATCCACAAGAATGCGTCTCAAGATTCAATCGGATATCATCCAACGAATTCTTACTCAGGCCATTCTTGATGAATCGTATTTTATCTTCTCGATTATCGGAGATCATTCCTAAAGAACGACATTTAGTATTACAAGTCCATCGACCACATTTATGACAGACTTGTAACCTTTTCGCTCTTCACTTTTTGGCATAAGAGCTTTTGCCTATGCCAGGCATGTGAGACGTAAATGCATCTGGGGCTTCACCTGCCAGACGAACCTTAGCTTCGATTAACCACCGTACATCTTCAAGGATTCCCTTGTGCATCAAAACTCTTAATCGTTCACAGTGAACTCGGTAGATCTTTTTGAGAATGTTCATTGGGAGAGAAGGAAAATATTTTCGCAAGGGAGAAATAATAGGATCCATTTTCTAGCGGGAAGTAAATGAAAGAAGGGAGGAAGGAATCAGTTATTATGGGCAACTGAGAGAACCGACTTGAGAGTCACGGAGTACCGTATCCGCCACTTAACCGGAAAAATGGAGCCAACTTTTTGACAATATTTCTTATCTTTGATATTCCGTCGAGCTGACGTTGATCCTGTCCTTGTGCATGAAGCCTCGATTATCGAATCCATTGTCAGCTTTTGACAAATTGTCAACGACAATATTTCTTGACATCTGCCTTATCCTTGGCCATAGCTATCTCTTATCGTCGATCCTGTCCTTCCAGGTGTAGCCTCAATTATTGAATCCATTACCAGCTTTTGACAAATTGTCAACGACAATATTTCTTGACATCTGCTTTATCCTTGGCCATAGCTATCTCTTATCGTCGATCCTGTCCTTCCAGGTGTAGCCTCAATTATTGAATCCATTACCAGCTTTTGACAAATTGTCAACGACAATATTTCTTGACATCTGCCTTATCCTTGGCCATAGCTATCTCTTATCGTCGATCCTGTCCTTCTAGGTGTAGCCTCGATTATTGAATCCATTACCAGCTTTTGACAAATTGTCAACGACAATATTTCTTGACATCTGCCTTATCCTTGGCCATAGCTATCTCTTATCATCGATCCTGTCCTTCCAGGTGTAGCCTCGATTATTGAATCCATTATCAGCTTTTGACAAATTGTCAACGACAATATTTCTTGACATCTGCCTTATCCTTAGCCATAGCTATCTCTTATCGTCGATCCTGTCCTTCCAGGTGTAGCCTCGATTATTGAATCCATTACCAGCTTTTGACAAATTGTCAACGACAATATTTCTTGACATCTGCCTTATCCTTGGCTATAGTTATCTCTTATCTTGGATACTACTAGCTGACGTCAATCCTGTCCTTCCAAGTGTAGTCTCGATTATTGAATCAATTGCCAGGCTTTTGACATATTATCTACCTTATCCTTGAATTCCTGATGCGGGTTGGTCCAGCGTATTAGCTGTGCATCCCGTGATAGACTGGTAAGAGCTGATGTCATTGAGATCTCAGCTTATACTGCTGTAATTGTGTCATGAATGTGTTTCCCGTTTGGTCCCTGTTATGCAAAGGCCGTGCATGCATGATGTGAAATGCATGAATGCAGAGCATGTGTAACTGATGGTTTTTTTTTTGTTTTTGGATTTTTGGATGGATCTAGTTCTTCATGTCTTTGCTTTACTGGATCTTCTTTGTTATTGCCTTCTTGGTCTATCATTGAATCTCTTTATGCTTCCCAGCTCTTGTCCATTGCCTCAAAAGCCCAACTCTTTTCAAAATCCCCTTTCCTTGACTTGTTCTTGAATTGTGGCATCAATTTCTTTAATGTTCGCCCGCCTCATACTTTATGCCTCTCTGGATAATTGTCCCTATTGAAATATTCGTGAGTATGGTTCTTTCTTGCTGACGTGAACATGCTAAGACTTCTGAAGCGATCATCCAGGCAACTACCAAGGCTATCTCCCGAAGATTTGTTACTCCTTCTTCTTTGTTAGCCTATGTTCTGTGCCGTTCGCAAAGTAGGACCTCAATCTTACCTGTTTTAATTCATAAAGCTTATCAAAGTAATCTACGGTCTTTGCTTTTTCTGAGTTTTAATTAGTACTATTCTTCCTACAAAAGTCACAATTTATTGCACACTAAAGGCTAGTAGGAATGTGAGATTTGAAGGAAAAGAACTGGATAGAAATGACTTCATCATTTTTTTTTAAACAAGGGAATATAAAAGTTGAACGTGAGAATCAAAGGAAAGCTAAAGAGAATTGGCCTTTTATTTATGGGTAAGAGAATATAAAAGTCTTGGGTACAGATGCATAACAATGAAAGTGTGAGGAAAGAACACTCTCTTTGACAACTTTGATCAAATAGACTTTGGTAACCCTGTATCCACTTCTTCCCTTCTGTCCGAAAATTTCTTCATTATGCAAAGTATTTCTTTACTGAATCATAATTTACTGGCTTTGGTAACTCTCGTCCATCCATTTCTGTCAGAATTAGAGCCCATCCTGAAAATGCTTTCTTTATGACATATGGCTCATCATAATTTGGTGTCCATTTTTCTCTAGAATCATGTTGAATGAGTAGAATTTTCTTGAGCACTATGTCACCCTCGTGAAATTGCCGTGGGCGAACCTTTTTATTGTAAGCGCGAATCATCCTCCTTTGATAAAGCTGCCCATGGCAGAGGGCTATCATTCTTCTTTCATCAATTAGGTTTAATTGCTCGTATCTAGCCTTGACCCATTCTGCTTCTCTTAATTGAGTATCCATTAGTACCTTTAATGAAGGAATTTCAACTTCAATGGGCAATACAGCCTTCATACCATATACCAGAGAAAAAGGTGTTACTCCAGTAGAAGTACGGGTAGAAGTTCTATAAGCATGTAATGCAAAAGGTAACATCTTATGCCAGTCCTTGTAAGTGACGATCATCTTTTCAATAATTCTCTTGATATTTTTATTGGCCACTTCTACTGCACCATTCATCATCGGTCGATAAGGTGCCGAATTGAGATGCTTGATCTTGAACTGTTGGCACAAAGTCTGCGTCATTGCATTGTTCAAGTTCGTGGCATTGTCTGAGATGATACACTCTGGCAGCCCATAGCGACAAATGATTTCTTTCTTAATGAACCGGCATACCACCTTTTTGAGTTACATTTGCATAAGACACAGCTTCTACCCATTTAGTGAAGTAGTCTATTGCCACTAGGATGAATTTGTGACCATTAGAAGCTTTGGGGTAATGGCTCCAATGACGTCAATTCCCCACATGGCAAAAGGCCAAAGTATTGCTGTTACATTAAGATGAGCAGGTGGAGCCTGGATCTTGTTGGCATATATTTGACATTTGTGATATTTTCTTACGTGATTGATGCAATCACTTTCCAATGTGAGCAAATAGTAGCCAGCCCTCATTATTTGTCTTGCCATGGTATTACCACTAGTGTGTGCTCCACACATTCCAGAATGAATTTCTTTCATGATCTTTCGTGCTTCATGAGCATCTACACAGCGAAGTAGCATCGAGTCTGGGGTTTTCTTATAAAGTATGTCTAGGTTTAAAAGAAAACCCATTGACAATCTTCGTAGAAATTTCTTGTCATTTTCTGATGCTTCTGGTGGATACACTCGTTCTTGGAGGTATTTCTTGATATCGTGATACCAAGGTTTCCCATCCAATTCTTCTTCGATGTTCATGCAATAAGTTGGGGAATCTATTATTTTCATTTCAAACACAGGAGTATGCTCAGGGTCGCTTATCTTGTACATAGCAGCTAAAGTAGCTAAAGCGTCCGGAATTTGATTATCTTCCCTTGGAAGATGATGGAAGCTTATACTATTAAATTTTCGAGCCAAGTCTAGTATGAGCTTTTGGTAAGGGATCAATTTTGAATCCCTTGTCTCCCATTCTTCATTGATTTGATATATGACTAATACGGAATCCCCATAAACTCGGAGATCTCGTACTTTCAATTCCAGAGCCATTTGGAGTCCCATAGCACATGCCTCATATTCTACTATATTGTTGGTACAAGGAAATGTAATTTTTGCTGTGAGGGGAAGCTGCTCTCCACTTGGAGAGATGAGTATAGCTCCAATCCCTTGTCCCAAAGCATTAGATGCTCCATCGAATGCCATTTTCCATGTTTCATCATCTTCAGAGGCTTCCTGTTCTATTGTCATTATATCTCCATTAGGAAAGTCTATTCTCATCGGCTCATAATCATCCAATGCTCTATCAGCGAGATATTTAGCAATCACACTCCCTTTTACAACCTTTTGGGTGACATACTGTATGTTGTATTTAGACAACAACATTTGCCATTTTGGGATCCTGCCTGATAAAGCAGCTTTTTAAAAAATGTACTTAATGGGATCAGTTTTGGAGATCAGCAATGTGGTGTTGTTGAGCATGTAGTTGTTGGAATTCTTGGCGCACCAAGATCCTTTTAAGGTAGGATTTGAGCTCATTGAGCTAACTCTAGCTTGAACAGCTATCTAAGGCAGCTAGAAGTAGCTCCCTTTAGCTCAAGTTAGGTTATGTCAGCTCACTGCAGCTATAAGTAGCTCAGAGTAGCTGGACTTCAGCTCAAGTCAGCTCACTTCAGCTATAAGTAGCTCAAAGTAGCTGGACTTCAGCTCAAGTTAGCTCAAGTCATTTCAAGTTAGCTCAAGTCAGCTCAAGTCAGCTCACTTCAGCTTCTGGTAGCTGAGTGTAGCTGGACTTCAGTTTACTTCAGCTGAGACCAGCTAACTCCAGCTCAAGGTCAGCTCTAGGAGCTGGACCTCAGTTCATGGTGCTTGGTTGGAGCTCAAAAGAGCTCAATGGTGCATAAGTAGCATAGTGAGCTAGCTTTGTGCCAGCTCACCTTGCTTTTAGCTCATAACCACCAAGAGACACATCTTTTGTGTAAAGGTATGTCTCTTCATCAAAAGAGATGACTATTGGCTAAAAGAACATGTCCTTTCATCCAAAGGATGTGTTCCTTGAGTGAAAAGACATGTATATTCGGCCATAAGGTAGTTATGGGGTGGTTATAGGCCAAAAGAAGTGTTCCTTGGCTCTAAAAGACATGTATTTTCGCCCATAAGGTAGTTATGGGTGGTTATAGGCCAAAGGAAGTGTTCCTTGGCTCTAAAAGACATGTATTTTCGCCCATAAGGTAGTTATGGGTGGTTATAGGCTAAAGGAAGTGTTTCTTGGCTAAAAGACATGTATTTTCGCCACCATACATGACCCTTAGCCAAAGGAAGTGTTCTTTGGCTTAAAAGACATCTTTCTTGGTGTAAAGATGTGCCTTTTGGTCATCTATAAATAGCCTTTAGTGGCTGGCCATTTTAAGCATGAATTTGGCATTCAATTTGCTCCATTTTTCTTGAGAAAAAAAATCTCCTTCTTCCTTTCTTTTAGTGGCCGAAATATTAGACACCATTTTAGAGCATTGTGGGTGGAATTACATTGAGATTATTCATCTCAATTCAAGCTTCAAGGTGCACCTCTAAGATCAAGTTCTTCCTTAACTTTTCGCCAAAGATAACCAAGAAGAAAGGTGCACACCTCTTTCTTGGTTTAGTAGCATGTTAGGTTTCATTCATTATTTACATGAATGTTCTTAGTAGCATGGTAGGTTTTGTATGCCACAATATGTATGTAAAACTAACATGCTATATCAAATGGACAAAATATGTAAATAAATTAAAATAATACTTGCTTATATTCATGTTGAACTCTAATGAACAAATATGCTTGTGGCATATACATGGGTAGATAACATAAGAGTATGTTATCATGAGATCCTGAAATCTTCAATTGGTATCAGAGCCTAGGTCATGAAAATGTATATGTTGCATGTAGTAAGCATGACTTAGGATCATACATATGTGTATGATTTTGATAAAGGCTAACGAAAGATATGTGTATGAAGCAATGAAGGCATGTTTATGTATTTCTGATCGAATGCTATATGCATCTCTTTTGCCATATATGAGCATGTTAGAAGTTGTTTCATACACATGTTGCTTTGTTGAGTCTTGTTGTGTAAATTGAACTAAAACATGTGAATTGCATCAATGTAGATGGCTTGTAAGAATATAGTTGCAGAATTAAACTGTGACCTCAAATTGGATGGTGAAAACTATTCAATTTGGCAACAGAAGGTCAAATTCATTTTAACTGAGCAAGATACTCTTGATGTGCTCACTCAAGAGATCATGCCTCTTGCTGAGGGACAGGATAGGACTGCCTATGAGGCATTCCTTAAGAAGAACTCTATGTGTAGAGTCACTCTCCTCTCCACTATGGTGGATGAGATTATGGTGGAATTCTCCATGCTTGAGGGGGCTAAGGCTATATGGGACTCAGTCAAGGCCAAGTATGGAGATGTTTCTATAGAGAAACAACGCTCAATGATTCTCAGGTTTGAGAATTATGTGAAGCGTGCTGATCACTCTATGAGTGCTCATTTGCGTGAGATGTCACACATGATCCACCAACTCAAGACAGCGGGGCATGTGCTCACTGATGAGCAACAAGTGCAAACAATAATCCGTTCTTTGCCCGATGAGGAATGGCAGTTGATGAAGGTCAACTTACGCCATAACCCTCAAATAATGTCATTTGATGACATTGCTTGCCAGGGAAGGGCAAGGGGAAAGGTCCTGCTTCCAAGAAAAAGTTTAAAAAGAAGCGGGACATAAGCAAGCTGAAGTGCTTCAACTGTGGGTATAAAGGACCCTTTGCAAAGGATTGCAAGGGTCCACCCAAGGTACATACATACCCTTCTACTTCCATTGTACATGTTGTGTCATGTACATTACTAACTGAGTGCAATTCTTTGTGGATTGTAGACTCGGGAGCAACAGACCACATAGCTCGGGACAAGTCCTGGTTTGTGGCCTACAGGAAGCTCTCAAAAGGAGCTAAGCATGTTTCAGTGGGAAATGATGCTAGGCTGGAAGTGGAAGGCATAGGAACATGTAGAATTCCTATAGATATTGGATATTTGTATCTAATAGATGTATTATATGTACCAAACATTTGTAGAAATTTGATTTCTATAAGTTGTATGTTGAAGTACAATTATTGCTTTAAATTCTTTAATAATAATGTATCTATTATTAAAGATGATCAGATAGTATGCACTTGTTCAGTTAATAATGGGCTTTATGAGTTAAAGCCAACTGACCATTCTGTTGCAAGTCCTAGTTGCTATGTGACAGAGGTCACAAATGAAATGAGATGGCATGAGAGGTTGGGTCATATTGGTCAAGATAGAATGGACAAGCTAGCCAAGAGTGGCTTGCTAGGTTCCTTGACCAAGGTTGTCCTTCCAAGTTGCCAATCATGCCTAGAGGGCAAAGCCACAAGAAAACCTTTTGGCAAAGCAACTAGGAGAAGTGGGGCACTAAGTTTAGTTCACTCTGACCTGTGTGGGCCAATGAGGGTTGAATCCAGAAATGGATTTAAGTATTTCATCACATTCACAGATGATTACACTCGATTCACCCACATCTACCTACTAAGAAACAAGGCAGAGGCCTTGGCATGCTTTGAGAAGTATGTACACTTGGTTGAGAACCAAGTAGGTAAGAAGGTTAAGTCCTTGAGGACAGATAGGGGTAGAGAGTATACATCAAATGCATTCAAGGCATTTTGTGAATTAAAGGGTATTGAAAGGGAGTTCACTCTTCCTTGGACACCCCAACAGAATGGAGTGTCTGAGAGAAAAAATAGAACTCTTATGGACATGGTACGTTCCATGATGGCAAAGGCCAACTTAGACATCATTATTGGAGTGATGCACTGCTGTGTGCAGTTCATGTCCTCAATAGAGTACCCACCAAGAATGTGAACTCTTCTCCATATGAGTTATGGAAGAAGAAAACTCCTAACCTAAGCTATTTACACCCTTGGGGTTGTTTAGCTTATGTTCATATAACGGACCATCCTTTGGGAAAGTTGGGTCCAAGAGGGAGGAGGTGTGCCTTCCTTGGTTATGCTGAACAATCTAGGGGTTATGTGTTCTTGGATATAAGTCACAAAACTAGGAACATCTTTGATGCAAGGAATACTAACTTTGTGGAGGATGAGTTTCCCAAAGTTGGTGAATGTGGTGACTTAACCTCATTAAGCCAGATCCTAGATGAGGATCAACCAAGTTTTATAAGGACACCTGGGACACATGCACCTACTCTAGAGGGAGTACCTCAACCACATGGAGCAATGGCTCCAGAAATACCTGTTGTTGTGGACCAACATGAGCAAGACCTCCAAGAGGAAGGTTTTGTTCAAGAGGGAGTTGAGGATACTCAAGAGCAAAATGTTGAGCCTTAAGAGATGGAGCATGAGTTGCCTCCATCTCAACCTACATTGAGAAGATCAATGAGGAAATTTGGACCACCTAAAGAATGGTGGATCTTGGATAGTGAGGCAAATTTGGTTGCATCTGAGATAGATGAACCAAGTAACATTAAGGAGGCTCTTGAGGGTGCACAGAGGGAAGAGTGGCTAAATGCAATGAAGGATGAGTTGCATTCAATGCATCTCAATGGGGTTTGGGAGTTAAGTGATCTTCCTCTAGGCCGTAAGGCAATTGGGAACAAGTGGGTTCTCAAGATCAAGGTGAACTCTGATGGAAGTATCGAAAGATACAAGGCCCGTTTGGTGGCCAAGGGTTTTACACAGAAGGAGGGTGTTGATTTCAAAGACACCTTCTCTCCTGTTGTAAAATTCACTTCCATCAGGATATTACTTACCATCGTGGCAAATCTGGACCTAGAGTTACATCAGATGGATGTAAAGACCGCCTTTCTCAATGGTGATTTGAGTGAAGAGATATATATGAGACAACCTGAGGGGTTTGTCCAAAAGGGTCAAGAGGACAAGGTATGTAGACTGAAGAAGTCTATCTATGGTCTTAAGCAAGCTTCAAGACAGTGGTACTTGAAGTTTCACCATGCAATCACAAGTCATGACTTTGTGATGATGCATGAAGACCATTGTGTATACTTGTACTCTTCTGGGTCTAGTTTTGCAGTATTGACTCTATATGTAGATGATATACTGATTGCAAGTAATGGGGTTGCATTGTTAAGTACCATCAAGGGATGGTTGTCTTCCACCTTTGACATGAAGGACATGGGAGAGGCTGCCTTTATCCTAGGGGTTAAGATCCTGAGGGATAGAAAGGCAAGGCTATTGGCCCTTTCTTAAGAACCTTATATTGATAAGATTCTTGCAAGGTTCAACTTAAAAAATGCAAAGCCCATGAGTACACCTCTTGCATATAGTTGCAAGATTGGAGAGGACTTATGTCCTAAGACTCCAAAAGAAAAGGAAGAGATGGCTCAGATCCCCTACCTAAGTGCCATTGGTAGCTTGATGTACGCCATGTTATGTACAAAGCCAGACATCAGCCAAGTGGTTGGACTTCTAGCATGATATTCTTCCAACCCTGGTCTGGAGCATTGGAAAAGTGTCAAAAGGATCCTAAGGTACCTCAAGGGTACTAAGGATTATTGGCTTTGTTACCAAGGTAAAGACCTTGGTTTACGTGGCTATTCCGATGTTGATTGGGGAAGAGATAGAGACTCCAGCAAGTCTACATCTGGTTATCTTTTCATGCTAAATGGTGGGGCTACTACTTGGTGTAGTAAGAAGCAAACTTGTACAACATTGTCCACAATGGAGGCTGAATTTATTTCATGTGCCTCAGTTGTACAAGAAGCCCTTTGGCTAGGTTATTTCCTTAAGAATTTGGAGTCTAGGGTTTCTATTGAGAAACCTATTACTATCTACAGTGATAGTATGGCAGCCATGGCTTATACCAAAGACCCTAAATACCATGGAAAAACCAAGCACATTAGCATGAAATATAACTTTGTGCGAGATGCAATTGAAGAGGGTGAAGTTAGGATTGAGTACATTTCTACAGACCTGATGGTGGCAGATCCTCTCACTAAGCCATTGCCACCACTTGTATTTGCTCGACATGTTAGAGCAATGGGTCTTAGAAGATTGTAAATGTTGGATGTACTTCACCTCTTTGGTGTCACACATGTTATGTATTTTATGAAATACTCAGTTCAATTTTATGAATCACAACGAACAAATGAACATGTCAAAGATAGGCAGAGGATGACTTTCTCACACGAGTCATCCGCCCTTGATCTTTGTGTAAGATTAAGGATGAGACTGGCTAAAGACTTAAATGAAACTTAAGTGAATGATACATTTAAGTGGGAGTCATGCTCCAACACATGAAACTTTAGCTTTTATGGTCGCCTTGATTATGAGTAATCAAGATTCCATGCTTTGGTGCATTCTGTTTGTATGACCATTCATACATCCTAGCCTATGTTAGATGTAAGCTAGGGCTTATATGGAGAAATTTCATGGTTATTGACATGTCCTCCTTTTATGTGTTAAGAGGAGTACACTTAGTGGTGTTTTAAGAGAGAGAAATGACACACTCCTCAATTGAAATGGAGATCACTCCAAGTGGGAGTGACATGAGTAAAACACCTTAGAAGTGTATTATGGAACTTTAATGGATGTGTTTCCAAGTGTTCCATGACCATGAAATACGACCAAAGAAGAATTTAAGCAAGTTGTCTATATTCTTGCTTAGTGTGAGATTCTTCGAATCAGACTCTTAGTGACTATGGCTTGCTATTAGGAAGTTGAGTTAATTATGATTACTTTGATTGGTTGTCGAAGGTCTTAGAGAAATGAGACTGGAGTATCCTCCTTTTGGGTAATCATGTTAACTCATTGACCTAAGTAGTTGAAGCTAAAAGGAAAGACATTAAGATGATACACGTTCACTAAATTCAATCTTGGGCCCACATATTACTGTGAGTAGTATGCTAGATTGAATGACAAGTGATTGAAATGAGTACTCAATGCTTAATACAATCATGGATTTCAAGGAGTTGAAATTCTAAGAAAGAGACTGATTGTGATTAAGAAGTGTATCATATGTCTGGGGTCTGGGAGGCATAGTTTGATGTGTTCAAGCAAGCTTGATGCGTTTAAGCAATACACTTGAATTTGATGTGTTCAAAGGAAAGTTTGAAAAAGTTCAAACTATGAGGAGAGGACAATCTTTTATTAAGAGTCTAACAACCTCAATAGAAGAGACTTAGTGTGTGTGCCTGAGGTCGCACCCACAACTCTATATATGTAGAAGTGTCTGGATTATTTCGGCTATAAGGATTAAGGAATTTGTTTTGAGTGGGAGCTGGAACTTTAAAAGCATCTTAGTGCGAGTGGGAGTTTGTTGGAATTCTTGGCGCACCAAGATCCTTTTAAGGTAGGATTTGAGCTCATTGAGCTAACTCTAGCTTGAACAGCTATCTAAGGCAGCTAGAAGTAGCTCCCTTTAGCTCAAGTTAGGTTATGTCAGCTCACTGCAGCTATAAGTAGCTCAGAGTAGCTGGACTTCAGCTCAAGTCAGCTCACTTCAGCTATAAGTAGCTCAAAGTAGCTGGACTTCAGCTCAAGTTAGCTCAAGTCAGCTCAAGTCAGCTCACTTCAGCTTCTGGTAGCTGAGTGTAGCTGGACTTCAGTTTACTTCAGCTGAGACCAGCTAACTCCAGCTCAAGGTCAGCTCTAGGAGCTGGACCTCAGTTCATGGTGCTTGGTTGGAGCTCAAAAGAGCTCAATGGTGCATAAGTAGCATAGTGAGCTAGCTTTGTGCCAGCTCACCTTGCTTTTAGCTCATAACCACCAAGAGACACATCTTTTGTGTAAAGGTATGTCTCTTCATCAAAAGAGATGACTATTGGCTAAAAGAACATGTCCTTTCATCCAAAGGATGTGTTCCTTGAGTGAAAAGACATGTATATTCGGCCATAAGGTAGTTATGGGGTGGTTATAGGCCAAAAGAAGTGTTCCTTGGCTCTAAAAGACATGTATTTTCGCCCATAAGGTAGTTATGGGTGGTTATAGGCCAAAGGAAGTGTTCCTTGGCTCTAAAAGACATGTATTTTCGCCCATAAGGTAGTTATGGGTGGTTATAGGCTAAAGGAAGTGTTTCTTGGCTAAAAGACATGTATTTTCGCCACCATACATGACCCTTAGCCAAAGGAAGTGTTCTTTGGCTTAAAAGACATCTTTCTTGGTGTAAAGATGTGCCTTTTGGTCATCTATAAATAGCCTTTAGTGGCTGGCCATTTTAAGCATGAATTTGGCATTCAATTTGCTCCATTTTTCTTGAGAAAAAAAATCTCCTTCTTCCTTTCTTTTAGTGGCCGAAATATTAAACACCATTTTAGAGCATTGTGGGTGGAATTACATTGAGATTATTCATCTCAATTCAAGCTTCAAGGTGCACCTCTAAGATCAAGTTCTTCCTTAACTTTTCGCCAAAGATAACCAAGAAGAAAGGTGCACACCTCTTTCTTGGTTTAGTAGCATGTTAGGTTTCATTCATTATTTACATGAATGTTCTTAGTAGCATGGTAGGTTTTGTATGCCACAATATGTATGTAAAACTAACATGCTATATCAAATGGACAAAATATGTAAATAAATTAAAATAATACTTGCTTATATTCATGTTGAACTCTAATGAACAAATATGCTTGTGGCATATACATGGGTAGATAACATAAGAGTATGTTATCATGAGATCCTGAAATCTTCAGTAGTGTCGTAGTCGGTGTGCTACACATGCAAGGGCATAACAGGACTTTTCTACTATTGAGTATTTTGCTTCATATATGGTAAGCTTCTTGCTTAAATAGTAAATTGCATGCTCTTTCTTGCCTGTCTCATCACGTTGACCCAATACGGATGCTAATGAAGAATCCTATATGGATAATCAACGGTTCTCCAGATCGAGGTGGTACCAAGGCTGGTGGATTTGATAGTTATTGCTTGATTTTCTCGAATGCTTCTTGGCATTCGTTATTCCACTCGATCGGATTGTTCTTCTTTAGTGATTTGAAAAGAGGTTCACACTTGGACGTCAATTGTGATATGAATCTTGCTATGAAGTTGATTCTGCCCAGAAAACTTCTTACTTGTTTTGGAGTTTTCAGGGGTTGCATTTCTTGTATCGCCTTAACTTTACTTGAGTCAACTCGAATCCCATCTTTGCTTACCATGAAACCCAATAAATTTCCTGAAGAGGCTCCGAAAGTACATTTGGCAGGATTCAACTTTAGTTGATATTTACGAAGTCCATCGAATAGTTTTCTTAGCACTTTTAGATGCCCCCCAGCAGTGAAAGTTTTGGCGATCATGTCGTCTACATATACTTCAATTTCTTTATACATCATGTCATGGAATAACGCGACCATGGCTCTTTGATATCTAGCACTAGCATTCTTTAACCCAAAAGGCATCACCTTATAGTAGAAGGTACCCTAAAGGGTAATAAAAGCAGTTTTTATCATATCATCTGGATCAAGTTTGATTTGATTGTAACCAGAAAAGCCATCCATGAAGGAAAAGTAGGAGTTTCCTGCGGTATTATCCACCAGCGTATCAATGTGAGGAAGTGGAAAGTTATCTTTAGGACTGGCATCGTTCAAGGGCCGGTAGTCCTGACAAACTCTTAGTTTACCATTTTCTTTCTTTTCGACTGGAACTATGTTAACAACCCATTCTGTATATTCAGCGACCCCAAGGAATCCTGCATCCCATAGCTTTCGAATCTCATCTTTTACTCTCAAGATTAGATCCGGCTTTAATCTTCGTAACTTCTGTCTGACAGGCTTCACCCCAGGCTTCAAGGGTATTTTGTGTAGCACTATGTCTGAGCTTAAGCCGGGCATATCTTGGTATGACCAAGCAAATACATCCACATATTCCTTCAATAAGTGGACTAATTCTTCTTTCTCTTTAGGAGGAAATAGAGTGCCAATCTTGACTTCTTTACATCCTAACTGTCTCCCAAGTTGAATGCCTCAGTTGGTTCCTGACTTGTTGCTCTTTCTTTTTCATCTCACTCGATCATTTTTAATAGCTCAGGAGATATTTGAAGATCTTCGTAATCCGAGTCAGTAGTGTTTACAGGATTATCAAAGTTCATTCTTTCATTGTTATCAAAGAGAGTTTTAGGTCTGCATTAACCAGAGAGAAAAGAGAGAGAATAGAAAATGGTAAGAATGAGATGGATGCAAACTGGTACTTTATTTATAGTGTGCATAAATCACAACTTTATTGGAATGAAAAGCAATAACTAAAAGGTTCACTTAAGCAAAGACTACACCCTATTGATTGAACCTTTCTTTAGGAGGTTTTTACTATTAGATTACTTTGAAAAGATTTCAATTATAACAGGCAGTTCTATCGCCTCCCAATTGTTCAGCACATCCCGTGGACTACAGGGTTGAACGAGCTCCTCATCTTCGGGTGAATCACTGATTATTGCCTGAATAGAAAGACTTTCAAAAGACTTGTTGATGTTGATGGTCAGCGCGCCTTCATCGTCATTTTTCAGAATTAAGCCACCACTCACGAATGTTTCAGTGATGTCAGGGATATCCAGATTTCTTTCCTCTAGAGGATGCCCTGTTAATCGTGCAATCCTCTTTTCTCTCTTTTCAGCTATCGCCTTCATTTTGTCTTGCCTTGTCAGTGTGAAACCTAGGCCGTATTTTCCTTCATTTGCAGAGATTTTCAATGGCTCTGGGATTCCTTGTAAATCTTGTCCTAGACCTAACCCCGGTGAGTATCCTTCTTTCATCATGAGTTTGGCGATCATGCGACTTGTTTTGGAGATGCTAGGCACGGGTTCTTCTCCATATTCACCGACATAGGTAGCATTAACAATTTCAAATGACCTGAAAGAACAATCAGGTACATCTTCATTAACCTCAACGTATTGAGCATCCGCAGGTCTAGATAGCAGAATGTCTTCTTCAGCAAAGACTATGATTAACTTTGCTTCAATAATGAATTTCATTTTTTGGTGTAATGAAGAAGGAATTGCTCCAGCCATATGGATCAATGGTCTTCCCAATAAACAAGTATAAGAAGGATTAATATCCATAACTTGGAATGTGACGTGGAAGACACAAGGGCCAATCTCTATTGGCAGCTCTATTTCTCCAACAACATCTCTCTTCGTCCCATCAAACGCTCGAACAACGATATGACTGTTGTTGAGGTATGATGGGTCTATACCAAGCCTGTGTAAGGTTTCAAGTGGCATTACATTTAGAGCTGATCCATTATCAATAAGAACTCTAGCTATAATTCGATCTTTGTACTTAACCGAAATATGTAGAGCCTTAGAGTGACCCCTTCCTTCTGCTGGTATCTCATCGTCAGTGAATGTGATGAGATTCTGTGCCGTGATGTTATTGACGAGGTGGTCAAAATTATTCACGGAAATATCTTGCTCAACATAGGCTTTATTTAAGACTTTGAGGAGGGCTTCTCGATGAGCATCAGAGCTTAAGAGTAGTGAAAGTATGGAAATCTTTGCTGGCAGGCGGTTTAACTGCTCCACGATGCTGTACTCACTTTGCTTTATGAGTTTGAGAAACTCAGCAGCTTGTTCATCTGTTACTGCTCGAGGCATCTCTTGCTCTTTGGATGTATTTGTATCAAGAGGTGCACTTGTTGGGTCTGTAACGTTCTTATCTTGTTGGAGCTTGTTCATTTGCTCCAGAGAATAACACCAACCACTTCTAGTCATGCTCCCAACCTCTAAAAGAGTTGATGTGATGTTGGAAGTGTAACCATAACTCTATGGAACAGCCTTGTCTGATTTGTAGGGGAATGGCCTCGGGACTTGAATTCTTAAAGGCTTAAGAGTAGGTTTTGAAATTGGTATGACTAGTGGTCTTGGCATAGCATTGACTTCTTGTTCTTTAATGATCACATTCACATCATCATCTTTATCTGACATAAAAATGATGAGTTGGGATGAGTCTGAGTCTTTGTAGATTCTCACGAAATTCTGAGCATTCCTGGATAGAATGACTCTTACTGTCATGAAAGTCACACCACTCCTCATTTTCGACTTCTTCATGTCCAAAAGAAGGCTTTCCTATGATGACCCCTTCTTTCACAAGGCATGAATATACATGCTTAAGAGGTGTTATGATATTATTGACTGACTTCTTTATCAGCCGATGTTCTTCTATCATATTGACTGGTTTAGCTTGATGAGGTGGCAATGGGTTTTGAGTGACATTTGGTTCATCAGAAAAGTCCAACCATTTTGACTGGATTAATTGTTGGACTATGCGCTTCAATGCTACGCAATTTTCCAGGCCATGGCCCGGAACGTCTTCATTATATAGGCAAGTTATGTTAGGGTCATACCACCTTGGATACGGGGGTTCGAATGGCTTTGTAGGAATTGGACGGATAAGTTGACTTTCAATGAGTTTTGGATACAACTCAGTGTAAGTCATAGGAATTGGCACAAAGACTTCTCTTGGTCTTTGTGTGGGTATTGGAGGGGTCAGAACAGGTGGCCGTAACTGATTAGGCCTGTTGAGAGGATAATTGTTGGGCCTATTGGGAGGATAATCATTGGGCCTATTGGCAGAATAGGATAGGCGAAGCCCGGTAGCCACAGTACCCACGAGGGGAATCCCTCTTCCGCGTCCTATTTGTTGTACTTCCTCATCCTTTCTTCTAGATGGTCCTCCTCTTTTCATAGGATCATTAAAGGACTCAGCAATCTTCCCAGTCCTAATCCCATGCTCGATCCTTTCTCCAAACATGACAATGTCAAAGAAATTAGTTGCCAAATTGCCAATGAGCTTGTCATAATATGGGTACTTCAGTGTCTGAACAAATGAAGTAACAATTTCTCTCTCCGTCATGGGTGGCCGAACTTGTGCGGCTAAATCCCTCCACCTTTGAGCATATTCCTTGAAGGTTTCTTGCTTTTTCCTTTCCATATTCTGGAGAGTTTGGCGATCTGGGGCCAAGTCCATAACATGTTTGTAATTGCTGATGAAGGCCTGAGCAAGGTCATTCCATGTTTTAATGTTTTTTGGACCTTGACTTATATACCACTGTAATGCTGATTTTGTAAGGCTTTCTTGAAAAAGTGCAATCCACACCTTTTCGTCTTTTGTGAGTAGTTGTAGTCTTCTTAGAAACAACGTGGTGTGAGTGATGGGATCACTCGTTCCATCGTATTTCACAAAGTCTGGCACCTTAAAGTCTGAAGGGATTACGACATCTGGCACTAAGCAGAGGTCATCCACTGAGAGAGATCCGAATATAGTGCCTCCTTCAATGGCCCGAAGTCTCTTCTCTATTGTTTCGAACTTTTGAGATTCTCCTTCTTCCTTTGGTAATGTCTTCTTCTCTTCATGTACAGTGTCTTGTTTCAGGTGAATGCTAGCGGACGGACCTGGTTCTTGAAACAGATTTTCTTGAACTGAGATTCATTGTGGGGTGAATCCCGGAGGATAAGTAGGATCTTGTGGTTCTTTGATAGGAACTTGAGTTGCTTTCCCCTTGATTAGCTCCATCAATTGTCTCATTTGTTCGGCCATGCTTTCTATCTTGGACTCCATATCTATGAGACGTCCTTTAGTTTGTTCTGCCATTAATCTTGTTTGGAGCCGAGTTGAATATCGGTGTTGAGGTCCAATTTTACCTTTTTAAAGTAAGATTTATTTTATTAGATTCTATGTGTATATGATTGATGTAATGCATGTATGCAATGAATATTGTAAGTACTCGGAGAAAGAATGACTATAGTGGAAATTCTCAATTACATTCACAAGAGAATTGTTTCTTAAAAGAAACGGCCCAAAGTACAATATTGTTTTCTGGCTTTAGAAATGAACTCCATCATTTTTTGAACAGTTAATGATGGAGTAGGACAGCTCAGTTCTTCTAATTCTTTAGCTTCTTCGCCCATTTGTTGGGCATGCTGTGTAACTTTCCTGACTTCTGCCAAAAATACTTGTAGTTGATCTTCAGAAAGTCTGTATTGATCTTCCCAAGATCTTGCTCTCATCTCTTTTTGATCAGTTTCCTCAACCAATTGGGAGATGATTTGTTTTTGGCATTCAATTTTCTCTTTAAGGTGTTGTGTTTTGTGACTGAGTTGTTGCATATCGAGGAGCATTCTCTTGTTCTTCTCCTTTTCTTTCTCTAATTCTTTTTCAAACTCTCTTTTTGCCAGTTTTCTGTGAATCTCGTCGGGTAGCACTATTCCTTCTTTTCGGTTACTTCTCCATTCATAGTAGGCGGTGGGAGAAAAAATAGGGCCGGACTTCAATATGAATAGTCTTTTCCATGCAACTGAAATACCCATTGCGTATTTATTTGACATTGGATCTTCATGTGAAAATTCCAATTTACTCAGATTGTGCGTCATAGGTATAAACTGCATGGACCTAAACTGTTTTCGTACTTGAGCCAGGGCATAACTTGTTCCTCCCCATATACCTAGGAGAGGAACCCACGGGCAATTGCCACAACGATAGACAACGCGGCTGGAGGTGGACCAGGGGGCTCTCCATTCAATTCGTGTTTCAGTGATGTTCTTAAAATAATCAATCCATGCTTCCTTACTATCGTGATGAGTAGATTCACTTTTCAAGAAGGCTTCGATTGGGATGAAGTCCTTTGAAAAATGATTTCCGAAATGTTGTTTATCACAAGGAAGGTGGTTTTTGATCCATACGTTGAGAAGGTGAGAACATCCCATGAATTTGCCCCCTCTTTGGCGACAGTAGTTTAATGCCCTGATGGTTTCACATAGGATAACTGAAGTCGGATTCACTTGAGCGTTGCAGACTTGCTCGAATAGCGAGATGACGTCTCCTTCAATGAATCCGATAATTCTTGGAAAGATTACCAAACCATATATTGCCAAGGCGAAAAGCTTACGTTTTTTATCCTTTTGAGGGAGAGAGTGGCTCAATTGCTTTAAATCATTCCAACTGATGAATTTTCGATACCCATTCGTCGAGAATTTGGATTGAAGACTGGAAGCAGGCACATCCACCAGTTTTGCCAGGACTCGATGAGGCTCAATTCTCCTGTCATAATGGTACAACTCTACTAGATAATCAGAGGACCAGCCCAAGAGGTTATTGTATTCTTCTATAGTTGGAACCATATCCATCTTGTCGAAGGAAAAACACCGATAATACGGATCCCAGTACTGTATTAGTGCCCGGATAAGTGATGCATCGACGGTGATTTTTAGTAGGCGAGCGACGTGACCATACTTTGACGTGAATGCTTCCCGATCTACAGAGCTCCAACTATTCCACACTCGAAATAATTCAGTTATGTCGTTCTGATTTATACGGACCGATACCTGGTCCTTGAGCTGTACGTGAGAGTGGGGCGTCAGAGAATCTCCATGGAGCTTTTGGGCCGTTTCGGAGAATTCCATAGCCTCGGGCTGAGTTTATATTATTGTGTCATTCCATGATCCACTAACAACCATGGGAAGGTATTCGAGAACGTCCATGATAGTAATTCTTTCACCAAATACTTATCTTTAATGAATGATATGTATATACCGGAAAAACAAGGAAAAAAAAAAACAGAGTTAGCAAAAGGTAATACACAGGATCATATAAACATATAGATAAAAAATGCCTATGGTAATTGGAACCGAAATATAGGAGTTTCTTATTGACTGGTTCTACGGTAGAGTGAAGAATTCTATATGCAGAAGGTGGTTTATCAAAAAGGCAAGGGATAGTTCTCGAATCCCATCACTAAATTATAGTGACAGCCCAATTCCTTACCCTCTAGGATTTATGTAAGGAAAGGATTAATTCGAGTCGTAGCTTTTCGTGGGCCTATGCAGAGACTAACCGTCTCAGGAGGCAATACACTACTTTGCTACTTTGAAACCGGTGAAGGCTTGGAGACCATGGCCTCACAAGGACAACAACACCAATTCCGCTTAGAAAGAACGTGTTCGATTTGAGGAAACTCGGGTATAGAGCTTCATGTCGTGAATGCATTATGCATGTTTACTTAAGTAGATATAACATATAAATCCACATAAAAATAAGAAAAGTAAATAAAAACAAATCAACTTCTAGGCTTGACTCACTAACATCGACTCCTCAGCGGAGTCGCCAAGCTGTGGCAACATGCGGGTTTTCGGGAGTCGCCATCAATCGGTTTTCACTCAGGTCGATTGGATACCTTAAAAATATGGTCTGTGAGAGTTCGGGGGTTCGGGAGTACGATTACATTAAAACAACTTTGTTAAAACGCCCAAAAATTGGTACCTTAGTTGATTTCAATTTTGTTTTGCTTGCTTTTAAATGATTTCAATTAATTTTCAAACTGAAAATTTTAACTGAATTAGTCGGATGTGGATTTTTAAATTAATAGGATTCTTCAAAATCTTTGTATAATTTTTTTTAATAAATTTGATATTTCCGAACCATGAACTCTACTGAGTCACCCAAACACAGAATTTGATGAAATTTTAATTAAATATTTTAATCCTGATATTTAATTTTATTCATTTAAAACTTTTATGTTTTCTCCAAGCCATGAATCCTATCGGTTCACCTGGATATGGATTTTAACTTAAAAAAAACTTAATTCTTAATTTGTCATAAATTTTTGTGAACTTTTGGATTTTTAATAACCTTAATGTTAACTAATTTTAAATTTTTTTAAAAAATTTATTTTGTTCTTTTTTTTTATTTTTTTATTTTTGTTCGTTTCTTTTTTTTTTCTTCTTTTTCTTTTTACTCTTTTCATTCTTATTCTTTTCTTTTTTTGTTTGATGAAAGACTTTTTTTTAAAAAAAGATATACTTAAAAATTGATTTTTATTTTATTGTTTGGTTATGATTTTTTTTTAGTTTTTATTTTTAATAAAAGGAATAAAAGGTTAATATTTTTATTTGTTTTTTTTATAAAAAATATATGTATTCCAAAATAATAAAGGATGGGGGCTTTTGTAAAACAAAATTTTTTTGTTAGCACTAAAAATAAAATGGAATAAAGTTAATTATTCACGTAAAAAAAAATTCTTCTCTTTGAATTTTTTATTATTTACTTAGTTTATTTTTTTTATTTTTTTTATGGCTAAAGGTGAAATAAGTGAAATAACTTTAACCATAAAATAAGATTTTTGCATAAAGTAAATAAAGGAAAATTAAATGACAATAAATAAATAAAGTAAAGTGGAGGTTTTTCTCTTTTTTTTTTTTTTTTGGTTTGGACATCCATTAAAAAAAAGTGCATAAATTAAATAACACATGCAAATAAATAAAGAGAAAGCACATAAAGTAAATAAAGGAATATTAAAAGATAATAAATAAATAAAGTGGGGCTTTTTGGCTATCCACTTTAAAAATAAATAAATAGGAGGTATAACCTTCCATGAATTATAATAATAATAATAATAATAATAATAATAATAATAGTTAGTTGTTAGTAATTAGTTGTTAATAATAATAATAAAAGTTAATTGTTAGTAAAGTTAGTTGTTAATAATAATAATAATAAAAGTTAGTTGTTAGTAAAGTTAGTTGTTAATGGCCTTTCTGCAAGAATAACAAAATTAGTAACTAAAATGGATGAAATAAAAATATCAAGGACTAAAATGGGGATTATACCAAAAAAAGTGAATTTTTTTTTTGAATTTCCGGGTCGGGTTCGCGGTTTGCAAACGTTTTTCCCTTTTGATTTTCGTTTTCTCCGGCGACGATGGAAGGACGGCTGAGCGTGGCAGTGGGGCGACGACGGGGTGGCTGCGGCGTCGGCTGGGTCGACAGAGGTGGCGAGGACGGCGGCCGGGAAGGGGGCGGCGACGTCGGGGAGTGACTCGGGGGCGACGGGACGCGACGGAGAAGAGAGAAAAATGAAAAAAAATGGGAAAAAAAAAACGACGGCTTTGGACAAAACGGTGAAGGTGGGGGGCGACGGCAAGGAGGTGAGGCGACGGCGGGGGCAAACAAACGGGAGGAAAAGAAAATGGACGGGGTGACGGCAACTCAAAGGAGGTGGCCTGAAAGAGAGAACAGAGAAGTTTTTGGTTTTCTGGAAAAAAGGAAGGAGAGGCCAGAGATTGTTTCTATAGTTTTCCCTTTTTTTAAAAATAGAGCTCTAATCTTGATTTCTTCTTTTCTCATTGTTTCTTTACAGATTTGGACCCCTATTTATAGCGGAAGGAGTGCTGGACTGTTCATAATTAAAAAATACAGTAATTAAAATCAAACTTATCTCTTAATTTGGTAAAATGATTGTTGACACCCAATTTCGTCCGGCCATTAAAATAATTTTAAAAAAAAATTAATTAAAAAAAATTAATTAAAAAAAATGTATTATTATTATTCTTGTTATTATTATTACTAAAATTTTTTTAATTAGTTTAAAATATATTTTTTTGTTTTGTTTTGTGAAGATTTGATATATGTGTGTATATGTGTATGTTTGAAAGAAAAAAAAGAAAACTCCATAAAAATGACAAAATTAAAAAGTTTTAGATAAAAATAACAAAATTGAGAAGTTTCAGGCAAAATTGACAAATTCTGAAAGTTCCAGGAGCATTTGGTAGTTTGTCACAAAATTTTGAGCCTGCCGACGTTTCTGGCCCAAATTGACAGAAAACGACAAAATTGTCAAAATCAGAAGCTTCAGGAACTTATCCAGAGGCTGAGAGACGTAAAGGACTAAAATTTTCATTTTACCAATTTAAGAGATAAGTTTGAAATTTTTTATTAATTTATCAATCAACAGTTCAGCTAAACTTCCTCTATAAATAGCCCCCCAAATTTTGTGCTGAACACAGAAAAAAATAGAGAAAAAAAGTTCAGAGCTCCGTTTTAAAAAGAGAAAATAGAAGCCTTAGTCCCTAGCCTATCCTCCCTCTGCCAAAAAATCCCAAAATTATTTTTTTTACGTTTCGACTACCTTCCCTCCGTTTTCTCTTTCTTTCTTTTGCTGTCGCCGTCCTATCCCGCTGCCGTCGCCCTGCCGCCGCCGTCCCGCCGTCTCGCCGTCGCCCCGCCGTCCCGCCCCACCGACGCCGCCGTCGCCCTGCCGTCGCCTCGCCGTCGCCCCGCCATCCCGCCCCACCGACGCCGCCGTCGCCCTGCCGTCGCCTCGCCGTCGCCCTGCCGTCGCCTCGCCGCCTCGCCGCCCCGCCGCGCCGCCTCGCCGCCCCACCACGCCGCCAGCTGCCCCTGCCTTCCCCCCCTTCGCGCGCGCCTTCGCGTCTCTGTTCTTCAGATTCAAAAACTTGTTTTGAAAGGTGAAACCTTGGTTCCATACTTCATCTTTTCAATTTCTTTCAATTTGGTCACTAACCTTTTTATTTTGTCTTTGCAGAAAATTTATTAATTAACTCTTTTATTTTTTTTACTTGTTTATTTATTTGTTTATTATTGTTATTATTACTAAACTTTTTTTTTTTTTGTTGTTATTAACAACTAACAACTGACTTGCTAATTTTTACTAACCTTTATTATTATTGTTGTTAATAATTAATTAAATTGTCTAACTTTTATTATTGTTGTTAATTAATTAATTTAATTAACTTGGTTAATTAACAATTAATTAATTTGGCTAACTTTTATTATTGTTGTTAATTAATTAATTTAATTAACTTGGTTAATTAACAATTAATTAATTTGGCTAACTTTTATTATTGTTAACAATTAATTAACTTGACTAACTTTTTATTATTGTTGTTAATTAATTAATTTAATTAATTTGGTTAATTAACAATTAATTAATTTGGCTAACTTTTATTATTGTTATTAATTAATTAACTTGGCTAACTTTTTATTATTGTTGTTAATTAATTAACTTGACTAACTTTTTATTATTGTTGTTAACAATTAATTAAACTTGGCTAATTTCTATTATTGTTGTTAATTAATTTAATCAACTTTGCTAACCTTTATTATTATTTATTTTTAAAGTGGATGGCCAAAAAGCCCCACTTTATTTTATTTAATTCACCTTTACCCTTTACTAATAAATAAATAAATGAAAATTAAAAGAAGGTTATTTTGTAATTAATTATTAGGGCTAATAAAAAATCATTTTTAAAAGCCAATTATTTTTATTTTTTTATTATTTCTTTAAAAATAACAAAGTTGACTTTTTATTCCTTTTTGTTAAAATTAATAAATATAAATAATTAAATAATACTAAAAAATATACAAATCAATTCTTTTTAAACATATCTTTAAAATTAAAAATTCAAGAAAAATCAAATAAAATTATAATTAAAATTAGTAATTAATTAAATAATTAAAATTTAACAAAAATTAAAAATCTATGACCAAATGATCCGCCAGGATTTATGGCTTGGAAATATTTTTAAATAAAGTATATAAATAAACTTTTCTTTATTAAAAATAAAATTTTGGGACTAATATATTAATTATTTATTAAAATAATAAAATATAAATTTTTAGTTTTCTTTATTAATAAAAAAGAATAAAAAGAGTAAAATTTTTAGGTTAATATTTTATTCAGTAACATTTTACTTATTTCTTTTAAAATAATAAAATATGACTTTTTTTAGTAATAAAAATAATGATAAAAGTAAAATTTTTGGGCTAATATTTTATTCAGTAATATTTTGCTTATTTCTTTTAAAATAATGAAAAGATATAACTTTTTGTTTCCTTTATAAAAATCTTACCAAATGATTTCAAAAATAGAATAAATTCAAAAGGATTAAATTATCTCTTAAATATCTTAGACTTATTAATTAAAATTACTTATAAAAAAAAAAGAACATAAAAATGAAATATAAATATCAAAACTTTCCTTTATTTTTTTAAAATATACATATAAATTTTATTTTTTTAAGATCCTTGTTAAATAATCACTTCTTTTTAGTTAATTTTTTTTTATCAAAAACAAAACATATAAATATCAAAAATTTTCCTTTATGTTTAAAATATACATAAATTTTTTTTTTTAGTTTCTTTTCTTGAATAATCATTTTTTGCTTAATTCATTCAAAACAAAATTAAGACTTTTGTTCTATTTTTGAAAAATACATATGAATTTTGCCTTCATCATTGAATAAATAAAATTTTAATTAAATAAAAAAACATAAAATAAATCTAAGCCATGTTGTTAAGTCTAAAAATTTTTTAGTTCATGGTATATTGGCTGGAAACTGTCTCGTGCCCGCTTTTGAGCTGCTTCACCTGGTGAAGAGGGTCTGGCTGAGTAACAACGCCCCGTACCATGATCAAAATTTTTTTGAATTAACTTCTTATTAAAAAAATTAATTACTTTTTAAGTAATTCTTTAAATAATAAATATCCTTCATTAAACAAGAAAAATTAATAAAAAAAAAGAGAAAAAAAGAAAAGAAAGATAAGAAAAAGAAAAGAAAGGAAAGAAAGGAAAGATAAAATCAAGAAAAAAAAAGAAAGGAAAGATAAGAAAAAAGAAAAGAAAGGAAAGAAAAAAAAAAAAAGAAAATCTAAAAATTTCATAAACAAAAAGAATTACGAATTAGTAATTAAACTAACAATTAATTCTATAATAAGTAAGAATGTAATAATTAATTATAAAAAAATTAATTTCCATATCCAGATGATCCGGCAGGATCTACGGTTTGGAAAACTTTTTTTACTAAATAAATTAAATAAATACAAAGATAAAAATCCATATTTACAATATAGATTAAATTATTTAAAAGTTCACCAAATTCCGTGTCCAAATGACTCGGCAGAGTCCATGGTTCGGAATCAAAATCTTCCGTGTCCAAATGACTCGGCAGAGTCCATGGTTCGGAAGTATAAAATTTCATACAAATTAATTAATGTACCAAAATCAACATTTTCGACTAATTCAGTTAAAATTTCTAGTTTGAAAATTAACTGAATTTTTTTAAAGCAAAGTAAAATAAAATTAAAATCAACTAAGGTGCCAATTTTGGGCGCTATAACAATATTGTTTTAGCGTAACCGTACTCCCGATCCCCGAACTCTCGCAAAACATATTTTAAGGTATCCAATCGACCTGAGCAAAAACCGATTGGTGGCGACTCCCAAAAAAGACCCGCACGTTGCCACAGCTTGGCGACTCCACTGGGGACGCAACGTTAGTGAGTCGAGCCTACAAGTTGATTTGTTTTGATTTGCTTTGCTTATATTTATGTCGATTTATATGTTATATTTACTTAGGTAAACATGCATTATGCATTCACAATATGAAGCTCTATACCCGAGCTTCTTCAAAGCGAACACGTTCTTTCTAAGCGGAATTGGTGTTGTTGTCCTTGAGAGGCCACGGTCTCCAAGCCTTCACCGGTTTCAAAGTAGCAAAGTAGTGTATTGCCTTCTGAGACGGTTAGTCTCTGCATGGGCCCACGAAAAGCTACGACTCGAATTAATCCATTCCTTACATAAACCCTAGAGGGTAAGGAATCGGGCCGCCACTATGATTCAGTGACGGGATTCGGGAACTATCCCTTGCCTTTTTGATAAACCACCTTCTACATGTAGAATTCCTTACTCTACCTTAGAACCAGCCATTAAGAATTTCCCATACCTCGGTTCCCATTTCCATAGGTTTTGTTTTATCTATATGTTTGTATGATCCTATGTGTTATTTTTTTTACTAACTCTATTTTTCCTTATTTTTCCGGCATATACATTTCATCATTAAAGATAAGTATTCGGTGAAAGAACTATTATCATGGATATTCTCGATTATCTTCCCACAGCTGTTACTGGATCATGGAATGACACGGTAATCGAAACTCAGCCTGAAGCTATGGAATATTCCGAAACGGCTCAAAAGCTTCACGAAGATGCTCTGACATCCCACTCTCACGTACAGCTTAAGGACCAGGTATCGGTCCGAATAAATCAGAATGACACCACGGAATTATTGCAAGTCTGGAATAGTTGGAACTCTGCTGATCGGGAAGCTTTTACGGCAAAATATGGTCACATCGCTTGCCTACTAAAGGTTACCGTTGATGCATCACTTGTCCGGGCTCTAATACAATTTTGGGATCCATTTTATCGATGCTTTTCTTTCGATAAGATGGATCTGGTTCTAACCATTGAAGAATACAATAACCTCTTGGGTTGGTCCTCCAACTATCCAATTGAGACGTATCAGCATGATAGAAGAACGGAGCCTCATCGAGCCCTAGCAAAATTATTGGACATGCCAACTTCCAGTCTTCAACCCAAATTTGCAACAAAAGGGTGTCGGAAATTTATCAGCTGGACCAATCTAAAACAACTAAGCCACACCCTCCCTCAGAAGAATCAACGACGCAAGCTGTTCGCTTTGGCAATATATGGCCTGGTAGTCTTCCCAAGAATTGTCGGATTTATTGAAGGAGACGTCATCACATTATTTGAGCAAGTCTGCAATGCTCAAGTAAATCCGACCTCAGTAATATTATGTGAAACTATCAGGGCATTAAACTTTTGTCGCCAAAGAGGGGGCAAATTCATAGGATGTTCACATCTCCTCAACATTTGGATCAAAAGCCACCTTCCTTGTGAGAAGCAACATTTTGGAAATCGCTTTTCAAAGGACTTCATCCCAATCGAAGCCTTTTTGAAAAGTGAAACCACTAATCACGATAGCAAGGAAGCATGGGTTGATTATTTCAAGAACATCACCGAATTCCAAATTGAATGGAGAGCCCCCTGGTCCATCTCCACTCGCGTTGTCTACCGTTGCGGTAATTGCCCGTGGGTTCCTCTCCTAGGTATATGGGGAGGGACAAGTTATGCCCCAGCTCAAGTTCGAAAACAATTTGGGTCCATGCAATTTATACCCATGACGCATAACCTGAGTAAGTTGGAGTTTTCACACGAAGATCCAAATTCAAATAAGCTCGCAATGGGTATTTCAGTTGCGTGGAAAAGACTCTTTATATTGAAGTCGGGCCCTATTATTTCTCCCACTGCTTATTATGAATGGAGAAATAACCGGAAAGAAGGAATAGTTCTACCCGAAGAGGTCATCAGAAAATTGGCGAAAAGAGAGTTGGAGAAAGAACTAGAGGAAGAAAAGGAGAAGAACAAGAGGATGCTCCTTGACATGCAACAGCTCGGTTACAAAACACAACTCCTCGAAGAGAAAGTTGAATACCAAAAACAAGTTATCTCCCAATTGGTTGATGAAACCGATCAAAAAGAGATGAGAGTCAGATACTGGGAAGATCAATACAGATTTTCTCAAGATCAATTGCAAACATTTTTGGTAGAAGTCAGAAAAGTTACAGAACAAGCCCAACTAATGGGCGAAGAAGCCAAGGAGTTAGAAGAACTGAGCTGTCCTACTCCATCAGTAAATGTTCAAAGAATGATGGAGTTCATATCTAAGGCCAGAAAGCAGTATTGTACTTTGGGTCGTTTCTTTTAAACAAACCTTTGCTGAATGTAATTGAGAAATTCCATTATAGTTCTTCTTTCACCAAGTATTTACAATATTCATGCATGCATCCATCACATCAATAATACACACATAGAATCTAATAAAATAAATATTCCTTTAAAAGGGTAAAATTGGACCTCAACACCGATATTCAACTCGACTCCAAACAAGATTAATGGCAGAACAAGCCGAAGGACGTCTCATGGAGATGGAGTCCAAGATTGAAAGTATGTCAGAACAGATGAGACAATTGATGGAATTAATCAAAGGGAAAGCAACTCAAGTCCCCATCAAAGAAGTACAAGATCCCACTTATCCCCCGGGATTCACCCCGCAATGAGTCTCAATCCAAGAAAACCTGTTTCAAGAATCAGGACCGTCTGCTAGTGTTCACCTGAAACAAGACACTGTACAGGAAGAGAAGAAGACATTACCAAAAGATGAAGCAGAATCTCAAAAACTCGAGACAATAGAGAAAAGACTGAGAGCCATTGAAGGAGGCACTATATTCAGATCCCTTTCAGTGGATGACCTCTGCTTAGTGCCAGACGTCGTAATCCCTTCAGATTTTAAGGTGCTAGATTTCGTAAAATACGATGGAACGAGTGATCCCATCACTCACATCACATTGTTCCTAAGGAGACTACAACCACTCACAAAAGATGAAAAGGTGTGGATCGCACTTTTTCAGGAAAGTCTCACAAAATCAGCATTACAGTGGTATCTAAGCCAAGGTCCAAGGAACATAAAAACTTGGAATGACCTTGCTCAGGCCTTCATCGGCAACTATAAACATGTTATGGACTTGGCTCCGGATCGCCAAACTCTCCAAAACATGGAGAAGAAAAAGCCAGAAACTTTCAAGGAATATGCCCAGCGGTGGAGGGACTTAGCTGCACAGGTTCAGCCACCCATGAAAAAAAGAGAAATGGTCACTTTGTTTGTCCAGACACTAAAATATCCATATTATGACAAACTCATTGGCAATTCGGCAACCAATTTCTCCGACGTAGTAATGTCTGGAGAAAGGATCGAGCATGGTATCAGGACCGGGAAGATTACTGAATCTTTTAGCGATCCTATGAAAAGAGGAGGACCTTCCAGAAGAAAAGATGAAGAAATACAACAAATAGGAAGAGGAAGAAGGATTCCCTTCGTGGGCACTGTGGCCACCGGACCTCGCCTATCCTATTCTGCCAATAAGCCCAATTATTATCCTACCAATAGGCCCAATGATTATCCTCCCAATAGGCCCAATGATTATCTTCCCAATAGATCCAACAATTATCCTCCCAACAGACCTAATCAGTTACGGCCACCTGTTCCAACTCCTCCAGTACCTGCACCAAGACCAAGAGAAATCTTCGCACCAATTCCCATGACTTATACTGAGCTGTATCCAAAACTCATCGAAAGTCAACTTATTCGCCCAATTCCTACAAGGCCATTGGAACCCCCGTATCCAAGGTGGTATGACCCTAACATAAATTGCCCATATCATGATGGTACCGTGGGCCACGGACTGGAAAATTGCATAGCATTGAAACGTATAATCCAACAATTAATCGAATCAAAGTGGTTGGACTTTTTCGATGAGCCAAACGTCACTCACAATCCATTGCCGCCTCATCAAGCAAAACCAGTCAATATGATAGAAGAACACTGGCCGACAAAGAAGTCAGTCAACGATATCATAACCCCTCTTAAGCATGTATATTCATGCCTTGTGAAAGAAGGGATTATCATGGGAAAGCCTTCTTTTGGAAATGGAGAGGTCGAGAATGAAGAGTGGTGCAACTTCCATGACAGTAAGAGTCATTCTATCCAAGAATGCTCAGAATTTCGTGAAAGACTGCAAAGTCTCATCGACTCCTCCCAACTCATCATTTTTATGTCAGATAAAGATGATGATGTGAATGTGATCATTAAAGAACAAGAATTCAATGCTATGCCAAGACCACTGGTCATACCAATTTCAAAACCTGCTCTTAAGCCTTTAAAAATTCAAGTCCCAAAACCATTCCCATACAAATCAGACAAAACTGTTCCATGGAGCTATGATTACACTTCTAACATCACATCAACCCCGTTAGAAGTTGGGAGCATGACTAGAAGTGGTCGGTGTTATTCTCCGGAGCAAATGAACAAGCTCCAACAAGATAAGAATGTTACGACGAGTGGATCTCTTGATACAAATACATCTAAAGAGCAAGAGACGCCTCGAGCAGTAACAGATGAGCAAGCTACTGAGTTTCTCAAACTCATAAAGCAAAGTGAATACAGTATCGTTGAACAGTTAAACCGCCTACCAGCAAAAATTTCCATACTTTCATTACTCCTAAGCTCTGATGCCCACCGAGAAGCTCTTCTCAAAGTCCTGAATAAGGCTTATGTTGAACAAGATATCTCCGTGAACAACTTTGACCACCTCGTCAACAACATCACGGCACAAAATCTCATCACATTCACTGACGATGAGATACCAGCAGAAGGAAGGGGTCACTCTAAGGCCCTACATATTTCGGTCAAATACAAAGATCGGATTATGGCTAGAGTTCTTATCGACAATGGGTCAGCTCTAAATGTAATGCCACTCGAAACCTTACATAAGATTGGTTTAGACCCATCATACCTCAACAACAGTCATATTGTTGTTCGAGCGTTTGACAGAACGAAGAGAGATGTTGTTGGAGAAATAGAGCTACCAATAGGGATTGGTCCCTGTCTTTTCCACATCACATTCCAAGTCATGGATATTTGTCCATCATATACCTGTCTGCTGGGAAGACCATGGATCCATATGGCCGGAGCAATTCCTTCTTCATTACATCAAAAAATGAAATTCATCATTGAAGGAAAGATAGTCACGGTCTTCGCTGAAGAAGACATCCTGCTATCAAGACCTGCGGATGCTCAATATGTCGAAGTCAATGAAAATATACCTGATTGCTCCTTCAGGTCTTTTGAGATTGTCAATGCTGCTTATGTCAGCGAATATGGAGAAGAACCCATTCCTAGCATCTCTAAAACAAGTCGCATGGTTGCCAAACTCATGATAAAAGGAGGATACTCACCGGGGTTAGGACTGGGACAAGATTTACAAGGAATCACAGAGCCATTGAAAATCACCACAAATGAAGGAAAATACGGCCTAGGCTTCACACCGACAAGACATGACAAAATGAAGGCAATAGCTGAAAAGAGAGAAAAGAGGATTGCACGATTAATAGGGCATCCTCTCCAGGAAAGAAATCTGGATGTCCCAGAGATCACCGAAACGTTCGTGAGTGGTGGTTTGATTTCGAAAAATAACAATGAAGGCGTGCTGACCATCAACATCAATAAGTCTTTTGAAAGTCTTTCTATTCAAGCAATCATCAGCGATTCACCTGAAGATGAGGAGCTCATTCAACCTTGTCGCCCACGGGATGTGCTGAACAATTGGGAGGCGATAGAACTGCCTGTTATAATCGAAAGCTTTCCAAAGTAATCCAATAGTAAAAACCTCCTAAAGAAAGGTTCAATCAATAGAGTGTAGTCTTTGTTTAAGTGAACCTTTTAGTTATTGCTTTTTATTCCAATAAAGTTGTGATTTATGCACACTATAAATAAAGTACCAGTTTGCATCCATCTCATTCTTGCCATTTTTTTTTCTTTGAATAATGCAGACCTGAAACTCTCTTTGATGACAATAAAAGAATGAACTTTGATAATCCTGTAAACACTACCGACTCGGATGACGAAGATCTTCAAATATCTCCTAAGCTATTAAAAATGATCGAGCGAGATGAAAAAGAAAGAGCAACAAGTCAAGAACCAACTGAGGCATTTAACTTGGGAGACAGTCAGAATGTAAAAGAAGTCAAGATTGGCACTCTATTCCCTCATGAAGAAAAAGAAGAATTAGTCCACTTATTGAAAGAATATGTGGATGTGTTTGCTTGGTCATACCAAGATATGCCTGGCTTAAGCTCAGACATAGTACTACACAAAATACCCTTGAAACCTGGGGCGAAGCCTGTCAGACAAAAGTTACGAAGATTAAAGCCGGATCTAATCTTAAGAGTGAAAGATGAGATTCGAAAGCTGTGGGATGCAGGATTCCTTAGGGTCGCTGAATATACAGAATGGGTGGTTAACATTGTTCCAGTCGAAAAGAAAGAAAGCGGGAAACTAAGAGTTTGTCAGGACTACCGGCCATTGAACGAAGCCAGTCCTAAAGATAACTTCCCACTTCCTCACATTGATACGCTGGTGGATAATACGTCAGGAAACTCATATTTTTCCTTCATGGATGGCTTCTCTGGATACAATCAAATCAAACTTGATCCAGATGATATGATAAAAACTGCCTTTATAACCCTTTGGGGTACCTTCTACTACAAGGTGATGCCTTTTGGGTTAAAGAATGCTGGTGCTACATATCAAAGAGCCATGGTTGCGTTATTCCATGACATGATGCATAAAGAAATTGAAGTATATGTAGACGACATGATCGCCAAAACTTTCACTGCTAAGGGGCATCTAAAAGTGCTAAGAAAACTATTCGATAGACTTCGCAAATATCAACTGAAGTTGAATCCTGCCAAATGTATTTTTGGAGCCTCTTCAGGAAAGTTATTGGGTTTCATGGTCAGCAAGGATGGGATTCGAGTTGACCCGAGTAAAGTCAAAGCAATACAAGAAATGCAACCCCCGAAGACTCCAAAACAAGTAAGAAGTTTTCTGGGCAGAATCAACTTCATAGCAAGGTTCATTTCACAATTGACATCCAAGTGTGAACCTCTTTTCAAATCACTAAAGAAGAACAATCCGATCGAGTGGAATAACGAATGCCAAGAAGCATTCGAGAAAATCAAGCAATATCTATCAAATCCACCAGTCTTGGTACCACCCCGATCTGGAGAATCGTTGATTCTATATTTATCCATACAGGATTCTTCATTAGGATCCGTATTGGGTCAACGTGATGAAATAGGCAAGAAAGAGCATGCAATTTACTATTTGAGCAAGAAGCTTACCACATATGAAGCGAAATACTCAATAGTAGAAAAGTCCTGTTGTGCCCTTGCATGGGTAGCACACCGACTACGACACTACATGCTCAACAACACTACATTGCTAATCTCCAAGACTGATCCTATTAAGTACATTTTTGAGAAACCAGCTTTATCAGGCAGGATCGCAAAATGTCAAATGCTGTTGTCTGAATACGACATACAGTATGTCACCCAAAAGGCTGTAAAAGGGAGTGTGATTGCTGAATATCTGGCTGATAGAGCATTGGATGATTATGAGCCAATGAAAATGGAGTTTCCTGATGGAGATATAATGACGATAGAACAGGAAGTCTCTAAAGATGATGAAACATGGAAAATGGCATTCGATGGAGCATCTAATGCTTTGGGACAAGGGATTGGAGCCATACTCATATCTCCAAGTGGAGAGCAATTCCCTCTCACAGCAAAAATTACATTTCCTTGTACCAACAATATAGTAGAGTATGAGGCATGTGCTATGGGACTCCAAATGGCACTGGAATTGAAAGTGCGAGATCTCCGAGTTTATGGGGATTCCGCATTAGTCATATATCAAATCAACGGAGAATGGGAGACAAGGGATTCAAAAATGATCCCTTACCAAAAGCTCATACTAGACTTGGCTCGAAAATTCAACAGTATAAGCTTTCATCATCTTCCAAGGGAAGATAATCAAATACCGGATGCTTTAGCTACTTTGGTTGCTATGTACAAGATCAGTGACCCCGAGCATACTCCTGTGTTCGAGATGAGAATAATAGATTCTCCAGCTTATTGCATGAGCATCGAAGAAGAATTGGATGGAAAGCCTTGGTATCACGATATCAAGAAATACCTCCAAGAAAGAGTATATCCACCAGAAGCATCAGAAAATGACAAGAAATTTCTACGAAGATTGTCAATGGATTTTCTTTTAAACCTAGACATACTTTACAAGAAAACCCCAGACTCGATGCTACTTCGCTGTGTAGATACTCATGAAGCACGAAAGATCATGGAAGAAGTTCATTCTGGAATATGTGGAGCACACACTAGTGGTCATACCATGGCAAGACAAATAATGAGGGCTGGTTATTATTGGCTCACATTGGAAAGTGATTGCGTCAATCACGTAAGAAAATGTCACAAATGCCAAATATATGCCAACAAGATCCAAGCTCCACCTGCTCCTCTTAATGTAACAGCAATACCTTGGCCTTTTGCCATGTGGGGAATCGATGTCATTGGAGCGATTACCCCTAAAGCTTCCAATGGTCACAAATTCATCCTAGTTGCAATTGACTACTTTACTAAATGGGTAGAAGCTGTGTCTTATGCAAGCGTAACTCAAAAGGTGGTATGCCGGTTCATTAAGAAAGAAATCATTTGTCGCTATGGACCGCCAGAGTGTATCATCTCAGACAATGCCACAAACCTGAATAATGCAATGATGCAGACTTTGTGCCGGCAATTCAAAATCAAGCATCTCAATTTAGCACCTTATTGACCGATGATGAATGGTGCAGTAGAAGCGGCCAATAAAAATAGCAAGAGAATTGTTGAAAAGATGATCGTCACTTACAAGGACTGGCATGAGATGTTACCTTTTGCACTACATGCTTATAGAACTTCTACCCGTACTTCTACTGGAGCAACACCTTTTTCTCTGGTATACGGTATGGAGGCTGTATTGCCCATCGAAGTTGAAATTCCTTCATTAAGGGTACTAATGGATACTCAATTAAGAGAAGCAGAATGGGTCAAAGCTAGATACGAGCAATTAAATCTAATTGATGAAAGAAGAATGATAGCCCTCTGCCATGGGCAACTTTATCAAAGAAGGATGATTCGTGCTTACAACAAAAAGGTTCGCCCACGACAATTTCACGAAGGTGACATAGTGCTCAAGAAAATTTTACCCATGCAACATGATTCAAGAGGAAAATGGACACCAAATTATGACGGGCCATATGTCGTGAAGAAAGCATTTTCAGGAGGGGCACTAATTCTGACAGAAATGGATGGACGAGAATTACCGAAGCTAGTAAATTCGGATGCAGTAAAGAAATACTTTGCATAATGAAGAAATTTTCGAACAGAAGGGGAGAAGTGGATACAGGGTTACCAAAGTTTATTTGATCAAAGTTGTCAAAGAGAGCTTTCTTCCCTTACACTTTCATTATCTATCTGTACCCAAGATTTTCATATTCTCTTACCCATAAATAAAAAGCCAATTTTCCTTAACTTACCTTAGATTCTCACATTCAAAATGCTAAAGTCGCTTCTATCCAGTTCTTTTCCTTCAAATCTCACATTCCTACTAGCCTTAAATGTGCAATAAATTATGACTTTTGAAGGAAGAATAGTAATAATTAAAACTTAGAAAAAGCAAAGACCGTAGATTACTTTGATAAGCTTTGTGAATTAAAACAGGTAAGATTGAAGTCCTGCTTTGCGAACGGCACAGAACATAAGCCAACAAAGAAGAACGAGTAACAAATCTTCGGGAGATAGCCTTGATAGTTGCCTGGATGATCGCTTCAGAAGTCTTAGCATGTCTATGTCAGCAAGAAAGAATCATGCTCATGAATATTTCAACAGGGACAATTATCCAGAAAAGCATAAAATATGAGGCGGGCATTAAAGAAAATTGAGGTCAAAATTCAAAAATAAGGCAAGGAAAGGGGATTTTTGTACAGAGTTGGGCTTTTGAGACAATGGACAACAGCTGGAAAGCATTAAGAGATACAATAATAGTCCGAGAAGGAAATCACAAAGAAGATCCAGTAAAGTAAAGCAAAGACATGAAGAGCTAGATCCATAAAAAAAAAAAAAAAACCATCAGTTACACATGCCTTGCATTCATGCATTTCACATCATGCATGCATGGCTTTTACATAACAGGGATCAAATGGAAAGCATGTCCGCAGCATGATTGCAGCAGTATAAGCTGAGATCTTAATGACATCAGCTCTTACCAATTGGACGCATAGCTAATACGCTGGACCCAGCCCCATCAGGAATCCAAGGATAAAGTATACAATATCGTCAAAAGCCTGGCAATTGAGGCTACACCTAAAAGAACAGAATTGATGCCAGCTTAGCAGCATCCAAGATGAGTGATAGCTATCGTCAAAGATAAGGCAGACATCAAGAAATATTGTCGTTGAAAATTCGTCAAAAGCGGACAATGGATTCAATAATCAAGGACTGAATCGACGTCAGCTGGATGGAATATCTATCACATCAAAATAAAGTAGGATCCACTGTTCCGGTTAAGCGGCGGATACGGTACTCCGTGACTCTCAAGTCGGTTCTCTCAGTTGCCCATAATAACTGATCCTTTCCTCCCTCCTTTCTTTTACTTTCTCCTAGAAAATGGATCCTACTTTTTCTGCCTTGCGAAAATATTTTCCTTCTCTCCCAATGAACATCCTCAAAAAGATCTACCAAGTTCGCTGTGAACGATTAAGAGCTCTGATGCATAAAGGAATCCCTGAAGATGTGCGGTGGTTAATTGAAGCTAAGGTTCGTCTGGCAGGTGAAATCCCAGAGGCATTTGTGTCTCACATGCCTGGTGTAGGCAAAAGCTATTATGCCAAAAAGCGAAGAGCGAGGAGACTAGGCGTCTGTCATAAATGCGGACGCTGGACCTGTAATACTAAATGTCGTTCTTTAGGGATGATCTCTGATAATCGAGAAGATAAAATACGATTCATTAAGAATGGCCTGAGTAAGGACTCATTGGATGATATCCAATTGACTCTTGAGACGCATTCTTGTGGATCCGTGCAACGTGAACTTCTCGATTTATGGAGCATTTTTCATGAAGAACGAGAACGATACAGTCCCGGGAATCTGACGTTAAACGACCCTATTTGCCAGCTTGTAAGAAAACTGGATGGGAAGCAAATCCTCGACTCATAGAAGCCATTAATCCCGTTACTGGACGTAAAACCAGTGGAAGATGTGAGCCACAGTCACAATCACTGTACATGCAATTTATCATATTTAAAATTTTCTATTTTTCTTTTACTAATGTATTTGCTCCCGTAAGTGTAATCGACACGTTATCCATTTCATCGCTATAAATGCATGTTCTTCCAGTCGGTTATCTAAGTTTCCTTCAATAACTAATTCCTTTCCATCATCTCTCAAATTCTTCTCTCATCAATGGATTCTACTCTTTCTACCCTGCGAAAATACTTTCCTTCTCTTCCAATAAAAGTCCTTAAAAAGATCTACCTTGCTAGATGTGAAAAAATCAGAGTTTTTACACGCAAAGGCATTCCCGATAATGTGCAGTGGATAATTAAAGCTAAGGTCCGTCTGGCGGGTGAAGTTCCAGATGCATTTATGCCCCGTATGCCCGGTTTAGGTAAAAGCCGTTATGCCAAAAGGCGAAGAGCAAAGAGACTAGGCGTGTGTTATAAATGTGGGCGATGGAATTGTAATACTAAATGTCGCTCTTTAGGATACATCTCCACAAATCGTGAAGATAAAAGAAAATTCATTAAGAATGGCCTGCGTAAGGAATCTCTGGAAGATATCCGAGAGACTCTTGAAACGCATTCTTGTGGAAAAGTGCAAGGTCAAATTGTCAAATTGTGGAGGACTTACCATAAAGAACGAGACCGTTACAGTCTTGGGAATGTGACTGTAAACGACCCTGTCTGCCAGCTTGTAAGAAAACTGGATGGGAAGCAAGTCCTCGACTCATAGAAGGCATTGAAGCCATTACTAGATATAAATCAGTGGAAGATGAGAGCCACAGTCATGATTGCTATACATATAAGCTGTCATTTGTCTTTTCTTTTGACAATAATGTACTTGCTTCTGTAAGTGTAATTAACGCATTATCCCTTTCATCACTATAAATATGTGTTAGTTATTTTCATTTCCTACAATCACTAATTTCTTTCTTTGCCTCCTTCATCAATGGAGTCTTCTCTTTCCGCCCTACGAAAGTATTTTCCTTCCTTCCCAATAAATGTTCTTAAAAAGATTTATCAAGCTAGATGTGAACGATTTAGAGTATTTATGCACAAAGGCATCCCTGATAATGTGCGGTGGCTAATTGAAGCTAAGGTTCGTTCAGCTGGTGAAGTTCCCGAAGCGTTCTTTCCCCGTATGCCCGGCTTTGGTAAAAGCGCTTATGCCAAAAAAAGAAGAGCAAAGAGGCTAGGCGTTTGTCATAATTGTGGATGGTGGATTTGCGGCAATAAATGTCGTTCTCCAGGAGTGATCACCAGAAATCGTAATGATAGAATAAAATTCATCAAGAATGGCTTGCGTAAGGAATCTCTGGAAGATATTCGAGAGGTTCTTGAAGCGCATTCTTGCGGAATAATGCAATTTGAGGTTGTTGGATTATGGATAATTTTCCAAAAAGAACGAGATCGTTATAGTCTTGGGAATCTGACTTTAAACGACCCAGTTTGCCAGTTTGTGAGAAAACTGGATGGGATGCAAATCACCGATTCATAGAAAGCATTAAAGCCATTACTGGACGCAAAGCCAGTGAAAGACGAGGATCAAAGTCACGATTACTGTACGTGCTAGCTGTCGCTTTTGAAATTTTCCTCCTCCTTTGACAATCACGTACCTACTCCTGACGTAAGCTACAGTAGTGACTACAGTACATGCTAGCAGCTATTTTGAAAATTTTTCTCCTCTTTTAACGATAGTGTACCCATACCTGACCAGAGTCGTACTCATGACTATCGTGTATAGCTGGCAATAATGTATCCACTCTTGAGAATAAAATTATTACTTTATCTTTTCATCTCTATAAATATATCCTCTTTTCTTCTTTTCTCACATGGGTAAAGATAGGAATGGAGAAAACCTCCACTCGTAAACCCCGAAGTATTTGTGTATTTTCTGGGGCTTTTCCTGGAAAAGATGAAGAGTATTTAAAGGCAGCCAACCATTTGGGTAGAGTATTAGCTGAGCGAAAAATACATTTAGTTTATGGAGGAGGTAGTGTCGGACTAATGGGAGGTGTAGCATCAGCAGCATCTTTAGGAGGAAGTCAAGTTTTGGGCATCATCCCTGGACCTTTGAAATTTGTTTCTGGGGGCACGATTGGAGAAGAATTAGTGGTTAAAAATTTGCAAGAGCGTGTGTTACAAATGCTTTTAAATGCTGATGCTTTTATCGCTCTACCAGGTGGTTTTGGCACATTGGGAGAAGTCTTTCAAATTGCTTCCATGGCCCAACTTAATTTGCATAAGAAACCCATTGGGCTTTTAAATGTTAACAATTTCTTTACAAGTCTGATAGCTTTTATGGATTATGCTATGCAGAAGAATTTCATATCAAGAGTGGCACGGCGAATCATAATATCCGCAACAACTGCTGAAGAATTGCTAGATAAAATACAAGCTTTTGTTCCTGAACCAGATCCAGCAATGATTCAGATAGACTGGACACGACAGTCTTTCCCAACCAGTTCACTCCCATAATGGTCCTCTACTCACCCTGTTGAAGTATTGTGGAAGAAAGAAGCGATCTGATCCGTTTTTCTTGTCCTTTAGTTTTGTTATCAGCATTTTCTTTCGTGTTTCAGTTTTTCTTTTCAGGGAGTTTCTTTACCTTGTAGGATAGTTTCGTTCATGCTGATATTAAAACCATGGGACAATGCCTTTAGGTTGGAATGGCTGAGTAAAGAGTAATTTTTATTACTCTTGAGACGCATCCTATTAGGTCTACTAGGCATAACATTTTGGGGTAGTTAAGCTTTAACCTTATTTGGATGACATATCTCACAAGGGAATCTATATTTACTGAAGAAAATATTAGATGAACCTTGGATATTGATTCCAAACATCCGTTCCCTTTACATAATTTGTCAGTGTTATTGTCATCATCAAGATTCACTCATCTTATCGAAGTTTAAATTTTTGCACTCACCTATTATGAAAATTCACACTTTCGAAGAAAATTATTCCAATTTCAATTGCTTTCATATAAATTTCGCTCGAGGTCCTAAGGAAAGCTCCTTAGCCTCAAAATCAATTTTCATCGGGGTTTTAAGGATGGAACCTTTGCCTCGAGAACAATCAATCATTCAGTCCATCTTACAACGATAGAACCTTTCCTATCGTTAGAGGTTCTAAGGACCTTTCTTTAAACCTCAAACAAACAATCAATCATTCAGTCCATCTTACAACGATAGAACATTTCCTATCGTTAGAGGTTCTAAGGACCTTTCCTTAAACCTCAAACAAACAATCAATCATTCAGTCCATCTTACAACGATAGAACCTTTCCTATCGTTAGAGGTTCTAAGGACCTTTCCTTAAACCTCAAACAAACAATCAATCATTCAGTCCATCTTACAACGATAGAACCTTTCCTATCGTTAGAGGTTCTAAGGACCTTTCCTTAAACCTCAAACAAACAATCAATCATTCAGTCCATCTTACAACGATAGAACCTTTTCTATCGTTAGAGGTTCTAAGGACCTTTCCTTAACCTCAAACAAACAATCAATCATTCAGTCCATCTTACAACGATAGAACCTTTCCTATCGTTAGAGGTTCTAAGGACCTTTCCTTAAACCTCAAACAAACAATCAATCATTGAGTCCATCTTACAACGATAGAACCTTTCCTATCGTTAGAGGTTCTAAGGACCTTTCCTTAAACCTCAAACAAACAATCAATCATTCAGTCCATCTTACAACGATAGAACCTTTCCTATCGTTAGAGGTTCTAAGGACCTTTCCTTAAACCTCAAACAAACAAACAATCATTCAGTCCATCTTACAACGATAGAACCTTTCCTATCGTTAGAGGTTCTAAGGACCTTTCCTTAAACCTCAAACAAACAATCAATCATTCAGTCCATCTTACAACGATAGAACCTTTCCTATCGTTAGAGGTTCTAAGGACCTTTCCTTAAACCTCAAACAAACAATCAATCATTGAGTCCATCTTACAACGATAGAACCTTTCCTATCGTTAGAGGTTCTAAGGACCTTTCCTTAAACCTCAAACAAACAATCAATCATTCAGTCCATCTTACAACGATAGAACCTTTCCTATCGTTAGAGGTTCTAAGGACCTTTCCTTAACCTCAAACAAACAAACAATCATTCAGTCCATCTTACAACGATAGAACATTTCCTATCATTAGAGGTTCTAAGGACCTTTCCTTAAACCTCAAACAAACAATCAATCATTGAGTCCATCTTACAACGATAGAACCTTTCCTATCGTTAGAGGTTCTAAGGATCTTTCCTTAAACCTCAAACAAACAATCAATCATTCAGTCCATCTTACAACGATAGAACCTTTCTTATCGTTAGAAGTTCTAAGGATCTTTCCTTAAACCTCAGAGTTTAGGCGGCGAGAAGGTTTTCAATGCCTAGCTAAGCTGGACGAAATTTGGTAACTAACTTTGCATACATCATGTCCCATGAAGCATGCAAAGGGGGGCAGCTGTTGACACCCAATTTCGTCCGGCCATTAAAATAATTTTTAAAAAAAAAATTAAATAAAAAAAATTAATTAAAAAAAATGTATTATTATTATTATTGTTATTATTATTACTAAAATTTTTTTAATTAGTTTAAAATATATTTTTTTGTTTTGTTTTGTGAAGATTTGATATATGTGTGTATATGTGTATGTTTGAAAGAAAAAAAAAAGAAAACTCCATAAAAATGACAAAATTAAAAAGTTTGAGATAAAAATAACAAAATTGAGAAGTTTCAGGCAAAATTGACAAATTCTGAAAGTTCCAGTAGCATTTGGTAGTTTGTCATATAAAATTTTGAGCCTGCCGACGTTTCTGGCCCAAATTGACAGAAAACGACAAAAGTGTCAAAATCAGAAGCTTCAGGAACTTATCCAGAGGTTGAGAGACGTAAAGGACTAAAATTGTCATTTTACCAATTTAAGAGATAAGTTTGAAATTTTTTATTAATTTATCCATCAACAGTTCAGCTAAACTTCCTCTATAAATAGCCCCCCAAATTTTGTGCTGAACACAGAAAAAAATAGAGAAAAAAAGTTTAGAGCTCCGTTTTAAAAAGAGAAAATAGAAGCCTTAGTCCCTAGCCTATCCTCCCTCTGCCAAAAAATCCCAAAATTATTTTTTTTACGTTTCGACTACCTTCTTCCTCCGTTTTCTCTTTCTTTCTTTTGCTGTCGCCGTCCTATCCCGCTGCCGTCGCCCTGCCGCCGTCGCCCCGCCGTCCCGCCCCACCGACGCCGCCGTCGCCCTGCCGTCGCCTCGCCGCCCCGCCGCGCCACCTCGCCGCCCCACCGCGCCACCAGCTGCCCCTGCCTTCCCCCCCTTCGCGCGCGCCTTCGCGTCTCTGTTCTTCAGATTCAAAAACTTGTTTTGAAAGGTGAAACCTTGATTCCATACTTCATCTTCTCAATTTCTTTCAATTTGGTCACTAACCTTTTTATTTTGTCTTTGCAGAAAATTAATTAATTAACTCTTTTATTTTTTTTACTTGTTTATTTATTTGTTTATTATTGTTATTATTACTAACCTTTTTTTTTTTTGTTGTTATTAACAACTAACAACTAACTTGCTAATTTTTACTAACCTTTATTATTATTTTTGTTAATAATTAATTAAATTGTCTAACTTTTATTATTGTTGTTAATTAATTAATTTAATTAACTTGGTTAATTAACAATTAATTAATTTGGCTAACTTTTATTATTGTTGTTAATTAATTAATTTAATTAACTTGGTTAATTAACAATTAATTAATTTGGCTAACTTTTATTATTGTTAACAATTAATTAACTTGACTAACTTTTTATTATTGTTGTTAATTAATTAATTTAATTAATTTGGTTAATTAACAATTAATTAATTTGGCTAACTTTTATTATTGTTATTAATTAATTAACTTGGCTAACTTTTTATTATTGTTGTTAATTAATTAACTTGACTAACTTTTTATTATTGTTGTTAACAATTAATTAAACTTGGCTAATTTCTATTATTGTTGTTAATTAATTTAATCAACTTTGCTAACCTTTATTATTATTTATTTTTAAAGTGGATGGCCAAAAAGCCCCACTTTATTTTATTTAATTCACCTTTACCCTTTACTAATAAATAAATAAATGAAAATTAAAAGAAGGTTATTTTGTAATTAATTATTAAGGCTAATAAAAAATCATTTTTAAAAGCCAATTATTTTTATTTTTTTATTATTTCTTTAAAAATAACAAAGTTGACTTTTTATTCCTTTTTGTTAAAATTAATAAATAGAAATAATTAAATATTTCTAAAAAATATACAAATCAATTCTTTTTAAACATATCTTTAAAATTAAAAATTCAAGAAAAATCCAATAAAATTATAATTAAAATTAGTAATTAATTAAATAATTAAAATTTAACAAAAATTAAAAATCCATGAGCAAATGATCCGCCAGGATCTATGGCTTGGAAATATTTTTAAATAAAGTATATAAATAAACTTTTCTTTATTAAAAATAAAATTTTGGGACTAATATATTAATTATTTATTAAAATAATAAAATATAAATTTTTAGTTTTCTTTATTAATAAAAAAGAATAAAAAGAGTAAAATTTTTGGGTTAATATTTTATTCAGTAACATTTTACTTATTTCTTTTAAAATAATAAAATATGACTTTTTTTAGTAATAAAAATAATGATAAAAGTAAAATTTTTGGGCTAATATTTTATTCAGTAATATTTTGCTTATTTCTTTTAAAATAATGAAAAGATATAACTTTTTGTTTCCTTTATAAAAATCTTAGCAAATGATTTCAAAAATAGAATAAATTCAAAAGGATTAAATTATCTCTTAAATATCTTAGACTTATTAATTAAAATTACTTATAAAAAAAAAAGAACATAAAAATGAAATATAAATATCAAAACTTTCCTTTATTTTTTTAAAATATACATATAAATTTTATTTTTTTAAGATCCTTGTTAAATAATCACTTCTTTTTAGTTAATTTTTTTTTTATCAAAAACAAAACATATAAATATCAAAAATTTTCCTTTATGTTTAAAATATACATAAAATTTTTTTTTTAGTTTCTTTTCTTGAATAATCATTTTTTGCTTAATTCATTCAAAACAAAATTAAGACTTTTGTTCTATTTTTGAAAAATACATATGAATTTTGCCTTCATCATTGAATAAATAAAATTTTAATTAAATAAAAAAACATAAAATAAATCTAAGCCATGTTGTTAAGTCTAAAAATTTTTTAGTTCATGGTATATTGGCTGGAAACTGTCTCGTGCCCGCTTTTGAGCTGCTTCACCTGGTGAAGAGGGTCTGGCTGAGTAACAACGCCCTGTACCATGATCAAAATTTTTTTGAATTAACTTCTTATTAAAAAAATTAATTACTTTTTAAGTAATTCTTTAAATAATAAATATCCTTCATTAAACAAGAAAATTAATAAAAAAAAAGAGAAAAAAAGAAAAGAAAGATAAGAAAAAGAAAAGAAAGGAAAGAAAGGAAAGATAAAATCAAGAAAAAAAAAAGAAAGGAAAGATAAGAAAAAAGAAAAGAAAGGAAAGAAAAAAAAAAAAGAAAATCTAAAAATTTCATAAACAAAAAGAATTACGAATTAGTAATTAAACTAACAATTAATTCTATAATAAGTAAGAATGTAATAATTAATTATAAAAAAAATTAATTTCCATATCCAGATGATCCGGCAGGATCTACGGTTTGGAAAACTTTTTTTACTAAATAAATTAAATAAATACAAAGATAAAAATCCATATTTACAATATAGATTAAATTATTTAAAAGTTCACCAAATTCCGTGTCCAAATGACTCAGCAGAGTCCATGGTTCGGAATCAAAATCTTCCGTGTCCAAATGACTCGGCAGAGTCCATGGTTCGAAAGTATAAAATTTCATACAAATTAATTAATTTACCAAAATCAACATTTTCGACTAATTCAGTTAAAATTTCTAGTTTGAAAATTAACTGAATTTTTTTAAAGCAAAGTAAAATAAAATTAAAATCAACTAAGGTGCCAATTTTGGGCGCTATAACAATATTGTTTTAGCGTAACCGTACTCCCGATCCCCGAACTCTCGCAGAACATATTTTAAGGTATCCAATTGACCTGAGCGAAAACCGATTGGTGGCGACTCCTGAAAAAGACCCGCAAGTTGCCACAATGATAGTTTCAGTCTTTTCCGTCTCTTTGACTTTAGGGATGTTCCTGAAACTTCTGGTTGAGACAATTTTGTCGTTTTCTGTCAATTTGGGCCAGAACCGTCGGTCTGGCCCAAAATTCATGTGACAAACTACCAAATGCCCCTGAAATTTTCAGATTTTATCAAATTTTCCCAAAACTTCTTAATTTTGTCATTTTTACCCTAAATTTTTCAATTTTGTTTTTTTTATGGAGTTTTCTTTTGTAATTCCTACATACATACATACACACATATATTATTTTTAACTAAACCCTTATAAAACAAAATATATTTTAAACTAATTAATTAAAATTTTTTCAGTAATAATAATTAATTAGTTAATAATAATAATTTTTTTAATTAATTTTTTTTTTGAATTTTAATTTCTTTGGATATACACACATTGATATTAACTTAACAAAATGCCCCTTCCCCAAAACTATTTAATTTAATTCTCTCTTTGTATAATTAATTAATAATAATTTTTATATAATTATAATTTTTTAATTTTTTAATTAATTTTTTTTTAATTATTATTTAAAAAAAAAAAAAAAAGGGTCGGACGAAATTGGGTGTCAACATGGTCAAAGAAGGCAATTTGGGAAAAAGGGAGGCAGCAATGTGGTGGAGTATACGGGAGAAGGCAGCGCACTGAGCCCAGCTTCACATTAGCACAAAAACTAACACGATCCATGTTTCCATCCATCTAAGGACTAACTCGCTATAGTTTCTAAAGTTGAGGGACTAAGTATTAATGAGTCAAACTTTGGGGATTAACTTGCTAAGTCAGCAAACTTAGGGACAAATGCGCATTTATGCCATATAATTAATACCCCAAAAATGATATGGTAAAAAGTGGTTGGAATAAAATTATATGTGCGATCCATTTAGATTTAATCTGTTTTTGTCGCTTAAATTTGTAAAAACTACTTTATAAAAATTGGTAAAATTATATTACTACTCAGTATACCTTTTGAATAAACCTATGTGCATCAGTAGTTTTGGTATAAATGACTTAAGGTGCACATCTTGTAAGTCTGTTTCTAAGCTTTGTCTTAACTAAGATGTATATATGTTTTGGCCTGTTATTGAGATAACCCTTATTTGTGCTATCGGTTGTCTACAGCTGTGTGTGTACTGTCAAATTGGCTCTAGAGCAGTGAATGGTATATCGATAGAAATAAATAGCAACAGCTGAAGAAAACAAAACCGCCCCTTTTTATAGTTGAAATTGAAAACATCTTGTTTGGGTTACCGTGTTCCTTGGATTTGTTGTCTCATTATTTTACGGTTTATAACCTGTAATTTGACTATGTGACAATAAAAACTTCAAAACAATAAGGAGCATTTCATTTAAGAATTCTCCAAATTCGTATGGAGTAAGATTTTTAGAGGAGCATTTTGTGAGTTTATAATTCACAGCTCTTAACGCATAAAAATGGTCGTGTATCCATGTGGTGGAAAAAAGAATCCAAAAGTTTTCGTGTTTGGTTAGATATTTAGAAAATTATTTCTTAGATTCTTATTTTTTTCAAAGGTGTGTTTCATTGCTATTTTTTTTTAGAAAATCATATCCATACTTGTGATTGTAAAGTTTAAAAAATCACTTTTAAGAAATTGTGAATGAATGACATCTATTAAAAAGTGAGAATTCAAAAAAATAGTCTCTCAGTTCAAAAAGTCTTTTTGGTGTTGACACAACTCTATGTTTGAGAAATGTAGAGATAGCAAAATTTGACCAAATCCGAAAATCAAACCTGACTCATCCGAATTTAAACCTGACCTAATCAGATTTGACCAGAAAAGTCAATGACCCTAATCCAACTGCACCCAACCCGACCTGAATCCGAACATGATTGAAGTGAAACCTGAAAAAACCTAAGCCCAAACTCGACTTGACCCGAACCCAAAATGACCTAATGACTAAACCCAATAAGACGTGATTTTTAATTTAAATCAACATAAAATATATGGTTGGCAAAGACTTTAGAAAATTTATTATTTAATATATATGAATGAGTTTCTTCTATTCTGTTGATATATTTTGCATTGTAGAGCGAACGAATGAGAGCTATGATAAACGATTAGTGATACGGTGATAGAGAGATAAGAATAATTAGGTTTTAGAAATTATAGTACTCCTTCCGTCCCATATTCTTTGAAATATTTGAATTTTTCAAATAGTTTAAATTAAATTTATTCATATTACTTTATCTGTCTCAAATTCTTTGTACTATTCATAGTTTAACAATTAATCTATATTTTTTATTTTTAATATTTTAATATATAAATAAAAATATTTTATACATGAATGATAAATCAAGACTTATAGTTTTTAAAAATATTTTTTAATTTTTAATAAATAATAATATAAATAAATTCAAGTTAAACTAATCAAAAAATTTAAATTTAACAAATAAAATGAGATGGAGGGAGATTATTTTTTATAAAAAAAATTAAGAAAGTATATATTTAGAAACTATAGGTCTTTATTCATTATTTAATATAATAAATTTTCATTTATTTACTAAAATGTTGAAAATAAAAAAATATAGATTAATTGTTAAATAGTGAATATTATAAAAATCTTGGCACAGAGAGAATATTTTATTAAAAAATTATATATTAATATATCTTCATAAATTTTATATTATTTTGTTATCTAGTTAAATTAAATTTTAATCAAAATTAAATAAAAAAATTGAATCGATTTAGCCATTTCGGCTTATACATCAGTGAACCAAGTAAACTCGACAATCAAATTGAATCTGGTTTAAGACCCGATAACTCGATCCGATTGGATACAAACCCAAATAAAACCAGTCTGACCTAACCTAAATCTGAAATTAACCTGAACCCAAATAATCTGATTTAGACCCAAATACATGCTAACCCAATTAAACCTGAATTTGAATAACTTGACCTAAATTTAACGCGACTCACCCAATTACCATCCATAGAGGAATGCAGTGAAAGGTGGCTGAAGTTGGAGTTGAAGGGAAAGGGGCTGGAGGAGCGGCTGGGGACAAACAGACGGACATGGAGTGGGCTCCGCACGACAGACTGGCTGCACAATCTATGGAATCCCAGCAAGTAACAAGCTTCATCACTCCTCCGCTCTTAATCTTTTCCTTCCTTTTCCCTTTCCCTCTTGTTTTTTCCCAAGCAAACTGCGTCCCTTCTCGCCTTTTTTTGATCCATGAGGCGGTTTTCACTCGAGACTTCTGTTTCCTTTTCATTTCTAAATTACTACTCGTTTCGTCTAATTTTCTTTACTCTATTTAACTTTTTAGATTAGTTTAATTTAAATTTATTCTTATTATTTTTTTATTAAAAATATATATTTATAAATTATAGGTCTTAATTTATCATTTACATATAAAGACATTTCATTTATATACTAAAATGTTAAAAATAAAAAATTATTAATTAATTACTTAAAAGCGAATGATGCAAAGAATTTAAAATAGAGGAAGTACTTTAGCCCTTTTGGCCCCACATATGCATCATGTGACTTAATGCCACTTGCTTCATCTAAAACCTCTCGACTTGCCCTATGTTTGCCCTTCTTAACTCTCCCCTTCCCTTATTAGCAACACTAACACATCACCCCTCCTATCCTCTTGCCCAAAGTTATGAGTGAACATTTGATTGGTTCGGTTCAGAATCAATCCAAATAGAATATTTTGATTGATTTTTGTTTTTTATAAAGTGTATCCAAATATTTTTTAAATTGTATATTAGATGTGATTTGAATTGTTCAAATTATATTTTAGTTTATTTAGTTTGGTTTATTCGGTTTATTCAGTTCCTATTTCAAAGGCCCAGGCATAAAGTAAATGAAAAATAAATACTAAAAATTTTATATTTCATACCCAAAATGAAGGAGTAGGAAATCACTTATATATGTGGGGTTAATATGGATAATAATAAAATAGTTAACAATATTTAGTCCATTTGATTTCAAGTGCACAATCCAATATCCAAATATGAAATTCAGCTGTGATCCAAAACAACTAAAATAAAAAAGGATTTGAGTCATTTTATCTTACTGTAATTGGTTTATTTGGTGACTTTTTAGTTTTGTCCAAAAAATACTCACCCCTACCCATATTCATTCAGGCATTTCAACAAACACCATCTGAAGAAAGTGCCAAATACCAAGTCCCTTCAGAATGTTTGAAGTTTTAAACCCTAAGCCAATCCCCAAAATTAACACCTTAATCCTTAAAACTTTGACCTTAACTATAAACCCTAAATCAACACCTTAAACCCTAAATTGTAACCTAACTAACCTTTAACCTAAACTAGAAAGACTAGCCCTAAACCTTGAAAGTAAGGTTATTAAAATTGAGTTTCTATTTAGAGTCATTTTAGATATCCAGAGTCATAAAGTCGTAAAAAGTCGTAAAGTCGTAAGATTCTACCAAAAAGATAAAAAAAATTGGAGAAAAAAATATAACCATTTAAATATATTAAGAAATTCATGTTTTCATAATATTATTACTTATTAGAACTCCAACAATACCATAAACAAATAGTCATATTGTCATTCATGCATGGACATACAAATAAGGAAACAAAGTTTCACAATCAGGCATTCATGCACTGTCACTTCTTAGTATTGGTGAGATTGAGAAGAGATTTGGAAGATAAAGGACAAAACATAAGAAGTAGCTATAACAGATGAAGAACCAAGCAAAAAAACAAAAGAAAAAAGCCAAAATGGTTCATTGTGCATACTAGAGAGCCAATGCAATAAGAGAGACTGAGAAAGTTTTAATTTTTTTTTTTTTTGGATTTGGCAACTTGGGCCAGCCATCTTAGGCCAAAAAATGTGGAAGATGGGCAAAAAAATGTGGAAGATTCTTAGCTTTATTCATTTTTTTTTACCCAAATAACTCAATAAGATAAAGTCTTAAAGTCTAAACCTTTCTATATTTTTACGACTAGAATCGTGTTTCTACGCATTTCTACCTATCTTACGTTTCTACTGTGTTTCAACATAGTTTTCATCTTTAAAGTCATAAAAACGTACATTTTTATAACTCAAAACGCATTTTTAACAACGATGCTTAAAAGTACACTATGTGTTAAGATCACCTACACTACTAAAAACACACATTTTTCAAATAGTCAAATTCCCAACGGTCAAGTCGTTAAAAATTTCCAATGTGAAAAGTCGTTGGAAATAGTGAAGATCATTTTCCAATGGCTTCCAATGGTCCAATGCAAAGGCCGTTGAAAAATTTGTAATGTGGAAACTGTAATTGTTGGAAATTTCCAACGCGAATTTCAATGGCCTGCCCGTTGGAAATTAACGTATTCATACATTTTTATATATATGTATAATATATATTCATATTTTATTAATATTTCATATATATCATATTTATTTATCATATACAAATATATAATAATAATAATAATAAATAAATAAATAAATAAATATATATGTATATAATAATAATGACTAGTAATAATGTATCTGATATATGATATATGATAATAATGTGGTAATGTATGTATGTAAGTATGTATATCATATATAATATATTTATCATATTTATTTTGCAATTTAGAATGTCTGTGTGTGTGTTATTAGAAAACAAAATAATTATAAAATGTATAATAATATTATTATGTATATTATAATACTAATATATATATATATATATATATATATATAATATATTATAATATATCATTTAGTGTCTGATTGTAGATTCGGTTGGGTAATGGTGCGATTTATACTTATTTTTGAAATATATCATATAGATCATAAGTATCATATTCATATATGATGTATATATCATATATATGTATTTATATATCATATACATATATATGAACTTATTATTGTTGTTGTTGTTGTTGTTATTATTATTATTATATATCAAATACATCATATAAAAGCCCAAACCATAAAAATCCTAATATATATATATAATACTAAAAATAATCATATATATTATAATAATTTTAGAAAGTAAATTTATCATATTTATATAATTATACATATATTTAAAAAGGTATTTTAAGATTTTTTGTTAATAATAATAATAATAATAATAATAATTTACATACTTATGAACATATTAATACGTATAAATATGTCATGATATATATTTATCATAATATGTATTATAATATATAATGTAACATAAGTATCATATGTGTGTGTGTGTGTGTGTGTGTGTGTGTATTGTTTTTTGGGCCAACCCTTATAAAAGTGGCTATTGGCCCAATTTAGCCCAAACCCAATTTAATCTAACTCTAAATATATAAACCTTATAACCTACCCTACCCCTCTTATATTCATCTTGCTTCTCTTGCCTCTCACCCTCCCTTGCCTCTTATCTCTCACCAACATTTGCCTTTCTCACCATCTCTCGCCTTTCATCAAGCCTCCACCTCTCTCGCCCTTTTCTAACCGTCCCTCTGCCTCTCTCGCTTTTCCTTATGCCATTCCATCGTCACCAATCACTCCATCTTGCGCATTGTCACCATCGGACGTTCCATCGTCGCCATCTGCTGTTCGAAGCACCAATCGATAGTCATTCGTCTATTTGTGTTTAATCACCAACCTCTTCTTCGTCCCTCGGCCTACCTTCTCTCCATTCAAACTCCGCCTCGGTTTTTAGAAATTTTTCAATTCTAAAGATCTGATTTTTTTAATTTTCAATTTTTTCGTAGATCTGATAAATGTGAATTGTTGTGCGAATCTAATGAAATATTTATTGTTGTGTAGATCTGATCAATATGGATTGTTCTATGGATCTTATGAAATTATGAATTTTTGATGAATCTTTGATTTTGTTTGCGGATTTGATGAATTTGCGTTATCTTGTGATGGATTTTTTTTGAATTTATGATGAATTTTATGATTTTTTTATGAATTTTTTGAAGTTTTAAATTTTTTGGATGAATTTTTTTGATTAATTTTCTAGTTTGAGTAAATAGAAAATATAATTTTAGTATATATATGTTCGTAATAATATAAAATATAGTTTTGTTCTTCTAAAGTTTCGTAATAATATATAATATAAGTTTCATGAAATAAAAAATAAAAAATATATTTTTAGTAAATATGAAAAATAATTTCAGCAATATATGAAATATAGTTTTGTATTTTTTTTTTTTTGTTTTTCAAAATCAGTTTCTGTAACAGTCAAACCGTTGCAAATTTCCAACGGTCAGGCCATTGGCCATTGATAATTGTAACAGCTTTCAATTGGGTCGTTGGAAGTTCTTTTTGTTACGGGCATTTTGCTAATACGCCATTTTCCAATGGTTGAAAGTTGGAAAATCCTAATTTCCAACGCAAGGCTGTTGGAAATGACTGTTGGAAATATGTGTTCTTTTAGTAGTGCTAGAAGTTAACCTAAAAAGGTGACTAAGTGACCATCAAGGTACCTTGAGTGTGACCAGTTCACCTAGAATGTAACCTAAAGAGATGACTGACCACTTTAAAGGTACCTTAAGTATGACCGGGTCACATAAAAGGTAACTTTCAAAGGTGACCGAATTACCTTGAAGGTACCTTAAGTGTGACTGAGTCACCTTGAACCTACCTTAAGTGTGAACGGATCACCTTGAAGGTAAGCTAAAAAGGTGACCAGGTCACCTTAAAGATACCTAAAGTGTGACTAAGTTACTTAGAAGGTACCCTTTAAAGGTGACGTGGTCACCTTGAATGTATCTTAATTATGACCGGGTTACCTTATAGGTAATCTAAAAAGGTGACCAGATGACCTTAAAGGTAACCTAAAAATGTAACCTGATCACCTTGAAGGTACCTTAAGTATAACCAGGCTACATAGAATGTAACCTTCAAAGGTGACCGAATTGCCTTGAAGTTACCTTAAGTGTGATCGGGTTACCTTAAAGAAAACCTAAAAAGGTGACCTAGTTACCTTAAAGGTATCTTAAGTATGACCAGGTCTCCTTGAAGGTAACCTACAAAGGTAGTCGGGTCACCTTGAAGGTACCTTATGTGTGACAGGGTCACTTAGAAGGTAACCTTCAAATGTGACCAGGTCACCATGAAGGTACATTAAGTGTGATTGGGCTACCTTATAGATAACTTAAAAAGGTGACCGGATCACCTTGAAAGTACCTTAAGTGTAATCAAGTCACCTACAATGTAACCTTTAAAGGTAACAGGGTCACCTTGAAGGTACCTTAAGTGTGACCGAGTTACCTAAATGATAACTTTCAAAGGTGACACGGTTACCTTGAAAGTACCTTAAGTGTAAACGGATCACCTTGAAGATAACCTAAAAAGGTGACCGAACCATCTTAAAAGTACCTTATATGTGACTGAGTCACCTTGAAGATAACCTAAAAAGGTGGCTGGATTACCTTGAAGGTACCTTAAGTGTGACTGGAACATCTTGAACGCAACCTAAAAAGGTAACCGGGTTACCTTGAAGGTACCTTAAGTATGACTAGACCACCTTAAAGGTAATCTTAAAGGTGACCAGGTCACTTTTTTAAATTACCCAAAAGGTGAGCAGGTCACACTAAGCATGCCTTCAAAGTAACCTGGTCATATTTTAAAGTTACCTTTAAGGTAACCAGGTCATATTTTAGATACTTTTAGGGTGACCTGGTTACCTTTTTAAGTTACCTTAGAGGTGACCTACTCACACTTTAAATATCATAATGGATATCATGGACATATGTCTAATTAGACATAGTACGTAATTTTACAATTTTACCCTTAAAATTAAAAGAGTTTCTCTCTCTGTTCGATCTCTCTCTGCACAGAAATGAAAACCAATATTAGATCTGCCCAAAAAGAATGCTGACAAAGGACGACGGTGAAGAACGCTGTGATAGGCAGGTCGAGGAAGAACGGTGATGCGAGACTAAAGAAGGACGGTAAGGCTGTGGAGGGAAGACGAATCGGAGGCTGGGTGGAGGAAGGTGGCGAAGCGAGGAGCCAAGGCGGACGACGAAGCCAAGTTGGCGGCGAAGAGCAGCAACAGGGTGCAGATCTGGAGCAGTGAACGTCGAGCGGATCTATTGCGAGAGCGCTTATGGCGACGGAGAGGACAGTGAGAGGGCGAGATGAGGGAAAGACGGCTGAGAGCAGGGAGATAGGGCGAAAGGAGGAAGATGGCTCAAATGAAGGAGAGGGCGAGAATCAAGGGAGAAGAGGAAGAATTGAGAGAGAAGAGGGTTGATAGTTATTATTGTTTAGACACTTTTCTATTGTACTTTAGACATTTTAAAATTTTCAATTAGACACTTTGTTAGACATTGAATCATATACCTTTATTTAAACATTTCTTTAAATATTTAGACATTTTTACATGTTGATTTGAACACATTTATATATTTAGTCAGACACTTTTATATAGTTCTTTAGACATTTTTCAATATTCAATTAGACATTTTTACTTATTGATTCAGACACTTTTTTTTATTATATTTCAAAGATAATGAATTGTTCACAAGTTGATTCTGTCATTTTTTGTTCAGACACTTTTACATGTTTATTTAGACACTATACAATATTCAATCAGACACTTATTCTTATAGCTTTAGACACTTTTAATTTAACATTATAATAATTTATTTTGATTCTGTTATTTTGTTCAGACACTTTTACATGTTTATTTAGACATTTTTCGATATTCAATTAGACACTTGTTCTTATATGTTTAGACACTTTTAATTTAACATTATAATAATTCATTTTGATTCTGTTATTTTTTGTTCAAACACTTTTACATGTTTATTTAGACATTTTTTTATATTCAATCAAACACTTGTTCTCATAGTTGTAGACACTTTTAATTTAACATTATAATAATTTATTTTATATTACTTTGTAGACACTTCCACATACTATATTAGACACATTTACATTTTATTGCAAACACTTTTGTTGTTCAAAAGCAACAAAGATGCGACTTGGAGGCAACGATCAGAAGCAAGATTTGGAGGTGATGACGAGATCTGGCGAGAGATGCTGAGATCCGGCGAGTAATGACGAGATCCGATGAGAGGCGACGAGATCCGGCGAGAGACCTCGACGAGTGACGACGAGATCCAGTGAGAGACGACTATCCGGCGAGTGATGACGAGAGACTATGAGAGATCTCGGCGAGTGACGACAAGATCCGGCAAGTGACAACGAGATCCGGCGAGAGATCTTGGCGAGTGATGACAAGATCTGACGAAAAATGACGAGATCTGGCGAGTTGCGACGAAATCCGACGACAGCCGGAGGCGAACAGCTGTGAAATCTGGATGCGGATGATGACTACAATATCTGGAGGCGGTGACGGTTTATCGGAGGAGGTGGCAGCGACGGCAGCGGCAGAAGCGGTGACAGAGGCAGATTTCAAAGGTGAGAGTGACTTTTGGTCTGGGGGTAGATTAGTCAATTTATTTACTGGATTATGGGTTATTTATAAGGAATTAGGGCTAGATTAGTATGTCTAATTAGACATATGTCTACAATATAATAACTCTTTAAATATCTTCAAGGTGACCTGTTTACCTTTTTATGTTAGCTTAAAGGTGACCCGATCATACTTAAAGTACCTTTAAGATGACTATATGCCCTAAACCCTTATAGTTAAGCCCAAAACACATACCCTAAATCCAAATTCATGCCATAACCAAAACCCATACCCTAGACTGCATAATGTTGTAGGCACATTTTTTGATACCTGGGTCACGTGTTAGGTATCTAATTCAGTGGCCGGTCACTAGTGTTGATGCTCAATTTTAAATTGTTGTTATATAAACAACTAAAATTTTGACTAAGTGGTTAAGACTTTTACTTGTGTTAGGGAGATTCAACATTCAATGGTATTTGCCTCGCTCTTAATGTGTCATAAAAATGCGTAAATTATTTTTCATTTACTTAAGATGTGTAGATAAAAATTTTATTTTATGCAACACTCATATATTTATTTATGTTGCCCTAATTTTAAATAATTTTTTATAAATAATTAAATAATTTATTTTTAAATAACTAAAATTTTTTATTTATGCACTATTTTTTAAGAAACATATCTTCCCAAATTTACAATTTTTTGGTTAAATACAATATTTTCTCTCATTTTCTTCTGTCTCCCATCTCCTTTGCTTTTTCTTTTTCTCTGTTTTTTATTTCTCCCTCTGTCCCCACTATCTTTTCCCCTCTCTTTCTCTTCTCACAGATTGTTTATCCTCACCCGAGGCACAGGTTAAACGGTCAACTTCTGCTGCAATCAACGTGGGAGATGCTTCAGCATTGGTGCCCTTTTCTGCCGGGAGAAGTGGAAAATTCAAACATTAGTTGAAGAAGTGGGGACGTTGGTGAGTGCGCCATCAATTCACTGTGAAAGAAGTCAACAAGACAAATCAAATCAATTCAAAAGCATGCATATAAATTTTAAAAATTTAATACTCCTCATCTCTTAAATTTTTTGAAGCATTAAGTTTAGTAATTAATTTATAATTTTTATTTTTAATTTTCAGTATATAAATAAAAAAATATTATATATAAATAATAAATAAAGGCTTACATTTTTTAAATATATTTTAAATTTTTTTAAATAAATAATAATATAAATAAATTAAAATTAAATATTTTAAAAAATATGGAACATATGAAATATAATACACTTGAATGGTTGAGAATAAAAGATATCCGGTCTTGTCCGATAGGATGTACGGAGTTGGGGACTTGGAATGAGGGCGGTCTTATCATTGGTATATACTCTTTTATTGCATCCGGCCCATTAATCGTAGCATTAGTTGCATGCTGTCGGTAACCTTTTATTATTGAACTATTTTAGATTCAAGCATCAATTTTTTACAAAGAAAGTTCTTAACCCTAAGTGTTTTGTTTTGTTAATTTGTGGTATTAAATTTGATAAAAAAAAGTAAAAAATAGTTTTAACCATTTAAAACTTTTCATTTTATCTAGAAATTATAAAACTTTTTAGTCTAATAATCTAACCACTATCTCCACAATTCACCACACTCAAGTTCCACTTCAATAATCATCATTTGTGAAAGTTGAGGGTGGGTGATTTGTTTTTGTAGTTTTAAAGCCAAAGAACAATAGTCATGTGGTTTGAGAGCTCGATTTCATTTGGATTGGTTTAATTTTTTATTCAAATTAAATTTGGGTTTATGAAATTATTTATGTACCCTAATATTAATTTTTAAAATTAAATATTATATGTACAAAATTGATAAAAGGAATTGGTTTCTTTGTGATCAACGACCTTCGGCAAACAAAACCATTCTAGTTTTGTCATCGTTTGACAACATTTCTATCACTAGTGAATATCGCGATGAAATCATGACTGTTGACATGAATGTTGCCGAATATCATAGTCACTGAGAATATCACTGTTGAAGTATGGCCTGATTTTGGAAGCCCAATAAATAAAAAAGAAGTTGAAATGTCATTTCTCTGATCAACTAAGTTATAGAAATGGTGATTAAATTGTTAAATGGGAATGTTTCAAGATTTCTAAGGTAAAATTTAAATTTTTTGGAGGTTAAAACTACTTTTTTACTTCTTTTTGTCAAATTTAATATTTTATGTTCATAAAATGTCTAAAATAGAATACTTGTTTATGAACTTTCTATGTAAAAAACTAAAAAACTTCACAAAACCTATAAGAAATTTTTTTTTTCTAATTTTAATTTGAAATTTTTATTGCACAAAATTTAAGATAAATTTTATTTTAACTGTAAAGGTCAAATAAAAAAAAATATAAATTACATATATCTCTAATCTCCTCATCCAAAGAAATGGTTCATTCAAAGTGAGAGGGCGACAGTATATCTCGTTTTCTAGTTTCGAATTAATTTATTCAGGTCCCTTAGAAGTCTGTAAATAACAATTAGTAGCTTGACGATGGGCAGAGAGAACAGAGCACAGACAGGTCCAAGAAAAAGCTGAAGCCTGGAGAGGTACACACTCAAACAGATGGCTGCCCCAATCGCCGCCTTATCGAATCTGGCGGTAAAACTTGGGGACTTGGCTCTTCAAGAGGCAAATTATCTGGACGGAGTAGGCGAGAAGCTGACACGCTTGCGCACCGAGCTGATATGGATGAAATGCTTCTTGAAAGATGCAGCCGCCGCAAGAGGATCTCGGAAAGAGGTCGTTGGAGCTTGGGTCGCCGAAGTCAGGGAACTAGCTTACGAGGCCGAGGATATTATTGACACTTTCGACATCAAGATTTCTTCGAAGCGGCGGTCTTGCATTCTGAAAGAAGATTGGTGGCTGCACAAGATGGGGACGAAGATGGATGAACTGACTGAGAAGATCGCCGTCCTCACGCGCCGTGCACAGACCTATGGGATGCAGCCGGCAGCTGATGATGGGGAAAGCGCCGCGAGGAGGATGCCGCGGCAAGAGACATTTCCCAATGAGATTGAGAAAGATGTTGTGGGATTTGACGACTACACGAGGAGGTTAAAGAAAGTTCTGCGGGGCAACGAAATACAGGTTGTGGTCATTGCCGGCATGGGGGGTTTGGGAAAGACCACTCTGGCTAAGAAGGTGTATCATCAACCCAAGATTCGTGGTCATTTCGAGCAATTCACTTGGGTTTACGTCTCCCAACAATATCGACGGAGTCATGTTTGGCAACAGATCTTGTTAGACCTTGAATCTCCAACAGTGGAGTTAGACCTTGAATCTCCAACAGTGGAGAGGAGACCAGAGACGCCGACGAGATTGATAGGAGACAACACAATGAGAAATGAGATCCTCAACTTGACATACGGACAGCTTCAAGAGCGGATTTACCGAAAACTGCAAGAAAAGAAGTGTCTTGTAGTTCTTGATGACGTGTGGAAGAATGAAGACTGGAAGCACCTCAGAGCCGCCTTCCCCGTGGATCAGCAAAGCAACTTGAGCAAGATACTGATCACCAGTCGCCTTGAAACAGTGGCTCAAGGTGCCAATCCCTTATTGCTAATACCAGCCTGCTTAGATCAGAACAAGAGCTGGGAGTTGCTTCAGAAGATAGTGTTTCCCTCACGAAGAGAAGATGCAGGTAAACATCACTTAGGTCAAATTTATAAGAAAATGATAATTAAATATTTCATAAAGTCAGGAGGTAGAACTAGTGAGACAGAAAACCTGCAAAGAACATAAGAAGGTGTTTGCAACGATACAGCACTTAAGTCAAAGTTATAAGAAAAATATAATTAAAATTTCATAAATTCATTTTTCCATCCTTCAAATGCTTCGTTTTTTTAAATCTTCCAATGATTTAAAACAGATAAAGTAATTTTTTATTATCTTATTACTTGTGCTATGCTATCTCCATTGATGATATCCACCAACATTATTCTCTACTATTGCTTAAACTTGCGTTTCTCTATTTTCCTTTTTTGATGCATGGAGATAACAACTAAAATAAAGACCATGAACAGACTTTGGCATGAGAAGGTGTAGGTGGCACCACACCACTTATGCTAAAGTTATAAGAAGATTATGATTAAGACTTTCATCAACTAAGTATTCACCATTTGCAAATCTTGCAAGGATATTAAACAAATACTTTAGTTTTTTTTACCGTCTTATACTATACTATCTTGTTGACAATGTCCAGGAGTACCTATACTATTAGTTCAATGAAAAAGGATTGTGTAATTTAGTTTTGTTTTGGATGTTTATCTACTAAATTTCTACTTCAACTTGGCTCAGATTATTAGCTTGTAGAAATCTGAGTTAACATCTTCTTTTTTTAATCTAATTTTCTTTGGTTATTATTAAAATAAAAAGTAGTATATATACTGCTGATTAAGTTTGTTATTTTTTCATTTTCATTTTCTGGTAAGCAGAGATAACCAATGAGATGGATGACCCGAACATGGCCTTCCCGCAATAAAATGCAATATGATGGACCATTCAAGCTAAAGTTATAATCAAATTCAAATATTTCATGAAATCATATACCTTTTTCAATATAACTAGTCTTTGACAGGTTCTTCGAACATGAATAAACTTTATGTAATTTGTGCAAATTTATCCAAAATTGTAAACATTTAAAATATATTAAAAATGTATATTAATTAACTAAATTAATATTTAATAATATATTTCAAAATTAATTTTTTTAAAAATTTATAAAAAATGATAAGCATAAGCAAGAAAAAAAACACACACACCATAGATATGAAAAAGAACAAACAAATGTTAAATAGACAATTATTTTTTGAAATAAAATATATAGTACTACATTTTACGCAAGTTAAAAAAATTGCTAACAAAAAAAAAAATAGGGTAAATTGTGTAGATAGTCCACAACCTTTAATTTATGCTTCATTTTCATTTTTTTCCTATTAGTATTATCTTTTGGTTCTAAATTTTTTTAAATATTTCTTATTAATCCCCAATTGAATCAAATCTATTAACTTAGAGTAAGTGTGTCTATGTAACATCAAAAATTTAAAATTATTTTAAATTTTTTGGCAATTTCTCCCTTATAAATTTGAAGTGGGCAATGATTTTTTTTTATTAAATAAAATTTTGCATTATCAATTCTTTTCATATATAAAATAGTTATTATGTAGAATGTATACAATTATCATATAACAACATTTGGTCGAGTTAACAAATTGAACATACTACTAGGACAAATTAATTTTTTTTTAATTGCTTTAGAATGAAAGATAATATGCAAAAGTTTGGGAATAAATTTAGCTCATATAATTCATAGACATTGAAGGAGAATAATTTTTCCAGTTATTGGATTGTATACTTTAATATTATATTTTATCTAATTTGAAATGTAAACATATTAAAGATTATATCTAGGGTAATTTTCAGAAGGCACTTAGATCTAATTTTATTTTTTCACCTTGAATGTACACACAAATTAAATAGAAATCAAACATTAACCTTATACAATTAAGCTGTACTCTTGGCTAAGCTTGTATTTTTTTGCCTTTTTTTTTGCTGGTAAGCAGATAGAACTATTGAGGCAAAAGACTTGCAAAGAACTCTGGCACAAGATGGTGTGTGCAACGATGCACCACTTAATACAAAGTTATAAGAAAATTATAATTAAAATTTCATAAATTTAATATTCCACCCTTCAAATGCTTTATTTTCTTAAATCTTACAAAGATTTAAAATAGATAAAGTAATTTGTTATTATCTTATTACTCGTGCTATGCTATCTCCATTGATGATATCCTCCAGTATTATTCTATACTACTGCTTGAACTTTTGTTTTTCTATTTTTCTTTTTTGATGCATAGAGATAATAGTTAAAATAGAGACCCTGAACAAACTTTGGCACGAGAAGGTGTACGTGACATCACACCACCCATGCCAAAGTTATAAGAAGATTATGATTAAGACTTTCACCAATTAAGTGTTCACCATTTGCAAATCTTGCAAGCATATTAAACAAATACATTAGTTTTTTGTTGTCTTATTCTATGCTACCTTGTTAACAATGTCCCATAGTAGCTATACTTTTAGTTCAATGAAAAGGGATTGTATAATTTAGTTTTGTTTTGGAGGTGTCTCTCCTATATTTTTATTTCAATTTGGTTCAGATTATTAGTCTCATATTGAGATCTGGGTTAACACCTTCCTTTTTTTAATATAATTTTCTTTGCTTGTTGTTCAAGAAAAAAGTAGTATATATACTACTGATTAATTTTGTTATTTTTGGATTTTTTATTTTCTGGTAAGTAGAGATAACCAACGAGATGGATCCCCCAAAAATGGGCTTGACACAAGAAGGTGCAGGTAATGATAGACCATTCAAGCTAAAGTTATTAAATTATGATTAAAAAATTTCATAAAAACATATACTTTTTTTAATATAAGTAGTCTTTGACACATTCTTTAAATGTAAATAAAGTGTATGTAATCTGTGCAAATTTATCTAAAATTTTAAATATTTAAAATATATTAACATTTTTTAAAAATTTAAAAACTAATGTTTAATAATATATTTTAAATTTAAAATTTTTTAATAATTTTATAAAAAAAAATAAGCATAAGCATGGAAAAGAAATCTGGTGCAAGATGGTTTGTGTAACGATGCACCACTTAAGTCAAAGTTATGAGAAAATTATACTTAAAATTTCATAAATTCAACATTCCACCACTTCAAATGCTTTATTTTCTTAAATCATCCAAGGATTTAAAACAGATAAAGTAATTTTTTTTATTATGCTATTACTCGTGCTATGCTATCTCCATTGATGATATCCACAAATACTATTCTATACTATTGCTTGAACTTGTGTTTTTCTAGTTTCCTTTTCTTATGAGTAAAGATGACAAATGAGATACGGACCCTGAACAAAGTTTTGCACAAGAAGGAGTAGGTGACATTGCACCAGTCACGCCAAAGTTATAAGAATTTTATGATTGAGAATTTTTATAAATTAAGTGTTTACCATTTTGAATGCATAATTTTGTAAATCCTGCAAAGATATTCAACAAACACATTAGTGTTTTATCATATTATTCTATACTATCTCACTTGTTGGTATCCAGTAGTACCTGTACTATTGGTTAAACTAAAAGGGTTGTGTAATTTAGTTTTGTTTTAGGGTGTCTCTGCTAGGTTTTTACTTTAACTTGGCTCAGATTATTAGTCTCCTGTTGAAATCTAAGTCGACACATTCCCTAATTTTAATACACTTTTCTTTGCTTGTTAAAAGAAAAAGTGGTACATATACTACTGCTTGAGTTTTGTATTTTTGGATTTTTCATTTTCCGATAAGAAGAGAAAACCAACAAGATGGATGCTCTATAGATGGTCACGCTACAAGAACGTGCAGGTAATGATACACCATTTAAACTAAAGTTATAAGAAAATTACGATTACGAAAATTCATGAAAACATCATTGACAGAAAAGGAAGGGTTGACAGGTGAATCAAGCAACCATTTTAAATACATTTATTTTGTAAATCATGAAAGGATTTGGAAAAAAAAGAAAACGAAATGAAAGAAAGTGCATGAAACACTTTTCAAGTCAGTGTTTCCTTCTTTAAGGAGAAAAGTTTTCATCAATTCATGAGTATTTAACCACTTCAAATGCTTTATTCTGTAGATCATGTAAGGATTTGTATCAAATATAATGAGTTTTTTACTATCTTACTCGTACTGCTTGAGCACCTGTTTTTGCATTTAAGGTAATACACCACTCAATCTAAAGTGATAAGAAAGTTTCATAAATTTTGTATTTCACATATTTGAATGCTTTATTTAGTAAAACCATGTGAGGAATTGAAACAAATACAATACGTCGTTAACATCTTGCTTGTGCTATACTACCTTTCTTGGCTGTATCCACTTGTACTTCCATTCTATTGCCTATGCTTATTTTGTTTTAACATTTTCATTTGTTTTTGTTTTTTCGGTAAGCAGCGGGGAGAACCGCTGAAGCAGAAGACTCTAAAAGGAAATTGGCACATGAAATGGTTGAACATTGTGGAGGGTTACCATTAGCCATAAGGGTGCTAGGTGGACTTTTGACTGCTTCATCAATTGAATGGAGTACCATCCAAGAAAATATCAGGTCACTAATAGCAAGAGGTGGCAATGGAGGCCATGAAAACACAGGTGTCAGGGGTATACTAGCTACCAGCTATGAAGATTTGCCGGCTCAATTAAAATCTTGTTTCATTTACATGGCTCAGTTCCCAGAGGATTATGAAATATCTGTGGATAAATTGGAAAAGAAGTGGATCGCAGAAGGTATGGTAGAGCCAGTGCAAGTTCACTGGGAGGAAGGGCAGGAAGAGTTGGAAGATGTAGCAAAGAGTTATTTGAATCAACTAATACAGAGAAGTATGGTTCTGGCAGGAAGCAGAGGGCCAAACAACGAGTTGGAAACATGCCGTTTGCATGATCTTATGAGAGATCTTTGCTTGTCAAAAGCCAAAGAAGAAAACATGCTCCAGATCCTTAATCAAACTGTGAAGAATGACAAATCAGGTGCCCACTCTATGTCCAAGATTGGCAATGTTAGGAGACTAGCAATACATGAACTAGACATTCTTTATCCAAATCCCCACCTGAGGTCGCTTTGGGTCTTCAGTGACATTTTTTCAAGCACAGAAGATAAGGCTGATTTATATGAATATTTTCCATGTTCGGCAGGGGCATGGAAATTCTTTCGGCCATCTAGACAATTTTTGGTATTTGTGAGCAATAAATACAAGTTGCTAAGGGTGCTCGATCTGGATGGAGTTCGGTTGGTTTCAATTGCATTACCCAGTGAGATTGGTGAGCTTATTTACTTGAAAATGCTTACCTTTGGAATAATCCAGGTCAAAAAGTTGCCATCGTCTCTTGGTAAATTAAAGTGTTTACAAACCTTAGATATGGAGAAAGTGGAAGTCGTTTGGTTGTCTAATGTGGTATGGAAGTTGGAACAGTTAAGGCACCTATATCTTCCCCTTAATTGTGATGTCTGGAAGTTCAAGATAGGGAGGTGGAGGAATTTGCGCACGCTTAGCAATTTTCGAATTTGCCAGAGAGGTGAAGCAGAAAGTCTTGAAGAATTAACCCAACTCAGAGAGCTAGATGCCGTCATCGATAACAAAGATCTCACCCAAGACTTGCTTGAAGACTTCAGTCACCCACTCGTCAAACTAAGAAATCTGCGGTCCTTGTCAATTCGTATTAGCTACTTGGGAAACGAATCAATTGACATAACGCCAATCCTAAAAGCGTTTATAGATGGCTGTCCCAATGTTTACAAACTAGTGTTATCTGGGGGGAATCAATGTATTAAGTTTCCTGAAGACGCCCAGTTGTTCCCAGCTACGATTACGCACCTTGCACTTAGAGACTGGAACTGTAACGAAAGCTTGATCTCAAAGCTGGGGGAGTTTCCCAATCTTCGATTTCTCACCTTAGCTGATGTACAAGGGGTCAGACAACTTCGCTGCACACAAGGCTTTCATCAACTGGTTTTTCTTGCTCTTGATGGCCTAATAGAGTTAGACAAGTTTATTATCGACAGAGAAGCAATGCCCAGACTTGAACGCATGGAAATTAGATGTTGTTACCGTTTGAAGAGCTCTCCAAAAGGTTTGGAAGGCCTTAAAAGCCTTCAGGAGTTGAAGATAAACGGAATGCGCAAGGCGTTCAATGATAGGTTGGTCACAGAAGTGGCAGATTGTGAAGGGATGAAACATATCAGGATATCAATCGAGTGAGTCTTCGTTGAATTCCCCCGTAGAATCCATGAACTACATGCTCTGAATCCTGTATTCTAGTTCTGAGACATTTTTTGGTGTTTGAGATCATTTCCTGCTTGTTTTCAAATATTATTTGCCATTGTTTAGTTTGATGATTAGAAAGAACCTTGTCAGATTAGCGTGGATATACACTTGGACTGCCCTTGGGTGTGTTTGATGTTGAATATTTTTAAGAGCTTATATGAATATTTTCATTTGAAGTCGTTTGAAACAAATGACTGGGCTTTGTCAGAGTTTTGCTTCCAATTCTGATCAGACTAGGGGAGACACCCTCGCTACGCTGTGGGATGGGGTTAGTTGTGTGGAGGAAAGAGAGCACTACATATGGTTTTTAGCAAGAAATTCTATTATACATATATGTCTGTCTTTATCACAAACATGAGCAGCCTGTTTTTATTTGTTACATGTGAAGGGGTAAGGCAAGGGGGAGAATAGGTTGCAGCCGGTGTCTTCTTGATTTCCTTTAGTCTGCTGGTGGATCTGTGAAGGAGCTGCTTGTGAGGGAGAAGATAAAAGTTAGTGTGGGAATTAGTTGCGTTATAATAAGAGTTTTGAAAGATGGTGTTCGTACAGCTTTCTTCTGCTTGTTTTATGGCCTGTGGTTAGCTGTGATGCCTCAGCTGACAATATGTCTGATATGTCTGTAATTTTCCTGCATAAGAGTAGCATGTGGACCAAGCTAAAAAACTGTACCTGTTTCAGAAATAAATCGATGCTTCAAATACCTACAAAAGAAAAAAGGGGGAATATGAAACCATCAAAGATTACTTGCCAGCCAAGAAACTGGACACAACCACATTTAATAGGCAAACATAATTCATGCTAGACCTAGCACCGTCGTTTAACAATATAGTAAAACTTGCGGAGGACAAACCAGCTTCTACATATAAACATTATATAGTTATAAACGAAGAATAACAGAGAAGACGCAGGGAAGAAGCAGCAGAGAAACTGTATATAATACAGAAATGCCACAGAGATCAACTAAAGCAGAATATATATGTCCTAATTCGCAGAATACTCAGCAGATACCAAAACACTGCAGAACAACAAAGAAAACTATAGCTTTACTTGCAAAGATATAATAGTCAACTCGAAATATGAGAACCAAAAAAAACAAAAAGGGTAAATATCTGATTAGCGCCTCCCCCTGTACCACATGTCACTGCCGCTGGAATTTTACACCTGATCAACAGACAACCACATTCCTCAAAACAACGGAAGAAGAAGACGAAAGTCCTCAAACCAGCATTAAACAGCCCCTAAAAGCTTTGAACCTTTGCAATTACAACTTTTTGGTTCTATTTTTGTGGTCATAATTTTGTAATAAATCCAGTAAACTAGTGCCAAATTTTTTGAACCTTTGCAATTACAACTTTTTTGATCTTTCAATAAAAGCCTAAATGCACCATTAGTCCTTTAACTTTGTCAACTCGCACAAGTTGGTCCTTTAACTTTGACTTAGTATGAATTAATCCTCAAACTTTGCAAAATCATGTGACTTAGTCCTTAAACATAGTAAAATCGTACAAATTAGTCCTTTAGCTGTCATGATAAACTATAACATTAAGTCTTAACTTTCAATCTCTCAGCAAAATGATCCATCTACCTAGAAACTTTCATTATCATTGAACTCATGGAGTAATAAACTTTACTAAATTGTTAAGTACATAGTTAACTAATTAAATTACTTACAAATGATAATTCAAAAAATTAGATATAATAATTAAATTTTTTTTAATTATTTAATTATTTATATTTTACTTATTTTTTTGAAACTACTATGCTTGATTTTTTGGAAAGAAATTTTTTTTTATCTTATATGCACTTCACTATTATGTTGCTCAATTATTTTTTCTAAATATTTTTTTTCACTTTTTCATATAAAATGTGCAATATTAGGGAGTTATGAATTATAGGTCACTTAGAAAGATTATGTATTTTGCTTGGGTGTGCTTCATTCAATTTTTTTTTAAGAGCTTATATGAATATTTTCATTTAAAGTTGTTTGAAACAAATGACTAGGCTTTGTAACAAACCTGTTGTGGCAGAGTTGTGCGTCCAATTTGCTGAAATATTTTCATTCTCATGCTAGAGGCCGTGGAGGGCATAACAATCTTTCTATTTAAACTTTGAATTAGTTTGACATTTCAATGAAATTCCCTAAGTTATTTGCTTTTAGCTGAGTGAGAAGGAGATATACATGTTCAAATTTATCATTGTAAATCTTATTTTCAGATAGATGGGTGAAATTGCACGGACAAGAGCATGCAAGAATGAGAACACCAAAACCCGAAGGCCTCTCTGACCTCGTCATCTTTGTCCAATCAGCTGAGGTGTGATTGTTCCAGCCTGGATGCTTTTTGTGTGTCTTCTCATTTTCAACTTAAATGTTTTTGTTGCTGTATTCAATGAATTCAAGGAAACACGTATGTAGTAAAAAAAAAAAATTAGTTTGAATATTTTCGCTTTCTACCTTTTGAGCTTAAGAAATGTTTTGTAGCTCATGAGGTTTTAAAGGCTATATGAGTTTTATCACTATTAGCTTCTAGCATGAGTGTCTCTCCTCTTGTATTAAACTCCAGTCTTTTTTTGTTTTATTTATATAGTTATGACTTTGTAATAGATCCTATAAACTAGTTAGTGCTACATTTTGTGAACCTTTGCTGTTATAGCTTTTTGATTTGTGGATCCTTCAAAACATTTGGATAATAATTGAAGTAATTGGAACATTGCACAAACTTGATCCTACAATATCAAACAAAAAATTAGAGAAAATATAATGTCAACAATCTCTAAGAGCTATAATCAGAAATTGTTTAAACCTTTTTTAGTTAAAGGTTTGGAAGCAATTTGAACCAATCCATCAAGTAGTTGTGATGGTTATCAAGATAATCCTTAATAATGTACTTAAAAATTGTTCAAACTTTTTATCTTCTTCCATTATAGCCAGTCATCTCCAAAGGTTTAGTAGAGCGTAAATCAAAAGTTCCTTTCTAATCCATACCACATTTATTCATTTTAAAAATTTCTAATTTCCTTGACTCTTTTCAACATCTCTTATCATGACAGTCGTAGAGTTTTTTCATTTTTCCATTCTTAAAAGTTAACTTTTTGTCTTGTCTCTTTTTACCAAATTTAGATAAATTTTTAAAAATTTCAATTATACATAACTACTGATTAGTAATAAGATTTTAGACTACTATCTGTCCACATTCTTACTCTAACTTACTACCCTTTCAACCTAATAGTAGACCTTATGGTGGATACAAAACTTGGGTCATGGCCCAGCAAAATCTCAAGAATAATATTTAATTACTTGTAAGATTAAATCTTTTATAATCTGGTTAACTCTTAATTAAAAGAAATAAGAAAAAAAGATTAAACTTTAGCAACTGAAATATCGCAAAAATTTGATGGCAGCTAAAAGGTATGAATCTAGAAAAGTATTCTATTAGAACTAAATTTTAGAATCCATATAAAACTTTATGACATCTTTGTTGGCCTGAGTTGTTTCAATTATTTTATGTATGTGTAATATGCATGAATTCCTGTTGTTGTGGAACTCTTTCTTTTCTTTACTTCCTTGTCAAGATAAGTCCTATACTTCTATATACGTAACCTCGATATACATCATGAATGAGAAATGAAAAATCACACATTTAAAAACATAAAATTCTACATGGGATCATAGCAGGATTGTTACTCCACCACCCTACCTACTAGAAAAACCTAATTGTGGAGGACTCTATGGCAGACCCTCCTAGAGATCCTTCCACCAAACTAACCAAATCTAGTCTCAATGACTGGACAACTAAGATGATTCAAGCTTTGAACAAAGCTCAAATTACCTCTCTTACAACTAACCCCCTTATCATCCTAATTGGCATTAAACTTCATGGCTTCATTTATGCCTTATGGTCCCCGGTTGTTGCAATGTAGATCTCAAGCAAAGACAAGTTGAGATACATCACTGGAGATTCACCTTAGCCACTAGACACAAACACTTCATTTTAAAGATGGTGAATTGAAAATTGCTATCATCAAATGATGGCTTTTTTTACCTCTATGGATCCCGTTTGGTAAGTAACTTTATTCACTTCATAACTAGCAAACAGGCATGAGATTTAATTGCTACAACTTATTTTGGTGGAGCTAATACATTTGAAACATATGATCTTCAGCATTGTGTAATTCGCATGAGACAAACAGATGGATGAATTGAAAAATGCTAGATCAATCTTTAATGCATGTGGCACGAGATCAGTTTTCATCATCCCAACCCCAAGAAGTGTATTAATGATATCTTGCAGTATAATCTAAACCTATAAATAGAGAGAGTTTACATCTTCTTGTATAGATTGGATAACCGACTTGACAAGGTTTGGAGTGATGTGCTGCACCTACAATCCTTAACCATAGATAAGTAGGTCTATGCCTGTGTGAGACAAGAAGATATCCGACAAGTAGCAATGGCATATGATACAGACCTTTCAGCTAACATTGTTATGACATCTAAATGTGCCAAGCTAGGAGGGAAGGCAAATGCACGTTCTAAGCCTCAAGCCCAGACATGTGGCAGAAAGTGTAGTCATTGTTAAAGTACTAGGCACACTTAAGATGAGTGCTTCAAATTGATTGGATACCCAGATTGGTGGGATGATTTTCAAGCCTGTAAGAAGTGTGAGTGCGCCATTACAGTAGAAAGCACGGAAAAAGCTACTGTAGTCACCACCGAACCCTAGTTGTCTTTTTTCTCTTGGGCAAAAGTACCAAGTGGCTCTATGGAATAATAGAATCAAGGTAACAATGGAGAATTCTTACTAACCTACTCCTTGAAAGGATGACATTTGGATTATTTATTCAGGAGCAACTAACCATATGACTTTTGACTCTCTTGATTTTTTCCAACATTACCAAACCTGGATGAACTTGTATTACACATGCTAATAGGGTAAGAAGCCTAGTTACAAGAGCTAGAACTATGATTCATCACCCTCTCTCTCATTACCTTATACTTTGTTAGTTCTATCTCTATTAAACAAATCAATGTCCGTAAGATAGGTAATTATAGATCTTAACTATTTGGTGCTAATGTATCCAACATTCTATCTTCTTCAGGGTATTCTCATGAAGGAGAACATTGGGCGTGTTAGTAAAATGGGTGTTATACTACATGGATGATTTTAGTGTAGCCAGAGTTAATCATGTGACTAGTGATAAGGAGAAGCAAATTTAGCTACTACATGTTGTTTAGGACCCTATCTTTTGGCTATTTGATACTTTTGGTTGTAGAATTATTTTCCAGTTCATAGCCCTCTAACTTTAAGTGTGATACTTGCATTATAGCTAAAGTCATAAAGTCCTTTATCTAGTGAGCTTGAATAAAGTGATGTCCCATTTGCTTTAATTCATTTTGATATATGGGTTCCTTCCCCTATAACCTTGCCATTTGGGCATAGGTGGTTCATCTTGTTTATCAATGATTACACATGACTGATTAAGCTATATTTACTAAAACACAAAGATGACGTGTTCAATGTGTTTCAAGACTTCCATGCAATGGTTCAAACTTAGTGTTTTCACAAGAAATTTGAGATATATTTCCAATTTATTAGCCTACTACATGAAACATGTGTGCCTAAAGCTCTTAACAAAATGAAATTGTGGAGAGAATGAACTGGCATGTCCTAGAAACTGCAAGATCCATGATTATCAGGGCACATGTGCCTGGTCGCTTCTAGGATGATGTGGTTTCTATAGTTATGCTCCTCTTAAATTGTATGGCCCTCAAAAGTATTAGAGTTTTTAAGATTTCACTACAGGTCATCTCTACTTATGCTCTTTTGTGATGTGTTACTTGTTGTCCAAGGATCCTAAGTTCCAAAATGTGCACTACAAGAAAAAGGCACTTTAGCGACGGCCATTAGCGACGGTTTCCCGTCGCTAAACAAGACATAGCGACGGTGTACCGTCGCTAAATTGTCAATTGCTAATTTACTCGCCGCTAATTTATTAGCGACGGCTACCGTCGCTACCTAAACCGTCGGAAATTTTCCGGTAGTTCATTGCCGGCACTGCAGTGACTTTTTGCTGTCGCTAGTTAGTGACGCATAGCCGTCGCTAGTTAGTGATGTGTAGCCGTCGCTAGCTAGTGACGCTTAATTGTCGCTAACTGGTATAGTTAGTGACGCCTCACCATCGCTAATTTGGGGAGTTAGTGACTTATGTGTGTCGTTAGTTAGTGACTCACGTACGTCGCTATTTTGTGACACTTGCCGTCCCCAAAATACTGCATACAATTTTATTCCCTAAACCTCTACCATAGTTGTCCATTCTATACAATCCAAACACAAAACTTGTTTGTCGTTAATGACGCTTATCCGTCGCTATTTATTGACGTATAACGGTTGCTAACTTGTGACGTTTAGGCGTCGCTAGTTAGTGACTCGTGGTCGTCGCTAGTTAGTGACGTGTGACTGTCGCTAGTTAATGACGTATAGTTGTCTCTAGTTAGTGACGCGTGGCCATCGCTAGTTGCTGTAAAAAAATTAATCGCCAATCCTCTCCTGTATACGTATCCATTTCATACAACCCAGACTCAAAACTTGTTCCCAGACATACAATGTTATGTTAAACACATCCAAAAATCATAAACATACCAATTCATATTGTTGCATACATATAGTATGCAAGTTACAGATGGCATCTCTACAATGTTAATAATTATAGTCAAACAAGTTAATGGGATATAATTCAACCCTAATGACAACCAGTAACACTTACAAACAGTATCTAAGCATCAAACTCTGGCACAGTTGGCGGATTCTTCTCAATTACTTGCCATATGGATGCCATCTGATACTGGTGTCTGCGCTCAATCTGTTCTAACTGATCCTGATACTGACTCTCCATCTGTGCAGTACATCTATCCATGTCCTCTTGTACTTGTGACTGCAACTGGCTCATTCTTTGGGAGACTCCATACTCTACAATCTTCTTATTCCGTTTAACAACATATTGCACCACAGTAATGAAAGTAATTTAGCGTGTTGGTATTATGTTAATGGGAATAACACTCGTTCATTTTTTTTTCTTCTTATGTTAAATGAATCAAACAATAAAAATCAACTAAAGTCACTTACGTTGGATATACATTTTTATTGGAACTGTTATGATTAAGGACTGCAGTACTTCAATTCCTAAGTTTGTCGATTTGGATTCGTTATTGAAACTCATCAATTATATAGATGTTGATTTTGTGGTGGATGCTTGCTTTTCCAACTACCCGATACTAGAATTCTTAACCTTTGCGTTATATAATTTCAGATGTCTCTCTGTCTTACTTAAACCCATCATTTGAATTTTTTTAAATGAAATTTTAACTTTTTCTTATTATTACCAATTAGTGTATCTGTTTAGTATGAAAATTTAATTTAATCTAACCATATCAGAGCAGTTTCCCTTTTTTTGTTAAATCATATTACAATACTTTAATTTCTTTGGCAAAACTGTAACGTACCTGTATACATTTTTACATATTCTATCCATACTGACAACAGTTGAAATCATTTTATTTCACACTTGAATCATGCCTTACATGGTAGCATTATATGATCAGTCACACATGCTATCACATGATACTGTAATTTTTATACATCAAACTGTTCTAAGTTAAAATTAATTCAATAGTTTTTTAAGACGAACATTTAACAATATTTGTTAACTCTCTTCCCAAACAAGAGGGGTACTCCTACATCTAGTGTTAGATGTACATGTGATCGAAACTAGCAAACTATACGTTTAATCACTCTAACAAAAAAATAAAGAGACTTACAGTTGGTATTAGATAAACAATTGAGCAAAAATTTGTGGTATGTCCTCTCCAAAACCACCTTGTAGCACAAATATCCCACGTGGCTACAATTCACAGCAACAATTGCAGTTAAGTAATCAACATATGCTGAACATTTTCTCCATAAAAGACAAAAAGGTATCCGAAGGACGGAAGGCACATTACCTTACTTCTCAAAAGAGAGTAAACAGCAATATGTGCAATGCATGGCTCCCTGTACTTCTACTGAAGTTGCTGTATAGCCTTTAATTAAACCTACATGCAATGATTCCAAATTTAATTTTCATATCTTTCGTTGTAAGTCAGTGAATTGGGGCTGACCACAGAAAATCCACATGAATAACAATGCATTATCTTGCTTAATTAAGAGTTTAACAAGCCAACAAATCCATTAACATTACACTTAATATCTGCAGTCACTAGAATTTATACTTGAACTAACATGAGAAATATGTATGCTTGCTTTAGGTCAATGAGTGATGCTTCCAGGCTTACTTGTTAATCACAGAATAAAATTGACAGAAGTTTGCTTCATAATTTTCATTTCTTTTTTTACTTTTCAGGACTGACAAACAACTACATGGAACAACTCAACAGGCAACAATGGCATCGTAACTCATAATCAGGAAGCTACTCACATCAACAGACGTAGTAACCAACATATGTGATGTTGATCTCTACTGCAAACTCCACTTAAAGAACCTCCAAGACTGCAAACATGCAGCTGGGGCACAAAAGATAAAAAAGGTATACTTTTTATAAAAGAAGATCAATTTCCAGTTCTCTTTGTAATGGCTGCATTGTCATGTGAGTTTCATCCTTATCTGTTTTATTTAACGAAAAAGAATTTTAAATTCTGTTCTGATAAAAAACCAAATTCGTTGAGGTCTTGAAGATCCCTCTAGTTTCTAATTCTGTCTGTGAAATCATGAAGAGACGGGCTATTTTGATTTAAATGTATAGAAGTCCCTGTACTTGGGAGATCTAGAGCAGAACCGATATTACCGACAGCAAATTATATGTATTTGGATCCTTCTTTGAAGCAAGAATAAGAAAAAAAAAACCTGCAAAGGAAGAAATATAAATGATACACATTTATTTTCTGGCATTGTGTCTATGAACTTAAACTTATTCTGCATTTTGTAAGATCTACTTGTACAGAATAGTCGACTTCTACATCCTCTTATGAACCTGAAGAACTCCTCTATAACCTCAAGAATAACTCATGGAAAAAACTTAAGAGTTCTCCCTGGGTTTTTCACTGAAAAAAACTCAAAGCGGGTCTTCTTTCGTAAACCTGAAGACATGCTAGTATTTGTTGGGTTCTTACTGGTTTAGCAATTAAGGGCAATCTACAAATTTAATGTTTGGTCCATCCAACTTATAATGGTTTGGATAGTGATATAGCAACTTATGGAGTGGACAGACGTACAGATGAGTTGTCTATAGATGCGAACCCAAGTTATGTTTCTTTCTTCACTGTTACACAACTTCTGAATGTGTCCCATTTGTTACCTACTAGTTATTTTCAGTTTTATGTTGAGGGTCGCCTTTTTTTTAGCTTAATGTTTAATATTTGAATGAATAGCGATCCTTCTTCTGCAGAAGATAATCTCTCCATCACTCTCCAATTTGTGAATTCGAAGATTTGAGCCATGGAAATTGACAACAGCATCAGTAACACAGATGCTGGCAATTGAGAGCCTAATGAACATCATAGCTTTAGTGAAGAAGGCATGTGGGAATTGCAGAATGCCATGATGTTTCTAAGCAGAGTTGAGCATGGCTTGGCTTGTTCTCAAGAGAAACTGCTGAATCTGCACATACTTCTGATGCCGCTTTCGCGTTGGGACTTTGTTCCAGATAAAGCAGTGTTAGAGAACAGCAGTATGTCCACTTTATTCATTGAGAAGGCCTTGCTATTTGATATTCTGTCTGGAATATTAGCATCAGAGTTAAAAGAAGTTGACTGATAGGTTGACTTTTTGTGTGAGACACAAGACTGAGAAAAGCACAGGTTAGGAAGCCTTCGGACATGATTTAAATCCTGTCTACACTCATAGTTCTATCAGTGTTGAATTACAAACCTCTCCAAGACTCAAAAGTGGTTAAAACTGCTAGGCAGATTATGTGCAGCTGAAAAGGAATGAAGGAAACTACCGAATTTATTCGGGGAGTCACCAGAATGTTCCTGAACAGGCACACTAAGTAGCTGAAGAGGAAAAGAAGTCTAGATGTAGCCTGATGGGGCTTGCCAAGGCTGGAATAGGATTGCAAGATGCATAAATGTATGACCGGCAGTAATGCTAAACATTTCTGCACCAGTACCCATTGAACCCCAGGTTTGACTTATAGGCTGACTTTCAACAAGACTTCACTATTGGACCTGAAACTCGGAAGGAAGGTTGAGAGTGATATTCGAAACTTGTTGGAAGCAAGAAAACAGATTAACCAGGTGCTAAATGTTGGAAGTTCAACATAAGCAGTAAAAGCCTGAAGGTTTGATCAGCACTTTGACCTTCAGAAAATTTCATCTACAAAAGCTGAAATTTGGTGTACAAATCAAACAAGAGTTTTAAAACTTGTTTGATTGAAGTGGTAGTATATTGCCAAGTGAAGTACAGAAGTTTTTGCAGAATCAGTTCAGGGACTGCAGGTTTGACCCGAAAGTTGACTTCCACAAGGCTTACTGGATAAAGCTGAAACTTTATATTTGGGTTCAAATCCAAGATTAAGACTTGCCTGAATGGAGAAACCAGGAAATTAAGCTGCAGAGAACAAGAAGTCCTGCAGAATTGGTTATGACTGAACAAAGTTGACTAGATAGTTGACTCATTGATTGGAAAGAAAATTTGAACCTGAGCTTCTGAAGAGCTCTATGGTTTTTTAATGGAAGTTTATGGAAGAGGTCAAACAGAACTTCTGGTCATGGCACTCTGATTTGTACTGTCCTTAAGAAGTAGCGTTGTAATGTGGTTTCCATGAATCTCTTCAAGATTATTGTTATCATGGAAACAATTGCTGCAAGTATTGTACAGGGAACCAGAAATTGGTGAAGGAACAAGAGTCTATCAACATAGAAAATGAACACTGGAAGCAGGACTAAGTGAAGCCAGGTGAAGATGACTGAAACATCAAGGCTATAGATTGGAATAGTTCAGCACACCATATACTTAAATGTATATCAGTCTCACACAAAAAAATGGATAGAAGTAGATTCTGTAAAACACGAAAATGCACAAAGTTTCCCACGTCATTCACTTCAGTTTTTCATATACGCCTACTAAAAAATTAGCGAGGGGATAACAATACTGAAGAGGAGAACCTTACCATGCCAGAGTTGAAATCAATGAAGGATCTGAAACGAACGGCTGGCGCACCAACAGGTAGAGGTAATTAACAACTTCACAACAGCATATAACTGTCCGAAACTAGCAACGCACAACAAAAAAATCAAAATGCAAGTAAAGTGAAACCCTAATTTAAACACACGAAATCAATTCAAACTGAGCCCTAAATCGATGTGAAATGAAAGTGAAAGAGCACATTACCTGACAAAGAAGACAATCGTCACCCCTTTTCCGGTTATGTGGGAGGACCGTTTATGCTGATTCTGGCCGACGTAACAGAGACATGTCTCTGTCTCACCTAATATGGCCGAATCGCATCTCTATCCAGGGGAGGCTGCGGAAGGGGAGGCGTCAAAGACAGGGGCGTTCGACGGGAGCTGGCGATTTAGGAGGGAGAAGGGGACAAGGGGCTGTCTGGAGAAGCGGAGGGAGAGCAGATTGGGGAAGGGGTTCGAAATGGAGAAGATTAGACAGTGCGAAGAAAACAAGCACTGATTTCTGTTAAACAGGAGAGAAAACTTGGGGTTTAACTAAGTAGCTGTATAGCGACGGCTATAAGTCGCTTAGAAGTAGCGACTAATGGCCCTCGCTATTATAAAATTATCATTATAAAATAGTCATTTTCAGTTTAACCATCATATGACAATAAATTAATGGTCCATTTATGTAATTTTCATTTAGAAGATTTGTTGTTAATTACCAGTTAAAATATTTAGAGATTTGCACACTGAAGTAATCCAATTAAAAATTATAATTATACAATTAAACATGTGACATAAAAAATGATAACTGCTTATGTCCTGAAACTATATGTAACATAAACAATAAGTAAAATAAAATTTGAAAAATTTGAGGTCACATTAACAAAATTAAATAATCAGGCACAAGTGAAGGCTATCAATTGCTAATTATTAACGACTGCTAAACCATAAATAAATAACACAGGTCAAATAGTTAGTAATAACCATAACTACATGACCAATGTCAAGCAGTTGCTAATCAAACTCATCTAAACTTTAATTCGACTTTAAGGTCCACATCTCAAGTACAGTACATATATAAACATATAAATATATTTAAGTTAAAAAAGATGACAATTTAGTATTTCAAATGACTAACACATGAAAAATATCATGTTTTTTTGGAAGTTTGTTAACTGTAGCGACTATTAACTGTCACTACATTAGCGACGGCAAGCTGTCAGTAATTTTAGCGACTATTAACCGTCACTACATTAGTGACGGCAAGCCGACACTAATTTTAGTGACTATTAACCGTCACTAACTTAGCGACGCGTTGACGGTAACACGTCACTAAATTTAGCAACGTTTAACCGTCACTAACTTAGCGACGGTAACACGTCACTAAATTTAGTGACGTTTAACCGTCACTAAATTAGCTTACATGAATGCGTCAGTAACTTTAGCGATGGTTAACCATCAATAAATTAGCGACGGTAAACCGTCACTAACTTTAGTACAGCAGAATAGAATTAAAGTTATTCAATACCGCCCGCATAGTGTCGCTTAAAAGTAGCCACTAATTGCCTTCGCTAGGTGTTAACATATCACTACTAACCCAAAATGACATAATAGCATATTAATAAATGGTTAAGTCTCATGTGACAATAAATCAATTCAAATGAATTTAATTTTCTTTAAAAATATTTTTTTTAATTAGTAATAAAATATGGAGATGTGTTTCTATGCTTAATTACTAATTAAAATATTTGTAGCTTGTATTGTACCAACCTTAAATTTATAGGGTAGTTTGGCATTTTTGTCACATGCACTAACAAAAAAGCAAGCTATATGCAACTAAATTAGCAACATGTAACCGCCACTAAATTAGCGACGGTAAACCGTCACTAACTTTAGCGACGGTTAACCGTCACTAATTAGCGACAGTAAACTGTCACTAACTTTAGCGACGGGTAACCGTCACTAAATTAGCGACGGGTAACCGTCACTAAATTTAGCGACGGTTAACCATCACTAAATTAGCTAGATTAGCGACGGTAAACTGTCACTAATTTTAGCGATGGTTAACTATCATTAAATTAGCGACGGTAAACCGTCATTAATATTTAGCGACATACAGCCGTCGCTAAAATCTCACCAGATTGTTAGCGACTATTTACCGTCGCTAATTAGCGACTGTTTTAGCCGTCACTAATTAAACCGTCGCTAAATTGCATTTTTCTAATAGTGGTGCTTGAATGTATGCTTTACCAACTTGATCCAAGAACAAGAAATGAGTAAAGGATAAAGAAAGGAAGTTAGAAAATGAATCAAAGATGAGAAGAAGAATTACAAAAGGAAATTTAGAAGAAAATTGATTGGAAGAGAGGAACATAAAGCACAAGTGCACCAAGGAGTTGAGAAAGAACAAGAGAGAAGAGAATTGCTCAAAACAACTTATATTCTTATCATTCTATATTTAAATCATCAATTAAAGTTCCTATTTAAAGGGAATTAAGCTAGTGTGTTGTCAGCCATATGAAGTATTAATGGACTAGGAACCCTAAACCTAGCAAAAAAAACCAAACCTAGTCTAACTAAGTTTTAAAAACACGCTTTGGACACTCACTCCACAAGAATCTGTGTGGCTTATGTAACATATGCCACAAATATAGTTTTTAACATAAAAACATGTAGAAATCATGAACTAACTAATAAAAACTGGAAAAATTACTTGAGAATACTAAACAGGTTGTGTAGGGCTCTAAAGGTGCTCTCGAGTGCACCCTTGGTGCTCCATAGGGTTTTTGACTTAGGCCTCCTATGTCCTGCCATGGTTTCTTGCTTTCTCTAGCTTGAATCTCCATAATATTGAATAAAATAAAGTATTTTGGGTCCTAGACACTTATAGGTTGGCCACAAGCTGAAATAGAGTGGGAGGGCTCCAAGTAGACCTTTAAGTGCTCCATAATGAGTGCTTGAAGTGCTCCTTAGGTCCTTGGCTCTTTCCCTTGTGAAAGGTCCTGTGGTTATCACCAATAGATCTTTATAAGTCCTAGAAGCCTCTAAGCTTGATGGTCCTTCATCACTTTGCCTATTGTGTTGATACTTTCTCCTCAGATATTTGGGTGTGTTACTATTTTCCATCTACATAAAAATCAACATATTAAGTTAGAACCTTATGTGGTCCATTGCCTGTTTTTAGGCTATGCCCTTCATAGGAAGGGGTATAAGTGTTATAACCCTACCACTAGCTGGACTTATCTTAATATGGATGTTACCTTCCTAGAGTCTGAAATTTTTTCGTAGGACTAGTTTTCAATTCTTCACTTCAGTAAGAGCTTCAGATGAAGAGAAAAATTAAAACTGGTTGAATAATGTTTGGCCTGAACTAAGAAGTGATCTAAACCAAGAGCATAAGCTAGATCAAGATATAGTGGAACATGGAGGAGAAGGTTTTGTGACTGCATTAGAATGTTATGTTGGGCTCACAAATTTGGAAGCTGAGAGTGTCGAGTTTAATGAAGCTAAGGATGATGAAGATGCCAAACTTAATGTACACCCATTCTTTAGTGCCTACTATGCCATATCCTGAGAATATTGTTGATTTAAGTATACCTACCACATCTACACATTCTAATGACTTTGATACATATATGGGTTATGTCTTACCTAAAAAACACAACAATAGGAAGCCACCAAACTAATACTCTGCACACATTGATGTGGGGTGAGTGAAGTATCCTATTGCCGACGTTGTGTTTACTTATGGCTTATCCAAACCATTTAGGGCACTTGTGCACCAGTTGTTATTCCCAGGAGTGTCAAAGTAGCCTTTCATGATCTAAAATGGACACGAGTAGGAAAAGAAGAGTTGGAGGCCCTTCAAAATAACAACACTTGAATGCTAGTCTCACTACCCGAAGGACAAAAGGCATTGGGATGTAAATGGGCTTTTTCCATTAAATACAAGACCAATGGTTCAATTGATAGACATAATGCAAGGTTGGTAATGAAGGTGTACACACAAAAATATGGCATAAAATATTAAAAAACCTTCTAGCTAGTGGCTAAACTAAACAACATCAAAGGTTTTTTTAATCTCTTGTAGCAAATTTAGCCATTGCATCAATTTGATATAAAAAATGAATTCCTTTATGGTTTTCTGGAAGATGAAGTGTCCATGGATATTCTATTAGGATACATTACTTCGTTAGGAAAATGAATGCGCAAGCTACAATGGACCTTGTAAGGATTAAAATAATCCCCTTGGGCATGGTTTGGATAGTTAAGCATGGCTATAAGAAAATACGGCTTCCAACAAAGTAACTTAGATCACACTCTGTTCCTGAAGCATTGGTCAGGAAAAGTGGTAGATTTAATCGTCTTTGTAGACAACATGATTATTATAAGAAACATCATAAAGAAGATCTCTTGACTACAAAGCCAACAATCTCCCAAGTTTGAAATGAAAAACCTGGGAGGACTTAAATACTTCTTGCGAGTTAAAGTATCTCATCTTGATAAGGCATTTTTTGTCACAATGGAAGTCTGTACTTGATTTGCTAATTGAAGTAGGGGTACTAGAGTGTAAACCAACTGACAATCTAATTGTTCAGAATTGTAGACTTGAAGGATGTGTTGATCAGGTTTTGGCTGGCAAGGAAATGTACAAGAGGATCGTTGGCAAGCTGATTAATTTGTCTCATACTTGCCCAAATATCTCATATGTAGTTAGTCTAGTGAGCCAATTTATGCACCACCTGAGTGAAAAGCATATGAATGCAATGGTCATTACCTCAAGTCCTCTTCTGGAAAAGTTATTTTTTCTAAGAATAATCACTTGAACATTGGACAAAAATTGATCACTTGAGATGTAGCTGTTAGCTCTCCAAAATGCTTTTTGATCTCTGAAATGTATGACAATAAATTTGTGTTATGAGATTGTGTCATAAACCAAGATGCCTACAAGAGAAGAACTGAAACACACTAGAACCAATAAGTAAAAGAAATAAAAGTCTAGTCTAGAATGGATCAACTAGCAATGATATTGCAAAATCCAACAAAAAACTAACCTTGGCAACGGTTCTAGAAACTTGTTGCAAGCTTTAAAACCACTATCCACAAGCACGAAGGATGCAAGTAGATATGGTGAGTAAAATATCGTAGCCATAATGATAGATGTATACTATTGACAAGTACCAATGATTTTAGCCATCTATTGAGCTAAACAATTGAAGTTTAGATTTGCTCAACTTTGAAGTAAGGGAACTAAATTGATCTTAATTAAACTACCACTAATAAGAGCAAACAATAACAATGCAAAATTTTGGGTTTCAATAAGTTAATGAAAGCATACTTCTTATGGTTTTTACTATTTAACTTGGTTAGCTAGTTGGTTATAGCTAATGTCTTGATCTCCCTACTTAATTGAGCCTTCACTTTCCTAAGTTAAGGGTCACTTGCCCATGCTTACACTAGAATATACTCCCATCTTAATGGCTAGTTTAAGAAAGGCATTACATGTATCAATACATTTTCACCTAGTGTCCTAGATTAATCTCCCAACAAGTCATTGGTCACTATACTCTTCTCCTAATTTCAATCCCTTTCAATCTTTTTCAAGAGCTTGAAAAAAAATCTAAGTGCTATTAATTGTCGTCATCAATCAATCAATATAACAATATGCTCAAAAGTGGAGAGTAAACAAGCAATTGTGAAAAATCCAAGAAAAATATCTATTTGTTCAACAAGCATAACCATGTCCAATAGTTATAACCATAGAAAGTATTTGGAGAAATACTCTATGCTTAGACTAAATCCAAACATGAAAACAGAGAAAATAAGGAAGAGGAAAGAAAGAACAAAAGTTGAACATGTAGAGCTTAATTACCCAAGTCTCCAAAAAGTCATCCTCAAGAGCTTTTCACATCCTTAAAGCTACTCTCAAATGGTGGCATGAAAAATGTAAAACGAATGAGAGACTGAAGGAGAAGATGATGTAAAACATCCTAGCTCTCAAAACTAGCAAATGTGTGGATGTCCTATTCTCTCTAGATCCTCTAAGTAATAAGGCTTTTTGGGTCACTTTACTCCCAAGAGAGGAATACCCTTCATCAATTACATACTAGAATTCAAAAATTGGAGTACGGGCTACTTTTGCTCATGTGCAGCGCCTCTAGAACATAAAAAATAAAGGAGCAGCAACATTGCAGTAGTCGGAGAATAAGGTGCAGGGGGCCCTTTAGCACCACATCACCACCACTAGCACTGCAAAAATGGTGCCAAAGGCAATTTGCTTGTGGTGCTGCAATGCTGCTCTTGCCACCTTGGTACCATAGTGAAAATTGCACTTTGACCATTGCATTTTTCTTTTTTCATTCCACTCAACCTGAGGCTTCAATTTTCTTCTCCAACATACAAAATGATCCAACAAAGAAGAAACAGTAAAAAACGTTGGTTGAGGAGATCGATGTCAAAGGTGAAAATTGACAAAAAGTCAGCATGTTCGACTGAAATCTTAACATTTATCACCCAGTCCTTTCTGTCTTCCAACTTCCACCATGAACTCCTCTACAAAATGTCTAGATCAAGTGAGGAAATACTAGTACAGAAACCATAACTCTAATTTGTTGTTTTCTCTTCTCTTTTTCTTTTCATCTTTTGTGCTTCTAGTACAAGAATGAGATACGTGATTTGAAACAAAAAAAAAGCCTCAAAAGAAATAGAAAAAAAAAATCGAAAGAGAACAAATCAGCAAGCCAAGAGCAAGAGGCTTCTAAACAAATAGTTAGGAAACTGGCACTGAGAAAAGCAGTGAGAATAAATTACAAACTATACGAAGGTTAGTTATGAATTAACAAACTAGTGTCAATGATATCATATTTCTACCTCATTTCTTCTATACAAGTTATCATTTATTGTTTGTCTAACATATTTGTTCCGATCTTATCACAGGTTTCGATTACCATGTTCTTATCCTTCAAGCTTCTACTCGTTTATGTTTGCGTGTTTGATCCTTTTTAACTCTTTGTTTTTTTTTCTTCACTCCTTTTACACTTGGTCTATTGATGTTTTATACAGTGGTTGATTTTTTTTAGCATAAGCCTCTTTAGTTTCTTTATTTGTCCTTTTTGTTGAACTAGCTGTTATTTCGTATCCATATGGATTTGTTTATTTCACTTACCATGTTTTTTAACCAATGTATTTGCATAAATTTTTTTTTTGTCTCATTCTATTTATTCTTTTTCTTGAAGTATCTGGTCTCTTGTATCAATGTATTTGTTCATTTCTGTTACCATGCTTGTTCATCCCCAATTATCAATTTTTATTTGTTTTGTTTATATTCCCATCTATTCTTGTCCATCCCTATTTGTTCTTTTTTCCTCGTTAATGTCTTATGCATAAACTTCTTCAATCTCTCTGCCTGTTCTTTTTCCTGTGCTATCTGATTTTTTGTAATCATGGATTTGTTCATTTCAGTTATCGTGCTTGTTCACCAATGAATTTGCATAAACGTCTTTTATCTCTCTATATTTGTTCATTTTTCCTGAAGTATCTGATCTTTCGTATCAATGTATTTGTTCAATTTAGTTACCATGCTTGTTAACCAATGTATTTGCAACTGTACAATGGCAAGTAATTTGGCTCAGACATGGGGCTTTGGGACATCATGAAGATTCAAAGATTGCCGCTGAGCTTCTTCTCTTGCATCACAGCAGACAAAGGCATATTGTGCTTTAAGCTATTGCAGGCTGTTAGACACATGTAATAACCTCCTAGTGAACAAAAGCAGAACGACTTGAATATTGGTTCGTCATGTTTTGTTTTCTCTTTTGCTCGTTGTTTTTTTGTTCTCTTAACGGATGTATATGTTCTTGTATAAAGAACAAACAAAATGGGAAAGCAGTTTTATCTGCTCTGATTTTCTCATTGATGTAACTGGTAAAAGACGAGAAAATAACAAAAATGTAATAAGAAAATTAAACAGAAAACATGAGTAAGGTAAACTGAAAAAAAAACTGTGAAAAACGAAAAAACAGGGAAAATGATAAAACCAGAAAAGGAAAGTTATGATAAAAACAAAAAAAAGAAATGCGTCAGCAAGGAAAAAGGAAAAACAAAGGAAACAAAACGAGACATGCCTCTCAAGTTTAAACCCGTGCCATTCTATATTTTCCCAACTTCTTAGCCGTTATCAAGTACAATTACTAATCCGTGTACCGGCACATGGCTATACTGGACGCACACAAAATTTTCCCAGCTGAAAAATATACCTTAGATACACTTGAATGCGAACCAAATGAAAAACCCGATAATGCAATTATGGGATTATTGGAATGTATCTAACTAATGCTCCATTTTATAGAGATTGCCCGAAACAAGTTTTGCCCATATTGAACCATTAAAAATAATAAAGGTTAAGGTATCATTTTGACTGGCTTATCTAATGCATTAGAATAGTTATGAAATATTTCTCTTTATTTGTTGAGAAAAGTACAAAAAAACATCTCATTTTTTTAGGATCGTTTACAGATAACCAAATATGATGAATGTACTGATCGACAAATTAGTTCTATCAAACCACCGAGTGGATGTTTTGTGGAGTACATATTCCCTTTTGTTATGACCTCAATTTCTCATAAACTAACGATTAGCACAACATAAGAGAATATTCTTTACCCGATGACTAATGTAATTAGGATGGTAATTAGGCAGATTGGGTTAGGTTTGTGTCAGATTTTTCATTTTTAGATTTAATCAGGTTATTATGAATTCAAATTTATGCCAGATTCGTGTTAAGTGAATTTCATGTTCGGGTTCTATTGGTTAAGGTGTTTGAGTTTGGGTTTGATACAAGTTGACTCAATTTCAGTCTTGAGTTTAAGTCAAGTTATTTAGATTTCATGCTAGATTTGAGTTGACTCATCAGGTGTACCAAGGTAACTGATGCATAGGCTTAAATGATTGAATCAATTTAGTTTTTTGTTTCAATTTATGTTAAAATTTAAATTAAAATATTTGATTTTTTGTACATTTTAATTTAGGTTAATTTTTACAAATGTTGAATTAAAAAATTTATAAAAATCATCACAATGTTTTTTAATTAATTTTTTTTAATATATAGTTAAACGAAACTGAAGTGAAATTCAAATATGTACAATGTTTTCCTAATTGTTGTTTGATTGAAAAGTCTCAAGTTTTTAATTCCAAGACACCTATTCCTTTCATAAGCGTTAGTATCCTTTTTTGTTTAATATGAACTCCTTTACATGTATGAGACCATGACAACCAAAATCAAATGAAAGTATTAGAAAGGGAGTCTGGGTCACTAGAACCATAAAGTGCTAGATGTCTTTTCCATGGGTTTTTATGGTCCACTTCCCTCTAGCTTATTTTATCATATATTTTATCTTTTCTTATCGTATTGTGCCAAGGTAGGTAGGTCATGCCCAGCTTAGCCCCTAGCCCATTCGGGCTCAATTACTTAATCATGAAGCGGAATTTCATAGAAGGGACATTTATTCATTTCTAAAACATATGGGCATGTTCCAAGGACATTACTAGTACTAGCTCATTAAGTATTTACTTAAGGGTTTATATTATGCTCTCGGAAACAAGCTAGTACTTATGTGGAACTTTGTGTGTTCATTTCAAGCTCATTATCCAACATAGCCAAGTACATGCATGGCAACCAAAACACCAGATTCAGGTTTAAAAAAAAAACTTGTTTATTATGCATACTTCTTGCATACTCATATGTGTCTTGGTAACCCACTACTGCACATAAACACATACATGTCTTTATTTTCATTGGTTACCATTTTAGCTCATTATAGGAATGCATTTCCTTTCTAGTTCATGATTACTTAATATTCATCTTTAAACATACATATAAGGCCGAGACATACATGATTCCATATTTCAACATGTGTTTAGAGCACATAATCATGCACATCTATCAACTTTTTACTTAGGCCCAAAGATGACTATCAACCAGAATGTCCAAGAGCTTATATATATGCCATAGACATGATACATGGTTGAATATACTTAGAATTTAATTTAGCATGCCATTTTACTTAAGAACCGTAAAGGGTACATAAACACTTAAAATCACAAATTTGGTTTTTAAGACAAACCAAAATACATAGCTCATGATTATACATGGCAAATCACACATAGAACACATTTCCACCTTAGAGACTTTGTTCCCACAATCTGGACTCCAAGTCCTGCACATAAAGTCCACACTTATTAGCTTATTACACAAGCAACCCATAACACTTAGAATACTTAGAATATTGAGCAAATACCACACATATGCATAATACCTTTACCACAGAAAGAGTATAAAATACTCTTGACCTTAGTGCCTTTCAAGTACTCTTTTTCCTACATGAAGTAGAGAAGGGCGGGTGAGTAAAACTCAGTAAGGATTCTGTATGGCTGCTAGAGCCTAACTTATGGCTTCCAAAGCCTAACATAGCCAAGAATAACATGGCAACAAATATTCCATGCTTCTGCAAATAAAACACTAAGACAAAAAAGATACAGGTACATGCATATAACAATAATAATAATAATCGGGGGGTTAGCATGCACAACCAAACATAGAAGCATACAACACACACACCACTTAACACCTTATCCCCCTGAAGGGCAGAGCAAGCATGATCCATATTTCTCATTTCTTAGGTTAACCATTTTATTAATCCATTTTAAAATTTAAGCTCTTTATGCTTGGGAATTGAGTTGGCCGACTCAATTCCTAGCCGTAATGCTTGCACGGAGCTAGCTAGCACGGAGTTGCCTAAGAAACAAAACATAGCCCTCTATAGCCTTCTTAGGATCATATGACATCCAATATTCATCACCTAAGGGCCCGAATACTCAAAGAGTATAAGAATCCTTACCAAAACCGTTAGCACCTTTTGTTGCCCGAAAGCTTTAGAAACTTGGCTCTTTGTTTTTCCTTGCTTGTTGTAACTAGAACTTGTGTTCTAGCTTAAGATCCTACAAGCGAATAAAGTTAGCAAGCCATATTCTTGTTTGACATAACTTAGAAACATAGGAAATACCAAGAACACTTGGTAGAACACACAATACCTCAACCAAATGAGGTATGACTGAATCCTTCGGCTTGATATCCTTAGAGCTCCCATTCGTCTTTTCTTAAATCCACCACTTGAATCCTTGTCTTAGAAGGCCTTAGAAGCTTATGTGTATCATGAACACAAGTTTCAAACATAAGAATGCCAAGAACAAGACTTGGCCGAAACTCCTCCCAGCTGAAAATGTTTCATTTCTTCAATCTGCTTCTTGATTCTTATTTGAGGTGTTCTTAAGAGTTTGTAGACACCAAGAACACTTGGTAAAATCTCAAGGAAACTCAAGAATGAGTCTTGGCCGAATTTAGAAGGAAGAAGAAGTTTGGAAGAGTGTTTAGAGTTTAAGGCAAAATTTGAGAAAGAAAATGAAGGAGTTTTAGTGAGAAATTGTAGAGAGAGATGGAGAAGAGTTAAATGAAGTAATTGGAGTGTTTTTGGGCATGTGATGGTCGTCCATATGGAGGGGAGAGTGAAGGAAATCATGTGATTCACATGGGGTAAGTGGGAGACAAATTGGAAGACTTTGGTGAAAGTTGGGTGAATTTATCAAAAGTAAGGGACAAGTAGGTGGAGGAAGGAATCCTAAGTGATGAGTTGGATGGGAGGTGCATTAAAATAATGGGAAATGGAGGGAGGTGGCAGCCATGGCATGGCTAATTCCCCCCTTAGTCCTTCAATTCCTCGTATTTGGGTAATTGAGTCCAACCATCAAAAGTCCCCTTTGTCCAATTGAGTCCCTCACCTTATATTTTCATCATTTTGCTTGGCTTAAGCTAAGATTAAATTTTGAGAGTGTCCAAAACTCATCATACTCCCCAATCCCACTTAATTTAGTGTTTCCCGAGCTCAATGAGCTCAATTCCCAAATTGGGAAAGAAATTCTCCTCATAGCCCGAGGCTTAAACCACTTAGGATTTTGCGGGCATTATAAGGTAACCTTAGTGGCTTTTACTAATCAAGCCTAAGCGTTGATCAAGGCTTGCTTGGATTCTTCTTCATGCTAGAAGGCCCATCATTTGTACCTCGGGTGACTAGGGGTTTAAGACCCTTATTAGCCTTTCCCTTAGTGCCTTCATTATACCTTAAGACACGTAACTTCTTTTCCACTTTACCTACGTCGATCACTTGTGCACCCGTTACTACTCCCTTAGTGGCCTAACTTACCAAGCAAACAAACTTATCGACGTCATTGGGCTTGATTTAGGCTTCTTTGGTTTCCATTAACACCTGAGGGATAGTGCCCTCCTTATTTGGTCACCAGGGATCTAAATCACACTTAGCCCTTCCTGAGAGCCCATGGTAAGTACGTTAGGGTTCCCTCTTAGTACTTTTGGTCCATCGCCTAACATTTGGCTTACTTGGTTTCTAACTCTCTCTTACCCACCATGCCCATTCTTAGCTCTCAAGGAGCTTGGTCACTTAGCCACCTCACTTTTTTTCCTATCTTATTGATGCATTAAAATAGCCTAAGAGTGGGCTTAAGCCATCTTAGCCGTGTTGAGGCCTTAGAAACCATGAAAGACAACTTAATGTGTGAGTTGGGAGCCTTGGGACATGATGCGAATGGATTAGGTGCCTTGTGTGTTTGCTCTACCCCTTTCAACCACTGGCGAATGTTGTGAATATACTAAACACTTTATGTGTTTGCCATTAACATTTTTAGCCTCTATTAAGCATGAAGAAAATGCAATAGGGCTGAGGTACATTTGTACTTGCACCTGGAATGGTGCTTCATGCCTAATCATTCCATTTTGTAACCCATAAATTTTTGTTCAATTTTCCAACTCTTAGATCTACCAAAATGTACTCATAAGGCTTCAAACCGTTGGTGTACATTAACATAAATTAAAAAAAAAAATTAAATCATTTACCTTAAATCCTTGAATTTACAAACTCAAGCAAGTTAAATCCAAAAGCTCTAAAAAACATGCTCATGATGCTCTTCAACGTTCGAAGCTATATTCTTTCATGTTGGCACCAAATCAAGCTAAATCATGGCCAATGCATGAGACTCAAACACTTTAGATTTGTTCTTAATGTAGGGAAAGAACCATTTTCTTTCTTTGAACTAAAAAACTGTTAGAATACCTATAAAAGTCTTCCATTTTATTCAATCTTTATTCCATTCTCTCATATTCTTTTCATTTGCTTACTTAGGTCCCAAACTTTACTTAGCTTCATTTTAGCCCTTATTAAACTTTCCATGGCCTCTTAATGTAGTCCAATAAAGGTTCACATGGCCCCTTAACACTTAGCTTAACTAGTTTAGCCCTTAGGTCTCCATTTTGCACACTTGGCTGACAGCATTCATTTATTGCCAACTTGGTCCTCCACTTAATTGTGGTTCAAGTAAGTAATATGATTTATGATCTTGAATTCTTAGATCACTCTCACACTTGTTACCCATATTTCAATGATATTACAAACTTGCCACCAACCTAGGTGAAATTTATCAAAATAGCCTTACTGAGTCTTAGATGCTATTTGTGACTTAGGAACCTACTTACCCTGAACTTTCTTGCTTGACTAGTGTAATAAAGAATAATTTATGGTTATTACTTGGGATTTACTTATACTGCCTGTCTAAGCTTGGCTTATACTAGGAGAGATGTCACACCATTTCAACAATAGCAGCTATATCTAAGGGTTGACCTAGAAGCATGCTTCTTTCCTTCATACAAATAACGAACCTTGGCAATGCTTCTTAAAGAACAAGACTCCCAAAGCCATAATAAAGAATGAAATAAAATATAAAATGGGAAGTAGTATAAAAAGAAAAGTAACGGTGCAAGATGTATCATGCTTGGGGGAAGAAGCAAGAAAAACAAACTTGTCAGTGTGAAAGCATCTAAAGTTCTACACCGTCCTTATCAAAAATCAAAAGGCTTTCCCTTGTACTAGAGAACATTTTAGGGACTTAGCTCATTTTGATTAGCATTAATTGAATTTTCTATGACTTGTATTTTGATAGGAGAAGGCCAACCATAGTGCGGGTAGTGTAGGAAGAAAACCTTATCCATCAAGTCTTTAATATTGGTACTGGTACAATTGATAAAAAGAACTTTGGGAGTAAAACAACACCAATCCCTAAATATTGATTAAAATTAGAAGAAGGAACAAAGAAGGTTAAGGTAAGGTTATAAACTGAAGTTAGAAACTATTATAATAAAGGAAAAGATGTAGCAACCCCATCTAGACTCTCGAAGAATATGTTGCTAGAATTGTTGGTATCATTTTAGGGTAAATTATATTGGTAAAAAAAAGATACATTACATAATCTACAAAAAAAAAATTACCCGCCACATCTCCAACTTAGGAGCATAGTCCCTACAGTCTAAAATGTTATCACGTAAAGGCTTCAGGTTTGGGGGATGAAGGGGAAAAGGGTCATGAAGCTTGGATAACATCATTCATTTCCTATTTTTATTTGCTTTAAGCGTTCTTCATTTCATCATTCGCTCTATTTCCCTATTTTATTCATCAGTCAATTCTGGCCAATCCTTAGGTTCAGCTACAGAAACAAGTAAATGTGAAATTATTGAAATAGTAATAGGAATGTTAACATTGATAATGGCTTAAGAAGGGCCCATACGAATATTGACAGGAAGTGCTCTAACAGTTGCCCTATCAATCTTAATAGGGGGTTCTCGATTTAGCATCATTACTTTTGTAACGGCTCTTTAAAACCCATGGCATGATCATTAAGGTAAATGTGAATTTTCAAGCTTAGAAACTCAATTTTTCACACTAAGTAATGATTTTTGTAGGTTGATGCGGCAGAAAGTAAGTAATGTGACCATTTGAGCAAATGTAGCTATAAAGGGAAAAATAGTAATTTTTCCAAGAATCCCAAAATTTTATACCATAAATGAGATTGGAATAAGGAATTAAAGATTTTAAAATTTTTTAAGGATTCCTAGTTCAATTACATTCATGAAGTGAGAATGAACACTTATGTGAGACTAAGAGACTTAAGTGTATAAAAGGGAGACGCTGAGGGCCCAAACAGTGAAAAAACAAAGGATAAAAACAAGATATAGGGAGTATTCTTCCTCAAGCTGCCACCCATGCTATTTGTTTTTTGCTCCAAAGGAGCTTTCAAACCAGCCTTAATTTGTTCCTAGTTAAATGAAGCTCAAAATTGATGATTAATGGTGAAACTTGGAGGATAGGAAGCTAGTAAACATGTTTTCTTCCTTGGTAAGCTCCTATTTTGGCTATGGATTAAGTATGATGGTTGGTTTGAGGTGAATAAGGATTGGGTAAGTTAAAAGGTTGGTCCTTAAGCTTAAATTTTGCTTTTGAAGGTTAAATTTCAAGCTAGATTAACTTGTTATGCAAGATGATCCAGGAAACATTTTTATGTCTAAAAAAATAGGGGTAAGAGTTCTTAGCTATTAACAAGCTTTATTATGCTTAAATTCTAGTTGTACTGCCTATTCTTGATGCATTAGCAGTGGATTTGCTAGGATAGGATAAGAAATGCTAAAATAATTTGTAAAAGAGGTATGTGTTTATGTTTGCTTTAGTCCTTCTGATAGCCAAAGGGCTATTGCCTCTCTCACTACATACTTCCTGCCAGTAGGGTGGTCGGGAAGCCTAGCGTCACCCGAATGAGGCGCTAACACTGACCTCGGAAGGAGCGAAATCAAACGCCTCGAACTCAGGACTTCGGCTAGAACGTCAGGAATTTCAAAGATGTTGCCGGCTCCCTCAGGGGACCAAACGGATCACCTTTGGGAATAAAGAACCAGCTATTGCAAGCAGGAGAGACTCTCCTCGAAGGCGGAACCCCCGAGCTAGAGAACTCCCCGAACTACGGGCATGATTCCCGAAGAAGGGCACCCGTACCAAAGGACGACCTCGCCCAAAGGACCTCGGAAGTACGGCATGAGCATTTAAGGAGCCTCTGACATGTCGCCCCTAGGCGCTACACGCCGCCTCAAATGGCGGTCTGACACGCCGACGCCGTCCGAGTCTTGTCACAACCTATCTCGGACCAAGATTCAAGGAGCCTGCAAACGGCTACTTGTCCCCTACGCCCGAAAGTACAGAGAGCATCCGATCGAACACGTGTCGTGATCTGAACGGGCTAGGCACCCCTATGAATACCAGGAAACAAGCTCTGGCAAAGGATCCAACCCTCTCTCCCTGAGGAAAATAAAAACAGGCAAGGCCACTTAACCCCTTAGTGCTCATCCTCTATCTTCCTTCAGGACACTAACTTGGGCGTTGGAGGCTCCTCCCCGGAAAAACATCCCGGGGACCTCCTAACCCTCTTCTCTTCAGCATTTCAGGCACACTCCCCTGGGAAATCTGTGCTCCAGGCGTTCTCCCTCTCAGGAAGTCCCTCCCGAAGTCATAATGTCACCCGACGAAGATGCTGCTGGGCATCATATGGCGCCGTCTGTGGGAAACCACCCTCAGGTCGCCATTGTTGAAACTCGGCGTTCCAAGGACAAGGAACTTCCGAAGTCCTCGTCCGCGCCTGAAGTTCAACAGGCCACTGAGCAAACCCTTCCAGGGACTTCCTCGCCTGAGGAAGAACGTCCTCTAGTCATAACTATGAGTTTTCTGTGCAACTTCCAACGCTCCATTGTGGCCGAAATGACGTAGAAAATAGACCGAAGATGGCCGCAACCAGCGCAGGCCCAAAGGCCTTCCTCGCCAACACTTCCTCGGGAGAAAAGTCCGAGATCACCTTACCAGAGTTCGGGAAGTGGGGATCCGCGTGATGAGTCCTTAACGGAAAACATACCCCTCGGGGGACGACCTAAGGGGCCAGTAGGGCCTAAGCGAACTAAAACCCCACGTCAAAGGAGTTCATCACCTGAGGCAAAATCGCCATCCCCTCGGCGACGAAGTCTGTCCCCGAAAAGGCGCCGGCAATCTCCATTCCCAGAAGCCTACAAGCACCAGGAAGAAGAGCCCAGTGCTACGATCCTTGTGGAGAAAATGTTAACGAGGTTGGAGAAAGTGGAAAAACAAGTAGCTCGCAAACTAGTCTGGGCCAGGTTGTCTGAAACTTTCTGTGGGGATGAGTCGCTATTCACCCGAACAGTAGTCGAGGCGGCCATGCCAAGTGACTTTCGGGTGCCTCGGCTGGAAACCTATGATGGCCGAACCGACCCCCAGGCTCATCTAACTAAATACAGACGTAGCATGGTGTTACACGGCGCTGATGATGCTACTTTGTGCAAATGGTTTGAGGTCACCCTCGTAGGGCCCGCGACGGCGTGGTATAACTCATTGGCCCCTGGAACCATCAGGGAGTTTCAGGAGCTGTCCATGGCCTTCACGTAGCAGTTCATTGGAAGCCGTCCAACGGCGAAGATGCCGGTCCAGATGTTCGACATAGCGCAGAAGAATGGAGAAACCATCCGCGACTATGTCGAAAGGTTTAATGGAGAGGCCCTAAGTGTTCCAGACTTTCGACCTGAAATACACATCCTCGCCATAACACGGGGCCTTCGGAGGGACTTACAGCTGTTCTACGAGTTTTCCAAGGACCCCCCGGACACGCTTGGCGAATTTTACAGAAGGGCCGAGCAGCACATGACAGCCGAAGAGCTAAGAATGGGTGGACCAAAGAATGATCACACCCGTCCCGAAGAGTCCGGCTAGCAAGCAAAGTACCCGACTGAACAGGCAAGGTGACCTCGGAGGTTTAGGGGAAGGAAGCCTCCTCCAAACTTCACACCCCTGAACACCACAAGAACCAATATCCTTATGACAATGGAGAGGCAGGGAACCCAGATTCAGCGGCCAAGGGCTATGACCGCTGACAACAAAAAGAATATGAAAAGATTCTGCCAGTTTCATCACGACCACGGGCACGACACTGAAGATTGCTTCCAACTGAAAAAGTATATTGAGTTGCTGATAAAACAAGGCCAACTCCGGCGTTATCTGCAAATGTCTTCCCCGAAAGGAAGAAATGAGGAGGAAGGAAAGGCTGATGACGAGGAGTACGACTCCGACAGACAGAGGAACTGAAGTCCAAAGAGGCGTCTCCCGCCCCCGGCGGGAGTGATACAAACAATCACGACGGGACTGCCATCCTCGGGAAGAAAGAGGAAAGCCAGAGAAATATCAATGATGGAATACCAAAATTCGTCAAAGAAACTGACCCGAAATGATGGTTCCACCGTCATCTTTCCCCATGACGATCCACTGTTGGTCATGGCAAGAATAGGAAATTGGGACGTCAAAAGGGTATTACTTGATGATGGATCAAACGCCGACGTCCTGTTCTCGCATCTGCTGCCGAGCTTAGGAATATCCAACACCGACCTCAAGCCCGTCGCTTCGCCAACTTTCGGGGTAGGGCCGTCTGAACTGCCTGTCCTCGGATGGATCGACCTCCCCCTGATGATGAGAGGAGGTTTGGTAAACAGGACAGGCGAATTATTTGCCTCCATAATGACAAGGTTCATTGTCATGGATGTCCCTTCGTCATATAACGCCATCCTTGGAAGGCGAACACAAGGAAATCTGCATATTCGCTCGAATGTAAAGTACTTAACTGTCACTTTCGCCACCAAGGATGGAGAAGCAGAAATTTTTATCGATCAAGGCGAAGTAAGGAAAGTGTTCGTTAAAGCTTGAAAGGCCCCAATAACCAACTTCGCGCAAACTATAGAGGCAGAGGCTTTGCCAGATGGAAAACCAAAAAAGGGCGAGGCAGAAGAGACCGTGAAGGTAGAAATAGAAGAAGTAGAACTTGTCCCAGGCCGAAGTACCCGAATAGGGAAAAACTTGGCCGAAGGTGACAAGAAAAAACTTGTATCCTTTTTACTGATAAATAAAGACTTGTTTGCCTACTCACCGAAAGATATGCCAGGGGTAAACCCTCGCATAATACAACATAGCCTTAAAGTAAGTCCGGAAGCAAAACCTGTCCGGCAAAAGAAACGGGGCATCTCGGTCCATAAAAATAACTTCGTCAAAACCGAAGTCCAGCGCTTATTGGACGCAGATGTAATCAGGGAGGTCAAGTACCCCGAATGGTTAAGCAATGTGGTTATTGCCACAAAAGAAGGGAGTAGTAAGCTCCGAATGTGCATCGACTTCAGAAACTTGAACGATGCTTGCCCAAAAGATTCATACCCTCTCCCACCAATAGACCAGTTGGTAGACTCAACTGCCGAATATGGGCTCCTAAGTTTCCTAGATGCCTTCAGTGGGTATCATTAAATAAAGATGGACCTCGAAGACGAAAAGAAGACCGCCTTCATCACCGAGGGCAGAACGTATTGTTACACCAGGATGCCCTTCGGGCTCAAAAATGCAGGAGCTACCTACCAGAGGTTGATGAGCAAGGTCTTCTATGACCAAATAGGGAGGAACATGGAAGTCCATGTCGATGACATGATAGTCAAGAGCAAGCTGCCTGACGACCACGTTGTAGATCTAAAGGAAACTTTCCACCAGATCAGAACCTTCGGGATTCGCCTTAATCCCAAAAAGTGGATCTTCGGCGTAACCTCGGGAAAGTTTCTTGGGTACATGGTATCAGAAAGAGGCATTGATGCTAACCCAGAAAAAATTAAGGCTCTACTTGAATTCTGAACTCCCGTCACAATAAGAGATGTGCAGAGACTCACCGGAAGGATAACCTCTCTTAGCCGGTTCATCTCCAGATATGGAGACCGGTGTCGAGCATTCTTCAAAGTCCTCACTAAAGCAGCAAAAAAGGAGGACAACCTCGGAAGTGATGATCATCCTTGGAATGAGGACTGCCGAAAGGCCTGGGAAGAACTCAAAATCTACTTGGCCCATCTGCCCACTCTGCGACAACCTCGCAAGGGAGAGCCCCTCGTGTTATACCTCGCCGTCACAGAAAAAGCAGTAAGCTCGGTCCTTGTAAAAGAGGAAGGGACGAAGCAATGACCGGTTTATTATGTAAGCAAGTCCTTGCACGGTGCCGAAGTCAGGTATCCATTGCTACAAAAAGCTATATATGCCCTGGTACTGGCAGGAAGAAGGCTACGGCCATATTTCCAAGCTCACCCTATCATCGTCCGAAGTAGTCTACCCCTACGGGATGTCATGAGAAAAGTTGATCATTCAGGAAGGCTTTCCAAATGGTGCATAGAGCTTGGCGAACATTATGAACCTAAGAAAGCCATAAAAGCTCAAGCCCTGGCAGACTTCATTGCCGAAGTACCCATCACCGAGGACAGCCATCCGGATCCCTGCGAAGGTGAGCCGGAATGGACTTTGTATGTTGACGGAGCCTCAGGGTCCGAACACCAAGGAGCTGGGGTAATTATTAGAGGTCCGGAAGGTCTAGAAGTAAGGAAGGCCATCAAGTTCAGCTTTAACGTCACCAACAATGTGGCTGAGTATGAAGCTCTCATAGCAGGGTTGCGCCTAGCCAGAAAAATTGGTGTAAGAAACTTGAAAGCCCACAGTAACTCCCAGCTGGTAGTTTGAAAAACAGCAGGGGATTACGGGGCGAATGACCCGACCTTAGAAAAATACCATAAACTCGTAGCAAAGCTCATTCAAGAGTTCGACACCGTACAGATCGAAAATGTGCCTCGGCGAGATAATGCCGAGGCAGATTGCTTGGCAAAGTCGAAAACATGCACGGAGGTACTAAACCGCCCGAGCATCGCAATGCTGAGCATAGTAACTTCGGGAAAAGGCTGGAAAGACCCGATAAAAAGATATCTCGCAACCAATGCGCTCCCCGAAGACCCCAACGAAGCTGCAAAAGTGTGAAAATGCTCCGGTCGTTTCTTCCTGATTGGAGAAGAGTTATATCGGCAAGGATATGCAAATCCACTGCAAAGGTGTGTTGGTGAAGAGGATATTGAAATGATCCTCGAAGAAGTTCACGAAGGCACTTGTGGTTCGCACATAGGAACCGACGCCCTGACAACAGTGATACTTCACCAAGGATACTTTTGGCCTACCCTAAGAAAGGATGCTAGGCAGTTCGTCCAGAAATGTGGTAACTGCCAAAGACACGCAAGTATCCAAAGGACACCCTCGGAATTGGTAACTTCGGCTGACTATCCCTAGCCCTTCGCAGTTTGGGGCATAGACCTCATCGGGCCACTCCCGACAGCGCCCGGAGGCGTAAAGTTCTGCGTAGTCGCAGTGGATTATTTCTCTAAGTGGGTCGAGGCAGAACCCTTGGCGACTATCTCAGCAACAGATGTGCAGAAGTTCGTATGGAAAGGACATTGTATGCAGATTTGGCATACCGAGGGTACTAGTAGCCAACAATGGATCCCAGTTTATAGACAAGGGGTTCCAAGAATTTATCAATAACCTCGGAATAAAGATGCACTTCGCCCCAGTAGCCCACCCCCAAAGCAATGGGCAAGTAGAAGTATATAATAGGATCATAAAAGATGGTCTGAAAAAGAGGTTGGAGGAAGCAAAAGGGAAATGGCCAGGAGAACTCCCAAGTGTGTTATGGAGCTACCGAACAACACCCCGAAGAACCACAGGGGAAACACCTTTTTCACTTGTTTTTGGTACAGAGGCCATCATCCCAATTGAGGTAGTACAACCATCGGTGCGAGTACAAGTGTTTGATGAAAGGGGAAATGATCTCGGCCTGAGAGCCAAGCTGGACCTCATCGGCGAACACAGAGAAATAGCCGAGCTGAGAAGAAAAGCCTTTCAGCAAAGAGTGGCCGCGGCTATAAACTTGCGCGCCAGGCCGAAGGGAATAAAGAAAGGAGACCTCGTTCTCCGAAAGGCTGAATTTGGGCCCCGAAGGCCATCCCACGGAGTACTTCGCGCAAAGTGGGAAGGTCCTTATCTAGTACTTGCCGAAGTGCAAAAAAGAGTTTACAAACTCGGCGATACCGAAGGCGTAGAATTAAAAAATAAATGGCATTCAGATGCCTTGAAAAAATTCTATGCTTAGGATTTTGGTGGGAAAATTGTACAAGTTAGAAAAATTTCTAAGTACAAAAGTTTTTTAGGAAAATTTTTCTAAGTACAGAAGCTTCTTTTCACCAGAACAGTCGTTGCCGAAAGAAAGCTTATTTACAAAGGTTATCAACCTTCTCTGAAGATTGGAGATTCACTTAAGAGAATTTCCCGAGGGTGATTCCAAGGCTAAATAAGTCTAGCTAGAATCTTCCAAAGTCTCTTGAGTGAACGTGTTCGGGACAGTGAGAAATAAAAGATTTTGCACAATAGACTTAGCCAAAAATTCATGAAAGAAAGGGTCTTTATTAAGATAGATCTGCTTACAAAGAAGGAAGTTCGCCAAAAGAAGAGGCACAAAACAGAAGAAAAAGAAGGCAAAGGACCCTAATACAAACTAAGGAATCTCAGCATCTCGGGAGCCACCAGCTTCTGTGTCCTTATCCACCGCCTTCGGCGCCAAAAAGGGCAGTTTAAGGTGCTCGATTTTGGACCAAGACCACCGAGGCCCCTCGGGGATGTTTAGGGCCTCCAAAAAGGAGAGGTCCAGATCTGGGAACCTCTGCAGAACTTGATGCCGAGCAAGGCAGAAGCCGTCTTGGAAATTGACCTTTGTCATTTCGTCGGCTTTCTCCTCCTCGACTGTTAGCTCATCACGTTCCCTCTCCAGATCAACAACCTCCTTCTTCAGTGCCTTCATCTTCTTCTTCTTCGGCTCCTTCTTCAAAGACTCGACCTTGGCCTAGAGCTCGGCCTTCTCAGCAAACACCTTCGCCAGGAGAGCCTCAGACTCAGACTTCTCCTTTTGAAAAGCTTCGTTTGCCGAAGTCAGCTCCGCCACCTTGGAGCCAAGGTCAGAAATCTTCTGGGAGGAGTCCTTCAAAAGTTCTTCTTTTTCCTTCAAGAACTCATCCCGAATGGCAGCAACCTCTTTCTTCGTAGCTTGAGCCATCTCCGTGTTCTTGGCAACCAAGTCGGAACACATGGCCTTAGACTTTTCTATGCAGTCTAAGGCCGAGACTCAGAACGCCGCTTGCCTCACTGCCTGAACCCTGAGGAAGCCAGTGAACCCCAGCAGCTGCAAAGAAGTAAGAGCAAAGTCAATAAGGCAAAAAATAATAAGCCAAGTACTTAGAAGAAATGAAAAATGAGAAAACAAAGGCGAGAAGTCTACCTGGGCAGCGTGCTCGGAAAATTTTGCAGCAAGGGACTCATCGTCCGGGCACGCCTCGGAAATGGCCTTGAAGGAGACCTCGGTGAGGATCCCCTTTGAAATTTGGTTGGCCATTTGCTGGCCCTCGCCGGAGTACAAGTTCATGTCCTCCGTAAACGACTAGAAAGGCTCCCTTGGGATCTTCCCCTTCGGGATATGGGAATCCCGAAGGGCCCATTTCCGGGCATGCTCGGCCACCCACCCCGAAGATGGTATCTCCTCCGCACGGCAAGACAAGAAACTTGTTAAGGCAAGCAATTCTCAAAGTTTAAAAAATAAAAATACTGCAGCTTGTCCAAAGAACGAACCTGGCGGCACCTCGATGACATCATCGTCAGCATCCCGGACCCCCTCAGTAGAAATCTTCTTGCCTTTTTCCTTCCGGCGCTCCTCGGCAGAAGGGACTTCCACCAATGCGTCCAGAAGAGCCGCCGAGGAAGTGGGACTCCGAGAAAGGGCGTTAGCAGCCACCTCGGTCGGTGGGGTAACAGCAGCATCAGCCTCTTCATGCGCCTCCTCGGGAATTTTCGGGTGAGGAAGAGACGCGTCTTTCTTCGCCCGTTTTGCCGATGATGGCCTGACCCCAGACGATTTCCGCCTTCGGGAAACGACCTTCTTTGTTTGCTCCCCCTTCTCGGCTTGACTGAGGAAGAGCGCTTTGTAGTAAGCAGCGGAGTCGTCGCCCATCTCTGAAACAGAAGGAAAACATTAGTGTGAGTCTAAGATGTGTCTATAACAAAAACTTTTTTGAGATAACTTACGCTCACAAAAGGTCTCGTAAGTAACCTCCTCCCGAAGGAGTTTTACCAGCCAGGAGTCTTTCCCTGCGATGGCAGGAGCCGGCATCCCGAGGTCCGTCTCGTGCTCCTTCACTACCCCTAGCTCGTGAAGGACCTCCTTGGTCATCAGTTTCCACTTGATGGGGAAGGGGTAGAGGGAGCGCGAAGGGACCTCGGAATCCCAGTCGGAGACTGCTCGGATCCGTCTGTCGAAGTCCGCGAATCTAGGTGCCAACCCAGGAGTCAGCAGCATCCTCGGATCTACGGCGTCCATCTCCAATTTTCCCCGAGCCCACTTGGTCGGAACGTACGACCAGGCCTCCTCCATCTTCAGAAAGAAAAATTTTTCTTGCCACCCGCGCCAGCTGTCCTTAGTGGCGAAGGTGAACATATACTTTTTGATCCCTGATCCCCGAGGTAGCATAAAGTAAAAGCCACCATTTGGGACCGTGTAGAGCTTATAGTACTGCATAAAAAGAATAAAATGGGGTTCTATTTTGAAGACACCGCACATGCAAAGGAAGACGTTAAAGTAGCAGTACGAGTTCGACGGAAGTTGATTTACGGCAATGCCATGAAATTGGCAAAATTCGCAAATCACCGTCGAAGGAGGGTACCGAAGTCCGGCCTTCAGTTGGGCATGAAAAACGGTAACCTTGTTGTCATGGTTCATAAAACTGACCTCCTGAGGGCCAGGAAGTCTGGTGGTGGCATAAGAAGGAAGAAATAACTTTTTGGTCCATTTTTCCAATTTTTCTGAAAACGTACAGCAAGTATGACTGAGAAGAGGTTGCCAGCTTTCTGGAATGGGAGAAATAGTCATAAGAGGAGTTCGCGCAAACATTTTCGGAGAAAAAACGACTTCGGGGAATAAAGAACCGACTTCGGGAAACCTTTAAAATCAAAGGACTCTGGAAATCAAAACCCACCAAATGTTTTGCCAAAATCTGGGTTTGAAGTTGTCATCGCGAAAGGTGGCCGGAAAAAACTCCGTTAACAACACTGCTGCAAAAAGCAGAAGAGAACGCAAAAACAATTAAAAGGCAGGAGGGAAGCAAAAGCAGAAGCAAAAGGAAATAATGACGGAATGGCGTATATATAAGCCAATTGGGGGTAGGCAAACCGACGTCATAAGTACTCCGCGAAGGCGAAAAGTCGCCATAACTGCTCTTTGCGCATAAAAAGGCACGCCTACTGTACCCGATGCAGTCCCCGCCAATAACAACCTGCCACGTGTCAGCCATCACGCCAAAAGAAGGACACGACTTCTGACACCCCTAGACCTTGGGCGCGCCGCTCCAAACTGACACGCTTGTTCACGAGACGCAATGTTGCGCAGACTTACGAAAGGAGGGAAGTAGGTTACCTCGAAGACACCAAAAGACAGGCTATGGGCGAACAGCCTACGTCTTCGGACAAAAGGTCCATCTTCGGCACAGGTATTACGCCTAAGGCCCCGAAGGACAGTCTCCAGAAGCTGACAAGCCGAAGTTTCCACTTCGGCTTTCTGGAAGGAGGGCCTGTGATAGCCAAAGGGCTATCGCCTCTCTGACTACATACTTCCTGCCAGTAGCATGGTCGGGAAGCCTGGTGTCACCCTAAGGAGGCACTAACACTGACCTCGGAAGGAACGAAATCAAATGCCTTGAACTTAGGACTTCGGCTAGAACGCCAGGAATTTCAAAGATGTTGCCGGCTCCCTCAGGGGACTAAATGGATCACCTTCGGGAATAAAGAACCAACTATTGCAAGCAAGAGAGACTCTCCCCGAAGGCGGAACCCCTGAGCCAGAGAGCTCCCCGAACTACGGGCATGATTCCAGAAGAAGGGCACCCGTACCAAAGCACAACGTCGCCCAAAGGACCTCGGGAGTACGGCATGAGCATTTAAGGAGCCTCTGACATGTCGCCCCCAGGCGCTACACGCCACCTCAAACGGCGGTCTGACGCGCCGACACCGTCCGAGTCTTGTCACAACCTATCTCGGACCAAGATTCAAGAAGCCTGCAAACGGTTACTTGTCCCCTATGCCCGAAAGTACAGAGAGCATCCGACCGAACACGTGTCGTGATCTGAACGGGCTAGGCACCCCTATAAATACCAGGAAACAAGCTCTGGCAAATGATCCGACCCTCTCTCCCTGAGGAAAATAAAAACAGGCAAGGCCACTTAACCCCTTAGTGCTCCTCCTCTATCTTCCTTCAGGACACTAACTTGGGCATTGGAGGCTCCTCCCTGGAAAAACATCCCGGGGACCTCCTAACCCTCTTCTCTTCATCATTTCAGGCACACTCCCCTAGGAAATCTGTGCTCCCGGCGTTCTCCCTCTTAGGAAGTCCCTCCCGAAGTCATAATGTCACCCGACGAAGATGCTGCTGGGCATCACTTTCAAGTGTGTGATCTTTATTTAGGTAATGGATTTTTGTGACTTTAAGTGCTTAACGAATCCTTTCACATGTTCTTTATCAAATAGAAAAGTTCATAAATGAACAAGAAGTGATTTAGGGCAAGACAAGGGAAAGAAGTGCAAAAAATGGTTAAAGAGCATAAAGCAGGGCACATGGCAAGACTCCCTTAGTGACATTATGCCGTGGAGGTTGAGTTGGGGTAAGGGATGAAGAATGTGGCATAGCCCTTGCCGCCATGGCACCGACCTCTTAAGGCCTACTTTGGGGCTTATACGATACTTTGGTTAGCTTCTTTAGGCCTTCCTATGATGTATAGGAATTTCAAATAGGTCAAAGATCCACTTATAAGGTGAGATTGAAGAATCTTTTAGGAGAGTTAATGGGTGGACAAGGAAGAGATTTAAGGACTAAGTAAGCATAAGGACATTAAGTAAGATTTTGAGTGCTAAGTATGTAAGAAAGGTTTTAAGCTTTTATTGCACTTTAATTAATCTATCTTGATTAATAAGTTAAGCTGCCAAGTTTAAGAAGAAACTTATACAATATGAAAATGGGTAAGAAATAATTCGCAAGTCACCGTGCTTGCTAAGGTAAGAACAAAGTTCTTGCAAGGAAGTAGGACTAAGTTGTGGTAGGTTCGCACAATTGAACCTTTTCTAGTGGCCATTAGATAAGGCCTCAGGATGTACGAATTATGGGCTCACACTAGATTGCATTATACACTATTATATATGTATTGTCCTTAGATTTTTATTTGCAGGTTATATATCCCTTATCAAGGGAACGTCAATTTTTTGGGTGTAGGACCTTTTCACCTTGTCGGAAGAGTTACACGCCAAAAGGGTGACATCACTAACCTAAGCCATATGCTCATTGGTATGCAAAATAGCAGCCTTTAAATGATGCACTTGTGGGGAAATTTCTCAAAAGACTCAATAAGGTAGAAAGGCAAATGACTATAATGCCTATTCAGTATGGGTACTTGGAGGCCCCGGTTAATGGTAGGCCATCGCTCATTTAGGCAATAGTTGGCGTTCATGCACCAAGTAACCTTAGGTCCTTATGCCTAGAGTACTATGATGAGGAAGGTGACCTTCTTAACTGCACTTTTTGAGGTCCGACTATGGTATGAGGAGGTATAGTTCAAGTGATTTGGTGTTACGCCAACACCTTGAGTTCACTAAAAATAGGATGGTGATGAAAAAGGATAATATAAGGTTGACAATCATCAATGAAGGAAGGCACCATCTCACTTGTTGTATGGAACCATTCACATTATAACCAATAGACTCCCCTTAGTAGAGAGGAATAAGAAGGAGCGTGATATCATGCTAATGCGTTCAACAACTGGGGATAAATTGATAAGGGAGAATGGGTTGATTGTCAAATTCCCACATGATGATCCTTTCCTAGTTATAGCCTAGATCATAAAATGGGACATAAAAAGGTTTCTTTGTAACAATGGTGCTACCGTCAATATTTTATTTGCGCATTTTCTTACAAACTTGCATATTCCCCTATAGAAGCTTGGACTGATGACAACACCCATATATAAAGTGGATGCCCAGGATCATGAATAGGCCTCTTTTTTCTTCTTTTTCTTTTGTAATCCATCCTTTGTACTTTATCACCGTATTAATGAAGTCTCTCATTCCTTCAATTAATGAAGTCTCTCTTTTCTTCAAAATTTTGGCTAAGGTCCTTAATGGACCATATTCGGACACGAAGGGTGTCATGACTATGTTCAGTCAGTACCCCCCGGAAAACATCATCCTCTGTGGAACTTAACCCCTGTTCCAATCAGTCAAGTGCTTTTTATGCTGATCACGTTCGATCAACGTCTTTCGGGCAAAGTTGCCCTTCAGTCATACCCTTATTCGGACAACCACTTTCGTTGTACTTAGCATCTTTTCATTTATGAACATTTTTCTAAGTTCTAGCCATGCATTTTAGAAAATACTCCTCTTCAGCAAGCACATTCGGGCGTAGGAGATATTCATCTTCGGAAGTAACCATCTTCGGTCATACCTCCTTGGTGTTTTTGCATAACTTTCTACTTAAATTTTTCTAGGTGTGCACTTAGGCGCTTTTAAGGGATGAGCAACTATGCTCGGTTGACCATCTTTGGCACAACTTAACCTCCGTCGTAGTTTTACCCCTTTTTCTTCAACCGTGTTTGGTTGGCATAATTTAGCGAAGACTGACCATTTCCATGAGTTTACCCCTTTGGTGAGACCATGTTCGGTCTTCCCCCTCAAAATCGGGTGTTTTTTACTCTCGTTCGGAAGCGAACATGTTCGGTCAAATATGCCTTCGGTAAAAAATGGAAATTATTTCGAAGCCATTTTCGGAAAGAAGCTCCTTCGGTATTTACATCATGTTCGGTCAGTCACCCTTGGGGAGAATTGTACAATTTTTACCTTGCAAAAATTTCTAAGCATAGAATTTTTTCAAAGAATCTGAATGCTACGTATTTTTCAATTCTCCTCTTTCGGTATCGCTGAGCTTGTAGACTCTAGGACAAACTTCCTCAAGAACCAAATAGGGTCCATCCCAATTTGCCGAAGTACCCCATGAAATGGTCTTCGGGCTTCAAATTCAGCTATTCGGAGAATAAGGTCCCATTTTTTTATCCCTTTTCGTTTGACGTGCAAGTTTGTAGCGACGACTACTCTTTGTTGAAAGGCTTTTCTTTTGAGTTCGGCCATTTTTCTATGCTCGTCAATTAGGTCTAACTTAGTCCTTAAACCGAGGTTATTCCCTTCTTTGTCAAACACCTGTATCCTCAAGGATGGCTGTACGACCTCGACAGGAATAATGGCCTCCGTGCCAAACACGAGTGAAAAGGGTGTTTCACCCGTGGCCCTTCTCGGAGTGGTTCGGTAGCTCCACAGCATGGTCGGAAGCTCTCTTGGCCATTTTCCCTTTGCTTCTTTCAACCTCTTTTTTAGACCATCTTTATTATTCTGTTGGACACTTCAACTTGTTTATTGATCTGAGGATGGGTCATCAGGGCGAAGTGCATTTTAATTCCGAGGTTAGTTATGAATTCCTAGAACCCTTTATTAGTAAATTAGGAACCATTATCGGCTACTATCACCCTCGGTATGCCAAATCTGCATATGATGTTCTTCCAGACAAACCTCTGTATGTCCTTCGCCAAGATTGCCGTTAATGGCTTTGCCTCGATCCACTTGGTGAAATAATCTACTCCAACTACGCAGAACTTTACTCCTCCTGGAGTTGTTGAGAGAGGTCCAATAAGGTCAATACCCCATACAACGAAGGGGCAGGGGTAGTTGGCCAAAGTTATCATTTCTGAGGGTAGTCTCTGGACAGGAGCGTGTCTTTGGAAATTGTCGCACTTTTGGACGAATTGCCTTACGTCCTTCCTCAGAGTAGGCTAGAAATATCCTTGCCAAAGGAGGACCCCGGCAAGGGCATCGGTTCCCATGTGTGAACCACAGGCTCCCTCATGGACTTTTTTGAGGATCATTTCAACATCCTCTTCATTGATACACCTTCGTAATGGAGTTGCATACCCTTACCGGTATAGCTCCTCCCCAATCAGGAAGTATCTTCCTGAACTTTTTCGCACTTTGGCTGTTTCAAGAGGGTCATTGGGAAGTTCTGAGGTTGAGAGGTTTTTTTTTATAGGGTCCTTCCACCCTTGTCCCGAGGTTGTTACGCACATTACTGTTATACTCGACTGATGTAGTACCTCAGTAGACTTTTTTGATTTGGCCAGTGTGTTGGCCTCCATATTATCTCGCTGAGGTACATTTTCTATATGCACCGTGTCAAACTCTTGGATGAGCTTTTTAACGAGGTCATGGTACTTTGCTAAGGTTGGGTCATTTGTGCCATAGTCTCCCGCCATCTGTCGGACTACTAACTGGGAATTGCTGTGGGCCTTCAGATTTCTCACACCAACTCTTTTTGCCTGGCGCAAGTCTCCTATGAGGGCTTCATATTCGACGGCGTTGTTGGTGACATTGAATCTGAATTTGATGGCCTTCATGGCTTCCATACCTTCGGGACCACGAAGGATCACTCCGGCTCTTTGATGTTCAGAACCAGAGGCTCCATCAACAAATAGTGTCTACTCAGGTTTGTTCTTCCTGAGGTCCCCAGGGGTATCCTCGGCTTTTGGGACTTCGGCGATGAAGTTTGCCAATGCTTGGGCCTTTATTGCCCTTATTGGCTCGTAAGTGATGTCGTACTCACCGAGCTCAATACACCACTTTGATAGTCTTCCCGAGTAATCTACTCTCCTCGTGACATCCCGAAGAGGTAGGTTACTTCGGAGAGTAGTAGGGTGTCCTTGGAAGTAAGGTCGCAACTTTCTGCTCGCCAATACTAAGGCATAAATAGTCTTCTGTAGAAGAGGGTACCTAACTTCGGCGCCATGTAGGGATTTATTCACATAGTATACTGGCCACTGCCTTCCTCCCTCTTCCTTTACAAGCACTGAACTCACTTTTTTTTCGCTGACGGTGAGATAAAGGATGAGAGGTTCTCTTTCCTTCGGTTGCCGAAGTGTCGACAGACGGGTTAGGTAACTTTTGAGCTCATCCTAGGCCTTTTGGCAGTCTTCGGTCCAAGAGTGCGCCCCAGAATCGAAGGTACCTTCATTTTTTGCTGCTTTGGTGAGCACTTTGAAGAACGGTCAACACCGATCCCCATATCTGGAGATGAATCTAATAAGCGAAGTAATTCTCCCAGTCAGCCTTTGCACGTCCTTGATTGTTGTAGGAGTTCGGAATCCCAGCAGGGCCTTAACCTTTTCTAGGTTAGCATTGATTCCTCTTTTCGATACCATGAATCCAAGGAACTTGCTTGCATTCACCCCAAACACGCACTTCTCCGGGTTAAGATGGATTCCAAATTCCCGAAGTCGGTGGAATGTTTCCTTTAAGTCTAAGATATGACTAATAGGTAGTTTGCTCTTAACTATCATATCATCAACATATACTTCCATATTCCTCCCGATTTGGGTGTCAAACACCCTGTTCATCAGCCTTTGGTACGTCGCCCCTGCATTCTTCAAATCGAAGGGCATTCTGACATAGCAGTAGGTCCCGACTTCAGTGATGAAGGTGATTTTTTCCTCGTCTTCGAGATCCATCTGAATCTGGTAGTATCCACTGAAAGCGTCAAGGAAGCTAAGCAGTCCATATTCAGCAGTGAAGTCCACCAATTGATCTATTGGTGGCAAAGGATAAATCCTTAGGATAGGTATCGTTTACGTTTCAGAAGTTGATACACATTCAGAGTTTATCACTCCCTTCTTTTGTAGCAACAACATTGCTAAGCCATTCGGGGTACTTGACCTCTCTTATTACGCCTGCTTCCATTAAACGTTAGAATTTGGATTTGATCAAGTTGTTCTTATGCGCCGAGAGGCTTCACTTTTTTTTATAGAACAGGCTTCACCTCCGGGCGCACTTTAAGGCTATGTTGGATTATGCGATGGTCTACCCCAGGTATGTCCTTCGGAGAGTAGGCAAATAGGTCTTTGTTCATTAACAGAAAAGATACAAGCTTTTCCTTGTTACCTTCGGCCAGTTGTTTCCCCACTTGGGTACGTCGGTCTGAGACAAGTTCTACATCTTCTGTTTCTATTTTTTCAAGGTCTCTTGTTTATTCCCCTTTTGCCTATTCTCCGAGCATGGTCTTTTTTCCCGAAGTTTGTGCATGAATCTTCGTTGGGCCTTGTCTTGCTTTCACAAAGACCTTTCTCACTTCGGCTTGGTCAATGAATATCTCAGTGTTCCCATCATTTGACGCGAAGGTAATAGTTAGGTACTTCATGTCTGGATGGATATGGAGATTCCTTTGCATTTGCCTCTCGAGGATGACATTGTATGATGAAGGGACATCTATGACGATGAACCTTGTCATTATGGAAAAGAAGAGCTCTTTTTTCCTCTGAACCGAAGTTCCTTTTAACATTAGAGGTAGGTCGATCCACCCGAGAACAGGGAGTTCGGACGGACTTACCCCGAAGGTAGAGGAGGTGACAGGTTTGAGATCACATTTTGAGATTCCCAAGTTCGGCAGGAGGTGCGAGAACAGTACGTCGGCATTGGAACCATCATCGATGAGCACTCTTTTGACGTCCCAACTCCATATCCTTTCCATGATTACGAGGGGATCGTCATGAGGCAATTTCACAGTAGACTCATCTTTCCGAACGAGATTTTTCGATGGGTTCCCGAACTCTTTCATTAAGATTTCGTGAACTTTTCTTTTCTCTCGGTTGAGTGTATCCCAGTAGTAATTGTTTGGATCACTTCAACCGGAGGTGGTGGGTGCTTTCTAGGACTTCGATTCCGATGTCGGTCAGAATCGTAGTCCTCATCTTCTAGTTTTCTTTCTTCTTCCCTCCTCTCCTTTGAGGAGGGCATGCACAGGTAACACCGAAGTTGGCCCTGCTTTATTAGAGACTTGATGTACTTCCTCAGCTGGAAGCAATCCTCAGTATTATGCCCATGGTCCTGAGGGAACTGGCAGAACTTCTTCATGTTTTTCTTATTTTCTGAGGTCATGGCCTTCGGACGTTGAATAGGGCTCCCTTGCCTTTCCATGGCCAGCAGTATGTTTGTTTTGGTAGTGTTCAGGGGGGTGAACGTCATTGGCTTTTTGCCCCTTTGCTTCCAAGGTCTACCTCCAGCCTCGACTGGATAACGAGGTTGATGGCTTGGACCCTCAGAGCGATATATGGTCAGACTTCAACCCTCCCATCCTTAGTTCCTCAACTATCATGTGTTGTTCCGCCCCCTTGGTAGAATTCTCCGAGGGTGTCCGGGGGGTCTTTGGAGAACTCGTAGAAAAGTTGTAAGTCTCTCCGAAGTCCCTTGATCATTGTGAGGATATGGATTTCAGGGAGAAAGTCCGGAACACTCAGGGCTTCTCGATTAAACCTCTCGACATAGTCGCGAATGTTTTCCCCATTCTTTTACGCTATGTCGAACATCTAGACAGACATCTTTGCCGTCAGCCTACTTTCGATGAACTGCTGAGTGAATATGGTGGACAACTCCTGGAATCCCGCTATGGTTTCGGGGGCTAGGGAGTTATACCAAAGTTACTGGCCCTGAGAGGGTGACCTCAAAGCACTTGCAGAGGGTGGCGTCATCAGCACCATACATCACCATGTTACGTTTATACTTCATGAGGTGGGCTTGAGGATTACTGCGCCCATCATATGTTTCCAAGCGTGGTACTCGGAAGTCACTTGGCATGGGCGCCTCTACTACTGAACGGATGAAGGGTGACTCTTCTCCGGTGAAGGTCTCCGACAGCCTTAACTATACAGGCTTCCGAGAAATTTACCTCTATACTTTTTCCAACCTCTCTAGGATCTTCTCCATGAGGGCGGTAGTATTGGTTTCTTTTCGTTGCTTGGTGACCTCCGGCAACAGAGAGCGACGTCTCCTTTTTGGTGAGTAACTTCGTCGGCGTGGGGATTATGACCTCTCATCGGTGATGAACTCTGCCAACGGGAAATTTTGGGTGCTTTTGATCCCGTTTTTCCAGCACGACGACCTCTAGGGGGTATGTCCTCTGTTGAGAGCTCGTCGCGGAAGTCCCCATTTCCTGAACTCCAGTGAGTAGATTTAGGACTTCTCTCTCGGCGAGCAGTTGGCGAAGATGCCCTTCGTACCGAAGGTGGTTGAGACCACATTTGGTCAAGTTGTTATGTCATCTTTGCCACAACAGATCACTGAAAATCGCGCAGGAAACTCATCATGACCATCAGAGGAAGCTCCTCCTCAGGCAAAGAAGTCCCTACGGCAGGTTGTTCAGTCGCCGGTTGAGTTTCCAGCGTGGACGGGGACTTCGGGAGTCCTTTGTCCTTAGAACGTCGGGTCTCAAAGATGGTGACTTGGGAGTAAGTTCTCACAGACGGCGCCAAATGATACCCGCTGGCATCTTCATTGTGTGACATAGTTACCTGAAGTAAGGACTTCCGGTATGGAGGCGTTTGAATGAGAGACTTCCGATGAGAGGGTGGCTGCAAGACTCAGAAAACCAATGGTTAAAGACTCCCCGGAGTGTGTTTCTAGAGGAAGAGTCTCTGACGCCCAAGTCAGTATTTGGGAAATAAGGAACAGAAAGTGGAGAACAAAGAGTAGAGTTCTCTATGTCCCCCTTACCAAGGTTACTCCCAGGTATTTATAAGAGGGCGTAGGGAAGAGGCTGTTTGGGACAACCCACTTAGATCATGAAACGTGTTCAGTCGAATGCGATCCGTACCTCCATAGACAGGTATCTCCTGCTAGCCCTAGCCTGTTCTGGCCAGAGGTCAGGGCCGTGTGGGAGGTCTTCGTGTCAGGGGCCTGTGCGAGGTCTCTGTATCAGAGGCTCCTTAACCATTTTTGTCATGTCTTCGTGAGACCGCTTCGTCGAATGAGACCCCTTCCATGTATAACGCTTCTTCGGGATAGGAGGTCCCTTTTGGTCCAATATTACGACCGAGGGCTGCTAAGGGAACCCCTTCGGCCGAGTGGGGTACCTTTAGCAGACACTATTCCTTACCGAGGATGGCGATATTCTTTTCCAAACTTGTTGGGTCTTCCCTTCCGAGGGTGGTAGTGCACCACCTTTCCGAGGTTAATCTCGCTATTCCCCGAGGGCGGTGGTGGGTCACCGAGGTTAGGGGATCAAAGATAGTGCGGGCCCCCTCTTTCCCGAGGTTGGTTACTCTTCCTTTTCGAGGGTGGTGCTGGTAATTCCCGAGGGTGGTGCTCACCAGACAACCTGGGAATTCTAAGGGTAGCAGCCCTTTGGCTATCAGTTTCATATTGAATAAGCATTTATCAATTCATCTTCACTTTGTGTTGCTGTAAATATTTGAATCACTAGTTTAATTATTTTCTTCCCCACTTCTGTATCTTAAGCATTTAAGCTCTTCACTATTGTGTTTCTCATTATTTATGATCTGCTCTATTTTTTAGGATAGCTAGCAACTTGCATTGGAGCTTGATAAAGCTTGGAAAACAAGTGTTCAGTCAGGCTTCCTAGTTGATGTTATTTCATCTCTGAATAGGTATACTATTTTGATCACTTTTTAAAGATCCAGATTGGAGAAAGAAAATTGAAATCAAAATCCTTTTATGTGAATGATATACCAACTCAGATTTGTTCACCAATTGGATTAGCTACTAAGCTAATTATATCTTGTTTGTTCCACAAGTATGAGAGAGCTAGGAGACTGCGTGTCACTATGATTCATGGATTGGTTAGAATGGCTTCAATGATGGTATCATTTTATAGGCCTATCAAACTTGGTCCATTGTGAGTACAAACATTCATTAGTATTATGGCTGGATTATATATATAATAATGTCGAATTGGTACCTCCATTCCCATTACATGCATAATGTTATGGTTTTCATAATGTATTGCAGCTTTTGATGAAATACCAAATTCTACACCTGACAAGACTTGGTGCCCGCTTTCTTGTTGATTTTGTGATGCAGTTAGTTTTTAGTTTGGTCATAGGTGGCTATAGGTCAGCTCCCTAACATGGTTGATCATATTGATGATGAATTTTTTCCTAGTTCTGCTGACTATTACAAGAACACATATACTAACTATAACATGTTATTTATATTTGTCACTCAAATATTCATTTTATATGTAGCTCAAAGCTTGAAGGCCAACCCTTGTGTTGTAGACTTTTAGACAAGGTTTTTCCTTTGTACACAAGGATTTTGCATATATTTTTCATGAAAAAAAGTGTTTCTTTTTTTGCTCAGTGCTCCCAATAATTAGCTCTATTTGCTACCAAATGTTGTAGTATATACAGGCAAATGACCAGCTAAGGAGATGTCTCAAAGGCAACCAGGCCTTAGAGCACTCAATTAATGGAGAGTGAGTAACTGCAAAATTGGAAGAGTAGGAAGGTTTCATCCATGTATGATGTGAAGGTTTCATCCATGTATGATGTTGTTCCTTTTTTTGCTTTTGTAGGTGGCTTCTAGTCCCTTTTGGGAACAACCATATTACAATGGAACCAGTTCACTTAAAGAGAGATGATAAACAATCCTGCATAATCGGGTATATGCTTCTACTAATCCACCTTTTAATCTTTACCACTTAGTTGTTGGTTTCTTGTAACATTCTTTCTTGATTATGGTAGCTGTGAAAGACATGAACACTTCCGAGGGACATCGGTTGTGATACCTTCGAAACAGGTGTCCAAAATGCATGCTTGTATCAGCTATAAGGATGGTGCATTTTTCTTGATTGACTTGTGGAGCAAGCATGGGACTTATATAGTCAAGTATGGTCATGGTCTTTTCAGCAGGTTCTTGAACTTGCTTGTAGATGTATACTAGCTGGTATAAAATTTATACTTCCCAAGAACTCATGACTTGTTATATTGTAGGAAAAATGGGAGGAGACATAAGGTCACAGACATGGCTACTCAAGTTCGTCGGTCAGATGTGATTGAATTTGGTTCGGATAATAAGGTAACAGATAAAATATGTCTAAGTGTGTGCACGCATTAGTTTGACCCAAGTCCACATTAATTGATTAATTGGAAAGGATTTTGTTAAACCATTCCCATTATGTTTGAGGGTGAAGTACATCAAAATGGAACAACAAATGACACGCATGAAAAATCTATTCTACTAGTTAAAATAATTTATTTTAGACGCCAACTGATTTTAAGTATGCATGAATGATTCTATTCTAATTTTCACAAATCTAAGAATACGTTGTCACATCAATTTTTTCATGTGATTTATTATGCAAATAATTTTGAAATGTGACATTCTTTTAGCTCACAAGTGCTACATATCATGTTTACTTGCAATATTTTTGGAGAAATTTTAGGCAACTTTTCGGGTGAAGGTGATGAGATCTCTACATGACTCATAAGGTTTGCAGATAAAGAAGAAAATTGAGTTCCTGAGACCTCAAAGACTGAAAATATGAAAGCATTTATCTCATTTATCAACACTAAAGTGTAAAGGCATTTCTTATATGTTAGTAATAAATCTCGCAGTTGTGTGTTTTCCTCTTCCTTTGCTTCTCTAGATGTTTTACACACAACAGACACATCTGTTCCTTAGACTTTTCTTTTAATGGCTGCATTATCATTAAATAGAAAAAAATGAGCAAACATAGTTTTGGCCAGCAGGGAGAGCTAAACAGTTTAGTGATCAAAGATTACAACACCTAATCAGAATGTTTATGATAAACATATTACAAGCAATTTTGAATTGAAACAACTGTATCGTGACACCACTCGAACCATGAGTAACCCAATTTTATCCATCTACTAGAAATTCTATGAGCAAGATAATCTTTGAATTTCAGTAAGTGCATCTTGAATGTTGATATCTTCACCCAAATGATCATTGTTGCAGACATTTTTATTTGTTCCTTAGATTATATTGGTAAGAGTTAATTTTTTTTTCATTTTCACTCTTAGACTTTTTATGCTTTATCATATTAATTTTTTTAGTAATCAGAAACATTTAGAAATAAGGGTTTATAATGTATTTAAGGGATGGGGGTAGAAATTCTATTATGCACTTATTTGCACACATAGCACAAATTATCCTTTAATCCAGAAGGGTAACTCAACCGATGTAAGGCCATAATTGTGAGATGGAAATTGATGGTTCAAATTTTCTAGCGGCCTTATAGCGTACAAGATATCTTTAAACTAAGCCGGCACTAATGACAAAATCACAGCTGATGATTAATCTAACCCATTGAATTAGGACACCTTGTTGGAGTATCGAACAAAAAAGTATCTTCCTTTTCACGCACAATCCAATCAAAGGCGCCTTCTGGCGTCCGCCCTGGCAGACGTACGCCAAAGTGGACGCCTAAGGTCCGTTTTCTTTTTTTATTTTTTTCAAATCAAGTTACTTTGTTTTTAATTTTACATTTAATTAGGAAATAATCATGTTAGCTTTAAAGATATTTTTACAAGAAATTTATTTTTGAGATTTTTTTCACACTTTAAGGAATTAAATTAATTGCCATTTTTTTATTTTTAACATCAAACAATTTCATCTAGCTGAAGAAAAAGAAGATATAAATTTAAAATATAAAACTAGTTTGTACAAAATCCAATTTAGGCAAAAACTAGAATTAGTTTTAAACATTACAGTATCATATATAGACACTCATCTGCCACAATCAAACAATTAACATGATAATTATGTAGATTCTGCACTTTCTTACCTAATTTAGAAACATGATCTATCACATTAGACATTCAACCACTATAATTAGACACTTGGACATTATACTCAAACAAGTAAACAATGCACTTTCTTACCAAATTTAGACACTCAACCTGTTATATTAGACATCCAACCACCATATTCAGATACTTGAATACTATAATCATGTAGATTATACACCCGCTTACTAGATTTAGACACTTCATCTATCATAATAGATATTCAACCACTATAATCAGACACTTTAATCCAACACTTGAAGATCACACTTAAACAAGTAGACTGAGCAGTTCCTTACTAGATTTAGACACATAATTATACTAGACATCCAACTACTATAATCAGACATTTAGACACCATGAAAATAGAAAAAGATAAAGTTACACACCTTGTACCTAGAATAAAAATTAGTGATAATGTCGATTTCTATGTATGAGATGTCTAATTCTATGAATAAAATATCCAATTATATCTACATGATGTCTAGCTTTGTATAAAATGTATCTAAGTTCATCTACACGTTGACAAGACACAAATATGCATGAAGTTATAAAAAATATTATATGATTTTTCCCCTTAAATATCCTTAAAAATAACATGATTATCTCCTAGTTAAAGATAAAATTTGAATAATCTAACTATTTTATTCTCATCACTTAAAAAAAGATTTGTAGATATTTATATATTAGAAGCAGACACTTAAACACCAAAGCCAAACACTACTAACCCAGTTTCAAATACTCACAACTAGACATTATTAACCTACAGTTGGACATTAACGGCGTAGTCTGTCCGTTATTGGCGGATGTATGCGCTGGCGGGTGGTAATATATCTCACAAGACCATTATAAAAGAAAATACAGTACCGGTACAAGCTCTTTTTTCAGTTTTCCTCAAACTTTTCAAGTTATTTCACTTAAGGACATAAGTTTAGAAACACACCAAAAGATGACCAACGAAGGGAATGGGCTCGCAGCCTACAAATCCTCTATTGTTTTCACTATCATTTCTATTCTGGCACCATGTCTTTAACGAGAAAAAGGTCGTTTTCTTGTTCCAATTGTCTTTTACCGAATTTTCCTTATCGTTTATCTGACAAAAAAACCATCCTTCATAAAATTTTCGTTAAAAATAAATGTCTCATCTTTGGATGTAATTATAACTTGGTGCAAATTTATTTTTGCATGGTTTTGAATTTTTTTTAAAACAATATAAGAGCCAAAAGTTTAAGAGTGAAAAATGATATATATGCACGTACTAAATAATATTGCTCTGTTTAGTTTCAGAAGACAAATAATAATTGCTCAATATCTATGCATATATTTCCTAAATGCTTTAAGTAAAGTGAATACATCTGCCAAATAGTAGCTATTGCATGTGTATCCAACCCGTGAAGCGAGTATGTTATAAAATTGTTTCGATGATTTTCTATATTTTCAAATAGTCGATGCATGTATTGTTTTATAGTAGACCCAAGGGGCAATATGTGCGATGTTATCATTGACATATCGGCCTTAGAGCTATTTTACCATCAATTTTTTTTTCTCACAAATTTACCATTTATCTTTTCTATTGGAGCATTTTGACTGCTACAATTTTGGCTGTAGTGTGATTTTGCAATCAATATTTTTTTTTCATCACAAATTTGCCACTAACATTTTTTAGGGACAGTAGTAAAGTTTTCCCAACAAAAAAATGGATGGTAAATTTGATATGAAAAAAAGTTTAGTAACAAAATTGCTCTATATTAAATACGTCAGTAGTAAATTTATATATTTTCCCTTGACACAAGTACTATTTTATAGTAGATGCTTGTATTGTTTTATAGTCATAAAATCAAATAGTATGATATACTACTTACATTGAGTATGCGATATATAAGTTATCGTGATATGTTAAAAAAATTTGCCACTAACATTTTTTAGGGATAGTAGTAAAGTTTTCCCAACAAAAAAATAGATGGTAAATTTGATATGAAAAAAAGTTTAGTAACAAAATTGCTCTATATTAAAAATTTATATATATACTCGGGAGATGTTGGCCTGCAAGATGTAGCAGGTATTTTTTACAATAAATTTTATGCAAAAAATTTAAATACTAAATAATTAAAAAATGTGAAAAAAATTGATTAAAGCCGAACTAACCTGAACAATAATTGAAATTAGGTAAATAGAAACATAACATCATATATATTTTGAAACATAACATAACAAAAAATTTTCCTCTTTTATCAATTTAAATTCTAATTTTTAATATCAATGAAAATTTTATTTAGAAAAATTACTTTCAATTTTAGTAATTATGGACCAAATTATTTTATTAAACTATAAAGGATAATTCATACTATAAAATGAAATCATGAATAACAAAATAATTTGATTGAAACACAAAATTGTGCTTAATTTATGTTAATAAATTTATAATTTAACCATTAACTTAATAAAGATAAAAATTAAAAAAATTAATTAAATCCAAATCAATCAGAATCATAGATAAACGTAGGTAAATTATAATAATTAAAGTTTGATTTTGAAAAACAAAATTAAAGAAAAGCAACAAAAAAAGTTTGAGCCAAGACTGAAAATGAAAAAATATTAGGTATTAAAGGCTTAACAATTGATTTAATGAATCTACAAAAATGGCTTAACACAAAAACAAATAAATTATGATAACCAATGTCTTACTTTAGAATATAGTACATAAAAACAATAAAAATGTTGTGGACCAAGAGAATAAATAGAAATAACCTAGCTAAATATTTATTAAATTTGAGGACCAAAATAAAAGGTGGATGGAAAATAGGGGTGAACATTCAAAAGAGTAGAAGCTTAGGGATTAAACTGACATTTAACCAGATAACCTAAAACTGGAGAAATTGCAAAAATGGGCCCTAAAAAATGCGAGCACATTGTGAAAAAGGAATTGAACTTAAGGAAGGGTCAATTGTATTTGAAAAGAAAAAAAAAAGGCAAAAAAAAAAAAAAATAGTTCATCTTCAATGATGAATAGTGAAAACGTCACGACTTTTAAAAGTAAACAAGATATGTGGGTTAGTTGTAATATAATCAATATAAGTTATTGATGGAACAATGTAAAAGAGTAAGACTTACTTTGATATTAAGTAAAATTTGAGTATAAATAATTATAAGCATACAAAATAGTCAACTGAATATGTGTTTATATAGTATCAGAAGAGCATTAAAGATAATAACTGAAAAATGATTAAGACAATTCTATGAATCAATTCAACACAACCATTTAGAGAAAAAAAATTTCCTGATGTTCATAGTGTAGGATAACGTTGCATAATATACATGCATGAGTTTTTCAGATTGTTTGGTCACTAATAAATTAGTGATAAAATAAAACCTTTTAAGAATTATGTACTCATGCATAATACAAATTGTTCACTCATTTCAACTAATCAAAATTCTAATCAAATCTGTGTAAAGTGCTCATACATTATGAAAAATGTACATTTGTTTTAACTAATTAAAGCTTTAAATCAAACCTATATAATTAAAACTTTAAGTCAAACTATGCAAAAGAAAAAAGCTTTGGGTATTTAATATGGTTAATAAAGACATGTCTTTCACTTTTATTTAAGGTTTTATCATTTTAAATTTAAATATATCATCAAAATTTTTATTTTCCTAAAAGTTCATGTCGCATATCTGAAAGTCTGCCACACCTATGCCCAGGGATCAAGATAGCCCTCTTCCCTTCTCCTTAAAAATCTTTGACTTCTAGTATATACAAAAATTCTGATTATGAAAGATCATGAAAGTTGAGGACTATTGTGGCAGGAATGTTATATCTAGGGACTAAAGAAGAGATTTGACCATTCTTCAGGAGAGTAAAACAAATTTGAAAGTGCAAAAATACTCTTGGCTCCCTATAATGTTTATTATGGTTAGTATTTTTCCTAATCTTTATGATATGACAATCATGTCACCATTAGCAAATGGTCTACCCTGTAGCTGGCAATAACAAGCTAAAGTGGGGGAGCATTATGGCAGGTATGAAAAATTTAGGGACCAAAAGAGTCGTTTGACCATAAGTTGAAAGAAGCCAAAAAAAAAAAAGGTAAGGGTGGATTCTACTGTTGATGAATGGTAGAAACGCTTTCTTCTTTAGAGTATAGTATAATATATATATTCAAAATGCTATCCCTATTGTTTTTAAATTAGTGTGCAACTTAAAATAATAACAATAACAGTAATTATTACAATCACGGGCAAAAATGTATGAGCCTAGTCATGGGCTGTTGACACCCAATTTCGTCCGGCCATTAAAATAATTTTAAAAAAAATTAAATAAAAAAAATTAAATAAAAAAAATGTATTATTATTATTATTGTTATTATTATTACTAAATTTTTTTTTAATTAGTTTAAAATATATATATTTTTTTAAGATTTGATATATGTGTGTATATGTGTATGTTTGAAAGAAAAAAAGAAAACTCCATAAAAATGACAAAATTTAAAAGTTTGAGGTAAAAATGACAAAATTAAGAAGTTTCAGGCAAAATTGACAAATTCTGAAAGTTCCAGGAGCATTTGGCAGTTTGTCACATAAAATTTTGAGCCTGCCGACGTTTTTGGCTCAAATTGACAGAAAACGACAAAATTGTCAAAATCAGAAGCTTCAGGAACTTATCCAGAGGCTGAGAGACGTAAAGGACTAAAATTGTCATTTTACCAATTTAAGAGATAAGTTTGAAATTTTTTATTAATTTATCCATCAACAGTTCAGCTAAACTTCCTCTATAAATAGCCCCCCAAATTTTGTGCTGAACACAGAAAAAAATAGCAAAAAAACTTAGAGCTCCGTTTCAAAAAAAAGAGAAAATTACAGCCCTTAGCCCCAGCCCTCTTCCCTTCTTCCCCAGAAAGCCAAAAATTTTTTTCACTGCTGTTCCCTCTCTCTCTCTCTCTCTCTCTGCCGTGCCCCTCGCCGCCCGCCGCCGCCGCCCTACGCCGTTCGCCGCCGCCGTGCCCTCCCCTCGCCGCACCTGCCGCCGCCGCGCTCGCCCTCGCCGCCAGCCGCCCACGCCGTTCCCCCGCCTCACCTTCCTTTTTCCCCTTGCACCGCCCCTGCCCGCCGCCGCGCCGCCCCTGCCTGCCGCCGCGCCGCCCTCGCCGCCCCCCCTTCCCCCCCCCCCCCCCCCCCCCCACGCCGTCGCCCCCTGCCCCTGGCCGTGCCGCCAGCTGCCCCTCCCTTTTCCCCCCCTCGCGCCGTCGTCGTTCTCGTTTCTCAGGAATTCAAAATTTTAATTCAAAAGGGTAAACCCTTGTTTCACCCATCATCTTTTCAATTTCTTTCTATTAGGTCACTAACCTTTTTATTTTGTCTTTGCAGAAAATTAATTAACTAACTCATTTATTTTTTTACTTGTTTATTTATTTGTTTATTATTGTTATTATTACTAACCTTTTTTTTTTTTTTTGTTATTAGCAACTAACAACTAACTTGCTAATTTTTACTAACCTTTATTATTATTGTTGTTAATAATTAATTAAATTGTCTAACTTTTATTTTTGTTGTAATTAATTAACTTAATTAAACTTGGCTAACTTTTATTTATTGTTGTTAATTAATTAACTTAATTAAACTTGGCTAATTTTTATTTATTGTTGTTAATTAATTAACTTAATTAAACTTGGCTAACTTTTATTTATTGTTGTTAATTAATTAACTTAATTAAACTTGGTTAATTTTTATTTATTGTTGTTAATTAATTAACTTAATTAAACTTGGCTAACTTTTATTATTGTTGTTAATTAATTAAATTAATTAAATTGTCTAACTTTTATTTTTGTTGTAATTAATTAACTTAATTAACTTGACTAACTTTTTATTATTGTTGTTAACCATTAATTTAATTAAACTTGGCTAATTTTTATTATTGTTGTTAATTAATTTAATCTAACTTTTACTAACCTTTTTTATTGTTATTAACTAACTAATCCAACTAATCTAACTATATTAATTGTGCTAACTTTTATTATTATTGTGTTATTAAAGTGGATGGCCAAAAAGCCCCACTTTATTAATTGAATTTTTTTTATGATTAAAAGATAAAAAAAGGAATTTTATGTGAATAATTTTCTAAAGGCTAATAAAAATTACTTTTTTTTTATTTTGAAACAAAGTTTTTATTCCTTTTAATAAACAAACATAATGAAATAATTCAAAAATAAAATAAATAAATAAATAAACATAAAACCATTCTTTTAATACATCTTTAAAATTAATAATTAATGAAATAAAAAAAATTTAATTAAAACTCCATGACCAAATGATCCGCCAGGATCCATGGCTCGGAAATATTTTTAAAATAAAATATATAAATAAATTTTTTTTTTCTTTATAAAAAATAAAAAAAAAAAACTTTAGACTAATATATTAATTATCTATTAATATATAATTTTTTTTAGTTTTCTTTATTAAAAAGAATAAAAAGCGTAAAATTTTTGAGTTAATATTTTTCAATAATATTTTATTTATTTCTTTTAAAAATATAATTTTTTTTAGTTTTCTTTATTAATAAAAAGAATGAAAAGAATAAAAATTTTGGGTTAATATGTTATTCAGTAATATTTTACTTATTAAAAGATATAACTTTTTGTTTCCTTTATAAAAATCTTAATCAAATAATTTCAAAATAATACAAAATAAAACAAAAATAATTGAATTTTCTCTTAAATATTTTTGACTTATTGATTAGATATATTTTCAGAAATATAAATTAAAATTAAAAAAAAAATCTTTCATCAAACAAAGAAGAATATAAAAATAAAAATATCAAGACTTTTGTTTTAAAATACATATAAGTTTTCGGTTAAATAATCTTTTATTCCAAAAATAAATTAAATAAATATCAAAACTTTTCTTCTTTTGTTTAAAATTTTTGATTCTCTTAATAAAAAAAAAATAATAAAAAAAAAATAATAAAAAATAAAAATAAAAATAAAAATTTTTTTTAGTTCATGGTATATTGGCTGGAAACTGTCTCGTGCCCGCTTTTGAGCTGCTTCACCTGGTGAAGAGGGTCTGGCTGAGTAACAACGCCCCGTACCATGATCAAAATTTTTATTTTTAAACTCTTTAATTCTTTTAAATTAACTTCTTATTAAATAAAAATTAATTATTATTTTTTTTAATTCTTTTATAAATTGAGTAATCCTTTAAAATAATAAATATCTTTCATTAAACAAGAAAAACAAAAAAAGTAAACAAGAAAAAAAAGAAAGATAAGAAAAATAAAAGAAAGATAAGAAACAAAAATAAAAGAAAGATAAGAAAGAAAAGGAAGATAAAAAAAATATAAAAGAAAAGATAAGATAAGAAAAGAAAGAAAGAAAAGACAAGAAAAATAAAAGAAAGATAAGAAAGAAAAATAAAAGAAAGATAAGATAAAGAAAAAAAGGAAATATAAGAAAAAGAAAAGAAAGATAAAAGAAAGAAAAAGAAAAAGCAAAGAAAGAAAGAAAAGAATAAAAAAGAAAGAAAAGAAAAGAAATTAAAAGAAATTAAAAAAAAGAAGTAAAAATAAGTAAAAAAAGAAGAAAAAGAAAGAAAGTAAAAAAAGAAGTAAAAAATATAAAGATAAATTTTTTTTAGTTAGTATTAAAAATCATTCATAAACAAAAAGAATTACCATTTAAAAATTAATTTCATAATAATAAGAATTAAATAATTACGATAAATCAATTTCCATATCCGGATGATCCGGTAGGATCTACGGTTTGGAAAATATCAAACTTTTTAAAATAAACAAATTAAATAAACAGATAAAAATCCATATTTTTACAATATGGATAAAATTGTTTAAAATTTCACCAAATTCCGTGTCCAAATGACTCGGCAGAGTCCATGGTTCGGAATCAAAATCTTCCGTGTCCAAATGACTCGGCAGAGTCCATGGTTCGGAAGTATAAAATTCTATACAAATTAATTTCCAAAAATCCGCATTCAACTAATTCAGTTAAAATTTCTAGTTTGAAAATTAACTGAATTTTTTTTTAAGCAAAGTAAAACAAAATTAAAATCAACTAAGGTGCCAATTTTGGGCGCTATAACAATATTGTTTTAGCGTAACCGTACTCCCGATCCCCGAACTCTCGCAGACCATATTTTAAGGTATCCAATCGACCTGAGCGAAAACCGATTGGTGGCGACTCCAGAAAACCCGACGTTGCCACAGCTTGGCGACTCCACTGGGGACTCGACGTTAGTGAGTCGAGCCTAAAGTTGATTTGTTTTTATTTACTTTGCTTTACTATTATGTGGATTTATATATTATATTTACTTAAGTAAACATGCATAATGCATTCACAAAATGAAGCTCTATACCCGAGCTTCCTTAAATCAAACACGATTCTTTCTAAGCGGAATTGGTGTTGCTGTCCTTGTGAGGCCACGGTCTCCAAGCCTTCACCGGTTTCAAAGTAGCAAAGTAGTGTATTGCCTTCTGAGACGGTTAGTCTCTGCATGGGCCCACGAAAAGCTACGACTCGAATTAATCCATTCCTTACATAAACCCTAGAGGGTAAGGAATCGGGCCGTCACTATGATTCAGTGACGGGATTCGGGAACTATCCTTTGCCTTTTTGATAAACCACCTTCTGCATGTAGAATTCCTTACTCCACCTTAGAACCAGCCATTAAGAATTTCCCATACCTCGGTTCCCATTTCCATAGGTTTTGTTTTATCTATATGTTTGTATGATCCTATGTGTTATTTTTTTTACTAACTCTATTTTTCCTTATTTTTCCGGCATATGCATTTCATCATTAAAGATAAGTATTTGGTGAAAGAACTATTATCATGGATATTCTTGATTATCTTCCCACGGCTGTTACTGGATCATGGAATGACACGGTAATCGAAACTCAGCCTGAAGCTATGGAATATTCCGAAACGGCTCAAAAGCTTCACGGAGATGCTCTGACATCCCATTCTCACGTACAGCTTAAGGACCAGGTATCGGTCCGGATAAATCAGAACGACACCACGGAATTATTGCAAGTCTGGAATAGTTGGAATTCTGCTGATCGGGAAGCTTTTACGGCAAAATATGGTCACATCACTTGCCTACTAAAGGTTACCGTTGATGCATCACTTGTCCGGGCTCTAATACAATTTTGGGATCCATTTTATCGATGCTTTTCTTTCGATAAGATGGATCTGGTTCCAACCATTGAAGAATACAACAGCCTCTTGGGTTGGTCCTCCGACTATCCAATCGAGACTTATCAACATGATAGAAGAACGGAGCCTCATCGAGCCCTAGCAAAATTATTGGATATGCCAGCTTCCAGTCTTCAAACCAAGTTTGCAACAAAAGGATCTCGAAAATTTATCAGTTGGATCGACTTAAAACAATTAAGTCACGTTCTCCCTCAGAAAAATCAACGACGCAAGCTTTTCGCCTTGGCGATATATGGCCTGGTAGTCTTCCCAAGAATCGTCGGATTCATTGAAGGAGACATCATTACACTATTTGAGCAAATCTGCAATGCTCAAATAAATCCGACCTCAGTAATATTATGTGAAACTATCAGGGCATTAAACTTTTGTCGCCAAAGAGGGGGCAAATTCATAGGATGTTCACATCTCCTCAACATTTGGATCAAAAGCCACCTTCCTTGTGAGAAGCAACATTTTGGAAATCGCTTTTCAAAGGACTTCATCCCAATCGAAGCCTTTTTGAAAAGTGAAACCATTCATCACGACAGCAAGGAAGCATGGGTTGATTATTTCAAGAACATCACCGAATTTCAAATTGAATGGAGAGCCCCCTGGTCTACCTCCACCCGCGTTGTCTACCGTTGCGGCAATTGCCCGTGGGTTCCTCTCTTAGGTATATGGGGAGGAACAAGTTATGCCCCAGCTCAAGTACGAAAACAATTTGGGTCTATGCAATTTATACCCATGACGCATAATCTGAGTAAGTTGGAATTTTCACACGAAGATCCAAATTCAAATAAGCTCGCAATGGGTATTTCAGTTGCGTGGAAAAGAATTTTCATATTGAAGTCGGGGCCTATTATTTCTCCTACTGCTTATTATGAATGGAGAAATAACCGGAAGGAAGGAATAGTTCTATCTGAAGAGGTCATCAGAAAATTGGCGAAAAGAGAGTTGGAGAAAGAACTAGAGGAAGAAAAGGAGAAGAACAAGAGGATGCTCCTTGACATGCAACAGCTCGGTCACAAAACACAACTCCTCGAAGAGAAAGTTGAATACCAAAAACAAGTCATCTCCCAATTGGTTGATGAAACCGATCAAAAAGAGATGAGAGTCAGATACTGGGAAGATCAATACAGATTTTCTCAAGATCAATTGCAAACATTTTTGGTAGAAGTCAGAAAAGTTACAGAACAAGCCCAACTAATGGGCGAAGAAGCCAAGGAGTTAGAAGAACTGAGCTGTCCTACTCCATCAGTAAATGTTCAAAGAATGATGGAGTTCATATCTAAGGCCAGAAAGCAGTATTGTACTTTGGGTCGTTTCTTTTAAACAAACCTTTTGCTGAATGTAATTGAGAAATTCCATTATAGTTCTTCTTTCACCAAGTATTTACAATATTCATGCATGCATCCATCACATCAATCATACACACATAGAATCTAATAAAATAAATATTCCTTTAAAAGGGGTAAAATTGGACCTCAACACCGATATTCAACTCGACTCCAAACAAGATTAATGGCAGAACAAGCCGAAGGACGTCTCATGGAGATGGAGTCCAAGATTGAAAGTATGTCAGAACAGATGAGACAATTGATGGAATTAATCAAAGGGAAAGCAACTCAAGTCCCCATCAAAGAAGTGCAAGATCCCACTTATCCCCCGGGATTCACCCCGCAACGAGTCTCAGTCCAAGAAAACCTGTTTCAAGAATCAGGACCGTCTGCTAGTGTTCACCTGAAACAAGACACTGTACAGGAAGAGAAGAAGACATTACCAAAAGAAGAAGCAGAATCTCAAAAACTCGAAACAATAGAAAAGCGACTGCGAGCCATTGAAGGAGGCACTATATTCGGATCTCTCTCGGTAGATGACCTCTGCTTAGTGCCAGATGTCGTAATCCCTTCAGATTTTAAGGTGCCAGATTTCGTGAAATACGATGGAACGAGTGATCCCATCACTCACATCACATTGTTCCTAAGGAGACTACAACCACTTACAAAAGATGAAAAGGTGTGGATCGCACTTTTTCAGGAAAGTCTCACAAAATCAGCATTACAGTGGTATCTAAGCCAAGGTCCAAGGAACATAAAAACTTGGAATGACCTTGCTCAGGCCTTCATCGGCAACTATAAACACGTTATGGACTTGGCTCCGGATCGCCAAACTCTCCAAAACATGGAGAAGAAAAAGCTAGAAACTTTCAAGGAATATGCGCAGCGGTGGAGGGACTTAGCTGCACAGGTTCAGCCACCCATGACAGAAAGAGAAATGGTCACTTTGTTTGTCCAGACACTGAAATACCCATATTATGACAAACTTATTGGCAATGCGGCAACTAACTTCTCCGACGTAGTAATGTCGGGAGAAAGGATCGAGCATGGTATCAGGACTGGGAAGATTACTGAATCCTTTAGCGATCCTATGAAAAGAGGAGGACCTTCCAGAAGAAAAGATGAAGAAATACAACAAATAGGAAGAGGAAGAGGGATTCCCTTCGTGGGCACTGTGGCCACCGGACCTCGCCTATCCTATTCTGCCAATAAGCCCAATTATTATCCTACCAATAGGCCCAATGATTATCCTCTCAATAGGCCCAATGATTATCTTCCCAATAGACCCAACAATTATCCTCCCAACAGACCTAATCAATTACGGCCACCTGTTCCAACTCCTCCAGTACCTGCACCAAGACCAAGAGAAATCTTCGCACCAATTCCCATGACTTACACTGAGCTGTATCCAAAACTCATCGAAAGTCAACTTATTCGCCCAATCCCTACAAGGCCATTGGAACCCCCGTATCCAAGGTGGTATGACCCTAACATAAATTGCCCATATCATGATGGTACCGTGGGCCACGGACTGGAAAATTGCATAGCATTGAAGCGTATAGTCCAACAATTAATTGAGTCAAAGTGGTTGGACTTTTCCGATGAACCAAACGTCACTCATAATCCATTGCCTCCTCATCAAGCCAAACCAGTCAATATGATGGAAGAATACTGGCCGATGAAGAAAACAGTCAATGATATCATAACCCCTCTTAAGCATGTATATTCATGCCTTGTGAAAGAAGGGATTATCATAGGAAAGTCTTCTGGAAATAAAGAAGTCGAGGATGAGGAGTGGTGCAACTTTCATAACAGTAAGAGTCATTCTATCCAAGAATGCCCAGAATTCCGTAAAAGTCTACAAAGTCTTATGGACTCCTCCCAAATCATCGTTTTTATGTCAGATAAAGAGGATGACGTGAATGTGATAATTAAAGAACAAGAAGTCAATATCATGCCAAGACCACTAGTCATTCCAATATCAAAATCTGCTCTCAAGCCTTTAAGAATTCAAGTTCCAAAGCCATTCCCGTATAAATCAGACAAAACTGTTCCATGGAACTATGGCTATACTTCTAACATCACATCAACTCCGTTAGAAGTTGGGGGCATGACTAGAAGCGGTCGGTGTTATTCTCCCGAGCAAATGAACAAGCTCCAACAAGAGAAGAATGTTACGGATCCAGCAAATGGACCTATTAACACATCTAAAGAGCAAGAGATGCCTCGAGCAGTAACAGATGAACAAGCTACTGAGTTTCTCAAACTCATAAAGCAAAGTGAATACAGTATCGTGGAGCAGTTGAACCGTCTGCCAGCAAAGATCTCCATACTTTCATTACTCTTAAGTTCTGATGCCCATCGAGAAGCTCTTCTCAAAGTCCTGAATAAGGCTTATGTTGAACAAGATATCTCCGTGAACAACTTTGACCACCTTGTCAACAACATCACGGCACAAAATCTCATCACATTCACTGACGATGAGATACCAGCAGAAGGAAGGGGTCACTCTAAGGCTCTGCATATTTCGATTAAATACAAAGATCGGATTATGGCCAGAGTTCTTATCGACAATGGGTCAGCTCTAAATGTAATGCCACTCGAAACCTTACATAAGATTGGTTTAGACCCATCATACCTCAACAACAGTCATATTGTTGTTCGAGCATTTGACGGAACGAAGAGAGATGTTGTTGGAGAAATAGAGCTACCAATAGGGATTGGTCCCTGTCTTTTCCACATCACATTCCAAGTCATGGATATTTGTCCATCTTATACCTGCCTGCTGGGAAGACCATGGATCCATATGGCCGGAGCAATTCCTTCTTCATTACACCAGAAAATGAAATTCATTATTGAAGGAAAGATAATCACGGTCTTCGCTGAAGAAGACATCCTGCTATCAAGACCTGCGGATGCTCAATATGTCGAAGTCAATGAAAATATACCTGATTGCTCCTTCAGGTCTTTTGAGATTGTCAATGCTGCTTATGTCAGCGAATATGGAGAAGAACCCATTCCTAGCATCTCTAAAACAAGTCGCATGGTTGCCAAACTCATGATAAAAGGAGGATACTCACCGGGGTTAGGACTGGGACAAGATTTACAAGGAATCACAGAACCATTGAAAATCACCACAAATGAAGGGAAATACGGCCTAGGCTTCACACCGACAAGACATGATAAAATGAAGGCAATAGCTGAAAAGAGAGAAAAGAGGATTGCACGATTAACGGGGCATCCTCTCCAGGAAAGAAATCTGGATATCCCTGAAATCACCGAAACGTTCGTGAGTGGTGGTCTCATTCCAAAAAATGACAATGAAGGCAAGCTGACTATCAACATCAACAAGTCTTTTGAAAGTCTTTCTATTCAGGCAATCATCAGCGATTCACCTGAAGAGGAGGAGCTTGTTCAACCTTGTGGCCCACGGGATGTGCTGAACAATTGGGAGGCGATAGAACTGCCTGTTATAATCGAAAGCTTTCCAAAGTAATCTAATAGTAAAAACCTCCTAAAGAAAGGTTCAATCAATAGGGTGTAGTCTTTGTTTAAGTGAACCTTTTAGTTATTGCTTTTTATTCCAATAAAGTTGTGATTTATGCACATTGTAAATAAAGTACCAGTTTGCATCCATCTCATTCGTGCCATTTTTTTTTTTTTTCTTCTCTTTCTTTTCTCTCTGGATAATGCAGACCCAAAACTCTCTTTGATGACAATGAAAGAATGAACTTTGATAATCCTGTAAACACTACCGACTCGGATGACGAAGATCTTCAAGTATCTCCTGAGCTATTAAAAATGATTGAGCGAGATGAAAAAGAAAGAGCAACAAGTCAAGAACCAACTGAGGTATTCAACCTGGGAGACAGTCAGGATGTAAAAGAAGTCAAGATTGGCACTTTATTCCCTCCTGAAGAAAAAGAAGAATTAGTCCATTTATTGAAAGAATATGTGGATGTGTTTGCTTGGTCATACCAAGATATGCCTGGCTTAAGCTCAGACATAGTACTACACAAAATACCCTTGAAACCTGGGGCGAAGCCTGTCAGACAAAAGTTACGAAGATTAAAGCCGGATCTAATCTTAAGAGTGAAAGATGAGATTCGAAAGCTGTGGGATGCAGGATTCCTTGGGGTCGCTGAATATACAGAATGGGTGGTTAACATTGTTCCAGTCGAAAAGAAAGAAAGCGGGAAACTAAGAGTTTGTCAGGACTACCGGCCATTGAACGAAGCCAGTCCTAAAGATAACTTCCCACTTCCTCACATTGATACGCTGGTGGATAATACCGCAGGAAACTCCTATTTTTCCTTCATGGATGGCTTCTCTGGATACAATCAAATCAAACTTGATCCAGATGATATGATAAAAACTGCCTTTATAACCCTTTGGGGTACCTTCTACTACAAGGTGATGCCTTTTGGGTTAAAGAATGCTGGTGCTACATATCAAAGAGCCATGGTTGCATTATTCCATGACATGATGCATAAAGAAATTGAAGTATATGTAGACGACATGATCGCCAAAACTTTCACTGCTAAGGGGCATCTAAAAGTGCTAAGAAAACTATTCGATAGACTTCGCAAATATCAACTGAAGTTGAATCCTGCCAAATGTATTTTTGGAGCCTCTTCAGGAAAGTTATTGGGTTTCATGGTCAGCAAGGATGGGATTCGAGTTGACCCGAGTAAAGTCAAAGCAATACAAGAAATGCAACCCCCGAAGACTCCAAAACAAGTAAGAAGTTTCCTGGGCAGAATCAACTTCATAGCAAGGTTCATTTCACAATTGACATCCAAGTGTGAACCTCTTTTCAAATCACTGAAGAAGAACAATCCGATCGAGTGGAATAACGAATGCCAAGAAGCATTCGAGAAAATCAAGCAATATCTATCAAATCCACCAGTCTTGGTACCACCCCGATCTGGAGAATCGTTGATTCTATATTTATCCATACAGGATTCTTCATTAGGATCCGTATTGGGTCAACGTGATGAGACAGGCAAGAAAGAGCACGCAATTTACTATTTGAGCAAGAAGCTTACCACATATGAAGCGAAATACTCAATAGTAGAAAAGTCCTGTTGTGCCCTTGCATGGGTAGCACACCGACTACGACACTACATGCTCAACAACACCACATTGCTAATCTCCAAGACTGATCCCATTAAGTACATTTTTGAGAAACCAGCTTTATCAGGCAGGATCGCAAAATGGCAAATGCTGTTGTCTGAATACGACATACAGTATGTCACCCAAAAGGCTGTAAAAGGGAGTGTGATTGCTGAATATCTGGCTGATAGAGCATTGGATGATTATGAGCCAATGAAAATGGAGTTTCCTGATGGAGATATAATGACGATAGAACAGGAAGTCTCTAAAGATGATGAAACATGGAAAATGGCATTCGATGGAGCATCTAATGCTTTGGGACAAGGGATTGGAGCCATACTCATCTCTCCAAGTGGAGAGCAATTCCCTCTTACAGCAAAAATTACATTTCCTTGTACCAACAATATAGTAGAGTATGAGGCATGTGCTATGGGACTCCAAATGGCACTGGAATTGAAAGTGCGAGATCTCCGAGTTTATGGGGATTCCGCATTAGTCATATATCAAATCAACAGAGAATGGGAGACAAGGGATTCAAAATTGATCCCTTACCAAAAGCTCATACTAGACTTGGCTCGAAAATTCAACAGTATAAGCTTCCATCATCTTCCAAGGGAAGATAATCAAATACCGGATGCTTTAGCTACTTTGGCTGCTATGTACAAGATCAGTGACCCCGAGCATACTCCTGTGTTCGAGATGAGAATAATAGATTCTCCAGCTTATTGCATGAGCATCGAAGAAGAATTGGATGGAAAGCCTTGGTATCACGATATCAAGAAATACCTCCAAGAAAGAGTATATCCACCAGAAGTATCAGAAAATGACAAGAAATTTCTACGAAGATTGTCAATGGGTTTTCTTTTAAACCTAGACATACTTTACAAGAAAACCCCAGACTCAATGCTACTTCGCTGTGTAGATACTCATGAAGCACGAAAGATCATGGAAGAAGTTCATTCTGGAATATGTGGAGCACACACTAGTGGTCATACTATGGCAAGACAAATAATGAGGGCTGGTTACTATTGGCTCACATTGGAAAGTGATTGCGTCAATCACGTAAGAAAATGTCACAAATGCCAAATATATGCCAACAAGATCCAAGCTCCACCTGTTCCTCTTAATGTAACAGCAATACCTTGGCCTTTTGCCATGTGGGGAATCGATGTTATTGGAGCGATTACCCCTAAAGCTTCGAATGGTCACAAATTCATCCTAGTTGCAATTGACTACTTTACTAAATGGGTAGAAGCTGTGTCTTATGCAAGCGTAACTCAAAAGGTGGTATGCCGGTTCATTAAGAAAGAAATCATTTGTCGCTATGGACCGCCAGAGTGTATCATCTCAGACAATGCCACGAACCTGAATAATGCAATGATGCAGACTTTGTGCCAGCAATTCAAAATCAAGCATCTCAATTCAGCACCTTATCGACCGATGATGAATGGTGCAGTAGAAGCGGCCAATAAAAATATCAAGAGAATTGTTGAAAAGATGATCGTCACTTACAAGGACTGGCATGAGATGTTACCTTTTGCACTACATGCTTATAGAACTTCTACCCGTACTTCTACTGGAGCAACACCTTTTTCTCTGGTATACGGTATGGAGGCTGTATTGCCCATCGAAGTTGAAATTCCTTCATTAAGGGTACTAATGGATACTCAATTAGGAGAAGCAGAATGGGTCAAAGCTAGATACGAGCAATTAAATCTAATTGATGAAAGAAGAATGATAGCCCTCTGCCATGGGCAACTTTATCAAAGAAGGATGATTCGTGCTTACAACAAAAAGGTTCGCCCACGACAATTTCACGAAGGTGACATAGTGCTCAAGAAAATTTTACCCATGCAACATGATTCAAGAGGAAAATGGACACCAAATTATGACGGGCCATATGTCGTGAAGAAAGCATTTTCAGGAGGGGCACTAATTCTGACAGAAATGGATGGACGAGAATTACCGAAGCCAGTAAATTCGGATGCAGTAAAGAAATACTTTGCATAATGAAGAAATTTTCGAACAGAAGGGGAGAAGTGGATACAGGGTTACCAAAGTTTATTTGATCAAAGTTGTCAAAGAGAGCTTTCTTCCCTTACACTTTCATTATCTATCTGTACCCAAGATTTTCATATTCTTTTACCCATAAATAAAAGCCAATTCTCTTTAACTTACCTTAGATTCTCACGTTCAAAATGCTAAAGTCGCTTCTATCCAGTTCTTTTCCTTCAAATCTCACATTCCTACTAGCCTTAAGTGTGCAATAAATTGTGACTTTTGAAGGAAGAATAGTAATAATTAAAACTTAGAAAAAAACAAAGACCGTAGATTACTTTGATAAGCTTTGTGAATTAAAACAGGTAAGATTGAGGTCCTGCTTTGCGAGCAGCACAGAACATAGGCTAACAAAGAAGAAGGAGTAACAAATCTTTGGGAGATAGCCTTGGTGGTAGCCTGAATGTTCATTTCAGAAGTCTTAACATGTCTATGTCAGCAGGAAAGAATCATGCTCACGAATATTTCAACAGGGACAATTATCCAGAGAAGCATAAAATATGAGGCGGGCATTAAAGAAAATTGAGGTCAAAATTCAAAAATAAGGCAAGGAAAGAGGATTTTTGAACAGAGTTGGGCTTTTGAGACAATGGACAACAGCTGGAAAGCATAAAGAGATTCAATAATAGTCCGAGAAGGAAATCACAAAGAAGATCCAGTAAAGTAAAGCAAAGACATGAAGAGCTAGATTAAAAAAAAAAAAACATCAGTTACACATGCCTTGCATTCATGCATTTCACATCATGCATGCATGGCTTTTACATAACAGGGATCAAATGAAAAGCATGTCCGCAGCATGATTGCAGCAGTATAAGCTGAGATCTTAATGACATCAGCTCTTACTAATTGGACGCATAGCTAATACGCTGGACCCAGCCCCATCAGGAATCCAAGGATAAAGCATACAATATCGTCAAAAGCCTGGCAATTGAGGCTACACCTAAAAGAACAGAATTGATGCCAGCTTAGCAGCATCCAAGATGAGTGATAGCTATCGTCAAAGATAAGGCAGACATCAAGAAATATTGTCGTTGAAAATTCGTCAAAAGCCTGGCAATTGAGGCTACACCTAAAAGAACAGAATTGATGCCAGCTTAGCAGCATCCAAGATGAGTGATAGCTATCGTCAAAGATAAGGCAGACATCAAGAAATATTGTCGTTGAAAATTCGTCAAAAGCGGACAATGGATTCAATAATCAAGGACTGAATCGACGTCAGCTGGATGGAATATCTATCACATCAAAATAAAGTAGGATTCACTTTTCCGGTTAAGCGGCGGATACGGTACTCCGTGACTCTCAAGTCGGTTCTCTCAGTTGCCCATAATAACTGATCATTTCCTCCCTCCTTTCTTTTACTTTCTCCTAGAAAATGGATCCTACTTTTTCTGCCTTGCGAAAATATTTTCCTTCTCTCCCAATGAACATCCTCAAAAAGATCTACCAAGTTCGCTGTGAACGATTAAGAGCTCTGATGCATAAAGGAATCCCTGAAGATGTGCGGTGGTTAATTGAAGCTAAGGTTCGTCTGGCAGGTGAAATCCCAGAGGCATTTGTGTCTCACATGCCTGGTGTAGGCAAAAGCTCTTATGCCAAAAAACGAAGAGCGAGGAGACTAGGCGTCTGTCATAAATGCGGACGCTGGACCTGTAATACTAAATGTCGTTCTTTAGGGATGATCTCTGATAATCGAGAAGATAAAATACGATTCATTAAGAATGGCCTGAGTAAGGACTCATTGGATGATCTCCAATTGACTCTTGAGACGCATTCTTGTGGATCCGTGCAACGTGAACTTCTCGATTTATGGAGCATTTTTCATGAAGAACGAGAACGATACAGTCCCGGGAATCTGACATTAAACGACCCTATTTGTCAGCTTGTAAGAAAACTGGATGGGAAGCAAATCCTCGACTCATAGAAGCCATTAATCCCGTTACTGGACGTAAAACCAGTGGAAGATGTGAGCCACAGTCACAATCACTGTACATACAATTTATCATATTTAAAATTTTCCATTTTTCTTTTAATAATGTATTTGCTCCCGTAAGTGTAATCGACACGTTATCCATTTCATCGCTATAAATGCATGTTCTTCCAGTCGGTTATCTAAGTTTCCTTCAATAACTGATTCATTTCCCTCTTCTCTCAAATTCTTCTCTCATCAATGGATTATACTCTTTCTGCACTGCGAAAATACTTTCCTTCCTTTCCAATAAAAGTCCTTAAAAAGATCTACCTTGCTAGATGTGAAAGAATCAGAGTTTTTACACGCAAAGGCATTCCCGATAATGTGCAGTGGATAATTGAAGCTAAGGTCCGTCTGGCGGGTGAAGTTCCAGATGCATTTATGCCCCGCATGCCCGGTTTAGGTAAAAGCCGTTATGCCAAAAGGCGAAGAGCAAAGAGACTAGGCGTGTGTTATAAATGTGGGCGATGGAATTGTATTACTAAATGTCGCTCTTTAGGATACATCTCCATAAATCGTGAAGATAAAAGAAAATTCATTAAGAATGGCCTGCGTAAGGAATCTCTGGAAGATATCCGAGAGACTCTTGAAACGCATTCTTGTGGAAAAGTGCAAGGTGAAATTATCAGTTTATGGAGGACTTACCATAAAGAACGAAACCGTTACAGTCTTGGGAATGTGACTTTAAACGATCCTGTTTGTCAGTTTGTAAGAAAACTGGATGGGAAGCAAATCCCCGACTTATAGAAGGCATTGAAGCCATTACTGGACATAAATCAGGGGAAGATGAGAGCCACGGTCATGATTCCTGTACATATAAGCTGTCATTTGTCTTTTCTTTTAATATACTTGTTCCTGTAACCGTAATTAACACGTTATCCTTTCATCGCTATAAATGCGTGTTCTTCTTTCCGGTTAAGTAGCGGATGCAATACTCTCTGACTCTCAGTTTCCTACAATAACTGATTTCTTCATCTCTTCTCTCAAATTCTTCTTTTATCAATGGATTCTACTCTTTCCGCCATGCGAAAATACTTTCCTTCCATCCCAATAAATGTTCTTAAAATGATTTACCAAGCTAGATGTGAAAGGATTAGAGTCTTTATGCACAAAGGCATTCCTGACAATGTGCGGTGGCTAATTGAAGCTAAGGTTCGTTCAGCTGGTGAAGTTCCAGAAGCGTTCTTTCCCCGTATGCCCGGCTTTGGTAAAAGCGCTTATGCCAAAAAGCGAAGAGCAAAGAGGCTTGGTGTCTTTCATAAATGTGGACGATGGAATTGTAATACTAAATGTCGCTTTTTAGGATACATCTCCAGAAATCATGAAGATAAAAGAAAATTCATCAAGAATGGCCTGCGTAAGGAATCTTTGGATGATATCCTATTAACTTTTGAAACACATTCTTGTGAAATAGTGCAATGGGAAATTATGGATTTATGGTGGACTTTCCGTAAAGAACAGGATCGTTACAGTCTTGGAAATCTAACTTTTAATGACCCTGTTTGCCAGTTTGTGAGAAAACTGGATGGGAAGCAAATCCCCGACTTATAGAAGGCATTGAAGCCGTTACTAGACATAAATCAGTGGAAGATGAGAGCCACAGTCATGATTGCTGTACATATAAGCTGTCATTTGTCTTTTCTTTTGACAATAATGTACTTGCTTCTGTAAGTGTAATAAACGCATTATCCCTTTCGTCACTATAAATATGTGTTAGTTATGTTCGTTTCCTACAATCACTAATTTCTTTCTTTGCCTCCTTCATCAATGGAGTCTTCTCTTTCCGCCCTACGAAAGTATTTTCCTTCCTTCCCAATAAATGTTCTTAAAAAGATTTATCAAGCTAGATGTGAACGATTCAGAGTATTTATGCACAAAGGCATTCCTGATAATGTGCGGTGGCTAATTGAAGCTAAGGTTCGTTCAGCTGGTGAAGTTCCCGAAGCGTTCTTTCCCCGTATGCCCGGCTTTGGTAAAAGCGCTTATGCCAAAAAAAGAAGAGCAAAGAGGCTAGGCGTTTGTCATAATTGTGGATGGTGGATCTGCGGCAATAAATGTCGTGCTCCAGGAGTGATCACCAGAAATCGTAATGATAGAATAAGATTCATTAAGAATGGCTTGCGTAAGGAATCTCTAGAAGATATTCGAGAGGTTCTTGAAGCGCATTCTTGTGGAATAGTGCAATTTGAGGTTGTTGGATTATGGATAATTTTCCAAAAAGAACGAGATCGTTACAGTCTTGGGAATCTGACCCTAAACGACCCTGTTTGCCAGTTTGTGAGAAAGCTAGATGAGATGCAAATCACCGATTCATAGAAAGCATTGAAGCCATTACTGGACGCAAAGCCAGTGGAAGACGAGGATCAAAGTCACGATTACTGTACGTGCTAGCTGTCGCTTTTGAAATTTTCCTCCCCTTTTGGTAATAATGTATCCACTCCTGACGTGAACCAAAGTCACGATTACTGTACGTGCTAGCTGTCGCTTTTGAAATTTTCCTCCCCTTTCGGCGATAATGTATCCATTCCTGACATAAACCAAAGTCACGATTACTGTACGTGCTAGCTGTCGCTTTTGAAATTTTCCTCCCCTTTCGGCGATAATGTATCCACTCCTGACATGAGCCATAGTCACGATACTGTACGTGCTAGCTGTCGCTTTTGAAATTTTCCTCCCCTTTGGCAATAATGTACCCACTCTTGACACGGACTACTGTATATAGCTGCCACTTTTGAAATTTTCCTTCCCTTCCAACAATCACATACCTACTCCTGACGTAAGCTACAGTAGTGACTACTGTACATGCTAGCAGCTATTTTGAAAATTTTCCTCCTCTTTTAACGATAGTGTACCCATACCTGACCAGAGTCATACTCGTGACTACTGTGTATAGCTGGCAATAATGTATCCACTCTTGAAAATAAAATTATTGCCTTATCTCTTCATCTCTATAAATATATCCTCTTTTCTCACAAGGATAAGGATAGGAATGGAGAAAACCCCAACTCGTAAATCCCGAAGTATTTGTGTATTTTCTGGGGCTTTTCCTGGAAAAGATGAAGAGTATTTAAAGGCAGCCAACCATTTGGGTAGAGTATTAGCTGAGCGAAAAATACATTTAGTTTATGGAGGAGGTAGTGTCGGATTAATGGGAGGTGTAGCATCAGCAGCATCTTTAGGAGGAAGTCAAGTTTTGGGCATCATCCCTGGACCTTTGAAATTTGTTTCTGGGGGCACGATTGGAGAAGAATTAGTGGTTAAAAATTTGCAAGAGCGTGTGTTACAAATGCTTTTAAATGCTGATGCTTTTATCGCTCTACCAGGTGGTTTTGGCACGTTGGGAGAAGTCTTTCAAATTGCTTCCATGGCCCAACTTAATTTGCATAAGAAACCCATTGGGCTTTTAAATGTTAACAATTTCTTTACAGGTCTGATAGCTTTTATGGATTATGCTATGCAGAAGAATTTCATATCAAGAGTGGCACGGCGAATCATAATATCCGCAACAACTGCTGAAGAATTGCTAGATAAAATACAAGCTTTTGTTCCTGAACCAGATCCAGCAATGATTCAGATAGACTGGACACGACAGTCTTTTCCGACCAGTTCACTCCCATAATGGTCCTCTACTCACCCTGTTGAAGTATTGTGGAAGAAAGAAGCGATTTGATCCGTTTTTCTTGTCCTTTAGTTTTATTATCAGCATTTTCTTTCGCGTTTCAGTTTTTCTTTTCAAGGAATTTCTTTTCTTATAAGATAGTTTCGTCCATGCTGATATTAAAACCATGGGACAATGCCTTTAAGTTGGAATGGCTGAGTAAAGAGTAATTTTTATTACTCTTGAGACGCATCCTATTAGGTCTACTAGGCATAACATTTTGGGGTAGTTAAGCTTTAACCTTATTTGGATGACATATCTCACAAGGGAATCTATATTTACTGAAGAAAATATTAGATGAACCTTAGATATTGATTCCAAACATCCGTTCCCTTTACATAATTTGTCAATGTTATTGTCATCATCAAGATTCACTCATCTTATCGAAGTTTAAATTTTTGCACTCACCTATTATGAAAATTCACACTTTCGAAGAAAATTATTCCAATTTCAATTGCTTTCATATAAATTTCGCTCGAGGTCCTAAGGAAAGCTCCTTAGCCTCAAAATCAATTTTCATCATCGGGGTTTTAAGGAAGGAACCTTTGCCTCGAAAACAACCAATTTTCATCATCGGGGTTTTAAGGATGGAACCTTTGCCTCGAGATCAATCATTCAGTCCATCTTACAACGATAGAACATTTCCTATCGTTAGAGGTTCCAAGGACCTTTCCTTAAACCTCAAACAAACAATCAATCATTCAGTCCATCTTACAACGATAGAACCTTTCCTATCGTTAGAGGTTCTAAGGACCTTTCCTTAAACCTCAAACAAACAATCAATCATTCAGTCCATTTTACAACGATAGAACCTTTCCTATCGTTAGAGGTTCTAAGGACCTTTCCTTAGACCTCAAACAAACAATCAATCATTCAGTCCATCTTACAACGATAGAACCTTTCCTATCGTTAGAGGTTCTAAGGACCTTTCCTTACACCCCAAACAAACAATCAATCATTCAGTCCATCTTACAACGATAGAACCTTTCCTATCGTTAGAGGTTCTAAGGACCTTTCCTTAAAGCTCAAACAAACAATCAATCATTCAGTCCATCTTACAACGATAGAACCTTTCCTATCGTTAGAGGTTCTAAGGACCTTTCCTTAACCTCAAACAAACAATCAATCATTCAGTCCATCTTACAACGATAGAACCTTTCCTATCGTTAGAGGTTCTAAGGACCTTTCCTTAAACCTCAAACAAACAATCAATCATTCAGTCCATCTTACGACGATAGAACCTTTCCTATCGTTAGAGGTTCTAAGGACCTTTCCTTAACCTCAAACAAACAATCAATCATTCAGTCCATCTTACAACGATAGAACCTTTCCTATCGTTAGAGGTTCTAAGGACCTTTCCTTAAACCTCAAACAAACAATCAATCATTCAGTCCATCTTACGACGATAGAACCTTTCCTATCGTTAGAGGTTCTAAGGACCTTTCCTTAAACCTCAAACAAACAATCAATCATTCAGTCCATCTTATGACGATAGAACCTTTCCTATCGTTAGAGGTTCTAAGGACCTTTCCTTAAACCTCAAACAAACAATCAATCATTCAGTCCATCTTACGACGATAGAACCTTTCCTATCGTTAGAGGTTCTAAGGACCTTTCCTTAAACCTCAAACAAACAATCAATCATTCAGTCCATCTTACGACGATAGAACCTTTCCTATCGTTAGAGGTTCTAAGGACCTTTCCTTAAACCTCAAACAAACAATCAATCATTCAGTCCATCTTACAACGATAGAACCTTTCCTATCGTTAGAGGTTCTAAGGACCTTTCCTTAACCTCAAACAAACAATCAATCATTCAGTCCATCTTACAACGATAGAACCTTTCCTATCGTTAGAGGTTCTAAGGATCTTTCCTTAACCTCAAACAAACAATCAATCATTCAGTCCATCTTACAACGATAGAACCTTTCCTATCGTTAGAGGTTCTAAGGATCTTTCCTTAACCTCAAACAAACAATCAATCATTCAGTCCATCTTACAACGATAGAACCTTTCCTATCGTTAGAGGTTCCAAGGACCTTTCCTTAAACCTCAAACAAACAATCAATCATTCAGTCCATCTTACAACGATAGAACCTTTCCTATCGTTAGAGGTTCTAAGGACCTTTCCTTAAACCTCAAACAAACAATCAATCATTCAGTCCATCTTACAACGATAGAACCTTTCCTATCGTTAGAGGTTCTAAGGACCTTTCCTTAAACCTCAAACAAACAATCAATCATTCAGTCCATCTTACAACGATAGAACCTTTCCTATCGTTAGAGGTTCTAAGGACCTTTCCTTAAACCTCAAACAAACAATCAATCATTCAGTCCATTTTACAACGATAGAACCTTTCCTATCGTTAGAGGTTCTAAGGATCTTTCCTTAACCTCAAACAAACAATCAATCATTCAGTCCATCTTACAACGATAGAACCTTTCCTATCGTTAGGGGTTCTAAGGACCTTTCCTTAAACCTCAAACAAACAATCAATCATTCAGTCCATCTTACAACGATAGAACCTTTCCTATCGTTAGGGGTTCTAAGGACCTTTCCTTAAACCTCAAACAAACAATCAATCATTCAGTCCATCTTACAACGATAGAACCTTTCCTATCGTTAGAGGTTCTAAGGACCTTTCCTTAAACCTCAAACAAACAATCAATCATTCAGTCCATCTTACAACGATAGAACCTTTCCTATCGTTAGAGGTTCTAAGGACCTTTCCTTAAACCTCAAACAAACAATCAATCATTCAGTCCATCTTACAACGATAGAACCTTTCCTATCGTTAGAGGTTCTAAGGACCTTTCCTTAAACCTCAGAGTTTAGGCGGCGAGAAGGTTTTCAATGCCTAGTTAAGCTGGACGAAATTTGGTAACTAACTTTGCATACATCATGTCCCATGAAGCATGCAAAGGGGGGCAGCTGTTGACACCCAATTTCGTCTGGCCATTAAAATAATTTTAAAAAAAATTAAATAAAAAAAATTAAATAAAAAAAATGTATTATTATTATTATTGTTATTATTATTACTAAATTTTTTTTTAATTAGTTTAAAATATATATATTTTTTTAAGATTTGATATATGTGTGTATATGTGTATGTTTGAAAGAAAAAAAGAAAACTCCATAAAAATGACAAAATTTAAAAGTTTGAGGTAAAAATGACAAAATTAAGAAGTTTCAGGCAAAATTGACAATTCTGAAAGTTCCAGGAGCATTTGGCAGTTTGTCACATAAAATTTTGAGCCTGCCGACGTTTTTGGCTCAAATTGACAGAAAACGACAAAATTGTCAAAATCAGAAGCTTCAGGAACTTATCCAGAGGCTGAGAGACGTAAAGGACTAAAATTGTCATTTTACCAATTTAAGAGATAAGTTTGAAATTTTTTATTAATTTATCCATCAACAGTTCAGCTAAACTTCCTCTATAAATAGCCCCCCAAATTTTGTGCTGAACACAGAAAAAAATAGCAAAAAAACTTAGAGCTCCGTTTCAAAAAAAAGAGAAAATTACAGCCCTTAGCCCCAGCCCTCTTCCCTTCTTCCCCAGAAAGCCAAAAATTTTTTTCACTGCTGTTCCCTCTCTCTCTCTCTCTCTCTCTCTCTCTCTCTCTCTCTTTGCCGTGCCCCTCGCCGCCCGCCGCCGCCGCCCTACGCCGTTCGCCGCCGCCGTGCCCTCCCCTCGCCGCACCTGCCGCCGCCGCGCTCGCCCTCGCCGCCAGCCGCCCACGCCGTTCCCCCGCCTCACCTTCCTTTTTCCCCTTGCACCGCCCCTGCCCGCCGCCGCGCCGCCCCTGCCTGCCGCCGCGCCGCCCTCGCCGCCCCCCCCCCCCCCCCCCCCCCCCCCCCCCGTGCCCCACGCCGTCGCCCCCTGCCCCTGGCCGTGCCGCCAGCTGCCCCTCCCTTTTCCCCCCCTCGCGCCGTCGTCGTTCTCGTTTCTCAGGAATTCAAAATTTTAATTCAAAAGGGTAAACCCTTGTTTCACCCATCATCTTTTCAATTTCTTTCTATTAGGTCACTAACCTTTTTATTTTGTCTTTGCAGAAAATTAATTAACTAACTCATTTATTTTTTTACTTGTTTATTTATTTGTTTATTATTGTTATTATTACTAACCTTTTTTTTTTTTTTTGTTATTAGCAACTAACAACTAACTTGCTAATTTTTACTAACCTTTATTATTATTGTTGTTAATAATTAATTAAATTGTCTAACTTTTATTTTTGTTGTAATTAATTAACTTAATTAAACTTGGCTAACTTTTATTTATTGTTGTTAATTAATTAACTTAATTAAACTTGGCTAATTTTTATTTATTGTTGTTAATTAATTAACTTAATTAAACTTGGCTAATTTTTATTTATTGTTGTTAATTAATTAACTTAATTAAACTTGGCTAACTTTTATTTATTGTTGTTAATTAATTAACTTAATTAAACTTGGCTAATTTTTATTTATTGTTGTTAATTAATTAACTTAATTAAACTTGGCTAACTTTTATTTATTGTTGTTAATTAATTAACTTAATTAAACTTGGTTAATTTTTATTTATTGTTGTTAATTAATTAACTTAATTAAACTTGGCTAACTTTTATTATTGTTGTTAATTAATTAAATTAATTAAATTGTCTAACTTTTATTTTTGTTGTAATTAATTAACTTAATTAACTTGACTAACTTTTTATTATTGTTGTTAACCATTAATTTAATTAAACTTGGCTAATTTTTATTATTGTTGTTAATTAATTTAATCTAACTTTTACTAACCTTTTTTATTGTTATTAACTAACTAATCCAACTAATCTAACTATATTAATTGTGCTAACTTTTATTATTATTGTGTTATTAAAGTGGATGGCCAAAAAGCCCCACTTTATTAATTGAATTTTTTTTATGATTAAAAGATAAAAAAAGGAATTTTATGTGAATAATTTTCTAAAGGCTAATAAAAATTACTTTTTTTTTATTTTGAAACAAAGTTTTTATTCCTTTTAATAAACAAACATAATGAAATAATTCAAAAATAAAATAAATAAATAAATAAACATAAAACCATTCTTTTAATACATCTTTAAAATTAATAATTAATGAAATAAAAAAAATTTAATTAAAACTCCATGACCAAATGATCCGCCAGGATCCATGGCTCGGAAATATTTTTAAAATAAAATATATAAATAAATTTTTTTTTTCTTTATAAAAAATAAAAAAAAAAAACTTTAGACTAATATATTAATTATCTATTAATATATAATTTTTTTTAGTTTTCTTTATTAAAAAGAATAAAAAGCGTAAAATTTTTGAGTTAATATTTTTCAATAATATTTTATTTATTTCTTTTAAAAATATAATTTTTTTTAGTTTTCTTTATTAATAAAAAGAATGAAAAGAATAAAAATTTTGGGTTAATATGTTATTCAGTAATATTTTACTTATTAAAAGATATAACTTTTTGTTTCCTTTATAAAAATCTTAATCAAATAATTTCAAAATAATACAAAATAAAACAAAAATAATTGAATTTTCTCTTAAATATTTTTGACTTATTGATTAGATATATTTTCAGAAATATAAATTAAAATTAAAAAAAAAAATCTTTCATCAAACAAAGAAGAATATAAAAATAAAAATATCAAGACTTTTGTTTTAAAATACATATAAGTTTTCGGTTAAATAATCTTTTATTCCAAAAATAAATTAAATAAATATCAAAACTTTTCTTCTTTTGTTTAAAATTTTTGATTCTCTTAATAAAAAAAAAATAATAAAAAAAAATAATAAAAAATAAAAATAAAAATAAAATTTTTTTTTAGTTCATGGTATATTGGCTGGAAACTGTCTCGTGCCCGCTTTTGAGCTGCTTCACCTGGTGAAGAGGGTCTGGCTGAGTAACAACGCCCCGTACCATGATCAAAATTTTTATTTTTAAACTCTTTAATTCTTTTAAATTAACTTCTTATTAAATAAAAATTAATTATTATTTTTTTTAATTCTTTTATAAATTGAGTAATCCTTTAAAATAATAAATATCTTTCATTAAACAAGAAAAACAAAAAAAGTAAACAAGAAAAAAAAGAAAGATAAGAAAAATAAAAGAAAGATAAGAAACAAAAATAAAAGAAAGATAAGAAAGAAAAGGAAGATAAAAAAAATATAAAAGAAAAGATAAGATAAGAAAAGAAAGAAAGAAAAGACAAGAAAAATAAAAGAAAGATAAGAAAGAAAAATAAAAGAAAGATAAGATAAAGAAAAAAAGGAAATATAAGAAAAAGAAAAGAAAGATAAAAGAAAGAAAAAGAAAAAGCAAAGAAAGAAAGAAAAGAATAAAAAAGAAAGAAAAGAAAAGAAATTAAAAGAAATTAAAAAAAAGAAGTAAAAATAAGTAAAAAAAGAAGAAAAAGAAAGAAAGTAAAAAAAGAAGTAAAAAATATAAAGATAAATTTTTTTTAGTTAGTATTAAAAATCATTCATAAACAAAAAGAATTACCATTTAAAAATTAATTTCATAATAATAAGAATTAAATAATTACGATAAATCAATTTCCATATCCGGATGATCCGGTAGGATCTACGGTTTGGAAAATATCAAACTTTTTAAAATAAACAAATTAAATAAACAGATAAAAATCCATATTTTTACAATATGGATAAAATTGTTTAAAATTTCACCAAATTCCGTGTCCAAATGACTCGGCAGAGTCCATGGTTCGGAATCAAAATCTTCCGTGTCCAAATGACTCGGCAGAGTCCATGGTTCGGAAGTATAAAATTCTATACAAATTAATTTCCAAAAATCCGCATTCAACTAATTCAGTTAAAATTTCTAGTTTGAAAATTAACTGAATTTTTTTTTAAGCAAAGTAAAACAAAATTAAAATCAACTAAGGTGCCAATTTTGGGCGCTATAACAATATTGTTTTAGCGTAACCGTACTCCCGATCCCCGAACTCTCGCAGACCATATTTTAAGGTATCCAATCGACCTGAGCGAAAACCGATTGGTGGCGACTCCAGAAAACCCGACGTTGCCACATGGGCCTAAGCCTGGGCCTGAACCGGAAATTTTGGCAACCCAATCCTTGTTGCCGAAACAAAACCCGCTTCTAAAAATCCAAAAGAACGGCTACACAGGGTTCCGAGCCAATTCCTAGTCCTATACGACTACCAGAGTTGTATTCCCAGCAAACCAGGATTCCAATTTTTCACAGGTTTGAGCTTCCGGACTAATATATATATATATATGATCAAAATCATATATGTTAATTAGGAAGAAGATCAATAGCTCCAAAAAATCTTAACATATAATAATGTCAGAAACCGAAGGTTTCCAACATCACGTTCACTTTTGGGAAGCAGATGAAGAAGAAGTCCGGAACAACGATGATTGGGATGTCACAGAGCCTTCTTTTAAATTTATTTTCCGGTCAATGAAGATGATCGTTGTCGGCAACCGGGTTGTTTCTGCAACTGTGACGGGCACAACTTCTCATATCGTAAAGCGCAAGGGTTTACGTTACGGTCATTACATGCTACACATCCTAGGTCAGCTCCGGGGCAATGTAATCAGACAACAATTCGTCGATATGGTCTCTGCGGCGCGCGCTTTCGTCAACGACGACCGACATCTGATACCGTTCGTGTTTTGTGTGCATGAGTACGAGAGGGCAGAGGAGTTGGAGGCGAGAGCGTTTGTGGAGTCGATGGAAGAGAGCGCGGTCCAGATGGTGGGAGCGGCCAAGGAATCCGTGGATTCTCTGGAAAGTGTTGTGCTGGGAGCGGATGAATCCGCGGATTCGTGCGTCGTTTGTATGGAAGAGTTGGGAACGGTGGCTAAGGTGATGCCTTGTGGGCACTATTTTCATGGGGATTGCATTAAGAAGTGGCTAGGGACAAGTCATGTTTGTCCTTTGTGTCGCTTCCCTATGCCAACCAGCACTTTGTGACCTCAAGTTTGGTTATTAATTGGGTGCTCCTTATAAGTTATTATGTGGAAAGCCCAATCAATCCTGTGAAAGAAAAATCTCCCCTGTACTTTTATGTTTGCTATTAAAGAACTTTAATTTCATGTTAGAGCTCAATTTAAACTTCTATATGTAAAGTATCATATTCAACAACTTTTAGAGGCATGTTGGTTTCTGAATCCAGAAATTTTTTTTTCACTTTAAATCCAGCCGCCTATTGCTTTTTTGTGTTTCTTGCGACCCATCATCTTTTCCTTTTCTTTTCATTTCCAGTTTAATTGAACCGGCGCCTTGTTGGTGTGAATGAAGTTGCATAACAGAATTTGGAGATTGTGAGTTCAATCTCTCGAGATCATATTCCACAAGACAACTTCATGAATCCGGTTATTCTTTTTTTTAAACTTAATCCAGCCCAATTTTATAGGTTTGCTTTTGTATCCATTTTCGTTTCACTTTTTTGTGTTTCTTTCAGCATAACCATCTTTTTTTTTTTTTCCCAATTTCCAGCCTAACTCAACAGTTTCTTTTGCCCCTTTTTCTGCGTCTTCCTTGTCCTTTCTCTTCGATCTTTCTGACTATCATATCAAATATTGAACATCACTTTTGCTCCTAGCTTCTTACAATTTAATTAAATGAACACTTGTTTTTGTAAACCTTTTTACGGTTTGTCTTACAATAATTTTTTTCTCTATTTTGAAATTAAGAGCAAATTATAAGTCTAAAATGATAAGGATTTTCTAATATAATAAATCATAAAAATGAAAAAAAACTAAATTAGAAACAAAGAAATAACTGAAATAAACAGAAATAAAACTAAAAAGAACATAATCCTATTTGTTTATTTATCATTTACTGATTGTTCCTTTACTCATTTTTGTTTGTTCATTTACAATATTTTTTATGTTTATGTATTTTGTATTTCTATTTATTGTTGGTTATTTGATACTCAGTTGGGTTGGTTCCACTGAAATAAATAAGAGCAAAAAGAATAAGGAATTGGATCAAATAAAAAACAAACAAAACTAAAAGAACATGATTTCTACTTATTCATTTATTCATTTTGATTTTTTATTTATATAATTTTGTGTGTTTAGGTGTTTCTAATTTTTAACTCACTTATATCCCATTATATTCACAAACTGAGCCAAAAGAATAATAAGTACAAGAGCATGGAATTTAGTTCAAGATTAGAATCAAACAAAAATAAAACAAAAAAACATAACTTTTGTTTGTTCAATTATACATTTTTTTTGTTTTTTTCTTTTTAATAATTGGCCTTCAACAAAGATACATTCATACCAATTACATTTATATAGACAAGAAGTGTTAAAAAATGTTATGAATTCAAAACCAAGTTATAATTAATTTAAAGGTTTTGAAAAACTTGAAATGTTTCAAAGCTATCGGAATCACTTTGTTTTCGAAATTTAAGCACAAAATGGGGTCTTAATTGTAACTCAAGCAAGTTTCTGGATCTAAAATGAAAAATCAGAACTTTAGAATATCTTTAATGTTTATTGTGATAAAGTGATAAAAATATATGATTTCAACATTTGAGGACCAAACGATATCACCATTCACAAAGGGAGTACATATTATGTAATTTACCATTTTAATTTTGGCATCTTTTTGGTCCAAAACAAACGGGCATCAGCCAAAAAAGAAAACACACTGTATTTAACAAAATAGTCCATTCGTCCCAAAATTTTTGCTCCACTTGGCCTTTTGTTTTATTTTGACTTAAATTTATTTATATTATTGTTTGTTAGAAAAAATTAAAAAAATTATATGTAGAAACTACATGTCTTGATTTATTATTCATATATAAAGATTTTTCATTTATATAGTAAGATGTTGAAAATAAAAAAATCTAGATTAATTGCTGAAAATAAATGGAGCAAAAATTTTGGGACGGAGGGAATACGATTTAAAATGTCATGACAATTCTTAGCAATTTAGTATATATAAAATTATGAAGTCCTATGTTTTGCAAAAGTTGGTCATTGTTATTTTTACTTTTTTTTACTAAAGCTTGAGAACAAAGACAAGCATAGTTGTAGTTGAGATTAAACTAAAGACCATTGGTAGAAAAATATTATAGAAAAATGAATTCTCAACTAATAATGAATAAAACCCTCAGAATAAGAACAAGTCATTGTGGTTCAAGTTTACATTAAGAAAAATATTAAACTAAAAAGTCACCTCCAAACTCTAGTTGAAAAGCTATTTTGCTGTTCCCGGGTTTTGATCTTCTCACAATGAAGTTTGAAGAGCAAGTACATTCGAGCAATGTTTTGTGAGAAAAGATACAGAGGAAGTTGAGACACCTTGAAACTGTGAGAAGTTTGTGGAAGCAGTCATCTTAATTTCCAAGCTTGTGGTATTCTGTATTGGATTACTTTTTCCTTGGTTGAGTACTTTATCATAGCATGGCTAGAGGCTTTTGTTGTATAATTTTTTTTTTGGTCTTTGTAGAGTTTGATTCTCTAAAGTGATAGTTTTTTTTCCCCTTCTAATTGTCTAATTCTATAGCTAGTTTGAAGTTGATTAATTAATGGAATAAACATAAGCCTAAAGAAAAAGAAAAAAGGAGTTTGCTGTAGTCATGGCACCACTTTGTCTTTGTCCCACATGAATTACTTGAAAGCTAAATTAACGAGATACTATAATGGGAAACTACACCATTACATCAAATTCATACCTTTCTCTGCTTTTTGGCTAAGATCAAGTGTAGTACTTATTCTTATCAGTTTAATATGAGATATGTGAGCCAATGGCTCACATGATATTAAATTAATTTTTTTAGGGGAAAGCCTAGTGGTAGCTTGCTATCGAGGCTTTGAAGTGTTGCTTTGTGTTGAATTATAGCAAAAGCTTGGCACACCCGACCAATATAAGCTATAAGTTTTTATGTTGGTTACTTGTGGTGTGCATAAAGCTTTTTGTCAATCCAATTTCAAGTTCCTTTGCCTGGAAGTTAACTTTTTCACTTATCGTTATTGTTTAGGTTTAATTAGGATGTCAGATTTTTGATTGATATGGTTGATGAGCACCTCTTGCTTCTTCTTCTCCTTTGAATAAAACAGCAACATGATTGCTTTCCTAAAAAATATTGTTTTAATATAATTCATACTTTTGTTGGAGATTTTTCAAAGTTTGATGGCCTCTTTACATACATGTGATTTGTCTATTAGGCTTAGATCTGTTCAATAGCACACAAACAGGGATATGGGAATTCAAGAAAGCAAGAAAAAGGGATAAGGAAGGATAAAACAAGAAGTTTAAAAGATAGAGCTGTTAAAGACTTGCTTGTTCAGACATTCTGGCAACATCGTCCTGATGGCTCTCTGTTGCAGATGCTTTAGAAATTCTACAAGCTATGAAAGATTTTTTGGTCTTGATACACAAGCAGGATAATTATGACTGATATAAAGAAATATATAGGGTATAGAATTTGATATCTTTTTTAATGCTCATTGGTGAACCTAAACAACTAAGCATTATATGTAGTTTTCACTATTATCCCACTGGAAGCCCATATAATAAGATGCTATGTATAAGTAACAACTGTTCCACCACATCATGTTCATATTTTTCTATGTCTGGTGCAAGTTGCTAGTTAGACCTTGGAGTGTCGCTCTTGTATTGCACTACAATAAGAGCCTAGTACCCTCCCCCACTAGTGTTGCTGGTCTTAAAAAGGTTTTTAGTTGTTTTAAGTACTTTCTAATGTGAGTTAAACTAGTTATCCTTTGGGTGGAACATATCCCCAAAAGCTAGATTGTTGAGGTGAGGGTGCCTAATAACATATAAGCACCTACACAACTTTTGTAAGTTATGTGGGATTTGCGGCTCGTATCATTAACCCTCCCTTATTGGCCTTTCAACCCAAATCAAACACAGGTACCAGCAGACTCAGTGGACCATCTACTGGTGCCTCGAGTTCAACCAATCTACTACATTTATGTAAATCCACCTAGTTGAACTCAACCCACACTTTCATAGACCCGGGTGCTATCAAAAGTGCTTCACAGGTAGAGCTAATAGGCAAGCCTTATTGTAATTCAAGCTAGACTTTGTATAATAGAATTAGAGATATTTTTTTTAAATTTGCAGCAGAAAATTGTTATCTACCCACTATCTTCTTCAAGTCATTAAACATAAGAGATAAAAGCAGGTTGAAATTTTCCAAGCAACTCTTTGGTACTTCTTCAAGTCAACAACTAGAGTTATTTATTGTTATAGCGCAAATTGGCCACTATAGTTTTTTTTTTAACATTTAAATCTACCACTAATATTATTGTTTAAGTGAAATCCAACGCTATTGTTTTCAATGTAAGTAAATTAGCCACTTACAAAACTAATAGAGAGAATATTTCATTTTTTAAAAAAATCTTGTGTTGAATGTGTTGGATAATAGAAATAAAAGAAATCACGTAATTACCATCCTTTTGTGTAAATTACATAATTTATTCCTGAACTATATTCATTGATGCACATAGGTCTCCGAACTAAAAATAATGACATTTCTCCACCAAGAGCTTTGGCACTGGGCCTTCCTCTGCTATCCTCACGTGCCACCATCTCCCCCCATGTAATAATCTTCTCAACCATATTCTTCTCTCTTCCATTATCCTCTTCCACCAACAGTCATTCTCACAAATGAAGAAGCACACGTCTTCGTGAAATCCAAGGAAATCGTCCGTGTAGATTGATGATGGGTTGCAATCAGGTCTAAAGGATGATGGCATTGAATTGGAAAGCTTGTGCCATGGAAGTAAATAGTGATTGGTGCAACAGCTTGATTGGTGATGGTGGTAAGACACTAGGGTAATTTTTTTGTTTCCAAGGCAACTCTTGCCTAGGTTGAGGCAACAGAGAATCAATCACACCGATATTTATGTGATGCAATAGGGACAAGTGATTATTTGATTGAAACAAAAACAAATATTGGTTAGGATGACTATTGCTGGATTTGCTGTAGCTAAAAAAGGATGGATTGAGCTGAGGCCTTCTGAATGCAAGTATTTATAGTGGGGAGAGAGTTAAAAAAAAAGGGAACTAATTGACGAAATTAAGTTGGATAATGTAAGTGAAGTGGTATCATTAGTTTTTAGATCTGAGGGTAAAATTGCAATAAAAAAAACATGTGCAAAAAAAAATGTGATATGCCCATGGCTCTTGGTTATGACTTTTCCAGTAGCAATTTCGGCAAGAAATAAATTCCCATTTTCACTGTGAAATTCCCAATGGCCAATCATGGCTATTCAACCACTGCATTCTTTTTTTAGAAGGTACAAATTCAATTCGGTTAGAAATTAAGTTTGAATTTTACTTCCTTTTTAATTCAATTTGTTTGAAATATACTTTCCTTCTTAAATTTTAAATTTGAATTTGTTTTTAACCCGCCAATTTGGGTTATGGGCATTGTTGGAACATTAGTATAAGTAATATTATTTTTCTTTCCAAAATTAATAAAAATACCATATGTCATCTTCATGTTGACTCTGTTAAGTGAAAAGGACTTTTTTCTCCTTTAATATATATATCCTGCTTTATGTGTGTGTGTATAATAATTTTTTTACTAATTATAAATGTATGAGAATGATTTAGTAGTGCTAATTATAAAATGATATCTTCACCGACTTTAGCAAGAATGTATTATGCACCCAAATTTTTTTTTTTAAAAAAAAAAACCGGGTAGTAATGTTTCATTTGCGTAAGTGGGAGAAGCAAATGGCGCCTAGAAGTGACTAGGGATGACAATTGGGTGGGTTGGGTCATGTTTGAATCAGGTCATTCAAGTTTAGATTTAATCGGATCAGCATGTATTCAAATCCAAGTTAGGTTATTTGGATTTAGGTTGAGTGGATTTCGGGTTCGGGTTGGGTCAGTCCGGGTTTATTTGGGTTCGGATTCAATCAGGTCGGGTTATCAGGTCTTCGACCAGATTCAACTTGATTGTCAGATTTACTTGGTTCACTGATTCATAAACCAAAATAGCTAAATCACTTCAATTTTTTTGTTTAATTTTAATTAAAATTTAATTTAACTAGATATAAAAAATAATATAAAATTTATGAATATATATTAATATGTAATTTATTTAATAAAATACTACCTCTATACCAAGTTCTTTGTAACATTCACTATTTAATAATTAATCTATAATTTTTTATTTTTAACATTTTTTTATATAAATAAAAAATTATTATATTAAATAATAAATAAAGACATATAGTTTCTAAATATATACTTTTTAAATTCTTTTCTAACAAATAATCTCCCTATGTCTTTTCTTTGCTCCATTTAACTTTTCTGATTAGTTGATTTGAATTTATTTATATTATTTTTTATTCAAAAATTTAAAAAATATATATTTAAAAATCATGTATAAAGGTTTTTATTTATATATTAAATTGTTAAAAACAAAAAATTATAGATTAATTGTTAAAATATGAATGGTGCAAAAAATTTGAGACAGAGGGAGTAATATAAATAAATTCAATTCAAACTATTCGAAAAAGTCAAATATTTCAAAGAATATGGGACAAAAGGAGTACTATAATTTCTAAAATCTAATTATTCTTATCTCTATATCACCGTTTCACTAATCATTTCCTATAGCTCTCACTCGTTCACTCTACAATGTAAAATAGATTAATAGAATAGAAAAAACTTATTCACATATATTAAATCATAATTTTTCTAAAGTTTTTGCCGATCATATATTTTATGTTAATTTAAGTTAAAATCAGATCTTGTCAGGTTTAGTCATCGAGTCATTTCGGGTTCGGGTTCGAGTTTTCTCGGGTTTCCCTTCAATTGGGTCCAGGTTCATGTCGGGCTAAGTGCAGTCGGGTTCGAGTTGTTAACTTTTCTGATCAAATCGGGTTAGATTGGGTTTGGGTTCGAGTGGATCAGGTCAGGTCTTTAGGTCGTATAAAATTTTGTCATTCCTAGAAGTGACAGTGGAAACAACAAAGGAAGGTCATCGTTTCGTGAAGTGCGCACAGGCGAATCCGTCCATGTTGGACTAAGCCGTCCTGAAATCCTATTATTGCAAGTCAGGGACTTCTCTTCATTAATTCCGAGTTTAGGGACTGACTCGTACGTTTCTTGAAAGTGTGGGGCTCAACAGCGCCCTTAGGCCTAAAAAGTATGAGCCTAGTCATGGGCCTAAACCTGGGCCTGAACAGTTGTATGAAACTGGTCGATTAAGTCGTAAAATTTGGCAACCAAATCTTGTTGCCGAAAGAAAACCCGCTTTAAATTGCAAAAGAACTGCTAGAGAAGATTCCGATTTCCGAACCAATTCCTACTCCTATACGACTACTAAAGTTGTATTCCCAGCAAAATAGTATTCCTATTTTGAACAGGTTTAAGCTTCCGACTATTATATAGATGATCAAAATCATAAAGTTAGGAAGAAGATCAATAACTCCATAAAATCTTAGTAATAATGTCCCAGACGGAATGGTTTCAAAATTACGCTCATTTTCTGGAAGCCGATGAAGAAATCTCGAACAACCACGATTCAGATGTTGCAGAGCCTTCTTTCAAATTTATTTTCCGGTCAGTGAAGATTATCGTTGTCGGCGGCCGGGTTGTAGCTGAAACTGCGAGAAACATAACTTCGTTTATCTTAAGCCGCCAGGATTTGCCTTACCTACAACGCACCCTCGACGGGCAGCCGGATGGTGTAATCAAACGGAAATTAGTCGAACTGGTCTCTGTGGCACGCGCTTTCATGAACGATGACCGACGTCTGATACAATTTGTGTTTTGCATGCATCAGTACGAGAGGGTAGACGAGTTGGCGGCGAGAGCGTTTATGGAGTCGATGGAAGAGAATGCAGTCCAGATAGTGGGAGCGGCTAAGGAATCCGTGGATTCTCTAGAAAGCGTCGTGCTGGCAGCGGATGAATCTGCGAATTCTTGCGTCGTTTGTATGGAAGAGTTGGGAACGGTGGCTAAGGTGATGCCTTGTAGACACTATTTCCATGGGGATTGCATTGCGAAGTGGCTAATGACAAGTCATGTTTGTCCTTTGTGTCGCTTCCCCATGCCAACCAGCACTTTGTGATCTCAAGTTTTAGTTACTTGGTGCTCCTTATGAAGCTCCAGTCAATCCTGTAATAGAAAAGAAGTTTTCTGTTAAAGATGTTTAATTTGGTGTTAGAGCTCAATTTGCACTTCTATATGTAGAGTATCCTTGTCGGTTATATTAACTTTTGATCCTAAACCTAGATTGCCTCATTGAAACTAGTAACTGAAGCAATAGCTAATTCTACAAAAAAAAACAGGAACTTCGTGATGGTTAGACTAAGCTTAAGCCATGAATTTGTAGCTAATGAATTGGACAACTTGGGAGCTAATGCAAGTTGTTGTACTTGGAGAATGTGAATTGGGAAAAGCAAGAAGCAAACAGAGGCCCCAACATAGAATCCAGACTTCTGCTGCTGCTGAGTACCGTTGTGTTGTTGTTCCACATTAGCTACCTAAAAGGCCAGATAAAGAGAAACCCTGGGTAAAAAACAACTATTCCATCACATTAAACTCACACCTTTCTCGGCCTTTTGGCTAATATGAAGTATAGTATCTGTTCTTACCAGTTTAATATCTGATTCATGAGTTATTAACTCACATGATATTGAATTAATTTTTTCAGGGGGAAGGTTTTAATAGTAGCTTGTTACCTCAGCCACCAATTGTTGCTTTTGGGTTGCACTATAGCAACAGTCTAGCACACCCCACCAATACCAATACCAACTATTTGTAGCAAACTCTCTACTGGCTATTTGTAAAAAGTTTGACGGTTACATGTGATTTGTTTGTTAAGCTTGGATGTGTTTAGTACCAAACACACAGGGATGGGGCAATTCAAGAGGGCAAGAACCTTATTGCGACTCGGCCTAGCCTTCGGATGTCTAGTGCTACCTTGCTAGTCACACTACAAGGATGGGGATTATTTCCTATGCTCACTTCCTACAATAGAAATTGTAGGATGAAAAAATTGAAGCAAAATTGTCAAATGATGTGATGGGGCCAAAGTCTCTGACAGTTTTAAGGCGAATATTTGTCCTACACTTTTCTTGCAACAGTGTTTCCTATAGTTTTCATGCGAAGATATAGTCCTATGGTTTTCCTGCATACGATTTTCTACAATCTTTTGACAAATAAAATAGTAGCAAAAGCAAAAGTTTCAAAACCATAGGAAGGAAAAAGTTTCCTACAACTTTTTTATGATGAACAAACATATGTCTCAAAATTGTAGGAAACTAAATTGCGGTTGATTTGGTCTAAAATCTCTAGTAAGTTTAATGATTTTATATTGAACAAACTATTTTTCACATTTTGTTATTGTGAAATGTGTGGGGCAAAATCCAAATTTGGTCCCTTAATTATTCACTTTGTCCTAAACGGGTCCCCTAACTCTAAAAGTGACTATTAGAGTCCCTTAACTCAAACAACGAGTTCAATTTGAGTCCCATTCGTCAATTAGGCCGTTAATTTGGATGGAATTGCTTATGTGGCACTTATAATGTCACATGGTACTTAATACCTCCCTACTTAGTCCCACAATGCCACATGGCAAGACAATAAGTAACAAGATTAAGAGAATAATAAATATTAGGCCCAAATTGACAAGAAATATAATTTTAGGTACTTAAAAAGTTAAATAGCACAATCTTCCCCAATTCCAGCCTGAAGCTCTCGATTGGCCTTCTGGTCCGACGGCGTTCGTCCGCTGGGTGGCAAGGCACCCCGAAAACCAAATAAATTGGCGACCGGCTGAAGATTGTGAACGAAAATTTGCGGAAACTATGAACGGAAATCCGATCTCTCGACCTTTAGACCTCTGCACCGACCCCCGCCACTGGCGAGCCTCTCTCTATTTCAATCACCTTTCTCCACCTTCCTCCCGCCCTCTCCGTTTCAATCGCCCATCCATGTTATGCCTCTCTCCTTCGTCTTTGGTTTTTCGATTCTCTGGTTAGTGAAACAGATGAGTTGTGCGTGTTGGCAACCAGCAACGACAACCGTTCTTCATTCGCAAAAACCCTCGCCGCCTCTGTTGCCAAGCCTCCAGCCGACCCAGCCATTCGCAAACTCCAATCGGCAGCCCCCATGGCAAATTGAATGAGAAAAGAGGAGACCGTTGCCGATTTGGTTTCTCATTGCCGATTTTGTTGCTCTGTTTCGATCACATTCGATCCTTCCCGGAGGAACCTCTCTCCTGGAAGTCGGTTTCATCAATTTTGTCACCGATTTCACCCTTGTAACCCTCGATTTCATCACCAACTTCAAACCCTTGATTTCGCCACCGATTTCCTCCTCCAGTCGTCGACCTTCATTCGCCTCCGTCTCATCCGTCTCTATCTCCAGTCACCGGCCACCATCATATGCAAGGGTCAATTTTTACAATTGGGGTTAATTTATGTTTTAAGTTTTAATATTTTGTGTTTATGTCAGTTTAGGTTTAAATTTTCATTTCTATACAAAATGGTCATCCATTTTAGTTAAAAGAGGATGCCACGTGGCATTGTGGTGCCACATAGGCAAATTTCATCCAAATTAACGGCTCAATGACGGATGGGACTCAAATTGAACTCGTTGTTTGAGTTAAGGGACTCTAATAGTCACTTTTAGAGTTAGGGGACCTGTTTAGGACAAAGTGAATAATTAAGGGACCAAATTTGGATTTTACCCTAAATGTGTGTGTGTGTGCATTGTATTTTTGGGGGAGGGGGGGAGAAATGAAATGCTTAAATCCACACAAATTCATCAATTTTCATGGGCAAGAATCACAAAAATTTCAAATAGTGGAGAAGGCGGGAAGTTTAGCAGGTCCAACGGCTTTTTTCGCTAATCTGCATTTTACTTTTTGAAGGAATATTGTTACAGAACCGTAGGAAAGTTCCTACGCTTTTGCTTCTCTTTCTTCAGCTGTAGCAAAATCATCGAAAATGGCAGACCTCCAGCCTTCATTTTCCATTTTGTATTTGCGTCTCTCTGCCGCTTTCTCAATTTCATTTATCACTTCCCCTCATCATCAAAAAGCCACTCTCCGTCTCTCGGACATGCCACCTTCACTGCCGGTGTTGAACAAGCCACCCTCGCCGCTGGTCACTCTCTCGGACAAGCCACAATTGCCACCAGTCTCTCCCTCCTTGCCGCCAGTCTATCTCTCCTCGCTGTCGGTCTATGTCTCAGTTGCCATCCTCTGTCGCACTTCGATCGTGTTGTCTCTCTGCCTCTTCCTCTGATTGCTTCTGTTGCCGTCATCCCTCTGCGAATCCAGGATTTCAGACTTGGGGGGTGAAAATGCATGCTTAGTCCTTAACTTTTGATAAAATCAGAAAATTACTACCTCATATTTACATTTTTCCAAAATCCCCAGGGGAAGGGGACGATGAAGGCACTACTAGAGGAGAACACCGATGGAGGAGCTTATATATGTATTCATTGGTTTTATCTATATATGTATTAAATAAAAAGAAAGAAATAATTTGGGCATCACAAAATTGTAGGACAGTTTTGCACATCTATCACAAAATCATAGAATACTGATGCTGTAAAAAAAGCGTAGGAAACATAGATTTTGTCACAAGAGTGTATGATTGTATAGTAACAAAAAATTGTAGGACATTATTGTCACAAAAGCATCGGATTTATATATGTCACAAAACCGTAGGACATGACTTGTCACAAAAGCGTTGGATATATATGTGCCGGAGAACCGTAGGATTGTCGTACACTTGTTCTACGCTTTTTATTTCCAACACAGGCATTTCTTGTAGTTTTATCCTCTAATTTTTATTGTAGGAAATGGTCATTTCCTTCTATCATCCTACGGTTTTTAATATCTCAAATACTTTACTCTCTTATAGTGTTGAACCTTTGTCGCTCTTGCATTGCACTACAGCAAGAGCCTAGCACCCCCCACCAATGTTGGTTTGTGTTTCCGTAGAGTTAATGGCAATTGTGAAAGTTGTTAGTAAATTGATGAAATTGTCAAAAGTGGAAGCTAAAATGATAATTTAAAGGGTGATATGGCAAAGTAAGTTATTAAATTTGTGTGTTACTAAATATCAATTTTAAAAAGATTCAAAAGTACTTTGGCTTATTAATGATAATATTTTAAAATGAATATATAATATATTCATGCGTTCCTGTGTGTATAATATTTAAAGAAAACTAGAGTCATAAATACTTTAAAAGGGAGGTGATAATAACTTTACATCATGTCATAAAAAACAAAGTGGCTATGGTAAATAAAGCCAAAAAAATACGGTCAAGACAAGAAAAACTCAAGTCTTCCATACCCCTTTTTTATCATTCCATTCCAAGAATTTTGCATAACTGAAAGAAAAAAAAAAACAAATGAATAGCTGCTCTCTTTAGTATTTGCAATCTCTATTGTTGGAACTGGAATCACAAAACCGGACAAGAGAAGAAACCAATCTCCCGTTATAAATCAAACAAGATTTATAATTCTCACAATACAAGAACACATGAAACTCACGACTTCTTTCAAATTTCTCATACAATGTGAATAGTATCTTAAGACCACTTCCACGGTCTTTACACTCTCTAACCGAAAAATTTAAGAAACCCAGAGCATTGTTCCATGTATGCCAATGGCAGACTATACAATAGAATTAGTTACTGTTGACACCCAATTTCGTCCGACCATAAAAATTTTTTTTAAAAGAAATTAAATAAAAGAAATTAAATAAAAAAATTATTATTTTTATTATTATTATTATTACTAAAAATTTTAATTAGTTTAAAATACATTTTTTTTGTTTTGTTTTGTGAAGATTTGATTTAAAATGATATATGTGTATGTTTGAAAGAAAAAAAGAAAACTCCATAAAAATGACAAAATTAAAAAGTTTGAGGTAAAAATGACAAAATTGAGAAGTTTCAGGAAAAATTGACAAAATCTGAAAGTTCCAGGAGCATTTGGTAGTTTGTCACATAAAATTTTGGGTCTGCCGACGTTTCTAGCCCAAATTGACAGAAAACGACAAAATTGTCAAAATCAGAAGCTTCAGGAACTTATCCAGAGGCTGAGAGACGTAAAGGACTAAAATTGTCATTTTACCAATTTAAAAGATAAGTTTGAAATTTTTTATTAATTTATCCATCAACAGTTCAGCCAAACTTCTTCTATAAATAGCTACCCAAATTTTGTGCTGAACACACAAAAAAAAAATAGACAGAAAGCTTAGAGCTCCGTTTTAGAAAAAATAAAAATTATAGACTTAGTCCCTGGCCCTCTTTCCTTTTCCCAGAAAGTCCCAAAAGTTTCTATTCTGACGTATAGACCATCTTCTTCCTCCGTTTTTTTTTCTGTTTCTTCCTTCTCCTTCGCTGCCCGTCGCTCCACGCCATCCCGCCGCCGCCCATCGCTCCCCCACGCTGCCGTCGCGCCGTCCCCACCTGCCCCTGGCCGCACTGCCGCCCCGCGGCCAGCTGCCCCTCCTTCCCCCCCTGCGCGCGCGTCTGTTTCTTTCGTTCCCAGAAATTCAAAATTGATTTCTAAGGGTAAACCCTTGTTTCACCTATCATCTTTTCAATTTCTTTCACTTTAGTCACTGACTTTTTATTTTGTTCTTGCAGAATTGATTCCTAACCCTTTTAATTTTTACTTGTTTATTTATTTGTTTATTATTGTTATTATTACTAACCCTTCTTTTTATTGTTATTATTATAACTAACTTACTAACCTTATTATTATTATGACTAACCTTATTATTATTTATTATTATAACTAACTTACTAACCTTATTATTATTATGACTAACCTTATGACTAACCTACTAACCTTATTATTGTTACCTCAACTAACTTACTAACTTTTATTTTTATTGTTATTAACATCTAACTTTACTAACTTTGCTAATTTTTATTATTGTTGTTAATTAATTAATTTAATTAACTTGTCTAACTTTTTATTATTGTTGTTAATTAATTAATTTAATTAACTTGGCTAACTTTTTATTATTGTTGTTAATTAATTAATTTAATTAACTTGACTAACTTTTTATTATTGTTGTTAATAATTAATTTAATTAACTTTGCTAACCTTTATTATTATTATTTTTAAAGTGGATGGCCAAAAAGCCCCACTTTATTATTATTAATTTTCTTTTATATAATTTATTTCATTTAATTCACCTTTACCCATAAATAATAAATAAATGAATGAAAACTAAAAGAAGATTATTTTGTAATTAATTATTAAGGCTAATAAAAATCATTTTTAAAAAGCCAATTATTTTTATTTTTATATACATGTTTTTAATTCTTTAAAGATAACAAAAAGTTAAAATTAATTTTAATAGTTATTTTTATCCAGTAAAAATAATAAAAAAAATAAAAATAAAACCTGTTTAAAAAAAATACATGAAAATTAAGACTTTATATTTTACTGATAACTTTTAAATCCACTAAAATAATAAATATTTTTCATTAAACAAGAAAACAAAAAGAAAACTAAAACAAGATAAGAAAAAGATAAGAAAGACAAGAAAAAGAAAAGAAAAGAAAGATAAGAAAAAGATAAGAAAGATAAGAAAAAGAAAAGAAAGAAAAGAAAGAAAAGAAAGGAAAGATTAAATCAAAAAGAAAAGAAAAATATAAGAAAGAAAAGAGAGAAAAGAAAAGAAAGAAAATAAAAAATAAAATTTTTTTATCTAAAAATTCTATAACAAAAAGAATTACGAATTAGTAATTAAACTAATAATTAATTCCATAAAAGTAATAATTATATAACTAACAATAAATTAAATTTAATTTCCATATCCGGATGATCCGGCAGGATCTACGGTTTGGAAAATATCAAACTTTTTAAAATAAATAAATTAAATAAAAAGATAAAAAAATCCATATTTTTACAATATGGATAAAATTGTTTAAAATTTCACCAAATTCCGTGTCCAAATGACTTGGCAGAGTCCATGGTTCGGAATCAAAATCTTCCGTGTCCAAATGACTCGGCAGAGTCCATGGTTCGGAAGTATAAAATTTTATACAAATTAACTTAAAAATCCACATTTCGACTAATTCAGTTAAAATCTCTAAATTAACTGAAAATTATTTAAAAGCAAAGTAAAACAAAATTAAAATCAACTAAGGTGCCAATTTTGGGCGCTATAACAATATTGTTTTAGCGTAACCGTACTCCCGATCCCCGAACTCTCGTAGACCAATTTTAAGGTGACCAATCGACCTAAGAAAAAAACTGATTGGTGGCGACTCCAGAAAACCCGACGTTGCCACAGTTACTTTGATTGAGGGCAAAAAGGTAACAACAAGGGGTAGAACGCAAACGAGTTAGGAACATTTTTTACCAACTTTATAGAAAATTTTGGTAAAACTATATTTGTACTTGTAGTATTAATTTTTTTTTATAAAATTTGTAACTTGATCTTATCAATTTTAAAATTTACAATTATATGTCCTAAAAAAATTAACCGTTGCCCCACCGACTACTTTTTCTAGCTCTGCCTCTGCATACACTCAGTGTAATTAATGTTTAACCGATCTTAACTATATTTAACCCACATTGTACGATACATTAATTTAAAATTGTTGGTCAGTTTGCGGAATAGTATAAAATTTTTTGTAAAGTCCATCGGACATGTACGTTAATCATGTATATATGTGCCAGTGCCATGTTCAATAAAAGCTAAACCTGGGAAATTTTATGTAAAGCCCAACGATTGGACAATTTCTATTTTAAAAAGTTGATAATGATAACAATTAATAGGCGCATGAAAAAAATAAAGAGCAAGTTAATTTTCAACTCTATGGTTAAGATATAAATATTCTATCTGTTTTAAATTCTTTACACCATTCCGTTTTTAGCAATTAATCTATAATTTTTTATTTTTAAAATTTTAGCATGTAAATGAAAACCTTTATATATGAATGATAAATCAAGTCCTATAGTTTCTAGATATATATTTTTTTAATTTTTTTTTATAACAAATAATAATATAAATAAATTCAAGTAAAATTAACCAAAAAAGTCAAATGGAACAAAGAAATGGGACGGAGGGAGTATTTAGCTAGGCATTGAATATTAGTAATAAATTTATAAACTAATAATATTTAGAGTAAAATTAATCTTACAAAGATCATTATAATTAACAAAGAGAAATAAAAGAATTTAACCTATTCATCAAAGAAAATGACTTATCCTAAAAAATTTAACCTGATGCTAATTTTTTTTATTACATTTTATGTTTGACCATCTCCCACATATAGTATTATCCTATATTAATTAACCCTTAACATAGTGCTAGCTTATTTCTTTAATTATTATTTTTTTTGAAAAAGCATTTAAAGAAAAAATAATGAGAGTAGTGGAAGAAAGTTATAATTTAAAGCTAATATAAAAAAAACTCCAGTCAAGAGTTAAGTATTTTTTTGTAAATTAACATGATTGAGTGATGATAATAATAATAACACCATCTAATTTAAAATAAATTTATAAATTTAAAATTAAAAAATAGAATAAAAATTATCAAAATAAATGATAAGAAAAAAAATTAATAGTAACCAACCACAGCACAAAAAAATCAAAATATTGAATGAAAAGAAAAAAATGGAACAAAGAGCATGTCCACTATTGCCTATTAGTTTAGATTTTGTTTTCAATATGTACTCATATATATGGTAATATTTATAATAGGAATGAGAAAATTCTAAGATGTACTAAAGACAATAATATTAACACACATCATAATACAATTACCTTTTTTGTGTAATACATAGTTGACCAAATTAATTTAAAACAAAAAAATGCCGATATTAATTTGATGCATTGGTTCAACCAAAAAAACATAATTTTGAAAATCATACAAAAATTTTAGATTGAATTCAAGCCTTTACAATTGAATAAAAAACTAATACCTATTACCATTGAGAGTAATAAAACTATTTTTGGTAAGTGTTAAAGTGTTTTTTATATTTTTTTGAAATGAATTAAATGTTAATAAATGTCAATTTGATTTTATTTTGGAAACAATTAATGTTAAAATTCTCATTTATTTTAGAAAGTGTTTCAATTGTACAATTATTCAAAAAATTAATTTTTTTATTTTTATGAAAATAGGTACTAATTGATGTGATCTTTTTATTTTAAATAATAAAATGTTTCCTCATGAACAAATTATTCTTGTTACATAAAATATATTCCCTATTAAATTTCTATAATAGAGAAGTGGTATGGAGATTTTAGAATAAATATTAAAGGTTATGATATTTTTGCAAAAATTAATCTTTCCTTACTAATTGCATTATATGTATATGATTTTGAAGAGCTTCCATTTTTGTGTGAAGTTAATGAGTGAATTTATGTGAGAAAATATGCTATAAAAATATATTTTAAATATGTTAATGTATGAGAGATAGCAGAGAAGACAAAGGAATATTGAAAAATTTATTCCCAAAATATTAAGATAGATTTCAGTATCAAAATTATAAAATCTTGATATTGATTAATAAATGAAAAAATATACAAGAAAAACATCTTTTATGTTGACAATATGACGATTATACATTTATGGCCTTTACATAATTATATTTATCATATGTTAAACTAACAAAATTGTATAATTACAATAATTCAAATTTATGGGTTTTACATAATGAAAATGATATGCTTAAAATATGTAAAAATTCAAAAAGTAACATATTATGTAGAAATTGAAAAAGTAACATATTATCAAATAAAAATAAAAAATTAATTGATATTATATAACATAGATTTCTTTTCTCTTTCCTTGTCTCCCATCAACTCGTTTCCATGTCTCTGTCTCATTTTTGTATCTACCATGACATAGCTTTCGAGTTTGTCCCTGAATATGAAAATGATGAAAAATCAATAATTTTTAAAAGAAGATCCAGTAATATAGATAAAATTTAGTTATAATTGCAATCCAAAAGAAAAAATGTCATAATTTAAATCTTGAAAATATACAAAATAAAAATTTCATAGGACTGAAATGTATCATTACACAATAATATTGTGTCAATCAAAATAGGTTCCCAAAATAAAAGAACATATACATATATACATACACATACACACACACTTACATACATACATACATAGAGAGAGAAGAAGAAGAAGAAGAAGGAGGAGGAGAAGAAGAAGCCTGAATCTAAGACATCAATTACAAAGAATCATGCATAATTTTAATCTTGAAAAATATGATTTTTCTAAATGAAAATGAGAGAGATGCTTACATTTATGTAAGGTTTGTAAGATTATGATCTATTAATATATATAGAGAAAAATATGAAAGAAATGATGTTAATTTTCCAAAATATGTTACATAACATAAGACTAATAAAATAAATAGAGTATTTATTTATGAAAGTTATATATTTAAAAGATTAAGTTTACAAATTCAATTGATATGTATAAATTTTAAAATTAATACATAATTGAATTTCCTTTTAAATTCATGGTAATTAAAAAAAATGTAATTTTATAGTCAATGGAAGGACAAAATTGAAACATCAATGTGAAAAATGAGATGTGGCAACGTGAGAGTAAAAACACATAAGTAAGAGTTAAAGGAAAAAATGTTTCTAGGCATGAAAATGACCCTACTTTATAATATAATATTAGATTTATGTATTTTGGAAGGATTTTATTTTATTTTTTCCCAGAGCAATGGAGGAGGGAAGCGAAATGAAAGAAGTACTACGCTGGGATCATCATCGAGAAAGAGACCACTACCCAACTTTGAACTTCTCAAACTATCAAGCCTACTACAAAAGAATAAAGGAATTTCTAGCCTTTCAAATGAAGTAATGAACCATAATATAGCACAAATAAGCAAGATAAGTTATTATAAAACCAAACAGACCTGCAATTCAGCTTTTACCTGTCATTAAACAGGCAAGCTCTTGGACTAACAATGTTGGAAAACACGGGACACATGCATATCCGAAGAGATGAGGATGAGAGAAGTTGTGACATATTTGAAGAGATGGGGTTGAGAGAAGCTAGGATCATCTTTTCCTTTATCTCTTGTATTATCATTAGTTTCTTGGGGAAATTCTCGCGTACGTCCGCCGACGAAACGCGTAACGCCCGTTTTCCTTTTTTTTTTTTTTTCTTTTTCTAATTCCATTTTTTTTAATTTCACATTTAATTGAAAAATAATCATATTTTTCTAAAGATATTTTTTAAAAAAATTATTCTTGAGATTTTTTTTATATTTTTAAGGAATTAAATCAATTACAATTTTTTATTTTTAACATCAAACAATTCTCTTATTCTTATAAAATATCTTTTATTATTCCTATTGTTGGGAATCCAAATCAGTTACAATTTTTCATATTTTCACACAAAAATACTAATATTCTAACCAACACAGACTGAGATAATATAAAAAGGAAAAATGCTACATTTTTATTTTTCATTAGAAATTAGATATCGCAATATATGATATTAGACATCACCGTAGATAAAATTAGACATTCCTATAGATTATGTTAGAGACCAGTACATAACTTATTTACATAAAAAAATATAATTTTTTTAATATGTTTTTTTTTTTTCAGTTTCCAATTATATCTACGTGGTATATAGTTTTATATAAAATGAAGAAAACATGTAGAGCATCACAATTAAACATTTAGACACAACAATCATGTAAATTGTATATTTCCTTACCAAATTTAAATACTTAACCCATCATACTAGACACTCAATTACCGTAATCAGACATTTTGATATTTTAATCCAACACTTGGGACACCATACTCAAACTGGTAAATTATGTGCTTTTTTACTAGATTTAGACACTTAAACTATTATACTAGACATCCAACCACTATATTTAGGCATTTAGATACTACAAAAATTAAAAAAAAATGGAGTTAGACACCTTGTACTTAGAATAAAAATGAATAATTTGAAGTCAATTTTTATATATAAGATGTCTAATTCTATGAATAAAATATCTAATTATATCTACATGGTGTTTAGTATATATAAAATTTATTTAAGTTCATCTACATGTAGACAATATACAACCATATGGGAATTTATAAAAATATGATATAATTTTTCAATTAAATATCCTTTAAAATAACATTATTATACTTTAAATTAAAGGTAAAATTTAAATAATCAAAGTATTTTATTCTCACCACTGGAAAAACAACTTACAGACATTCATATATTAGAAACAGACACTCAAACACCAGATGCAGACACTAGCAACCCATTTTTAAACATTCGACGGTAGACACTATTTATTTGCAGTTGAATACTAATGGCGTTAATTTGTCCGTTAGTGGCGGATGTCCGCCATGGCGGATAGTACCATATCTCAGTTTCTTGTCTTATGATTATCTTTAGGGAAAATTATCGAAAACCCCCTGAGGTTTGGGGTAACCTATAGTTGTGTCACCTAATTTTTCAAATACCTCTTCAACATTTAATTCTGTTAATGGCCATTATTGAAGAAAACAGAAAATGTTCGATTTTGCGCTCCCTACTTTCCTTCTTTAAAATTTTGCCACCCAATTTTTAATGATTTAACACACTCTCTTTATTTCCTATTTCTCTTTGCTCTTTGCTCATGGTTGACACAACTCACATAATCTACCCTGACACCAGAACTCAGGGATGATTCCTCACCGCAATAGGCACCGTTTAGTACATCACCACCGTCGCTAATTAAGATATAAGTCCGATTGAGGTGAGGTGCAACGGCCGTGGATCGGAGGTGTGACGAAATCAAGAGTGACAAGGAGGTGCAATAACTGTCGATCAGAGGTGATTCACAGGCATGATTCCAATGCAATGAGTGGAGGCGATTCCCAAGTTGAGGGGGCATGCATTTTTGTTGAATGATATTTGACATGATATGTTCATCGGTTGTGGAAGCATGGTGCATGGTTATAGCCCTTGTTGGTTGTTTTCAACCGCCGTCGTTGTTGATGCCACTAGAGTTCTGGGGCTCCAACCCGATGTTGGAGTTCTGGGTCCACCTTCATTTCAACCATCACTTTCAATCAGCCTCCATTCAATTGGCAATGGCATTTGACGACCCTGCAACTGGACGTCGATAAGCCAAGCTCAATTGAATGTGAAAAAGCATGCCAGAGAAAGGAGCTCATCGCGATCGATATCCACGAATCAGCTAGAGAGAAGGCACTTCGCGAACAAGGATGTCAGTGATATTGAACTACTTCTATGGCAAGAGCCTAATCATGTGATAGCTTCGCCTGATCCGGTTTTTTCGCTTGCCCAATCATCAACCAGTTCACCCAATTAGGTTTCCTCACCTGCCCAATCGTTCGATAGTCTCGCCTTTCTTCATGCCCGGTCTCTCCCTTGCTCAACTAACGGCAACAACAAAGCTGGGGTAGGGGACGTCTGCCAATCCTCGAAATCTTCGTTGTTAGCCAATCCGTAAGGAGACAAAGTTATTGCAAGTTCCAGTGGCCATTAGGTATGAATTTTTGGGATTTGGAATCGAGGCTAGAATTTGAGTGGGATTCAGATGGAGGCAGACATGCTCTAGCGGCAGAGTGTATAGGTGGGTAGGTAAATCGTTAGATGTAAAAGTTTAGGTCCAAACTTTTTATCCAATAAGTTCAGAAAGTCAACCACCTTCATTGTCGACGCCACCGGAGCTCTGGGTCTAACAAGACGCCGACGTTTTGGGTCCATCTTCGTTTTAACCATCATTTTCAATCAGCCTTTGTTCAATTGGAGATGGTGTTCAACCGCCCTGCAGCTAGATGCTGATAACCTAACCCAAACTCAATTAAACACAAACAAGGATGCTAAAGAGAGGCTCTCATCACTATCGGCATCCATGAATCAGTCGGAGAGAATGCGTTTTATGAACAAGGACGTTGGTGATAGTGAGCGGTTTCTGTGGCAAGAGCCTAATCATTTGATAGCTTGGCCCGATTCGGTCTCTCAGCCTGCCCAATCATCGACCAGTTCCCTCGATTAGGTCTTCTTGCCTGCCTAATCGTCCAACAACTTCACCTCTCTTCTTGCTCGGTCTCTCCCTTTCTTGATTAATGGCAGCAATGAAGCTGGGATAATGGTCATCTCTCAATCCTTAAAATCTTCGTCATCAGCCAATCCGTGAGGGGACAAAGTTGTCGCGACTTCTAGTGGCTGATTGGCGATGAATTTTTGGGGATTTGGAATCGAGGGTGGGATTCAGATGGAGGCAAATATGCTCCGGCGGTAGAATGCATGGGTGGGTAGGTAAATCGTTAGATGTAAAGGTTAGGGTCCAAAGTTTTTATCCAATAAGTTCAGAGGGGCTAAGTCAACTATTTTTCCTTTTCTATAGTAATGGTCTTTAATGGAGTTAAGTTTTTAGGGGGTAATTGCACGTATTTGAAAAAAAAAATTGGACACAACCGTAAGTTTCCCCAAACCTCAGGGGAATTTGGTAATTTTCCCTTATCTTTATCTCTTATGCTTATCTTTTTATTTTTCATCTTTATTGCATATATATAGGGTAAATTGCACTCGTGACCCTAACCTTTTATTATTATCCTATTTTGAACCCTAACCTTAAAACTTCATATAGGACATCCTCAATCTCAAATTTTTTGTTTCATTTTAGATCTTTAGATGATAAAAAGTGTTAAAACTAGCAGAAATGACTACATGGCATGCCAACGTGGGGTAGTTGCTCACGTGACACAATGAATCACAAGCTATAGATACCCACAATTCGCCACATCAGACATTTAGGGCTTATGTTACAAAAAATAAAGAAACTTAAGGCCTATACAGGATTATCCGACATCTCTCCTTCCTCCTCCCTCTTTCGCCACTCTAACCTTTCTTTGCTTATTCCTGTTGCACAATGTTCTAATGCCTTCTAGCCTCTATCCGCTGCCATCAGCCCTCCTAGCTAGCCGTATTCAGTTTGCCTAACACTACACTACACATCCTAGACGTTGCCTTTCTGCCGTCCACACCAAGCCGAGTGAAAAATGGGGAAGGACGATTCGTGTCCATCTCGATTGTTTTCGGTTCGCTGACTGTAACAACTCTCCTAGTCTTCGACGGTTTGACTGGATAAGTATTTTCATTTAAGTGTTTTTACTTAAGTACATCAAGTTAGCACATTGTTAAGCAAAAAAGAGAAACTTAGTTAAATAAATGAGCTCCTAAGTGTGGTTTGGCACCTAAAAGTAAAAAAAAGGGGCAAGATGGTAATTTTGACCCAAGAGAATAACATAACTGTAATTTTTTATGGAATTAGGGTCATGTAAAGAATTTTGACTAAGTAAGTCAAGACCATAGGTTATCCTAGCTAGTAGAACCATCTTTGAAGGAAAAGAGTAAAGAGTTGCACTAAGTGCTCAATTGAGCTATTTATGCCTTAAAAGACTTAAGCGTCTAAGAAGCTAAGTTTAAAGGGCTTTTGGGCATCCTTTAAGACCTAGGAAGGATGATTTTGGGTGAGTGTTTTAAGTGAAACAAATGAGAACTTGAGGGTTAGGGGACAAGAAAACATGAAGTATGCCTTAATGGAAGTGGTTAGAATATTTTGGCCCTTTTTGTCCACCATTCTCCATTCTCTTGCTTCCAATTTTCGTAGCTTCCTCTCCCCACCAAAATTCCTACTCCAAACCTCCCCAATTCCACAAGCTTTCTTTGAATTTAAAGGCCCCAAGGTGAATACAAGAAGCCCTAAGCTCATCTTAGGTGTTTTAGCTTCAATCTAGCTCATGGATGCTTGTTTTGAGCCTAAAATATAAGGTAAGCTTCTTGGCTTTGTTTGGGATGATTCTAGATTGCTTGAATAGCTAGAAATGGTCTTGATTTAAGGTTCTTGGTGCCATATCACGTTGAATTTAGATTTGGAACTCAAGAGGGTTAGTTGAGCTCAAGTGAGCTTGTGCTTCGATTTTTGCTTTGTGGATGGATTTGAGGTAAGGGGTTCAAGTTAATTTATCTCAAATAATGCATAGAAATGTAGTGTTTGAGCAAGTTTCGTGCAAATTCGCACACTATCGCTTAATGTTGTAAATGCATTGGCAACGCATCACCGTTGGTGATGCCATTTGGTGACGCGTCGCCACCAGAGACATGCTGCCGTTAGATGCCAGGATTCTAGAGCGTTAATGGCTTTGGTGACGCGTCACTGAAGGATAAGTCTGTCAAGCTCGACGCATCCAAAGAAGGCCTCAAACTCTCGGTTATCATCCCTAGGCTAATTTAAGATGTTCCGTAGCCTTGGTTGTGTCTTAGACTCATTCCTAAGTTAAAAATTAGGAATTATTTATGAGGTAGCTAAGTATTATGGTTACAGAATAGCTAAGTAGAGTGGCTAAGGGAATTGAATAAGAAACCTAAGAACACCCCAACCGAAGCATTTAGCTTGGTAAATAAGCCATTAAGAAGCTTTAAGCTAAGCTCTAAGAGCTTGGCAAGTTAAACCACATAAGATGGCTATTCTGTACAATAAATTAAGGGTAAAGCGGGTAAGTTTGAGAGGAGGTGACGACCTACTCTAGGACCCATAAATAGGACTTAAGAAAGGTAAAGTATTCGGGATACGAGGGCCAGTGTCTTAAGTACCTCCGCTGTTTGAGCTTACGGCAAGTATAAGGCAACTAACATGCAAGAAGTCCTAAAGATTGCGTGAATTTCATATCATACATTCATGCATTGCATATATTCCATATTGTTGTTATAAGTTGCTCATTGGTTGATTACTTGACTGTTTGTTTATCATGTTTTCATGTTTGCTATCTTCTTTGCAGGTTACCTAAGGGACCTTTACTGAGTACATTCATGTACTCACTCTCTTAAGTTTGTTGTGCAGGTTCTAACACCGGTCCTAGCAACTAGTGGATACTTGTGGGCTAAGCTTCCTCTTATTGCAAATACTTTTTCATTAGAACCTTTGTGGTTCTAAGATTACTTATGGACTAAGCTATATACTAACTAAGTTTTACGCCTTTACAATGTAAAGGCTAAACGGTGCACAATAACTAAGGAAGGGATTGCATTTGGAGCTTTGATAGCTTAAAGGTGGGGCTCAAGTGAAGGATCTTAGTTAAGTTTTTGTCTTATATATATAGTACCTTGTGTACTAAGGTGTTGTCTTTATTAGGATACATTGTGATGTAAAACCATTAAATTACTTTTGGGTGCATACTAGTGATGTTAAGTGTGCACAAACTGTTACTTGAAGTCGAAGTACCTAGTACATTATTGTCTTGGCATGATTTAATCATGTTTTAAATGAAATGCTCGGGCAATGTTTTTGAAATGGGTTATTTATTTGTTTGTATTGCTAAGATGAAAACATGCATACCTTTTTGCAGGGTAGGCTAAGTAACTAGTTGCACGTAAATGATTTTAAATTACTGACGAGCAATAGTTAGCCAACAGTAACTAAGTGGGATTCATAGTCTTTAAGAGCGTAAAATTCAAGTAATTCAGGGTATTGGGACCCCGTTCCGTGACACCGACTGCCTCCACCACTCCCGATCATACCCATTTTGTGACGCCGCCACTGAAGCCGAGCAACCGTCATCCTCCATTTAGTCGTCCGACCAGTGAATTGAAGCCAGACCTGCAACCCAACCTATCTCCCACCGTCGACCCAACGAAGCATTTGGGTAAATTGCACCTGTGGCCGAAATTGGAATCAGACAAAATCGGGAGTTAAAATCGGAGAAAATCGGGCAGCAATCAGCTGAGGCCGGAGGAGGCAAAGGAGGACTAGAAACGGCATTGAAGGGAAGAGGAAGGATAGATGTGGGCTACCCCTGTACAGGCCCTGAATTTCTTCATTTTTTCGTCACATAGGCCCAAAATGTCTAATTTGGCCAATTTCGGGCATCTGCCCCAAGTTGGCATGTCAGGTGGTCATTTCCGTTATTTTTAACACTTTATGTCTTTCAAAGGTCTAAAATGGAACAAAAAATTGAAATTGAGGACGTCCCATGTGAAGTTTTGATGTTAAGGTCCAAAATAGGACAATAATAAAAAGTTAGAAGCCATGAATGCAATTTACCCTATATATATATATATATATGTAGTTGTACGCGTATATATGGCTTTGCAACCAATTTTTGTAAATGTGAGAAACACAACACAATTATTCTCCAAGTCTTTATATGGTAATCAATACATACTAAAGTAAATGATTATTGGTGATGTGTTCACTAAGGAAGGAGCAGGGTCAGAAAACTTGAGCTTTGATTCTGGTAGCTTGATGGTAGAACAATATGAGCAACTCATTGGGATTCTAAGCAAGGATATGGATATGAGTGTGGTCAATTTTGCTAGTAAGGTGATCTGTAACACAACATTAACATTAAAAAACACTTTCTCCTTAAACTGCGCACTTACCAGACAATTTAATTAAAATATCATAAATGAATCCAAAAATATTAAGCCTTCAAAATGTTCTAGTTGCGCTTGATTTTAAATGCAATTTAATTTCTATAAGCCAACTAGTAAATGTGTACAAGTGTGCCCCCATATTTTTTTTTCTTGCTTTTCATGTACTTCAGGATCCAATGTCGAATAAATTGATTGGAGTGAGTAAACAGAGGAATGAGTTTCGTCATCTTGAAATAAGAATGAATGGGAGTGTGGTGGATGTTGAAGGTAAGCATTTGAAATGTGTTGAAACATCAAAATTTATCTAAAACTCAGTAGATAAACCAATGGGATGATCATACAAATTATGATGAAAGGAGTACCAATTGAAATATCTACTTTTTTTTTTTGTAAAATCCATCGGAGGTCCCTTAGCTTATTTTCTTGTCCCAAATTAGTACCCTACCTTTATATTGTCCTACCGAAGTCTCTTACTTCATAATGCGTGTTCAATTAAGTCATTTCCGTCAATTAGATCGTTAAATCAGACGGAAATTATTAATGTAACATTAATTAACATTAAACTAAAATTAAAATAACACTTATGATCCTTAAAATTTTATTCTCAACAATTTTAAGCGTTAAACTTCTATGCTTTACCACAATGACCCCAGAAACCTTCAGCCCCATTCATGGTCTCCAAACCACCACCCACCTCACTATCCCTCCTTCATTGTCCATTGCCTCCCACCCCACTGTCAGCCGCCTAATCTTCCACCCAATCGTCCGTTTCCAAAATCAAAGGTTAGGTTATATTTGAAACTCGTCCATCCACTGTCAATAGCCTGATCGTGGGAGGTGCTACAAGGGATTTAGAAACTACTACGATAGCACATTAGAGGGGGCAAGGGAACATAGGTGCTGTGGATCCCAAAGATGGAGGGGCCGATAAAGAGGATGGCAATAGGAGGCAAAGGAGAAACAAGGAGCCTCACGTGATCATCTCTCCACAATCTCGAGCGACGACAGCACCATCTCCATATCCGCCACTAATTTGTTGTCAACTTACCACTGATTTGCCTGGGTTTTCCACCATAAATTTACCTAAGTTTACCATCGATTATCTGCCATTGATTTGGCTAGGTTTTCCATTGTCGATCATTGTGGCTTACCGCATTCCCAAATCTCCTCTCCACCTCTGAAAAATCCCCGAGCGAAGCTGGGCTCGTGTCGCCGTCCTCACACAAGTTCCACCATCTTCGCAACGTAGGCATCAATTCGAGCTAAAAAGGCCCACCGACGGCACCCTTTTCCTAGGTTTCCCGATGTCCCATTTCTTTTAGTGTAAACAATATATTTAATAGTTTAAAGGCTAGAGTTATTAATTGGAAAAGTGTGATGACCAACATTGTAATTTTACATGTCTTTTAATGTTAATTAATGTCACGTTATCATTTTTCATCTGATTTAACAATAGAATTGACGGAAAGAACCTAATTGGGATGCACAATATGAGCTATGGGACTTCGGTAGGATAACCTTAAACTCAAGTACCAATTTAAGACAAAAAAAAAAAAGCTAAGGGATGTACGATGGATTTTACCCTTTTTTTTTTGTAACTAATGAATAGGGAACTTGAGAACAAAGACAAGCATAGTTATAGCTAAGATTGAACTAAAGAAAATTGGTAGAAAAATATGATAGAAAACTAAATTCTCAACTAATAATGAATAAAACCCTTGGAATAAGAACAAGTCATCATGGTTCAAGTTTACATTAAAAAAAAATTAAACTGAAAAGTTACCCCCAGTTGAAAATCTATTTTGTTGTTCCCGGTTTCACTCTTCTCACAAGGACGTTGGAAGAGCAAGTACATTTAAATAATGTTTTGTGAGAAAAGATACAGAGGAAGTTGAGAAAGCTTGAAACTTTGAAAAGTTTCATTGAAGTAGGCTAGTCATCTTTCCAAGCTTTGGTTTCTGTATTGGCTTACTTTTTCTTTGGTCAAGTACCTCATCATAGGATGTCTAGGGGCTTTTGTTGTATAATTTTTTTTTTATTGAGTGTTGTATAGTTTTTTTTGTCTCTGCAGAGTTTGTTTTTCTAAAATGATAGCTTCTTTTTTCCCTTCTAATTGTTTGATTCTATACCTAGTTTGAAGTTTACTAACTAATGGAACAAAGAAATGAAAAGTTTGCTGCAGCCATGTGCAACTTTGTCTTTGTCCCACATGAGCTACCTGAAAGATTAAATAACGAGATACTCTGTATAAGAAGAAACTATGTCAACACATTAAAATCATACCTTTCTCGGTCTTTTGGCTAAGATCAAGTGTAATAGCTGTTCTTATCAGTTTAATATTTGATATGTGAGCCAACGGCTCACATGATATTAAATTAATTTTTTGATAGGGGAAGCCTAGTGGTAGCTTGCTACCCAGGCTTTTAAGTGTCGCTTTTGTGTTGCACTATAACAAAAGTCTGGCATACCCCACTAATACCAACTCCAAAGTTTTGTAGTGAACCCTATGCTGGCTATTTATTTCTCAATTAATTGTGGTGTGTAAAAAGCTCTCTACCAACCTACAAGTTTACTTTTTCAATGATGTTTATTGTTTAGTTTTAGTTAGGAGGTCAGATTTTCAATTTATATGGTAGATAAGCGCCTCCTCTTCTTCTCCTTCTTCTTTGAATAAAACAACAACACGATTGCTTTCTTAAAAAAAAAATTGAATCAATACAATTCATACCTTTGCTGGAGATCTTTCAAATGTTTAATGGTCTCTCTATGTACCTATGATTCGTTTATTAAGCTTTAGATGTGTTAAGTAGCACACAACACAAGGATGGGGCAATTCATGAAAGCAAGAAGAAGAGATGAGGAAGGATAAAATGAGGAATGTAAAAGATAAAGCAGTTAAAGACTTGCTTGTTTAGACATTTTGGAAACATCATCCTGATGGATCTATGCTACAAATGCTTTAGAAATTCTACAAGCTATGAAAGATTTTTTGGTCTTGATACACAACTATGATGTTTATGACTGATATAAAGAAATGTATAGGGTACAAAATTTGATATCTCCTTCAATGCTTGTTGGTGAACCTAAACAGCTAAGCATTATGTGCAGTTTTCATTATTGTCCTACTGGAAGCCCATATAATAATATGCTATGTATAAGTAACAACTATTCCATGACATCATGTTCATACCCTTTTATGTCTAGTGTAAGCTTGCTAGTTAGACCTACGAGTGTTGCTCTTGCGTTGCACTATAGTAAGAGCTTAGTACCCCCCCCCCCCACTAGTGTTGTTGGTCTTAAAAAGGTTTTTAGTTATTTTAAATACTTTCTAATGTGAGTTAAACTAGTTATCCTTTAGGTGAACACATCCCCAAAAGCTTGATTGTAGAGGTAAGGGTGCCTAATAACATATAAGCACCTACATAGCTTTTGTAAGTTATATGGGATTTGCAGCTCATATCATTAATCCTCCCCTATTGGGCCTTCAACCCAAATCAGACATAGGTATTAGTAGACTTGGTCGACCGCCTACTGGTACCACAAGTTCCACCAATCTACTACAATTATGTAAATCCACCTAGCTGAACTCAACCCACACTTTCATAGACCGGAGACCTAGCAAAAGTGCTTCACAAGTAGAGCTAATAGGCAAACCTTACTGAGATTCAAGCTAGACTTTAGATAATGGAATTGGAGATATTTTTGAATTTGCAGTAGAAAATTGGCTATCAACCCACTCTCTTCTTCAAGTCATTAAACATAAGAGATAAAAGCAAGTTGAAACTTTCTAAGCAACTATTTGGTACTTCTTCAAGTCAACCACCAGAGTTATCGTTATAGCACAAATTGGCCACTATAGTTTTTTTTACAATTAAATCTACCTTTAATATTATTGTTCGATTGAAATCCAACACTATTATTTTCAATGTAGGTAAACTAGTCACTTACAAAACTAATAGAGAGAATATTCCAATTTTTTATAAAAATCTTATGTTGAATGTGCTAGATAATAGAAATTAAAAAATCATATAATTACTATCATTCTGTGTAAATTACATGATTTATTCCTGAACTGTATTCATTGATGCATATAAATCTCCAAACTAAAATAATGACACTTTTCCGCCAAGTGCTCTGGCACTCAGGCCTCCTCAGCCCTCCTCACACACCACCATCTCCCCCCATGCAATAATCTTCTCAACCATATTCTTCTCTCTTCCATTACCCTTTTCCACCAACTACCAATTCACAAACGGAGAAGCACACGTCTTCATGAAATCCAAGCAAATCATCCATGTACGCTGGTAATGGGTTGGAGTCAGGTCTAAAGCATGATGGCATTGAATCAGAGAGCTTGTGCCATGGAAGTAAACAGTGATTGGCGCAACAACTTGATTAGTGATGATGGTAAGACACTAGGGTAATTTTTTGTTTCCAAGGCAACTCTTGCCTAGGTTAAGGCAGTAGAGAATCAATCACGCCGATAGTTATGTGATGCAATAGGGAGCAAGTGATAATTTGATTGAAACAAAAACAAATATTGGTTAGGATGACTATTGTTGGATTTTCTGTAGCTGAAAAAGGACGGATTGAGCTGAGGCCTTCTTAATGCAAGTATTTATAGTGGGGAGAGAGTTAAAAAAGGGAACTAATTGACGAAATTAAGTTGGATAATGTAATTGGAAAGTGTTATCGTTGGGTTTTAGATCTGAGGGTAAAATTGCAATAAAAACAAAACATGTGCCAAAAAAAATGTGATATGCCGATGGCTCTTCGTGATGACTTTTCCTAAATACAGTAGTGATTTCTGCCAGAAATAAATTCCCATTTTCACTTTGAAATTTTCAACTTCTTTTTTTAGCAGGTGCAAATTCAAATCGGTTTAGAAATTAAGTTTGAAGTTCACTTTCCTTTCAATTCAATTCCTTTGAAATGTACTTTCCTTCTTAAATTTTAATTTTAATTTTAAACTTGTTTTTAACCCACCAAATTGGGTTATGGGCATTGTTGGAATATTAGTGTAAATAATATTATTTTTCTTTTCTAAATTGATAAAAATGCCACATGTCACCTCCTTATTGGGTCTGTTAAGTAAAAGAGTTTGTTTTTCTCCTTAAGTATATCCTACTTTATATATATATAATAAATGTTTTACTAAGTATAAATGTATGAGAATAATTTAGTAGTACTAATTATCAAATGATATCTTCACCGACTTTAGCAAGAATGTATTATGCAACAAAAAAAATTTTAAAAAAAACGGCGTAGTAATGTTTCATTTGCATAAGTGCGAGAAGCAAATGGCGCCTGAAAGTGACAGTGGGAACAGCAAAGGTCATCGTTTCGTGAAGTGCGCACAGGCGAATCCGTCCATGTTGAACTAAGCCGTCTTATTATTGCAAGTTTAGGGACTTTTCTTCACTAATTACGAGTTTAGGGACTGACTCGTACGTTTCTCACAAGTGTGGGGGTCAACAGTAAGGATGGCAATTGATAGGATTTGGGTAGGATGGTACTAAACCCATATCCTATCCATCATGTTGGATATTCAATTCATATCCTATCCACCATCCATCGGTTTTACAATTTTAACATTTATATCCTATTCATTTTAAGGCGGGTAGGATTTGGATAAAATCCACCAACCCGCTACATGCTATCTATCATAATAAAAAAAACAATAATTTTATAACAGAATATCATAATTAAAAAATATTAAAAGTGATCATCTAACAAGACAATATCAACAATAAGATATACATAATAAAGTGCAACAGTCAGATAACTTAAACACGCTGATATAACTAAATACAACTACAATGTATAGTACTCATACGATACAATCCGGCAAGTTAAACATATGATTGCAACTTGCACCATCCTTGAATTGACAAATCAAGATGATACTCACAGAAATCTTTGACGCACTAATGCAACTCCTCAGAATGTTTAAATATGAAGGAAACAAGAATGAGTTTACAGAAAATATATGTATATGTGTGAATGATTCTATATATATGTTCAAACTATATTACCCTTATATGTATATGTGTCTGTGAATGAATCGGCTATTTCAACCTGCAAAGTCCAGCTACAATTGTACTCATTTAACCGAATTAATTTTTCTTGTAATTACTGTGTGTGTATACGGATAGGATATGGGACAGATGGACCTAAACCCATATCCTATCCACATCTGGTGGGTATAAAAAAAAAAAAACTCAAATCCGCTCTAAATCCATTTAATTATAAAAAAAATCCTATCCATCGGATAGGATTTAGTAGAATATCCGCTGGGTCGAATATCCGTTGACATCCCTAGTCAACAGCGCCCTTTTGCCAAAGAAGTATGAGCCCGGTTATGGGCCTAAACCTGGGGCTGAACAGTTGTATGAAACTGGTCGGTTAAGTCGTAAATTTTGGCAACCCAAATCTGGTTGCCGAAAGAAAACCAGCTTGAAATTGCAAAAGAACTGCTAGAGAAGATTCCGAGCCAATTCCTACTCCTATACGACTACTAAAGTTGTATTCCCAGCAAAATAGTATTCCTATTTTGAACAGGTTTAAGCTTCCGACTATTATATAGATGATCAAAATCATAAAGTTAGGAAGAAGATCAATAACTCCATAAAATCTTAGTAATAATGTCCCAGACGGAATGGTTTCACAATTACGCTCATTTCTTTGAAGCTGATGAAGAACTCTCGAACAACCACGATTCTGATGTTACAGAGCCTTCTGTTAAATTTACTTTCCGTTCAGTGAAGATAATCGTTGACGGCGGGCGGGTTGTAGCTGAAACTGCGAGGAACACAACTTCGCATATCTTAAGGCGCAAGGGTTTACCTTACCTACTACGCGCCCTAGACCGGCTCCCGGGTAATGCAATCAGACGGAAATTCATCGAACTGGTCTCTGTGGCGCGCGCTTTCATGAACGATGACCGACGTCTAATACGATTCGTGTTTTGCGTGCATCAGTACGAGAGGGTAGGCGAGTTGGTGGCGAGAGCGTTTGTTGAGTCAATGGAACAGAACGCGGTCCGGATGATGCCAGCGGCCAAGGAATCCGTGGATTCTCTGGAAAGCGTCGTCCTGGGAGCGGATGAATCCGCGGATTCATGCGTCGTTTGTATGGAAGAGTTGGGAACGGTGGCTAAGGTGATGCCTTGTAGACACTATTTCCATGGGGATTGCATTGCGAATTGGCTAATGACAAGTCATGTTTGTCCTTTGTGTCGCTTCCCCATGCCAACCGGCACTTTGTGATCTCAAGTTTTGGTTACTGGGTGCTCCTTATGAAGCTCCAATCAATCCCGTAATAGAAAAGAAGTTTTCTGTTAAAGATGTTTAATTTCGTGTTAGAGCTCAATTTGCACTTCTATATGTAAAGGATCCTTGTCGATTATACTAACTTTTGATCCTAAACCTAGATTGGCTCATTGAAACTAGTAACTGAAGCAATAGATAATTCTACAAAGAAAAACCAAACCTCGTGATGTTTAGACTAAGCTTAAGCCGTGAATTTGTAGCTAATGAATAGGACACCTAGGGAGCAAAGCAAACACAAGCTGTTGTACATGGAGAAAGTGAATTGGCAAAAGAAAGAAGCAAACAGAGGCCTCAACATAGAATGTAGACTTCTCCTGCTGCTAAGTAGCGTTTTGTTGTTGTCCCACATTAGCTACCTGAAAGGCCAGATGACGAGGAACTTTGGCTAAGAAACAACTATTCCACAACATTAAACTCATACCTTTCTCGGCCTTTTGGCTAAGATCAAGTGTAGTATCTGTTCTTATCAGTTTAATATCTGATACGTGAGCCATTGGCTCATATGATATTAAATTAATTTTTTTAGGGGGAAGGTTTTAGTGGTAGCTTGCTACCTCGGCCTTCAAGTGTCGCTTTTGTGTTGCACTATAGCAAAAGTCTGACACACCCCACCAATACGGTGTCAACTATTTGTAGTCAGCTCTGCCGGCTATTTGTAAAAAGCTTTGGTAGCTAAGATTAAATTTAAGACGGGTTATTAACTTGTAAGGGAGTTGATTGTGATGTGCAGAGAGCTATGACAAATTCAGGTTTCTTTTCCTGCAAATTATCCTTTTCAGTTATGCGCACAAAGCTCTCCTTTGAGTAGCTCTGAAGGGGAGCTCTTTTCTGTAGTGCTGATCAAGATCTATTTTACTTCGAAGCCCATGCGCATATTATGAACAGCAACACAATTGCTTTCCCAAAAAACATGTATCACTGGGTAGAGGACACATGTGATTTGTTCGTTAAGCTTGGATGTGTTCAGTAACACACACAGAGGGATGGGGGCAATTCATGACAGCAAAAGATTCGGCCTGGCCTTTGGATGTCTAGCGCTAGCTTGCTAGTCGAAACTTCAAGTGTCGCTCTTGCGTTGCACTACAGCAACAGCCTAGCACCCCCCACCAATGTTGGTCTTAAAAGGTTTTTAGTTGTTTTAAGTACTTTCTGGTCGAGTTAAACCAGCTGTGTTTCTGTAGAGCTAATGGCAGTTGTGAAGTGCTTCACAGAGACTTTGGACTGGAGATATTTTTTAGATTTGCAGTAGAAACTGGTTCTCAACCCACAGCCTTCTTCAAGTCATTAAACGTAAGAGATGGAAGCAAGTTGGAACTTTCCAAACCACTCTTTTGTACTCCTTGGAGTCAACATTAATACAGTTCTCTCGCTTACTTCTAACGCGATTCTCTTGTTTAAGTGCTTTTAAGTTTGCAGAACAGATTGTCATGGTAAAACTATGAACTTGAAGGCTGCACATATAACGGCATTAACGAACCATTTATAGCCCAAAAATCTGCTCCATGCTTGGAACAAAAGTGAAGAATAAAAGAGAATGGCCATCTGTTTGCTCCCAGCTGGGGTTTTTTTTATTCTTTCGCCTTTTACTAAAGAAAAAGAATACCGTGTGCTCGCTGCTAAAAAGCTGCATACGCCAATTTTTGGATGGGTGCTTTCTTTGGTGAAACCCCCAGCGATTGTTAGTCTAGAAATTCCTTAGCGGTCACTGTTAACTTGCCGTCAATTTGATGGCAGATTATCGCCTGTGCCCTCTGTTAGATTGGCTGCTATGCGTCAATATAGAATTGAAAAGGATTTGTAAAGATTGACGTGGTTGCTTGTTAGAGCTGTTTCCAGTTGATTGTGGTAAATGCTTGGTTTCTATCTTTTGACAAGCTCGTAGTTATATACTCTCCTTCCTTCCCAAGTCTCATTCATATGCTATTCAAAAAAACCAAATGTTTCAAAATATATGGGATGAAGGGAGTAGTTCATTCGAGTAATGTTGTGTGAAAAGGGTATAGCAGCTATATAAAGCTAGTTTGAGGTGGATTATGCAAGAATTGAAACTAGTAACTGATGCAATAGCTTATTCTACGTATAACAACCAATTTTCAAGTTTATACTAAGGCTTAAGCCATAAGTCTGTAGGTAATGAAATGGACAGCTCAGGGGCAAAGACAACTTTTGTACGTAAAGAAAGTGAATCGGAAGAAAGTAACATGGAGTTCTGCTGCAGCTAAGTACTGCTTTGCTGTTGTCCCACAAGAGCAACTTAAAAGCTAGATAACAAAACACTCCGTATAAGGAGCAACTGGACTCCAATTGCTCGGATCGATTGCCTTCTTACATCTTTCTTTTAGTGTTTATTAGTTTAATATTTGATACTTGAGGGTTGCTACACATACAGATTATTAGGCATAAATATAGATTCTTCATCTAAAATTAGTACCACATTTGTTTCACCTATGTTATTTCATTTGAAATGTTGTTTCATTTAGTTTGGCATAAAGATTTTGTTGTTAAACTTTTTACACATAAATCAATAAAACTGTAAAAAATAGATATTAAAATGATAATTTAAATGATAGTATGGTAAAGTAACTTACTAATTTTCTTTGTTAATATGAATTTTCAAAAAAATTCGAAAGTACTTTGTCTAATTAATGATAATTTTTAAAAAGAATATATAATATATTTATGTGTTCCTACATGTATAACATTTAAATAAAAAACTAGAGTGACGAATAACTTAAAGTGGAGGTAATAATACGTTTACATCATGTAGTAAAAAAGAAAAAGGCTACGGTAAATAAAGCCAATAAAATACAGCCAAGACTAGAAAAACTCAAGTCTTACATATCCTTAAAACCAAAAGGGGCACACTCTTTATCTTCCTAATTGCATCCTTTTTTCCATTTCATTACAAAAATTTCACATAAGTGAAAAAAAAGAGACAAATAAATAGCTTCTCTCTTTAGTATTTGCAGTCTCTATTACTGGAAGCACAAAACTGGACAAGAGAAGAAACAACTCTCCCGTTACAGATCAAACGAGATATACAATTCTCACAACACAACACATGAAACTCAAGTCTTGTTTCAAATTTCTCATACAATGTGAATAGCACCTTGAGACCACTTTCACTGTCTCTACACTCTCCAACCCAAAAATTTAAGGAACCCAGAGCGTTGTTCTATGAGTACCAACAGCAGACAATGCAACAGAAAATTTACACTTTTAGGAAGCAGCCACAGCTCCAACCATCTATTAGCTTCCAGAAAGCAGGTCAAAACACATATCAGACTGAGAACCCAGGTAGCTTCAGTGGGAGAACAGTTGGGAAATTCTGCATCTTCAAAGACTCTGTACATAGATCCATACTCCCTACCAAAACCAAAGAAATCAATAACTCCCAAGCAATCTAGCATGAATGTCCACATCTCCAAGACTACTGCCACATCCAGATAGTCAGGATATGATATTAGCTGCAAGTGTTTAGAAGCTCCAACTAACAGGACTATAACAGTCATAAAAATGATAAACACAGCATCTTGATCTGGATGCTTAAAGGGAACTACTTTCACTTGTCCAGTACTATTAAGGAACGCAATGAAATTTTCAATTGAATCATCACTTGGATGCGAATCAGATGCTGCATTAATCAGCAATGGTTGTGATGGCTTTTGGGTCACAATGTCTGGCCAGCTACAAACCATATTAGCTAGAGAATGAAATGCTCTCGCTCCTTGCTTCGGACTGCAATGCAAAAACTTTAACCCACGCTCTACCAAAAAATCTACCAGGCGTACAAAATCTGAGTCCCCAGAAATAAGCATGAAAGTGCCTGCACACATATCGGCCCTTGCTAAGAATGGCAGATCCACCATTATCCTCTTGTCAGCAGCATCATTTCCTACAAACTCAATATATCATCATCTCACACAAATGAGAAGACTTATAAATTTAGTGCAAAGAGTTCAGATTTACAAATATGGAATAAAATTGCAGAATCCTTTACGTTTTCAAGCCTCTAACGGACTCCTCTCAAGCAATTTCAAGTACTATGATCGGGCTCCGTTAATCCTTGCAATAAGAATCCTCACAATCTTACTCCTCTCTCTATCAGGTTCAAAAAGAAGAAAATAAACACAGTTAAAGGATAGAAGTATTACTAGTTGACCAGGTTTCGGTGCTTGAACAGTGGTTATTTTTATTTTTATTTACTGTTAGTATTTTTTTATTTTTATTCTTATTCTTATTTACTTATTTTTCTTTTTTGGGTGGGGTGCCGGACTATGCTAAAGCCAACCTAAAGACCAAAATTTAGACACAAGGTTCAACACAATAATTTCTTACTCGGGAAATAAAATCAACTAGTCAACTGAGTTTACCTGGATTTACATGGATTACATTAATTTCTTTCTTGAGTGCCCTCAAGTCACTGGGAGCAAGGGAATTTGTATCCCCATAGGCTCTAACGATAACAGGCCCAAAATAGCCATGATCCTCCAAAAGCACTCTAATTTTCCTGGAAACGGAATAAGGATTGACTCTTCTTGGAACACGGCAATTCTCAAAGTCCCAAACTACAGGAATAAATGGCCCTGCCAACCTTGAGAAGCACTTAACATATTCTAAAAGCAACAACACGGTCAATGCCAAATGCAAAATGCTAGGAAGCACCAGTGGCCCCAATTTTATATTAATATGTTCCACAAAACATATCAAAATGAGAGCCTTGATATCTTCAATAGAACTCCTGCTATGAGAGTCCCTGGCAATTTCAAACAATCTTGCCCCTCCACGCACACTCTGCCTCCTACCAAACACATCTATAAACTCTATGTCATGTAGAATCAATGTATATAGCACCATGACAAATAGCAAATCAAAAATTTTAGGATGCGACATTAGCCCCAACCATCTACAAATTCCACAACACAAGATTAAAAGAATCATCCTGATGGAAAAGCCAATATCTTGATGGTCATAGCAGTTTGGATGTAGGGAGAGATTTGAAATTGAATTATCACTGGCCAGGGAAGTACGAGCTTCATCCATTGGCAATGACTTTTGATCCAATAATAGTTGTGGCCAGCGCCAAACATGCTTGGCTGTACCAAGAAGTTTTGAAACTCCTGGATTCGGATGACAGAGCAAACAGCTGTAACCTCTCTGGTTTAGAATATCTACCACGTGTGAGAAGCCTAAATCTTCAGAAATAAGCATATAAATAGCTGGACAACGAATATCCGATGCCAAAATTGAGATATCCACTAGCATATACTTCTCAGCAGTATCCTTTGCTGCAAAATACAAAATAAATACGCTTTATGCAAATAATACTACTTAGCTTCCAAGGCATCTTACAAAATCTCAGTATTTCAGAAGACATAATGGTTCAAAGTTAATTTAAACTATAGGTTCATGCAACATCTTCCTTAAAATCCACTTTAAGAAACAGCTGGTTAGTTTGAGCAAAAACTCTCTACTAGCACTTGACACAGAAAACTCATCACCCCGCTAGTCAGAGTCTCGAGTACTCTAATGCCAAAGGGTCTTAAACGAGTCTGCGTACAAAGTTGGACATAAATTATATTATCACACAACGCGAGAGCAACCCCAAGACAAAGCATCAGACAGCAATATTCAACAAACGGTTTCCTAATCAAGCCAGAGGTAACCTAACCTCGATTAAAATTGATTCCATCAATCCCGGCAATTTTAAGTGCTTCCTTGGTATGGCACTCAAGCTTTCCATAGGCATGGATAGTAAGGGATCCAGAATAGCCATACTCCTTTAAAGTTGCTTCTATTCTTTGCCGAATTAAAGAGGGCTCGATGTTTTCAGGAACTGGACAATTCTGGACGTCCCAAAATACAGCAACCCCGGTCCTTCGAAGCCCGTTTCCCATTTTCCCTTGCAGCCTGTTACCTGCCTTGCACAAGCGAATTGTGAAGCAAGAGGCCCGAGATGAGCTACCGATGTATCTACAATCAGCAAAAGTAGGGAATTCAATTACCAATGGCAGTTGAAGCTACCAAGCTAATGAGATTAATTTTAAATCTCTTCCTTGTAGACAGGGGAATGAAACAAGTCGCGAAGCGATGACAGAGACAGCAGTAGACGTAGACCAGACAGAGAACGATCTCGACCGGGTAGATGGGCGGGCTCGTCGGAAGGGAAGGAGGCGTTGGGGTGGAAGTAGAGGAGGCGAGATTTGTTGTTATGCTGACTTTTCAGCATGGAACTAAAGTCTCTCCTCTGTAACGAATGAAAATGGTACCGGGAAGTCATGACTTGAAAAAGGGTTAAATTGCACCCGCTACCCCCAACCTTTAATTGTTGTCTCACTTCTAACCCTAACCTTTACTTTATTCGTAGCGTATCCCTAAACTCAATAAAACGTTTCATTTTGGCCCCTTTTTGGACGGAAATCGTTATCTTGGATGGAAAAAGCCACATCAGCAGATTACTGTAGGGGAAAATGCTTGTTTTAAACCCTATAAAAATCCTATTTGCCAAAAAAGCTTTAAAGCTTTTAAATTTAACAAAAAACCTTAAAACTTTCTCCGGCCAACTCTCTCCTCCCTCTCTTCCCTCTCCGGCAACCCCATCTCAGCTGCTCCCTTTCCGACGAATGCCCTCCTACCTCTCATCCCTATCTGGCTTCTTCTCCACGGTGAGTTTGGCTAACCGGCTTCCTTCTAGCAAATTGAGCCTCCCTCTCGCAATGAAATCAAGTTTTGTCTTCAGCCGCATCTCCCGGTCCTCATGCACGTATCGCCAAATCACTGTCACCTACTCGCCACTGAATCGCCTTCGCCCACTGACATCGAATCGAGAGGAAGCCGAATCGGTCTTCAGTCGCATCTCCCGGTCCTCGTGCACTTGTCACCGAATCGTCGTCACCTACTTGTCACTGAATCGCCTTCACCCACTGACACCGAATCGAGAGGAAGCTGAATCAGTCTTCAGCCGCATCTCCCAGTCCTCGTGCACTTGGCGCTGAATCGCCGTCACCTACTCGCCACTTAATCGCCTTCACCCATTAACACCGAATCGAGAAGAAGCCGAATCAGGCTGCTCTCTTTTGCTTCTCTCTCGCGAATCAGGCGAACTTGGATGAATTGCAATGAATCACGATGAAATCGGGCGAAGGAGAGGAACCATGAATCGCGATGGAATCAGACGAAATTAGACCGGATCGCAAACAGGGATAGGGGAGAGGAAGCGAGGATGGATGAGTGGATGGGTGAGCGACGGCGAGGATGGTAAGTGGCAGTGGGAAAGGGAGGCGGACAAAGAAGAGAGCTGGCTGGAGATAGGAGGACAAGGCGGAAAAGGAGGCCGGAGATAGGGCCACTGGAGAGGGATGAGAGGTAGGAGAGGTTAGCCTGATTTTTGTCAGATTTAAAAGCTTTAAGGCTTTTTTGGCGAAGGGGATTTTTATAGGGATTAAAGCAAATATTTTCCCTACAATAATCTGTTGACATGGCCTTTTCCGTTCAAGATAATGATTTCCGTCAAAAAATGGGCCAAAATGAAACGTTTTATTGAGGTCAGGGACGTTTTATTGAGGTTGGGGATATGCTACGAACAAAATGAAGGTTAGGGTTAGAAGTGAAACAACAATTAAAGGTTTGGGGTAGCGGGTGTAATTTACCCCTTGAAAAAGCTAGTCTGTTAAGCTTGGTATCAATCATCTAGCAAACATCCTAATTGCGAACTAAGTCACATAATCTTTTTACTTTGGGTAGAAACTCCCACTCTAGTGTTCTACTTCCACACTTTCCACTTATTTTTATTACGTTTTTACTTACTTAAATATTACAAAATTATATTTTTTTTCGCTCTTTCTCTCACTTTTAAAATGTTTTGTGTAACTTAGGATTTGAATTGGATTATGTGAGAATTGAAACGAGTAACTGAAGCAATAGCTAACTCTACAAATAAAAACCAAACTTCATGATGGTTAGACTAAGCTTAAGCCCTGAATTTGAAGCTAATGAATTGGACGACTCGGGAACAAACACTGGCTGTTGTACTTGATGCCCCGAGGCATCCTCGTTAAGTGACATTATGACTTCTGGAGGGACTTCCTGAGAGGGAGAACGCCTGGAGCCCAGATTTCCCAGAGGAGCGTGCCTGAAAAGCTCAGAAGAGATGGTTAGGAGGTCCCCGGAGTTTTTTTCTGGGGAGGAGCCTCCGACGCCCAAGTCAGTGTCTTGAGAAGGTGAAGGGGGAGCACTAAAGGTTTTAGTGGCCTCGCCTGTTTGTGTCTTCTCAAGGAGGAGGAGTCGAACCCTTTGCCAGGGTCTGTTCCCTGGTATTTATAGAAGTGCCCAGCCCGTTCAGATGATGACACATGTTCGATCGGATGTTCTCTGAGTTTCTGGGCGTAGGGGACAAGTAGCCGGTGGTAGGCTCCTTGAGCCCTGAACCGAGACAGGTCGTGACAAGACCTAGACAGCGTCGGCGTGTCAGACCGCCGTTTGGGGCGGCAGGTAATGCCTGTGGGCGACATGTCAGAGGCTCCTTAAATGCTCATGTCGTACTTCCGAGGTCCTCTGGGCGAGGTCGTCCTTTGGTATGGACGCCCTTCTTCGGGAGTTATACTCGTAGTTCGGGGAGTCCTTTAGTTCGGTGGTTCTGCGAGGATTCTCTCCTGCTTGTAAGGGCCTCTGTCCCGAAGGTGATCTGTTTGGTCCCCCGAAGGAGCTCGTAACGTTTTTGGAGTTTCTGAGGTATTAGCCGAAGTCCCGAGTTCGACACGTCTTGACTTTGCTCCTTCCAAGGTCAGTGATAGTGCCTCCTTCGGCTGACATTAAGCTCTCCGGTTACCTTGTTTTCGGCAGGAGGCACGAGGTAAGAGAGGCGATAGTCCTTCGGCTATCACAAGCCCCCATTTGGAAAGCCGAAGTAGATACTTCGGTTTATCAGCTTTTGAATGCAGTCTTTCAGGGCCTTGGTTATAACAATTTTGCCGAGGATGGACCTCTTGTCTGAAGACACCGGCTTGTTCGGTCATAATCTGTCTCTTGGTGTCTTCAAGGTAACCTACCTCTCTCTTTTTGTCAATCTGCGCCACGTCGCATCTCGTAACCAGACGTGTCAGTCTAGAGCGGCGCGCCCAGGTGTAGGAGTGTCAGAAGACGTGACCCTCCCTTTGGCGCAATGGCTGACACATGGCAGGCTGCTATTGGCAGGAACTGTATCGGATAAAGCCGGCGCGTCTTTTCATGCGCTTCGAGCAATTATGGCGACTGTTTGCCTTCGCGGAGTAGTTATGACGCCGGTTCGCCTTCGCCTCTCGGCCTATATATACTCCTGTTCCGTCATAACCCTCTTTTGCTTCTGTTTTTGCTCTCAACTGCTTTCACGTTTTCTCCCGCTTTTTCCGGCGATCCTTTTTAACGGGGTGTTTTCCGGCAACCTTTCACGACGGCGTCTTCAAATCCAGATTTCGGCAAAACATTTGGTGGGTTTTAGATTTCAGAGCCTTTTACTTTTTCGGCTCTCCCGAAGTTGTTTTTGGCCTTTTTCCGAAATCATTTTTCAGCCAACCATGCCTATTCCCGAGAGCTGGCAACCCCTTTTGTCTCATCCTTGCTGCACCACTCCTAAAAAATTAGAAAAATGGAAGACCAAGTTTTTCCTTCCCTCATACGCCATTACTCGGTTGCCACGTTCGGACCAATTTATACCGTTTTTCGAGCTCAACTGAAGGCCGGACTTCGGTATCCTCATCCGAAGATGATTTGCGACTTTTGCCAATTCCATGGCATTGCCGTAAATCAGCTTCCGCCGAACTCGTACTGCTATTTTAACGCCTTCCTCTGCATGTGTGGCGTTTTCAAAATAGAACCCCACTTCATCATTTTTATGCAGTACTATAATCTCTTCGTGGTCCCGAAGGGTGGCTTTTACTTCATGCTACCTCGGAGATCAGGGAGAAAAAAGTATATGTTTACTTTTGCCACCAAGGACAGTTGGCGAGGGTGGCAACAAAAAATTTTCTTTCTGAAGATGGAGGAGGCCTGGTCGCACGTTCTGACCAAGTAGGCTCGGGGAAGGCTGGAGATGGACGTCGTAGATCCGAGGATAATGCTGACTCCCGAGTTGGCTCCCATATTCACGGATTTTGACAAACGTATCCGCGCCGTCTCCGACTGGGGTCCCGAGGTCCCTTCGCGCTCCCTTTGCCCCTTCCCCATCAATTGGAAGCTGATGACCGAGGAGGTTCTTCGGGAGTTAGGGGTAGTGAAGGAGCACAAGACCGACCTCGAAATGCCGGCTCCTGACATCGCTGGGAAGGATTCCTGGCTGGTGCAACTCCTTCGGGAGGAAACTACTTACGAAACTTTTTACGAGTGTAAGTTATCTCCGAATCCCTCTGTTAATTTCACCTTGGACTCACGCTGATGTCTTCTTTCTTTTTCAGAGATGGGCGACGACACTACTGCCTATTACAAGTCCCTTTTCCTCGGTCAAGCCGAGAAGGGCGAACAGACGAAGAAGCCCGTCTCCCGAAGGCATAAATCGTCTGGGGCTGGGCCATCTGTGGCCAAACGGGCGAAGAAGGATGCGCCTCCTCCTCTTCCAGAGATTTCCGAGGAAGCGAGCGAAGAGCCAGAGGCTGCTACTGTCCCGCTGGCCGAGGTCGCTGCCGACTTCACTGCTCAGAGTCCCACTCGTTCGGCGACTCTTCTAGATGCTTTGGTAGAAGCCCCTTCTGCCGAAGAGCGCCGTATGAGCAAAGGCAAGGAAATTTCTGCCGAGGGGACTCAGGGCTCGGATGACGATGTCACCGAGGTGCCTCCAGGTTTGCTTTCTCAGACAAACTGTAATGCCTTTACTTTTTTGAATTTAGAAATTTACTTGTCTTGACCAGCTTCTCATTTTGCCATGCATGGGAGTCACTTACTCCGGGTTGGGCAGTCGAGCATGCCCGAAAGCGAGCCCTTCGGGATGCCAGTATCCCGAAGGGGAAGATCCCGAAGGAGCCTTTCTGGTCGTTTACGGAGGACATGAATTTGTGCTCCGGAGACTGCCAGCAAATGGCTAAAAAGATCTCGAAGGGGATGCTTACTAAAGCCTCCTTCAGAGCTATCGCGGAGGCTCACCCGGGCGATGATTCCCTGGCCGCGAAACTTTCCGAGCACGCTGCCCAGGTATGTTTTGCGCATTTCTTTCTTTTTTCCTTTGGATTTTTTCCAAGTGTTTGGCTCTCTCTTTTCTCTTTTACCTCACTGACTTTGCCTATTTTTTTTGCAGCTGTTGGGGTACGCTGGTTTCCCCAGAGTTCAGGTGGCGAGGCATACAGCGTTTCGAGCCTCGGCCTTAGAGGTTATAGAAAAAACTAAGGCCACGTGCTCGGAATTAGCTGCCCAGAACACGCAGCTGGCTCAAGCTGCAGAGAAGGAGATTGCCACCGTTCGGGAGGGGTTCCTGAAGGAAAAAGAAGAACTTGTGAAGGAATCCTCCCAGAAGATTGCTGACCTCGGCTCCCAGGTGGCGGAGCTGATTTCAGCGAATGAAGCCTATCAAAAGGAGAAGTCAAAGTCTGAGGTTCTCCTGGCGAAGGCGCTTACTGAGAAGGCCGTGCTTCAAGCCGAGGTTGATGCTTTGAAGAATGAGCCGGACAAGAAGAAGATGAAGGCATTGAAAAAGAAGGTCGCGGATCTGAAGAAGGACCTTGACGCCCTTGGTGTCGAGAAGGATAAGTCCGACCAGATGACCAAAGTCGGTTTTCAGGACGGCTTCTGCCTTGTTCGGCACCAGGTCCTGCAGAAGTTTCCAGATCTGGACCTTTCTTTCTTGAAGGCCTTAAACATTCCCGAGGGACCTCAGTGGGCTTGGTCAAAGATTGAACACTTGAACTTGCCCCTTTCGCTCTCGACGTCGAAGGTAGTGGAGAAGGACGCAGGAGCTGGCGGCTCCCGGGACGCCGAGACCCCTTAGTTTGTTTTAGGGCCCTTTGCCTTCTTTTCCTTCTTTTTTGTACTTCTTCTTTTGGCAATCTTTCTTCTCTGTAAGCCGATTCGTCCTTAATAAAGATTCTTTTTTGGCTAAGTCTTTTTGCGAGATTTTTCATTTCCCGTTGTCCCGAACATGTTTGCTCAAGAGACTTCGGAAAATCAAATCTGCGCTTATTACGGCGATCGCCTTCGTGGAATTCTGGCTTGTATAATTTATCCTTAAGAATTTTTCTAAGAAACTTTAGTACTTAGAATATTTTTCTAATTTGTACAATACAACTCTCCCGCGAGATCCTAAGCGTAGAATTTTTTCAAGGCATCCGAATGCCAAGTATTTTTTAATTCTACGCATTCGGCATCGCCGAGTTTGTACACCCCTTTTCGTACTTCGGCACGAACCAGATAAGGACCTTCCCACTTTGCGCGAAATACCCCGTGGGATGGCCTTCGAGGTCCGAATTCAGCCTTTCGAAGAACGAGGTCTCATTTCTTTATTCCCTTTGGCCTGGCGTGCAAGTTTATAGCCGCAGCCATTCTTTGCTGAAAAGCTTTTCTTCTCAGCTCGGCTATTTCCCTGTGTTCGCCGACGAGGTAGAGCTTGGTTCTTAGTCCGAGGTCATTTCCACTTTCATCAAATACTTGCACTCGTACCGATGGTCGCACTACCTCGATTGGGATGACGGCCTTTGTACCGAAAACGAGTGAAAAAGGCGTTTCCCTTGTGGCTCTTCGAGGTGTTGTTCGGTAGCTCCATAATACGCTTTGGAGCTCTCTTGGCCATTTCCCTTTTGTTTCTCCCAGTCTCTTTTTCAGACCATCTTTAATGGTCTTGTTAGATACTTCTACCTGCCCGTTGCTTTGAGGGTGAACTATTGGGGTGAAGTGCATTTTTGTCCCGAGATCACTGATAAATTCCTGGAATCCTTTGTCTATAAACTGGGATCCATTATCAGCTACTAGTACCCTTGGTATGCCAAATCTGCACACGATATTCTTCCATACGAACTTCTGCACTTCTTTTGCCGAGATAGTAGCCAAGGGTTCTGCCTCGACCCATTTGGAGAAATAATCTATCGCTACCACGCAGAACTTCACGCCCCCAGGTGCCGTTGGGAGCGGTCCTATGAGGTCTATGCCCCAAACTGTGAAGGGCCAGGGATAGTCAGCCGAAGTCACCATTTCCGAGGGTATCCTCTGGATATTCGCGTGTCTTTGGCAACTACCACATTTCTGGACGAATTGCCTAGCGTCCTTTCTTAGGGTAGGCCAAAAGTACCCTTGGCGAAGTATTACTGCTGCCAGGGCGTCAGTTCCAATGTGTGAACCACAAGCGCCTTCGTGAACTTCTTCGAGGATCACTTCAGTATCCTCTTCGCCAACGCATCTCTGTAATGGATTTGCATATCCCTGCCGATACAGCTCTTCGCCAATTAGGAAGAATCGACCGGAGCGCCTTCGAACTTTCGCGGCTTCGCCAGGGTCTTCGGGAAGTACATTGTCTGCGATATACCTCTTTATTGGGTCCTTCCAGCTTTTTCCCGAAGTTGCTATGCTCAGTATTGCAATGCTCGGGCTGTTTAGTACTTCGGTGCATGTTTTCGACTTTGCCAAGCAGTCTGCTTCGGCATTATCCCGTTGAGGTACGTTTTCAATTTTTACGGTGTCGAACTCCCGAATGAGCTTTGCTACCAATTCATGGTATTTAGCTAAGGTTGGATCCTTCGTCCCATAGTCCCCTGCTATTTTCCGAACTATCAGTTGGGAATCGCTGTGGGCCTTTAGATTTCTCATGCCAATTTTTCTGGCTAGGCGCAATTCTGCTATGAGGGCTTCATACTCAGCCACATTGTTGGTGACGTGAAAGCTGAACTTGATAGCCTTTATTACCTCTAGGCCTTCGGGACCTCTGATAACTACCCCCGCTCCCTGGTGTTCGGACCCCGAGGCTTCGTCAGCATACAAAGTCCACTTTGACTCACCTTCGTTTGGATCCGGATGGCTGTCCTCGATGGTGGGTACTTCGGCAATGAAGTCTGCCAGAGCTTGAGCTTTTATGGCTCTTCGAGGTTCATAAGTGATGTCATGTTCGCCAAGCTCTATACACCATTTGGAAAGCCTTCCCGAATGATCAACCTTTCTCATGACATCGCGCAGGGGTAGACTGCTTCGGACGATGATAGGGTGAACCTGAAAGTATGGTCGCAGCCTTCTTCCTGCTAGTACCAAGGCATATATAGCTTTTTGCAACAAAGGATATCTGACTTCGGCGCCATGCAAAGACTTGCTTACATAATAGACCGACCATTGCTTCGGCCCTTCCTCTTTTACAAGGACCGAACTCACTGCTTTTTCTGTGACGGCAAGGTATAACACAATGGGCTCTCCCTCACGGGGTTGTCGCAGAGTGGGCAGGCGGGCTAGACAGACTTTGAGTTCTTCCCAGGCCTTTTGGCAGTCCTCATTCCAAGGGTGATCACCACTCCCAAGGTTGCCTTCTTTTTTTGCGGCCTTTGTGAGCACTTTGAAGAATGCTCGACATCAGTCTCCATACCTGGAAATAAACCTGCTAAGAAAGGTTATCCTTCCAGTGAGTCTTTGTACATTTTGTATTGTGATGGGAGTTCGAAATTCAAGTAAAGCCTTAATCTTTTCTGGGTTAGCATCAATGCCTCTTTCTGACACCATGTACCTAAGAAACTTTCCCGAGGTTACGCCGAAGATGCACTTCTCGGGGTTAAGGCGGATCCCAAAGGTTCTGAGCTGGTGGAAAGTTTCCTTTAGGTCTGCAACGTGGTCGCTAGGCAGCTTGCTTTTGACTATCATGTCATCGACACAGACTTCCATATTCCTCCCTATTTGGTCGTTAAAGACCTTGCTCATCAACCTCTAGTAGGTAGCTCCTGCATTCTTGAGCCCGAAGGGCATTCTAACGTAACAGTACGTTCCCCCCTCGGTGATGAAGGCAGTTTTCTTCTCATCTTCGGGGTCCATCCTTATTTGATGATATCCGCTGAAGGCGTCTAAGAAACTTAGGAGCCCGAATTCGGCGGTTGAGTCTACCAATTGGTCTATCGGTGGGAGAGGATATGAGTCTTTCGGGCAAGCATCGTTCAAGTTTCTGAAGTCGATGCACATCCAGAGCTTACTGCTTCCTTCTTTTGTGGCAATAACCACGTTGCTTAACCATTTAGGGTACTTGACCTCCCTGATGACATCAGCGTTCAACAGGCGTTGGACTTCCGTTTTGACAAAGTCACTTTTATGGGCTGAGATGCCTCGTTTCTTTTGCCGGACAAGTTTTGCTTCCGGACTTACTCTAAGGTTATGCTGTATTATGCTAGGGTTTACCCCTGGCATATCTTTCGGCGAGTAGGCAAACAGGTCTTTATTTATCAGCAGAAAAGATACAAGTTTTTTCTTTTCACCTTCAGCCAAGTTCTTCCCTATTCGGGTACTTTGGCCTGGGACAAGTTTTAATTTTTCCATTTCCATTTTCGCGGGATCTTCTGCCTCGTCCTCTTTTGGTGCCTTTGCCTCTATTGTTTGTGCGAAGTTGTTTGCCGGAGCTTTTCGTGCCCTGACGAACACCTTCCTCACTTCGCCCTGATCTATGAAGATTTCCGCATCTCCATCCTTGGTGGCGAAAGTGACAGTTAAGTACTTCACATCAGGGCGAATGTGCAGATTTTCCTGTGTCTGTCTTCCAAAGATGACGTTGTACGATGAAGGGACATCCATGACAATGAACCTCACCATTGTGGAGGCGAATAATTCGGCAGTCCCATCTACCGAAGTCCCTTTCAGCATTAAGGGGAGGTCGATCCATCCAAGGACAGGCAGTTCAGATGGTCCTACCCCGAAAGTAGGCGAGGTAACGGGCTTCAGGTCACTGCTGGATATGCCCAAGTTCGGCAGTAAGTGTGAAAACAGGACGTCGGTGTTTGATCCATCATCAAGCAACACTCTCTTGACGTCCCAATTTCCTATCCTTGCCATGATCAGCAGCGGATCGTCATGGGGAAAGATGACGGCGGAACCATCCTTGCGGGCTAGTTTTTTTGTCGGACTCTGATATTCCATGACTGCTATTTCTCTGGCCTTCCTCTTTCTTTCCGAGGATGGGAGCCCCATCGTGATTGTTTGTACTATTCCTACCGGAGGTGGAGGGCGCCTTTTCGGGCTTCGGTTCCTCCGCCTGTCGGAGTCGTAGTCCTCATCCTCCGCTTTTCCTTTTTCCTCCTTTTTCCCTTTCGGGGAGGGCATCCGCAGATAATGCTGAAGTTGGCCTAGTTTTATTAGCGACTCTATATACTTCTTCAATTGAAAGCAGTCCTCGGTGTCGTGGCCGTGGTCGTGGTGAAACTGGCAGAACTTCTTCATGTTCTTCTTATTATCAGCGGTCATGGCTCTTGGCCGCAGAATCTGAGTCCCCTGCCTTTCCATTGTCATGAGGATGTTGGTCCTTGTGGTGTTCAGATGTGTGAAAATTGGGGGTTTCCTTCCCCTCATCCTCCGAGGTCGGCCTGCCTGTTCGGTTTGCTGGTTGGACCCTTCAGCCCGAGTGTGATCGGACTTCGGTCCACCCATTCTCAGTTCTTCGGCCGTCATGTGCTCTTCGGCCCTTCGGTAAAATTCGCCAAGCGTGTCCGGGGGGTCTTTGGAGAACTCGTAAAACAGCTGTGAGTCTCTCCGAAGGCCCCGCGTCATGGCGAGAATGCGTATTTCGGGCCGAAAGTCTGGGACGCTCAAGGCTTCTCTGTTGAACCTCTCGACATAGTCGCAGATGGTTTCTCCATTTCTTTGCGCTATGTCGAACATTTGGACAGGCATCTTCGCCGTTGGCCGACTTCCAATAAATTGCTGCGTGAAGGCCGTGGATAACTCCTGGAATTCTATGATGGTTCCTGGAGCTAATGAATTATACCACGCAGTTGCTGGTCCTGTGAGGGTGACCTCGAAACATTTGCACAAGGTAGCGTCGTCGGCACCGTGCATCATCATGCTGCGTCTGTACTTAGTCAGATGGGCCTGTGGATCAGTACGGCCATCATAAGTTTCGAGCCGAGGTACTCTGAAGTCGCTAGGCATGGCAGCCTCAACTATGGCTTGAGTGAACGGGGACTCATCCCCACAAAAGGTTTCAGACAGCATGGCCCAGACGGGCTTGCGGGCTACCTGTTTTTCTACCCTGTCTAGTCTTGCTAGTATCCTCTCCATAAGGATCGTGGCACTAGGTTCTTCCTCTGGGAAGGGAGATTGCCGGTGTCTCTTTAGGGAGCGAGTTCGGCGTTAGGGGGACAGGGACCTCGCCTCAGGCGACGAGCTCCTTCGGTGTGGGACTTCGGGTCGCCTGGACTTAGCTCGTTCTGTAAGTCGTGCCCCGAAGGGCATATTTTCCGTTGAAGACTCCTCACGCAGATCTCCGCTTCCCGAACTACGGTGGGTTGGTTTGGGGCTTCTCTGTCGAAGGCGTGCTGGCGAGGGAGGCCTTTGGGCCTGAGTCTGTTGCGGCCACCTTCGGTCTATCTGTTGTGTCATTTCAGCCACAACAGAACGTTGAAGTCGCGCAGGAAACTCCTGGTTATGACCAAAGGACGCTCTCCCTCCGACGTGGAAGTCCCTGGAAGGGTTTGCTTAGTGGCCGGTTGAGTTTCAGGCACGGACAGGGACTTCGGGAGTCCCTTGTCCTTTGAACGCCGAGTTTCAACAACGGCGACCTCAGAGTGCCTTCCCACAGACGGCGCCAAATGATGCCCCGAGGCATCCTCGTTAAGTGACATTGTGACTTCTGGAGGGACTTCCTGAGAGGGAGAACGCCTGGAGCCCAGATTTCCCAGAGGAACGTGCCTAAAAAGCTCAGAAGAGAGGGTTAGGAGGTCCCCGGAGTGTTTTTCCGGGGAGGAGCCTCCGACGCCCAAGTTAGTGTCTTGAGAAGGTGAAGGGGGAGCACTAAAGGTTTTAGTGGCCTCGCCTGTTTGTGTCTTCTCAAGGAGGAGGAGTCGAACCCTTTGCCAGGGTCTGTTGCCTGGTATTTATAGAAGTGCCCAGCCCGTTCAGATGATGACACGTGTTCGGTCGGATGTTCTCTGAGTTTATGGGCGTAGGGGACAAGTAGCCGGTGGCAGGCTCCTTGAGCCCTGAACCGAGACAGGTCGTGACAAGACCTAGACGGCGTCGGCGTGTCAGACCGTCGTTTGGGGCGGCAGGTAATGCCTGTGGGCGACATGTCAGAGGCTCCTTAAATGCTCATGCCGTACTCCCGAGGTCCTCTGGGCGAGGTCGTCCTTTGGTATGGATGCCCTTCTTCGGGAGTTATGCTCGTAGTTTGGGGAGTCCTTTAGTTCGGTGGTTCTGCCCTCGGAGGATTCTCTCCTGCTTGTAAGGGCCTCTGTCCCGAAGGTGATTTGTTTGGTCCCCCGAAGGAGCTGGTAACGTTTTTGGAGTTCCTGAGGTATTAGCCGAAGTCCCGAGTTCGACACGTCTTGACTTTGCTCCTTCCGAGGTCAGTGATAGTGCCTCCTTTGGCTGACATTAAGCTCTCCGGTTACCTTGTTTTCGGCAGGAGGCACGAGGTAAGAGAGGCGATAGTCCTTCGGCTATCAGTACTTGGGGAAAGTGAACCGGCAAAAGCAAGAACCAAACAAAGGCCTCAACAATCAACGTAGAATCTAGACTTCAGATACTGTTGAGTACCGCTTTGTTGATGTGCCACATTAGCTACCTAAAAAGCCGAATGACGAGGAACTCTGAGCAAGGAACACCTATTCCATCACCTTAAACTCATACCTTTTTTGACTGAGATCAAGTGTGTATCTGTTTTTATTAGTTTAATATCTAATATTGGCTGACATGATATTAAATTAATTTTTTTAGGAGGAAGGTTTTAGTAGTAGCTTATTACCTCGGCCTTTAAGTGTCGTTTTTATGTTGCACTATAGCAAAAGTTTGGCACATCCCACCAATACTAGTACCAACTATTTGTAGCAAACTCTGTACTGGCTATTTGTAAAAAGTTTGACTGTTACATGCGATTTGTTCGTTAAGCTTGGATGTGTTCAGTAACAAACACACAAGGATAGGGCAATTTAAGGGAGCAAGAACCTTACTGCGATTCGGCCTGGCCTTTGGTTGTTTAGTGCTATCGTGCTAGTCGAACCTTTGTCTCTCTTGTGTTGCAGTACAGCAAGAGCCTATCACCTAGAGGTGAGCATGGATTGAGTAAAAATGGACCATAGTTTGTAAGTTGGTTCCATATAAGGAGAAATAGCATTTTTTGTTTGTTGGTTCTAATTCCATATGAAACCAACTCGAGATGGAACCAAACCCAAAAACTATATGTAATTATGTAATAAAAATTATCATATTACTAATATATCTATATATATATGTATTTCTTTGAACAATTATGATGGTCAAATTGTGTTTTTATATTAAACCCTTAAACTGATGTCCCAAATTGAAACAACATGGAAGTTGTGGGATCATTTATGAAATTTTTTCATATTTACTTAAATCACTTCACTTCCTAGATCGACTACTCCTGGGTCATTTTATTTTCAATCTCTCTACTTCAAACTATTTTCTGTGACACAATCTTCATGTTTTTCCATTTATGAGTCATGTAAACCTATAAATTCATGACATCAACATATTTTAGATTTTGATACTGAAAAAATAGTCTTAAAGGCTCAGCTTTTCATGTTAAATGTTGTGCCAATGTTGAAATTATTGGAGGGAAGTAAACTGGTTGAGATGAAAGTTACTCTACAAGTAACTCTTTTAAACCATTTTTGTAATAACAACAATTTAAACTCTTTTGAATGTGTCTAAGTACACGTATTTAAATATTAATTTACTCATATATTATGTTGAATATTTCAAAAAATTAGTTATGGATGCACTTTTATTGAATTTTGTATTATTATAAGTATATGGTATAAATCAAAAACCCGAGAAACAAAACCAAAAAACCCAAAATCATGGTTCTGGTTCTGTTTGGTTCTCGACTCTCTGCTTGAGTAGAAAAATTTTAAAACTACTAATATTTCAGGTTGGTTCGGTTCCACCATAAAACCAAACCAACCCAAACCATATTCACCCCTACTAGCACCCCCTACCAATGTTGGTTTGTGTTTCTGTAGAGCTAATGTCAGTTGTGAAAGTTGCTACACATAAAATTATTAGGCATAAATTTAGATTTTTCATCTAAAATTAGCACTATCTCATTCTCATAAATGTTGTTTCATTTTGTTTGAAACAAAGATTTTGTTCATAAACTTTTTACATGTAAATTGATGAAATTGTCAAAAGTGGAAGCTAAGATGATAATTTAAAGGGTGATATTGCAAAGTAAGTTATTAAATTCATGTGTTACTAAATATCAATTTTAAAAAGATTCAAAATTACTTTTGGATTATTAATGGTAATTTTTTAAAATGAATATATAATATATTCATGCGTTCCCACATGTATACTATTTAAAGAAAACTAGAGTGACAAATACATTTAAATGGAGGTAATAATAATTTTACATCATTTAGTAAAAAACAAAGTGGCTATGGCTAATAAAGCCAAAAAAATACAATCAAGACAAGAAAAACTCAACTCTTCCTTACACCTTTTTCATCATTCCATTCCAAGAATTTCACATAACTGAATAGGAAAAAAAAACCAAATGAACAGCTGCTCTCTTTAGTATTTGCAGTCTCTATTGTTGGAACTTGGAAGCACAAAACCGGACAAGAGAATAAATCAATCTCCCGTTACAGATCAAACGAGATTTACAATTCTTACAATACAAGAACACTTAAAACTTAAGTCTTCTTTCAAAATTTTCATACAATGTGAATAACACCTTAAGACAACTTTCACGGTCCCTACACTTTCAACTAAAAAATTTTAGAATCCCAAAGTATTGTTCCATGAATGCCAACAGCAAACAATGCAATAGAAAATTCATACCTTCAGGAAGCAGCCACAGCTCCAAGCAACTGTTTTGAACCATTTTGGTAATAACAGCATTTTAAACTCCTTTGAATGTGTCTAAGTATATGTATTTAAATATTAATTTACTTATATATTATGTTGAATATTTCATAAAACTAGTTATGGATGCAATTTTATTGAATTTTGTATTATTATAGCTATATGGTATAAATCAAAAACCCAAGAAACAAAACCAAAAAACCCAGAACGATGGTTCTGGTTCTATTCGGTTCACGATTCTAGGGTTGGGTAGAAAAATTTTAAAACCAACACTATTTCAAGTTAGTTCGGTTCCACCATAAAACCAAACCAACCCAAACAATGTTCACCCCTACTAGCACCCCCACCAATGTTGGTTTGTGTTTCTGTAGAGCTAATGCGAATTGTAAAAGTTGCTACACATAAGATTATTATGCATAAATTTAGATTTTTCATTTAAAATTATTACTGTCTCCTTCTCATAAATGTTGTTTTATTTTGTTTGAAACAGAGATTTTGTTCTTAAACTTTTTACATGTAAATTGATGAAAATGCCGAAAGTGGAAGCTAAAACGATAATTCAAACGGTGATATTGCAAAGTAAGTTATTAAATTTGTGTGTTACTAAATATCAATTTTAAAAAGATTCAAAAGTACTTTTGGATTATTAATGGTAATTTTTTAAAATGAATATATAATATATTCATGCGTTCCCATATGTATACTATTTAAAGAAAACTAGAGTGACAAATACATTTAAATGGAAGTAATAATAATTTTACATCATGTAGTAAAAAACAAAGTGGCTATGCTAAATAAAGCCTAAAAAATACAGTCGAGACAAGAAAAACTCAAGTCTTCCAGACACCTTTTTTATCATTCTATTCCAAGAATTTCACATAATTGAATGGGAAAAGAAAACAAATGAACAGCTCCTCTATTTAGTATTTGCAATCTCTATTGTTAGCACTTAGAAGCACAAAACCGAACAAGAGAAGAAACCAATCTCCTGCTACAAATCAAATGAGATTTATAATTCTTACAACACAAGAACACATGAAACTCAAGTCTTCTTTCAAAATTTTCATACAATGTGAATAACACCTTAAGACAACTTTCACGGTCTCTACAATCTCCAACGGAAAAATTTAAGAACCTAAAGTATTGTTCCATGAATGCCAACAGCAGACAATGCAATAGAAAATTCACACTTTCAAGATGCAGCCACAGCTTCAAACAACTCTTTTGAACCATTTTAGTAATAACAGCATTTTAAACTCTTTTGAATGTGTCTAACTACATGTATTTAAATTTTAATTTACTTATATATTACGTTGAATATTTCATAAAACTAGTTATGGATGCAATTTTTTTGAATTTTGCATTATTATAGGTATATGTTATAAATTGAAAACCCGAGAAACAAAATCGAAAAACCCAGAAGTATAGTTCTGGTTCTGTTTGGTTCTCGATTCTCGGGTTTGGTAGAAAAATTTTGGAGTCGATACTATTTCGGGTTGGTTTGGTTCCACCGTAAAACCGAACCAACCCAAACCATGTTCACCCCTACTAGCACCCCCACCAATGTTGGTTTGTGCTTCTATAGAGCTAATGCCAATTGTGAAAGTTGCTACACATAAGATTATTAGCCAGAAATTTAGATTTTTTATCTAAAATTAGCACTGTCTCCTTCTCATAAATGTTGTTTCATTTTGTTTGACACAGAGAGTTGGTTCCTAAACTTTTTAAATGTAATTGCTGAAAATGTCGAAAGTGGAATCTTAAATGATAATTTAAAGGGTGATATTGCAAAGTAGGTTATTAAATTTGTGTGTTACTAAATATCAATTTTAAAAAGATTCAAAAGTACTTTTGGGTTATTAATGGTAATTTTTTAAAATGAATATATAATATATTCATGCGTTCCCACATTTATAATATTTAAAGAAAACTAGAGTGACGAATACATTAAAATGGAGGTAATACTAATTTTACATCATGTAGTAAAAAACAAAGTGGCTATGGTAAATAAAGCCAAAAAAATACAGTCGTGACAAGAAAAACTCAATTCTTCCATACACCTTTTTTATCATTCCATTCCAAGAATTTCAAATAACTGAATAGGAAAAAAAAAACAAATGAAGAGCTCTTCCCTTTAGTATTTGCAATGTTTATTGTTAGAACTTGGAAGCACAAAACTGGACAAGAGAAGAAACCAATCTCCCGTTACAAATCAAAAGAGATTTATAATTCTTACAACACAAGAACATATGAAACTCAAGTTTTTTTTCAAAATTTACATATCATGTGAATAACACCTTAAGATAACTTTCACGGTCTTTATACTCTCAAACCGAAAAATTTAAGAATCCCAAAATATTGTTCCATGAATGCCAACAACAGGCAATGCAATAGAAAATTCATACCTTCAAGAAGCAGCCACAACTTCAAACAACTCTTTTGAACCATTTTGGTAATAACAGCATTTTAAACTCTTTTGAATGTGTCTAAGTACATGTATTTAAATGTTAATTTACTTATATATTATGTTGAATATTTCATAAAACTAGTTACGGATATAATTTTTTTGAATTTTGTATTGTTGTAGGTATATGGTATAAATCGAAAACCTGAGAAATAAAACTGAAAAATCCAGAACCATGGTTCTGATTCTGTTCGGTTCTCGATTCTCGGATTGGGTAGATAAATTTTGAAACCAATACTATTTCGGATTGGTTCGGTTCCACCATAAAACTGAACTAACCCAAAACATGTTTACCCCTACTAGCACGCCGCACCAATGTTGGTTTGTATTTCTATAGAGCTAATGCCAATTGTGAAAGTTGCTACACTACATGTAAGATTATTAGGCATAAATTTAGATTTTTCATCTAAAATTAGTATTGTCTCCTTCTCATAAATGTTGTTTCATTTTGTTTGAAACAGAGATTTTATTCTTAAACTTTTTACATGTAAATTGATGAACTTGTCAAAAGTGGAAGCTAAAATGATAATTAAAAGGGTGATTTTGCAAAGTAGGTTATTAAATTTGTGTGTTACTAAATATCAATTTTAAAAAAATTCAAAAGTACTTTTGGGTTATTAATGGTAATTTTTTAAAATGAATATGTAATATATTCATGTGCTCCCACATGTATAGTATTTAAAGAAAACTAGAGTGACTAATACTTTAAAATGGAGGTAATAATAATTTTACATCATGTAGTAAAAAACAAAGTGGCTATGGTAAATAAAGCCAAAAAAAATCATTCGAGACAAGAAAAACTCAAGTCTTCCATACTCCTTTTTTATCATTCCATTCCAAGAATTTCACATAATTGAATAGGAAAAAAAAAACAAATGAAGAGCTGTTCTCTTTAGTATTTGTAGTCTTTATTGTTGGTACTTGGAAGCACAAAATAGGACAAAAGAAGAAACCAATCTCCCGTTACAGATCAAATGAGATTTACAATTCTTACAACACAAGAACACATGAAACTCAAGTCTTCTTTCAAAATTTTCATACAATGTGAATAACACCTTAAGACAACTTTCACGGTCTCTACACTCTCCAATGGAAAAAATTTAAGAATCCCAAAGTATTGTTCCATGAATGCCAAAAGTAGGCAATGCAATAGAAAATTCACACCTTCAAGAAGCAGCCACAGCTTCAAGCAACTATTTTGAACCATTTTGGTAATAACAGCAATTTAAACTCTTTTAAATGTGTCTAAGTACATGCATTTAAATGTTAATTTACTTATATATTATGTTGAATATTTCATAAAACTAGTTATAGATGTAAGTTTTTTGAATTTTTTATTATTGTAGGTATATGATATAAATCAAAAACCTAAGAAACAAGACCGAAAAGCTCAGAACCATGATTCTAGTTTTGTTTGGTTCACAATTCTTGGGTTGAGTAGAAAAATTTTGAACCCGATACTATTTCAAGTTGGTTTGGTTGCACCGTAAAACCAAACCAAACCAACCAGAACCATGGTCACCCCTACTAGCACCCCCCACCAACGTTGGTGTGTGTTTCTGTAGGGCTAATACTAATTGTGAAAGTTGCTACACATAAGATTATTAGGCATAAATTTAGATTTTTCATCTAAAATTAGCACTGTCTCCTTCTCATATATGATGTTTCATTTTGTTTGAAACAGAGATTTTGTTCTTAAACTTTTTACATGTAAATTGATGAAAATGTTGAAAGTGGAAGCTAAAATGACAATTTAAAGGGTGATATTGCAAAGTACATTATTAAATTCATGTGTTACTAAATATCAATTTTAAAAAGATTCAAAAATACTTTTGGATTATTAATGGTAATTTTTTAAAATGAATATATAATATATTCATGCGTTCCCACATGTATACTATTTAAAGAAAACTATAGTCACAAATACATTTAAATGAAGATAATAATAATTTTACATCATTTAGTAAAAAACAAAGTGGCAATGGTTAATAATGCCAAAAAAATACAGTCGAGACAAGAAAAACTCAAGTATATCATACACCTTTTTTATCATTCCATTCCAAGAATTTCACATAACTGAATAGGAAAAAAAAAATCAACAGCTGTTCTCTTTAGGATTTGTATTCTCTATTGTTGGAACTTGGAAGCACAAAACCGGACAAAAGAAGAAACCAATCTCCCGTTACAGATCAAACGAGATTTATAATTCTTACAATACAAGAACACATGAAACTCAAGTCTTCTTTCAAAATTCTCATACAATGCGAATAACACCTTAAGACAACTTTCATGGTCTCTACACTCTCCAACCAAAAAATATAAGAATCCCAAAGTATTGTTCCATGGATGCCAACAGCAGACAATGTAATAGAAAATTCACACCTTCAGGAAGCAGCCACAGCTCCAAGCAACTCTTCTGAACTATTTTGGTAATAACAGCATTTTAAACTCTTTTGAATATGTCTAAGTAGATGTATTTAAATGTTAATTTGCTTATATAATATGTTGAATATTTCATAAAACAAGTTATGGATGCCATTTTTTTGAATTTTGTATTATTGTAGGTATATAGTATAAATCGAAAACCAAAAAATAAAACCGAAAAACCCAGAACCATGATTCTGATTCTTTTCGATTCTCCATTCTCGGGTTGGGTAGAAAATTTTTGAAACCAATACTATTTCAGTTTTGTTCGGTTCCACCCTAAAACTGAACCAACCCAAACCATGTGCAACCCCACTGGCACCCCCACCAATGTTGGTCTGTGCTTCTATAGATCTAATGCCAATTGTGAAAGTTGCTACACATAAGATTATTAGGCATAAATTTAGATTTTTCATCTAAAATTAGTATTGTCTCCTTCTCATAAATGTTGTTTCATTTGGTTTGAAACAGAGATTTTGTTCTTAAACTTTTACATGTAAATTGATCAAATTGTCGAAAGTGGAAGCTAAAATGATAATTTAAAGGGTGATATTGCAAAGTAAGTTATTAAATTTGTGTGTTACTAAATATCAATTTTAAAAAGATTCAAAAGTACTTTTGGGTTATTAATGGTAATTTTTTTAAATTAATATATAATATATTCATGTGTTCCCACATGTATCATATTTAAAGAAAACTAGAGTGACGAATACATTAAAATGGAGTTAATAATAATTTTACATCATGTAGTCAAAAACAAATTCGCTATGGTAAATAAAGCCAAAAAAATACAGTCAAGACAAGAAAAACTCAAGTCTTCCATACACCTTTTTTATCATTCCATTCCAAGAATTTCACATAATTGAATAGGAAAAAAAAACAAATGAAAATCTGCTCTCTTTAGTATTTGTAATCTCTATTGTTGGTAGGGGTGAAAGTTCGGGTTGTAGGGTCGGGTTCGGGTTGAAACCCGACTTTTTTAGGCTATCACTAAAACGATTAACCCTAACCCTAACCCGACCCTATTTCGTTGATGACCCGAACCGACCCTAACCCGATTAGGGTCGGGTTGACCCGAAATTCTGACTACATAGTTCAATAATTCAAATATGTTCAATAATCATATTCACTTGACAAATCCATAACATATCACATTGACTAAATAAAGCAAAAAACAAACGCAATAGAGGAATGACAAAAGCCAATTTGGAGATAACCAGACGAAAACAAACCAATCTCACTGTAACATAAAAAACTGAAAGCAAAAGGCACAAAAGAAAATACACTTTAAGCCAGCATAGGTTATGCTCAAAGTGCTAACAGCATTTATCTGGACAGTTCCCTAAACCCAGCTAAGAAAAGAGAGTTCCCTGGTGCACCAAGGGGCACCGTTAATGAACTCATTGGTCTGCTGTCACATCAAAGTGCTAACAGCATTTATCTATGTAACTCCTCATTTTATGCAGGTATTGCAACTTGCATGATGTGCTTAAAACCAAAGGATATCCCAGCATAGATGGCAAGTTCTATTATTTCGCCAACCTAGTAACAGATGGTGTGTTCAACTCGACAACCTCTTGCAAAACTTTGATGGGGTTCATCATATTGATATGCTGGACACTGCATTTGGAAGGCGAGGCCGAAATGAATGGTTATGCACAAAACAAGCATACATCGCAATCAAGTATCAAGTATCAACAGAGTGAACCACTTGTAAGGAGTTGATGACCCAACACTTCTGCTATCATGGATAGTATACAATATATTGTATGGGAAGAAAGAGAGATGACTCATCCTAGAGACAGCCTAATAGAAGAAAATTATCACATTTACGGTAAAGATGAATCTCAGCTTAAACAAAATTGTTAAGATTATTCCTCTTTTCATGGTAATTGCGACGATTAAATAACATAGTAGGAACATTAGCGTCACGAGGCAATCATATTAAACGAGACTTAACCCATTGACTACACTATCAATTAGAATCTCGTGGGTCTGTTCATACTTAGGACAATCTCATCCGCCATACAAAAAGACAACCATCAAATCGATTCTTGCTCTACATGTTAAATTCTGGCAGACACTACGTTGACAGAAGCATTAACTAGTCAGTCGCAGAGGTTATGCACATACTGCACAAATGTTGACATACCTTCACGTCGTGCCGTCGCACAGCAGCCAGCAGAAGACCAGCAGTCAGTCGCAGAGAACGCCGAGAAGAGGGACAGTTCGGACGGAGGAGGATGACAGTCGTGAGTCTCGTGACTCGTTCACGTTCGTCGGGAAGAGGCAAACGTCGGGAAGAAGAGGCGAAGAGCTTAACTGAAGAGAGGATTAGAGGAATCAGATTCGGATTCAGATCTGAAGAGTGAAGAGCGAAGAGCCTGATGTCTGGTGGTGACCGTGTGCGTGCAGCGTGCGTGAGTTGGGCTGGGCTGGTGTGCGTGCGTGAGTTCACTGAGTTGGGCTGAAAATCAGAAATAGGGTCCGGTCGGATTTTTTCGGGTTCACCCAACCCAAACCGATTATTTAAATTCTGAACACGGATCTGGTCGGGTCAACCCGAATTTACGTTTTCTCTTCACCCAACCCGACCCGACCCGAACCCTAAAATTAGGATCAAGTTCGGGTTCGGGTTTAGGGTCAACACTTACACCCCTAATTGTTGGAACTTGGAAGTACAAAACCGGACAAGAGATGAAACTAATCTCCCGTTACAGATCAAATGAGATTTACAATTCTTACAACACAAGAACACATGAAACTGAAGTCTTCTTTCAAAATTTTCATACAATGTGAATAGCATCTTAAGACAACTTTCACGGTCTCTACACTCTCCAACGGAAAAATTTAAGAACCCAAAGTACTGTTCCATGAATGCCAACAATAAACAATGCAATAGAAAAGTTATAGCTTTAAGAAGCAGCTACAGCTCCAACAACTCTGTTGAACCATTTTAGTAATAACAATATTTTAAACTCTTTTAAATGTGTCTAAGTACATGTATTTAAATTTTAATTTACTTATATATTATATTGAATATTTCATAAAACTAGTTATGGATGCAATTTTATTGAATTTTGTATTATTATAGGTACATGGTATAAATCGAAAGCCTGAGAAATAAAATCGAAAAACCCAGAAGTACAGTTTTGGTTCTGTTTGGTTCTCAATTTTCGGGTTGGGTAGAAAAATTTTCAAGCTGATACTATTTTCGGGTTAGTTTGGTTCCACCATAAAACCGAACCAACCCAAACCATGTTCACCCCTACTATCACCCCCTACCAATGTTGGTTTGTGTTTCTGTAGAGCTAAAGCCAGTTGTGAAAGTTGCTACATATAAGATTAATAGGCATAAATTTAGATTTTTCATCTAAAATTAGCATTATCTCCTTCTCATAAATGTTGTTTCATTTTGTTTGACACAGAGATTTTGTTCTTAAACTTTTTACATGTAAATTGATGAAATTGTCAAAAGTGGAAGCTAAAATGATAATTTAAAGGGGGATATTACAAAATAGGTTATTAAATTTGTGTGTTACTAAATATCAATTTTAAAAAGATTCAAAAGTACTTTTGGATTATTAATGGTAATTTTTTAAAATGAATATATAATATATTCATGCGTTCCCACATTTATAATATTTAAAGGAAACTAGAGTGACGAATACATTAAAATGAAGGTAATAATAATTTTACATCATGTAGTAAAAAACAAAGTGGCTATGCTAAATAAAGCCAAAAAAATACAATCGTGATAAGAAAAACTCAAGTCTTCCATACATCTTTTTTATCATTCCATTCCAAGAATTTCACATAACTGAATAGGAAAAAAAAACACAAATGAAGAGCTGCTCTCTTTAGTATTTGCAATCTCTATTGTTGGAACTTGGAAGCACAAAACTAGAGAACAGAAGAAACAAATCTCTCATTACAGATCAAACGGGATTTACAATTCTTTCAAGACAAAAACACATGAAACTCAAGTCTTCTTTCAAAATTTTCATACAATGTGAATAACACCTTAAGACAACTTTCACGGTCTCTATACTCTCCAACTGAAAAATTTAAGAATCCCAAAGTATTGTTCCATGAATGCCAACAGCAGACAATGCAATAGAAATTTCATCTTCAGGAAGCAGCCACAGCTCCAAGCAACTCTTCTGAACCATTTTGGTAATAACGGCATTTTAAACTCTTTTGAATGTATTTAAGTACATGTATTTAAATGTTAATTTACTTATATATTATGTTGAATATTTCATAAAACTAGTTATGGATGCAATTTTATTGAATTTTGTATTATTATAGGTATATGGTATAAATCGAAAACCCGAGAAACAAAACCAAAAAACCCAAAACCATGATTCTGATTCTGTTCAGTTCTCAATTCTTAGGTTAGGTAGAAAAATTTTGAAACCGATACTATTTCGGGTTGGTTCGGTTCACCATAAAACCGAACCAACCCGAATTATGTTCACCCCTACTAGCACCCCCCACCAATGTTGGTTTGTGTTTTTATAAAGCTAATGCCAGTTGTGAACGTTGCTACACATAGATTTATCAGGCATAAATTTAGATTTTTCATCTAAAATTAGATTTTTGTAATAGAATACGTCTTCCAAAAAGAGTTAATCCATATTCTATTTTAGATGGGGTGGCTAAAAGGAAGAATGGTCATTTGCTGCAGACCACACGAGCCTTCATCTTTCAAAACCAAGTTCCAAAACAATATTAGGGAGAAGCTGTCTTTACCGCTGCATGCACAATAAATAGACTACTATCTAAAGTCCTTGACAATCAAACCCCAATGCAAACTCTCTCTCAGTTTTACCCTAACATTCAAGCCTCAAATAATCTCACACCAAGAATCTTTGGTTGCCCTGCCTTTGTTCATGTTCATAATAAGGGAAAATTAGATCCACGAGCAATAAAATATGTTTTCTTGGGCTATTCTCCAACCCAAAAAGGTTATAAATGTTATCAGCCAGTCACAAGAAAATTCTACACCTCCATTGATGTCACATTTGAGGAAGGACAATCTTTTTTTACCCAACCGTATCTTCTGAGGGAGCCTTCATTAGTAAAAGATAAGGGCTCGAATCTACTTTTTTTGGAAGTATTACCCTCTTTACAGCCGCCCAACCACCAACAATCACAACCTTCTGAAGCCTCGAAATCTTGCACATCCGAGCCTCAACAAAGTTCAAACAACCCAATCATTGACAATGTCAACCCCACCAATGATGTGCATGATAATATGAGATATATGTAGGTTTACTCAAGGAGAAAAAATTCATATTCTAAACTTAAGCAAGTCCAAGATTCAGATCTTAATCCTAGAACTGAAGTATGTCCAGAACCTATTTCTTCTATTAATGAGGATGAACTGCCTATTGCCCTGAGAAAGGGAACTAGAGAATGTACTAAACATCCACTCTATCCCCTAGCCAAATTAGTAACATTCCAAAGATTCTCCCAATCTCATAGGAGTTTTCTAGCCAGCCTTGACACCATTCCAATTCCTGAAACACTAGCCAAGGCACTTTCCAATAAAGAGTGGAGAAAAGCCATGAGAGTAGAAATGGAGGTGCTGGAAAAAAACAAAACGTGGGAACTTATGGATTTGCCAAAAAATAAGAAGGCAGTAGGCTGTAAATGGGTATTTACAATTAAATACAGATCTGATGGGTCAGTAGAAAGGTACAAAGCGCGACTAGTAGCCAAGGGATGTACACAAACTTATGGGGTAGATTATCAAGAGACTTTTGCTCCAGTAGCAAAAATGAACACAATAAGGGTGTTGCTGTCTTTGGCTGCCAATTATAGTTGGGATTTGCAATAGTTTGATGTAAAACATGCATTCCTCCATGGTGATCTAGAAGAGGAGATATACATGGACATTCCAACGGGCTTTGGAAAAGGCATTAAGGGGAACAAAGTGTGCAAGTTGAAGAAAGCATTGTATGGTCTCAAGCAGTCTCCAAAGGCATGGTTTGGTAGGTTTACGAATATGATGCTTGGTTCAGGCTACAAGCAAAGCCAAGGTGACCACATTTTATTTATTAAACACACAGCCTCAGGGGGAGTTACTGCTTTATTAGTCTATGTGGACGATATAATTGTTACTGGGAATGATGAAAAGGAGAAAGAAGCTTTGAAGAATTGCCTTGCCAGAGAATTTGAGATAAAAGAGTTGGGGAAACTGAAGTATTTCCTTGGAATTGAAGTTGCGTATTCCAAACAAGGCATCTTTATCTCTCAGCAAAAATATGTGGTTGATCTTTTGAGAGAAATAAGGAAGATGGCATATAAACCAGGCTCTACGCCTATAAATCTGAATCATAAACTTGGAAAATCAAGTGAAAATGCAAGTGTAAACAGGGAAATATTCCTGAAACTTGTTGGAAAATTGATTTATCTTGCACATACACGACCAGATATCTCATATGTTGTAAGTATAATAAGTCAATTCATGCATGACCCTAAAGAAGTTCATTCGCAAGCGGCCCATCGAATTCTTCACTATTTTAAAGCCAATCCAGGGAAAAGAATTTTATTTAAAAGAATGGGGGGGCTAGTTCTTGAAGCATATACAGATGCAGATTATGCAGGATCACCAGTAGATAGACGGTCCACCTCTGGCTATTGCATCTTCTTGGGAGGAAACTTAGTGACTTGGAGGAGTAAGAAGCAGAATATAGTTGCTCGATCAAGTGCAAAAGCAGAATTCAAGGCTATGGCACAAGGGATGTGTGAACTACTTTGGTTGAAGATAATTTTAGAAGACTTGAAGATTCCACAAGAGGAACCTATGAGACTATATTGTGACAACAAATCAGCCATCAATATTGCCCATAATCCAGTTCAACATGACAGGACGAAGCACATCGAAATTGATCTACACTTTATTATAGAGAAACTGGACAGTAAGGTGATTTGCACTCCTTATATATCCACAAAAGAACAGCTAGCTGATATATTTACTAAAGGGCTCAACAGTACAGACTTTCATAGAATTGTAGCCAAGCTGGGAATGGAAGATCTCTATTCACCAACTTGAGGGAGAGTGTTGGAAAGCGTGAAATTAGAATATCTATATTTGATAGTTGTGTAAATAATCCCTGAAATATAGGAATTACTATAGCTGGTAGAATTTCTTAATTATAGGGATTGAATCCCTTAATTATAGGGATTGATTTACAAGGATTTTTGTTTCCTTGCTGATTATTTAGCAACTTGTATAAATTCGCTTGGCTGTATTGGAATAAATGAGAAGAGATTTTACCAAAGCAAAGAGTTATCTTTATAGTATGGATGTTTTCTGTCAAGGTAGTTGCACCAGTGCCTGAGCCCCAGAGTCTAGCCAACATGCTACACATACCTTCTAGTGAAATTCCCTTGCTGACTATACCAGAAGTTGGAGGCTTTGAGCCAACCAACAATGATGCAGAGTGATAGGTCCCAACCTGCATGCAAACATGGTACTACCACTGGTTTATATGTTTTGCTAGAGTGCCATGTCATATGTGTGTGAGATACAGTATTTAAAGGCAAACAGAGAATGATCTCGGCCGGGTAGATGGGCGGGCTCGTCGGAAGGGAAGGAGGCGTTGGAGTGAGAGTGGACGAGGCGAGATTTGAGAGCGAGGAGGCGGCCATGTTTAACGGAAGGTTTAGGATTTAAGTATGCGATAAATGTGCTGTGGATATTGTGCGCAAGTGTCTAATTAAGACCTATGCACTAAAATGTCAATTTTAGCCCTAGTGAACCTGGTTAATTTTCAGCATACTCTTCCCAGTCGCCTTGCAACTTGAGAGAGAAGAAGCCGTTGTGTTTCTTGTCAAACACATTTGTCAAATACAACTTCTTAGGGGAGGAGGCTGAGCGCTCATTCTTGTCTATCGCAAAGAAAGCCTCATCATCAAGCTTGTGAACAATGATGAAGCCATTGCCATTCTTATCAAAACAAACGAAAATGCAATTGAAGTGGATGACAACTACAATAACATGTGGCAATATGGGGCTGAGCAGCAACTACAAGATCACGAAGATAAGTGACAATCAATGCGATTTGGAGGTGAAAGATTTGGCTATTTCTTGTTTTTGGTAGAACTTTTTACTAACTCTATGTCAAAGTGCATTCTTATCTTATATTAATAAAATTACTTGTTTGGCCAGTCAACCGCTTCAAAATTGTATAACGTTGCCTTCTAAATCAACATCATTATAAAACGTTTCATGTAATATGTCACCAGGTAAATATACACAACTAAAAGCAATGCCAGGTCTAAGTTGGTTGTCCAAATCACAAAAACACTGAGGGACGCGGCTCTTCCACCCCTTAATCCGGGTTCGAGCCTCCATTTCTCCCTTTCCCTTAACCCTTAACACCATTTCTTCGTAATACGTGATTCTACATACCCCCCAAAAAAAAAAAAACGCAAAGCCAGAGACCCAATTACAGTGTACTGTATATCCATGTTGAGAGAGTATTGATGTGCATGTGACTCCAAAATGAAGTACCCTACTTTCACTTACAAAAATGCTTGTCACCATCATCAACGCTAACTCATGAATCTTGTTCTGTAAAAGAATTGCTATGAACTGAACCAATGGCTCTCGGGTTTCTAGAGTGTAGACTTCAAGCTTGACGGTACCAATCTCCCCGAAAAATACTATGCACCCTGACATCTAGCCCAACAGAAAACTCCAGCAACTTTTCTTGGCAGAGAGTAATCTGCCTTCAACGAGGGGTCAATAGCTAGATCCTCAGCCCGTGACCATATGTACACTCCTCGTTCTGTCTTGCTGCCAGGGACAGTGTTATCCAGCACTAATGCCACAAAAAATGTCACCACCATATTCAAGGATGTGAGAGCATTCACAGCAAAATCAAACTGTCAACAGAACCGAAAATGTCATCAGCTCAGGCATACATCTCAAGGAAAATAAAAAAGGAACATGAAGCCTATGACAAAGTGCATGCATATGAAAGTACATCTCTGAGTAACTACCCTAGTAGACGTCAACGATCTTGAACCATAAAATATCATGATAATGTAATGGGTCACCTGTTGGCTACCACAACAAACACAAAGAAGATACTGAAATGTCCTCCTTACTTGTTTACTACCCGTGTGCATTGGTCCATCTGATGCAGCTGTGTAAGGAACAAAATAGCTTGGCAGCATTAAACTGGAGAGGGGTTCGTATTGCTGAACATAAGCGGGGATAGATAATCCGAGAAACAATGACACACCGACAATGATTGTGTTCCTGGAACTTGCTGTTTGAGTATACTGCAGTGATGATAGACCCAAAGCTACAATCAGGGCCCAGATGAAACATAGAACAGAAGCAGCCAACGCCTGTGGTATTGAAGCAAGGATTGCACCCACTTTCCCTGGACGATTAAAAGAAAAGAAAAAACAAAGATAAAAAAGGAATCCACCCCTCTAATTATATCACAAACTATGGCATGAAACAAAATCATTTACCCAGGCGGCATTGTATAACATTCAATCTCTTTTTTTTCCCTTTTTTTTCAGAAAGGCTTTATAAATCTGGGCAAGTATCAAGGTAGAGTGCACAGAAGTCCAGTTCACATCCAATATGATCCAGAGAATGGCCAGAGAATGCAAACACGTACATAAAACTTAAACATCTTTACCTCCTCCCTTTCAATCACTCTTTTTAGTGGGAAGAATTTTTTTTCATATCCAAGCATTTTGCAATAATAATAACAAAAAGAATAAAAAAGGATGCATGATGATACAGTGCTAAATACATAGGAAAGCTGGATGAACATGCTGCTACCAGAAGGAATCAATTTATACCATCATTTAAGGGGCTAAAAACAGAAATCATGAAAAAGCACCACTTCTACCATGTTTGAGTTTACCTATGAAAGAGAAGAGAATCATGAAAAGAGCTCCAAGCACAACAGCCCTTCGGCATGCCACCTTTGTTATCTTTATAGTATGGATGTTTTCTGTCAAGGTAGTTGCACCAGTGCCTGAGCCCCAGAGTCCAGCCAACATGCTACACAGACCTTCTAGTGCAATTCCCCTGCTGACTATACCAGGAGTTGGAGGCTTTGAGCCAACCAGCAAGGATGCAGAGTGATAGGTCCCAACCTGCATGCAAACATGGTACTACCACTGGTTTATATGTTTTGCTAGAGTGCTATGTCATATGTGTGTGAGATACAATATTTAAGAGCAGCAACATCAGCATAATAGTACAACAGTTGTAATCCTTCTACACATTGAATGATAAATGAATTGTTCAGAGAATTGATGAGGATACAATTCATGGTGAATTTCCATCCACCAATAATTTTCAATATGATTTGATGTTTATACGCAGATGGATAAGCTACTAACCGAGTCAACTGATGCAACTAGTGACACAACGGTCATGATCAAGGAGGTCCTGAAATGGAAGATTGGGATACCCCACTGCAGAGGGAAGGGAATTCTAACCCAGGCAGCCATTCTCCATGCATCGGAAACATCAGTCCTACAGTGCTTCATGGTATATGCATGTTTTCTACATTCATCAATTAAAATGTTTGAACTGGGAATATCAGGGGTGCAACCTTTGTAATTATATGCCCCACCAGCTGTCAGAAAGAATGCATACGTCCATGTAATCATAACACTTAAGGGAACCTGCAATTATTTGGAAACTGTTTAGTTGAACTAACACAGCTAAAGAAACAAATAACTTCTAGACGACTTGGTTACTGGAGGTCATGCTAATAGAAATATTATAGCAGACAACGTTCCATTAGTTATTAAATTTATCTCTGCTACCTAAAATAGTTAAAACATATGGATGGAGAGTATGGACTTCTGCAGGATAATTATCTTAAAGAATCAGAACCAACAATTCCAGTTCCTCATTAACAGAATAGATCATTATAGAAAATAACTTCTTGAAGAACATTGGCTGCCTAAAAATTGTTTACAGAAGTATCGTTCCACATTTGCATCCAATTTTCCACTTTTTTTTGTTTGACAAGAACGCCTTCACATTATTTAGATCCCAGCTGTTTTCAGGCCACTTGAATCCACCAGTCATTGCAGAGAAATATCAGTTTTAAGGAAGTTGAAGCCAAGGAATGACACGTTGAATTGATGGTGAAATTCTTCGTAGGGGTCCAAAATATAGAAGAATCTCAGATTGGATTCCGGAAGAACAGAAAGAAGAATGAGAAACTTTTACTGACAACTATTTTTATCAACATGATTAACTTCCACAGACGGTAAAGTACATTAAATGATATGAATTGGGTGGAAATGTTTTATAAATGAAGGTGCCAATTGAATACTAGAATATGTGTTTTCTTCCACATGAAATACTTATTCCCTTTCAAGCATGATTGGATTCTGGAAGAAAAGAAAGAAGAATGAGAAACTTTACAGAAAGAAGAATGAGAAACTTTTACTGACACAATTATTTTTATCAACATGATTAACTTCCACAGACGGCAAAGTACATTAAATGATATGAGTTGGGTGGAAATGTTTTATAAATGAAGGTGCCAATTGAATACTTGAATATGTGTTTTGCTCCACATGAAATACTTATTCCCTTTCAAGGAACTAGAGAATATTATTGAAAATGTCAATTTTTGATAAGTAGCAAATTGTAGGCAAATTTTTTATTATGTGGTTAGAGATTGAAAAAAGAGCTGAAGATCTTCAATGAGGATGTTTCAAGAGTACTCACACAGCAGTTACCCAGGCAGGACCTAGCGAGCATCAAGTGAGAAGATTACCCTAGAGGCTTTGGGCAAAATACCTTTTGAGTGGAACCTAGTTAAACACGAGATAAAATGCAAGGTCAGCTCAGTGAATTCCTAAGGCAGGAAGTGTTTTTGTGGACAGAAATCTGGAGTTCTCTGGATCAGACCACGGGGACAAACACGCCAGATTTTTTTTTCCCACAAAAATGAAACTCTAGAATGTTATACCCTTCTGATAATGTTGTGGAAACTATTGAAGAAATCCCAAGAAGCTGTAAATTATTTCTGAAACTGTTTCAGCTAGTTGCTAAGGCTTCAGATGAATTCCCAAATGTTGAGGGAGGTCAGAAAGTAACTGAAGACCATAAAAAGAAATAATGAACTGGCAGTTGCACTAGAAGAATAATTTAAGGATGCCCTCCTTTTCAGGGGTCAGAGCCAGGTGGGTTCCCATTTAATTTCAGATGATGCATTCAATCTGGTCCAAGAATTTTAAAACACAGCACTGCTGTCATGCCATATTAATGCTAGGGATAAAAATGTGGCCTGGTTTGGCAGGGTGGCAAGAAGCAATAACCGAAGAGCTTGAGTTAGAACAGCGCTGATGGCAGTTGAAAGTACACTACTTGTGGGAGGAGAGTGCGTGACACTGTAGCAGAGATACAACATTGAGGCGACAGTTCGAGATTGGACAGAATACAACAGTTAAGAAGAGAGGTAACTAGGAGATATTAGATTTGTTTTGTTTGTTTCAGTTTTGATGATCCACATTTGCATTTTATCCTTCTTTAGCCATTTTTTAGGTAAGGAGGTTTGCTGATGCCATCAGACTTTTGATTCACAAGCACGACAAAACCTCCCCAACCCCCCGAATAAAAAGAAGGAAAAAAAAATGCAAATTGTTACCAATATAACAACTTATACATGAAGTCAGATCACCAATCCGAGAAAAAAAGGTACAACGTTCATCAATCAGCTCGTTAAACTCATCTAAGAGCAGTTCAAAAATTAAAGAATTTGAATAAGCCAAAAGGAATTTTCAACTAGAAGCTCTCATAGAGTATTGTCCCATCTGAATCCTTAACATTCTTGAGACTGGAATGGGACCGAGTTTTACCAAAACTCAATAACCAATTAAACAAGCCACCTTCGTCTATATTTGCTTTTGTATGAAGAGTTGTACCCGTATGATTTAGTTTTTATTTTTGGACAAACGTTCTAATCATTCAAAAACTGACATCATAAAACATGTAGCAGCACTTAAAGAACATCTTTTTTGTTTCAAAAGCACATAGCTTTATCTGATTTTATTGTTTTTTAGCCTTTCTAAATAATATAGGGAAAAAAAAATTTCTTTTGAGAAGAAAATGTTATGAAAGTACTTCCAAATACTTTAAGAACAGAACCAAACTTTAGAATGACAAGACATGGAATAGAAAACTTTTGGGCATATTGGCACCCTCCACTAATTTTCATATAACTTTAGAGTTCAAAGTAGTTACTCCCTCTGTCCCGAAAATGATAAAACATTTCTTTACATTCAAAAAAGGTTGAAGTGTTCCCCTTTTCAGAAAGTTTTTAACATCCACTTTACCTTACTACCTCATATAAACTCTTACGAACAAAAAACCCAAAAAGGAATTTTTTTCCTTTTTTAATCTTTATTCACAAAACCCAAAAAAGAATCTTTTCACTTTTTAATCATCATTGAAATTCTCATAACACAAAACCCAAAAAAGATTTTTTAAAAATTTTAGTTACAGAAAAAAAATTGGAAAAAAAAAACATAATAAACTATAGTACTACACGCACCTCAATTTATGTGCCAAGAGAAACATATCATCCTTTACGGGATGGCAGGAGTATTTAGCAATTCGTGCTTAGCCAATGAGGCTGCCAAACTTTCAAAAGACATAAATCATGTAAAATCTCAAAAAATCTGGTGCAAGGTTCTTCCTTTTGATGCCAAAAATAACTAGATCCAGATTCCATAAGCAATAAAAGTTTCATAGCAGAACTGAAAATATCTGTCAAAAATCAATAGGTTGAATTACACATTTTGGATGTACTGAAAATTGACTTCTATTGAGATTTCACCTCTTAGAGGAAATAGTGGATCATTCTTATGCCATAGTAATAGTAATAACTAGATCCAGATTCCATGAGCAATAAAAGTTTCATAGCAGAACTGAAAATATCTGTCAAAAATCAATAGGTTGAATTCCACATTTTGGATGTACTGAAAATTGACTTCTATTGAGATTTCACCTCTTAGAGGAAATAGTGGATCATTCTTATGCCATAGTAATAGTCCTAGTCCCAAATATAGTTCAAGAAGTCAAATCAAGTAATGCAAAACAAACATATTAAGTGGTCAGGGAACATACCGCATATATCCGGAACAAGCGCTGACCGAAAATTGATATTCCTCTGAGATACTGATAAACAACAAGAATAAAGCACAAAGATTATATAGAAATTATCCCAGTAGTAATCTTCCTAAATTCAACACTTACAAGGGTAAGCACTTACAAGGGTAAAAACAAGAACCAATAAAATCAGTGGAATGCTAATTTCCACACAGCTTCCAGCCTGTGGGAAACCATAGCTGAAGAATGCTAAACCAACTGCAGCAACAGTTGGCACAACCACCACTGGGTTGATCAATCTGAAAACCAAGATCAGAGCAGCAATAAATATCACAGCTTTTACATATGTTACTTTTATAACATAAATGATACTTGAGAAAGATATCATACATTAGGCTCTCAAATTGAAGGTTTCAGTAGTGGAGAAGTTAATGTAAATAATTTCTTCACCATATGCGATGCGTTATTTCTCCAAGTCATATGAAATCATACAAGATATTGGACAAAGAAAGCTTCATGGATGAGCTCTCTAAGTTGGTACTTGACTAAATGGTGATGCCAGCAATTTTAGGCAAATAGCATGAAGTTTGGTATTAGAATTCCTAAGTACGTTCTATGGCCAGCTAGTTGTTGCAAAAGACGACAAAATTAATGACAAGAAATTACGTTATTACGAATAATCTATGAATACCTCAGCAACAAAGACATCAGCCCACTGAATCCCAAGATGCTTTGGAATATTGAAGCAACAATAATAGCCCCTTGCAGCTCCCTCATTATGTGTCTAAATTTCTGTAGCGACACAGCAGTTATTTAAACGGAAATAGATCATAATGGGGAAGAAAGGCCTTTTCCATGCATGACTAAATATATCTTAACAGTAATAAGAAAATGTTAAGGAAAAAGGGTAAAGAATTAAAATCAGAGGCCTATGAGTAAAATGTATCAACATATATCAGTAGAATGAAAAGTTATGCAATCAAGTAAAAGCAAATAACTTGGTGATGCTTATTTTTTGATCAAGGGGATTTACATGTTCAGTGAGGTTGCGATAATCCTGAGCATTCATGATAACCAGTGCAGGAGCCAAATATACAAATGAGCTTCCTTGTACTAAAGGAAGTCGGGTGCCAAGGTAGGAGTGCAGTATTGTAGTGATTCCAGAGAGTAGCAGCATTGTGGAAATTACTGTGGCAGTATCTTTCTGCACGAATGATAGTATCCATTAAAGATGAGTAGAAGAAGATATGCTGCTTCAAATTGTGGCATGAATGACATACAACCTAAGCAAGAGCTTACATCTGTCCCACCCATGGCTGGTACCATGATCAAGGGGATGAATACAAGCGAACCGGTTAGTGATAGAAAATGCTGTAGGCCATAATAGATGAGAGGTGCTGCAGGGAAGTAGAACATAACGATAATTAAGAAAAATATGCAAACTTTTAAAGTTAACCAATCAATCTTAACTAGAAAATTCAGGCCATGCTATAATCACAAATTGAATAGTGTTCATAATCTGGAGAGTGTATGAGTACAACCGAAGTTCTATTTGTGATCAGACAGTTACACTACTTATTAGGCTAAATAGTGAGGAACATCCATTATTCTTTATCATCAGTCAATTCGCTGGTTGTTATAAGCAATCACAATATCCATTTCTAATACACATAAGTGAATAGGGTAATTAATAATTTGTTCAATGCTAAGAACTGAGCGAACATTCCATCCAGTGCCCCAGGCACTTTTCCTTCTGTCAGCATTTCATTTGTGCAAAGGACACAAAGTGACCTTTACCTGGGCTCAGTACTGATGCGATGGTGCTTGATTCAGTTAAGTTTGATTTCATAGTTGACATGTCTATCCAAGTACTCATTCTTTTGAAGTGCCAGATATGCATCTAACACGAATGCATCATGACAAAGTGAAGAGTCCATGCAACTTTGAGGATGGCAAACAGAGGGAATAGGTCTGATTGACTATAAAGCCCCGTACAGGCATAAGCCAAATTGCCTGAAAGATTGTCGCAACAAAGTGAAACACTTATTTATAACGTGCCATCCCATGTCTCTAAATGGAACCAGTTGGACACCTGAGGACTTTCTGTATATTACCATTTAGAAGCAAACTCAACGTTCATTTCATGGGACAGAATTATGGATGTCCTCTACGCATCTATCTGATGCAATATGGTGCAATACGAGAGTGTATTTTCTTGGAGGCTAGGCCAGCAGAATCAATACTGTAATAAACAATAAAACAGCAATCGAGAAAGAAAAGACAAATAAAACAAAAACCAACAACTCAACCGGAAATATGAAGACACTAACCATAGCCCGGATTCTCTCGCAGCCCAATTTTTATCGCTGACTGCCCACTCCACCCTTCAGGAGGAGGTTCTTCACCATCTCCAGGATATATTCCAAATTCTACATCCCTCTCAACCTTCAAATCCTCATTCTTCTGTTCACCTGGTGGCATAGCTGCTGGCAATTCATTACCTCGTCCATTTCTATCTCCAGCCTCATTTACATTCCTATTCCTGTTCACAACCCCATTCACATTGTCAAATCTGTTCTCAACTGCATTCACATTCCTATTCAACCCAGCTCTCCTCTCTTCAACCTTATTCCCCAGAACACCATCATCCCTATCCCTCCTCCTCTGATTCCCTAAACCACCATTAGCACCCTCGTTCCTCCTCAATCCAGTCCGTGCCTCAAAACCAGAGTCTGGCTCAATTTCTGTCCCTCCATTAGGCCTAGTCCGACCCAGAATGGGGTCAATTTCTATTTTTGGAGACAGCCCACCTCCCCTCTGGTTTCCACCATCTCTACTCGCATCAAAAAGATGGCTGTTATCAAAATGCTGACTTGAGCTAGCGCCGGTTGTTTCTCCAGAAGAGACAAAACCTGTTCTTTTTGCCCAGGATCTTAGGTCGCTCGGGTTGTGATCTTTCCTATTCCTAAAAGGCTCGACATTTTGCAGCATAGAACCAAGTATGTTAGTCTTCTGCCTTCGACCCTCGCGCACTTCCCGCAAATCTGAGCCCGACCCACCTTCCATTATCGCTTTTCCTCAAAAGCATACAGATCTTTTTCTTGAGAAAGTGAAGCACAGCGAAAAAAGAGTAGACTAGTGTGAGAAAGAAGAAGAAGCGGGTCGACAAAGCAACAAACTAACAATAGATAGTTAATGAATGTGAGAGAGAAACTGGAATTGTAGAGGCTAAGCAAAGGACGAGAGGGTGAGGAGTGATAAAAAGGGGGGAAACAAACAGTATCAATCAGAAGTTTGGATTTGTAGAGAGAGGGTGAGGAGTGAAAAAAACTGGAATCGTAGAGGGTACGCAAAGGACGAGAGGGTGAGGAGTGTGAAAAAAAAGATTGGGGGGGGGGGGGGGGGGGGGGGTGTGTGGAAGAGCAGTATCAATTCAATTTTTGTCAGCTCATGACGAGTGAGGAAGTCTCTCTCTGCTCCATCTTTCTGTCTCTGGGTGACATTGCCGCTCTCGAGTCGCCATTACTTACAGCTCGCAGCTCCAGGTTGGATTTACCGAAGTGCCCCTCTAACGGCAGGGAAGAACGCTGGACGGAGAAGCAAATTAGTACTTCCCCCGTGCCAAAAATATTGAAATATGAGTAAGATCTAATCCTTTAACTTTAAGTAACTTAATTTTAAAATGGCTTATTTTTAGTTTTATACCTTTTTAGCGTGAGATTAATTTTATTTAAAAGTTAATATTATTTAAATAAAATAATTAACTGATTGTAAAATTTTTATAAAAATTTTTTTTAGTCATTAAAAAAATAAAAATTAATAAAAGTTTAATACATTATAAAAATTTTATCTTGAATGAATTATTCCACATTGGTTTTGAAATAAAATTGGTTCTGGGTAAAAAAAATTTTAAAAATAAAAATAAATTATTTTAAATTAACTTGATTTAAGTTAAAACGAATTGACTCTAAGTTTTGTATACACCTAGTGCACTGCTTAGACTATGTGTTCGATTATCAATTTATTTTTATTCTTTTATTGGATATATTCTTTCTTGAATAATATATGTTTTTATTTATTACTATTTGTTCTTTTTTAGTTCTTATAGGTTGTCATTAAGTCTGTTCTCATTTTGTTATTGTTTTATCATAGAATAATATTTTTTTTGTTTTCTAGATTGATTATTATTTGGTATTTGTCCAACATACTTTCATTTGTAAAAAGAATATATCCAATGTTCTATTTATTATTACACTATCAATTCTCATGCAGTAGCAGATCTTGAATATTTTTAAAGTAAAGTCCACAAAAAAGTGAGGTCCGTATATAAGTCTAAATTACGATTGGTATTAAATTTAAATTGATTAAAATTTAAATTTTAAACTATAACACAACAATCTAAAAAGAATACTTCACTTGTAACCTTTCTCTTGTAAATTTTTTAGTATTAAAAAAAATAGAACCATCTAAGTAGAAAATCTTTGAGCTAATTCCTAATAGTATACGTACAAAGAAAAATTGCTTTGAGTACCTTTTAGTTTTAATTTGAAGTAAGTTAGTAAATTTTATTGATTTTCAAAATAAAGTACCATAAGTTAGTAAATTTTATTGATTTTCAAAATATATATATGTTTTTTATTTAAGTTTGAATTGAATTAGTCTTTAAGATTATTTAAAAAATTAAAAAATAAATTTTGAAAGAGAAATACTAGTGTTACTTTTTCAGGTAAAACATGAAGATATTTAGTTAATTTTCAAAAAAATTAAATGGTGATATGATGGATTGCCTACAAATATACTAATTCTAGTTTCTTCTAAATAAAATAATCTGAACCTAGAAGAGTTTATAATTTCACACTAAAAACAAGTACAAAAAATTTTATTTCTTTAATTAAATTGACACTTCTATTAAAGATTAACATGACTTAATTGAAACGTTTGAACTTAACTTGGTTTGATTTCAATGACTAAATTAGACTGACTTGTAATTTGAATGCTAAGTTTACCAATTAAGTCCAAAAAGACAGTGTTACATTTAAGTCATGATTGTAATATAAGAAAGAAGAATGAAAAAATATATATATAAAGAGTGACGTTTACATTTTTTGCTAAATTTTTATTTAGAATAATGGGATCCAATAAAAATTTAAAGTGATGTCCAAACTGAATTTTACAAATTGTTTACTTACATTTTTAAAATAAAAGTGTGGCCCATGAATTCCACTTCAATATATATATATATGTCTGACCTCTGTTCACATGCTATTTTATTTATGTTATTTTTCTGTTCCTATATATTTTTCTGTTTATTGTTATTTATTCTTTTATAAATTTATTATTTTTCAGTTACTATATGTTCTTTTTAGTTAATATACATTCTTTTATTTATTATTTTCTGTTCTTTTATAAATATGTTATTTTTAGTTTGTATATGTTTTTTTATTTATATTATTTTTAATTTCTATATATTTTTGTACTATTAACTAATTGTTCTTTTGGCTAAACTAGTTGTTCATTATTTTATTAGTTAACAAGTTTCAAAAATGAAGGAAAAGAGAAAATGAAATATAAATAAATAAATAAATAATAAAAATGTAAAAAATAAAATTAAAAATTGGGAACAATACAACAAAGAAAAACATGAGAGAAGAAAAAAAATGAAAAAAATGAAAAAAAAATGTGAAAAATTTTTAAAAAAACAAAAAGGAAAGAAACAAAAATAACCAAAAAACCTAGAAAGGGGGAAGTCAAACTTGCGTCCCTAGCCAACTTACCCATGTGTTTTGCCACTCTCCTAAAACTCAGAGGCTTGTTTAAAGCTAACAAAACAAATATAAGTACTAAAGTGTCCGAGCGCAGACAAAGATTTATCCTTGTAACACATTCTACTTTAGTAGTTCTAAAATCTTTACAATATTTTCATATATAGTAATTTAATTTATCATATCACTGTTCCAACTATCATTTTAATGCATTTTTTTAGTTTACTTGATTTACATGCAAAAATTAATGATAGAAGTGAAAACAATATATAAACTATTTTCACTTTCTTAAAGTTCGTGTCAAATAAAATGGAGCAACATTCATGTGAGGGAGGAAATAATTCCAGTCTACGCCATCTTTTCTTAGTTATTACTCCATCTATTTCATAAAAAATGACCTTTTATCTTTTTAGATTAAAGTTTGACTTAAATATATTCATATTAATTTTTATTATAAATTTTTTTTAAAATTATATTTATAAACCAGAATCTTTAATATACCATTTTCATATAAAGATTTATATTTCTATAAGAAGTTTTGAAGAAATAAAAATCATGAATTAATTATTGTGAATAGTAAATAAGACAAGCTTTGCGAGATGGAGAGAGTATATACTTAATTTCCTATATATAAACCACAACTTAGTCCAAAAATTGATTAATTTGCCCTTATACTAAAACTCGTTCTCACCCCCCAGAAAACCTACCTCGCTACTACCACCACTTTGCCACGGTATCTGACGAACTGTTATCACCTTTAGATCATCATCTTGAGATCTCGTCACCATCATTCGCTTCCGAATCTCATCGTTACCTGCCTTTAGATCTCGCCACTACTCATTTTCGAATTGCATTGCCACCACTGATATTCAGATCTCGCCGCCGCTTACCTCTGGATCACTTTACCTCCAAATCGTCACTCTAGTCCACAATCCAGCCATTGCTGCTCACTCACCTTTGGATCGTCACTCGCCTCCATGATTGCAAGCGATCGTTGTTCACATATTGATCACACTGTCATTGTTTACCTTTAGATCTATTAGCTATTGCCTCCAAATCACATTGGTTAAGCCTCTAGTCTTTGCCTCAATCATCATGCACCAACGAGCTATGCCTATAAACAAATTTGTAAAGTGTCAAAGACAAGATGCATAAATGTATAAGGCAATGATGAAAGTATCTAAATAAGTATGTGATAGTATATGTGCAGATATTTTCCTTTTTTTTGATAATATATAAAGTGTAAAAATGTCTAAAATAATATACAAAAGTGTCTGAAACAATATATAAAAGTGTCTAATGCTATATGTGAAAAGTGACTAGAGTAATACATAAACAATTTATTATCATGAGCAAAATAGAAGTGTCCAAAAAAATAATTAAAAAGTGTTTGAATGTATATAAAAAAATGTCTAAAAAATAAGTAAAATGACTTAACTAACATGTAAACAATTTGTTTTTTTTTTTTTTAAATAAGTGTCTGAAACAATAAAAAATGTGTCTATGTGAATATATAAAAGTGTTTATAAAAATGAAAAAAGTGTTTGAAGCACTATGCGGATTATTTGTTTTCCTTGGAAATAATGGTGTGTAAACTAATAAATAATAAGTGTCTAAAGTAACATATAAAAGTGTCTAAAATAATATATAAAATTTATTTTTCAGGCACAACAGATCGCAATCAAGTCCTCTCCACCACTCACCTCCAGATTTCATCATCGCCGCTAGCCTCCAGTTCTCGCTACCACCGTTGCTCACCTTTTGTATCAAGATTGTGTCGATCATTACTCCTTCCAAACTCTTGTCATTGCCACTCACCTCATCATCATCGACATAGTCTTTTTTGACTTTGATCTCATCATCATTATTGTTATTGCCACTCATCTCGTCATCAAAGCTACTCATCTTGTTGTCACCTTCATCGCATCATCATCATCATTGCTGCTGGTCTCATCGTCACTATCATGTGTCAGCATTGTCATCTTTGCTAGTCGACTAGAACCATTGGAGGCGGCTAGAGAGACATAATTTAGGATTGTGTACATCATGGAAAATTTTTAGGATATCAAAGGGTAAAATTGAAAAATCATAATTATGGCTAATTAGACATATGTACACGATAGCATTGGTAATCTTTTTTTCTCCTCTTGTCTTTGCCTTTTAGTGGAGGCACGTTTATATACAGAAAGTGTGTATAATTTACTTATTAAAAAATTCGTCAAGAAGTTCTTTAAAATTTTCTGTTTACAGTTTAATTAACAATTGCTTACATAGGTGTTTAAAAAAAATTGCTTAAATAAGAAAACTATTTTAAATTTTTATATTCAATTAATTCTACCTACAAAATGTTGTAACAAGTTAATGTTCCTCCAAAATCACCAAAAGAGCGTGATTAACATAATTAACATATATAAATTTTTATAATATAATACTACACTTGGAAGATGATGTATATGAATATAAAAAAAGTACTCATATTTCAAATATAAAAAATGAATAATTGGCAAAAGTTATAGGATAAAGGAAATAAATCACTTGGAAGTCTAGATGTGTACAATCACAACTTGTAGAACTAAAAACTATTACTCCGACGGTTGCATAATTAGTGACACCGTTCAAAAGAATTTTGTCTTAAAATAAATGATGCATTTATAATTTTATTCATCTTTTGCAACTTTAGTTCTGCCGGTGTATATACCATTTTATGCATCTACTTCCTCCGTTAGACAACTTTACAGAATTTCATAATATTTTATGTGGTCTTGCGTTCATCATTTTTATAAAAGTAATAAATGTGTTATCCATTGTAGAAAGAATGACGTCTTATGAAACATTCATTCTAAACTAGTTGTGAATGTTCTCATTTCATTACAAAAAAGTTGTGAATGTTTCCATTTCATTCCAAACTAGTTGTGAATGTTTCCATTTCATTCCAAGCTAGTTGTGAATGTTTCCATTTCATTCCAAACAAGTTGGGAATGTTTCCTTTTCATTCCAAACTAGTTGTGACTGTTTCAATTTTATTCCAAATAAGTTGTGAATGTTTCTATTTCATTCCAAACAAGTTGTGTATGTTTCCATTTCATTCCAAACTAGTTGTGAATGTTTCCATTTCATTCCAAAAAGTTGTGAATGTTTCCATTTCATTCCAAAACAAGTTGCGAATGTTTCCATTTCATTCCAAACAAGTTGTGTATGTTTCCATTTCATTCCAAACAAGTTGTGAGTGTTTCCATATCATTCCAAACTAGTTGTGACTGTTTCCATTTCATTCCAAACTAGTTGTGAATGTTTCCATATCATTCCAAACTAGTTGTGAACGTTTTCGTTTCATTCCAAACAAGTTTCGATTGTTTCATTTTCATTCCAAATATGTTGGGAATGTTTTCATTTCATTCCAAACTAGTTGTGAGTGTTTCAATTTTATTCCAAACTGGTTGTGAATCTTTCCAATTCATTCCAAACAAGTTATGAATGTTTCCATTTCATTCCAAACTAGTTGTCAATGTTTCCATTTCATTACAAAAAAGTTGTGAATCTTTCCAATTCATTCCAAATAAGTTGTGAATGTTTCCATTTCATTCCAAACTAGTCGTCAATGTTTCCATTTCATTACAAAAAAGTTGTGAATGTTTCCATTTCATTCCAAGCTAGTTGTGAATGTTTCCATTTCATTCTAAACAAGTTGGGAATGTTTCCATTTCATTCCAAACTAGTTGTGAATGTTTCCATTTCATTCCAAACAAGTTGTGAATGTTTCCATTTCATTCCAAAACAAGTTGTGACTATTTCCATTTCATTCCAAACAAGTTGTGAATGTTTCTATTTCATATCAAACTAGTTGTAAATGTTTCCATTTCATTCCAAACAAGTTGGGAATGTTTCCATTTCATTCCAAACAAGTTGTGAATGTTTCCATTTCATTCAAAACAAGCTGTGAATCTTTTGATTTCATTCCAAAGAAGTTTTGAATGCTTCATTTTCATTCCAAACAGATTGGGAATGTTTTCATTTCATTCCGAACTAGTTGTGAATATTTCCATTTAATTCCAAATTAGTTGTGAACGTTTCCATTTCGTTCCAAACAAGTTGTGAATGTTTCCAATTCATTCCAAACTACTTGTGAATGTTTCCATTTCATTCCAAACTAGTTGTGAATGTTTCCATTTCATTATAAAAAAGTTTTGAATGTTTCCATTTCATTACAAACTAGTTGGGAATGTTTCCATTTCATTCCAAACAAGTTGGGAATGTTTCCATTTCATTCCAAACAAGTTGTGAATGTTTCCATTTCATTCCAAAACATGTTGTGAATGTTTCCATTTCATTCCAAACAAGTTGTGTATGTTTCCCTTTCATTCCAAACAAGTTGCAATTGTTTCCATTTCATTCCAAACTAGTTGTGACTGTTTCCATTTCATTCCAAACTAGTTGTGAATGTTTCCATTTCATTCCAAACTAGTTGTGAATGTTTCCGTTTCATTCCAAATAATTTTTGATTGTTTCATTTCCATTCCAAACATGTTGCGAATGTTTTCATTTCATTCCAAACTAGTTGTGAATGTTTCCATTTCATTCCAAACTGGTTGTGAATATTTCCAATTCATTCCAAACTAGTTGTGAATGTTTCCATTTCATTCCAAACTAGATGTAAATGTTTCCATTTCATTACAAAAAAGTTGTGAATGTTTCCATTTCATTCCAAGCTAGTTGTGAATGTTTCCATTTCATTCCAAGCTAGTTGTGAAGTGAATGTTTTCGTTTCATTCCAAACGAGTTTTGATTGTTTCATTTCCATTCCAAACATGTTGTGAATGTTTTCATTTCATTCCAAACTAGTTGTGAGTGTTTCCATTTCATTCTAAACTGGTTGTGAGTATTTTCAATTCATTCTAAACTAGTTGTGAAAGTTTCCATTTCATTCCAAACTAGTTGTGAATGTTTCCGTTTCATTATAAAAAAGTTTTGAATGTTTCCATTTCATTCCAAGCTAGTTGTGAATGTTTCCATTTTATTCCAAACTGGTTGTGAATATTTCCAATTCATTCCATGCGAAATTAGAGTGATCTTTCAAAAAAAGAAAACCTAGAAACATAAAGTAAGCAACATTATTGTCGAATAGACATAACACCAGAAATGAAAAATCACTCTAAAAATTCTCATCAAAATATAAGATGGACTAATTTGTTTGGAATCAAAGCATTTGAAAGATAATATTGCACCGATGTAACAATTCATTGAATAACATTTTTTATAATCTAATTAAATATGGGTAAATTAATCTGAGATCCCTTAACTTTTTTTCATATCCTAAAATGGAATTATAATTTAAGATTGTTATATTGAAGCCTCTTATCTCATATTGTGAGTTTCAATTGAGTCTTTTTCATTGATTTTAACATTAAATCGGCCAGAAAATGCTAGCATAGTTATCACTAAAATGGATCTTAAAATAGCACTTTTAGTCCATAAACTTTTCCCATCAACAATTTTAAACCCTAAAATTTTCCCTTGGCCTTCCTCATGCCCCTCATCATCTTCCTCCTTCTACTATTCACTGTAATCTCTATACTTGAAAAGTGACTAAGATAGTAGTCACACAACTCAAACGCTGTCATCTCCATGCTCCTCGACTTTAACCCAAGCCGCATCATCTCATAAACAATTCAATTGATCTAAAAAATTCATCTCGAGTTCAATTGAACCTTCTCTTGACTTCAATAGATCTAAAAACTTGAAAATCCTCATCGTATCATCTCACAAACAATATAGTTCAATTCAAGTTTATGCTGCCCGCTTACAATTAGTATGATTCATGATTTTCTACAAAATAAGAAAAAAAATCCACCCTTCTTTTTTGTGAATATCCATTTTTTTTTCATGCATCTGTTTGGCTATTTGTCACTCGCCGGCGTTCTTGGGTCGAATCTTTCTATTCCCATCTCTTTCAATCCTCCAGCCCTATCTATATAAAACCATCCACCAACATTCTCTAGCCACAGAAGCATTTCTGCAAGTCAAATCTATAGTGTCTTAGACTAAAGGCACTGACAAACTAGGTTTTGGGTTGGTAAATGGAGAAGCCTTGCCATGTAACTCTGAGCAATTAGGATTACAATGTTTCACAAAATGGTGTGTTTCATAACTATGTAGGAGTATGAGGTTTTGCATGGTTGCTGGAGGAGTTAATTATGTGCTGATATGGCCAAGATCCTAATTTCTTTTTTGTATTTCTATTATTTTAATTTCCTAGTTTACACCTATTTGAGCTGGGTTATAGCTCGAAGTTAGTTACGTTGAATTGGTGCCTTAATTTGTCTCCCATTTCTTCCTTCGAATTTTTTGAAATTCTCAAGTAGTTTGTAAGTCTTCTTTTTCTCTCGATATCCATTCTTTGCCGTGATCTCCTAAATAAAAAGCTAAACATCAATTTGTTCTTCATCACTGTTCAGTTACTTACAGTATTGTTACAATGGTATCAAAGCACAATTCTAGCACTAATGGTTAAGGGAATGAGATTGCAAAAATTCAAGAAGGCCCTAAAGGAATAAATCTCGTGAGGTCTCTCCGACCAAGCAAGTCAGCACGAGAGGGAAATAGCTCGCTTAGAGCAGAAGCAAGAGAAGTTGGTCTCAAGACAAGAGCAACAGTTCAATGCTTTGCACCAATTCATTACGAACCTTTAACGAGCTCAAGACGTTGCGGGTTACGAGCAAGAAGCTAGTTGTAGTAAAGGAGGAACCCAGGGGCTCATGATTGAAGGTGGACAGAGAATGGCTTAGATTGGATGAATTGATTTCCTATATTTCCAAGAAGATGATGTGGAGGGCTAGTTATTTTGTTACAACCAGACATTCCATCTAAACAGGGTAAGGGAGGATCGTAAAATCCAGATGGCATCGATCTATATTGGGTCCGATGGTATGATGGCATCAATGTTTTTCTGTGACTAGCTAGTGACGGAGAGGTTGACCTGAGATCTCTATGCTAAGGCAATTCATGAACAATTTGGGGAAGGGCACTACGATCCTTCCACAAAGTTAGAAAAGCTCAAACAGACTGTGCCAGTTCGCTAATATTAGAATTGTTTTGATACTCTATTGAATCAAGTTGGGCCACTGCTTAAAGATTTTTTGGTGGAGCAATTTCTTAGAGGTCTTCAAGAAGAGATACAAAGGGCTATTTGTGTGCTATGACCAAAAACCTTAAACGAGGTACAATATTTGGCTAAAGTGCAAGAATTTGCTCATATTATGATTAAGAAATTGATGAGGGGTGGTGAAGAGAGACATAAAGGGTTGTTACCTACCCCTAAACCTCTCGGTCAGCCTAATACCGTAACTAAATTCATGCCTAAGGTTCCTAAGAGATTATCAGAGACAAAAATGAATAAAAAAAAGCTCAATAATCTTTGCTTCTAGTGCGATGATAAGTAGTTTCAAGGACATAAATGTAAACAGGGATAAGTTAACAAGATAGAATTAACTGTGGAGCCGAACTTGGAAGAGTGACTACAGGAAGAAATTGTCGAAACAACGGAGGTTTTGAATAATGTCATTGAGAGTCCTCATCTTTCTCTGAATGTGTTGGAAAAAGTGCCTAACTTCACAATAATGAGGGTCACTGGTTATAATGGGAAGAGGACAGTAAGCATGTTGATAGATTTGGGCAATACTCATATTTTGTTGGATGAAGCTTTAACCAAATGCTTAGGTTGTTCAATGAAGGGAATTACACCATTAGGTGTGTCGGTGGCTAATGGATAGGTGTTGTCAGTAGGGGTAGCAAGCAAGAATCATACCTAGAAAATTCAAGGGGTGGAGTTCTCAATGGATGTGCTATTGTTACTACTTGGTGGGTATGAAATGGTGTTGGGAATTCAGTGTTTAATGTTATTATGAGACATCAAGTAGAACTTCGAGGCCTGAACAATGACATTTAAGTACAAAGGACAAAAAATACACTTGTGTGGATCCCCAAAGGTGAACCTAGTACCCAGTAATAACCAATCTACTCAAAAGTTACTCCACCACGTGTCCCAAATAAAAAGCGGTCAAGCCTTTACCCTATAATTGGTAAGGTATGCTCCAGTGCCCCCTAGTTGTGGTAAAATTGAGGTTGAAGTTAAGTAAAGCGAGTTGATAAAATTACTAAAGGATTTTGAGTTAGTGTTTCAAGAACTCACCAGCTTACCACCTAGAAGGAGCCACGATCGTCATATTCCTATACTACCATAGGTGCCTCTAGTTAACATTTGACCTTACCTCTACCCTTCCATCCAAAAGGACGTGATTGAGAATATAATTGAAGAAATGTTAAGGGAAGGCATCATACGGCCAAGCTAAAGCCTTTTCTCTTCAACAATAGTATTAGTAAAAAAGAATGACAATAGCTGGCCTTTGTATGTGGATTATAGGGAATTAAATAGGGTGACAATCAAGGATAAATTCCCTATACTCATTATTGAAAAATTGCTAGATAAGTTACATGGTGTAAGGTACTTTTCAAAGTTGGATCTAAGAGTGGGATATCATCAAATACGCATGCATGAAGAGGATGTGTCCAAGACCACCTTTAGAATACATCATGGGCATTTTGAATTTCTTGTCATGCATTTTGGTTTGACTAACGCCCTTTCAACCTTCCAAAGTTTGATGAATTTTGTGTTCCAGCCATACTTGAAGAAGTTTGTACTAGATTTTTTTTATGACATACTTGCATATAGCACCAGTTTGGAGGAGCATGTGAGGCATTTAAGACTGGTCTTTAAGCTGCTGGAGAAGCACACCCTATTCGTGAAAGAAGTAAGTGTTCCTTCGGAGTCACTCAAGTAGAATACTTAGAACACATCATTAGTCACCAAAGAATGGCTACCGATCCGAGCAAAATTGAAGCCATAAGCAGTTGGCTAAAACCAAAGATAGTGAAGCAGCTACGAGGTTTCTTTGGCCTTACGGGTTACTGCAGAAGATTCATAAAAAAATTACAGTCTCATTGTTTAACCTTTAATCTAATTGCTCAAGAAAAATCAATTTTAGTTGGGAAAAGCAGCCAGTGAGGTTTTCAAAAGATTGAAACAGGCAATGATGACAACACCAGTTCTAGTTTTGCCTAACTTCTTGATTTCATTAGTGGTGGAAACAGATGCATGTCATGAAGGAATTAGAGCAGTGCTGCAGCAAAGTGGGCACCCGATTGCTTATATTAGCAAAACCTTATTACCAAAGCATCTAGGCCTCTTGACATATGAAAATGAGTTCCCCGCTATTGTTTTTTCAGTAAAGAAGTGGCAACCCTACCTGTTAGGATGGCATTTTGTGGTTGAAACAAACCCATGTGGCTTAAAGTATTTGTTAGAGCAGAAAGTAACCAAGTCATTTGTAACAGAGATTTGTAGTCAAGCTTTAACCATATGACTTTAAAGTACAATACCATAAAGGGAAAGGAAATGTGGCTGCTGACTCTCTCTCTTGCCTTCAGAGTACTGAATTGCTTTAGATGGCAGTCACTACGTTCACTACACCATTGAAACTGCAGATTCCAAATAGTGTGTTTAGTGACCTTAATTTTCAGACTTTGATAAGTGAGATCAAAGACAACCCTTAAGCCCACCCTCAGTACTCCATTGATTTGCAAGGTCTTAAGAAAAAATGGAACTTAGTGGTTGGACAAGATCCGAGACTACAGACCAAACTTATATAAATGATACACAGTAGTACTGTTGGAGGACATTCAGGCACCCTTGTGACTCAAAAGAAGGTTTTGTAGTTTTGTTGCTAGAATGGGCTTATGAAGTACGTTTGCAATTTTGTGAGACAATGCCACACACACCAACTGTTCAAACATGAAAATGTGGCTTCCCCAGGTCTTCTCTAGCCTCTGCCCATTCTTGATAAGGTATGGGAATTTACCATGGATTTTATCAATGCATTACCCAAGTATGACGGGTTCAATTCCATTATAGTGATTGTTGACCGCTTAAATAAGTAAGCACATTTTGTTCCCCTCGTGCATCCTTACACAGCTTCAGTGGTAGCTAGAGCTTATATAGATTACGTATATAAGTTGCATGGGATGCCTATCACCATTACCTCTGTTCGAGATGCTATTTTTATAAGTACATTTTGGCAAGAATTGATGAAGGTTCAGGGAGTCCAACTATGGATGTCGACGGCTTATCACCCCCAAATGGATGGCCAAATAGAGCGTGTCAATCAATGCTTGGAAACCTACTTGCATTGCATGTCTAGTGATAAACCCCGAGAATGCTCGAAATGGCTTTCACTAATCAAGTGGTGGTATAATACCAACTTCCACGCCTCTATAGCTTACTCTCCTTTTGAAGTTCTGTATAGGCAACCCTCATCTATTTATGTGTTGTATATAGCAAGGGATTCCAAGGCCGAGGCTATTGATAGGAGCTTGAGTGCGAGAGAAGCAATGATAAGGAGGCTTAAGAACTAATTAACTCAAGCCCAGCAGAGGATGAAGAAGCTAGTAGATAAAAACAAGAGTGAAAAGAGCCTTAATATTGGCGATTGGGTGTATCTTAAGTTGCAACCATATCACCAACGAACATTTAGGACACAAGGTCAAAACAAGCTCAACCCGAAGTATTGCGGACCATTTGAAGTTGTTGAAGCAGTAGGATTAGTAGCCTATCATCTCAAGCTACTTTCAGTAGGTAAGGTCCATGATGTTTTTCATGTATCATTACTTAAGAAGAATGTGGGAAATACTGTTGTGCAACCGACGCTCCCCAACTTGGAAAATGAAGTTATTTGTCAGCCTGTGGCCATTTTAGATAGAAAAGTAGAGAAGAAGAGACACACTGCAATCATGAAGGTTCTCATCCACTGATCCAACTTTAATCCTGAAGATGCCACCTGGGAGACTTATTCAAACATCTGACGAAGGTTTCCTCAATTCCTCAATTCTTGAGGACAAGAAATTTTTCAAATGGGGAAGGTTGTCACAAAACGATGTGTTTCATAGCTACGTAGGAGTACGAGGTTTTGAATGGTTACTGGTGGAGTTAGTTGCGTGCTGATGTGGCCAGGATCCTAATTTCTTTTTTGTATTTCTGTTATTTTAATTTCCTACTTTACACCTATTTGAGCTGGGTTGTAGCTTGGAGTTAGTTACGTTAAATTAATGCCTTGCTTTGTCTTCTGTTTCTTCCTTTGAATTTTCTGGAATTCTCAGGTAGTTTATAAGTCTTCTTTTCTCTTAAGATCCATTCTTAAGCTAAACATCAGTTTCTTCTTCATCACTGTTCGATTACTCATAGTATTGTTATAGGACCTCTCACTTGAACAAGTTTCTTATGCCTCGATTGACACGTTCGTGTCCTTTGAAATTGTGAAAAGGCTCTATCTTTAGTATCCAACCATACTTGTGCTCATCTGGCTCCAACAATCCACTATGTTTAATACCCAATAGTACCTTGTCTTGTTTGATCCATGAACACTTTCTCCTCGAGTCAATTGACTGCAATTAGGGATGAAAGTCCATTTCTGCTCAGATCTACTGACCCAATCACCGGATCTGCTCAAAAATCTTTGGTGAAGATGAAAAAAAGTAAAAGGGAATAGAGGAATGAGGGGATAAAGATGAAGCAAAAATAGCTGTGTAAGAAAAACGGTGGAGATCGAAAAGAAGGCCAAGTAAGCATGGCTCAATGATCCAGTGAAGTAGGAGAAAACGGAGAGGCAGGTGGCTGCAAAGAGGCCCAAGAAAGAGAGGGCATTGGAGGAGTTCGGGGAGTGAGAGTAGGCCTAGTTCAAGTTCATGGAAAAGAAGTTTTATTTTTGTTGCAATTGGGTGTAAACACTAATTTAGAAGTTTGAGGTTTATTTTGGTGTTAATTAATGTCTCGTCATTAATTTATGTCCAATTTAACATTAGAATTGATTTTGGGTATAAAAACAAAAAAAATTATTTCAAATTATTCTAATTCCAGTTAAAACGAATCGCCCTATGTTAAACAAACCAGAAGAGGTACATTCCTTCTTAAACATTATGTGAACATATCTTAGTAGATCACAAAAATTCAAGGGGAAAAAGAAGGGGAAATGAATTGATTAGGTCCAATAGATGGTTGTGCACCTAATTTGGAGCAAGAAATGGCAGCAGAAAAAAGAAAACGTCCTATTTAAAAATTTAGGTAATATAAAATTGTTATAAAAGAGTTGAAGAGAAAGCACAGGAATGAAAGTAAATGTCCAAAATAAAATAATTATATCACCTAGTTGTGGATAAAGCTGGTCAATGGTCCACTCATTGAGATACAAAAAAGAAAACATGACTAAGAAAGTTATTTTTTTTCATATTCGTAATTATTTCAAGAATAAATATATAAGCGATGTATTAAATACCTAACCCACTGACTAGCTACTTAAATAAAACAAATTTCAAAATACAAATCATGGTTGAAACGTTAGCCAGTTATGGTATACCAAAATGAAGCAACTAACAAATCCTTTTATAGATTGAACCTAAGCTTGCTTGTCAAGAATCTAATAGCGTATTACTCACCTTTTCATTTCTTCTTTTTCGCGCGACCCTTTTCTAAGCATCACTTGCTGTCCCTCAAAAAGCGTCCATAAACTCGTAAGATTATACAATCCAACAAAGTAGACCAATTAGTGAAGCATGCTAAATTTATTTTGACAAAATATTGAGAAAATAAATTCTAAAAAATGTTGTTTTACAAGTAAAACCTTTTTCTTTTTCTTTTTCTTTTTTTAAAAAAATTCTTTTTCAATTCAGCAATATGCAGATATATGAAGATCTAAGCAAATATATATACCATCAATTTTTTTGCTTAGCTCATCTGAGGCATTGATCTAGAATTTATTTCTATTTGAAATGAAGCTGCAAAATTTATGTGGCCTATCCAAAGTAGTTTGGAATAAAGGCGCGGTGACTTAACTGCGTTAATTGTTTTATAGTTCATTGAACCTCTTATCTCCTTTTGTGTGCAGATTAACTTGGGAAAGGTTAGGTATCTCTTAAACAGTTTGGTTGTCTTATGAAAAAATTGGAACTCATGTTCATAAGTCATTCTTTCATCATTTCAATTAAAATTTTCATTTGATTTGAAAAGTGGAATTTATATTTATTCTATACAATACATATCCAGTGTTAAAAAATTTGAAAAAAGATTTGAAATTAACAATATAGTTTTTGATAATTTATTAATATTAGAAATTAAAAGCTAAAGTTAATGCATTTAAGTAATTTATTAATAATAAAAATACATCTTCAATGGCAACACTAATTGTTAATACTAATGTTGACAGGTCATAGAAAGATGAAAACTAGCAATGGTACTTTGGCAGAAAGATGAAACTATAGTAACATGTCTAACTTTTGAACCCTTACAGTCTGTTTGGATTAAGCCATTGAGGGAAGTGGAGATTGGATGTCGGGGAAAGAAAATTGGTACATTTCTCTTGTTTGGATACAGGAAAATAGAGTGAGAATGAGAATCATTATTCATCTACTTCCCTCGTTTTTTAGTTTTTTCCCCCCTCCAAAATGAGAGAAAATATCTCATCCCTTACCTTATCTCTCATTCTTTTATTAATTGAATTCAAATACAATTACTCCATTCATCTTATAAAAAGAAGATGTATTTATTTGGATATGAAGATTAAAGTGTGTAGTTTAGGATTTTGTTTGCATTTTTGTGCTTAAAACTAAAATTTAAAAAAGATTTATTTTTATATTATATATAGTGAGAGTTTAAATGATGATTTAAAAAGGTAAAAATTTATTTTGGGATTTTGCATGGTGAAAGTTTTAATAAATATTAAAAAAATTTGAAATTTTAATAATAAAATTTGAAATTTTAATAATAAAATTTGAATGAGAGTTGTAAGATAAATTAAATATTAAAAATTTTCTAACAAAGAAAAATATTTTATCATTTTTAGGAGAAGAAGTATATTATAATACATGTGTCGGTGGCAATTTCTTCCACCAGAGGGTTTGCCCATCCCCATCCAAGTGGAAAAGAGCTGAATCGGAAAGAAGTGAAACTCATGAGCTGCAACTTGCCAACTTGGCTAGGCTGATATAATTTCGACGTGGAAAATCACAAAGAGGCCACCAATGTGATTCAACAAAGAAAAGGTCTGAATCTTTAGGGTCAATATGTCATATTCAATTTTGGACCTTTCTCAGCTGAAATGTGACTTTCAAATTAAGGCTAATAACAAAAACCCTCATGGTTTAGGTATAACTAAGTTGCCTCATTTTGTTTAAAAATCTAAAATAATGGAAGAAATACAATTTTACATTTAAATAGAAAAAGTTAATAATTTAAACTGCCAACTAATTGTCAGAGTTAGTAATTTACCCGAAGGCCGGATTAAACAATTAAAACTAAAATTAGATTAAATTAATAATATACTTGAAGACCGGATTACACAATTTAAATTATAATTAGAAAAATTAATGTTAGACAAACAATGCTGTATACATTTAGGTAGTAAAATGTATATATTTTTTTAAAATATAATAAGGCAAGCTACGATTTTTCTCAAGCCTCAATAGGTTTTTGTAATTAGCACTTTAATATTTTTTTTGGGGTAAAAATAGCCCTCAAAACATATGTTGTTCCTCATTATAAAATTATTAGAATTTCACAAATATCATCGTATTTACAATAACACGTTGGATGAGTTGCGTGACTATACACTTTCTTTTTTACATTTTATGTCCTGTCAGTGCAGTAACTTGTCATTCACACTATTCTTAGTGACACAGCCCATTATGGGTCTACTCAGGAAGTCTATGAAAACTTGTCTCACACAAGTCGCAATTGACTGATTGATTGCGTGCGCACTAGTTAAAACCTTTATGTTTCTAGTTGTTTAATCCTACCATGCAAACATGAATGAGTAATGCTTTGACTTATGTAACAAAACAAGAGTTATAAACTATAAACATAAATCATAAAACATTGCCTGGACTTTTCACTAAAATCCAAGTTTCAAGGTAGTCAAAGTATACAAAATGACTCTAGAATTAACCACACATAATCAATTGTGTGCAAGCATTCAAACAAGAGTAGACTATGCTCGCACCTAAGAGCGATTCTAGAGTAGACTACTCATACATGAACATTGGAGGCAAACTAGTGTATGAGAACTATACACTGAATAATGCTACTTAAATCCATAACTAAGCTTCCATCTTAGAGCAAACTCTCAGTGGTAAGCTTCAAAGCCCTCTATTGTGCTTCACTAGCCTTTATAGGCCAAAAAGATAATTGTAGTTAGTACCATAACTTAACCAACAAACAACCCACAAACTAGAATTATAAAGATTCAAATCAACTAAATACTTGTTTAAAAGCTTAGCTTAACAACCTTCAATGGTTGCTGGCTCAACAATGCTCAAAACTGCACAATAAAAACTAAGGGAGTAAGAATCGAAGATTCTCATGAAGGAGTCTTCAACCTGCAAGAAAATCCCTAAGGACCACACATATACAATGATATGTAACTCACGCTTACAACCTGAGGGTCTAATATATGCATATATTTAGGTCCCTTAGGAGCTCTCATCATCCTAGTCCTTTCACGGTTGTCACTCCGTGCCTAGTGAGTTCTGGCCACTAACTTACTCCTAGTAAGCTTTAGCTTACTAACGCAATCACGTAGCCTTCTCTTGGTTATTGTGTAAGTGAACATGGCGGATGCTCCTTGCTTGCGTTATAAGAAACTTACTAGGTGTATTAGGCTTCCACATAGTGCCTTGAGTCATTAGCTCACCTAGGCAACTATGGTACTAAGCCTCCACCTTTAAACCTACTAATGATGCACTAAGCTTTCACTTGTGGCTCAAGTCACAACTTATCTAGGCAACAAGTGCATTAAGCTTTCAACCTTGGTGCTCCACTATCCACCATTACTTGTTTCACACTAATGGTATAGCAATGACCATGGTTGGACTAAAGTAGACTAGACCTTAAAGGCCCATTAGATGCACTAAGGTTTCACAAGGGGGGTAAAATGTAGGTTAGAGAAAACCACAATGGGAGGTTTTATAATTTTTCCTCTCGCATTTCTTGTAATAACTCCACATACACTTGTCTTTACTAAAACTCACATTTAAATTATCCTTCAAATACAATGAAAAACATGAAAATGTATGGCGAGAGTAAGAGATGCATGCATCGTGGATAAAACAAAAACACATATATATAGCCTCATTACTTAAAACAGTCAAGAACAAATTAAATTAATTATCTTAAAATGGTCAAGAACAAATTAAATTAATTGTGAGGTAGCGGTTCTGCGAGTAATGACATGACTTATTAGGCAATAAAAAACAATAAACAGTTATAAAGCCCTTAAAGGAAAAATAAAAGCTAATCATTTTAATGAAATAAAAGCTCTAAAACGGTTAGTTATAAAAAAAACTTTGTTATGCATAATTAGGGATGACAATTAGGTGAATTGAGTCAGGTTTGAGTCAAGAAATTCAGGTTCGGACTTAATCGAATTGCATGAATTCGGGGTCAGGTTGAGTCTGGTTTATTTGGGTTTGAGTTCAAAACAGGTCGGGTCAATTTCACTATTGGGTAATTTTAAGTTGGGTTATTCAAGTTTCATGCTAGATTTGGGTTAGCAGTTGAGTTTACTATAATTTGCTACAATGTCCAACTGTCACTACAAAATTTCTACGAAATTTAACTTTAGCTCACTATTGTCAATTAGTGAATAAATTCTAAAATTTTTAAAAAGTTTGGGTGAAAATGCAAAATTTAAAAAGTTTAAGGACCCATCTTGTAATTCTTATGGGTGACAAAAATAAAAATTTTTAAAATTTAGATACTTTATTGCACTGCACTTAAAGTTTAGGGGCCAATGTTATAATTTTGACAATTACTTACTAAGATCATTAAACTTACTAAATATTGAAGTTTACTTGTTTTGGAAAAAACCAAATATAAGACTTACTAAATATGGAAGTCCTAAATACAAGACTTATTAAATATGGATATTCCAAAAAAATGGAAGTCACTAAATATGGTAACTTTCAAAGATAAGACTTACTAAATATAGAAGATAATAGAGAGGAAAGATAAGGTTTAGGGTAAGAGTTAGGATTCAATGTTAAAGTTTAGGGTTTAGGGTTTTATGATTATGGTTTAGGGGTTTAGGGTTAAGATTAGGCATTTAGGGTTTTAGGATTTCTTGTTTATGTTTATAGTTGAGTTTTGATTTAGGGTTTACGGTAAAAGCCAGAGTTAGGTATAGGGTTTATGTTAAAATGGGGCGTTATCCTTTGTTGATAGTAAAATTAAATATAGTGAAAATTTTATCCTTTCCATTTGTTTTTTGTTTGAATTTTTGTTAGAAGTATGTGTTGGTATCAAGATTAATCTTGTCTAACGTAATTTTGTGCATGAATGCAAGAAGTCTGGAGACAACGAGGAGGTTGCAACTCCTAGAAGAGGTCCCAAGTTCGACTGATACATTGAGAAATTTGATTTATGGTTTAAAATAATTCCCAATTAAATTTCACTATATAAATCGCACTAGTTTCATATCTGATTTAAATTAATTTATAATTAGATCGCAGTGCACAAATCATGCCTGTATATGTATAAAGAAAGGTATGTTACCGTCCTATATGGAGGGAGGACAAAGCAATGTCCTTATGGTAAAACTATATGTTTAATTAACCTATATATATATATATATATATAACAGGATAATTTTTAGGGAGCATCTGATCTTTTCTTTAATTGTCACCTTTATTGCTTGACAAGTGTCATTTTTTACTTCTAATTTTTTTTGGGTAGCTATTTATTTGTTCACAAAAACTAAAACTCTAATTTGACCATTTATTAAAGTTAGCAATTAATAAAATTTTTATTTTTATAATAAATTTTGTAAAATTATTTCTTAAAATTCTTAAAGTATAGGATTCTAATAAATATAAAGTTTGAATAAATAAATGTAAGAATACATAATTTAATTAAATTATTAATAGTTGAAATGAATTGATAGTAAGTTTTGACTGTTCCAATCATTAAAGTTCAATTTCTTCTCCATTATCTTTCTTTGTATTAGATTAAGTAAAATTCTGAAAACTTTGATGAAAGAGTTTTACTTTAACTTGCTACCATTTTTTTTCACACAGGTCTTATAGCAATAATTACAAAACACCTTTGTGGTTTGGACTAACCTATGTTTTGCCTATCTACTTTAAAAAAATTAGATTTTACTCCCTAGTTCCTTTAGAGTATCTAAAGATAATTTCTAAAGCTTTAATTCAAACTGTATGGTAACTTCTAAAACCAAAGCTGAGGAGTTGATTAGGGTTTCAGAGAGGACACTTTTAGTCTTAAGAATTCCAGATGAGGACAAGGTGGATTTAGCCACCTTTAGCTTGGTTGAGGAAACACAGACATGATGGGAGGCCACTCGACCAAGGGTTCTGAGGACTAAGGGTAGATATATCACTTACGAGACTTTCATGTAGACATTCTATGGTCGAGATTTCTCTGAGGCCATGAGGGATAGGAAGGAGCAGGAGTTTCTTGCACTAGTATAAGGGAGCATGACGGTAGATCAGTGCACAGCTAAATTTAATGCCTTGGCTTGCTATGTTGAGCACATTGTGGCACATGAACCAAGGAAAATTAAGAGGTATGTTAATGATTTGTGTGATGAACTAGCAGATCAGCTGATTATGCAAAAAATTGATACCTATTAGAAGGCGGTATCCTTAGCTCAACGGTGTAAGGCAAGGATGAAAGACAAGCAGTTAGCTAGACCTATCGACTTGAGCTGTAGTCATATGCCATTACAAGCTACGCATGCAAGCCATTTCCGCTTTGTACCATGATCAATGCTTAGTTAGGGGCGAGGACAATTTGGTTGAGTACAACCAATTGAAAGTAGAGCTACCCGACCTTGGCTGAGGACAGCCAATCGATAGCAGAGCTACCTGAGCACAACTTCATAGGCCAGCAAGGCCTATAGTGAGACAAGTTGTTTAGGGCCAAGAAGACCCTATATGCCAGACTTGTTATTTCTTTCACCCAGTAGAAGGGCGGTGTGTTACCTGTTTCTACTGTCAAGAGGTAGGACATTTATCCAGGCAATGTCCTAAGAGGTACGCTCCACCAGCAGCACACGCTCTACCAGCAACATTGGCAGGACCACTAACAAAGAAACCTTGTGTGGCAGGATGTGTTTATGTAGTGATAGATGAGGAGGAAGAGGATGTTCTAGCTGTGGTGCAAGGTACACTGTTATTTATTACTTTTAATTATAGCTTTTAATTTTAAGTTCATAGTAGTGGCATGCTTAGGTTAGTAATTGTTTGAAATGGTCATCGGTACTCTTTCTATTTCTGGGCTTTCTACTAGAGTTCTTATAGACTCGGGATCTACACATTCTTTCATATCTCTTAAACTAACTGATTAGTTAGGCTTGCCCGTTAAAGAGCTTCCCTTCATACTGGTGGTTTCTACACCATCAGACATTAATATGAGTTCTACTTATGTGCTTCAATCTTGCTCAATTTCTGTCGTAGAACACAATCTAGACACTAACTTTTTTGTGCTTAGGATATTTGAATTTGATTATATTTTGGGCTTGGATCGGCTACATCAGCATCATGCTAAGATGGATTATTATCAGAAGCTAATTACCTTCTTATTGCCTGATGGGTTAGAAGTACAGTTCTTTGGGGATAAAAATAGCTATACTCAAATCTTAATTTCTAGTTTGCAAGCTGATAGATATCTCCGTCAGGGCTATGTTGGCTATTTGGCTTATGTGCGAACAAAGTCAAAGAAGCCTGAATCAACAATTAGTATTCCTATTGTGGAAGAATTTCCAGAAGTGTTTCCAGATAATTTACCTGGAATGCCACCTAGCTGGGATATCGGCTTTACCATCGATTTATTGCCAGGAACAGCTCATATATCTCCAGCATCTTATTATATGGCTCTATCAGAAATGGCAAAACTAAAAAGTCAATTACAAAAGCTGCTCAAAAGGGGGTTCATACATCCAAGTACTTCACCTTGGGGTGCTCCTGTTTTATTTGTGAAGAAGAAATATAGCAGCTTGAGGATGTGCATTGGTTATTGACAGCTGAATCTAGTGACGATAAAGAACATGTACCATTTACCTCGGATTAATGACCTGTTTGATCAGCTGAGAAGATCATTAGTGTTCTTTAAGATCGATTTGAGGTCTAGGTACTGTCAACTGAAAATCAAAGGGGAAGATGTGGCAAAGACGGCATTTAGGACCCGTTATGGGCGTTATGAGTTTCTAGTGATGCCCTTCGAGTTAACGAATGCACCCGCAGCTTTCATGGGCCTAATGAATAGGGTGTTCCAACCATACCTAGATCAGTTTGTCATCATTTTCATAGATGATATTCTAATTTACTCACCAGATGTTGAAAGCCATAAAGAACATTTGAGGATTGCACTTCAGACATTGAAGGAACATAAGCTATATGCAAAGCTGAGGAAGTGTGAGTTTTGGTTTGATAATGTCACCTTTTTAGGCCATGTGGTAACTAAGGAAGAAATTTCAGTGGATCCTAGCAAGGTTGAAGTTGTAGTGAATTGGCAACAACCGAAGACCATGTCTGAGATTTGGAGTTTCTTGGGCTTGGCTAGGTATTATAGACGTTTTGTAGAAGGTTATTCAAAGCTGGCATGCCCCTTGACCCAACTTACTAAAGTATCAACCATTCCAGTAGACTGAGCGATGCGAAAATAGTTTCTAGGAGTTAAAGAAGCGGTTAGTCTTTGCACCTGTTCTTACTCTCCCTGATGGGCGAAGTCGCTTTGTAGTTTATTCAGATGCATCACATCAGGGGCTTGGCTACGTATTGATGCAGGCGAGGAAGATGATTGCTTATGGATCCAGGCAGTTGAAGCCTTATGAGCTAAATTACCCAACTCATGATCTAGAATTGGCAACTATCATACATGCGTTAAAGTTTTGGCGGCATTATTTGTATGGAGAAGAGTTTAAGGTCTTCACTAACCATAAATGCCTACAGTATCTATTGTCACAGAGAGAACTCAATAATCGATATCGTTGTTAGGTTGAATATCTCTCTGATTATAATTGCACTATTTAGTATCACCCAGGTAAGGCTGACTTGGTGGTTGATGCTTTGAATAGAAAAATGGGTGCTAAACTGAATGCTATTATGGTTTCTGAATAGAGACTACTTGAGGAGTTCAGTCACATGAGCTTAGGCATTGAAGGGAAGGGACCTCAGGTTTTCGTGGCTAGTTTGCATATGGAGCCTGTACTTGTAGCAAAGGTCAAAGAAGCACAAAAAGAGGATTTACAATACCAAGAATGGTCAATTTTGGGGCAGAAAGGATTCAATATGGATGTAGATGGTACCATAAAATTTCAAAACCAATTAATTGTTCCTTCAGAAAGTGATGTGAAGTATGATGTTTTATCGGCGGCACACGCATCTCGGTTGACCATCAACCCTAGGAGCACCAAGATGTACCATGATTTGAAGAAAAGCTTTTGGTGGAGTAGCATGATAAAGGATGTTGTAGACTTTGTATCTAGATGTCTGACTTGTCAGAAGGTCAAGGTAAAACACCAAAGACCTGAAGGATTGTTACAGCCATTAGAGATTCCTCAGTGGAAGTGGGATGACATTGCGATGGGTTTCATAGTTGGGCAACTTGCTACTCGCCATCGACATGATGCAATATAGGTGATAGTTGATTGGTTAACCAGGTCAGCCCACTTTTTGGCAATCCAAAAGACTTGCCTGTAGCTAGATTAGCTGAATTATACATATCTGAAATAGTTCATCTTTATGGAGTATCGATGAGTATTGTACTCGATAGGGTTCCATGATTCACATCAAAGTTTTGGCAGGCTTTACAAGAGTAGTTGGGTACTGTGCCATTAATAAGCACCGTCTATCATCCACAGATAGATGGGTAATCCGAGAGAACTATACAAACTATTAAGGATATGTTTAGAGCTTATACCCTAGATTGCAAGAACTCTTAGGATAATGATATACCCCTCGTGCAATTTGCTTACAATAATAACTATCACTCTAGTATTTAGATAGCCCCATATGATGCTTTGTATGGTCGTAGCTATCGTACTCTAGTTTCTTGGGAAGAAGTAGGTGATAGGCCTTTATTGGGACCAGATTTGGTACAACAAACTTTAGATAAGGTCAAAAGAATCAAACAATGATTGGTAGCTGCTTAAGATATGCAGCAGAGTTATGCAAACTTGAGGCATCGTCTTTTGGAGTTTGCCGTTGGTGATTATGTGTTTTTGAAGGTGTCACCGACCAAGGGAGTACAACATTTTGGAGTAAGAGGGAAGCTAGCCCCGCGCTTTGTTGGACCTTTTAAGGTATTAGAAAGGGTTGGAGAGGTGGCGTATCAAGTTACTTTACCACCTACTTTGGTTAGAATTCATAACGTGTTTCACGTAAGTAATATTCATAAGTATCAGCTAGATCTAGCACATGTTATTCCATGGGAGCCATTGCAGTTGCGCGAGGATTTGACTTACGTGGAGAAAAGGTTATGCACAACAAAGTTATTTAATTGATAAAGGTTATTTGAAATAATCATAGAGAGCAAAAAGCAACCTGGGAAGTTAAGGATGAGCTTCGGAAGAAGTATCCACAACTTTAAGGTACTTCTTAACACCCTCTTTCAAATTTGGGGACAAATTGTTTTTAAGGGGAAGAGGCTGTAATAATCTTAGAAATTAAGGAAAAGAAAATTATCAAATTACCCTAAATGCGAAAATTAACATTTTGCCTTCAAGGGTATTTTTATAATTTTACCTCTCAATTTAGAAAATTAATATAAAATTAAGAATCTTGGTCCTTAGATAATTTCTTTAGTGGTCGTTAAGTCAAATTCCAAACCGGAAGCTCAAAGTCATTTTCTTTAGGCTAAAGGTATTTTTGTCCTTTTCCAACTGAGCATCGAATGAAAAAAATCTGGAAGCATCATTGGATTTTTCTCACAAAAATGAGTTAAAATAAATTTATCTCACTCAATTTTAAATTCATTTATTTAGGTTTCCAAAAACTTAGCCTACATGCGTGCACAATTTAAACTAAGTCTGCGCTTTTTATTGCATGTGATAATTTCTCACCTAACCTCAAATTCTATTTTATAAAACTCTATAGCCGCATATACAACCCCTAAAATTTAGAATTTTTAAAGTTAATTCTTATTTTTTACTTACACATATTTTTTTGCTTCCCAATTACATTTAGTATTGTCCTAATGTAACTACAACTCTTTCTTTTAATTTATTATTATTATTATTTTTTCTTCCCGTATACCTCCTACGTCAAAAACCCAACTTAGCTCTCAATTAAAACCTACACTCATTGCTGCCTCTTGTTCTCTTCTTCTTCAACAACTCACTGCCACAAGAAAACAAAAATTAGATTTTGGGAAGAAGGTCATCCACAATCCTTCGGTCCTCTTCATGCCAATTGTTTGTCTTTGCTTATTCCGCCATCAAATCATGTAGGTCCAGCCTTTCATGCTTTTGATTCTTGGCTATTCCGAAGGTTTGGGACATTAAATTAATTCCATATTTTTACCTAGATTCATCAGATCAAAAAGAAACTCCATCATGATATAAAAACGATCTTACGCACACCAGCAATTCCAAATTCATTTTGTGTAAGTCTAAATCCCTATATATCACTCTTTTAATTTTTTTTTCCAGCACCTAAATACTTTATTTTTGTTCCATATTTCGTTGCTAGGTTTTTCTTGTTCAAAATTCTAAGTTGTGTGCTTGTTTCCAATATGATCTAACCCCTACTTACACTCGAGACTTGGTAAGCTGCTGGAACCTTTTTGGAATTATTTTTGGCTAAAGTTTTCGAAACTCACAGCCCTATTAAGTCCATTATCTTTGCTGTCCATGTTGTTATAAAGGGTTAGGAAATCCTTACTGAAAGGTTTAGTGCTTTTTTGGACTCCTGGAGCGCCAGAGATCCCGAAAACACATCGATAATCAAAATCAAAATTTTTCATTTCAAATTCGGTTTTTACAGCCACTACATGAGCTTATAACTCAGTGTGTTGGCTGCTGTAATTTTAGGATCAACATAAAAAAGACTTTTAATACAATTCTAAATAGGTGTGAGGCCATTAGAGACACCTCGAGACCTTTTTTGTCCACTAGGTAAAATTTCGGCTTAGATATCAAAATATGAACCTTTCAAGTACCATTGAGGAAATTTTCAATTTTTAGCATTTTTTTTAAATTTTCTACCTTACTAAAATTTTGCAGGACCGTTCTAAGAAATCGCCACGATTCACCATGTTTTTCCATACTAGGTAAAGGGGAAGAGCAAGTTAGTTCTCGTGGGCTCTTTTAGGCCCAAAATAACAATTAACCCAAATAATAAATTCCAAGTAAACAATTAAGCTAAACAAAATCTTTAAATACATGGGCAAGATGGGTTGGGTAATTAATTAGTTTTTTTTTTAGAATTTTATTTTATTTTATTTTATTTTAGTTTTTTTCCATTGAGATGTAATTTTGGTTGGTTGGTTGCATGGTTGTAATGATGTGATATATGATATATGTTTGGCTCTAGTATCATACTAGGATTGTTTGTAACAAGAATTATATTAGAAATATATCAGGACTGTTTAAATAAACCCATTAGTACCATGTTTAGGGCAAGTCAGAAAAACATTACTAATACCATGTTTAGGGCCGATAAGCTCGCTAGCAACATGATGAGATTGAAAGCAATCGTTTGTGGCATTATAGGGCCGTAATAAATTACTATAAGTCGGTAGATAAATGATTTTGAGTGTAAATGCTAAATGACAAACTTAGAAAAAATTCATGAGAGAGGAGATGAATATTTATCATATATACACTTAAAAAGATATCATTGATTGTTATATCATCATGTAACACTAAGCTAAGATATCAAGATAAAAGAAATATGATGCACTAGGATCATGACACTGTACTGAAAAGGACTAAAATAGAATGAGCTACGGTCATACATCAATTGGTTGTTACATATGATTCATATTTGTCATACATAAGATTGCATTAAGTAAAAGATTTGAGGAGTAAGATAAAACACAAGACATGTAAGGTTGGCAATGGATCATATCTATATAACTTGACGAGCCGTAAATTTAGAAGAGATGATTGAAACGGACGATTCAAATCTGAGAGGCGTGTTAAGGTAGTGGTGGACTGTCCCTAGTCATGACTCGATATTAATATGGAGTATGGAGATATAATTTGTGCACTGTCAGACCATAGCTGGCGGAGGATCATGTTTATAACTAGTATCACAAGAGGTTCTATCTCGGCGTAGGTATCCCGAGAGTCTCTAACTTGGTGGCATCCTTAGTGGCACTGCCTAAGAGTTATCTTAAGAATGGGTGATGTACACACTCACTACCTTAGGTTCGTCCGACAGCATTTAACTATTGGATTAAATGATTAATCAATAAGATATGATTTAATTGGTAAAACGAATTATGCATATACATATTAGTTCAAGCATGCCAGTAAGACTCTAATATTGTTGTTATAATGTTGTATGAAATTATTCTTTAATTAAATTGCTATAACTTAAAGTTTATTATTCATTGTTGTTTGTTGCGGAAATATTATAACCCACGTGATGAGCTTGATACTTCCCCTTTACTGAGCAAGTTATGCTCACCCCTCATTCTAACATGTTTTCTTATGTGAGTACTATGAGGAGACAGAGTACACTGAACTGTATGTTGAGATTCAGGATGTAGAGCAGACTGAGTGACGGTACACTGTAGCCTTTCGAAAGTAAAACTGGCTGGGACTTGATTTCTATTTTGTGTTATTTCATTTTAAAAAAAAACACATGGTTTGTTTAAATTGGCACATTATTCATATGTTAGTTTTCATGGGATTATCACTTAATTACTCTAATTTTTTTAATACTCTCATTATTTAGAAAATAGATTAAAAGAAAATGTCTTACCTTATATTTCTTAAATTATTTTTAATTAATAACTTTGGGCAATTCAGATATTTTTCTAAATTAAGATTTATAAAATTGGGGGTATCACAACATTTCTGCCATATTGGGTATGGGGGTATTACACAATTAGCCTATCAATTAAGTCTTTAATTACTAAATCACTCTTAGATTCTATTTTATAATATATATAACAAATTAGTTACCCTATTAAATAAATATGGACGGTATATATGGCGTATTAATTGCCCTCTCATATTAATTTGGATATTAATATTTTAATGATATACATGAACAAAAATATTAGACAAAAAACTTCCATGTATAGCAAATCTTTTAAATACCTCCATTAAGTGGTATTATTGTTAATGCATTTTAGAAACTAATATCTTTTTCTATTTATATATTTGAACATTTCATTCTCATAAGAACCCTACAAAAGGTAACATTCTCTCCCTTGTTCTCTTTTTTATTTTAGCGCCATTTCCTTCACCTTATGGTATCCTTCATTTATCACATCTATATTCATTTTATTTCATATATTTTTTTCTTTTATATGAGTTTGTCAATGCTACACTTTTAAGCTAATAAGGTTATATTTTATTTCTTTGCAGGCTCCTAAGTTTTTAGGTTGTATAGATAAGGTATTTCTTCAATCATCTAAATCCAGTAAGTTTGAATTTAAATTAAAAATTTTATATTTGATTATTATTATCTATGCTCATATTCATTTTTTTTATTAGGAAATATTGGATCCTTTATCAATCCATTAAGTTGTTTATGAAAACAATTTCATCCATCATGTTATATGAATATGGATTCAAATTTGACCTCCACTAATTTGGCTACATGTGATGAATTCCAGTGTATTAATACCTTAATTAGTATAGAGAAACTGAGCAACACATTCTATTTGCCTTCGCAAATGGTAAAATGACCTTCACTTTTAGAATAATATTTCTAAAATAAATAAATAAATAAATAAATAAATAAATAAATAAATAAATATATATATATATATATATATATATATATATATATATATATATATATATATGAAATTCAGTTTAATTTAAAATCTCGTTTAAACTAGTTGAAGATAATATAACACAAAGTGTTAAGAAAAAGTTAAACTATCTATTAAAAAAAGTCAAAGTGCTACCCTAAAATAGTGCACGTGTCCTAAAGATAGTAAAAATGTCTACTAAAGATAGTGAAGAGTTTGCTGTAAAATAGTTCATGTGTCTACTAAAGAATGTCTCTTGTACAATAATACATGTGTCCACTATTAAAAGACAAAGTGTTTACTAGAAAGTAATAAGTGTCTACTATAACCAATAGATGCGTCTATTATTTTTTAAATTAACAAAGTACAGCTCTTTTTACCATTAACTTTGTGCTGGCCAAAATGATCTCTTTCTCTCCCTCACCAAAAAAAAAAAGAAAAAGCTCATCTCTCTCACGGACTCTACTTTTTTCTTATATTCAAGACTTATTTTCTTTTTAGTTCTACAAAATTTCGGTCTCTTGCTCTCTCAAGTTTCTTACAACTCTTCATAATAAGACTTGTCAGTTTTTCGTTTCTTGTTTATCTGTTCCAAAGGGTCAAATCTTGGGCCCTCGGCCTAAGGTTCACCAGATTCCAGCGCCCTCCGCCACTTTTTACTTTTGTTGATTAATTTCTAATTATCTGAAGCTCGATTTTGATCACCGACTTATAGATTGAATAAAATAATCCTGAATCCTGATCAGTCATACAGAACGATTGAAATTCACTTGAAAATAACTTATTTTTATTTTTATTTTTTTATTTAAAATTAATTTTAATTAAAAATTAATATTATGTAACTGTAATGTCCATTAAAAATATAATTTTTTTAGTCTTAATAAATTTTTATGAATTTTTCTAATTTAAAGTATTAAAAAATAAAAATTTATAAAAATTTAATAATATTATAAAAATTCTTAGTTAAATAAATTATTACATTTACATAATATTAATTTTTAAATAAAATTAATTTTATATAAAAATTATAATAAATAAGTTGATTTAACTTAAGGTGAATTGGCCTACAAAAGTGGGCCACCCTCGCAGAAAGGGTGCACGTGGAGTAAAAAATCAGGAGAACACATTTTGCACTTAAGCAATCACGTAAATCCCAAAATAGTTGCAACTTGAACTTGAATGAACAGGAAGTTGCTAACTCTTTGAACAAAAACCAATTGAATTTGCATATCATTAAAGAAAGTAAATACACGTTTATGAATCTTCCAGAAGCTCCAAAATTTATCATAAAAACAGGAACAAATCATGTATGTGTACACTAGTCAAGCTTCAGATTAGCCTTGATACAATTAGCTAACGATAAGACTAATTCCTACCTTGGAAGCTAACTGCCTAAAGCAGGATCTGGGGTTCAAAAACTGATTTCCAGGACTTGACTCCTTATCTTTCCTTCCAGAAGAGAGTTCCAATTTCCATCAACCCATAGGCCTAGCCACAGCTTAGTACTTGGTACAGTATGTAAGTAACAGAACGGTTGAGTTTCCTTGGAAAACTCAGCAAGGCACACTCTGATCATAAGCAAGCCAGATTGATTAGTCAATAGTTCTGAACAGAGTTAGTCCAGAGTGTTCAGATATTGCCATTGCTAAAATAACCTATAAGCAAAGCTCAGATAGGGGTGATTATTACGTTTTTTCGGTTTAAACCGAACTGAATTAGTTGGTTTGTTCGGTTTTCGGTTTTAGATGGTAAAAAACCGAATAAACCAAATTAGCTTATAAAGCTGAATTCAAATTGAACTGAAATATTTTGGTTTCGGTTCAGTCTAAAACCGAATTAACCGAAAAAATAAGAGTAAAATTTTATAAGAGATGAAATAAGAGAGAGACATTGTTTTTCTCTCCAAATTTCATTCAATATAGAAGATTTATTGTCTATGGAAAGAAAGAAAACAAGAATTCAAGTTAATTTGGGTTAGTTTGTAGTATTATTGTTCATGAAAAAATTTTTAAAAAAAAAAAATTTCAGTTAATTCAGTAACTGAAATTCAAAACTGAAACTCGAAACCGAAATTTTTGTTATTTGGTTTCAATCAAAACCGAACTGAATTTTCAAATTATTTCAATTTTTCATTTTTTTTGGTTTGAACAGAATATTGATCACCCTTACTTAGAAAACCAACAGAATACAGGCAGTATAATAGGCAATAAAAATGTTATGCAAATGGTGCAAATGGTGCATATGATGCAAGAGGTGCAAATGATGCATATGATGCAAATGTAGTTAGTCAAACAAGGGAAACACATGTATCCAGTAACCCCCAAAAAAGTTTCAGATGTAATCCAGAAGCTATGAGGCTGAAATACCAGAAGCCATCACTAGCTGCAGAGCAAGCATGATTTTACAAACATTTCAGAGAGCAAAGGCCTTAACATAGTGCTCCCGGGTGCACAATACCCTTATGCTTGCATTCCAGTAACAATTTCTGGTTCAGTGATTGCTACAGAAAGCCACTATGGCTTAGTTCTTGATCCATTTCAGAGAATCCAGCAGATTCATTTTCCTAGGAACCTTCAGTTCCATCTCAATCCCCTCTGGAAACCATGATCATTCAAACCTATGCATTGTCACATGGTCCCTTACCTTCAAGTAAACAAGAAATGCATAAAATTGCCCAAGCATTGAAAGAAATCAGAGAAAGCTAGTGTCCCTTACCTGCTAAACCGTCTCGGGGTTTCCACAGAAGACCAGCCTATTGCTTCTTAACCCACATTGGCTTGCTTGTTTGTGAAGTAAGAAAATTTTGGTGTACACGGGGCTTCAATTTTCCAGCTCAATGTTCCTGTTTTTTCAACATCCCACAGCTGTTCAATAGCTCCAAAACATCCATTAAATTCTGGAAAACAGTAGCCATAATCCAGAAATTCAATGTCTCGGTTAAATGAAGGTGGAACTCCTTACCCAGGCTTCCTCGAGACCAAAGTGGCTGTGATCGAGCTCCATGCTCCCATATTCTTTGTTTAATGGTTGGTTCTTCGTTCAAACCAGAGTCTGTAAGGTTTAGAGACCAATTATGGTCAATTATGCGTTCTCCGTGAAGGAGAAGCACAGCTGCTTGTTTTGTGAGTTAGTGGGGATAAAAAAACCGCACTTTCAATCCTCCACTTTTCCAATTTAATTCAATCAACCACTGAACTTTGCTTCTGTTCAGCACATACATCAAGCAAGAAATCTGATTTTTCCTTATTTAAACAATTATGTCCTTAAGCAGACCTTCCTTTGCAATTGAGCCACCAAAAATTTCAATCAGAACAAAGACTCTTGGTTTCCTTCAATTAAATCCTCAAGTCTTGCTCGGTAATCAATTAATCTGCTAACTAACCAGAGCGACATGCTCGGCTTGGCTTGGCTACACTCTTCAAAATTAAAAACCACAATAAGGTCGGGGTGTGACACCCCCGTTAAAAAAAATTTGATCCCCCAAATTTGCTGGACATAGCTTCTTGGTTGCAACAGGCTGGTGCAGATTTCTCTCAAGTCTTCAAATCACTAGGAAGAATGCTTAGTAAACAGCAACTTCTTCATAAGGTTTCATCCTCAGAAGCCTAAATTCTTTTTGCCTAGCAGTCAAACTGACACAAATATATCCAGAAGTAAGCAACTTATAACCATAATAGGTTTCTGACCATTTCAGAGATTTTGAGAGGGCTATTGGACCAAGGACCTATGCCCATTATAGCAACATTCCAGAAAGTTAACCTCCTAGTTAACTTACAGAAGTATGTTGCTCAATGCTGCCTTCTATGACTTCCGTATTAAACTCTATAGAGTTCCAGTAGTCATAGTACTATTTTCAGTTAAACTTCAAAATTCTGTACCTCTTAGATAGAATTGCCTTGCTCCATCTCATAGTAGTGATGTTCAATCTTCATCACTTCAAGTTCTCTTTTAGTTCTGCTTCTAGAGTCCAATTCCTGTCTTCCTCATGGGTTTTGGTTCACCAGTCCATACCCTAACCATCACTGCAGCATTGCAGCAACTATGCATAGAACATTGAAGTTCTTGCACGCATTTCTGACATAGGAATTGCTTTGCTAAAATAGTCCATACCATATGATCGCAAGAGTCAGAAATTCAGTCCTAGAAGCTTCACCAAGTTCAAAAGATGGAGTCTTAACTACCTGCAAAACTTCAAGTCCAGGGCTACTTCCACTCAGAAAGTCAACCTTGAAGTCAACTTGCAGCTTAAAACAAGACTATAGAAATCCCCACTTCCTGCAGCTGGTAACCTGAACTTCTCATTCCAGATAGGTTTCTTGCAGTAACTTCAACTCAATTACAAGGTTTCAGTCTCTCCAGATATGCCCAACTAAATGTCAAAGTATAGGTCAAACTCCTAGCCCAAAAATGTTCCTGCAGAAATCTCGGTGCTAGACTCTTGAGCGCAATGGCTTCTTGCCCCCAACATATTTCATTCACTAGGCTTGACTCACCTATTAAAAGTTCATAAGTAACAAATAAGTTCTGTTGATAGTCAATTACTGAGTCAACCCTTCAGTTCTAGACTGTTTCTGCAGTATTCCAACGTTAATGGTTAAAGCTATCCAACCCAAGAGCATTATTTCAGAAAACAAAATGAACAAGTCTGCCCCTTCTTAAACCAGTCACCAAAACCAAATTCCCATGGTTAGAGTCTGGTTTTAAGACTTCAACAAGTCTATATTATGATAATATAGTTCCCTGCAAAAATTCAGTTTAGGAAGCGTCAACTCTGAGGTCAAAGGCCCATAAGGAACTGTCCAGTCCAGCAGCTAAAATTCTTGTTCTTGCTTCATGAACCAAACCAGGATGTATCTTGCTTGTTCTCAGTGATTAGTCCTTGATTAGGCTTCATTATCTGCTTCTAACTACTGCATTTGGTCTCAGTAAATCTTCCTCAGTTAGCTTCAGAACCTGCTACACAACACAAAAGGCAGGTGTGCCTGAGAACAATTTACTTCCCTTTTGCTACTGCAGTACTCTTCATCTGAGGGTGATCCTTCTTTGATTCAACCTCGATGTCTTAGCACATTATTAAGTCCATGGATGCTGTTCCACTGCACCTGATCAGTAAATAACCTTCCAGAATAAAGAAATGCAAGGTTTACCATTTAGTTCTCATTCATGACCTTCTATGGAGCAAAAACTGCCCTCAACTTACAGCCACATTGTATACTAGATTTTTAAGCCATAAATCTGGTTTAAAGACAAATACAAGTCCATTTTAAGGTCATAAACATGTCTGCAAAATTTCATTCCAAGATTCCTTCTCCATCTCAAAGTCAAACTTGAGTCAAAGTTGCTCCATCAAGCCATTTTGTGCAGGTTTCTTGTTTTTTTTTTTTCACAACTTGTAGCAGCAACTTCAAGGGTCACTTTTGGGTTCCACTACTCCAATTGGCAGAAAAATTTGCAGTTATAATCTTTTAGTCATAAGAGACTTGTTCCAGCTACACTCCTTCAATTTTGAAGTCTTTTTCCAAGAGTTTGAAGCATCTTTTGGTCTACAGGCTGTCTTATCTCAACCTTGGGTTTAAAGGATCATCTTATGTTCCAGTGCTTCAAATGACTCCAAATTTTGCAGTCATCTTCTCTTTGTCATAACAAAATTATCTTAACCGCAAATCATCAATTTGAAAGTTTAGAACCCAAAGTTTGAAGCATTTCTTTTCTCCTGGCAGTCTTAGCAGAAAATAGGAAAAATAGGAACTGATGGAGTCCTTTTGAGTTCCCCTAGTCCAAATGCGACCAAACTGTGCAGTTTTCTTATCTTGGTCATAACAAACCTGTTTCAGCCCCAGGAAACCAAATTAGAAGCCTTCTCACATGTATTTGAAGTAGTTCATTTCCTGCAGGTTGTTTGAGCAAAAACTTGAACTCAAAAGGCTTTATTGAGTTCCAATGCTCCAAATGCTACCAAATTTTGTAGGAAACTTCTCATATTCATATGGAAGCTATCTAAACTCATAAATCCCCAATTTAAGGCCATTTCCTCAAAGTTTGAAGCAAAAATATCTCTGCTGGTCATCGTAGCAGCTTAGCTTAAACGTGGGTGATCACGAGTTTTGCTGCCCAAATGGCATCTAACTTTGCAGACCTCTTTCTTTACTCAAATAAAACTTGTTCAGCTGCAGATATCTCAGCTAGGTAGGCCAGATCAAGATATGATCTTCAAACTCCCTGAAAATTAACTTAAACCATCAGATTCTAATTTCAGCTGCACTTTGTCTTCAAACCAGAAGATTTTTCACACAAAATGTGCTCAAAAAGTTCCAATTCGCTCATGGAATTTGTCTATAAAGTTTCAGTTTGAAACTCCTCTTCATTCTCCAGGTCAAACATGGCCATTTTTTGTCTTTGCGCTAATTCCTCTTTGAATTTCAGCAACACGCCAGTTTCCAATTCAACAAGTGTTTGATCCAAAGAGTCCTCTACTAAGCAACATGCTTTATTTCTTAAGTTTCCTGAACTCACTAGCCATCTTGAAAGTTTCCAGTTCAGCTCATCCAGATTTTCTGGACTAGTGCTCAAAGCACTGTGCCTATGAGTTTGATTTTTAGAAGAGTGATTTGAAGTTTCACTGTGATTTACTCAATCAATTTTGGCAGCCACATTTCTTTACTTGTAAGAAATTTTGTTTAACTCCAGAAACCTCCGCTTAGGGGCTTAGGTAAACATCTCCTATTGAAACCCCAAAGGGGAAAACTAATTCAAGGTCTGACCCTCAAACCTCTTCAAAACCAAAGTAATTCTGCAGTTTTTGAGCTTTCCCAATAGCCTTTCCTAGCTCAATGTCAACAGCTAAGTCAAATGTTGCAAATTTGTTGACAGTTACCGCAGAACTCAAAGTCTTTCTGCTCAGACCAAATTCCGAGGCTGGAGACCATGTGACAATCCCTTCCAGCACCCTACTGAGCTTAAGGAAGTCAGCAGCTTTAGCCCCAGAGTGTTGGGCTAGCTTAAACCAGAATTTTCTGTCAAATAAAGCAGGAACAGCAGCTTTGAAAACTTGGGTTTGGGAGATCGCCTCCTGGTTCCACTATAATTTACTGAATCAAATTCTACACTTGCACTTCTTCCATGAAGTTAAAATTGCTCAAAATCTGAAACTTCAATAAAGATGCATAAATCAAAGCCCAAGCTGCTAACCCCTTGTACTTCAGCTCACACTTGCTGAACTTGAGTTCAATGATACTTTCCTCTGAAACTAGGAGATTCCAATGCAGCAAGCTTTCATAAAAGTTTTAGTTATACAGAAAAACTTGTTTGCAAAGCTTAGCTCCAGATTATTTATACAGAAAAACTTGTTTGCAAAGCTTAGCCCCATATTATTTCTTTAATTAAAAGTCAAAGACCCAGTCAAACTTCATACATCTTCACACTTTTGCTCCACAATCAAAGATCTTCTTGCACTGCATATGCCACCCCATAACCTTCACATATAGCAGCATAGGAACACATTCTAACCATCCCACTGCACTTATTTTCATTGAACATAAATGATAATTTGAATTCCACTAACCAGCTAGTTTTGTTTTTTTTTCCCCTTATTTGAATTGATAATAACTATAGAAGATGGAGTGAAAAAACAAATAAAGTAGAGAAAATTACATATAAACACACAAGCTAATCCACATAATTTTTATTTAGCACATGTCTCCTTACAAGCCTAGATTAGATTGCCCTAAGTTACACATAAAATATAGTTAACCCTAAATTAGATACCAACACAAATAAAACCAACAAAACCAACATAATTAAAGACATGTGCTATAGCCATGGGAGACCTAACTCAAGCCTGGCCCCCTCCACCGATGGCAGCCTGCTGGCCTCCGCCACCAGCAGCCTGTTGGTCTCCGTGATGCTCGTCTTTGTGGTCAGCAAGATTAACAGTATACTTGAACACATTCCAAAGTAGGGGCACTGAACAGTAAAATTCATGTGCTTGATTTTGTTATGCCGGTTCATATCTTTGGGCTTGTTAAATGATCTCTTACAATGCATGTAAAATTCAAGTCCATTGTCGAGATGGAGATTTCTCTGAAGTATGTGCGGGTGAATAGCCACTGAATTTCTCATCTTCATATAGCAGAGAAGACTGCTAAAATCGGATAGGAATCAAAACCAATTCTATGGTGGGGTTGAACAATTGATACCAATAGGGAAACGAGGAGAGCCGGAGAGAGGGAGGAGCACAGTTTGAGCGGGTTAGAATCACGTGGATGGAGGGAGGGAGAGCCAGGGAGATATTTACAGCAAAAAGCTGTTGTATGAACGGTCTTTCTACGGTGAGGCTGACTTTCACCATGCGGACAAGAGCAACACCTACAGCCGGTTTAGAGGGAATAGCAGTTATTACGAGCTATACCTTTTTAGTTATTATATTACCCATCATGACGTACGTATATCACTAACAGTGAAATTAACGGTGTTAGGTAGTTATTATTAAAAGAATGAAAGTTACCATTTTTAAAAAAATACGTAATTATGAAGTAAATAAGGTAATTATTATTAGGGGAGAGAGTTGCCATTTTAAATAATTTTCTATAATCATAGAATAAATAATGCCTAAAATTTTAATTATTTATGTAGAGAAAAAATTTACCATTTTCAAATGAAAATGCTAGTATCTTCATAATTTTGGCTTGTAGTGTATATGGAATTGATGTCATATATTGGCTGAAGTAGTGTCTAGAACTGTTGTTTTGGTGTTTGTAACTATTATTCTAGTGTATATAACTATTATTCAAGTGTCTGGTACTACTTTTTTTTTATGTCTAAGTATATTACATTTATATATAATTTAGTTAGTCTGGTGTCCAGTGCTGCTCTTCTAGTGTCTAGTACTGCTATTCTGTTGTCTAGTGTTGGTGTTTTACGTATCTAATAATACTTTCTTTGTGTCTAATTATGTTATATTTATATATAAATTTATTAATTTAATGTCTAAGACTGATGTTCTGGTGTCTAGAACTACTATTCTAGTGTCTATGACTACTTTTATGGTATCTAATTATGTTAGTTTTGTGTCTAAATTTATCAATCTGATGTCTAAAACTGTAGGAAAAAATCTTAAAAATGGTATGATTACCATCTTGTTAATTTTAAATTCAAAATATCATAATTATCTGTAAAATATAAAATCAATATATACTTCATTTTCTAATTAAAGCCTCCTTTTCCTTTGCTTGTGAAACCAAAACAAGAGAGAGAGAGAGAGAGAGAGAGAGAGAGAGAGAGAGAGGAGGAGGAGAGAACAAAAAAGAAGAAGAAGAATCAATAAGGTTAGGTTGTGCTTGATACATAAAAATTGTAAATTGTTTTAAATTATCATGATCGTGGAAAATGATCCTTATTGTTAATGGAGATAATGAGATATGATTATCTTCTTATTAATTTTAAATATTAAATATTATAATTATCTTTCCAATTAATTAAAAAATTTAAAAGTAAAAAAGTTATTTTATCCATTTAATATTAACACTGTTAGAGTTTTATCCAGTGGTGTACGTCCACCAGGGTGGACGCAAAAAATTCCGATTCCCTTTATTGTAGTTTACTGATTCTAGAACATGAAATATTAGTTTTAGTAAGTTGTGTTAATTAGAGTAAATATAATCACTATACGGAATAAACTAATTTTACTATTCTTCATTATTAGTTTTTAAAAGCCAGTAACTATGCAAAAATATGAATACGATCTAATAAGTCTATGTATTTACAATTTATTATAAATTTATTTTATAAGAATGTGAATCAAATATAAAACTTTGTGTATTACTACTCATTATTATAATTTTTAAGGACATGGGTAATTTAATCTCGTAAAAAGTTGAGTGAAACTCAACACGTTGTGTATTTATTACTTGTTACTTAGTTTTTTGAAAGGTAATAATTTTATAAGAACAAGGGTTTTTACTTCTCTTTACTATTACTTTATGGGGTTAGTAATTTTATAAGATGTGAGTAAAACTTAAAAGATTTGTGTATTTACTCCTCCTAATATTTTTTTCATGAAAGTTTGTAAATTCATAAAAATTAGAGAAAAAAAATTAAGAGATTTGTGTATTTTCTATTTCTAATGTTATTTTTATGAAAGTTCATAATCTTGTAAGCATGAAAGTAAAACTTAAGAGGTTTATGTATTTACTACTCTCTATTATTATTTTTATGAAAGTCAGTGATTTCATAAAAATGATAGTAAAAGATAAAATGTTAGTCTACTTACTACTCATTCTTATTATTTGTATGGGAGTAAGTAATTTTGTAAGATTTAAGTAAACCATAAAAAAATTTCGTACATATTGCTCCTTATAGTAATTTTATAAAAAGTCTGGAATTTGGTAGGAATGAGAATAAAACTTAACAATTTGTGGATTTGTATGAAAGTTAGTACTTTATAAGTGTGAGAGTTGAAGGTTGAAAAGGCGATGTATTTACAACACTGGTCGGTCGTCGAAACCGTAAAAAATAATTCTGGTATCCCTAACAACTCAGAATAAATAAATTTGTAGTCTAGCAGTGAAAACCAGGTTGAATCCTAAGAGAAATTTCTTAACCAAAAGTTTCCTATCAAAAAATTGAAATAAAAGGTTGGAGAGTTTTTTTGAATTGAATGCTGAATTAAATTAACTGTAGAATCAAAATAAAATTAACCAATACTAAAAATGCTCAGTTCAGGGTTGATTATCTATTCCAATCATGCAGTTGATCATCGAAGAAAAGTAATTCTTTAATCTAAGCAAATAAACAGGACTCTTTTTAAAGCTAAAAAGAACCCAAGGAATTCAGTAGTAAAATTAACCAGAAAAAGCTTCAGATTAATTTCTTAATTTTGAGTAACAAGATATTGAAAAGTAATTTCTAATTATCTCAAAATCAGCATTAAGATCACTGAACCAAAAAGTTTATTCCAGGTAACAATCCAAAAACTTGAACAATTTAACCTATCTTACTTCTTCGTATAAACTAATCAGAAATAAAAGTAATCTCCAATCAATTCACTTGCTTCTAATTGAATTCTTCACCTAAGCGGTTGAAAGAAAATCAAGCAAATTTATAATCGCATAACCAATCCAACAAGTGAGAACATGAAAATTAATTGTAATAAATCTGAACAACAAAGAAGTAAATACTTGAATTTAAATAGCAGTAAAATCAATCCTCACAACCGATGTTGGCGATGGAAATCGTCCCTAAAATTAAACCAGAAAAATTACTTACTAATGTTTGGAAGAAAAATAAAGAACAATAATAATAATAATAATAAACTAAATTGTTGAAAGAGAGGGGAGGAGGGTGTTCTTGCGGCAGCCAGGCTTTTAAACCAAAATAAAAAAAACCTAGTGTGCTAAACTCATAAAAACTCTATAAAATTTTTATATTATTATAAAAGTACCCAAAACAAATAAAAAGATTCAAAATAAGTAGAAGGTTTCAAAGTTGTCAGCAAAGCAATGCTTCAGAATAGTAACAGCAACTGCAAGCTGATATTCGACCTTGATACAGGCAGTATCACTCAAAACTCAAATCATGAAAGTTGTAGATCTCTTTCTGAGCTTCGAAACGACGCCTGAATCGCATAAAACGGACATCTACAACCAAAGATATGCCCAAAATACCGTAACTGCTTCTGAACCAGAGATGACTTGTAAATCGCGACTTTGAAGCTGAATTTGACCCTCTTAACGGGCAAACTGGGTTTCATGGTCTAAATGTAATTTGTAGCTCCAGATGTTAGTTTTCCAATGAATCAAGAATCACTTCATTCCGATCTTTGTAGCTGAAGATATGATTTTTCTACTATAACATTGCCAATGTGTCAGAATCCTAAAAGAACATAACCAAATTAAAACTTGTAAAATTGCAATTAAATCCACTTTCAATCAATTGAGTCCATATATGCTCTAAGCTACAAAAAATGCTCAAAATATATCTTTAAGATTCAAAACATATTAAAACATACTAAATATGAGAGAAATAAATATAATAAATATAAGCTTATCAAACACTTTGTTATTACTTACTTAAAAGTCAATAAGTTTGTAACAATAAGAGTTAAAGTTAAAATGTTTATGTATTTACTATTTTTTATTTTCATTTGTACAAGAGTGGGTAACTTTGCAAGATTTTAGTAAAATTTTTTAAAAAATTGTATATTTACTGCTCATTATGGTATTTTTGTGAAAGTTTGTAATTTTGTAAAAATGATAGTAAGACTTAAAATATTTGTGTATTTACTGGTCCTTGTGTTATTTTTATGAAAGTTAGTAATTTGATTAGAATGAAAGTAAGTCTTAATAGGTTTATGTATTTACTACTATTTAGTGTTATTTGTATGAAACTGAGTAATTTGTAAGTATGACAGTGCAAGCTTAAAAAGTGACGTATTTACTACTTTTTGTTATTATTTTTTAAAAAATTGTAGTTTTGTAACAATAGGAGTAGAAGTTAAAAAGTTATGTATTTATGTTATTATCGTTTGTATGGGTGTGAGTAATTTTTTATGATTTAAGTAAATAATAAAAAAATTGTGCATTTACTGCTCATTGTCATATTTTTGTGAAAATTTTTAATTATGTGAAAATGGTAGGAAGACTTTAAAAGTTTGTACATTTACTAGTTATTGTGTAATTTTTATCAAAGTTAATAATTTCATAACAATGGCAATGATACTTAACCGGTTTATGTATTTACTACTCGTCATTATTATGATTTTTGTGAAAGTTTTAGTAATTTTGTAAAAATGAGAATAGAAGGTAAGAGGGTTGGGAATTTTTTAATTTATTTTAGTAATAGTTAGAAGATTTGCAAGAATAAGTGTAAAATTTAAATGTTTGTATAGTTAGTACTCATTATTATATTATTTTTATGGAAGTGAGTAATTTTGTTAGATTTGAGTATAAACTAAAAGGTTTGTATAGTATTCTTATTTTTGTAAAGGAAAGTGTTGACACCCAATTTCGTCCGACCCCTTTTTAAAAATAATAATTAAAAAATTTTTAATTAAAAATTAAAAAAAATAATAATTATAAAAAAATTATACAAAGAGAGAATTAAATTAAATATTTTTGGGGGAGGGGCATTTTGTTAAGTTAATATCTATGTGTGTATATCCAAAAATAAAAAAATAAAAAAATTAATTATTATTATTAATTAATTAATTATTATTACTGAAAAAAATTTTAATTAAGTTAATTAGTTTAAAATACATTTTGTTTTTTGAGGGTTTAGTTAAAATGATATATGTGTGTATATATGTATGTATGAAATACCAAAAGAAAACTCCATAAAAAATGACAAAATTGAAAAGTTTGGGGGTAAAAATGACAAAATTAAGAAGTTTTGAGAAAATTTGACAAAATCTGAAAGTTCCAGGAGCATTTGGTAGTTTGTCACATGAATTTTGGGACAGACCGACGGTTCTGGCCCAAATTGACAGAAAAAGACAAAATTGTCTCAATCAGAAGTTTCAAGAACATCTCCAAAGTCAAAGAGACGTAAAGGACTGAAACTCTCATTTTACTAAATTAAGAGATAAGTCTGTTTTTAATTTAATTTCAATTTCTTTTAATTAAGGAAATTCAGAACTCCTTCCCCTATAAATAGGGGTGGAAATATGTGAAGAATCACGAGAAAAAAATCAAGATTAGTGCTCCATTTAAAAAAAAAGGAAAAACTGTAGAAATAGTCCCTGGCCTCTCCCCCTTCACTCAGAAAAATCCTAAACTTCTGTTGAGACCACCCCCTTTCTCCGTCCACCTTCCGTTTTCTCTGCGCGTTTCGTCTCTCTCTCTCTTCCTCCGTCCCGCCGTCCGTTTCTTCCTCCCTAGCTTGCCACCCTGTCATCTGTCGCCTTTTCTGCTCCGCCGCGCCTGCCCCCCTGTTGCGCCGTCGCCGCCTCACGCCGTCCTGCCGCGTCGCCATCGTCGCCGTCGTCTTGCTCCTCCCTCCTCCCCTGCTCTCTGTCTCACCGTCGCCCTGCTCTGCCGCTCCCTGGAACGCCGCCCATGTCGCCGTCGTGTCCTGTAACAGAGAGATAAAATTTTTTTTTTCTAGGTAAAACCCTGATTTAGTCCTCCATCTTTCCATATTTATTCTTTTTGGTCACTAACCTTTCTTTTATCCTTGCAGAAAACTAACTTTACTAACAACTAACTTTTATTATTATTGTTATTATTATTATTATTATTATAAGTCACTAACCTTTTAATTTTTGCACAACTAACTTTACTAACAACTAACTTTTATTATTATTGTTATTATTATTATTATTATTATTATAAGTCACTAACTTTTTAATTTTTGCACAACTAACTTTACTAACAACTAACTTTTATTATTATTGTTATTATTATTATTATTATTATTATAAGTCACTAACTTTTTAATTTTTGCTCAACTAACTTTACTAACAACTAACTTTTATTATTATTGTTATTATTATTATTATTATTATTATTATTATTATAAGTCACTAACCTTTTAATTTTTGCACAACTAACTTTTATTATTATTATTATTATTATTATTATTATTATTATTATTATTATTATTATAATTCATGGAAGGTTATACCTCCTATTTATTTAATTTTTTAAGTGGATGGCCAAAAAGCCCCACTTTATTTTTATTTATTTACTTATTGTCCTTTAACTTTCCTTTATTTACTTTATGTGCTTTTTATTTGTTTATTTATTTATTTATTTGCATATGTTATTTAATTTGTGCAATTTTAAGTGGATGGCCAAAAAGCCCCACTTTATTTTTATTTATTTATTTATTGTCCTTTATTTACTTTATGTAATTGTTTTTTTACATAGATGGTTAAACTTATTTCACTTTTAGCTATAAAAAAATAAAATAATAACAAAATAAAAGAAGAAATTTTTCATACGAATAATTAAATTTATTTTTTAGGACTAATCAAGAATCCATTTTTATTACAAAGCCCCCATCTTCTATTATTTTGGAACACATATTTTTTTATTTTATTTCTTTAAAAAGTTAACCTTTTATTAAAAATTATTAAAAAATCATAATTGGATAATTCCAAAAAAATAAAAAAAATCAATTTTTTTATCTTTAAAATTTATGGATTAGTTAAATTTTTAAAATAATAAAAAAATTAAATAAAAAAAAATAATAATAAAATATTAAAAATTATGATTAAGATCAATAATTAATTAAATAAACAAAAAATTAAATTAAATTCCATATCCAAATGATCCGACAGGATCCATGGTTTGGAGAACGAAAAATATTTTTTTAAATTAAATATAAAAAATAAAATTAATTTTTAAATAGTTACTTTAATTTTTATCCAGAAAAAAGAATAAAAATAATAAAAACAAGAACCATTTTTTTAATAAAATAAATATATAAAAATTAAGACTTTATATTTTACTTATTTCTTTTAAAATAATAAAAAAAAAATAACTTTTTGGTTCCTTTATTAAATAAATAAAAATCTCAGCCAAATGATTTCAAATAAAAATAAATAGAAAAGAATTAAATTATCCTTAAATATATTTTAGAATTATCAATTATATGTATATTTTTAGACCTATAAATTAGAAAATATTTCAAAATATTTTATCAAATAAAAAGAACAAAACAAAATAAAATATATGAATATCAAGATTTCTTTTAGAAAAAGTATATAACTCTTTGATTTATTTATTAAATAAATAAAAAATATTGATATTAGATAATTAAATAATTAATTTTTGGTTCCTTTATAAATTAAGTAATTACTTAAAAATAAAAAAAAGAAAAAAAAAGATCTTTCGCCAAACAATTAAAAAAAAAAGAAAAAAAAGAAGGAAAAGAAAGTAAAAAAAGAAAAAGAAAAAATAAATAAAATTTTAAAATTAGTTAACATTAAGATCATTAAAAAAGCTAAAATTTCATTAAAAAAAATTATGACAAAAATTAATAATTAAGTTAATAATTAATTTTAAAAAAAATAAGAATTAAAAATTTTAAATTAAAATATTAAATTAATTTTCATATCCGGATGATCCGACAGGATTCACGGTTTGGAAAAATACAAACTTTTAATTGAATAAAAATTAAATACAAAGATAAAAATCCATATTCTGATAATTCGGTAGAATTTATGATATGGATTAAAATATTGAATTAAAATTTCGTCAAATTCCGTGTCCGGGTGACTCGGCAGAGTCCATGGTTCGGAAATATCATATTTATTAAAAAATTATACAAATTAATTACCGAAGATTTTGAAGAATCATATTAATTTAAAAATCCATATCCGACTAATTCAGTTAAATTTTCCAGTTTGAAAATTAACTGAATTTTATTTAAAAGCAAGCAAAACAAAATTAAAATCAACTAAGGTACCAATTTTTGGGCGCTATAACAAAGTTGTTTTAGCGTAACCGTACTCCCGAACCCCCGAACTCTTGTAGACCATTTTTAGGTGTCCAATTGACCTGAGCGAAAACCGATTGGTGGCGACTTCCGAAAACGACCCGCACGTTGCCGCAGAAAGTAAGTTCATAATTATGTGAAACAATTTAAAAATTTTATGTATTATTATATATTTTTATAATTGTTTTTATGATAAATTAAGAGGAAAGTTGATGTGTTTTATAGATTATGGGAGAAAACCGACTGAGTGATCACTATAGTTCATGGAATTAAAAGCCTATTGAGTTAATACATGATTGAGTAATTTTATCTTCAAGAACAACATATATGGCCAAGTGTAGTAAAGATATGCTAAGAACAATGGTTGGAGCTATTGGTGATATGGAGGAGTATAATTCCACTTGAAATGTCACTACAGATTTACAAAAGCATAATGAGAGTCCTCGGACTAAAGGTGCATTTACTAGGAAGACATATGTTGAGTTCCTGAATATGCAAGAAGGTTCAAGTGACAAATACCTAACAAATGATTCTGATGGAGAATGTTTTCCGTTACAAGGAGATAAAAGTGAGTGTCGTTTCTTATCAAAACCAATCATTAATTACTAAGGGAAAAGAGAGCACAATGTTATTTGACAATAATTGGTTGAGGGAAAAGTTAACGAAGGATCTCTCACATAACGTATGTTTATATGCATTATATTTTAGTCAATTTATTTCGCTCTATTGGATTTTGTAGTAGTATTGCATTGATAAAAAAATATATGGCATGTGTATCCTAAGGTACCAAAGGTTAAGCAACATGTGGCATCTCGTATTGAAATGTCTAATGAAACAACTTCTATTCTTACCTTTCTAAGACCATGTCTATCATATATGAATTGTTGTATCACTTATTGTCCAGACTTTTTATCCTTTTTGGTGCTTGCTTTACGGATGCCAAATCCAACTATAGATGCATAAGCCTTGTAAAAGCAAAATACATCATCAACATAAGTAAATTCCATATAGATCAAAGCTTCATTTTTTAGTTCATTTAGTGGTTCCATCTTACAGCCCGTGCCCTCATCGTCATCATCCTTTTGCATATTGTCCCTCTTATTTGTAAAATCATTCAAACTATTTTTTGTCAACCACTACAATTTCTACACTTTCATAAACCATAATTGGCTTCCCTGGCGTAACGACCCAATTCTAGAACCGGTCAATGGAACATCTGCTCACATCATATATGCTATCATTTGGAAATGGATAAGCACTAGATGCTCATATTCTAAAACTGTGGGATATGAGGGTATTATAAACTCCCCCCTATTATGTTCTCAAATCCAGGATTAGTTTCGGTATGCGATGATGCACACCCACTATGCACAACATTGCAGTCCCGAGTCGGCTCTAATACTATCTGTAATGACTCAATTTCAGAATTGGTTAACGAAATACCTACTTACACCACATAGGCTATCATTTGGAAAAGAATAAGCGCTAGATACTTATGTTTTAGAAGTGAAGCCTATATATCTATATAAGACTTCCCACAATTCACTCATGTGGGACATGGAGGTGTTACAACTAGTCATTGTACAAACTCATCCATCAATTTTGCTTGACTAATCACTTTTGAACTAATATTTACTATAAACAAACTTAAATATGCATAGAAAAAAGGGTAAAATCCTAGTGAGATATCTTTTCTCTTATTACGTGTCTCAATAAGCTACTTTCCGTCAAGTTAACTATTAAATTAGATGGAAAATATTGATGTGGCATAAATAAACATTAAAATAATTTTAAAATAACAACTTTAGTCGTAAAACTTTCCCAATAACTAATTCTAACAATTGTAAATATAGAAACCATCAATCTCCCAATATTTCTTGCTTCACTAATTCAGCCAGAAACACTACAATTCATTGTTGAAATTGATTCAAGTTAGGTTTCTCAACGGTCTTCATCCGAATGATGAACCACTTGCGATTCTGATCACAGATCTCGCGACCTTCGACAGAGTGCTCTCCACCAAGCTAAACTCTGTCTTGGGTTGTTGCAACGACAATGCCTTGGTCATCTCCATTCACTTTTCTTGCTCTATCTGTAGATCCGAGCCAACAATCGATGTTAGGACTCAGAACTTGAAGAGACATATTACTAGCAATCGGATCACACAAGCTTGAAGGTGGCCTTGGTGGAGACAATCGGAGCATATACGTCTTCGAGCTTGGAGGCAGCCTCGATCAAGTACGCGTTGTCAAAGCTGTTGTCCGGAAATGCGATCTGGAGAAAGTTGCACGATTTGGGTTCAATGATTTAGCACAATTTCCACGATTTGGGTTCTACAATGACATGTAGGTTCGATGGCGGTAGCTTCATCGGTGGCACGATTTGGATGCCTGAACTGACATGACTTGTGATTCCAGTGGCACAATTAGTGGTAGGGCGATTGTTGATGGCAGCTTTTGAGGTAGTGGTAGTAAAGATAAAAAATTAGGGTTTTGGGGTAGAATTGATTTGAGTGGAAGTTGAAGTGTTAGAATTAGTGATTGAGATAGTTTAAGGACTATAGTTGTCATTTTAAATTTATTTTAGTATTTTTTAATGTCATATCATCATTTTTTATCCAATTTATTGGTGAAATTGATGGAAAGTATTTGAATAGTTCACGCAATAAGAAGAAAAGGAGCTCATTATGACAATCTTAAGTCAAATACCCAATTAAGACAAAAAAAAAAAAAAAAGTAGATGACTCGCTGTGGATTTTACTTTAAAAAAAAGACTTTTATTTTCTTTCTTCCCTAATGAATTTTAATGTGCCTAGCTTTCTTCTTCTTCTCCTCCTCCTCCTCCTCTTCCTCCATCCTTTATTTTGGTTTTGTTTTAAATTTTTTGGTTACCTTGGATCGAATAAAATCTTTGTAACAACTAAAAGATTACTCAAAATTTTAAATTTTGAAATACATGAAACATTCACTTTATTGACAGATTTCTATTTTTAAAGAAGATTTCTATATATTTCCCAACATTTGAAGAAATGATAGTATAAAAGAATTTTAGTTGTAAATATACATATGATGTGGCAATATTTTTTGTACTACCACTAAAGATGTGAAAAGCTTGATGAGTTACACTAATCCATGTGTATGGTTCATGGCTGTTACTGGCCTACAAGATTTTTTTTTTATCTATGAGCTGTATAGGATTTCAAATGCTCGATCTCATACGTTGTGACTAGGGTCTAACACTAATTTACCTACCTTCTTAATATTTAATAGCTTAGAAATTTTACTATTATACAAATAATTAATGCATTGTAAATACATAAACATTTTAAGTTTCAATCAAATTCTTACAAAATTATTCTTTTCCATAAAAATACCCGTTGTAAGTAATAAATATATAAGCAGTGTACATTTTACTCTCATGCTGAACGAATTATTCACTTCCATAAATGTACTAATAATGAGTAATAATTTCATCAACCTTTTATTTCTTACTCACGTTTATTTGAAATAACATAGTTCAAAACAAACATTAATTAGTAGTAATTAATAGTAGTAGTAGTAGTAGGAAGTGGTAAACACACAATTCTTTAACTTCTACTATAATTATTACAAAATTGTTAATCTTTATAAATAGGTCTAAATACCTATTAATCCATGAACTATAGTGATCACTCAGTTGGTTTTCACCCTTAATCTATAAAACACATCAACTTTCCACTTAATTTCATAAAAACAATGATAACAATATACAATATTACATAAAATTTTTAAATTGTTTCACATTATTATGAAATCACTCACCTTCACAAAAATAAGAATACTACACAAACCTTTTAAGTTTTACTAAAATCCTACAAAATTACTCACATCCATAAAAATAATATAATAATGAGTACTAAATATACAAACATTTATATTTTACACTTATTCTTTCAAATCTACTAAATTTTGCTAAAATAAATTAAAAAATTCCCCGCCCTCTTACCTTCTATTCTCATTTTTACAAATTTACTAAAACTTTCATAAAATTCATAATAATGACGAGTAGTGAGTACATAAACAAGTTAAGTATCATTTTCATTGTTATGAAATTACTAACTTTCATAAAAATTACACAATAATCAGTAATTGTACAATTTTTTAAAGTTTTCATACCATTTTCACATAATTAAAAATTTTACAAAAATAGGACAATTAGCAGTAAATACACCGATTTTTTAATTTTTACTTAAGTCATACAAAATTACTCACTCCCATACAAATGATAATAACACGTAGTAAATACACAACTTTTTAACTTCTACTCTTGTTGTTACAAAATAAATATTTTTTAAAAAGTAATAACAAAAAGTAATAAATGGACCACTTTTTTAGCTTTTACTCCCATACTTACAAATTACTGAGTTTCTTACTGTGGCAACGTCGGGTTTTCGGGAGTCGCCACCAATCCGTTTACCTAGGTCGATTGGTCACCTTAAAATTGGTCTGCGAGAGTTCGGGGATCGAGAGTACGGTTACGCTAAAACAATATTGTTATAGCGCCCAAAATTGGCACCTTAGTTGATTTTAATTTTTTTTTTTACTTTGCTTTTAAATAATTTTCAGTTAATTTAGAGATTTTAACTGAATTAGTCGAAATGTGGATTTTTAAGTTAATTTGTATAAAATTTTATACTTCCGAACCATGGACTCTGCCGAGTCATTTGGACACGGAAGATTTTGATTCCGAGCTATGGACTCTGCCGAGTCATTTGGACACGGAATTTGGTGAAATTTTAAACAATTTTATCCATATTGTAAAAATATGGATTTTTTATCTTTTTATTTAATTTATTTATTTTAAAAAGTTTGATATTTTCCAAACCGTAGATCCTGCCGGATCATTCGGATATGGAAATTAAATTTAATTTATTGTTAGTTATATAATTATTAATTTTATGGAATTAATTATTAGTTTAATTACTAATTCGTAATTCTTTTTGTTATAGAATTTTTAGATAAAAAATTTTTCTTTTTTATTTTCTTTCTTTTCTTTTCTCTCTTTTCTTTCTTATATTTTCCTTTTCTTTTTGATTTAATCTTTCCTTTCTTCTCTTTCTTTTCTTTCTTTTCTTTTTCTTATCTTTCTTATCTTTTTCTTATCTTTCTTTTCTTTTCTTTTTCTTGTCTTTCTTATCTTTTTCTTATCTTGTTTTAGTTTTCTTTTTGTTTTCTTGTTTAATGAAAAATATTTATTATTTTAGTGGATTTAAAAGTTATATTTTAAATAAATCAGTAAAATATAAAGTCTTAATTTTCATGTATTTTTTTTAAACAGGTTTTATTTTTATTTTTTTATTATTTTTACTGGATAAAAATAACTATTAAAATTAATTTTAACTTTTTGTTATCTTTAAAGAATTAAAAACATGTATATAAAAATAAAAATAATTGGCTTTTTTAAAAATGATTTTTATTAGCCTTAATAATTAATTACAAAATAATCTTCTTTTAATTTTCATTTATTTATTAATTAGTAAAGGGTAAAGGTGAATTAAATAAAAAAATTATATAAAGAAAAAAAAAATTAATAATAATAAAGTGGGGCTTTTTGGCCATCCACTTTAAAAATAATAATAAATGTTAGCAAAGTTAATTAAATTAATTGTTAAACAACAATAATAAAAAGTTAGTCAAGTTAATTAAATTAATTAATTAACAACAATAATAAAAGTTAATTAATTGTTAACAACAATTATAAAAGTTAGTAATAATGAAAAAATTAAAAGGTTAGTAACAATAATAGTATTAAAAGTTAGTTGTTAGTAAGTTAATAACAACAATAAAAAAAGGGGTTAGTAATAAACAAATAATAAACAAACAAGTAAAAATTAAAAGGGTTAGTAATTAATTCTGCAAGAATAAAATACAAAGTTAGTGACCAAAGTGAAAGAAATTGAAAAGATGAAGGATTAAATGAGAGTTGTACCCTTGATTTTAAATTCTGAATTCTGAGAAATGGAAATAGAGGGCGCGCGACGGGGGGGAAGAAGATGGCTTAATCGTCAAAATGAAAAGTTTTGAGATTTTCTGAGGAAAGGAAGGAGAGCTAGGGACTAAGGCTGTAATTTTTTCTATTTTAAAAACGGAGCTCTAAGCTTTTCTTTCTATTTTTCTCCGTGTTCAGCACAAAATTTGGGGGGCTATTTATAGAGGAAGTTTAGCTGAACTGTTGATGGATAAATTAATAAAAAATTTCAAACTTATCTCTTAAATTGGTAAAATGACAATTTTAGTCCTTTACGTCTCTCAGCCTCTGGATAAGTTCCTGAAGCTTCTGATTTTGACAATTTTGTCGTTTTCTGTCAATTTGCGCCAGAAACGTCGGCAGGCCCAAAATTTTATGTGACAAACTACCAAATGCTCCTGGAACTTTCAGAATTTGTCAATTTTTCCCGAAACTTCTTAATGTTGTCATTTTTACCTCAAACTTTTAAATTTTGCCATTTTTTTGGAGTTTTCTTTTTTCTTTCAAATACACACATATATCATTTTAAATCAAATCTTCACAAAAAAAAAATGTATTTTAAACTAATTAAAATTTTTAGTAATAATAATAATAATAAAAATAATAATTTTTTTTTATTTAATTTCTTTTAAAATTTTTTATGGTCGGACGAAATTGGGTGTCAACAGCTGCCCCCCTTTGCATGCTTCATGAGACATGATGTATGCAAAGTCGTTACCAAATTTCGTCCGGCTTAGCTAGGCATTGAAAACCTTTTCGCCGCCTAAATCCTGAGGTTAAGGAACTCTCCTTAGAACCCCGGCGATAGGAGCTCTCCTATCGTTGAAGGAAAATTGATTGTTTCTGAGGCAAAGGTTCCATCCTTAAAACCTCGGATTGATTGATTGATTTCGAAGCAAAGGTTCCATCCTTAAAACCTCGAATTGATTGATTGATTTCGAGGTAAAGGTTCCATCCTTAAAACCTTGAATTGATTGATTGATCTCGAGGCAAAGATTTCATCCTTAAAACCTCAGATTGATTGATTGATTTCGAGGCAAAGGTTCCATCCTTAAAACCTCAGATTGATTGGTTGATTTCGAGGCAAAGGTTCCATCCTTAAAACCTCGGATTGATTGATTGATGTCGAGGTAAAGGTTCCATCCTTAAAGCCTCGAATTGATTGATTGATGTCGAGACAAAGGTTCCATCCTTAAAACCTCGGATTGATTGATTGATGTCGAGGTAAAGGTTCCATCCTTAAAACCTCGAATTGATTGATTGATCTCGAGGCAAAGGTTCCATCCTTAAAACCTCGGATTGATTGATTGATTTCGAGGCAAAGGTTCCATCCTTAAAACCTCGGATTGATTGATTGATGTTGAGGTAAAGGTTCCATCCTTAAAACCTCGAATTGATTGATTGATCTCGAGGCAAAGGTTCCATCCTTAAAACCTCGGATTGATTGATTGATTTCGAGGCAAAGGTTCTATCCTTAAAACCCCGGATTGATTAATTGATGTCGAGGCAAAGGTTCCATCCTTAAAACCTCGACGATTGATTGAGTTCGAGGCAAAGGTTCCATCCTTAAAACCTCGGATTGATAATTGATTGTTTTCGAGGCAAAGGTTCCATCCTTAAAACCTCGGATTGATAATTGATCTCGAGGCAAAGGTTCCATCCTTAAAACCCCGGATTGATTGATTGATCTCGAGGCAAAGGTTCCATCTTTAAAACCCCGATGATGAAAATTGGTTATTTTCGAGGCAAAGGTTCCATCCTTAAAACCCCGATGATGAAAATTGGTTGTTTTCGAGGCAAAGGTTCCATCCTTAAAACCCCGATGAAAATTGATTGTTTTCGAGGCAAAGGTTCCATCCTTAAAATCTCGGATTGATAATTGATCTCGAGGCAAAGGTTCCATCCTTAAAACCCCGATGATGAAAATTGATTGTTTTCAAGGCAAAGGTTCCATCCTTAAAACCGCGATGAAAATTGATTGTTTTCGAGGCAAAGGTTTCATCCTTAAAACCTCGGATTGATAATTGATCTCGAGGCAAAGGTTCCATCCTTAAAACCCCGGATTGATAATTGATCTCGAGGCGATGTATTTACAACACTGGTCGGTCGTCGAAACCGTAAAAAATAATTCTGGTATCCCTAACAACTCAGAATAAATAAATTTGTAGTCTAGCAGTGAAAACCAGGTTGAATCCCAAGAGAAATTTCTTAACCAAAAGTTTCCTATCAAAAAATTGAAATAAAAGGTTGGAGAGTTTTTTTGAATTGAATGCTGAATTAAATTAACTGTAGAATCAAAATAAAATTAACCAATACTAAAAATGCTCAGTTCAGGGTTGATTATCTATTCCAATCATGCAGTTGATCATCGAAGAAAAGTAATTCTTTAATCTAAGCAAATAAACAGGACTCTTTTTAAAGCTAAAAAGAACCCAAGGAATTCAGTAGTAAAATTAACCAGAAAAAGCTTCAGATTAATTTCTTAATTTTGAGTAACAAGATATTGAAAAGTAATTTCTAATTATCTCAAAATCAGCATTAAGATCACTGAACCAAAAAGTTTATTCCAGGTAACAATCCAAAAACTTGAACAATTTAACCTATCTTACTTCTTCGTATAAACTAATCAGAAATAAAAGTAATCTCCAATCAATTCACTTGCTTCTAATTGAATTCTTCACCTAAGCGGTTGAAAGAAAATCAAGCAAATTTATAATCGCATAACCAATCCAACAAGTGAGAACATGAAAATTAATTGTAATAAATCTGAACAACAAAGAAGTAAATACTTGAATTTAAATAGCAGTAAAATCAATCCTCACAACCGATGTTGGCGATGGAAATCGTCCCTAAAATTAAACCAGAAAAATTACTTACTAATGTTTGGAAGAAAAATAAAGAACAATAATAATAATAATAATAAACTAAATTGTTGAAAGAGAGGGGAGGAGGGTGTTCTTGCGGCAGCCAGGCTTTTAAACCAAAATAAAAAAAACCTAGTGTGCTAAACTCATAAAAACTCTATAAAATTTTTATATTATTATAAAAGTACCCAAAACAAATAAAAAGATTCAAAATAAGTAGAAGGTTTCAAAGTTGTCAGCAAAGCAATGCTTCAGAATAGTAACAGCAACTGCAAGCTGATATTCGACCTTGATACAGGCAGTATCACTCAAAACTCAAATCATGAAAGTTGTAGATCTCTTTCTGAGCTTCGAAACGACGCCTGAATCGCATAAAACGGACATCTACAACCAAAGATATGCCCAAAATACCGTAACTGCTTCTGAACCAGAGATGACTTGTAAATCGCGACTTTGAAGCTGAATTTGACCCTCTTAACGGGCAAACTGGGTTTCATGGTCTAAATGTAATTTGTAGCTCCAGATGTTAGTTTTCCAATGAATCAAGAATCACTTCATTCCGATCTTTGTAGCTGAAGATATGATTTTTCTACTATAACATTGCCAATGTGTCAGAATCCTAAAAGAACATAACCAAATTAAAACTTGTAAAATTGCAATTAAATCCACTTTCAATCAATTGAGTCCATATATGCTCTAAGCTACAAAAAATGCTCAAAATATATCTTTAAGATTCAAAACATATTAAAACATACTAAATATGAGAGAAATAAATATAATAAATATAAGCTTATCAAACACTTTGTTATTACTTACTTAAAAGTCAATAAGTTTGTAACAATAAGAGTTAAAGTTAAAATGTTTATGTATTTACTATTTTTTATTTTCATTTGTACAAGAGTGGGTAACTTTGCAAGATTTTAGTAAAATTTTTTAAAAAATTGTATATTTACTGCTCATTATGGTATTTTTGTGAAAGTTTGTAATTTTGTAAAAATGATAGTAAGACTTAAAATATTTGTGTATTTACTGGTCCTTGTGTTATTTTTATGAAAGTTAGTAATTTGATTAGAATGAAAGTAAGTCTTAATAGGTTTATGTATTTACTACTATTTAGTGTTATTTGTATGAAACTGAGTAATTTGTAAGTATGACAGTGCAAGCTTAAAAAGTGACGTATTTACTACTTTTTGTTATTATTTTTTAAAAAATTGTAGTTTTGTAACAATAGGAGTAGAAGTTAAAAAGTTATGTATTTATGTTATTATCGTTTGTATGGGTGTGAGTAATTTTTTATGATTTAAGTAAATAATAAAAAAATTGTGCATTTACTGCTCATTGTCATATTTTTGTGAAAATTTTTAATTATGTGAAAATGGTAGGAAGACTTTAAAAGTTTGTACATTTACTAGTTATTGTGTAATTTTTATCAAAGTTAATAATTTCATAACAATGGCAATGATACTTAACCGGTTTATGTATTTACTACTCGTCATTATTATGATTTTTGTGAAAGTTTTAGTAATTTTGTAAAAATGAGAATAGAAGGTAAGAGGGTTGGGAATTTTTTAATTTATTTTAGTAATAGTTAGAAGATTTGCAAGAATAAGTGTAAAATTTAAATGTTTGTATAGTTAGTACTCATTATTATATTATTTTTATGGAAGTGAGTAATTTTGTTAGATTTGAGTATAAACTAAAAGGTTTGTATAGTATTCTTATTTTTGTAAAGGAAAGTGTTGACACCCAATTTCGTCCGACCCCTTTTTAAAAATAATAATTAAAAAATTTTTAATTAAAAATTAAAAAAAATAATAATTATAAAAAAATTATACAAAGAGAGAATTAAATTAAATATTTTTGGGGGAGGGGCATTTTGTTAAGTTAATATCTATGTGTGTATATCCAAAAATAAAAAAATAAAAAAATTAATTATTATTATTAATTAATTAATTATTATTACTGAAAAAAATTTTAATTAAGTTAATTAGTTTAAAATACATTTTGTTTTTTGAGGGTTTAGTTAAAATGATATATGTGTGTATATATGTATGTATGAAATACCAAAAGAAAACTCCATAAAAAATGACAAAATTGAAAAGTTTGGGGGTAAAAATGACAAAATTAAGAAGTTTTGAGAAAATTTGACAAAATCTGAAAGTTCCAGGAGCATTTGGTAGTTTGTCACATGAATTTTGGGACAGACCGACGGTTCTGGCCCAAATTGACAGAAAAAGACAAAATTGTCTCAATCAGAAGTTTCAAGAACATCTCCAAAGTCAAAGAGACGTAAAGGACTGAAACTCTCATTTTACTAAATTAAGAGATAAGTCTGTTTTTAATTTAATTTCAATTTCTTTTAATTAAGGAAATTCAGAACTCCTTCCCCTATAAATAGGGGTGGAAATATGTGAAGAATCACGAGAAAAAAATCAAGATTAGTGCTCCATTTAAAAAAAAAGGAAAAACTGTAGAAATAGTCCCTGGCCTCTCCCCCTTCACTCAGAAAAATCCTAAACTTCTGTTGAGACCACCCCCTTTCTCCGTCCACCTTCCGTTTTCTCTGCGCGTTTCGTCTCTCTCTCTCTTCCTCCGTCCCACCGTCCGTTTCTTCCTCCCTAGCTTGCCACCCTGTCATCTGTCGCCTTTTCTGCTCCGCCGCGCCTGCCCCCCTGTTGCGCCGTCGCCGCCTCACGCCGTCCTGCCGCGTCGCCATCGTCGCCGTCGTCTTGCTCCTCCCTCCTCCCCTGCTCTCTGTCTCACCGTCGCCCTGCTCTGCCGCTCCCTGGAACGCCGCCCATGTCGCCGTCGTGTCCTGTAACAGAGAGATAAAATTTTTTTTTTCTAGGTAAAACCCTGATTTAGTCCTCCATCTTTCCATATTTATTCTTTTTGGTCACTAACCTTTCTTTTATCCTTGCAGAAAACTAACTTTACTAACAACTAACTTTTATTATTATTGTTATTATTATTATTATTATTATAAGTCACTAACCTTTTAATTTTTGCACAACTAACTTTACTAACAACTAACTTTTATTATTATTGTTATTATTATTATTATTATTATTATAAGTCACTAACTTTTTAATTTTTGCACAACTAACTTTACTAACAACTAACTTTTATTATTATTGTTATTATTATTATTATTATTATTATAAGTCACTAACTTTTTAATTTTTGCTCAACTAACTTTACTAACAACTAACTTTTATTATTATTGTTATTATTATTATTATTATTATTATTATTATTATAAGTCACTAACCTTTTAATTTTTGCACAACTAACTTTTATTATTATTATTATTATTATTATTATTATTATTATTATTATAATTCATGGAAGGTTATACCTCCTATTTATTTAATTTTTTAAGTGGATGGCCAAAAAGCCCCACTTTATTTTTATTTATTTACTTATTGTCCTTTAACTTTCCTTTATTTACTTTATGTGCTTTTTATTTGTTTATTTATTTATTTATTTGCATATGTTATTTAATTTGTGCAATTTTAAGTGGATGGCCAAAAAGCCCCACTTTATTTTTATTTATTTATTTATTGTCCTTTATTTACTTTATGTAATTGTTTTTTTACATAGATGGTTAAACTTATTTCACTTTTAGCTATAAAAAAATAAAATAATAACAAAATAAAAGAAGAAATTTTTCATACGAATAATTAAATTTATTTTTTAGGACTAATCAAGAATCCATTTTTATTACAAAGCCCCCATCTTCTATTATTTTGGAACACATATTTTTTTATTTTATTTCTTTAAAAAGTTAACCTTTTATTAAAAATTATTAAAAAATCATAATTGGATAATTCCAAAAAAATAAAAAAAATCAATTTTTTTATCTTTAAAATTTATGGATTAGTTAAATTTTTAAAATAATAAAAAAATTAAATAAAAAAAAATAATAATAAAATATTAAAAATTATGATTAAGATCAATAATTAATTAAATAAACAAAAAATTAAATTAAATTCCATATCCAAATGATCCGACAGGATCCATGGTTTGGAGAACGAAAAATATTTTTTTAAATTAAATATAAAAAATAAAATTAATTTTTAAATAGTTACTTTAATTTTTATCCAGAAAAAAGAATAAAAATAATAAAAACAAGAACCATTTTTTTAATAAAATAAATATATAAAAATTAAGACTTTATATTTTACTTATTTCTTTTAAAATAATAAAAAAAAAATAACTTTTTGGTTCCTTTATTAAATAAATAAAAATCTCAGCCAAATGATTTCAAATAAAAATAAATAGAAAAGAATTAAATTATCCTTAAATATATTTTAGAATTATCAATTATATGTATATTTTTAGACCTATAAATTAGAAAATATTTCAAAATATTTTATCAAATAAAAAGAACAAAACAAAATAAAATATATGAATATCAAGATTTCTTTTAGAAAAAGTATATAACTCTTTGATTTATTTATTAAATAAATAAAAAATATTGATATTAGATAATTAAATAATTAATTTTTGGTTCCTTTATAAATTAAGTAATTACTTAAAAATAAAAAAAAGAAAAAAAAAGATCTTTCGCCAAACAATTAAAAAAAAAAGAAAAAAAAGAAGGAAAAGAAAGTAAAAAAAGAAAAAGAAAAAATAAATAAAATTTTAAAATTAGTTAACATTAAGATCATTAAAAAAGCTAAAATTTCATTAAAAAAAATTATGACAAAAATTAATAATTAAGTTAATAATTAATTTTAAAAAAAATAAGAATTAAAAATTTTAAATTAAAATATTAAATTAATTTTCATATCCGGATGATCCGACAGGATTCACGGTTTGGAAAAATACAAACTTTTAATTGAATAAAAATTAAATACAAAGATAAAAATCCATATTCTGATAATTCGGTAGAATTTATGATATGGATTAAAATATTGAATTAAAATTTCGTCAAATTCCGTGTCCGGGTGACTCGGCAGAGTCCATGGTTCGGAAATATCATATTTATTAAAAAATTATACAAATTAATTACCGAAGATTTTGAAGAATCATATTAATTTAAAAATCCATATCCGACTAATTCAGTTAAATTTTCCAGTTTGAAAATTAACTGAATTTTATTTAAAAGCAAGCAAAACAAAATTAAAATCAACTAAGGTACCAATTTTTGGGCGCTATAACAAAGTTGTTTTAGCGTAACCGTACTCCCGAACCCCCGAACTCTTGTAGACCATTTTTAGGTGTCCAATTGACCTGAGCGAAAACCGATTGGTGGCGACTTCCGAAAACGACCCGCACGTTGCCGCAGAAAGTAAGTTCATAATTATGTGAAACAATTTAAAAATTTTATGTATTATTATATATTTTTATAATTGTTTTTATGATAAATTAAGAGGAAAGTTGATGTGTTTTATAGATTATGGGAGAAAACCGACTGAGTGATCACTATAGTTCATGGAATTAAAAGCCTATTGAGTTAATACATGATTGAGTAATTTTATCTTCAAGAACAACATATATGGCCAAGTGTAGTAAAGATATGCTAAGAACAATGGTTGGAGCTATTGGTGATATGGAGGAGTATAATTCCACTTGAAATGTCACTACAGATTTACAAAAGCATAATGAGAGTCCTCGGACTAAAGGTGCATTTACTAGGAAGACATATGTTGAGTTCCTGAATATGCAAGAAGGTTCAAGTGACAAATACCTAACAAATGATTCTGATGGAGAATGTTTTCCGTTACAAGGAGATAAAAGTGAGTGTCGTTTCTTATCAAAACCAATCATTAATTACTAAGGGAAAAGAGAGCACAATGTTATTTGACAATAATTGGTTGAGGGAAAAGTTAACGAAGGATCTCTCACATAACGTATGTTTATATGCATTATATTTTAGTCAATTTATTTCGCTCTATTGGATTTTGTAGTAGTATTGCATTGATAAAAAAATATATGGCATGTGTATCCTAAGGTACCAAAGGTTAAGCAACATGTGGCATCTCGTATTGAAATGTCTAATGAAACAACTTCTATTCTTACCTTTCTAAGACCATGTCTATCATATATGAATTGTTGTATCACTTATTGTCCAGACTTTTTATCCTTTTTGGTGCTTGCTTTACGGATGCCAAATCCAACTATAGATGCATAAGCCTTGTAAAAGCAAAATACATCATCAACATAAGTAAATTCCATATAGATCAAAGCTTCATTTTTTAGTTCATTTAGTGGTTCCATCTTACAGCCCGTGCCCTCATCGTCATCATCCTTTTGCATATTGTCCCTCTTATTTGTAAAATCATTCAAACTATTTTTTGTCAACCACTACAATTTCTACACTTTCATAAACCATAATTGGCTTCCCTGGCGTAACGACCCAATTCTAGAACCGGTCAATGGAACATCTGCTCACATCATATATGCTATCATTTGGAAATGGATAAGCACTAGATGCTCATATTCTAAAACTGTGGGATATGAGGGTATTATAAACTCCCCCCTATTATGTTCTCAAATCCAGGATTAGTTTCGGTATGCGATGATGCACACCCACTATGCACAACATTGCAGTCCCGAGTCGGCTCTAATACTATCTGTAATGACTCAATTTCAGAATTGGTTAACGAAATACCTACTTACACCACATAGGCTATCATTTGGAAAAGAATAAGCGCTAGATACTTATGTTTTAGAAGTGAAGCCTATATATCTATATAAGACTTCCCACAATTCACTCATGTGGGACATGGAGGTGTTACAACTAGTCATTGTACAAACTCATCCATCAATTTTGCTTGACTAATCACTTTTGAACTAATATTTACTATAAACAAACTTAAATATGCATAGAAAAAAGGGTAAAATCCTAGTGAGATATCTTTTCTCTTATTACGTGTCTCAATAAGCTACTTTCCGTCAAGTTAACTATTAAATTAGATGGAAAATATTGATGTGGCATAAATAAACATTAAAATAATTTTAAAATAACAACTTTAGTCGTAAAACTTTCCCAATAACTAATTCTAACAATTGTAAATATAGAAACCATCAATCTCCCAATATTTCTTGCTTCACTAATTCAGCCAGAAACACTACAATTCATTGTTGAAATTGATTCAAGTTAGGTTTCTCAACGGTCTTCATCCGAATGATGAACCACTTGCGATTCTGATCACAGATCTCGCGACCTTCGACAGAGTGCTCTCCACCAAGCTAAACTCTGTCTTGGGTTGTTGCAACGACAATGCCTTGGTCATCTCCATTCACTTTTCTTGCTCTATCTGTAGATCCGAGCCAACAATCGATGTTAGGACTCAGAACTTGAAGAGACATATTACTAGCAATCGGATCACACAAGCTTGAAGGTGGCCTTGGTGGAGACAATCGGAGCATATACGTCTTCGAGCTTGGAGGCAGCCTCGATCAAGTACGCGTTGTCAAAGCTGTTGTCCGGAAATGCGATCTGGAGAAAGTTGCACGATTTGGGTTCAATGATTTAGCACAATTTCCACGATTTGGGTTCTACAATGACATGTAGGTTCGATGGCGGTAGCTTCATCGGTGGCACGATTTGGATGCCTGAACTGACATGACTTGTGATTCCAGTGGCACAATTAGTGGTAGGGCGATTGTTGATGGCAGCTTTTGAGGTAGTGGTAGTAAAGATAAAAAATTAGGGTTTTGGGGTAGAATTGATTTGAGTGGAAGTTGAAGTGTTAGAATTAGTGATTGAGATAGTTTAAGGACTATAGTTGTCATTTTAAATTTATTTTAGTATTTTTTAATGTCATATCATCATTTTTTATCCAATTTATTGGTGAAATTGATGGAAAGTATTTGAATAGTTCACGCAATAAGAAGAAAAGGAGCTCATTATGACAATCTTAAGTCAAATACCCAATTAAGACAAAAAAAAAAAAAAAGTAGATGACTCGCTGTGGATTTTACTTTAAAAAAAAGACTTTTATTTTCTTTCTTCCCTAATGAATTTTAATGTGCCTAGCTTTCTTCTTCTTCTCCTCCTCCTCCTCCTCTTCCTCCATCCTTTATTTTGGTTTTGTTTTAAATTTTTTGGTTACCTTGGATCGAATAAAATCTTTGTAACAACTAAAAGATTACTCAAAATTTTAAATTTTGAAATACATGAAACATTCACTTTATTGACAGATTTCTATTTTTAAAGAAGATTTCTATATATTTCCCAACATTTGAAGAAATGATAGTATAAAAGAATTTTAGTTGTAAATATACATATGATGTGGCAATATTTTTTGTACTACCACTAAAGATGTGAAAAGCTTGATGAGTTACACTAATCCATGTGTATGGTTCATGGCTGTTACTGGCCTACAAGATTTTTTTTTTATCTATGAGCTGTATAGGATTTCAAATGCTCGATCTCATACGTTGTGACTAGGGTCTAACACTAATTTACCTACCTTCTTAATATTTAATAGCTTAGAAATTTTACTATTATACAAATAATTAATGCATTGTAAATACATAAACATTTTAAGTTTCAATCAAATTCTTACAAAATTATTCTTTTCCATAAAAATACCCGTTGTAAGTAATAAATATATAAGCAGTGTACATTTTACTCTCATGCTGAACGAATTATTCACTTCCATAAATGTACTAATAATGAGTAATAATTTCATCAACCTTTTATTTCTTACTCACGTTTATTTGAAATAACATAGTTCAAAACAAACATTAATTAGTAGTAATTAATAGTAGTAGTAGTAGTAGGAAGTGGTAAACACACAATTCTTTAACTTCTACTATAATTATTACAAAATTGTTAATCTTTATAAATAGGTCTAAATACCTATTAATCCATGAACTATAGTGATCACTCAGTTGGTTTTCACCCTTAATCTATAAAACACATCAACTTTCCACTTAATTTCATAAAAACAATGATAACAATATACAATATTACATAAAATTTTTAAATTGTTTCACATTATTATGAAATCACTCACCTTCACAAAAATAAGAATACTACACAAACCTTTTAAGTTTTACTAAAATCCTACAAAATTACTCACATCCATAAAAATAATATAATAATGAGTACTAAATATACAAACATTTATATTTTACACTTATTCTTTCAAATCTACTAAATTTTGCTAAAATAAATTAAAAAATTCCCCGCCCTCTTACCTTCTATTCTCATTTTTACAAATTTACTAAAACTTTCATAAAATTCATAATAATGACGAGTAGTGAGTACATAAACAAGTTAAGTATCATTTTCATTGTTATGAAATTACTAACTTTCATAAAAATTACACAATAATCAGTAATTGTACAATTTTTTAAAGTTTTCATACCATTTTCACATAATTAAAAATTTTACAAAAATAGGACAATTAGCAGTAAATACACCGATTTTTTAATTTTTACTTAAGTCATACAAAATTACTCACTCCCATACAAATGATAATAACACGTAGTAAATACACAACTTTTTAACTTCTACTCTTGTTGTTACAAAATAAATATTTTTTAAAAAGTAATAACAAAAAGTAATAAATGGACCACTTTTTTAGCTTTTACTCCCATACTTACAAATTACTGAGTTTCTTACTGTGGCAACGTCGGGTTTTCGGGAGTCGCCACCAATCCGTTTACCTAGGTCGATTGGTCACCTTAAAATTGGTCTGCGAGAGTTCGGGGATCGAGAGTACGGTTACGCTAAAACAATATTGTTATAGCGCCCAAAATTGGCACCTTAGTTGATTTTAATTTTTTTTTTTACTTTGCTTTTAAATAATTTTCAGTTAATTTAGAGATTTTAACTGAATTAGTCGAAATGTGGATTTTTAAGTTAATTTGTATAAAATTTTATACTTCCGAACCATGGACTCTGCCGAGTCATTTGGACACGGAAGATTTTGATTCCGAGCTATGGACTTTGCCGAGTCATTTGGACACGGAATTTGGTGAAATTTTAAACAATTTTATCCATATTGTAAAAATATGGATTTTTTATCTTTTTATTTAATTTATTTATTTTAAAAAGTTTGATATTTTCCAAACCGTAGATCCTGCCGGATCATTCGGATATGGAAATTAAATTTAATTTATTGTTAGTTATATAATTATTAATTTTATGGAATTAATTATTAGTTTAATTACTAATTCGTAATTCTTTTTGTTATAGAATTTTTAGATAAAAAATTTTTCTTTTTTATTTTCTTTCTTTTCTTTTCTCTCTTTTCTTTCTTATATTTTCCTTTTCTTTTTGATTTAATCTTTCCTTTCTTCTCTTTCTTTTCTTTCTTTTCTTTTTCTTATCTTTCTTATCTTTTTCTTATCTTTCTTTTCTTTTCTTTTTCTTGTCTTTCTTATCTTTTTCTTATCTTGTTTTAGTTTTCTTTTTGTTTTCTTGTTTAATGAAAAATATTTATTATTTTAGTGGATTTAAAAGTTATATTTTAAATAAATCAGTAAAATATAAAGTCTTAATTTTCATGTATTTTTTTTAAACAGGTTTTATTTTTATTTTTTTATTATTTTTACTGGATAAAAATAACTATTAAAATTAATTTTAACTTTTTGTTATCTTTAAAGAATTAAAAACATGTATATAAAAATAAAAATAATTGGCTTTTTTAAAAATGATTTTTATTAGCCTTAATAATTAATTACAAAATAATCTTCTTTTAATTTTCATTTATTTATTAATTAGTAAAGGGTAAAGGTGAATTAAATAAAAAAATTATATAAAGAAAAAAAAAATTAATAATAATAAAGTGGGGCTTTTTGGCCATCCACTTTAAAAATAATAATAAATGTTAGCAAAGTTAATTAAATTAATTGTTAAACAACAATAATAAAAAGTTAGTCAAGTTAATTAAATTAATTAATTAACAACAATAATAAAAGTTAATTAATTGTTAACAACAATTATAAAAGTTAGTAATAATGAAAAAATTAAAAGGTTAGTAACAATAATAGTATTAAAAGTTAGTTGTTAGTAAGTTAATAACAACAATAAAAAAAGGGGTTAGTAATAAACAAATAATAAACAAACAAGTAAAAATTAAAAGGGTTAGTAATTAATTCTGCAAGAATAAAATACAAAGTTAGTGACCAAAGTGAAAGAAATTGAAAAGATGAAGGATTAAATGAGAGTTGTACCCTTGATTTTAAATTCTGAATTCTGAGAAATGGAAATAGAGGGCGCGCGACGGGGGGGAAGAAGATGGCTTAATCGTCAAAATGAAAAGTTTTGAGATTTTCTGAGGAAAGGAAGGAGAGCTAGGGACTAAGGCTGTAATTTTTTCTATTTTAAAAACGGAGCTCTAAGCTTTTCTTTCTATTTTTCTCCGTGTTCAGCACAAAATTTGGGGGGCTATTTATAGAGGAAGTTTAGCTGAACTGTTGATGGATAAATTAATAAAAAATTTCAAACTTATCTCTTAAATTGGTAAAATGACAATTTTAGTCCTTTACGTCTCTCAGCCTCTGGATAAGTTCCTGAAGCTTCTGATTTTGACAATTTTGTCGTTTTCTGTCAATTTGCGCCAGAAACGTCGGCAGGCCCAAAATTTTATGTGACAAACTACCAAATGCTCCTGGAACTTTCAGAATTTGTCAATTTTTCCCGAAACTTCTTAATGTTGTCATTTTTACCTCAAACTTTTAAATTTTGCCATTTTTTTGGAGTTTTCTTTTTTCTTTCAAATACACACATATATCATTTTAAATCAAATCTTCACAAAAAAAAAATGTATTTTAAACTAATTAAAATTTTTAGTAATAATAATAATAATAAAAATAATAATTTTTTTTTATTTAATTTCTTTTAAAATTTTTTATGGTCGGACGAAATTGGGTGTCAACAGCTGCCCCCCTTTGCATGCTTCATGAGACATGATGTATGCAAAGTCGTTACCAAATTTCGTCCGGCTTAGCTAGGCATTGAAAACCTTTTCGCCGCCTAAATCCTGAGGTTAAGGAACTCTCCTTAGAACCCCGGCGATAGGAGCTCTCCTATCGTTGAAGGAAAATTGATTGTTTCTGAGGCAAAGGTTCCATCCTTAAAACCTCGGATTGATTGATTGATTTCGAAGCAAAGGTTCCATCCTTAAAACCTCGAATTGATTGATTGATTTCGAGGTAAAGGTTCCATCCTTAAAACCTTGAATTGATTGATTGATCTCGAGGCAAAGATTTCATCCTTAAAACCTCAGATTGATTGATTGATTTCGAGGCAAAGGTTCCATCCTTAAAACCTCAGATTGATTGGTTGATTTCGAGGCAAAGGTTCCATCCTTAAAACCTCGGATTGATTGATTGATGTCGAGGTAAAGGTTCCATCCTTAAAGCCTCGAATTGATTGATTGATGTCGAGACAAAGGTTCCATCCTTAAAACCTCGGATTGATTGATTGATGTCGAGGTAAAGGTTCCATCCTTAAAACCTCGAATTGATTGATTGATCTCGAGGCAAAGGTTCCATCCTTAAAACCTCGGATTGATTGATTGATTTCGAGGCAAAGGTTCCATCCTTAAAACCTCGGATTGATTGATTGATGTTGAGGTAAAGGTTCCATCCTTAAAACCTCGAATTGATTGATTGATCTCGAGGCAAAGGTTCCATCCTTAAAACCTCGGATTGATTGATTGATTTCGAGGCAAAGGTTCTATCCTTAAAACCCCGGATTGATTAATTGATGTCGAGGCAAAGGTTCCATCCTTAAAACCTCGACGATTGATTGAGTTCGAGGCAAAGGTTCCATCCTTAAAACCTCGGATTGATAATTGATTGTTTTCGAGGCAAAGGTTCCATCCTTAAAACCTCGGATTGATAATTGATCTCGAGGCAAAGGTTCCATCCTTAAAACCCCGGATTGATTGATTGATCTCGAGGCAAAGGTTCCATCTTTAAAACCCCGATGATGAAAATTGGTTATTTTCGAGGCAAAGGTTCCATCCTTAAAACCCCGATGATGAAAATTGGTTGTTTTCGAGGCAAAGGTTCCATCCTTAAAACCCCGATGAAAATTGATTGTTTTCGAGGCAAAGGTTCCATCCTTAAAATCTCGGATTGATAATTGATCTCGAGGCAAAGGTTCCATCCTTAAAACCCCGATGATGAAAATTGATTGTTTTCAAGGCAAAGGTTCCATCCTTAAAACCGCGATGAAAATTGATTGTTTTCGAGGCAAAGGTTTCATCCTTAAAACCTCGGATTGATAATTGATCTCGAGGCAAAGGTTCCATCCTTAAAACCCCGGATTGATAATTGATCTCGAGGCAAAGGTTCCATCCTTAAAACCCCGATGATGAAAATTGGTTGTTTTCGAGGCAAAGGTTCCATCCTTAAAAGCCCGATGAAAATTGATTGTTTTCGAGGCAAAGGTTCCATCCTTAAAATCTCGGATTGATAATTGATCTCGAGGCAAAGGTTCCATCCTTAAAACCCCGATGATGAAAATTGATTGTTTTCGAGGCAAAGGTTCCATCCTTAAAACCGCGATGAAAATTGATTGTTTTCGAGGCAAAGGTTTCATCCTTAAAACCTCGGATTGATAATTGATCTCGAGGCAAAGGTTCCATCCTTAAAACCCCGGATTGATTGATTGATCTCGAGGCAAAGGTTCCATCCTTAAAACCCCGATGATGAAAATTGGTTGTTTTCGAGGCAAAGGTTCCATCCTTAAAACCCCGATGATGAAAATTGATTGTTTTCGAGGTAAAGGTTCCATCCTTAAAAACCCCGATGATGAAAATTGATTATGATTGTGGAGAAAAACTCTTTCCTCCTTTTTAAGTACCTCAGACAATCGAAGTTGAAATGTTCTATTCGGAAGTGTGAATTTTCATAATAGGCGAGCGCAAAGAATTAGGCTTCGATAAAACGAGTGAATCTTGATGATGACAATAACACTGGCAAACTATGTAAAGGGAACGGATGTTTGGAATCAATATTTAAGGTTCATCTAATATTTCCTTCAGTAAATATAGATTCCCTTGTGAGATATGTCATCCGAATAAGGTTAAAGCTTAACTACCCCAAAATGTTATGCCTAGTAGACCTAATAGGATGCGTCTCAAGAGTAACAAAAATTACTCTTTACTCAGCCATTCCAACCTAAAGGCATTGTCCTATGGTTTTAATATCAGCCTGGACGAAACTATATTATAAAAAAAAAAGAAATTCCCTGAAAGGAAAAACTGAAACGCGAAAGAAAATGCTGATAATAAAACTAAAGGACAAGAAAAACGGATCAGATCGCTTCTTTCTTCCACAATACTTCAACAGGGTGAGTAGAGGACCATTATGGGAGTGCACTGGTTGGGAAAGACTGTCGTGTCCAGTCTATCTGAATCATTGCTGGATCTGGTTCAGGAACAAAAGCTTGCATTTTATCTAGCAATTCTTCAGCAGTTGTTGCGGATATTATGATTCGCCGTGCCACTCTTGATATGAAATTCTTCTGCATAGCATAATCCATAAAAGCTATCAGACCTGTAAAAAAATTGTTAACATTTAAAAGCCCAATGGGTTTCTTATGCAAATTAAGTTGGGCCATGGAAGCAATTTGAAAGACTTCTCCCAATGTGCCAAAACCACCTGGTAGAGCGATAAAAGCATCGGCATTAAAAAGCATTTGTAACAAACGCTCTTGCAGATTTTTAACCACTAGCTCTTCTCCAATTGTGCCCCCAGAAACCGATTTCAGAGATGCAGGGATAATACCCAGAACCTGGCTTCCTCCTAAAGATGCTGCTGATGCTACAGCTCCCATTAATCCGACACTACCTCCTCCATAAACTAAGTGTATTTTTCGCTCAGCTAATACACTACCCAAATGGTTGGCTGCCTTTAAGTACTCTTCATCTTCTCCAGGAAAAGCTCCAGAAAATACACAAATACTTCGGGATTTACGAGTGGAGGTTTTCTCCATTCCTATCCTTACCCATGTGAGAAAAGAAGAAAAGAGGATATATTTATAGAGATGAAGAGATAAGGCAATAATTTTATTTTTAAGAATGGATACATTATTGCCAGCTATTCACAGTAGTCACGAGTATGACTTTGGTTAGGTATGGGTACACTATCGTTAAAAGAGGAGGAAAATTTTCAAAATAGCTGCTAGCATGTACAGTAGTCACTACTGTAGCTTATGTCAGGAGTAGGTACGTGATTGTTGAAAGAGAAGGAAAATTTTAAAAGTGGCAGCTATATACAGTAGTCCGTGTCAGGAGTGGGTACATTATTGCCAAAGGAGAAGGAAAATTTCAAAAGCAACAGCTAGCATGTACAGTAATCGTGACTTTGGTTCACGTCAGGAGTGGATACATTATTACCAAAAGGGGAGGAAAATTTCAAAAGCGACGGCTAGCATGTACAGTAATCGTGACTGTTGCTCACGTCAGGAGTGGATACATTATTCTTGGAATAGAAGGAAAATTTTCAAAAATGACAACTAGCCTGTACAGTAGTCGTGACTGTGGATCACGTCAGGAGTGGATACATTATTACCAAAAGGGGAGGAAAATTTCAAAAGCGACAGCTAGCACGTACAGTAATTGTGACTTTGATCCTCGTCTTCCACTGGCTTTGCGTCCAGTAATGGCTTCAATGCTTTCTATGAATCGGTGATTTGCATCTCATCTAGCTTTCTTACAAACTGGCAAACAGGGTCGTTTAAAGTCAGATTCTTAATATTGTAGCGATCTCGTTCTTTTTGGAAAGTCATCCATAAACCGACAATCCCAAATTGCACCATTCCACAAGAGTGCGCTTCAAGAGTCTCTCGAATATTTTCCAGAGATTCCTTACGCAGTCCATTCTTAATGAAACTTCTTCTATCTTGACGATTTCTGGTGATCACTCCTGGAGAACGACATTTAGTGCCACAAATCCACCATCCACAATTATGACAAACGCCTAGCCTCTTTGCTCTTCTCTTTTTGGCATAAGCGCTTTTACCGAAGCCGGACATACGGGGAAAGAATGCTTCTGGAACTTCACCAGCTGAATGAACCTTAGCCTCGATTAGCCATCGCACATTATCAGGAATGCCTTTTTGCATAAATACTCTGAATCGTTCACATCTAGCTTGATAAATCTTTTTAAGAACATTTATTGAAAGGGAAGGAAAATATTTTCGCAGTGTGGAAAGAGAAGACTCCATTGATGAAGGAGGCATTTAAGAGAAGAAGAAAGGAATTAGTGATTGTAGGAAACGGAAATAACTTATACGTATTTATAGTGATGAAAGGATAACGCGTTAATTACACTTACAGAAGCAAGTACATTATTGTCAAAAGAAAAGACAAATGACAGCTTATATGTACAGCAATCATGACTGTGGCTCTCATCTTCCACTGATTTATGTCCAGTAATGGCTTCAATGCCTTCTATAAGTCGGGGATTTGCTTCCCATCCAGTTTTCTTACAAACTGACAAACAGGGTCGTTTAAAGTCACATTCCCAAGACTGTAACGGTTTCGTTCTTTATGGTAAGTCCTTCATAAACCGATAATTTCACCTTGCACTTTTCCACAAGAATGCGTTTCAAGAGTCTCTCGGATATCTTCCAGAGATTCCTTACGCAGGCCATTCTTAATGAATTTTCTTTTATCTTCACGATTTATGGAGATGTATCCTAAAGAGCGACATTTAGTATTACAATTCCATCGCCCACATTTATAACACAAGCCTAGTCTCTTTGCTCTTCGCCTTTTGGCATAACGGCTTTTACCTAAACCGGGCATGCGGGGCATAAATGCATCTGGAACTTCACCCGCCAGACGGACCTTAGCTTCAATTATCCACTGCACATTATCGGGAATGCCTTTGCGTGTAAAAACTCTGATTCTTGCACATCTAGCAAGGTAGATCTTTTTAAGGACTTTTATTGGAAGGGAAGGAAAGTATTTTCGCAGTGCAGAAAGAGTAGAATCCATTGATTAGAGAAGAATTTGAGAGGAGAGAGAATGAATCAGTTATTGTAGGAGACTGGAATAACCGACTTTAGAAGTCACGGGGTATCTTATCCGCTGCTTAATCAGAAGGAAGAACACGCATTTATAGTGATGAAAAGAGATAACGTGTCAATTACACTTAGGGGAGCCTATGCATCTGTCAAAAGAAAATGCAAACTTTTCCAAATATAACAAACTGTATGTACAGTAATTGTGACTGTGGCTCACATCTTCCACTGATTTATGTCTAGTAACGGCATTAACGGCTTCTATGAGTCGAGGATTTGCTTCCCATCCAGTTTTCTTACAAGCTGGCAAACAGGGTCATTTACAGTCAGATTCCCGGGACTGTAACGGTTTCGTTCTTCATGAAAAATGCTCCATAAACCAAGAAGTTCACGTTGCACAGATCCACAAGAATGCGTCTCAAGAGTCAATTGGATATCATCCAACGAGTCCTTACTCAGGCCATTCTTAATGAATCGTATTTTATCTTCTCGATTATCAGAGATCATCCCTAAAGAACGACATTTAGTATTACAAGTCCACCGTCCACATTTATGGCAGACTTGTAACCTTTTCGCTCTTCGCTTTTTGGCATAAGAGCTTTTGCCTATACCAGGCATGTGAGACACAAATGCCTCTGGGATTTCACCTGCCAGACGAACCTTGGCTTCGATTAACCACCGCACATCTTCAGGGATTCCTTTGTGCATCAGAACTCTTAATCGTTCACAGCGAACTTGGTAGATCTTTTTGAGAATGTTCATTGGGAGAGAAGGAAAATATTTTCGTAAGACAGAAAGAGTAGGATCCATTTTCTAGAGGGAAGTGAAAGAAAGAAGAGAGGAAAGAATTAGTTATTATGGGCAACTGAGAGAACCGACTTGAGAGTCACGGAGTACCGTATCCGCCGCTTAACCGGAAAAGTAGATCCTACTTCATTTTGATGTGATAGATATTTTTTATCTTGGATATTCCATTGAGCTGACGTTGATCCAGTTCTCGATTATTGAATCCATTGTCCGCTTTTGACAAAGTTTCAACGATAATATTTCTTGATGTCTGCCTTATCTTTGACCACAGCTATCTCTTATCTTGGATGCTGCGAAGCTGGCATCAATCCTATCCTTCCAGGTGTAGCCTCGATTATTGAATCAATTACCAGGCTTTTGACAATATTGTCTACTTTATCCTTTTTTATATCTGCCTTATCCTTGGCTATAGCTATCTCTTATCTTGGATACTACTAGCTGACGTCAATCCTGTCATTCCAGGTGTAGTCTCGATTATTGAATCGATTGCCAGGATTTTGACATATTGTCTATCTTATCCTTGAATTCCTGATGTGGGTTGGTCCCGCATATTAGCTGTGTATCCAGTGATAGATTGGTAAGAGCTGATGTTATTGAGATCTCAGCTTATACTGCTGTAACGGTGTGGTGGATGTGTTTCCCATTTGATTCCTATCATGTAAAAGTCATGCATGCATGATGTGAAATGCATGAATGCAAAGCATGTGTAATTGATGGTTCTTTTTTTTTGTATGGATCTAGTTCTTTATGTCTTTGTTTTACTGGATCCTCTTTGTGATGGCCTTCTTGGACTATCATTGAATCTCTATGCTTTCCAGCTTTTGTTCGCTGCCTCAAAAGCCCAACTCTTTTCAAAGTCCGCTTTCTTTGACTTGTTCTTGAATTTTGGCCTCAATTTCTTTAATGTTCGCTCGCCTCATACTTTATATCTCCTCAAATACTCATCCCTTGTCATGGATTTCATACTATCAAAGGCTTAACTTTCAATGTTTCATCGTCCCTTTTCTTGTGGCCGTGTCGACACTTGTTTACCCCCATGTTACAGTCCGAATGATTGCTCTTCCTTATACTCAGGTTCTGATCCATAAGACTTGCCCCCTTGTCTATTGAACTTCTTTCTTGGCAGTACTCTTCTTACGCTTAGTAGAGACTACTTTGCCCCCTTGAACATGGTGTTTATGCGGATAAAAGGTATCACCTCGCCTTAACAGAAGGTCGAGCATTTCTAGACCTTTGTGATGGCACTTGATCGTAAATTTCTCTTACAAGAACCACATCTTATTAAAGAAAGACTCAAGCTATCTCCTCACTTTTAAGTCTACACACATTAATGAATAACGGTTTGGCCTTAAAGAAAAACTTTCATCGATTTGTAAAGCTTGACAAAGTAATTTACGGTCTTTATTTTTAATTAAAATATCCTGCCACTCTTCCCTTTCCAACTCGAAGACATAAACTGTGCAAGGCAATAAGGTATAAACATGATTCACAAGGATAGCCTTTTAGCTGAATGAGGATGATATCGAGAGGTAAATGTTAGGTGTGAGGGAAGTTAAGTTTGAGTGGTGTAAAAGAATGGTCTTTTAATACTACTCGGGAGCAGTATTAAATAAGGTAGAAACATGATTCACAATGATAGTCTTTAAACTGAATGAGGATGATAAGTCTGAGGAAAGTTAAGTTTAAGTGGTTTGAAAGAAGGGTCTTTTAATACTACTCGGGAGCAAATTTGATTATGATGAAAAACTCAATAGTGATGACCTCAAACTTGCCACTCTTTCCAGAAAGTTAGACCTCATCTGTTGCCCCCAACTATTGTGATCTTTATGTACGCTTGGTTTGAGGGTTGCTTTTGTCTTCTAGACCGCCTTTGCAGGTTTTCAGTTTAGAATCCATAACTCACTTGTTTTCTTTTTTTTCTTTTGCTCTAGTTTGAGCCCTTTTTCTTCTTTTTTTTTTTTTTGTTTTTTTGTGAGCTATGGTGATGACATACTTGATAACTCTCTTGAAGTGAGATGACTTAAGTGGCCTTGCTTGCTCGTGCTTGTTCTCAGTCCTTTTTGGTTTTGAATTTTCCCTTGTTGTCTTTTGATGGAAGGGATGAATTTCTCTTTTCGGAGTTTGTGTTGCCAAAGAACTGAGAACATAGCCCTCTTGAAGTGAGATGACTCAAGTGGCCTTGCTTGCTTGTGCTTGCTCTCAGTTTTTTTTTTTGTTTTGGATTTTCCCTTTAATGGCTTTTGATGGAAGGGAGGAACTTCTTTCCTTTGTTGGAATTTGTGTTGTGGAAAACTGAGAATTTTTTTTTTGTATTGAGCATTTGTGAGAATTGTGAGGCCACTGAAGTCATTTAATATGAGAGCTAACTTCTTTGGAAGTTAATCCCGGACTTCTTGCAAGGATGTTGATAACCACTGTGAATTTTTTTTTTAAGAGTTGGGGTGCAACATATGAAATCATTCTTGCTAGATTTAGTAGTACTTTCCAGATCACCACTATCAAATCTCCCTTAACTTTTTATTTTCACCCACGAGTAGTATCATTTAGAAAGCAAAGTATGATGGCAATAATAGTTAGTGCAATGGCAAAGATTGAGAGATAGAGGTAAAAATGAAATTTTTGGTAAAAAGTGGTAGAATGTGTAGGTGTAATAATTGAATTAAAAAGTGGTAGAATGCACACATAACATCTTTTTGTTGGAGAACAAAAAGAATTACCGGTTGTCAAAAAGTAAAGTGTGATGACAATAATGGATAGTATAATGGCAAAGAGTGTAAAAATGGAAAGTAGTAGAATGCACGCATTACATCTTTTTGTTGTACCAGAAAGAATACCAGGTGTTCATCTAACAAAGACTACACCCTAGATTCTGGACTAAATCTAGGAGATTTTTACTATTAGATTACTTTTGCAAGCTTTCAAAGATACAAGTTTATTCAAAGGATTCCCTGTCATTCGAAAATGTATGCGGACTGTTAGGTCAGATTTGACTTGGAGGCCTTCCAAAGTCAATGTAATTCTAGCTCGAAATCTTCACTTTTCAATTATCAATCACATCGGGCCTAGCAACTTGGACTTGGTTTTGCTTGATAAGGCGGCAATGGATTGTGGGTGACATTTGGCTCATCGGAAAAGTCCAATCACTTTGACTCGATTAATTGTTGAACTATACGCTTCAATGCCATGCAGTTTTCCAAGCCATGGCCTGGAACGCCATCATGATATGGGCAGGTAATGTTAGGGTCATACCACCTTGGATATGGGGGTTTGAATGGCTTTGTAGGAATTGGACGGATAAATTGTCTTTCGATGAGTTTTGGGTATAACTCAGTATAAGTCATGGAAATTGGTGTGAAAACTTCTCTTGGTCTTGGTGCAGGTACTGGAGGAGTAGGAGCAGGTGGCCATGACTGATTAGGTCTGTTAAAAGGATAATTGTTGGGCCTATTGGAAGGATAATCATTGGGCCTATTTGGAGGATAATTATTGGGCCTATTCAGAGGATAATCATTGGGCCTATTTGGAAGGTAATTATCGGGCCCATTGGCAAAATAGGATAGGCGAGGTCCGATAGCCACAGTATCCACGAGGGGAATCCTTCTTCCGCGTCCTATTTGTTGCACTTCGTCATCTTTTCTTCTGGATGGTCCTCCTCTTTTCATAGGATTATTAAAGGATTCAGCAATATTCCCAGTCCTAATCTCATGCTCGATTCTTTCTCCAGACATGACAATGTTAGAAAAATTAGTTGCCGAATTGCCAATGAGTTCGTCATAATATAGGTACTTCAGTGTCTGGACAAACAAAGTGACCATTTCTCTTTCTGTCATGGGTGGCTGAACTTGTGCTTCTTGAATTGCTTTCGCCTTGATTAGCTCGATCAATTGTCTCATTTGTTCGGCCATACTTTCTATCTTGGACTCTATCTTTATGAGACGTCCTTCGATTTGTTCTGCCATTAATCTTATTTGGAGCCGAGTTGAATATCGGTGTCGAGGTCCAATTTTATCCTTTTAAAAGTAAGGTATATTTTATTAGATCCTATGTGTATGTGATTGATGCAATGGATGCATGTAGGAAAAATGAGATTATGTTTTTATCAGACTTTGTATGCACGTGATTAATGTAATGGATGTATGCAATGAGATTATGTTTTTATCAGACTTTATATGCACGTGATTAATGTAATGGATGTATGCAATGAGATTATGTTTTTATCAGACTTTATATGCACGTGATTAATGTAATGGATGTATGCGATGAGTGAATTTGATTATCCACTATCATGGAACTTCAAGACTTTTAGTTGTTATTAAAAAGACCAAAAAGTTAGCATAGTTTGATGCGTGGTTTTGATGCATGAAGAATATTTGCACAAAACAGAAGTATAACAAAAGAAAGATAAGTTTATTAATAACTTAAATAGCAATTAACAACTCATGAACTATTATGGAAAAATGAGTTAAAACCATAAATACGAAAATAAAAGTGTAGAGCAACAACACAGCATAACAAGGATATGCTTATGGCGTTGGTAAATGGGAGGAATACTATGGTCAGTTCTATGGTTAAGTGGGGAGTTCTATATGCATAAGGTGGCTTATCAAAAAGGCAAGGGATAGTTCCCGAATCCCGTCACTAAATTATAGTGACGGCCCGATTCCTTACCCTCTAGGGTTTATGTAAGGAATGGATTAATTCGAGTCGTAGCTTTTCGTGGGCCCATGCAGAGACTAACCGTCTCAGAAGGCAATACACTACTTTGCTACTTTGAAACCGGTGAAGGCTTGGAGACCATGGCCTCATAAGGACAACAACACCAATTCCGCTTAGAAAGAATCGTGTTCGATTTAAGTAAGCTCGGGTATAGAGCTTCATATTGTGAATGCATAATGCATGTTTTCGCTAAGTAAATATAGCATATAAAAATCCACATAATAAGCAAAGTAAATTAAAACAAATCAACTTTAGGCTCGACTCACTAACGTCGAGTCCCCAGCGGAGTCGCCAAGCTGTGGCAACGTCGGGTTTTCGGGAGTCGCCACCAATCCGTTTACCTAGGTCGATTGGTCACCTTAAAATTGGTCTGCGAGAGTTCGGGGATCGAGAGTACGGTTACGCTAAAACAATATTGTTATAGCGCCCAAAATTGGCACCTTAGTTGATTTTAATTTTTTTTTTTTACTTTGCTTTTAAATAATTTTCAGTTAATTTAGAGATTTTAACTGAATTAGTCGAAATGTGGATTTTTAAGTTAATTTGTATAAAATTTTATACTTCCGAACCATGGACTCTGCCGAGTCATTTGGACACGGAAGATTTTGATTCCGAGCTATGGACTCTGCCGAGTCATTTGGACACGGAATTTGGTGAAATTTTAAACAATTTTATCCATATTGTAAAAATATGGATTTTTTATCTTTTTATTTAATTTATTTATTTTAAAAAGTTTGATATTTTCCAAACCGTAGATCCTGCCGGATCATCCGGATATGGAAATTAAATTTAATTTATTGTTAGTTATATAATTATTAATTTTATGGAATTAATTATTAGTTTAATTACTAATTCGTAATTCTTTTTGTTATAGAATTTTTAGATAAAAAATTTTTATTTTTTATTTTCTTTCTTTTCTTTTCTCTCTTTTCTTTCTTATATTTTTCTTTTCTTTTTGATTTAATCTTTCCTTTCTTCTCTTTCTTTTCTTTCTTTTCTTTTTCTTATCTTTCTTATCTTTTTCTTATCTTTCTTTTCTTTTCTTTTTCTTGTCTTTCTTATCTTTTTCTTATCTTGTTTTAGTTTTCTTTTTGTTTTCTTGTTTAATGAAAAATATTTATTATTTTAGTGGATTTAAAAGTTATATTTTAAATAAATCAGTAAAATATAAAGTCTTAATTTTCATGTATTTTTTTTAAACAGGTTTTATTTTTATTTTTTTATTATTTTTACTGGATAAAAATAACTATTAAAATTAATTTTAACTTTTTGTTATCTTTAAAGAATTAAAAACATGTATATAAAAATAAAAATAATTGGATTTTTTAAAAATGATTTTTATTAGCCTTAATAATTAATTACAAAATAATCTTCTTTTAATTTTCATTTATTTATTAATTAGTAAAGGGTAAAGGTGAATTAAATAAAAAAATTATATAAAGAAAAAAAAAATTAATAATAATAAAGTGGGGCTTTTTGGCCATCCACTTTAAAAATAATAATAAATGTTAGCAAAGTTAATTAAATTAATTGTTAAACAACAATAATAAAAAGTTAGTCAAGTTAATTAAATTAATTAATTAACAACAATAATAAAAGTTAATTAATTGTTAACAACAATTATAAAAGTTAGTAATAATGCAAAAATTAAAAGGTTAGTAACAATAATAGTATTAAAAGTTAGTTGTTAGTAAGTTAATAACAACAATAAAAAAAGGGGTTAGTAATAAACAAATAATAAACAAACAAGTAAAAATTAAAAGGGTTAGTAATTAATTCTGCAAGAATAAAATACAAAGTTAGTGACCAAAGTGAAAGAAATTGAAAAGATGAAGGATTAAATGAGAGTTGTACCCTTGATTTTAAATTCTGAATTCTGAGAAATGGAAATAGAGGGCGCGCGACGGGGGGGAAGAAGATGGCTTAATCGTCAAAATGAAAAGTTTTGAGATTTTCTGAGGAAAGGAAGGAGAGCTAGGGACTAAGGCTGTCATTTTTTCTATTTTAAAAACGGAGCTCTAAGCTTTTCTTTCTATTTTTCTCCGTGTTCAGCACAAAATTTGGGGGGCTATTTATAGAGGAAGTTTAGCTGAACTGTTGATGGATAAATTAATAAAAAATTTCAAACTTATCTCTTAAATTGGTAAAATGACAATTTTAGTCCTTTACGTCTCTCAGCCTCTGGATAAGTTCCTGAAGCTTCTGATTTTGACAATTTTGTCGTTTTCTGTCAATTTGCGCCAGAAACGTCGGCAAGCCCAAAATTTTATGTGACAAACTACCAAATGCTCCTGGAACTTTCAGAATTTGTCAATTTTTCCCGAAACTTCTTAATGTTGTCATTTTTACCGCAAACTTTTAAATTTTGCCATTTTTTTGGAGTTTTCTTTTTTCTTTCAAATACACACATATATCATTTTAAATCAAATCTTCACAAAAAAAAATGTATTTTAAACTAATTAAAATTTTTAGTAATAATAATAATAATAAAAATAATAATTTTTTTTTATTTAATTTCTTTTATTTAATTTCTTTTAAAATTTTTTATAGTCGGACGAAATTGGGTGTCAACACTTACAAATAATAATAAATAGTATTAAATACATAAAGACTTACTTTATTCTAATCAAATTAATAACTTTCATAAAAATAACACAAGGACCAGTAATACACAAATATTTTAAGTTTTACTATCATTTTTACAAAATTACAAACTTTCCCAAAAATACCATAACGAGGAGTAAATACACAAATTTTGTAAGTTTTACTAAAATCATGCAAAATTATCCACTCTCATACAAATAAAAATAATAAATAGTAAATATACAAACATTTTAATTTTAACTCTTATTGTTACAGACTTATTGAGTTTTAAAAAAGTAATAACAAAAGGTAGTAAATACTGATACAAGACCTTTTCAACCTTGTACTCCCACACTTATGAAGTACTAACTTTCATACAAATAATAATAAAGAGTAGTAAATCCACAAACTGTTAAGTTTTACTCTTATTCTTACCAAATTCCAAACTTTTATAAAATTACTATAAGGAGCAATAAATAAAAATTTTCTTTTATGGTTTGCTTAAATTTTAAAAAATTACTTACTCCTGTACAAACAATAACAATGAGTAGTAAATACACAAACATTTTATCTTTTACTCTCATTTTTATGAAATCACTGACTTCCATAAAAATAATAATAAAGAGTAGTAAATACAAACACTACAAAAAAAAAAAAAAAAGCAACTGAAGAAACAGTTATAAACAATCACAAAACGTGACTACAATATTCATTCAAAAAAATACTGGTTGCTAAAAAAGAACAACTGAATTGTGACTAAAAACACTATTGAATGTTTTAGTTGCTTTTTGTGGGGATGCTTCTTAAAAAGTGATTGCAAGCTTTGTCGCAATCGAGCGATTGACATATGTAGTAGCTATTTTTTAGGTCATTAAACTGGTCAACTATATTGTATTTATAAAACCATTAAATTTTGATTTAAATTTGTAATAATAATATATAAAACATGAAAAAAAATATTAAAAAATAATAAAAATATATAAAATAGGGATTTAGCCAAAATAATTCTGAATAATTAATATTAATTTAAAAGTAAAATTTTTACAATAAATTAAGTAAATCTTACATGTTTAGATCATTTAAATCAAAATACTGGTTTCATCCTAAGGTCTTGGATTAGCCTGTGTTTCAGGTACTTAATTCCCTGACATAGTCTACTGGCTCTGCTAATTCTGCTAAGTAGCTAAAGGCATCTGTGGAAAACAAGCATCTGATTGCTAGTCAAATCCTATCACTTGATATAGGAGATGCTAAGACTGCTACTCTAACGTTGTCTGTGGCAGCAGTGGATGCAGTAAAGTGACGTCTGCGGACATTGCAAATGTTGGTGCATCGACCCATCCATCCACCCTCCATCCATCATTAATCTTTGAGACATCCATTCATGTCCACCTGCCATGCTTCTATTTCCTACAATACAACTTTAAAAATATACTCCCTTTAATTCATATTAGTTGGCTCTTTTACCTTTTTTTACTAAAATTTGAATTAAATATATTCCTATTAATATATATTGAAAAAATTCTTAAAAATGATATTTAGATACTATAATCTTTAAAACTTCATTTTCATATAAAAAGTTTATATTTTTATGATAAATTTTTTAAAAAATCATAAATTAATTGTTGTAAATAGTAAAGATGACAATTTTTTTAGACAGAGAGAGTATATTGAATTAAAAAAAAAAAAGACATTATAAAGATATATGACTGTGAACCTAAACCCTAAACAAATTCTACTAGGAAATGACCCTAACCTATTAAAAAATTAAACATCAAGATCGTGCTTATACATTGTAATTTATCTTAATCTGATGACTAAATTTTGGTAGCATCTCACTTTAGTTTCCTGGAATGCACCATTTATGTGAGATTAAAATCTCATATATGGTATCCGAAGAATACGGTTCAATGTAGCTCAAATTTATTAATCATTAAAATAAATCACAAACGGTAAAGTGCAATCAAGATGCATATTCATTTTTGAATTGTCTAGCATGGACAATCAATAATTTCCAGACAGAGACCTATTATGTATATAAAATACATGTATACTCCTGCAATTAATCAATATACATAGTATTTCTCCAATATTGAAAATGATTGACATGTATTCTGCGGTTTATGTATAATGTATATGCAAATAAAATTTATTCATTAGTATATAAAAAATAAATCAACTCAAATAAAATTTACCTATTTCCCCACAGCAAACAATTCTCTTGTACCTTGTAACAGAGAAACTGAGGAAGCTTGGGGTAGAGACATTGAAGTAGAGAGAAGAAAATGGTGAGCAGAGTGGATGATGAGGGTAAGCAGATGGGTTTCTGTTTCACAATTGACGCGACTGAACTTCAAATTTTCAAGATAAAAAGTGACTGTTTAGTGACTACCACAAAAAAAACAAAAATGATTGAAGCACGACTAACATTTAAATTTCTTTTCAAATTTATGACTGAAAAGTGACTACATAAAAGCGACTAAAGCTTGTTAGTCACAAATCAGTCGCTTTTTTTTTTCAGTCGCTTTGTTGTTTCTCTATTGTAGTGATAAGCCTCTTAAGTTTCACTCTCATGCTTACAAGATTACAAACTTTCATAAAAATAACATTCGAAATAGTAAATGCACAAATCTCTTAAATTTTTCTCTAATTTTTATGAATTTATGAACTTTCATAGAAATCATATAAGGTGCAATAAATACACAAACATTTTAAGTTTCACTCACATCTTATAAAATTACTCACTCCCATAAAGTAATAGTAAAGAGAAGTAAAAGTAAAAACCCTTGTTCTTATAAAATTATTACCTTTTAAAAAAAATAATAACAAGTAATAAATACGCAACTTGTTGAGTTTCACTCAACTTTTTATGAGATTAAATTACCCATGTCCTTAAAAATTATAATAATTAGTAAATACACAAAGTTATATATTTGATTCACATTCTTATAAAATAACTTTATAATAAATTGTAAATACATAGACTTATTAGATCGTATTCATATTTTTGCACAGTTAATGACTTTCAAAAACTAATAATGAAGGATAGTAAAATTAGTTTGTTCCGTATAATGATTATATTTACTCTAATTAACACAACTTACTAAAACTAATATTTCATGTTCTAGAATCAGTAATACAATAAAGAAAAAAGTTCGTAAAACTGCAATCCCCTCTAAACCGGCTGTGGTGGGTATTGCTTTGGCCGCGTGGTGATTTCAGCCTCACCGCAGAAAGAACCCTCATTGTACCAGCCGTTTGCAGTAGATATCTCTCTGGCTTTCCATCCACACCATCCATGTGATTCTGACAAACTCAAACTATGCTCCTCCCTCTCTCCGGTAGGTGTGTCCACACGGTTTTATGTTAAATAAACAATCTGGGCAGCCGGTACGTGGAATCTCTCCAACAAATCCCCGCAAATTAGTTATCAGATGTCAACTAATAATTCGCTCAATAATCTAGTTAGTGAAAGTACGTAGGGAAACGAACGAAATATGGCAGCCAATTGTAGTTAATTGAAGCTAATGTTGATTAGGGTGGTATTAATTAGTACAACAGAACTACGGACCCCTTTATTGAAGCAGCTGCAAGTAGCCTTTGTTGATGAGCGTGGCTTGGCTGGGGAGAATGAGGCTCAAAAGACGGCTGCAAGTAAACAGCAAGTCGCTGGCTTTCCTGAAGACAATGAAAGAAAATTAGAAAATTAGTTCCTTCAAATGGGATTGATCTGGAAATTGGATTAATTGATTATATATACATACATGAAACTAAATCACATTTATTTTCAAATTGCAGGACAAATTTAGCTTAAGTGGTATGGATAACACAAAAAAGTTAGGAACCACAAATGAAGAATACCTTTCTTCTTTGCCTCTTTCAATCAGCCAATTCCCACCCGGTGACCCCATCTCTCAAATGTATTCTCTTCACAGTAACCTGTTTTCTTCGTCCTTCTCAACTACCCTTGCTATAAACAATTAGACTCAAATTCTCTGACACGAAAGCAATTGCACCTTTGCCGACAAGAAGCAAAAATACATTCCTCTTCATCCTCTGACATTCGCCGTGCTGCAAGTGAACCTTCCCTCATTCTCATGATCCAGTCATTGAATGAAGAGACGGATGGTGATGAACAATTTTGCAGTCTCATATTCTCAGTAAGAGTGAAGATATTGCAGTGAGCCTAGAGTGGCGATGAGAGGATCGATGAACGTACAATATGAGCGCGACTACCGTGAGAAATAACTGGTAAAATCTGCCTAAAGTCTCATCCTAGAACAACCGGTATACCCCTAAAGACCTTACTCATGGCAGTAAGATCACCCACAGTCATGATGTCTCAAAAGCTACGATCAACAGCCTCAAATGTGTGTCGGTGTGCCATGGGCGCTTTGTCCCAAATCAGCATGTTTGTATTGGAAATTAGCTGAGCCAATGGTGTTGATCGCTTGATGTTGCATATGGATGTATCCTTAGTAGGAATGGGTATCTTAAGCCGCGAATGTGCTGTGGTTCCTCTCAGTAAAAGCAGTCCTGCTATTCCAGAAGAAGCAACAGGTAAAGCAATTTTCCCTGAAGATCGTAGCTTCGAGATAACTGTGCGCCATAAAAAAGTCTTACCAGTCCCTCCACTACCATGGACAAAGAAGAAGCCTCCAGTACGTGACTCAACGGCATTAACCAGTGTCAAGTACACATGTCGCTGGCTATCATTTAGACGACTTACCAATTGCTCGTGTTCCATAGCCAAAACAGATCTATCGTAGTTGAGTTGTTTGGTAAGTAAAGAATTGTCAGCCATCATTTTAGGGTCAATTTGAGGATAAGGCATTTGGTTGAATTCCCGTAATGTTCGACCAACTCTATTAAGCGCTTGCTCTATCTCATAAAGTGCATAATTTTGTTGCTCAGCATCAGTTATAATTATTTCTGAGTTGTTTGACATCCTCCTTTCTCGATGCAAGATATCCTATGACAATAACTGAACATTTCGTGTCCATAGGTCCAATGGGTCATCAACGATGCAGAATAATAAGAAAGTGACAAATAACTCCCTTAGTTGATTTCCAGAAGCCTAATGTGCTGCTTCACGTATACACTGGTGCCATTCCCCATCATTTTCTAAAAGACCCAAAGCAGAATAGGCATCTTTAAAAGTTTCATACTGAACTCCATTAACAGTCCTAATTTGTACGTATGATGATGGCCCCTTAACCACATTCAAGAGCATACAAAGGTAAAATTTCTCTCTTGTTGTGGGGTGAAAAAAATATAATCTTCCAACACTACAACCCTTTTGACGATGTTTCCACTTTTTTGTCTGCCTAAGCCAGACGAACCATTTGGGGAATCGCATATGCATCAATGTTCTAGCAAGATCATCATGTGAATTACAATGCATCCAGGCCTCAAATTTTGTCGTACCCTCTTCATGAGCATGCACAACATCTTCAAGGTCATCACTCTCATCATAAACAATGTTCTGCTCACCTGGTAAATGGAAAGATAACCTTTCAACGAGAGGATGATGTTCATGCATAAAAAACCCAAAGATGCGCCAGCAGGCCTCACAGGCAAAAACAAATCTACAATCCATGTATTGCTTAATTTCATCATGATCATTAACATTTGATGCATTTGTCCCTGCATGACTTGTTCAACCACGTTCAAGGATAACAGTTGACATATCTGGTCCCTTGTAGGCATATTTGTATAAGTATTTGATGCACATGTCTTTGTTTGTCAACTCCACATTGACATGACAGTCATACTTAACAACCATGTCCAAATTATGAGGTATGACCCAGCGGTTATCCAACGGTACCCCTTTAATAGTTACAACATGGTTATTTCTTCTCCTTCTATATATAGGGAATCCATCCTGATTTATGGTTGTCTCACTCTGAAATGATCGTGGGTAATGTTTTGAGAATGTATTATTAAGCATGCACGCATGGCCCATGAACCATGTGTCGAACTACAGTAGAAAACCCAACGGGGTCTTTTTGTTTATTAAGGAATACTGCAGATATGAAATGGTCGATTTTCTGTGGAGTGTTTAGTTTGTCATCTGGGTGGAGGAACAAAGCTATGTGTGCATGAGGGAGACCACGTTTTTTAAATTCAACTGTACAAATGTCTGAAGGCAAAACATTTACAGTAAGCGATAATTTTAAATGTCGTATCCATGTAAAGGCAGAGGATATTAAAAAGTGAATGAAAGTGTAGTACCTGCAACGACACATCCAAACTGTTTTCCTTTAGTGAGATCTTTTCAAAACTGTTAAAGTTTCATCATAAAAACATGGTCAATGATCTCAGGTCTATCCTCAGGGGGTTGGCCCGAAATGAGATCAAGGAAGTGGCTAATTTCAGGCCATTTTGGGTTACAGGTGAAGGTAATAAATAAATCAGGATAACCCATGACACGACATAACGCCATGCAATCCTGATAATTCTGAATCATATACCTTGGACCACCAACGAATGAAGATGGTAGAATGGTTCATTTTCCATATAAAGATGCATCTGTGTCACCTCCATTCACTGCATCCTGTAGGCCACAAAGTAGTTCTGCACGGAACCAATTTTTGTGCCTCCTGAGCCATCTAAAATGTGACTCGAGGGTGACATAGTAGGCATCAATTGCATATTCCTAGAACAATCGACTACCTTTAAGCATGAGAGAGTCAACGAAATGACATTGCTGGAACTGGAAGGCATAAAACTCCCTCAGAGTAACTATCCCAGATGGAGCAAGGGCACCATTAGAGGTGACATAATAGATCTACAAATGGTATCCGTCCTCTCCGTACACCAATAATAATGGGAAGTGTAAGGCACAATGTTTTGGGTGAAAGAAAACTATAGTACGGGGTTATGAATTTCATGGGTAAACCAGTATATCCCAATGGTTGCCTGAGTCCTCATCAATCCCATCAAAAAGCCCGGCAACCTCATTTGATGTTGGTAAATTATATTTACGATCTTGATTCCGAGAACTAAGGAGCCGTATCCTTACAGGAGGCAACGTTGTATCAGTGAATCTATCTCTGGCCATATGGAAGAACTTAACCAACTGATTATGTTCATCAAATAATTGAATAAGGCCATTAATAATCGTCTCATTATACTCGGTGTAGTTTCTATCACCGAAACTCATGATACGGTTGTATGTTTTATTCTTCGTATCATACATATAGAGCTGTGTAAATCGAGGACGATCTCCATTATTTGGATACAGTGAGCCTATACAATGGTAGTTCATACCAGAAGTCCTAAAAGTCGGTGGTCCTTGCCCATTATGTGTGCTTGAATCAACATATGTACCCATTGAAGTGAAAGAAAATCTAGAATTGATTTCACGAATGTGCCTTCTAAAGTACCTTGACAACTCATCTTCATTGTAGTCAAATAGTCTAAGAAGAAACTTGGGTGGAGGACAGGAATGAAGGATAGAAACCTTCCCTTTATGGCAACACAGAGAGAATTTAGGATTCGTTATGTTCTGTGATTTATTGCTTCTCTCTTCATACCACATAATGGCACCACAGTGAGAACAAATGTAGGTCGGGTGTCCTAGGTCCTCGTATTGGAAACATGTTCCTGGGATGAGAATAAATGTAAAGAATAGGATAGACATATATAGTTGTATGGTAAGTATAAGAAGGTAAGACAGCATACTCTGATGCTCAGTCCCTCATAACCGTTGGTTCTCATGAGTAGGCTGGGAAGATGAGCATTCTGGTGGGGTTTCTATGAGAAAAAGAATTATAAATTAACAATAGAAGGTGTGGTATAGGAAAAATAATTGAATGTAAGGAACTAAAAATGTACACCTCAATTTAGAAGTATACTGGCAATAGCTGTTGATATATCTGGTAAGGATACCATCGGTATAAGTATAGAGTTAGAGGACACTCTTCTCTACCTCTTGGAGCATTGGCGTATTGTCGAAGAACTCTCACCAACGTCAAAAGTTCTTCGAGTACAATGGGTTGTTGATGAAGGAGGTGTGACAGGAGCGGTATGAGAATCGCATGGAATATTTGACACAGGATGATGCATTCCATGGGTTGGTGGAATTAAGTTTGTTATATCAGACAAAGGATGTGTAGGTGGTGGAAGAACGTCAGATAAAATAGTTTGATAAGACTGATTTTGTATAACTGATGGATCAATGGGAAGAACACAAGGAGATGTAGATGGAACAAGGTCACGCTGACGGCAAAGTTTACGACGCTGTTGGACTCGAAAGGATCTTCAAATGTGAGAATACATGTTCTTAACAAATAATAATGAAATGTAGGTCGTATAAGTCATTTTTACTATTAGTGACCTATAATAACGTTAAATTATAGTAGTAGTTGGAGTAATGAACAAAATAATGCATATTAAAAAGATATAGATGAAATGGAATTAATGTAGAAGACAAAAGTCAAACAACTTAATTAGCAAGTGAATATCAAGTACCATATCAAAAGTAAGATCCATAAATAAGAAACACATAACATCAGTAAAGGGAAAGCGAAGATCTAGTCAAACCTATGCAACATGACAAGCAAAGAACGAAGCTTATCATCTACGACACACTTATTACATAACCTTGCATCATCAATGTCATAATAACTCTCAGTCCAATTATTGAGACGGGGAGTCGTCAAGATGCAACAAACACACATGCCACAGTTACGACGGAGAAATTGTGGGTCAACAGTTTCAAAATACACATGACACTTTAGCTTGGGCCACCTTTGAATAATTGTTCCAATTAAGTAATCTGCTTCATGAAGAAGCTCCTTAATACGCCTATCCCAATAACTTCCCTTTCCATCTTTAATTTTTTGGATAAATTGAATGCTTTCTTTCATATATAACTGGCCACGAACTCCAGCTAGGATAACGTAAAGATATTTTGCAACAGGGATACCACGTAGAGATGCATTATAAATGTGGTGAAGTCCCTTATCGAAGTCTCCAAACTTGAATAACTCATAACCCCATGAAGGAAAATAGCAATCAGATGGCCAGAACTCTTCAATTGATTGAACATAGGAGATGGCATAATGGGGGACCAATCCCAGATGATAGATGAAATATCTAGACTGGTGAAAATGGCCGGGATAGTGAATGCTAAAGTGAAAGAGGGGTGGACAACGGCCAAATTAGCGGACTCCCGAGGTTAGTCAATTAAAACCTTAGAGAGAATCAAAGCAATAAGCTCAGTAGGTAATAGAATCATGGTTGACAATTAGCACTGCACATTGCAAAACAAAAGTTTGTCAAAAAAATTTATGTAAAGTAATCATGATAAGAACATAATTTAATGATAATAAGAGTAATTTGTTATACATATTTCGAGTTGGTAGTAAACAAATTAAATAACATATATAAAGTGAAAAGGAATTGAAAATTAAATTATGGACGTTGGTAGGGCAAAGAAGATGTCTATGCATTTGTTTTATTATATAACAATGTTAATATTGAAAGGCAATTTGCTTTGATAAATTTACCATTAACCATTACAATAAATGTCAATTAAATTTTAATTTAACTTAATGTGCAGTTAAGCTTTTTTATGATATGTTCTTAACATGAGAATGAGTTGTCATGATTAAAAAATAGCATTGTGCATGTTTAAAAATGATGGACATTTTTTCCCTTTTTAAATAAGAATTAGCTTAAAAAATTACATTATGAACTCAAATTGCAATTTTGTAACATTGGTAAGAACTTTATTTACAAAACTTCACTTTAAATTTTAACAATGATGGGTGAAATTAGTTTTTTACATGATAAACCTTTTGAATTAAAAAACTGAAGTTAGAAAACTTAATTAAGAATATTGAAAAGATATGATAGAAATACAAAAAATTGTGCTTAATTTATTTTGTTATATAAAACTGTACATAAAAAAAGAACAACAAAGTTTGGGGAGTACGAGAGCAAATAAGAAGAATATTAAGCAGTAATTAAGTTTGGGGGGTAAAACGTAACACAGGTCGGATTTAGTGACTTACATGGTAAAGATTAAAAATTAGGGACGGAAAAGGCATTTAACCACAACCAAAAGTGAAACAGGATTAAACTAGAAAAATGGCAAGGCTGGCCCTCAGGATGCGGTCCAGGTGGAAAAAACTGGACTGAGCTTCAAAAACAATCAATCTAGTCCGTAAATAAGGATAAAAAGAAAAGGCCCATACTTTCGAAGAAATATTGGGCTGGGAACAAAGATATAGAAAGCCCATATGGTTTGATGTCGAATGGGCCATTATGTTAGCCCAAAATTGGTGTCGCACGCACTACTACTTGCAAACAATTGCCCTAAATTCTAGCGTTTTCTTCCAATTTCTATCTTCAGCTCGCCTATTCTATTCTCTCTCTTTGGTTGACCTCTTCTCTATGTCTAAGATGCCGCCTCCACTTCTTGTTCTTGTTCTTCTTCCTTCTCTCTCTCTCTCTCTCTCTCTCTCTCCCTCTCTTTCTCTGCCTTGCTCTTCGTATCGATCTGTTTCTCTAGCTCATTCTCCCTCTCCCTCTGTGTGTCTCTGTGTACTGGGTCTGGTACGAGGTGCTTCGGCGAATCTGTCCGGCGAGCTGCATTGGCCATCGGAGATCTGGAGGATGGTTTTTTTTTCAACGTTGGGAGATCGCATCAGGCATCGGAGATCTAGAGGTACATATCCTCGTTCCCTAAGTTTATGTTAACATATTTTGAAAGAAAGTTTGATTTTGTTTAAAATCGGGTTTGAAATCAAATGAAATACTGACAGAAGCTCTGTTTTGTGATTTTGTTTTATCCATTTGGATCATCGAATTTCCTCGACCGGAGAAATTGTCACGAGGAAGAACGGGCTTCTTTGTGGGATGAAGAAAAGGCGGCAGCGGCGGCGGTGGCGAGTAGTTTCCAGGCGATGGAATTGGAAGACTTAAGTTTTTCAGGTACAATTTTTTTTTCCTTTTTTACCCCCTTATTTTTTAAAATACTTTTTTTAGCCCTAGACTTAATACATTATCCCTTTAGCAGTAATCAGGCCGAATCCCATTTCTGTTTCTTCTGGTCGACCCAACTTGGCCTTTTAATCCTAATAGTATAAGTAGGCCTAGAATTTAACTCTGCACTCAATCCGAACTAATTTTGTGAAGCCTAATAGTCTAAATAGCTCTCCCCCATTACTCTATTCGAGGCCCATTTATTTCTGTTTAAGTAGACCCAACATAATTTCTTTACCCCAATTGGGCCAAGTAGTCCCAACAATAGTTTCAACCAAGTTTTTAACCCATCTTCGTACAACTTTTAAGTGTAGGGAGATTTCGGTTCAGATATCTGCCTAGGTCCTTCAGAACAATTGTTTTTTTTTATTTACTCTATAAACTTTGAATTGTTTTTTTCGATTTACTCTATAAACTTTGAATTATGTAATATGTACTCCTAACGCTATCCGTATTCTAATTCGTCCAAACATCACATGTATATGATTAAAATTGTTTGCCTATTAAAATCAATAATTATGCATCATAAGTAAGTAGTGAGGAAGACATTGGGAAGCATGTCAGTCAAATGAAAGATAGCTTAATTGTTAGTCATTCTTCTTACTAAACCGAAGTAACTGGGAAGAGTGAAATGTGGTTCAGTTTGTGAAACTGGGAACAATGGTTTATAGAAAGGTGATAGTTTGCCTATTGCTTACATAGGAAAAAAGCAATGACATTGAACTTGAAAGGGTAACAGTTAGGGCCGCAAAACATATGTCCGAATACGAGGTAAGGGAAATTAAATTTAAATGGAAATAAACATTCTGTTAAAACAGGGAAGACAGCCATGACCAAGTATAAAAACTTAGTAATCTACTTCATTATCCTCCTCTGGATCCGTCTCCACACCAATTGGTGTACTCCCCTCTGTCGGATTGACTGTATCAAGTTGCGCCTTAAGTAGAGCAACCTCTGCCTCCAACATGTGAACTTGGTCGAGCCAATAAGCCATAGTACAGTGGTTGTTATACTCTTGCAGCTGTATTTCGTACTTAAGTCCATCTATCTCCCAATTAGCCTTCGTTAGGTTCTCCCTCATGTTGATGAAAGTATCAAGATTAATATCATCGACATTAAAGTTGTAAAAAGCTCTAAGGCTGGATATGGCAGCCCAGGCTACGGATTCCTTAGCAAATTTGAGCTTCCTAGAAACTGAACCATTCACCTTAACAATGTTGTTGGTCCCATCAGGCAACTTCCCCAGTTGTACCTTGACCGGGTATCTAAACATGTGTCTCTCTAGCATAAATGAATACTTGGGGGGTTATATTCTCAACTTGGTGCAAAAGTAGGCAAGGGTAGGAACAAAAGGAATTGAAATCACCTCCATTCTGCGGTAAAAAAGTGTTTGACAGTGAATGTCAATTTGTGAAACAGGTGGATCAGAACAAAATATATAGCGAAGTTTTTTTCTTAAAGGAAAAAGGAATAAGACAGTAGAGTTCGATTAAAAGGGCAGTCAAGGAAAAAGGTCCAGTTACCATGAAATGTTAAAAGAATGTTGAAAAAACTGAGTGATGGCTGTTTTAAGTTTCTACTATTTGAAATGTTTACAGAATGAGAAAGAAATTGAACCACATTCCATGGTTTGGGATAGAAAGTGTTGGCTATTCATAGAAACATCATGACATCACATCTAAGTTTATGTAATTCATACAAACAACATAACATAGGATCTAAGATTCACATCACACATATGTAGTCAAGAAATGACACAAATACTGTATGATGACAGAAGCATTTATACCAAGCATGAAGTTTTCTAGATTTCAAAGAATAAACAGTTAGGAGGAACCTGGTTGTGTAAACTTGTAAAACTGGAATAGTTTGGTGGGAGAAATACTGGTGAGAAACTTTCCTGTCCACTTTACAAAATTAGGAGTAAGTATAGGAGTAAGTATGTAGTGTATAAATCCAGTAAATGAGGTTAACTGTGTAGTATAACTAAGCATTGAAATGATTGTTAGCATATTGTTACCTGTTGTGGTTAAATAGTGAATAATACTTTTGCCTACCCAGAAATTGATTCCTGCAATGAAGAGGATGAAAAATTAAGTTTATTGCTAGACTGATATTATTGTGGTTTGTTTATTGGTTAACTAATGTTAAACACTGCCTTACCTAGTTATGTTTGAATCGCAGATCCAAATAGATCCAACACCTACGAAGTGTTTCTGATAAAACCTGGAGGCAACTTCCGCTGCTGCAATTTCTGTGTGAATTGTTTTGCTGGTTTTTGAAATACAGAAATGTATTTATTATGAGTTGTATCTGTAATTGATATGGAAGAGGAGAGTGGTACTGAAGTAGTGGATAGTGGAGTAGTTATTATGATATTTCTGTAAAATAGGGCTAAAAAATCGTGTTGGGTAAAAAAAAAAAAAGGATTAAATTGGAAATTCACTGAATCAGGTCTGTAATCACGTTTCCACTAATTGGGGTAGTGTGACAGGCTCCAAATCTAACTGTTAACTAGTGGAAATTCAATGAATTAGATTTCTAATCACGTTCCCACATATTGAAGTAGTGCAACAGTTTATAAAAATTTAGTGTTAACTGCCTACATGATGATTACACATGACCAACAATAAGGGTAAAAGAGGGATAAAGTACTTGAAAGTATAGATGGTGTGTATCTAACAATTAAACTAAAAAAGTATTGAGCTTTGTCCTGACAATATTGTCATTCTTCCTGCTTTCATATCTATTAATAGATTAAGAATGATTTTAACTATCCAGATAATTAATATTAAATGATAACTTGAACAATTATTATAAATTTATGACAGTGATATAGATTATAGATGTGTATTATAGATTATAGATTATAGATATAATACTAATTGATATTAAACTAATTAAAAATAAATTAAAGGATTTTTTTTAATAAACTCCTCAACAGAGCTGAAAAAAAGGTTCAAATCTAATACTGTAATTGGGACCAAAATGAGACTAAAATATTATGGCTAAACTGCCTGTGCTTCCTGCGACCAAATAGTAACAGAATTGGGTCCCAATGTAAATGAATGCAATAATAGTTTTGTATTTAGCGTTGTAACTTAGGTTGTTTTTCACCTCATAAAATGTATTACAAATTTTAGTTGTTTAGAATAAACAGGTCTTAGTTCTGTCTAAATAATTAAAATATTGACAAAAATTCCTTAAACTACCAATCACGTATAGTAGAATAACAAATACACAAATATGATAAAAACAAGTAAACAAAATTTAATATGGTTTAGCTGCAAATTATAGTCTACATCCACACAGATGTGAGAAATTTTTTTTAATATAGATAATAAGAATTACAAAAAAGATATTTACTCATAACTTTTCTCGACTATGAGGCACTTTCATTATCTCTGAAAACAGATCTTAATTCTGTATAAACAATTAACAAATTATGATAGCCGCAACAGATCGTTTGGCATTAAATCGGGTAAATTAATACATTTTTCTCCTTTGCGACGTCTGACTCATAAGGACCCAATGTAAATGCCATTAACAGATGTCAGTATTTACAATCAAACCATGGGGAGCTTCTCTTTTGTTTTTGCATAGACACTGATACTATGGAGAGAGAGAAGTCTCAAACTCGAACGAAGAATGGAGAAACTCCAAATCGGATTTTCGTCTGGAGCTTGCTGCATCTAAAAGGAAGGCCGAACCCATGTGATGTGAATGTCGAAGAATTTCAAGATCTGTTTGTTTCTCGGCTGAGCTCACTATTTGAGATTTTGGGTTTTACATTCTGTTGGATTTGTTCTATTCATGACTCACATTTATTTGATTTTGATGATAACAAAACATATTGGTTTTATGTGTTTCAAAGCTTTACCTAAAGATTTATACATTGGCATTTTATTGATAAAGTTTTGATCTTTGGAAGGAAAATTATTTCATAAGTATATTTGAAGTATTTATGTTGATTCAAGCATTGCTTGTGAAAGAAGAAATCATTTTGGAGAAAAATTCATTGAAGTTTGAAAGTTTGGAAGTAAGAAAATCCTGGAACTGCGTTTTCAACAGAGTGAAATGTTTTCAACCGAGTGAAACTGGAGTCAGTTTTCGAACCCGAGAGAATTTTATCTCTGGACAAGAAAATCATTCGAGTGAAATATTTTCAATCGAGTGAAACTGGAGTCAGTTTTCGAACCCGAGAGAATTTTATTTCTGGACAAGAAAATCATTCGAGTGAAATTTTTTCAACCGGGTGAAACTGAACTCAGTTTTCACACCTGAGAGCATTTTATTTCTGGACAAGAAAATCATTCGAATGAAATTTTTTCAACAGGGTGAAACTGGACTCAGTTTTCGAACCCGAGAGCATTTTATTTCTGGACAAGAAAATCATTCGAATGAAAAATTTTCAACCGGATGAAACTTGGATTTCAGACCTGCGCGTGAGTTTCCGGTTCGAAAAATCTTTGAAAAATAATTATAAATTTATGCCACATCAGATTCCACGTGTATAAAGTGCTGACAACTCATTAATTACAAATATAACCGTTGGAGGTCAAACCTTGACTTTCGTTATCAGACAGAATTTTCAACCGAGTGAAAATATTTCACCCGGGTGAAACTGGGCAACAAACGTAAAAACCTGTCAAATTTGACAGCAACGGTCACCTGCTTTCTTGGAGACATTTCTGACCTTCCCAACGGTTATTCAACGTCTCTTTGGCCCCCAAGTGAGCATAAATACATGGAGAAATACCTTGGAGACAACTCTTGGCCATAAGATCAAAGATTCATCATCAAATCCAAGAGAAAAGAGTATATCTTGAGAAATTCATTATTGTAGTTGTGTTTTCACTTGTATATCTAGCTTGAGTGCTATTGTGTGAGCTTGTAAGACTATAAAGATTTCAAGTCTTAGAATCTCTTGAGTGTAGAGTGGTTTCTAGTGAGCCTTGAAGAAAACTAGGGAGTGGTTTCTAGTGAGCATTGGAGAAAACTAGAGATTGGTTGGGTGTAAACCTTGAAGAAAACACCATTGTAATTTTGATCAAGACATAGTGGAAGAAATCTCAAGTGAGCAAGCTTGAGGAGAGGACGTAGACTCCGGTTGGTGGAATTGAACCTCTATAAATCCCGGTGCACTCTTTTCCTTATCCTCATTTATTTACTTGCTTTATTTGAGCTTAACATTACTTGGTTGTTCTTGATCTTTGGTTGAGTGAATTTAGTTGTAAATTTTGATTTTGATAAAATTTTTAAAACAACCAATTCACCCCCCTCTTTGTTGCACTTGGGCCAACACATTCTACTGTTTTAACTTGAGCTACAGAGTGCTTCACATCATCTTTCCAATTTGGTTTTAGGCGAATCTCGTCAAGACGGTCACCGTTCGGCTTGGTCGAGCTAATTCCTTATCTGATTTGCCGAACGACGATCAACTCCCCAAGAGGATTTGAACACATGGCAGCGGTACACCATGGCCATCGGAAGGGTGGTCGCCCGACGATCTTGCCCACAAACTATGCTACCAAGTTCAACATTCACATAGCCAACTTCAGACCTAAACTTGCTGGATGACGAAGGAAACGGCTTGTCAAATGGGGGTAGAATGTGCGACGGTGAGAGGAAGTGAAGCCGAGTGAGGACCAGACTTCGTGAAAAAGGAAAAGCCAAGCTGATGTACAAACATAGCTGGTGGGTGCACAGGCTAAGGCACGTGAGCAACCAATTGTCTATTGGATAATTGTTGTAGTTTGTGGGGGTAATAAAGGAACAAAACTGTGGACCCATCCAAAGTCACAAGACAGGACAAAAAAACGTATTAACTAGCTTATGTTAATTTGTCCCGAAATTTTAACCTAAATTTTTTTTTTTAATAAGTGGTCTAAAAACTTTTTGGCAACTAACTTTTCATATTTTGTTAGCAAAGGTGGAAGCTTGATACGATGCCTTCAAATTAATAGACGCTACAAGAAAAACCTTTAAAACCTATAAAAAAAGAAGTGACAAAATATAAACATATTTTTTTATTGTACTCATAAATAATATAATAGATGGAATAAATAATAAGTTTATCATAGAGTCTGCATTGAAAAATCCTCATCGGCTAAGCATTGAAAGATCCTCATCAGCAGAAGCAAGTGTTGAGTCTTCTGAATTAGATAAGACTTGTTGCTTCCATTGCCTCATTTGAAATGATCGGCTCGTACGTATTGAAATCAACGCCCATGTAGAGCCATTTAATGAGTAAAGCCATTGACGCTTTGTCATAATAAGCCTCTTAGAATGACATTGCCAACGTTTGAGTCCTATATACTTTCACTTGACTTCCGAATGGTCAATGGACCAGGTAGTTTCCAATGACCTTTTAATAGAATTAGCAAAAGTTCTCATCTTCTCCGGTCATTCCTCGAACTCGTCCGTTTCATTTCACCGGTGGTGGAACCTTGTCGGGATCCTGTATTTTGCCGGGAACTGCCGTCAAAGAACATAATCACCTCATCTTGGTAGTCAGCGAGCAAATGTTGTGGCGGTGGCTCTCCAGACTGATCCTCCTTTTGCCACTTGTCCACATCCATGCCATATTCCATGTAATCTACTCCTGCCATTGCCAAAGCTTCAATGGAAACCGACATGCTTATAAACTTTGTTTAATTTCTTCAATAATTGGGCAACTTTTGGACGACTGGTTTATATTATATTCTTAGAGAATGACCAGCAACAGGTATATATAGTATTGTACTTGACGGGGTTGCGCTTTCGGTTTTAGACTTGGATTAGGGTTTTTTGTTCTTGTTCACGGGTTGCTTGGTTCGCTGCATGAGAGGCAAAATGTCGAACGAATAGTGAAAAACGTGGTTGAACAAATTAGTGCGAGATAAATTGCGCTTCCCTCCTCAACTTTTTTCCAAATCACGTTTACTCTTGGGTTTCGGAATTTACATTTCACCCGTCACTTTATAACATTGAAAACACGTTTTTATCCTAAACAAATTAAGAAAACTCGCTGCTGGAAGGATTAAATTTAAACAATATAATTACTGTTGGATAGTAAAATTAAACTATTTAGTAGCCAAATTGTTGGCTTTGTTCATTTTACATTATAAAAGTACATTATTTTCATTTTCCCTTTAATTTTATTTTCTAGAATCAATTTCATTTGTAAGCTAATGCTCTATCTACTTAAATAATCACTTGAACAATTGTTTTAAAAATTGCATATTTCTTAATAATTTTTCCATTCCTAGTCTAAAAAAAATAAAATGTATAATATTACTATTTTTAGTTTATTAAAATATAGAGTTTCAATTGATATACAATGAAAGAAATAATCACTATATATATGAAAAAACATTTATCTCTACAGGATTAAAATGTAAAGAGTGGAAAGTATAAATTTTTAAAATTTTAAGGTTGCAAGTGTGTAATTTTTAATCAAAATTTAGACGCAAGTGTATATATATATATATATATATATATATAGGGAGACGTTTAATAAAAGTAAAAACCAGAGGGAGTAAATGGACTTTCGCGGTTCCCGTGATGATCATCATCATCCTATTGACCAAGACCAAAGAAAATAATGATCTCATCCTATATGTAATTTGGGGATGAACTCCAGTAGAGTGATGCGGCGTAACGCCAGCAGCGTAGTCAGGAATTTTATATTGGGTTGTGGAATCGGTTATTAATTTTTTTTTTTGTTATTTGATAGTTTTTAATTAGTATTTTTTATCTTTATTAAGTCTTTGATTATCTTTAGTCATTAGGTCTGATGAGAATTCTAATCAAATTTGTGTCACATATAAGTTAACCATATAAAGGTTTGATGAGAATTTGACATTTGAGTAGTAAAATTAATCCATTAATTAAGAGCATTTTTATGTTCTAAAAAATTTATTTGAACATATTTTATTCTACATAAAAATTGAGTATGAAACTAGAATAAATTTTAGAAATTATGAGCTTTTTTTAAGTTCTATCTTTACTTATTATTTTACAAGTAAATTATTCCAATATTGTTGAGAACAAAAAATGTTCTATATGAACGTTTGAGGAACAAAATAAACTACTTTGATAATATTAGTAACTTTTTTATAAATATATCTTTACTAATATGCTTATAATTTATGTTTTCCATATTTGTGAGGTGCGGCGGTACCCCCCGGCACCCCTAACTACACCACTGCCTCGGCCCTCGATGGTTGGTGGAGAAGATCTCATGCAGGTGGCCGGAGCGGCGAACATGGCGGTGTCGATATTCTAAAAGTTGTGCAACTCTTTGGGCCTCTGGTTTTGTCAGCGGGAATTAAGTTTGACCTTCTCATCAGGGTACTATCTGACAAATTATTACCCTTCAGTTTCGCAAGTTTTTGCCACAACATGAATTAAAAATGCCTAACAATAGGCAATAAACTAAACACAAATAAGCCTAAAAGCAAGCTACAGAGAGCGATTAATTGCTACTCTCACTTATGCTTTGACCTTTCTTTCGCCATACTCACCTCTCCTCTCTTTCACAAGACTCCCCTTAAAATTAAACCCAGCATGAACTTGAAGCACATAAGTCAAAAAAAACTTTTTAATTTATATTTTGCTCCTATCTTTCTAATATAATCTAACAGCAATTTCTGATTTTAATTTAGATTATATGGTACTTATCTTAAAGTAATTTCAATCTATATAGTATTTTTTTTACAATTAATAGATAATTTAAATTACCATTTTTTCTATAAATAGAAAATAATATTTCTTAAATGTCAATTAACTATTAGAAAAGTACCAAATAGATTAAAATTACTTGAGGATGAGTACCATACAGTCTAGAATAAAATTTCAGAAGTTGCAATCTAACTGTATTAAAAGGGGGGCAAAGTGTATATTTATGAAACAGAAAGGGGTAAAAAAGTGTAATTTTACCAAAATCTTGTAGGACAAATTGTAATTATCCATTTTTTGTTTTAGTTTGCTTGGTGAATTTGCCTATTAACGTTATCTTGTGTCCCATTTTAACGCTATTGTGTTTTGCATATAGATTATAGAATGTATAACTATCAATTGATCCAAGCCAAGGTGTTAAATAGGAACGTAGGCAAGATTCGTGCTTAGGGGGTAGGGTGAAGGCGTGAGTGTAAACATATTGTTTGCTCGCCATTCACTCTACTAAAATTTAGGAAACTTATAATTACCTCCTGAGGTTTGCCCTAATTTAGAATTTGCATTCCTTTATTTTTTAAAACCTACATTTTATCTCATATTTCTTTTATACTATTTAACAAAAGCTTCTAAAATTATAATTTAAACTATACGATAGTTATCTTCTAATAATTTCAATCTCCCTAATATTTTTCAGTAGTTAATAGATATTATAGAGTATTAGTTTTTTCTTTCTATAAATGTATTTTTCTTTCTGTAAATATATATCAGTATTTTTTTACTGTCAGTTAGTTATAAAAAAATATTAAAAATCTTAAAATTTTTGGAACATTAATATGAGTCAGTTTAAGTTAAAATTTTAAAAGTTGTTGTCAGACATTGTAAAAAAATGAGGGTGTAAAGTGTAGATTTCTGAAAATAGAGGGGGTAAAATATAGGTTAAACCAACCACAGGGGGTTTTTGTAATTTTCTCACTAAAGTTTCTATTTGCGTAAGACATGTAAAAAGGATAAAATCCACCAAAGCCCATCATTAATTTTATGATCTACAAACAAGTAACCAACTTTAAAGCTTTTACAATTTTATATCATATTAACTACCACTAATAAATAATTTTGAAAAATCTAGGGGGCGGGTGCCCCTCCTCGCCCCTACATAGCTACATCCCTAGTGTTAAATACCGTTACCGCTAGGTATACCACACCCCCAATTTTTAAGGTATACCGCAGAATATACCGCACCACATACAATTACCCTTTTTATAAAAAAATAAATGTTAGAATATTATTTTAAGTTGACATAATTTGTTTAATAATTTATTTTTACACATCTTATATGTATTCTAATTTTTCTCATCATAATTTGTCATAAATAAAATATATATCATACAAGATATTCAATTGGGATACTATTCACCAGAAATTCAATTGAGGGATATTGTTTAACATCACAGGGACTTTCAAGCTGCTACCATCCATTAAATTTTTATATTAATTAAGAAAAGTAACAAAAAAATAAAATAAAATATTTATTTTATAATATGTGTATTATTCATATTTTAATGTTTTATATATTTATGATTTTTTTGGTGTAAAATGAAAAAAAATAGCTGTAAAAAATAAAATACCGTGGTACGTACCATGCAGAATTTGCGGTATACAACAGTTTTTTTGACAAAATGCATACAAAAAGTAAGCAGCATGTGATACACCGTGATATACTACACGGTAAAATGACAAAATAAGAAAATATTTGTACCTCGTACCTGCAGTAAACGGTATACTATGTGGTCTAACGCGGTATTTAACACTATGATCTGAACCACTTGCTATACGGGTTAGATTCGATCAGGTTTTGAAGGCATGCGGGTAGAGTTTGATCTTAATGAAACCCAATGGTACACATCCTGTGAACACCAAAAACCTAGAAATCGGCAACCCAAACATTAAGCCATATGGGGAAGAAAAGCAAAAATTGCCCATCACAAATAGAATTAAGACAACAGAAAAAATAAAATAAATAATAAAAAAAAAAAAAACCTAGCAGCGTAGTTGGCAATAAAGAGGCCAGACCGAGTACTGTAAAGAGGCTAGATTGATGCCCATTGTGTCATATTAGGGAGGAAACAGTTGATCACATCATGGCTCGCTGCACTGTTTCCTTATGCCTGTGGCAAAAAGTTCTGCTCTGGTGGCAGGTTGTTGGATCTACCCCATTGGACATTATGGGTACTCTATCTAATTCAGGTGGTAGGCGTTTGCCAAGCTTGATTCAAAGACTATGGCAGGCAGTGTGTTATGTTACTTGCTGGACCATTTGGAAGTCTAAAAATAACTATGTTTTTAATGATGATCGGTTATCAGTATGCAGATGCTAGGTGATCACTACTAAAAAATAGGCTTTTTCCAACGGCTTCTTCTGCACTCTAGCAGTTGTAACCCAAGTGTAGGTTGTCGCAAGTAATAAAATCTCGGGAGTCCGAGTGTTGAACCACGTAGAAGTGCATTAAGAAATACAAATTACAGATTTTGTAATAAGGAAAGATTTTGGTGCAAGGTGTGAACAGGTGTTGATTAGAAGTTCAAATTCAAATAAAATAGTTAAGGTTAAAGGATCCACTTTTAATATATCGGTTATGATTAATTTTAGCGGATCTACTTTTAGTATATCGGTTATGATTAATTTTAGCCCATATTACCAATCAATTGAGATCCACATATAAAGGAGGTCCTAATCGAGGAATTTAGTTAGTATTAACTTTCATTTATCTTAAAACGCCAATACTTGTTAATGAGTTCAAGAATTCATCATGTTAACCTTTGTTGACAATAACTCAAGATTCTAATATAGCCGGCAGAGTCATGTTCTATAGAGAGAATCAAATAGCTTTTGTGTCAATGATTGACCATGATAAATCAAGACTCCCACTTTACAAGGAGGGAAGTTAAATGAAAATTTCAGTGTTAAAATACCTCATTTCTCTTAAAGTATTACTCCATCTGTCCCAAAGTCGTGGCTCCATTTGTTTTCAGTAATTAATCTAGGATTTTTTATTTTCAACATTTTATTATATAAATAAAAAATCTTTGCATACAAATGATAAAATAATATATGTATTTTTTAAATATTTATTTTTTTAATGTCTTTTAATAAATAATAATATAATAAAAAATTAAGTCAAAATATAATAAAAAATTAAATAGAGTAAATATTTCAAGACGGATGAAGTAGAACTTCAAACTTTTTATGTGCCCGAGGCTGCGGTGCTTACCAAAAGATTTCTGTTTTCCTCCATCACTTGAATATTTTGGGTTGAGCGAATGTGCTCTTTTGGAGGCCAAGTTCGAAAAGGATATCGGAGAGTATTGGCCCCACATTGACCATATCCCTAGCATTTACGTATGTGTAAGTTTTGACATTTCTTCCATTTTCTGTTTCTCTGTTTCTTGTCACACACCCCCCAACTGAAAGCTTTGCCATACACACGCATGTGTAAGTTTGACATTTCTCAGGTGGTTAGAGCCAGAAAATCAATAAGCAGGTGCTACTATTAATCATCTATTCCTAATGTCTCTCTCTATATATAATTATATGGAAAAAAAAGTAAAGCTAATGGCTCTGAATATGTATTTTATAGATAAAAGTTTAATGCTGCATTTGTTTCTATTTTAGTTTCTTGTTCTTCACAAAGATTTATTTATTTATTTTTTCACTTGGTATGTAAAAAAATAATAGGTAAATAAGCCCACTGTTTCAGTTTTTTTATAGAATTTATTAATGTGATGAAGTGAAGCAGAAATAATTAATTTCTTGTTTAATTAAGCACAGAAGAGGCTATCAACATTTCGGTGAAGTCTTCCTAGTCCCGCCCAGATATTGCAGCTGCAAGTTCACCAGAAAGTACGTATCAACCTTGAACCAGCAGGTGAATATACAATTCCACATGCTTTTTCTCAATATCAAAACATATAAAATTGGAATTTATTGTGATATGATTTCCTTATTTGTTTTTCTGGGAATATTATTAATCATATATAGCAGGGAATTGTTCAGGATGGTGATCATGTGTCGTCGGTTGGTTCTTGTTCTTGGCAATTGTTAAATCTCTTGAGAAGCTTAAGCCCGTCATCAAACGTCTTATGGTTTCTCCTCCGGAACAATCTAGCTTAGACTCGTTGTGGATGTGGCTGGTTTTTCTTCCACCACTACACCCCTGGATGAAGCTTCCTGCTTCGTAATTATAATTAATTATTTTTTATATATCTATTTGATTGATGGATGGATCGTCGAATCGAGGAAGGGGAAAGATAAAGGAGGGCACAGGACAAAGCTAACGAGAAGATGATGAGCGGGCAACCAAGAGAAGAGGAAATGGAGCACGGCGGACTGCCTGAGGCAGGAAAGGAAAAGAAAGGACCAGGAGTACAATTGTTCAAATACACATATTTTGATCATTTTTTAAACTCTATAACAAACAATAATGGAATATAAAACCCAGTTGAAACCGGATGGAGTAAGTATATTTTAACTTTCTAATTAATTCTTTATATGAAATAATATAAGTTATGGTATATCCAATTTACATGTATTTTTGCCTTAGAGACACAACTATACTATGGTATGACAATCCACTCGTATTTTTTTTTAAATATATTATGGGATAGAGAGAGTTAATTTTTTTTAATTAATCCTCTGTTTGTATATGATTTTAAGATGTGTTTAAGAATCTCAAATACATGAAAAATAAGACTATTATAAAATAGGATTCGTGGAACATGAGATCCGTAAAATTAGATTTCTAACTCTTAATATTTCGTTAGGTTAATTTGATAATTATTTTAAACCTTAAGGAAAATTATTAAAATGTTTTTTTTTCCAAACTTTAGTACCATATATAGACAAAATACTTGGGATTTTTTTTGCAAGTATTTCAAAAGCTTGGGGGCCCACTTCTAAGTTTTAAAAACGTGGGCCCAATGAAAATTCTTTTGAAAATATTAATAGAAAATTGTTAATATCCGTAAGTTTTGGCCTACATAATTTTATAAAGTAGAAATACTATGGACTTCCACTCCATCCAACCTAGGATTAGGAATGTGATCATCACAAAATTGTGAATAATGAAAAGTTTATGGAAAACGGTATAGAATAATTGATTTCAAGTGCAACCAAGCACAAGATTGTAAAGATTTTAACTTTTAAAACAGCTTATTAGGCAAAAGTATTAAATCTATTACTAATGTTTGGGTCTAGGCTTGAATTTGCTATTATAGATTTTTTTTATCCAATCTCCCACTATTATTTTCAAATTGGCTTAAATATCTCATTGTCAATAAAAAAACAACAGGAAATGGTAACAATAATATATTTTTGAAATATTAGGGTTATATTTACCTTTCAAAAAATACGTGGACCTTTGAGACTTTTGCTCCAACCCCGTTTGGCTCCACCATTGAAGGTGATCACTTCTCTTGACTGGATCGGTTTGCTGCCCAACAACCTCCCCTCCTAGCCTCATTGTTTGCCACACATCATGTGTTCCCTGTCTTGCTCTTCGACATGCCCTTGCTCACCGATACTGTCATATCGGTATTCGGTCTCAACAGCGTGCCACCTCTAGTGAGAATCCGGCGCACCAAATTTCTGTTGTATGCAACACGCTTGTGGTGTTTTCATTCTTGTCTCCCTTGAACAGCCATCTAGTTTCTGCACGAGACATTATCCTTACCGTCGGCGTTGAAGCGCAATCCGTGCTGCACTCTAGCAGTTGTAACCCAAGTGTAGGTTGTCACAAGTAATAAAATTTCGGGAGTTCAAGTATCGAACCACAGCGAAGTGAATTAAGAAATACAAATTACAGATATTTAATAAAGAAAGATTTTGATTCAAGGTGTAAACAGGTGTTGAATACAAAACTCAAACTCAAATAAATAGCTAAGGTTAGGGGATCCACTTTTAGTATATCGGTTATAATTAATTTTAGCCCATTTTACCACTCAATTGAGATCCACCCATAAAGGAGGTCCCAATTGGGAAATTTAGTTAGTATTAATTTTTATTAATCTTCAAATGCCAATGCTTGCTAATGGGTTCAAGTATTCATCATGCTAACCTTTGTATACAATAACTCAAGATTCCGATATAGCCGGCAGAGCCATGGTCTACAGAGGAAATCAAGTGACTTTTGTGTCAATGATTGACTATGATGAATCAAGACTCCCACTTAACAAGGAGAAATGTTAAATAGATTAAGGAAGAAAACACCGTTAACGTTGTGATCCATTCAAATCAATTATAGTTTTTATATCAAAAGTTTCACCCTTTCACCTTAGCAAAATAAAGATTAGTTAGCCATGATAAAAGTAAAAAATATGTAGAAAGATGAAATGAATATAGATTGAAAGATCAAAAGAAGAACAAGAAGAAGAATGAGAAAACACCTGGACAGCTTCAGTATTGAAAACTATAACAAAACTAAAGAACAAAAGCTTAAAATGATACAAGAACATAAAGGAAGCCGAAGAAATGGCATGAATTCGTCCTTCCCCTCAAGGTGCCTATTTATAGAGTTTTGGGGTGGGTGAAATAGTAAATAGTAGGCTAGAATAGTCAAGGTAGGTAAATACAAACCAGCAAAGGCAAGCTGCAACTTCTTTTAATTTTTTGACCATTGTAGACATCTAATCAGGTCTTCCTCAAAGTATAGAACTTGTAGATCTCTTCTTTAACTTCAAATTGATAGCTTGCTCATTCAAATCGGACATACGTAGCTCAAGTTATGATTTTTCTACTGAAACTGCTCTTTATCACATGAAAGAACAAATAGTCTCATCTATAATCAAAATTCGGCAATGAAAACGATCAAACTAGCTCATGGAATGAAAGAGAGTTGAAGATCTATGTGTTAGTTTTCAAATGAATTTGGAATCCTTCAATTTCGACGCCTACAGCTCCAGATATGATTTCTCTCGTGAAGGGTCACAAAGTGATGATTTTACCTACATAAAAAATAAATAGTAAATCATGTATGTACAGTGAAATACGCATATGAATAGTAAGTCGGTGAATAGTAACTATGAATAGTAAAAATGCGTGAATAGTACCCCGGTGAAAAAATGTTCAAAATATAGAAATTGATCACACTCAAAGTGTATAATGATGATTTAAACCCTTAATAGCAATATACTTATGAGTATTCATCAATCCACCGCTTAACTTGTTTCGTGAATTGATTTACAACTCATTTCCATGGTGTAGGGTTAGGGGGGAGGGAGGGAGGGATTGGATGATGGAGGATAACCAGTGGCAATGGGAGAAGAAAAAGCTAGAAGTTTTTTAATCAGCCGTCGCGGAAGATGGCCGAAAAAGCTTCGGCGGCAGCGATTGAAAGATTAGAGAGAGAGAGACTAATTACTTAAGACACTTAAAGTTTGTTAAAAGTTGTATTATCATCCTAAAATTTTAAAACGTATTACTTTTAGTGTTTTTCGTTAGTTTTTTTAACGGACAGTGGCATATTCACTCCCAATTTGAAACTTCAGTCGCATACTTGAGTCAATTTTGAAACATTAGTGGGAGATTAGATTAAAAAAATAACTATGGTGGCAGATTCAAACCTAGACTTAAACATTAGTGGCAGATTTGAGACTTTTGCCTAACTTATTACAATCGAATTTCAAATTGAGTTAAGTTCTTGAAAAGTGTGTATATTTAATTGTTATAAAAATATTATTATAAAAATGAAGCTACTTTTATCATTTATCAAGGCAAATAATAATTATCACTCAATTGATCTATACTAATTATTGTATTTACAATTTTACATAACATACTCGTATGAGCCAAACTAATGAATGTCAAATTTAAAACTACATTCATGAAAATGATAAAATTGTTTTCAAACCCGATATGGATAAAATCATGGAGGCCACATGTCAATTTCAAACTGGTTGAAGCTTTATTTGATAAATATTATATTGGGGGAATAAACACTCACACATAGACTAACTTATGAGGAAATTTTAAAGTTAATCACTGGAAGGAAAATGAGTTGCATCACCTAGTGGTAATGAGAAGATAATGAGCCAAAAAAAGAAAAGAAAATTCAACCGGCAAATACATGAAAAGATAATGATACAAAAGTTTATGTCAAAACATAATCAATTCAAGGAATAAACCAAAATCACTTGCTGATAATGACCCAAATGAACGCTTCTGGAACCTAAGAATTCACTGAAGTAGTGTTAGAAGCCTTAGGGGCTGATACTGTGATTAACCCGATTATATCCTTCAGCGTCCTACTTTTTCAGTGACCAGGTTGTAACATGTTAGAATATAGGGTTCCAATGAACACGTATCTAAACATTAAGGATCTCAATCATAGTTAGCCCAATTTTTAACCAGAATTAGGATGCCTCTTTCTCTCCGATTCGCACCTTCTGCAATTCGAGATTCTTCCCGGTACCAAACCAAAACTTCAACAAACTTATTTCTAATTCATCCAAAACAATTCTAATAATTAATTATCTTATTAAATCATAAAAAATAATCATATTTAATCAATTCATCAATCCAAATTCTAAAAATAATTAATTTATTTAATAAAAATAACTAACAAACACTCATAAAAAATTCTTCTTTCTTTAAAAAAATTCACAAGTTACTTTTATTTGATCCTCGATTGATAATCTCTTCTTCCACTTATTTAACACAAAGCAATAGGTAAATAAAAAAGTGAGAGAAATACCCAAATTCTAACTATTTCTTATTTTTCCTCTTTCTAATAACCCTAGCCTCAGGTCCAGCTCTCTCCTTCCCTTTTGTTTTCGTACTTCCTTTTCTTTCCTTTTTTTTTGTTTCCCTTGCAATTTTCTTTTTACTTTCCCTATTATTATTATTTCCGTTTCCCTTTTCTTGGGCCTTAATCTAAATACCCAAAATAATAAAATAGACTAAATTGGGTTAGGCCATTACAAATTATGAATTTCAAAAGTTTTGAATACAATTGTAAATCAAATTAAATTTAATGTGGCTGACTATAATTTTAACTTACGGTTGACTGATAGTGTTAAAAAAGTATGGGGTAAGTATAAATTTTTAAAACTTAAGGAAACAAATATAATATCACCTAAAGTTCAAAAGTAACTGTAAAAAAAAAAATCCTTTTGTATATATTTTCATTTGAGTCAAACTGTGAAGGTCAAATTTGAAACTTCATTCATGTAAATGATAAAATTTTTTGCAAGTATTTCAAAAGCGTGGGGACTCACTTGTAAGCTTTAAAAATTGTGGGTCCAATGAAACATTTTTGAAAATGTAAATAGAAAATTGTGAATATCTGTAAGTTTTGGCCTACATAATTTTCTAAAGTAGAAATACTATGGATTTTTACGCGATCCAACCTAGGATTAGGAATGTGATCATCACAAAATTGGGAATAATGAAAAGTTGTTGGAAAACGAGGATATAGAATAATTGATTTCAAGTGCAACCAAACACAAGATTGTAAAGATTTTAACTTTTCAAACAGCTTATTACATTTTCTTAACCAACACAATTTACATACCCGACATTATTATTGAATTTTAAATTGAGTTGAGTTCTTAAAAAGTGTGTATATTTAATTGTTATAAAAATATTATTATAAAAATAAAGATAATTTTATCATTTATCAAGGCAAATAATAATTATCACTCAATTGAGCTATACTAATTATGATATTTACATCATATACTCGTATGAGCCAAACTGATGAATGTTAAATTTGAAACTACATTGATATGGATAAAATCATGTAGATCACGTGTCAATTTCAAACTGGTTGAAGCTTTATTTGGTAAATATTATATTGGGGGAATAAACACTCACACATAGACTAATTTATGAGTAACTATTAAATTTAATCACCGAAAGGAAAATGAGTTGCATCACCTAGTGGTAATGAAAAGATGATGAGCTAAAAAACAGAAAATTCAACCGGCAAATACATGACAGACCTCTAAAATACTCAACAAAAGATTCACCAAGAGTATCCAGCCATACGTTCCAATAAGTGACATCAAATTGAGATTGACATCAGGTATATAAAAAATTACAGAAATCTACATCATAATGTGCAGGAAAAATGGATGAGCATATCAAATGTTGGTCATACCCATAAATCAACTCAATTGGATCCGCAGTTCTTCATCTTTTAGCTTATGTATCCTGATTGAAATGGCTTCAACAGCTCTAATACGGACATAAATTTCCATTTCTTCTCATAAAGAACTCGTAGCCGTTCTTCATCCTTAATTACGTAAACAAGACAATGTCTTTTAGGGTTCTAAACACCAAATACTAGTCTTATTTACATTTAAAAAGATAGATGTGAATGGGAATCATGAAGTAACATATCAGCAGCTATTAAAATTTTGCAATTTTCAATCTCACACAAATCTGTAATTCATATACCAGGCAACACAGCTGCTCGTTTCATGTCATTAAAACCTTTTGAAGCTACACTCTCATATCCCGCATGGCACCCTAAACCAGAATTTTTTACATGATACAAACAAACCTCAATCTGAAACTCGTTTGGATTATTAACCAGGTTAGGTTCTATAGAGTTGAATATAGGAAAACTGAAAATAATAAGTTACTTGCACGTGGTCATTATGCTTTAACTGGGAAATTGTTCGAAAGATAATCAACTAATCTCAAATGCTTCCCTCATTAAATTATATTATGGAATTTATGGATTCAATTGAAAGTGGACACCTGAAGAGGATAGGAAATGTGAACCAACAACAACCAAGTTTTACAGATATAAACCCAGGGAATCATAATAAATTTAGAACACACTTATCAAAGAACACTCTAAAGGAACTCTAGTTTATCACAAGCAGGAAGAAAACAGAACCTACGAATGGGTAAGAGAACTGCTTGACTAACTTTTCAGGAAAACAAAAAAAGTCCATTGATACATTTCAAAACAAAACTGGGCAAGACAGTAGGAAAAAAGCTTCTAACAGTTTTGTTAAATAATAGTATCAGTCACTCAAAAGAAACAAAAATAGGTTCCCATGTTCATTTTCAGTTTAGGTAAATTAGAGGATGGTTTGGATATTCTGAGCTGAGAACATACCAGTTTAAGCAAATATAGATTATCCATGGAATTCGTGACCAGACAGAATAGAAATCAGCTCGTTCTGCGTCAACACAACATCAGCCTCTTCTGCTGTGTAACCAAGGATTGTTTGAAGGACCCACAACCTAAACAGGAGAGAAAAGATCAGAATCATCGAAAATAAATAAGAAGAAAATCATCATGCAAAACAACTCCAGAAACCCTGAAAATTAAGAAAATAAAGAAGTGGGGAAATGGGGAATGACATATCGATTGACCAAGGGAAGTAATTCTGGCAGAGAAAGGCAGGGGAACAGCTGTTTCAGGGCTTGGAATTTCACAATTGTTTTGAATCTTTCTATCATAAATAAGAGACAACATACTTTACTGGTATCAACTTCATCACCGCCAAGGTGAAAGATATCAAACGGGAAATTTTTTTTTTTGCCAAAAACATTGGGATGTGGTCAAAGATGACTTAGTGGGGCTTGTTCAGACAGCTATCTCTTCAGGCCCATGGTCTTATTGTCTTGATTCCTAAGGAGGATCATCCACCCTCTATCCATCTGTTTCCGCCAATTACTTTGCTCAACACTTCATATAAACTCCTCACTAAGGTGTTGGTCAATCGTGTTCGTCCCCTTCTGGAAGGGGTTATTGGGCCGTGTCCGGCCGCAAGAAGCGACCCCTTGTGCCCTTTCGTTCTCTTCATACTAGGGCACGAGGGTGAGAAAGTTCGTTGTTTCCTGTGGCTTGTATCCATGGTCGAAGTTGTCGGCTGAGGAGCTGTCACGCTCTCTTAGTTCGTTTGGCAACAATATCAAATTTGCCACTAATATTTTAGGTAGAGAGCGAATATGCCACTATAATTGTTTTTTGCCCAATCTCCCACTAATGGTTTAAAATAGGCTAAATATGCCACTATTGGTTAGAAAATAACGAAAAAATGCAAAAATAGCATGTTTTGAAAATTTGGGGTAATTATGCATCTTTAAAATAAAATTAAGACATTTGAGATTTTTGTCAAAAGAGGATCTGATCTTTGCCATCAACACTTCAGCCCTATCACTGTCTCCGTCACCAGCACCTCAGCCCTATCACCGCTCTCTTTCTATCTCTACTGTCTAATCTTCTCATCAGCATACGAAAGAGATAGATAGTCTAATTACAAAAAGTCTTTAAAATTTGTTAAAACTTGCATTACCGCCATAAAATTTTAAAACATATTATTTTTAAATATTTTTCATTAGCTTTTTAACGTTTTCTGTTAGATATTTAACGACCAGTGGCATATCTGTGCTTAATTTGAAACTTTAGTGGCATATCCGGCTCATTTTAAAACATTAATGGAAAACTTGATAAAAAAAACTATAGCCACATATTCACTCATAACCTAAAACATTAGTGGTAAATTTGACATTTTTACCTAGTTGGTTTCGACTCTTTGGCTTGCAGGGAATTGTTCTAAAACCCGCCTTTGTAATGAGCATTTTACTTGGGCGAGGTTATTTGTCGTTATTATTTGGGGCTGTGCCGGAGTATAAACACTTTTCTTTGAGAATAAAAGTGTGACGCCAGAGGTCGCAGTTGAGAAAGCGTACCACCTAGAAAGAAGTAGGGTCAAAGCTTCTGCAGCTTCCATCTTCAAGCCTCCTTGTGTGCCTGGATAAGGATGGCAAAATCTAATCCGACCCGATGATCTAATCTGACTCATTTGAACTCAAGCTTGACATAACCTGACTCAATCAAAAAATTCAACGACTCAAACCAGACTATACTCAACCTGACTTGAACAAGAACCCAATTGAAGTAAAACTCAAGAAAACTTAATCTCAAATGACCCAAACCTGAAATACCCAAACTCGGAATAGCCTGAATCCAAAATGACTCAAACCCAAAATGACCCAAACCCAATACTAACATGATCTGAATCCAAAATAATCTGATGACTAGACCAGACATAACTTAATTTTAACCTAAATCAACATAAATATATGGTTGGTAGAGATTTAAAAATTTTTTATTTTTTATATATTATTTACTTATATAAATTACGCATCAATTATGCCCATACAATTAAAGAAGCTTTAAAATACTATAAAAATATTTTTTATTTAGGGGTCTTTGGAGAATAAATTAACAAAATAATATGTTTTACGTAAGGGCCTTCTGTAATTTAAAAATATTATAATATTTTTTATTAAATTAACAATTTAATGAGTATATTTTCATAATATTGTTAAACTTTTATGAATTTTTATTTTTTTAATGTATTAAACTAGAAAAATTCATAAAAATTTAGTAAGGTTTTAAAAATTGTATTTTCAATGGGTTATTGTGACCATATAATATTGACTTTTAATTAAAATTAGTTTTGGGCAAAAAAACATAACAATGAAAAGTAAGTCATTTTGAAGTCAATTGACTTAAGTTAAAACAAATTGGGTGTCATAAAAAACTTTTCAATTGCAGCATAAAATTTTTCTTTTCATTTTTTGGTAATTCTACATAAATTTTTTGAATTGTTAAATACTTGGATTGGTTATTTGGGTCTCAAATTTTAAGTTTACCGTATAAACATAAATTGGTAAATATAATATTAATTTAATATAGTTATTTGTTTTAAATTAGGGTATTTGAAATTTGATTTAATTAATACGGTTCTCTTCATTGTTTAAAATTTGATTCAATTAATTTAAAATGTTTCGAACTAGAAGTATTTTTATGTATAGTAAAATTAAATTTTTTAATTATTTTTTCTTCCACTAGTATTAACGTTCCCACCCTGCCTTGTATTACTAATATTTTTGTCTTGTATTAGTAGGAATTGTAAATACAATACTAGTCTTTAATTATTTACCTTTGAATTTGAATTTAATTTGCATAAACCCAAAACCCAAAACCTAAACCCAAAACCCTAAAACTCTAAATACTTATCCTAACCTAGACCATAAGCCATCAATCATAACCGTAAACACTAGACCTAAACCTAAACTCTAAACCCTAAATCTTAAACTCTAGCCCTAATTGAAACTTTAACCTTAACCATAAGTCTTCAATCCTAACCCTAAACCCTAACCTTAAAATCTTAAACCATAAACCTTAACACTTAATTTTATTCGTAACTCTTATCCTAAACCTTAATAATTAATTCTAACATTTACCATAAACCTCAATTTTTCTCTTTTATTACTTTTCATATTTAATAAGTTTTATATTTAGGGACTTCATATTTAATAACTTACCCTTTTTAGGAAAATCTATATTTAGTAAGTCTCATATTCAAAAACTTTCATATTTAATAGATTCTATATTTGGGTTCTTCTAAAATAAGTAACTTTTATATTTAATAAATTTGATGATCTTGGTAGACAATTGGAAAATTATAGCATTGGTCCCTAGAGTTTTTAAGTATGGTGAAACAATGTATCTAAATTTTAAAAATTTTCATTTTAGTCACCGTAATAATTACAACATGAGTTCCTAAACTTTTTAAATCTTTACATTTTCATCCATAATTTTTAAAATTTTATAGTTTAATCACTAATCTAGTAATAGTGAACTAGAGTTATATTTTGTAGCAATTCTACAACAAAAGCTGGATATCACAACAATTTTGTCAAAACATAATTAAAAAAAAATTTATGATTTTTTTAATTTAACATACTAAGAAAAGAAAAATTAATGTAAATTAATTACACAAAAAATGAATTATTTAATTTAAATTTAAAAAAAATAAATAAAAAAATTGAATTGATTAAGTGATTTCAGCATATATACTAGTATCCCCAACAAACTTGGCTGATCAACTTGAGTTTGAATTGAAACCCGACCTGAAATTACCCGAGACTGAAATCAACACGACCTATGTTAAATCCAAATCCAAATAAACCCAACCCAACATAACTTGAACCTGAAATTCACTCAACCTGAAATCAACTTGAACCCAAATGACCCGACATAAACCCCAATTCATATTAACCCGATTAAACTCAAACCTAAATGACTTGACCCAAACCTGACCAGACCCATACCCACCCAATTGTCATCCCTATGCCTAAATGGATGAGGGGGCATCGCCTTCCTTCGAGCTTCCTAAAATTGAATTATGATGATTCTGCTCGAGGTAACGAGGCCGCCTGCGGAAGGCTTACAAGAAATGACCAAGGGTAGTTTGTTTCCTATTTTGTGGCCAAGCTTCGACAGTCTTCTGTTCTCTTGGCAGAGTTGATGGCAGTTTGCGTGAGCCTTTAACTTCTATGTCAATATGATGCGTCTACATGTGTGGTGGAGTTTGACTCTCAAGTTGCTGTTAGGCTAATAAATGAGAAGTGCTCCTCACACCCGTTTGGTGTTGTTATCCAAGACTATGCTAATCTAATGGCACACCTTTCAATTTTTAACATTGGCCACACGCTACGTGAGGGGAACGCTTATGTAGACTACTTAACTAATTTGGAGGACTCTTTAAGCATAGAGTTCCAAGTTTTCTAGTTGCCTCCCGGTTGTTTGGGGATGCTCCTTTTGGGAGATGTTCAAGGTCTTTCTTGGCTTAGGCCTTAGTGCTATCTAATTTTCTCCTGTACAAAAAAAAAAAAATCATATCTTGACACTTTTGCAATGACACACAATTCAATTTTTATTAATATTTATAAAACCCTTGAATACTATATTTTATAAACTGCAATAATTTGATTTAAAGAAATTTATTGTTAAATCTAATTTGAATCACAATTAAACCCTTACAGATATGTTAACCTTATACTTTTTTTAAAAAAAAATTTGGTGTTCATTTTCAATTATCATGGTTATTTATTAGAATGAATATAAACTCCAATTTATTTTCCTAAGTGACTTGACCATTTTACCTTAAAATTATGTTTTTTTTCTTTTTAAATTCGAGCCAAGTTTGATATCTTCAATTTAATTAGCTTCATATTAGTATTAGAGACACCTTAGTTTTTGTTTTTCAAAGTGATTTGACCATTTAAAGAGACTAAAATTTGATATTGTAAATTTAATTGTAGCAATATTAGTATTCGTGAAACTATAGTAGAAAGGGAAAACAACCCCACACATGTGATTTGAGAACTGCATCATTTTTGGGAAAATAGCTACCTTTCATACTCAAATAATATTGCAATAGGTATAAGAGTAAACTTTGTGGGGTCTAACCTTCAATCTATGAGGATAGCAAATAATATTCAAGACTAAATCGAAAAGAAAATTAGATGTAAGGTACGTGCCCCAAGAAAATTATTGGCCACTAATATAACCATAAATTTATTTTTCCGTTTTAAATTAGGTAAAATGTACTATTAACATATGCTATTAACACTGAAAAATTAAACTCCTCAAGCATCCATGATTTATGAAGGTTAAATTTCATCCCAAACTTTTGATCATTCTCTTTTCTTTCTAAACCGAACAAAAAATTTTAATTTGGTCCCCCACTAGGTATAATTCATTAACCCAACCAAAATTTATTACATAATACATGCATACATTGTGTACAATAACTATTTCATATAGTGAAAAAAATGATAATTTAAATTTTTATTTAATTGTGAAAAAAATTATTGCCCAATTTAAATTTCTTAGAGAGAAATTATCAAACAGTTTAAAATAATTTTAAAAAAAAATTATTTTACATGATTACTTTGAGTTAATAGATTTGAGAACAAAAAAAAACACTTACTAGGTTAAGGATGACAAGAAAGTAAATAAACTAAAGGTTAGAGGCTATCGACTAAACTTACCTATATATTATTCTATGTTACCATTTTTTTTTTGTTTTTCTTTTTTTAACTTGGATACAATATAGTACCGTACATTATTTCAAATAAAAACTAACAGTATACTTATTATTCCTATGGTCCTTGTTTTGATAAATTTATTAAAGAAATTTTTTTGCAACATATTATTAAATAATTTTATTTAATTAATCAAAATTTTAATATTTTTTAATGTTTTAAAATGTTAACTAATTGATTCCATTACATGTACATTACTTACATTCGAAGAACATTACACCACTAGTGTGTGTATGTGCGTGCGTATCGTTGTTGGGTATGTACTACTTTTAAAGATAATAGTTAAATTATCATCAAAACATAACAATTTTGTTCAACACTTAACACGACGGCCCATATCCATATGCCCACCAATAATAATAGCTTTAATTGATTATTTTATTTTTGTCAATAATTTGAAACCTGTAATGCTTCTAAATCTCATTATGGATCAGCTAAAAAGGCTTTCTTTTTCCTTAGTCGTTCGGCGACGATGAAGGCAAGCTCGAGAGATTGCGAAGCATTGAGCCAAGGGTCACAGTGTGTGTGATACCGGGAGCTAAGTCGAATGTTACAATTTGGGATCCTCCAATGCACTCGGTCACATTCTACCCGGTCATTTCCAAATGGATGCCTCAAGGATGGCTACCTTCTTGGTCATGGACATCAAAGAACGCTTCCACCTCGCCCTGCCAATATTAACTCTTACACCAGTGTAAATGGATCCTTGCTCATATGAAAATCACTTGCTAAACAAGTAATGAGAGCGTCCATGATTACCAATATAGAATCAAAGGCACGTGTCTTGCATCTACATTGTGACGGCTCTCCTAGTTGATTAATCAAGTAAGTGTTTATTTTACTTTGATGAAGTGTTTATTAAATTAAGTACCTCAAGTTAGCACTTTGTTAAGCAAGTAAGGTAAGCTTAATTAAGTAAGTGAGTTCCTAAGTGTGATTTGGCATAGTTAAATCAAGACCATTAGTTATTCTAGCTTTTAGAACCATCCTTGAAAGTTTTGAGAACTTGTGGCACTAAGTGTGTTTTTGGGCCATTTAAATCTTGAGTGGCTAAGGTGTCCAAGAAAATCAAGTTGAGAAGCTTTTAGCATCTTTTAGAGCAAAGGAAAGTTGGTTTTAAGTGTGAGTTAGTGACCTATTTAAACCAAATGAGAGTTTGTGGGCTTAAGTGCAAGAAAGGGGGAAGTTTACCTTAGTAGGGGGGAGTTAGTTTAAGTTGGCTAAGTCTTCTTCCCTTAGCCATTTCTTTCATGCTCCAAATTTCGAAGCTCCTTTCCCCTCACCAAATTGGCTGCCCAAACTTCCATTTTCCAGCAATTTTCCATCAAATTAAGGAAGCCCAAGGTGTTGGTAGGAATCCTCAAGCTCATTTGTTGTTGTTCTAGCTCAAGTTTGCTCTTTGGTGCTAGTTTGGATTCAAAATTCGTGGGTAAGCTTCTTGGGTTCATTTGGATTGATTCTAGGTTGTTTCTAGAGCTAGAAATGGTCTTAGTTTGATTGGGTTGGATGCCAAATTGCATTGGTTTTAGGTGTGGAACTCAAAGAAGCTTGATTGAGCTAAGGGAGTTGTGTATCAATGCTTGCTTTGTGGCTAAAGTTGAGGTAAGGGTTCAAGTAATTAAGCTCAAATAATGCATGGTTTGGTAGTTTTGTGTGTGGGAATGAGTTAGGAACAAGACCCATTTAGTTTGGATTAGAAATGAGAGAGTTTGAGCAGTTGGTGTGCAAGAACGCAGCTGTCGCACAACGCAGAAAATTGCGTTGGCGTCGCAGCGCCAGAGGCATGTACATTGGCGCCGTGGCGCCAGAGGGCGATTTTGCACACAGAAAGTTTTGTTCTTTGGCGCTGCGTCAGGGGGCTCTGGCGCCGCGGCGCCAGAGGCAACTTCATGAAATGTTGGCCCATTTTTCCGGCCATCTTAAGAGTAACTTAGACTCTCGGTTTCTATTCCTAGGCTATTCTGAGGCGTTCCATAGCCTCGGTTGGGTCTAGAATTCGTTCCTTGAGCGGGAATTGTGCATTATTTAAGAGGTAGTCAAGTTGTGTAGTTAAAAACAAAAGTGTGACTTGGTGGCTAAGTTATCCATAGTGCTTAAGCTTTTAGATGAGCATTAAGGGGATTTAAGTGGGTTTTTAGACTCTTTATTGGCCGTATAGGGCGTCATTCACATATGGTCAATGAAGAGAAAAACCTAAGTCGATCCCAACCGAACCATTTGGTTTGGTAAGTAAGCCACTAGTAGTGTTCTGAGTTAAACCTTGAGGGTTTGGCTAGTTAAACCACATAGGAAGACTACCCTGTACAATAAGTTAAGGGAAAAGGCGGGTAAATTTGAGATAGGTGACGACCCACTCTAGAACCCGTAAGTGGGACTTAAGTGAGGTAAAGTATCCGGGATACGAGGGCCAGTATCTCAAGTACCTCCGCCGTTTGAGCTCACGGCAAAGTTTTAAGGCACCTAGAGTGCAGAAAGTCCCAAGTGCATATATTGTGTGCATTTCATACCATACATTCATACATTGCATATTTTATATTTTGTTGATTGTTTGAGTTGTTTGTCGATTGAATTGTTTGTTTGATTGCTTGGTTGCCATATTGCATAGTTGCTGCATTTTTCCTTGCAGGTATTCAAGGGATCCTTACTGAGTACTTTCAAGTACTCATTCCCTTAAGTTTTATTGTGCAGGTTCTAAATCCGGGCCTAATCACTAAGTGATAGTCGAGGCCTAAGTTTTCTGTTTTGCAGGTATTTCTCTTGAGAATCCTAGTGATTCTAAGTTACTTGTAAAATAAGTTATGTGCTAACCAAGTTGTGCCTTTACAATGTAGAGGCTAAGAGTACACAAGAACAAGATCTAGTGAAGGGTTTACACTTGGAGCTTGGTATAGCTCAAGGTGGGACTCAAGTAGTTGATCTTAGTTAGTAGTTTTTGTCTCTTGTACATAGTACTTTGTGTACTAAGTAAGTTGCCTCTAATAGGATACATTGAGATGTAAATCCATCTTGTTACTTTTGGGTGCATGCTAGAGGTGTAATGTTTGCACAAACTGTTACTTGTAGTTAAAGCAACCAGTATTTTCAAGGTCTTGGCACGTTTTACATATGTTTTAGTGAAATGCTCGAGCAATGTTTTAAATCCGCGACTTATAAAATTTGTTTGCATTGCCAGGACAGAAGCATGCATAACTTAAACTGAGTAGGCTAAGAAACTAGTTGCATATAAATTGTTTAATTTATATTGACAAGTAATAGTTAGCCAATAGTAACTAGTGGGATTCATAAATCCCTAAGGCCTACAAGGTTATGGGGCACTGGGGCCCCGTTCCACGACAGTTTTTGGTATCAGAGCGGGTTAATGTACCTAGTAGAGGCAATAAGTGAACTAAGATCTAAGTGTTCTTGTGTTAAGTGTGGTTAGTACTGCTTATAAGTTGCTCTGGGTTTGGTCTTCTGGCTGTGGTTGCAGGTATGGTGAACACACGGGCAGGTACTGCTGCTGAGGTTCAGGGTTCTGGTGCAGGCACTAGTGACCCTAGTGGGGCAGATATGAGGGAAGTAGTTTCCTTGCTGAGGAAACTTAATGAATCCATGGACCGGATGTTGCATGGCATGGCCATTTTGCTTGAGGAGCGTGCTCAACCTCCAGTTCAGGGGGAAACCTTGGAGGACCCTAATGGGGTAAGGGCCGAAGTGCATCAAGGCCCATCGATGCACCAAGGTCAGGGGAGAAATCCCCCGCCCCAAGGGCAAGTGCAGGGTCAAGAGCCGGTAAATGAGCATGTTCAAGTGGATTCCAGTGAGGACAGTGAGGAGGAAGATGAGGAGGACATCCATCCCAGGAGGAGACGGAGGAGACCCGTCATTCCAGACCATATGGGACTTGTTTCCTTATGCCGGGATATTAACACTCCCAAGTTTAATGGCATAGGAGATCCCGATATGGCAGAAGGGTGGTTGTATCAAATCAATGAAATCTTCAAGAACATGAAGTTGGATGACAAAGCCAAGATGGATTTGGTACCTTTCTTTTTAGAAGGCAAGGCTTCATTGTGGTGGAAAGATGTCATGGAAAGGCTTGATGCTTATAATGAAGGGAGGATCGGGCAAAGGCCTAAAGAACTTGACTGGGTTGAATTTGAGAAAGAATTTCGAAATGAATTCAATAGTGAGGTTGCCCAGGATTAGAAAAGAATTGAATTTGATGAGTTGATTCAGGGAAGGTTAATGGTCCATGAGTACGAAAGGAAGTTTAGTTCTCTTTTTCGGTATGCACCTCATTTAGCCGGGAAAGATGAACTAAAAGCAAAGAAGTTCATTCGTGGACTTAAGGTGGAGCTGAGGAGTTTCTTGACAGTGATAGGAGTTCGGACCTATCATGAGGCTGTCCAAAAAGCCTTAGTGTTGGAAAGGGAGTTGATGGAGGTGAAACCTACGGATAAGGCCGTTGAGCCAAGGGTTCCGGTACATTCAAGGTTAATGGATAAAAGGCCTAGTATGGGAGGTGATCAAGGACCCTCCAAGAAAATCAAGAAAGTTGGAAAAGGCCGTTGTCCTAAGTGTCAGAGATTTCATGGTAACAAACCTTGTACCCTTGGAACCGATCTCTGCAATTATTGCCGTCAGCCAGGACATTGGGCTAAGGAGTGCCCAAGGGTTAGGCAAGATCAAGGTCAAGGAAAACCGGGAACCTCAGGAGTTGGCAGTGCTGGTAGTACTTTTGTCAGAGTCCCTGTGCCACCACGAGTTTTTGCACTGACGGGCCAAGCACCCAGAGAGCCTACAGCTGTGCAACGTAACTTTAATGTTCAGGATAGTAGTATTAGAATTCTGTTTGATACTGGTGCTACTATTTCTGTCATTTCTCTGAGCATGGTTGTTAAGTTTGGTTTGCAAAGAACTTTGCTAGATGAAATGAGGTTCATTAAGTCTGTTGGGAGGAATATTGTTTTTACCAATGAAATGGTTATAGGATATCCTTTGGAATTAGGAGGTAGTAAGTTTTTTAGTGACCTTTGGGTCTTGACCTCAATTCCTTATGATATTGTTCTTGGAATGGATTGGTTAAGTAGGTTTAAGGCCCAGATTGACTGTGCAGGTCATAAGGTCACCATTGAGGATGCCTCAGGGGTAAGTGTAACTTGCACGGGCGGTTTGGCAAGTAGTGTTAAGAGTTTGCACCTCAAGTTAATGGAGTCCATTCCCGTTCCAAGTGAGTTGGTGACTTGCTCGTTGAACGGAGTGGCAGTCGAGGAGCAACTCAAGGAAATTCAAGTAGCCAATCTATTTCCAGAAGTTTTTCCTGTAGACCTCCCAGGATTACCCCCAAGAAGGGAGATTGAATTCTCCATACATTTACAGCCTGGGGTAGAACCAATTTCCATACCCCCTTATAGAATGTCAGCACCTGAAATGGATGAGCTGAAAAAGCAATTAGAAGAATTGCTTGAGAAAGGCTTTATTAGGCCAAGTGTTTCCCCGTGGGGTGCTCCAGTGTTGTTTGTAAAGAAAAAGGATGGAACCTTAAGGTTGTGCATAGATTATAGAAAACTGAATGCAGTAACTGTGAAGAATAAGTACCCATTGCCCAGAATTGATGATCTATTTGATAGATTAAGAGGGGCGAAGGTCTTTTCCAAAATAGACCTAAGGTCTGGATATTTCCAGATAAGAGTTAGGGATGAGGATATCCCGAAGACTGCATTCAGGACTAGGTATGGGCATTATGAGTATACGGTTATGCCATTTGGAGTGACTAATGCTCCGGCAGTTTTCATGGATACCATGAATCGGATTTTTAGGCCCTACCTAGATCAGTTTGTTGAGGTGTTTATTGATGACATTTTGGTGTATTCCCCGACTCCCCACGAGCATGAGAAACATTTAGAGATAGCTTTACAAGTACTCAAGAGTAATCATTTTTATGCAAAACTATCTAAGTGCCAGTTCTGGGCAAGTGAAATTCCTTTCCTTGGACATATTATAAATGCTCAAGGATTAAGTGTGGACCCAGAAAAGGTAAAGGCTGTGGTGGAGTGGAAACGCCCAACAACTGTAACTGAAGTTAGAAGTTTCTTGGGTTTGGCGGGCTATTATCGAAGGTTTATTGAGAAATTTTCTATAATAGCTTCGTCATTGACTGCCTTGACAAAGAAGGCACAGAAGTTTATTTGGACTTCTAAGTGTGAAGAGAGTTTCCAGGAGCTTAAGAACAGGTTAATTTCTGCTCCCATCTTAATCCTACCAGATCCGCATGAGACTTTTGTGGTTTATACCGATGCATCTGGGACAGGATTAGGATGTGTGTTGATGCAGGATAAGCAAGTAATTGCATATGGGTCTAGGCAGTTAAGGCCTAACGAGTTGAATTACCCAGTGCATGATCTTGAGTTGGCAGCAGTTGTGTTTGCCTTAAAGCTCTGGAGACACTACCTTATGGGAAGATCCTTTAAGATCTTTACGGACCATAAAAGTCTGAAGTATTTATTTACCCAAAAGGATCTTAACATGAGGCAGAGAAGATGGATCGAGTATATCAAGGATTATGATTGCTCGATAGACTATTGTTCTGGTAAAGGCAACGTGGTTGCTGATGCCTTGAGCCGTAAGTATTCTGGGGTAATTCTCTCCAAGGATCAAGTAACACAAACCTCAAAAGATCCTAGTATAGAGCAATTCACAGTTTTATTTGAATTGTGGAGAGAATGGGAAATGGCTCAAGTCATGGCCCTTGAAATTCAGTCAGCATGGCTGGCTAGGGTTAAGCAAGCTCAAGAGAATGACCCAAGTTTGAAAAGAGTTTCTTGGGAGGAAAAGCATGGTACTGTACTGAAGGAATTTCAGTACAAGGATGGGTTACTTTACTATGGTGACCGGCTCTATGTGCCAAGTGAATTAAGGCAACAGGTGTTGCAGGAGGCACATACGAGTAAGTTTAACGTTCACCCTGGTGTGAATAAGATGTACCATGACCTTAGGACTCATTTCTGGTGGCCAAAGTTTAAGAGAGACATATATGAATATGTGTCTAAGTGCCTCACCTGTCAAATGGTGAAAGCAGAGCACCAAAGGCCATCAGGAATGTTGCAAAGTTTACCACTCCCAGAAAGGAAATGGGGATCCATCACCATGGACTTTTGTGTTGGGTTGCCAAACACAAGAAGTCAGCATGATTCCATTTGGGTGGTGGTGGATAGGTTGACAAAATCTGCACACTTTATCCCCATTAAAATTACTTATACCATGGAGAAGTTAGCCCAGTTGTATATTCGGGAAGTAGTAAGACTTCATGGAATTCCTGATCAGATTGTATCTGATAGAGATCCCCGTTTTGTTTCAAGGTTTTGGAGTGCCTTTCAAAAGGCTATGGGTTCCGCTGTGAACCTAAGTACTGCATATCACCCTCAGACTGACGGGCAAACTGAGCGGGTGATCCAAACCTTGGAAGATATGTTACGAAGTTGTGTGATGGACTTCAAAGGGGATTGGGACCAACATCTGCATTTGATTGAATTTGCTTATAATAATAGCTATCAATAAGCTATTAAGATGGCGCCCTATGAAGCTTTGTATGGGCGTAAGTGTGTGACCCCTCATTGTTGGGCAGATAAAGCTGATGAAATAATTGTTGGTCCAGAAATCATTGCCGAGACTACGGCAAAGATTAAGTTGATCCAAGCAAGGATCAAAGTTGCCTCAGACCGGCAAGCTAAGTACGCCAATGTGCGAAGAAAAGATTTAGAGTTTGAGGTAGGAGACAGAGTACTCCTTAAAGTTTCACCAATGAAAGGTGTGGCTAGGTTTGGCCAAAAGGGTAAGTTGGCACCAAGGTTTATTGGTCCTTTTGAAATCCTCGAAAGGGTAGGAAAAGTGGCTTATCGGTTGGCTTTACCGCCAAGTTTAGCCCATGTTCATAATGTGTTTCATGTAAGTTCCTTAAGGAAGTGCATTGTGAACCCTGGGCAAGTGTTAACCCCACCCATTATCCCTTTAAGAGAGGACCTAAGTTATGAAGAACATCCCATCAAGTTTCTTGACCGTCAAGTCCGGAAACTAAGAACCAAACGGATCCCAATGGTCAAGGTACTATGGTCTAACCATGGGGAGGAAGAGGCCACTTGGGAGACCGAGCAGGATATGCTAAGGCAATATCCAAGTTTGTTTGCTCAATTAAGTCAGAATTTGGAGGACCAAATTTCTGAAGGAGGGGAGGATGTGACGGCTCTCCTAGTTGATTAATCAAGTAAGTGTTTATTTTACTTTGATTAAGTGTTTATTAAATTAAGTACCTCAAGTTAGCACTTTGTTAAGCAAGTAAGGTAAGCTTAATTAAGTAAGTGAGTTCCTAAGTGTGATTTGGCATAGTTAAATCAAGACCATTAGTTATTCTAGCTTTTAGAACCATCCTTGAAAGTTTTGAGAACTTGTGGCACTAAGTGTGTTTTTGGGCCATTTAAATCTTGAGTGGCTAAGGTGTCCAAGAAAATCAAGTTGAGAAGCTTTTAGCATCTTTTAGAGCAAAGGAAAGTTGGTTTTAAGTGTGAGTTAGTGACCTATTTAAACCAAATGAGAGTTTGTGGGCTTAAGTGCAAGAAAGGGGGAAGTTTACCTTAGTAGGGGGGGGGAGTTAGTTTAAGTTGGCTAAGTCTTCTTCCCTTAGCCATTTCTTTCATGCTCCAAATTTCGTAGCTCCTTTCCCCTCACCAAATTGGCTGCCCAAACTTCCATTTTCCAGCAATTTTCCATCAAATTAAGGAAGCCCAAGGTGTTGGTAGGAATCCTCAAGCTCATTTGTTGTTGTTCTAGCTCAAGTTTGCTCTTTGGTGCTAGTTTCGATTCAAAATTCATGGGTAAGCTTCTTGGGTTCATTTGGATTGATTCTAGGTTGTTTCTAGAGCTAGAAATGGTCTTAGTTTGATTGGGTTGGATGCCAAATTGCATTGGTTTTAGGTGTGGAACTCAAAGAAGCTTGATTGAGCTAAGGGAGTTGTGTATCAATGCTTGCTTTGTGGCTAAAATTGAGGTAAGGGTTCAAGTAATTAAGCTCAAATAATGCATGGTTTAGTAGTTTTGTGTGTGGGAATGAGTTAGGAACAAGACCCATTTAGTTTGGATTAGAAATGAGAGAGTTTGAGCAGTTGGTGTGCAAGAACGCAGCTGTCGCGCAACGCAGAAAATTGCTCTGGCGCCGCAGCGCCAGAGGCATGTACATTGGCGCCGCGGCGCCAGAGGGCGATTTTGCACATAGAAAGTTTTGTTCTTTGGCGCTGCGTCAAGGGGCTCTGGCGCTGCGGCGCCAGAGGCAACTTCATGAAATGTTGGCCCATTTTTCCGGCCATCTTAAGAGTAACTTAGACTCTCGGTTTCTATTCCTAGGCTATTCTGAGGCGTTCCGTAGCCTCGGTTGGGTCTAGAATTCGTTCCTAGAGCGGGAAGTGTGCATTATTTAAGAGGTAGTCAAGTTGTGTGGTTAAAAACAAAAGTGTGACTTGGTGGCTAAGTTATCCATAGTTCTTAAGCTTTTAGATGAGCATTAAGGGGATTTAAGTGAGTTTTTAGACTCTTTATTGGCCGTATAGGGCGTCATTCACATATGGTCAATGAAGAGAAAAACCTAAGTCGATCCCAACCGAACCATTTGGTTTAGTAAGTAAGCCACTAGTAGTGTTCTGAGTTAAACCTTGAGGGTTTGGCTAGTTAAACCACATAGGAAGACTACCCTGTACAATAAGTTAAGGGAAAAGGCGGGTAAATTTGAGATAGGTGACGACCTACTCTAGAACCCGTAAGTGGGACTTAAGTGAGGTAAAGTATCCGGGATACGAGGGCCAGTATCTCAAGTACCTCCGCCGTTTGAGCTCACGGCAAAGTTTTAAGGCACCTAGAGTGCAGAAAGTCCCAAGTGCATATATTGTGTGCATTTCATACCATACAGTCATACAGTGCATATTTTATATTTTGTTGATTGTTTGAGTTGTTTGTTGATTGAATTGCTTGTTTGATTGCTTGGTTGCCATATTGCATAGTTGCTGCATTTTTCCTTGCAGGTATTCAAGGGATCCTTACTGAGTACTTTCAAGTACTCATTCCCTTAAGTTTTATTGTGCAGGTTCTAACTCCGAGCCTAATCACTAAGTGATAGTCGAGGCCTAAGTTTTCTGTTTTACAGGTATTTCTCTTGAGAATCCTAGTGATTCTAAGTTACTTGTAAAATAAGTTATGTGCTAACCAAGTTGTGCCTTTACAGTGTAGAGGCTAAGAGTACACAAGAACAAGATCTAGTGAAGGGTTTACACTTGGAGCTTGGTATAGCTCAAGGTGGGACTCAAGTAGTTGATCTTAGTTAGTAGTTTTTGTCTCTTGTACATAGTACTTTGTGTACTAAGTAAGTTGCCTCTAATAGGATACATTGAGATGTAAATCCATCTTGTTACTTTTGGGTGCATGCTAGAGGTGTAATGTATGCACAAACTGTTACTTGTAGTTAAAGCAACCAGTATTTTCAAGGTCTTGGCACGTTTTACATATGTTTTAGTGAAATGCTCGAGCAATGTTTTAAATCCGTGACTTATAAAATTTGTTTGCATTGCCAGGACAGAAGCATGCATAACTTAAACTGAGTAGGCTAAGAAACTAGTTGCATATAAATTGTTTAATTTATATTGACAAGTAATAGTTAGCCAATAGTAACTAGTGGGATTCATAAATCCCTAAGGCCTACAAGGTTATGGGGCACTGGGGCCCCGTTCCGCGACATACATGATGCCTTAATGGCGTTCCCGTGCATTGGATCACATACCCAAGTGACAATTTGTCCTGCCCTTTGGACAGCCCTGACCAAATGTGGGAGCTTGACTTTTAGGTTATCAGCACCTATTCTCACTATGATTTTGAGTCTACCAGGTTTATTGTGGGGGTTCAAGATCTAAATGAGCTTTACTAGCTCATTCGGATCCATCTTGTTGTTCACCTGCAAACTGTTGTGCTAAGCAATAAACAAGACCAAAAATCAATGGTTTTTGGGAAAATGAAAGAAGTTCACTTAGAGCACGTACCTTGACACTTAGGGGTTTGGCAATGCCTCTCAAGAACTCTACATGGGCACCATCCAAGTGCCTAGTGCGCTCCCCACACCAAAGCATGTGAGCTGAGCAGTCATAATACATGCCTGAGGTCGAATCTAATCTGGTCAATGCCTGCTCATAAGGTAAAAGCAAGCACTCATGAGATGTCCAAAACTCGGTCGATGTCATGGCAATATGTTTTGCCGTTAGCCCTAAAGTGGCCAAGAATCCTATACAGCCTCATCCACCTGCTGAGCCAGTTCTTCGTATCTGTTTGATGCATGGTAAATATCTGAGCAAAGATGTGGGTTACAATGCATATAACTTGGTAAATATAACAAACTCATAACGAAAGTTGTCAAAATTTTGATTTGAATATTAAAATTTTACAATTTTGTGATTTAAAATGGAAAAAAAATGATTTAATTAGATTATACAATTATAATTAATGATTATAATCTGATTCTATGCCTTAGATTCATAGAAAACTAAAAACAAATTCTACATGAATTAATCCCAATTTTAATAGCTTTGCTCACAAGTGCCTGCCCTTGTATATATCTTACCTATCTCTTTGATCACTGTGCTTAGCGAAATCAAGATTCCATTGGCTAACCCTATGCATTGCAGCATACCCTTCATTGGCGAAGGCCCTAAGAAGGTTTAAAGTTCTGCAGATTGTGAGTAAGCCCTAATCATGCGCTGTGGATTAGGGTAGGGGTGAAAATGGGCCGGGCCGAGTTTGAGCCCACTGAGCTCGAGCTCGGCCCTTTTGCATTCGGTACTACCCGAGCTCGAGCTCGAATTGCTCGAGTCCAATTTTTTTAGGCTCGAGCTCGGCCCGAAGGCTTGTTAGGCTCGAATAGCACATATAAAACTTTAGAACAATACTTGCAGCTTAGTTAAAAGCTAGGGACTAAACCTATAATTTTTGATAGAGATAACTAGACACGAGAAAATGACAAAATCTATCCTAGACTTTCTAATCCTTTGCCAGTTTACCCTAATTTTGTAAACATTACTAGAACATCATCTAACGATTTTATCGGTTTTTTTTCACATCCTTATGACGAGAAGTACGAAATCAAGAGTATAATAGAGTGAAGGAACACGATGAACATCATAAGAAGCAATTAATCTGAAAAAAAAGCTACTAAAACCTGTTCAAATCAAGCCAAGGAAATCGCATACAATCAACAAAATTGAAACGCGAACACATATTCGGTTTTCAAAATCAGGAAACCAGAAACTCTGCAACAGATCTATACAGAAAATGATAAACCCGAAGGGAAAAGCAGCTGAAATCCAGTGATGCTTTATGACAAACCTTTCTTCTTCTTCTTCTAATTCCTCTCGAGCCGAAGAACGTCGGAAGATAGAAGCTCTCGGTGGGTGGCGATGGTGCGGGCCATGCGGCAGTAATCGAGCAAGGTGAGGCAGAGGGGGTAAGCGGGCTGCATCTCAACTCTCCAGCGTGTAAGTGTGTGAGAAAATTTAGGGATGCGATGGGTGGGAAAGGTAAACATGAGGCTTTGAGGGCTGCGAGCCTTAGGGCCGGGTTTCTTCAGGCTCGAGCTCGAGCTCGAATATTGCTCGAGCCTAATTTCTGACTCGAGCTCGAATAAGCCCAGCTCGAAATGCCTCAATTCGAGCTTGAGCTCGAGTTACCCAAAAAAAGCCCGACCTTTTTTCACCCCTAGATTAGGGGTTCTTGCCTTCCCATCAAAAGCATGGCCATTGATTATGTCTCCCTTGTATTTTGGTAGCTTCACTCCATTCTTCTCCTTATATGGCCCAGATCGTGGCTTCGCGAATTGGCCAGCAATTCTACCCACCTTGAAATAAATGAAAATGCCAAACTTATCATCAACTTCTACTATATATTCAAATGATTACTAGATATATGAAATACTATTTTTAAATCAGTGAATTATGTGGATGATTACTAATTTTTTAATAATCATTTTGTTTTAGTCTTTAACTTATTGAATGTTCTATTTTAATCCAAAACTTATTAAAATTGTTTCATTTTGGTCCATTATTAGATGAAATCTATTAACTCATAATAACTATCTTGCACAAAATTTTTAAATTTTAATTTAAATATGCATTAACTGTCTTCCAGTAAATTTAAATTATTTGATAATTTTTTGACAATCAATAGACAATTTAAATTAGTAGTGTTTTCTTTTGTATAAAATAAATTCAATTTATAGAGAAAAATAAAAAAGGTGATTTAAATTATCAATTAAATATAAAAAATTATTGTATAGATTAAATTTATGATAACACAGTTATAGAATAATTTAAATTATAATATAAAAGCTGCTATTAGACAAATACTTTGAGTTAAGAAATTTTATCTTTCAGCGACCAAAATGAAACATTTTTAATAAATTTAAAGTTAAAATAAAGCATTTTTAATAGCTTTAAGACCAAAACAGAATAATTAATAGGTTATGTACTAAAAGAAAATGATAATTAGAAATTAGTAACTGTCCATTGTAATTTACTTATTTTTTAATAATATTAATTCTAGATAGTGGTAGGGATGACAATTGGATGAGTCGGTTCAGGTTTGGGTCAGGTCATTCAGGTTTAGGTTTAATCGAGTTAGTAAAAATTTAGGTCAAGGTTAGGTCATTTAGGTTCGAATTGGTTTCAGGTTGAGTAAATTTTGGATTCAGGTTTATTTGGGTTCGGGTTTAAAATAATCCGGGTCGATTTTTGTCTCGGGTAATTTCATGTAAGATTTCAATCCAAACTTGAGTTGACTAGTCTGGCTTGTTTTGGTTACTGGTATATATCCTAAAATTACTTAATCAATTTAATTTTTTATTAAAATTTAAACTAAATAATTCATTGTTTGTGCAATTAATTTATGCTAATTTTTTATTTTTTTATTATATTAAATTAAAAAAATCATAAAAAAATTTCTTAATTATGTTTTGACAATTTTCTTTGACATCCAACTTTTTCTGTAAAATTGTTACAAAATATAACACTAGTTCATTATTATTCTATTAGTGACTAAACTAAAAATTTCAAAAATTATGAGTAAAAATGCAAATATTTAAAAAGTAAAAATGCAAATATTTGAAAACGATAGACTAAATTGTAAAATATTCCTTATATCCCTTCTTCTCCTGCAACATCTTAAGTATAAAAAAAAAACTTTCAAGTATATCCCTCTTTATCTTTGTTTTTCAATTATTTTTCGTTCCCTCTTTTTCAAGCTTTCGAATGCACAATGTTTGTCATTATTCCCCTATGCTCTTCTGCTTCCAGGCTAATTACATGAGCGCCCAAACTATTTAGGTGAAATTACAATTTTTTATACTAGTTTTGAGAAAAAAAGATGTTTTATATTTACACACAAAAATTAATAGTTTGAATTTTTAATTAACTATAAAATTATTATTTGATATTTTAAATTTACTAAAAAATAGGTATCTTGCAGCTTAAACAAAATTTAAGAAATTAACATTAAAAAAAAAGAGTTTCAAAAAAAGTGCTCATATTTAGCTGTAAAGTGTAGGCTATTAAAATAAAAAATAAAAAATTATAATTTTGTCCAAATTCAAAGGGATCTTTGCAATTGGCCAAAAAAACGTTGGTATGTTCATTAATCAAATTTATGATATTCATCTACAAAATACAAATACTAGTTAATTGTACAACAAAAGAAACAAGTGTCTCTAGAGTCTACATTAACCTATGCCTGGCTGGCGATTGTCTATGGTGCTAACATATTCACATGGAATACTATTACATTCATAAAGAAACTTACAAAATTAACCTTACATAAAACGATCATAATTAGTAAGTAATTCCAACTCAAGACCTTAATGTATAAACAATATACTTCCTAATGATTTGTTTTTACAAGAACGCAATACCCAGTATATGCAATGCTAGCATTTATTTTTTATGGGAAAACTGGTGGGGCATTTTGCGCTAAGGAAGAACATGATTAATTTTGCATTTATACAATTAAATATTCAATACTTTTATTTTATATATGAAATCAATATTATTTGCATGCTGCCTACCAAAAAAATCAGTCCTCGATATTCTGAGGGCCCAAGCCAACAACACCTCACTTTCTCCTTCTTTCCTCTTCCGTCGGATTTTTCTCCACCACCCACCTCCACCGCCAACCAACCACCGTCTGTCCCAGCTGATTGTTGGACCTCCGACCGGTCCTCAAAAGCGCTGATGTAGAGCGTCTCCACTGCCTGTGACATTAATTCAAATAAAGAGGAGCTGCTTGTGATTGAATCTTTATGAATGTAAATATCTGCATTGCTTCGGAAGCAAATTATGGATAAAATACAGTTATATTTAAAATGTAAAGTATATGAATAACAAAAAAATAGTTTAAATATTTGGTGTTACGAAAGGACTCAAAAGTTTAAATAGTTTAAATAGTTTAAATATTATTTATTTTGAATTTGGCTGACAACACGTGATTATTAATTTGTACAATCATCCCCCTTATTTAAATTGTTGCCTATAATATCAAAGGCACGTATTATTAATTATCAATTTTATTTTACTTTGAAATTAAAACTCTGAGATATTATTTTTACATATTATTTTATTTAAAATTTTTGTTACTTATTTATTATTTCACACTCTTTGGTCGCATGGCAAAGCTGTATATTTAATTTATTTTTCTGGAATCCGTACACTTTACATTTCCAATTCAACTATATTATACCCATGGCTTGCTCCCTAAAGCCGTGTTGTAGGAAAATTTCACTTGAGGTCCCTTAACTTATTTTTTTTAATCCTAAATGAGTATCCTATCTTAAGATTAGCCTAGGGGTGTTCAGTATTCCGTTTAAATAAAAAAAACTAAAAAATTGAAATAATTTTAAAATTCAGTAATTCGGTTCGGTTTCGGTTGGAACCGAATAACAAAAATTTCGGTTTCGGTTTTAGAATTCAGTTAATTCGGTAACCGAAATAACTGAAATTTTTTATATCAAAATTTTTTTTATTTGTTTCATGAATAATAATACTACCAAGTAATCTAAATTAGCTTGGATTCTTATCTTTCCATGGACAATGAATCTTTTATATTGAATAGAATTTGAAAAGAAAAACAATATCTTTATCTCATTTAATCTATTATAGAATTTAACTACCATTTTTTTAGTTAATTCGGTTTGAACCGAACCGAACCGAACCGAAATATTTCGGTTCGATTTGAATTCGGTTTTGTAAACTAATTCGGTTAATTCGGTTTCTTAGCACCCAAAACCGAAAACTGAATAAATCGACTATTTTGGTTTGGTTTAAACCAAGCAAACCAAATAATCACCCCTTATCGAAGTATCATATTTAATTATGTGCGTCCTAACTAGATGCTTTTTATCTATTTCACTGTCAAAATGGCCGAATTTTACTGATGTGGCATTAATTAATATTAAAAATAAATATAAAATAATAATTTTTGTCTTTAAAACCTCCCCAAACAATAATTTTAAACCATGAAATTATAAAATTAATGTTTATACCCATCAATCCATTTTCACATTTTTGCCATGTTTCCCCACTCAGATTTTGCCCAACCTAGAAACTTGAGATCGCCTTTTATGCTCTATAGCCCGATGTCTGATCTACTCCATCGCCGATGATGGCAATGATGGTGAGCATTGGGAGATATGAAGGTGAAGACAGAGGCGGTGGTAGGCCATTCGTGTAACGATTCAAGTCCAGAATTGGTTAACGGAACACCTACCGATACCACATAAGCTATTATTTAAAAAAGAATAAGCACTAGATACTTAGGAATGGACTCTTAGTATTAGAAAGTTCCCTCATCCCATACTAGCGGATTCAACCATATACTTTGAACCAAATCTGGCTCTGATACCATCTGCAACGACCCAAGTCTAGAACAGATCAATGAAATACATGTCCACATCACATGAGCTATCTTTTAGAAAATGATAAGCGCTAGGTGGTTGTGCTTCGGAACTTGAACCTATATATCCACATAAAGTTTCCCACATTTCGCCTATGTGAGATATGGGGGGTGTTACAAACTCCCCCTTTATATACTTAATGTCCTTGTTGACGACGATCGGATTACTTGATTCCCTAGACCAAGTAACCTCTTTAATCAGACTACTTAGCCCTTGGCGAAGTAGCCTCTCAAATTTAGGATTAGTCCTAATAGACAATGCGCATACACACCGATTATGCCACACCATCGTGGTCCCGGGTCAGCTCTAATACTATTTGTCATGACCCAAGTCCAGAACCGGTTAACGCAACACATGCCTACACCACGTAGGCTATCCTTTGAAAAAGGATAAGTGCTAGGTAGTTAGGAATAGACTCTCAGTATAAAGAAATTCTCCTGTCTCATACTGGCGAACTCAACTATATGCTTTGAACCAAACCTGGCTCCGATACCATCTGTAACGACCCAAGTCTAGAACAGATCAACGAAACATCTACCCACCCCACATGGGCTATCATTTAGAAAATGATAAGCGCTAGATGTTTGTGGTCTGGAACTTGAGCATATATATCCACATAAAGCTTCCCACATTTTACCCATATAGGATATGAGGGTGTTACAGTTCAGGCAAAGGTAGAGGTGACAGATGAACCCCCGTGCACCATTGTTATGCTTCTTCACTAGTAGATTTTGGAATAAACCAAGTTCAAAGGGTTAAAATCAAACTCGAGGTGTTGTGGAACCCTCCGTCACTCTCGGACCTCATCACAGTCATAGCATTGGAGAACTTTCCTTCGAGCGGTGGTCCCATCATTGGCAGGGTCATAATCAAAATCCCAAGATTTATTTTAGCTTTATTGAATCCGTTGCCATTTGCTTGAATCCATAGTCATCCACTCAAATCTGTTGCCCGTTCACTTGAATCCATAGCCACCCACTCAAATCTCCCTCCTGACAATTGAAATTGCAAAGCGCATCAAGTAGTTCATCAATTTTTAACCTGAGGATGAAATTTCAGATTTGGATGACGTAAAACCATCATTAAGATAGATGACATCGTAATCGGACCAGGCCTTTGATGAATTGACAAATTCCCTTAAATCTTTAAAAGAGATATAGAAACAATATTGTAACACCCCCATATCCCACATAGGTGAATTGTGGGAAGCCTTATGTGGATATATAGGCTCCAATTCCAGAACATAAGCACCTAGCACTTATCCTTTTCCAAAGGATAGCCCATGTGGTGTGGGCAGGTGTTCCGTTGACCAGTTCTGGACTTGGGTCGTCACAAATGGTATCAGAGCTGACCCGGGACCACAATGGTGTGACATAGTGGGTATGCCCATGTATCGTCTACCGGGATTGATCCTGGATTCGAGAGGCTACTTGGCTAGGAGCTAAGTAGTCCGATTAGAGAGGTTACTTGGTCTGAGGAACCAAGTAGTCCGATTGACCCCAACGAGGACGTTGGGTACATAAGGGGGGGAGTTTATAACACCCCCATATCCCATATGGGTGAATTGTGGGAAGCCTTATGTGGATATATAGGCTCCAATTCCAGAACATAAGCACCTAGTGCTTATCCTTTCCAAAGGATAGCCCATCTAGTGTGGGCAGGTGTTCCGTTGACCAGTTCTGGACTTGGGTCATCACAATATTTTGTGAAACATTATTTATTTCGTAAGATGTGCTATTCAAAACGTGATGATAGTAATGCAAAAAGTAATTTTTATTTCATAAGACATAATATTTTAGATGTGATGTCACTTTTATAAATAAGGTTAAAGTAATGTATACAGAGGTGTACCAGGTGTACCCTAGAACTATTATTTAATTATTAGAATTTAGAAATAAAAAGAAAAAAAACTATTATTGTTGTTATTTATTATAATAACTAAAGAGCTAAGCTTTTGATAGGCCACTATGAATAGTGCCTCTTTCACTGCGGTGCATTTTTATTTCTTTTTTTGCTGCATTTGTTTTGAGCTTTTGCTCATAAGGCATTAGAAACCGAACAAAATGAGTAATTAAACATAGGTCATCTATTGTATAAGATGATATCATTTGGTCTTCAAATGTTAAACTCATGTACTTTTTCCATTATGTCCCAATAGACACAACAAATATTCTAAACTTTTAATTTTGTTATTTTAAGTTATTGAACTTTCATAACTTACTGTCAAAGCCTTGATTTGTACTGAAATACTAAATCCACTTTGGTCTTTATTCAGTAGGTTTTCTATTTAGAATTTTGGTTACCAATATTTTTCAAATATTCTAAATTTTTAAAAATCTTGAATTAATGATCTTCACAATTTTTTTTGTAACATTTTCTCCATGTAATCAGTATTAAAATTTTGAATCTTTGTTAGTCAACCCACAATAATGTGTGTGGGCCTAAATGCTCTATTCATTCTTCAACTTTGACAACTCACACAAGTTGGTCTCCTAAATTTAACTCAGTGTGATTTAATCCTTCAGCTTTCCGAAATTATGCAACTTAGTCCCTTGGCTACCAAGGAAAACTCTATGTTTGTAAGTATGTAAATTATGTTCTAATGATTATGGGATCAAGTATGTTTTACTTGTGTTTTTATGCCAATGTGATTTTATGATTTTTATGAACATTTAAGTTCTAAATATTTGATCCATATTTGTTTTGCTACACATGTCAAATAATTTAGGTATTAAATATTTCAGATTTTGCATTTAAAATTACTCTAGTGAAATGTAGGTTTGGTTGATTTAGTTTTGCAACTAGATTCATTGTACCCCTGGTTTTTTAAATATGTTTCATTATTTTTATTTCTACTCCATTAAATATTTATTATCAAAATAGTTTAAATTATTTTATATATTGATTTCAAATATGTCTCAAGTATATTCTATTTTAGATATTCCGTAATGAGATTTCATGCCCATACAAAATCAATATTTTGAATGTGTTTCGACTCTATTTTGGTAGATATTGATTCTGTGTCCGTGCCACTAGGAAAGTATAGTTCTTGACCCTCAACATAGAGTATTATGCGCCATTCTATTTTGCAGTGCACTATTTTTAAGACTAGTCCTTTTGGACACTCGACCAATAGCGATTCTTAGTCGGTTCTGGACACATTATAACAGTTTAAGTGTAGTCACAGTAATCATCTCAGCCATTGTGCTCTAAGTTTTTATTCTATCAATATGATCTGAAATGCTCTGTTTTGGTCAATAATTTTTATTCAAAAATATTATCCATTGTGTTCTCGTAATTGCTATTTTAATGATTATCTTTAAACTCTTCAAATATTTTTCTGTGTGATATTCATGCTTTGCCAGAATTATTTATGTTTGATCCTTATCTTATACATTTTATGAAGTATTTTTAAGTTCTATATTAAGAAATATCATTTTTTGTTACTTGTTTTGAATTAATTTATTTGATTAATTATTTCATGTACAAATTTTATCTTTGCCTTGTCATGTTTTATGATAGAGTTAATTGTATTTGTTTCTAACACTTAAATGACTTTTTTATTTTTATGAGCATGGCTTTCCTAAAAAATGAATATTCTAATTTATTAACATATTTATTATATTTTCAAATTAATATTGAATTTATAATATTTCTAATAAGATTATTTTTTGCTTGATCCTTATGTCATACATTTTATGAACTATTTTTATGTTTTATGGAATGGTGGATAACCCGCCTCTTATTAGGCATTTGTGCTTACCCCTTTTTCTCACTCATTCAAATAGCAAGTAACATAAAATTAGCTAGTTGAGAAGTGAATGCGAAAGCTCAAGGTTTGAGATAGCATTAATTAAAATGAGGTTCAGTGTATACTCTTATACCCAATTCATTTTAACTTTAGTCAATTGACTACAAAATGACTTATTTTTATTTTTACATCTTTTTTACTTGAAACTAATTTTAATTAAAAGCCAATATTATGTAGTTACAATAATCACTTGAAAATACAATTTTTATATTCTTAATAAATTTTTATGAATTTTTCTAGTTTCAAGCCTTAAAAAAGAAAAATTCATAAAAATTCAACAACATCCTAAAAATTTACTTTCAAATTGATTATTATATCTACATAACATTAGCTTTCAAATAAAATTGATTTCAAGTAAAAAATATGTAAAAGTTAAAAAAAGTTAGTTGACTTTAGCTCAAACGAATTGGCCCTTAATTGGGATATATTTTGTATGAGATTTTAAGTTGTAGTTGCTCTGCCACTCGATATCAAATATCAAGTAATAAAATTGGACTACAATTTATGGTCTTTTAGATTTATTTCAAATATTTGTAGTATTGCACATTTGAGGGAATTTTATTTCTTTGAATGTGTGGCATGTTATTGTCCGGAAAACTCCTAGGGTGGGTTTTGGGGCATGACATGGATGGATCAAACGAATCAAGGAGGGGGAAGAAGAAGGGAGGAGACAAGACAAGGCCTGTGAAGAGATAACAAAAGGGCAACCAAAAGAGGAGGAAATGGAGTACGGGGGATGACGAAAGGCAGGGATGGAGGCGACTGAACGAGTGGTGACAGGTGGGGAGGGAAAAAGAAAGGCCAAGGGTACAATTGTCTAAACATACATATTTTTATCATTTCTTAAACTTCATACCAAACACAAATAGAGCAGAAAACTCGAGATGAAGTGAGTATATTTTACTTTTTAATTTTTTTATATTAAATAATATAAGTTAATGGTATATCTAGTTTATATCCAATTTATTTAAAAGTCAATATTATATAGGTGCAAGTAATAATCCAAAGAAAATATAATTTTCATAATATTACTCAATTTTTATGAATTTTTCTATATTTAGACACTAAAAATAAGAATTCAGCAAAATTTAATAAAAATATAAAAATTTAATTTTAAATATATAATTATATCTATATAATATTGGTTTTTAAATTCATCAGTTTGAAGCCAAAAAATGTAAAACTGAAAATAAGTCATTTTAGAATAACATATGTTCAAGACTAATTAAAAAATAAAATTAGATGTAAAGTGCTCCATGAAAACTACCCATAATATAACCATAATTTTTTACTTTTTAACTTAGGCAAAATTTACTATTAACATATGCTATTAACACTGAAAAGTTAAACTCCTTAAGTATCCATGATTTATGCTGGTTAAATTTCATCTCAAACTTTTGATCATTTTCTTTTCTTTCTGAACTGAAAAAAAATATTAATTTGTTCCCCCACTAGGTACAATTCGTTAACCCAAGCTAAGAACTTTCAATTTAAAAATTCATGAATATTCTTCAATTAAAAATTTGAAATGAGTAATATTTTCTACCAGAAATGTAGATTTACGTATGCAAAATAAACATTAAGGTATTCATTAAGCTAAAATTATAAAGTCAAGGACAAAATGTGTAATTTTCTCTAGAACCTTGTTCTTATGTGGCGTTTTCCATTACAACTAATATTTTCGACTGCAAAAATGACAAAATTGTAACATCATAGCAAGTTAGGAGTCAAAGTGGAAGATATGGAGATTAGGAATGAAAATGATATTAAGAAAATAATAATAAATGTTAAGAACCACGGTTAACCCGGTCCAGGAAGGTGAGCATCTATATGCAAACAAATTCCAGGAAGCAATTTGGCTTGGTGGGTGGGTGGGCGATAGTTATTGAATTGCTTAAGAATGACAAGGTGACTAAGCATGAAAAGAAGTCCGGCTCATAAGAAATTGCAGCGAAAAGGATGTACAATTAACTAACAATTTCTTGATGGATAATCACCACCTGCTTCTTTGTTTTGATTATTGGCTACTGAGTATGTTAAAATTATATAAACGTTACTTACATTTAATCTTGAACTTTAGTTAAAATTACAACTACCCTCTAGAACTTTAAAAGACACACTTATGTCCTCTTCCTTTTTTTGCCCCAAATACACCAGAGGAAAAAGACAATTCCTGCATTTATAGAGGAAAAAATAATAATTTAACCAGTTTATTAATTATTAAAAATTACTAAAAAAATTTAAATATACTCGATGACAGTTATCATATTATCTTGTGTTAGAGGTAAAATCGATAATTTAGATTATTCACCAATTATAAAAAAATAGCAGTCAGTTTAAATTTATTACTCATTTATTTTTTCACACTCAAGTCTCACTCGACCACATGATGAAAGGTTTGCGAAATTTCAAGAACCATATAGAAATAAACCTTCATCTCCCATGTTTCATCTTTTTGTTCCTTGTCGATCTCACTGCTGCTGACCCACAAAAGCATCTTCCTTCTAGCCTCCTCCTTTCTCATATTCCCTTGTTTTAGCTAAAGCAAGGTTTGGTTGCGGATTGATCTTGAACATCAAAAGCGCAAGCCAAAGGTATGGTTTAAAGATCTTCACAACTTCACTTCAACAGCAACTCTTTTTCTTTTATCGTTTAGTCTTTTCTGTTTGTTTAAACAGCGTTTTTGAAGTTGGAAACGGAATAGAATTGTATTGTTTTTTATTGCACTTCTTGCTAAACATTTTTTCAGCCACTCCCCCTCTCTGGGCAAATGACTTACAGTATTATATTGATAAATCTTGTAGAATACAAAATGCAAGCTCTAGCCGGATTTGTGGGGGAGGCTTTCCTGTCTTCTCTTTTCGGATGGATTTTTGAAAAGTTGGATTTTATCTCTGGGCTACGGAGTGTCTTCAACAAACAAAACGAAGTGGAAGTCAAAGCCCAGCTGGCTGAGTGGAGGCACTTGCTTCCCCAAATCCAAGCCGTGCTTGATCATGCAGAGGAGCAGCAAATTGCAGATATTGAGGTTGAGACCTGGCTTTCTGACCTCAAAGACTTGGCTTTTGAGATGGAGGATGTCTTTGATCGGTTCGAGTTCGCGGTGAAGACCAATGAGTTGCAGGTGGATGCTCGAGCAAACAGCAGTAAGCCATGTAAAAGGCCCAGACATGGGACTTCAAGCCAACCAAACTCGGTGCCTAATTTCACTGCCTTGATTCCCATGATGAGGGAGGTAACGAGCAAGCTACAGCAACTCGACAGAAAGAGGATCGAGTTTAATTTCCAGCAAATCTCACAAAAAAGTCAAAGACCGGGCAGTCTCATAGATAGGGTGCCTTCAACTTGTTTGGTTGAGCCTCATGTTTATGGGAGAGAGAGAGACAAAGAGGCCATCGTGAACTTATTGCTAAGAGATGATCCCGGTGTTTGTGTTATTCCAATAGTTGGGATGGGAGGGCTTGGCAAGACGACTCTTGCTCAGCTTGTTTACAACGATCCAAGGGTTGTCAAGGATCGGTTCGACCTAAGAGCATGGGTGTGCGCGTCCGAGGAGTTGGACATTCTCAGGGTGACACGATCTATTCTGCAAGAAATAACACAAAGTAGCTTTGACATCAATGGTGAGTTAAATTATGATTCACAATATTGTGAACATATGGTAAATAGCAAAATATGGGAATTACCAAAAGAGAGGAGCAACATAATTCCAGCTTTGAGATTAAGCTACCATCATCTTCCTTCTCATTTGAAGCGTTGCTTTGTTTATTGTGCAATGTTTCCAAAGGACTATGAGTTTGACAAGGACCAACTCATTATGCTATGGATGGCTGAAGGATTTTTAAAGCACCCTGGCGGGACCCAGGCTTTTCATGAATTGGTATCGAGAGCCTTTTTTCAGCAATCAAGTGTTCACAAGTCACGCTTTGTGATGCATGATCTGATACATGATCTAGCTCAGTCTATTTGGATAGCGACAAATTACAACCTGCAATTTCTAAGAAAGCTCGTCACCTTTCATTCGCTTCTCAACCTCGGAGTACTTGGAAAAGATTTGAAGCTCTCAAGGAAGCTAAGAGATTGAGAACGTGGTTTGTGTTGGATCAGCCCTACTTTATGTCTAGGAGAATCTTCCTTGGATTACTGCCTGATTTTACATGCTTGAGGACTTTATGTCTGCGTGATCATGGTCTAAAAAAGGTACCGGATTTCATAAGTGATTTGACACAGTTGAGGTATCTTGATTTATCTGACAACCTCATCAAATCACTACCTGAATCACTGACTTCTCTCATCTACTTGCAATCACTAATTTTACGAGGATGCCGTGGTCTCACAGAGTTACCAACTGCAATTGGTAATTTGTTAGAGCTTTGTTTTCTTGATATCAGAAATACCGACAAGTTGGAAAGCATACCAGTGGGAATAATCAAGCTAACGAATCTCCAGATATTATTATCCAAATTTCCTGTGGTTTCGGACAGAGATTTAATATTCTTGCCCCATCTTTACGGTGATTTATCCATTAAAAATCTACAAAATGTGGCAGTTATTCCAGATGCTGGGGCGTCATATATTGCAGATATTGGGATAAGTGAAAGTAGGGAAATGCAGGTGTTGAACCAATTGAAACCTCACCACAGCCTAAAAGCACTTAAATTCGACGGCTACAGAGATTATAGGTTTCCTACTTGGGTCGGTGATCCATCATTATTACCTAATTTGACACGTCTTGAAATTGGCAACTGTGTGCAAATTAGTTCATTACCATCTCTGGGGAAATCAGCATCCCTTGAATTTTTTATCATAACTGGAATGGCAAGCGTGCAAGTGGTGGGCACGGAATTTTTTGGGATTGAGAATTCATTTGTTTCAAATTGCAGTTTTCAGTCATTAAAAACTCTGGAGTTTAAAGATATGCAAGCTTGGGAGGAATGGAAGTGTTTCGATGGTGGTGATGGTGAAACTAATGGGATATTCCCATGTCTTAAAGATCTTAGACTTTATGACTGCCCCAACTTACCTGGGAACTTGGGTTCCCTAAGTAGTCTCCAAATTATCGGATGCCCACTATTAAGACCTACTAGGGTGAGCCTCCCATCACTTGACCATTTGAGAATTCAAGATTGTGATGGGGTTGTTCTCAGTAGCATGGTTGATGTCACTTCTCTTCGCAAACTGACTTTAAGACGGCTCTCAGGCCCCATTTGCCTACCCAAAGAGATTGAGCAGGCTATGCCTGATTACTTGGGTGTGGCAGGAGTGCATCCATTGTTTGATATGAAGGACGTAAAAGGTCTCAAACATTTAGAAATCGTTGACAGCCCACATCTGAAATCTTTTGTAGGATGGAAGCTGCCGTTGATGACTAAAAGTTTGGGGATCAAGAAATGTGAAAATTTGGAATGTCTTCCACGGGAAATCATGCATGATGAGGAGCGGAGTTCCTCCATGTGGCTTCAAAATTTAGAAATAGGGAGCTGCCCTCGTCTTGAATCATTTCCCCCAGGTAGATTGCCAGAGACGCTTACATCACTCTATATATCCGACTGCACAAACTTACAGACTGAACTCGGGACTATAATCCCTGAAGCTGGAAGCATGCTTAAAGAAATTGAGATTGGCAGGTGTGATAATTTGAGAACCTCATGCTTTTGGGGGGAGAAAAGACTGGACCATCTTGCAAGTTTGATAATCAGAGGTTCAAGTTCAGATGAGGGATCAAGGCTCTTCCCTGATAGTGGCATCGCATTTCCTAATATTTAGAAGCTTGAGATAACAGGGTTCGAGAATCTAGAGGCACTACCAGCATTCCGCAACCTCCAGTGTCTCACAGAATTAACCATACAAAGTTGCCCAAAGGTGGAGTTTCTTTTAGAAGCAGGCGGATTGCCCCAAACTCTTGTGCGCCTCAATTTACATAACTTAGAAACTCTGAAGGCCCTACCAGTACTAAGCAACCTCACATCTCTTGAAAAACTGACAATTGTAAAGTGTCCGATGATTGAGTCTTTCCCAGAAGGCGGTTTGCCCCCGAATGTGAGGGAGCTCTGTATTGGATGTGAGGGTATAAAGCAGCCGATGCAGCTGTGGGGGACCTTGGCCATTTACCACATACCTCCACCTGGTGGCCTGCAGCTTCCACCGACTCTGACTGAATTGATATTGCATTGGATGAAGGAGATGAAATCCCTGCCACCAGGCCTCCTCCGAGACCTCACTTCTCTTAAACAATTAGCACTTTTAATGTGCCCGAGGCTGCAGTACTTACCAAAAGATTTCTATTTTCCTCCCTCACTTGAAATTTTTTGGTTGAATGGATGTCCTCTTTTGGGAGCCAAGTGCAAAGAGGATATCGGAGAGTATTGGCCACTCATTTACCATATCCCTACCATTTTCGTATGGTAGGCTGTTCTCCTGGTAAGTCTTTATAGTTTCTTCCATTTTCTGTTTCTTTGTAACTGCTAGAAAAGAAAACACAATGGGAATTCGAACACACAATACACATTAATATTAAATTTTATTGTCACACACCCCCCAACTGAAGGCTTGCCATACACACGCATGTATAAGTTTGACATTTCTCAGGTGGTTACAGCCAGAAAATCAATAAGCAGGTGCAATTATTAATCATCTATTCCTAACGTCTATATATATATATATATATATGAAAAAAATGAAGCTAATGGCTCTAACTACGTATTTTATAGATAAAAGTTTAATGCTGCATTTGTTCCTATTTTAGTTTCTTGATCTTCACTAAGATTTATTTATTTATTTTCTTCACCTAGTATGTAAAAAAATAAATAGGTAAATAAGCCCACTGTTTCAATTTTTTTATAGAATTTATTGATGTGATGAAGTGAAGCAGAAATAATTAATTTCTTGTTTAATTAAGCACAGAAGAGGCTATCAACATTTCGGTGAAGTCTTCCTAGTCCAGCCTAGATATTCCAACTGCAAGTTCACCAGAAAGTATCAACCTTGAACCAGCAGGTGAATATACAATTCCACATGCTTTTTCTCAATATCAAAACATGTAAAATTGGAATTTACTGTGATATGATTTTCCTATTTATTGTTCTACGAATATGTTTAATCATATATAGCAGGGAATTGTTCGAGATGGTGATCATGTGTCGTCGGTTGGTTCTTGTTCTTGGCAATTGTTAAATCTCCTTAGAAGCTTAAGCCCGTCATCAAATGTCTTATGGTTTCTCCTTCGGAACAATCTAGCTAGACTTGTTGTGGCTGTGGCTGGTTCATCTTCCACCACTACGCCCTTGGATGAAGCTTACGGCTTCATAACTATAATTGATTATTTTTCACATATCTAATGGACAAACTGTAATGACCTTAAAATTTAATTTAGTGCACAAATCACGAGGAAAAGACATATACAAAGTGTTGCAAGTAAGTTTTGAGGATGAAACTTACTTTAAGGAGTGAAGGTTGTAATATTCCAAATTTTCAACCTTGTAGGTTTCATTACTAAAAAAACAAACTTTTCCAACGGCCTGACCGTTGGAGAATATCCAACGGCTTAAGCCGTTGGAAAGAGAGGAAAAAAATTTCCAACGGCTTGACCGTTAGAAGAATTAAGAAATTGAAAATAAGATGTATTTCCAACGGCTTTAGTCGTTGGAATTAAGTATATTGATTTTAAAGTTATTTCCAACGGCCTAAGCCGTTGGAAAACGAAGTTACAGAAATCAACGTTTTAAGTAATTTTGAAAATTTGAATTATTTCCAACGGCCGAAGCCATTGGAAAATGAAGTAACAGAAATCATCGTTTTCAGTAAGTTTGAAAATTTTGGAAATTTTAATTTTAAAGTTGTTTCCAACAGCCTAAGCCGTTGGAAAATGAAGTTACAGAAATCAGCGTTTTAAGTAATTTTGAAAATTTGAATTATTTCCAACGGCCTAAGCCATTGGAAAATGAAGTAACGGAAATCATCGTTTTCAGTAAGTTTGAAAATTTTGGAAATTTTGAATGATTTCCAACAGCCTAAGCCGTTGGAAAATGGAAATTGAAAACGCACCGTTTTACGTGAAATTTTGTAAAGGTCTGAAAATTATTTCCAACGGCCTAAAGCTGTTGGAAAACTTAAGTTGAAAACGCACCGTTTAAGTTATTATTTTCCAACGGCGAATATTCGCAATTAAATTCCCCCTTGCTCGCAACTTCATCTTCTTCGTTTGGTTTCCTCTTCGCTCTGTCTGCTCTCTTCCTTCGCTCTCTGTCTCCACACGCACACACAGCACCTTCCTCAAGTCTCCCAGGGCCAGATTAACGTCGCTCAGAGCCTGATTTGTTGGATCTGGTGGTCTAACTCGTAGATCTGTAGGTAAGTGTATGGATTTTTCGTTTTGTTCGTTTCGGGTTAAATTTTTTTTGTTTCGATTTTCATGGTTTTTTGTTTAATAACTGTAATGGATGTAATTTTTAACTTGTTCTAGCAGATTGGAAGGAAGAAAGAACGCATTTGAAGGAAGGATTTTGAGGTATTTTCGTTTAATACGTATTTTTATAATTTTTTAAATTTTTTATCCGAAAAATGCTTTAAATCTTTCTTATGTGATTTGAAGTGGTTGATGGTTGGATGTGAAGATTTGCTAGAACACCCATTAGAATTTTTAATTTTTACCCATTTTGTTAAATTTTTTATTATTTTCGGGTTTTTAGGGTTAATTTTACAGTTTTAGTTTAATTAATAATATTTAACTGGGAATATGTTTATAAGGTTTTAAGTTTTGGAATTACTAGAAACGTTCAAAGTAGTTATACTTAACTAAATTTGTTTGATTAAAATTTACCTTTAATAAAATATGTGTCAATAATAATAATATTAATAACAATAATAATAATAGTAATAGTATTAAGAATAATAATAATAGTAATAACAGTAATAATAATAATAATAATAATACTAAGAGTAGTAGAATAATAATAATAATAATAATAATAATGGTAATATTAATAATACTATGTAAAAATAATAATTAAAATAGTAATTATTGTACAAAGGTACGAGCTAAAATAATCATAATAATGATATTAATTAAAGTAATAATAATAATAATAATAATTTAAGTAAGTTGAAGTATACTCAGAGTAGTACTTAATAATAATTTCGGTAATAATAATAATACTAATAAGTAAATTAGTAATTATTATACTAAGAGAAGTTATATAATGATAATAATAATAATAATAATAATAATAATAATAATAATTAAAATAATTAGTATTACATAAGAGTAGTATAATAATAATAATAATAATACTAATTAAAATTATTATTATTATAGTAGAACTTTAATAATAAAAGTAATAATAATAATACTAGTAATAATACTAATAATAATTTAAATAATTATTATTATTCGAAGAGAAGTATGAAAATAATAATAATACTAATAATAATAATAATTATTATTATTATAATTAAAATAATTACTATTATACTAAGAGTGGTAACAGTAATAATAATAGTAACAATAATCATAATAATATTAATTAAAATAATTATTATGAGACTTAGATTACTATAATAAAAATTATAATAATATTTATTTAAATAATGATGTATGGTTCGATGAGAACAAAGACAATAATAATATGACTACGAATAATAATAATAATAATAATTATTATTATTATTATTATTATAATTAAAATAATTACTATTATACTCAGAGTCGTAGTAGTAATAATAATAGTAACAATAATCATAATAATTGTTGACACTCAATTTCGTCCGACTCTTAAAAAATAAAATAAATAAAATAATTAATTTATAAAAAAAAAAAAGATTAAAAAAAAAAGATTAATTAATTAAAAAATTAATTAATTAAATTAATTATTATTGTTAATTAATTAATTATTATTATTAAATAGCTTATGGGGACATTTTAAGGTTAGTTAAAAATAATATATAAATATCTATATGTATGTAATTTAAAAAAAAGAAAAAAAAAATCTTCTTTCACTCCCACACGTCTCTCTCTTCTCGCCCTCTCCAGAATCTTCTCTCCCCCCTTCTTATCTGCTCTCGATCTCACTCTCTGGAGAGACAATCAGCTAACCCTTCTCTCCTCTCTCCCCTTGCCTTGAATCTAGCTCTCTCACCACCAACAGAAGGCCCTCTCTCTCATTCTTCCCTCTTCGTCTCCCTGCCCAAGCTCCTCCAGCTCCCGTCGCGAAGCTCCCCACCTCACCTCTCTCTCTCTTCTGCTCTGTGCCGTCGCCCGTCACCCTCCGCCTTGGCCGCCGTCAGCTTTTCTATTCCTCCGCTGGTCTCCCTCTCGCAACAACTCTCTCCCTATCTGTTTCGATCTTTCTCCTTCTCCCTCTCTGTTTATTCTCCCTCTCTGTTTCTATCTATTCTCTCCCTCTCACTCAACACAGACACAAAACAAGGACACCCTTCACCTCTCTCTCTCCTCCCGATCATTCTCTCTCTCGGGAGCTCACTCTCTCATCTCTCCCTCACAACTCTCTCGACTTCATTACATCCCTCTCTCTTTGTCACTTCAGGTTGGCCCTCACCATCCCAGCCTTCCCCGCGCTGCTGCTCTCTCTCTCTCACTCCGCCTCGCCTCCCCTGCTCGGTCGCCCCTGTGCTGCTGCTCTCTCTCTCTCCCCACGTAACTCACCTGTTCGCCCGGCCAGCCGCCGCACCCAAGCCCAGCCTCCGCAGCGCCTCCTACCCCTCCGTCAGCCGTCGCGCCCAGCCCGCCTCGTCACCCAGCTCCCTCAACTCCACGGTCGCAGCGTCCCGACGCCAGAAGGTTGAAGACGAAGACGCGTTTAACGTTTTGACCGAGTCAAATTTTATTTTATTTTATTTTATTATATATATATATATATATATATATATATATATATATATATATATATATATATTTGGGCTAAAATCCTTGTTTAGCCCCTATTTCTCTTTGTTTTATTCATTTAAGTCATTAACATATTTTATCCTTGCATATACATCACTGACAGCAAAACTCTTTATTTATTTATTTTATTTATTTTATTTTTTTGATTTTTGCTTAGATCTGATTAATGTGAATTGCTGTGTGGATCTGATTAAATATCGATTGTTGTGTTGATCTGATGAATATAGATTGTAGTGATTGCTTGATTGTTAGTTTTCTTTACTGCTCCTGATTACTTGATTAATTAAATTGCTTATTTATATGGTAGTCTATACTGCAGTATGGTTATTCCTTTTGTGGTTTCTACTGTTTTCTGTGTTTTGCATTCTGTGTTTTGCAGGTGGTAAAAAAAATGAACACTGATTCATAGTAGCATTTCATGATCTGCTTACTACAGAGGTGGCGTGGGCGTTCTCCTCGTCTACAATAACCCTCACAGACCCACCCCCACCGAAACCGCCTGGATTGATCTCTTCAAGAACTCTATTCCATCTTTCAGAAGCGAGCTAAGAACAATACAACTGTTCCAGATGCAAACGCTAGAGCTGAACAATTTCCTCGGAAGTATCTCTCTATTCATTCCAATTTCTTGGAACTAAGAACTGTCAAGGCCATAAGTATAGAACGTTTATCCATGATAACTGTGTATTGCTGACTGAAATATTTCACTCATGATTTTTGTTTTATGTTTTCCCTGCGGTATTTCGCTTTATGAAGTAGTCTTCTAGAAGTTTCCTACTTCTCTGTTAACTGATCAACCTATGTAGGAGGGTTTTCCAATAGTCGGGTTTAATGTTATATATTGAGCACTTCCTGTGCAAATTATTTAGTGACAGGATTATAAAGTCATAAAGATCATTTGTATACGGTGGCATATAGTTTTAATAGGGATACCTAGTTTGTGGATACTCTCATGCCTTCAACCCTAGAGTATGGAGACCCTTTCTTTTTATTTCTATAGTTTTATGTTGTTGTATGAATTATTGTGTGCAAGCAATACCTGGTGGTGATCTTCCTGTTTTCCTTGTCATCCGTCTATTTGTCTTGCACTACTTCACTGATTGTATCCATGCCATACTACCAGAATAAGATTATTGAACTGGAACTTCTATGTGCAAAAAGATACGCAGATATTTTTGAAGACATAAAAGAGATCCTGAAAGCCATGGGGGACCACATGATTGTATTCTGCGCTACTGACTTCCTGAGCGAATCCTTAGAGAACTTGGATTTTGAGATATTCAAGAAAATCAAAGACGAAGAAAAAGGTTAAGACTATATAATTTTGGTCATAAAATTGACATATGAGAATAACATGAGATTTTTTATTTGATATGTATTTATTTATTTATTTATCTTTATAGTTTAATTTTAATTATTGTAATGCATTAAATGTGTATCAAATTATTAAAAATCCGTCCTAAGTTATCATATCCATGTCCAGATGATTCGGTTAGAATCCATGGCTTGGATATTAATTAAAATTATTTAAAATGAAAAATTAAATAATAAAAATTCAGATTGCAAACCAGTAAATTCATATCCATGTCCAGATAATTCGGTTAGAATCCATGGCTTGGATATTAATTGAAATTATTTAAAACAAAAAATTAATAAAAATCCAGATTCGCAAACCAGTAAGTTATCATATCCCTGTCCAAATGATTTGGTTAAAATCCATGGCTTGGATATTAATTGAAATTATTTAAAACAAAAAAATTAAATAATAAAAATTCAGATTGCAAACCAGTAAATTCATATCCATGTCCAGGTGGTCTGGCAAGATCCATGGTTTGGATATTAAATTCCATATCCGGATGATCCGGCAGGATCTACGGTTTGGAAAATATTAAATTTTTTTAAAATAAATTAAATAAAAAGGTAAAAATTCATATTTATGATATGGATTAAATTCTTTAAAATTTCGTCAAATTCCGTGTCCGGGTGACTCGGCAGAGTCCATGGTTCGGAATCAAATCTTCCGTGTCCAAATGACTCGGCAGAGTCCATGGTTCGGAAGTATAAAATTCTATACAAATTAACTTAAAAATCCACATTTCGACTAATTCAGTTAAAATTTCTAAATTAACTGAAAATTATTTAAAAGCAAAGTAAAACAAAAATTAAAATCAACTAAGGTGCCAATTTTGGGCGCTATAACAATATTGTTTTAGCGTAACCGTACTCCCGATCCCCGAACTCTCGCAGACCAGTTTTAAGGTGACCAATCGACCTAGGTGAAACAGATTGGTGGCGACTCCAGAAAACCCGACGTTGCTACAGCTTGGCGACTCCACTGGGGACCCTGGTTAGTGAGTCAAGCCTAAAAGTTGATTTATTTTGTTCTGTTTTGTTTATTTTTTTTTTTTTTTTGTGGATTTATATGTTATATTTACTTATTCTAAACATGCATAATGCATTCACAAAATGAAGCTCTATATCCGAGCTTCCTCAAATCGAACACGATTCTTTCTAAGCGGAATTGGTGTTGTTGTCCTTGTGAGGCCATGGTCTCCAAGCCTTCACCGGTTTCAAAGTAGCAAAGTAGTGTATTGCCTTCTGAGACGGTTAGTCTCTGCATGGGCCCACGAAAAGCTACGACTCGAATTAATCCATTCCTTACATTAACCCTAGAGGGTAAGGAATCGGGCTGTCACTATAATTTAGTGACGGGATTCGGGAACTATCCCTTGCCTTTTTGATAAACCACCTTATGCATATAGAACTCCCCACTTAACCATAGAACTGACCATAGAATTTCTACCATTTTTACCAACACCATAAGCATATCCTTGTTATGCTGTGTTGTTACTCTACACTTTTCTTCGTATGGTTTTAACTTGTTTATCCATAATACTTCATGAATTGTTAATTACTATTTAACTTGTTAATAACCTTATTTTTCTTTTGTTATACTTCCGTTCTGTGCAATTATTCTTCATACATCAAAACCACGCATCAAATTATGCTAACTTTTTCGTCTTTTTAATAATAACTAGAAGTCTTAAAGTTCCACAATAGTTGATAATCAAACCCGCTCATCACATGCATGCATTACATCAATCACGAACATATAAAGTCTGATAAAAACATAATCTCATTTTTGTATTGCATGCGTCCATTATATCAATCACGTGTATATAAAATCTGATAAGAACGTAATCTCATTTTATATTGCATGCATCCATCACATCAGTCAAATGCATGTAAAGTCTAATAAAATGAATCTCACTTTAAAAAGGTAAAATTGGACCTTAACACCGATATCCAACTCGGCTCCAAACAAGACTAATGGCAGAACAAACCGAAGGACGTCTCATAGATATAGAGTCCAAGATAGACAATATGGCCGGAGCAATTCCCTCCTCATTACACCAAAAAATGAAATTCATTTTTGAAGGAAAGTTAATCACAGTCTTTGCTGAAGAAGGCATTCTGCTATCATCTATATCAATGGTAGCGAAAATCAAGTAGCATCTTCTTCCAAGTTGGAATGACCCAAATTCCAAATGTGATTACCAAAAAGGTTCAATTGAGCATTCAACTGATAATTGTGTGGCACTGAAACTCAAGTTGGTCGAGTCCAAGTTGCTAGGCCATAATGTGATTGATAATTGAAAGTGAAGATTTTGAACTGGAATTACATTGATTTTGGAAGGGCTCCAAGTCAGATCTGACCTAACAGTCCGCACACACTTTTGAATGACAGGGAATCCTTTGAATAAACTTGTATCTTTGAAAGCTTGCAAAAGTAATTTAATAGTAAAAATCTCCTAGATTTAGTCCAGAATCTAGGGTGTAGTCTTTGTTAAATGGACACCTGTTATTCTTTTTCTGGTACAACAAAAAGATGTAATGTGTGCATTTTACTACTTTCCATTTTTACACTCTTTGCCATTATACTATCCATTATTGCCATCACACTTTACTTTTCGACAACCGGTAATTCTTTTTGTTCTCTAACAAAAAGATGTTGCGTGTGCATTCTACCACTTTTCAATCCCATTATTACTTCTACACATTCTACCAATTTTTACCAAAAATTCAATTATTACACCTACACATTCTACCACTTCTTACCAAAAATTCCGTTTTTACATCCATCTCTCACTCCTTTCCATTATACTATCCATTATTGCTATCACACTTTACTTTGAAAATGATACTACTCGTGGGTGAAAATAAAAAGTTAAGGGAGATTTAATAGTGGCGATCTTGAAAGTGCTGTCAAATCTAGTAAGAAGGATTTCATATGTTGCACCCCAACTCTAAAAAAAAAGAATTCATAGTGGTTATCAACATCCTTGCAAGAAGTCTGAGGTTAGCTTCCAAACAAGGTAGCTCTCATATTAAATGACTTCAGTGGCCTTCCAATTCTCACAAACGCTCAATACAAAAAAAAAAAAAAGATTCTCGGTTTTCCGCAACACAAATTCCAACAAAGGAAAGAAGTTTATCCCTTCCATCAAAAGCCATTAAAGGGAAAATCCAAAACAAAAAAAAAAAAAAGACTGAGAGCAAACACAAGCAACTAAGGCCACTTTAATCATTTCACTTCAAGAGGGCTATGATCTCAGTTCTTTGCAACACAAACTCCGAAAAGAGAAATTCATCCCTTCCATCAAAAGACAACAAGGGAAAATTCAAAACCAAAAAGGACTGAGAACATGCACGATCAAGCAAGGCCACTTGAGTCATCTCACTTCAAGAGAGTTATCAAGTATGTCATCACCATAGCTCACAAAAAAAAAGGAAACAAAAAAAAACAAAAAAAAAAAAGAAAAGAAAAGAGGCTCAAGTTAGAGCAAAAGAAAGAAAACAAAAAAAAAGTGAGCTATGGATTCTAGACTGAAAACCTGTAAAGGTGGTTTAGAACACAAAAGCAACCCTCAAACCAAGCATGCATAAAGATCATAATAGTTGGGGGGCAACAGATGAGGTCTAACTTTCTGGAAAGAGTGGCAAGTTGAGGTCATCACTATTGAGTTTTTCACCATAATCAAATTTGCTCATGAGTAGTATTAAAAGACCCTTCTTCCAAACCACTTAAACTTAACTTTCCTCAGACTTATCATCCTCATTCAGCTAAAAGACTATCATTGTGAAACATGTTTCTACCTTATTTAATACTGCTCACGAGTAGTATTAAAAGACCATTCTTTCACACCATTTAAATTTAACTTTCCTCAGACCTAACATCCTCATTCAGTCAAAAGACTATCATTGTGAAACATATTTCTACCTTATTTAATACTGCTCACGAGAAGTATTAAAAAATCCTTCTTTCACACCACTCAAACTTAACTTTACTCAGACCTAATATTTACCTCTTAATATTATTCTCATTCAGCTAAAAGACTGCAAAAAAAAAAAACATTCAAACTTAACTTTCCTCACACCTAACATTTACCTCTCGATATCATCCTCATTCAGTTAAAAGGCTATTATTGTGAATCATGTTTCTACCTTATTGCCTTGCACAGTTTATGTCTTTGAGTTTGAAAGGGAAGAATGGCAGGATATTTTAATTGAAAACAAAGACCGTAAATTACTTTGTCAAGCTTTGCAAATTGATGAAAGTTTTTCTTTAAGGCCAAACCATTATTCATTAATGTGTGTAGATTTAAAAGTGAGGAGATAGCTTGAGACTTTCTTTAAGAAGATGTGGTTCTTGTAAGATAAATTCATGATCAAGGACCATCACAAAGGTCTAGAAATGCTCAACCTTCTGTTAAATCAAAGATGAGATGATACCTTTTATCCACATAAACACCATATTCAAGGGGGCAAAGTAGTCTCTACTAAGCGTAAGAAGAGTACTGCCAAGAAAGAAGCTCAATAGACAAGGGGGCAAGTCTTATGGATCAGAACCTGAGTCTAAGGAAGAGCAATCATTCGGACTGTAACATGGGGGTAAACAAGTGTCGACACGGCCACAAGAAAAGGGACAATGAAACATTGAAAGTTAAGCCTTTGATAGTATGAAATCCATGACAAGGGATGAGTATTTGAAGAGATATAAAGTATGAGGCGAGCGAACATTAAAGAAATTGAGGCCAAAATTCAAGAACAAGTCAAAGAAAGCGGACTTTGAAAAGAGTTGGGCTTTTGAGGCAGCGAACAAAAGCTGGAAAGCATAAAGAGATTCAATGATAGTCCAAGAAGGCCATCACAAAGAAGATCCAGTAAAGCAAAGACATGAAGAACTAGATCTATAAAAAAAAAAAACATCAATTCCACATGCTCTGCATTCATGCATTTCACATCATGCATGCATGGCTTTTGCATAATAGGAACCAAATGGGAAGCACATCCACGGCACAGTTTCAGCAGTATAAGCTGAGATCTCAATGTCATCAGCTCTTACCAATCTATCACTGGATACACAGCTAATATGCGGGACCAACCCGCATCAGGAATTCAAGGATGAGGTAGACAATATGTCAAAAGCCTGGCAATCGATTCAATAATCGATGCTACACCTGGATGGACAGAATTGACGCCAGCTTAGCGGTATCCAAGATAAGAAATAGCTATGGTCAAAGATAAGCGCGGATATCGAGAAATATTGTCGTCGAAAGCAGACAATGGATTCAATAATCAAGGACTGGATCAATGTCATGCCTGACGAGATATCAAAGATAAGAAATATCTATGATACCAAAATAAAGTAGGATCCACTTTTCCGGTTAAACAGTGGATACGGTACTCCGTGACTCTCAAGTCGGTTCTCTCAGTTGACCATAATAACTGATTCTTTCCTCTCTTCTGTCTTTTACTTCCCTCTAGAAAATGGATCCTACTCTTTCTGTCTTACGAAAATATTTTCCTTCTCTCCCAATGAACATTTTCAAAAAGATCTACCAAGTTCGCTGTGAACGATTAAGAGTTCTGATGCACAAAGGAATCCCTGAAGATGTGCGGTGGTTAATCGAAGCCAAGGTTCGTCTGGCAGGTGAAATCCCAGAGGCATTTGTGTCTTACATGCCTGGAATAGGCAAAAGCTCTTATGCCAAAAAGCGAAGAGCGAAAAGGTTACAAGTCTGCCATAAATGTGGACGGTGGACTTGTAATACTAAATGTCGTTCTTTAGGGATGATCTCTGATAATCGAGAAGATAAAATACGATTCATCAAGAATGGCCTGAGTAAGGACTCGTTGGATGATATCCAATTGACTCTTGAGACGCATTCTTGTGGATCTGTGCAACGTGAACTTCTTGGTTTATGGAGCATTTTTCATGAAGAACGAAACCGTTACAGTCCCGGGAATCTGACTGTAAATGACCCTGTTTGCCAGCTTGTAAGGAAACTGGATGGGAAGCAAATCCTCGACTCATAGAAGCCGTTAATGCCGTTACTGGACGTAAAACCAGTGGAAGATGTGAGCCACAGTCACAATTACTGTACATACAGTTTGTTATATTTAGAAAAGTTTGCATTTTCTTTTGACAGATGTACATGCTCCCCTAAGTGTAATCGACACGTTATCCCTTTTTATCACTATAAATGCGTGTTCTTCCTTCTGATTAACCAGCGGATAAGATACCCCGTGACTTCTAAAGTCGGTTATTCCAGTCTCCTACAATAACTGATTCATTACCCTCTTCTCTCAAATTCTTCTCTCATCAATGGATTCTACTCTTTCTGCACTGCGAAAATACTTTCCTTCCCTTCCAATAAAAGTCCTTAAAAAGATCTACCTTGCTAGATGTGAAAGAATCAGAGTTTTTACACGCAAAGGCATTCCCGATAATGTGCAGTGGATAATTGAAGCTAAGGTCCGTTTGGCGGGTGAAGTTTCAGATGCATTTATGCCCCGCATGCCCGGTTTAGGTAAAAGCCGTTATGCCAAAAGGCGAAGAGCAAAGAGACTAGGCGTGTGTTATAAATGTGGGCGATGGAATTGTAATACTAAATGTCGGTCTTTAGGATACATCTCCACAAATCGTGAAGATAAAAGAAAATTCATTAAGAATGGCCTGCATAAGGAATCTCTGGAAGATATCCGAGAGACTCTTGAAACGCATTCTTGTGGAAAAGTGCAAGGTCAAATTGTCAAATTGTGGAGGACTTACCATAAAGAACGAGACCGTTACAGTCTTGGGAATCTGACTGTAAACGACCCTGTTTGCCAGCTTGTAAGAAAACTGGATGGAAAGCAAATCCTCGACTCATAGAAGCCGTTAATGCCGTTACTGGACATAAATCAGTGGAAGATGAGAGCCACAGTCATGATTGCTGTACATATAAGCTGTCATTTGTCTTTTCTTTTGACAATAATGTACTTGCTTCTGTAAGTGTAATTAACGCATTATCCCTTTCATCACTATAAATATGTGTTAGTTATTTTCGTTTCCTACAATCACTAATTTCTTTCTTTGCCCCCTTCATCAATGGAGTCTTCTCTTTCCGCCCTACGAAAGTATTTTCCTTCCTTCCCAATAAATGTTCTTAAAAAGATTTATCAAGCTAGATGTGAACGATTCAGAGTATTTATGCACAAAGGCATTCCTGATAATGTGCGGTGGCTAATTGAAGCTAAGGTTAGTTCAGCTGGTGAAGTTCCAGAAGTGTTCTTTCCCCGTATGCCCGGCTTCGGTAAAAGCGCTTATGCCAAAAAGAGAAGAGCAGAGAGGCTAGGCGTTTGTCATAATTGTGGATGCTGGATTTGTGGCACTAAATGTCGTTCTCTAGGGGTGATCACCAGAAATCGTCAAGATAGAAGAAGTTTCATTAAGAATGGCCTGCGTAAGGAATCTCTGGAAAATATTCGAGAGACTCTTGAAGCGCACTCTTGTGGAATGGTGCAATTTGGGATTGTCGGTTTATGGATGACTTTCCAAAAAAAAAAAAAAAAACGAGATCGCTACAGTATTAAGAATCTGACTTTAAACGACCCCGTTTGCCAGTTTGTAAGAAAACTGGATGGGAAGCAAATCCCCGACTTATAGAAGGCATTGAAGCCATTACTGGACATAAATCAGTGGAAGATGAGAGCCACAGTCATGATTGCTGTACATATAAGCTGTCATTTGTCTTTTCTTTTGACAATAATGTACTTGCTTCTGCAAGTGTAATTAACGCATTATCCCTTTCATCACTATAAATATGTGTTAGTTATTTCCGTTTCCTACAATCACTAATTTCTTTCTTCTCTTAAATACCTCCTTTATCAATGGAGTCTTCTCTTTCCGCCCTACGAAAGTATTTTCCTTCTTTCCCAATAAATGTTCTTAAAAAGATTTATCAAGCTAGATGTGAACGATTCAGAGTATTTATGCACAAAGGCATTCCTGATAATGTGCGGTGGCTAATCGAAGCTAAGGTTCGTTCAGCTGGTGAAGTTCCAGAAGCGTTCTTTCCCCGTATGCCCGGCTTTGGTAAAAGCACTTATGCCAAAAAAAGAAGAGCAAAGAGGCTAGGCGTTTTTCATAATTGTGGATGGTGGATTTGCGGCAATAAATGTCGTTCTCCAAGAGTGATCACCAGAAATCGTAATGATAGAATAAGATTCATTAAGAATGGCTTGCGTAAGGAATCTCTAGAAGATATTCGAGAGGTTCTTGAAGCGCATTCTTGCGGAATAGTGCAATTTGAGATTGTTGGATTATAGATAATTCTCCAAAAAGAACGAGATCCTTATAGTCTTGGGAATCTGACTTTAAACGACCCAGTTTGCCAGTTTGTGAGAAAACTGGATGGGATGCAAATCGCCGATTCATAGAAGACATTGAAGCCGTTACTGGATGCAAAATCAGTGGAAGACGTGGACCAAAGTCACGATTACTGTACATGCTAGCTGTCGCTTTTGAAATTATCCTCCCAATAATGTACCCACTCCTGACACAGACTACTATATATAGCTGCCACTTTTGAAATTTTCCTTCTCTTCCAACAATCACGTACCTACTCCTGACATAAGCTACAGTAGTGACTACTGTACATGCTAGCAGCTATTTTGAAAATTTTCCTCCTCTTTTAACGATAGTGTACCCATACCTGACCAGAGTCATACTCGTGACTACTGTGAATAACTGGCAATAATGTATCCATTCTTGAAAATAAAATTATTGCCTTATCTCTTGATCTCTATAAATATATCCTCTTTTCTCACAAGGGTAAGGATAGGAATGGAGAAAACTCTACTCGTAAACCCCGAAGTATTTGTGTATTTTCTGGAGCTTTTCCTGGAGAAGATGAAGAGTACTTAAAGGCAGCCAACCATTTGGGTAGTGTATTAGCTGAGCGAAAAATACACTTAGTTTATGGAAGAGGTAGTGTCGGATTAATGGGAGCTGTAGCATCAACAGCATCTTTAAGAGGAAGCCAGGTTCTGGGTATTATCCTTGCATCTCTGAAATCGGTTTCTGGGGGCACGATTGGAGAAGAGCTAGTGGTTAAAAATCTGCAAGAGCGCTTGTTACAAATGCTTTTTAATGCTGATGTTTTTATCGCTCTACCAGGTGGCTTTGGCACATTAGGAGAAGTCTTCCAAATCGCTTCCATGGCCCAACTTAATTTGCATCAAAAACCCATTAGGCTGTTAAATGTTAACTATTTCTTCGCAGGCCTATTATCTTTTATGAATCGTGCTGTGAAGCAAAAGTTTATCCCTGAGGTGGCACGACGAATCATAATATCCGCAACAACTGCTGAAGAATTGCTAGATAAAATGCAAGCTTTTGTTCCTGAACTAGATCCAGCGATGATCCAAATAGACTGGGCACGACAGTCTTTCCCAACCAGTTCACTCCCATAATTGTCCTTTACCCGGCCTGTTGAAGCATTGTGGAAGAAGAAGCGATCTGATCCATTTTTCTTGTCCTTTCATTTTAATTATCAGCATTTTCTTTCGTATTTCAGTTTTTCTTTTCAGGGAATTTCGTTATCTTATAAGATAGTTTCGTCCATGCTGATATTAAAACCATGCGACAATGCCTTTAGGTTGGAATGGCTGAGTAAAGAGTAATTTTTATTACTCTTGAGACGCATCCTATTAGGTCTACTAGGCATAACATTTTAGGGTAGTTAAGCTTTGACCTTATTTGGATGACATATCTCACAATGGAATCTATATTTACTGAAGAAAATATTAGATGAACCTTGGATATTGATTCCAAACATCCGTTCCCTTTACATAATTTCTCAGTATTATTGTCATCATCAAGATTCACTCATCTTATCGAAATCTAAAGTTTCGCATTCGCCTATTATGCAAATTCACACTTTCGAAGAAAATTATTCCAATTCTAATTGCTTTCATATAAATTTTGCTCGAGGTTCTAAGGAGAGTTCCTTAAGCCTCATTCAATCAAATTTTCAACGATAGGAAAGTTCCTATCATCGAGGTTCTAAGGTAGGACCCTTAACCTCAAAATCATCAATTTTCCTTCAAACGATAGGAGAGTTCCTATCGTCGAGGTTCTAAGGCAGGACCCTTAACATCAAAACAATCAATCTTCCTTCAAACGATAGGAGAGTTCCTATCATCGAGGTTCTAAGGTAAGACCCTTGACCTCAAAATCATCAATTTTCCTTCAAACGATAGGAGAGCTCCTATCGTCGAGGTTCTAAGGTAGGACCCTTAACCTCAAAACAATCAATTTTCCTTCAAATGATAGGAGAGTTCTTATCGTCGAGGTTCTAAGGTAGGACCCTTAACCTCAAAATCATCAATTTTCCTTCAAACGATAGGAGAGTTCCTATCGTCGAGGTTCTAAGGTAGGACCCTTAACCTCAAAATTATCAATTTTCATTCATCGAGGTTCTAAGGTAGGACCCTTAACCTCAAAATCATCAATTTTCCTTCAAACGATAGGAGAGTTCCTATCGTCGAGGTTCTAAGGTAGGACCCTTAACCTCAAAATCATCAATTTTCCTTCAAACGATAGGAGAGTTCCTATCGTCGAGGTTCTAAGGTAGGGCCCTTAACCTCAAAATCATCAATTTTCCTTCAAACGATAGGAGAGTTCCTATCGTCGAGGTTCTAAGGTAGGACCCTTAACCTCAAAATCATCAATTTTCCTTCAAACGATAGGAGAGTTCCTATCGTCGAGGTTCTAAGGTAGGACCCTTAACCTCAAAATCATCAATTTTCCTTCAAACGATAGGAGAGTTCCTATCGTCGAGGTTCTAAGGTAGGACCCTTAACCTCAAAAACAATCAATTTTACTTCAAACGATAGGAGAGTTCCTTTCGTCGAGGTTCTAAGGTAGGACCCTTAACCTCAAAAACAATCAATTTTCCTTCAAACGATAGGAGGGTTCCTATCGTCGAGGTTCTAAGGTAGGGCCCTTAACCTCAAAATCATCAATTTTCCTTCAAACGATAGGAGAGTTTCTATCGTCGAGGTTCTAAGGTAGTACCCTTAACCTCAAAATCATCAATTTTCCTTCAAACGATAGGAGAGTTCCTATCGTCGAGGTTCTAAGGTAGGGCCCTTAACCTCAAAATCATCAATTTTCCTTCAAACGATAGGAGAGTTCCTATCGTCGAGGTTCTAAGGTAGGACCCTTAACCTCAAAATCATCAATTTTCCTTCAAACGATAGGAGAGTTCCTATCGTCGAGGTTCTAAGGTAGGGCCCTTAACCTCAAAATCATCAATTTTCCTTCAAACGATAGGAGAGTTCCTATCGTCGAGGTTCTAAGGTAGGACCCTTAACCTCAAAATCATCAATTTTCCTTCAAACGATAGGAGAGTTCCTATCATCGAGGTTCTAAGGTAGGACCCTTAACCTCAAAATCATCAATTTTCCTTCAAACGATAGGAGAGTTCCTATCGTCAAGGTTCTAAGGTAGGACCCTTAACCTCAAAACAATCAATTTTACTTCAAACGATAGGAGAGTTCCTATCGTCGAGGTTCTAAGGTAGGACCCTTAACCTCAAAATCATCAATTTTCCTTCAAACGATAGGAGAGTTCCTATCGTCGAGGTTCTAAGGTAGGACCCTTAACCTCAAAACAATCAATTTTACTTCAAACGATAGGAGAGTTCCTATCGTGGAGGTTCTAAGGTAGGACCCTTAACCTCATTCAAACAATTTTCCTTCAAACGATAGGAGAGTTCCTATCGTCGAGGTTCTAAGGTAGGACCCTTAACCTCATTCAAACAATTTTCCTTCAAACGATAGGAGAGTTCCTATCATCGAGGTTCTGAGGTAGGACCCTTAACCTCATTCAAACAATTTTCCTTCAAACGATAGGAGAGTTCCTATCGTCGAGGTTCTAAGGTAGGACCTTTAACCTCAAAACAATCAATTTTCCTTCAAACGATAGAAGAGTTCCTATTGTCGAGGTTCTAAGGTAGGACCCTTAACCTCAAAATTACCAAATTTTCCCTTCAACGATAGGAGAGTTCTTATCGCAGAGGCTCTAAAAAAAAATTTTTCCTTAACCACATGATTTAGGCGGCGAGAAGGTTCTCAATGCCTAGCTAAGTCGGACGAAATTTGGTAACAACTTTGCATGCATCATGTCCCATGAAGCATGCAAAGGGGGGCAGCTGTTGACACTCAATTTCGTCCGACTCTTAAAAAATAAAATAAATAAAATAATTAATTTATAAAAAAAAAAAAAAGATTAAAAAAAAAAGATTAATTAATTAAAAAATTAATTAATTAAATTAATTATTATTGTTAATTAATTAATTATTATTATTAAATAGCTTATGGGGACATTTTAAGGTTAGTTAAAAATAATATATAAATATCTATATGTATGTAATTTAAAAAAAAGAAAAAAAAAATCTTCTTTCACTCCCACACGTCTCTCTCTTCTCGCCCTCTCCAGAATCTTCTCTCCCCCCTTCTTATCTGCTCTCGATCTCACTCTCCGGAGAGACAATCAGCTAACCCTTCTCTCCTCTCTCCCCTTGCCTTGAATCTAGCTCTCTCACCACCAACAGAAGGCCCCTCTCTCTCATTCTTCCCTCTTCGTCTCCCTGCCCAAGCTCCTCCAGCTCCCGTCGCGAAGCTCCCCACCTCACCTCTCTCTCTCTTCTGCTCTGTGCCGTCGCCCGTCACCCTCCGCCTTGGCCGCCGTCAGCTTTTCTATTCCTCCGCTGGTCTCCCTCTCGCAACAACTCTCTCCCTCTCTGTTTCGATCTTTCTCCTTCTCCCTCTCTGTTTCTTCTCCCTCTCTGTTTCTATCTATTCTCTCCCTCTCACTCAACACAGACACAAAACAAGGACACCCTTCACCTCTCTCTCTCCTCCCGATCATTCTCTCTCTCGGGAGCTCACTCTCTCATCTCTCCCTCACAACTCTCTCGACTTCATTACATCCCTCTCTCTTCGTCACTTCAGGTTGGCCCTCACCATCCCAGCCTTCCCCGCGCTGCTGCTCTCTCTCTCTCACTCCGCCTCGCCTCCCCTGCTCGGTCGCGCCTGTGCTGCTGCTCTCTCTCTCTCCCCGCGTAACTCACCTGTTCGCCCGGCCAGCCGCCGCACCCAAGCCCAGCCTCCGCAGCGCCTCCTACCCCTCCGTCAGCCGTCGCGCCCAGCCCGCCTCGTCACCCAGCTCCCTCAACTCCACGGTCGCAGCGTCCCGACGCCAGAAGGTTGAAGACGAAGACGCGTTTAACGTTTTGACCGAGTCAAATTTTATTTTATTTTATTTTATTTTATTATATATATATATATATATATATATATATATATATATATATATATATATTTGGGCTAAAATCCTTGTTTAGCCCCTATTTTTCTTTGTTTTATTCATTTAAGTCATTAACATATTTTATCCTTGCATATACGTCACTGACAGCAAAACTCTTTATTTATTTATTTTATTTATTTTATTTTTTTGATTTTTGCTTAGATCTGATTAATGTGAATTGCTGTGTGGATCTGATTAAATATCGATTGTTGTGTTGATCTGATGAATATAGATTGTAGTGATTGCTTGATTGTTAGTTTTCTTTACTGCTCCTGATTACTTGATTAATTAAATTGCTTATTTATATGGTAGTCTATACTGCAGTATGGTTATTCCTTTTGTGGTTTCTACTGTTTTCTGTGTTTTGCATTCTGTGTTTTGCAGGTGGTAAAAAAAATGAACACTGATTCATAGTAGCATTTCATGATCTGCTTACTACAGAGGTGGCGTGGGCGTTCTCCTCGTCTACAATAACCCTCACAGACCCACCCCCACCGAAACCGCCTGGATTGATCTCTTCAAGAACTCTATTCCATCTTTCAGAAGCGAGCTAAGAACAATACAACTGTTCCAGATGCAGACGCTAGAGCTGAACAATTTCCTCGGAAGTATCTCTCTATTCATTCCAATTTCTTGGAACTAAGAACTGTCAAGGCCATAAGTATAGAACGTTTATCCATGATAACTGTGTATTGCTGACTGAAATATTTCACTCATGATTTTTGTTTTATGTTTTCCCTGCGGTATTTCGCTTTATGAAGTAGTCTTCTAGAAGTTTCCTACTTCTCTGTTAACTGATCAACCTATGTAGGAGGGTTTTCCAATAGTCGGGTTTAATGTTATATATTGAGCACTTCCTGTGCAAATTATTTAGTGACAGGATTATAAAGTCATAAAGATCATTTGTATACGGTGGCATATAGTTTTAATAGGGATACCTAGTTTGTGGATACTCTCATGCCTTCAACCCTAGAGTATGGAGACCCTTTCTATTTATTTCTATAGTTTTATGTTGTTGTATGAATTATTGTGTGCAAGCAATACCTGGTGGTGATCTTCCTGTTTTCCTTGTCATCCGTCTATTTGTCTTGCACTACTTCACTGATTGTATCCATGCCATACTACCAGAATAAGACTATTGAACTGGAACTTCTATGTGCAAAAAGATACGCAGATATTTTTGAAGACATAAAAGAGATCCTGAAAGCCATGGGGGACCACATGATTGTATTCTGCGCTACTGACTTCCTGAGCGAATCCTTAGAGAACTTGGATTTTGAGATATTCAAGAAAATCAAAGATGAAGAAAAAGGTTAGGACTATATAATTTTGGTCATAAAATTGACATATGAGAATAACATGAGATTTTTGATTTGATATGTATTTATTTATTTATTTATCTTTATAGTTTAATTTTAATTATTGTAATGCATTAAATGTGTATCAAATTATTAAAAATCCGTCCTAAGTTATCATATCCATGTCCAGATGATTCGGTTAGAATCCATGGCTTGGATATTAATTAAAATTATTTAAAATGAAAAATTAAATAATAAAAATTCAGATTGCAAACCAGTAAATTCATATCCATGTCCAGATAATTCGGTTAGAATCCATGGCTTGGATATTAATTGAAATTATTTAAAACAAAAAATTAATAAAAATCCAGATTCGCAAACCAGTAAGTTATCATATCCCTGTCCAAATGATTTGGTTAAAATCCATGGCTTGGATATTAATTGAAATTATTTAAAACAAAAAAATTAAATAATAAAAATTCAGATTGCAAACCAGTAAATTCATATCCATGTCCAGGTGGTCTGGCAAGATCCATGGTTTGGATATTAAATTCCATATCCGGATGATCCGGCAGGATCTACGGTTTGGAAAATATTAAATTTTTTTAAAATAAATTAAATAAAAAGGTAAAAATTCATATTTATGATATGGATTAAATTCTTTAAAATTTTGTCAAATTCCGTGTCCGGGTGACTCGGCAGAGTCCATGGTTCGGAATCAAATCTTCCGTGTCCAAATGACTCGGCAGAGTCCATGGTTCGGAAGTATAAAATTCTATACAAATTAACTTAAAAATCCACATTTCGACTAATTCAGTTAAAATTTCTAAATTAACTGAAAATTATTTAAAAGCAAAGTAAAACAAAAATTAAAATCAACTAAGGTGCCAATTTTGGGCGCTATAACAATATTGTTTTAGCGTAACCGTACTCCCGATCCCCGAACTCTCGCAGACCAGTTTTAAGGTGACCAATCGACCTAGGTGAAACAGATTGGTGGCGACTCCAGAAAACCCGACGTTGCTACAATAATAATAATTAAAATAATTATTATGAAACTTAGAATACTATAATAATAATTATTTAAATAATGATGTATGGTTCGAAGAGAACAAAGACAATAATAATATGACTACGAATAATAATAATAATAACAATAATAATAATAATAAATCCAACAAGAGTAGTAATAATTATAATAATAATTATCTATACTATGGATGGAATGCGTTCTTATGCTTTGTATATTTTGGAGTTATATACAAAATATAAAAAACCTAATTTCCAACGGCCTTGGCAGTTGGAAACCAAATTTCCAACGGCCAAGGCCGTTGGAAAATGGAAAAAATGAAAAAAAAACAGAGCCGTTGGAAAATTTCCAACTGCTCAAATTCCAACGGCTTACAGTTGGAAATTCCAACGGCCGTTATTTTGACCGTTGGAAAATTAACTTCCAACGATGGGTTTTCCAACGTCTATTTTCCAACGCGAAGCCATTGGAAATGGCCATTGGAAAAAGTGTGTTTTTTAATAGTGTTTGTTAATAATTTTGTGTAGTTTTGTTAAGAAAAAAAGGGAAAAATAGATCAAGTAAATCAAATAAATAGGCGGAAATAAAATAAACACGAGTGAGGGGGAAAAAAGTACTTGCTAGCGTGGAGGTAATTAAGGGGGGAAAAATAAACAAAGGAAAGAAGACGAGTTAGAAGTCTAGTGGTATAAAGGCTCTGTTTATAAGAAGAGAAAAAAATTAGAAGAATTAATTAAAAGAAGAACAAACATAAAACCGGAAGAAAGAAAGGGTAGAGAACGTGGAAGAAAAAAGAAAAAAAAAAAAAGAGTTCTCGACATAATAGGATACGGTTAAGTTATATGTACACACACATATATACACTCCTATGTTGTGGCAGAGATTTTCATGTTCTAAAAATTTTATTTGAAGATAATTTGTTCTACGTAAAAGTTGAGCATGAAACTAGGATAAATTTTAAAAATTATGAGCTTTTTTGAAGTTCTATCTTTATTTATTATTTTACAAGTAAATTATTCTAACATTGTTGAGAATAAAAAATGTTCTATATGAATATTGAAGAACAAAATAAACTACTTTGATAATATTAGTAACTTTTTTTATGACTATATCTTTACTAATGTACTTATAATTTATGTTTTCCATATGTGTGAAGGTGCCGTGGTACCTCCCAGCACCCCTAACTACACCACTGCCTCGACCCTCGATGGTTGGTGGAGAAGATCATGCAGGTGGCCGGAGTGGCGAAGACGGCAGTGTCGATATTCTAAAAGTTATGCAACTCTCTGGGCCTCTGGTTTTGTCAGTGGGAATTATTGCTCTTTAGTTTCACAAGTTTCCTCCACAATATGTATTAAAAACGCCTAACAATAAACAATAAACTACACACAAATAAGCTTAAAATCAAGCTACAAAGAGTGATTAATTGCTACTCTCACTTCTGCTCTGACCTCTCTCTTATCATACTCACCTCTCCTCTCTTGCATAAGACTCCCATTAACATTAAACCTAGCATGAACTTGAAGCACATAAGTCAAAAAAACTTTTTCTTCGAACACCATCTACCAACCCCAGGGATTTGAATATTGCCAATGACCCTACTTTAGATTATTCTCTTATTCATGCTATATTACCGAATATACATAGTTTTGTTATTGGTTATTTAGTTTCCTGGTTTTAATTTTTAATTGGATTAATTACAATTTGCCCTTGAGGTTTAGATGAAATTACAGTTTGCTCATCCTGTTTCAAAAATATATATTTTGCTCCTATCTTTCTAATACAATTTGACAACAATTTCTGATTTTAATTTAGATTATATGGTACTCATCTTAAAGTAATTCAATCTGTATAGTGTTTTTTTTACCATTAATAGATAATTTAAATTATCATTTTTTCTGTAAGTAGAAAATAATATTTCTTAAATGTCAATTAACTATTAGAAAAGTACCAAATAGATTAAAATTACTTGAGGATGAGTACCATACAGTCTAGATTAAGATTTCAGAAGTTGCAATCTAACTGTATTAAAAGGGGGGCAAAGTGTATATTTATGAAATAGAAGGAGGTAAAGTGTAATCTTAGCAAAATCTTGTAGGACAAATTATAATTATCCCTTTTTTTTTTTAGTTTGCTTGGTGAATTTGACTATTGATGTTATCCTGTGTCGCATTTTAACGTAATTGTGTTTTGCATATAGATTATAGAATGTATAACTATCGATCGATCCAAGCCAAGGTGTTAAGTAGGAACGTAGGCAGGATTCTTACTTAGGGGTAGGGCGATGTGAGTGTAAACATATTATTCGTTTGTCGTTTACTCTACTAAAATTTAGGAAACTTACAATTATCCCATAAGATTTGGCCTAATTTATAGTTTGCCCCTCCTTTATTTTTTAAAACCTACATTTTATCTCATGTTTCTTTTACACTGTTTAATAGAAGCTTCTAAAATTATAATTTAAACTATACGATAGTTATCTTATAGTAATTTCAATCTCCTTAATATTTTTTAGTAGTTAATAGATATTATAAAGTATTAGTTTTCTCTTTCTATAAATATAATTTTCTTCCTGTAAATATATATCAGTATTTTTTTACAGTTATTTAGTTATAAAAAAAATATTAAAAATTTTAAAATTTCTGGAACATTAATATGAGTCAGTTTAAGTTAAAATTTTAAAAGTTGTTATCAGACATTGTAAAGAAAGGAGCGTGTAAAGTGTAGAATTCTGAAAATAGAATTGGTAAAATATAGGTTAAACCAAACGACAGGACATATTTGTAATTTTCTCACTAAAGTTTCTATTTGCGTAAGACATTTAAAAAGGATAAAATCCACTAAAGCCCATCATTATTTTTATGATTTACAAACAAGTAACAAACTTTAAAGCTTTTACAATTTTATATCATATTAACTACCACTAATAAATAATTTTAAAAAATCTAGGGGGTGGGAGCCCCTCCTCGCCCCTACGTAGCTATATCTCTAGTGTTAAATACCGATACCTTTAGGTATACCATACCCCCAATTTTTAAGGTATACCGCATGATATATCGCGCCGCATACCATTACCCTTTTTGAAAAAAAAATAATGTTAGAATATTATTTTAAGATGGCATAATTTGTTTAATAATTTATTTTTACACATCTTATATGTATTCTAATTTTTCTCATTATAATTTGTCAAATATAAATAAAATATATATGATACAAGATAATCAATTGGGATACTATTCACCAGAAATTCAATTAAGGGATATTGTTCAACATCACAGGCACCTTCAAGCTGCTACCATTCATTAAAATTTTATATTAATTAAGAAAAGTAACAAAAAAATAAAATTAAATGTTTATTTTATAATATGTGTATTATTTATATTTTAATGTTTTATATATTTATGATATTTTTGGTGTAAAATGAAAAAAAATAGCTGTAAACAATAAAATACAATGGTACGTACCACACGGGATTTGCGGTAAACAGCGGTTTTTTTACAAAATACATACAAAAAGTAAGCGGTATATTATATACCGCGATATATCGCACGGTAAAATGACAAAATGAATAGTGATTTTTCTCGTGAAGGTTCGCCAAGTAATAATTTTACCTACATAAAAAATAATTATTTAATATTAATGAATAGTGAAAACATGTATGAACAGTAAAATACTAGTATGAATAGTAAATTGGTGAATAGTGAAAAACGTGTATGAATAGTAAAAATGTGTGAATAGTAGCCCGGTAGAAAAATGCTCAGAATATAGAAATTAATTATACTCAAAGTATATATTGATGATTTAAACCCTTAATAACAATACACTTATGAGTATTCATCAGCTTCGCGTTGGAAAACCAATTTTATTAATTCTTTTGGATCAGTCATAGATTCAAAAAGATGAAATTGTTGTGGGTGGACTGGTTACTCAACACCCGTCAAGCTTTACAAAATTGTATATAGTCTAAGTGTACAGGTGGCTCTACAGGGGTTGTTTGTTCAATACTGAGGGGAGCGGGGGGACTGTAGTTTTCTAGCTTTTAGCCAGTGTTTGTGTTCTTGTTTTCATTTCATTAATGTATTTTCCCATTGCCGTTCAAAAAAAAAAAAAGAGGCAGCTAGCAACAAAGTGATAAAGAAGGCCAATGACCCCTAATGTTAAGTGAAAATAAACTTTGCTTTAATTTATACTATATGATAGTCATTTTTAAGTAATTTCAATATATATAATACTTTTTTTTACAATTAATTGAGATTTAAAAAATATTATTTTAAAAACTAAAAGAAATATAGAAAGAAAAAATTGATTATTTAAAATGTATACTAACCATAGAAAAGTATCAAATAAATTGAAATTATTAGAAGATAACTATCGTAATGTCTAAATTAAAATTTTAGAAATTGCTATCAATCTGTGATAAAAATACAAGGGCAAAGTATATATTCTTTAAACACGAGCATCAAAGTGTGAGTGAAACCTCAATGGTCAAATTGTAGTAATAAAAAACAAACCAACACAGGAACCAGAGAAAGAAAGAACACGAAATTAGTATTTGGTAACAAGATGATTAGAAATGGCAATGACCCAGACATACAAATACAGACGACAACAAAAATCCAAGAAATAAACAGATGAGAGTAATGCTGGAATTTGGCAGCAAATGCATCGAGAGATGGACAAAAAAACAGGGCAAGTGATGGCAAATTCCAGATGAGTCGTTTCGGCTGGCCAAATGAATGCTAAATGCATGCAAAATCCAAATGATTTCATCCAATTCACCCTAAATTGCCACTACATTTAACATTTGGCATGTTACGCCAAAAGAAAAAGGTTCACAAGTGAAAGCCATCCTGATTAATGTCATACGATATCCTCTTTGTCATGGGAGGGAGGGATTGAGGATTATGAATGGCATTAGTGACCCAAACATCACAAAATACTGGCGACAACAAATCGAAAAAATAAATTGATAAAGAGTAAGTGTTGAAATTTGGCAGCAAGTGCATTGAGAGATAGATGGAACAAGAGGGCAAATGATGGCAATTTCTAGATGAGTTGTTCGGCGGACCCTTATAGCGTGACGAACACAATCGGACGGTGTGGATGCGTCCATTGCGTACGTCATCCGTCGTCACAATCGCATTTTCTTTGTTTGGCCAGCCACATGAATGCTAAATGCATGCAAAAAAATCCAAATAAATTCATGAAAATTCACCCCAAATTGCCACTACATTTAACATTTTTCATATTCAGATGACACCAAAATAAAATGGTTCGCATGTGAAAGCCATCCTAATGCCACTTGTTCCAGCTCCATCAGGTTCCCACCCCAAGCTACTGCTCCAAGCCTATATATTTCTCGACCTCAATGCCTAAACTATGACCTTTTACCATCCTTTTTCTCTCTTTATCTTGTCAACTACCAAAATATTTCCTCTTAGAAACCCAGACTTTTGAAAGTGTTTTTATCAGGAAACGATTGGGTCTCTTACAATGAGGCCAGTTCTGATTCCTTCAGAATGAAAACCCTCATAGGTGTGCCTCTTCTTGGATTAAGAAAAGTATTAGCTCGGTTAGTAGATTGTTGAGGTTCTCTGTTGAAGTTTGACTTGAGAAGATTGGAAGCCAGGCTCATAATGATGGGTGTTCTTCCTTGAATTTGAAAGGTGCTTTGTGTGAACAGTTCAACAAAGGTGAGGAGTCTTCATGTGAAATTCCTCAAATGGCATTTTTTTGGCCGAAAGAAGCTAAGCAGGAGAAGAATTCCAAAGGGTTAATTGGGTGGGGTGCTTGTTTTCATTCTCTTGGCTACCTTGTTAGCAAGTGCTCTGTTTTTTCTAGGTACAAGGGGTCATCTTTTAATATTCAGGGTTTGTTTGATGTTCCTTAGGGGAGCGGTTTAAGGGTTATGGAGGTTGTTCCTAGGGTGTGTGTCTTAATCAATTGCTATAGTTGATCCTTTTATTTTCTTTATCTTCTGATTTTAATGAACCTTTTATTGCTTATCAGATTATCATCCATCCTCCATTTTTCTGCAGACGAACTCTGTTTTGGGTACACACTTGGACTAGGCCTTGGAAAGAGAGAGAGAGAACAAAATCACCCAATTGCCTCTAGAACTGTGACAAAGATGTACAGATCAAGGAAAGGACATGATGGCTTCTCTTCATAAGAAGACAATGATTTCAATGGTCAGCGTTAGTTTCAAGCTAGAGAACAAAGATCCTTACCCTTCTTTGTGATAAACAGGACTTTTTTGGTCCAGTTGTGCAGATGAGATCCAGGAAGTATTCTGGCTTTAAAACTATTTTCGCCTTGTCCTCGCTTTCTCGAACCTCTCTTCTTTGCCTAAACTTCCATCTCCATCTTCATAATACAATATCCTACTTTTCTATTTAAATTCTAAAAAATGCCTTTTTTTTATTTAATTTTTAAAACTTTATGTTTTTTTTAAAGTGGTCATAAAACTTTGCTAAATATTTATATAAATATTTAGTACAGTATTTACTGAAAGACAACTAGAATAAAATTTATAGGGAGAAAAAATTGATAATTTAAATACTTCATTAAATGTTAAACAATTATGGACGATATTCTAATCTCTTCAACTCACTTTTTAGCAGTTTACCCTTTGGCCTAAAAACTACTCCCTTTATCCTAAAAATTTTGATACATTTGACTTAATTTTATTTATATTATTATTTGTTAGAAAAAATTAAAAAAATATATATTTAAAAACTATATATTTTAAATTATCATTCATATACAAAGATATTTTATTTATATATTAAAATATTAAAAATAAAAAATTATAGATTAATTGTAAAAAATAAATTGAATAAAACTTTTAGGACGGATAAAATATCTTTTTTCACCTCTTCCTTTGCTCCTTTACCTTATTAAAATTCTTCAAAATACCCAAATTCATCACACTCATCTAATGACTCCTAAGGGAAAGTAGACGCTTTAGTTTGAATATATCCTGCAGAAGGATCCATTGCACCAAAATTCTTCATTCCCTTGTCAATCTCACCTATGTTAGATGGCCCACAAATCTTGGGCCTGGTAAACAAATTAAAAGGCCTACCAGGAGAAATAATAATCAACCAACTTAACCTGGTCAAATAGGAATAGACCGCCTTTTGACTCAGCCACCTTCCCAGCAAATGGTTTGTCTTTCCGACCACAATGAATCGTTGCATCCTCTTCACCACTGAAACTCCTTGTCTTATCATCATCCCAATCCACCCTCTTAATCGCCTCCCTATCGCCTTCTTTTCTTCCATTCTCTGTTACCACTTGATGATTGGAATCGCCTTCCTTCTCACTGATTTGTCTGCTCATCACCGCCATAGTAGCTGACCTTCACCATTTTCTGGCAATCGAGGTAAACAGGCCATCTTGGACCTTCTTTCCAATGTCATCATCGTCACCCCTTTTTAAATACTGGGCTTGTTGTCTCTCCATGGAGGCTCGGACAGCCCTTAGGCCTCCACCGTTGTACACCAATAAAGATGCCCCTTGGACGTGATAAGAACAATGAAAATCTTCCCCCGAATCATAGTTTAAAATAGCACAAAGCATATGAAGAAATCGCCTCTATCCTTTCAAATACTTACCCTCCAGAAAAATAATATACGATCAACTAGATCTCTTCAAGTTTGCCAACTCAAAAATTCTACCATTATTGTTTGATTTCAAACTGAAAACAAGAACCCTCCCATTTGAATGGATTTGATAATGCCTCCTACCCTCTGATGGTTTCCCGGTGAATTTCTTACAATTAGAGATGAACCATTGAACTTCATATCCAATTAAATCAATCGATCCCCAATTTTGCTGCCCAAGTTCAATGATACAAAATGACATCTTTATATTTTCCCCACTTAATAAGAACATTGAAAGACTTTTATTCAATAGAATACGAGATTCCGACATCATATCTCATGGTCCCCTAAAAATTGTAGATAGAGAAACCACAAACCCCTTTGTGATAGGTACTCTTATCATATCTGGATGTGTTCTTCTCTCTCTCTCTCTCTCTCTCTCTCTCTCTCTCTCTCTTTTTGCACAATTCTTATCTTAGTCCTATATCTCATTCCAGTTACTCACATGCATATGCGGCTAATACCTTTAATTTTGATTGTGATTTTAGCTAGAGATCATTTGTTCTACATAAAAATCCTTGGGAGATTGTTAAGTACAAGCCTGCTTATAATTGAAGGATAAACCAGCTATCTGAAGAGATGGAGAATAATTTTCTCAAGTTTGTTCTCGTCTTTGCCTACATTTTTCTTCAATACGGAAAGTTTCACGGTGAGTCATTCGACCAACCAGTTCTTGTTTTTCAATTTTATACATTGAGTTGTGAGATCAATAAACCAGTTCTGTCTTTTGCTTTCTAGCTAATTCACTATTCCTTCTGAAAATAATATGTATGTTTTTGCTTTAAGTTCATAGGTAAATTGTGCTCATCATATCCTTGCTTATATATATATATATATATATGCCACTTGCTCCTGGTCAAACTATACAAATATGCAGCTTGCCACCACAAGCTTTGGTTTGGCTCCATCTCTCCCTATAACCATCTCCCTTGTTTCATATACTTACTTTGTTCCAATTTGGTTAATGATAGATTTCTATTTGTGTCCCTGTTGTTTGAAGCATCTTTAATTAATCATGTACCTTTTTTTCTTCTCAAATGTGTCCTTAGCAAAGAGTTCCCCTAATTTTCCACTTGTGTTTCAATTATTGTTGCTCATAGAGACAATGGTGAGTGCAATTTGTGACCCATCACATGATAAGTGCAAACAAGATATTACCTTTACAAGAGACCTGCTTAATTGCAATGAATGGGGGGATGGTGATCAATTTTGCCAAGGATTTTGTTCTCAATATTATGCACAAGATAGCACTAGTGAAGATTGTTGTAAAGCGAATGACAGGTGCTGGTGTGGCCCTTACACTTCTGGAGATAGTAATGGTGATAGTGATGGTAGTAGTAGTGAGTCCCCTGCTGATTATGAAAGTGACAATAGTAGCAGTGATGAGGATGATATGCCTCCTACGCCTAGGGATGACCAAACTTTGCAGAGACTTACCTAAAAAGCTAGCTAGCTTGAATCGGGTAATTAATTATGATTTCAAGTTGACATCGAGTTGGGTTCAAACTTCAAATGGATTAGGGTTAAGAATACATGGGTAATTTAGTTTGGGTTATTTTGCTTTCATGTAATTTTATTGCAGGGCCCAACTCTGTTTGATTAATTGCAGAATCTGATAAGATCATGAAGGATAACAAAATTGTTTCCTCTACAAGTAAAACCTACCCAACTAAAGCATCTAATAAGATTATATAGCCTTATTATCACAAGGAATAATACAACAAAATGGAATAAACAGACAGGCAACGAATGATGCACAAAAGTATACCTGCAAGAACCTTGTCATTGTGAAGAATCACAACCCAAGAGACCCCAACACGTCTTGCAAAAAGTAGGATTCAAACGATTGAAACTCATCAAGCAAGTCCTCGAAAAACCCATTATCCGGGCAATCCTCGCCAAAGTCTAGTACCAAGCCACCATTAGCTTTCTTCTCCGCCACTGCCGGCATGTGCCCTTCAAACAAGGCCATGTGCCCGAACAGCTTATCTTTCCTCGAAAATGAATTCCCGCAACTACATTTTTTTGCCTAAACTTCCATGTCCATCTTCATAATACAATATCCTACTTTTCTATTTAAATTCTAAAAAATGCCTTATTTTTTTATTTAATTTTTAAAACTTTATGTTTTTTTAAAGTGGTCGTAAAACTTTGCTAAATTATAAATATTTAGTACAGAATTTACTGAAAGGCAACTAGAATAAAATTTATGGGGAGAAAAAATTGATAATTTAAATACTTCATTGAATGTTAAACAATTATGGACCATATTCTAATCTCTTCAACTCACTTTTTAGCGGTTTACCTTTTGCCCTAAAAACTACTCCCTTCGTCCTAGAAGCTTTGATACATTTAACCTTTTGTTATATTTTGACTCAATTTTATTCATATTATTGTTTGTTAGAAAAAATTAAAAAAAATACATATTTAGAAACTATATATCTTGAATTATCATTCATATATAAGAATTTTTTATTTATCTATTAAAATATTAAAAATAAAAAATCATAGATTAATTGTAAAAAATAATTTGAGCAAAATGTTTGGGATAGAGGGAATATTTTTTTTTCACCTTTTCCTTTGCTCCTTTACCTTATTGAAATTCTCCAAAAAACCTAAATTCATCACACTCATCTAATGACTCCTAAGGGAAAATGGACGCTTTAGTTTGAATATATCCTGCACAAGGACCCATTGCACCAAAATTCTTCATTCCCTTGTCAATCTTACCTATGTTAAATGGCCCACCAATCCTATGCCTAGCAAACAAATTAAAAGGCCTACCAAGAGAAATAATAATCAACCAACTTAACCTGGTCAAATAGGAATTGACCGCCTCCTGACTCAGCCACTTTCCTAGCAAATGCTTCGTCCTTCCGACCACAATGAATCGTTGCATCCCCTTCACCACTAAAACTCCTTGTCTTATCATCATCCTAATCCACCCTCTTAATCGCCTCCCTATCACCTTTTCTTCCATTCACTGTTACCACTTGACGATTCGAATCGCTTTCCTCCTCACTGATTTGTCTGCTCATCTATGCCATAATAGCTGCCCTTCACCATTTCTGGCACTTGAGGTAAACAGTCCATCTTGGACCTTCTTTCCAATGTCATCATCGTCACCCCTTTTTAAATACTGGGCTTGTTGTCTCTCCATGGAGGTTCGGACTGTAGGAAATAACAATGCAAAGACAGAAGGATATGAACTGAAACTTGTTCGACTTGTTATTCAAGAAAGAAGACTTGGCTCTTTATATAGAGCTTTACAGATAATAAAGAAGCAAAATAGACTCAAGCAAATCTTAACAAATTGAATGTTGCCTAACAGATTGTAACAGCAATAGGACTCTTTTAACTCAAGTAGTTCCTTGTCCTGATTTCTCTCAATCTTCTCCTGATTTTCCTCAACAATATCAACTGCTTTGAATTATTCTTTCCACACTCCCCCTTGATTCAAAGCTGGTGATACTTAACATACTGCGAAGCTTCATGAATTTGTCAAGAGGTAGACCCTTTGTAAACATATCTGCGACTTGGTCATCAGTTTTGCAAAACTGAACTACAATTTCTTGATCTGATACTAACTGCTGTATGAAATGGTGCTTTATCTCTATATGCTTGGTTCTACCATGCATAATAGGATTTTTTTGTTAAGGCAATTGTGGATTGATTATCACAAAATAGGATTGTTGCTTCAACTTGCTTCTGATCGACTTCCTCCATGATCCTTCGAAGCCAAACTGCTTAGCAGGCAGCAGTAGTTGTAGCTGTATATTCTGCCTCTGTGGAAGATAATGCCACAGAGTTCTATTTCTTAGAAATCCACGTTATCACACCTGATCCTAGACTGAAGCAATTACCAATAGTAGTACTTTTACGATCGTCTTGGGAGCCCGCCCAATCACTGTCGGTATAGCCCTTGAGCATCATCTTGGAAGCTTTAAAAAACCATATCCCATAATTGCATGTCCCAGCTACATACTTCAGAATTCGTTTGGCTAATCTAAAATGATGTTGTGTGGGTGAGTGCATAAATCGTGATACCATACTTATAGAGAAAGTAATGTCGGACCGTGTATGCATGAGATAGATAAGTTGTCCAACCAAACTTCTAAACTTCCTTGCCTCTGTTACCTTTGTCCCATCTTGCAGCTTCAGTTTTTCATTGGTGTTTATTGGAATGGCTGCCACGATACACCTTTCCATGCCGTGTTGCTTCACCAGATCTGCAGTGTATTTTTGTTAGGATACGAAAATACCATTTCAACTTACTTCATTTCCAAACCCAGGAAATAGTGCAATTCCCCCATGTCTGTCATTTTGAACCTCCTCATCATGGATTCTTTGAACTCAGTGATGAGATGAGTGGAAGATCCGGTGTACACAATGTCATCTACATAGAGATTTACGATAATCATACCTTCATTTATTTGCTGTTTGACATAGAGTGTTGGTTTACTAGAGCTTCTCTTGAATCCATTGTTCTGAAAGAATTCATCAATATGACTATACCATGCTCGCGGTGCTTGCTTCAATCCGTATAACACTTTGTTTAATTTGAACACTTTGTGTTCTTCGCCTGGAACCTCAAAACCTTTTGGTTGCTGGACGAAAACCTCTTCTTTTAACTCATCATTTAAGAATGCGGACTTCACATCAAACTGATAAATCTTCCATTTATATTGTGCTACTAGTGCCAATATTATTCTGACAGTCTCAAACCTTACAACTGGTGAGAAAATTTCTTCGTAATCCACTCTGTATTCCTATGTGAATCCTCGTGCTACAAGTCTAGCCTTGTGTTTTTGAACTCTTCCCTCTGAATCATATTTAGTCTTAAAGAGCCATTTAAGACCAATTATGTGTTTGCCTTCTAGAAGTTTCACGAGACTCCAGGTCTGGTTTCTTTCAATGGAGATGAGTTCTTCCTTCATGGCAGCCTTCCAAACTTCATTTTTTAATGCCGTTTGAACGTTGATCGGATCCCCAACAAAGAGAGCATAGGTTGTGGAGTAGAGTTCACTAAGTGACTTTTTTTTTTACCTGATTTATTCTGAAGATGATGATTCTTCGGTTGCTGTGGATGCAGGTGTCCTCAGTTGAGGACTAACTGGAGGTAAATTAATGTTGTTTACAGCTTCAAGTGGCTCTCCGTCATTTTCCATGCTTATGGTGGGGCCATCATCTGTAGCATCTTCTTTCCAGCATTGTTCTTCAACAAACTTAACATCTCGACTAATAATTATTTTCTTATTCTCAGGATCAAAGACTCTATAAGCTTTGGAGCATAAACTGTAGCCAATAAACACATAAGCTTTCAATTTTTGCTCTAGTTTATGTCTATCTGTAGTACTCAATGCATAACAGATACAACCAAAGACACATAACTGACTTATAGATGGCTTTGAATTATGCCAGGCTTCATATGGTGTCGCATCCCACACAACTTTTATAGGAGATATATTGAGTAGATAAACTGATGTGGCCACAGCTTCTGCCCAGTACTCATCACTTAGCCTTTTCGATTTCATCATGGATTGAGCCATCTCTACAACCGTTCAATTTTTTCTCTTTGCAACTCTATTCTACTCTAGGGTGTATGGTGCTGTAAGCTCATGCCTGATTCCATTTATTTCACAGAATTCTGTAAACTTTCTTGAACAGAATTCTCCCCCTCAATCTGTTCTTAGAGTTTTCAAAAAAATTTCACTTTTGTTTCTCACTTAAGGCTTTGAATTTTTTGAAGTGTTCAAAGGCTTCAGACTTTAGTGCAAGAAAATACACCCAGCACATATGAGTTAGATCATCAATTAAGAGAAAGAAATACCTACTTCCGGCATGAGACATGGTCCTCATGGGACCGCAGATGTTTGCATACAAAATCTCAAGTTTCTTGGTTGCACGTTTTGCTTGACCCTTAGGAAATGCTTTTCTTGCTTGCTTGCCCAATGTGCACCCTTCACACACTTGTGCTAATTTCTTTATTGTTGGCAGCCCTGTCACCATCTCTTTGGTCGCCAACAACTGAAGCCCTTGAATGTTCAAATGGCCATATAATTGATGCCATATTTCTGACTCGCGTGATCTGCTACTCATGAAGGCACAATCTTCTTTACTCGAGAAATTCAGTGGAAACATACGATTATCAGTCATACTTGCCTTCAAAACTGATTCGCTATTTTTGGACCTTGCAATGCACATTTCATCTTTAAACAAGATGCTGAGACCACTGTCAATTAGTTGTCCCACACTGATGAGGTTATGAGCCAGGCCTAGTGCGAAGTGAACGTTGCTGATAAGGCTTCCTTTTCCATCAACATTGATTTTGACAGTGCCTCTTCCTTCTATTTTTACTTGTTCATTATTGCCAAGATGTACCTGGGCTTTGTAAGTCTCATCCAATTCTTTAAACTTATCCTTTTCTCCTGTGAGGTGGTTAGAACATCCACTATCAAGATACCATATTTCCTTTTGAGAGGGTTGGGAACTTACAATTGTCATAAAGAAGTAGTCATCCACTTCCTCAAGTTGTTCGGCGAACTTTGCTTGACTGTCTTTGCTCCAGTGCACATCCTCTCTGTGGCCAAATTTTTTACAGTATTTGCATTGGATAGTGCTGTGTCCACGCCCTTTTCCTCTAAAGGTTCCTTGGCCTCTGCCACGGTTTTGATATGAACCTCCTCTTTCTAATTATACTTGGAAGGCCTACTCTTCTTCTTTGCTGTTGTTTCAGTTGATCCTTGCTTCATGTGCTTAAAGGGACCCCATAAGTTCATCTGTGGTCATGGTTGAGTGATCCTTTGACTCCTCTATGGCAGCAACAACATGATCAAACTTTGGAGGCAAACTCCTCAAAATTTTTGCAACCACGGTCTCGTCTATGATTGTATCTCCGTATGCTCGCATCTGGCTAACCATGGAGATAACTTTGGCAAGGTAATCTTGGACCTGCTCGTTACTTTGTATGGTAGTAGTCTCAAAATCTCGCCTCAAAGATTGAAGCTTTACGATGATGACCTTAGCCGAGCCTTGATACTCTATTCTAAGTGTAGTTCATGCCTGTTTTACCGTTGCTGCACCAGCTATTATTGCAAAAATGGCTTCGTCAACTGCTTGTTGAATAAAAAATAGGGCCTTTGCATCCTTCTTGATGGACTCCTTGCTAACTTGTTCGTCTGATTTCTCTTTAGGAAATCCATTCTCTACAAGCTCCCAAAGGTCTTGGAACTTGAAGAGAGTCTTCATTTTGATGCTCCAGTATTTGTAGGAGTCACCTTTGAAAATTGGTATTTATGGCTGCACCACATTTACTGTTGCTGAATTATTGGCCACACTGCTGAAGGCGAATGAACAAGTTAGAGACTAGTGTTGGTAACTTGGCTCTGATACCACAATGTAGGAAATAACAATGCAAAGACAGAAGGATATGAACTGAAACTTGTTCGACTTGTTATTCAAGAAAGAAGACTTGGCTCTTTATATAGCGCTTTACAGATAAAAAAAAAAAGCAAAACAGGCTCAAGAAAATCTTAACAAATTGAATGTTGCCTAACAGATTGCAACAACAATAGGACTCTTTTAACTCAAGTAGTTCTTTGTCCTGATCTCTTTCAATCTTCTCTTGATTTTCCTCAACAATATCAACTGCTTCGAATTATTCTTTCCACACAGATAGCTCTTACGCCCCAACCGTTGTACACCAATAAAGATGCCCCTTGGACATGATAAGAACAATGAGAATCTTCCCCCAAATCATAGTTTGAAATAGCACAAAGCATATGAAGAAATCGCCTCTATCCTTTTAAATACTTACCCTTCAAAAAAATAATATACGATCGACTAGATCTCTTCAACTTTGCCAACTTGAAAATTCTACCATTATTGTTTGATTTCAAACTGAAAACAAGAACCCACCCATTTGAATGGATTTGATAATGCATCTTGCCCTCTGATGGATTCCCGGTGAATTTCTTACAATTGGAGATGAACCATCGAACTTCATCTCCAATTAAATCAATCAATCCCCAATTTTGCTGCCCAAGTTCAATGATACAAAATCACATCTTTATATTTTCCCCACTTAATGAAAACATTGAAAGACTTTTGTTCAATAGAATACGAGATTTCGGCATCATATTTCATGGTCCCCTAAAAATTGTAGAGATAGAAACCACAAACCTCTTTGTGATAGGCACTCTTATTGGATCCATAATGATGAGAGATGGAAGTGTTCTTCTCTCTCTCTCTCTCTCTCTGCCTCTTTTTTCTTTTTTGCACAATTCTCATCTTAGTCCTATATCTCATTCTAGTTACTCACATGTATATGCGGCTAATACCTTTAATTTCAATTTTGATTTTAGCTAGAGATCATTTGTTCTACATAAAAATCCTTGAAAGATTGTTGAGTACAAGACTGCTTGTAATTGAAGGATAAACCAACCATTTGAAGAGATGGAGAATAATTTTCTAAAGTTTGTTCTTGTCTTTGCCCACATTTTTCTTCAATACGGAAAGTTTCACGGTGAGTCCTTTGACCAACCAGTTCTTGTTTTTCAATTTTATACATTGAGTTGTGAGATCAATAAACCAGTTCTTTGTCTTTTGCTTTCTAGCTAATTCACTATTCCTTCTGAAAATAATATGTATGTTTTTGCTTTAAGTTCACAGGTAAATTATGCTCATCATATCCTTGCTTATATATATATGCCACTTGCTCCTGCTCAAACTATACAAATATGCAGGTTGCCACCACAAGTTTTGGTTTGGCTCCATCTCTCCCTATAACCATCTCCCTTGTTTCATATATTTACTTTGTTCCAATTGGGTTGATGATAGATTTCTATTTGTGTCCTTATTGTTTGAAGCATCTTTAATTAATTATGTACATTTTTTTTGTTCTCAAATGTGCCCTCAGCAAAGAGTTACCCTAATTTTTCACTTGTGTTTCAATTATTGTTGCTTATAGAGAGAATGGTGAGTGCAATTTGTGACCCGTCATATGATAAGTGCAAACAAGATATTACCTTTACAAGAGACCTGCTTAATTGCAATGAAGGGGATGATGGTGATCAATTTTACCATGGATTTTATTCTCAGTATTATGCACAAGATAGCATTAGTGAAGAATGTTGTAAAGCGAATGACAGGTGCTGGTATGGCCCTTACGCTTCTAAAGATGGTAGTGGTGATGGTGATGGTAGTAGTAGTGAGTCCCCTGCTGAATATGGAAGTGACAATAGCAGCAGTGATGAGGATGATATGCCTCCTATGCCTAGGGATGACCAAACTTTGCAGAGACTTACCTAGCAACCTAGTTAACTTTAATGAGGTTGGGTTCAAACTTCAAATGGATTGCGATTAAGAATCCATCGGTAATTTAGTTTGGGTTATTTTGCCTTCATGTAATTTTATTGCAGGGCCCAACTCTGTTCGATAAATTGCAGAATCTAATAAGATCATGAAGGATAACCAAATTGTTTCCTCTACAAGTAAAACCTACCCAGCTAAAGCATCTAATATGATTATATAGCAGGGGTGCTATATAATAAGTAATTAGGTTCAAGAAGACGGTGAGTTGGCAAGATTTTGAGGGCATGTTTGCTCTGGTTAAAGATTTTTGCAGCCACCTTTAGATATCTCACAATCTTCTGTTGCTCTGGGTAGGCAGCACACATTCACTCCACCATGGGTTGTCGTCATAGACACCATTTCTTGCATAGCTCAACTGCTTCTTGGTGATCCTTAAAAGAACCAAATACATAAAACATCATACAGTAAAACATTTTACCTAGCAAATAATGACTTACAATTTCCATCCTTTTTAATAATACATTAAAACACCAACCATTAAAGTCCTTAACAATACCTCAATGCGGTGAGCCCACCAATCATTGTCGGTGACAATATGCCCAATTTCCTCATCCCATAGCCATTCATCGGGTAGACCAACCACATTAATCCACTCATTGTAGTCTTGCTGCAAAGTGTTCCATTTGTGCTGGAGGTAATAAAGTCCCATAGGTAGTTTGTCCCGTTCTTCATTTTTTCATCAACAAGTTTCCAGCCATCCTTGGTCAAGTAGCGACTGTCATTCAGTCCTTTCTCGAATACCTCAGTCACAAAAAAAAAAAAGAAAGGTGGGTGTATAAGTTTGAACTCACCTCGGATAACCATATATCAGTTCATCATGCCATTCACTCTTTTTTCCCATGTCCATTCCCACACATGGTAATGAAATTTAGAACAATGTAAACCATAATTAGGACGAGCATCGTTTAAGTGAAGATGAGCTGTCGTTTAACAAGGGTATAAATTCTTTGTAATATCAAAGATGTCAACACATGTCCTAATAAACCATAGCATCAACAATAACCACACACAATCATATGGTATCATACGACCCCACACCAAGCTAATGGATAAATGACCAATATACACTTCTAACCCCCTAATTGAGATGAACATAACCATTTCAAAAATTTAAAGGAGTGGCAAAATAAGGAAAAATTAAAAATCCAAATGAATGGTGCGATGGGAAAAAATATGAGAAATATTATGAAATAAAGAAGGTTGGAGGTCGGAATATCAAAGCCAATACTTCAATGCAGTTAATGATGATGGATGGTGGAGGGTACTTTGAAGATGATGCTATAGCTAGAAGACTGAGACAACAGTCGTCCGTTGGAGCTGGGAAAAGCTATAGGGGACTAAGGGGAACTGGATTTGGGGCTCGGGCCGGCAGGAAGACAAGCTCACGCTGTAGGGAGGTGCTCCGTTGATGGAGCGCAAAAAGAACAAGCAACTTGGCTATGGCCGGCTATAATGAAGATGAAATTGAATTCAATTATGAAGGGCACCCTATTGTAATTAAGTTCCATGTCCAAGGTCTTTTTCATCCTTGATCCACTGACCCATGTTAATTAACCAAGCCATGCCCTTGGGCTCATTAATTTGATTAATTGATGTAGAACTGCCCCTAACTTTACTTTTGAGAGCACGCAGGTGTAATTAAATGCTCAGTAGATTTGAAACTCACTCAAACTCGAACACTTGATAAGATGCCAAATACATTTTCAGGCTTAAGATTAAGGCTTCATTCAATAAGGACGACCAAATTAGCTCTGTTTGAGGCTCGGTTCGATAAATTTGGTAACAGCCTAGGATATATTATTATATGCATGATCAGTCCTTGGGAAAAGCCAATATTTTCACTTAATATTTCTCTATCGGATCCACTTAGGATTTACCAAAGGTTTCATAGACTAGTTTTAAGGGGTAAATGTCATAGACAGTCCCTAATTTGTAATTACAGCTTTTTTAGTTCCTAATTTATTGATTGTTTTATTTAGTTTTGAACCTGTTATAATTATCACATTTTGGTTCTTCAGTAGATTAAGTTCATTAATTTAGAGTAATTGGTCACAATAACTTTTGAAATTTGAATTTAAAGTATCTATAATTGTCTTTAAAAAAATTTACCTGGTTGGCATTGTCTTTTAGGGCTCCTTCCTTATTTACGTGGTTTATAATGTCTAATTTAAAATTTGAACTTGTAGTCCCAATTAACGCTTCATGCTTCTTGATTACTGGGTCAGCCGAACTAATTACTTTTGCCAGCTCAGCATTTAATTCTACTTCTTCTGTCTCCTCCACGAAATCTGGCTCCTCATCTTCCATTTCTACTGAGGAACTTAACGGAAATTTCTGAGAGCCTAAACAGGACTTGTTCAACCCTGTCCTGGACTTGACCGGCACCTGCCTCCAGAAGACCATGAAAACGATGCCTTGGCCGTCGGCGAGCAAATGAGGTACGTGGGTGGAGACTCGCCTGACCGATCCTCGTGCTCCCCACTTGTCCACGTCCACACCCCCATTCCACATTATCTGCTCCCGCCATTGCCAAATTATAGCTTCAGTCGAAATCTACATTTTACTAATTATAAACTTTGTATTACAATTCTTTCGAAGGTTTTGGTTTCTGACTTGATTATATGTACAGGTTAATAATTGAACTTGTAAATCACGGGTGTAGGATCAGAGGAAAAAAAAAGGCAAATTAGTGAGAAACGTGGGAAGCTTTTTACATTAATTGGATGTCTTCTTTGATTAGGACTGCTCTAGAAACTCTTTTGTACTAAACTTTTCTGCAATTTGGATGAGAAACATTTTTGCTAGCTTCGAAAAATAAGGGACAAAAAGATAGACTGATCATAGAACTGACAAGGAAACATGGGAATGGAAACGAAGTCTGTATTAGGATTTCATCTTTATGCTACGGTCAGTCATTCCTTGAACTGCCCGCTTAACTTCACCGGTGGTGGAACCTTGTCTGGGTCCGGTATTTCGCCGGAAACTGCCGTTACTGAGCATGAATATGGCACCTTCGTCGTCGGCGAGCAAATGGGGTGGCGGCGACTCGTCGGACTGTTCCTCTTTCTCCCACTTGTCCGCGTCCATGCCATATTGCATGTGATCTACTCCCGCCATTGCCAAAGCTTCAAACGAAATCGACATACTTATTATGATCTCTTTCTTTCTTCTAACACTTTTGGTATATTTTTGAAGAGAATGGACCAACGACAAGTATATATATTGTTGCCGGAGCCATATAGTACTACATGTTCACGAGTTGAACTTTTGAAAAAGTGGGTTACTTGCTATTGGGCCCTAAACTTTGGTCCAATTCATGTTTACTCCTCTCAAGTTCCACAATTTACACCCAGGTTGTTTTAACTTAAATTAATTAACTTTAAAATTACTTATTTTTATTCTTATATTTTTTTTACATAGGACTAATTTTAATTAAATCCAATATTATATAGTTAGGATAATCCATTGAAAATATAATTTTTGTAATCTTACTAAATTTTTATGAATTTTTCTAGTTTAAGGCATTAAAAAGAAAAATTTTATAAAAAATTAATAGCATTATGAACATTTATTTTCAAATGAATTATTGTATCTACATAATATTGACTTTTAAATGAAATTGGTTTTAGAAAAAAAAAATGTAAAAGTAAAAATAAATCAGTTGACTTAAGTTAAAACAAATTGACCCTTATATTTCCCCTCATTTTCTAAGACCAGCACCGTATTCATCATGCAAAAACTAAAGTCATGATTGCATGACATATCATAGCTATGAGAGCCCCATCTAGGCTATAAAATCATGTGTGTCCCACACAGAGTAATGGCCAGATGAGGTTGTTATTGCTATAGTATGGCATCATTTAATATTTGCGTCAGGGATTAGTGTTAAAGTTTTAAAAGAGTTATCCAATAATAGCTTTTAATCTTTAATGTTTGCGTTTTCGTTTCAACCGTTAAATAAATTATCTAAAACTTCTAACGCTAATAATAAAAGTTGCTCCCAAACGGGACCTATATCATTTTATAGTTTCCCAAACAACTAAATAATAGAGAATTCAATAGTAAAGTACTTTAATTAATTTAAATAGTATAATTAATGACTATCAAATAGTAAAATTAAATTGTCTAGTCGCTTATAAATAGTTATCGTATAGTAAAATTTGAAAATTCAGGGAGCAGATGTAAATTCAATCAAAGTCTAGCTAGGTGCAAGTGTAAATTCAATCAAACCCTTAGAAGTTTAAATCAAAGGAAAACAACGTTTAACTAAAAGTAAAAATGAAAGGAAGTACTTAAATTTCATTGTTCTCATGATCCTCGATATCCGCTTGGCCAGGGAAAGATGATGTCATGGTTACGATTGGTAACTCTGACGTTAGCCATGATTAAAGCCAACCAAGGAACTTCCAATTTATGGATGCCCTTTTCACTTAGTAATTCTCATATTCTTACGCAGATCAATTGTATAGTTGTATTAGAAATTAGTAGTTTTTATAGTGAATATTGTGAAAAGCTCATAAAAATTAAAAAAAATTAAATGCATACATCAAACTTCAATTTCTCACCAAATTAATTATTACTTGGGGAAGTTAAAAAAGAAGTTGCATTGAGATGTGATTTTTTTTTTGTATACATCCTGCCTCATTCAAAGAGTTTAAACATAATTAAGAATAATTTTAATTATCCAGATAATTAATATTAAATGATAAATTGAAAATTACTTATAAATTTCTGACAATGATATAGATAATACATGTGTATTACAGATTATAGATATAATATTAATTGATATTAAACTAATTAAAATAAAACAAAGGATTTTTTTTAAACAAACACCCCAACAAAACCACAAAAAAAAAAAAATCAAATCTAATACTGTAATTGGGACCAAAATGGGACTAAAATATTTATGGCTAAACTATCGGTGCTTCCTGCAACCAAATGGTAACAGAACTGGGTCCCAATGTAAATGAATGCGATAATAATTTTATATTTAGCGTTGTACCCGTAGGTTGTTTTTTTATGCTCATAAAATGTATTGCAAATTTTATTATTATTATTATTATTATTTTGTATTCAACAAAAATTACAAGTATAGAAATATAGATAATACATTAGGAAAGTTAGAAGGAAAAGTGGCTAATGTACGAAAGTTGAAAAATATCGGTTGCATTTTGCTGCTGTAGGCAGCCAAAGCTGGAAAAGAATGAGACGCCACTGTTATTTGAACCATGACCATCCTTGTATTGCTGCTGTAGCCATGATTAAAGCCAATCAAGGAACTTTCAATTTACGCATGCCCTTTTCACTTAGTAATTCTCATATTCTTATGTAGATCAATTGTGTAGTTATATTGGAAATTATTAGTTTTTATAGTGAATAAGAGATGTATGGATGACGCACATTGCGACGGTTCATATAATCATTGTATAAATTGTGGAAAGACGTAGAGATTTAATATAACAATAAAATATACTTTCAAGTTTCAGCTATAGTAATTTTAAAATAAAATAATGTTCACACCTTATTAGGTGGAGGCTGGAGAAAAAAATGCTACTACTACAAATATAAGAGAAACAAATTATGGCTACCAATATTTTACTTTAGAAGACTATAAAAAAATAACAAAAAAAATTAGAGACCAAGAGAACAAATGGAAAGATTTGGTAACCCGTAGATTGTTGTGGATATTTTTTTATAATAAATTTTAATAATAACAGTGCGAAAGATAATATGTTATATGCTTCGAAACAATGTATATTTGATCTGTTAATTAAAAAAAATTCAATAAAAATTTTCATCTCCTATTAACATAAAATCTAATTTTTAATATTGATGAAAAATTTATCTAGAAAATTTTTTCATCAATATTAGAAAAATTTACTCTCAAATTTAACAATTATAGACCAAATTTCTTTATTAAACTATAGAGATTAAAATAAATAATTGATGCTACAAATCTTAAAAATCAATAATGAAAGAATAATGATACAAATACTGATTAAAATTTTATTTTAAAAAACAACAATAAAGAAAATCAATAAAAAAAAGTTAGGATCAAGACAAAAAAAATGGAAAAACTTTAGGCATTAGCGATTTAAAAATTGACTTAATGAAGATAAAAAATGGTTTAACTTAAAAATAAACAAATTTTAACTAAAAATAAACAAGTTATGGTTACCAATGTCTTATTTTAAAAGATAGTACATTAAAAACAACAAAAAGAAAAACTTGGGAGTCAGGAGAACAAATAGAAGATTTAATTAAATAGTTATAAAATTCAGGGACTAAAATGTGGCATGGACATAACTTAAATCCAAAAAATAAAAAATTAGAAAGTCAGGGAATAAAATCACATTTTAACCGAAAAAAATGTGAGACAGACGAAAACCAAGAAAATTGTAATGTAGACCATCATAAAGGCAAGTACATTACGAAATGAGATAAAACTAAAAAAAAAAAGTAAATCGCTTCCTAAAGAAAGCAAAAAAAAAAAAAAAACTAAATCATGACCCAAAGTCTACTGGGCTCAAGTAGCCCAAAACCGAGTTACTTTTCATCCAACGGTACCAATGTTGATATTTATAAGTATAGTGTAATTGTGAAAAGCTCATAAAAATTAAAAAAAAATTAAATGCATATATTAAACTCCAATTTCTCACCAAATTAATTATTACTTGGGGAAGTTAAAAAAGAAGTTGCATTGAGATGTGATTTTTTCTTGCATACATCCATATCTCATTCAAAGAGTATTTAAATATACTTACGAATAATTTTAATTATCCAGATAATTAATATTAAATGATAAATTGAAAAATTACATATAAATTTATGACAATGATATATATTATACATGTGTATTACAGATTTTAGATATAATATTAATAAATCAGAGGATTTTTTTTTAAAATAAACTCCCCAACAAAGCCCAAAAAAAAAAAGTCAAATCTAATTCTGTAATTGGGACCAAAATGGGACTAAAATATTTACGGCTAAACTACCAGTGCCTCCTGCAACCAAATGGTAACAGAATTGGGTCCCAATGTCAATGAATGCGATAATTGTTTTATTTAGTGTCGTACCAGTATGTTGTTTTTTTTTTCCTCATAAAATGCATTACAAATTTTATTATTATTATTATTATTATTATTATTTTGTATTCAACAAACATTACAAGTATAGAAATATGGATAGTATGTTAGGAAAGTTAGAAGGGAAAGTGGTTAATGTACGAAAGCTGAAAGATATCGGTTGCATTTTGCTACTGTAGACAGCCAAAAAGCTGGAAAAAATGCGACATCACTGCTATTTGAACCATGACTATTCTTGTGATATTTCTTATAGTTTACCAATTAGGTTAATTATGAGGAATAGATTTTATTTGTATAGAAACAGATGTTAGTTCTGTCTAGATAATCAAAATATTGTCATAAACTTCTTACAGATAACAAACGTGATGAAAACAAGTAAATAAAATTTAACATGATTTGGTTCGAAACTAATAGTCTACATCCACAGGGATGTGAGTTGATAATAAAAATTACAAAAAAAAAAAAAAGATCTTTGCACCTGGCATTTCTCAACCATGAGAGGCACTCTCATCTCTTAAAACATATCTTGATTCTATATAAATAATTCTTCAGAAAGAAAACCTTATGGGCTGCCAATAAAAAACCATTAAAAAACTAATATTTCGATTGTCTCGTTTGAAATAATCGCTCGTATTAAAATCAAGACCTCATGGTAGAGCCATTCAATGAGTAAATAGCAATGTTATTTACGCTTTGAAAGAATTTTTCTTTTAATAAGCATTTAGACTCTTACTATACAAAATCCCAAAAGAAATTTCCTTTAGTTTTGATTCCAAGTGTAAAATTGAAAAAAAAATTATATTATAAATTACATACACTTTAATTTCCATATCTTAATAAACGTTTTATCCTTTACCGAACAAAAAGAAGATCATTTAAGTTTCAGTTGTGGACTTCATGGGGCTAATAAAGTATTCTTTTGGTGCTAAATTTTAAGTCTTTTTTTTGCAATATTCACTAATAACAAAAACTATACACGAAGACTCCTGCATAAGTTTTGATATACAGTGATTCAGTTCTACCAAGTAAGTCATCTCATTCTCCAACCTTGCTTTGAGTAAGCCACTCCACGCATGCGCCAGAGGCCGTTTGATGCCGGCTTCACCGTCCAAACCTCCTTTCCATGTAGATAGAAGGAAAAGTCAATTTTCAACTAGCTAGTTGGGTCATTTTAATGTTTTAAATGTTCCAACCACAAGAAAAAGTTTCTATGATTTTACAATCGAAAATCAACCATTCTTATTTATTTGTTTTTTTATCAGGGATCGAGACATTAATGTATGCCTTCAAATGAACCAAATCAAATGAGGCATTTGTTGAGTTAGACTAAAAAAGGCTCAAGCTTAGCTTGATACATTATTTTCTAATCGAAATGCATCATATCTCATTAAACCACCAATGAAATGTCAGGCCAAATAATTAAGCATAAGGGGAGGTGATCTTGTGTTCTTGTGCTTTTATACCTTTCCAGTTTCTTGCAATAATATTTCTTGCTGCAGTTCAAAAAAAAAAAGCATAAGGGGAGGTGAAATGTGATTATAACCTCACTTTTAAGTAATAATATAAGTGTTACTAGTTGTACATGAAATGTTGTTCTTAACATGGGCCAATGTAAAATTTGAAACCACAAATTAAAGCTAAGAATAGTAATTGTGACTTTACTTTAGAGAGTAGGTGTAATTAAAGGCTCAATATGTTTGACACTGGCTCGAAATCAAACACTTGATAATTAAGAAATCAAACACCGCCTAGGATACATTATTATATGCGTGATTGGTGTTTGGAATAAAAGCAAATATTTACCCATCTAATACACTTAGGATTTACCAAGGTTTTGTACACTAGCTTTAAGGGTTAAATGCCATAGTCCCTAATTTTTAATTAGTATAATTTCCTGTTAGCTCCTAATTAATTTACTTGTTATTCTATTTTAATCTTAAGCCTGTTAAAATTGTTACATTTTGGTCTCTCTATGTATCAAGTCTCATTAATTTAGAATAACTGTTCATTATAATTTCTAAAATTTGAATTTAAAGTATCGATAAATGTATTCTAGGAAATTTAAATTATGTAATATTTTTTTGATAATTAATATATAATTTAAATTAGTAATTTTTCTTTTTTGCAAAAAATAAGTGTGATTTACAGTTAAATTATTTATTGATGCCAAAAAATTATTATAAAATTTAAATTTACTGGAAGTAGTTATATGATTATTTAAATTTAAATTTTAAAAATTGGTACTAAACGGTTATTCTAAAGTTAACAAATTTCATAATAAAATGAAATGTTTAATAAATTTAGGATCAAGACAAATCAGAAATATGTTAAAGACTGAAATAAAAAGATAATTAAATGATAAAAACAGAAATTTAATTACCCTACTTTAAGTACACATGGCATTTTTCTCGGTGAAAAAAAGAACTGAAAACAAACCTGTTGACACCCAATTTCGTCCGGGTGTTTTAAAATTTTGAAAAAAAATTTTATTAAAAAAAAATTAATTTAAAAAAAAATATATATTACTATTATTATTAAAAAAAATTTAATTAGTTTAAAATATATTTTTGTTTTGTGAAAATTTGATTTAAAATGATATATGTGTGAATATGTGTATGTTTGAAATAAAATAAAATTTCATGAAAAAAATGACAAAAAATTAAAAGTTTGAGGTAAAAATGACAAAATTGAGAAGTTTCGGAAAAAATTGATAAATTCTAAAAGTTCCAGGAGCATTTGGTAGTTTGTCACATAAAATTTTGAGCCTGCCGACGTTTTTTGCTCAAATTGACAGAAAACGACAAAATTGTCAAAATCAGAAGCTTCAGGAACTTATCCAGAGGCTGAGAGACATAAAGGACTAAAATTGTCATTTTACCAATTTAATAGATAAGTTTGAAATTTTTTATTAATTTATCCATCAACAGTTCAGCTAAACTTCCTCTATAAATAGCCCCCCAAATTTTGTGCTGAACACAGAAAAAAAATAGAAATGAAGCTTAGAGCTCCGTTTTGAAAAAAGAAAAAATTATAGCCTAGGTCCCTGGCCCTCTTCTCTTCCTCTCCAGAAAACCTAAACCTTCTCTGACCCTTTTTTTTTTTTTTTTTCTTTTTTTTCTCTCCCCCCGCGCGCGTGCGTTCTGTTCTTCACGTTTCCAGAATTTCAAATTCAGTTTTTAAGGGTACAACTCTCATTTAATCCTTCATCTTTTCAATTTTCTTTCACTTTGGTCACTAACCTTTTATTTTGTTCTTGCAGAATTAATTACTAACCCTTTTAATTTTTACTTGTTTGTTTATTATTTGTTTATTACTAACCCCTTTTTTTATTGTTGTTATTAACTTACTAACAACTAACTTTTAATACTATTATTGTTACTAACCTTTTAATTTTTGCATTATTACTAACTTTTATAATTGTTGTTAACAATTAATTAACTTTTATTATTGTTGTTAATTAATTAATTTAATTAACTTGGCTAACTTTTATTATTGTTGTTAATTAATTAATTTAATTAACTTGGCTAGCTTTTTATTATTTTTGTTAATTAATTAATTTAATTAACTTGGCTAACTTTTATTATTGTTGTTAATTAATTAATTTAATTAACTTGGCTAGCTTTTTATTATTTTTGTTAATTAATTAATTTAATTAATTTGGCTAACTTTTTATTTATTGTTGTTAATTAATTTAATTAATTTGGCTAACTTTTTATTTATTTTTGTTAATTAATTTAATTAATTTGGCTAACTTTTTATTTATTGTTGTTAATTAATTTAATTAATTTGGCTAACTTTTTATTATTGTTGTTAATTAATTAATTTAATTAACTTGGCTAACTTTTTATTATTGTGGTTAATTAATTAATTTAATTAACTTGACTAACTTTTTATTATTGTTGTTTAACAATTAATTTAATTAACTTTGCTAACATTTATTATTATTTTTAAAGTGGATGGCCAAAAAGCCCCACTTTATTATTATTAATTTTTTTTCTTTATATAATTTTTTTATTTAATTCACCTTTACCCTTTACTAATTAATAAATAAATGAAAATTAAAAGAAGATTATTTTGTAATTAATTATTAAGGCTAATAAAAATTATTTTTAAAAAAGCCAATTATTTTTATTTTTATATACATGTTTTTAATTCTTTAAAGATAACAAAAAGTTAAAATTAATTTTAATAGTTATTTTTATCCAGTAAAAATAATAAAAAAATAAAAATAAAACCTGTTTAAAAAAAATACATGAAAATTAAGACTTTATATTTTACTGATTTATTTAAAATATAACTTTTAAATCCACTAAAATAATAAATATTTTTCATTAAACAAGAAAACAAAAAGAAAATTAAAACAAGATAAGAAAAAGATAAGAAAGATAAGAAAAAGATAATAAAGATAAGAAAGATAAGATAAGATAAGAAAGATAAGAAGGAAAAGAAAGAAAAGAAAGAAAAATATAGAAAATAAAAATTTTTAGATTATTAATGAATCTAAAAATTCTATAACAAAAAGAATTACGAATTAGTAATAAAACTAATAATTAATTCCATAAAAATAAGAATTAAATAATTAACTATAAATTAAATCAACTTACATATCCGGATGATCCGTCAGGATCTGCGGTTTAAAAAAATATCACCCTTTTAATTAAATAAATTAAATAAAAAAAAAGATAAAAATCCATATTTACAATATGGATTAAATTATTTAAAAGTTCACCAAATTCCGTGTCCAAATGACTCGGCAGAGTCCATGGTTCGGAATCAAAAATCTTCCGTGTCCAAATGACTCGGCAGAGTCCATGGTTCGGAAGTATAAAATTTCATACAAATTAATTAATTTAAAAATCCACATTTCGACTAATCCAGTTAAAATTTCTAATTTTGAAAATTAACTGAGAATTATTTAAAAGCAAAGCAAAACAAAATTAAAATCAACTAAGGTGCCAATTTTTGGGCGTTTTAACAAAGTTGTTTTAACGTAACCGTACTCCCGATCCCCGAACTCTCGCAGACCAATTTTAAGGTGACCAATCGACCTAAGAAAACTGATTGGTGGCGACTCCCGAAAACCCGACGTTGCCACAAAACCCCTTTTTGTTGTTATAACAAGAAACATAGTCATAGAAACTGAAATGTAATAAGCTTGTGAAGTCTCTGGTCCGTTTCACTTTGCCAGCGACGAAACCTTGTCAGGGTCCTGGACTTGACCGGCAACTGCCAGAAAGACCATGAAAACGATGCCTTGGTCGTTGGCGAACAAATCACGGGTTGATTGATTTCGTATGATCAGAGAAAAAAAAAACAGTGAATTAGTGAAAAGCATGGGAAGCTTGTTAGATTAATTGGACATCTTCTCCGGTCAGTCATTCCTCGAACTACCCGCTTAACTTCACCGGTGGTGGAACCTTGTTTAGGTCCGGCATTTTGCCGGAAACTGCCGTTACTGAACATGAATGCGTCACCTTGGTCGTAGGCGAGCAAATGGGGTGGTGGCGACTCGTTGGACTGTACCTCTTTCTCCCACTTGTCCACGTCCATGCCATATTGCATGTGATCTACTCCCGCCATTGCCAAAGAGTCAATCGAAATCGACGTACTTATTATGATCTCTTTCTTTCTTCAATATTCAGGAAACACTTTTGGTATATATTGGAAGAGAATGGACCAACGACAAGTATATATATTGTTGACGGAGCCATTCTCCGTTTCGGATTTGGTTGTTGACTTCGATTAAGGTTTGTAAAGTTTCACGAGTTCGACTTTTGGAAAAGTGGGTTAATTGCGATTGGGCCCTAAATTTGGTCGAAATGATGTTCACTCCTCTCAGGTTTCATAATTTATATTTCCCCTCATTTTCTAATACCAACACCCTATTAGCCAATGATTGGTCAACATCATGAGAAAAACTAAAGTCATGATTGCATGACATATCATAAGTATAAAAGTCCCGTTCAGGCCATACAATCATATGGGTCCCACATGGATAAATGGCCAGATGAGGTTATCATTGCTATAATCTATTATTTTATAATTTTTTAAAAAACTACTAAATAATATAAAATTTTGACAGTAAAATACTTTAACTTAAACAGTATAGTGACTATTAAATGGCAAATTAAATTGTCTAGTAGCTTTTGAACAGTTATTATATAGTAAAATTTGAAAGTTTAGGGGAGTAGATGCAAATCCAATCAAAGTCTAGGTGTATGTGTAAATTCAATCAACCTTAGGAGTTTTTTTTTATTTTTTATACACCGAAGCGTATATAAAGTCAAGGTATTAGAGAGTTTTTTTTTTCAACTGCAACAAATTTATTAAGATAAACTAAGATAAGATACAAAAAGGTTTGGATATTTAGCAAGTAGCTAAATAATATCCATGAGCCTTACTCCCTATAGCCGTTTGAAATGGCTAGATTAGGGTATAAGTTCCAATCAATCCAATTTAACATAGCCTTGACCGTATGTATTAGAAAGTTATTAAGAAAAGTGCAATAAGAATCTGTCTACTTCTTATAATTTGGAAGGTGTTAAGTCACAATTTGCCAGAAAAATACACAATGCGCTGCTAGGAAATCAAACCCCTGATCACGAATAGAGGTGTCTGAACACGCAAGCACTAGGCTGCGATGTTGCGGATCTTAGGAGTTTGAACTAGGAAAACAACTGTTAACAAAACTAAAAATCGAAGGAAGTACATGAATTTCATTGTTCTCGTGACCATCGATCAATCCGCTTGACCAGAGAAGATGATCTCATGGTAACGATTGGTAACTCTGCCGTTAGCATCGAGCTTCTATGGTGATGTTAGCCATGATTATAGCCAATTAAAGGAACTTTCAATTTTACGCATGCCCGTGTAATTTATATCTGTAGATGTATATGAGGAAACTAAGTTTTAATGTAGCACACTTAGCTTCTCATCCTCTAGAAAGCGACAAAAAATAAAGTTGAAAAAAAATAACAAAACAAAATCCAAATACAAAAAAACAAAAAAAACACTTAAGGAAAGAAAAATTAGAACTTTTAACAAAAGTTAAAGCAAAATGATCTCATCAGAAAAATACTATATATGTTGTCACCATAATTCCGAGGTTTAGGCGTCTATCTCTGGTAGCAGTCAAACGAGCAGCGGTTAAAAAAACACATCAACTAGCTACAACTATTTTATCTTCTACCTTAGCTCTCTAGCCTATCTTTTCTTTTATATTTCTGATTGCTAAAAAAAAACTTGCTTGGCATATGATATTGAGCAAAACTTTTTATTGGTAGTTCTTAATGCCTTTGATAAGGTCAGAATTCTATCTTGAAATACATTAACCGTGCGTTTGGATAGAGGAATTTTGGGTGAAATTTCATTTTAAATTGGTGTTTTAAAATTTTAGGATGAAAATTCTTTGTTTAGATAAATATGAGAAATGAATTTCACAATTACAAGGAATTTAAAAATGGAATTTTAAGCAAGATAAGCACATATCTGACTAGAATATCATCCATCTCTCTTCCAACCAACACCGCCCCTTCTCTCTCCTCCCTTGTTTGCCTCCAGTTGCACTAGCTGACTTTATGCCTACACGACTAACATCCTGACAATGTCTCTTCCTCAACCACCCATTCCCTCTTGGTATATAGTAAACAATGGCTTTATATATCTTATAGCACTATCAGTGTGCGACCAAGAATATCTAGTTATGCTCAAACTTTCTCAACCATCAAGTAAGGCTAAATTTTTTGAGCTTTTTTTGAGGTCTTTTTCTTTTCCCCAAAAGAATGGTCGATGGGTTCTCAAAAGCAGCAATGTTTCACTTAAGTTAGCTCTCTCTTTAGTTCGTCCCTCCATTGTCCATCCCAGTCTTCTCTCTATCAAACATTAATTTTATTTGCAACCGATTTGATTCATATATATTTATAGCTCAAGAATAATTTGGAGGAGCTTAATAATTATTTCTATTAACTACCTTATCAATTGAAAATCAAATCAACAGGTTTATTTGAAAGTGGATCTCGGGCGAGGTTCGGCAGGTTTTCTAGATGTTTGATCAGAATGGAGACGGAAGAATAATGAAAAAGGAGCTGAGCAAGTCGCTTGTGAACTTGGGGATCCACATCCCGGACAAGGACTTGATTCAAATGGTCGAGAAGATTGATGCAAACAATGATGGGCACGTGGACATTGACAAGTTCAGTGAGCTATACAAGACGATAATAAACGAGAAAGACAAGTAATATAGCATGAGGTAGGCCTTCAGTGTGTTTGACCAGAACGAGGATGGGTTCACCATGGTAGAGGAGCCACAGTCGGTGCTGGTGTCGCCAGAGCTGAAGCAAGGGCAAATGGTGGAAGACTGCCGGTAAATGATAAAGAATGTGGGCGTGAATAGCGACAGGATGGTATATCATTGACAAACAATGGCTAACAGAAGTTTGGTATATCTTCAATTAAAATATGACTCAACTGAACACTAGAATTTAGAATTCAAAATTTTAATATTCTTATCCAAATACTAATTTTTTAAATACAGGAATTTGAAAATGCTTAATTTTAAAATTCTAGAATTTTAAAATCCCAAGAATTCTTAAATCATTCCATCCAAACGCATAGTAAGTGATGCAGAATCCATTCTCATCTCTAGGTTATAATCTGCATTAGGCTCTGAACATTGTAGTTATTTTTTCATATGTAAACTCTTACTATACAAAAAAGAGAGTAGGAAGAAGAAAAATAGATAGATTAATATTGAATTGAGACAAATGATAGAAACTATAGAATGCCAACAAACTTATTTGCTGAAATTGAAACTTTATCAAATGATAGATGCATTGCCTCTAAACTTTACCGGATGAGACACGTATTGTCTCTAACACTCCATAACTCTTGAAATAAGTCTCCAAAATGATTAAAATTGAAACAATTTGTTTATCCATTTTTTTAAGAGAGATTATATGTCTAGCTCATCAATATATTGAATGACTCATCTTACAAAAGTGTATTATAAGTCATCTGTCTCTACTCTAGCAAAGTGAGTGAATCTCAATTCTAAAGGACTTTAAAAACACAAATGTATACTTGTCTATGTTCATATACTTCGGAAGTGTAAAAGGGCACTTGGTACGTAAGGTAAAAATTATGTTAGGAGAAGAAAAATTTTATCTACGTGCATTCGCCATTTCATGTAGTAATTACTTCTCACATTCTTAGATAGACCAATTCTACAGTTATCTTAGAAATTAGTAGTTTCTTTATAGTAATTGTAAAAACTCATGAAAACTATAAAATTAAATGCACATGTTGAACTCCAATTTTTTCCATTTGAGATCTAACAACATGAATTATTATAGTTTTTCTCGCGTTATAACTTACAGAAGTTCAAAAAAAAACATAAGAGTTGCATTTGCCATTTCACTTAGTAACTTATCATATTCTTATACAGATCAATTGTATTGTTATATTAGAAATTAGTAGTTTTATAGAGATTGTAACAAGCTCATAAAAATTAAAACAATTAAATGCATATATATTAACTCCAATTTCTCTTGAGATTGAACAACATGAGTTATTATAGTTGTTCTTACCAAATTTGTTACTTGAGAAGTACCCAAAAAAAAAGTTGCATTTAGATGTGAATTTTTTTTTTATGCATCCATGCTCATTCAAAGAGTTTAAATATAATTAAGAATGATTTTAACTATCCGGATAATTAATATTAAATGATAACTTGAACAATTATTATAAATTTATGACAGTGATATAGATTATATATATAATACTAATTGATATTAAACTAATTAAAAATAAATCAAAGGATTTTTTTTAAATAAACTCCCCAACAGAGCTGAAAAAAATGTTCAAATCTAATACTGTAATTGGGACCAAAATGAGACCAAATAGTAACAGAATTAGGTCTCAATGTAAATGAATGCAATAATAGTTTTGTATTTAGCGTTGTAACTTAGGTTGTTTTTCACCTCATAAAATGTTTTACAAATTTTAGTTGTTTAGAATAAGTAGGTCTCAGTTCTGTCTAAATAATTAAAATATTGACAAAAATTCCTTAAATTACCAATCACGTACAGTAGAATAACAAATACACAAATATGATAAAAACAAGTAAACAAAATTTAATATGGTTTGGCTCCAAATTATAGTTTATATCCACACAGATGTGAGAAATTTTCTTTAATATAGATAATAAGAATTACAAAAAATATCTTTACTCATAACTTTTCTCGACTCTGAGGCACTTTCATTATCTCTTAAAACAGATCTTAATTCCGTATAAACAATTAACAAATTATGATAGTCGCAGCAGTCACTTGAGTTAAAATTTTAACCTTTTTTTTTAATAATTGGTCTAGAAACTTTTTAGCAACTAACTTTTCATATTTTGTTAGCAAGGGTGGAAGCTTGATACGATGCCTTCAAATTAATAGACACTACAAGAAAAACCTTTAAAACCTATAAAAAAAGAAGTGACAAAATATAAACATATTTTTTTATTGTACTCATAAATAATATAATAGATGGAATAAATAATATGTTTATCATAGAGTCTGCATTGAAAAATCCTCATGGGCTAAGCATTGAAAGATCCTCATCAGCAGAAGCAAGTGTTGGGTCTTCTGAATTAGATAAGACTTGTTGCTTCCATTGCCTCATTTGGAATGATCGGCTCGTACGTATTGAAATCAACGCCCCATCTAGAGCCATTTAATGAGTAAAGCTATTGACGCATTTGTTAGAATGAGATTGCCAACGTTTGAGTCCTATATACTTTCAATTGACTTCCGAATGGTCAATGGACCGGGTAGTTTCCAATGATCGACCTTTTAATATAATTAGCAAAGTTCTCATCTTCTCCGGTCATTCCTCGAACTCGTCCGTTTCATTTCACCGGTGGTGGAACCTTGTCCGGATCCTGTATTTTGCCGGGAACTGCCGTCAAAGAACATAATCACCTCATCTTGGTAGTCGGCGAGCAAATGTTGTGGCGGTGGCTCTCCAGACTGATCCTCCTTTTGCCACTCGTCCACATCCATGCCATATTCCATGTAATCTACTCCTGCCATTGCCAAAGCTTCAATGGAAACCGACATGCTTATAAACTTTGTTTAATTTCTTCAATAATTGGGCAACTTTTGGACAACTGGTTTATATTATATTCTTAGAGAATGACCAGCAACAGGTATATATAGTATTGTACTTGACGGGGTTGCGCTTTCGGTTTTAGACTTGGATTAGGGTTTTTTGTTCTTGTTCACGGGTTGCCTGGTTCGCTGCATGAGAGGTAAAATGTCGAACGAATAGTGAAAAACGTGTTGAACAAATTAGTGAGAGATAAATTGCGCTTCCCTCCTCAACTTTGGTCCAAATCACGTTTACGCCTCTTGGGTTTCGGAATTTACATTTCTCCCCTCACTTTAATTATAACATTGAACACTAGTTTTAATCCTAAACAAAGAAAACTCGCTGCTGGAAGGTTTAAATTTAAACAATATAATTACTGTTGGATAGTAAAATTAAACTATTTAGTAGCTAAATTGTTAATGGCTTTGTTCATTTTTCATTATAAAAGTACATTATTTCCATTTTCCCTTTTCTTTTATTATCTAGAATCAATTTCATTTGTAAGCTAATGCTCTATCTACTTAAATAATCACTTGAACAATTGTTTTAAAAATTACATATTTCTTTATAATTTTTCCATTCCTAGTCTTAAAAAAAATAATATGTATAATAGTACTATTTTAGTTTACTAAAATATAGAGTTTCAATTGATATACAATTAAAGAAATAATCACTATATACATGAAAAAACATTTATCTCTACAGGATTAAAAAGTAGAGTGGAAAGTATAAATTTTTTAAATTTCAAGGTTGCAAGTGTGTAATTTTTAATCAAAATTAAGACGCAAGTGTAATTCAATTCCTTATTTTCTTTTCCTGTATATATATATATATAATCAACCCTTTGAAATTTGAATTAGAGGGAGAAGTTTAATAAAAGTAAAAATCAGAGGGAGTAGATGGACTTTCGCGGTTCCCGTGATCATCGTCATCATCCTATTGACCAAGACCAAAGATAATAATGATCTCATCCTATATGTATTTGGCGATGAACTCCAGTAGAGTGATGCGTATGAGAACGCCACAGGAATTTTATATTGGGTTGTGAAATCGGTTATTAATTTTTTGGTTTGTTATTTGATAGTTCTTAATTATTCTTTATCTTTATTGAGTCTTTAATTATTTTTTGTCATTAGATCTGATGAGAATTCTAATAAAATTTGTATCACATATAAGTTAACCATATAAAAGGTTTGATGAGAATTTGACATTTGAGTAGTAAAACTAATCTGTTAATTGAGAGCATTTTTATGTTCTGAAAAATTTATTTGAAGATATTTTGTTCTATGTAGAAGTTGACTATGAAACTAGAATTAAATTTAAAAATTATAAGCTTTTCTAAAGTTCTATCTTTACTTATTATTTTACAAGTAAATTATTCCAACATTGTTGAGAACAAAAAATGTTCTATATGAACAATGAGGAGCAAAATAAACTACTTTGATAATATTAGTAACTTTTTTTATAAATATATCTTTACTAATATACTTATAATTTATGTTTTCCATATTTGTGAAGGTGCGGCGGTACCTCCCGGCACCACTAACTCTACCACTGCTTCGACCCTCGATGGTTGGTGGAGAAGATCATGCAGGTGGCCGGAGTGGCGAAGATGGTGGTGTCGATATTCTAAAAGTTGTGCAACTCTCTGGGCCTCTAGTTTTGTCAGCAAGAATTACGTTTGAGCTTCTCATCAGAGTACAATCTGACAAGTTATTGCTTTTAATTTCGCAAGTTTCTACCACAATATGAATTAGAAACGCCTAACAATAGGCAATAAACTAAACACAAATAAGCCTAAAAGCAAGCTACAGAGAGCGATTAATTGCTACTCTCACTTCTGCTCTGACTTCTCTCTGGCCATACTCACCTCTCCTCTCTTTCACAAGACTCCCCTTAACATTAAACCGAGCATGAACTTGAAGCACATAAGTCAGAAAAACTTTTTCTTTGAACACCATCTACCAACTCCAAGGATTTAAGTATTGCCAATGACCCCACTTTAGATTATTCTCTTATTCATGCTATATTACCGAATATACATAGTTTTGTTGTTGGTTCTTTAGTTTTCTGGTTTCAATTTTTAATTGGATTAATTACAATTTGTCCTTGAGGTTTACATGAAATTACAGTTTGCTCATCCTATTTCAAAAATAGACATTTTGGTCCTATCTTTCTAATACAGTCTAACAACAATTTTTGATTTTAATTTAGATTATATGATACTTATCTTAAAGTAATTTCAATCTGTATAATATTTTTTTATAGTTAATAGATAATTTAAATTATCATTTTTTCTGTAAATGGAAAACAATATTTCTTAAATGTCAATTAACTATTAGAAAAGTATTATATAGATTAAAATTAGTTGAAGATAAGTATATAGTCTAAATTAAGATTTTAGAAGTTACAGTCTGACTGTATTAAAAAGAGAGGAGAAAAGTATATATTTATGAAATAGAAAGAAAAATGTGTAATTTCACCAAAATCTCACGAGACAAATTGTACTTATCCCTTTTTTGTTTTAGTTTGTTTGGTGAATTTGCATTTTTAACGTTATTGTGTGTCGCATTTTAACGTTATTGTGTTTTGCATATAGAATGTTTTAGTTATACTAAATCGATCCAAACTACTTGCTATTCAGGTTAGATTCGATCAGGTTTTGAAGACATGCAGGTAGACTTGGATCTTAATAAGACCCAATGGTACCCATCCTGTGAACACCCAAAAGCTAGAAATCGGCAAACCCAACATTAAGCTATATAGGGAAGAAAAGCAAAAATTGCCCACCACAAATTGAATTAAGGTAACAGAAAAAAAAAAAAACCTAGCAGCGTAGTCGGCAACAAAGAGGCTAGATCGAGTATTGTAATGAGGCAGCTAGCAACAAGGAGATAAAGAAAGCCAACGACCCCCGATGTTTAAGTGAATAAACTTTGCCCTCATGTTTCAGAAATACACATTTTACCCCTTACCTTCTTAATATAGTCTGACAACAACTTATGAGATCTTAATTTAGCCTGTATGATAGTCATCTTCAAGTAATTTTAATTTGTATAACACTTTTTTTTTACAATTAGTTAACATTTAAAAAATACTATTTTAAAAGCTCAAAGAAATATAGAAAGAAAAAACTGATAATTTAAAATATTTATTAACTGTAGAAAAATATCAAATAAATTGAATTTATTATAAGATAACTACCATAATATCTAAATTAAAATTTTAGAAGTTACTATTAAACTATAATAAAAAGACAGGGGCAAAGTGTATATTTTTTAAACATGAGGGGCAAAGTGTAAGTGAAACCTCAATGGCCAAATTGTAGTTATCTAAAAAAAAAAAAAAACCAACACAGAAACCATGGAAAGAAAGAACACGAAATTGGTATTTGGTAACAGGAGGATTAGGAATGGCCCAGACATCACAAATACTGGCGACAACAAAAAATCCAAGAAATAAACAGAGGAGAGTAATGCTGGAATTTGGCAGCAAATGCCTCGAGAGATGGATGAAAAAACAGGGCAAGTGATGGCAAATTCTAGATGAGTCGTTTCGGCTGGCCAAATGAATGCTAAATGCATGCAAAATCCAAATGATTTAATCAAATTCACCCTAAATTGCCACTACATTTAACATTTGGCATATTACGCCAAATGTTAAAGGTTCACAAGTGAAAGCCATCCTAATTACTGTCATACGATATCCTCTTTGTCATGGGAGGGAGGGATTAAGGATTAGGAATGGCATTAGTGACCCAAACATCACAAAATACTGGCGACAACAAATCGAAAAAATAAATTGATAAAGAGTAAGTGTTGAAATTTGGTAGCAAGTGCATTGAGAGACAGATGGAACAAGACGGCAAATGATGGCAATTTCTAGATGAGTTGTTCGGCGGACCCTTATAGCGTGACGAGCACAATCGGACGGTGTGGATGCGTCCATTGCGTCCATCATCCGTCGTCACAATCGCATTTTCTTTGTTTGGCCGGCCACATGAATGCTAAATGCATGCAAAAAAATCCAAACAAATTCATGAAAATTCACCCCAAATTGCCACTACATTTAACATTTTTCATATTCAGATACACCAAAATAAAATGGTTCGCATGTGAAAGCCATCCTAATGCCACTTGTTCCAGCTCCATCAGGTTCCCACCCCAAGCCACTGCTCCAAGCCTATATATTTCTCGACCTCAATGCCTAAACTATGACCTATTACCATCCTTTTTCTCTCTTTATCTTGTCAATTATCAAAATATTTCCTCTTAGAAACCCAGACTTTTGAAAGTGGTTTTATCGGGAAACGATTGGGTCTCTTACAATGAGATCAGTTCTTATTCCTTCAGAATGAAAACCCTCATAGGTGTGCCTCTTCTTGGATTAAGAAAAGTATTAGCTCGGTTAGTAGATTGTTGAGGTTCTTTGTTGAAGTCTGACTTGAGAAGATAGGAAGCCAGGCTCATAATGATGGGTGTTCTTCCTTGAATTTGAAAGGTGCTTTTTTGTGAACAGTTCAACAAAATTGAGGAATCTTCACGTGAAATTCCTCGAGTGACATTTTTCGGCCAGAAGAAGCTAAGCAGGAGAAGAATTCCAAAGGGTTAATTGGGTGGGGTGCTTGTTTTCATTCTCTTGGCTACCTTGTTAGCAAGTGCTCTGTTTTTTCCAGGTGCAAGGGGTCATCTTTTAATATTCAGGTTTGTTTGATGTTCCTTAGGGGAGCGGTTTAAGGGTTATGGAGGTTGTTCCTAGGGTGTGTGTCTTAATCAATTGCTATAGTTGATCCTTTTATTTTCTTTATCTTCTGATTTTAATGAACCTTTTATTGCTTATCAGATTATCATCCATCCTCCATTTTTCGCTATTGTGTTTTGCATATAGATTATAGAATGTATAACTATCGATCGATCCAAGCCAAGGTGTTAAATAGGAACGTAGGCAGGATTTGTGCTTAGGGGGTAGGGCGAAGGCGTGAGTGCGAATATATTGTTTGCTCGCCATTCACTCTACTAAAATTTAGGAAACTTACAATTACCTCCTGAGGTTTGCCCTAATTTATAGTTTGCCCCCGTTTATTTTTGAAAACTTACATTTTATCTCATGTTTCTTTTACACTGTTTAATAAAATCTTCTAAAATTATAATTTAAACTATACGATAATTATCTTCAAGTAATTTCAATCTCCCTAATATTTTTCAGTAGTTAATAGATATTATAAAGTATTAGTTTTTTCTTTCTATAAATGGAATTTTCTTCCTGTAAATATATATCATTATTTTTTTACAGTCAGTTAGTTTAAAAAGATATTAAAAATCTTAAAATTTCTGAAAAATTAATATGAGTCAGTTTAAGTTAAAATTTTAAAAGTTGTTGTTAGACATTGTAAAGAAATGAAGGTGTAAAGTGTAGATTTCTGAAAATAGAGGAGGGAAAATATAGGTTAAACCAAACCACAGGGGGTTTTTGTAATTTTCTCACTAAAGTTTCGTAAGACATTTAAAAAGGATAAAATCCACCAAAGCCCATCATTAATTTTATGATTTACAAACAAGTAACCAACTTTAAAGCTTTTACAATTTTATAACATATTAACTACCACTAATAAATAATTTTGAAAAATCTAGGGGGTGAGACCCCCTCCTTGCCCTTACATAGCTGCATCTCTAGTGTTAAATACCGTTACCGCTAGGTATACCACACCCCCAATTTTTAAGGTATACCACATAATATACCGCGCCGGATACCATTACCCTTTTTGTAAAAAAATAAATGTTAGAATATTATTTTAAGATGACATAATTTGTTTAATAATTTATTTTTACACATCTTATATGTATTCTAATTTTCCTCATCATAATTTGTCAAATATAAATAAAATATATATGATACAAGATATTCAATTGGGATACTATTCACCAGAAATTCAATTTAGGGATATTGTTCAACATCACAGGGACCTTCAAGTTGCTGTCATCCATTAAAATTTTATATTAATTAAGAAAAGTAAAAAAATTAAAATTAAATGTTTATTTTATAATATGTTATTTATATTTTATTTTATATATTTATGATATTTTTGGTGTAAAATGAAAAAAATAGATGTAAAAAATAAAATACCGTGGAACGTACCACGCGAAATTTGTGGTATACAACGGTTTTTTGACAAAATGCATACAAAAAGTAAGCGGTATGTGATATACTGTGAAATACTGCGATATACCGCATGGTAAAATGACAAAATGAGAAAATATTTGTACCGCGTACCTGCAGTAAACAAGATACTATGTGGTATACCGCGGTATTTAACACTATGATCCGAACCACTTGCTATGCAGTTTAGATTCGATTAGGTTTTGAAGGCATGCGAGTAGAGTTGGATCTTAATGAAACCCAATGGTACACATCCTGTGAACACCCAAAACCTAGAAATCAGCAACCCAAACATTAAGCCATATGGGGAAGAAAAGCAAAAATTGCCCACCACAAACAGATTTAAGACAACAGAAAAAATAAAATAAATAATAAAAATAAAAAAAAACTAGCAGCGTAGTTGGCAATAAAGAGGCTAGATCGAGTATTGTAATGAGGCTATATTGATGCTCATTGTGTCATATTGGGGAGGAAACAGTTGATCACATCATGGCTCGCTGCACTATTTTCTCATGCCTGTGGCAAAAGGTTCTGCTCTGGTGGCAGCTTGTTGGATATACCTTATTGGACATTATGGGTGCTCTATCTAATTCAGGTGGTAGGCGTCTGCCAAGCTTGATTCAGAGACTATGGCAGGCAGTGTGTTATGTTACTTGCTGGACCATTTGGAAGTCTAAAAACTAACTATTTTTTAATGATGGTCGGTTATCGGTATGCAGATGCTAGGTGATCACTACTAAAAAACAGGCTTTTTCCAACAGCTTCTGCTGCACTCTAGCAGTTGTAATCCAAGTGTAGGTTGTCGCAAGTAATAAAATCTCGTGAGTCTGAGTGTCGAACCACAGGGAAGTGCGTTAAGAAATACAAATTACAGATTTTATAATAAGGAAAGATTTTGGTGCAAGGTGTGAACAAGTATTGATTAAAAATTTAAATTCAAATAAAATAGCTAAGGTTAGAGGATCTACTTTTAGTATATCAGTTATGATTAATTTTAGTCCATCTTACCACTCAATTGAGATCCACACATAAAGGAGGTCTCAATCAAGGAATTTAGTTAGTACTTACTTTTATTGATCTTAAAATGTCAACGCTTGCTAATGAGTTTAAGTATCCATCATGTTAACCTTTGTCGACAATAACTCAAGATTCCAATATAGCCGACAGAGTCTTGTTCTACAGAGGGAATCAAGTGCTTTTGTGTCAATGATTGACTATGATAAATCAAGACTCCTACTTAACAAAGATGGAACTTAAATGAAATTTTCAGTGTCAAAATACCTCACTTCTCTTAAAGTATTACTCCCTCCGTCCCAAAATCTTTAGTCAATTTGTTTTCAGTAATTAATCTATGATTTTTTATTTTCAATATTTTAATATATCAATGAAAAATCTTTGCATACAAATGATAAATTAAGATATTTAGTTTCTAAATATATATTTTTAATTTCTTTTAACAAACAATAATATGATAAAAAATTAAGTTAAAATATAATAAAAAATCAAATAGAGTAAAGATTTTGAGACGTATGAAGTAGAACTTTTTATGTGCCCAAGGTTGCAGTGCTTACCAAAAGATTTATGTTTTCCTCCCTCACTTGAATATTTTGGGTTGAGCGAATATGCTCTTTTGGAGGCCAAGTTCGAAGAGGATATCGGAGAGTATTGGCCCCACATTGACCATATCCCTAGCATTTATGTATGTGTAAGTTTTGACATTTCTTTCATTTTTTGTTTCTTTGTTTCTTATCACACACCCCCAACTGAAAGCTTTGCCATACACACGCATGTGTAAGTTTGACATTTCTCAGGCGGTTAGAGCCAGAAAATCAATAAGCAAGTGCTACTATTAATCATCTATTCCTAATGTCTCTCTCTATATATAATTATATGAAAAAAAAGTAAAGCTAATGGCTCTGAATGCGTATTTTATAGATAAAAGTTTAATGCTGCATTTGTTCCTATTTTAGTTTCTTGTTCTTCACGAAGATTTATTTATTTATTTTTTTCACCAAGTATGTAAAAAAATAAATAGGCAAATAAGCCCATTATTTCAGTTTTTTTTATAGAATTTATTAATGTGATGAAGTGAAGCAGAAATAATTAATTTCTTGTTTAATTAAGCACAGAAGAGGCTATCAACATTTCGGTGAAGTCTTCTAAGTCCTGCCCAGATATTGCATGTGACAGCTCTCCTAGTCAACTAATCAAGTAAGTGTTTATTTACTTTGATTAAGTGTTTATGAAATTAAGTACCTCAAATTAGCGCCTTGTTAAGCAAGTAACATAAGCTTAATTAAGTTCAGTGAGTTCCTAAGTGTGATTTGGCATAGTTAAGTCAAGACCATTAGTTGTTCTAGCTTTTAGAATCATCCTAGTAAGTTTTGACAACTTGTGGCACTAAGTGTTCTTTTTGAGCCATTTAGAACTTAAGTGGCTAAAGTGTTCAAGAAAATTAAGTTTGGGAAGCTTTTTAGTACCTTTTAAAACAAAGAAAAGTGAGTTTGGAGTGTGAGTTGGTGAGCTATTTGAAACAAATGAAAGTATGAGGGCTTAAGTGCAAGGGAGAGAAAAGTTGCTTAATAAGCTTATAAGTTAAGTTTCTTCTTCTCTTCTTCATACTTAGCCATTTCTTGCAAGCACCAATTTTCGTAGCTCCCTCTCCTCTCCCAAAATCACAGCCCAAGCTTCCATTTTCTTGCAAGATTCCATTGAATTAAGGGTGCCCAAGGTGTTAGAAATGATCACCAACTTTGGTTGAGGTGTTCTTGCTTCATTTGATCTTTGGAAGCTTGTTTTGGAATCCAATTTCGTAGGTAAGCTTCTTGAGATCATTTGGTGTGTTTATAGGTTGTTTCTAGAGCTAGAAATGGTCTTGGTTTGATTGGTTTGGGTGCCAAATTGCTTTGGTTTTAGGCTTGGAACTCAAGGAAGCTCAATTGAGCTTAGGAGGCTTTGTTGCATTGCTTGCTTTGTGGCTAAAATTGAGGTAAGGGTTCAAGTAATTAAGCTCAAATAATGCATGGTTTTGTAGTTTTGTGTGTTGGGATGAATTAGGAACAAGACCCATTAAGTTTGGATTAGAAATGAGAGAGTTTGAGTAGCTTGTGTACAAGAACGACGCTGTCGCATAAACCCAGAAAACAGAGTTGGCGACGCGTCGCCAATTCGTCCGTGAATTGGCGCCGCGGCGCCAAGAAGTGAAATTGTGCACAGAGCGTTTGTTCGGCGGCGCCGCGTCGCCAAAAGCATTTGCTCTTTGGCGCCGCGTCGCCAAGTGCAAAATTGGCCTCGATTTCCGGCCATCCTAAGATTAACTTAGACTCTCGGTTTCTATCCCTAGGCTATTCTAAGACGTTCCATAGCCTCGGTTGGGTCTAGAATTCATTCCTAAGGCGGGAATTGTGCGTTATTTGGAAGGTAGTCAAGTTGTGTGGTTAAGTGTAAAAGATTGTGACTTGGTGGCTAAGTAACTCATAGTATTTAAGCTTTTAAATGGATATTAAGGGGATTAAGTGGGTTTTTAGACTCTTTATTGGCCATATAGAGTATCAATTACATATGGTTAATAGAGAGAAAAACCTAAGTCGATCCCAACCAAGCCATTTGGTTTGGTAAGTGAGCCACTAGTAGTAATTTGAGTTAAACCTTGAGGGTTTGACTAGTTAAACCACATAGGAAGACTACCCTGTACAATAAATTAAGGGTAAAGGCGGGTAAGTTTGAGATAGGTGACGACCTACTCTAGAACCCGTAGATGGGACTTAATTGAGGTAAAGTGTCCGGGATACGAGGGCCAGTATCTCAAGTACCTTAGCCGTTTGAGCTCACGGCAAGAATTAAGGCACTTAAGTGCAGAAAGTCCCAAGTGCATGTGTTGTGTGCATTTCATACCATACATCCATACATTGCATTTTTGGCATTTTGTTGATTGTTTGTTGATTGTTTGTTGATTGAATTGCTTGGTTGCCATATTGCATATTTGTTGCATATTTCTTTGCAGGTATTTAAGAAGGGAATCCTTACTGAGTACTTTTAAGTACTCATTCCCTTAGTTTTATTGTGCAGGATCTAATCCCGGGCCTAATCACTGAAGTGATAGCTGAGGCCTAAGCTTTCTGTTTTGCAGGTATTTTATTGAGAATCCTAGTGATTCTAGTTTCTTGTAGTATAAGTTATGTGCTAACCAAGTTGTGCCTTTACAGTGTAGAGGCTAAGAGTACACAAGAACAAGGTCTAGTGAAGGGCTACACTTGGAGCTTGGCTTAGCTCAAGGTGGGCTCAAGTAAATGATCTTAGTAGTTAGTAATTTTGTCTCTTGTACATAGTACTTGGTGTACTAAGTAAGTTGCCTCTATTGGGATACATTAGGATGTAAATCCATCTTGTTACTTTTGGGTGCATGCTAGAGTTATATGTATGCACAAAACTGTTACTTGTAGTTAAAGCAACTAGTATTTCAATGACTTGGTACGTTTTCAGTATGTTTTAATGAAATGCTCGAGCAATGTTTTAATTCAAGACTTTTAAATTTCGGTTGCATTGCCAAGTCAGAAGCATGCATAACTTAATCTGAGTAGGCTAAGTAACTAGTTGCATATAAATTGTTTTAATTTATATTGACGAGTAATAGTTAGCCAATTGTAACTAGTGGGATTCATTATCCCTAAGAGCCTACAAGATTAGGGGCACTGGGGCCCCGTTCCGTCACATTGCAGCTGCAAGTTCACCAGAAAGTACGTATCAACCTTGAACCAGCAGGTGAATATACAATTCCACATACAGTGGCGGATCCAGGAATTCAAGCTTAGGGGGGCAAGGTCAAAACAAATTCTTAAATTGTAGAATACAAAACAAACCAAATAATGCAATTTATATAAGTCCATAACATTTAAAGCGTACATAGACATGATTAAGTCTAAATTATAAAAATTCAAATTTATAATGTAACACGGCGCTCTTTCATGTCTCTGAAATCATCAAGGATAGAATTTAAACTAAAAGTCTCTGCAAGGTCCTTCTTAATGTACAAAACCAAAGTATCAGCAAGGAAGTCATTATCCATCTTGTTTCGCAATCTGGTTTTGACAATTTTCATCGCTGAAAAGCACGTTCTGTAGTTGCAGTAGACATAGGAAGAGTTAATATCAGTCGAATTAATCAATCAACAAGATAATAATAACTTGACTTTCCAGTGGATGCCAACAGTTGACATAATTCAACAATTGATGATAGCTGTGTAAACTCTGGTAAATCCCTAACATCGGCGTAAAAATGGTGCAACTGAAATGGTAGCAACTCAAGTTCATGCCTTGATAAATCTAGTGGATAGTATTTCTGTGCAAGATTGCAAATAGATTCAATGTCAAAAGATTCAAACCCATCCTTCGGGTTCAAACATGAGCTTAGTGTTAAAAGCTCAATAATGCGCTCACTGAATCTTGAAGATATCTCCTGTAACTGAAAATTTATTGCCTTATTGAACACATCAAAGTGAAAATAATGCTCCACAAAAACACTATATTGTCGACGACCACTACATCCTAGAAAATGCGGAGCATTAAAATCAGGAACAACAATATCATGCTTTGAGCAGAATGAAGTGACCTTGTCAATAAAAGAATTCCATCCATCTCTCTTGAAATCCTGAAGTAATATTGAAGTAGTTTCTACTAAATTCAATGCCTTGACAATATCTTGACCCTTTTGTTATAATGCTTCACATAGAACTTCCGTAATACCAAAAATATCATACATTAAATGAGCAATGAAGATAAACTCAAATGATGATACCCTTTTCAAAGCAACTTCAGCATCTCCTCTTGATTTATAATTAGCACCATTTTCTCTAATATTATCAAGAACTTTGCATATTGCATTAAACATATTAAGGAGACTGATAATTGACTTAAAATGAGAACTCTAATGGGTATCACAAGGTCTCTTTAAGGTACCAATTTGGTTAACACCAATGCCAGTTTCAATCTCATCAATGGCAATCAAGTGTGCAATATTCTTAGCATGAGCAGCTTGCAACTCATCATGTCGTTTACAAGAAGCAGTAACAGCATTAACAATAAAAGATAAATTGAGAAAAAACTCATGCACAACATGCAACTTTTTTGCCATAGTAACTAGTGCCAACTGCAAACGATGAGCTAAGTAATGAACATAATATGCCTGTGGATATTGACTGAGAAATAATGCTTGTAACCCTTTCCATTCACCACGCATATTGCTAGCACCATCATATCCTTGACCTCATATTTTGAGCATTCAGTCCATAATGAGATAAAATACAACATATCTCTGAATATAAAGTGGCTGCTGATGTATCTTTGACATGTGAAATATGAAAAAATCGCTCTTGTATTAAGCCTTTATTGTCAACAAATCGGAGAACAAAAGCCATTTGCTCCTTTTTACTTTCATCACTTGCTTCATCAACTATTATGCAAAACATCGAATCACCAATATCCTCACAAATCTTATTCCTAACCTTGTTTGCAATTACACATAAGATTTCCTTTTGGATCGTAGGTGATGTATACCTTGCATATTGAGGAGCATTTTGTAAGACTACACTAGCAACTTCATCATTATAAGATGCTAAAAACTGAGCAACTCAAGAAAATTCCCTCAGTTTCTAGAATCAGTAGACTCATCATGTCCTCTAAATACAAGTCCTTGGAAAAATAACCACCGAGCAACATCAATGGATGTTTTAATCGGAAGTCTATTCCTTACAACCTCTTCTTTCGATTGTTTCTCCATTACCTTATCAATATGACTAGACTGATTTAATAATGTAGTACAGCTATTCACCGAATTATTGTGAGAGGAGCAAGGGTCTGAACCCATATGCTTGAGAAAAGCACAATTTTGACCATCTCTAACCTTCTTCCACTTTGGAAACCCTTCACAGTAAAAGCATCCCACCCATTTTGAGCTTTTGGTTTGTCAGTAAATAAATAACATGGCAAACAAAATGCAGCATCTTTTGTTGGGGAATACTCAAGCCAAGGAAAATCAGAAAACCATGAATACTTAAACCTACATTTCTTTTTCTTAGGATAATCAAACTTCATTTGATAAGGTCCAGTTTTTAAATAGGCTCTTCTTACCTCATCACGTTCATTGATGGGATATGTCCACATGGGCTGTCGTAACCCTGGATCACGCACTATGGAAAAATTTTTAGAAGTTGTAGGTGCTTCACTTTGCTGCATACTTTCAGCATTTGAAGAATCCTCGAATCCTATAGACTCTGAAACTTCTTCAACCACCCTTGAATTTTCAGCCACCCTTGAATTTTGTCTGCTTTTGGGTTGACAATTAGTTTCCGGTGGTGGAACCATTTTTTGAAAAAAATGAGATAATGTCTTTTGTTTACTAAACATAGCTGAAAAGAAAAATAAAACAACAATGTAAGCACATGATCTGATATTTCTTTTTTCAAATGAGAGTTAGTTTAATCATTAAAGTGACACAAAGTAAATATGTTTTATGTAGGATATATAATATTAATTATGTAAACCAGTCAACCTGGTTTCAAAGTTTAATCCAATATAGACATTCTCACATTCACAACAATTTACAATTCCATCATTCAATTTCAAATTCAAAAGGCAAAAATCCAGCAAATTTAAAACTATTCTAAGAAGAAAACTGTAAATAAATGATTTTTATGAACCTTCTGCATGAAAATTAGATGCCATTAGTTTGTATAGAAAATAGGAAACAACAAAATGCAGTTACAAGACTCATAAGTCATAACCCATAGGAATAAAAACTGAATTTATAGCATTACTGCATTAGTGCCGCACTGCCGCTGCCACTAGTTATCAATTATCAGCCAAAAAAGCTTTTTACTATAACTTTGTAACTGTAAGGTACAAAATGAAAATGTTATCCAATTAATTAATCAAAGCAAGCAAATTAACCATTTTCCGCCACTACCTCTTGGTCCTCTCCAGAGTTCGACTCCGATGCTGTGATCAATGGTGTAATTGGCGTTCAGTGGCATAATTGGTGATCAATGGTGTAATTGGCGTTGGCTGGGGGTCTGGCCTTCTAGGACCAAGCAAATAAGCAAATGTGATGCTAATGCTGCCACCACGCTGGAGGACGGGAGCCGGGAGGTGATGGATGAGTGATGACGCGAATGAATCGATGATGCGACGATGCCGATGCGAGACGACGATGCCGATGCGAGTGAGCTGCTTGAACGAAAGCCAGGAGGACTGGCCCAGCGACAGGCGGCCTACAGCGAGGCAGCGAGCACGAAGCACTAGCAGTAGCAGTCGGAGCACAAAGCACTGGAGAATGGAGTCTGGAGGAGATTGGAGTGGAGTAGAGCTACAGTTTGCAGAGGTCTCGCAATGGCAATGTTAGGGATTCGGGGGAATTGGGCATTTGGGGATCGAATAGTATAACTGAAAGTCAGAAACGGTGTCGTGCGTATTGAATGAGAGAAAGGGAGAAATACACACTCGGTTCCCATTCTTTTAGATATGTGCCTCACTGCCCCCATTTTTATATTTTTTCACAATATTTGGGGGGCAAAATACACACCCTGTCCTTAACTTTTAACAAAATCATCAAATTACTACCCTATATTTATGTTTTTTCAAAATTCCCGGGGGGCTCAGCAAAGGGTAGCTACGCCACTGTCCACATGCTTTTTCTCAATATCAAAACATGTAAAATTGGAATTTACTGTGATATGATTTCCTTATTTGTTTTCCTGGGAATATGTTTAATCATATATAGCAAGGAATAGTTCGGGATGGTGATCATGTGTCGTCAGTTGGTTCTTGTTCTTGGCAATTGTTGAATCTCCTGAAAAGCTTAAGCCGTCATCAAACGTCTTATGGTTTCTCCTCCAGAACAATCTAGCTTAGACTCGTTGTGGATGTGGCTGGTTTTTCTTCCACCACTACACCCCTGGATGAAGCTTCCCGCTTCGTAATTATAATTAATTATTTTTTATATATCTATTTGATTGATGGATGGATCGTCGGATCGAGGAAGGGGAAAGATAAAGGAGGGCACAGGACAAAGCCAACAAGAAGATGATGAGCGGGCAACCAAGAGAGGAGGAAATGGAGCACGGCGGATTGCCTGAGGCAGGGAAGGAAAAGGAAGGACCAGGAGTACAATTGTTCAAATACACATAATTTCATCATTTCTTAAACTCTGTAGCAAACAATAATGGAATAGAAAACCCAGTCGAAACCGGATGGAGTAAGTATATTTTAACTTTTTAATTAATTTTTTATATGAAATAATATAATTTATGGTATATCCAATTTACACGTATTTTTGCCTTAGAGACACAACTATACTATGTTACGACAATCCATTCGTATTTTTTTTAAAATATATTATGGGATAGACGGAGTTAATTTTTTTTTAATTAATCATCTGTTTGTATATGATTTTAAGATGTGTTAAAGAATCTCAAATACATGAAAAGTAAGACTATTATAAAATAGGATTCGTGGAACATGAGATCCGTAAAATTAGATTTCTAACTCTTCATATTTCGTTAGGCTAATTTGATAATTTTTTTAAACCTTAAGGAAAATTATTAAAATGCTTTTTTTTCCCCCAAACTTTAGTAGCATATAGACAAAATACTTGGGATTGTTTTTGCAAGTATTTCAAAAGCTTGGGACCCATTTATAAGTTTTAAAAACTGTGGGCCCAATGAAAATTCTTTTGAAAATATTAATAGAAAATTGTTAATATCCGTAAGTTTTGGCCTACGTAATTTTCTAAAGTAGAAATACTATGGACTTTCACTCTATCCAACCTAGGATTAGGAATGTGATCATTACAAAATTGTGAATAATGAAAAGTTTATGGAAAACAAGGGTATAGAATAATTGATTTCAAGTGCAACCAAGCACAAGATTGTAAAGATTTTAACTTTTCAAACAGCTTACTAGGCAAAAGTATTAAATCTGTTACTAATGTTTGGGTCTGGGCTTAAATTTGTAATTATAGATTTTTTTTATCCAATTTCCCACTAATATTTTCAAATTAGCTTAAATATGTCATTGTCATTAAAAAACAATAGAAAATGGTAACAATAACATATTTTTGAAATATTAGGGTTATATTTACCTTTCAAAAATATGTGGACCTTTGAGACTTTTGCCCCAACCCTGTTTGGCTCCACCATGAAAGGTGATCACTTCTCCCGACTGGATCGGTCTGCTGCTTGACAACCTCCCCTCCCAGCCTCATTGTTTTCCACACATCATGTGTTCCCTGTCTTGCTCTTCGACATACCCTCACTCACCGATGTTATCAGATCGGTATTCGGTCTCAACAGCGTCCCACCTCCAATGAGAGTCCGGAGCACCAAATTCCTATTGTATGTAGCCACATTCTCCACGCTTGTGGTGTTTTCATTCTTGTCTCCCTTGAACAGCCATTTAGTTTCTGCACGAGACATTGTCCCTACCGTCGGCGTTGAAGCCCGATCCATGCTGCACTCTAGCAGTTGTAACCTAAGTGTAGGTTGTCGCAAGTAATAAAATCTCGAGAGTCCGAGTGTCATACCACAGGAAAGTGAATTAAGAAATACAAATTACAGATATTTAATAAAGAAAGATTTTGGTGCAAGGTATGAACAGGTGTTGAATACAAAACTCAAACTTAAATAAATAGCTAAGGTTAGGGGATCCACTTTTAGCATATCGGTTATGATTAATTTTAGCTCATCTTACTATTCAATTGAGATCCACCTATAAAGGAGGTCCCAATTGGGGAATTTAGTTAGTACTCCCTCCGTCCCAGTTTACTTGAAACATATTCCTTTTTGGGAAGTCCCAAAAAGGTTGAAACGTTTCCTCTTTTGGAAAAGTTTAAACAATTAAATAATTCTTTTACACAAAACCCAATAAATACTTTTTTTTAATATCCACTCAATCTCTCACTGCACAAAACCCAAAAAAGAATCTTTTCTTTTTTAATCATTATTTAAACTTTTACTACATGAAAAATTAACACAAATTATATACACCTTAATCTCCGTGCCCAGTCAAATGTTTCAACTAATTTGGGACGGAGGTAGTATTAATTTTCATTGATCTTAAAACGCTAACGCTTGCTAATGGGTTCAAGTATCCATCATGCAAACCTTTGTCTACAATAACTCAAGATTCCAATATAGCCGGCAGAGCCATGTTCTACAGAGGGAATCAAATAGCTTTTGTGTCAATGATTGACTATGATGAATCATGACTCCCACTTCACAAGGAGGGAAGTTAAATAGATTAAAAAAGAAAATACCGTTAACATTGTGATCTATTCAAATCAATCATAGCTTTTATACCAAAAGCTTCACCCTTTCACCTTAGCAAAATAAAGATTAGTTAGCCATGATAAAAATAAAGAACATGTAGAAAGATGAAATGAACATAGATTGAAATATCAAAAGAAGAACAAGAAGAAGAACGAGAAAACACCTAGACAAAGCTTCGGTATTGAAAACTATAACAAAACTAAACAAGAAAAGCTAAAGATGATACAACAACATAAAGGAGGCCTAAGAAATGGCATGAATTCGTCCTCCCCCTCAAGGTGCCTATTTATAGAGTTTTGGGGTGGGTGAAATAGTAAATGGTACGCTAGAATAGTCAAGGTAGGTAAATACAAATCAACAAAGGCAAGCTGTAATTTATTTTAATTTTTTGACCATCGTAGACATTGAATCAGCTCTTTCTCAAAGTGTAGAACTTGTAGATCTCTTATTTAGCTTCGACTTGATAGCTTGTTCATTCAAATCGGACATTCGTAGCTCAAGTTATGATTTTTCTACCGAAACTGCTCTTTAGCACACAAAAGAACGAATGGTCTCATCTATAATCAAATTTCGGCAATGAAAACAATCAAATAGCTCGCGGAATGAAATAAAGTTGAAGATCTATGTGTTAGCTTTCGGATAAATTTGGAATCCCTCAGTTTCAACGCCTATAGCTCCAGATATGATTTTTCTCGTGAAGGGTTGCAAAGTGATGATTTTACTTACATAAAAAATAATTATTTAATATATACTCCCTCCGCCCCAGTTTACTTGAAACATATTCCTTTTTTAGATGTCCCAAAAGGTTGAAACGTTTCCTCTTTTGGAAAAGTTTAAACAATTAAATAATCTCTTTATATAAAACCCAATAAAGACTCTTTTTTTAATATCCACTCAATCTCTCACTGCACAAAACCCAAAAAAGAATCTTTTCTTTTTTAATCATTATTTAAACTTTTACTACATAAAAAATTAACACAAATTACATACACTTTAATCTCTGTGCCCAGACAAATGTTTCAACTTATTTAGGATGGAGGGAGTATATTTTAATATTAATGAACAGTAAACCGCGCATGCACAGTGAAATACGCATACGAACAGTAAGCCAGTGAATAGTAACTATGAATAGTAAAAATGCATGAATAGTACCCCCTGTGGAAAAATGCTCAAAATATAGAAATTAATTATACTCAAAGTGTATAATGATGATTTAAACCCTTAATAGCAATATACTTATGAGTATTCAACAATCCACCGCTGACCTTGTTTCGTGACTTGATTTACAACTCGTTTCCATGGTGTAGGGTTAGGGGGGGGAGGGAGAGAGGGATTGGATGATGGAGGATAACCAGTGGTGATGCGAGAAGAAAAAGCTAGAAATTTTTTAATCAATCGTCGTAGAAGATGGCCAAAAAAGCTTCGGTGGCAGCGATTGAGAGATTAGAAAGAGAGAGACTAATTACTTAAGACACTTAAAGTTTGTTAAAAGTCGTTATCATCCTAAAATTTTAAAACATGTTACTTTTAGTGTTTTCCGTTAGTTTTTTTAACGGACAGTGGCATATTCACTCCCAATTTGAAACTTTAGTGGCATACTTGAGTCAATTTTGAAACATTAGTAGGAGATTATGTGGTGGAACAGGGCCCCAGTGCCCTGAATTGCTAATACTGGTAGGCTCTAGGGAACTATGATCCCACTTAAGTTACAGTTGGCTAGTTATTACTTGTAAAATACCTTAAATCATTAGGTGCAACTAGTTACTTAGCCTAGCCTGCATAAGAGATATGCATGCGTTGTCCTGGCTATGCAATAATAATTAAATTAAAACTTCATCGAAAATAGTGCCGCGGCAATTAATGAAAACATAAGTCAAATAAGCCAAGACATAAATCTTTAGTTGCTTTAACTTCAAGTAACAACTATGTGCATACATTTCCAACTTATATGCACCCAAATGTAACTCTAGTGTTATTCACACCAATGGACACTAGTAGAGGCAATCTATGTATGAAATTACCATACATATAAAAGAAGCATCTCATAACTACTAAGATACTAAGATCCATCCTTAGCTCTTCACCCCAAGCAAGCTTGCTTCAAGTGATGAGCCACACTTTCCTTGTACTCACTTAGCCTTGAACTGTAAGGCAAACACTTTGGTTAGAACTAGCTTATGCCATAAGTAACTCAGAAAACATGAAGTTTCCTACTTAGAGAATACCTTTGAACCAATAAAACTTAGCTTTAACAGCTGCCCCTTACCAACTGTTAAGCCCAAACAAAACTGCTTAAACCTGCACAACACTTAAGGGGTGAGTACTCCAAAGTACTCAGTAAGGGATTAGTACCTGCAGGGAAAAGCAATGCATGCATACAAAGCACAACAAGCATATAAATAGATAGTATACCAAACCAAACAAGCAATCAACAAGATAACCAGAAGCAAGAAAATAAACAACAAACAATGCAAGTGATGGATGGATGGATGGATGAATGAGTTATGCACATGCAAATGCATTTAGGACTTCCTTACACCCATAGGTGCTGGACTTGTCGTGAGCTCTTACGACTGGGGTACTTGGATACTGGCCCTCGTATCCTATGCTAGCACTTAACTACTAACCCCTTAAAGTCCACTTACGGGCACCTTAGAGTAAGACCTTGCTTACTCAACCTTACCCGCCTTGACGAGCTACTTAGAGTAAGTTTCCACTTACTCACTCCTTACCCGTCTCTTCCCTTAACTTATTGTGCAGAGTAGCTACCTTATGTGGTTCAACTTACCAAGCTTTTGAAGCTTAGTTTAGGGCCCCTTAGTGGCTTACTTACCAAACTATAGAGTTTGGTTGGGATTCTCTTAGGTTTCCTTTTCATTGACCATAGGTTTATGACATTCTACTCGGCCAACAAAGAGTCTGAAACCCGACTTAATCCCCTTAGTGCTCACTTGAGAATTGAAGCACTTTAACTTCCTTAGCCACCATTACTTACCCTTCCTTAACCACACCACTTAGCTACTACCCAAATAATGCATAATTCCCAACTTAGGAACGAGTTCTAGACCCAATCGAGGCTACGGAACGTCTTAACTTAGCCTAGGGATGGAAACCGAGAGTTTGAGACACTCTTAGGATGCCCGGAGCTTGAAGGCAAAATGCCTTGGCGGCGCCGTTGGCGACGCGTCGCCAAAGGCATCAGCGTTCGGAAAACTTTCGCATTTCTCGGCGATGCGTCGCCAACTCGCATCGCCGCTGGCAACGCGTCACCAATGGTGTCAAAACTGGCGACGCGTCGTCAATGCTTTTCAGCATTGCACAACAGTGTGCGTTCTTGCACGAAAACTGCTCAAACTCCTTCATCCCATAACCAAATCACTTGGGTCTTGTTTCTAACTCATTCCCACACAAAAGACTACATTTCTATGCATTATTTGAGCTTAATTAACTTAAATCCCTTACCTCAAATCATCTTGAAAGCAAGAACAAGCTATGAGCACCTCTAAGCTCCAATGGGTTCCCTTGAGTTCCAAGCTTGAAATCAACCAAATTGGACACCAATAGCACGAAGTTAAGACCATTTCTAACCATTTAAAAACCTTAAAACTAACCCATAAGGATCAAATACGTTTACCTTTGAGTTTGAACCAAAACTTGCAAATACAACTCCAAATGCACTAATTCCATCAAAAATGAGCTAAGGGCTTGTTGGGATTGCTTCGGGACCTTCGAATTTCATGAAAACTTGAGTGATTTGGGAGGTTTGGGGAGTAGAAAGCAAGGGAGAAAGAAGAGCTACAAAAATGGCTAATGGGGGAGATGATGAATAGTGTCATCTCCTCCATTTAAACCAATTTAGCCCAAGTTTCATCCTCTTGTCACCTTGGCCCTTAAACTTTGTTTTGCAACACTTAGGCCACTTAAACACTCCCATTTCTATCACTCCTTGGTCCCAAAGAAAGGTTATTCTTACCCAAACACACTGCCCTTGAGTCACCTAGCTATTATAAGACATAATAGCTTAAATTCTTACTTAGTGCATTTTTCACCCTTAACGTAAGCTTTTGGTTCAAATGGCTATAAATACCTATGGTCTTAACTTAACCAGCTCAAAACACTTGCATGGACCTAATTTTTTCAAAATTACGGTCATGCCACTGACTCGGGCCAAAATTACCATTTTGCCCTTCTTTGCCCCTTAGGTGCCAATTACTCTTTGGAACTTAATTTAATCTCAACTAGCTTGCTTTCCTTGCTTAATACTACTTATTTGAGGGAAAATACTTGGGATTCACTTACCTCGACATTTAATGCAGAGGAAATACTAGGAGAGCCTTTACAGATTAGGCAAAAAAAAAAAACTATGGTGGCAGATTCAAATCTAAACTTAAACATTAGTGGCAGATTTAAGACTTTTACCTAGCTTATTACAATAGGATTTCAAATTGAGTTGAGTTCTTGAAAAGTGTGTATATTTAATTGTTATAAAAATATTATTATAAAAATGAGGCTACTTTTATCATTTATCAAGGCAAATAATAATTATCACTCAATTGATCTATACTAATTATTGTATTTACAATTTTACATCACATACTCATATCAGCCAAACTAATGAATGTCAAATTTAAAACTACATTCATGAAAATGATAAAATTGTTTTCAAACCCGATATGGATAAACTCGTGGAGGCCACATGTCAATTTCAAACTAGTTGAAGCTTTATTTGATAAATATTATATTGGGGGAATAAACACTCCACATAGACTAATTTATGAGGAAATTTTAAAGTTAATCACTGAAAGGAAAATGAGTTGCATCACCCAGTGGTAATGAAAAGATAATGAGCCAAAAAAAAAAAAAATTCAACCGACAAATACATGAAAAGATAATGATACAAAAGTTTATGTCAAAATATAATCAATTCAAGGAATAAACCAAAATCACTTGCTAATAGTGACCCAAATGAACGATTCTGGAACCTAAGAATTCACTGAAGTAGTGTTAGAAGCCTTAGGGGCTGATACTGTGATTAACCCGATTATATCCTTAAGCGTCCTACTTTCAGTGACCAGGTTGTAACATTTTAGAATATAGGGTGTCGATGAACACGAATCTAAGCCTTAAGGACCTAAGTCATAGTTAGCCCAATTTTTAACCAGAATTAGGATTCCTCTTCTTCTCCGATTCGCACCTTCTGCAATTCGAGATTCTTCCCGGTACCAAACCAAAACTTCAACAAGCTTATTTCTAATTCATCCGAAACGATTCTAATAATTAATTATCTTATTAAATCATAAAAAATAATCATATTTAATCAAATTATCAATCCAAATCCCTTTTTAAATTCTAAAAATAACTAATTTATGTACTAAAAATAACTAACAAACACTTATAAAAAATTCTTCTTTTATTAAAAATATTTACAAGTTACTTTTATTTGATCTTCGATTGATAATCTCTTCTTTCACTTCTTCAACACAAAGCAATAGATAAATGAAAAAGTAAGAGAAATACCCAAATTCTAATTATTTCTTATTTTTCCTCTTTCTAATAACCCTAGCCTCAGGTCCAGCTCTCTCCTTCCCTTTCTTTTCGTACTTCCTTTTCTTTCTTTTTTTTTTTGTTTCCCTTGCAATTTTCTTTTTACTTTCCCTATTATTTTTATTTTCATTTCCCTTTTCTTGGGCCTTAACCTAAATACCTAAAATAATAAAATAGACTAAATTGGGTTGGGTCATTACAAATTGTGAATTTTAAAAGTTTTGGATACAATTGTAAATCAAATTAAATTTAATGTGGCTGACTAAAATTTTAACTTATGGTTAACTAATGGCATTAAAAAAGTATAGGGTAAGCATAAATTTTTAAAACTTAAGGAAACAAATATAATATCACCTAAAGTTCAAGAGTAACTGCAAAAAAAAAAAAAAACCCTTTTGTATATATTTTCATTTGAGTCAAACTGTGAAGGTCAAATTTGAAACTTACATTCATGTAAATGATAAAATTTTTTGCAAGTATTTCAAAAGCTTGGGGACCCACTTGTAAGTTTTAAAAATTGTGGGCCCAATGAAACATTTTTGAAATTATAAATAGAAAATTGTTAATATCTGTAAGTTTTGGCCTACATAATTTTCTAAAGTAGAAATACTATGGATTTTTACTCTATCCAACCTAGGATTAGGAATGTGATCATCACAAAATTGGGAATCATGAAAGGTTGTTGGGAAACGAGGATATAGAATAATTGATTTCAAGTGCAACCAAACATAAGATTGTAAAGATTTTAACTTTTCAAATAGCTTATTACATTTTCTTAACTAACACAGTTTACATACCCAACATTACTATTGGATTTTAAATTGAGTTGAGTTCTTAAAAAGTGTGTATATTTAATTGTTATAAAAATATTATTATAAAAATAAAGGTAAGTTTACCATTTATCAAGGCAAATAATAATTATCACTCAATTGAGCTATACTAATTATGATATTTACATCATATACTCATATGAGCCAAACTGATGAATGTCAAATTTGAAACTACATCGATATGGATAAAATCATGTAGACCACGTGCCAATTTCAAATTGGTTGAAGCTTTATTTGGTAAATATTATATTGGGGGAATAAACACTCACATATAGGCTAATTTATGAGTAACTATTAACTTTAATCACTGAAAGGAAAATGAGTTGCATCACCTAGTGGTAATGAAAAGATGATGAGCTAAAAAACAGAAAATTCAACCAGCAAATACATGACAGACCTCTAAAATATTCTACAAAAGATTCACCAAGAGTATCCAGCCATAACTTCCAATAAGTGACATCATATTGAGATTGACATCAGGTATATAAAAAATTACAGAAATCTACATCATAATGTGCAGGAAAAATGGATGAGCTTGACATAAGTATCTATAGCACACACTAGAGTATATATATCAAATGTTAGTCATACCCATAAATCAATTCAATTGGATCCGCAATTCTTCATCTCTTAGCTTATGTATCTTGCTTGAAATGGCTTCAACAGCTCTAATACGGACATAAATTTTCATCAGCAAATTTTCTTGCCAGACTCTGCTCCTTGGCTATCTAAGGCTCTCAGTCTTTTCCATTTCTTCTCATAAAGAACTCGTAGCCGTTCTTCATCCTTAATTACATAAACAAGACAATGTCTTTTAGGTTTCTAAACACCAAATACTAGTCTTATTTACATTTAAAAGGATAGATGTGAATGGGAATCATGAAGTAACATATCAGCAGCTATTAAAATTTTGCAATTTTCAATCTCACACAAATCTGTAAATTCATATACCAGGCAACACAGCTGCTAGTTTCATGTCATTAAAACCTTTTGAATCTACACTCTCATATCCCGCATGGCACCCTAAACCAGAATTTTTTACATGATACAAACAAACCTCAATCTGAAACTTGTTTGGATTATCTAACCAGGTTAGGTTCTATAGAGTTGAATATAGGAAAACTGAAAATAATAAGTTTGGGAAAAAGATCTCAGGAGGGACAAATCCAAAGTTTAAACGAATAATTTAAGTAGAACAAGACAATTTTCTCTGCTACCTTCTCAAACAAAACCCCAACCAACGTAAGTGAACTGAGAGACAATGAAGAATAGGCTGGAAACGACTATTAGCAATCCCATCTGAGGAAGTGGATGCCACAAAGGCAACTACAGTTGGCTACGCCTAGTTGGCAGTACCGACAAAGTCGGAGGAAGGAAGACTGGGAAATCAGAAGGCCAGTCCACCGACAGTGATGAAAGAAAGCATTGTCAAAGAGTTTGAGCGTAGAAATCACAACTTAGAAAATAATTTAGAGAAAAAAGTATATAAGGTATTTGGTCAAAAGTGAATTAAAATTGATTCAAACAATTAAAGGGTCAAATTAGTACTGAAAAACTTCCAAACTAAAAAGGGTTAAAATCGAGAGAATACAAATGAGGGTAGTTTTAGAATTCAAGTATAAAATTTTTCTAAACTCTTGCCTAAAATAACAAAACTACCAAGTATTATCTTTGTATCGCCTCTATTAAATCAAAAGTCTGTTTACTCCTAAGCGTATCCTGCTACACACACAGAGTAATGGATTCCCTAGAAAGAGCAAAAGAATGGGCATCAATTTGGGATATAGAATATGTGACGGAACGGGGCCCAGTGCCCCTAATCTTGTAGGCTCTTAGGGATAATGAATCCCACTAGTTACAGTTGGCTAACTATTACTCGTCAATATAAATTAAAACAATTTATATGCAACTAGTTACTTAGCCTACTCAGATTAAGTTATGCATGCTTCTGACTTGGCAATGCAACCGAAATTTAAAAGTCTTGAATTAAAACATTGCTCGAGCATTTCATTAAAACATACTGAAAACGTACCAAGTCATTGAAATACTAGTTGCTTTAACTACAAGTAACAGTTTTGTGCATACATTACAACTCTAGCATGCACCCAAAAGTAACAAGATGGATTTACATCCTAATGTATCCCAATAGAGGCAACTTACTTAGTACACAAAGTACTATGTACAAGAGACAAAATTACTACTAACTAAGATCATTTACTTGAGCCCACCTTGAGCTAAGCCAAGCTCCAAGTGTAGCCCTTCACTAGACCTTGTTCTTGTGTACTCTTAGCCTCTACACTGTAAAGGCACAACTTGGTTAGCACATAACTTATACTACAAGAAACTAGAATCACTAGGATTCTCAATAAAATACCTGCAAAACAGAAAGCTTAGGCCTCAGCTATCACTTCAGTGATTAGGCCCGGAATTAGATCCTGCACAATAAAACTAAGGGAATGAGTACTTAAAAGTACTCAGTAAGGATTCCCTTCTTGAATACCTGCAAAGAAATATGCAACAAATATGCAATATGGCAACCAAGCAATCAAACATGCAATTCAAACAACAAACAATCAACAAAATGCCAAAAATGCAATGTATGGATGTATGGTATGGAATGCACACAACACATGCACTTGGGACTTTCTGCACTTAAGTGCCTTAATTCTTGCCGTGAGCTCAAACGGCTGAGGTACTTGAGATACTGGCCCTCGTATCCCGGACACTTTACCTCAATTAAGTCCCATCTACGGGTTCTAGAGTAGGTCGTCACCTATCTCAAACTTACCCGCCTTTACCCTTGATTTATTGTACAGGGTAGTCTTACTATGTGGTTTAACTAGTCAAACCCTCAAGGTTTAACTCAAAATACTACTAGTGGCTCACTTACCAAACCAAATGGCTTGGTTGGGATCGACTTAGGTTTTTCTCTCTATTGACCATATGTAATTGATACTCTATATGGCCAATAAAGAGTCTAAAAACCCACTTAACCCCCTTAATTTCCATGTAAAAACTTAAATACTATGAGTTACTTAGCCACCAAGTCACATTTCTTTTATACTTAACCACACAACTTGACTACCTTCCAAATAACGCACAATTCCCGCCTTAGGAACGAATTCTAGACCCAACCGAGGCTATGGAACGTCTTAGAATAGCCTAGGGATAGAAACCGAGAGTCTAAGTTAATCTTAGGATGGCCGGAAATCGAGGCCAAATTGGCATTTGGCGACGCGGCGCCAAAGAGCAAATGCTTTTGGCGACGCGGCGCCGCCGAGTAAACGTTCTGTGTACAATTTCACTTCTTGGCGCCGCGGCGCCAATTCACGGACGAATTGGCGACGCGTCGCCAATTCTGTTTTTCTGGGTTTATGCGACAGCATCGCTCTTGTACACAAACTACTCAAACTCTCTCATTTCTAATCCAAACTTAATGGGTCTTGTTTCTAATTCATCCCAACATACAAAGCTACAAAACCATGCATTATTTGAGCTTAATTACTTGAACCCTTACCTCAATTTTAGCCACAAAGCAAGCAATGCAACAAAGCTTCCTAAGCTCAATTGAGCTTCCTTGAGTTCCAAGCCTAAAACCAACGAAATTTGGCACCCAAACCAATCAAACCAAGACCATTTCTAGCTCTAGAAACAACCTATAATCACACCAAATGATCTCAAGAAGCTTACCTACGAAAATTGGATTCCAAAACAAGCTCCAAAGATCAAAGGAAGCAAGAACACTAGCAAAGGGGCTTAGTGATCTTTCTAACACCTTGGGCACCCTTAATTCAATGAGAATTTGCAAGAAAATGGAAGCTTGGGCTGTGAATTTGGGAGAGGAGAGGGAGCTACGAAAATTTGGAACTTAGAACTAATGGCTAAGGATGAAGGAACTTAGCTTATAAGCATTCAAAACAACTTTTCCCTCCCTTGCACTTTAGTCCTCAAACTTTCAAAAGCTTCAAATAGCTCACCAACTCACACTCCAAACTCACTTTTCTTTGTTTTAAAAGGTACTAAAGAGCTTCCCAAACTTAATTTTCTTGAACACTTTAGCCACTTAAGTTCTAAATGGCTCAAAAAGAACACTTAGTGCCACAAGTTGTCAAAACTTACTAGGATGATTCTAAAAGCTAGAACAACTAATGGTCTTGACTTAACTATGCCAAATCACACTTAGGAACTCACTTAACTTGATTAAGCTTATGTTACTTGCTTAACAAGGCGCTAATTTGAGGTACTTAATTTCATAAACACTTAATCAAAGTAAATAAACACTTACTTGATTAATTGACTAGGAGAGCTGTCACATCCTCCCCTCCTTCAGAAATTTGGTCCTCCAAATTCTGACTTAATTGAGCATACAGACTTGGATATTGCCTTAGCATATCCTGCTCGGTCTCCCAAGTGGCCTCTTCCTCCCCATGGTTAGACCATAGTACCTTGACCATTGGGATCCGTTTGGTCCTTAGTTTCCGGACTTGACGGTCAAGAAACTTGATAGGATGTTCCTCATAACTTAGGTCCTCTCTCAAGGGAATAGTGGGCGGGGTTAACACTTGCCCAGAGTTCACAATGCACTTCCTTAAGGTACTCACATGAAACACATTATGAACATGGGCTAAACTTGGCGGTAAAGCCAACCGATAAGCCACTTTTCCTACCCTTTCGAGAATTTCAAAAGGACCAATAAACCTTGGTGCCAACTTACCCCTTTGACCAAACCTAGCCACACCTTTCATAGGTGAGACTTTAAGGAGTACTCGGTCTCCTACCTCAAACTCTAAATCTTTTCTTCGCACATTGGCATACTTAGCTTGCCGGTCTGAGGCAGCTTTGATCCTTGCTTGGATCAACTTAATCTTTGCCGTGGTCTCGGCAATGATTTCTGGACCAACAACTATTTCATCAGCTTTATCTGCCCAACAATGAGGGGTCACACACTTACGCCCATACAAAGCCTCGTAGGGCGCCATCTTAATAGCTTCTTGATAGCTATTATTATAAGCAAATTCAATCAAAGGCAGATGTTGGTCCCAATCCCCTTTGAAGTCCATCACACAACTTCGTAACATATCTTCCAAGGTTTGGATCACCCGCTCAGTCTGCCCATCAGTCTGAGGGTGATATGCAGTACTTAGGTTCACAGCGGAACCCATAGCCTTTTGAAAGGCACTCCAAAACCTTGAAACAAAACGGGGATCTCTATCAGATACAATCTGATCAGGAATACCATGAAGTCTTACTACTTCTCGGATATACAACTGGGCTAATTTCTCCATGGTATAAGTGATTTTAATGGGGATAAAATGTGCAGATTTTGTTAACCTATCCACCACCACCCAAATGGAATCATGCTGACTTCTTGTGTTTGGCAACCCAACACAGAAGTCCATGGTGATGGATCCCCATTTCCTTTCTGGGAGTAGTAAACTTTGCAACATTCCTGATGGCCTTTGGTGCTCTGCCTTCACCATTTGACAGGTGAGGCACTTAGACACATATTCATACATGTCTCTCTTAAACTTTGGCCACCAAAAATGAGTCCTAAGGTCATGGTACATCTTATTCACACCAGGGTGAACATTAAACTTACTCGTATGTGCCTCCTGCAACACTTGTTGCCTTAATTCACTTGGCACATAGAGCCGGTCACCAAAATAAAGTAACCCATCCTTGTACTGAAATTCTTTCAGTACAGTACCATGCTTTTCCTCCCCAGAAATTCTTTTCAAGCTCGAATCACTTTCTTGAGCTTGCTTAACTCTAGTCAACCATGCTGACTGAATTTCAAGGACCATGACTTGAGCCATTTCCCATTCTCTCCACAATTCATATAAAACTGTGAATTGCTCTGCACTAGGATCTTTTGAGGTTTGTGTTACTTGATCCTTGGAGAGAATTACCCCAGAATACTTACGGCTCAAGGCATCAGCAACCACGTTGCCTTTACCTGAACAATAGTCTATCGAGCAATCATAATCCTTGATATACTCGACCCATCTTCTCTGCCTCATGTTAAGATCCTTTTGGGTAAATAAGTACTTCAGACTTTTATGGTCTGTAAAGATCTTAAAGGACCTTCCCATAAGGTAGTGTCTCCAGAGCTTTAAAGCAAACACAACTGCTGCTAACTCAAGATCATGCACTGGGTAATTCAACTCGTTAGGCCTTAACTGCCTAGACCCATATGCAATCACTTGCTTATCCTGCATCAACACACATCCTAATCCTGTCCCAGATGCATCGGTATAAACCACAAAAGTCTCATGCGGATCTGGTAGGATTAAGATGGGAGCAGAAATTAACCTTTCCTTAAGCTCCTGGAAACTCTCCTCACACTTAGGAGTCCAAATAAACTTCTGTGCCTTCTTTGTCAAGGCGGTCAATGACGAAGCTATTATAGAGAATTTTTCAATAAACCTTCGATAATAGCCTGCCAAACCCAAGAAACTCCTAACTTCAGTTACAGTTGTTGGGCGTTTCCACTCCACCACAGCCTTTACCTTTTCTGGGTCCACACTTAATCCTTGAGCATTTATAATATGTCCAAGGAAAGGAATTTCACTTGCCCAGAACTGGCACTTAGATAGTTTGGCATAAAACTGATTACTCTTGAGTACTTGCAAAACTATCTCTAAATGTTTTTCATGCTCGTGGGGAGTCGGGGAATACACCAAAATATCATCAATAAACACCTCAACAAACTGATCTAGGTAGGGCCTAAAAATCCGATTCATGGTATCCATGAAAACTGCCGGAGCATTAGTCACTCCAAACGGCATAACGGTATACTCATAATGCCCATACCTAGTCCTGAATGCAGTCTTCGGGATATCCTCATCCCTAACTCTTATCTGGAAATATCCAGACCTTAGGTCTATTTTTGAAAAGACCTTCGCCCCTCTTAATCTATCAAATAGATCATCAATTCTGGGCAATGGGTACTTATTCTTTACCGTTACTGCATTCAGTTTTCTATAGTCTATACACAACCTTAAGGTTCCATCCTTTTTCTTTACAAACAACACTGGAGCACCCCACGGGGAAATACTTGGCCTAATAAAGCCTTTCTCAAGCAACTCTTCTAATTGCTTTTTCAGCTCATCCATTTCAGGCGCTGACATTCTATAAGGGGGTATGGAAATTGGTTCTGCCCCAGGCTGTAAATGTATGGAGAATTCAATCTCCCTTCTTGGAGGTAACCCTGGGAGGTCTACAGGAAAAACTTCTGGAAATAGATTGGCTACTTGAATTTCCTTGAGTTGCTCCTCGACTGCCACTCCGTTCAATGAGCAAGCGACCAACTCACTCGGAACGGGAATGGACTCCAATAACTTGAGGTGCAAACTCTTTACACTACTTGCCAAACCGCCTGTGCAAATTATACTTACCCCTGAGGCATCCTCAAGAGTGACCTTACAACCCGCACAGTCAATCTGGGCCTTAAACTTACTTAACCAATCCATTCCAAGGACAATATCATAAGGAATTGAGGCCAAGACCCAAAGGTCACTTAAAAATTTACTACCTCCTAATTCCAAAGGATATCCCACAACCATTTCATTGGTAAACACAAGGTTACTCCCCACTGACTTAATGAACATCATTTCATCAAGCACAGTTCTATGCAAACCAAACTTAACAACCATGCCTAGAGTAATGACAGAAATAGTAGCACCAGTATCAAACAGAATTCTAATACTACTATCCTGAACATTAAAGTTACCTTGCACAGCTGTAGGTTCTCTGGATACCTGGCTTGCCAGTGCAAAAACTCGTGGTGGCACAGGAGGAACTCTGACAAAAGTACTACCAGTACTACCAACTCCTGATGCTCCCGGTCGTCCTTGACCTTGGTCTTGCCTAAGCCTTGGGCACTCCTTCGCCCAATGTCCTGGCTGACGGCAGTAATTACAGAGATCGGTTCCAAGGGTACAAGGTTTGTTACCATGAAATCTCTGACACTTAGGACAACGGCCCTTTGCAGCTTTCTTGATTTTCTTGGAAGGTCCTTGATCACCTCCCACACTAGGCCTTTTATCCATTAACCTTGAATGTACCGGAACCCTTGGCTCAACGGCCTTTTCATTGGATTTTGCTTCCATCAACTCCCTTTCCAACACTAAGGCTTTTTGGACAGCCTCATGATAGGTCCGAACTCCTATCACTGTCAGAAAACTCCTCAACTCCACCCTAAGTCCACGAATGAACTTCTTTGCTTTTAGTTCATCTTTTCCGGCCAAATGAGGTGCATACCGAAAAAGAGAACTAAACTTCCTTTCATACTCATGAACTGTTAGCCTTCCCTGGATTAGTTCATCAAACTCAATCCGCTTTTGATCCTGGGCAGCCTCACTATTGAATTCATTTCGAAACTCCTTCTCGAATTCAATCCAATCAAGTTCTTTAGGCCTTTGCCCGATCCTCCCTTCATTATAAGCATCAAGCCTTTCCATGACATCCTTCCACCATAATGACGCCTTGCCTTCTAAAAAGAAAGGCACCAAATCCATCTTTACTTTGTCATCCAACTTCATGTTTTTGAAGATCTCATTAATCTGATACAACCACCCTTCAGCCATATCGGGATCTCCTATGCCATTAAACTTGGGAGTATTGATGTCCCGGCATAAGGAAACAAGTCCCATATGGTCTGGAATGACGGGTCTCCTCCGTCTCCTCCTTGGATGGATGTCCTCCTCATCTTCCTCCTCACTGTCCTCTTCACTGTCCTCACTGGACTCCACTTGAACATGCTCATTAGACGGTTCCTGACCTTGCACTTGCCCCTGGGGCGGGGGATTTCTCCCCTGACCTTGGTGCACCGTTGGGCCTTGGTGCACTTCGGCCCTTACCCCATTAGGGTCCTCCAAGGTCTCCCCCTGTACTGGAGGTTGAGCACGCTCTTCAAGCAAAATGGCCATGCCATGTAGCATCCGGTCCATTGACTCATTAAGTCTCCTCAACAAGGAAACCACCTCCCTCATATCTGATCCACCAGGATCACTAGTTCCTGCACCGGAACCCTGAGCCTCAGCAGTAGTACCAGCCCGTGTGTTCACCATACCTGCAACCACAGCCAGAAGACCATATCCAGAGCAACTTATAAGCAGTACTAACCACACTTAACACAAGAACACTTTGATCTTAGTTCACTTATTGCCTCTACTAGGAACATTAACCGGCTCTGATACCAATTTTCTGTGACGGAACGGGGCCCAGTGCCCCTAATCTTGTAGGCTCTTAGGGATAATGAATCCCACTAGTTACAGTTGGCTAACTATTACTCGTCAATATAAATTAAAACAATTTATATGCAACTAGTTACTTAGCCTACTCAGATTAAGTTATGCATGCTTCTGACTTGGCAATGCAACCGAAATTTAAAAGTCTTGAATTAAAACATTGCTCGAGCATTTCATTAAAACATACTGAAAACGTACCAAGTCATTGAAATACTAGTTGCTTTAACTACAAGTAACAGTTTTGTGCATACATTACAACTCTAGCATGCACCCAAAAGTAACAAGATGGATTTACATCCTAATGTATCCCAATAGAGGCAACTTACTTAGTACACAAAGTACTATGTACAAGAGACAAAATTACTACTAACTAAGATCATTTACTTGAGCCCACCTTGAGCTAAGCCAAGCTCCAAGTGTAGCCCTTCACTAGACCTTGTTCTTGTGTACTCTTAGCCTCTACACTGTAAAGGCACAACTTGGTTAGCACATAACTTATACTACAAGAAACTAGAATCACTAGGATTCTCAATAAAATACCTGCAAAACAGAAAGCTTAGGCCTCAGCTATCACTTCAGTGATTAGGCCCGGAATTAGATCCTGCACAATAAAACTAAGGGAATGAGTACTTAAAAGTACTCAGTAAGGATTCCCTTCTTGAATACCTGCAAAGAAATATGCAACAAATATGCAATATGGCAACCAAGCAATCAAACATGCAATTCAAACAACAAACAATCAACAAAATGCCAAAAATGCAATGTATGGATGTATGGTATGGAATGCACACAACACATGCACTTGGGACTTTCTGCACTTAAGTGCCTTAATTCTTGCCGTGAGCTCAAACGGCTGAGGTACTTGAGATACTGGCCCTCGTATCCCGGACACTTTACCTCAATTAAGTCCCATCTACGGGTTCTAGAGTAGGTCGTCACCTATCTCAAACTTACCCGCCTTTACCCTTGATTTATTGTACAGGGTAGTCTTACTATGTGGTTTAACTAGTCAAACCCTCAAGGTTTAACTCAAAATACTACTAGTGGCTCACTTACCAAACCAAATGGCTTGGTTGGGATCGACTTAGGTTTTTCTCTCTATTGACCATATGTAATTGATACTCTATATGGCCAATAAAGAGTCTAAAAACCCACTTAACCCCCTTAATTTCCATGTAAAAACTTAAATACTATGAGTTACTTAGCCACCAAGTCACATTTCTTTTATACTTAACCACACAACTTGACTACCTTCCAAATAACGCACAATTCCCGCCTTAGGAACGAATTCTAGACCCAACCGAGGCTATGGAACGTCTTAGAATAGCCTAGGGATAGAAACCGAGAGTCTAAGTTAATCTTAGGATGGCCGGAAATCGAGGCCAAATTGGCATTTGGCGACGCGGCGCCAAAGAGCAAATGCTTTTGGCGACGCGGCGCCGCCGAGTAAACGTTTTGTGTACAATTTCACTTCTTGGCGCCGCGGCGCCAATTCACGGACGAATTGGCGACGCGTCGCCAATTCTGTTTTTCTGGGTTTATGCGACAGCATCGCTCTTGTACACAAACTACTCAAACTCTCTCATTTCTAATCCAAACTTAATGGGTCTTGTTTCTAATTCATCCCAACATACAAAGCTACAAAACCATGCATTATTTGAGCTTAATTACTTGAACCCTTACCTCAATTTTAGCCACAAAGCAAGCAATGCAACAAAGCTTCCTAAGCTCAATTGAGCTTCCTTGAGTTCCAAGCCTAAAACCAACGAAATTTGGCACCCAAACCAATCAAACCAAGACCATTTCTAGCTCTAGAAACAACCTATAATCACACCAAATGATCTCAAGAAGCTTACCTACGAAAATTGGATTCCAAAACAAGCTCCAAAGATCAAAGGAAGCAAGAACACTAGCAAAGGGGCTTAGTGATCTTTCTAACACCTTGGGCACCCTTAATTCAATGAGAATTTGCAAGAAAATGGAAGCTTGGGCTGTGAATTTGGGAGAGGAGAGGGAGCTACGAAAATTTGGAACTTAGAACTAATGGCTAAGGATGAAGGAACTTAGCTTATAAGCATTCAAAACAACTTTTCCCTCCCTTGCACTTTAGTCCTCAAACTTTCAAAAGCTTCAAATAGCTCACCAACTCACACTCCAAACTCACTTTTCTTTGTTTTAAAAGGTACTAAAGAGCTTCCCAAACTTAATTTTCTTGAACACTTTAGCCACTTAAGTTCTAAATGGCTCAAAAAGAACACTTAGTGCCACAAGTTGTCAAAACTTACTAGGATGATTCTAAAAGCTAGAACAACTAATGGTCTTGACTTAACTATGCCAAATCACACTTAGGAACTCACTTAACTTGATTAAGCTTATGTTACTTGCTTAACAAGGCGCTAATTTGAGGTACTTAATTTCATAAACACTTAATCAAAGTAAATAAACACTTACTTGATTAATTGACTAGGAGAGCTGTCACAGAATATGTTACTTGCACGTGGTCATTATGCTTTAACTGGGAAATTGTTCAAAAGATAATCAACTAATCCCAAATGTTTCCCTCATTAAATTATATCATGGAATTTATGGATTCAATTGAAAGTGGACACCTGAGGAGGATAGAAAATGTGAACCAACAACAACCAAGTTTTCCAGATATAAACCCAGGGAATCATAATAAATTTAGAACACACTTATCAAAGAACACTATAAAGGAACTCTAGTTTACACAAGCAGGGAGAAAACAGAACCTAAGAATGGGTAAGAGAACTGCTTGATTAACTTTTCAGTAAAACAAAAAAAGTCCATTGATACATTTCAAAACAAAGCTGGGCAAGACAGTACGGAAAAGGCTTCTAACAGGTTTGTTAAATAATAGTATCAGTCACTCAAAAGAAACAAAAATAGGTTCCCATGTTCATTTTCAGTTTAGGTAAATTAGAGGATGGTTTGGATATTCTAAGCTGAGAACATACCAGTTTAAGCAAATATAGATTATCCATGGAATTCGTGACCAGACAGAATAGAAATCAGCTCGTTCTGCGTCAACACAGCATCAGCCTCTTCTGCTGTGTAACCAAGGATTGTTTGAAGGACCCCACTGTACGCACAAATTTCGCGTGTAAAAAATTATACATTGAAATTAACTGTAGCATAAATTACAATATTAAAATTTAAAACAGAGATTTTGGGGGATCGACTCTCTAGCATGCTTCTCGCGTGCACAATCCTCTGATTAACGCTTCGAGCTTTTGGTGGAGATAGGAACGGCCTCTTCACGAACACGGGCTCTAGACTTATCTTGCACGAACACGAACCGAGGTCCCTGCCACTTCCTTCAGTTTGAGATTTTCTGATGCATTCCTTGGACTTGGGGGCTTTGGGCAATGTCCGCCGCTTTCTTACCGCTTTCCTTGGAATTTGATTTGATGCTGCGTAGAAACGAATTCTTCACGTTCCTCACAGCTTTTGCTGGATTTGGACTTGAGCTTGATGTAGTGCTGTCCCGCGTTCCTCGCCGCGTTCTTCAAATCTAGCCTTGAAACTGGGATTTGATCTTCTTTGGAGTTGATTTCTTCTTTCGCCGGGCGTTTGTGCTTGATCGGCTTAAAGAACAGGAGAAAACTTTTTATAGAGAGATTTTTCTTCCTCTCTAAGTTTTTGCCTCTCCAATTTCTTCTCTTCTCCCTTCTCCTCTTCCTCTTTTTTTCCTTTGGCTTTGGGGACCTATTTATAGGTGTAGAGGAAGTGGTTTGGTTCAAGAGAACCACATGTGACAATTATCACATATTTATCTCCTGTATTTTTTTAAGAGAAAATAAGTATGATAATTATCTCTCATTAATTATCCAATTCATTTAATTTAAAAGGATAATTAATGGAGCATTCTAGAATGTTCTAGAATATTTGAGCAAAATCATGGGCTTTAATCATTTTGGATTTTAAGGCCGAATTTGCCGAAAATGGACTTTGGCCAAAATGGCATAATGAGTCTTCATTCAAGGCCTCCAATTATGTGCTTTTGGGCTCCCAAAATTGGGTTTCTTGAATTTGTAGTTCTCAAAATTGATGGACTTTTGAATTTTGGGCATTAATTTAGAAATGACCTAGACAATTTAAATTGGGTTTAATATATTTTTTTAACCCAATTAAAATTTGATGTCTACAACTGCCCTCTCAAGATTATTTATTTATACACTTTTTTTGTGGCATAATAAATAAAATAATCTTGATTGATTTTTTTTATGAGAAAATTTGTTGTATCCTTCAAGCTTTGAGAAGAATTTTGTGATTGGGCATGTGTCTGGTTGTACCAACTTTCATCTCCTCCATGAAGTATATTTTCCATCTGGGTAGGAAATAATATTTGATTTGAACTCTGACATCAAATAAACTTATCTTGAAGTAAGAGTTAAATTTGCCTTTTATTTGGTGACAAATGCATGGGTCAGAGTAGAGCTTTAATTTCATTAAAATTTGACCTCCTAGTTCAATTAGATTTTACAAAACTAATTGAACCAAACTAGGGAAGATTATAAATTCAGGCATAATCTGTTGTGATTCTTCAGCCGGCCAGGTATGCTTCGTATTTTTTTTCTGTTTTTTTTTTTGTGGTACTTTCTTTCTTCGTCACTACTGACTCTCTCCCTCTTTCTTTTTTCGCAGGCGGACGAGGCTTCGACGTAGCTGTCTGTTGCATGTTCTGAATCTAGCCATTACTTTTCCTCAGGTCACTTTTCCCATGCCAGGAACTTTTGTTGTTTTCCTTGCACGCCAGCGAAATCAACTTTCCTGTTTTTTTTTTTTTTGTTTTTTTTTTCCTCATTGTGTTCACATTTTTTTTTTTTCGCTACTCTTCGCCTCCTTGCTACATGACTTGAAAATTCTTTTCCACCACAAGTACGCAAGTGTTCCTAAGTGTTGTTGACTTGTTTTGCTGCAATCTTTTTTTTTTTTTTTAAATTAACAGAGCCCCTGTTTTTTTTTTTCTGGAATTTATTTTTTTTTTTGCTGGGGTCGTCTTGCGTGTTTTTTTTTTGTTTGGCTGGAGTTTTCCTATATGCAAAAATTTGGGGAATTGATTTTTTTTTTAGGACCCCTTGGTTTGCTTGAATTCGTGATTCCCGACTGCCGTAGCCAATTAAGGGTTTAGGTATAGATCGTCTCCAAGCTTTTATTTTGGATTTCTCGATCTTTCCGGATCTTGAGGGCGTCGACGAACCTTTTAGGTTTTAAGGCGAATCTTTTCAGCCTTGTCTTTGTGCCTCTTTTTGGATCACGGACCGCCTAAGCCCTTTTTGATGTGAAGCGATCATCGTTGCTATTGCTGCTACGTCAAGTTTCTTCTCCAAGTCAGATATTTTGTTGCAAGATGGCTACCCCGAAGGTGCATGCAGAAGTTGTACCAGCTTCCAGGCCGGTGAAGATTGATTGGATTGCTGAGTCTAATGATAGCAAGTATTTGATACTTCCAAAGGCCACCATGAAGCCGCGTTCTGGAGATGATGTTGGCCCAATTAAGCTTGTCGTTCTTGTCGTTCGCTATCCTTTTGTCGGTTCTTATGCCGTGGAGCACCTACACCGCATTGAAGAACCGAGCATGCCGAGGCTTAGTGAGTATCCCTTGGAGAAGGATATGGTTCCTGGAGATGTATTCTTGCCAGATCGTCGACCATCCTTGTGCTTTCCGCTGTCTCATGTGAATGTTCATGATGTTCCAAGGCCGCATGTGGCTGAGCTCATTTCCTGTTATCAACTGAAGTGAGGCTCTTCCCTTGATTCAAGAGGTGAGATTCAGTATTTGCGTGGTTTCAGGGAATGGACTGTCGACACTTGTGATTTGCTGCGGGTGAACGGGCTTACTAACTTAGCTTCTGCCATTGGAGCTGCGCGTTTTGACTACCATCGGCCGAATGGGATGTATCGTGCTTTGGTTGAGGCTTGGTCTCCTGGCAGAAATACTTTCATCACTTCAGAAGGTGAAATTGGCATGTCACTTTGGGAGTTACGTGAGATTAGTGGCCTTTCCATTCAGGGAGAGTATTATGAAGAGGTTGTGCCAAGCTACACTGAGCTCATGGATCATACTACAGATGGCTTGCCGGAGACTTGTATGTACCTCTTTAAGGCTTTCTCAGAGATTGCTTCTAGCAAGAACAAAGATAGGCTTTCGCATGCTGATTGGATTGATTTTTGGTTTAAAGTGAAGGATCATATGCCCAATCCTCGTGCCTCTAAGCAATATCAGGTGGCGACTCAAGTGAAGTATGATCGTAGCGGGCGATGCACTAAAGGTCCGCAAATCAGGAGACCGTTTATGATGGCTTCCCAAAACTCTTATTTTCCATTTGATTCGCTAGCTTTCCCTAAGCTTGGGTGTCCTACTTCTCTAAAATTTCATGATGAGCTCAAAATTGCTGCTTACTTGGCTTTATGGCTTTGCCGCTACGTTCTCCTTTTCAATGATGACTTACGACCTGGAACTTTCAAAGCTGCATCAAAGATGGCACAGGGAGTCACCTTTAGTTTGGTACCTCCTATCCTAGCATGCATTTATAGAGGGCTCTCTGAGACTGGACAGCTTGAAGGAGAGTCTCGTGATCTTGGCAGGATGAAAGTAGCATTTCCTGGTCATTTTCTTTATGCTTGGGCTGGCTTGCATTTTTCACGGGGAGTTTATGGCACCATGAGCAAAGATTTGCCTCGTCCTCTGATCCAGAAGATTCGTGGAACTTTAAATGCCTATCAACATTGGGAAGATTCTGCTGTTGACTGTAGGTCTTTGCTACGTGATGGACTTTCATCTCGTGATTTCTCATGGAATCCTATGCCAGCTTCAATAAATCTGGGGGAGCATGCTGATGATGGGAAAAGAGGGCAAGATACCGCAGAGTTCATGATGAGCCTCCATCCCGGGTACTTGACATATGGTCGGAACAATACCTTTATCTCGGATTACTATAATCCTTATCGGTTTGTTCGGCAGCATGACTTTCTTCAGAGGCTTCCTGGCAACCCAAAGCTCATTACTCTTCCTTCTCGGCTTGACTCCTTATATGAAGCGTGGTTGTCTTTGACTCGGATTGGTACAGGTGCTAAATTTCACATCCCCAAGTTTTCTTCCACCATTGGCTTGCAAGTTGACCTGAGCTATACAAATTGGTGGAAGAGTGAGGTACCCCCTACTTTGGAGAAAATTTCAATTTCTGTATTGTTGGAGAGCGAGAAACCAAGCTTTGAGTTATCTCTTGTCAAAGTTCCACCATCCTTAGCTAAGGAGCAAAGCCTAGATCCAAAGAAGCGTCCGGTGATGGGAGCATTAGTGGCTCCTATAGGAAAGAGGATCAAGTTAAAACCTCGTGAGCAGCCTTTGCCGGAACCTAGCATGCAAGCTTCAAGTAACAAATGTTCTTCTTCTTGTCGAAGCTTAGGGAATAGTCTTGGCATGTCCCCGAATTCTCTTAATAAGGGTAAGTATCTCCCTTCTATTTTGATTTAAAAAACATTGTTTCTTCATTTTAGTTTGTCTAATCTTTTCTTTTTTACAGTCTTCCCTGATGTACCGGAATCAAAACACCCTCTCTCTGAAGAGGACCTGGCACATGGCATTGAGATGATTGGAGTCTAGATGGTTTATCTGATCGTCCTATAGAAGATAATTCAAATGAAAAAGATGAAGTGGAAGTTATGTCGAATGGCCAAGTCATAGCTTCTCCATGCAAGGCACCTACCATCGATGCAGTCCCAACGCCTTCTCCTTTGAAGGGAAACTCACAAATTGTGCCAATACTCTCTTGTACTTCCAGCATGCCAAAGGAGTCTTTTACTTCAGTGGATCTCATTAAGGAGATTATTTACTGTGGCCTCATAGACTACTTAAAGAAGGAAGGTGATGCTGCTTTGCAAAATGGATTTTCTTCACTACGAGATTGGTGGCATTGCAAGAGGGATGAAATTCCTAATCTTCTGACAAGATGTTTTTTTGTGGATTGCTCCCCTTTACTTGAAAAGATGGATCCTCTACTTTATTTTTTTTGAATCTCATCGCCTTACTTATTCCCAATCTTTAAATAACATCCTAAACTTAATAATAAGGATGTACTTGAACTAAGTGACAAGCAAAACATAGCTCAAAAGGGAAATTTTCATTTGATTTAGCCGTTCACAGTTTATACTCGTGCGGGCCAGGAGTATTACATTTTTTGTTTTGAGGATTTCACTGTACACAGTTTATACTCATGCGGGCCAGAAGTATTACATGTGTTTTTTTGTTTTTGTTTTTGTTTTATTTTGTCTTACAGTTTAGGCTCTTGTGAAAAGGAGCATGCCCCCGAGTCTTCATGCATAGAACTTCTTCAAGAACTTCCCATTGATGAGGCCGATTCTTAAACCGTCCTTGTCCACTATCTTGTAAACACCATTGGTGTAGACTTCTATCACAACGTACGGGCCATCCCATTTTGACACAAACTTTCCTCCGGCGCACTTTGTCATGATGATTGGTCTTCTAATGGCTAACACCAGGTCCCCAACTTGGAAAGTCCTCGGGTGCACCTTCTTGTTGAAAGCTTTTGCCATATGAGCTTGATAGCACTCTAAGCGTTGTTGAGCTTCAAGTCTTTTCTCGTCTAAAGCGTCCATCTCCTCTAGCCGCAACTTGGCATTTTCCTCGTTGGTTAATCCTTCTTGCAGAGCTATCCTTAAGGAAGGAATTTGGCATTCCAACGGGAGGACTGCTTCCATGTCATAGACTAAGGAATATGGAGTTGCTTGAGTAGGGGTCCTGTGAGTTGTTCGATATGCCCAAAGGGCTTCTCCAACTTTCTCATGCCAATCTTTCCTTGATCCTGAGATGACCTTTTTTAAAAGGTTGCATAGTGTTTTATTGAAGGCTTCGGCTAAACCGTTTGCTGCAGTATTGTACATAGATGAGTTATGTTGGACAAACTTGAACTTGGCACAAAGTTTATCCATCAATTTATTGTAGAACGGCTTTCCATTGTCAGTGATGATGTAACGGGGAACTCCATATCGGTAAATGATGTTTATTTTGATGAATTCCACTACATTCTCCTTCTTGACTTCTTTCAATGGAGTAGCTTCTACCCATTTAGAGAAATAATCTGTGGCGGCTAAGATAAATGAGTGCCCAACAGATGACTTAGGAGTGATTGGCCCCACAATGTCAAGCCCCCAAGCATTAAAAGGCCAAGAAGCCACTGTGGGATGTAACAACTCTGGAGGTTGATGAATGAGGTTGGCATAAAATTAGCAGGCTTGATATCTCCTGGCATAGCTGATGCAATCCTTCACCATAGTTGGCCAATAATACCCCATCCTTTTGGTATGATGGTTTTTGGTCCAGACTGATGAGCTCCACAGATTCCAGAATGAGCTTCTTCTACAACTTGCCCCGCTTCTTCATCATTTAGGCATCTAAGGAGGACTCCTTCGATAGAGCGGCGATAGAGAACCTCCTTGAAGTGGACGAACCTTGGTGCTCTTCGGCAAATATCAGCTCGACGACGAGGGTCTTCAAGTAGGTTACCATGTTCCAAGTAACTAATAAATGGTTGTCGCCAATCTTCCTTTGGTTTGATGATGGAGATAGCATGACTGCACCTATATTTCTCAGCTAACATTTGCAGTACTATCCATCTCTTGTGTACTTGGATCAAGGCTTCTTGCTCGGCTGAATTTGCTAGAATGGCTGCCAAGTTGGCTAAAGCATCGACATGTCGATTGTGCCCTTGGGTAACATGATGAATGCTTACTTGATTTAACCGGTCCAGTAAATGCCTTGCATATTCAAATAAAGGGAGTAGTTCAGGTTTGCGAACATCATATTCTTGGAGAAGTTGGTTGACTACCAGCTTGGAATCACCAAAGATCTCAAGTTCTTGGATTTGCATGTCCATGGCTGCTTCTAATCCAATTAGCAAGGCTTGGTACTCCGCTACATTATTCGAGCACTTTTCAAGTAAGCTGAAAGAGTATTGTAAAACTTATTGCAGGGAGAGACGAATACCACGCCTGCCCCCACTCCATATTCTCAAGATGCACCATCAAAGAACATCTTCCAGGTTGGGATGATTTGTACAAGGAAGACTTCCTCATCTGACAGGTCTTCTGGGAGTTCCCATTCTGCTAGTATAGGGTGATCGGCAAGAAAATCTGCCAATGCTTGTCCTTTGATTGCCTTTTGCGAGACAAACACTATGTCAAATTCAGACAGAAGAAGAGCCCATTTAGCCAACCTTCCCGAAAGCACCGGTCTTGACATCAAGTACTTCAGTGGATCAGCCTTTGACACAAGATGGACTACATGGGCTAGCATATAATGCCTTAGCTTCTTTATAGCAAAGATCAGTGCAAGACATATCTTCTCAATGGGAGAATAGTTAGCCTCCGCCCCCACTAGCCTTCGACTCAAGTGGTAGAGTGCATTTTCCTTCCCCTCATCATTTTGTTGAGCAAGAAATGCCCCCAATGAGTGTTCTTGGGCAGCTATGTACAATATTAAAGGCTTTCCTTGTATTGGAGCAACAAGGACAGGTGGATGGAGTAGGTAATCATTTATACTTTGAAATGCATTCTTGCAAGCGTCATCCCAGATAAAAGGCGTATCCTTTTTTAGGAGCCTACTAAACGGGTGGCATCATCCTGCTAGGTTGGAGATAAATCGCCTTATGTATGCTAATCTTCCTTTTAGGCTTTTAAGCTCACGAGTGTTACTTGGCTCAGGCATTTTCAGGATTGCGTCTATCTTTGATCGGTCCACCTCGATGCCACGATGACGGACGATGAATCCTAAGAACTTTCCAGACGTAACACTGAAAGCACATTTGAGAGGATTCATCTTTAGTTGGTATTTGCAGAGTCGGTCAAAGACGTCACGCAAGTCCTTTAGGTGCTCTGACTTGTTTTTTGTCTTCACCACCAAGTCATCGACATAGCATTCTACTTTCTTGTGCAACATGTCATCAAAGATTCTTTGCATCGCTCGTTGGTAAGTTGCACCGGCATTCTTGAGTCCGAATGGCATAACTTTGTAGCAATAAATCCCCTTTGGAGTATGGAAGGCTATAAATTCCTCATCTTTTGGATCCATGTGAATTTGGTTATAACCAGAGAACCCATCCATGAAAGACAAAACTTCGTGTCCCGTTGTTGAGTCAACCATTATTTCCGTTATTAGCAAGGGGAAGTCATCCTTTGGGCAGGCTAGATTCAAATCTCGAAAGTCTATGCAGATTCTAATTCGGCCATTCTTCTTCCTCACGACCATAATGTTTGAAATCCAGGTGGGGTACTTAACTTCTCGAATGAAAGCCGCATCAATAAGTTTATCTACTTCAGCCTCAATTTGTGGAATAAGTTTTGGCCGAAATCTTCGTTGAGCCTGTTTGACGGGGCGGGATCCATGCTTCATGGCAAGGTGATGGACAACTATCTTTGGATCCAATCCGGGCATCTCCCTATAGGACCATGCAAAGACATCTTCATATTCTTTCAGTAGCTTGAAGTACCTCGCCTCCTCTTCAGGACCCAGCAGGGTGCTCACAAACACCGGCTTTGGATGATTCGGCATCCTAAATTTAGTTCCTTCAAGTCATTAACAGTTGCTTGCCCTCCTTCCTCAAAAGCTTCGGGCCCAGGGCTTGGTTCAGTTTCCTCAACTACTTCTTCCATGCTTGGCTCATCTTGATCTCGTCCTTCAAGTGCGACATTATTGAAGGAGGCTACTTCCTCTTGAGGATTATCATCTTTGTGAGATGTTTGGTGGTGACGCCTTTGTCTCCTTTGCCTCTGACGTTTGGCCTTTGCTTATGCTTTCGGATGAGCTCCCTTTGGCCCGAGCCGTGCAAAAACTGAAGTCCTTTGTATATTATTAGTATGGGCTTTTGGTCCTAAGCGTTTAAATACAAAGACTCAAACATTCTCACGGGTTTCTTTTTCCTCATGGTTAACCTGCGACTTTACTTGGTCTTCATCATACTCATAAATCTGAATCATCATCGGGTTGCATGACGTATTCTTTGCGAGGTTAGATGGTTGATATCCTAAACCATGTTTTTCTCCAAACTGTTTTTTTTTTTAGGATTGCATCCAAATCACCAAGTTGCCAGGGTTCACCTTTACCATATCCTGCTTTTTGAAACAATTTCTCTACCTTGGGGCCAAACCATGCATTTGCTTTCAAGCTTTGAAATTCCTTCATTTTTTTTACGGGTTCATCAGACATAGTTAATTTAAAGAGCGAGGAGACTGGTAGGACCATGTCTTCTTTTAGCACTCTAGCATCTTCTTTAGAAAAGTGAAGTTTGCTGGTCAAGGCAGGGATGTTCCCTTTGGTGCTTTTTGCTTTAGGGAGCATTATAGAGAAAGCCTTAGGCTTCGTTCTTTGGGAGTTTTCCAGGTGGAACTTGGCGTCAGCAAAATGGGTTTCCTCGATGTCAAAAGGAGCGGTTTCTACCACTACACGCTTGATGCTTCCATCAACGCCAACATACTTGCAGCATTGGTGCCAAGTTGATGGTACAACTCCATTTTCATGCATCCAAGAGCAGCAAGTCATATGAAGTATTTGCATCAATAATATGGAACAAAGCAGAGGTCTTCAACTCTTCTATCTTCATTGTAAGCTGAATTTTCCCTGCAGAGCATTGCTCATTTTGGTTGAAACCTTGGATAGTCAACTTGCTACTTGAAAGATCCTTTACGGATAGCCCGACCTTCTTCAATGTTCGAATAGGCATGATATTCACAGCGGAGCCACCATCAATTAGGATCCTCCCAATCTGGTGTTCGCAAATATATCCGCTTACATAAAGAGGTCGATTATACAAACGATGGCCCAACTGCAAATCTTCGTCATCAAAAGAAATTGTAGCCATGTAGGTGACACACTTATCATTTGCCTTTTTGTGAAACACCTTTCCTTCATAAGCTCCTGGGTCAATGAGCACTTGAAGTATGGCTAGCCGAACATCTTGTGGTAGCTTGAGGACCTTATTCATGGTCATGGTTGCAGGGAGATCTTTGAGTTTGGAGATGATGCCAGACTTTATTACATCAACCTTATCTCCAATGTTTACTTTGTTGGGTCCCTTTTTGCTACGACTTGATTCGCTATCTCCATGAACGCCTGTAGCGTTTACCTCCATATTGTGTTTTATAAAATATGACTTTGGGAAATAGTCAAGTAGTGTCACGGACCTTCTAACCACCTGTTGTGATTTTGCACTTGTTGGATGTAATGGCTTCCAAACTTTCCTAGGCATTTGAGGATGCACTTTTGTAGGGTTACACCCGTCCAGTTTTTTGTCTTTCAGAGCTTCTAGCAAGGGATAATGTGGTGGTTGATTCCTTCTTCGTTTTCAGTCTCTCACCATTGTCCATTCACCATCTTGCTCGTCTGACGAACTGGAACTTGTTAAATCTCCCCACCCGGTTGGCTTTTCTACTCGGTAGCTCATCGAGTCGAACACTCTTGAAGAACTTGGGATGCTTACCCTTTTTGTCCAAGCATACTTTTCTTTCTTACTTATGAATGTTGACCATCCATCATCGACTTCGTCCTCTAACTCAGATGAGGACTTCCATGTATCTAAGTCATCGACCATGACATCATAGAAGCTTGGGGCGTTTGGGTTTTTAGAGTATTTTGGCATACCAGGGTATGCATAAATAGTTGTTACCTCGCCATCGACCTCAAATTTCACTAGAACAACATCTTTTGGGCCACATGTGAGTACTTCAAGTGTATTTTCCTTCTTTGCGAAGTCTTGAGTAGAGACATTGACTTCATCCTCAAGTTTTTTTACAAACTTTGGGGAAGTCACTTCAAAGCATATCTCCGCAACATTAGAAACCAATGGTTCCTCCAAATCATCGAATTTGATATGCCCTTCCTTTTCCATGCGGACTATAAGATCCTTCAACACAAAGCATTTCTCGACGGGGTGGCCAACAATACGGTGAAATCGGCAATACTTAGGGTCATCTACCCTTCCAACCTCTTCTGGTCTCTTTGGATTTGGCAGTTCTATCAAGTTCCTTTCTAGCAACTAGTCCAAGATTGCCGGCACATCCGAATTTGCAAATGGGTATTGTTTCGCTTCAAGTTCCTTGAGTGTCAATCTTTTCTTTACATCCGGTTGCCCCTTCACAAATTTAGTATCAGAACTTGAGCTCCCTTTAGAGATCTTTTGGAGTAGTAGCTTCAGCCATGGTTTCTCTTGTCTTTATAACCTTTTCTTCTTTGTCTTTCTTGCCATCTCTCTTTTGAGAGGAATTGCTTGGAACATAGCTTCCATGGCTTGCAATCTGGATCTCCAAGTCGTGAGCCCTTGTTGCGAGTTCTTCAAACGAGTGTGGCATGTTTCCCTTTAAGCTATAGAGTATTCCCCAGTGCATCCCTTGCGCACACATATCGATGGAAGAGGCTTCACTTATCCGTTCCTTGCAATTGAGGACGTTGGCTCTCTATCGCTCTATGTATTCTATCACTGGCTCATCTTTTCTTTGTTTGATCGTTGCCAGCTCCGGGAGGCTGACCGTCCTTCTCGTGCTGTAGAAGCGTGACAAAAACTCTCTTTCAAGTTGGTCCCACCCATCAATGGATCTAGCAGGAATATCCGTGTACCAATCAAAGGCAGCCCCTTTCAATGATCGTATAAACTACTTCACCATAAGATCACCATAGGTCCCGACATTGTTGCAGGTTTCAATAAAGTGAGCCACATGTTGCTTTGGATTGCCCTTGCCATCAAATTGTTGGAATTTTGGTGGTTGATAACCTAACGGCATCCTTAGCTCATCGGCTCTCATTGAGTACGGCTTTGCATACATTAGGGATGATTATGGAGCAACTCTGAATGGTATCCATGATCATGTGTTGAAGTTGCTGCACAAACAATGAGGCCACAGACCTTTGAGCTGTGTTATTCAGTGCACTTTGCAGGACCGTACGATCATATAGACTTTGCTTTTGCTGCTTTTCCATGTTTTCGAGCTTTTCAGCAATAGGATCAATAACTTTCTTAGTGCCACTTGTAGTTGCTTCCCCCGGAAAATGTTGAGCTTCTAATTTACTCATCAACAACGCAATCTGGGCATCTTTCTCTTCAAGTTTTGCCGTCAACCTTTCAATGGAAAATGCCATTTACTCAAGACGATCCTCAGGATTTCTAGAATCTGCTACCAAGGCTGGCAACTTCGACTCCAAAGATGAAGAGTAATCAGCCCACCTTTTCTTTGGGAAAGTCACAGATCCAGTTTTAGATTCTTCACTTGTGGTGGCCTTTGTCATTGATGTCTTGGAAGATGAGTGAATCCTTATCTTCTCGGCGGAAACTTCCACTTCCTTGTTCCTACTTGAATGGTTGGATCAGCTTGAAGGATTGGATCTCCCTTTTGTTGGTTGAATTTCTTGCTTCTCTACAGCAACTCCTTCTTTCTTGCTTTTGCGAAAAAATTGCTTTAGCGGAGACGCCAATTGAGATCCTTCAGCACGAGCTTTGGCACGAGTGACCGGTGCAACTTTCTTTTCCTTTGGCACAGATTTCTCGATGTTGACAACAGCACTTTTTGCTTTCATGATCTTTACTTGAGTTTCTTCAAAGCTTTCTCGATGCGAGAGATGAGAGGTAGAGAATATCCCCAGTGGAGTCGCCAGAAATTTGTACGCACAAATTTCACGTGTAAAAAATTACACCCTAACATTAACTGTAGCACAAATTACAATATTAAAATTTAAAATAGAGGTTTTGGGGGATCGACTCTCTAGCGTGCTTCTCACGTGCACAATCCTCTGATTAACGCTTCGAGCTTTTGGTGGAGACAGGAACGGCCTCTTCACCAACACGGACTCCGGACTTGTCTTGCACGAACACGAACCGACGTCCCTACCGCTTCCTTCGGTTTGAGATTTTCTGATGCACTCCTTGGACTTAGGGGCTTTGGGCAATGTCCGCCGCTTTCTTGCCGCTTTCCTTGGAGTTTGATTTAATGCCGCGTAGAAACGAATTCTTCACGTTCCTCACAGCTTTTGCCGGATTTGGACTTGAACTTGATGCAGCGCTGTCCCACGTTCCTCGCCGCGTTCTTCAAATCTGGCCTTGAAACTGGGCTTTGACCTTCTTTGGAGTTGATTTCTTCTTTCGCCGGGCGTTTGTGCTTGATCGGCTTGAAGAATAGGAGAAAACTTCTTGTAGAGAGATTTTTCTTCCTCTCTAAGTTTTTGCCTCTCCAATTTCTTCTCTTCTCCCTTCTCCTCTTCCTCTTTTTTTCCTTTGGCTTTGGAGACCTATTTATAGGTGTAGAAAGGAAGTGGTTTGGTTCAAGAGAACCACATGTGACAATTATCACATATTTATCTCCTGTATTTTTTTAAGAGAATGACAATTATCACATATTTATCTCCTGTATTTTTTTAAGAGAAAATAAGTATGATAATTATCTCTCATTAATTATCCAATTCATTTAATTTAAAAGGATAATTAATAGAGCATTCTAGAATGTTTTAGAATATTTGAGCAAAATCATGGGCTTTAATCATTTTGGATTTTAAGGCCGAATTTGCCGAAAGTGGACTTTGGCCAAAATGGCATAATGAGTCTTCATTCAAGGCCTCCAATTGTGTGCTTTTGGGCTCCCAAAATTGGGTTTCTTGAATTTGTAGTTCTCAAAATTGATGGACTTTTGAATTTTGGGCATCAATTTAGAAATGACCTAGACAATTTAAATTGAGTTTAATATATTTTTTTAACCCAATTAAATTTTGATGTCTACACCCACAACCTAAACAGGAGAGAAAAGATCAGAATCATCGAAAATAAATAAGAAGAAAATCATCATGCTAAACAACTCCAAAAACCCTAAAAATTAAGAAAATAAAGAAGTGGGAAAATGGGGAATGACATATCGATTGACCAAGGGAAGTAATTCTGGCAGAGAAAGGCAGGGGAACAGCTGTTTCAGGGCTTGGAATTTCACAATTGTTTTGAATCTTTCTATCATAAATAAGAGACAACATACTTTACTGGTATCAACTTCATCACCGCCAAGGTGAAAGATATCAAACGGGAAAATTTTTTTTTTGTAAAAACATTGGGATGTGGTCAAAGATGACTTAGTGGGGCTTGTTCAGACATCTATCTCTTCAGGCTGTTTCCTTCTGAGCTGGCCCATGGTCTTATTGTCTTGATTCCTAAGGAGGATCATCCACCCTCTATCCAGTGGCGGATCTAGAATTTTTTGTTTGGGGGGGCGAGCCCGGAGGAGAGTCGACCAAACCCGGAGGAGAGGGACGGCATTGAGGCGGGGCAAAGCTGGAGATTGGGAATAATTCGTATTGATTCAAATATTAGGGTGAAACTCGACCAGGTGAACAATTTGGAGGACTAATAGTGCATTTAGGCCATGTTAGAATATCTGTTTAAGGCTAGAGGGAATAATTAGTATTTGGTCACTGTTTTCTTTAGTGCCTCCTCCCTGCCTCCCATCTTCATATTCTTCCATTATTTCTGGGGGGCAAAAATGCATTTCAAGTCCCTAATTTCTCTTGAATTAACCAATTAAGTACCTATATTTAAATTTTTTCAAAATTTTCGAGGGTCAGCGGCACCCCCTGCCCCTTAATAGGTCCGCCCCTGCCTCTATCTGTGACAGCTCTCCTAGTCAACTAATCAAGTAAGTGTTTATTTACTTTGATTAAGTGTTTATGAAATTAAGTACCTCAATTAGTGCCTTGTTAAGCAAGTAACATAAGCTTATTTAAGTTAAGTGAGTTCCTAAGTGTGATTTGGCATAGTTAAGTCAAGACCATTAGTTGTTCTAGCTTTTAGAATCATCCTAGTAAGTTTTGACAACTTGTGGCACTAAGTGTTCTTTTTGAGCCATTTAGAACTTAAGTGGCTAAAGTGTTCAAGAAAATTAAGTTTGGGGAAGCTTTTAGTGAGTTTAAAGTGTGAATTAGTGACCTATTTGAAACGAATGAGAGTTTTGGGTGAGAGTTTAGTGAGCTATTTGAAGCTTTTGAAAGTTTGAGGACTAAAGTGCAAGGGAGGGAAAAGTTGTTTTGAATGCTTATAAGCTAAGTTCCTTCATCCTTAGCCATTAGTTCTAAGCTTCAAATTTTCGTAGCTCCCTCTCCTCTCCCAAATTCCCAGCTCAAGCTTCATTTTCTTGCAAGATTCCATTGAATTAAGGGTGCCCAAGGTGTTAGAAATGATCACCAACTTTGGTTGAGGTGTTCTTGCTTCATTTGATCTTTGGAAGCTTGTTTTGGAATCCAATTTCGTAGGTAAGCTTCTTGAGATCATTTGGTGTGTTTATAGGTTGTTTCTAGAGCTAGAAATGGTCTTGGTTTGATTGGTTTGGGTGCCAAATTGCTTTGGTCTTAGGCTTGGAACTCAAGGAAGCTCAATTGAGCTTAGGAGGCTTTGTTGCATTGCTTGCTTTGTGGCTAAAATTGAGGTAAGGGTTCAAGTAATTAAGCTCAAATAATGCATGGTTTTGTAGTTTTGTGTGTTGGGATGAATTAGGAACAAGACCCATTAAGTTTGGATTAGAAATGAGAGAGTTTGAGTAGCTTGTGTACAAGAACGACGCTGTCGCACAAACCCAGAAAACAGAATTGGCGACGCGTCGCCAATTGGTCCGCGAATTGGCGCCGCGGCGCCAGCATGCGAAAATGTACACAGAGCGTTTGTTCGGCGGCGGCGCGTCGCCAAAAGCATTTGCTCTTTGGCGCCGCGTCGCCAAGTGCAAAATTGGCCTCGATTTCCGGCCATCCTAAGATTAACTTAGACTCTCGGTTTCTATCCCTAGGCTATTCTAAGACGTTCCATAGCCTCGGTTGGGTCTAGAATTCGTTCCTAAGGCGGGAATTGTGCATTATTTGGAAGGTAGTCAAGTTGTGTGGTTAAGTGTAAAAGAAATGTGACTTGGTGGCTAAGTAACTCATAGTATTTAAGCTTTTAAATGGATATTAAGGGGATTAAGTAGGTTTTTAGACTCTTTATTGGCCATATAGAGTATCAATTACATATGGTTAATAGAGAGAAAAACCTAAGTCGATCCCAACCAAGCCATTTGGTTTGGTAAGTGAGCCACTAGTAGTATTTTGAGTTAAACCTTGAGGGTTTGACTAGTTAAACCACATAGGAAGACTACCCTGTACAATAAATTAAGGGTAAAGGCGGGTAAGTTTGAGATAGGTGACGACCTACTCTAGAACCCGTAGATGGGACTTAATTGAGGTAAAGTGTCCGGGATACGAGGGCCAGTATCTCAAGTACCTCAGCCGTTTGAGCTCACGGCAAGAATTAAGGCACTTAAGTGCAGAAAGTCCCAAGTGCATGTGTTGTGTGCATTCCATACCATACATCCATACATTGCATTTCTGGCATTTTGTTGATTGTTTGTTGTTTGAATTGCATGTTTGATTTCTTGGTTGCCATATTGCATATTTGTTGCATATTTCTTTGCAGGTATTTAAGAAGGGAATCCTTACTGAGTACTTTTAAGTACTCATTCCCTTAGTTTTATTGTGCAGGATCTAATCCCGGGCCTAATCACTGAAGTGATAGCTGAGGCCTAAGCTTTCTGTTTTGCAGGTATTTTATTGAGAATCCTAGTGATTCTAGTTTCTTGCAGTATAAGTTATGTGCTAACCAAGTTGTGCCTTTACAGTGTAGAGGCTAAGAGTACACAAGAACAAGGTCTAGTGAAGGGCTACACTTGGAGCTTGGCTTAGCTCAAGGTGGGCTCAAGTAAATGATCTTAGTAGTTAGTAATTTTGTCTCTTGTACATAGTACTTTGTGTACTAAGTAAGTTGCCTCTATTGGGATACATTAGGATGTAAATAGATCTTGTTACTTTTGGGTGCATGCTAGAGTTGTAATGTATGCACAAAACTGTTACTTGTAGTTAAAGCAACTAGTATTTCAATGACTTGGTACGTTTTCAGTATGTTTTAATGAAATGCTCGAGCAATGTTTTAATTCAAGACTTTTAAATTTCGGTTGCATTGCCAAGTCAGAAGCATGCATAACTTAATCTGAGTAGGCTAAGTAACTAGTTGCATATAAATTGTTTTAATTTATATTGACGAGTAATAGTTAGCCAATTGTAACTAGTGGGATTCATTATCCCTAAGAGCCTACAAGATTAGGGGCACTGGGGCCCCGTTCCGTCACACTATCCATCTGTTTCCGCCAATTACTTTGCTCAACACTTCATATAAACTCCTTACTAAGGTGTTGGTCAATCATGTTCGCCCCCTTCTAGAAGGGCTTATTGGGCCGTGTCCGGCCAGCGTCATCCCAAAGCGGAGTAGTCATGATAATGTTATTACTATCCAGGAGGCGGTCTATACAATGAAGGGAACGAAAGGGCACAAGGGGTCGCTTCATGCTAAGATCAATTAGGACTGTCTTGGGTTTGGAAGACTCCAACCCTTGAGAAGGTTCGTTGTTTCCTGTGGCTTGTATCCATGGTCGAAGTTGTCTGCTGAGGAGCTGTCACGCTTTCTCTTAGTTCGTTTAGCAAAAATATCAAATTTGCCACAAATGTTTTGGTAGAGAGCGAATATGTTACTATAGTTTTTTTTTGCTCAATCTCCCACTAATGGTTTAAAATAGGCTAAATATTCCACTGTTGGTTAGAAAATAACGAAAAATTGTAAAAATTGTAGGTTTTGAAATCTTGGGGTTATTATGCAACTTTAAAAAAAATTAGGACATTTGAGATTTTTGTCAAAAGAGGATCTAATCTCTGCCATCAACATTTCAGCCCTATCACTATCTCCATCACCAGCGCCCTAATCCCACCACTGCTCTCCCTCTGTCTCTACTGTCTAATCTTCTCGTCTGTATACGAAAGAGATAAATAGTCTAATTACAAAAAAGTTTTTAAAATTTGTTAAAACTTGTATTATCACCTTAAAATTTTAAAACTTATTATTTTTAACATTGTTCGTTAGCTTTTTAACGTTTTCCGTTAGATATTTAATAACCAGTGCCATATCTGTGCTTAATTTGAAACTTTAGTGGTATATCCGGCCCATTTTAAAACATTAATGGAAAACTGGATAAAAAAAACTATAGTCACATATTCACTCCCAACCTAAAACATTAGTGGTAAATTTGATATTTTTACCTAGTTGGTTTCGACTCTTGGCTTGTAGGGAATTGTTCTAAAACCCGCCTTTATAATGAGCATTTTACTTGGGCGAGGTTATTTGTCGCTATTATTTGGGGCTGTGCCGGAGTATAAACACTTTTCTTTGAGAATAAAACTATGACGCTAGAGGTTGCAGTTGAGAAAGCATACCGCTTGGAAAGAAGTAGGGTCAAAGCTTCTGCAGCTTCTATCTTCAAGTCTCCTTGTTTGCATGGATAGGGATGACAAAATCTAATCCGCCCCGATGATCTAATCTGACTTATTTGAACCCAAGCTTGACATAACCTGACTCAATCAAAAAATTCAACGACTCGAACCAGACTATACTGAGCCTGACTTGAATAAGAACCCAATTGAAGTAAAACTCAAGAAAACTTGAACTCAAATTACCCAAAACTGAAATACCTGAACTCGGAATGGCCTGAATCCAAAATGACTCAAACCCAAAATGACCCAAACCCGATATTGACATCATCTGAATCCAAAATAATTTGATGACTAGACCCGACATAACTTAATTTTAACCTAAATCAACATAAATATATGGCCGGTAGAGATTTAAAAGTTTTTTTTTATATATTATTTACTTATATAAATTACGCATCAATTATTACTATACAATTAAAGAAGCTTTAAAATACTATAAAAGTATTTTTTATTTAGGGTTCTTTGAAGAATAAATTAACAAAATAATATGTTTTACATAAGGGCCTTTTATAATTTAAAAATGCTATAATATTTTTTATTAAATTAACAATTTAATGATTATATTTTCATAATATTGTTAAAATTTTATGAATTTTTCTTTTTTAATGTATTAAACTATAAAAATTCACAAAAAGTTAGTAAGGTTACAAAAAGGGTATTTTCAATGGGTTATTGTCACCATATAATATTGACTTTTAATTAAAATTAGTTTTGGGCAAAAAAAATAAGAATAAAAATTAAGTCATTTTGAAGTCAATTGACTTAAGTTAAAATAAATTGGGTGTCATAAAAAACTTTTCATTTGCAGCATAAAATTTTTCTTTTCATTTTTTGGTAATTCTACATAAATTTGTTGAATTGTTGAATACTTGGATTGATTATTTGGGTTTCAAATTTTAAGTTTACCGTATAAACATAAATTGGTAAATATAATATTAATTTAATATAGTTATTTGTTTTAAATTAGGGTATTTGAAATTTGATTTAATTAATACGGTTCTCTTCATTGTTTAAAATTTGATTCAATTAATTTAAAATGTTTCGAACTAGAAGTATTTTTGTGTATAGTAAAATTAAATTTTTTAATAATTTTTTCTTCCACTAGTATTAACGTTCCCACCCTACCTCGTATTACTAATATTTTTGTCTTGTATCAGTAGGAATTGTAAATACAATAATAGTATTTAATTGTTTACCTTTGAATTTGAATTTAATTTTCCATAAACCCTAAACCTAAACCCAAAACCCTAAAACCCTAAATACTTATCCTAACCTAGACCATAAGCCTTCAATCTTAACCGTAAACACTAGACCTAAACCTAGACTTTAAACCCTAAATCTTAAACTCTAGCCCTAATTGAAACTTTAACTTTAACCATAAGTCTTCAATCCTAACCCTAAACCCTAACCTTAAAATCTTAAATCATAAACCTTAGCACTTAATTTTATTCGTAACTCTTATCCTAAACCTTAATAATTAATTCTAACATTTACTCTAAACCTCAACTTTTGTTTTTTATTACTTTCCATATTTAATAAGTTTTATATTTAGGGACTTCCATATTTAATGACTTACCTTTTTTAGGAATATCTATATTTAGTAAGTCTCATATTCAATAACTTTCATATTTAATAGAATCTATATTTGGGTTTTTCTAAAATAAGTAACTTTTACATTTAATAAATTTGATGACCTTGGTAGACAATTGACAAATTGCAGCATTGGTCCCTAGACTTTTTAAGTATAGTGAAACAATGTGTCTAAATTTTAAAAAAATTTCATTTTAGTCACCATAATAATTACAACATGAGTTCTTAAACTTTTTAAATCTGTACATTTTCATCCATAATTTTTAAAATTTTATAGTTTAATCACTAATCTAGTAATAGTGAACTAGAGTTATATTTCGTAGCAATTCTACAACAGAAGTTGGATATCACAGCAATTTTGTCAAAACATAATTAAAATAAATTTTATAATTTTTTTAATTTAACATAATAAGAAAAGAAAAATTAATGTAAATTAATTACACAAAAAATGAATTATTTAATTTAAATTTTAAAAAAAGTAAATAAAAAAATTGAATTGATTAAGTGATTTCAGCATGTATACTAGTATCCCCAACAAACTTGGCTGATCAACTTGAGTTTGGATTGAAACCTGACCTGAAATTACCCGAGACTGAAATTAACACGACCTATGTTGAATCCAAATCCAAATAAACCCGACCCAACATACCCGAACCCGAAATTCACTCAACCTGAAATCAACTCGAACCCAAATGACCTGATCTAGACCCCAATTCATATTAATCTGATTAAACCCAAACCTGACCAGACCCACACTCACCCAATTTTTATCCGTATGCCTAAATGGGTGATGTGGCACATCGCCTTCCTCCGAGCTTCCTAAAATTGAATTGTGATGATTCTGCTCGGGGTAACGAGGCGGCCTGCGGAAGGCTTACAAGAAATGACCAAGGGTAATTTGTTTCCTATTTTGTGGCCAAGCTTTGGCAATCTTCTGTTCTCTTGGAAGAGTTGATGGCAGTTTGCGTGGGCCTTCAACTTCTATGTCAATATGATGCGTCTACATGTTGCTGTTAGGCTAATAAATGAGAAGTGTTCCTCACACTCGTATGGTGTTGTTATCCAAGACTATGCTAATCTAATGGCACACCTTTCAATTTTTAATATTGGCCACATGCTACGTGAGGGGAGCACTTGTGTAGACTACTTAACTAATTTGGGGGACTCTTTAAGCATAAAGCTCCAAGTTTTCTACCTACCTCCCAGTTGTTTGGGGATGCTCCTTTTGGGAGATGTTCAAGGTCTTTCTTGGCTTAGGCCTTAGTGCTACCTAATTTTCTCCTGTAAAAAAAAAAAAATCATATCTTGACACTTTTGCAACTACACACAATTCAATTTTTATTAATATTTATAAAATCCTTGAATACTGTATTTTATAAACTGCAATATTTTGATTTAAAGAAATTTATTGTTAAATCTAATTTGAATCACAATTAAACCCTTACAGATATGTTAACCTTATACTTTAAAAAAAAAAATTGGTGTTCATTTTCAATTATCATGGTTATTTGTTAGAGTGAATATAAAGTCCAATTTATTTTCCTAAGTGACTTGACCATTTTACCTTAAAATTATGTTTTGTTTCCTTTTTAAATTCGACCCAAGTTTGATATCTTCAATTTAATTAGCTTCATATTAGTATTAGAGACACCCTAGTTTTTATTTTTCAAAGTGATTTGACCATTTAAAGAGACTAAAATTTGATATTGTAAATTTAATTATAGCAATATTAGTATTCGTGAAACTATAGTAGAAAAGGAAAACAAACCCACACATGTGATTTGAGAACTACATCAGTTTTGGGAAAATAGCTACCTTTCATACTCAAATAATATTGCAATAGGTATAAGAGTAAACTTTGTGGGGTCTGACCTTCAATCTATGAGGATAGCAAATAATATTCAAGACTAAATTAAAAAGAAAATTAGATGTAAGGTACGTGCACCAAGAAAATTACTGGCCACTAATATAACCATAAATTTGTTTCCTTTTTAAATTAGGTAAAATGTACTATTAACATATGCTATTAACACTGAAAAATTAAACTCCTCAAGCATCCATGATTTATGAAGGTTAAATTTCATCCCAAACTTTTGATCATTCTCTTTTCTTTCTAAAGCGAACAAAAAATTTTAATTTGGTCCCTCATTAGGTATAATTCATTAACCCAACCAAAATTTATTACATGATAAATGCATACATTGTGTACAATAACTATTTCATATAGTGAAAAAAAATGATAATTTAAATTTTTATTTAATTGTGAAAAAAATTATTGCCAAATTTAAATTTCTTAGAGAGAAATTATCAAACAGTTTAAAATAATTTTAAAAAAAATTATGTTACATTATTACTTTGAGTTAATAGATTTGAGAACAGAAAAAAACACTTACTAGGCTAAGGATGACAAGAAAGCAGATAAACTAAAGGTTAGATTCTATCGACTAAACTTACCTATATATTATTCTTTATGTTACCATTTTTTTTTTGTTTTTCTTTTTTTAACTTGGATACAATAGAGTACCGTATATTATTTCATATAAAAACTAACAGTATACTTATTATTCCTATGTCCTTGTTTTGATAAATTTATTAAAGAAATTTTTTTGCAACATATTATTAAATAATTTTATTTAATTAATCAAAATTTTAATATTTTTTAATGTTTTAAAATGTTAACTAATTGATTCCATTACATGTACATTACTTACATTCGAAGAACATTACACCACTAGTGTGTGTGTGTGCGGGCGTATCGTTGTTGGGTATGTACTATTTTAAAAATAGTTAAATTATCATCAAAACATAACAATTTTGTTCAAAACTTAACACGACGGCCCATATCCATGTGCCCACCAATAATAATAGCTTTAATTGATTATTTCATTTTTTTCAATAATTTTAAACCTATAACGCTTCTAAATCTCATTATGGATCAACTAAAAAGGCTTTCTTTTTCCTTAGTCGTTCGGCGATGATGAAGGCTAGCTCAAGAGATTGCGAAGCATTGAGCCGGGGGTCACAGTGTGTGTGATACCAGGAGCTAAGTCGGATGTTACAATTTGGGATCCTTCAACGCACTTAGTCACATTCTACCCGGTCATTTCCAAATGGATGCCTCAAGGATGGCTACCTTCTTGGTCATGGACATCAAAGAACGCTTCCACCTCGGCCTGCCAATATTAACTCTTACACCAGTGTAAATGGATCCTTGCTGATATGAAAATCACTTGCTAAACTAGTAATGAGAGCGTGCATGATTACCAATATTGAATCAAAGGCACGTGTCCTGCATCCACATGGTGCCTTAATGGTGTTCCCGTGCACTAGATCACATACCCAAGTGACAATCTGTCCTGCCCTTTGGACAGCCCTGACCAAATGTGGGAGCTTGACTTTTAGGTTATCAGCACCTATTTTCACTATGATTTTGAGTCTACCAGGTTTATTGTGGGGGTTCAAGATCTAAATGAGCATTACTAGCTCGTTCAGATCCATCTTGTTGTTCACCTGCAAACTGTTGTGCTAAGCAATAAACAAGACCAAAAATCAATGGTTTTTTGGAAAATAAAAGAAGTTCACTAAGAGCACGTACCTTGACACTTAGGGGTTTGGCAATGCCTCTCAAGAACTCTACATGGGCACCATCCAAGTGCCTAGTGCGCTCCCTGCACCAAAGCATGTGAGCTGAGCAGTCATAATACATGCCTGAGGTCGAATCTAATCTGGTCAATGCCTGCTTATAAGGTAAAAGCAAGCACTCATGAGATGTCCAGAACTCGGTCGATGTCATGGAAAAATGTTTTGCCATTAGCCCTAAAGTGGCCAAGAATCCTATACGGCCTCATCCACCTGCTGAGCCAGTTCCTCGTATCTGTTTGATGCATGGTAAATATCTGAGCAAAGATGTGGGTTACAATGCCTACAACTTGGTAAATATAACAAACTCATAAGGAAAGTTGTCAAAATTTTGATTTGAATCTTAAAATTTTACAATTTTGTGATTTAAAATGGAAAAAAATGATTTGATTAGATTATACAATTATAATTAATGATTCTAATCTGATTCTGTGCCTTAGATTCATAGAAGACTAAAAACAATTCTACATGAATTAATCCCAATTTTAATAGCTTTGCTCACAAGTGCCTGCCTTTGTATATATCTTACCTATCTTTTTGCTCACTGTGCTTAGCGAAATCAAGATTCCATTGGCTAACCCTATGCATTGCAGCATACCCTCCGTTGGCAAAGGCCCTAAGAAGGTTTAAAGTTCTGCAGATTGTGAGTAAGCCCTACTCATACGCTGTGGATTAGGGGTTCTTGCCTTCTCATCAAAAGCATGGCCATTGATTATGTCTCCCTTGTATTTTGGTAGCTTCACTTCATTCTTCTCCTCATATGGCCCGGATCGTGGCTTCGTGAATTGGCCAGCAATTCTACTCACCTTGAAATAAATGAAAACGCCAAACTTATCATCAACTTCTACTATATATTTAAATGATTACCAGATATATGAAATACTAATTTTAAATCAGTGAATTATGTGGATGATTATTTATTTTTTAATAATCATTTTGTTTTAGTCGTTAACTTATTGAATGTTCTATTTTAATCCAAAACTTATTAAAATTGTTTCATTTTGGTCCATTATTAGATGAAATCTATTAACTCATAATAACTATCTTGCACAAATTTTTAAAATTCTAATTTAAATATGCATTAACTGTCTTCCAGTAAATTTAAATTATTTGATAATTTTTTGACAATCAATAGACAATTTAAATTAGTAGTGTTTGCTTTTTTATAAAATAAATTCAATTTATAGAGAAAAATAAAAAAGGTGACTTAAATTATCAATTAAATATAAAAAATTATTGTACATATTAAATTTATGATAATACAGTTACAGAATAATTTAAATTATAATATAAAAAGTTGCTATCAGACAAATACTTTGAGTTAAGAAATTTTGTCTATCAGGGACCAAAATAAAACATTTTTAATAAATTTAAAGTTAAAATAAAGCGTTTTTGATAGCTTTAAGACCAAAACAGAATAATTAATAGGTTATGTACTAAAATAAAATGATAATTAGAAATTAGTCACTATCCATTGTAATTTACTTATTTTTTAATAATATTAATTCTAGATAGTGGTAGGGATGACAATTGGATGAGTCAATTCAGGTTTGGTTCAGGTCATTCAGGTTTAGGTTTAATCGAGTTAGTAAAAATTTAGGTCAAGGTTGGGTCATTTAGGTTCGAATTGGTTTCGGGATAAGTGAATTTCAGATTCGGGTTTATTTGGGTTCAGGTTCAAAATAATTCGAGTCGATTTTTGTCTCGGGTAATTTCATGTTGGATTTCAATCCAAACTTGAGTTGACTAGTCTGACTTGTTTGGGTTACTGGTACATATCCTAAAATTACTTAATCAATTCCATTTTTTATTAAAATTTAAACTAAATAATTCATTGTTTGTGCAATTAATTTATGCTAATTTTTATTTTTTTATTATATTAAATTAAAAAATTCATAAAAAATTTTCTTAATTATGTTTTGACAAATTTTCTTTGAAATCCAACTTTTGCTGTAAAATTGTTACAAAATATAAGACTAGTTCATTATCATTCTATTAGTGACTAAACTAAAAATTTCGAAATTTATGAATAAAAATGTTAAAATTTGAAAATGATAGACTAAATTGTAAAATATTCCTTATATCCCTTCTTTTCCTGCAACATATTGAGTATAAAAAAAAAAAAACTTTCAGGTATATCCCTCTTTATCTTTGTTTTTCAATTATTTTTCGTTCCCTCTTTTTCAAGCTTTCGAATGCACAATGTTTTGTCTTTATTCCCCTATGCTCTTCTGCTTCCAGGCTAATTACCTGAGCACCCAAACTATTTAGGTGAAATTACAATTTTTTATACTAGTTTTGAGAAAAAAAATGTTTTATATTTACACACAAAAATTAATAGTTTGAATTTTTAATTAACTATAAAATTATTATTTGATATTTTTAATTTACTAAAAAATAGGTATCTTGCAGCTTAAACAAAATTTAAGAAATTAACATTAAAAAAAAAGAGTTTCAAAAAAAATGCTCATACTTAGCTGTAAAGTGTAGGCTATTAAAATAAAAAATAAAAAATAATAATTTTGTCCAAATTCAAAGGGATCTTTGCAATTGGCCAAAAAAAGTTGGCATGTTCATTAATCAAATTTATGATATTCATCTAGAAAATACAAATTAATTGTACAACAAAAGAAACAAGTATCTCTAGAGTCTACATTAACCTATGCCTGGCTGGCAATTGTCTATGGTGCTAACATATTCACATGGAATACTATTAAATTCATAAAGAAACTTACAAAATTAACCTTACATAAAACGATCATAATTAGTAAGTAATTCCAACTCAAGACCTTAATGCATAAACAATATACTTCCTAATGATTTGTTTTTACAAGAACGCAATACCCAGTACATACAATGCTAGCATTTATTTTTTATGGGAAAACTTGTGGGGCATTTTGCGCTAGGGAAGAACAAGAGATTAATTTTGCATTTACACAATTAAATATTCAATACTTTTATTTTATATATGAAATCAATATTATTTGCATGCTGCCTACCAAAAAAATCAGTCCTCGATATTCTGAGGGCCCAAGCCAACAACACCTCACTTTCTCCTTCTTTTCTCTTCCGTCGGATTTTTCTCCACCACCCACCTCCACCGCCAACCAACCACCGTCTGTCCCAGCTGATTGTTGGACCTCCGACCAGTCCTCAAAAGCGCTGATGTAGAGCGTCTCCAACTGCCTGTGACATTAATTCAAATAAAGAGGACCTGGTTGTGATTGAATTTTTATGAATGTAAATATCTGCTTGCTTCGGAAGCAAATTATGGATAAAATACAGTTATATTTAAAATGTAAAGTATATGAATAACAAAAAAATAGTTTAAATATTTGGTGTTACGACAGGACTTAAAAGTTTAAATAGTTTAAATATTTTAAATATTATTTATTTTGAATTTGGCTGACAACACGTGATTATTAATTTGTACAATCATGCCCCCTTATTTAAATTGTTGCCTATAATATCAAAGGCACGTATTATTAATTATCAATTTTATTTTACTTTGAAATTAATACTCTGAGATATTATTTTTACATATTATTTTATTTAAAATTTTTGTTACTTATTTATTATTTCACACTTTTTGGTCGCATGGCAAAGCTGTATATTTAATTTATTTTTCTGGAATCCGTACACTTTACATTTCCAATTCAACTATATTATACCCATGGCTTGCTCCCTAAAGCCGTGTTGCAGGAAAATTTCACTTGAGGTCCCTTAACTTTTTTTTTTTTAATCCTAAATGGGTATCCTATCTTAAGATTAGTCTAAGGGTGATCAGTATTCAGTTCAAATAAAAAAAATTGAAAAATTGAAATAATTTTGAAATTCGGTTCGGTTTCAGTTGAAACCGAATAACAAAAATTTCTGTTTCAGTTTTAGAATTTAGTTAATTCGGTAACCGAAATAACTGAAATTTTTTATACCAATTTTTTTTATTTGTTTCATGAATAATAATACTACCAAGTAACCCAAATTAGCTTGGATTCTTATTTTCTTTCTTTCCATGGACAAAATATTTCAGTTCGGTTTGAATTCGGTTTTATAGATTAATTCGGTTAACTTGGTTTCTTAGCACCCAAAACCGAAAACCGAATAAACCAACTATTTTGGTTTGGTTTAAACCGAACAAACCGAATAATCACCCCTTTATCGAAGTATCATATTTAATTCTGTGAGTCCTAACTAGATGTTTTTTTTTCTATTTCACAGTCAAATGGCCGAATTTCACTGATGTGGCATTAATTAATATTAAAAATAAATATAAAATAATAATTTTCATCTTTAAAACCTCTCCAAACAATAATTTTAAACCATGAAATTATAAAATTAATGTTTATACCCATCAATCCATTTTCACATTTTTGCCATGTTTCCCCATTCAGATTTTGCCCAACCTAGAAACTTGAGATCGCCTTTTATGCTCTATAGCCCGATGTCTGATCTATTCCATCGCCGATGATGGCAATGATGGTGAGCATTGGGAGATATGAAGGTGAAGACAGAGGCAGTGGTATGTCGTTTGTGTAACGATTCAAGTTCAGAACTGGTTAACGGAACACCTACCGATATTACATAAGCTATCATTTGGAAAAGAATAAGCACTAGGTACTTAGGAATGGACTCTTAGTATTAGAACGTTCCCCCATCCCATACTAGCGGATTCAACCATATACTTTGAACCAAATCTGGCTTTGATACCATCTGCAACGATCCAAGTCTAGAACAGATTAATGAAATACTTGTCCACACCACATGAGCTATCTTTTAGAAAATGATAAGCGCCAGGTGGTTGTGCTTCGGAACTTGAACCTATATATCCATATAAAGTTTCTCACATTTCACCTATGTGAGATATGGGGGGTGTTACAAACTCCCCCTTTATATACTTAATGTCCTTGTTGAGGACGATCGGATTACTTGATTCCCTAGACCAAGTAACCTCTCTAATCGGACTACTTAGCCCTTGACCAAGTAGCCTCTCAAATCTAGGATTAGTCCTAATAGACAATGCGTATACACACCCATTATGCCACACCATGGTGGTCCCGGGTCAGCTTTAATACTATCTGTAACGACCCAAGTCCAGAACCGGTTAACGGAACATATGCCTGCACCACATAGGCTATCCTTTGGAAAAGGATAAGTACTAGGTAGTTAGGAATAAACTCTCAGTATAAGGAAATTCTCCTGTCTCATACCGGCGAACTCAACTATATGCTTTGAACCAAACCTGGCTTCGATACTATCTGTAATGACCCAAGTCTAAAACAGATCAATGAAACATTTACCCATACCACATGGGCTATCATTTAGAAAATGATAAGCGTTAGATGTTTGTGGTCTGGAACTTGAGCATATATATCCACATAAAGCTTCCCACATTTCACCCATATGGGATATGGGGGTGTTACCGTTTAGGCAAAGGTAGAGGTGACAGATGAACCTCCGTGCACCATTGTTATGCTTCTTCGCCAGTGGATTTTGGAATAGACCAAGTTCAAGGGGCTAAAATCAAACTCGAGGTGTTGTGGAACCCTCCGTCACTCTCGGACATCGTTGCAGTCATAGCATTGGAGAACTTTCCTTCGAGCGGTGGTCCCATCATCGGCAGGGTCATAATCAAAATCCCAAGATTTCTTTTAGCTTTAGTGAATCCGTTGCCGTTTGCTTAAGTCCATACTCATCCACTCAAATCTGTCGCCCGTTCACTTAAATCCATAGCCGCCCACTTAAATCTCCCTCTTGACAATCGAAATTGCAAAGCGCATCAAGTAGTTCATCAATTTTTAACCCGAGGAGGATGAAATTTCCGATTTGGATGACGTAAAACCATCATTAAGATAAATGACATCATAATCGGACCAGCCTTTGATGAATTGACAAATTCCCTTAAATCTTTAAAAGAGATATGGAAACAATATTTTGTGAAACATTATTTATTTCGTAAGATGTGCTATTCAAAATGTGATGATAGTAATGCAAAAAGTAATTTTATTTCATAAGACATAATATTTTAGATGTGATGTCACTTTTATAAATAAGGTAAAAGTAATGTACACAGAGGTGTACCCTATAACTACTATTTAATTATTAGAATTTAAAAATAAAAAGAAAAAAAACTATTATTGTCATTATTTATTATAATAACTAAAGAGCTAAGCTTTTGATAGGCCACTATGAATAGTGCCCTTTTCACTACGGTGTATTTTTATTTCATTTTTTTGCTGCATTTGTTTTGAACTTTTGCTCATAAGGCATTAGAAACCGAACAAATGAGTAATTAAAACATAGATCATCTATTGTATAAGATGATATCATTTGGTCTTCAAATGTTAAACTCATGTACTTTTTCCATTATGTCCCAATAGACACAAAAAATATTCTAAAATTTTAATTTTGTTATTTTAAGTTATTGAACTTTCATAACTTACTGTCAAAGCCTTGACTTGTACTGAAATACTAAATCCACTTTGGTCTTTATTCGGTAGGTTTTCTATTTAGAATTTTGGTTACCAATATTTTTCAAATATTCTAAATTTTTAAAAATCTTGAATTAATCATCTTCACAATTTTTTTTGTTACATTTTCTCCATGTAATCAGTATTAAAATTTTGAATCTTTGTTAGTCAACCCACAATAATGTGCGTGGGCCTAAATGCACTATTGATCCTTCAACTTTGACAACTCGCACAAGTTGGTCTCCTAAATTAACCTCAGCGTGATTTAATCCTTCAACTTTCCGAAATTATGCAACTTAGTCCCTTGGCTACCAAGGAAAACTCTATGTTTGTAAGTATGTAAGTTATGTTCCAATGATTATGGGATCAAGTATGTTTTACTTGTGTTTTTATGCCAATGTGATTTTATGATTTTTATGAACATTTAAGTTCTAAATGTTTTATCCATATTTGTTTTGCTACACATGTCAGATAATTTAGGTATTGAATATTTCAAATTTTGCATTTAAAATTACTCTAGCGAAATGTAGGTTTGGTTGATTTAGTTTTGCAACAAGATTCATTGTACCCCTGGTTTTTTAAATATGTTTCATTATTTTTATTTCTACTCCATTAAATATTTATTATCAAAATTAGTTTAAATTATTTTATATATTGATTTCAAATATGTCTCAAGTATATTCTATTTTAGATATTCTATAATGAGATTTCATGCCCATACAAAATCAATATTTTGAATGTGTTTCGACTCTGTTTTGGTAGATATTGATTCTGTGTCCGTGCCACTAGGAAAGTATAGTTCTTGACCCTTAACATAGAGTATTATGCACCATTCTATTTTGCAGTGCACTATTTTTAATACTAGTCCTTTTGGACACTCGACCGATAGCGATTCTTCGTCGGTTCTGGACACATTACAACAGTTTAAGTGTAGTCACAGTAATCATCCCAGCCGTTGTGCTCTAAGTTTTTATTCTATCAATATGATCTGAAATGCTCTGTTTTGGTCAATAATTTTTATTCAAAAATATTATCCATTGTGTTCTCATAATTGCTATTTTAATGATTATCTTTAAACTCTTCAAATATTTTTCTGTGTGATATTCATGCTTTGCCGGAATTATTTATGTTTGATCCTTATCTTATACATTTTTTGAAGTATTTTTAAGTTCTATATTAAGAAATATCATGTTTTGTTATTTGTTTTGAATTAATTTATTTTGATTAATTATTTCATGTACAAATTTTATCTTTGCCTTGTCATGTTTTATGATAGAGTTAATTGTATTTGTTTCTAATACTTAAATGACTTTTTTATTTTTATGAGCATGGCTTTCCTACAAAATGAATATTCTAATTTATTAACATATTTATTTATTTTCAAATTAATATTGAATTTATAATATTTCTAATAAGATTATTTTTTGCTTGATCCTTATGTCATACATTTTATGAACTATTTTTACGTTTTATGGAATGGTGGATAACCCGCCTCTTATTAGGCATTTGTGCTTACCCCTTTTTCTCACCCATTCAAATAGCAAGTAACATAAAATTAGCTAGTTGAGAAGTGAATGCAAAAGCTCAAGGTTTGAGATAGCATTAATTAAAAAATGAGGTTCAGTGTATACTCTTAAATTGGATATATTTTGTATGAGATTTTAAGTTGTAATTGCTCTGCCACTTGATATCAAATATCAAGTAATAAAATTGGACTACAATTTATGGTCTTTTAGATTTATTTCAAATATTTGTAGTATTGCACATTTGAGGAAATTTTATTTCTTTGAATGTGTGGCATGTTATTGTCCGGAAAACTCCTAGGATGAGTTTTGGGGCATGACATGGATGGATCAAACGAATCAAGGAGGGGGAAGAAGAACGGAGGAGACAAGACAAGGCCAGTGAGGAGATAACGAGAGGGCAACCAAAAGAGGAGGAAATGGAGTGCGGGGGACGACGAAAGGCAGGGATGAAGGCGGCTGAATGAGTGGTGACAGGTGGGGAGGGAAAAAGAAAGGGCAAGGGTACAATTGTCCAAACATACATATTTTTATCATTTCTTAAACTCCAAACCAAACACAAATAGAGCAGAAACTCGGGATGGAGTGAGTATATGTTAATTTTTCATTTTTTTGTATTAAATAATATAAGTTAATGGTATATCTAGTTTATATCCAATTTATTTAAAAGTCAATATTATATAGGTGCAAGTAATAATCCAAAGAAAATACAATTTTCATAATATTACTCAATTTTTATGAATTTTTCAATATTTAGGCACTAAAAATAAGAATTCAGTAAAATTTAATAAAAATATAAAAATTTAATTTTAAATATATAATTATATGTATATAACATTGGTTTTTAAATTCATCAGTTTGAAGCCAAAAAATGTAAAATTGAAAATAAGTCATTTTAGAATGACATATGTTCAAGACTAATTAAAAAAGAAAATTAAATGTAAAGTGCCTCATGAAAACTACCCATAATATAAACATAATTTTTTTTTTAACTTAGGTAAAATTTACTATTAACATATGCTATTAACACTGAAAAGTTAAACTCCTTAAGTATCCATGATTTATGCTGGTTAAATTTCATCCCAAACTTTTGATCATTTTCTTTTCTTTCTGAATCGAAAAAAAATATTAATTTGTTCCCCCACTAGGTACAATTCGTTAACCCAAGCTAAGAACTTTCAATTTAAAAATTCATGACTATCCTTCAATTAAAAATTTGAAATGAGTAATATTTTCTACCAGAAATGTAGATTTACGTATGCAAAATAAACATTAAGGTATTCATTAAGCTAAAATTATAAAGTCAAGGACAAAATGTGTAATTTTCTCTAGAACCTTGTTCTTATGTGGCGTTTTCCATTACAACTAATATTTTCGACTGCAAGTTAGGAGTCAAAGTGGAAGATATGGAGATTAGGAATGAAAATGATATTAAGAAAATAATAATAAATGTTAAGAACCACGGTTAACCCGGTCCAGGAAGGTGAGCATCTATATGCAAACAAATTCCAGGAAGCAATTTGGCTTGGTGGGTGGGTGGGCGATAGTTATTGAATTGCTTAAGAATGACAAGGTGACTAAGCATGAAAAGAAGTCCGGCTCATAAGAAATTGCAGCGAAAAGGATGTACAATTAACTAACAATTTCTTGATGGATAATCACCACCTGCTTCTTTGTTTTGATTATTGGCTACTGAGTATGTTAAAATTATATAAACGTTACTTACATTTAATCTTGAACTTTAGTTAAAATTACAACTACCCTCTAGAACTTTAAAAGACACACTTATGTCCTCTTCCTTTTTTTGCCCCAAATACACCAGAGGAAAAAGACAATTCCTGCATTTATAGAGGAAAAAATAATAATTTAACCAGTTTATTAATTATTAAAAATTACTAAAAAAATTTAAATATACTCGATGACAGTTATCATATTATCTTGTGTTAGAGGTAAAATCGATAATTTAGATTATTCACCAATTATAAAAAAATAGCAGTCAGTTTAAATTTATTACTCATTTATTTTTTCACACTCAAGTCTCACTCGACCACATGATGAAAGGTTTGCGAAATTTCAAGAACCATATAGAAATAAACCTTCATCTCCCATGTTTCATCCTTTTGTTCCTTGTCGATCTCACTGCTGCTGACCCACAAAAGCATCTTCCTTCTAGCCTCCTCCTTTCTCATATTCCCTTGTTTTAGCTAAAGCAAGGTTTGGTGGCGGATTGATCTTGAACATCAAAAGCGCAAGCCAAAGGTATGGTTTAAAGATCTTCACAACTTCACTTCAACAGCAACTCTTTTTCTTTTATCGTTTAGTCTTTTCTGTTTGTTTAAACAGCGTTTTTGAAGTTGGAAACGGAATAGAATTGTATTGTTTTTTATTGCACTTCTTGCTAAACATTTTTTCAGCCACTCCCCCTCTCTGGGCAAATGACTTACAGTATTATATTGATAAATCTTGTAGAATACAAAATGCAAGCTCTAGCCGGATTTGTGGGGGAGGCTTTCCTGTCCTCTCTTTTCGGATGGATTTTTGAAAAGTTGGATTTTATCTCTGGGCTACGGAGTGTCTTCAACAAACAAAACGAAGTGGAAGTCAAAGCCCAGCTGGCTGAGTGGAGGCACTTGCTTCCCCAAATCCAAGCCGTGCTTGATCATGCAGAGGAGCAGCAAATTGCAGATATTGAGGTTGAGACCTGGCTTTCTGACCTCAAAGACTTGGCTTTTGAGATGGAGGATGTCTTTGATCGGTTCGAGTTCGCGGTGAAGACCAATGAGTTGCAGGTGGATGCTCGAGCAAACAGCAGTAAGCCATGTAAAAGGCCCAGACATGGGACTTCAAGCCAACCAAACTCGGTGCCTAATTTCACTGCCTTGATTCCCATGATGAGGGAGGTAACGAGCAAGCTACAGCAACTCGACAGAAAGAGGATCGAGTTTAATTTCCAGCAAATCTCACAAAAAAGTCAAAGACCCGGCAGTCTCATAGATAGGGTGCCTTCAACTTGTTTGGTTGAGCCTCATGTTTATGGCAGAGAGAGAGACAAAGAGGCCATCGTGAACTTATTGCTAAGAGATGATCCCGGTGTTTGTGTTATTCCAATAGTTGGGATGGGAGGGCTTGGCAAGACGACTCTTGCTCAGCTTGTTTACAACGATCCAAGGGTTGTCAAGGATCGGTTCGACCTAAGAGCATGGGTGTGCGTGTCCGAGGAGTTGGACATTCTCAGGGTGACACGATCTATTCTGCAAGAAATAACACAAAGTAGCTTTGACATCAATGGTGAGTTAAATTTTCTTCAGACAAAGTTAGAACGGTCGTTGGGTAAGCGAAAGTTTTTACTCATTTTAGATGATGTGTGGAACGAAAGTTATGAGCAATGGAATATTTTGCGGAAGCCTTTTCTTGCAGGGGCAGGTGGATCTAAAATAATCGTCACTACTCGTAATGAAAGTGTGGCATCGCTCATGTCAATGGGTCAGATTCATTCTTATGCTCTTCAGACGTTGACAAATGATGAATGTTTGCAATTGTTTACCCGACATGCATTAGATGCAGAAGATTTTGAGGCACACCCACACCTTGAAATAATTGGGAAGGAAATTGTAAAGAAATGTCAGGGATTGCCGCTAGCAGCAAAAACACTTGGCGGACTCCTGCGTGGCAATTATGATTCGCAATATTGGGAACATATGGTAAATAGCAAAATATGGGAATTACCAAAAGAGAGGAGCAACATAATTCCAGCTTTGAGATTAAGCTACCATCATCTTCCTTCTCATTTGAAGCGTTGCTTTGTTTATTGTGCAATGTTTCCAAAGGACTATGAGTTTGACAAGGACCAACTCATTATGCTATGGATGGCTGAAGGATTTTTAAAGCACCCTGGTGGGACTCAAGCTTTTCATGAATTGGTATCGAGAGCCTTTTTTCAACAATCAAGTGTTCATAAGTCACTCTTTGTGATGCATGATCTGATACATGATCTAGCTCAGTCTATTGCTGGAGAATCATGCTTTCATTTGCCTTATGATTTGGATAGCGACAAATTACAACCTGCAATTTCTAAGAAAGGTCGCCACTTTTCTTTTGCTTCTCAATTTTGGAGTACTTGGAAAAGATTTGAAGCTCTCAAGGAAGCTAAGAGATTGAGAACGTGGTTTGTGTTGGATCAGCCCTACTTTATGTCTAGGAGAATCTTCCTTGAATTACTGCTTGATTTTACATGCTTGAGGACTTTATGTCTATGTGATCATGGTCTAAAAAAGGTACCGGATTTCATAAGTGATTTGACACAGTTGAGGTATCTTGATTTATCTGGAAACCTCATCAAATCACTACCTGAATCACTGACTTCTCTCACCTTCTTGCAATCACTAATTTTAAAAGGATGTCGTGAGCTCACAAAGTTACCAACTGCAATTGGTAATTTGTTAGAGCTTTGTTTTCTTGATATCAGAGATACCAACAAGTTGGAAAGCATACCAGTAGGAATAATCAAGCTAACGAATCTCCAGATATTATTATCCCAATTTCCTGTGGTTTCGGACAGAGATTTAATATTCTTGCCCCATCTTTACGGCGATTTATCCATTAAAAATCCGCAAAATGTGGCAGTTATTCCAGATGCTGGAGCGTTATATATTTCAGACACTGTTCTAAAGCAATTGTCTTTGTCGTGGAGCCATGATTCAGATATTGGGACAAGTGAAAGTAGGGAAATGCAGGTGTTGAACCAATTGAAACCTCACCACAGCCTAAAAGCACTTAAATTCGAAGGCTACAGAGATTACAGGTTTCCTACTTGGGTTGGTGATCGATCATTATTGCCTAATTTGACACGTCTCGATATTAGCAACTGTGTGCAAATTAGTTCATTACCATCGGTGGGGAAATTAGCATCCCTTGAAGTTTTGATCATAAGTGGCATGCAAAGCGTGCAAGAGGTGGGCATGGAATTTTTAGGGATTGAGGATTCTTTTGTTTCAAATAGCAGTTTTCAGTCATTAGAAACTCTGGAGTTTAGAGGTATGCAAGCTTGGGAGGAGTGGAAGTGTTTCGATGGTGGTGATGGTGAAACTAATGGGATATTCCCATGTCTTAAAAATCTTAGACTTTCTTGCTGCCCCAAACTGAGAGGCAACTTACCTGGGAATTTGCGTTCCCTAATCAGTCTTGAAATTATCAACTGTCCAGTATTAAGACCTACTAAGGTAAGCCTCCCATCACTTGACCGTTTGACAATACAAGATTGTGGTGGGGCTGTTCTCAGTAGCATGGTTGATGTCACTTCTCTTCACCGCCTGACCTTAAGGGTCCCAGGCCCCACTTGCCTACCCAAAGGGATTGAGCAGGCTATACTTGATTCCTTGTATGTGCAAGATGTGCATCCATTGTTTGATATGAAGGACGTGAAAGGTCTCAAAGAGTTAGAAATAGTTGACAGCCCACATCTAAAATCTTTTGTAGGATGGAAGCTGCCGTTGATGACTAAAAGTTTGAGGATCGCGGAATGTCAAAATTTGGAATGTCTTCCACGGGAAATCATGCATGATGAGGAGCGGAGCTCTTCCACGTGGCTTGAAAATTTAAAAATAGAGGGCTGCCCTCGTCTTGAATCATTTCCCCCAGGTAGGTTGCCAGTGACGCTTAAATCACTCAGTATATCCAACTGCGCAAACTTACAGACTGAACTCGGGACTATAATCCCTGAAGCTCGAAGCATGCTCGAAGAAATTCAGATTGACGGGTGTGATAATTTGGGAACCTCATGCTTTGGGGAGGAGAAAGGACTGGACCATCTCACAAGTTTGAGGATCGAAGGTTCAAGTTCAGATGAGAGATCAAGGCTCTTCCCTGATAGTGGCATCGCATTTCCTAATATTCAGAAACTTGAGATAACAGGGTTCAAGAATCTAGAGGCACTACCAGCATTCCGCAGCCTCCAGTGTCTCACAGAATTAACCATACGAAGCTGTCCAAAGGTGGAGTCTCTTCTAGAAGCAGGCGGATTGCCCCATACTCTTGTCCGCCTCAGTTTGCGAAGCTTAGAAACTCTGAAGGCCCTACCAGTACTAAGCAACCTCACATCTCTTGAACTACTGAAAATTGAAGATTGTCCGATGATTGAGTCTTTCCCAGAAGGAGGTTTGCCCCCGAATGTAAGGAATCTCTATCTTCGATGTAAGAGTGTAAAGCAGTCGATGCAGCTATGGGGCTTGGACCACCTCGCCTTTCTGCAAAGCTTGGCCATTTCCCACATACCTCCACCTGATGGCCTGCAGCTTCCGCCGACTCTGACTGTATTGATGTTGCATTGGATGAAGGAGATGAAATCCTTGCCACCAGGCCTCCTCCGAGACCTCACTTCTCTTAAAGAATTAGAACTTTCTCAATGCCCAAGGCTGGAGTACTTACCAAAAGATTTCTATTTTCCTCCCTCACTTGAAAGTTTTGAGTTGGAAGAATGTCCTCTTTTGGGAGCCAAGTGCAAAGAGGATATCGGAGAGTGTTGGCCCCTCATTTACCATATCCCTTGCATTCACGTGTATGATCTCCGGGTAAGTCTTTATAATTTCTTCCATTTGCTGGTTCTTTGTAACTGCTAGAAAAGAAAACACAATGGGAATTCGAACACACAATACACATTAATTTTAAATTTTCTTGTCACACACCCCCCAACTGAAGGCTTGCCATACACACGCATCTGTAAGTTCGACATTTCTCAGGTGGTTAGAGCCAGAAAATCAATAAGCAGGTGCAACTATTAATCATCTATTCCTAATGTCTATATAATTGTATGAAAAAAAAATAAATCTAATGGATCTAAATACGTATTTTATAGATAAAAGTTTAATGCTGCATTTGTTCCTATTTTAGTTTCTTGATCTTCACTAAGATTTTTTTTTTTTCACCTAGTATGTAAAATAATAAATAAATAAAAAAGCCCACTGTTTCAGTTTTTTTTATAGAATTTGTTAATGTTTTAATTTATCACAGTTTTCTGTTTCCAATGGCTTCCCTTGTTAGGAACCATCAGATCACTGTCCAAGAACCATTAACATGGACTTTGATGAAGTGAAGCAAAAATATTTAATTTTATTTTTTTATGAGTGATAAATAATTAAAAAAAATGGCCGTTAACGGAAAATTGATTAAATTAGGACCTATAATATGGTGGAAGGGGCTTAAGCACAAGAAGAGGCTGTCAACATTTCGGTGAAGTCTTCCTAGTCCCGCCTGAATATTTCAGCTGCAAGTTCACCAGAAAGTATCAACCTTGAACCAGCAGGTAAATATACAAATCCACATCCTTTTTCTCAATATCAAAACATGTAAAATTGCAATTTATTGTGATATGATTTCCTTATTTGTTTTCCTGGGAATATATTTAATCATATACGGCAGGGAATTGTTCGGGATGGTAATCATGTGTCGTCAGTTGGTTTTTGTTCTTGGCAACTGTTAAATCTCCTGAGAAGCTTAAGCCGGTCATCAAACTTCTTATGGTTTCTCCTCCGGAACAATCTAGCTTAGACTCGTTGTGGATGTGGCTGGTTTTTCTTCCACCACTACACCCCTGGATGAAGCTTCCCGCTTCGTAATTATAATTAATTATTTTTTATATATTTATTTGATTGATGGATGGATCGTCGGATCGAGGAAGGGGAAAGATAAAGGAGGGGACAGGACAAAGCCGACGAGAAGATGATGAGCGGGCAACCAAGAGAGGAGGAAATGGAGCACGGCGGACTGCTTGAGGGAGAGAAGGAAAAGGAAGGACCAGGAGTATAATTGTTCAAATACACATATTTTCATCATTTCTTAAACTCTATAACAAATAATAATGGAATAGAAAACCCAGTCGAAACCGGATGGAGTAAGTATATTTTAACTTTTTAATTAATTTTTTATATGAAATAATATAAGTTATGGTATATCCAATTTACACGTATTTTTGCCTTAGAGACACAACTATACTATGGTATGACAATCCATTCGTATTGTTTTTAAATATATTATGGGATAGAGGGAGTTAATTTTTTTTAGTTAATCCTTTGTTTGTATATGATTTTAAGATGTGTTAGAGAATCTCAAATACATGAAAAGTAAGACTATTATAAAATAGGATTCGTGGAACATGAGATCCGTAAAATTAGATTTCTAACTCTTCATATTTCGTTAGGCTAATTTGATAATTTTTTTGAACCTTAAGGAAAATTATTAAAATGTTTTTTTTCCAAACTTTAGTGGGAAATATAGACAAAATACTTGGGATTTTTTTTGCAAGTATTTCAAAAGTTTGGGGACCCACTTATAAGTTTTAAAAACTGTGGGCCCAATGAAAATTCTTTTGAAAATATTAATAGAAAATTGTTAAAATCTGTAAGTTTTGGCCTACATAATTTTCTAAAGTAGAAATACTATGGACTTTCACTCTATCCAACCTAGGATTAGGAATGTGATCATCACAAAATTGTGAATAATGAAAAGTTTATGGAAAACGAGGGTACAGAATAATTGATTTTAAGTGCAACCAAGCACAAAATTGTAAAGATTTTAACTTTTCAAACAGCTTATTAGGTAAAAGTATTAAATCTGTTACTAATATTTGGGTCTGGGCTTGAATTTATAATTGTAGATTTTTTTTTATCCAATCTCCCACTAATGTTTTCAAATTGGCTTAAATATGTTATTGTCATTAAAAAACAACAAAAAATGGTAACAATAGCATATTTTTGAAATATTAGGGTTATACTTACCTTTCAAAAAATACGTGGATCTTTGAGACTTTTGCCCTAACCCCGTTTGGCTCCACCATGGAAGGTGATCACTTCTGCCGACTAGATCGGTCTGCTGCCCGACACCCTCCCCTCCCAGCCTCATTGTTTGCCACACATCATGTGTTCCTTGTCTTGCTCTTCGACATGCCCTCACTCACCGATGCTGTCAAATCGATATTCAGTCTCAACAGCGTCCCACCTCCGGTGAGAATCCGGTGCACCAAATTCCGATTGTATGCAGCCACATTCTCCACGCTTGTGGTGTTTTCATTCTTGTCTCCCTTGAACAGCCATCTAGTTTCTGCACGAGACATTGTCCCTACCGTCAGTGTTGAAGCCCAATCCATGCTGCACTCTAGCAGTTGTAACCCATGTGTAGGTTGTCGCAAATAATAAAATCTCGGAAGTCTGAGTGTTGAACCACAGGGAAGTAAATTAAGAAATACAAATTACAGATATTTAATAAAGAAAGATTTTGGTGCAAGGTGTGAACAGGTGTTGAATACAAAACTCAAACTTAAATAAATAGCTAAGGTTAGGGGATCCACTTTTAGTATATCAGTTATGATTAATTTTAGCTCATCTTATCACTCAATTGAGATCCACCCATAAAGAAGGTCCCAATTGGGGAATTTAGTTAGTATTAATTTTCATTGATCTTAAAACGCCAACGTTTGCTAATGGGTTCAAGTATCTATTATGCCAACCTTTGTCTACAATAACTCAAGATTCTAATGTAGCCGGCAGAGCCATGTTCTACAGAAGGAATCAAGTAACTTTTATGTCAATGATTGACTATGATGAATCAAGACTCCCACTTAACAATGAGGGAAGTTAAATAGATTTAGGAAGAAAATACCGTTAACATTGTGATCCATTCAAATCAATCATAGCTTTTATACCAAAAGCTTCACCCTTTCACCTTAGCAAAATAAAGATTAGTTAGCCATGATAAAAATAAAGAACATGTAGAAAGATGAAATGAACATGGATTCAAAAATCAAAAGAAGAACAAGAAGAAGAACGAGAAAACATCTGGACAGAGCTTCGGTATTGAAAACTATAACAAAATTAAAGAAGAAAAGCTAAAGATGATAAAAGAACATAAAGGAGGCCTAAGAAATGGCATGAATTCGTCCTCCCCCTCAAGGTGCCTATTTATAGAGTTTTGGGGTAGGTAAAATAGTAAATGGTAGGCTAGAATAGTCAAGGTAGGTAAATACAAATCAACAAAGGCAAGCTGCAACTTATTTTAAATTTTTGACTATCGTAGACATTGAATCAACTCTTCCTCAAAGCGTAGAACTTGTAGATCTATTTTTTAGCTTAGAATTGATAGCTTGTTCATTCAAATTGAATATCCATAGCTCAAGTTATGATTTTTCTACCGAAACTGCTTTTTAGCACACAAAAGAACGAATGGTCTCATCTATAATCAAATTTCAGCAATGAAAATGATCAAACTATTTCTCGAAATGAAACAAAGTTGAACATCTATATGTTAGCTTTCAGATGAATTTGGAATCCCTCAGTTTCAACGCCTACAGCTCCAGATATGCTTTTTCTCGTGAAGGGTCGCAAAGTGATGATTTTACCTACATAAAAAATAATTATTTAATATATATATATATATATTAATGAACAGTAAACTGTTTATGTACAGTGAAATACGCATATGAACAGTAAGTTAGTGAATAGTAACTATGAATAGTAAAAATATGTGAATAGTAACCCGGTGGAAAAATGCTCAGAATATAAAAATTAATCATACTCAAAGTGTATAATGATGATTTAAACCCTTAATAGCAATATACTTATGAGTATTCATCAATCCACCGCTGACCTTGTTTCGTGACTCGATTTACAACTCGTTTCCATGGTGTAGGGTTAGGGGGGGGGAGGAGGGAGGGATTGGATGATGGAGGATAACCAGTGGCGATGGGAGAAGAAAAAGCTATAAGTTTTTTAATCAGCTATCACGGAAGATGGCCAAAAAAGCTACGGCGGCAACGATTAAGAGATTAGAGAGAGAGAGACTAACTACTTAAGATACTTAAAGTTTGTTAAAAGTTACATTATCATCCTAAAATTTTAAAACGTGTTACTTTTAGTGTTTTCCGTTAGTTTTTTTAACGAACAGTGGCATATTCACTCCCAATTTGAAACTTCAGTGGCATACTTGAGTCAATTTTGAAACATTAGTGGGAGATTAGGAAAAAAAAACTATGGTGGCAGATTCAAATCTAAACTTAAACATTAGTGGTAAATTTGAGACTTTAACCTAACTTATTACAATCAGATTTCAAATTGAGTTGAGTTCTTGAAAATGCGTATATTTAATTGTTATAAAAATATTATTATAAAAATGAGGCTACTTTTATCATTTATCAAGGCAAATAATAATTATCACTCAATTGATCTATACTAATTATTGTATTTACAATTTTACATCACATACTTGTATGAGCCAAACTAATGAATGTCAAATTTAAAACTATATTCATGAAAATGATAAAATTGCTTTCAAACCCGATATGGATAAAATCATGGAGGCCACATGTCAATTTCAAACTGGTTGAAGCTTTATTTGATAGATATTATATCGGGGGAATAAACACTCACACATAGACTAATTTATGAGGAAATTTTAAAGTTAATCACTGAAAGGAAAATGAGTTGCATCACCCAGTGGTAATGAAAAGATAATGAGCAAAAAAAAAAAAAAAAAAAGAAAATTCAACCGGCAAATACATGAAAAGATAATGATACAAAAGTTTATGTCAAAACATAATCAATTCAAGAAATAAATCAAAATCACTTGCCGATAGTAACCCAAATGAATGTTTCTGGAACCTAAGATTTCACTGAAGTAGTGTTAGAAGCCTTAGGGGCTGATACTATGATTAACCTGATTATAACCTTCAGCGTCCTACGTTCAGTGACAAGGCTGTAACATTTTAGAATCTAGGATGTTGATGAACAAGCATCTAAGACTTAAGGACCTAAGTCATAGTTAGCCTAATTTTTAACCAGAATTAGGATGCCTCTTCTTCTCCGATTCTCACCTTCTGCAATTCGAGATTCTTCCGGTACCAAACCAAAACTTCAACAAACTTATTTCTAATTCAGCCGAAACAATTCTAATAATTAATTATCTTATTAAATCATTAAAAATAATCATATTTAATCAAATTATTAATCTAAATCCTTTTTCAAATTCTAAAAATAACTAATTTATGTACTAGAAATAACTAACAAGCATTCAGAAAAAATTCTTCTTTTATTAAAAAAATTCACAGGTTACTTTTATTTGATCATCGATTGATAATCTCTTCTTCCACTTCTTCAACACAAAGCAATAGATAAATAAAAAAGTAAGAGAAATATCCAAATTCTAATAATGTTTTATTTTTCCTCTTTCTAAAAATCCTAGGCTCAGGTCCAGCTCTCTCCTTCCCTTTCTTTTCGTACTTCCTTTTCTTCCTTTTTTTTTTTTATGTTTCCCTTGCAATTTTCTTTTTACTTTCCCTATTATTTTTATTTTCGTTTCCCTTTTCTTGGGCCATAACCAAAATATCCAAAATAATAAAATAGACTAAATTGGATTAGGCCATTACAAATTGTGAATTTCAAAAGTTTTGGATACAATTGTAAATCAAGTTAAATTTAATGTTGCTGACTATGATTTTAACTTACGGTTGACTGATAATGTTATAAAAGTATGGGGTAAGTATAAATTTTTAAAACTTAAGGGAACAAATATAATATCACCTAAAGTTCAAGAGTAACTATAAAAAAAATTCTTTTGTATATATTCTCATTTGAGTCAAACTGTGAAGGTCAAATTTGAAACTTACATTCGTGTAAATGATAAAATTTTTTGCAAGTATTTCAAAAGCTTGGGGACCCACTTGTAAGCTTTAAAAATTGTGGGCCCAATGAAACATTTTTGAAAATGTAAATAGAAAATTGTTAATATTTGTAAGTTTTGGCCTACATAATTTTCTAAAGTAGAAATGCTATAGACTTTTACTCTATCCAACCTAGAACTAGGAATGTGATCATCACAAAATTGGGAATAATGAAAAGTTGTTGGAAAACGAGGATATAGAATAATTGATTTCAAGTGCAACGAAACACAAGATTGTAAAGATTTTAACTTTTCAAACAGCTTATTACATTTTCTTAACCAACACAGTTTACATACACGACGTTACTATTGGAGTTTAAATTGAGTTGAGTTCTTGAAAAGTGTGTATATTTAATTGTTATAAAAATATTATTATAAAAATAAAAGTAATTTTATCATTTATCAAGGCAAATAATAATTATCACTCAATTGAGCTATACTAATTATGATATTTACATCATATACTCGTATGAGCCAAAATCATGAATGTCAAGTTTGAAACTACATTGATATGGATAAAATCATGCAGACCACGTGTCAAATTCAAACTGGTTGAAGTTTTATTTGGTAAATATTATATTGGGGGAATAAACACTCACACATAGACTAATTTATTAGTAACTATTAAATTTAATCACCGAAAGGAAAATGAGTTGCATCACCTAATGGTAATGAAAAGATGATGAGCTAAAAAACAGAAAATTGAACCGGCAAATACATGACAGACCTCTAAAATACTCAACAAAAGATTCACCAAGAGTATCCAGCCATAAGTTCCAATAAGTGACATCAAATTGAGATTGACATCAGTTATATAAAAAATTACAGAAATCTACATCATAATGTGCAGGAAAAATGGATGAGCATATCAAATGTTGGTCATACCCATAAATCAATTCAATTGGATCCGCAATTCTTCATCTCTTAGCTTATGTATCTTGCTTGAAATGGCTTCAACAGCTCTAATACGGACATAAATTTTCATCAGCAAATTTTCTTGCCAGACTCTGCTCCTTGCCTATCTAAGGCTTTCGGTCTTTCCCATTTCTTCTCATGAACAACTCGTAGCCGTTCTTCATCCTTAATTACATAAACAAGACAATGTCTTTTAGGGTTCTAAACACCAAATACTAGTCTTATTTACATTTAAAAAGATAGATGTGAATGGGAATCATGAAGTAACATATCAGCAGCTATTAAAATTTTGCAATTTTCAATCTCACACAAATCTGTAATTCATGTCATTAAAACCTTTTGAAGCTACACTCTCATATCCCGCATGGCACCCTAAACCAGAATTTTTTACATGATACAAACAAACCTCAATCTGAAACTTGTTTGGATTATCTAACCAGGTTAGGTTCTACAGAGTTGAATATAGGAAAACTGAAAATAATAAGTTTGGGAAAAAGATCTCAGGAGGGACAAATCCAAAGTTTAAACGAACAATAAAAGTAGAACAAGACAATTTTCTCTGCTACCTTCTCAACCAAAACCCCAACCAACGTAAGTGAACTGAGAGACAATAAAGAATAGGCTGGAAACGACTATTAGCAATCCCATCTGACGAAGTGGATGCCACAAAAAGCAACTACAGTTGGCTAGGCCTAGTTGGCAGTACCGACAAAGTCGGAGGAAGGAAGACTGGGAAATCGGAAGGCATTGTCAAAGAGTTAGAGAGTAGAAATCACAACTTAGAAAATAATGTAGAGAAAAAAGTATATAAGGTATTTGGTCAAAAGTGAATTAAAATTGATTCAAACAATTAAAGGGTCAAATTAGTACTGAAAAACTTCCAAACTAAAAAGGGTTAAAATCAAAAGAATACAGTTGAGGGTAGTTTTAGAATTCAAGTATAAAATTTTTCTAAACTCTTGCCTAAAACAACAAAACTACCAAGTGTTATCTTTGTATCACGTCTGTTAAATGAAAAGTCTGTTTACTCCTGAGCGTATCCTGCTACACACACAGTAATAGATTCCCTAGAAAGAGCAAAAGAATGGGCATCAATTTGGGATATAGAATATGTTACTTGCACGTGGTCATTATGCTTTAACTGGGAAATTGTTCAAAAGATAATCAATAAATCCCAAATGTTTCCCTCATTAAATTATATCATGGAATTTATGGATTCAATTGAAAGTGGACACCTGAAGAGGATAGGAAATGTGAACCAACAACAACCAAAGTTTTACAGATATAAACCCAGGGAATCATAATAAATTTAGAACACACTTATCAAAGAACACTCTAAAGGAACTCTAGTTTATCACAAGCAGGGAGAAAACAGAACCTACGAATGGGTAAGAGAACTGCTTGACTAACTTTTCAGGAAAAGAAAAAAAGTCCATTGATACATTTCAAAACAAAGCTGGGCAAGACAGAGTAAGAAAAAAGCTTCTAACAGGTTTGTTAAATCATAGTATCAGTCACTCAAAAGAAACAAAAATAGGTTCCCATGTTCATTTTCAGTTTAGGTAAATTAGAGGGTGGTTTGGATATTCGTGACCAGACAGAATAGAAATCAGCTCGTTCTGCGTCAACACAACATCAGCCTCTTCTGCTGTGTAACCAAGGATTGTTTGAAGGACCCCACAACCTAAACAGGAGAGAAAAGATCAGAATCATCGAAAATAAATAAGAAGAAAATCAACTCCAAAAACCCTGAAAATTAAGAAAATAAAGAAGTGGAAAAATGGGGAATGACATATCGATTGACCAAGGGAAGTAATTCTGGCAGAGAAAGGCAGGGGAACAGCTGTTTCAGGGCTTGGAATTTCACAATTGTTTTGAATCTTTCTATCGTAAATAAGAGACAACATACTTTACTGGTATCAACTTCATCACCGCCAAGGTGAAAGATATCAAACGGGAAATTTTTTTTTGCAAAAACATTGGGATGTGGTCAAAGATGACCACGGGCTTGTTCAGACATCTATCTCTTCAGGCTGTTTCCTTCTGAGCTGGCCCATGGTCTTATTGTCTTGATTCCTGAGGACGATCATCCACCCTCTATCCATCTGTTTCCGCCAATTACTTTGCTCAACACTTCATATAAACTCCTTACTAAGGTGTTGGTCAATCGTGTTCGTCCGGCCGCAAGAAGCGAGGGTGAGAAAGTTCGTTGTTTCCTGTGGCTTGTATCCATGGTCGAAGTTGTCGGCTGAGGAGCTGTCACGCTTTCTCTTAGTTCGTTTGGCAAAAATATCAAATTTGCCACTAATGTTTTAGGTAGGGAGCGAATATGCCACTATAGTTGTTTTTTGCCCAATATCCCACTAATGGTTTAAAATAGGCTAAATATGCCACTGTTGGTTAGAAAATAATGAAAAAATGTAAAAATAGCAGGTTTTGAAATCTTGGGGTTATTATGCATCTTTAAAAGAAAATTAGGACATTTGAGATGTTTGTCAAAAGAGGATCTGATCTCTGCTATCAACACTTTAGCCCTGTTACTGTCTCCGTCACCAGCGCCCCAGCCCCATCACCGCTCTCCGTCTGTCTTTACTGTCTAATCTTCTTGTCGGCATACGAAAGAGATAGATAGTCAAAAAGTCTTTAAAATTTGTTAAAACTTGTATTACCACCCTAAAATTTTTAAACATATTATTTTTAACATTTTTCGTTAGCTTTTTAACGTTTTTTGTTAGATATTTAACAACCAGTGGCATATCTGTGTTTAATTTGAAACTTTAGTGGCATATCCGACCCATTTTAAAACATTAATGGAAAACTGGATAAAAAAAACTAGTCACATATTCACTCCCAACTTAAAACATTAGTGGTAAATTTGATATTTTTACCTAGTTGGTTTCGACTCTTTGGCTTGAAGGGAATTGTTCTAAAACCCGCCTTTGTAATGAGCATTTTACTTGGGCAAGGTTATTTGTCGCTATTATTTGGGGTTGTGCTGGAGTATAAACACTTTTCTTTGAGAATAAAAGTATGACACCAGAGGTCGCAGTTGAGAAAGCGTACAGCCTAGAAATAAGTAGGGGCAAAGCTTTTGCAGCTTCCATTTTCAAGCCTCCTCATGTGACTGGATAGGGATGTCAAAATCTAATCCGACCCGATGATCTAATCTGACTCATTTAAACCCAAACTTGACATAACCTGACTCAATCAAAAAATTCAACGACTCGAACCAGACTATACTCAACCTGACTTGAACAAGAACCCAATTGAAGTAAACTCAAGAAAACTAGAACTCAAATGACCCAAACCTGAAATACCCGAACTCGGAATGACCTGAATCCAAAATGACTCAAACCCAAAATGGCCCAAACCCGATACTGATATGATCTGAATCCAAAATAATCTGATGACTAGACCCGACATAACTTAATTTTAACTTAAATCAACATAAATATATGGTCGGCAGAGATTTAAAAAAAATTTATTTTTTTATATATTATTTACTTATATAAATTACGCATCAATTATGATCATACAATTAAAGAAGCTTTAAAATACTATAAAAATATTTTTTATTCAAGGGTCTTTGGAGAATAAATTAGCAAAATAATATGTTTTATGTAAGGGCCTTCTATAATTTAAAAATACAATAATATTTTTTATTAAATTAACAATTTAATGAGTATATTTTCATAATATTGTTAAACTTTTATGAATTTTTATTTTTTAATGTATTAAGCTAGAAAAATTCATAAAAAATTAGTAAGGTTACAAAAATTGTATTTTCAATGGGTTATTGTCACCATATAATATTGACTTTTAATTAAAATTAGTTTTGGGCAAAAAAACATAAGAATAAAAAGTAAATCATTTTGAAGTCAATTGACTTAAGTAAAAACAAATTGGGTGTCATAAAAAACTTTTCATTTGCAGCATAAAATTTTTCTTTTCATTTTTCGGTAATTCTACATAAATTTGTTGAATTGTTGAATTCTTGGATTGATTATTTGGGTTTCAAATTTTAAGTTTACCGTATAAACATAAATTAGTAAATATAATATTAATTTAATATTGTTATTTTTTTTAAATCAGTGTATTTGAAATTTGATTTAATTAATACGGTTCTCTTCATTGTTTAAAATTTGATTCAATTAATTTAAAATGTTTTGAAATAGAAGTATTTTTATGTGTAGTAAAATTAAATTTTTTAATAATTTTTTCTTCCACTAGTATTAACGTTCCCACCCTGCCTCGTATTACTAATATTTTTGTCCTGTATTAGTAGCAATTGTAAATACAATACTAGTCTTTAATTATTTACCTTTGAATTTGAATTTAATTTGCCATAAACCCTAAACTCTAAACCTAAACCCAAAACCCTAAAACCATAAATACTTATCCTAACCTAGACCATAAGTCTTCAATCCTAACCGTAAACACTAGACCTAAACCTAAACTCTAAACCCTAAATCTTAAACTCTAGCCCTAATTGAAACTTTAACCTTAACCATAAGTCTTCAATCCTAACCCTAAACCCTAACCTTAAAATCTTAAATCATAAACCTTAACACTTAATTTTATTCGTAACTCTTATCCTAAACCTTAACAATTAATTCCAACATTTACCCTAAACCTTAAATTTTCTTTTTTATTACTTTCCATATTTAATAAGTTTTATATTTTGGGACTTCCATATTTAGGGCCAATTCGTTTTGTCTAAAGTCAACTAACTTTTTTTTAACTTTTACATTTTTTTTACCTGAAACCAATTTCATTTGAAAGTCAATGTTATGTAGATGCAATAATCAATTTAAAAGTAAATTTTTAGGATGTTGTTAAATTTTTATGAATTTTTCTTTTTTAAGGCTTGAAACTAGAAAAATTCATAAAAATTTAGTAAGATTATAAAAATTGTATTTTCAATTGATTATTACAGCTACATAATATTGGCTTTTAATTAAAATTAGTTTCAAGTAAAAAAGATGTAAAACTAAAAATAAGTTATTTAGTAGTCAATTGACTAAAATTAAAACGAATTGGATGTTAATAACTTACCCTTTTTTAGGAATATCTATATTTAGTAAGTCTCACATTCAAAAACTTTCATATTTAATAAATTCTATATGTGGTTTCTTCTAAAATAAGTAACTTTCATATTTAATAAATTTGATGATCTTGGTAGACAATTGACAAATTATAGCATTGGTCCCTAGACTTTTTAAGTATAGTGAAACAATGTATCTAAATTTTAAAAATTTTCATTTTAGTCACCATAATAATTACAACATGAGTTCCTAAACTGTTTAAATCTTTACATTTTCATCCATAATTTTTAAAATTTTATAGTTTAATCACTAATCTAGTAATAGTGAACTAGAGTTATATTTGATAGTAATTCTACAACAAAAGTTGGATATCATAGCAATTTTGTCAAAACATAAACAATTTTTTTTAATTTAAAATACTAAGAAAAGGAAAAATTAATGTAAATTAATTACACAAAAAATGAATTATTTAATTTAAATTAAAAAAAATTAAACAAAAAAATTGATTTGATTAAGTGATTTCAACATATATACTAGTATCCCCAACAAACTTGGCTGGACAACTTGAGTTTGGATTGAAACCTGACTTGAAATTACCTGAGACTGAAATCAACACGACCTGTGTTGAATCCAAATCCAAATAAACCCGATCTAACATAATCCGAACCCAAAATTCACTCAACCTGAAATCAACCCGAACCCAAATAACCCGACCTAGACCCCAATTCATGTTAACCCGATTAAACTCAAACCTGACCAAACCCACCCACTTGTCATCCCTATACCTAAATGGATGATGTGGCATCACCTTCCTCCGAGCTTCCTAAAATTGAATTGTGATGATTCTGCTTGGGGTAAGAAGGCCGCCTACGGAAGGCTTATAAGAAATGACCAAGGGTAATTTGCTTCCTATTTTGTGGCCAAGCTTCGACAGTCTTCTATTCTCTTGGCAGAGTTGATGGCAGTTTGCGTAAGCCTTCAACTTCTATGTCAATATGATGCGTCTACATGTGTGGTGGAGTTTGACTCTCAAGTTGCTGTTAGGCTAATAAATGAGAAGTGTTCCTCACACCCGTATGGTGTTGTTATCCAAGACTATATATGCTAATCTAATGGCACACCTTTCAATTTTTAATATTGGCCACACGCTACGTGAGGGGAACGCATGTGCAGGCTACTTAAATAATTTGGGGCACTCTTTAAGCATAGAGTTCCAAGTTTTCTAGCTGCCTCCCGGTTGTTTGGGGATGCTCCTTTTGGGAGATTTTCATGGTCTTTCTTGGCTTAGGCCTTATAGTGCTATCTAATTTTCTCTTGTACAAAAAAAAAAAAAAAATCATATCTTGACACTTTTGCAACGACACTGTGGCAACGTGCGGGCCGTTTTCGGGAGTCGCCACCAATCTGTTTCACCTAGGTCGATTGGACACCTTAATTATGGTCTGCGAGAGTTCGGGGATCGGGAGTACGGTTACGCTAAAACAACTTTGTTAAAACGCCCAAAAATTGGCACCTTAGTTGATTTTAATTTTGTTTTATTTTGCTTTTAAAAATTTTCAGTTAATTTAGATATTTTAACTGAATTAGTCGAAAATGTTGATTTTTGGTAATTAATTCGGGTAAAATTTTATACTTCCGAACCATGGACTCTGCCGAGTCATTTGGACACGGAAGATTTTGATTCCGAACCATGGACTCTGCCGAGTCATTTGGACACGGAATTTGGTGAAATTTTAAATAATTTTATTTTAGTTATTAAATTAATTATTAAATGGCATATACAAACTGAATTTTTCTAAGTATGATTTTTTTTTTATTACGTCAAAACTGATTTTAGATTAATTATTAAAAATAAGTTTGTCTAATCTAATCATATAATTATGCTTGACATTAATTTGTAAACTAATTCATAACTTTAATAATCCAAACAAAACTAAGAAAAAGTAAAACAATGGCTAATTTGTAAATCAGAACAATATTAGAGTCTCAAATATACAAATCACATAAGACCAGGGGCAAATTATGTATTAAAAATATTTATCTAACCAAATCATACGATTATGCTTAGTAATAATTCTTTAAGCTTATTCATGCTCTTAATTAAATGAACAAACAAAGACATAAAAGAGAATAAACATTAATGGCCAAATTGCAATTCAAAACAACCTTAAAGTCTCAGACGAACAAATCAAATAAATCCGAGGATAAATTATCTATTAAAATTACCTATCTAACCTAATCATATAATTAAGTTTAATGACAATTTCTAAGTTAGTTTATGCGTTTAATCATTTGAACAAACAAAACACAAAATAAAGAACATAAGTAAATCAGAGATCAAGTTGTAAATCAAAACAAACTTAAAGTTTCAAATGAGCAAATCAGATAAATCCGAAGACAAATTATTTATATAAGCTAATCATATAGTTAAACTTAATGTTAATTGCTAAGTGAATTTTACACCTTTAATTAACTGAATAAACAAAAACATAAAAAAGGAAAATAAACATCAGTGACTAAATTGTAAGTCAAAACAAACTTAAAGTCTCAGATAAATCAAATAAATCTAGGGATTTAACTAGGATTAAGCCAAAATTATAGACTTTCGGGTCAGATTCGGATCAACAACAGATCGATTTGCGAGCTGGGTTTCATTATTTAATTTTAATTTTTGTTTACTTTAAACAATTTTAAATAAAATCCAAACCATAGATTCTAACCGAATCATCTGGATATGGATTTTGTAATTTATTAATATCCTAAATTCATCCTTGAATTTTCATTAAAACCCGCTCAAAATTGAGTCTCGTAGATATGATCTTTTAAATGGGTTATGTAAACATGAGTTTTAAACTTATATTAACTATATTAAAAAAAATAAAAATCTCACCTAAACTAAACATGCAGTTTTATGTAATTGTTAATCACTAACTAATTCATGATTCCCGAAATAATAAACTAACAATCAGAAAAAAGAAACACAAAACATAAAAATAATACTGTCAGTGGCTGATTTGTCCAACAGAAACAAAAAGGGGTCATAACGAGCAAAATTAAAAAAGGCTGAGGGCTAAACATGAATTTTACCCAAAAAAAAGACAAAAAACAACAGACTTTGACTTAGTCAAAGTAGAAAACGCGTCTGACGCCTTCTTCCTGATTCTTCCGGCGTCGGGGCGGCGCGAAGAAGGCGGAGTAGGTGGAGGCTGAGCTAGGCGCGGCGGAGGGAGCGCTGGCAGGGGGCGAACGCGGCGGCCTGGCGACGGCGCGACGCAAACGAAGGGAGCTGGAGGATGAGCGACGGGAGGAGGGAGAGCTGGTGCGGCGTCAGACGCGATGAGTTGGCGGCGATGACGTCGGTGACGTCGTCGATGATGGAGGTGATTGTGGTAGGGAAGGGGGTGAGAGACGAGGAAGAGCAGAGAATCGGAGAGAGGAGAGAGAGCCAAGAGCTGGGAGTCCGAGGGAGAGGAGAGAGAGCGAGGGCTGAGAGAGATAGAGGGAGTGGGAGAGTTGAGGCGAGAGAGAGGTGAAGAGGAAGAGTGAGAAAGATAGAAACAGAGAGGGAGAGGAAACAAAGAGGGAGAAGGAGAAAGATAGAAACAAAGAGGGAGAGAGAGAGAGAGGGAGAGCGTGAATGAGAGCGAGGATCCCTGAGAAGCTGGTAGAGCGTGAAGGAGAGAAGATAAGAGAGGGAGAGTAGATAAGATTAGAGATAAGGGGGGGAGCCTTTGTCGGCCACCCTCCCCCCTTTTTTTATTATTATTAATTATTTATTATTATTATTTTAATTAATTAATTAATTTAATTAATTAACTAATATATATGTATAAAAAATGTCCCTATATTAATTATTTTTTTCCTTTTAAGTTAATTAATTAATATTATTTTTTTTTACTTTAAATTTTGATTAATTAATTAAAATTTTTTTTTAAAGAAATTTTAGTCGGACGAAATTGGGTGTCAACAGCTGCCCCCCTTTGCATGCTTCATGGGACATGATGTATGCAAAGTCGTTATCAAATTTCGTCCGGCTTAGCTAGGCATTGAGAATTTTCTCGTCGCCTAAACTCAGAGGTTAAGGAATCTTCCTTAGAGCCTCTGCGATAGGAATTCTCCTATCATTGAAAGGAAAATTTGATAATTTTGAGGTTAAGGGTCCTACCTTAGAACCTCGACGATAGGAACTCTCCTATCGTTTGAAGGAAAATTGATTGTTTTGAGGTTAAGGGTCCTACCTTAGAACCTCGACGATAGGAACTCTCCTATCGTTTGAAGGAAAATTGATGATTTTGAGGTTAAGGGTCCTACCTTAGAACCTCGACAATAGGAACTCTCCTATCGTTTGAAGGAAAATTGATTGTTTTGAGGTTAAGGGCCCTACCTTAGAACCTCGACGATAGGAACTCTCCTATCGTTTGAAGGAAAATTGATTGTTTTGAGGTTAAGGGCCCTACCTTAGAACCTCGACGATAGGAACTCTCCTATCGTTTGAAGGAAAATTGATTGTTTTGAGGTTAAGGGTCCTACCTTAGAACCTCGACGATAGGAACTCTCCTATCGTTTGAAGGAAAATTGATGATTTTGAGGTTAAGGGTCCTACCTTAGAACCTCGACGATAGGAACTATCCTATCGTTTGAAGGAAAATTGATTGTTTTGAGGTTAAGGGTCCTACCTTAGAACCTCGACGATAGGAACTCTCCTATCGTTTGAAGGAAAATTGATGATTTTGAGGTTAAGGGTCCTACCTTAGAACCTCGATGATAGGAACTCTCCTATCGTTTGAAGGAAAATTGATGATTTTGAGGTTAAGGGTCCTACCTTAGAACCTCGACGATAGGAACCCTCCTATCGTTGCAAGTTTGAGGTTAAGGGCCCTACCTTAGAACCTCGACGATAGGAACTCTCCTATCGTTTGAAGGAAAATTGATGATTTTGAGGTTAAGGGTCCTACCTTAGAACCTCGACGATAGGAACTCTCCTATCGTTTTGAAGGAAAATTGATGATTTTGAGGTTAAGGGTCCTACCTTAGAACCTCGACGATAGGAACTCTCCTATCGTTTGAAGGAAGATTGATGATTTTGAGGTTAAGGGTCCTACCTTAGAACCTCGACGACAGGAACTCTCCTATCGTTTGAAGTAAAATTGATTGTTTTGAGGTTAAGGGCCCTACCTTAGAACCTCGACGATAGGAACTCTCCTATCGTTTGAAGGAAAATTGATTGTTTTGAGGTTAAGGGTCCTACCTTAGAACCTCGACGATAGGAACTCTCCTATCGTTTGAAGGAAAATTGATGATTTTGAGGTTAAGGGTCCTACCTTAGAACCTCGACGATAGGAACTCTCCTATCGTTTGAAGGAAAATTGATGATTTTGAGGTTAAGGGTCCTACCTTAGAACCTCGACGACAGGAACTCTCCTATCGTTTGAAGTAAAATTGATTGTTTTGAGGTTAAGGGTCCTACCTTAGAACCTCGACGATAGGAACTCTCCTATCGTTTGAAGGAAAATTGATGATTTTGAGGTTAAGGGTCCTACCTTAGAACCTCGATGATAGGAACTCTCCTATCGTTTGAAGGAAAATTGATGATTTTGAGGTTAAGGGTCCTACCTTAGAACCTCGATGATAGGAACTCTCCTATCGTTTGAAGGAAAATTGATGATTTTGAGGTTAAGGGTCCTACCTTAGAACCTCGACGATAGGAACCCTCCTATCGTTGCAAGTTTGAGGTTAAGGGCCCTACCTTAGAACCTCGACGATAGGAACTCTCCTATCGTTTGAAGGAAAATTGATGATTTTGAGGTTAAGGGCCCTACCTTAGAACCTCGACGATAGGAACTCTCCTATCGTTTGAAGGAAAATTGATGATTTTGAGGTTAAGGGTCCTACCTTAGAACCTCGACGATAGGAACTCTCCTATCGTTTGAAGGAAAATTGATTGTTTTGAGGTTAAGGGTCCTACCTTAGAACCTCGACGATAGGAACCCTCCTATCGTTGCAAGTTTGAGGTTAAGGGCCCTACCTTAGAACCTCGACGATAGGAACTCTCCTATCGTTTGAAGGAAAATTGATGATTTTGAGGTTAAGGGCCCTACCTTAGAACCTCGACGATAGGAACTCTCCTATCGTTTGAAGGAAAATTGATGATTTTGAGGTTAAGGGTCCTACCTTAGAACCTCGACGATAGGAACTCTCCTATCGTTTGAAGGAAAATTGATGGAATGAGGTTAAGGGTCCTACCTTAGAACCTCGACGATAGGAACTCTCCTATCGTTTGAAGGAAAATTGATGATTTTGAGGTTAAGGGTCCTACCTTAGAACCTCGACGATAGGAACTCTCCTATCGTTTGAAGGAAAATTGATGATTTTGAGGTTAAGGGTCCTACCTTAGAACCTCGACGATAGGAACTCTCCTATCGTTTGAAGGAAAATTGATGATTTTGAGGTTAAGGGTCCTACCTTAGAACCTCGACGATAGGAACTCTCCTATCGTTTGAAGGAAGATTGATGATTTTGAGGTTAAGGGTCCTACCTTAGAACCTCGACGACAGGAACTCTCCTATCGTTTGAAGTAAAATTGATTGTTTTGAGGTTAAGGGTCCTACCTTAGAACCTCGACGATAGGAACTCTCCTATCGTTTGAAGGAAAATTGATGATTTTGAGGTTAAGGGTCCTACCTTAGAACCTCGATGATAGGAACTCTCCTATCGTTTGAAGGAAAATTGATGATTTTGAGGTTAAGGGTCCTACCTTAGAACCTCGACGATAGGAACTCTCCTATCGTTTGAAGGAAAATTGATTGTTTTGAGGTTAAGGGTCCTACCTTAGAACCTCGACGATAGGAACTCTCCTATCGTTTGAAGGAAAATTGATGATTTTGAGGTTAAGGGTCCTACCTTAGAACCTCGACGACAGGAACTCTCCTATCGTTTGAAGTAAAATTGATTGTTTTGAGGTTAAGGGTCCTACCTTAGAACCTCGACGATAGGAACTCTCCTATCGTTTGAAGGAAAATTGATGATTTTGAGGTTAAGGGTCCTACCTTAGAACCTCGATGATAGGAACTCTCCTATCGTTTGAAGGAAAATTGATGATTTTGAGGTTAAGGGTCCTACCTTAGAACCTCGATGATAGGAACTCTCCTATCGTTTGAAGGAAAATTGATGATTTTGAGGTTAAGGGTCCTACCTTAGAACCTCGACGATAGGAACCCTCCTATCGTTGCAAGTTTGAGGTTAAGGGCCCTACCTTAGAACCTCGACGATAGGAACTCTCCTATCGTTTGAAGGAAAATTGATGATTTTGAGGTTAAGGGCCCTACCTTAGAACCTCGACGATAGGAACTCTCCTATCGTTTGAAGGAAAATTGATGATTTTGAGGTTAAGGGTCCTACCTTAGAACCTCGACGATAGGAACTCTCCTATCGTTTGAAGGAAAATTGATTGTTTTGAGGTTAAGGGTCCTACCTTAGAACCTCGACGATAGGAACCCTCCTATCGTTGCAAGTTTGAGGTTAAGGGCCCTACCTTAGAACCTCGACGATAGGAACTCTCCTATCGTTTGAAGGAAAATTGATGATTTTGAGGTTAAGGGCCCTACCTTAGAACCTCGACGATAGGAACTCTCCTATCGTTTGAAGGAAAATTGATGATTTTGAGGTTAAGGGTCCTACCTTAGAACCTCGACGATAGGAACTCTCCTATCGTTTGAAGGAAAATTGATGGAATGAGGTTAAGGGTCCTACCTTAGAACCTCGACGATAGGAGCAGTCCTACTGTTGATTGTTTTCGAGACAAAGGTTTCATCCTTAAAATCCCGACGATAGGAGCAGTCCTACCGTTGATTGTTTTCGAGACAAAGATTCCATCCTTAAAATCCCGAGGATAGGAGCAGTCCTACCGTTGATTGTTTTCGAGACAAAGGTTCCATCCTTAAAATCCCGACGATGAAAATTGATTATTTTCGAGGCAAAGGTTCCATCCTTAAAACCCCGATGATGAAAATTGATTATTTTCGAGGCAAAGGTTCCATCCTTAAAACCCCGATGATGAAAATTGATTGTTTTTCGAGGCAAAGGCTCCATCATTAAAACCTCGATGGTGAAAATTGATTATTTTCGAGGCAAAGGTTCCATCCTTAAAACCCCGATAAAAATTGATTGTTTTCGAGGCAAAGGTTCCATCCTTAAAACCTCGATGATGAAAATTGATTTTGATTGTGGAGAAAAACTCTTTCCTCCTTTTTAAGTACCTCAGACAATCGAAGTTGAAATGTTCTATTCGGAAGTGTGAATTTTCATAATAGGTGAGTGCAGAAATTTATACTTCGATAAGATGAGTGAATCTTGATGATGACAATAACACTAACAAATTAAGTAGAGGGAACGGATGTTTGGAATCAATATCCAAGGTTCATCTAATATTTTCTTCAGTAAATATAGATTCCCTTGTGAGATATGTCATCCAAATAAGGTTAAAGCTTAACTACCCCAAAATGTTATGCCTAGTAGACCTAATAGGATGCGTCTCAAGAGTAATAAAAATTACTCTTTACTCAGCCATTCCAACCTAAAGGCATTGTCGCATGGTTTTAATATCAGCATGGACGAAACTATCTTATAAAAAGAAATTCCCTGAAAAGAAAAACTGAAACGCGAAAGAAAATGCTGATAATAAAACTAAAGGACAAGAAAAACGGATCAGATCGCTTCTTTCTTCCACAATACTTCAACAGGGTGAGTAGAGGACCATTATGGGAGTGAACTGGTCGGGAAAGACTGTCGTGTCCAGTCTATCTGAATCATTGCTGGATCTGGTTCAGGAACAAAAGCTTGTATTTTATCTAGCAATTCTTCAGCAGTTGTTGCGGATATTATGATTCGCCGTGCCACTCTTGATATGAAATTCTTCTGCATAGCATAATCCATAAAAGCTATCAGACCTGTAAAGAAATTGTTAACATTCAAAAGCCCAATGGGTTTCTTATGCAAATTAAGTTGGGCCATGGAAGCAATTTGAAAGACTTCTCCCAATGTGCCAAAACCACCTGGTAGAGCGATAAAAGCATCAGCATTTAAAAGCATTTGTAACACACGCTCTTGTAAATTTTTAACCACTAATTCTTCTCCAATCGTGCCCCCAGAAATAAATTTCAGAGGTCCAGGGATAATACCCAGAACTTGACTTCCTCCTAGAGATGCTGCTGATGCTACACCTCCCATTAATCCGACACTACCTCCTCCATAAACTAAATGTATTTTTCGCTCAGCTAATACTCTTCCCAAATGGTTGGCTGCTTTTAAATACTCTTCATCTTTTCCAGGAAAAGCCCCAGAAAATACACAAATACTTCGGGATTTACGAGTTGGGGTTTTCTCCATTCCTATCCTTATCCTTGTGAGAAAAGAGGATATATTTATAGAGATGAAGAGATAAGGCAATAATTTTATTTTCAAGAGTAGATACATTATTGCCAGCTATACACAGTAGTCACGAGTATGACTCTGGTCAGGTATGGGTACACTATCGTTAAAAGAGGAGGAAAATTTTCAAAATAGCTGCTAGCATGTACAGTAGTCACTACTGTAGCTTATGTCAGGAGTAGATACATGATTGTCGGATGAGAAGGAAAATTTCAAAAGTGGCAGGTATATACAGTAGTCATAATTATAGCTCATGTCAGGAGTGGGTACATTATGGGAGGAAAATTTCAAAAGCGTCAGCTAGCATGTACAGTATCGTGACTATGGCTTATGTCAAGAGTGGATACATTATTGCTGAAAGAGGAGGAAAATTTCAAAAGCGACAGCTAGCACGTACAGTAATCGTGACTTTGGTTCATGTCAGGAGTGGATACATTATTATCAAAAGGGGAGGAAAATTTCAAAAGCGACAGCTAGCACGTACAGTAATCGTGACCTTGTTCCGTCTTCTACTGGCTTTGCGTCCAGTAACGGCTTCAATGCTTTCTATGAATCAGTGATTTGCATCTCATCTAGCTTTTTCACAAACTGGCAAACAGGGTCGTTTAGGGTCAGATTCCCAAGACTGTAACGTTCTCGTTCTTTTTGGAGAATTATCCATAATCCAACAACCTCAAATTGCACTATTCCGCAAGAATGCGCTTCAAGAACCTCTCGGATATCTTCCAGAGATTCCTTACGCAAGCCATTCTTGATGAATTTTATTCTATCATTACGATTTCTGGTGATCACTCCTGGAGAACGACATTTATTGCCGCAAATCCACCATCCACAATTGTGACAGACGCCTAGCCTCTTTGCTCTTCTCTTTTTGGCATAAACGCTTTTACCAAAGCCGGGCATACGGGGAAAGAACGCATCTGGAACTTCACCAGCCGAACGAACTTTAGCTTCGATTAGCCATCGCACATTATCAGGAATGCCTTTGTGCATAAATAGTCGGAATCGTTCACATCTAGCTTGATAAACCTTTTTAAGAACATTTATTGGGAAAGAAGGGAAATATTTTCGTAGAGCGGAAAGAGAAGGCTCCATTGATGAATGAGGCATTTAAGAGAAAAAGAAAGAAATTAGTGATTGTAGGAAATGGAAATAACTGAATTTGGGAGTTATGGAGTACCGTATCCGCCGTTTAACCGGAAAAGTAGATCCTACTTCATTTTGATAGATTTTTTTTCGTTGATCCAGTCCTCGATTATTGAATCTTTTGTCCGCTTTTGACAAAGTTTCAACGACAATATTTCTTGATGTCTACCTTATCTTTGACCACAGATATCTCTTATCTTGGATGCTGCTAAGCTGGCATCAATCCTATCCTTCCAGGTGTAGTCTCGATTATTGAATCAATTTCCATGCTTTTGACAATATTGTCTACTTTATAGTTTTTTTGATATCTGCCTTATCCTTGGCTATAGCTATCTCTTATCTTGGATACTACTAGCTGATGTCAATCCTGTCCTTCCAGGTGTAGTCTCGATTATTGAATCGATTGCCAGGCTTTTGACATCTTGTCTACCTTATCCTTGAATTCCTGATGCGGGTTAGTCCTGCATATTAGCTGTGTATCCAGTGATAGATTGGTAAGAGCTGATGACATTGAGACCTCAGCTTATACTGCTGTAACTGTGCTGTGAATGTGATTCCCGTTTGGTCCTTGTTATGTAAAAGCCATGCATGCATGATGTGAAATGCATGAATGCAGAGCATGTGGAATTGATGTTTTTTTTTTATGGATCTAGTTCTTCATGTCTTTGCTTTACTGGATCTTCTTTGTGATTACCTTCTTGGACTATCATTGAATCTCTTTATGCTTCTCTAGACAATTGTCCCTGTTATGGATTTCATATCATCGAAGGCTTATCTTCCAATGTCTGCTTTGCCCCTTTTCTTGTGACCGAGCCGACACTTACTTATCCCCATGTTATAATCTGAATGATTGCTCTTCCTTGAACTCATGTTTTGATCCATAAGACTTGCCCCCTTGTCTATTGAACTTCTTTGTTGGCAGTACTCCTCTTACGCTTCGTAGAGACTACTTTGCCTCCCTGAATATGGTATTTATGTGAATAAAAGGTATCATCTCACCTTTAATAGAAGGTCGAGCATTTCTAGACCTTTGTGATGGCACTTGATCGTAAATCTCTCTTACAAGAACCACATCTTCATAAAGAAAGTCTCAAGCTATCTCCTCACTTTTAAGTCTACACACATTAATGAATAATGGTTTGGCCTTAAAGAAAAACTTTCATCAATTTGCAAAGCTTGACAAAGTAATTTACGGTCTTTGTTTTCAATTAAAATATCCTGCCATTCTTCCCTTTCCAACTCGAAGACATAAACTGTGCAAGGCAATAAGGTATAAACATGATTCACAAGGATAGCCTTTTAGCTGAATGAGGATGTTATCGAGAGGTAACTGTTAGGTGTGAGGAAAGTTAAGTTTGAATGTTTTTTTGGCAGTCTTTTAGCTGAGTGAGAATAATATTAAGAGGTAAATATTAGGTCTGAGGAAAGTTAAGCTTGAATGGCGTGAAAGAAGAGTCTTTTAACACTGCTCGTGAGCAGTATTAAATAAGGTATAAACATAATTCACAATGATAGTCTTTTAGCTGAATGAGGATATTAAGTCTGAAGGAAGTTAAGTTTTAATGGTGTGAAAGAAGGGTCTTTTAATACTACTCGTGAGCAAATTTGATTATGGTAAAAAAAACTTAATAGTGATGACCTCAAACTTGCCACGTTTTCTAGAAAGTTGGACCTCATCTGTTGCCCCCCAACTATCGTGGTCTTCATGTATGCTTGGCTTGAAAGTTGCTTTTGTGTTCTAAACCGCCTTTATAGGTTTTCAGTCTAGAATCCATAGCTTACTTTTTTTTGCTTTTTCTTTTTTTTGGCTCTAACTTGAGCTTCGTTTCTTTTCTTTTTTTTTTCTTTTTTTGTTTTTGTTTTTGTTTCCTTTTTTTTTTTTTTTTTTGTGAGCTATGGTGATGACATACTTGATAACTCTCTTGAAGTGAGATGACTCAAGTGGCCTTATTTGCTCGTGTTTGCTCTCAGTCTCTTTTTGTTTTGGATTTGGATTTTCCCTTGTTGTCTTTTGATGGAAGGGATGAACTTCTTTCCTTTTTTTTTTGGAGTTTGTGTTATGGAGAGCCGAGATCGTAGCCTTCTTGAAGTGAGATGACTCAAGTGGCTTTATTTGCTTCTCAGTCTCTCTTTTTTTTTTTGGATTTTTTTTTTTTTGAATTTTCCCTTTAATGGCTTTTTGATGAAAGGGATGAACTTTTTCTTTTCGGAGTTTGTGTTGCGGAAAACTGAGAACCTTTTTTTTTTTTTAGCATTTATGAGAATTGGGAAGCCACTGAAGTCATTTAATATGAGAGCTACCTTCTTTGGAAACTAACCCCAGACTTCTTACAAGGGTGTTGATAACCACTGCGAATTCCCTTTTGAGAGTTGAGGTGCAACATTTGAAATCCTTCTTACTAGATTTGGCAGTACCTTGAAGATCACTACTATCAAATCTCTCTTAACTTTCATTTTCACCCACGAGTAGTATTGCTTACAAAGTAAAGTGTGATGGTAATAATGGATGGTGTAATGGCAAAGAGTGAGAGATAGATGGAATTTTTGGTAAAAAGTGGTAGAATATGTGGATGTAAAAATGGAATTTTTGGTAAAAAGTGGTAGAATGTGTAGGTGTAATGATGAAATTTTTGGTAAAAAGTGGTAGAATGCACACATTACATCTTTTTGTTAGACAAGAAAAAGAATACCAGGTGTCCATTTAACAAAGACTACACCCTAGATTCTGGACTAAATCTAGGAGATTTTTACTATTAATTTACTTTGACAAGCTCTCAAAGATGAAAGTTTAGTAAAAGGATTCCCTGTTATTCAAAAGTGTGTGCGAACTGTTAGGTCGGATCTGACTTGGAGCCCTTCCAAAATCAATGTAATTCTAGCTCGAAATATTCACTTTCAATTACCAATCACATCATGGTCTAGCAACTTGGACTCGACCAACTGTTGGACCTTGTTTTTCAGTACCACACAATTTTCACTTGAATGCCCAATTGAACATTTTTGGTAATCACATTTGGCATTTGGGTCATTCCAACTTCGAAGGGGAGGCTACTTGATCTTTGCTACCGTTGGTATGGGTGATAGCAGGTTTGTAACTTGTGAAAATTGAATCGACTTGAGTAGCCTTTCTTCCCATGAGTGGTATGTGGCACTGATGAGGGAGCCTTGAAGATTACAGTCTCAATAGGATATCCTTTCACTTGTAACTTGAGTGGTATTGGATCATAGGACTTGGAGATGATGTTTTGGATAGCTCCGGTTCTTTCATTGAAACATCCTTCAATTGAAGAATCGACCAGCTTTTCTGTTTTGATTCCAAATTCGATCTTTTCTCCAGATAAGACCACATTTGAAAAGCTACTTGAAGTGTTCCCAACTAGTTTTTCATGAAATGGTCTATTTAATGCCTGGGTAAACAGGGTGATCAATTCTCTTTCTATCATAGATGGTTAAACTTGTGCGGCTAAGTGTCTCCACCTTTATGCGTATTCCTTAAAGGTCTCTTGTTCCTTCTTCTCTATATTCTGGAGAATTTGGTGATCTAGGGGTAAGTCTATAACATGCTCACAGTTACTGATTGAGAGCTTAAACGAGGTCATTCCAGGCTTTGATGTTTCTCAGACCTTGACTTAGATACCATTGTAGTGCTGACTTTATAAGATTTTTTTTTGAAAAAGTGCTATCAACACTTTCTCGTCTCTTGTGAGTGGTTGTATTTTCCTTAGAAACAGCGTAATATAATTGATGGGATAACTTGTTCCATCATATTTCACAAAGTCAGGTATCTTAAAGTATGAGGGAATCACAACATCTGGTATCAAGCAAAGATTGTTCATCAAAAGAGATAAAGTGCCTCTTTCAATGGTCCGCAGTCTCTTTTCTATGATCTTGAGTTTTTTAGTATTCTCTTCTTCTTTAAGTAGGAGCTTCTTCTCTTCCTGTACAGTGTCTTGTTTCAGGTGAACACTAGCAGAGGGTCCTGATTCTTGAAACAGGTTTTCTTGGACTGAGACTCGTTGCGGGGTGAATCCCGGGGGATAAGTGGGATCTTGTACTTCTTTGATGGGGACTTGAGTTGCTTTCCCTTTGATTAATTCCATCAATTGTTTCATCTGTTCTGACATACTTTCAATCTTGGACTCCATCTCCATGAGACGTCCTTCGGCTTGTTCTGCCATTAATCTTGTTTGGAGTCGAGTTGGATATCGGTGTTGATGGCCAATTTTACCGTTTCTAAAGTGAGATTCATTTTATTAAACTTTATATGCAATTGATTGATGTGATGGATGTATGTAATACAAAATGAGATTATGTTTTTATCAGACTTTGTATGCATGTATTTAATGTAATGGATGCGTGCAATACAAAATGAGATTATGTTTTATCAAACTTTGTATGCACGTGATTGATGTAATGGATGCATGCAATACAAAATGAGATTATGTTTTTATCAGACTTTGTATGCACATGATTGATGTAATGGATGCATGCAAAGTGAGTTTGATTATCAACTATCGTAGAACTTCGAGATTTTTAGTTGTCATTTAGAAAGATCAAAAGTTATTACAGTTTGGTGCGTGGTTTTGATGCATGACAAAAAATTGTACAAAACAGAAGTATAACAAAAGAATAACAAGGTTAACAACGAGTTAGATATCAATTAATAACACATGAACTATTACGAAAAGAAGTCTGAGCCATAAATATAAAACACAAAGAAACCCAAGGATAAGGTAACAAAAATGGCATAACAATAACATGCTTATAGTGTTGGTAAAATGGGAGGAATACTATGGTCAGTTCTATGGTTAAGTGGGGAATTCTATATGCATAAGGTGGCTTATCAAAAAGGCCAGGGATAGTTCCCGAATCCCGTCACTAAATTATAGTGACAGCCCGATTCCTTACCCTCTAGGGTTAATGTAAGGAATGGATTAATTCGAGTCGTAGCTTTTCGTGGGCCCATGCAGAGACTAACCGTCTCAGAAGGCAATACACTACTTTGCTACTTTGAAACCGGTGAAGGCTTGGAGACCGTGGCCTCACAAGGACAGCAACACCAATTCCGCTTAGAAAGAATCGTGTTTGATTTAAGGAAGCTCGGGTATAGAGCTTCATTTTGTGAATGCATTATGCATGTTTAGAATAAGTAAATATAACATATAAATTCACATAAAAATAAACAAAACAGAACAAAATAAATCAACTTTTAGGCTTGACTCACTAACCAGAGATTCTGGGTTCGATCCCCAGTGGAGTCGCCAAGCTGTGGCAACGTGCGGGCCGTTTTCGGGAGTCGCCACCAATCTGTTTCACCTAGGTCGATTGGACACCTTAATTATGGTCTGCGAGAGTTCGGGGATCGGGAGTACGGTTACGCTAAAACAACTTTGTTAAAACGCCCAAAAATTGGCACCTTAGTTGATTTTAATTTTGTTTTATTTTGCTTTTAAAAATTTTCAGTTAATTTAGATATTTTAACTGAATTAGTCGAAAATGTTGATTTTTGGTAATTAATTCGGGTAAAATTTTATACTTCCGAACCATGGACTCTGCCGAGTCATTTGGACACGGAAGATTTTGATTCCGAACCATGGACTCTGCCGAGTCATTTGGACACGGAATTTGGTGAAATTTTAAATAATTTTATTTTAGTTATTAAATTAATTATTAAATGGCATATACAAACTGAATTTTTCTAAGTATGATTTTTTTTTTATTACGTCAAAACTGATTTTAGATTAATTATTAAAAATAAGTTTGTCTAATCTAATCATATAATTATGCTTGACATTAATTTGTAAACTAATTCATAACTTTAATAATCCAAACAAAACTAAGAAAAAGTAAAACAATGGCTAATTTGTAAATCAGAACAATATTAGAGTCTCAAATATACAAATCACATAAGACCAGGGGCAAATTATGTATTAAAAATATTTATCTAACCAAATCATACGATTATGCTTAGTAATAATTCTTTAAGCTTATTCATGCTCTTAATTAAATGAACAAACAAAGACATAAAAGAGAATAAACATTAATGGCCAAATTGCAATTCAAAACAACCTTAAAGTCTCAGACGAACAAATCAAATAAATCCGAGGATAAATTATCTATTAAAATTACCTATCTAACCTAATCATATAATTAAGTTTAATGACAATTTCTAAGTTAGTTTATGCGTTTAATCATTTGAACAAACAAAACACAAAATAAAGAACATAAGTAAATCAGAGATCAAGTTGTAAATCAAAACAAACTTAAAGTTTCAAATGAGCAAATCAGATAAATCCGAAGACAAATTATTTATATAAGCTAATCATATAGTTAAACTTAATGTTAATTGCTAAGTGAATTTTACACCTTTAATTAACTGAATAAACAAAAACATAAAAAAGGAAAATAAACATCAGTGACTAAATTGTAAGTCAAAACAAACTTAAAGTCTCAGATAAATCAAATAAATCTAGGGATTTAACTAGGATTAAGCCAAAATTATAGACTTTCGGGTCAGATTCGGATCAACAACAGATCGATTTGCGAGCTGGGTTTCATTATTTAATTTTAATTTTTGTTTACTTTAAACAATTTTAAATAAAATCCAAACCATAGATTCTAACCGAATCATCTGGATATGGATTTTGTAATTTATTAATATCCTAAATTCATCCTTGAATTTTCATTAAAACCCGCTCAAAATTGAGTCTCGTAGATATGATCTTTTAAATGGGTTATGTAAACATGAGTTTTAAACTTATATTAACTATATTAAAAAAAATAAAAATCTCACCTAAACTAAACATGCAGTTTTATGTAATTGTTAATCACTAACTAATTCATGATTCCCGAAATAATAAACTAACAATCAGAAAAAAGAAACACAAAACATAAAAATAATACTGTCAGTGGCTGATTTGTCCAACAGAAACAAAAAGGGGTCATAACGAGCAAAATTAAAAAAGGCTGAGGGCTAAACATGAATTTTACCCAAAAAAAAGACAAAAAACAACAGACTTTGACTTAGTCAAAGTAGAAAACGCGTCTGACGCCTTCTTCCTGATTCTTCCGGCGTCGGGGCGGCGCGAAGAAGGCGGAGTAGGTGGAGGCTGAGCTAGGCGCGGCGGAGGGAGCGCTGGCAGGGGGCGAACGCGGCGGCCTGGCGACGGCGCGACGCAAACGAAGGGAGCTGGAGGATGAGCGACGGGAGGAGGGAGAGCTGGTGCGGCGTCAGACGCGATGAGTTGGCGGCGATGACGTCGGTGACGTCGTCGATGATGGAGGTGATTGTGGTAGGGAAGGGGGTGAGAGACGAGGAAGAGCAGAGAATCGGAGAGAGGAGAGAGAGCCAAGAGCTGGGAGTCCGAGGGAGAGGAGAGAGAGCGAGGGCTGAGAGAGATAGAGGGAGTGGGAGAGTTGAGGCGAGAGAGAGGTGAAGAGGAAGAGTGAGAAAGATAGAAACAGAGAGGGAGAGGAAACAAAGAGGGAGAAGGAGAAAGATAGAAACAAAGAGGGAGAGAGAGAGAGAGGGAGAGCGTGAATGAGAGCGAGGATCCCTGAGAAGCTGGTAGAGCGTGAAGGAGAGAAGATAAGAGAGGGAGAGTAGATAAGATTAGAGATAAGGGGGGGAGCCTTTGTCGGCCACCCTCCCCCCTTTTTTTATTATTATTAATTATTTATTATTATTATTTTAATTAATTAATTAATTTAATTAATTAACTAATATATATGTATAAAAAATGTCCCTATATTAATTATTTTTTTCCTTTTAAGTTAATTAATTAATATTATTTTTTTTTACTTTAAATTTTGATTAATTAATTAAAATTTTTTTTTAAAGAAATTTTAGTCGGACGAAATTGGGTGTCAACAGACACACAATTCAATTTCATTAATATTTATAAAACCCTTGAATACTATATTTTATAAACTGCAATATTTTGATTTAAAGAAATTTATTGTTAAATCTAATTTGAATCACAATTAAACCCTTACAGATATGTTAAATCTAATTTGAATAACAATTATCGTGGTTATTTATTAGTGTGAATATAAACTCCAATTTATTTTCCTAAGTGACTTGACCATTTTACCTTAAAATTATGTTTTTTTTCTTTTTAAATTCGACCCAAGCTTGATATCTTCAATTTAATTAGCTTCATATTAGTATTAGAGACACCCTAATTTTTTGTTTTTCAAAGTGATTTGACCATTTAAAGAGATGAAAATTTGATATTGTAAATTTAATTGTAGCAATATTAGTATTCGTGAAACTATAGTAGAAAGGGAAAACAAACCCACACATGTGATTTGAGAACTACATCATTTTTGGGAAAACAGCTACCTTTGATACTCAAATAATATTGCAATAGGTATAAGAGTAAACTTTCTGGGGTCTAACCTTCAATCTATGAGGATAGCAAATAATATTCAAGACTAAATCAAAAAGAAAATTAGATGTTAGGTACGTGCCCCAAGAAAATTACTGGCCACTAATATAACCATAATTTTTTTTTCCGTTTCAAATTAGGTAAAATGTACTATTAACATATGCTATCAACACTGAAAAACTAAACTCCTCAAGCATCCATGATTTATGAAGTTTGAATTTCATCCCAAACTTTTGATCATTCTCTTTTCTTTCTAAAGCGAACAAAAAAATTTAATTTGGTCCCCCACTAGGTATAATTCATTAGCCCAACCAAAATTTATTACATAATAAATGCATACATTGTGTACAATAACTATTTCATATAGTGAAAAAAATGATAATTTAAATTTTTATTTAATTGTGAAAAAAATTATTGCCCAATTTAAATTTCTTAGAGAGAAATTATCAAACAGTTTAAAATAATTTTTAAAAAAATTATTTTACATGATTACTTTGAGTTAATAGATTTGAGAACAAAAAAAAAATACTTACTAGATTAAGGATGACAAGAAAGTAGATAAACTAAAGGTTAGAGGCTATCGACTAAACTTACCTATATATTATTCTTTATGTTACCAATTTTTTTTTCTTTTTTTAACTTGGATACAATATAGTACCGTATATTATTTCAAATAAAAACTAACAGTATACTTATTATTCCTATGATCCTTGTTTTGATAAATTTATTAAAGAAATTTTTTTGCAACATATTATTAAATAATTTTATTTAATTAATCAAAATTTTAATATTTTTTTAATGTTTTAAAATGTTAACTAATTGATTCCATTACATGTACATTACTTACATTCAAAGAACATTACACCACTAGTGTGTGTGTGCGCATGCGTATCGTTGTTGGGTATGTACTACTTTTAAAGATAATAGTTAAATTATCATCAAAACATAACAATTTTGGTCAAAACTTAACACGACGGCCCATATCCATATGCCCACCAATAATAATAGCTTTAATTGATTATTTTATTTTTGTCAATAATTTTAAACCTATAACGCTTCTAAATCTCATTATGGATCAGCTAAAAAGGCTTTCTTTTTCCTTAGTTGTTCGGCGATGATGAAGGCCAGCTCGAGAGATTGCAAAGCATTGAGCTGAGGGTCATAGTGTGTGTGATACCGGGAGCTAAGTCGAATGTTACAATTTGGGATCCTCCAACGCACTCGGTCACATTCTACCCGGTCATTTCCAAATGGATGCCTCAAGGATGGCTACCTTCTTGGTCATGGACATCAAAGAATGCTTCCACCTCGGCTTGCCAATATTAACTCTTACACCAGTGTAAATGGATCCTTGCTCATATGAAAATCACTTGCTAAACTAGTAATGAGAGCGTCCATGATTACCAATATTGAATCAAAGGCACGTGTCCTGCATCCACATGGTGCCTTAATGGTGTTCCCGTGCACTGGATCACATACCCAAGTGACAATCTGTCCTGCCCTTTGGACAGCCTTAGCCAAATGTGGGAGCTTGACTTTTAGGTTATCAGCACCTATTCTCACTATGATTTTGAGTCTACTAGGTTTATTGTGGGGGCACAAGATCTAAATGAGCTTTATTAGCTCGTTCGGATCCGTCTTGTTGTTCACCCGCAAACTGTTGTGCTAATCAAATCACAAGACCAAAAATCAATGGTTTTTTGGAAAATGAAAGAAGTTCACTTAGAGCACATACCTTGACACTTAGGGGTTTGGCAATGCCTCTCAAGAACTCTACATGGGCACCATCCAAGTGCCTAGTGCGCTCCCCGCACCAAAGCATGTGAGCTTAGTAGTCATAATACATGCCTGACGTCGAATCTAATCTAGTCAATGCCTGCTCATAAGGTAAAAGCAAGCACTCATGAGATGTCCAGAACTCGGTCGATGTCATGGCAAGATGTTTTGCCGTTAGCCCTAAAGTGACCAAGAATCCTATACGGCCTCATCCACCTACTGAGCCAGTTCGTCGTATATATTTGATGCATGGTAAATATCTGAGCAAAGATGTGGGTTACAATGCATACAACTGGTAAATATAGCAAACTCATAAGGAAAGTTGTCAAAATTTTGATTTGAATCTTAAAATTTTACAATTTTATGATTTAAAATGAAAAAAAAATGATTTGATTATATTATACAATTATAATTAATGATTCTGATCTGATTCTGTGCCTTAGATTCATAGAAAACTAGAAACAATTCTACATGAATTAATCCCAATTTTAATAGCTTTGCTCACAAGTGCCTACCCTTGTATATATCTTACCTATCTCTTTGCTCACTGTGCTTAGCGAAATCAAGATTCCATTGGCTAACCCTATGCATTGCAGCATACCCTCCGTTGGCGAAGGCCCTAAGAAGGTTTAAAGTTCTGCAGATTGTGAGTAAGCCCTAATCATGCGCTGTGGATTAGGGGTTCTTGCCTTCTCATCAAAAGCATGGCCATTGATTATGTCTCCCTTGTATTTTGGTAGTGTTGACACCCAATTTCGTCCGGCCATTAAAATAATTTTAAAAAAAAATTAAATAAAAAAAATTAAATAAAAAAATGTATTATTATTATTATTGTTATTATTATTACTAAATTTTTTTTAATTAGTTTAAAATATATATATATTTTTTTAAGATTTGATATATGTGTGTATATGTGTATGTTTGAAAGAAAAAAAAGAAAACTCCATAAAAATGACAAAATTTAAAAGTTTGAGGTAAAAATGACAAAATTAAGAAGTTTCAGGCAAAATTGACAAATTCTGAAAGTTCCAGGAGCATTTGGCAGTTTGTCACATAAAATTTTGAGCCTGCCGACGTTTTTGGCTCAAATTGACAGAAAACGACAAAATTGTCAAAATCAGAAGCTTCAGGAACTTATCCAGAGGCTGAGAGACGTAAAGGACTAAAATTGTCATTTTACCAATTTAAGAGATAAGTTTGAAATTTTTTATTAATTTATCCATCAACAGTTCAGCTAAACTTCCTCTATAAATAGCCCCCCAAATTTTGTGCTGAACACAGAAAAAAATAGCAAAAAAACTCAGAGCTCCGTTTCAAAAAAAAGAGAAAATTACAGCCCTTAGCCCCAGCCCTCTTCCCTTCTTCCCCAGAAAGCCAAAATTTTTTTTCACTGCTGTTCCCTCTCTCTCTCTCTCTCTCTCTCTCTCTCTCTCTCTCTCTCTCTCTCTCTCTCTTTCTCTCCGCCGTGCCCCTCGCTGCCCGCCGCCGCCGCCGTCCCTCCGCCTCGCCGCCGCGCCGCCTCGCCGCCTCGCCGCGCCGCCAGCTGCCCCTGCCTCCCTCCCCCTTCGCGCGCACCTTCGCGTCTCTGTTCTTCAGATTCAAAAACTTGTTTTGAAAGGTGAAACCTTGATTCCATACTTCATCTTTTGAATTTCTTTCAATTTGGTCACTAACCTTTTATTTTTGTTCCTGCAGAATAAATTACTAACCCTTTTAATTTTTACTTGTTTATTTATTTGTTAATTATTGTTATTATTACTAATCTTCTTTTTATTGTTGTTATTGACTTACTAACAACTAACTTTTAAAATTATTATTGTTACTAACCTTTTAATTTTTGCATTATTACTAACTTTTATAATTGTTGTTAACAATTAATTAACTTTTATTATTGTTGTTAATTAATTAATTTAATTAACTTGGCTAACTTTTTATTATTGTTGTTAATTAATTAATTTAATTAACTTGACTAACTTTTTATTATTGTTGTTAATTAATTAATTTAATTAACTTGACTAACTTTTTATTATTGTTGTTAATTAATTAATTAACTTGACTAACTTTTTATTATTGTTGTTAATTAATTAATTTGATTAACTTGACTAACTTTTATTTTTGTTGTAATTAATTAATTTAATTAACTTGACTAACTTTTTATTATTGTTGTTAACAATTAATTTAATTAAACTTGGCTAATTTTTATTATTGTTGTTAATTAATTTAATCTAACTTTTACTAACCTTTTTATTGTTATTAACTAACTAATCCAACTAATCTAACTATATTAATTGTGCTAACTTTTATTATTATTGTGTTATTAAAGTGGATGGCAAAAAAACCCCACTTTATTAATTGAATTTTTTTTTATGATTAAAAGATAAAAAAAGGAATTTTACGTGAATAATTTTCTAAAGGCTAATAAAAATTACTTTTTTTATTTTGAAACAAAGTTTTTATTCCTTTTAATAAACAAACATAATGAAATAATTCAAAAATAAAATAAATAAATAAATAAACATAAAATCATTCTTTTAATACATCTTTAAAATTAATAATTAATGAAATAAAAAAAAATTAAAACTCCATGACCAAATGATCCGCCCGGATCCATGGCTCGGAAATATTTTTAAATAAAATATATAAATAAATTTTTTCTTTATAAAAAATAGAAAAAAACTTTAGACTAATATATTAATTATCTATTAATATATAATTTTTTTTTAGTTTTCTTTATTAATAAAAAGAATAAAAAACGTAAAAAATTTGGGTTAATATTTTATTCAGTAATATTTTACTTATTAAATTATATAACTTTTTGTTTCTTTTATAAAAATCTTAATCAAATAATTTCAAAATAATACAAAATAAAACAAAAATAATTGAATTTTCTCTTAAATGTTTTTGACTTATTGATTAGATATATTTTCAGAAATATAAATTAAAATTAAAAAAAAAAATCTTTCATCAAACAAAGAAGAATATAAAAATAAAATATATCAAGACTTTTGTTTTAAAATACATATAAGTTTTCGGTTAAATAATCTTTTATTCCAAAATAAATTAAATAAATATCAAAACTTTTCTTCTTTTGTTTAAAATTTTTGATTCTCTTAATAAAAAAAAATAATAAAAAAATAATAAAAAAAAATAAAAAAAAATAAAAAATTTTTTTTCATGGTATATTGGCTGGAAACTGTCTCGTGCCCGCTTTTGAGCTGCTTCACCTGGTGAAGAGGGTCTGGCTGAGTAACAACGCCCCGTACCATGATCAAAATTTTTATTTTTAAACATCTTTAATTCTTTTAAATTAACTTCTTATTAAATAAAAATTAATTATTATTTTTTTAATTCTTTTATAAATTGAGTAATCCTTTAAAATAATAAATATCTTTCATTAAACAAGAAAACAAAAAAAGTAAACAAGAAAAAAAAAGAAAGATAAGAAAAATAAAAGAAAGATAAGAAAGAAAAATAAAAGAAAGATAAGAAAGAAAAGAAAGAAAAAAAAATAAAAGAAAAGATAAGAAAAAGAAAAGAAAGAAAGAAAAGACAAGAAAAATAAAAGAAAGATAAGAAAGAAAAATAAAAGAAAGATAAGATAAAGAAAAGAAAGGAAAGATAAGAAAAAGAAAAGAAAGATAAAAGAAAGAAAAAGAAAAAGAAAAGAAAGAAAGAAAAGAATAAAAAAAGAAAGAAAAGAAAAGAAATTAAAAGAAATTTAAAAAAAGAAGTAAAAATAAGTAAAAAAGAAGAAAAAGAAAGAAAGTAAAAAAAAAAAGAAGTAAAAATATAAAGATAAATTTTTTTTAGTTAGTATTAAAAATCATTCATAAATAAAAAAATTACCATTTAAAAATTAATTTCATAATAATAAGAATTAAATAATTACGATAAATCAATTTCCATATCCGGATGATCCGGCAGGATCTACGGTTTGGAAAATATCAAACTTTTTTTAAATAAATAAATTAAATAAATACAAAGATAAAAATCCATGTTTACAATATGGATTAAATTATTTAAAATTTCACCAAATTCCGTGTCCAAATGACTCGGCAGAGTCCATGGTTCGGAATCAAATCTTCCGTGTCCAAATGACTCGGCAGAGTCCATGGTTCGGAAGTATAAAATTTCATACAAATTAATTAATTTAAAAATCCACATTTCGACTAATCCAGTTAAAATTTCTAATTTTGAAAATTAACTGAGAATTATTTAAAAGCAAAGCAAAACAAAATTAAAATCAACTAAGGTGCCAATTTTTGAGCGTTTTAACAAAGTTGTTTTAACGTAACCGTACTCCCGATCCCCGAACTCTCACAGACCATATTCTAAGGTATCCAATCGACCTGAGCGAAAACCGATTGGTGGCGACTCCCGAAGAAAACCCGACGTTGCCACAGCCTGGCGACTCCACTGGGGACTCGACGTTAGTGAGTCGAGCCTAAAGTTGATTTGTTTTTATTTACTTTGCTTTACTATTATGTGGATTTATATATTATATTTACTTAAGTAAACATGCATAATGCATTCACAAAATGAAGCTCTATACCCGAGCTTCCTTAAATCAAACACGATTCTTTCTAAGCGGAATTGGTGTTGCTGTCCTTGTGAGGCCACGGTCTCCAAGCCTTCACCGGTTTCAAAGTAGCAAAGTAGTGTATTGCCTTCTGAGACGGTTAGTCTCTGCATGGGCCCACGAAAAGCTACGACTCGAATTAATCCATTCCTTACATAAACCCTAGAGGGTAAGGAATCGGGCCGTCACTATGATTCAGTGACGGGATTCGGGAACTATCCCTTGCCTTTTTGATAAACCACCTTCTGCATGTAGAATTCCTTACTCCACCTTAGAACCAGCCATTAAGAATTTCCCATACCTCGGTTCCCATTTCCATAGGTTTTGTTTTATCTATATGTTTGTATGATCCTATGTGTTATTTTTTTTTACTAACTCTATTTTTCCTTATTTTTCCGGCATATACATTTCATCATTAAAGATAAGTATTTGGTGAAAGAACTATTATCATGGATATTCTCGATTATCTTCCCACGGCTGTTACTGGATCATGGAATGACACGGTAATCGAAACTCAGCCTGAAGCTATGGAATATTCCGAAACGGCTCAAAAGCTTCACGGAGATGCTCTGACATCCCATTCTCACGTACAGCTTAAGGACCAGGTATCGGTCCGGATAAATCAGAACGACACCACGGAATTATTGCAAGTCTGGAATAGTTGGAATTCTACTGATCGGGAAGCTTTTACGGCAAAATATGGTCACATCACTTGCCTACTAAAGGTTACCGTTGATGCATCACTTGTCCGGGCTCTAATACAATTTTGGGATCCATTTTATCGATGCTTTTCTTTCGATAAGATGGATCTGGTTCCAACCATTGAAGAATACAACAGCCTCTTGGGTTGGTCCTCCGACTATCCAATCGAGACTTATCAACATGATAGAAGAACGGAGCCTCATCGAGCCCTAGCAAAATTATTGGATATGCCAGCTTCCAGTCTTCAAACCAAGTTTGCAACAAAAGGATCTCGAAAATTTATCAGTTGGATCGACTTAAAACAATTAAGTCACGTTCTCCCTCAGAAAAATCAACGACGCAAGCTTTTCGCCTTGGCGATATATGGCCTGGTAGTCTTCCCAAGAATCGTCGGATTCATTGAAGGAGACATCATTACACTATTTGAGCAAATCTGCAATGCTCAAATAAATCCGACCTCAGTAATATTATGTGAAACTATCAGGGCATTAAACTTTTGTCGCCAAAGAGGGGGCAAATTCATAGGATGTTCACATCTCCTCAACACTTGGATCAAAAGCCACCTTCCTTGTGAGAAGCAACATTTTGGAAATCGCTTTTCAAAGGACTTCATCCCAATCGAAGCCTTTTTGAAAAGTGAAACCATTCATCACGACAGCAAGGAAGCATGGGTTGATTATTTCAAGAACATCACCGAATTCCAAATTGAATGGAGAGCCCCCTGGTCTACCTCCACCCGCGTTGTCTACCGTTGCGGCAATTGCCCGTGGGTTCCTCTCTTAGGTATATGGGGAGGAACAAGTTATGCCCCAGCTCAAGTACGAAAACAATTTGGGTCTATGCAATTTATACCCATGACGCATAATCTGAGTAAGTTGGAATTTTCACATGAAGATCCAAATTCAAATAAGCTCGCAATGGGTATTTCAGTTGCGTGGAAAAGAATTTTCATATTGAAGTCGGGGCCTATTATTTCTCCCACTGCTTATTATGAATGGAGAAATAACCGGAAGGAAGGAATAGTTCTATCTGAAGAGGTCATCAGAAAATTGGCGAAAAGAGAGTTGGAGAAAGAACTAGAGGAAGAAAAGGAGAAGAACAAGAGGATGCTCCTTGACATGCAACAGCTCGGTCACAAAACACAACTCCTCGAAGAGAAAGTTGAATACCAAAAACAAGTCATCTCCCAATTGGTTGATGAAACCGATCAAAAAGAGATGAGAGTCAGATACTGGGAAGATCAATACAGATTTTCTCAAGATCAATTGCAAACATTTTTGGTAGAAGTCAGAAAAGTTACAGAACAAGCCCAACTAATGGGCGAAGAAGCCAAGGAGTTAGAAGAACTGAGCTGTCCTACTCCATCAGTAAATGTTCAAAGAATGATGGAGTTCATATCTAAGGCCAGAAAGCAGTATTGTACTTTGGGTCGTTTCTTTTAAACAAACCTTTTGCTGAATGTAATTGAGAAATTCCATTATAGTTTTTCTTTCACCAAGTATTTACAATATTCATGCATGCATCCATCACATCAATCATACACACATAGAATCTAATAAAATAAATATACCTTTAAAAGGGTAAAATTGGACCTCAACACCGATATTCAACTCGACTCCAAACAAGATTAATGGCAGAACAAGCCGAAGGACGTCTCATGGAGATGGAGTCCAAGATTGAAAGTATGTCAGAACAGATGAGACAATTGATGGAATTAATCAAAGGGAAAGCAATTCAAGTCCCCATCAAAGAAGTACAAGATCCCACTTATCCCCCGGGATTCACCCCGCAACGAGTCTCAGTCCAAGAAAACCTGTTTCAAGAATCAGGACCGTCTGCTAGTGTTCACCTGAAACAAGACACTGTACAGGAAGAGAAGAAGACATTACCAAAAGAAGAAGCAGAATCTCAAAAACTTGAAACAATAGAAAAGCGACTGCGAGCCATTGAAGGAGGCACTATATTCGGATCTCTCTCGGTGGATGACCTCTGCTTAGTGCCAGACGTCGTAATCCCTTCAGATTTTAAGGTGCCAGATTTCGTGAAATACGATGGAACGAGTGATCCCATCACTCACATCACATTGTTCCTAAGGAGACTACAACCACTCACAAAAGATGAAAAGGTGTGGATCGCACTTTTTCAGGAAAGTCTCACAAAATCAGCATTACAGTGGTATCTAAGCCAAGGTCCAAGGAACATAAAAACTTGGAATGACCTTGCTCAGGCCTTCATCGGCAACTATAAACACGTTATGGACTTGGCTCCGGATCGCCAAACTCTCCAAAACATGGAGAAGAAAAAGCCAGAAACTTTCAAGGAATATGCGCAGCGGTGGAGGGACTTAGCTGCACAGGTTCAGCCACCCATGACAGAAAGAGAAATGGTCACTTTATTTGTCCAGACACTGAAATACCCATATTATGACAAACTTATTGGCAATGCGGCAACTAACTTCTCCGACGTAGTAATGTCTGGAGAAAGGATCGAGCGTGGTATCAGGACTGGGAAGATTACTGAATCCTTTAGCGATCCTATGAAAAGAGGAGGACCTTCCAGAAGAAAAGATGAAGAAATACAACAAATAGGAAGAGGAAGAGGGATTCCCTTCGTGGGCACTGTGGCCACCGGACCTCGCCTATCCTATTCTGCCAATAAGCCCAATTATTATCCTACCAATAGGCCCAATGATTATCCTCCCAATAGGCCCAATGATTATCTTCCCAATAGACCCAACAATTATCCTCCCAACAGACCTAATCAGTTACGGCCACCTGTTCCAACTCCTCCAGTACCTGCACCAAGACCAAGAGAAATCTTCGCACCAATTCCCATGACTTACACTGAGCTGTATCCAAAACTCATCGAAAGTCAACTTATTCGCCCAATCCCTACAAGGCCATTGGAACCCCCGTATCCAAGGTGGTATGACCCTAACATAAATTGCCCATATCATGATGGTACCGTGGGCCACGGACTGGAAAATTGCATAGCATTGAAGCGTATAGTCCAACAATTAATTGAGTCAAAGTGGTTGGACTTTTCCGATGAACCAAACGTCACTCATAATCCATTGCCTCCTCATCAAGCCAAACCAGTCAATATGATGGAAGAATACTGGCCGATGAAGAAAACAGTCAATGATATCATAACCCCTCTTAAGCATGTATATTCATGCCTTGTGAAAGAAGGGATTATCATAGGAAAGTCTTCTGGAAATAAAGAAGTCGAGGATGAGGAGTGGTGCAACTTTCATAACAGTAAAAGTCATTCTATCCAAGAATGCCCAGAATTCCGTAAAAGTCTACAAAGTCTTATGGACTCCTCCCAAATCATCGTTTTTATGTCAGATAAAGAGGATGACGTGAATGTGATAATTAAAGAACAAGAAGTCAATATCATGCCAAGACCACTAGTCATTCCAATATCAAAATCTGCTCTCAAGCCTTTAAGAATTCAAGTTCCAAAGCCATTCCCGTACAAATCAGACAAAACTGTTCCATGGAACTATGGCTATACTTCTAACATCACATCAACTCCGTTAGAAGTTGGGGGCATGACTAGAAGCGGTCGGTGTTATTCTCCCGAGCAAATGAACAAGCTCCAACAAGAGAAGAATGTTACGGATCCAGCAAATGGACCTATTAACACATCTAAAGAGCAAGAGATGCCTCGAGCAGTAACAGATGAACAAGCTACTGAGTTTCTCAAACTCATAAAGCAAAGTGAATACAGTATCGTGGAGCAGTTGAACCGTCTGCCAGCAAAGATCTCCATACTTTCATTACTCTTAAGTTCTGATGCCCATCGAGAAGCTCTTCTCAAAGTCCTGAATAAGGCTTATGTTGAACAAGATATCTCCGTGAACAACTTTGACCACCTTGTCAACAACATCACGGCACAAAATCTCATCACATTCACTGACGATGAGATACCAGCAGAAGGAAGGGGTCACTCTAAGGCTCTGCATATTTCGATTAAATACAAAGATCGGATTATGGCCAGAGTTCTTATCGACAATGGGTCAGCTCTAAATGTAATGCCACTCGAAACCTTACATAAGATTGGTTTAGACCCATCATACCTCAACAACAGTCATATTGTTGTTCGAGCATTTGACGGAACGAAGAGAGATGTTGTTGGAGAAATAGAGCTACCAATAGGGATTGGTCCCTGTCTTTTCCACATCACATTCCAAGTCATGGATATTTGTCCATCTTATACCTGCCTGCTGGGAAGACCATGGATCCATATGGCCGGATCAATTCCTTCTTCATTACACCAGAAAATGAAATTCATTATTGAAGGAAAGATAATCACGGTCTTCGCTGAAGAAGACATCCTGCTATCAAGACCTGCGGATGCTCAATATGTCGAAGTCAATGAAAATATACCTGATTGTTCCTTCAGGTCTTTTGAGATTGTCAATGCTGCTTATGTCAGCGAATATGGAGAAGAACCCATTCCTAGCATCTCTAAAACAAGTCGCATGGTTGCCAAACTCATGATAAAAGGAGGATACTCACCGGGGTTAGGACTGGGACAAGATTTACAAGGAATCACAGAACCATTGAAAATCACCACAAATGAAGGGAAATACGGCCTAGGCTTCACACCGACAAGACATGATAAAATGAAGGCAATAGCTGAAAAGAGAGAAAAGAGGATTGCACGATTAACAGGGCATCCTCTCCAGGAAAGAAATCTGGATATCCCTGAAATCACCGAAACGTTCGTGAGTGGTGGTCTCATTCCAAAAAATGACAATGAAGGCAAGCTGACTATCAACATCAACAAGTCTTTTGAAAGTCTTTCTATTCAGGCAATCATCAGCGATTCACCTGAAGAGGAGGAGCTTGTTCAACCTTGTGGCCCACGGGATGTGCTGAACAATTGGGAGGCGATAGAACTGCCTGTTATAATCGAAAGCTTTCCAAAGTAATCTAATAGTAAAAACCTCCTAAAGAAAGGTTCAATCAATAGGGTGTAGTCTTTGTTTAAGTGAACCTTTTAGTTATTGCTTTTTATTCCAATAAAGTTGTGATTTATGCACATTGTAAATAAAGTACCAGTTTGCATCCATCTCATTCGTGCAATTTTTTTTTCTTCTCTTTCTTTTCTCTCTGGATAATGCAGACCCAAAACTCTCTTTGATGACAATGAAAGAATGAACTTTGATAATCCTGTAAACACTACCGACTCGGATGACGAAGATCTTCAAGTATCTCCTGAGCTATTAAAAATGATTGAGCGAGATGAAAAAGAAAGAGCAACAAGTCAAGAACCAACTGAGGCATTTAACTTGGGAGACAGTCAGAATGTAAAAGAAGTCAAGATTGGCACTCTATTCCCTCCTGAAGAAAAAGAAGAATTAGTCCACTTATTGAAAGAATATATGGATGTGTTTGCTTGGTCATACCAAGATATGCCTGGCTTAAGCTCAGACATAGTACTACACAAAATACCCTTGAAACCTGAGGCGAAGCCTGTCAAACAAAAGTTACGAAGATTAAAGCCGGATCTAATCTTAAGAGTAAAAGATGAGATTCGAAAGTTGTGGGATGCAGGATTCCTTGGGGTCGCTGAATATACAGAATGGGTGGTTAACATTGTTCCAGTCGAAAAGAAAGAAAGCGGGAAACTAAGAGTTTGTCAGGACTACCGGCCATTGAACGAAGCCAGTCCTAAAGATAACTTCCCACTTCCTCACATTGATACGCTGGTGGATAATACCGCAGGAAACTCCTATTTTTCCTTCATGGATGGCTTCTCTGGATACAATCAAATCAAACTTGATCCAGATGATATGATAAAAACTGCCTTTATAACCCTTTGGGGTACCTTCTACTACAAGGTGATGCCTTTTGGGTTAAAGAATGCTGGTGCTACATATCAAAGAGCCATGGTTGCATTATTCCATGACATGATGCATAAAGAAATTGAAGTATATGTAGACGACATGATCGCCAAAACTTTCACTGCTAAGGGGCATCTAAAAGTGCTAAGAAAACTATTCGATAGACTTCGCAAATATCAACTGAAATTGAATCCTGCCAAATGTATTTTTGGAGCCTCTTCAGGAAAGTTATTGGGTTTCATGGTCAGCAAGGATGGGATTCGAGTTGACCCGAGTAAAGTCAAAGCAATACAAGAAATGCAACCCCCGAAGACTCCAAAACAAGTAAGAAGTTTTCTGGGCAGAATCAACTTCATAGCAAGGTTCATTTCACAATTGACATCCAAGTGTGAACCTCTTTTCAAATCACTGAAGAAGAACAATCCGATCGAGTGGAATAACGAATGCCAAGAAGCATTCGAGAAAATCAAGCAATATCTATCAAATCCACCAGTCTTGGTACCACCCCGATCTGGAGAATCGTTGATTCTATATTTATCCATACAGGATTCTTCATTAGGATCCGTATTGGGTCAACGTAATGAGACAGGCAAGAAAGAGCACGCAATTTACTATTTGAGCAAGAAGCTTACCACATATGAAGCGAAATACTCAATAGTAGAAAAGTCCTGTTGTGCCCTTGCATGGGTAGCACACCGACTACGACACTACATGCTCAACAACACCACATTGCTAATCTCCAAGACTGATCCCATTAAGTACATTTTTGAGAAACCAGCTTTATCAGGCAGGATCGCAAAATGGCAAATGCTGTTGTCTGAATACGACATACAGTATGTCACCCAAAAGGCTGTAAAAGGGAGTGTGATTGCTGAATATCTGGCTGATAGAGCATTGGATGATTATGAGCCAATGAAAATGGAGTTTCCTGATGGAGATATAATGACGATAGAACAGGAAGTCTCTAAAGATGATGAAACATGGAAAATGGCATTCGATGGAGCATCTAATGCTTTGGGACAAGGGATTGGAGCCATACTCATCTCTCCAAGTGGAGAGCAATTCCCTCTTACAGCAAAAATTACATTTCCTTGTACCAACAATATAGTAGAGTATGAGGCATGTGCTATGGGACTCCAAATGGCACTGGAATTGAAAGTGCGAGATCTCCGAGTTTATGGGGATTCCGCATTAGTCATATATCAAATCAACGGAGAATGGGAGACAAGGGATTCAAAATTGATCCCTTACCAAAAGCTCATACTAGACTTGGCTCGAAAATTCAACAGTATAAGCTTCCATCATCTTCCAAGGGAAGATAATCAAATACCGGATGCTTTAGCTACTTTGGCTGCTATGTACAAGATCAGTGACCCCGAGCATACTCTTGTGTTCGAGATGAGAATAATAGATTCTCCAGCTTATTGCATGAGCATCGAAGAAGAATTGGATGGAAAGCCTTGGTATCACGATATCAAGAAATACCTCCAAGAAAGAGTATATCCACCAGAAGTATCAGAAAATGACAAGAAATTTCTACGAAGATTGTCAATGGGTTTTCTTTTAAACCTAGACATACTTTACAAGAAAACCCCAGACTCGATGCTACTTCGCTGTGTAGATACTCATGAAGCACGAAAGATCATGGAAGAAGTTCATTCTGGAATATGTGGAGCACACACTAGTGGTCATACTATGGCAAGACAAATAATGAGGGCTGGTTACTATTGGCTCACATTGGAAAGCGATTGCGTCAATCACGTAAGAAAATGTCACAAATGCCAAATATATGCCAACAAGATCCAAGCTCCACCTGTTCCTCTTAATGTAACAGCAATACCTTGGCCTTTTGCCATGTGGGGAATCGATGTTATTGGAGCGATTACCCCTAAAGCTTCCAATGGTCACAAATTCATCCTAGTTGCAATTGACTACTTTACTAAATGGGTAGAAGCTGTGTCTTATGCAAGCGTAACTCAAAAGGTGGTATGCCGGTTCATTAAGAAAGAAATCATTTGTCGCTATGGACCGCCAGAGTGTATCATCTCAGACAATGCCACGAACCTGAATAATGCAATGATGCAGACTTTGTGCCGGCAATTCAAAATCAAGCATCTCAATTCAGCACCTTATCGACCGATGATGAATGGTGCAGTAGAAGCGGCCAATAAAAATATCAAGAGAATTGTTGAAAAGATGATCGTCACTTACAAGGACTGGCATGAGATGTTACCTTTTGCACTGCATGCTTATAGAACTTCTACCCGTACTTCTACTGGAGCAACACCTTTTTCTCTGGTATACGGTATGGAGGCTGTATTGCCTATCGAAGTTGAAATTCCTTCATTAAGGGTACTAATGGATACTCAATTAGGAGAAGCAGAATGGGTCAAAGCTAGATACGAGCAATTAAATCTAATTGATGAAAGAAGAATGATAGCCCTCTGCCATGGGCAACTTTATCAAAGAAGGATGATTCGTGCTTACAACAAAAAGGTTCGCCCACGACAATTTCACGAAGGTGACATAGTGCTCAAGAAAATTTTACCCATGCAACATGATTCAAGAGGAAAATGGACACCAAATTATGACGGGCCATATGTCGTGAAGAAAGCATTTTCAGGAGGGGCACTAATTCTGACAGAAATGGATGGACGAGAATTACCGAAGCCAGTAAATTCGGATGCAGTAAAGAAATACTTTGCATAATGAAGAAATTTTCGAACAGAAGGGGAGAAGTGGATACAGGGTTACCAAAGTTTATTTGATCAAAGTTGTCAAAGAGAGCTTTCTTCCCTTACACTTTCATTATCTATCTGTACCTAAGATTTTCATATTCTTTTACCCATAAATAAAAGCCAATTCTCTTTAACTTACCTTAGATTCTCACGTTCAAAATGCTAAAGTCGCTTCTATCCAGTTCTTTTCCTTCAAATCTCACATTCCTACTAGCCTTAAGTGTGCAATAAATTGTGACTTTTGAAGGAAGAATAGTAATAATTAAAACTTAGAAAAAAACAAAGACCGTAGATTACTTTGATAAGCTTTGTGAATTAAAACAGGTAAGATTGAGGTCCTGCTTTGCGAGCAGCACAGAACATAGGCTAACAAAGAAGAAGGAGTAACAAATCTTTGGGAGATAGCCTTGGTGGTAGCCTGAATGATCATTTCAGAAGTCTTAACATGTCTATGTCAGCAGGAAAGAATCATGCTCACGAATATTTCAACAGGGACAATTATCCAGAGAAGCATAAAATATGAGGCGGGCATTAAAGAAAATTGAGGTCAAAATTCAAAAATAAGGCAAGGAAAGAGGATTTTTGAACAGAGTTGGGCTTTTGAGACAATGGACAACAGCTGCAAAGCATAAAGAGATTCAATAATAGTCCGAGAAGGAAATCACAAAGAAGATCCAGTAAAGTAAAGCAAAGACATGAAGAGCTAGATTAAAAAAAAAAAAAAAAAAAAAAAACATCAGTTACACATGCCTTGCATTCATGCATTTCACATCATGCATGCATGGCTTTTACATAACAGGGATCAAATGAAAAGCATGTCCGCAGCATGATTGCAGCAGTATAAGCTGAGATCTTAATGACATCAGCTCTTACTAATTGGACGCATAGCTAATACGCTGGACCCAGCCCCATCAGGAATCCAAGGATAAAGCATACAATATCGTCAAAAGCCTGGCAATTGAGGCTACACCTAAAAGAACAGAATTGATGCCAGCTTAGCAGCATCCAAGATGAGTGATAGCTATCGTCAAAGATAAGGCAGACATCAAGAAATATTGTCGTTGAAAATTCGTCAAAAGCGGACAATGGATTCAATAATCAAGGACTGAATCGACGTCAGCTGGATGGAATATCTATCACATCAAAATAAAGTAGGATTCACTTTTCCGGTTAAGCGGCGGATACGGTACTCCGTGACTCTCAAGTCGGTTCTCTCAGTTGCCCATAATAACTGATCATTTCCTCCCTCCTTTCTTTTACTTTCTCCTAGAAAATGGATCCTACTTTTTCTGCCTTGCGAAAATATTTTCCTTCTCTCCCAATGAACATCCTCAAAAAGATCTACCAAGTTCGCTGTGAACGATTAAGAGCTCTGATGCATAAAGGAATCCCTGAAGATGTGCGGTGGTTAATCGAAGCCAAGGTTCGTCTGGCAGGTGAAATCCCAGAGGCATTTGTGTCTCACATGCCTGGTGTAGGCAAAAGCTCTTATGCCAAAAAACGAAGAGCGAGGAGACTAGGCGTCTGTCATAAATGCGGACGCTGGACCTGTAATACTAAATGTCGTTCTTTAGGGATGATCTCTGATAATCGAGAAGATAAAATACGATTCATTAAGAATGGCCTGAGTAAGGACTCATTGGATGATCTCCAATTGACTCTTGAGACGCATTCTTGTGGATCCGTGCAACGTGAACTTCTCGATTTATGGAGCATTTTTCATGAAGAACGAGAACGATACAGTCCCGGGAATCTGACATTAAACGACCCTATTTGTCAGCTTGTAAGAAAACTGGATGGGAAGCAAATCCTCGACTCATAGAAGCCATTAATCCTGTTACTGGACGTAAAACCAGTGGAAGATGTGAGCCACAGTCACAATCACTGTACATACAATTTATCATATTTAAAATTTTCCATTTTTCTTTTAATAATGTATTTGCTCCCGTAAGTGTAATCGACACGTTATCCATTTCATCGCTATAAATGCATGTTCTTCCAGTCGGTTATCTAAGTTTCCTTCAATAACTGATTCATTTCCCTCTTCTCTCAAATTCTTCTCTCATCAATGGATTCTACTCTTTCTGCACTGCGAAAATACTTTCCTTCCTTTCCAATAAAAGTCCTTAAAAAGATCTACCTTGCTAGATGTGAAAGAATCAGAGTTTTTACACGCAAAGGCATTCCCGATAATGTGCAGTGGATAATTGAAGCTAAGGTCCGTCTGGCGGGTGAAGTTCCAGATGCATTTATGCCCCGCATGCCCGGTTTAGGTAAAAGCCGTTATGCCAAAAGGCGAAGAGCAAAGAGACTAGGCGTGTGTTATAAATGTGGGCGATGGAATTGTATTACTAAATGTCGCTCTTTAGGATACATCTCCATAAATCGTGAAGATAAAAGAAAATTCATTAAGAATGGCCTGCGTAAGGAATCTCTGGAAGATATCCGAGAGACTCTTGAAACGCATTCTTGTGGAAAAGTGCAAGGTGAAATTATCAGTTTATGGAGGACTTACCATAAAGAACGAAACCGTTACAGTCTTGGGAATGTGACTTTAAACGATCCTGTTTGTCAGTTTGTAAGAAAACTGGATGGGAAGCAAATCCCCGACTTATAGATGGTATTGAAGCCATTACTGGACATAAATCAGGGGAAGATGAGAGCCACGGTCATGATTCCTGTACATATAAGCTGTCATTTGTCTTTTCTTTTAATATACTTGTTCCTGTAAGCGTAATTAACACGTTATCCTTTCATCGCTATAAATGCGTGTTCTTCTTTCCGGTTAAGTAGCGGATGCAATACTCTCTGACTCTCAGTTTCCTACAATAACTGATTTCTTCATCTCTTCTCTCAAATTCTTCTTTTATCAATGGATTCTACTCTTTCCGCCATGCGAAAATACTTTCCTTCCATCCCAATAAATGTTCTTAAAATGATTTACCAAGCTAGATGTGAAAGGATTAGAGTCTTTATGCACAAAGGCATTCCTGACAATGTGCGGTGGCTAATTGAAGCTAAGGTTCGTTCAGCTGGTGAAGTTCCAGAAGCGTTCTTTCCCCGTATGCCCGGCTTTGGTAAAAGCGCTTATGCCAAAAAGCGAAGAGCAAAGAGGCTTGGTGTCTGTCATAAATGTGGACGATGGAATTGTAATACTAAATGTCGCTTTTTAGGATACATCTCCAGAAATCATGAAGATAAAAGAAAATTCATCAAGAATGGCCTGCGTAAGGAATCTTTGGATGATATCCTATTAACTTTTGAAACATATTCTTGTGAAATAGTGCAATGGGAAATTATGGATTTATGGTGGACTTTCCGTAAAGAACAGGATCGTTACAGTCTTGGAAATCTAACTTTTAATGACCCTGTTTGCCAGTTTGTGAGAAAACTGGATGGGAAGCAAATCCCCGACTTATAGAAGGCATTGAAGCCGTTACTAGACATAAATCAGTGGAAGATGAGAGCCACAGTCATGATTGCTGTACATATAAGCTGTCATTTGTCTTTTCTTTTGACAATAATGTACTTGCTTCTGTAAGTGTAATAAACGCATTATCCCTTTCGTCACTATAAATATGTGTTAGTTATGTTCGTTTCCTACAATCACTAATTTCTTTCTTTGCCTCCTTCATCAATGGAGTCTTCTCTTTCCGCCCTACGAAAGTATTTTCCTTCCTTCCCAATAAATGTTCTTAAAAAGATTTATCAAGCTAGATGTGAACGATTCAGAGTATTTATGCACAAAGGCATTCCTGATAATGTGCGGTGGCTAATTGAAGCTAAGGTTCGTTCAGCTGGTGAAGTTCCCGAAGCGTTCTTTCCCCGTATGCCCGGCTTTGGTAAAAGCGCTTATGCCAAAAAAAGAAGAGCAAAGAGGCTAGGCGTTTGTCATAATTGTGGATGGTGGATTTGCGGCAATAAATGTCGTGCTCCAGGAGTGATCACCAGAAATCGTAATGATAGAATAAGATTCATTAAGAATGGCTTGCGTAAGGAATCTCTAGAAGATATTCGAGAGGTTCTTGAAGCGCATTCTTGTGGAATAGTGCAATTTGAGGTTGTTGGATTATGGATAATTTTCCAAAAAGAACGAGATCGTTACAGTCTTGGGAATCTGACCCTAAACGACCCTGTTTGCCAGTTTGTGAGAAAGCTAGATGAGATGCAAATCACCGATTCATAGAAAGCATTGAAGCCATTACTGGACGCAAAGCCAGTGGAAGACGAGGATCAAAGTCACGATTACTGTACGTGCTAGCTGTCGCTTTTGAAATTTTCCTCCCCTTTTGGTAATAATGTATCCACTCCTGACGTGAACCAAAGTCACGATTACTGTACGTACTAGCTGTCGCTTTTGAAATTTTCCTCCCCTTTTGGTAATAATGTATCCACTCCTGACGTGAACCAAAGTCACGATTACTGTACGTACTAGCTGTCGCTTTTGAAATTTTCCTCCCCTTTCAGCGATAATGTATCCACTCCTGACATGAGCCATAGTTACGATTACTGTACGTGCTAGCTGTCGCTTTTGAAATTTTCCTCCCCTTTGGCAATAATGTAGCCACTCCTGACACGGACTACTGTATATAGCTGCCACTTTTGAAATTTTCCTTCCCTTCCAACAATCACATACCTACTCCTGACGTAAGCTACAGTAGTGACTACTGTACATGCTAGCAGCTATTTTGAAAATTTTCCTCCTCTTTTAACGATAGTGTACCCATACCTGACCAGAGTCATACTCGTGACTACTGTGTATAGCTGGCAATAATGTATCCACTCTTGAAAATAAAATTATTGCCTTATCTCTTCATCTCTATAAATATATCCTCTTTTCTCACAAGGATAAGGATAGGAATGGAGAAAACCCCAACTCGTAAATCCCGAAGTATTTGTGTATTTTCTGGGGCTTTTCCTGGAAAAGATGAAGAGTATTTAAAGGCAGCCAACCATTTGGGTAGAGTATTAGCTGAGCGAAAAATACATTTAGTTTATGGAGGAGGTAGTGTCGGATTAATGGGAGGTGTAGCATCAGCAGCATCTTTAGGAGGAAGTCAAGTTTTGGGCATCATCCCTGGACCTTTGAAATTTGTTTCTGGGGGCACGATTGGAGAAGAATTAGTGGTTAAAAATTTGCAAGAGCGTGTGTTACAAATGCTTTTAAATGCTGATGCTTTTATCGCTCTACCAGGTGGTTTTGGCACGTTGGGAGAAGTCTTTCAAATTGCTTCCATGGCCCAACTTAATTTGCATAAGAAACCCATTGGGCTTTTAAATGTTAACAATTTCTTTACAGGTCTGATAGCTTTTATGGATTATGCTATGCAGAAGAATTTCATATCAAGAGTGGCACGGCGAATCATAATATCCGCAACAACTGCTGAAGAATTGCTAGATAAAATACAAGCTTTTGTTCCTGAACCAGATCCAGCAATGATTCAGATAGACTGGACACGACAGTCTTTTCCGACCAGTTCACTCCCATAATGGTCCTCTACTCACCCTGTTGAAGTATTGTGGAAGAAAGAAGCGATCTGATCCGTTTTTCTTGTCCTTTAGTTTTATTATCAGCATTTTCTTTCGCGTTTCAGTTTTTCTTTTCAAGGAATTTCTTTTCTTATAAGATAGTTTCGTCCATGCTGATATTAAAACCATGGGACAATGCCTTTAGGTTGGAATGGCTGAGTAAAGAGTAATTTTTATTACTCTTGAGACGCATCCTATTAGGTCTACTAGGCATAACATTTTGGGGTAGTTAAGCTTTAACCTTATTTGGATGACATATCTCACAAGGGAATCTATATTTACTGAAGAAAATATTAGATGAACCTTGGATATTGATTCCAAACATCCGTTCCCTTTACATAATTTGTCAATGTTATTGTCATCATCAAGATTCACTCATCTTATCGAAGTTTAAATTTTTGCACTCACCTATTATGAAAATTCACACTTTCGAAGAAAATTATTCCAATTTCAATTGCTTTCATATAAATTTCGCTCGAGGTCCTAAGGAAAGCTCCTTAGCCTCAAAATCAATTTTCATCATCGGGGTTTTAAGGATGGAACCTTTGCCTCGAAAACAATCAATTTTCATCATCGGGGTTTTAAGGAAGGAACCTTTGCCTCGAAAACAACCAATTTTCATCATCGGGGTTTTAAGGATGGAACCTTTGCCTCGAGATCAATCATTCAGTCCATCTTACAACGATAGAACCTTTCCTATCGTTAGAGGTTCCAAGGACCTTTCCTTAAACCTCAAACAAACAATCAATCATTCAGTCCATCTTACAACGATAGAACCTTTCCTATCGTTAGAGGTTCCAAGGACCTTTCCTTAAACCTCAAACAAACAATCAATCATTCAGTCCATCTTACAACGATAGAACCTTTCCTATCGTTAGAGGTTCCAAGGACCTTTCCTTAAACCTCAAACAAACAATCAATCATTCAGTCCATCTTACAACGATAGAACCTTTCCTATCGTTAGAGGTTCTAAGGACCTTTCCTTAAACCTCAAACAAACAATCAATCATTCAGTCCATCTTACAACGATAGAACCTTTCCTATCGTTAGAGGTTCTAAGGACCTTTCCTTAAACCTCAAACAAACAATCAATCATTCAGTCCATCTTACAACGATAGAACCTTTCCTATCGTTAGAGGTTCTAAGGACCTTTCCTTAAACCTCAAACAAACAATCAATCATTCAGTCCATCTTACAACGATAGAACCTTTCCTATCGTTAGGGGTTCTAAGGACCTTTCCTTAAACCTCAAACAAACAATCAATCATTCAGTCCATCTTACAACGATAGAACCTTTCCTATCGTTAGAGGTTCTAAGGACCTTTCCTTAAACCTCAAACAAACAATCAATCATTCAGTCCATCTTACAACGATAGAACCTTTCCTATCGTTAGAGGTTCTAAGGACCTTTCCTTAAACCTCAAACAAACAATCAATCATTCAGTCCATCTTACAACGATAGAACCTTTCCTATCGTTAGAGGTTCTAAGGACCTTTCCTTAAACCTCAGAGTTTAGGCGGCGAGAAGGTTTTCAATGCCTAGCTAAGCTGGACGAAATTTGGTAACTAACTTTGCATACATCATGTCCCATGAAGCATGCAAAGGGGGGCAGCTGTTGACACCCAATTTCGTCCGGCCATTAAAATAATTTTAAAAAAAAATTAAATAAAAAAAATTAAATAAAAAAATGTATTATTATTATTATTGTTATTATTATTACTAAATTTTTTTTAATTAGTTTAAAATATATATATATTTTTTTAAGATTTGATATATGTGTGTATATGTGTATGTTTGAAAGAAAAAAAAGAAAACTCCATAAAAATGACAAAATTTAAAAGTTTGAGGTAAAAATGACAAAATTAAGAAGTTTCAGGCAAAATTGACAAATTCTGAAAGTTCCAGGAGCATTTGGCAGTTTGTCACATAAAATTTTGAGCCTGCCGACGTTTTTGGCTCAAATTGACAGAAAACGACAAAATTGTCAAAATCAGAAGCTTCAGGAACTTATCCAGAGGCTGAGAGACGTAAAGGACTAAAATTGTCATTTTACCAATTTAAGAGATAAGTTTGAAATTTTTTATTAATTTATCCATCAACAGTTCAGCTAAACTTCCTCTATAAATAGCCCCCCAAATTTTGTGCTGAACACAGAAAAAAATAGCAAAAAAACTCAGAGCTCCGTTTCAAAAAAAAGAGAAAATTACAGCCCTTAGCCCCAGCCCTCTTCCCTTCTTCCCCAGAAAGCCAAAATTTTTTTTCACTGCTGTTCCCTCTCTCTCTCTCTCTCTCTCTCTCTCTCTCTCTCTCTCTCTCTCTCCGCCGTGCCCCTCGCTGCCCGCCGCCGCCGCCGTCCCTCCGCCTCGCCGCCTCGCCGCGCCGCCAGCTGCCCCTGCCTCCCTCCCCCTTCGCGCGCACCTTCGCGTCTCTGTTCTTCAGATTCAAAAACTTGTTTTGAAAGGTGAAACCTTGATTCCATACTTCATCTTTTGAATTTCTTTCAATTTGGTCACTAACCTTTTATTTTTGTTCCTGCAGAATAAATTACTAACCCTTTTAATTTTTACTTGTTTATTTATTTGTTAATTATTGTTATTATTACTAATCTTCTTTTTATTGTTGTTATTGACTTAGTAACAACTAACTTTTAAAATTATTATTGTTACTAACCTTTTAATTTTTGCATTATTACTAACTTTTATAATTGTTGTTAACAATTAATTAACTTTTATTATTGTTGTTAATTAATTAATTTAATTAACTTGGCTAACTTTTTATTATTGTTGTTAATTAATTAATTTAATTAACTTGACTAACTTTTTATTATTGTTGTTAATTAATTAATTTAATTAACTTGACTAACTTTTTATTATTGTTGTTAATTAATTAATTAACTTGACTAACTTTTTATTATTGTTGTTAATTAATTAATTTGATTAACTTGACTAACTTTTATTTTTGTTGTAATTAATTAATTTAATTAACTTGACTAACTTTTTATTATTGTTGTTAACAATTAATTTAATTAAACTTGGCTAATTTTTATTATTGTTGTTAATTAATTTAATCTAACTTTTACTAACCTTTTTATTGTTATTAACTAACTAATCCAACTAATCTAACTATATTAATTGTGCTAACTTTTATTATTATTGTGTTATTAAAGTGGATGGCAAAAAAACCCCACTTTATTAATTGAATTTTTTTTTATGATTAAAAGATAAAAAAAGGAATTTTACGTGAATAATTTTCTAAAGGCTAATAAAAATTACTTTTTTTATTTTGAAACAAAGTTTTTATTCCTTTTAATAAACAAACATAATGAAATAATTCAAAAATAAAATAAATAAATAAATAAACATAAAATCATTCTTTTAATACATCTTTAAAATTAATAATTAATGAAATAAAAAAAAATTAAAACTCCATGACCAAATGATCCGCCAGGATCCATGGCTCGGAAATATTTTTAAATAAAATATATAAATAAATTTTTTCTTTATAAAAAATAGAAAAAAACTTTAGACTAATATATTAATTATCTATTAATATATAATTTTTTTTTAGTTTTCTTTATTAATAAAAAGAATAAAAAACGTAAAAATTTTGGGTTAATATTTTATTCAGTAATATTTTACTTATTAAATTATATAACTTTTTGTTTCTTTTATAAAAATCTTAATCAAATAATTTCAAAATAATACAAAATAAAACAAAAATAATTGAATTTTCTCTTAAATGTTTTTGACTTATTGATTAGATATATTTTCAGAAATATAAATTAAAATTAAAAAAAAAAATCTTTCATCAAACAAAGAAGAATATAAAAATAAAATATATCAAGACTTTTGTTTTAAAATACATATAAGTTTTCGGTTAAATAATCTTTTATTCCAAAATAAATTAAATAAATATCAAAACTTTTCTTCTTTTGTTTAAAATTTTTGATTCTCTTAATAAAAAAAAATAATAAAAAAATAATAAAAAATAATAAAAAAAAATAAAAAATTTTTTTTCATGGTATATTGGCTGGAAACTGTCTCGTGCCCGCTTTGGAGCTGCTTCACCTGGTGAAGAGGGTCTGGCTGAGTAACAACGCCCCGTACCATGATCAAAATTTTTATTTTTAAACATCTTTAATTCTTTTAAATTAACTTCTTATTAAATAAAAATTAATTATTATTTTTTTAATTCTTTTATAAATTGAGTAATCCTTTAAAATAATAAATATCTTTCATTAAACAAGAAAACAAAAAAAGTAAACAAGAAAAAAAAAGAAAGATAAGAAAAATAAAAGAAAGATAAGAAAGAAAAATAAAAGAAAGATAAGAAAGAAAAGAAAGAAAAAAAAATAAAAGAAAAGATAAGAAAAAGATAAGAAAAAGAAAAGAAAGAAAGAAAAGACAAGAAAAATAAAAGAAAGATAAGAAAGAAAAATAAAAGAAAGATAAGATAAAGAAAAGAAAGGAAAGATAAGAAAAAGAAAAGAAAGATAAAAGAAAGAAAAAGAAAAAGAAAAGAAAGAAAGAAAAGAATAAAAAAAGAAAGAAAAGAAAAGAAATTAAAAGAAATTTAAAAAAAGAAGTAAAAATAAGTAAAAAAGAAGAAAAAGAAAGAAAGTAAAAAAAAAAAGAAGTAAAAATATAAAGATAAATTTTTTTTAGTTAGTATTAAAAATCATTCATAAATAAAAAGAATTACCATTTAAAAATTAATTTCATAATAATAAGAATTAAATAATTACGATAAATCAATTTCCATATCCGGATGATCCGGCAGGATCTACGGTTTGGAAAATATCAAACTTTTTTTAAATAAATAAATTAAATAAATACAAAGATAAAAATCCATGTTTACAATATGGATTAAATTATTTAAAATTTCACCAAATTCCGTGTCCAAATGACTCGGCAGAGTCCATGGTTCGGAATCAAATCTTCCGTGTCCAAATGACTCGGCAGAGTCCATGGTTCGGAAGTATAAAATTTCATACAAATTAATTAATTTAAAAATCCACATTTCGACTAATCCAGTTAAAATTTCTAATTTTGAAAATTAACTGAGAATTATTTAAAAGCAAAGCAAAACAAAATTAAAATCAACTAAGGTGCCAATTTTTGGGCGTTTTAACAAAGTTGTTTTAACGTAACCGTACTCCCGATCCCCGAACTCTCACAGACCATATTTTAAGGTATCCAATCGACCTGAGCGAAAACCGATTGGTGGCGACTCCCGAAGAAAACCCGACGTTGCCACAGGTAGCTTTACTCCATTCTTCTCCTTATATGGCCCAGATCGTGGCTTCGCGAATTGGCCAATAATTCTACCCACCTTGAAATAAATGAAAACGCCAAACTTATCATCAACTTCTACTATATATTCAAATGATTACCAGATATATGAAATACTAATTTTAAATCAGTGAATTATGTGGATGATTACTAATTTTTTAATAATCATTTTGTTTTAGTCTTTAACTTATTGAACGTTCTATTTTAATCCAAAACTTATTAAAATTGTTTCATTTTGGTCCATTATTAGATGAAATCTATTAACTCATAATAACTATCTTGCACAAATTTTTAAAATTCTAATTTAAATATGCATTAACTGTCTTCCAATAAATTTAAATTATTTGATAATTTTTTGAAAATCAATAGACAATTTAAATTAGTAGTATTTTCTTTTGTATAAAATAAATTCAATTTATAGAGAAAAATAAAAAAGGTGACTTAAATTATCAATTAAATATAAAAAATTATTGTACAAATTAAATTTATGATAACACAGTTATAGAATAATTTAAATTATAATATAAAAATTTGCTATCAGACAAATACTTTGAGTTAAGAAATTTTGTCTATCAGGGACCAAAATGAAACATTTTTAATAAATTTAAAGTTAAAATAAAGCATTTTTAATAGCTTTAAGACCAAAACAGAATAATTAATAGGTTATGTACTAAAATAAAATGATAATTAGAAATTAGTAACTGTCCATTGTAATTTACTTATTTTTTAATAATATTAATTCTAGATAGTGGTAGGGATGACAACTGGATGAGTCGATTCAGATATGCGTCAGGTCATTCGGGTTTAGGTTTAATCGAGTTAGCAAAAATTTAGGTCAAGGTTGGGTCATTTAGGTTTGAGTTGGTTTCTGGTTGAGTAAATTTCGAATTCGGGTTTATTTGGGTTCGGGTTCAAAATAGTCCAGGTCGATTTTTGTCTTGGGTAATTTCATGTTGGATTTCAATCCAAACTTGAGTTGACTAGTCTGGCTTGTTTGGGTTACTGGTATATATCCAAAAATTACTTAATCAATTCAATTTTTTATTAAAATTTAAACTAAATAATTCATTGTTTGTGCAATTAATTTATGCTAATTTTTATTTTTTTATTATATTAAATTAAAAAAATTTCTTAATTATGTTTCAACAAATCTTCTTTGACATCCAACTTTTGCTGTAAAATTGTTACAAAATATAACACTAGTTCATTATTATTCTATTAGTGACTAAACTAAAAATTTTAAAAATTATGAGTAAAAATGCAAATATTTGAAAACGATAGACTAAATTGTAAAATATTCCTTATATCCATTCTTCTCCTGCAACATCTTGAGCATAAAAAAAAAAAATAAAACTTTCAAGTATATCCCTCTTTATCTTTGTTTTTCAATTATTTTTCGTTCCCTCTTTTTCAAGCTTTCGAATGCACAATGTTTTGTCTTTATTCCCCTATGCTCTTCTGCTTCCAGGCTAATTACCTGAGCACCCAAACTATTTAGGTGAAATTACAATTTTTTATACTAGTTTTGAGAAAAAAAATGTTTTATATTTACACACAAAAATTAATAGTTTGAATTTTTAATTAACTATAAAATTATTATTTGATATTTTTAATTTACTAAAAAATAGGTATCTTGCAGCTTAAACAAAATTTAAGAAATTAACATTAAAAAAAAAGAGTTTCAAAAAAAATGCTCATACTTAGCTGTAAAGTGTAGGCTATTAAAATAAAAAATAAAAAATAATAATTTTGTCCAAATTCAAAGGGATCTTTGCAATTGGCCAAAAAAAATTGGCATGTTCATTAATCAAATTTATGATATTCATCTAGAAAATACAAATTAATTGTACAACAAAAGAAACAAGTATCTCTAGAGTCTACATTAACCTATGCCTGGCTGGCAATTGTCTATGGTGCTAACATATTCACATGGAATACTATTAAATTCATAAAGAAACTTACAAAATTAACCTTACATAAAACGATCATAATTAGTAAGTAATTCCAACTCAAGACCTTAATGCATAAACAATATACTTCCTAATGATTTGTTTTTACAAGAACGCAATACCCAGTACATACAATGCTAGCATTTATTTTTTATGGGAAAACTTGTGGGGCATTTTGCGCTAGGGAAGAACAAGAGATTAATTTTGCATTTACACAATTAAATATTCAATACTTTTATTTTATATATGAAATCAATATTATTTGCATGCTGCCTACCAAAAAAATCAGTCCTCGATATTCTGAGGGCCCAAGCCAACAACACCTCACTTTCTCCTTCTTTTCTCTTCCGTCGGATTTTTCTCCACCACCCACCTCCACCGCCAATCAACCACCGTCTGTCCCAGCTGATTGTTGGACCTCCGACCAGTCCTCAAAAGCGCTGATGTAGAGCGTCTCCAACTGCCTGTGACATTAATTCAAATAAAGAGGACCTGGTTGTGATTGAATTTTTATGAATGTAAATATCTGCTTGCTTCGGAAGCAAATTATGGATAAAATACAGTTATATTTAAAATGTAAAGTATATGAATAACAAAAAAATAGTTTAAATATTTGGTGTTACGACAGGACTTAAAAGTTTAAATAGTTTAAATATTTTAAATATTATTTATTTTGAATTTGGCTGACAACACGTGATTATTAATTTGTACAATCATGCCCCCTTATTTAAATTGTTGCCTATAATATCAAAGGCACGTATTATTAATTATCAATTTTATTTTACTTTGAAATTAATACTCTGAGATATTATTTTTACATATTATTTTATTTAAAATTTTTGTTACTTATTTATTATTTCACACTTTTTGGTCGCATGGCAAAGCTTTATATTTAATTTATTTTTCTGGAATCCGTACACTTTACATTTCCAATTCAACTATATTATACCCATTCCTTGCTCCCTAAAGCCGCGATGTAGGAAAATTTCACTTGAGGTCCCTTAACTTATTTTTTTTTTATCCTAAATGAGTGTCCTATCTTAAGATTAGCCTAGGGGTGATCAGTATTCGATTCAAATAAAAAAAAACCAAAAAATTGAAATGATTTTGAAATTTAGTTCGGTTAATTTGGTAATTCGGTTCGGTTTCGATTGAAACTGAATAACAAAAATTTCGATTTCAGTTTTAGAATTCAGTTAATTGGGAAACTGAAATAACCGAAAATTTTTATACCAAATTTTTTTTTATTTGTTTCATGAATAATAATAATACTACCAAGCAACTCAAATTAGTTTGGATTCTTAGTTTCTTTCATTCCATGAACAATGAATCTTTTATATTGAATGGAATTTGAAAAGAAAAACAATATCTTTATCTCATTTAATCTCTTATAGAATTTAACTACCATTTTTTCGGTTAATTCAGTTTAAACCGAACCGAACCGAAATATTTTGGTTTGGTTTGAATTCCATTTTATACACTAATTCGGTTAATTCGGTTTCTTAGCACCCAAAACCGAAAATCGAATAAATCGACTATTTTGGTTCGATTTAAACCGAATAAACCGAATAATCACCCCTTATTGAAGTATCATATTTAATTATGTGAGTCCTAAGTAGATGCTTTTTATCTATTTCACTATTAAAATGGCCGAATTTTACTGATGTGGCATTAATTAATTTTAAAAATAAATATAAAATAATAAGTTTTGCCTTTAAAACCTCCCCAAACAATAATTTTAAACCATGAAATTATAAAATTAATGTTTATACCCATCAATCCATTTTCACATTTTTGCCATGTTTCCCCACTCAGATTTTGCCCAACCTAGAAACTTGAGATCGCCTTTTATGCTTTCCAGCCCGATGTCCAATCTACTTCATCGCCGATGATGGGAATGATGGTGAGGATTGGGAGATATGAAGGTGAAGACAGAGGCGGTGGTAGGCCGTTCGTGTAACGATTCAAGTTCAGAACTGGTTAACGGAACACCTACCGATACCACATATGCTATCATTTGGAAAAGAATAAGCATTAGGTACTTAGGAATGGACTCTTAATATTAGAAAGTTCCCCCATCCTATACTAGCGGATTCAACCATATACTTTGAACCAAATCTGGCTCTGATACCATCTGCAACGACCCAAGTCTAGAACAGATCAATGACATACATGTCCACACCACATGAGCTATCTTTTAGAAAATGATAAGCGCTAGGTGGTTGTGCTTCGGAACTTGAACCTATATATTCACATAAAGTTTCTCACATTTTGCCTATGTGAGATATGGCAGGTGTTACAAACTCCCCCTTTATATACTTAATGTCCTTGTTGAGGACGATCGGATTACTTGATTCCATAGACTAAGTAACCTCTCTAATCGGACTACTTAGCCATTGGCCAAGTAGCCTCTCAAATCTAGGATCAGCCCTAATAGACAATGCGTATACACACCGATTATGCCACACCATCATGGTCCCGGGTCAGCTCTAATACTATCTGTAACGACCCAAGTCCAGAACCGGTTAACGGAACACATGCCTACACCACGTAGGCTATCCTTTGAAAAAGGATAAGTGCTAGGTAGTTAGGAATAGACTCTCAGTATAAGGAAATTCTCCCGTCTCATACCGGCGAACTCAACTATATGCTTTGAACCAAACCTGGCTCCGATACCATCTGTAATGACCCAAGTCTATAACAGATCAACGAAACATCTACCCATACCACATGGGCTATCGTTTAAAAAATGATAAGCGCTAGATGTTTGTGGTCTGGAACTTGATCATATATATCCACATAAAGCTTCCCACATTTCACCCATATGGGATATGGGGGTGTTATAGTTCAGGCAAAGGTAGAGGTGACAGATGAACCCCCACGCACCATTGTTATGCTTCTTCGCCAGTGGATTTTGGAATAAACCAAGTTCAAGGGGCTAAAATCAAACTCGAGGTGTTGTGGAACCCTCAGTCACTCTCGGACCTCGTCGCAGTCATAGCATTGGAGAACTTTCCTTTGAGCGGTGGTCCCATCATCGGCAGGGTCATAATCAAAATCCCAAGATTTATTTTAGCTTTAGTGAATCCGTTGCCGTTTGCTTGAATCCAAAGTCAACCACTCAAATCTGTCGCCCGTTCACTTGAATCCATAGCCGCCCACTCAAATCTCCCTCATGATAATCGAAATTGCAAAGCGCATCAGGTAGTTCATCAATTTTTAACCTAAGGAGGATGAAATTTCAGATTTGGATAACGTAAAACCATCATTAAGATAGATGACATCGTAGTCGGACCAGGCCTTTGATGAATTGACAAATTCCCTTAAATCTTTAAAAGAGATATGGAAACAATATTTTGTGAAACATTATTTATTTTGTAAGATGTGCTATTCAAAACGTGATGATAGTAATGCAAAAAGTAATGTTTATTTCATAAGACATAATATTTTAGATGTGATGTCACTTTTATAAATAAGGTAAAAGTAATGTATACAAAGGTGTACCCTATAACTACTATTTAATTATTAGAATTTAGAAATAAAAAGAAAAAAAACTGTTATTGTCGTTATTTATTATAATAACTAAAGAGCTAAGCTTTTGATAGGCCACTATGAATAGTGCCCCTTTCACTGCGGTGTATTTTTATTTCTTTTTTTGGTGCATTTGTTTTGAGCTTTTGCTCATAAGGCATTAAAAACCGAACAAAATGAGTAATTAAAACATAGATCATCTATTGTATAAGATGATATCATTTGGTCTTCAAATGTTAAACTCATGTACTTTTTCCATTATGTCCCAATAGACACAACAAATATTCTAAACTTTTAATTTTATTATTTTAAGTTATTGAACTTTCATAACTTACTGTCAAAGCCTTGATTTGTACTGAAATACTAAATCCACTTTGGTCTTTATTTGGTAGGTTTTCTATTTAGAATTTTGGTTACCAATATTTTTCAAATATTCTAAAATTTTAAAAATCTTGAATTAATCATCTTCACAATTTTTTTTGTTACATTTTCTCCATGTAATCAGTATTAAAATTTTGAATCTTTGTTAGTCAACCCACAATAATGTGTGTGGGCCTAAATGCACTATTGATCCTTCAACTTTGACAACTCGTACAAGTTGGTCTCCTAAATTTAACTCAGCGTGATTTAATCCTTCAACTTTTCGAAATTATGCAACTTAGTCCCTTGGCTACCAAGGAAAACTCTATGTTTGTAAGTATGTAAGTTATGTTCCAATGATTATGGGATCAAGTATGTTTTACTTGTGTTTTTATGCCAATGTGATTTTATGATTTTTATGAACATTTAAGTTCTAAATATTTGATCCATATTTGTTTTGCTACACATGTCAAATAATTTAGGTATTGAATATTTCAGATTTTGCATTTAAAATTACTCTAGTGAAATGTAGGTTTGGTTGATTTATTTTTGTAACTAGATTCATTGTACCCCTGGTTTTTTAAATTGTTTCATTATTTTTGTTTCTACTCCATTAAATATTTATTATCAAAATTAGTTTAAATTATTTTATATATTGATTTCAAATATGTCTCAAGTATATTCTATTTTAGATATTCCATAACGAGATTTCATGCCCATACAAAATCAAAATTTTGAATGTGTTTCGACTCTGTTTTGGTAGATATTGATTCTGTGTCTGTGCCACTAGGAAAGTATAGTTCTTGACCCTCAACATAGAGTATTATGCGCCATTCTATTTTGCAGTGCACTATTTTTAAGACTAGTCCTTTTGGACACTCGACCGATAGCGATTTTTAGTCGGCTCTGGACACATTACAACAGTTTAAGTGTAGTAACAGTAATCATCCCAATCATTGTGCTCTAAGTTTTTATTCTATCAATATGATCTGAAATGCTCTGTTTTGGTCAATAATTTTTATTCAAAAATATTATCCATTATGTTCTCGTAATTGCTATTGATAAGCTTATATTTATTATATTTATTTTTCTCATATTTAGTATGTTTTAATATGTTTTGAACCTTAAATATATATTTTGAGTATGTTTTGTAGCTTAGAGCATATCTGGACTTAATTGATTGAAAGTAAATTTAATTTTCCATTTTACAAGTTTTAATTTGATTGTGCTCTTTTAGGATGTTGACAGATTGGTGATATTCCGGTAGAAAAATCATATCTTGAGCTACAGAGATCGTAATGAAGTGATTCGTGATTTATTGGAAAGCTAACATCTGGAGCTACAGATCACATTCAGACCATGAAACCCAGTTTGCAAGTTAAGAGGGTCAAATTCAGCTTCAAAGTCACGATTTACGAGTCACCGCCGGTTCAGAAGCAGTTGCGGTATTTTGGGCATATCTTTGGCTGTAGATGTCCGTTTTATGCGATTCAGGTGTCGTTTCGAAGATAAGAAAGAGATATACAACTTTTATGCTTTGAGTTTTGAGAAATAATGGCTGAATCAAGGTCGAATATCAGCTTGAAGTTGCTGTTGCTGTTCTGGAGCATTGCTTGACTGACAACTTTGAAACCTTATATTTATTTTGAATCTTTTTATTTGTTTTAGGGTACTTTTGTAATAATATAGAAATTTTAGGGATTTTTTATGAGTTTAGCCATAGGTTTTAGTTTTCTTTTGGTTTAAAAGCGCAGCCGCTGGACCCGGCGCATTTTCTCTTTTTCGCTTTTACTTTTTTTTTTCAATTGTTCTTTGTTTCTCTTTCGATCATGGCTGAGTAATTTTTTGGGTCAGTTCTAAGGACGATTTCCATCGCCAACACCGGTTGTGAGGATTGATTTTTCTTGCTTAAACTTTCTTTAATTTCAAGTATTTACTTCTTTGTTGTTCAGATTTATTGCAATTAATTTTCCTGTTCTCGCTTGTTGAATTGGTTCTGCAATTGCAAATCTGCTTGATTTTCTTTCAACCGCTTAGGTAAATAATTCAATTAGAAGCAAGTGAATTGATTAGAGATTGCTTTTATTTCTAGTTAGTTCATACGAAGAAGTAAGACAGGTCAAATTGTTCAAGCTTTTGGATTGTTGTCTGCAATAAACTTTTTGGTTCATTGATGTTAATGCTGATTTTGAGATAATTAGAAATTGCTTTTCAATATCTGGTTAATCAAAATTAAGAAATTAATCTGAAGCTTTTTCTGGTTAATTTTACTGCTGAATTCTTAGGGTTCTTTTTAGCTTTAAAGAGAGTCCTGTTTATTTGCTTGAATTGAATAAATATTTTCTTTCGATGATCAACTGCGTGAGTGGAATGAATAATCAACCTTGAACTGAGCGTTTTTAGTATTGGTTAATTTCGTTTTGATTCTACAATTAATTTATTTCAACTTTTAATTGAATAAACCCCCCAATCTTTTATTTCAGTTTTCTGACAGAAGCTTTCAGTAAAAAAATCTCCTTTGGGATTCGACCTGGTTTTCACTGCTAGACTATAAATTTATTTATTCTGAGTTGTTAGGGATACCAGAATTATTTTTTGCGGTTTCGACGACCGACCAGCTATTTTAATGATTATCTTTACACTCTTCAAATATTTTTCTGTGTGATATTCATGCTTTGCCAGAATTATTTATGTTTGATCCTTATCTTATACGTTTTATGAAGTATTTTTAAGTTCTATATGAAGAAATATCATGTTTTGTTATTTGTTTTGAATTAATTTATTTTGATTAATTATTTCATGTGCAAATTTTATCTTTGCCTTGTCATGTTTTATGATAGAGTTAATTGCATTTGTTTCTAACACTTAAATGACTTTTTTATTTTTATGAGCATGGCTTTCCTACAAAATGAATATTCTAATTTATTAACATATTTATTATATTTTCAAACTAATATTGAATTTATAATATTTCTAATAAGATTATTTTTTGCTTGATCCCTATGTCATACATTTTATGAACTATTTTTATGTTTTATGGAATGGTGGATAACCTGCCTCTTATTAGGCATTTGTGCTTACCCCTTTTTCTCACCCATTCAAATAGCAAGTAACATAAAATTAGCTAGTTGAGAAGTGAATGCAAAAGCTCAAGGTTTGAGATAGCATTAATTAAAATGAGGTTCAGTGTATACTCTTAATTGGGATATATTTTGTATGAGATTTTAAGTTGTAGTTGCTCTGCCACTCGATATCAAATATCAAGTAATAAAATTGGACTACAATTTATGGTCTTTTAGATTTATTTTAAATATTTGTAGTATTGCACATTTGAGGGAATTTTATTTCTTTGAATGTGTGGCTTGTTATTGTCCGGAAAACTCCTAGGGTGGGTTTTGGGGCATGACATGGATGGATCAAACGAATCAAGGAGGGGGAAGAAGAAGGGAGGAGATAACAATAGGGCAACCAAAAGAGGAGGAAATGGAGTGCGAGGGACGATGAAAGGCAGGGATGGAGGCGGCTGAACAAGTGGTGACAGGTGGGGAGGGAAAAAGGAAGGCCAAGGGTACAATTGTCCAAACATATATATTTTTATTATTTCGTAAACTCCATACCAAACACAAATAGAGCAGAAAACTCTAAATGGAGTGAGTATATTTTATTTTTTAATTTTTTATATTAAATAATATAAGTTAATGGTATATCTAGTTTATATGCAATTTATTTAAAAGTCAATATTATATAGGTGCAAGTAATAATCCAAAGAAAATACAATTTTCATAATATTACTCAATTTTTATGAATTTTTCTATATTTAGACACTAAAAATAAGAATTCAGTAAAATTTAATAAAAATATAAAAAATTAATTTTAAATATATAATTATATCTATATAATTTTGGTTTTTAAATTCATCAGTTTGAAGCCAAAAAATGTAAAACTGAAAATAAGTCATTTTAGAATAACATATGTTCAAGACTAATTAAAAAAGAAAATTAGATGTAAAGTGCCCCATGAAAACTACCATAATATAACCATAATTTTTTACTTTTTAACTTAGTTAAAATTTACTATTAACATATGCTATTAACACTGAAAAGTTAAACTCCTTAAGTATCCAAGATTTATGCTGGTTAATTTTCATCCCAAACTTTTGATCATTTTCTTTTCTTTCTGAACCGAAAAAAAATATTAATTTGTTCCCCCACTAGGTACAATTCGTTAACCCAAGCTAAGAACTTTCAATTTAAAAATTCATGAATATTCTTCAATTAAAAATTTGAAATGAGTAATATTTTCTACCAGAAATGTAGATTTACGTATGCAAAATAAACATTAAGGTATTCATTAAGCTAAATTTATAAAGTCAAGGACAAAATGTGTAATTTTCTCTAGAACCTTGTTCTTATGTGGCGTTTTCCATTACAACTAATATTTTCGACTGCAAGTTAGGAGTCAAAGTGGAAGATATGGAGATTAGGAATGAAAATGATATTAAGAAAATAATAATAAATGTTAAGAACCACGGTTAACCCGGTCCAGGAAGGTGAGCATCTATATGCAAACAAATTCCAGGAAGCAGTTTGGTCTGGTGGGTGGGTGGGTGATAGTTATTGAATTGCTTAAGAATGACAAGGTACTAAGCATGAAAAGAAGTCCAGCTAATAAGAAATTGCAGCGAAAAGGATGTACAATTAACTAACAATTTCTTGATGGATAATCACCACCTGCTTCTTTGTTTTGATTGTTGGCTTCTGAGCATGTTAAAATTATGGGTAAAATCCACCGGGGGTCACCTAGCTTATTTTTTTGTCCTAAACGGATACCTTACCTTCAAATTGTCCTACCGAGGTACCTTACCTCTTATCGCGTGTCCTGTTTAACTACTTTCCGTTAATTTCAGAGTTATATTTAACGGAAATTGCTTACGTGACATAAAAAAAATTAAAATAAATCATAAAATAACATTTATGGTCCTTTAATTTTTTTCTATCAACAATTCTAGACCCTAACATTTAAAATCTAACTCATCCCCTTCTTAAACCAAATGCACGCACGCACGCACACCGCCGCGAGCCGCCTCCATCCTCCCTCCTCCCCTCTCCGCCTCCGTTTCCCTCCTCTCCGCCACCCTCCTCTCCTCTCCTCCGTCTCTCCCACTGCCACAATCTCTTGGTTCCTCTCCTCTCCTCTCCTCTCCATCTCACTCCTTCCTCTCCTCTCCTCTATCTCTCCCTCCGCCTCAATCTCTCTGTTCATCTTGCAGGAATCAATCACTAACCTTCTTCCTTGAAAAATTTGCCCCCAACTATTAAAATTCATTTAAATAAAAAAAAAGCAATTAATCTGGAAGAGTCGATGCCTTCCATGATTCATCGTCCTCGCCCCCGTCCCTGACGCCTTCCACAATTCACCCATCGACCGCCATCATCCTCCTGTAAGCGTCTTGCCGCCGTCGATTTTCAGAGCCCGCACAAATCTCGCCACCATCCTCTCCTTCGCCCACTGCCGCACGATTTCCTTAACTAGAAAAAAATTTTATGTGCTCGCACGAATCGCTCCTACTCATCGAATCAGATGAATCGTCGTTGCTCATCGAATCAGCTGGATTTGGAGGAATCAAATTAGATGGTACCCAAGGGGCGGTGCGTGGAAGACCGCTGTTCAGACATTCTCCTGTTCGAAGGAGATTCGGCCGTCTGACGGAGATTCGACGACAAACGCTCTTCAGGCATCCAAAATCGACGTATTCTGGGAAGCCGTGGAGGAACGACGCTCACGGAGGGACGACGGATGAGAGGAGAGGAAGCAGTAAGACGGAGAGGAGATGAGAGGAGAGGAACCCAGAGATTGTGGCGGTGGGAGAGACGGAGGAGAGGAGAGGAGAGGAGGGTGGCGTAGAGGAGGGAAACGAAGGCGGAGAGGGGAGGAGGGAGGATGGAGGCGGCTTGCGGCGGTGTGCGTGCATGCATTTGGTTTAGGAAGGGGATGTGTTAGATTTTAAATGTTAGGGTTTAGAATTGTTGATAGAAAAAAATTAAAAGACCATAAGTGTTATTTTATGATTTATTTTAATTTTTTTTATGCCACGTAAGCAATTTCCGTTAGATATAACTCTGAAATTAACGGAAAGTAGTTAAACAGGACACGCGATAAGAGGTAAGGTACCTCAGTAGGACAATTTGAAGGTAAGGTACCCGTTTAGGACAAAAAAATAAGTTAGGTGACCCCCGGTGGATTTTACCCTTAAAATTATATAAACGTTAATTGCATTTACTCTTGAACTTTAGTTAAAATTACAACGATCCTCTAGAAATTTAAAACATACACTTATTTCCTCTTCCTTTTTTTCCCCAAATCCACTAGAGGAAAAAGACAAATCCTGCATTTAGAGAGAAAAAAAATAATAATTTAACCAGTTTATTAATTATTAAAAATTACTAAAAAAATTTAAATATACTCGATGGCAGTTATCATATTATCTTATGTTAGAGGTAAAATCGATAATTTAGATTATTCACCAATTATAAAAAAATATCAGTCAGTTTAAATTTATTACTCATTTTTTTTTTTACTCTCACGTCTAAATCGACCACATGATGAAAGGTTTGCGAAATTTCAAGACCCATATAGAAATAAACCTTCATCTCTCATGCTTCATCTTTTGTTCCTTGTCGATCTCGCTGCTGCTGACCCACAAAAGCATCTTCCTTCTAGCCTCCTCCTTTTTCATATTCCCTTGTTTTAGCTAAAGCAAGGTTTGGTTGCGGATTGATCTTGAACATCAAAAGCGCAAGCCAAAGGTATGGTTTAGAGATCTTCACAACTTCACTTTAACAGCAACTCTTTTTCTTTTATCATTTAGTCTTTTCTGTTTGTTTAAATAGCGTTTTTTAAGTTGGAAACGGAATAGAATTGTATTACTTTATTGCACTTCTTGCTAAACATTTTTTCAGCCCCTCCCCCTCTCTGAGCAAATGACTTACAGTATTATATTGATGAATCCTGTAGAATACAAAATGCAAGCTCTTGCGGGAGTTGTGGGGGAGGCTTTCCTGTCTTCTCTTTTCGGATCGATTTTTGAAAAGTTGGATTTTATCTCTGGGCTACGGAATGTCTTCAACAAACAAAACGAAGTCGAAGTCGACGCCCAGCTGGCTGAGTGGAGGCACTTGCTTCCCCAAATCCAAGCCGTGCTTGATCATGCAGAGGATCAGCAAATTGCAGATATTGAGGTTGAGACCTGGCTCTCTGACCTCAAAGACTTGGCTTTTGACATGGAGGACGTCTTTGATCGGTTCGAGTTCGCGGTGAAAACCAATGAGTTGCAGGTGGATGCTCGAGCAAACAGCAGTAAGCCATGTAAAAGGCCCAGACATGGGACTTCAAGCCGACCAAACTCGGTGCCTAATTTCACTGCCTTGATTCCCATGATTAGGGAGGTAACGAGCAAGCTACAGCAACTTGACAGAAAGAGGATCGAGTTTAATTTCCAGCAAATCTCACAAAAAAGTCAAAGACCCGGCAGTCTCATAGATAGGGTGCCTTCAACTTGTTTGGTTGAGCCTCATGTTTATGGGAGAGAGAGAGACAAAGAGGCCATCGTGAACTTATTGCTAAGAGATGATCCCGGTGTTTGTGTTATTCCAATAGTTGGGATGGGAGGGCTTGGCAAGACGACTCTTGCTCAGCTTGTTTACAACGATCCAAGGGTTGTCAAGGATCGGTTCGACCTAAGAGCATGGGTGTGCGTGTCCGAGGAGTTGGACATTCTCAGGGTGACACGATCTATTCTGCAAGAAATAACACAAAGTAGCTTTGACATCAATGGTGAGTTAAATTTTCTTCAGACAAAGTTAGAACGGTCGTTGGGTAAGCGAAAGTTTTTGCTCATTTTAGATGATGTGTGGAACGAAAGTTATGAGCAATGGAATATTTTGCGGAGGCCTTTTCTTGCAGGGGCAGGTGGATCTAAAATAATCGTCACTACTCGTAATGAAAGTGTGGCATCGCTCATGTCAATGGGTCAGATTCCTTCTTATGCTCTTCAGATGTTGACAAATGATGAATGTTTGCAATTGTTTACCCGACATGCATTAGATGTAGAAGATTTTGAGGCACACCCACACCTTGAAAAAATTGGGAAGGAAATTGTAAAGAAATGTCAGGGATTGCCGCTAGCAGCAAAAACACTTGGCGGACTCCTGCGTGGCAATTATGATTCGCAATATTGGGAACATATGGTAAATAGCAAAATATGGGAATTACCAAAAGAGAGGAGCAACATAATTCCAGCTTTGAGATTAAGCTACCATCATCTTCCTTCTCATTTGAAGCGTTGCTTTGTTTATTGTGCAATGTTTCCAAAGGACTATGAGTTTGACAAGGACCAACTCATTATGCTATGGATGACTGAAGGATTTTTAAAGCACCCTGGCGGGACCCAGGCTTTTGATGAATTGGTATCGAGAGCCTTTTTTCAGCAATCAAGTGTTCACAAGTCATGCTTTGTGATGCATGATCTGATACATGATCTAGCTCAGTCTATTGCTGGAGAATCTTGCTCTCATTTGCCTCGTGATTTGGATAGCGACAAATTACAACCTGCAATTTCTAAGAAAGCTCGCCACTTTTCGTTCGTTCCTCGAATTTTCGGCACTTCAAAAAGATTTGAAGCTCTCAAGGAAGCTAAGAGATTGAGAACGTGGTTTGTGTTGAAAAATCACAATCTGCATCATCTCATATCTAGGAGAATCTTCCTTGGATTACTGCCTAATTTTACATGCTTGAGGACTTTATGTCTAGGGGGGCATCATCTTAAAAAGGTACCGGATTTTATAAGTGATTTGACACAGTTGAGGTATCTTGATTTATCTGACAACCTCATCAAATCACTACCTGAATCACTGACTTCTCTCATCTACTTGCAATCACTAATTTTAAAAGGATGCCGTGATCTCACAGAGTTACCAACTGCAATTGGTAATTTGTTAGAGCTTTGTTTTCTTGATATCAGAGATACCAACAAGTTGGAAAGCATACCAGTAGGAATAATCAAGCTAACGAATCTCCAGATATTATTATCCCAATTTCCTGTGATTTCAGACAGAGATTTAATATTCTTGCCCCATCTTTACGGCGATTTATCCATTAAAAATCCGCAAAATGTGGCAGTTATTCCAGATGCTGGAGCGTTATATATTTCAGACACTGTTCTAAAGCAATTGTCTTTGTCGTGGAGCCATGATTCAGATATTGGGACAAGTGAAAGTAGGGAAATGCAGGTGTTGAACCAATTGAAACCTCACCACAGCCTAAAGTGATTGGAATTTAATTTAAAGTGATTAGCAAGAGGACAACTAACCGCTTTAGCCTTGTCCATATTGAATCTCTGAAGTACCTTGTCAATGTACTTCTCCTGTGATAACCACAATTTCTTGGCGCTCCTATCTCTTGTTATTTTCATGCCAAGAATTTGCTTTGCTGGTCCCAAGTCTTTCATAGCAAAAGACTTACTCAATTGCTTCTTCAAGCTGTTGATCCTGGAAATATTCTGGCCAACAATCAACATATCATCCACATAGAGCAATAGAACAATGAAATCATCATCAGAGAATTTCTGCACAAACACACAGTGATCTGAAGTAGTCTTCTTGTAGCCTTGCTCCCCCATAATCGACTCAAACTTCTTATACCACTGCCTGGGTGCCTGCTTCAGACCATACAAGCTTTTCTTTAGCTTGCAAACATGGTCCTCTTTTCCTTTGACTTCGAAACCCTCTGGCTGCTCCATGTATATTTCTTCTTCCAAGTCACCATGTAGGAAGGCAGTCTTCACATCCATCTGCTCAATTTCCAAGTCGAGACTTGCTGCTAGTCCTAGGACTGTACGAATGGATGTCATTTTCACAACTGGTGAAAAAATCTCATCAAAGTCAATACCTTTCCTTTGGCTGAAACCTTTGACAACTAATCTGGCTTTCAACCGTGGTTGTGAATTGGATTCTTCAGATTTGATTCTGAATACCCATTTGTTTTTCAAAGCCCTTTTGCCTCTTGGCAACTTCACCAGCTCAAATGTTCTGTTCTCATGCAAGGATCTCATTTCTTCTTGCATGGCGTCAATCCACTTTCCCTTGTGTTCATCATTCATAGCTTCATCAAAGCTTTCTGGTTCTCCCCTGTCAGTCAATAACACATACTCATTTTCAGGATATCTAGTAGAGCGTTGTCTGACTCTATTAGATCTCCTTAAACCTGGAGAACCCGCTGGTGCTGGTGGTTGTTGATGAACATCATTATCATCAACATTATCTGGTTCATTCTCAATGGGAGCATCATGATTACCTTTTTCCGGTTGATCGTTTTGTACATCTTCTCCAACCTGTCTTTGTACGGCCGTTGGAGGAATCAACTGTAAATCTGTTGAACTACCATCAGATCCTGAAGCATCCTTCTCAGCTTTCGCAATATCTTCAATGGTCTGATCTTCAACAAATATAGCATCACGGCTTCTGACAAGCCTCTTTGTGGCTGGATCATAAAATCTATAGCCAAATTGATCTTGGCCATAGCCAATAAACACACACTGTCGTGTCTTGACATCAAGTTTAGACCTCTCATCCTTCGGGATATGCACGTAGGCTTTACAGCCAAACACTCGCAGATGGTCATAGGAGACATCCTTTCCTGACCATACCTTCTCTGGGACATCATACTGTAGAGGGACACATGGTGAAAAATTCAACGTGTGAGCAGCTGCTAGCAATGCTTCACCCCAGAACATCTGAGGTAACTTTACATGTGAGAGTAAACATCTTACTCTTTCCATCAAAGTCCTATTCATCCTCTCAGCTAAACCATTTAACTGCGGTGTCTTAGGAGGTGTTGTCTGATGTGGAATCCCATGCTCTTTGCAGTAGGCATCAAATGGTCCAATGTACTCTCCTCCATTGTCTGTTCGTATGCACTTCAGCTTCTTGCCGGTTTGTCTTTCAACCATGGTTAGAAATTGTTTGAAAACTTCTAACACCTGATCTTTTGACTTCAGAGTGTATACCCATGTCTTTCGAGAATGATCATCAATGAAAGTCACAAAGTATCGAGCATTACCAAGTGACTTCGGCATTGGCCCACACAGATCTGAGTGTACCAGATCTAACACATTCTTCATTCTTGAAGGAGGGGAACTCTTGAAAGACACGCTATTTTGCTTTCCTGCCAGACAATCAGCACATTTCTTCAAATGGACCTGATCCAGTCCAGATAACGTCTTCTTTTTGGCAAGACGGGTCATGCTTTTCTCACTCATATGACCCAATCGTTTATGCCATAACTCCACTGTACTGTCATTCTCCACTGCATTCACAGCATCCTGGGAGAGCTTTGCCTGCATCATGTACAGTTTTGAGTTCTTTGTTCCTCTGGCCACCACCAGGATTCCTTTGGTCAACTTCCACTGACCATTAAAGAAGGTGTTGCAGTAACCTTCATCATCCAGTCTGCCTGTTGAGATCAGATTCAGGCGTAAATCTGGAACATGCCTGACATCCTTCAGGACTAACCGTGTGCCATTCTGGGTCTCCAGGGAAACATCTCCCTTTCCTACAACTTGTGAAAGACCCTCATTTCCCATTCTCACAATGCCAAAATTCCCAGGTGTGTAAGATGAGAAGAATTCTCTTCGAGAAGTGACATGAATGGTAGCACCACTGTCAATCACCCAACTTGTCTCATGGGTTGCAAGATTGACAATATCATCATCATGGACAATGTTGAACTCACCGGCAACATTTGCTTGCTCATCATCACTGTCGTTATCTTTCTTCGGCCCTTTGCCTTTCTTTTGGTCTTGTTTGAGTTTTCGGCAAAATCTCTGGATATGACCCTTTTTCTTGCAGTAATGGCATTCAATTTTTGCATATTTGTTTGACCTTCCTCTACTCTTGTCTTTTGGCTTTGGCCCCCTGGTCTCACTTCTCCCCCTAGAATCTGCCACGAGGAGATCTGACTTTGATGAAGAGGATCCTTGCGATCTTCGTCTCATCTCTTCATTCAGTATTCCACTTTTGACGAATTCCACATTTACTACACCATTTGGTGCAGAATTTGTAAGTGAAATTCTCAAAGTCTCCCAAGACTCTGGTAATGAGGCCAGCATTATAAGAGCGAGTACCTCGTTGTCAAACTTTATGCCCATCGTGGATAACTGTTCCACGATTCCTTGCAAATCGTTCAGGTGATCTGCCATGGATGAACCTTCTCGGTATTTTATCTGAAGCAATCTTGTCAGATAAAATAATTTGTTGTTGCCGGTTTTTGAAGCATACAGCTCCTCAAGCTTGTTCCACAGTGTCCGTGCATGAGTTTCTGCAGATATGTGGTTGTAGACATTATCTTCGACAAATTGTCGGATGAAACCACATACTTGCTCATGCTCGAATGCCCAATCTTCTTCTGATCTGTCTTCCAGTTTGATTGTACCAAACACGGGCAAGTGCATCTTCGTCACATATAAGAGATCCTTCATCTTGCTTCTCCATATGTGGTAATTCGAGCCGTTCAGACTAATCATCTTGCTGGTCTTCGCCTCCATGATGCTAATAAATACCCAGTATCAAGCAAAAAATGGTGAATAATAATCTAACTTATTTTCTGATGTGGAGGATCCACTTTTCAGCGGCAACCACAGAGCATACGATAAGTAGATACAAACACCGGGCCTTGCTCTGATACCAGTTGTTGGGACTGCGCAGCGGGTGATAACTTCGAGAGCAAGATGATTAATAAAGATGGCACCAGAAAATTTACGTGGTTCACCCTTAATTTTAGGGCTACGTCCACGAGACAAACTCTGATATTTTCTTCCACTAAAAATAGTAGGCTTACAGAGAGAGAATCTTCCCTAGACAAAAAATTCTAGAGGTATGAGATAAACCCAAAATAGTGGCACTCAAGTGTTTTCCAAACACCCCCAAAAATTATCTCACTATTTTGTCACTCCCCAAAAATAAATCTCTCTCTCTCACAATTTTCTTTTGCTCTTTAGGAATTATGAGCAAGCTACCAGATGCACTGAAGGAGGAGAAAGCATGGCTATTTATAGGAGAAATAGCCGCGTTGCATCCTCCGCGTTGCTAGCTGTTTCTCTTCTGTTTTCCAATTTTGCTGCTAATGCTTACAGCTGTTTCACCTACTAGCCACAATTATTGAAATGAAAAAAAAGAAAACGACAAAAGCAGCAGAAGAGAAAAATGGAGAGAGAGAGAGAAGAAAAATAATAAAAAAAACAATAAAGGCCCCCACATGGGGGCGGGAAGTCAACAATATTCCCATGTCTTAAAAATCTTAGACTTTCTTGCTGCCCCAAACTGAGAGGCAACTTACCTGGGAACTTGCGTTCCCTAATCAGTCTTGAAATTATCAACTGTCCAGTATTAAGACCTACTAAGGTAAGCCTCCCATCACTTGACCGTTTGACAATACAAGATTGTGGTGGGGCTGTTCTCAGTAGCATGGTTGATGTCACTTCTCTTCACCGCCTGACCTTAAGGGTCCCAGGCCCCACTTGCCTACCCAAAGGGATTGAGCAGGCTATACTTGATTCCTTGTATGTGCAAGATGTGCATCCATTGTTTGATATGAAGGACGTGAAAGGTCTCAAAGAGTTAGAAATAGTTGACAGCCCACATCTAAAATCTTTTGTAGGATGGAAGCTGCCGTTGATGACTAAAAGTTTGAGGATCGCGGAATGTCAAAATTTGGAATGTCTTCCACGGGAAATCATGCATGATGAGGAGCGGAGCTCCTCCACGTGGCTTGAAAATTTAGGAATAGTGGGCTGCCCTCGTCTTGAATCATTTCCCCCAGGTAGGTTGCCACTGACGCTTAAATCACTCTATTTATCCAACTGCACAAACTTACAGACTGAACTCGGGACTATAATCCCTGAAGCTGGAAGCATGCTCGAAGAAATTGAGATTGACAGGTGTGATAATTTGGGAACCTCATGCTTTGGGGAGGAGAAAGGACTAGACCATCTCACAAGTTTGACGATCGAAGGTTCAAGTTCAGATGAGAGATCAAGGCTCTTCCCTGATAGTGGCATCGCATTTCCTAATATTCAGAAACTTGAGATAACAGGGTTCGAGAATCTAGAGGCACTACCAGCATTCCGCAGCCTCCAGTGTCTCACAGAATTAACCATACGAAGCTGTCCAAAGGTGGAGTCTCTTCTAGAAGCAGGCGGATTGCCCCATACTCTTGTCAGCCTCAGTTTAGACGGCTTAGAAACTCTGAAGGCCCTACCAGTACTAAGCAACCTCACATCTCTTGAACTACTGAAAATTGTAAATTGTCCGATGATTGAGTCTTTCCCAGAAGGCGGTTTGCCCCCGAATGTGAGGGACCTCTGGATTGGATGTGAGAGTATAAAGCAGCCCATGCAGCTGTGGGGGTTGGACCGCCTCACCTCTCTTCGACGCTTGAGCATTTTCCACATACCTCCACCTAATGGCCTGCTGCTTCCACCGACTCTAACTACATTGATATTGCGTTTTATGAAGGAGTTGAAATCCTTGCCACCAGGCCTCCTCCGAAACCTCACTTCTCTTGAAGAATTAGACCTTCGTAAATGCCCAAAGCTGCAGTACTTACCAAAAGATTTCTATTTTCCTCCCTCACTTGAAAATTTTGGGTTGGAAGATTGTCCTCTTTTGGGAGCCAAGTGCAAAGAGGATATCGGAGAGTATTGGCCCCTCATTTACCATATCCCTTGCATTCACGTGTATAATTTCTAGGCTGTTCTCCGGGTAAGTCTTTATAATTTCTTCCATTTGCTGTTTCTTTGTAACTGCTAGAAAAGAAAACACAATGGGAATTCGAACACACAATACACATTAATTTTAAATTTTATTGTCACACACCCCCCAACTGAAGGCTTGCCATACACACGCATGTATAAGTTTGACATTTCTCAGGTGGTTAGAGCCAGAAAATCAATAAGCAGGTGCAATTATTAATCATCTATATATATATATATATATATATATATATATATATATATATACATATATATGAAAAAAAATGAAGCTATTGCTCTAACTACGTATTTTATAGATAAAAGTTTAATGCTGCATTTGTTCCTATTTTAGTTTCTTGATCTTCATTAAGATTTATTTATTTATTTTCTTCACCCAGTATGTAAAAAAATAAATAGGTAAATAAGCCCACTGTTTCAATTTTTTTATAGAATTTATTGATGTGATGAAGTGAAGCAGAAATAATTAATTTCTTGTTTAATTAAGCACAGAAGAGGCTATCAACATTTCGGTGAAGTCTTCCTAGTCCCGCCCAGATATTCCAACTGCAAGTTCACAAGAAAGTATCAACCTTGAACCAGCAGGTGAATATACAATTCCACATGCTTTTTCTCAATATCAAAACATGTAAAATTGGAATTTACTGTGATATGATTTCCCTATTTATTGTTCTAGGAATATGTTTAATCATATATAGCAGGGAACTGTTCGAGATGGTGATCATGTGTCGTCGGTTGGTTCTTGTTCTTGGTGTGGCAACGTGCGGGTCTTTTTCGGGAGTCGCCACCAATCGGTTTACTTAGGTCGATTGGTCACCTTAAAATTGGTCTGCGAGAGTTCGGGAATCGGGAGTACGGTTACGCTAAAACAATATTGTTATAGCGCCCAAAATTGGCACCTTAGTTGATTTTAATTTTGTTTTACTTTGCTTTTAAAAATTTTCAGTTAATTTAGATATTTTAACTGAATTAGTCAAAAATGTGGATTTTGGTAATTAATTCGGGTACAATTTTATACTTCCGAACCATGGACCCTGCCGAGTCATTTGGACACGGAAGATTTTGATTCCGAACCATGGACTCTGCCGAGTCATTTGGACACGGAATTTTGGTGAAATTTTAAACAATTTTATCCATATTGTAAAAATATGGATTTTTATCTTTTTATTTAATTTATTTATTTTTTTTTAAAAAAGTTTAATATTTTCCAAACCGTAGATCCTGCCGGATCATCCGGATATGGAAATTGATTTAATTTATCGTAATTATTTAATTCTTATTATCATGAAATTAATTTTTAAATGATAATTTTGTTCATGAATGATTTTTAATACAAATTAAAAATTTATCTTTCTTTCTTTTTCTTTTTTTAATTTATTTTTACTTTCTTTTTTTTTAATTTTCTTTCTTTTATCTTTCTTTATCTTTATCTTATCTTTCTTTTTTTTTTTTTTTTCTTTTATCTTTCTTTATCTTTTCTTTTATTTTTCTTATCTTTTCTTTTATTTCTTTCTTTTTTTTTTATCTTTTATTTCTTTCTTTTATTATCTTTTATTTCTTTCTTTTATTTTTATCTGATTTTTCTTGTTTAATGAAGGATATTTATTATTTAAAGAATTACTCAATTTATAAAAGAATTGAAAAAATTATTAATTTTTATTTAATAAGAAGTTAATTTAAAGGAATTAAAGAGTTTTAAAAATAAAAAAAACTTTGATCATGGTACGGGGCGTTGTTACTCAGCCAGACCCTCTTCACCAGGTGAAGCAGCTCAAAAGCGGGCACGAGACAGTTTCCAGCCAATATACCATGAACTAAATTTTTTTTTATAAAAGATTAACAAAAAGTAATTGTTTAATTAAAAAAATTAAAAATTTATATGTATATTTTAAACAAAAGAAGAAAAGTTTTGATATTTATTTAATTTGTTTTGGAATAAAAGATTATTTAACCGAAAACTTATATGTATTTTAAAACAAAAGTTTTGATATTTATATTTTTTTGTTTTCTTTTTGTTTAATGAAAGATTTTTTTTTTTTTTAATTTATATCTCTGAAAAATATCTAATTAATAAGTCTAAAATATTTAAGAGAAAATTCAATTTTTTTTTGCTATTTATTTTTTTATTTTTTTTGAAATTATTTGACTAAAATTTTTATAAAGGAGACAAAAAGTTATATTTTTTAAAAGGAATAAAATATTACTGAATAAAATATTAACCCAAAATTTTTATTCTTTTTATTCTTTTTATTAATAAAGAAAACTAAAATAAAATTATTTTATTATTTTAATAAATAATTAATATATTAGTCCCAAAATTTTATTTTTAATAAAGAAAAGTTTATTTATATACTTTATTTAAAAATATTTCCAAGCCATGGATCCTGGCGGATCATTTGGTCATGGATTTTTTAATTTTTGTTAAATTTTAATTATTTATTAATTATTAATTTTAATTGGATTTTTCTTGAATTTTTATTTTAAGTATCATTATTAAAAAAAATATTTAAAAAGAATTGATTTAATCATGTTTGTTTATTAATTTTAACAAAAAGTTCACTTTGTTATCTTTAAAGAAATAATAAAAAATGTATTCCAAAATAAAAATAATTGGCTTTTAAATTTTTATTAGCCTTAATAATTAATTACAAAAGAATCTTCTTTTAGTTTTTTTATTTATGGGTAAAAGGTGAATTAAATAAATTAAATTATATAAAGAAAAATTAATAAAGTGGGGCTTTTTGTCCATCCACTTAAAAAAAAAATGTTATCAAAATTTAATTAAATTAATTATTAACAATAATAATGAAAGTTAATTAAGTCAAAAATAATAAAAGTTAGCCAAATTAATTAAGTTAATTAATTAACAACAATAAATAAAAGTTAGCCAAGTTTAATTAAATTAATTAATTAACAACAATAATAAAAGTTAGCCAAGTTTAATTAAGTTAATTAATTAACAACAATAAATAAAAGTTAGCCAAGTTTAATTAAGTTAATTAATTAACAACAATAAATAAAAGTTAGCCAAGTTTAATTAAGTTAATTAATTAATAACAATAAATAAAAGTTAGCCAAGTTTAATTAAGTTAATTAATTAACAACAATAAATAAAAGTTAGCCAAGTTTAATTAAGTTAATTAATTACAACAAAAATAAAAGTTAGCCAAGTTTAATTAAGTTAATTAATTAATAACAATAATAAAAGTTAGCCAAGTTTAATTAAGTTAATTAATTAACAACAATAAATAAAAGTTAGCCAAGTTTAATTAAGTTAATTAATTACAACAAAAATAAAAGTTAGACAATTTAATTAATTATTAACAACAATAAAAATAAAGGTTAGTAAAAATTAGCAAGTTAGTTGTTAGTTGCTAATAACAAAAAAAAAAAGGTTAGTAATAATAACAATAATAAACAAATAAATAAACAAGTAAAAAATAAATGAGTTAGTTAATTAATTTTCTGCAAAGACAAAATAAAAAGGTTAGTGACCTAATAGAAAGAAATTGAAAAGATGAAGGACTGAAAGGAGGTTTTACCCTTAAAAATTAAAATTGAATCTGGAGAAAGAATCAGAGGCGACGCGAGGGAGGAGGGGGGGTGACGGGGCTGGGCAGGCGGAGGCGGTGAGGGCGCAGGGCGGCTGGGCGACGGCGACGAGGGCGCGGGGCGACGGCGGCGAGGGTAACGGCGGCCGGGACGACGGCGGCGAGGGAGTGGGGCGACGGCGGCAGGACGGCTGGGTGCGGCGGCGCGAGATGGCAGGACTGCTGGGCGCGGCGGCGATGGCGACGGCGACGGCGTAGGAACGACGGCAACGGCGAGACGGCGGCGGCAGGGCGACGGCAGCGGGATAGGACGGCGACAGAAAAAGAAAGAAAGAGAAAACGGAGGAAGAAGGTAGTCGAAACGTAAGAAAAAATAATTTTGGGACTGTTTTGGCAGAGGGAGGAGAGCCTAGGACTAAGGCTTCTATTTTCTCTTTTTCTAAAATGGAGCTCTGAACTTTTTTCTCTGATTTTCTATATGTTCAGCACTGAATTTGGGGGGGTATTTATAGAAGGAGCTTAGCTGAACTGTGGACGGATAAATTAATAAAAAATATCAAACTTATCTTTTAAATTGGTAAAATGACAGTTTCAGTCCTTTACGTTACTCCAGCTCTGGATAAGCTCAGAAGCTTCTGATTTTGACAATTTTAACGTTTTCTGTCAATTTGGGCTAGAAACGTCCGTTTAGGCCCAAAATTGAAGCGAAAAATTATCCAAAGCTCCTGAAACTTTCAGAATTTGTCAATTTTATCCGAAACTTCTCAATTTTGTCATTTTTACCTCAAACTTTTAATTTTTTTGTCATTTTTTTCTGAAATTTTATTTTTATTCCAAACACATACATATTCACACATATATTATTTTAAATCAAATCTTCTCAAAATAAAAATATATTTTAAACTAATTAACATAATTAAAATTTTTTAGCAATAATAATAATAATAATAATAATTTTTTTAATTAGTTTTTTTTTTTAAAATTTTTTTTTTTTAAAAAAAAAGGCCGGACGAAATTGGGTGTCAACAGCTGCCCCCCTTTGCATGCCTCATGGGACATGATGTATGCAAAGTAGTTACCAAATTTCGTCCGTCTTAGCTAGCCATTGAGAACCTTCTCGCCGCCTAAACTATGTGGTTAAGGAAAATTTTTTTTTAGAGCCTCTGCGATAAGAACTCTCCTATCGTTGAAGGGAAAATTTGATAATTTTGAGGTTAAGGGTCCTACCTTAGAACCTCGACGATAGGAACTCTCCTATCGTTTGAAGTAAAATTGATTGTTTTGAGGTTAAGGGTCCTACCTTAGAACTTCGACGATAGGAACTCTCCTATCGTTTGAAGGAAAATTGATGATTTTGAGGTTAAGGGTCCTACCTTAGAACCTCGACGATAGGAACTCTTCTATCGTTTGAAGTAAAATTGATGATTTTGAGGTTAAGGGTCCTACCTTAGAATCTCGACGACAGGAACTCTCCTATCGTTTGAAGGAAAATTGTTTGAATGAGGTTAAGGGTCCTACCTTAGAACCTCGACGATAGGAACTCTCCTATCGTTTGAAGGAAAATTGATGATTTTGAGGTTAAGGGCCCTACCTTAGAACCTCGACGATAGGAACTCTCCTATCGTTTGAAGGAAAATTGATGATTTTGAGGTTAAGGGCCCTACCTTTGAACCTCGACGATAGGAACTCTCCTATCGTTTGAAGGAAAATTGATGATTTTGAGGTTAAGGGTCCTACCTTAGAACCTCGACGATAGGAACTCTCCTATCGTTTGAAGGAAAATTGATGATTTTGAGGTTAAGGGTCCTACCTTAGAACCTCGACGACAGGAACTCTCCTATCGTTTGAAGGAAAATTGTTTGAATGAGGTTAAGGGTCCCACCTTAGAACCTCGACGATAGGAACTCTCCTATCGTTTGAAGGAAAATTGATGATTTTGAGGTTAAGGGTCCTACCTTAGAACCTCGACGACAGGAACTCTCCTATCGTTTGAAGGAAAATTGATTGTTTTGAGGTTAAGGGTCCTACCTTAGAACCTCGACGATAGGAACTCTCCTATCGTTTGAAGGAAAATTGATGATTTTGAGGTTAAGGGTCCTACCTTAGAACCTCGACGATAGGAACTCTCCTATCGTTTGAAGGAAAATTGATGATTTTGAGGTTAAGGGTCCTACCTTAGAACCTCGACGATAGGAACTCTCCTATCGTTTGAAGAAAAATTGATGATTTTGAGGTTAAGGGTCCTACCTTAGAACCTCGATGAATGAAAATTGATAATTTTGAGGTTAAGGGCCCTACCTTAGAACCTCGACGATAGGAACTCTCCTATCGTTTGAAGGAAAATTGTTTGAATGAGGTTAAGGGTCCTACCTTAGAACCTCGACGATAGGAACTCTCCTATCGTTTGAAGGAAAATTGATGATTTTGAGGTTAAGGGTCCTACCTTAGAACCTCGACGATAGGAACTCTCCTATCGTTTGAAGTAAAATTGATTGAATGAGGTTAAGGGTCCTACCTTAGAACCTCGACGATAGGAACTCTCCTATCGTTTGAAGGAAAATTGATGATTTTGAGGTTAAGGGCCCTACCTTAGAACCTCGACGATAGGAACTCTCCTATCGTTTGAAGGAAAATTGATGATTTTGAGGTTAAGGGTCCTACCTTAGAACCTCGAGCGAAATTTATATGAAAGCAATTAGAATTGGAATAATTTTCTTCGAAAGTGTGAATTTGCATAATAGGCGAGTGCGAAATTTTAGACTTCGATAAAATGAGTGAATCTTGATGATGACAATATCGCTAACAAATTATGTAAAGGGAATGGATGTTTGGAATCAATATCCAAGGTTCATCTAATATTTTCTTTAGTAAATATAGATTCGCTTGAGAGATATGTCATCCAAATAAGGTTGAAGCTTAACTATCCTAAAATGTTATGCCTAGTAGACCTAATAGGATGCGTCTCAAGAGCAATAAAAATTACTCTTTACTCAGCCATTCCAACTTAAAGGCATTGTCCTATGGTTTTAATATCAGCATGGACGAGAATATCTTATAAGATAAAAAAAGAAATTCCCTGAAAGAAAAACTAAAACACGAAAGAAAATGCTGATAATAAAACTAAAGGACAAGCAAAACGGATCGGATCACTTCTTCTTCCACAATATTTCAACAGGGTTAGTAGAGGACTATTATGGGATCGAACTGTTCGGGAAAGACTGTCGCGTCCAGTCTATCTGAATCATTGCTGGATCTGGTTCAGGAACAAAAGCTTGTATTTTATCTAGCAATTCTTCAGCAGTTTTTGCGGATATTATGATTCGCCGTGCCACTCTTGATATAAAATTCTTCTGCATAGCATAATCCATAAAAGCTATCAGACCTGTAAAGAAATTGTTAACATTTAAAAGCCCAATGGGTTTCTTATGCAAATTAAGTTGGGCCATGGAAGCAATTTGAAAGACTTCTCCCAATGTGCCAAAACCACCTGGTAGAGCGATAAAAGCATCAGCATTTAAAAGCATTTGTAACACACGCTCTTGTAAATTTTTAACCACTAATTCTTCTCCAATCGTGCCCCCAGAAATAAATTTCAGAGGTCCAGGGATAATGCCCAGAACTTGACTTCCTCCTAGAGATGCTGCTGATGCTACACCTCCCATTAATCCGACACTACCTCCTCCATAAACTAAATGTATTTTTCGCTCAGCTAATACTCTACCCAAATGGTTGGCTGCTTTTAAATACTCTTCATCTTTTCCAGGAAAAGCCCCAGAAAATACACAAATACTTCGGGATTTACGAGTTGGGGTTTTCTCCATTCCTATCCTTACCCTTGTGAGAAAAGAGGATATATTTATAGAGATGAAGAGATAAGGCAATAATTTTATTTTTCAAGAATGGATACATTATTGCCAGCTATTCATAGTAGTCACGGGTATGACTCTGGTCAGGTATGGGTACACTATCGTTAAAAGAGGAGGAAAATTTTCAAAATAGCTGCTAGCATGTACAGTAGTCGCGACTGTAGCTTATGTCAGGAGTAGGTACATGATTGTCGGATGAGAAGGAAAATTTCAAAAGTGGCAGGTATATACAGTAGTCATAATTATAGCTCATGTCAGGAGTGGGTACATTATGGGAGGAAAATTTCAAAAGCGTCAGCTAGCATGTACAGTATCGTGACTATGGCTTATGTCAAGAGTAGATACATTATTGCTGAAAGAGGAGGAAAATTTCAAAAGCGACAGCTAGCACGTACAGTAATCGTGACTTTGGTTCATGTCAGGAGTGGATACATTATTACCAAAAGGGGAGGAAAATTTCAAAAGCGACAGCTAGCACGTACAGTAATCGTGACCTTGTTCCATCTTCTACTGGCTTTGCGTCCAGTAACGGCTTCAATGCTTTCTATGAATCGGTGATTTGCATCTCATCTAGCTTTTTCACAAACTGGCAAACAGGGTCGTTTAGGGTCAGATTCCCAACACTGTAACGTTCTCGTTCTTTTTGGAGAATTATCCATAATCCAACAACCTCAAATTGCACTATTCCGCAAGAATGCGCTTCAAGAACCTCTCGGATATCTTCCAGAGATTCCTTACGCAAGCCATTCTTGATGAATTTTATTCTATCATTACGATTTCTGGTGATCACTCCTGGAGAACGACATTTATTGCCGCAAATCCACCATCCACAATTGTGACAGACGCCTAGCCTCTTTGCTCTTCTCTTTTTGGCATAAATGCTTTTACCAAAGCCGGGCATACGGGGAAAGAACGCATCTGGAACTTCACCAGCCGAACGAACTTTAGCTTCGATTAGCCATCGCACATTATCAGGAATGCCTTTGTGCATAAATAGTCGGAATCGTTCACATCTAGCTTGATAAACCTTTTTAAGAACATTTATTGGGAAAGAAGGGAAATATTTTCGTAGAGCGGAAAGAGAAGGCTCCATTGATGAATGAGGCATTTAAGAGAGAAAGAAAGAAATTAGTGATTGTAGGAAATGGAAATAACTGAATTTGGGAGTTATGGAGTACCGTATCCAGAAGGAAGAACACGCATTTATAGTGATGAAAGGATAATGCGTTTATTACACTTACGGAAGTAAGTACATTATTGCCAAAAGAAAAGACAAATGACAGCTTATATGTACAGCAATCATGACTGTGGCTCTCATCTTCCACTAATTCATGTCCAGTAATGGCTTCAATGCCTTCTATAAGTCGGGGATTTGCTTCCCATCTAGTTTTCTTACAAACTGACAAACGGGGTCGTTTAAAATCACATTCCCAAGACTGTAACGGTTTCGTTCTTTATGGTAAGTCCTCCATAAACCGATAATTTCACCTTGCACTTTTCCACAAGAATGCGTTTCAAGAGTCTCTCGGATATCTTTCAGAGACTCCTTACGCAGGCCATTCTTAATGAATTTTCTTTTATCTTCACGATTTATGGAGATGTATCCTAAAGAGCGACATTTAGTATTACAATTCCATCGCCCACATTTATAACACACGCCTAGTCTCTTTGCTCTTCGCCTTTTGGCATAACGGCTTTTACCTAAACCGGGCATGCGGGGCATAAATGCATCTGGAACTTCACCCGCCAAACGGACCTTAGCTTCAATTATCCACTGCACATTATCGGGAATGCCTTTGCGTGTAAAAACTCTGATTCTTTCACATCTAGCAAGGTAGATCTTTTTAAGGACTTTTAGTGGGAGGGAAGGAAAGTATTTTCGCAGTACAGAAAGAGTAGAATCCATTGATGAGAGAAGAATTTGAGAGAAGAGGGAAATGAATCAGTTATTGCAGGAAACTGGAATAATCGACTTTAGAAGTCACGGGGTATCTTATCTGTTGTTTAATCAGAAGGAAGAACACGCATTTATAGTGATGAAAAGGGATAACGTGTCGATTACACTTAGGGGAGCATGTACATCTGTCAAAAGAAAATGCAAATTTTTCCAAATATAACAAACTGTATGTACAGTAATTGTGACTGTGGCTTACATCTTCCACTGGTTTTACGTCCAGTAACGGCATTAACGGCTTCTATGAGTCGAGGATCTGCTTCCCATCTAGCTTTCTTACAAGCCGGCAAACAGGGTCGTTTAAAGTCAGATTCCCGAGACTATAACGGTCTCGTTCTTCATGAAAAATACTCCATAAATCAAGAATTTCACGTTGCACAGATCCACAAGAATGCGTCTCAAGAGTCAATTGGATATCATCCAATGAGTCCTTACTCAAGCCATTCTTGATGAACCGTATTTTATCTTCTCGATTATTGGAGATCATTCCTAAAGAACGACACCTAGTCTTACAAGTCCACCTACCACATTTATGGCAGACTTGTAATCTTTTCGCTCTTCTTTTTCTGGCATAAGAACTTTTGCCAACACCAGGCATGTAAGACACAAATGCCTCTGGGATTTCACCTGCCAGACGAACCTTAGCTTCAATTAACCACCGCACATCTTCAGGGATTCCTTTATGCATCAGAGCTCTTAATCGTTCACAGCGAACTTGGTAGATCTTTTTTAGGATGTTCATTGGGAGAGAAGGGAAATACTTTCGCAAGGCGGAAAACGTAGGATCCATTTTCTAGGAGGAAGTAAAAGAAAGAAGGGGTGAAGGAATCAGTTATTATGGGCAACTGAGAGAACCGACTTGAGAGTCACGGAGTACCGTATCCGCCGTTTAACCGGAAAAGTGGATCCTACTTTATTTTAGTATCATAGATATTTCTTATCTTTGATATCTCATCAGGCATGACATTGATCCAGTCCTTGATTATTGAATCCATTGTCTGCTTTCGACGACAATATTTCTCGATATCCACGCTTATCTTTGACCATAGCTATTTCTTATCTTGGATACTGCTAAGCTGGCGTCAATTCTGTCCATCCAGGTGTAGCCTCGATTATTGAATTGATTACCAGGATTTTGACAATATTGTCTACTTTATCCTTGAATTGCTGATGGGGCTGGGTCCACTATATCAGCTGTGCATCCAGCGGTAGATTGGTAAAAACGGATGTCACTGAGACGTCAGCTTATACTGCTGTGACTGTGCGGTGGATACGCTTCCCATTTGATCCTTGTTCTGTATGCCATGCATGCATGATGTGAAATGCATGAATGCAGAGCATGTGTAACTGATGGATTTATTATTTTTTTATATCTTTGCTTTACTGGATCCTCTTTGTAATTGCCTTCTATCGTTGAATCTCTTTATGCTTTCCAACTGTTGTCCATTGTTTCACTTTCCAGCTGTTGTTCATTGTCTTGTTTTCCAGCTGTTGTTCATTGTCTCGCTTTCCAGCTATTGTCCATTGTCTCAAAAGCCTAACTCTTTTCAAAAATCTTTTTTCCTTGATTTGTTCTTAAATTTTGGCTTCAATTTCCTTAATGTCCGCCTCGTACTTTATGCCTCTCTGGATAATTGTCCCTGTTGAGATATTCGTGAGTATGATTCTTTCTTGCTGACATGGACGTGTTAAGACTTCTGAAGCGATCATTCAGGCTACCACCAAGGCTATCTCCCAAAGATTTGTTACTCCTTCTTCTTTGTTAGCCTATATTCTGTGCCGCTCGCAAAGCAGGACCTCAATCTTACCTGTTTTAATTCATAAAGCTTATCAAAGTAATCTACGGTCTTTGTTTTTTCTAAGTTTTAATTATTACTATTCTTCCTTCAAAAGTCATAATTTATTGCACACTTAAGGCTAGTAAGAATGTGAGATTTGAAGGAAAAGAACTGGATAGAAGCGACTTTAGCATTTTGAACGTGAGAATCTAAGGTAAGTTAAAGAAAATTGGCTTTTTATTTATGAGTAATATGAAAATCTTGGGTACAGATAGATAATGAAAGTGTAAGAGAAGAAAGCTCTCTTTGACAACTTTGATCAAATAAACTTTGGTAACCCTGTATCCACTTCTCCCCTTCTGTTTGAAAATTTCTTCATTATGCAAAGTATTTCTTTACTGCATCCGAATTTACTGGCTTCGGTAATTCTCGTCCATCCATTTCTGTCAGAATTAGTGCCCCTCCTGAAAATGCTTTCTTCACGACATATGGCCCGTCATAATTTGGTGTCCATTTTCCTCTTGAATCATGTTGCATGGGTAAAATTTTCTTGAGCACTATGTCACCCTCGTGAAATTGTCGTGGGCGAACCTTTTTGTTGTAAGAACGAATCATCCTTCTTTGATAAAGTTGCCCATGGCAGAGGGCTATCATTCTTCTTTCATCAATTAGATTTAATTGCTCGTATCTAGCTTTGACCCATTCTGCTTCTCTTAATTGAGTATCCATTAGTACCCTTAATGAAGGTATTTCAACTTCGATGGGCAATACAGCCTCCATACCGTATACCAGAGAAAAAGGTGTTGCTCCAGTAGAAGTACGGGTAGAAGTTCTATAAGCATGTAGTGCAAAAGGTAACATCTCATGCCAGTCCTTGTAAGTGACGATCATCTTTTCAACAATTCTCTTGATATTTTTATTGGCCGCTTCTACTGCACCATTCATCATTGGTCGATAAGGTGCCGAATTGAGATGTTTGATTTTGAACTGCCGGCACAAAGTCTGCATCATTGCATTGTTCAGGTTCGTGGCATTGTCTGAGATGATACATTCCGGCGGCCCATAACGACAAATGATTTCTTTCTTAATGAACCGGCATACCACCTTTTGAGTCACACTTGCATATGACATAGCTTCTACCCATTTAGTGAAGTAGTCAATTGCCACTAGGATGAATTTGTGACCATTGGAAGCTTTAGGGGTAATGGCTCCAATGACGTCAATTCCCCACATGGCAAAAGGCCAAGGTATTGCTGTTACATTAAGAGGGGTGGGTGGAGCTTGGATCTTGTTGGCATATATTTGACATTTGTGACATTTTCTCACGTGATTAATACAATCACTTTCCAATGTGAGCCAATAGTAGCCAGCCCTCATTATTTGTCTTGCCATGGTATGACCACTAGTGTGTGCTCCACATATTCCAGAATGAACTTCTTCCATGATCTTTCGTGCTTCATGAGTATCTACACAGCGAAGTAGCATCGAGTCTGGGGTTTTCTTGTAGAGTATGTCTAGGTTTAAAAGAAAACCCATTGACAATCTTCGTAGAAATTTCTTGTCATTTTCTGATGCTTCTAGTGGATATGTTCGTTCTTGGAGGTATTTCTTGATATCATGATACCAAGGCTTTCCATCCAATTCTTCTTCGATGCTCATGCAATAAGCTGGAGAATCTATTATTTTCATCTCGAACACAGGAGTATGCTCAGGGTCGCTTATCTTGTACATAGCAGCCAAAGTAGCTAAAGCGTCTGGGATTTGATTATCTTCCCTTGGAAGATGATGGAAACTTATACTGTTAAATCTTCGAGTCATGTCTAGTATAAGCTTTTGGTAAGGGATTAATTTTGAATCTCTTGTCTCCCATTCTCCATTGATTTGATATATGACTAATGCGGAATCCCCATAGACTCGGAGATCTCGCACTTTCAAATCCAATGCCATTTGGAGTCCCATAGCACATGCTTCATACTCTACTATATTGTTGGTACAAGGAAATGTAATTTTTGCTGTGAGGGGAAACTGCTCTCCGCTTGGAGAGATGAGTATAGCTCCGATCCCTTGTCCCAAAGCATTAGATGCTCCATCGAATGCCATTTTCCATGTTTCATTTTCTTCATCGACTTCCTGTTCTATCGTCATTATATCTCCATCAGGAAAGTCCATTCTCATGGGCTCATAATCCTCCAATGCTCTATCAGCCAGATATTCAGCGATCACACTTCCTTTTACGGCCTTTTGGGTGACATACTGTATGTCGTATTCAGATAACAGCATTTGCCATTTTGCAATCCTGCCTGATAAAGCGGGTTTCTCGAAAATGTACTTAATGGGGTCAGTCTTGGAGATCAGTAATGTTGTGTTGTTGAGCATGTAGTGTCGTAGTCGATGTGCTACCCATGCAAGGGCACAACAGGACTTTTCTACTATTGAGTATTTAGCTTCATATGTGGTAAGCTTTTTGCTCAAATAGTAAATTGCATGCTCCTTCTTGCTTGTCTCATCACGTTGACCCAATACGGATCCTAATGAAGAATCCTGTATGGATAAATATAGAATCAACGGTTCTCCGGATCGAGGTGGTATCAAGACTGGTGGATTTGATAGATATCGTTTGATTTTCTCGAACGCTTCTTGACATTCGTTATTCCACTCAATCGGATTGTTCTTCTTTAGTGATTTGAAAAGCGGTTCACACTTGGACGTCAATTGTGATATGAACCTTGCTATGAAGTTGATTCTACCCAGAAAACTTCTTACTTGTTTTGGAGTCTTCGGGGGTTGCATTTCTTGTATCGCTTTGACTTTACTCGGGTCAACTCGAATCCCGTCCTTGCTGACTATAAAACCCAATAACTTTCCTGAAGAGGCTCCAAAAGTACATTTGGCAGGATTCAACTTCAATTGATATTTGCGAAGTCTATCAAATAGTTTTCTTAGCACTTTTAGATGCCCCCCAGCAGTGAAAGTTTTGGCGATCATGTCGTCCACATATACTTCAATTTCTTTATGCATCATGTCATGGAACAACGTGACCATGGCTCTTTGATATGTAGCACCAGCATTCTTTAACCCGAAAGGCATCACCTTATAGTAGAAGGTACCCCAAAGGGTAATAAAAGCAGTTTTTATCATGTCATCTGGATCAAGTTTGATTTGATTGTATCCAGAAAAACCATCCATGAAGGAAAAGTAGGAGTTTCCTGCGGTATTATCCACCAGTGTATCAATATGAGGAAGTGGGAAGTTATCTTTAGGACTGGCTTCGTTCAAAGGCCGGTAGTCCTGACAAACTCTTAGTTTCCCACTTTCTTTCTTTTCGACTGGGACAATGTTAACCACCCATTCTGTATATTCAGCAACCCCCAGGAATCCTGCATCCCACAGCTTTTGAATCTCGTCTTTTACTCTTAAGATTAACTCCGGCTTTAATCTTCGTAACTTCTGTCTGACAGGCTTCGCCCCAGGTTTCAAGGGTATTTTGTGTAGTACAATGTCTGAGCTTAAGCCGGGCATATCTTGGTATGACCAAGCGAATACATCCACATATTCTTTCAATAAATGGACTAATTCTTCTTTTTCTTCAGGAGGGAATAAAGTGCCAATCTTGACTTCTTTTACATCCTGACTGTCTCCTAGGTTGAATACCTCAGTTGGTTCTTGACTTGTTGCTCTTTCTTTTTCATCTTGCTCAATCATTTTTAATAGCTCAGGAGATACTTGAAGATCTTCGTCGTCCGAGTCGGTAGTGTTTACAGGATTATCAAAGTTCATTCTTTCATTGTCATCAAAGAGAGTTTTGGGTCTGCATTATCCAGAGAGAAAAGAAAGAGAAGAGAAAAAAAATGGCACGAATGAGATGGATGCAAACTGGTACTTTATTTACAATGTGCATAAATCACAACTTTATTGGAATAAAAAGCAATAACTAAAAGGTTCACTTAAACAAAGACTACACCCTATTGATTGAACCTTTCTTTAGGAGGTTTTTACTATTAGATTACTTTGGAAAGCTTTCGATTATAACAGGCAGTTCTATCGCCTCCCAATTGTTCAGCACATCCCGTGGGCCACAAGGTTGAACGAGCTCCTCCTCTTCAGGTGAATCGCTGATGATTGCCTGAATAGAAAGACTTTCAAAAGACTTGTTGATGTTGATAGTCAGCTTGCCTTCATTGTCATTTTTCGGAATGAGACCACCACTCACGAACGTTTCGGTGATTTCAGGGATATCCAGATTTCTTTCCTGGAGAGGATGCCCTGTTAATCGTGCAATCCTCTTTTCTCTCTTTTCAGCTATTGCCTTCATTTTATCATGTCTTGTCGGTGTGAAGCCTAGGCCGTATTTCCCTTCATTTGCGGATATTTTCAATGGCTCTGGGATTCCTTGTAAATCTTGTCCCAAACCTAACCCTGGTGAGTATCCTCCTTTTATCATGAGTTTGGCGACCATGCGACTTGTTTTAGAGATGTTAGGAACGGGTTCTTCTCCATATTCACTGACATAAGCAGCATTGACAATCTCAAAAGACCTGAAGGAGCAATCAGGTATATTTTCATTGACCTCAACATATTGAGCATCCGCAGGTCTAGATAGCAGAATGTCTTCTTCAGCAAAGACTGTGATTATCTTTCCTTCAATGATGAATTTCATTTTTTGATGTAATGAGGAAGGAATTGCTCCAGCCATATGGATCCATGGTCTTCCCAGCAGACAAGTATAAGATGGAGAAATGTCCATGACTTGGAATGTGATATGGAAAAGACAGGGACCAATCCCAATTGGTAGCTCTATTTCTCCAACCACATCTCTCTTTGTTCCGTCAAATGCTCGAACAACAATATGACTGTTGTTGAGGTGTGATGGGTCTAAACCGATCTTATGTAAAGTTTCTAATGGCATTACATTTAGAGCTGATCCATTGTCGATCAGAACTCTAGCCATAATCCGATCTTTGTATTTAATCGAAATATGTAGAGCCTTAGAGTGACCCCTTCCTTCTGCTGGTATCTCATCGTCAGTGAATGTGATGAGATTTTGTGCCGTGATGTTGTTGACAAGGTGGTCAAAGTTGTTCACGGAGATATCTTGTTCAACATAAGCCTTATTCAGGACTTTGAGAAGAGCTTCTCGATGGGCATCAGAACTTAAGAGTAATGAAAGTATGGAGATCTTTGCTGGCAGACGGTTCAACTGCTCCACGATACTGTATTCACTTTGCTTTATGAGTTTGAGAAACTCAGTAGCTTGTTCATCTGTTACTGCTCGAGGCATCTCTTGCTCTTTAGATGTGTTAATAGGTCCATTTGCTGGATCCGTAACATTCTTCTCTTGTTGGAGCTTGTTCATTTGCTCGGGAGAATAACACCGACCGCTTCTAGTCATGCCCCCAACTTCTAACGGAGTTGATGTGATGTTAGAAGTATAGCCATAGTTCCATGGAACAGTTTTGTCTGATTTGTACGGGAATGGCTTTGGAACTTGAATTCTTAAAGGCTTGAGAGCAGATTTTGAGATTGGAATGACTAGTGGTCTTGGCATGATATTGACTTCTTGTTCTTTAATTATCACATTCACGTCATCCTCTTTATCTGACATAAAAACGATGATTTGGGAGGAGTCCATGAGACTTTGTAGACTTTTACGGAATTCTGGGCATTCTTGGATAGAATGACTCTTACTGTTATGAAAGTTGCACCACTCCTCATCCTCGACTTCTTTATTTCCAGAAGACTTTCCTATGATAATCCCTTCTTTCACAAGGCATGAATATACATGCTTAAGAGGGGTTATGATATCATTGACTGTTTTCTTCATCGGCCAGTATTCTTCCATCATATTGACTGGTTTGGCTTGATGAGGAGGCAATGGATTATGAGTGACGTTTGGTTCATCGGAAAAGTCCAACCATTTTGACTCAATTAATTGTTGGACTATACGCTTCAATGCTATGCAATTTTCGAGTCCGTGGCCCACGGCACCATCATGATATTGGCAATTTAGTTTAGGGTCATACCATGTTGGATATGGGGGTTCGAATGGCCTTGTGGGAATTGGGTGAATGAGTTGGCTCTGGATGAGTTTTGGATATAACTCAGTATAAGTCATGGGAATCGGTGCGAAAATTTCTCTTGGTCTTGGTGCAGGCATTGGAGGAGTCGGAACAGGTGGCCGTAACTGATTAGGCCTGTTGAGAGGATAATTGTTGGGTCTATTGGGAAGATAATCACTGGGCCTATTTGGAGGATAATCATTGGGTCTATTGGTAGGATAATAATTGGGCCTGTTGGCAGAATAGGATAGGCGAGGTCCGGTAGCCACGGTACCCACGAGGGGAATCCCTCTTCCTCGTCCGATTTGTTGTATTTCTTCATCTTTTCTTCTGGATGGTCCTCCTCTTTTCATAGGATCACTAAAGGACTCAGTAATCTTCCCGGTCCTGATACCATGCTCGATCCTTTCTCCAGACATGACTACGTCGGAGAAGTTAGTTGCCACATTGCCAATAAGTTTGTCATAATATGGGTATTTCAGTGTCTGGACAAACAAAGTGACCATTTCTCTTTCTGTCATGGGTGGCTGTACTTGTGCAGCTAAGTCCCTCCATCGTTGGGCGTATTCCTTAAAAGTTTCTGTTTTTTTCTTCTCCATGTTTTGGAGAGTTTGGCGATCCGGAGCTAAGTCCATAACATGTTTATAGTTGCCGATGAAGGCCTGAGCAAGGTCATTCCAAGTTTTTATGTTTCTTGGACCTTGGCTTAGATACCACTGTAATGCTGATTTTGTGAGACTTTCCTGAAAAAGTGCGATCCACACCTTCTCATCTTTGGTAAGTGGTTGTAGTCTTCTGAGAAACAAAGTGATGTGAGTGATGGGATCACTCGTTCCATCGTATTTTACGAAATCTGGCACCTTAAAATCTGAAGGGATTACGACGTCTGGCACTAAGCAGAGGTCATCCACTGAAAGGGATCCGAATATAGTGCCTCCTTCAATGGCTCTCAGTCTTTTCTCTATTGTCTCGATTTTTTGAGATTCTGCTTCATCTTTTGGTAATGTCTTCTTCTCTTCCTGTACAGTGTCTTGTTTCAGGTGAACACTAGCAGAGGGTCCTGATTCTTGAAACAGGTTTTCTTGGACTGAGACTCGTTGCGGGGTGAATCCCGGGGGATAAGTGGGATCTTGTACTTCTTTGATGGGGACTTGAGTTGCTTTCCCTTTGATAAATTCCATCAATTGTTTCATCTGTTCTGACATACTTTCAATCTTGGACTCCATCTCCATGAGACGTCCTTCGGCTTGTTCTGCCATTAATCTTGTTTGGAGTCGAGTTGAATATCGGTGTTGAGGTCCAATTTTACCCTTTTAAAGGAAATATTTATTTTATTAGATTCTATGTGTGTATGATTGATGTGATGGATGCATGCATGAATATTGTAAATACTTGGTGAAAGAAGAATTATAGTGGAATTTCTCAATTACATTCACCAAAAGCTTATTATTTTCAAAAGAAACGGCCCAAAGTACAGTATTGCTTTCTGGCCTTTGAAATAAACTCCATCATTTTTTGAATATTCACCGATGGAGTAGGGCAGCTCAATTCTTCTAACTCCTTGGCTTCTTCGCCCATTAGTTGGGCTTGCTCAGTCACTTTTCTGACTTCTGCCAAAAATATTTGAAGCTGTTCTTGAGAAAATCTGTATTGATCTTCCCAATATCTTGCTCTCATCTCTGTTTGATCGGTTTCATCAACTAATTCGGTGATGACTTGTTTTTGGCTTTCGATCTTTTCTTCGAGGAGTTGTGTTTTGTGACTGAGCTGTTGTATGTCGAAGAGCATCTTTTTGTTCTTCTCCTTTTCTTCCTCTAGCTCTTTCTCCAACTCTCTTTTTGCCAATTTTCTGATGACCTCTTCGGGAAGAACTATTCCTTCTTTCCGATTATTTCTCCATTCATAATACGCAGTAGGAGAAATAATAGGGCCTGACTTTAATATGAAAAGTCTTTTCCATGCAACTGAAATACCCATTGCAAGCTTATTTGAATTTGGATCTTCATGTGAAAACTCCAACTTGCTCAGGTTATGTGTCATGGGTATAAATTGCATGGACCCAAATTGTTTACGTACTTGGGCTGGAGCATAGCTTGTTCCTCCCCATATGCCTAAGAGAGGAACCCACGGGCAATTGCCGCAACGGTAAACTATGCGGGTGGTGGTGGACCAGGGTGCTCTCCATTCAATTTGGAATTCGCTGATGTTCTTGAAGTAGTCAACCCATGCTTCCTTGCTATCATGATTAGTGGTTTCACTTTTCAAAAAGGCTTCGATTGGGATGAAGTCCTTTGAAAAGCGATTTCCAAAATGTTGCTTCTCACAAGGAAGGTGGCTTTTGATCCAAACGTTGAGGAGATGTGAACATCCTATGAATTTGCCTCCTCTTTGGCGACAAAAGTTTAATGCCCTGATAGTTTCACATAATATCACTGAGGTCGGATTTACTTGGGCATTGCAGACTTGCTCAAATAATGTGATGACGTCTCCTTCAATAAATCCGACAATTCTTGGGAAGACTACCAGGCCATATATTGCCAAGGCGAACAACTTGCGTCGTTGATTCTTCTGAGGGAGGGTGTGACTTAGTTGTTTTAGATCGGTCCAGCTGATAAATTTCCGACACCCTTTTGTTGCAAATTTGGGTTGAAGACTGGAAGCTGGCATGTCCAATAATTTTGCTAGGGCTCGATGAGGCTCCGTTCTTCTATCATATTGATACGTCTCAATTGGATAGTTGGAGGACCAACCCAAGAGGTTATTGTATTCTTCAATGGTTGGAACCAGATCCATCTTATCGAAAGAAAAGCATCGATAAAATGGATCCCAAAATTGTGTTAGAGCCCGGACAAGTGATGCATCAATGGTAACCTTTAGTAGGCAAGCGATGTGACCATATTTTGCCGTAAAAGCTTCCCGATCAGCAGAGTTCCAACTATTCCAGACTTGTAATAATTCCATGGTGTCATTATGGTTTATCCGAACCGATACCTGGTCCTTAAGCTGTATGTGAGAGTGGGATGTCAGAGCATCTCCGTGAAGCTTTTGAGCTGTTTCGGAATATTCCATAGCTTCAGGCTGAGTTTCGATTACAGTGTCATTCCATGATGCAGTAACAGCCGTGGGAAGATAATCGAGAATATCCATGATAATGGTTCTTTCACCAAATATTTATCTTTAATGATGAAATGTGTATGCCGGAAAAATAAGGAAAAACAGAGTTAGTAAAAAGGTAACACATAAGATCATACAAACATATAGATAAAACAAAACCTATGGAAATGGGAACCGAGGTATAGAAAATTCTTAATGGCTGGTTCTAAGGTAGAGTAAGGAATTCTATATGCAGAAGGTGGTTTATCAAAAAGGCAAGGGATAGTTCCCGAATCCCGTCACTAAATCATAGTGACGGCCCGATTCCTTACCCTCTAGGGTTTATGTAAGGAATGGATTAATTCGAGTCGTAGCTTTTCGTGGGCCCATGCAGAGACTAACCGTCTCAGAAGGCAATACACTACTTTGCTACTTTGAAACCGGTGAAGGCTTGGAGACCGTGGCCTCACAAGGACAGCAACACCAATTCCGCTTAGAAAGAATCGTGTTTGATTTAAGGAAGCTCGGGTATAGAGCTTCATTTTGTGAATGCATTATGCATGTTTACTTAAGTAAATATAATATATAAATCCACATAATAGTAAAGCAAAGTAAATCAAAACAAATCAACTTTAAGCTCGACTCACTAATATTGACTCCCCAGTGGAGTCGCCAAGCTGTGGCAACGTGCGGGTCTTTTTCGGGAGTCGCCACCAATCGGTTTACTTAGGTCGATTGGTCACCTTAAAATTGGTCTGCGAGAGTTCGGGAATCGGGAGTACGGTTACGCTAAAACAATATTGTTATAGCGCCCAAAATTGGCACCTTAGTTGATTTTAATTTTGTTTTACTTTGCTTTTAAAAATTTTCAGTTAATTTAGATATTTTAACTGAATTAGTCAAAAATGTGGATTTTGGTAATTAATTCGGGTACAATTTTATACTTCCGAACCATGGACCCTGCCGAGTCATTTGGACACGGAAGATTTTGATTCCGAACCATGGACTCTGCCGAGTCATTTGGACACGGAATTTTGGTGAAATTTTAAACAATTTTATCCATATTGTAAAAATATGGATTTTTATCTTTTTATTTAATTTATTTATTTTTTTTTAAAAAAGTTTAATATTTTCCAAACCGTAGATCCTGCCGGATCATCCGGATATGGAAATTGATTTAATTTATCGTAATTATTTAATTCTTATTATCATGAAATTAATTTTTAAATGATAATTTTGTTCATGAATGATTTTTAATACAAATTAAAAATTTATCTTTCTTTCTTTTTCTTTTTTTAATTTATTTTTACTTTCTTTTTTTTTAATTTTCTTTCTTTTATCTTTCTTTATCTTTATCTTATCTTTCTTTTTTTTTTTTTTTTTTTCTTTTATCTTTCTTTATCTTTTCTTTTATTTTTCTTATCTTTTCTTTTATTTCTTTCTTTTTTTTTTATCTTTTATTTCTTTCTTTTATTATCTTTTATTTCTTTCTTTTATTTTTATCTGATTTTTCTTGTTTAATGAAGGATATTTATTATTTAAAGAATTACTCAATTTATAAAAGAATTGAAAAAATTATTAATTTTTATTTAATAAGAAGTTAATTTAAAGGAATTAAAGAGTTTTAAAAATAAAAAAAACTTTGATCATGGTACGGGGCGTTGTTACTCAGCCAGACCCTCTTCACCAGGTGAAGCAGCTCAAAAGCGGGCACGAGACAGTTTCCAGCCAATATACCATGAACTAAATTTTTTTTTATAAAAGATTAACAAAAAGTAATTGTTTAATTAAAAAAATTAAAAATTTATATGTATATTTTAAACAAAAGAAGAAAAGTTTTGATATTTATTTAATTTGTTTTGGAATAAAAGATTATTTAACCGAAAACTTATATGTATTTTAAAACAAAAGTTTTGATATTTATATTTTTTTGTTTTCTTTTTGTTTAATGAAAGATTTTTTTTTTTTTTTAATTTATATCTCTGAAAAATATCTAATTAATAAGTCTAAAATATTTAAGAGAAAATTCAATTTTTTTTTGCTATTTATTTTTTTATTTTTTTTGAAATTATTTGACTAAAATTTTTATAAAGGAGACAAAAAGTTATATTTTTTAAAAGGAATAAAATATTACTGAATAAAATATTAACCCAAAATTTTTATTCTTTTTATTCTTTTTATTAATAAAGAAAACTAAAATAAAATTATTTTATTATTTTAATAAATAATTAATATATTAGTCCCAAAATTTTATTTTTAATAAAGAAAAGTTTATTTATATACTTTATTTAAAAATATTTCCAAGCCATGGATCCTGGCGGATCATTTGGTCATGGATTTTTTAATTTTTGTTAAATTTTAATTATTTATTAATTATTAATTTTAATTGGATTTTTCTTGAATTTTTATTTTAAGTATCATTATTAAAAAAAATATTTAAAAAGAATTGATTTAATCATGTTTGTTTATTAATTTTAACAAAAAGTTCACTTTGTTATCTTTAAAGAAATAATAAAAAATGTATTCCAAAATAAAAATAATTGGCTTTTAAATTTTTATTAGCCTTAATAATTAATTACAAAAGAATCTTCTTTTAGTTTTTTTATTTATGGGTAAAAGGTGAATTAAATAAATTAAATTATATAAAGAAAAATTAATAAAGTGGGGCTTTTTGTCCATCCACTTAAAAAAAAAATGTTATCAAAATTTAATTAAATTAATTATTAACAATAATAATGAAAGTTAATTAAGTCAAAAATAATAAAAGTTAGCCAAATTAATTAAGTTAATTAATTAACAACAATAAATAAAAGTTAGCCAAGTTTAATTAAATTAATTAATTAACAACAATAATAAAAGTTAGCCAAGTTTAATTAAGTTAATTAATTAACAACAATAAATAAAAGTTAGCCAAGTTTAATTAAGTTAATTAATTAACAACAATAAATAAAAGTTAGCCAAGTTTAATTAAGTTAATTAATTAATAACAATAAATAAAAGTTAGCCAAGTTTAATTAAGTTAATTAATTAACAACAATAAATAAAAGTTAGCCAAGTTTAATTAAGTTAATTAATTACAACAAAAATAAAAGTTAGCCAAGTTTAATTAAGTTAATTAATTAATAACAATAATAAAAGTTAGCCAAGTTTAATTAAGTTAATTAATTAACAACAATAAATAAAAGTTAGCCAAGTTTAATTAAGTTAATTAATTACAACAAAAATAAAAGTTAGACAATTTAATTAATTATTAACAACAATAAAAATAAAGGTTAGTAAAAATTAGCAAGTTAGTTGTTAGTTGCTAATAACAAAAAAAAAAAGGTTAGTAATAATAACAATAATAAACAAATAAATAAACAAGTAAAAAATAAATGAGTTAGTTAATTAATTTTCTGCAAAGACAAAATAAAAAGGTTAGTGACCTAATAGAAAGAAATTGAAAAGATGAAGGACTGAAAGGAGGTTTTACCCTTAAAAATTAAAATTGAATCTGGAGAAAGAATCAGAGGCGACGCGAGGGAGGAGGGGGGGTGACGGGGCTGGGCAGGCGGAGGCGGCGAGGGCGCAGGGCGGCTGGGCGACGGCGACGAGGGCGCGGGGCGACGGCGGCGAGGGTAACGGCGGCCGGGACGACGGCGGCGAGGGAGCGGGGCGACGGCGGCAGGACGGCTGGGTGCGGCGGCGCGAGACGGCAGGACTGCTGGGCGCGGCGGCGATGGCGACGGCGACGGCGTAGGAACGACGGCAACGGCGAGACGGCGGCGGCAGGGCGACGGCAGCGGGATAGGACGGCGACAGAAAAAGAAAGAAAGAGAAAACGGAGGAAGAAGGTAGTCGAAACGTAAGAAAAAATAATTTTGGGACTGTTTTGGCAGAGGGAGGAGAGCCTAGGACTAAGGCTTCTATTTTCTCTTTTTCTAAAACGGAGCTCTGAACTTTTTTCTCTGATTTTCTATATGTTCAGCACTGAATTTGGGGGGGTATTTATAGAAGGAGCTTAGCTGAACTGTGGACGGATAAATTAATAAAAAATATCAAACTTATCTTTTAAATTGGTAAAATGACAGTTTCAGTCCTTTACGTTACTCCAGCTCTGGATAAGCTCAGAAGCTTCTGATTTTGACAATTTTAACGTTTTCTGTCAATTTGGGCTAGAAACGTCCGTTTAGGCCCAAAATTGACGCGAAAAATTATCCAAAGCTCCTGAAACTTTCAGAATTTGTCAATTTTATCCGAAACTTCTCAATTTTGTCATTTTTACCTCAAACTTTTAATTTTTTTGTCATTTTTTTCTGAATTTTTATTTTTATTCCAAACACATACATATTCACACATATATTATTTTAAATCAAATCTTCTCAAAATAAAAATATATTTTAAACTAATTAACATAATTAAAATTTTTTAGCAATAATAATAATAATAATAATAATTTTTTTAATTAGTTTTTTTTTTTTTAATTTTTTTTTTTTTTAAAAAAAAGGCCGGACGAAATTGGGTGTCAACACTTGGCAATTGTTAAATCTCCTTAGAAGCTTAAGCCCGTCATCAAATGTCTTATGGTTTCTCCTTCGGAACAATCTAGCTAGACTTGTTGTGGCTGTGGCTGTGGCTGTGGCTGGTTCATCTTCCACCACTACGCCCTTGGATGAAGCTTACGGCTTCATAACTATAATTGATTATTTTTAACACATCTAATGGACAAACTGTAATGACCTTAAAATTTAATTTAGTGCACAAATCACGAGGAAAAGACATATACAAAGTACTGCAAGTAAGTTTTGAGGATGAAACTTACTTTAAGGAGTGAAGGTTGTAATATTCCAAATTTTCAACCTTGTAGGTTTGTTAATAATTTTGTGTAGTTTTGTTAAGAAAAAAAAAGGGAAAAATAGATCAAGTAAAACAAATAAATAGGCGGAAATAAAATAAACACAAGTGAGGGGGAAAAAAGTACTTGCTAGCGTGGAGGTAATTAAGGGGGGAAAAATAAACAAAGGAAAGAAGACGAGTTAGAAGTCTAGTGGTATAAAGGCTCTGTTTATAAGAAGAGAAAAAAATTAGAAGAATTAATTAAAAGAAGAACAAACATAAAACCGGAAGAAAGAAAGGGTAGAGAACGTGGAAGAAAAAAGAAAAAAAAAAAAAAGAGTTCTCGACATAATAGGATACGGTTAAGTTATATGTACACACAAATATATACACTCCTATGTTGTGGCAGAGATTTTCATGTTCTAAAAATTTTATTTGAAGATAATTTGTTCTACGTAAAAGTTGAGCATGAAACTAGGATAAATTTTAAAAATTATGAGCTTTTTTGAAGTTCTATCTTTATTTATTATTTTACAAGTAAATTATTCTAACATTGTTGAGAATAAAAAATGTTCTATATGAATATTGAAGAACAAAATAAACTACTTTGATAATATTAGTAACTTTTTTTATAAATATATCTTTACTAATGTACTTATAATTTATGTTTTCCATATATGTGAAGGTGCCGTGGTACCTCCCGGCACCCCTAACTACACCACTGCCTCGACCCTCGATGGTTGGTGGAGAAGATCATGCAGGTGGCCGGAGTGGCGAAGACGGCGGTGTCGATATTCTAAAAGTTATGCAACTCTCTGGACCTCTGGTTTTGTCAGTGGGAATTATTGCTCTTTAGTTTCACAAGTTTCCTCCACAATATGTATTAAAAATGCCTAACAATAAGCAATAAACTACACACAAATAAGCCTAAAATCAAGCTACAGAAAGTGATTAATTGCTACTCTCACTTCTGCTCTGACCTCTCTCTCATCATACTCACCTCTCCTCTCTTGCACAAGACTCCCATTAACATTAAACCTAGCATGAACTTGAAGCACATAAGTCAAAAAAACTTTTTCTTCAAACACCATCTACCAACCCCAGGGATTTGAGTATTGCCAATGACCCTACTTTAGATTATTCTCTTATTCATGCTATATTACCGAATATACATAGTTTTGTTATTGGTTATTTACATAGTTTTGTTATTGGTTATTTAGTTTCCTGGTTTTAATTTTTAATTGGATTAATTACAATTTGCCCTTGAGGTTTAGGTGAAATTACAGTTTGCTCATCCTGTTTCAAAAATATATATTTTGCTCCTATCTTTCTAATACAATCTGACAACAATTTCTGATTTTAATTTAGATTATATGGTACTCATCTTAAAGTAATTTCAATCTGTATAGTACTTTTTTTTACAATTAATAGATAATTTAAATTATCATTTTTTCTATAAATAGAAAATAATCTTTCTTAAATGTCAATTAACTATTAGAAAAGTACCAAATAGATTAAAATTATTTGAGGATGAGTACCATACAGTCTAGATTAAGATTTCAAAAGTTGCAATCTAACTGTATTAAAAGGGGGGCAAAGTGTATATTTATGAAACAGAAGGAGGTAAAGTGTAATCTTAGCAAAATCTTGTAGGACAAATTATAATTATCCCTTTTTTGTTTTAGTTTGCTTGGTGAATTTGACTATTAACGTTATCCTGTGTCGCATTTTAAGGTAATTGTGTTTTGCATATAGATTATAGAATGTATAACTATCGATCGATCAAAGCCAAGGTGTTAAGTAGGAACATAGGCAGGATTCTTACTTAGGGGTAGGGCGGTGTGAGTGTAAACATATTATTCGCTCGCCGTTTACTCTACTAAAATTTAGGAAACTTACAATTATCCCCTAAGATTTACCCTAATTTATAGTTTGCCCCTCCTTTATTTTTGAAAACCTACATTTTATCTCATGTTTCTTTTACACTGTTTAATAAAAGCTTCTAAAATTATAATTTAAACTATACGATAGTTATCCTATAGTAATTTCAATCTACTTAATATTTTTCAGTAGTTAATAGATATTATAAAGTATTAGTTTTTTCTTTCTATAAATATATTTTTCTTCCTGTAAATATATATATCAGTATTTTTTTACAGTTAGTTAGTTATAAAAAATATATTAAAATTTTTAAAATTTCTGGAACATTAATATGAGTCAGTTTAAGTTAAAATTTTAAAAGTTGTTATCAGACATTGTAAAGAAAGAAGCGTGTAAAGTGTAGAATTCTGAAAATAGAATGGGTAAAATATAGGTTAAACCAAATGACAGGGGATATTTGTAATTTTCTCACTAAAGTTTCTATTTGCGTAAGACATTTAAAAAGGATAAAATCCACTAAAGCCCATCATTAATTTTATGATTTACAAACAAGTAACCAACTTTAAAGCTTTTACAATTTTATATCATATTAACTACCACTAATAAATAATTTTAAAAAATCTAGGGGGTGGGAGCCCCTCCTCGCCCCTACGTAGCTATATCTCTAGTGTTAAATACCGATACCTTTAGGTATACCATACCCCCAATTTTTAAGGTATACCGCATGATATATCGCGCCGCATACCATTACCTTTTTTGAAAAAAAATAATGTTACAATATTATTTTAAGATGGCATAATTTGTTTAATAATTTATTTTTACACATCTTATATGTATTCTAATTTTTCTCATTATAATTTGTCAAATATAAATAAAATATATATGATACAAGATAATCAATTGGGATACTATTCACCAGAAATTCAATTAAGGGATATTGTTCAACATCACAGGGACCTTCAAGCTGCTACCATTCATTAAAATTTTATATTAATTAAGAAAAGTAACAAAAAAATAAAATTAAATGTTTATTTTATAATATGTGTATTATTTATATTTTAATGTTTTATATATTTATGATATTTTTGGTGTAAAATGAAAAAAAATAACTATAAACAATAAAATACAATGGTACGTACCACGCGGGATTTGCGGTATACAGCGGTTTTTTGACAAAATGCATACAAAAAGTAAGCGGTATATTATATACCGCGATATATCGCACGGTAAAATGACAAAATGAATAGTGATTTTTCTCGTGAAGGTTCGGCAAGTAATAATTTTACCTACATAAAAAAGTAATTATTTAATATTAATGAATAGTGAAAACATGCATGAACAGTAAAATACTAGTATGAATAGTAAATTGGTGAATAGTGAAAAAATGTGTATGAATAGTAAAAATGCATGAATAGTAACCTGGTAGAAAAATGCTTTGAATATAGAAATTAATTATACGCAAAGTATATATTGATGATTTAAACCCTTAATAACAATACACTTAAGAGTATTCATCAGCTTCGCGTTGGAAAACCAATTTTATTCATTCTTTTGGATCAGTCATAGATTCAAAAAGATGAAATTGTTGTGGGTGGACTGGTTACTCAACACCCGTCAAGCTTTACAAAATTGTATATAGTCTAAGTGTGCAGGTGGCTCTATAGGGGTTGTTTGTTCAATACTGGGGGAGCGGGGGGACTGTAGTTTTCTAGCTTCTAGCCAGTGTCTGTGTTCTTGTTTTCATTTCATTAATATATTTTCCCATTGCCGTTTAAAAAAAAAAAGAGGCAGCTAGCAACAAAATGATAAAGAAGGCCAGTGACCCCTAATGTTTAAGTGAAAATAAACTTTGCTTTAATTTATACTATATGATAGTCATTTTTAAGTAATTTCAATATATATAATACTTTTTTTTACAATTAATTGAGATTTAAAAAATATTATTTTAAAAACTGAAAGAAATACAGAAAGAAAAAATTGATTATTTAAAATGTATGCTGTGACAGCTCTCCTAGTCAACTAATCAAGTAAGTGTTTATTTACTTTGATTAAGTGTTTATGAAATTAAGTACCTCAAATTAGCGCCTTGTTAAGCAAGTAACATAAGCTTAATCAAGTTAAGTGAGTTCCTAAGTGTGATTTGGCATAGTTAAGTCAAGACCATTAGTTGTTCTAGCTTTTAGAATCATCCTAGTAAGTTTTGACAACTTGTGGCACTAAGTGTTCTTTTTGAGCCATTTAGAACTTAAGTGGCTAAAGTGTTCCAGGAAATTAAGTTTGAGAAGCTTTTAGTACCTTTTAAAACAAAGAAAAGTTAGTTTTGAGAGTGAGTTAGTGACCTATTTGAAGCTTTTGAGAGTATGAGGACTTAAGTGCAAGGGGAGGAAAGTTGCTTATTAAGCTTATAAACTAAGTTTTCTTCTTCTTCTTCTTCACTTAGCCAATTGTTCCATGCTCCCAAAATTCGTAGCCCCACTTTCCTCTCAAATTTGGCAGCTCAAACTACCATTTCCTTGCAAGTTTTCATTGAATTAAGGGTGCCCAAGGAGTTAGAAAGAGCACTAAGCCCCTTTGCTAGTGTTCTTGCTTCATTTGATCTTTGGAGCTTGTTTTGGAATCCAATTTTCGTAGGTAAGCTTCTTGAGATCATTTGGTGTGATTATAGGTTGTTTCTAGAGCTAGAAATGGTCTTGGTTTGATTGGTTTGGGTGCCAATTTTCGTTGGTTTTAGACTTGGAACTCAAGGAAGCTTGTGGAGCTAGAAAAGCTTGTGTTTCATTGCTTGCTTTGTGGCTAAAATTGAGGTAAGGGTTCAAGTAATTAAGCTCAAATAATGCATGGTTTTGTAGCTTTGTGTGTTGGGATGAATTAGAAACAGGACCCATTAAGTTTGGATGAGAAATGAGAGAGTTTGAGTAGCTTGTGTACAAGAGCGACGCTGTCGCATAAACCCAGAAAAATCGAGTTGGCGACGCGTCGCCAATTCGTCCGTGAATTGGCGCCGCGGCGCCAAGAAGCGAAAATGTACACAGAGCGTTTACTCGGCGGCGCCGCGTCGCCAAAAGCATTTGCTCTTTGGCGCCGCGTCGCCAAGTGCCAATTTGGCCTCGATTTCCGGCCATCCTAAGATTAACTTAGACTCTCGGTTTCTATCCCTAGGCTATTCTAAGACGTTCCATAGCCTTGGTTGGGTCTAGAATTCGTTCCTAAGGCGGGAATTGTGCGTTATTTGGAAAGTAGTCAAGTTGTGTGGTTAAGTATAAAAGAAATGTGACTTGGTGGCTAAGTAACTCATAGTATTTAAGTTTTTAAATGGAAATTAAGGGGATTAAGTGGGTTTTTAGACTCTTTATTGGCCGTATAGAGTATCAATTATATATGGTCAATAGAGAGAAAAACCTAAGTCGATCCCAACCAAACCATTTGGTTTGGTAAGTGAGCCACTAGTAGTATTTTGAGTTAAACCTTGAGGGTTTAACTAGTTAAACCACATAGTAAGACTACCCTGTACAATAAATCAAGGGTAAAGGCGGGTAAGTTTGAGATAGGTGACGACCTACTCTAGAACCCGTAGATGGGACTTAATTGAGGTAAAGTGTCCGGGATACGAGGGCCAGTATCTCAAGTACCTCAGCCGTTTGAGCTCACGGCAAGAATTAAGGCACTTAAGTGCAGAAAGTCCCAAGTGCATGTGTCGTGTGCATTCCATATCATACATCCATACATTGCATTTTTGGCATTTTGTTGATTGATTGTTGTTTGAATTGCATGTTTGATTGCTTGGTTGCCATATTGCATATTTGTTGCATATTTCTTTGCAGGTATTCAAGAAGGGAATCCTTACTGAGTACTTTTAAGTACTCATTCCCTTAGTTTTATTGTGCAGGATCTAATCCCGGGCCTAATCACTGAGGTGATAGTCAAGGCCTAAGCTTTCTGTTTTGCAGGTATTTTATTGAGAATCCTAGTGATTCTAGTTTCTTGCAGTATAAGTTATGTGCTAACCAAGTTGTGCCTTTACAGTGTAGAGGCTAAGAGTACACAAGAACAAGGTCTAGTGAAGGGCTACACTTGGAGCTTGGCTTAGCTCAAGGTGGGCTCAAGTAAATGATCTTAGTTAGTAGTAATTTTGTCTCTTGTACATAGTACTTTGTGTACTAAGTAAGTTGCCTCTATTGGGATACATTAGGATGTAAATCCATCTTGTTACTTTTGGGTGCATGCTAGAGTTAAATGTATGCACAAAACTGTTACTTGTAGTTAAAGCAACTAGTATTTCAATGACTTGGTACGTTTTCAGTATGTTTTAATGAAATGCTCGAGCAATGTTTTAATTCAAGACTTTTAAAATTTCGGTTGCATTGCCAAGTCAGAAGCATGCATAACTTAATCTGAGTAGGCTAAGTAACTAGTTGCATATAAATTGTTTTAATTTATATTGACGAGTAATAGTTAGCCAACTGTAACTAGTGGGATTCATTATCCCTAAGAGCCTACAAGATTAGGGGCACTGGGCCCCGTTCCGTCACATATGCTAACCATAGAAAAGTATAAAAAAAATTGAAATTATTAGAAGATAACTATCGTAATGTCTAAATTAAAATTTTAGAAATTGCTATCAATCTGTGATAAAAGTACAAGGGCAAAGTATATATTCTTTAAACACAAGCATCAAAGTGTGAGTGAAACCTCAATGGTCAAATTGTAGTAATAAAAAACAAACCAACACAGGAACCAGAGAAAGAAAGAACATGAAATTAGTATTTGGTAACAAGATGATTAGAAATGGCAATGACCCAGACATCACAAATACAGGCGACAACAAAAATCCAAAAAATAAACATATGAGAGTAATGCTGGAATTTGGCAGCAAATGCATCGAGAGATGGACAAAAAAACAGGGCAAGTGATGGCAAATTCCAGATGAGTCGTTTCGGCTGGCCAAATGAATGCTAAATGCATGCAAAATCCAAATGATTTCATCCAATTCACCCTAAATTGCCACTAAATTTAACATTTGGCATGTTACGCCAAAAGAAAAAGGTTCACAAGTGAAAGCCATCCTGATTAATGTCATACGATATCCTCTTTGTCATGGGAGGGAGGGATTGAGGATTAGGAATGGCATTAGTGACCCAAACATCACAAAATACTGGCGACAACAAATCGAAAAAATAAATTGATAAAGAGTAAGTGTTGAAATTTGGCAGCAAGTGCATTGAGAGACAGATGGAACAAGAGGGCAAATGATGGCAATTTCTAGATGAGTTGTTCGGCGGACCCTTATAGCGTGACGAGCACAATCGGACGGTGTGGATGCGTCCATTGCGTACGTCATCCGTCATCACAATCGCATTTTCTTTGTTTGGCCGGCCACATGAATGCTAAATGCATGCAAAAAAATCCAAATAAATTCATGAAAATTCACCCCAAATTGCCACTACATTTAACATTTTTCATATTTAGATGACACCAAAATAAAATGGTTCGCATGTGAAAGCCATCCTAATGCCACTTGTTCCAGCTCCATCAGGTTCCCACCCCAAGCTACTGCTCCAAGCCTATATATTTCTCGACCTCAATGCCTAAACTATGACCTTTTACCATCCTTTTTCTCTCTTTATCTTGTCAACTACCAAAATATTTCCTCTTAGAAACCCAGACTTTTGAAAGTGTTTTTATCGGGAAACGATTGGGTCTCTTATAATGAGGTCAGTTCTGATTCCTTCAGAATGAAAACCCTCATAGGTGTGCCTCTTCTTGGATTTAGAAAAAGTATTAGCTCGGTTAGTAGATTGTTGAGGTTCTCTGTTGAAGTCTGACTTGAGAAGATTGGAAGCCAGGCTCATAATGATGGGTGTTCTTCCTTGAATTTGAAAGGTGCTTTGCGTGAACAGTTCAACAAAGTTGAGGAGTCTTCATGTGAAATTCCTCAAGTGGCATTTTTTTGGCCGAAAGAAGCTAAGCAGGAGAAGAATTCCAAAGGGTTAATTGGGTGGGGTGCTTGTTTTCATTCTCTTGGCTACCTTGTTAGCAAGTGCTCTGTTTTTTCTAGGTGCAAAGGGTCATCTTTTAATATTCAGGGTTTGTTTGATGTTCCTTAGGGGAGCGGTTTAAGGGTTATGGAGGTTGTTCCTAGGGTGTGTGTCTTAATCAATTGCTATAGTTGATCCTTTTATTTTCTTTATCTTCTGATTTTAATGAACCTTTTATTGCTTATCAGATTATCATCCATCCTCCATTTTTCTGCAGACGAACTCTGTTTTGGGTACACACTTGGACTAGGCCTTGGAAAGAGAGAGAGAGAACAAAATCACCCAATTGCCTCTAGAACCGTGACAAAGATGTACAGATCAAGGAAAGGACATGATGGCTTCTCTTTATAAGAAGACAATGATTTCAATGGTCAGCATTAGTTTCAAGCTAAAGAACAAAGATCCTTACCCTTCTTTGTGATAAACAGGACTTTTTTGGTCCAGTTGTGCAGATGAGATCCAGGAAGTATTCTGGCTTTAAAACTATTTTCGCCTTGTCCTCGCTTTCTCGAACCTCTCTTCTTTGCCTAAACTTCCATCTCCATCTTCATAATACAATATCCTACTTTTCTATTTAAATTCAAAAAAATGCCTTTTTTTTATTTAATTTTTAAAACTTTATGTTTTTTTTAAAGTGGTCGTAAAACTTTCCTAAATATTTATATAAATATTTAGTACAGTATTTACTGAAAGACAACTAGAATAAAATTTATAGGGAGAAAAAATTGATAATTTAAATACTTCATTAAATGTTAAACAATTATGGACGATATTCTAATCTCTTCAACTCACTTTTTAGCAGTTTACCTTTTGGCCTAAAAACTACTCCCTTTATCCTAAAAATTTTGATACATTTGACTTAATTTTATTTATATTATTATTTGTTAGAAAAAATTAAAAAAATATATATTTAAAAACTATATATTTTAAATTATCATTCATATACAAAGATATTTTATGTATATATTAAAATATTAAAAATAAAAAATTATAGATTAATTGTAAAAAATAAATTGAATAAAACTTTTAGGACGGATAAAATATCTTTTTTCACCTCTTCCTTTGCTCCTTTACCTTATTAAAATTCTTCAAAATACCCAAATTCATCACACTCATCTAATGACTCCTAAGGGAAAATAGACGCTTTAGTTTGAATATATCCTGCAGAAGGATCCATTGCACCAAAATTCTTCATTCCCTTGTCAATCTCACCTATGTTAGATGGCCCACAAATCTTGGGCCTGGTAAACAAATTAAAAGGCCTACCAGGAGAAATAATAATCAACCAACTTAACCTGGTCAAATAGGAATTGACCGCCTTTTGACTCAGCCACATTCCCAGCAAATGGTTTGTCTTTCCGACCACAATGAATCGTTGCATCCTCTTCACCACTGAAACTCCTTGTCTTATCATCATCCCAATCCACCCTCTTAATCGCCTCCCTATCGCCTTCTTTTCTTCCATTCTCTATTACCACTTGATGATTGGAATCGCCTTCCTTCTCACTGATTTGTCTGCTCATCACCGGCATAGTAGCTGACCTTCACCATTTTCTGGCAATCGAGGTAAACAGGCCATCTTGGACCTTCTTTCCAATGTCATCATCGTCACCCCTTTTTAAATACTGGCCTTGTTGTCTCTCCATGGAGGCTCGGACAACCCTTAGGCCTCCACCGTTGTACACCAATAAAGATGCCCCTTGGACGTGATAAGAACAATGAAAATCTTCCCCCGAATCATAGTTTAAAATAGCACAAAGCATATGAAGAAATCGCCTCTATCCTTTCAAATACTTACCCTCCAGAAAAATAATATACGATCAACTAGATCTCTTCAAGTTTGCCAACTCAAAAATTCTACCATTATTGTTTGATTTCAAACTGAAAACAAGAACCCTCCCATTTGAATGGATTTGATAATGCCTCCTACCCTATGATGGTTTCCCAGTGAATTTCTTACAATTAGAGATGAACCATCGAACTTCATCTCCAATTAAATCAATCGATCCCCAATTTTGCTGCCCAAGTTCAATGATACAAAATGACATCTTTATATTTTCCCCACTTAATAAGAACATTGAAAGACTTTTATTCAATAGAATACGAGATTCCGACATCATATCTCATGGTCCCCTAAAAATTGTAGATAGAGAAACCACAAACCCCTTTGTGATAGGTACTCTTATCATATCTGGATGTGTTCTTCTCTCTTTCTCTCTCTCTCTTTTTGCACAATTCTTATCTTAGTCCTATATCTCATTCCAGTTACTCACATGCATATGCGGCTAATACCTTTAATTTTGATTGTGATTTTAGCTAGAGATCATTTGTTCTACATAAAAATCCTTGGGAGATTGTTAAGTACAAGACTGCTTATAATTGAAGGATAAACCAGCTATCTGAAGAGATGGAGAATAATTTTCTCAAGTTTGTTCTCGTCTTTGCCTACATTTTTCTTCAATACGAAAAGTTTCACGGTGAGTCATTCGACCAACCAGTTCTTGTTTTTCAATTTTATACATTGAGTTATGAGATCAATAAGCCAGTTCTGTCTTTTGCTTTCTAGCTAATTCACTATTCCTTCTGAAAATAATATGTATGTTTTTGCTTTAAGTTCATAGGTAAATTGTGCTCATCATATCCTTGCTTATATATATATATATATATGCCACTTGCTCCTGCTCAAACTATACAAATATGCAGCTTGCCACCACAAGCTTTGGTTTGGCTCCATCTCTCCCTATAACCATCTCCCTTGTTTCATATACTTACTTTGTTCCAATTTGGTTAATGATATATTTCTATTTGTGTCCCTGTTGTTTGAAGCATCTTTAATTAATCAAGTACCTTTTTTTCTTCTCAAATGTGTCCTTAGCAAAGAGTTCCCCTAATTTTCCACTTGTGTTTCAATTATTGTTGCTCATAGAGACAATGGTGAGTGCAATTTGTGACCCATCATATGATAAGTGAAAACAAGATATTACCTTTACAAGAGACCTGCTTAATTGCAATGAAGGGGGGGATGGTGATCAATTTTGCCATGGATTTTGTTCTCAATATTATGCACAAGATAGCACTAGTGAAGATTGTTGTAAAGCGAATGACAGGTGCTGGTGTGGCCCTTACACTTCTGGAGATAGTAATGGTGATAGTGATGGTAGTAGTAGTGAGTCCCCTGCTGATTATGGAAGTGACAATAGTAGCAGTGATGAGGATGATATGCCTCCTACGCCTAGGGATGACCAAACTTTGCAGAGACTTACCTAGCAAGCTAGCTAGCTTGAATCGGGTAATTAATTATGATTTCAAGTTGACATCGAGTTGGGTTCAAACTTCAAATGGATTAGGGTTAAGAATACATAGGTAATTTAGTTTGGGTTATTTTGCTTTCATGTAATTTTATTGCAGGGCCCAACTCTGTTTGATTAATTGCAGAATCTGATAAGATCATGAAGGATAACAAAATTGTTTCCTCTACAAGTAAAACCTACCCAACTAAAGCATCTAATAAGATTATATAGCCTTATTATCACAAAGAATAATACAACAAAATGGAATAAACAGACAGGCAACGAATGATGCACAAAAGTATACCTGCAAGAACCTTGTCATTGTGAAGAATCACAACCCAAGAGACCCCAACACGTCTTGCAAAGAGTAGGATTCAAACAATTGAAACTCATCAAGCAAGTCCTCGAAAAACCCATTATCCGGGCAATCCTCGCCAAAGTCTAGTACCAAGCCACCATTAGCTTTCTTCTCCGCCACTGCCGGCATATGCCCTTCAAACAAGGCCATGTGCCCGAACAGCTTATCTTTCCTCGAAAATGAATTCCCGCAGCTACATTTTTTTGCCTAAACTTCCATGTCCATCTTCATAATACAATATCCTACTTTTCTATTTAAATTCTAAAAAATGCCTTACTTTTTTATTTAATGTTTGCAATTAGTGAAAAATGTTTGCAATTGTTTACCCGACATGCATTAGATGCAGAAGATTTTGAGGCACACCCACACCTTGAAATAATTGGGAAGGAAATTGTAAAGAAATGTCAGGGATTGCCGCTAGCAGCAAAAACACTTGGCGGACTCCTGGGTGGCAATTATGATTCGCAGTATTGGGAACATATGGTAAATAGCAAAATATGGGAATTACCAAAAAAGAGGAGCAACATAATTCCAGCTTTGAGATTAAGCTACCATCATCTTCCTTCTCATCTGAAGCGTTGCTTTGTTTATTGTGCAATGTTTCCAAAGGACTATGAGTTTGACAAGGACCAACTCATTATGCTATGGATGGCTGAAGGATTTTTAAAGAACCCTGGCAGGACCCAGGCTTTTGATGAATTGGTATCGAGAGCCTTTTTTCAGCAATCAAGTGTTGATAGGTCACTCTTTGTGATGCATGATCTGATACATGATCTAGCTCAGTCTATTGCTGGAGAATCATGCTCTCGTTTGCCTCATGATTTGGATAACGACAAATTACAACCTGCAATTTCTAAGAAAGCTCGCCACTTTTCATTCACTTTTCAGCCTCGGAGTACTTGGAAAAGATTGGAAACTCTCAAGGAAGCTAAGAGATTGAGAACGTGGTTTGTGTTGGATCAGCCCTCCTACCATCGCATATCTAGGAGAATCTTCCTTGAATTACTGCCTGATTTTACATGCTTGAGGACTTTATGTCTAAGTGGGCATGGTCTAAAGAAGGTACCGGATTTCATAAGTGATTTGACACAGTTGAGGTATGTTGACTTATCTTACAACGAAATCAAATCATTGCCTGAATCATTGACTTCTCTCATCTACTTGTAAACACTAATTCTAAAAAAATGCGGTCTACTCACAGGGTTACCAGCTGCAATTGGTAATTTGTTAGAGCTTTGTTTTCTTGATATCAGAGATACCCCCAAGTTGGAAAGCATAGCAGTAGGAATAATCAAGCTAACGAATCTCCAAATATTATTATCCAGATTTCCTGTGGTTTCGGACAGAGTTCTTGAGTTAAGACTAGGAGATTTATTACTCTTGCCCCATCTTTACGGCGATTTATCCATTAAAAATCCACAAAATGTGACAGTTATTGCAGACATTGTTCTTAAGGAATTGTATTTGGAGTGGAGCCATGGTTCAGATATTGGGATAAGTGAAAGCCGGGAAATACAGGTGTTGAACCAATTGAAACCTCACCACAGCCTAAAAGCACTTAAATTCGACGGCTACAGAGATTATAGGTTTCCTCCTTGGGTCGGTGATCCATCATTATTACCTAATTTGACACGTCTCGAAATTGGCAACTGTGTGCAAATTAGTTCATTGCCATCGGTGGGGAAATTAGCGTCCCTTGAAGTTTTGATCATAACTGGCATGAAAAGCGTGCAAGTAGTGGGCTTGGAATTTTTTGGGATTGAGGATTCTTTTGTTTCAAATAGCAGTTTTCGGTCATTAGAAACTCTGGAGTTTAAACATATGCAAGCTTGGGAGGAGTGGAAGTGTTTCGATGGTGGTGATGGTGAAACTAATGGGATATTCCCATGTCTTAAAAATCTTAGCCTTTCTCACTGCCCCAAGCTAGTAGGCAACTTACCTGGGAACTTGCGTTCCCTAAAAAGGCTTGAAATTCTGGGCTGTCCAGTATTAAGACCTACTAAGGTAAGCCTCCCATCACTTGACAATTTGGGAATACATTTTTATGGTGGGGCCGTTCTCAGTAGCATGGTTGATGTCACTTCTCTTCGCTACCTAACTTTAAGATGGCTCTCAGACCCCACTTGCCTACCTAAAGGGATTGAGCAGGCTATGCTTGATTCCTTGTATGTGAATGGAGTGCATCCATTGTTTGATATGAAGGACGTGATGACTAAAAGTTTGAAGATCGAGGAATGTGAAAATTTGGAATGTCTTCCACGGGAAATCATGCATGATGAGGAGCGGAGCTCTTCCACGTGGCTTCAAAATTTAAAAATAGAGGGCTGCCCTCGTCTTGAATCATTTCCCCCAGGTAGGTTGCCAGTGACGCTTAAATCACTCAGTATATCCAACTGCGCAAACTTACAGACTGAACTCGGGACTATAATCCCTGAAGCTCGAAGCATGCTCGAAGAAATTCAGATTGACGGGTGTGATAATTTGGGAACCTCATGCTTTGGGGAGGAGAAAGGACTGGACCATCTCACAAGTTTGAGGATCGAAGGTTCAAGTTCAGATGAGAGATCAAGGCTCTTCCCTGATAGTGGCATCGCATTTCCTAATATTCAGAAACTTGAGATAACAGGGTTCAAGAATCTAGAGGCACTACCAGCATTCCGCAGCCTCCAGTGTCTCACAGAATTAACCATACGAAGCTGTCCGAAGGTGGAGTCTCTTCTAGAAGCAGGCGGATTGCCCCATACTCTTGTCCGCCTCAGTTTGTGAAGCCTAGAAACTCTGAAGGCCCCACCAGTACTAAGCAACCTCACATCTCTTGAACTACTGACAATTGTACGTTGTCCGATGATTGAGTCTTTCCCAGAAGGCGGTTTGCCCCCGAATGTGAGGGAGCTCGAGATTCAATGTGAGAGTATAAAGCAGCCCATGCAGCTGTGGGGGTTGGACCGCCTCACCTCTCTTCAACGATTGACCATTTCCCACATACCTCCACCTGATTGCCTGCAGCTTCCGCCGAATCTAACTGTATTGACATTGCGTTGGATGAAGGAGATGAAATCCTTGCCACCAGGCCTCCTCCGAGACCTTACTTCTCTTGAAGTATTAGAACTTTATAAATGCCCAAGGCTGCAGTACTTACCAAAAGATTTCTATTTTCCTCCCTCACTTGAAATTTTTTGGTTGAATGGATGTCCTCTTTTGGGAGCCAAGTGCAAAGAGGATATCGGAGAGTATTGGCCCCTCATTTACCATATCCCTCGCATTGACGTGTATAATTTCTAGGCAGTTCTCCGGGTAAGTCTTTATAATTTCTTCCATTTAATGGTTCTTTGTAACTGCTAGAAAACAAAACACAATGGGAATTCGAACACACAATACACATTAATTTTAAATTTTCTTGTCACAACCCCCCCCCCCCCCCCCCCCCCCCGGGCAACTGAAGCCCTGCCATGTAAGGAAATGACAGAACAAGAGAATTTCGAAGATACTTGCAACTGCTGCTATCTTTCATTGATTGCCAAGTTCGCTTTAAGTAAACAGATTACAAGTAACAAACATAGCTAAAAATTAGGAAACACAAAAACTAACTAACTAAAGACTTGGTCATTCAATCCTATCCAAACTAACTCTCCTGGTTTTCAGCACTTGTGCTCCACTTCAATATCTTCTGCTCCACGTCAGTATTCTTCCTGTCTCATTGGGTCACTGCTTCCAACACTCCCCCTTGAGCCAATGTACAGTCTTCTTCGAAGATCTTCAAACTTTCCAAATGGTAGAGCTTTTGTGAATAAGTCTGCTATCTGGTCTTCTGTTCTACAGAACTTCACTTCAACATCTCCCTTATTAACTAACTCTCTTATGTAGTTGTGCTTGATTTCAATATGCTTTGTTCTCCCATGCAAGATAGGGTTCTTTGTCATGGCCACAGCAGAGGCATTGTCACAAAACAGTGTGGTTGCTCCCGTTTGTTGTTGATTTAAATCCTGTAACAATCTCCTGAGCCAAACAGTCTGGCAAGCAGCAATATTGGCAGCAACATATTCTGCTTCTGTGGAGGACAAAACCACTGTGCTTTGTTTCTTGGATAGCCAAGATATGGGTCCAGACCCCAGACTAAAACAATTTCCACTAGTGCTCCTTCTGTCTTCTTGACTTCCAGCCCAGTCACTATCAGTATACCCTTCTAAAATTAAATCTGCATCTTTCGAGTACTAGATGCCATAGTATCTTGTTCCTGAGATGTACCTCAGTATTTTCATGGCTGCACCATAATGATGTTTGGTGGGGTTCTGCATGTGTCTTGACACCAGGTTTACTGCAAACATTATGTCTGGGCAAGTATGAGACAAAAAAAGAAGCTTACCAACCAAACTCCTGAATCTTCTTGAATCTGCCATTTCAGTTCCATCTTGAGCTTTCAGCTTCTCATTTGTATTCATTGGTGTAGTTGCAGCTTTACATTTATCCATGTTAAACTGTGTCAGTACATCTGTGGCATACTTTTGCTGAGAAATAAAGATGCCTCCTTTGGTTTGCTGTACTTCTAGGCCAAGAAAATAATTGAGAGTCCCTAAGTCAGTCATCTCGAATTCTTCCATCATTGATCTCCTGAATTCCATTATGAGCTGAGGTGATGATCCTGTGTAGATCATGTCATCCACATACAAGCTAACCATGATGACATTGTGACCATTCCTTTTTAGATATAAGGTGGGTTCATTGGGGCTCCTGTGGAATTCATGAGTTTGAAAAAACTCATCTATTTTGCTATACCATGCTCTAGGCGCCTGTTTCAGACCATATAAGGCCTTATTGAGTCTGTAGACTTTCTCTTCTTCTCCATACTTTTCAAATCCTTGAGGTTGTTGCACATACACTTCTTCTTTCAAATCTCCATTGAGGAAGGCAGACTTTACATCAAATTGAAGCACTGTCCACTGATGTTTTGCTGCAACTCCAAGAATCATTCTCACTGTTTTGAATCTGGCAACAAGTGAGAATGTTTCTTCAAAATCAACTCCTTTCTCCTGTGTGTATCCACGTGCCAACAGCCTTGCCTTGTGCTTTTGAACTCTACCATCTGAATGGTATTTTGTTTTGAAAATCCATTTTAAGCTTACCACCTTCTTTCCTGGAGGTAAGTCAGTAATCTCCCATGTATCATTCCTCTCTATAGCCTCAATCTCAGCTGTCATGGCTTCTTTCCAGACTTCATTCTTCATGGCTATGTGCACATCAGTTGGATCTCCTGCAAACATTGCATACGTTGAGGAGTAGATTTCCCTTAGAGTCTTTGTTTTTGTTCTGCCTGATGAAGATGGTGACCCTTCAGGAATTGCTGATGGAGTCATGACAGGTGACTCTTCTCCAAGTGTTCCTTGTTCAGCTTCTGTCTCCACTGGAGCAGAATCTTCCTCAATGTCCATCTGTGTGCCATTCAGTTTTTCTTCTTCTTTCCAGCTCAAGTGTTCATCAAACTTGACATCCCTGCTAATCACAATGCTTTTTGTTTCTGGGTCAAACAATCTATATGCTTTTGAGTTCATGCTATATCCAACAAAGATAAATTTCTTGGATTTTTTATCCAGCTTATGTCTGCCTACAGGAATTAAGGCATAACATATACATCCAAAGATTCTTAAATGTCCTACAGATGGTTTTGAGTCATACCAGGCTTCATAAGGTGTCTTGTTCCACACTGCCTTTGTTGGAGAAAGATTGAGCAGGTACACAGCAACTGCAACAGCCTCTGCCCAAAATTCATTTGACAGTCCTTTGGTTTGCATCATGGCCCTTGCCATTTCTACCACTGTCCTGTTTTTCCTTTCAGCAATACCATTTTGCTCTGGAGTATAAGGAGCTGTCAATTCTCTACTGATCCCATGTTCATCACAGAAGCTGCTGAACTCCTTTGAGCAGAACTCTCCACCCCTATCTGATCTCAAGATTTTAATTTTTTGATTGCACTGCTTTTCAACCAGAACTTTGAATTTTTTGAAATGCTCAAATGCTTCAGATTTGTGACTTAGGAAGTAAACCCAACTCATTCTTGAAAAATCATCAATGAATAATAGAGAGAACTTACTTCCAGCATGTGACTCTGTCCTCATGGGTCCACATATGTCAGTGTGTATTAGTTCCAGCTTCTGGTTGGCTCTTTTTGCTTTTCCTTTGGGAAAAGGTTTTCTTGTCTGTTTCCCCAGAGCACATCCTTCACATACTTTCTCCAGTTCTCCAATGCTTGGTAGTCCTGTAACCATTTCTTTATTAGCCAGAAGTTTCAGTCCTTGAATGTAGAGATGTCCATATCTCTGATGCCATTTTTCAGAGTCATTACTCTTAGTGCCTGTTATTAGACACCTGTCTGTGCACTCAAACTCCACTGGAAACATCTTGTTATCAGTCATGTTAGATTCCAGCACCTTATGGCCTGTACTGGTCTTGACACAACACAGATCATTCTCAAATATGACTGAGTAACCATGTTCCACCAACTGTCCAACACTAATAAGATTGTGTGCCAAACCTGGTGCATAGTGAACATCCTTAATTGTTCTTTTTCTACCATTTGAACATACTACCACATTTCCTTTCCCTTGGATTTGTACTTGCTTGTCGTTTCCAAGTCTGACCTGAGCCTTGTATGTCTCATCCAACATTGCAAACTTGCTCTTTTCACCAGTGAGGTGATTTGAACATGCACTGTCCAAATACCATATCTCTGTTGACTGTAAATTGGTTTCCTCACTGGCCATAAACAAATAGTCTGCACTGTCATCATCCTCTTGTGTGAATTTGGCCTGATCCTCTTTGCTCCAGCAGACATCTTCTTTATGTCCATACTTTTTACAGTATGTGCATTGGACTGATCTGCCTCGTCCTCTTCCTCTGTAAAAAGTCCTTCATCTTCCTCTGTGTGGAGAGAATCTGCTCTTCTCCCCCTGAACCTCAAAGGCCTGTTCTTCCTCTCTTCCAGTTGTTCTATTGATTCTGGCTTCATGAGTCTGCAATGACCCCATCAGTTCATCAATTGAGAGTGTGGTGAGGTCTTTTGATTCCTTAATGGCAGCAACTACATGATCAAATTTGGACGTTAGGCTCCTGAGTATTTTTCCAACCACTGTTTCATCAGTGATTTTGTCCCCATATGCTCTCATTTGACTGACCATGGATGAGATTCTTCCCAAGAAGTCTTGAACAGACTCTCCATTTTCCATAAGTGCAGTTTCAAAGTCTCTTCTTAGAAACTGCAATTTCACTGTGATCACTCTTGCTGATCCTTGGTATTCAGTCTTGAGAGTATCCCATGCTTGCTTCGCTGTAGTTGCTCCAGCAATACGAGAGAAGATAGATTCATCAACAGCTTGTTGAATGAAGAAGAGGGCTTTTGCATCTTTCTTCATCAGCTCCCTGGAGGCTCCTTCTTCTGAGGTTTCAGCACTGAAACCTTGCTCTATAAGATCCCATAGATCCTGAGATCTAAAGAGGGTCTTCATCTTGATACTCCAGTATTCATAGGAGTCCCCTTTGAATAAGGGTATTTGAGGTTGTGAAACACTCACTGAGTTGTTTCCAGCAGCTGCACTTGCCATTTGTTCTTCTCAGATACGGATGAATGAAAGAACAAATGGAGGTAAGCCAAGGTTTGCAACCTGGCTCTGATACCACAATGTAAGGAAATGACAGAACAAGAGAATTTTGAAGATACTTGCAACTGCTGCTATCTTTCATTGATTGCCAAGTTCGCTTTAAGTAAACAGATTACAAGTAACAAACATAGCTAAAACTTAGGAAACACGAAAACTAACTAACTAAAGACTTGGTCATTCAATCCTATCCAAACTAACTCTCCTGGTTTTCAGCACTTGTGCTCCACTTCAATATCTTCTGCTCCACGTCAGTATTCTTCCTGTCTCATTGGGTCACTGCTTCCAACATGCCATACACACGCATGTATAAGTTTGACATTTCTCAGGTGGTTAGAAGCCAGAAAATCAATAAGCAGGTGCAATTATTAGTCATCTATTCCTAATGTGTGTGTGTGTGTGTGTGTGTATGAAAAAAAATGAAGCTAATGGTTCTAACTACGTATTTTATAGATAAAAGTTTAATGTTGCATTTGTTCCTATTTTAGTTTCTTGATCTTCACTAAGATTTATTTATTTATTTTCTTCACCCAGTATGTAAAAAAATAAATAGGTAAATAAGCCCACTGTTTCAGCTTTTTTATAGAATTTATTAATGTGATGAAGTGAAGCAGAAATAATTAATTTCTTGTTTAATTAAGCACAGAAGAGGCTATCAACATTTCAGTGAAGTCTTCCTAGTCCCGCCCAGATATTCCAGCTACAAGTTCACCAAAAAGTATCAACCTTGAACCAGCAGGTGAATATACAATTCCACATGCTTTTTCTCAATATCAAAACATGTAAAATTGGAATTTATTGTGATATGATTTTCCTATTTATTGTTCTGGGAATATGTTTAATCATATATAGTAGGGAATTGTTCGAGATGGTGATCATGTGTCGTTGGTTGGTTCTTGTTCTTGGCAATTGTTAAATCTCCTGAGAAGCTTAAGCCCGTCATCAAATGTCTTATGGTTTCTCCTCCGGAACAATCTAGCTAGACTTGTTGTGGCTGTGGCTGGTTCATCTTCCACCACTACGCCCTTGGATGAAGCTTACGGCTTCATAACTATAATTGATTATTTTTCACACATCTAATGGACAAAATATTCCATAGATAAAAATAATAGAGCCCAGGCATGGCAAATTGGCTAAGCGAGTGGACGCACGGCCTGGGTGTGGGTGTGTTTACATTTGGGGTAAAATTCACCTGGAGTCACTTAGTTTATTTTTTTGTTCTAAATGGGCACCTTACCTTCAAAGTGCCCTAGCGAGTTACCTTTTCTTTTATTGTGTGACCTATTCAAGTACTTTCCGTCACTTTCATAGTTAAATCGGATGAAAAATGATTATGTGGCATTAAACAAAACTAAAACAATCTTAAAATGATAATTTTAGTCCTTAAACTATTTCCATCACTAATTATAACACCTAAATTATTAACAATCCTAACTCTAATCAACAGTCACCACCCAGCTGACCGCCCTCCAGCCACCGGCCCCACCACCGTCGGCTATCCAGGTCCAACCTTACTGTCATTTTCCCCTCCGTTTGTTTCTCCAGCATTTCCTCCTCCTTCTTCCACTTCGTTGAAGCAATTAGCCTTTTCTCCCACCAGTATGACGAAGCAACCTGAATACCTTAGCTTGAAAACCCAATTGTGCCCAAAACCCCAAAATCTTTCACCAAACCTGCTACTGCTAATCTTCATTGCTTCTCTATGACCCAAAAATTGCTAGAATCGATAATGAATCAAAGGTGTTGATATCGAATTTGAGAAATCGAAGAGTCGTACGGGGCGCTAGAAGTGGCAATGAGTCATAAGCGAGGAGCGGCAGTGAGTGGGTAGCGAGGAAAGAGGGGCAACGATTAGTAAAGAATGAGGAGAGAGGGGCGACAACAAGCGAGGAGCGGTGGTGAGCAAGTAGTGAGGAGCGAGCACCGGTAATTGCGAACGAGGAGTGATGAGTGAGCACTAGCCGCAGTGAGTGAGTAAAGAAGCGTGAGCACCAAAGGCGAGCGAGGAGCAAGGAGAGAGCAGCAGTAGTTGCGGTGGCGGTAACGAGTGAAAAGCGAGCGGCGGCAGTGGCGGCGATGAAGTAGAGGAACTAAAGACCGTGCGAGGGTTAGATTTAGAATGTTAAGGTTTAGAATTGTTGATAGAAAAAATTAAAGGACCATAAGTGTTATTTTATGATTTATTGTAATGTTTTTAATGCCACATAAGCATTTCTGTTAGACATAACTTTGAAATTAACTGAAAGTAGTAAGACTAGGCATGTAATAAGAGGTAAGGTACCTCGCTATGACAATTTGAAGATAAAGTACCCAATTAGGACAAAAAAATAAGCTAGGTGACCTCCAGTGAATTTTACCCTTTACATTTGTGATCCGGACAAAAGCAGTTCACACGAAAGCAATTGCATATTTGTCTATTTTAAAACATCAAACTCAAATTTAACCTAATGATCATTATTGGAGAGCTTTAGTATAATATAAAGTTTAACATTTTCCTTCAAGCAAAGTCGAGACCAGAAACAGAGTAGAAGCAAATCCGAATGGGTAACATGTACCAACGATTTTTGGCGAAAGGACATTTTCAGTTTTGCATTTTCTTCAATTTTTCCAAGTGAGTCCTAAAATTACTAGATTTGCCAAACAAGTGCTATAAATATTAGTTACTTGATTTTTTTTTTTCAAAATTTGAGAGTCATTTGTTTTGAACTTGGATAAAGCTCCTTGATTATGTGCCTGGTGGGATGTGCCTTCATCATGTAAGTTTTATGTTTTTTTTTTTGGAAAGGTACCAAATCTCCCACTATAATTTGGCTTCTAGAATGGATTGTCAACTAGAGTTTTCTTTGGTTCTGATATGACTACTAAAGTTATAGTTTGGGGTCAAATTAACCATTAATGTTACAGTTTGGGAGCAAATATGCGACTAATTGTTAAAAATCTATAAATGTGGGCAGTTGTTGGCTTTGAAATGTTAGGGTACTTATTTGAATTTTAATAAATTTTAGAAATTTTATGTAATTTATCATTTTTTTTGCGATCACCAGTCAACCACTACCATCCATTAATGGATTTGCCAATGATTCCTCTAGAAACGATATTTAACAATCAGTTATCGTATTTTGATGTTACAAATGACCCAAATTTCAATCAAATGAAACTCACTAATCCAATATCAATGTATTTCTGATCACTAGATTATAAGTATGATAGTTGTTTTGTTACAAATAATGATGTCTAATGCTACATCCTCTAGCATCGCTTCCATGTATAGTGGCGGATTCAACAGTGAGCGATATAGTGGCTGACATACAACAAAAATGAAAAATGTAAATTACAAAAAGTTCTCAAAGTTTGTTAAACGTTTCATTAATATCCCAGATTTTAAAACCAACAATTTTTCACATTTACCATTCAGTTTTTAACAATAGTTATAAATCTGGTCTCAAACTATAATGTGAATGGTCATATTGGAACAAAAAAAACTATAGTAGAAAATTTGATCCAAAAGCCAAACTATAAAGGGAAATTTGGCACATTTCCAATTTTTTGAGGTGAAAGAAATTTTTTTTAGGTATATAAAAATGATCAGTATCTCAATAATTTTTTTAAGAAATATAAAAATGATCATTATCTCAAAATTTTTTTTAAGGAATATAAGAATGATCATTATCTCAATGATTTTTGAGGCAAAAGAAAAAATTTTGGGTTTATTTTAAAAAAATTGTAATATGTAATGTTGGGTTAGTTAATGAAAAGATAAAAGAAAAAAATTAAGAAAAAACATTTAGCCAACTTTAGATAAACCGAATATGTTAGTATCTTTGGTTCTTTGTCTTTTTTCTTTTTTTTTTTTTTCCTGATGAAGGCAAAACGACCATTATCTTAATAAATTTTTCACTACTAAAATTCTCCAGTTTACCAACTGCCAGTTACTAACTGCTACGCGTTGGTAAATTCAATTTACCAACGCGGAGCCGTTGGTAAACATAAGTTGGTATTCGATTAGTTGGAAATTTTTTTACCAACGCACAAGTAATAACACGTTGATAAATTCCAACGCGTACACGTTAATAAAATTCACGTTGGTAATTACCAACGGTCAGGAACTGGACTTGGTTTCCAACACATAGTTGTAATTACCAACGTGCATGACAGTTGGTAAGTACCAACTATCATGCGCGTTGGTAATTACCAACTGCCATGGCAGTTGGTATTTACGCGTTGGTAATTACCAACGCGCATAGCAGTTGGTAATTACCAACGCATGCGAGTTGGTAGCAAGTCGTTGGTAATTACCAACTTGCATACGCGTTGGTAACAGTGTCTGTAAGTACCAACACGGATGACAGTCGGTAATTACCAACGCGCGCGAGTTGGTAAACCTCGGTTGCGCGTTGGTAATGTACATTAAGCGTTCCAAGTTTCGATTGTTTCGTATTTTTCCCAATTTGAAACAAGTTTGAAATTAACATACCAATTCCAAAGTTCTCCCAGCCTTGCTCAGCAATAAAGATTACACAGATATGCAAACGTAATTTCCATAAAATATTCTCAAATACACCATAATTAAAACAAGAACATATATGTCTGGAACAAACCATACAACATTCAACGGATTACACATTTCAGTAATTTCAACTGAGTCTTAATTAGGTCTAACAATTATTATGTAAGTCTGATAACACAAGAAATTTGGAAATGATTTACCTGTTGATGACGACCATTACGGAGTCCCGACTATTTCCTCATCCTCCGAGTCCAAGTCATCAGGATACTGTGGAACTGGTTGAGCCAGCGGGCACGGAAGGTTTAGCGAATGACAAATAATCTCCAACTGAGCCCGGTTCGCCTCTAATGTGGCTCTATTCGCCTCCATCTCTGCTCTCTGTCTCCTATTAATTCTCTCAAACTTCCTCTCATACTCGGCATCCTTTCGCGCATTCTCCTCCGCCACCATCTTCTGTACTTGCTCGTTGAATTACGGTGTCTGTGTGATGTCGATAGGTGGGATGACACCTGGCTGTCGGCGTCCCGGTATGACACACTGCTCAGATTCTAATCCAAAAAAACGCCCTCTCCTTCTACCGCCAGATGCAGTACTAATGATTGCTAGTTCATCAATTGACTCTAATCCATCCTCTTGTTGTATTTGCTCCTCAATCTCTGCACTGATACGAGTTTACAGAAACATAATAAAATACATTTGAGCCAGACATTATTGGTAAAACATTGTAAGTATCTTAAGAATAGTTGAGAACAAAAAGTTATAATACTTACAGCAATTTCTTCATAGCGCTTACTAACATATTTCTCATTCTTCATTTTATGTGTTGCTTGAAGGACTTTAAACAATCCAGGGTCCTTCTTTCCTGGATCTCTCTCTCTCTAATTGAATGAAACGTAAGATTAATATGTAATTTAAGTTCATTATTATCTTAAATGTAAAATGAAAGAACATTTACGAGATACATACCATTTGCTCTCGATGTGCAGACATCAAGATAGATCCCCCTGCATATGTCACGCTGCAAGAGCCAGACTATGAATCCTCGTTAGTTACTGTTGCTCGCATTGCCTTGAATCTAGCGGACTTCTGAATGAACTCCGGACTGGCCCAATATGCCTCCATTTCCGCATATGCAGCATATGACATAAAGTTTGCCTTTCCTCGACGTTTAACAGGATCCTTCACACATCAGATTTCTGACATCATGCTTCTGTAATGCTGTGCTCCTAAGATATTCCACACCCGATACACCTCATTATGGTGTATTGGATCCCACTCATAGCTCCTCTGTACCGGTTAATATGTGTAAATTATTAGCATGAAAAAAGCAAGTAGTTGTTTTGACATTAATACATCATTATCATACTAATATACGTGTTATACCTTAAAAACACGCCATCACTGCTGAAGGTCTGATGCAGAGACGGAGGACCAATCAGAATAGGGTTTGAAATGTGTAGTGAAACATGGTGTCACCAACCGTGTCGCCGCAGCTGGAATGAATCTGCAAAGTTCAAATGATTACTTAGTTACTTCTTGATGATTCACAATAATGTAAGTAATATTAGTATTTTTATAACGTTTGTAGGATATTAAGCACTTACGTGTTACCATGTGGGGATATCCTCATTCACGCTCGGGCTGGTGTCTGTGACATCGATGATGGGATGTCATCAATATGTATATCATTATCTGAGGGATGAGTTGTCACTATCGGGTGCCTAACACGGCACGCACCAGATCCATGTCCAGATGTCGTTCCTCCACCGTCGTCGGATCGGTGCTCATGTGAGTGGACGTGCGTCGTTGGCACTATTGTGTCCTGCGTCTTTACCTGACATCATCTTGTGCCTGGCATGAAGAACCCATCGTCTGTCGAGCATTAAGTATTGGCTCCATGACCTCCTTAAACTGCGCAAATAGTTCTTTCCCAGGTCGGCGCTTATAAGTGTTATCCCCTTTATGCGGCATCTGCATTTATTATTATCTAAGTAAGAAAAGTAAACATAACATATGTTTACTGACATATCTTATGAAGTATTAAGGGTACATAAATTTACCAAATATGTTCTAAACATTACAAATGACTCGTGATCATTACACATGGTAACCGTTACATTCATTCATTCGACCCAGTGCTTCCATTCTCGTCAAACTCCTCATTTTCTTCCGTGTCACTGTCATCGGATATAAAGTCCTCATCATCATCTGTATCGTCATTAGATCCCCCCTCGTCAAGTACATCTTCTTCAATATCATCACCGACACCCTGGTCAGCTAACTCCTCAACTAGGTCATCTTCAATTCTTTGACAACTCACGGATCCACTGTCTTGATAAACGTCATCCTTGTCAACAATTGTTCCCTGGATTATCCATCTAGGTTTTATCTTCATAACAGCTGACCACCCATTTTTGTCACGTGACTTTGTCGGATATGGTGTGTAGTAAACTTGGTCAGCCTGTGATGCTAGAATGAAAGGATCAAACTTCTGATATCTGTGGCTATCCCGAATCTCAACTAACCCAAACTGTTTACGTATTCGAGTTCCACGTTTAGGTGTTGGATCAAACCAGTTGCACATAAACAAGACAACATTCTTATGTGGATATCCAGGATATTCGAGTTGAATGACTTCTTCTAATATACCATAAAAATCACATTCAACTTCGCTTGAACCCGTGCTTCGTATGCAGACTCCACTATTAAATGTTGATTTATCCTTGCCCCATTCACTTATGTGAAACTTGTACCCATTTGTGAAATAAACCGGCCATGTCTCTACCCGACGTGAGGGTCCACATGCAACATCCCACAAGATGTTATTGACAATATTGTTACCTGGGTCATCAACCTATGTAAAACATTTTCATTTTAGGACAATATATCTGGAAGTTTATAACTTAACATATTGCAATACATAGTGACTAAAAGCATGCGTACATAGTGTCGGAGCCAGCTAGAGAAATTGTTTTCAATGTGTATGTCCATTTCAGACATGGTTATATCAGGAGCAGTTTCCCTTACCATGTCCACAAACATACTGTGAGCAAATACAGAAATGATTAAATATGTTAGTTTCGTCAGATGATTAGTCCTGAACTTCAAAATAATCAAAGTACTGGATGATCATGAATGATGACTTACTTTAAATATGGCCTGATCTCAGCACAGTTTAGAAGAACGTATGTGGTTGCAAGTCTGAGTTCATCGTCCGTGAGGAATCTATATCTACATGCACCATATGGACGTCCCGGAAATGTGAATATGGACCACAACTCACCATTACATGGGACAGGACTACCATTATCATTTCGCGGTACTCGGTTCATCATGGAGGGAACATGGGATTCAAAGTAATGAGAGCAAAAGATGGAAGTCTCCTCTATAAGGTATGCTTCACATATCGATCCCTTAACATTAGCAGTATTAGAAACCTTCATTTTTAGGTCATGCATGCACTGCTCAAATTTATACATCCATCGGTACTGAATAGGTCCTCCAACCCTTGCTTCATATGGCAAGTGAACTGGGAGATGCTCCATGACATCAAAAAACCCGGGAGCAAAAATTCTCTCAAGCTTACAAATTATAATTGGAATATTGGCCTCCAACGCCAACAAGTGAGACTCATGTAGCTCTAGAGAGCACAAGTCTATAAAGAATAGGCTTAACTCCGTTAATGGCTTCCATATATTATCAGGAAGCGCTTCAAAGGCAATGGGGAGAAGCCTTTGCATCATAACATGGCAATCATGACTCTTCATGCCATACATATTGCAACCAGAGGTATCAACACATCTCCCAAGATTTGAGGCATATCCATCAGGGAGTCGTAAAGATTTTACCCAAGCGATCACATCTTGCCTTTGGTTAACATCAAATGTGAACATCGCCTTTGGTTTGAATGAACGACCATCATCAAGTGGAACCATGTTTAACTCCGGCCGATGACAATAAATTTCGAGGTCCTTCCGTGCTTTAACATTATCTTTCGTTTTGTTCTTAACATCCATCACAGTATTCCATATATTCTCAAACACGTTCTTCTCAATATGCATGACATCAAGATTATGTTAGATTAAGTTCATGGCCCAATATGGTAACTCCCAAAAAATACTTCGCTTTGTCTAATTATGTGATTTCTCATAATCGCAGGGGCGATGTTGTGGACCATAATTAGTAATTGATGGAATCCAGAAGATTCTTTCAAATATAGCCTCACCTGATAATCGATCGGGAGGCAATGACTTCACTGATTTCCCCTTCTTGAAACAAGTACAATTTCTTCTATATGAGTGGTTCCGACCAAGAAATTGCCGGTGAAAGTCGAAAAATGAAAATTTTCCTCCATACTTTGGTTGGAATGCCTTACTTTTGCCCATACAAATGGGGCAAGACAATCGCCCATGTGTCATCCATCCTGAAAGCATGTCATAAGCCGGAAAGTCATTTATGGTCTACATTAATGCTGCTCGCAAAATAAAATTTTCTTTCAATGACACATCCCATGTTTCAACGCCATCAAACCACAGATGTCGTAGCTCTTCTATTAGAGGTTGTAGATAAACATCAATCTTATGATTTGGGCTACGTGGACCTGGAATCAACAACGAAAAGAACATATAGAGTTTTTTCATGCACATTCAAGGGGGCAAATTATATGGAGTAACGATAACGGGCCAACAAGAGTATTGTTTTCCAGATGGTCCAAAAGGGTTAAATCCATCGGCACACAACCCCAATCGGACATTTCGTGCTTCCAAAGCAAACCATGGGTAGGTCCGATCAAAATGTTTCCAAGCTTCACCATCTGATGGATGTTTTATAACACCTGGGATTTGTTTTTGCTCCTTAAGCCACCTCATCTGCTCTACTGTTGACATTGACGCAAATAAGCGTTGAAGCCGAGGGCTTAGTGGTAAGTAATGCATGGTTTTTTTAGGTCAATCTTTACCTCCACTACCTTTTTTTGGCTTATATCTCTCACTTCTACAGTACGTACAAACACGAAGATTACTTTCATCTCTCCAGAACAACATGCAATCATTAACACAGACGTCAATCTTCTGGTGAGACAGGCTCAACTGGGAAACTAATTTCTTCGTTTCAAACCAATTTGATGGCATCTTACTATCTGTAGGTTGAGTCTCTTTCATCAGTTAGGCAATGCCATTAAAACATGCTTGTGACATGTGATACTCAGACTTAAGGTTAAGAAGACGGACAGCAGCAGATAACTCAGAATGATTTTCGCACCCATCCTATAGAGGGATTGATGCTGAATTCAATAGATTAAAAAAAATTTTTGCACTTTCATTCGGCTGCGCAACATTGTCTTCCGGAAATTGTGACAAATTAGGCCCAGCGGCATCTAATACCTTCCTTTCGTATGGATTCGTCGAAGACCCCTGGTCAAACTGATCAAAGCCACAGACACCCGGGTCTGTATCTGATGCTACATTAAATGGCTCTCCATGAGCCGTCCAATTCAAGTAAAAAGGCTTAAACCCCCATTTACACAGATGAACTCTAACTTCGTCACATTGTTTAAATCACAAATTCTTACACTTCCGACAAGGACAGCGAATGCATAACCCCCTCATGGTTTCAGGATGAGAGACAATAAATGATATAAATTCATCAACCCCATCCTCCCACTCTTGTGTGTACCCTGTTCGGCCAGGCAAGAAACGGTTACTGTACATCCAACTACGGCCCGACTCCATTACAAACTAAATCTGTTCCTATTCGTATAAAAGAGTCATGTTGTCATGTAAGAACACAATCACAAAACTATTAATAATCAGGCGTACCCTTCCCAGATATGCATGCATGCATATAAACACATTAATAGTAACAGTATTATTATGGGTATTATTATTAGTCAAATTTAAGTACCATGGGTATTATCGTACTTGGTTCTATAATTATTGTAATTATTATGTATAATTACAAATTGAATTTTCTTAAGTATTGTCAAACTTATTATTATTTATATAATAATAATAATAATAATTATTATTATTATTACTATTATTATTATGACTGTGGCATGCATATAAGTATAATAATTATGATATAATAATTATTATAATATGCATAACGAGTAGCAGTATTATTATGGGTATTATTATTACTCAAATTTAAGTACTATGGGTATTATTGAACTTTGTTTAATAATTAATTTAATTATTATGTATTATTACTATTTGTCTATTTTTAAGTATTATAAATATTATTCTTATATAATAATAATAATTATTATTATTACTATTATTATTATGACTGTCCCATGCATATAAGTATACTTATTATGATGTAATAATAATAATTACATACATTATTACTATCAATATTATTATGATGTAAGTAATATTACTCAAATTTAAGTACTCTGGGTATTATTGTACTTTGTTTTATAATTAATTTAATTATTATGTATTAGTACTATTTGTATTTCTTTACATAGTATAAATATTATTCTTATATAATAATAAAAATAATAATAATTATTATTATTATTATGATTGTCTCATGCATATAAGTATAATTATTATGATGTAATAATAATAATTTATTAAATACATTATTTTTATCATTATTATTATGGGTATTATTATTACTGAAATTTAATTACTATGGGTATTATTGTACATGCTTCAATAATTATTTTAATTATTATGTATAAATAGTATTTGTAATTTTTTAAGTCTGATTAATAATAATATTGTTATTATAATAATTATTATACTTATTATTATTATAATTATTATTACAATAATATTATTACTAATATTATTGTTATGACTATGCCGTGCTTATAAGTAAAATGCTTATGATGTTCCATGCATATAAGTAAAATTAGTTTTAGTATGATTTTTATTATAATCATCATCAATAAAATAATAATAATAATAATAATAATAATAATAATAATAATAATAATTATTATTATTATTATTATTATTATTATTATTATTATTATTATTATTCATATTATTGTTATTATTAAACGTATTATTTCATTATTATTATTAACATTCTTATTGTTCTTAGTATTAACGTTATAACATTGAACATATCAAACTTAATTAATATTACTTAGGTTCATTACTATTATTTTATAAGTTCCTACTACTACTTTCGTACACATATTAATTAATTATTATTATTACTCTTATTATTTTGATATTATTGGTACATCTTATTATTATTATTATTATTATTATTATTATTATTATTACACCATGACATAATATCACCATTTACGCTAAATCACTCCAACTAAACCATAACTAAACCTATTAGCATCAAATTATACAAATAATCATTCCATAAAATAATCTATATCATAAACTAAAAATATCTACCTTTAACATAATTAAATACAACGCACAAACAAATTGCATGTTCACTCTAATCTGTCACAAAAAATATCCATAGATAACAAATAATTAAGATAAATTGCATATTCAGATACCAATAACTATGTTCAAACCATAGTGACAACACATAAGTTTTATTATCAATATTAATAATTAAAAACAATTTCCCTTCAGAAATCCCGTTTTCATTTTGAAAGAAAAAAAAAATGAAACTTACCTTGAACGAATGGAGAGGAAAAACAATGGGTACGTCTTCAAACTTACAGATGCAGGGAGGAACTGAAAAAAGGGGGGGGGAACTTAATATCCTGATAATATAAGAAATTTCTGAAAATGAAAAAAAAAATGTTAATCTACACGCGTATTTAAAAAAAAACCTTAAAAATATTATTATTATTGTTAGTATTATTATTATTATTATAATTATTAGTATTATTATTATTTGGACGTAATATTATTATGACTATTATTAGAACTATTACTATTATTATAAAAATTTGGTACAAATGAATTTGGTTTTGTATTATTATTATAATAATCATTATCATTATTATTATTATTGTTGTTGTTATATTTTTCATATTATTCTTATTATTATGCGTATTATTACATTATTATTTTCCTCATTCTTATTGTTCTTATGATTAAGGTAATTATTATTACTTAGTTTCATTATTATTATTTTCTAACTTAGTTCTACTACTATCTACTATTCTTAATTATTATTATTACTATTATTATGTTTATATTATTGGGTACATCTTAGAATAATAATAATAATAATAATAATAATAATAATAATTATTATTATTATTATTATTATTATTATTATTATTGTTACTATTACCCAACACTAAATCACTCAAACTAAACCTTAAGTCAACTAATTACGATCTAAAGAATATAGAAAAAAATAAATGAAATAAACAATCTATATGGAAATTGAAAATACCTATCTTCAACATAATTAAATACCATAAATAAATTTCATCTTCACATTTTACATCACTAAAATTACCCATAATTTAAAAATAATTAACACAAAATAAATGGGAAAAACCCAACTAAATAACCAGAAAAATGTAGAACCACAGTCATAATACATAAATTTTAATTACAACATAAATAATAAAATACAATTTTTTTCCCTAAAAAAAAATCGGATAACAGAAAAAAAATTATAAACGTACCTCTACGAACTTCAGAAGCTACGGAATGACAACAATGAGAAGCTATGAAACCTCAAATAAGAGCTGAAATTGAAACAATAATGCATCAAAATCCCTCCACGATTTTTTCCCAAGTATATACCTAATTTTCTTTCTCATTATAAAAAAAAAAACAAACAAACTTCAAAACTATAAGTCCTAAATTGAGCAGGTTGATAGTTGAAGCCCTTAAATGGCCAAGTTGATAAAGTTTGGGGTATTGTTCTGCATTTAAGTCTACAATTCAGGAAAGTCTTTATATATATACTTTAGCAAATTCACCAATTTTTATCATTAGAAGCATATAAATGTATAGTAATTTGTAGTTAATTCGTTGAACTTATGTTAATATTATGTTAAATTCCTGAAGTTTAGAAATATACACATTCTTTTACATAGTCTAAAAAAAATCTTAAATCTTGATTTAAATTATATGATAGTGTTCCTTCAATAATTTCAATTTGTCTGATATTTTTTTTACAATTAATTAACATTTTAAATTATTAATTTCTCCTTTTAGTAAATACAAGAGTATTGTTTAAATGACAATTAACTGCATAAAAAAAAAAAGAAAGGAAAGCCGAGGATATGAATATTTATAGATGCTCTTCAAATCTGAATATTCGCAAACATTAGCCACACATTCCCTAACCAGACGCACATGCAAGACCCAATTAACGGCAATGTGGATGACCTGCTGTAGATTATAGATGTTCTTCAAATTCAAAGATACAAATACATTGGCCACGGATTCTTTGCCATAATGGGACTCCTGGCCTAAATTCCCTATCTAGAGCTATTCACTAAGCTCTTCTTGATTAACGCTTGCCCGAGGCAATTTTCTCTAAAAAACACAAATATAAAAAAATTGCCCATTGTTGATGAAGCTTAATTTTTTGCTCATTCAAATTTATGAACAATGTGAATTAATTACTACACTGGATTCAACCAAGAAATGATGGCTAGAGTGTTCTATGTGATGGAGATGAACTATGTGACCTGGGTCTATTGTTATGCGCCGATGACTTCAGGGAGAGTTTTCAAGACCCATATGGCCCGATATTCAAAGATGAGTCTTCTCAACATAAATTCTTACAGATGCCTGGTCATCTCAAGGTTGATCTTCTATTGCGATTTCAGGCATTTGTAAGGAGTCATGCTAAGAAGCCTCAATTTGGTTTTGAAATCGAAAACCAAATTGAAATAAAACAAAATTATGAAGCAAACTAAAATGAACGACAAGTGAGCAAACAAAAGAAAAGGCCATAAACACCTCCAAGATAAATAAAATGAAGTGGAGAAATATGAAAGCTTTATAGACTAAATGGCCCTATTTCGAATCAGGGGAATTATTTGTAGAAGTAATATGTGTTTCATTAAAAGAAATAAACCTTAAGCCAAAAAAGAAACATGAAACAGGGAGACTGAAAAGGATAATTAATAAAGATATATAATAACAATTCTAATGTCATGAGATACTAATTAAGCAGGAAAATGAGCCAATAAATCCACTAGTCTAAGAGGACGTTCTAATGCCATTTTGCTTGCAAAAACAATAGTTTTATACCAAGACAAGAATATGGTTAAAAGTGAATGGTTACAAAAAAAACCCCTACATTTTACTGCAACAGCTTCATCCATGAGGAAGGAAGCGGGGATCAAACACCAACAAGTTATAGAAATTATCAATACATATTTTCTTCGTCTTTACAAATTCAATTATCATAAGTCACTGAAATTCGTGCTCGGGGTATCCCTTTCCTCCTATCTGAAAAAACTTCAAGCAAATATAGCTATTGCAATTGAACAAGAATTAAAAAAAAAAAAAAAGGAAGAGAAAGGATATATAGCTAAAATTAGAAAATGTCTATTAAATGCACACATACCCGGGCTGAGAAGGACCTGATCTACGAAATGAAGCAAAAAACGGCACAAAATGGCCGGATGTTGGATGGCAATCGATGGCGTCGCCGTCACGGTGAACCAGAGCTTCTCTCTCCCCTCTCCCCGTCTGAAATCGCGACTGAAGCTGGAGAATGAAGAAGGTGTATTTCAAGACCATTTACCAACGGCTAGCCATTGGTAAATTAGCCTTAAAAAAAAAAATTCTACCAATGCGGGTAAGTTGGAATGTTACCAACGGTCATGACCGTTGCTAATTACCGACGACTAGACCTTTAGTAAAAAAACCTGGAAAAAAATTTTTTGCTGTGATACCAACGCATGCACGTTGGAAATAATTACCAACGGTTCTACGCGTTGGTAAAGATGCCGTTGGAATAGCAACAAAACTTAGTAGTGTTTGGCTTAAAATAAAAACTTTTGGGTTTAATTTAAAATTTTTTATTTAGTTAACGAAAGGTTATTTTTTATTGAAATTAATGAAAGATTTAAGAAAAAGAAAATCAATGTTCTCATGCGCCAACCCTTTTGCGCGTGGACTAACGCGCACTTGATGTGCAAGTTCCGTGAATGCAACAATTTTTCTTTGCTAAAAATGCAGTATGTTTGTTCGCATTAAAAACTTACAATTATCCATGAAGTTTACCCTAATCTCTATTTTGCCACTCTTATTTTTTAAAATCTACACTTTATCTCTATTTATTTTTCATTATTGGACAACAACTTCTAAAACACTAATTTTAACTTTATGATGGTCATCTTCCAATAATTTAATTCTCTTAAATATTTTTTGTAGTAAATAGATATTTTAATTTATCTGTTTTTTTTTCTCTTTGTATATATATTTTCCTCCTTATAAATGCACATTCGTATTGTTTAGAAGGTTGGTTAGCTGTAAGAAAAGTAAAAAAATTTTAAAATTACTATAAGATAGTTACCATACAGTTTAAATTAGGGTTTTAGAAATTATTGTTAGACACTATAGAAGAAGAAGGGAGTAAAATGTAAGTTTTTTAAAGTAGAGAGGTAAAATATAGGTTAGTCCAAACCATAGGGGTGTTTTTATAATTTTCGCTTACTTTGTACATGTGTCCATGGATGGTTTTGTAATAAGAAGACCTGTGTGAAAAAAAATGGTAGCAAGTTCAAGTTAAACTCTTTCATCAAAGTTTTCAAGAATTTTACTTAATCTAATACAAAGAAATATAATGAAGAAGAAATCAAACTTTAAGGACTGAAACAGTCAAAGCTTACTATCAATTCATTTCAACTATTAATAATTTAATTAAATTATGTATTGCTACATTTATTTATTCAAGCTTTATATTTATTAGAATTATATTATTCAAGTTACGATATGCCGTGCTTCTGTCCAAGGGTCCGAAAGCCTGGAGTTCAATGGAGAACAAAGGAGCAGAATAGTCATGTCAAATATTATCCAAATTTGAGATTAGTAACTTTTGGATGAGTCGGGCTTATGTCATATATGTCATCCCTAAAAAAATTGAAAATTTTCATTTTAGCCCCATCTCTTAGAAACTAGGCAATGGCACCACCAGAATATGAAACATATTAGAGTTTCAGGGATAGAGCAACAAATATCCGCGTTTGGCAGAGTTGACTAGAGCGTGGGAGTTAAAACACATGCTCTTGGGTTTGAATTGCCCTAGGGATTGGGGTATTTTATCTTTTTCCAGTATTTTTACATAGTATTTTTTTAAATGTTTCTCTTGCATCCTTTCAGTTTTTTTATTTTCTTTTTCTAGCTTTCTTTGTTTTTTAAATTTTCTAATTTTATATTTTCTTATCATTTTCTCATCTTTCCAGTTTTTCCTTTTCTTTTTAATTTTTTTTATTATTTCAAGTTTTGTCTCTTATTTTGCTTCCCGTTTATTCCTTTTTTTTTTTTAAATTTGATGCCTTTTTTCTTAGTTTTGTTCCATTTATTCATTCTTATATTATTCTTATTTTAGAAGAACAAAAAATAAAAAAAAAAAAGAACAAATACATATTGTGGCAACGTCGGGTTTTCGGGAGTCGCCACCAATCAGTTTCACCTAGGTCGATTGGTCACCTTAAAATTGGTCTGCGAGAGTTCGGGGATCGGGAGTACGGTTACGTTAAAACAACTTTGTTAAAACGCCCAAAAATTGGCACCTTAGTTGATTTTAATTTTGTTTTGCTTTGCTTTTAAATAATTCTCAGTTAATTTTCAAAATTAGAAATTTTAACTGGATTAGTCGAAATGTGGATTTTTAAATTAATTAATTTGTATGAAATTTTATACTTCCGAACCATGGACTCTGCCGAGTCATTTGGACACGGAAGATTTGATTCCAAACCATGGACTCTGCCGAGTCATTTGGACACGGAATTTGGTGAAATTTTAAATAATTTAATCCATATTGTAAACATGGATTTTTATCTTTGTATTTATTTAATTTATTTATTTTAAAAAAGTTTGATATTTTCCAAACCGTAGATCCTGCCGGATCATCCGGATATGGAAATTGATTTATCGTAATTATTTAATTCTTATTATTATGAAATTAATTTTTAAATGGTAATTCTTTTTATTTATGAATGATTTTTAATACTAACTAAAAATTTATCTTTATATTTTTACTTCTTTTTTTACTTTCTTTCTTTTTCTTCTTTTTTACTTATTTTTACTTTTTTTTTTTTTTTTTTTAATTTCTTTTAATTTCTTTTCTTTTCTTTCTTTTTTTATTCTTTTCTTTCTTTCTTTTCTTTTTCTTTTTCTTTCTTTTATCTTTCTTTTCTTTTTCTTATCTTTCCTTTCTTTTCTTTATCTTATCTTTCTTTTATTTTTCTTTCTTATCTTTCTTTTATTTTTCTTGTCTTTTCTTTCTTTCTTTTCTTTTTATTATCTTTTCTTTTATTTTTTTTATCTTTCTTTTCTTTCTTATCTTTCTTTTATTTTTCTTTCTTATCTTTCTTTTATTTTTCTTATCTTTCTTTTTTTTTCTTGTTTACTTTTTTTTTTTTCTTGTTTAATGAAAGATATTTATTATTTTAAAGGATTACTCAATTTATAAAAGAATTAAAAAAAATAATAATTAATTTTTATTTAATAAGAAGTTAATTTAAAAGAGTTTAAAAATAAAAATTTTGATCATGGTACGGGGTATTGTTACTCAGCCAGACCCTCTTCACCAGGTGAAGCAGCTCAAAAGCGGGCACGAGACAGTTTCCAGCCAATATACCATGAACTAAAAATTTTTATTTTTTTTTTATTATTTTTTATTATTTTTTTATTATTTTTTTATTATTTTTTTTATTATTTTTTTATTATTTTTTTTTATTAAGAGAACCAAAAATTTTAAACAAAAGAAGAAAAGTTTTGATATTTATTTAATTTATTTTGGAATAAAAGATTATTTAACCGAAAACTTATATGTATTTTAAAACAAAAGTCTTGATATTTTTATTTTTATATTCTTCTTTGTCTGATGAAAGATTTTTTTTTTTTAATTTTAATTTATATTTCTGAAAATATATCTAATCAATAAGTCAAAAATATTTAAGAGAAAATTCAATTATTTTTGTTTTATTTTGTATTATTTTGAAATTATTTGATTAAGATTTTTATAAAAGAAACAAAAAGTTATATAATTTAATAAGTAAAATATTACTGAATAAAATATTAACCCAAAATTTTTACGCTTTTTATTCTTTTTATTAATAAAGAAAACTAAAAAAAATTATATATTAATAGATAATTAATATATTAGTCTAAAGTTTTTTTTTATTTTTTATAAAGAAAAAATTTATTTTATATATTTTATTTAAAAATATTTCCGAGCCATGAATCCTGGCGGATCATTTGGTCATGGAGTTTTAATTTTTTTTTATTTCATTAATTATTAATTTTAAAGATGTATTAAAAGAATGATTTTATGTTTATTTATTTATTTATTTTATTTTTGAATTATTTCATTATGTTTGTTTATTAAAAGGAATAAAAACTTTGTTTCAAAATAAAAAAAAGTAATTTTTATTAGCCTTTAGAAAATTATTCACGTAAAATTCCTTTTTTTATCTTTTAATCATAAAAAAAATTCAATTAATAAAGTGGGGCTTTTTGGCCATCCACTTTAATAACACAATAATAATAAAAGTTAGCACAATTAATATAGTTAGATTAGTTGGATTAGTTAGTTAATAACAATAAAAAAGGTTAGTAAAAGTTAGATTAAATTAATTAACAACAATAATAAAAATTAGCCAAGTTTAATTAAATTAATTGTTAACAACAATAATAAAAAGTTAGTCAAGTTAATTAAATTAATTAATTAACAACAATAATAAAATTTAGCCAAATTAATTAATTGTTAATTAACCAAGTTGATTAAATTAATTAACAATAATAAAAGTTAGTAATAATGCAAAAATTAAAAGGTTAGTAACAATAATAATGTTAAAAGTTAGTTGTTAGTAAGTTAGTTAACAAGTTAATAATAACAAAAAAAAAAAGGTTAGTAACAATAACAATAATAAACAAATAAATACACAAGTAAAAAAAATAAAGTTAGTAATTAATTCTGAAAAAAAAAAAAAATAAAAAGATTAGTGACCAAAATGAAAAGAATTGAAAAGATGAAGTATTAAAGTAGAATTTTACCTAAAGGTTGAAATTTTTGAATTTTGCTGGGTACAGGCGCGACGCGAGCGCGAGGGGGGAAAGGGGCTGGCGGCCGGCGGCGGCTGGGCCAGGGGCAGGGGGGGACGGCGGGGGTGGCGCGGCGGCACGGGCACGGGACGGCGAGCGACGGCACGGCGGAGACAACGGCCGGCGAGGGGCGGAGGTCCGAGGAGAAAGAAGGAAAAGGAGGGAAAAGAAAAGGGGACGCGGCGGCGGGCCGGCGGGGCGACGGCGGCACGGGCACGGCGGAGGCGGGACGGCGGGGCGACGGCGGCACGGGCACGGCGGAGGCGGCGACGGTGAGGAGAGAGGCACGGTAGAGAGAGAGAGAGAGAGAGAGAGAGAGAGAGAGAGAGAGGGAACAGCAGTGAAAAAAAATTTTGGCTTTCTGGGGAAGAAGGGAAGAGGGCTGGGGCTAAGGGCTGTAATTTTCTCTTTTTTTGAAACGGAGCTCTAAGTTTTTTTGCTATTTTTTTCTGTGTTCAGCACAAAATTTGGGGGGCTATTTATAGAGGAAGTTTAGCTGAACTGTTGATGGATAAATTAATAAAAAAATTCAAACTTATCTCTTAAATTGGTAAAATGACAATTTTAGTCCTTTACGTCTCTCAGCCTCTGGATAAGTTCCTGAAGCTTCTGATTTTGACAATTTTTTCGTTTTCTGTCAATTTGAGCCAAAAACGTCGGCAGGCTCAAAATTTTATGTGACAAACTGCCAAATGCTCCTGGAACTTTCAGAATTTGTCAATTTTGCCTGAAACTTCTTAATTTTGTCATTTTTACCTCAAACTTTTAAATTTTGTCATTTTTATGGAGTTTTCTTTTTTTCTTTCAAACATACACATATACACACATATATCAAATCTTCACAAAACAAAACAAAAAAATATATATATATATTTTTTAAACTAATTAAAAAAAATTTAGTAATAATAATAACAATAATAATAATAATAATACATTTTTTTTATTTAATTTTTTTTTATTTAATTAATTTTTTTTTTAAAATTCTTTTAATGGCTGGACGAAATTGGGTGTCAACAGCTGCCCCCCTTTGCATGCTTCATGGGACATGATGTATGCAAAGTTAGTTACCAAATTTCGTCCAGCTTAGCTAGGCATTGAAAACCTTCTCGCCGCCTAAACTCTGAGGTTTAAGGAAAGGTCCTTAGAACCTCTAACGATAGGAAAGGTTCTATCGTTGTAAGATGGACTGAATGATTGATTGTTTGTTTGAGGTTTAAGGAAAGGTCCTTAGAACCTCTAACGATAGGAAAGGTTCTATCGTTGTAAGATGGACTGAATGATTGATTGTTTGTTTGAGGTTTAAGGAAAGGTCCTTAGAACCTCTAACGATAGGAAAGGTTCTATCGTTGTAAGATGGACTGAATGATTGATTGTTTGTTTGAGGTTTAAGGAAAGGTCCTTAGAACCCCTAACGATAGGAAAGGTTCTATCGTTGTAAGATGGACTGAATGATTGATTGTTTGTTTGAGGTTAAGGAAAGTTCCTTAGAACCTCTAACGATAGGAAAGGTTCTATCGTTGTAAGATGGACTGAATGATTGATTGTTTGTTTGAGGTTTAAGGAAAGGTCCTTGGAACCTCTAACGATAGGAAAGGTTCTATCGTTGTAAGATGGACTGAATGATTGATTGTTTGTTTGAGGTTAAAGGAAAGGTCCTTGGAACCTCTAACGATAGGAAAGGTTCTATCGTTGTAAGATGGACTGAATGATTGATTGTTTGTTTGAGGTTAAAGGAAAGGTCCTTGGAACCTCTAACGATAGGAAAGGTTCTATCGTTGTAAGATGGACTGAATGATTGATTGTTTGTTTGAGGTTTAAGGAAAGGTCCTTAGAACCCCTAACGATAGGAAAGGTTCTATCGTTGTAAGATGGACTGAATGATTGATTGTTTGTTTGAGGTTTAAGGAAAGGTCCTTAGAACCTCTAACGATAGGAAAGGTTCTATCGTTGTAAGATGGACTGAATGATTGATTGTTTGTTTGAGGTTTAAGGAAAGGTCCTTGGAACCTCTAACGATAGGAAAGGTTCTATCGTTGTAAGATGGACTGAATGATTGATTGTTTGTTTGAGGTTTAAGGAAAGGTCCTTCGAACCTCTAACGATAGGAAAGGTTCTATCGTTGTAAGATGGACTGAATGATTGATTGTTTGTTTGAGGTTTAAGGAAAGGTCCTTAGAACCTCTAACGATAGGAAAGGTTCTATCGTTGTAAGATGGACTGAATGATTGATTGTTTGTTTGAGGTTAAGGAAAGGTCCTTAGAACCTCTAACGATAGGAAAGGTTTTATCGTTGTAAGATGGACTGAATGATTGATTGTTTGTTTGAGGTTTAAGGAAAGATCCTTAGAACCTCTAACGATAGGAAAGGTTCTATCGTTGTAAGATGGACTGAATGATTGATTGTTTGTTTGAGGTTTAAGGAAAGATCCTTAGAACCTCTAACGATAGGAAAGGTTCTATCGTTGTAAGATGGACTGAATGATTGATTGTTTGTTTGAGGTTTAAGGAAAGATCCTTAGAACCTCTAACGATAGGAAAGGTTCTATCGTTGTAAGATGGACTGAATGATTGATTGTTTGTTTGAGGTTTAAGGAAAGGTCCTTAGAACCTCTAACGATAGGAAAGGTTCTATCGTTGTAAGATGGACTGAATGATTGATTGTTTGTTTGAGGTTTAAGGAAAGGTCCTTAGAACCTCTAACGATAGGAAAGGTTCTATCGTTGTAAGATGGACTGAATGATTGATTGTTTGTTTGAGGTTTAAGGAAAGATCCTTAGAACCTCTAACGATAGGAAAGGTTCTATCGTTGTAAGATGGACTGAATGATTGATTGTTTGTTTGAGGTTTAAGGAAAGGTCCTTAGAACCTCTAACGATAGGAAAGGTTCTATCGTTGTAAGATGGACTGAATGATTGATTGTTTGTTTGAGGTTTAAGGAAAGGTCCTTAGAACCTCTAACGATAGGAAAGGTTCTATCGTTGTAAGATGGACTGAATGATTGATTGTTTGTTTGAGGTTAAGGAAAGGTCCTTAGAACCTCTAACGATAGGAAAGGTTTTATCGTTGTAAGATGGACTGAATGATTGATTGTTTGTTTGAGGTTTAAGGAAAGATCCTTAGAACCTCTAACGATAGGAAAGGTTCTATCGTTGTAAGATGGACTGAATGATTGATTGTTTGTTTGAGGTTTAAGGAAAGATCCTTAGAACCTCTAACGATAGGAAAGGTTCTATCGTTGTAAGATGGACTGAATGATTGATTGTTTGTTTGAGGTTTAAGGAAAGATCCTTAGAACCTCTAACGATAGGAAAGGTTCTATCGTTGTAAGATGGACTGAATGATTGATTGTTTGTTTGAGGTTTAAGGAAAGGTCCTTAGAACCTCTAACGATAGGAAAGGTTCTATCGTTGTAAGATGGATTGAATGATTGATTGTTTGTTTGAGGTTTAAGGAAAGGTCCTTAGAACCTCTAACGATAGGAAAGGTTCTATCGTTGTAAGATGGACTGAATGATTGATTGTTTGTTTGAGGTTTAAGGAAAGATCCTTAGAACCTCTAACGATAGGAAAGGTTCTATCGTTGTAAGATGGACTGAATGATTGATTGTTTGTTTGAGGTTTAAGGAAAGGTCCTTAGAACCTCTAACGATAGGAAAGGTTCTATCGTTGTAAGATGGACTGAATGATTGATTGTTTGTTTGAGGTTAAGGAAAGGTCCTTAGAACCTCTAACGATAGGAAAGGTTCTATCGTTGTAAGATGGACTGAATGATTGATTGTTTGTTTGAGGTTTAAGGAAAGGTCCTTAGAACCTCTAACGATAGGAAAGGTTCTATCGTTGTAAGATGGACTGAATGATTGATGTCGAGGCAAAGGTTCCATCCTTAAAACCTCGGATTGATTGATTGATGTCGAGGCAAAGGTTCCATCCTTAAAACCTCGAATTGATTGATTGATCTCGAGGCAAAGGTTCCATCCTTAATACCCCGGATTGATTGATTTTGAGGCTAAAGAGCTTTCCTTAGGACCTCGAGCGAAATTTATATGAAAGCAATTGAAATTGGAATAATTTTCTTCGAAAGTGTGAATTTTCATAATAGGTGAGTGCAAAAATTTAAACTTCGATAAGATGAGTGAATCTTGATGATGACAATAACACTGACAAATTATGTAAAGGGAACGGATGTTTGGAATCAATATCCAAGGTTCATCTAATATTTTCTTCAGTAAATATAGATTCCCTTGTGAGATATGTCATCCAAATAAGGTTAAAGCTTAACTACCCCAAAATGTTATGCCTAGTAGATCTAATAGGATGCGTCTCAAGAGTAATAAAAATTACTCTTTACTCAGCCATTCCAACCTAAAGGCATTGTCCCATGGTTTTAATATCAGCATGGACGAAACTATCTTATAAGAAAAGAAATTCCTTGAAAAGAAAAACTGAAACGCGAAAGAAATGCTGATAATAAAACTAAAGGACAAGAAAAACGGATCAGATCGCTTCTTTCTTCCACAATACTTCAACAGGGTGAGTAGAGGACCATTATGGGAGTGAACTGGTCGGGAAAGACTGTCGTGTCCAGTCTATCTGAATCATTGCTGGATCTGGTTCAGGAACAAAAGCTTGTATTTTATCTAGCAATTCTTCAGCAGTTGTTGCGGATATTATGATTCGCCGTGCCACTCTTGATATGAAATTCTTCTGCATAGCATAATCCATAAAAGCTATCAGACCTGTAAAGAAATTGTTAACATTTAAAAGCCCAATGGGTTTCTTATGCAAATTAAGTTGGGCCATGGAAGCAATTTGAAAGACTTCTCCCAACGTGCCAAAACCACCTGGTAGAGCGATAAAAGCATCAGCATTTAAAAGCATTTGTAACACACGCTCTTGCAAATTTTTAACCACTAATTCTTCTCCAATCGTACCCCCAGAAACAAATTTCAAAGGTCCAGGGATGATGCCCAAAACTTGACTTCCTCCTAAAGATGCTACTGATGCTACACCTCCCATTAATCCGACACTACCTCCTCCATAAACTAAATGTATTTTTCGCTCAGCTAATACTCTACCCAAATGGTTGGCTGCCTTTAAATACTCTTCATCTTTTCCAGGAAAAGCCCCAGAAAATACACAAATACTTCGGGATTTACGAGTTGGGGTTTTCTCCATTCCTATCCTTATCCTTGTGAGAAAAGAGGATATATTTATAGAGATGAAGAGATAAGGCAATAATTTTATTTTCAAGAGTGGATACATTATTGCCAGCTATACACAGTAGTCACGAGTATGACTCTGGTCAGGTATGGGTACACTATCGTTAAAAGAGGAGGAAAATTTTCAAAATAGCTGCTAGCATGTACAGTAGTCACTACTGTAGCTTACGTCAGGAGTAGGTATGTGATTGTTGGAAGGGAAGGAAAATTTCAAAAGTGGCAGCTATATACAGTAGTCCGTGTCAGGAGTGGGTACATTATTGCCAAAGGGGAGGAAAATTTCAAAAGCGACAGCTAGCACGTACAGTAATCGTAACTATGGCTCATGTCAGGAGTGGATACATTATCGCTGAAAGGGGAGGAAAATTTCAAAAGCGACAGCTAGTACGTACAGTAATCGTGACTTTGGTTCACGTCAGGAGTGGATACATTATTACCAAAAGGGGAGGAAAATTTCAAAAGCGACAGCTAGTACGTACAGTAATCGTGACTTTGGTTCACGTCAGGAGTGGATACATTATTACCAAAAGGGGAGGAAAATTTCAAAAGCGACAGCTAGCACGTACAGTAATCGTGACTTTGATCCTCGTCTTCCACTGGCTTTGCGTCCAGTAATGGCTTCAATGCTTTCTATGAATCGGTGATTTGCATCTCATCTAGCTTTCTCACAAACTGGCAAACAGGGTCGTTTAGGGTCAGATTCCCAAGACTGTAACGATCTCGTTCTTTTTGGAAAATTATCCATAATCCAACAACCTCAAATTGCACTATTCCGCAAGAATGCGCTTCAAGAACCTCTCGAATATCTTCTAGAGATTCCTTACGCAAGCCATTCTTAATGAATCTTATTCTATCATTACGATTTCTGGTGATCACTCCTGGAGCACGACATTTATTGCCGCAAATCCACCATCCACAATTATGACAAACGCCTAGCCTCTTTGCTCTTCTTTTTTTGGCATAAGCGCTTTTACCAAAGCCGGGCATACGGGGAAAGAACGCTTCGGGAACTTCACCAGCTGAACGAACCTTAGCTTCAATTAGCCACCGCACATTATCAGGAATGCCTTTGTGCATAAATACTCTGAATCGTTCACATCTAGCTTGATAAATCTTTTTAAGAACATTTATTGGGAAGGAAGGAAAATACTTTCGTAGGGCGGAAAGAGAAGACTCCATTGATGAAGGAGGCAAAGAAAGAAATTAGTGATTGTAGGAAACGAACATAACTAACACATATTTATAGTGATGAAAGGGATAATGCGTTTATTACACTTACAGAAGCAAGTACATTATTGTCAAAAGAAAAGACAAATGACAGCTTATATGTACAGCAATCATGACTGTGGCTCTCATCTTCCACTGATTTATGTCTAGTAACGGCTTCAATGCCTTCTATAAGTCGGGGATTTGCTTCCCATCCAGTTTTCTCACAAACTGGCAAACAGGGTCATTAAAAGTTAGATTTCCAAGACTGTAACGATCCTGTTCTTTACGGAAAGTCCACCATAAATCCATAATTTCCCATTGCACTATTTCACAAGAATGTGTTTCAAAAGTTAATAGGATATCATCCAAAGATTCCTTACGCAGGCCATTCTTGATGAATTTTCTTTTATCTTCATGATTTCTGGAGATGTATCCTAAAAAGCGACATTTAGTATTACAATTCCATCGTCCACATTTATGACAGACACCAAGCCTCTTTGCTCTTCGCTTTTTGGCATAAGCGCTTTTACCAAAGCCGGGCATACGGGGAAAGAACGCTTCTGGAACTTCACCAGCTGAACGAACCTTAGCTTCAATTAGCCACCGCACATTGTCAGGAATGCCTTTGTGCATAAAGACTCTAATCCTTTCACATCTAGCTTGGTAAATCATTTTAAGAACATTTATTGGGATGGAAGGAAAGTATTTTCGCATGGCGGAAAGAGTAGAATCCATTGATAAAAGAAGAATTTGAGAGAAGAGATGAAGAAATCAGTTATTGTAGGAAACTGAGAGTCAGAGAGTATTGCATCCGCTACTTAACCGGAAAGAAGAACACGCATTTATAGCGATGAAAGGATAACGTGTTAATTACGCTTACAGGAACAAGTATATTAAAAGAAAAGACAAATGACAGCTTATATGTACAGGAATCATGACCGTGGCTCTCATCTTCCCCTGATTTATGTCCAGTAATGGCTTCAATGCCATCTATAAGTCGGGGATTTGCTTCCCATCCAGTTTTCTTACAAACTGACAAACAGGATCGTTTAAAGTCACATTCCCAAGACTGTAACGGTTTCGTTCTTTATGGTAAGTCCTCCATAAACTGATAATTTCACCTTGCACTTTTCCACAAGAATGCGTTTCAAGAGTCTCTCGGATATCTTCCAGAGATTCCTTACGCAGGCCATTCTTAATGAATTTTCTTTTATCTTCACGATTTATGGAGATGTATCCTAAAGAGCGACATTTAGTAATACAATTCCATCGCCCACATTTATAACACACGCCTAGTCTCTTTGCTCTTCGCCTTTTGGCATAACGGCTTTTACCTAAACCGGGCATGCGGGGCATAAATGCATCTGGAACTTCACCCGCCAAACGGACCTTAGCTTCAATTATCCACTGCACATTATCGGGAATGCCTTTGCGTGTAAAAACTCTGATTCTTTCACATCTAGCAAGGTAGATCTTTTTAAGGACTTTTATTGGAAAGGAAGGAAAGTATTTTCGCAGTGCAGAAAGAGTAGAATCCATTGATGAGAGAAGAATTTGAGAGAAGAGGGAAATGAATCAGTTATTGAAGGAAACTTAGATAACTGACTGGAAGAACATGCATTTATAGCGATGAAATGGATAACGTGTCGATTACACTTACGGGAGCAAATACATTATTAAAAGAAAAATGGAAAATTTTAAATATGATAAATTGTATGTACAGTGATTGTGACTGTGGCTCACATCTTCCACTGGTTTTACGTCCAGTAACGGGATTAATGGCTTCTATGAGTCGAGGATTTGCTTCCCATCCAGTTTTCTTACAAGCTGACAAATAGGGTCGTTTAATGTCAGATTCCCGGGACTGTATCGTTCTCGTTCTTCATGAAAAATGCTCCATAAATCGAGAAGTTCACGTTGCACGGATCCACAAGAATGCGTCTCAAGAGTCAATTGGATATCATCCAATGAGTCCTTACTCAGGCCATTCTTAATGAATCGTATTTTATCTTTTCGATTATCAGAGATCATCCCTAAAGAACGACATTTAGTATTACAGGTCCAGCGTCCGCATTTATGACAGACGCCTAGTCTCCTCGCTCTTCGTTTTTTGGCATAAGAGCTTTTGCCTACACCAGGCATGTGAGACACAAATGCCTCTGGGATTTCACCTGCCAGACGAACCTTAGCTTCAATTAACCACCGCACATCTTCAGGGATTCCTTTATGCATCAGAGCTCTTAATCGTTCACAGCGAACTTGGTAGATCTTTTTGAGGATGTTCATTGGGAGAGAAGGAAAATATTTTCGCAAGGCAGAAAAAGTAGGATCCATTTTCTAGGAGAAAGTAAAAGAAATGAGGGAGGAAATGATCAGTTATTATGGGCAACTGAGAGAACCGACTTGAGAGTCACGGAGTACCGTATCCGCCGCTTAACCGGAAAAGTGAATCCTACTTTATTTTGATGTGATAGATATTCCATCCAGCTGACGTCGATTCAGTCCTTGATTATTGAATCCATTGTCCGCTTTTGACGAATTTTCAACGACAATATTTCTTGATGTCTGCCTTATCTTTGACGATAGCTATCACTCATCTTGGATGCTGCTAAGCTGGCATCAATTCTGTTCTTTTAGGTGTAGCCTCAATTGCCAGGCTTTTGACGATATTGTATGCTTTATCCTTGGATTCCTGATGGGGCTGGGTCCAGCGTATTAGCTATGCGTCCAATTAGTAAGAGCTGATGTCATTAAGATCTCAGCTTATACTGCTGCAATCATGCTGCGGACATGCTTTTCATTTGATCCCTGTTATGTAAAAGCCATGCATGCATGATGTGAAATGCATGAATGCAAGGCATGTGTAACTGATGTTTTTTTTTTTTTTTTTTTTTTTTTTAATCTAGCTCTTCACGTCTTTGCTTTACTTTACTGGATCTTCTTTGTGATTTCCTTCTCGGACTATTATTGAATCTCTTTATGCTTTCCAGCTGTTGTCCATTGTCTCAAAAGCCCAACTCTGTTCAAAAATCCTCTTTCCTTGCCTTATTTTTGAATTTTGACCTCAATTTTCTTTAATGCCCGCCTCATATTTTATGCTTCTCTGGATAATTGTCCCTGTTGAAATATTCGCGAGCATGATTCTTTCCTGCTGACATAGACATGTTAAGACTTCTGAAATGATCATTCAGGCTACCACCAAGGCTATCTCCCAAAGATTTGTTACTCCTTCTTCTTTGTTAGCCTATGTTCTGTGCTGCTCGCAAAGCAGGACCTCAATCTTACCTGTTTTAATTCATAAAGCTTATCAAAGTAATCTACGGTCTTTGTTTTTTTCTAAGTTTTAATTATTACTATTCTTCCTTCAAAAGTCACAATTTATTGCACACTTAAGGCTAGTAGGAATGTGAGATTTGAAGGAAAAGAACTGGATAGAAGCGACTTTAGCATTTTGAACGTGAGAATCTAAGGTAAGTTAAAGAGAATTGGCTTTTATTTATGGGTAAAAGAATATGAAAATCTTGGGTACAGATAGATAATGAAAGTGTAAGGGAAGAAAGCTCTCTTTGACAACTTTGATCAAATAAACTTTGGTAACCCTGTATCCACTTCTCCCCTTCTGTTCGAAAATTTCTTCATTATGCAAAGTATTTCTTTACTGCATCCGAATTTACTGGCTTCGGTAATTCTCGTCCATCCATTTCTGTCAGAATTAGTGCCCCTCCTGAAAATGCTTTCTTCACGACATATGGCCCATCATAATTTGGTGTCCATTTTCCTCTTGAATCATGTTGCATGGGTAAAATTTTCTTGAGCACTATGTCACCTTCGTGAAATTGTCGTGGGCGAACCTTTTTGTTGTAAGCACGAATCATCCTTCTTTGATAAAGTTGCCCATGGCAGAGGGCTATCATTCTTCTTTCATCAATTAGATTTAATTGCTCGTATCTAGCTTTGACCCATTCTGCTTCTGCTAATTGAGTATCCATTAGTACCCTTAATGAAGGAATTTCAACTTCGATGGGCAATACAGCCTCCATACTGTATACCAGAGAAAAAGGTGTTGCTCCAGTAGAAGTACGGGTAGAAGTTCTATAAGCATGCAGTGCAAAAGGTAACATCTCATGCCAGTCCTTGTAAGTGACGATCATCTTTTCAACAATTCTCTTGATATTTTTATTGGCCGCTTCTACTGCACCATTCATCATCGGTCGATAAGGTGCTGAATTGAGATGCTTGATTTTGAATTGCTGGCACAAAGTCTGCATCATTGCATTATTCAGGTTCGTGGCATTGTCTGAGATGATACACTCTGGCGGTCCATAGCGACAAATGATTTCTTTCTTAATGAACCGGCATACCACCTTTTGAGTTACGCTTGCATAAGACACAGCTTCTACCCATTTAGTAAAGTAGTCAATTGCAACTAGGATGAATTTGTGACCATTGGAAGCTTTAGGGGTAATCGCTCCAATAACATCGATTCCCCACATGGCAAAAGGCCAAGGTATTGCTGTTACATTAAGAGGAACAGGTGGAGCTTGGATCTTGTTGGCATATATTTGGCATTTGTGACATTTTCTTACGTGATTGACGCAATCACTTTCCAATGTGAGCCAATAGTAACCAGCCCTCATTATTTGTCTTGCCATGGTATGACCACTAGTGTGTGCTCCACATATTCCAGAATGAACTTCTTCCATGATCTTTCGTGCTTCATGAGTATCTACACAGCGAAGTAGCATCGAGTCTGGGGTTTTCTTGTAAAGTATGTCTAGGTTTAAAAGAAAACCCATTGACAATCTTCGTAGAAATTTCTTGTCATTTTCTGATACTTCTGGTGGATATACTCTTTCTTGGAGGTATTTCTTGATATCGTGATACCAAGGTTTTCCATCCAATTCTTCTTCGATGCTCATGCAATAAGCTGGAGAATCTATTATTCTCATCTCGAACACAGGAGTGTGCTCGGGGTCACTGATCTGGTACATAACAGCCAAAGTAGCTAAAGCATCCGGTATTTGATTATCTTCCCTTGGAAGATGATGGAAGCTTATACTGTTGAATTTTCGAGCCAAGTCTAGTATGAGCTTTTGGTAAGGGATCAATTTTGAATCCCTTGTCTCCCATTCTCCGTTGATTTGATATATGACTAATGCGGAATCCCCATAAACTCGGAGATCTCGCACTTTCAATTCCAGTGCCATTTGGAGTCCCATAGCACATGCCTCATACTCTACTATATTGTTGGTACAAGGAAATGTAATTTTTGCTGTAAGAGGGAATTGCTCTCCACTTGGAGAGATGAGTATGGCTCCAATCCCTTGTCCCAAAGCATTAGATGCTCCATCGAATGCCATTTTCCATGTTTCATCATCTTTAGAGACTTCTTGTTCTATTGTCATTATATCTCCATCAGGAAACTCCATTTTCATTGGCTCATAATCATCCAATGCTCTATCAGCCAGATATTCAGCAATCACACTCCCTTTTACAGCCTTTTGGGTGACATACTGTATGTCGTATTCAGACAACAGCATTTGCCATTTTGCGATCCTGCCTGATAAAGCTGGTTTTTCAAAAATGTACTTAATGGGATCAGTCTTGGAGATTAGCAATGTGGTGTTGTTGAGCATGTAGTGTCGTAGTCGGTGTGCTACCCATGCAAGGCCACAACAGGACTTTTCTACTATTGAGTATTTCACTTCATATGTGGTAAGCTTCTTGCTCAAATAGTAAATTGCATGCTCTTTCTTGCCTGTCTCATCACGTTGACCCAATACGGATCCTAATGAAGAATCCTGTATGGATAAATATAGAATCAACGATTCTCCAGATCGGGGTGGTACCAAGACTGGTGGATTTGATAGATATTGCTTGATTTTCTCGAATGCTTCTTGGCATTCGTTATTCCACTCGATCGGATTGTTCTTCTTCAGTGATTTGAAAAGAGGTTCACACTTGGATGTCAATTGTGAAATGAACCTTGCTATGAAGTTGATTCTGCCCAGAAAACTTCTTACTTGTTTTGGAGTCTTCGGGGGTTGCATTTCTTGTATTGCTTTGACTTTACTCGGGTCAACTCGAATCCCATCCTTGCTGACCATGAAACCCAATAACTTTCCTGAAGAGGCTCCAAAAATACATTTGGCAGGATTCAACTTCAGTTGATATTTGCGAAGTCTATCGAATAGTTTTCTTAGCACTTTTAGATGCTCCTTAGCAGTGAAAGTTTTGGCGATCATGTCGTCTACATATACTTCAATTTCTTTATGCATCATGTCATGGAATAATGCAACCATGGCTCTTTGATATGTAGCACCAGCATTCTTTAGCCCAAAAGGCATCACCTTGTAGTAGAAGGTACCCCAAAGGGTTATAAAGGCAGTTTTTATCATATCATCTGGATCAAGTTTGATTTGATTGTATCCAGAGAAGCCATCCATGAAGGAAAAATAGGAGTTTCCTGCGGTATTATCCACTAGCGTATCAATGTGAGGAAGTGGGAAGTTATCTTTAGGACTGGCTTCGTTCAATGGCCGGTAGTCCTGACAAACTCTTAGTTTCCCGCTTTCTTTCTTTTCGACTGGAACAATGTTAACCACCCATTCTGTATATTCAGCGACCCCAAGGAATCCTGCATCCCACAGCTTTCGAATCTCATCTTTCACTCTTAAGATTAGATCCGGCTTTAATCTTCGTAACTTTTGTCTGACAGGCTTCGCTCCAGGTTTCAAGGGTATTTTGTGTAGTACTATGTCTGAGCTTAAGCCAGGCATATCTTGGTATGACCAAGCAAACACATCCACATATTCTTTCAATAAATGGACTAATTCTTCTTTTTCTTCAGGAGGGAATAAAGTGCCAATCTTGACTTCTTTTACATCCTGACTGTCTCCCAGGTTGAATACCTCAGTTGGTTCTTGACTTGTTGCTCTTTCTTTTTCATCTCGCTCAATCATTTTTAATAGCTCAGGAGATACTTGAAGATCTTCGTCATCCGAGTCGGTAGTGTTTACAGGATTATCAAAGTTCATTCTTTCATTGTCATCAAAGAGAGTTTTGGGTCTGCATTATCCAGAGAGAAAAGAAAGAGAAGAAAAAAAAAAATGGCACGAATGAGATGGATGCAAACTGGTACTTTATTTACAATGTGCATAAATCACAACTTTATTGGAATAAAAAGCAATAACTAAAAGGTTCACTTAAACAAAGACTACACCCTATTGATTGAACCTTTCTTTAGGAGGTTTTTACTATTAGATTACTTTGGAAAGCTTTCGATTATAACAGGCAGTTCTATCGCCTCCCAATTGTTCAGCACATCCCGTGGGCCACAAGGTTGAACAAGCTCCTCCTCTTCAGGTGAATCGCTGATGATTGCCTGAATAGAAAGACTTTCAAAAGACTTGTTGATGTTGATAGTCAGCTTGCCTTCATTGTCATTTTTTGGAATGAGACCACCACTCACGAACGTTTCGGTGATTTCAGGGATATCCAGATTTTTTTCCTGGAGAGGATGCCCTGTTAATCGTGCAATCTTCTTTTCTCTCTTTTCAGCTATTGCCTTCATTTTATCATGTCTTGTCGGTGTGAAGCCTAGGCCGTATTTCCCTTCATTTGTGGTGATTTTCAATGGTTCTGTGATTCCTTGTAAATCTTGTCCCAGTCCTAACCCCGGTGAGTATCCTCCTTTTATCATGAGTTTGGCAACCATGCGACTTGTTTTAGAGATGCTAGGAATGGGTTCTTCTCCATATTCGCTGACATAAGCAGCATTGACAATCTCAAAAGACCTGAAGGAACAATCAGGTATATTTTCATTGACTTCGACATATTGAGCATCCGCAGGTCTTGATAGCAGGATGTCTTCTTCAGCGAAGACCGTGATTATCTTTCCTTCAATAATGAATTTCATTTTCTGGTGTAATGAAGAAGGAATTGCTCCGGCCATATGGATCCATGGTCTTCCCAGCAGGCAGGTATAAGATGGACAAATATCCATGACTTGGAATGTGATGTGGAAAAGACAGGGACCAATCCCTATTGGTAGCTCTATTTCTCCAACAACATCTCTCTTCGTTCCGTCAAATGCTCGAACAACAATATGACTGTTGTTGAGGTATGATGGGTCTAAACCAATCTTATGTAAGGTTTCGAGTGGCATTACATTTAGAGCTGACCCATTGTCGATAAGAACTCTGGCCATAATCCGATCTTTGTATTTAATCGAAATATGCAGAGCCTTAGAGTGACCCCTTCCTTCTGCTGGTATCTCATCGTCAGTGAATGTGATGAGATTTTGTGCCGTGATGTTGTTGACAAGGTGGTCAAAGTTGTTCACGGAGATATCTTGTTCAACATAAGCCTTATTCAGGACTTTGAGAAGAGCTTCTCGATGGGCATCAGAACTTAAGAGTAATGAAAGTATGGAGATCTTTGCTGGCAGACGGTTCAACTGCTCCACGATACTGTATTCACTTTGCTTTATGAGTTTGAGAAACTCAGTAGCTTGTTCATCTGTTACTGCTCGAGGCATCTCTTGCTCTTTAGATGTGTTAATAGGTCCATTTGCTGGATCCGTAACATTCTTCTCTTGTTGGAGCTTGTTCATTTGCTCGGGAGAATAACACCGACCGCTTCTAGTCATGCCCCCAACTTCTAACGGAGTTGATGTGATGTTAGAAGTATAGCCATAGTTCCATGGAACAGTTTTGTCTGATTTGTACGGGAATGGCTTTGGAACTTGAATTCTTAAAGGCTTGAGAGCAGATTTTGATATTGGAATGACTAGTGGTCTTGGCATGATATTGACTTCTTGTTCTTTAATTATCACATTCACGTCATCCTCTTTATCTGACATAAAAACGATGATTTGGGAGGAGTCCATAAGACTTTGTAGACTTTTACGGAATTCTGGGCATTCTTGGATAGAATGACTTTTACTGTTATGAAAGTTGCACCACTCCTCATCCTCGACTTCTTTATTTCCAGAAGACTTTCCTATGATAATCCCTTCTTTCACAAGGCATGAATATACATGCTTAAGAGGGGTTATGATATCATTGACTGTTTTCTTCATCGGCCAGTATTCTTCCATCATATTGACTGGTTTGGCTTGATGAGGAGGCAATGGATTATGAGTGACGTTTGGTTCATCGGAAAAGTCCAACCACTTTGACTCAATTAATTGTTGGACTATACGCTTCAATGCTATGCAATTTTCCAATCCGTGGCCCACGGTACCATCATGATATGGGCAATTTATGTTAGGGTCATACCACCTTGGATACGGGGGTTCCAATGGCCTTGTAGGGATTGGGCGAATAAGTTGACTTTCGATGAGTTTTGGATACAGCTCAGTGTAAGTCATGGGAATTGGTGCGAAGATTTCTCTTGGTCTTGGTGCAGGTACTGGAGGAGTTGGAACAGGTGGCCGTAACTGATTAGGTCTGTTGGGAGGATAATTGTTGGGTCTATTGGGAAGATAATCATTGGGCCTATTGGGAGGATAATCATTGGGCCTATTGGTAGGATAATAATTGGGCTTATTGGCAGAATAGGATAGGCGAGGTCCGGTGGCCACAGTGCCCACGAAGGGAATCCCTTTTCCTCTTCCTATTTGTTGTATTTCTTCATCTTTTCTTCTGGAAGGTCCTCCTCTTTTCATAGGATCGCTAAAGGATTCAGTAATCTTCCCAATCCTGATACCATGCTCGATCCTTTCTCCAGACATTACTACGTCGGAGAAGTTAGTTGCCGCATTGCCAATAAGTTTGTCATAATATGGGTATTTCAGTGTCTGGACAAATAAAGTGACCATTTCTCTTTCTGTCATGGGTGGCTGAACCTGTGCAGCTAAGTCCCTCCACCGCTGCGCATATTCCTTGAAAGTTTCTGGCTTTTTCTTCTCCATGTTTTGGAGAGTTTGGCGATCCGGAGCCAAGTCCATAACGTGTTTATAGTTGCCGATGAAGCCCTGAGCAAGGTCATTCCAAGTTTTTATGTTCCTTGGACCTTGGCTTAGATACCACTGTAATGCTGATTTTGTGAGACTTTCCTGAAAAAGTGCGATCCACACCTTTTCATCTTTTGTGAGTGGTTGTAGTCTCCTTAGGAACAATGTGATGTGAGTGATGGGATCACTCGTTCCATCGTATTTCACGAAATCTGGCACCTTAAAATCTGAAGGGATTACGACGTCTGGCACTAAGCAGAGGTCATCCACCGAGAGAGATCCGAATATAGTGCCTCCTTCAATGGCTCGCAGTCGCTTTTCTATTGTTTCGAGTTTTTGAGATTCTGCTTCTTCTTTTGGTAATGTCTTCTTCTCTTCCTGTACAGTGTCTTGTTTCAGGTGAACACTAGCAGACGGTCCTGATTCTTGAAACAGGTTTTCTTGGACTGAGACTCGTTGCGGGGTGAATCCCGGGGGATAAGTGGGATCTTGTACTTCTTTGATGGGGACTTGAGTTGCTTTCCCTTTGATTAATTCCATCAATTGTCTCATCTGTTCTGACATACTTTCAATCTTGGACTCCATCTCCATGAGACGTCCTTCGGCTTGTTCTGCCATTAATCTTGTTTGGAGTCGAGTTGAATATCGGTGTTGAGGTCCAATTTTACCCTTTTAAAGGAATATTTATTTTATTAGATTCTATGTGTGTATGATTGATGTGATGGATGCATGCATGAATATTGTAAATACTTGGTGAAAGAAAAACTATAATGGAATTTCTCAATTACATTCAGCAAAAGGTTTGTTTAAAAGAAACGACCCAAAGTACAATACTGCTTTCTGGCCTTAGATATGAACTCCATCATTCTTTGAACATTTACTGATGGAGTAGGACAGCTCAGTTCTTCTAACTCCTTGGCTTCTTCGCCCATTAGTTGGGCTTGTTCTGTAACTTTTCTGACTTCTACCAAAAATGTTTGCAATTGATCTTGAGAAAATCTGTATTGATCTTCCCAGTATCTGACTCTCATCTCTTTTTGATCGGTTTCATCAACCAATTGGGAGATGACTTGTTTTTGGTATTCAACTTTCTCTTCGAGGAGTTGTGTTTTGTGACCGAGCTGTTGCATGTCAAGGAGCATCCTCTTGTTCTTCTCCTTTTCTTCCTCTAGTTCTTTCTCCAACTCTCTTTTCGCCAATTTTCTGATGACCTCTTCAGATAGAACTATTCCTTCCTTCCGGTTATTTCTCCATTCATAATAAGCAGTGGGAGAAATAATAGGCCCCGACTTCAATATGAAAATTCTTTTCCACGCAACTGAAATACCCATTGCGAGCTTATTTGAATTTGGATCTTCGTGTGAAAATTCCAACTTACTCAGATTATGCGTCATGGGTATAAATTGCATAGACCCAAATTGTTTTCGTACTTGAGCTGGGGCATAACTTGTTCCTCCCTATATACCTAAGAGAGGAACCCACGGGCAATTGCCGCAACGGTAGACAACGCGGGTGGAGGTAGACCAGGGGGCTCTCCATTCAATTTGGAATTCGGTGATGTTCTTGAAATAATCAACCCATGCTTCCTTGCTGTCGTGATGAATGGTTTCACTTTTCAAAAAGGCTTCGATTGGGATGAAGTCCTTTGAAAAGCGATTTCCAAAATGTTGCTTCTCACAAGGAAGGTGGCTTTTGATCCAAATGTTGAGGAGATGTGAACATCCTATGAATTTGCCCCCTCTTTGGCGACAAAAGTTTAATGCCCTGATAGTTTCACATAATATTACTGAGGTCGGATTTATTTGAGCATTGCAGATTTGCTCAAATAGTGTAATGATGTCTCCTTCAATGAATCCGACGATTCTTGGGAAGACTACCAGGCCATATATCGCCAAGGCGAAAAGCTTGCGTCGTTGATTTTTCTGAGGGAGAACGTGACTTAATTGTTTTAAGTCGATCCAACTGATAAATTTTCGAGATCCTTTTGTTGCAAACTTGGTTTGAAGACTGGAAGCTGGCATATCCAATAATTTTGCTAGGGCTCGATGAGGCTCCGTTCTTCTATCATGTTGATAAGTCTCGATTGGATAGTCGGAGGACCAACTCAAGAGGCTGTTGTATTCTTCAATGGTTGGAACCAGATCCATCTTATCGAAAGAAAAGCATCGATAAAATGGATCCCAAAATTGTATTAGAGCCCGGACAAGTGATGCATCAACGGTAACCTTTAGTAGGCAAGTAATGTGACCATATTTTGCCGTAAAAGCTTCCCGATCAGTAGAATTCCAACTATTCCAGACTTGCAATAATTCCGTGGTGTCGTTCTGATTTATCAGGACCGATACCTGGTCCTTAAGCTGTACGTGATAATGGGATGTCAGAGCATCTCCGTGAAGCTTTTGAGCCGTTTCGGAATATTCCATAGCTTCAGGCTGAGTTTCGATTACCGTGTCATTCCATGATCCAGTAACAGCCGTGGGAAGATAATCGAGAATATCCATGATAATAGTTATTTCACCAAATACTTATCTTTAATGATGAAATGTATATGCCGGAAAAATAAGGAAAAATAGAGTTAGTAAAAAAAAATAACACATAGGATCATACAAACATATAGATAAAACAAAACCTATGGAAATGGGAACCGAGGTATGGGAAATTCTTAATGGCTGGTTCTAAGGTGGAGTAAGGAATTCTACATGCAGAAGGTGGTTTATCAAAAAGGCAAGGGATAGTTCCCGAATCCCGTCACTGAATCATAGTGACGGCCCGATTCCTTACCCTCTAGGGTTTATGTAAGGAATGGATTAATTCGAGTCGTAGCTTTTCGTGGGCCCATGCAGAGACTAACCGTCTCAGAAGGCAATACACTACTTTGCTACTTTGAAACCGGTGAAGGCTTGGAGACCGTGGCCTCACAAGGACAGCAACACCAATTCCGCTTAGAAAGAATCGTGTTTGATTTAAGGAAGCTCGGGTATAGAGCTTCATTTTGTGAATGCATTATGCATGTTTACTTAAGTAAATATAATATATAAATCCACATAATAGTAAAGCAAAGTAAATAAAAACAAATCAACTTTAGGCTCGACTCACTAACGTCGACTCCCCAGTGGAGTCGCCAGGCTGTGGCAACGTCGGGTTTTCGGGAGTCGCCACCAATCAGTTTCACCTAGGTCGATTGGTCACCTTAAAATTGGTCTGCGAGAGTTCGGGGATCGGGAGTACGGTTACGTTAAAACAACTTTGTTAAAACGCCCAAAAATTGGCACCTTAGTTGATTTTAATTTTGTTTTGCTTTGCTTTTAAATAATTCTCAGTTAATTTTCAAAATTAGAAATTTTAACTGGATTAGTCGAAATGTGGATTTTTAAATTAATTAATTTGTATGAAATTTTATACTTCCGAACCATGGACTCTGCCGAGTCATTTGGACACGGAAGATTTGATTCCGAACCATGGACTCTGCCGAGTCATTTGGACACGGAATTTGGTGAAATTTTAAATAATTTAATCCATATTGTAAACATGGATTTTTATCTTTGTATTTATTTAATTTATTTATTTTAAAAAAGTTTGATATTTTCCAAACCGTAGATCCTGCCGGATCATCCGGATATGGAAATTGATTTATCGTAATTATTTAATTCTTATTATTATGAAATTAATTTTTAAATGGTAATTCTTTTTATTTATGAATGATTTTTAATACTAACTAAAAATTTATCTTTATATTTTTACTTCTTTTTTTACTTTCTTTCTTTTTCTTCTTTTTTACTTATTTTTACTTTTTTTTTTTTTTTTTAATTTCTTTTAATTTCTTTTCTTTTCTTTCTTTTTTTATTCTTTTCTTTCTTTCTTTTCTTTTTCTTTTTCTTTCTTTTATCTTTCTTTTCTTTTTCTTATCTTTCCTTTCTTTTCTTTATCTTATCTTTCTTTTATTTTTCTTTCTTATCTTTCTTTTATTTTTCTTGTCTTTTCTTTCTTTCTTTTCTTTTTATTATCTTTTCTTTTATTTTTTTTATCTTTCTTTTCTTTCTTATCTTTCTTTTATTTTTCTTTCTTATCTTTCTTTTATTTTTCTTATCTTTCTTTTTTTTTCTTGTTTACTTTTTTTGTTTTCTTGTTTAATGAAAGATATTTATTATTTTAAAGGATTACTCAATTTATAAAAGAATTAAAAAAAATAATAATTAATTTTTATTTAATAAGAAGTTAATTTAAAAGAGTTTAAAAATAAAAATTTTGATCATGGTACGGGGCGTTGTTACTCAGCCAGACCCTCTTCACCAGGTGAAGCAGCTCAAAAGCGGGCACGAGACAGTTTCCAGCCAATATACCATGAACTAAAAATTTTTATTTATTTTTTATTATTTTTTATTATTTTTTTATTATTTTTTTATTATTTTTTTTATTATTTTTTTATTATTTTTTTTTATTAAGAGAACCAAAAATTTTAAACAAAAGAAGAAAAGTTTTGATATTTATTTAATTTATTTTGGAATAAAAGATTATTTAACCGAAAACTTATATGTATTTTAAAACAAAAGTCTTGATATTTTTATTTTTATATTCTTCTTTGTCTGATGAAAGATTTTTTTTTTTTAATTTTAATTTATATTTCTGAAAATATATCTAATCAATAAGTCAAAAATATTTAAGAGAAAATTCAATTATTTTTGTTTTATTTTGTATTATTTTGAAATTATTTGATTAAGATTTTTATAAAAGAAACAAAAAGTTATATAATTTAATAAGTAAAATATTACTGAATAAAATATTAACCCAAAATTTTTACGCTTTTTATTCTTTTTATTAATAAAGAAAACTAAAAAAAATTATATATTAATAGATAATTAATATATTAGTCTAAAGTTTTTTTTTATTTTTTATAAAGAAAAAATTTATTTTATATATTTTATTTAAAAATATTTCCGAGCCATGAATCCTGGCGGATCATTTGGTCATGGAGTTTTAATTTTTTTTTATTTCATTAATTATTAATTTTAAAGATGTATTAAAAGAATGATTTTATGTTTATTTATTTATTTATTTTATTTTTGAATTATTTCATTATGTTTGTTTATTAAAAGGAATAAAAACTTTGTTTCAAAATAAAAAAAAGTAATTTTTATTAGCCTTTAGAAAATTATTCACGTAAAATTCCCATTTTTTTATCTTTTAATCATAAAAAAAATTCAATTAATAAAGTGGGGCTTTTTGGCCATCCACTTTAATAACACAATAATAATAAAAGTTAGCACAATTAATATAGTTAGATTAGTTGGATTAGTTAGTTAATAACAATAAAAAAGGTTAGTAAAAGTTAGATTAAATTAATTAACAACAATAATAAAAATTAGCCAAGTTTAATTAAATTAATTGTTAACAACAATAATAAAAAGTTAGTCAAGTTAATTAAATTAATTAATTAACAACAATAATAAAATTTAGCCAAATTAATTAATTGTTAATTAACCAAGTTGATTAAATTAATTAACAATAATAAAAGTTAGTAATAATGCAAAAATTAAAAGGTTAGTAACAATAATAATGTTAAAAGTTAGTTGTTAGTAAGTTAGTTAACAAGTTAATAATAACAAAAAAAAAAGGTTAGTAACAATAACAATAATAAACAAATAAATACACAAGTAAAAAAAATAAAGTTAGTAATTAATTCTGAAAAAAAAAACAAAATAAAAAGATTAGTGACCAAAATGAAAAGAATTGAAAAGATGAAGTATTAAAGTAGAATTTTACCTAAAGGTTGAAATTTTTGAATTTTGCTGGGTACAGGCGCGACGCGAGCGCGAGGGGGGAAAGGGGCTGGCGGCCGGCGGCGGCTGGGCCAGGGGCAGGGGGGGACGGCGGGGGTGGCGCGGCGGCACGGGCACGGGACGGCGAGCGACGGCACGGCGGAGACAGCGGCCGGCGAGGGGCGGAGGTCCGAGGAGAAAGAAGGAAAAGGAGGGAAAAGAAAAGGGGACGCGGCGGCGGGCCGGCGGGGCGACGGCGGCACGGGCACGGCGGAGGCGGGACGGCGGGGCGACGGCGGCACGGGCACGGCGGAGGCGGCGACGGTGAGGAGAGAGGCACGGCAGAGAGAGAGAGAGAGAGAGAGAGAGAGAGAGAGAGAGAGGGAACAGCAGTGAAAAAAAATTTTGGCTTTCTGGGGAAGAAGGGAAGAGGGCTGGGGCTAAGGGCTGTAATTTTCTCTTTTTTTGAAACGGAGCTCTAAGTTTTTTTGCTATTTTTTTCTGTGTTCAGCACAAAATTTGGGGGGGCTATTTATAGAGGAAGTTTAGCTGAACTGTTGATGGATAAATTAATAAAAAAATTCAAACTTATCTCTTAAATTGGTAAAATGACAATTTTAGTCCTTTACGTCTCTCAGCCTCTGGATAAGTTCCTGAAGCTTCTGATTTTGACAATTTTGTCGTTTTCTGTCAATTTGAGCCAAAAACGTCGGCAGGCTCAAAATTTTATGTGACAAACTGCCAAATGCTCCTGGAACTTTCAGAATTTGTCAATTTTGCCTGAAACTTCTTAATTTTGTCATTTTTAGCTCAAACTTTTAAATTTTGTCATTTTTATGGAGTTTTCTTTTTTTCTTTCAAACATACACATATACACACATATATCAAATCTTCACAAAACAAAACAAAAAAAATATATATATATATATATTTTAAACTAATTAAAAAAAATTTAGTAATAATAATAACAATAATAATAATAATAATACATTTTTTTTATTTAATTTTTTTTATTTAATTAATTTTTTTTTTAAAATTATTTTAATGGCCGGACGAAATTGGGTGTCAACACATATGATTGAAATAGAATAAAGATGAACTAACAAAAGAATAAATACCTACTAACAAAAAAAACCAACTGATAAAAGAATAAATACCTACTAATAAAAGAAGAAATTATTAATAATAAAAGTACAAATAGTTACTAATAAAAGAACAAATAACTTATTCATCTAAAGAAACAAACAAGAACCGGTAAAAGAACAAACACATACAAATAAAAGAATAAATAGTTACTAATAAAAGAACAAACATCAAGTTCATCCAGAAATAAACATGAAAAAAAAAAGCAAACATATATGAACTAAAAAACAATAAACAAGAATTACCAACAAAAGGACAAACACCTACTAACAAAAAACACAAACTTCTACTACTAAAAGAACAAACAACTAGTAAGTGAATAAAAAAATATTTTCTGTAAAAGAACAATATAAAAAAATAAATTGTTACTAATAAAAACACAAATAGCTACTAATAAAAAATAAACAACTGGTTCATTTAAAGAAACAAATATGAACTGATAAAAGAATAAATATATACAAATAAAATAATAAATAGCTATTAATAAAACAATAAACATCAAATTCAACTAGGTACAAACATGAACTTAAAAAAAACAAACACATAGGAACTGAAAAAGAATAAGCATGAATTAACAAAAGAATAAACTCCAACAATCAAAAGAAAAAACATCTACTAATATAAAAACAAAGAGCTACTAATAAAAAAATAAATAACAAGAAAGAGAATAAAATATTATTTTCTAGAAAAGAACAAGCAGAAAATACTGGTAAAAGAATAAACATATATGAATAAATGAATAAATTATTACTAATAAAAGAACAAAAATGTTACCAACTTGTTCTTTTAATGTTATCAATTTGTTCTTTTAATAAGATGAACCCGTTCTTTCAATATTAATAATCTTTACTTTTTAATATGTTCATTTAATGTTTATCAATTTATTTTTTTAAGCATTGCTATTGGTATAGATCTCAAAAATAAGAAAAAATGAATAAAATTGAAAAAAGGCGGGAAAAGGTTAAATAAAAAATAAAAATCAGAAATAAAAAAAAAATAAAAGAAAGAAAAGGGGGTACGATGAAATGGTTAAATAGAAAAAGATGATGTAAGGCAAAAAATGGTAGTAAGACAAAAAAAAAACAGTTAAATAAAAACAAAAGGGCGAAAAATGCCAAAAAAAAAAAGTACGGGAAAAGTAAGAGGACGTTGGGAAAAACTAGTAAAAGCAGCAAAACACAATTAAGAAGACGGAAAGAGAAAAGAAAAAAGAAGTAAAGATAAAAAGAATGGGAAAAAGAAGAAGAAAGTCGGAAAGCCAACTGGATCTTTTCCCAGCGACTCGAACGCATACCCTCTCATTATATCTCAACACCAACTAACTGTTTCGTCAAATACGAAAATATATCTAGGACTCACTTAATTTCTATAACTAGACTTGTGTACCGGCAAATAGATGTTCCCACCGCGCGCAAGTCTCATGCATGTGAGAGTTGCATCTACCATAGATGCTTTCGAAAAGCCCATAAAGCCTCGGAGATAAGTGTAAGATAGTAAGCACAAGAATTGTGATGCATCCACAATATTTACAAAATTTAAAGACTTTTTCCTGGTGGAATTGCATACATATTTTGTCCCAGTTTTGCAAATGAAGATAGAATCGCGGGAGAAGAGGATCCGCAAGGTTGAGGATTGTTCAAAACCGGATATAATGCCATATATATGAGCGATGCTCTGACATATCGATTTCCAAAACCAGGCTAACTTGCTTGGCTATATCCCGAGCAACCACTTGATTGACATACATGAAAGAGAGATGATGGACTTGTACCTATATCAAAATGGAGGTGAAGGAATGATCTTGAGACCTGAGATGTACGTGGTTGCAAGCATTGGACAACATTATGGCGCCATCCATAGTTCATGGAGCTAGGTCTTCCATGGTTTGCATATCCTACAACGTCTGGAAGCAAATAATGAATTTGTTTTGGCCAACTGTCGAGTTGCCATGCATAGCTCATGTAAGATTGAAGATAATGTGATGTAAAGCAACAATGGTCAATGATTTTTCCATACAAGCAAAGTTGAAGGTCGGGTGAGTTGTTATACTAGATAATCTGGACAAATGTCGACAGCATCTTATCTTAGTTCCTCGGAATGCATGTTGACTTGAGACAAAAATCTCAAATCTAGCTTCTAAAGAACAAGGTTTCATGTAGTTGGAATTATCCATCATTAAGATAAATCACAAACAAAAAAGTGCAGTATAGATTTTTTCATTTCTGAACTATCTAACTTATTGAACAATCAATGATTATCAAATAGAGACATATATGCATAAGCATTATATATACATACAACTATAAATAGCATATTGTTTTGAAAAAAAAAATTGAAATACAAATACTAGTTACCTCTACACTGATTGATAATCGAAGGCATGAATGATACCATGTGAAAACAGCAAAGCTTCACCCTGACAAAAAGAGCAATCTGAGAAGAAGAAGCAGAGATGCAAAGTAAAGAAAGGAAAAACCTGAGAAGAAAAGAAAATGAGGAAGAAGGAAGAAGGAAAATTTGGAAAATGTGATTGAATTTGCGACTAATAATTTTAATGTGACCGAGATTCAACTGAAAGTCAATTTTTAAAAAAATATGCAATTGATTAAATGACTAAAAGGGGTAATATTTTAATACATGTAACTAAATGCGACAAAAAAAAAAGTTAATCTAACTGAATGTGACAAAAAAAAAGTTTTCTTTGAAATATACGACTGAGATGCGACTGAAAAGTTGCAACTAAAATTTTTAGTCACATCTCAGTGGCTGGCCCACTTTATTTCGGCTGAGATGCGACTAACTTTTGTTATGACTGATTTTCATTCACATAATTCAGTTGTTTCAGCCGTTTTCTCTTCTAGTGAGTTTAAATTAGGGATTCAAAAGTTGTTGTCAGATGCTGTAAAGGAAGTAAAGAGTAAACTGTATGTTTTTTTTTTTAAAAGAGATAAAACGTAAGTTAATCCAAACCATAGGGGTGTTTTTGCAATTTTTTCTTATTTATACATATGTGCCTAGTAGGTTTTGTAATAATAAGACCTATATGAAAAAAAAATGGTAGCAAGTTCAAGTAAAAGTACTCTTTTATCAAAGTTTTCAAGAATTTTACTTGATCAATACAAAGAGATATAGTGGAGAAGAAATTAAACTTTAAGGACTGAAGTTGTCAAAACTTAGGATCAATTCATTTCAACTATTGATAATTTAATTAAATTATGTATTGCTACATTTATTTATTCAAGTTTTATATTTATTAGAATCCTATACTTTAAGAATTTTAAGAAATACTTTTCCAATGTTCATTATAAAAATAAAAATGTATTAATATTTAATTTTTTAGCTTCAAAAGTTAAAAAATCATGAAAACTTAATGCATGATTGTAGTTACGATGTACCGTGCTTCTATCCAATGGTCCGAAAGCCTGGAGTTCATTGGAGAACAAAGGAGCAGAATAGTCATGCCAAATATTATCCAAATCTGAGTGTTGCATCTACCATAGATGATTTCGGAAAGCCTGAAAAGCCTCGGATATAAGTGTAGGATATATAGTGGGCAGGAGAATGGCCAATGCATCCACAGTTTTTTGTAGATTTGAAAGACTTTTTCCTAGCAGAATTGCACCCACATTTCCCTCCCTGTTTTACAAATGAAAATAGAATCCCAGGAAAAGAGGATCCACAAGGTTGAGGATTGTTCAGAAACGGATAGAATCCCACCTATACGCTGATGCTCTACCTAGGGATATTATTGGGTCGGGCTTGAGCCGGGTATAGCTAATCCTAAAGCTTCTTCTTGAGTAATCAGGTGGGTACTAATCCACCAACCCATTTTAATACATATGTTTAATTTTTTAAAACTTATATATATATATATATGATGTGTATATTTATAATTAATTAATACTTTAAAAATCATATCCTAAAGCAATATAAGATAATTTATGTTAAAATATAATTTTAGTTTTGAAATAAAATCATATTTTAAATATAAAAAAATTATTTTAAGAGGGGTGCGGGTAAGATAAGTTAAACTTATATTCTTTCCATAACATTATAAGTAGGGTTGAGTTAGGGTTTAGGTAGCCAGTTTTGGGGAGGGCATGGTATTTTTTTTACATCCCAAGCTCAAGATCTGTGATATCGATTTCCAAAACCGGGCTAACTCACTCGGCTATGTCCCGGGCAGCCGCTTGATTGACATACATGAAGGGAGATGATGGACTTGTACCAATATCGCAATGGAGGTGAAGGAATGATCTTGAGACCTGAGATAAGGTTGTAATGTAAATGCCTGGCCCCTTGGACAGCAATTATGGCGCCATCCATATTCCATGGAGCTAGGCGTTGCATGGTTTGCATATCCTGCAACGTCTGTCAAACACAAAACTCATAAGTGTATTAAGCCAATAGAATTGACTCAGTTTTCCGTATTTAACAAAATCAAGATGACTACATTAACGGAGCCAGAGGCGTTGTTAAACAATCTTTCAATTAAAGTAATTTAGTCTGTAAGTTGAGAAGTTGTCAAAACATGATTAACTCTTCTTTCATATATCTCATGAGCCCATTAAGTCATTATATATATAAAAAATCATTTAATAGTAGAATACAATAAAATCCAACATGTAGTATTTTATGGGGAGATTCACAATTTTTTCCTTGAGGTTTACCCTGAATTACATTTTGGCCCCCTACTGTTTCAAAAACCTCTTAAAAGTAAAACCTACTCTTACCCCTATATTCATTTTTTAATATTAAAAGAAGTGAATTAATTACACTTTGAGACCCAAACTCTATTTCTTGTTTAAGTTTTCTCCTTAAAATATAAATTGTTTCATTAATTGTCTTTTTCAAATAATATAATATAATAAATCTTTATATGTGTGTGTGTGTGTGTGTGTGTGTATTGTTCCTTTCAACTTACTACCTCCCAATTTATTTTCTTCTTATGATTATATTTTTATTTATTTTTCATTATCTGTACATTTTCTTCTCTTTATATTTTCAGTTTTTAAAATATTTCTATTTAAGGATACCATTTTTATTTTAAAATTAATTATATTTATTTATTTATTTATTTCTATTTGTAAGCTTTACAAGCATCCTCATTTTTTCTCAAAATTTATTATAGTAACAATTAAATCTAAAATCAAAGAAATGATAAGGCTTATATTTACAATAATACAAAAACTTTAAAATCGCTTTCATGTCAATTAATACATAATTATTCATTTTTTAAAAAATTTAGTTTTATATATTTGTTCATTAACTAATTATTTTGTAAGAAGGTTTTATTTAACAAAATGCTTATTAATTATTTTATTTTTATATATTTATTGACTACTAAGAAGCTCCCATTTAGTAACATGTTTCTTGATTTCTTTAACTAAAAAATACACTAGCTCTTAGAATAATAACGATGGCTAGAAAATGAAATAGAACAAAGAGCAATATCGTTCATTGAATAGCATAATCTCTTGAGTGAGAATAATGAAAAAAAATATTTTTCAGAAGAATATAAATACGGAGAGTTGGTGAATTGTAACCCAAAAGATAGTAATTTCTTAACGATGTCAATTTTACTCGACATCAAAGATGAATTCAAAAAGTTATAACTGGAAACCATTTAAGCACTTAAGAAATTGTTAAATAATTAATAAGTATTTTGTTGAATAAGACTTTCTTACAGAACAATTAATTCATGAATAAATAAATAAAATAAAATTTTTAACAAGATTACAAATTATGTACAAATTGAAATGAAAGAGATTTTGAAGTTTTCATATTATTGTAAATATAAGCCTTATCATTTCTCTGATTTTATATTTAATAGTTATCATGATAAGTTAAAAAAAACATTAGGATGCTTGTGAAGCTTCTAGATGGAAATAAATAAATAAATAACTACAACCAATTTTAAAATAAAAAAGATATCCTTAATTAAAAATATTTTAAAAATTGAAAACATAAAGATAAAAAATATATGGATAAGGAAAAATAAATAAAAAAAAAATCATAAGAAAAAAATACTTGGGAGATAATAAGTTGAAATGAACAATTTATGTAAAGATGTATTATATTATATTATTTAAAAAATAAAAGTAATGAAGTAGTTTATACAAGAAAACTTAAACAAAAATTAGAGTTTGGGTCCCAAAGTGTAATTAATTCATTGATTTTAATATTAACAAATGATTGTAGTGGTGTAAGTGTAGGGTTTTTAAAACTTCAAAAACTTTTAAGAGATTTCTGAAATAGAAGAATCAAAATGCAATTTAGAGTTAGAATATTAGCAATAATATCAAAAATAGGAATTCTACAGTGCATATATGTTCAGTTGGACGCAGGCTATTTTGGGGTTTACGTGATTACTTATGTCGCAGAACGGGGCCCCAGTGCCCCATAACCTTATAGGCCTTAGGGATTTATGAATCCCACTAGTTACTATTGGCTAACTATTACTTGTCAATATAAATTAAACAATTTATATGCAACTAGTTTCTTAGCCTACTCAGTTTAAGTTATGCATGCTTCTGTCCTGGCAATGCAAACAAATTTTTATAAGTCGTGGATTAAAAACATTGCTCGAGCATTTCACTAAAACATATATAAAACGTGCCAAGACCTTGAAAATACTGGTTGCTTTAACTACAAGTAACAGTTTATGCATACATTATACCTCTAGCATGCACCCAAAAGTAACAAGATGGGTTTACATCACAATGTATCCTATTAGAGGCAACTTACTTAGTACACAAAGTACTATGTACAAGAGACAAAAACTACTAACTAAGATCAACTACTTGAGTCCCACCTTGAGCTATACCAAGCTCCAAGTGTAAACCCTTCACTAGATCTTGTTCTTGTGTACTCTTAACCTCTACACTGTAAAGGCACAACTTGGTTAGCACATAACTTATATCACAAGTAACTTAGAATCACTAGGATTCTCAAGAGAAATACCTGCAAAACAGAAAACTTAGGCCTCGACTATCACTTAGTGATTAGGCCCGGAGTTAGAACCTGCACCATAAAACTTAAGGGAATGAGTACTTGAAAGTACTCAATAAGGATCCCTTGAATACCTGCAAGGAAAAATGCAGCAACTATGCAATATGGCAACCAAGCAATCAAACTAGCAATTCAATCAACAAACAACTCAAACAATCAACAAAATATAAAATATGCAATGTATGAATGTATGGTATGAAATGCACACAATATATGCACTTGGGACTTTCTGCACTCTAGGTGCCTTAAAACTTTGCCGTGAGCTCAAACGGCGGAGGTACTTGAGATACTGGCCCTCGTATCCCGGATACTTTACCTCACTTAAGTCCCACTTACGGGTTCTAGAGTAGGTCGTCACCTATCTCAAACTTACCCGCCTTTACCCTTAACTTATTGTACAGGGTAGTCTTCCTATGTGGTTTAACTAGCCAAACCCTCAAGGTTTAACTCAAAACACTACTAGTGGCTTGCTTACCAAACCAAATGGTTCGGTTGGGATCGACTTAGGTTTTTCTCTTCATTGACCATATGTAAATGACGCTCTATACGGCCAATAAAGAGTCTAAAAACCCACTTAAATCCCCTTAATGATCATCTAAAAGCTTAAGCACTATGAATAACTTAGCCACCAAGTCACACTTTTGTTCTTAACCACACAACTTGACTACCTCTTAAATAATGCACAATTCCCGCTCTAGGAACAAATTCTAGACCCAACCGAGGCTACGGAACGCCTTAGAATAGCTTAGGAATAGAAACCGAGAGTCTAAGTTGCTCTTCAGATGGCCGGAAAAATGGCCCAAAATTCCTTAAGGTCACCTCTGGCGCTGCGGCGCCAAAGAACAAAAGTGCAGCGCCGGCGAACAAAACTTGCTGAGTGAAAAATCGCCCCCTGGCACCGCGGCGCCAGTACACTTACTTCTGGCGCTGCGGCGCCAACGCCGTTTTCTGCGTTGCGCGACAGCTGCGTTCTTGCACTTAAACTACTCAAACTCTCTCATTTCTAATCCAAATGATTTGGGTCTTGTTCCTAATTCATTCCCACACACAAAACTACCAAACCATGCATTATTTGAGCTTAATTACTTGAACCCTTACCTCAATTTTAGCTACAAAGCAAGCATTGCAACACAATCAACCTTAGCTCAATCAAGCTTCCTTGAGTTCCACACCTAAAACCAAAGCAATTTGGCGTTCAACCCAATCAAACTAAGACCATTTATAGCTCTAGAAACAACCTAGAATCAATCCAAATGATTCCAAGAAGCTTACCCACGAAATTTAGTTCCAAACTAGCTTCCAAGAGTCAAATGAAGCAAGAACACTAGCAAAGAAGCTTGGTGATTCTTTCTAACACCTTGGGCACCCTTAATTTGATGAAAACTTGCAAGGAAATGAAGCTTTGAGCTGCCAATTTGGGAGCGGAGAGGGAGCTACGAATTTTGGAACTTAGAAACAAATGGCTAAGGATGAAGGAACTTAGCTTATAAGCATATAAGGCAACTTTTCCCTCCCTTGCACTTAAGTCCTCATACTCTCAAAAGCTTCAAATGAGTCACTAAACTCTCACCCAAAACTACATTTCTTTGCTCTAAAGGATGCTTAAAGCTTCTCAAACTTAATTTTCTTGGACACCTTAGCCACTTAAGTTCTAAATGGCTCAAAAAGAACACTTAGTGCCACAAGTTCTCAAAACTCACAATGATGGTTCTAAAAGCTAGAATAACTAATGGTCTTGATTTAACTATGCCAAATCACACTTAGGAACTCACTTACTTAATTAAGCTTACCTTACTTACTTAACAAGGTGCTAACTTGAGGTACTTAATTTAATAAACACTTACTTGATTAATCAACTAGGAGAGCCGTCACATCCTCCCCTCCTTCAGAAATTTGGTCCTCCAAATTCTGACTTAATTGAGCAAACAAACTTGGATATTGCCTTAGCATATCCTGCTCGGTCTCCCAAGTGGCCTCTTCCTCCCCATGGTTAGACCATAGTACCTTGACCATTGGGATCCGTTTGGTTCTTAGTTTCCGGACTTGATGGTCAAGAAACTTGATGGGATGTTCTTCATAACTTAGGTCCTCTCTCAAAGGGATAATGGGCGGGGTTAACACTTGCCCAAGGTTCACAATGCACTTCCTTAAGGAACTTACATGAAACACATTATGAACATGGGCTAAACTTGGCGGTAAAGCCAACCGATAAGCCACTTTTCCTACCCTTTCGAGGATTTCAAAAGGACCAATAAACCTTGGTGCCAACTTACCCCTTTGGCCAAACCTAGCCACACCTTTCATTGGTGAAACTTTAAGGAGTACTCTGTCTCCTACCTCAAACTCTAAATCTTTTCTTCGCACATTGGCATACTTAGCTTGCCGGTCTGAGGCAGCTTTGATCCTTGCTTGGATCAACTTAATCTTTGCCGTGGTCTCGGCAATGATTTCTGGACCAACAATTATTTCATCAGCTTTATCTGCCCAACAATGAGGGGTCACACACTTACGCCCATACAAAGCTTCGTAGGGCGCCATCTTAATAGCTTCTTGATAGCTATTATTATAAGCAAATTCAATCAAAGGCAGATGTTGGTCCCAATCCCCTTTGAAGTCCATCACACAACTTCGTAACATATCTTCCAAGGTTTGGATCACCCGCTCAGTTTGCCTGTCAGTCTGAGGGTGATATGCAGTACTTAGGTTCACAGCGGAACCCATAGCCTTTTGAAAGGCACTCCAAAACCTTGAAACAAAACGGGGATCTCTATCAGATACAATCTGATCAGGAATTCCATGAAGTCTTACTACTTCCCGAATATACAACTGGGCTAACTTCTCCATGGTATAAGTAATTTTAATGGGGATAAAGTGTGCAGATTTTGTCAACCTATCCACCACCACCCAAATGGAATCATGCTGACTTCTTGTGTTTGGCAACCCAGCACAAAAGTCCATGGTGATGGATCCCCATTTCCTTTCTGGGAGTGGTAAACTTTGCAACATTCTTGATGGCCTTTGGTGCTCTGCCTTCACCATTTGACAGGTGAGGCACTTAGACACATATTCATATATGTCTCTCTTAAACTTTGGCCACCAGAAATGAGTCCTACGGTCATGGTACATTTTATTCACACCAGGGTGAACGTTAAACTTACTCGTATGTGCCTCCTGCAACACCTGTTGCCTTAATTCACTTGGCACATAGAGCCGGTCACCATAGTAAAGTAACCCATCCTTGTACTGAAATTCCTTCAGTATAGTACCATGCTTTTCCTCCCCAGAAACTCTTTTCAAACTTGGGTCATTCTCTTGAGCTTGCTTAACCCTAGCCAGCCATGCTGACTGAATTTCAAGGACCATAACTTGAGCCATTTCCCATTCTCTCCACAATTCAAATAAAACTGTGAATTGCTCTGTACTAGGATCTTTTGAGGTTTGTGTTACTTGATCCTTGGAGAGAATTACCCCAGAATACTTACGGCTCAAGGCATCAGCAACCACGTTGCCTTTACCAGAACAATAGTCTATCGAGCAATCATAATCCTTGATATACTCAATCCATCTTCTCTGCCTCATGTTAAGATCCTTTTGAGTAAATAAATACTTCAGACTTTTATGGTCCGTAAAGATCTTAAAGGATCTTCCCATAAGGTAGTGTCTCCAGAGCTTTAAGGCAAACACAACTGCTGCCAACTCAAGATCATGCACTGGGTAATTCAACTCGTTAGGCCTTAACTGCCTAGACCCATATGCAATCACTTGCTTATCCTGCATCAACACACATCCTAATCCTGTCCCAGATGCATCGGTATAAACCACAAAAGTCTCATGCGGATCTGGTAGGATTAAGATGGGAGCAGAAATTAACCTGTTCTTAAGCTCCTGGAAACTCTCTTCACACTTAGAAGTCCAAATAAACTTCTGTGCCTTCTTTGTCAAGGCAGTCAATGACGAAGCTATTATAGAAAATTTCTCAATAAACCTTCGATAATAGCCCGCCAAACCCAAGAAACTTCTAACTTCAGTTACAATTGTTGGGCGTTTCCACTCCACCACAGCCTTTACCTTTTCTGGGTCCACACTTAATCCTTGAGCATTTATAATATGTCCAAGGAAAGGAATTTCACTTGCCCAGAACTGGCACTTAGATAGTTTTGCATAAAACTGATTACTCTTGAGTACTTGCAAGGCTATCTCTAAATGTTTCTCATGCTCGTGGGGAGTCGGGGAATACACCAAAATGTCATCAATAAACACCTCAACAAACTGATCTAGGTAGGGCCTAAAAATCCGATTCATGGTATCCATGAAAACTGCCGGAGCATTAGTCACTCCAAATGGCATAACCGTATACTCATAATGCCTATACCTAGTCCTGAATGCAGTCTTCGGGATATCCTCATCCCTAACTCTTATCTGGAAATATCCAGACCTTAGGTCTATTTTGGAAAAGACCTTCGTCCCTCTTAATCTATCAAATAGATCATCAATTCTGGGCAATGGGTACTTATTCTTCACAGTCACTACATTCAGTTTTCTATAATCTATGCACAACCTTAAGGTTCCATCCTTTTTCTTTACAAACAACACTGGAGCACCCCATGGGGAAACACTTGGCCTAATAAAGCCTTTCTCAAGCAATTCGTCTAATTGCTTTTTCAGCTCATCCATTTCAGGTGCTGACATTCTATAAGGGGGTATGGAAATTGGTTCTGCCCCAGGCTGTAAATGTATGGAGAATTCAATCTCCCTTCTTGGGGGTAATCCTGGGAGGTCTACAGGAAAAACTTCTGGAAATAGATTGGCTACTTGAATTTCCTTGAGTTGCTCCTCGACTGCCACTCCGTTCAACGAGCAAGTCACCAACTCACTCGGAACGGGAATGGACTCCATTAACTTGAGGTGCAAACTCTTAACACTACTTGCCAAACCGCCCGTGCAAGTTACACTTACCCCTGAGGCATCCTCAAGGGTGACCTTATAACCTGCACAGTCAATCTGGGCCTTAAACCTACTTAACCAATTCATTCCAAGGACAATATCATAAGGAATTGAGGTCAAGACCCAAAGGTCACTCAAAAACTTACAACCTCCTAATTCCAAAGGATATCCTATAACCATTTCATTGGTAAAAACAATATTCCTCCCAACAGACTTAATGAACCTCATTTCATCTAGCAAAGTTCTTTGCAAACCAAACTTAACAACCATGCTCAGAGAAATGACAGAAATAGTAGCACCAGTATCAAACAGAATTCTAATACTACTATCCTGAACATTAAAGTTACCTTGCACAGCTGTAGGCTCTCTGGGTGCTTGGCCCGTCAGTGCAAAAACTCGTGGTGGCACAGGGGCTCTGACAAAAGTACTACCAACACTGCCAACTCCTGAGGTTCCCAGTCTTCCTTGACCTTGATCTTGCCTAAGCCTTGGGCACTCCTTAGCCCAATGTCCTGGCTGATGGCAGTAATTGCAGAGATCGGTTCCGAGGGTACAAGGTTTGTTACCATGAAATCTCTGACACTTAGGACAACGGCCTTTTCCAACTTTCTTGAGTTTTTTGGAGGGTCCTTGATCACCTCCCATACTAGGCCTTTTATCCATTAAATGTACCGGAACCCTCGGCTCAACGGCATTATCCGTAGGTTTCGCCTCTATCAACTCCCTTTCCAACACTAAGGCTTTTTGGACAGCCTCATGATAGGTCCGAACTCCTATCACTGTCAAGAAACTCCTCAGCTCCACCTTAAGTCCACGAATGAACTTCTTTGCTTTTAGTTCATCTTTCCCGGCCAAATGAGGTGCATACCGAAAAAGAGAACTAAACTTCCTTTCGTACTCATGGACCGTTAACCTTCCCTGAATCAACTCATCAAATTCAATTCTTTTCTGATCCTGGGCAGCCTCACTATTGAATTCATTTCGAAATTCTTTCTCAAATTCAACCCAGTCAAGCTCTTTAGGCCTTTGCCCGATCCTCCCTTCATTATAAGCATCAAGCCTTTCCATGACATCTTTCCACCACAATGAAGCCTTGCCATCTAAAAAGAAAGGTACCAAATCCATCTTGGCTTTGTCATCCAACTTCATGTTCTTGAAGATTTCATTGATTTGATATAACCACCCTTCTGCCATATTGGGATCTCCTATGCCATTAAACTTGGGAGTGTTAATATCCCGGCATAAGGAAACAAGTCCCATATGGTCTGGAATGACGGGTCTCCTCCGTCTCCTCCTGGGATGGATGTCCTCCTCATCTTCCTCCTCACTGTCCTCACTGGAATCCACTTGAACATGCTCATTTACTGGCTCCTGACCTTGCACTTGCCCTTGGGGCGGGGGATTTCTCCCCTGACCTTGGTGCATCGATGGGCCTTGATGCACTTCGGCCCTTACCCCATTAGGGTCCTCCAAGGTCTCCCCCTGAACTGGAGGTTGAGCACGCGCCTCAAGCAAAATGGCCATGCCATGCAACATCCGGTCCATGGATTCATAAAGTCTCCTCAGCAAGGAAACTACTTCCCTCATATCTGCCCCACTGGGGTCACTAGTGCCTGCACCAGAACCCTGAACCTCAGCAGCAGTACCTGCCCGTGTGTTCACCATACCTGCAACCACAGCCAGAAGACCACACCCAGAGCAACTTATAAGCAGTACTAACCACACTTAACACAAGAACACTTAGATCTTAGTTCACTTATTGCCTCTACTAGGTACATTAACCCGCTCTGATACCAAAAACTGTCGCGGAACGGGGCCCCAGTGCCCCATAACCTTGTAGGCCTTAGGGATTTATGAATCCCACTAGTTACTATTGGCTAACTATTACTTGTCAATATAAATTAAACAATTTATATGCAACTAGTTTCTTAGCCTACTCAGTTTAAGTTATGCATGCTTCTGTCCTGGCAATGCAAACGAATTTTTATAAGTCGTGGATTAAAAACATTGCTCGAGCATTTCACTAAAACATATATAAAACGTGCCAAGACCTTGAAAATACTGGTTGCTTTAACTACAAGTAATAGTTTGTGCATACATTATACCTCTAGCATACACCCAAAAGTAACAAGATGGGTTTACATCACAATGTATCCTATTAGAGGCAATTTACTTAGTACACAAAGTACTATGTACAAGAGACAAAAACTACTAACTAAGATCAACTACTTGAGTCCCACCTTGAGCTATACCAAGCTCCAAGTGTAAACCCTTCACTAGATCTTGTTCTTGTGTACTCTTAACCTCTACACTGTAAAGGAACAACTTGGTTAGCACATAACTTATATCACAAGTAACTTAGAATCACTAGGATTCTCAAGAGAAATACCTGCAAAACAGAAAACTTAGGCCTCGACTATCACTAAGTGATTAGGCCCGGAGTTAGAACCTGCACCATAAAACTTAAGGGAATGAGTACTTGAAAGTACTCAGTAAGGATCCCTTGAATACCTGCAAGGAAAAATGCAGCAACTATGCAATATGGCAACCAAGCAATCAAACTAGCAATTCAATCAACAAATAACTCAAACAATCAACAAAATATAAAATATGCAATGTATGAATGTATGGTATGAAATGCACACAATATATGCACTTGGGACTTTCTGCACTCTAGGTGCCTTAAAACTTTGCCGTGAGCTCAAACGGCGGAGGTACTTGAGATACTGGCCCTCGTATCCCGGATACTTTACCTCACTTAAGTCCCACTTACGGGTTCTAGAGTAGGTCGTCACCTATCTCAAACTTACCTGCCTTTACCCTTAACTTATTGTACAGGGTAGTCTTCCTATGTGGTTTAACTAGCCAAACCCTCAAGGTTTAACTCAGAACACTACTAGTGGCTTGCTTACCAAACCAAATGGTTCGGTTGGGATCGACTTAGGTTTTTCTCTTCATTGACCATATGTAAACGACGCTCTATACGGCCAATAAAGAGTCTAAAAACCCACTTAAATCCCCTTAATGCTCATCTAAAAGCTTAAGCACTATGAATAACTTAGCCACCAAGTCACATTTTTCTTCTTAACCACACAACTTGACTACCTCTTAAATAATGCACAATTCCCGCTCTAGGAACAAATTCTAGACCCAACCGAGGCTACGGAACGCCTTAGAATAGCTTAGGAATAGAAACCGAGAGTCTAAGTTGCTCTTCAGATGGCCGGAAAAATGGCCCAAAATTCCTTAAGGTCACCTCTGGCGCTGCGGCGCCAAAGAACAAAAGTGCAGCGCCGGCGAACAAAACTTGCTGAGTGAAAAATCGCCCGCTGGCGCCGCGGCGCCAGTACACTTACTTCTGGCGCTGCGGCGCCAACGCCGTTTTCTGCGTTGCGCGACAGCTGCGTTCTTGCACTTAAACTACTCAAACTCTCTCATTTCTAATCCAAATGATTTGGGTCTTGTTCCTAATTCATTCCCACACACAAAACTACCAAACCATGCATTATTTGAGCTTAATTACTTGAACCCTTACCTCAATTTTAGCTACAAAGCAAGCATTGCAACACAATCAACCTTAGCTCAATCAAGCTTCCTTGAGTTCCACACCTAAAACCAAAGCAATTTGGCATTCAACCCAATCAAACTAAGACCATTTCTAGCTCTAGAAACAACCTAGAATCAATCCAAATGATTCCAAGAAGCTTACCCATGAAATTTAGTTCCAAACTAGCTTCCAAGAGTCAAATGAAGCAAGAACACTAGCAAAGAAGCTTGGTGATTCTTTCTAACACCTTGGGCACCCTTAATTTGATGAAAACTTGCAAGGAAATGAAGCTTTGAGCTGCCAATTTGGGAGAGGAAAGGGAGCTACGAATTTTGGAACTTAGAAACAAATGGCTAAGGATGAAGGAACTTAGCTTATAAGCATATAAGGCAACTTTTCCCTCCCTTGCACTTAAGTCCTCATACTCTCAAAAGCTTCAAATGAGTCACTAAACTCTCACCCAAAACTACATTTCTTTGCTCTAAAGGATGCTTAAAGCTTCTCAAACTTAATTTTCTTGGACACCTTAGCCACTTAAGTTCTAAATGGCTCAAAAAGAACACTTAGTGCCACAAGTTCTCAAAACTCACAAGGATGGTTCTAAAAGCTAGAATAACTAATGGTCTTGATTTAACTATGCCAAATCACACTTAGGAACTCACTTACTTAATTAAGCTTACCTTACTTGCTTAACAAGGTGCTAACTTGAGGTACTTAATTTAATAAACACTTACTTGATTAATCAACTAGGAGAGGCGTCACAACTTAAGTGCAAAATGTGTGTTCCCTTTTTTTTTCCTCCACGTGCTACATTTCTACAGGTTGGCTTGCTTCTAGGAAGGCATTTTAAGCTAAATCAACTGATTTATTTTAATTTTATATTTTTTACATGAAATCCATTTCATTTGAAAGTAAATATTTTTTAAATATAATAATCTATTTGAAAGTAAGTTTTTATGATGTTGTTAAATTTTTATGAATTTTTATTTTTTAATATCTTAAACTAAAAACATTCATAAAAATTTATTAAGATTAAAAAAATTATATTTTCAATGAATATTGCAGTTACATAATATTAAATTTCAATTAAAGTTAATTTTAAATAAAAAAATAAGAATAAAAAAAAGTTATTTTCAATCGAATTTCAATCCTTTTGTATGACTGATCAGGATTCTTGGTTTAGGCATTCTGAGGTCATTTAGGTGTTCCTTCACAACACCTAGCTCTCGAAAAACCTTCTCGGTCATGAAGTTCCACCTGATGGGCAAAGGTTGTGGCTGGCTTGAAGGTGATATTTCGTCCCAGTCAGCCACTTGCCTAATACGGCTATCAAATTCTTCAAACTAGGATTCAAGATCTTTGATTAAGAGCTTCAATGGATCCATAACATCGATTGCCAATGTCCTAAAAGTCCATTTTTTTGGCAACTTCTTCCATTCCTTTGGTACTTCCATGAAAAAGTACTTCTTTTGCCGGCCCTGCCAATTATCCTTGCTAGTGAAGGTGAAAGTGTATTTCTTACTACCAGTTCCTTGAGGTAACAAAAGTGAAAAAATTTAGAATAGTTTGCAATTTGTAATATTGCATAAAGAAGATAAAATGAGGGACTATCATGAAAACCCTACACATACAAAGAAAAGCATTAAAGTAAGAGTAGTTGTTTGGGGGTAATTGGTTGATGGCTATGCCATGAAAGCCGTAAAATTCTGAAACCACCTTTAGCGGAGGATATCGGAGGCTTGCATTAAGCTGAGACCTAAAAACAGTTATCTTTCCTTCCTGAGGATGGTAACTTAGCTCACCCTGTTCAGGGACCCTAGACTTGATGCATTAAGGTAAGAAAAACTTCGCCTGCCACTACTTCACTTTCTCCGAAGTAGCCTAATATGGTAAGTGTTCAACTAAGGTAATATTCTTCTAACTTTCAATTAATTTGACTTTAATTTATTCATATTATTGTTTATTACAAAAAAAAAATTTAAATATATTTAGAAACTTTAGGTCCTTATTCATCATTTATATATATAATTTTTTCATTTATATACTAAACTATTAAAAATAAAAAATTATAGATTAATAGCTGAAAAGTGAATGGTGCAAAGAATTTAAGATGAAGAGAGTAAAAGACTACTTTCAAGGGATATTCCCTCATGTGGAGTTTGCATATAACATTGTAGTGCACTTTACTAGTAGGCTTTCACCCTTTGAAGTAGTATATGACTTTAATTTGCTAATTCCCATGCATTTGATGTCATTACCCACTAATGAGATTGCTGGCTTAAATGGTGCACGGAAAACAGATTTCATGAAGAAGCTCTAATAGAAAGGTAAACAACAGATTGAAAGGAAGAGTGAGCAATATGCAAGCCAATAAAGGGCATAAGAAAGTTGTGTTTGAGCTGGGTGATTGGATATGGGTGCACATGAAAAAAAGAGATATTTCGAGCTCAATGATGGATTAAGTTGCATCCATCGGGTAATGGATTGTTCCAGGTGATAGACTGTCGGTGAGTACAATGCGGGTGCCATTTTTACTGTCTCTGATCTATCATTGCTTGATCTTGCAGATTCGAGAATGAATCCTTTTGGGAAAGGGGGAGATGATAGGAATCTAGAAGTCCTCAATGACTCCTTAAAGATCGCTATTAAGCCAGTGACTAAAATAAAAAGTCTAAGAGCTCGAGGAGGCACTTCACAAACACATTGTGAGGCTTTTCAAGCCCTTGGAGGATCATAATGCATCTAGCACCTAGGACCAACTACAATCTGACCCTTTTGGAGCATGGATTCACATATTAGAAGCCCATGTGCAACCTTGAATAGGAAGGTCTAGGCACAACCAAGAACCCCAAAAACATGTGGGGTTTTGGATTATTCAAGTTTATTTCAAACTATTTAAATGTGTTTTGGATTATTGATTCCTTAGTACTCATTTTAGCATAAATTTTGTAGGAAGTGCATCATATGGACCCAGTAACGACCTTAGCATGTTACTGAGTCCTATAGGGTTTCCTAGGACCCGAGACTTCTGATCTGATTAGGTTTAGGATTTCATGTGACTTATGGCCAAAGTGCTTTTATTTAAGGTCATCCAACCTCTTGTATTATTTATAATTCAATGAATAATATTTTTGCTTGCTAGTGAGGCAATCTCTCTTGACTTTTGTATAAAGTTTGTTTGGCATCCAAGAAACTATGTGATCTTTGTTTGTCAACTAGTTAGCCCGGTTCAAAAGTGTGTGTGTGTGGAACTTGAAGCTAGTCTTGGAGTATTTCTTGTGTGATCTCGTATCATATATGGATAATTATGTGTAGGTTTGTATACATAATTAGACAAGTATCTATAGTATAATAACTACATTAAAAGGGCGTAGGTTCTTCCTTGTTTACACAACAGATTATTATTATTTTTTCGATGAAAAAACAATGTTTATTGAGTTCTTTGGAACTTATCTATCCTAAATGAAACTAAGATGAATTTCTTAGCATAGAATTTCTATTTTTTTATTCGTTCTCTTCCCAATTTTCGTTATTCTTCTATCCTATCTTTGTTTCTAATTCTTTTTTATCCTTTGTTGTTGCCATTCTCAATTGTTAGTTCAGATTTTGCATTGTTGGTTCAGTTCATTGGAGCTTGCAAAAGATCTTAAAAGGAGGATCATATCATTATTCTTCTAATTAGAAGATTTGATCTCGTAGTTAATGGTTCAAATCCCTTGGGAGGTAATGAAAGGATTCCTACGAGGTCATAAAAGGGTTCAAGAAACTAGGAAACACAAAAGTGAGGTGGCAGGTAGGGATGACAAATTTTGACATGATCCGAAGACCTGGCCTGCCCACCCGAACCCAAGCCCGACCTGACTCGATTTGACCAAAAAAGCCAACAACCCGAACCCGACTTTACCCAAACGACTTGAACCCAAAACTGATTAAAGTGGAACCAGAGAAAACATGAACCCGAACATGACCTAACTCGAACCTAAAATGACTCGATGACAGAACCCAACTAAACCCAATTTTAACTTAAATCAACATAAATTACATGGTGAAAAAATACTTTAAAAATTTATGATTTAACACTATAACTAAGTTTTATCTATTCTGTTGATCTGTTTTACACTGTAGAGTGAACAAGTGAGAGTTATAGAAAATTATTAATGAAACGGTTAGAAAGATATAGGAATAATTACGTTTTAGAAATTATAGTACTCCTTCCGTCCTATATTCTTTGAAATATTTTACTTTTTTGAATAGTTTGAATTAAATCTATTCATATTAGAAGTATTATTTGTTAGAAAAAAAAAATTAAAAAGTCTATATTTAGAAACTATAGGTCTTTATTTATTATTTAATATAAATATTTTTCATTTATATACTAAAATGTTCAACATAAAAAATAATAGATTAATTGTTGAATTGTGAATGTTGCAAAGAACTACACAAAATTAGTAATTTATTAAATAAATTATATATTAATATATCTTAATAAATTTTATATTATCTTTTATTTCTAGTTAAACAAAATTTGAATCAAAATTTAATTAATTTAGCCATTTCAGCTTATGCATTAATGAACTAAGTAAGCCCGACAATCAAGTTCAATATGCTCTAAGACCCGATAACCCGACTTGATTAAATCCGAACCCAATAAACTTAGCCTGACCTAACCCAAACCCGAAATCTACTTAACCCGAAATCAACAGCCCAAATAACCCAACCTGGACTCGAATACATACTAACCCGATTAAATCTAAACCTGAATGACCTGACCAAAACCTAACTCAAACTACCCAATTGTCATCCCTAGTGGTAGGAAAAGCAAGCCCACTTTCACAGGCGATTTATCGCTGACTATTATTAGGCCCTATGTATATTTGCACATTAGGCTACAATAGTTGGGAAGCATACATAGCATGTTTAAATCTCTTGATAAAGCATATTTCTCGCAGAAGCTCATACTTTCACATTGGACCCATTTGGGAACAACTTTGCGATTAGCGTTACAGTTTTGGATAATTTATTTAACGGTTGAGATGAAAAAGCTAAAGCTAAACGCTAGCTATCCTTAGATGACCTTTTCAAAACGCTAATGTTAATCGCTGACACTAATACTAAATAAAGCTATCATCGTTTTACTCGCCATTGTCATAGAGGTAGACCATAGAAAGATTGATTCATAATATTAATCACTATAAACATTGAGGTCATTGTATTAAATAACACCCTTAATGACGAAATGCCATTTATTTGAGATTAATTGGGTTAAGGATGGAAGTTTGGTTGAAAAACCATTATAGAGCGAAGTGAAATAATGGCCACATAGGAAGAAACTTATCCCAAAGGACAAAACTATAAAGGCTCTCCAAGTACTTCCTCTAGCTTGACTGCGGAGGTAAGTAAATCCCAATTTATTTCTCCTTGAATAAGTTTATTAAGCAAGGAAAGCAAGCTAAGTAAGATTAAGTTGAGTTCTAAAGAGTAATTGGCACCTAAATGGCAAAAAGGGTAAAATGGTAATTTTGGCCCAAGTTAGTGGCATGACTGTAATTTCAATGAAATTAGGTTCATACAAGCATTTTGAGCTAATTAAGTTAAGATCATATGTATTTCTAGCCATTTAAACCAAAAGTGAAAGTTAATGGTGAAAAAGTGCACTAAGTGAAAAATTGAGCTATTATGTCTTATAATAGCTTAAGTAGCTTAAGGGAAAAGTATTTGGGTAAGAAAAACCTTTCTTGGGACTAAGAAGGAAGGTTTAGTGGAATTTTAAGTGGCCTAAGTAAATCAAAGTTAAGTTTGAGGGCCAAAGAAATAAATGGAAGAGAGTTGGGCTAAGTTGGTTATAAATGAAGGAGATGGAACTATTCATCATCTCCCTCATTCACCATTTTCATAGCTCTCCTTCCTCCATATCTCTCCACCTCCAAACCTCCCAAATCACTCTGGTTTCCATGAAAATCAAAGGTCCCAAAGCTATCCCAACAAGTCCTTAGCTCATTTTTTATGTATTTGGTGCATTTAGAGTTGTTCTTACAAGTTTTTGGTTCAAACCCAAAAGTAACTGTATTTGATCCTTGTTGGTTAGTTCTAAGCTTGTTAAATGGTTAGAAATGGTCTTAACTTCGTGCTCTTGGTGTCCAATTTGGTTGATTTCAAGCTTGAAACTCAAAGGAACTCAATGGAACTTGAATATACTCATTGCTTGTTTCTTGCTTTCAAGATGATTTAAGGTAACGGATTTAAGTTAATTAAGCTCAAATAATGTATAGAAATGTAGTATTAAACATGGGAATGAATTAGAAACAAAACCCAAGGGAATTGGCTTTGGGATTGGACAGATTGAGCAATTTTTGTGCAAGTTCACACGTTGTCGCGTAATGCTGTAGAGCATTGGCGACGCGCCGCCATTGGCAACGCCATTTGGCAACACATCATCGGTGGCGATGCGAATTGACAACGCATCACCAGCAATCTTTCAGGAACTTGAACGTTGATGCCTTTGGTGATGCATCACCGATAGCGTCACCAAGGCATAAGTCCCTCAAGCTGGGGGTATCCTAAGAATATCTCAATCTCTTGTTTATCATCCCCAGGCCAATTTAAGATGTTCCGTAGCCTCAGTTGGGTCTAGAACTTATTCATAAGTTAAGAATTATGCATTATTTAGGTGGTAGCTAAGTGGTGTGGTTAATGTAAGGCTAAGTAAAGTGGCTAAGGGTGTAAAGTGTCCAAGTTGCCAAGGCGGCACTAGGGGGATTAAGTCAGGTTTCAGAGTCTTCATTGGCCTAAGAGATAGGTCTTAGACCTTCGGATAATAAAAAAGAAACCTAGGAGAATCCCAACCAAATTTTGTGCTTTGGTAAGTAAGCCACTAATGAATCTTAAGCTAAGCTCCAAGAGCTTAGCAAGTTGGACCACTTAAGGTAGCTACCCTGTACAATAAGAGAATGGGAAGAGATGGGTAAGAAGGGAGTAAGTGATGACTTACTCTAAGTAGCTCGTTAAGGCGGGCAATGGTTGAGTGAGCAATGACTTACTTTAAAGCTCCCGTAAGAGGACTTCATGGGGTTAGTTAAGTACTAGTATAGGATACAAAGGCCAGTATCCAAGTACCCCAACCATAAGAGCTCACAGTAAGTTTAGCACCTATGGGTGTAAGGAAGTCCTAAGTGCATTCGCATATGCATATTTCACTCATTCATCCATCCATCCATTATTTGCATTAGTTGTTGTTCTTTTTCTTGTTTCTAATTATGCTGCTGGTTGCTTGTTTGTTTTGTTTTGTATGTTGTATATATGTATATATTTGTATGCTTGTTGTGCCGTGCATGCTTGCATTGTTTTCCCCCTGCAGGTACCGAATCCCTTATTGAGTACTTTACAGTACTCACCTCTTAAGTGTTGTGCAGGTTTTAAGCGGGCTAGTCGGGCTTAACAGTTGGTAAGGGGCAGCTGTTAAGGCTAAGTTTATTGGTTCGAAGGTACTCCTTAAGTAGGAAACCTTGTGTTTCTAAGTTACTTATGACATAAGTTAGTACTGACCAAAGTGTGCCTTTCAGTTTAAGGCTAAGTGATTACAAGGAAAGTGTGTCTCATCACTTAAAGTTGGCTTGCTTGGGTGAAGAGCTAAGGACGGATCTTAGTAGATTTATGTTGCTTCTTCTAAATGTATGGCATTTTCATTCATAGATTGCCTCTATTAGTGTCCATTGGTGTGTATAACTCTAAGGTTACATTTGGGTTCATATAAGATTGAGATGTATGCACATAGTTGTTACTTAAAGTTAATGCAACTAAAGTTTTTATGTCTTGGCTTGTTTTCATTTATGTTTTATGAACCGGCATGCCATAGTTTTTTTCTATAGTTTTAATTTGTTGTTATTGCATAGCCAGGACAATACATGCATATTTTCTATGTAGGGTAGGCTAAGTAACTAGTTGCAAGTAATGATTTAAGATACTTCACGAGTAATAACTAGCCAATTGTGACTTAAGTGGTATCATAATTCCCAAAGAATCTACCAGTGTTAGTAAATCAGGGCGCTAGGGCCCTGTTCTGTGACAAAAACAACTGGCGAAGTCAAGAGCGGAATCATACGAAAGAAAAGCCAACTGCGATTAGCAGCATGCTTACTGGAGGAGTTGATGGGTGACCACCATGACCTCTGGCCTAGGAGAGTGGCTTTCATTGTACTTGGAAGGAACTGATCTCTGTTACTCTACTCAAAGTAGGAGCTAATGTTATAAGTGGAGGCCTGTATTCTTGAAGACACTTAACAACTTTTTTTTTTCCAAAAGAGTGAGCAAGTCCTACAGCCTGGATGAGCAGTACGTTTACTTCTCAGCGGAGGAGGCGCGAACAACATTACGGGTAAATTTCTGTTCTATGTTTGGTTTTGCATCAGCAAGGATATCAGATTTCTGTTGGAGACCAAGGATTCTCGATGTTTTTTTCTCTACCATTTACTAAATTAAGTTGCCAAACTCAACGAAAAGAACAAAGTCTGACATGGGTCTTACAACTCTAGATTACTTGATTATTAAATAGATTCATAAAATCCAATGGTTAGATGGCCATCTCAATCCACAGAGGAGGAGAAATACGACTGAAAGATTCACGGGAGAAGTGTGGTTCAAAGCGCCCAACGCTGATATTATAAACGCCCATGTCTTTGCCTCCTCCTCGAGGATCACGATCGTAGTAAGCTTCCATACAATCGTCCGTGAAGTAGATACAATTTTGCTTGCATCCAGGAAAGTCTGAAGCTTCAACAGAAAAGGAAGAATTGTGGCCTAAGAACAATGCCCTGTTCCCCAAGTCCGTAACTTGACTCCATTGTTGGTTTGTCCGGCAGAAATTCACCTCAAAGACTTGGAACTTGTAAGTTCCATAATCGCCATCATCGTCTACAGTCACCCCACTCCGTGATACCATCAGAAGTGTCCCATTGGAGACAACCAGATACAGCTTCTCAAGACCATTCACGCTTCCTTCTGGTAACTTAGCCACCAGCTCAGTTCGGCCACCTCCTATGTCGCATGCATAGACACTGCCGTCCCATAAAGTCGCATAAAATTTACCGCCATAGAAGATTATATCATCAAAGGCAGTTGGCAAATGGTCCAACAACGTCCAAGATGTGTCACCATTCCGACACAGAGCTATTCGTCCTGTTGTAGCAAGAACACCAATACTGAAATCTGATGTCTTCCCAGGACTGGAGGATAAAGCAACCTTCATAATCAGCATATCATATGAGCCAGCTGGATTAGCCAAGACACCGTCACGATCCAAAGGATCTAGGGAATTTGCATGGGGCAGCTTGATTTGGGCCCGTGAGAGTGGATGCAGGAGATGCGTCTCCAAGCTTGGGTCAACTGTTAACAACCATCCATGCGAAGAGAGAAGCTTCTTCCCGTTGGCTTCCGGCAGCTCCAGAAAAAAGGACTTGTCCTTTAAGACATTGTAGAAGCAGCGGACATCGTTACCTTCTTCTTCTGCGAGCATCAGCCAGGGAAATTGATAGTGCCCAGTGAAGTTGTCTTTGGTCGCAAGCAACCTCCAGGAAGAACAAGTTGAGGCAAAGCATATGAAATCTTGGTATGATCTAGAACGCTGGAGAATTTCGATTACAAGCTCCGGAGGAAGCTCCGACCAATTAACCGCCTCTGAAACCAACGGTGGAGCCAAGGTGGCCGCCAAAGAGGACGCGGACTTAGACCACTGAATCAACAAGAGTCGATCATCATTACCAATCATATGGAAAAGTAGTAGAATCAAGCACACAGAGACGCGAATCAGAGAAAAAAAAAAAAAGAAACAGACCTGAGAACACCCGCGAAGAAGCTTTCCCCATGGGACCGATTGCACCAGCACCGGCCTCGGTTCCTCAACATCCAAGCTCATCTCGCCTGTTTGCAAGGTAAACATCGGTTCAATATCCAGCAAAACATCACACATAAAGGGATGGGCTTTCATGATTTTGAGCAGAGAACTCGAATCACAGATCAGGATCAGAAATTTAACCAAAGGCTTCGATCTCGTTTTCCAGATCGGCAAACATTGAACTGAGGAAAGTTTCCCCCTTATTCCGGTAGACTTCGTCGGATCTAGAAAGGTCGGGGGCTCCCAGTGAAGAAAATTTGAGAGAGCAAATCTCTGCAGTGCCGAGTCGATGACGGCTGATTGCGATCCTCAGGCTGGAGCTACCTTAATTAGATACAATACGCAAGCTGCAGCGTACTGGATTCCGAAGCCGTTTATGAAACGCAGCTCTAGATCTGTGGGAATAAGGATTTCGATGCTGTTCCCGTTACGGAAAAGTTGAACAAGCTTGGGGCCTGGTGGCTTCTGCGAAGTGCAAATAGAAACAAACCCTACAAAAATTTACACTTTACCACCCTTTCACGTTTGGCCTACTGTTTTATTTTAAAAAATGTACACTTTATTTCTAATTTTTTACGGTATCTAACAATAATTTTTAAAAATCTAAGGCTGATAATTGGCTAGGGTACGTAGGTAAAGTTTAGGCCAGATCATTCAGGTTAGGTTGAACAAGGTTAGCATGAGTTCAAGTTCAGGTCAAGTTAATTGAGTTCAAGTTGAATAAATTTTAAGTTTGGGTTGGTTTGTTTCAAGTTTATTTGGGTTCAGATTTATTACAAGTCAAGTTCATTTTAATCTCATATTTTCAGGTCAGGCTATTCAGGTTTTAAGTCAGATTCCTATTGGCAGTTAGGTTCACTCTAATTAATGGTATATAATTGAAATGACTAATTTGATTAAGTTTTTTTACTCAGTTTTGTTAAAATTTGAATTAAAAAATTTAACTTTTTGTCTAATTTAATTTGGGTAAATTTTTTTTTTTAGTACGTTTATTTAAAAATTTCTTAATTATGTTTCAATGGATTTACTATGATTTCCAACATTTACTGCTAAATATAACACAAGTTCACTATGATTTCCTCTCCCTTGGACAAGCAGGTTTTCTTATTACATTATCTCACTTGTTTGGAGAAGAAGCAAAGACCAGATGGTCAATCAAAGATGGAAAATGAATTGAAACTTTATCAAATAGTTTGAGTTTAGATTCGATCTTTGCATTATTGAGCAGAGCTTATTGAGCCTCTAACCCGAACTCAAGCTAAATTTTATATTTTAATCCTTAATGAATCAAGTTCAAATATGATAATGTTTAGCTAGAACCCATATCGAGCCTAACAAATCTAATATTATATTAATATAATATATAATATAATATTACTTTAATATACCCTAATTCCATGTGTTAATTACATAATTGGACTCTAACTTTTAATTATTTTCCCGTCTTAACCTCAACCTCAATTTCATTCGTAATGTATCCTGAACCTCAATCAAATGTTTCATTTTGGCCTTTTTTGTATGGAAGTTGTTATGGTGAAGGGAAAATGCTACATTAGCATAAGGTATAAAGCTAGTTCTAACCCCTAAAAACTTTTTCCTTTGCCAAAGACACCTTGAAACTTTTCCCTTTGCCAAAGACACCTTCAGACTTTTTCATCTAATGATCTGGCCACCATCTTTACATCTGCTACATTCTCCTTCTTTTTAGGCAACCATCGACTCACCATTCTTGGACCTTCCAATCTCCACATTCTCACCCATTTTTGGCATTTTTCTCCATCCACCATCATGGTCGTTTAATTCCATTCCTCACAACATATTTCAGACAAATTGAAAAGCCTCATATCCATTAAAACATATTTAGGAATGAGCATTTAGTTAATTAACTCTGGAATAGATCCGAACATAATGATCCAATTGATTTTTGGTTTTTACAAAGTGTATCTAAATTGTCAGAATTACATGTCAGATTTGATCCAAACTGTCTAAAATATATTTCAGTTTATTTGGTTTGGCTTATTCGGTTCTGTTTTTAAGACTCAGACACATACGTAATGAAAAAAATAAAAAATATTAGAATTTTTACCTCTCATATCAAAATTAAAGAAAGATATGCAATATATTGTCCAAAATTAGTAGAAAATAATTATATATATGTATGGTCAATATGGATAATGGTAAATTTAGTAAGAAATAACTTTATATATGCAGGATTATTATGGATAATGGTAAAATATTTATTACTATTCGGTATATTTAGTTTATTCGGTTTTAAGTATATAACCTAATAACTAATCTGATAATCGAATATGAAATTCAGTTTTGATCCGAACTTATTGAATTAGAAAAAAAATTCAACTATTTTATCCGAATGTAATCGATCTTTTTGGTTTTTTCAGTTTTATTCAAATAATGCTCACCCTTAAACATATTTCAGCTCCTTAAATACTACAAAAGACAGAAACCCCATTCTGCCCTAACCTCTGTTGCTCTTTCCAGGAGAAACCTCATTCATCTCTTAAATTCGTCACCCTCCACAGCTCATTAAGCATTAAAAATCCTTGAAGAGCTTTCCACTACTGTCCCTTTATCTCCTCCACGAACTAGAACCCATGTGACGGAACGGGGCCCCAGTGCCCCTAATCTTGTAGGCTCTTAGGGATAATGAATCCCACTAGTTACAGTTGGCTAACTATTACTCGTCAATATAAATTAAAACAATTTATATGCAACTAGTTACTTAGCCTACTCAGAATAAATTATGCATGCTTCTGACTTGGCAATGCAACCGAAATTTTAAAGTCTTGAATTAAAACATTGCTCGAGCATTTCATTAAAACATACTGAAAACGTACCAAGTCATTGAAATACTAGTTGCTTTAACTACAAGTAACAGTTTTGTGCATACATTACAACTCTAGCATGCACCCAAAAGTAACAAGATGGATTTACATCCTAATGTATCCCAATAGAGGCAACTTACTTAGTACACAAAGTACTATGTACAAGAGACAAAATTACTACTAACTACTAAGATCATTTACTTGAGCCCACCTTGAGCTAAGCCAAGCTCCAAGTGTAGCCCTTCACTAGACCTTGTTCTTGTGTACTCTTAGCCTCTACACTGTAAAGGCACAACTTGGTTAGCACATAACTTATACTGCAAGAAACTAGAATCACTAGGATTCTCAATAAAATACCTGCAAAACAGAAAGCTTAGGCCTCAGCTATCACTTCAGTGATTAGGCCCGGGATTAGATCCTGCACAATAAAACTAAGGGAATGAGTACTTAAAAGTACTCAGTAAGGATTCCCTTCTTGAATACCTGCAAAGAAATATGCAACAAATATGCAATATGGCAACCAAGCAATCAAACATGCAATTCAAACAACAAACAATCAACAAAATGCCAAAAATGCAATGTATGGATGTATGGTATGGAATGCACCCGACACATGCACTTGGGACTTTCTGCACTTAAGTGCCTTAATTCTTGCCGTGAGCTCAAACGGCTGAGGTACTTGAGATACTGGCCCTCGTATCCCGGACACTTTACCTCAATTAAGTCCCATCTACGGGTTCTAGAGTAGGTCGTCACCTATCTCAAACTTACCCGCCTTTACCCTTAATTTATTGTACAGGGTAGTCTTACTATGTGGTTTAACTAGTCAAACCCTCAAGGTTTAACTCAAATACTACTAGTGGCTCACTTACCAAACCAAATGGCTTGGTTGGGATCGACTTAGGTTTTTCTCTCTATTGACCATATGTAATTGATACTCTATACGGCCAATAAAGAGTCTAAAAACCTACTTAATCCCCTTAATTTCCATTTAAAAGCTTAAATACTATGAGTTACTTAGCCACCAAGTCACATTTCTTTTATACTTAACCACACAACTTGACTACCTTCCAAATAACGCACAATTCCCGCCTTAGGAACGAATTCTAGACCCAACCGAGGCTATGGAACGTCTTAGAATAGCCTAGGGATAGAAACCGAGAGTCTAAGTTAATCTTAGGATGGCCGGAAATCGAGGCCAAATTTGCATTTGGCGACGCGGCGCCAAAGAGCAAATGCTTTTGGCGACGCGGCGCCGCCGAGTAAACGCTCTGTGTACATTTTCGTACGCTGGCGCCGCGGCGCCAATTCGAGGCCAGATTGGCGACGCGTCGCCAACTCAGTTTTCTGGGTTTGTGCGACAGCGTTGTTCTTGTACACAAGCTACTCAAACTCTCTCATTTCTAATCCAAACTTAATGGGTCTTGTTTCTAATTCATCCCAACACACAAAGCTACAAAACCATGCATTATTTGAGCTTAATTACTTGAACCCTTACCTCAATTTTAGCCACAAAGCAAGCAATGCAACAAAGCCTCCTAAGCTCAATTGAGCTTCCTTGAGTTCCAAGCCTAAAACCAACGAAATTTGGCACCCAAACCAATCAAACCAAGACCATTTCTAGCTCTAGAAACAACCTATAAACACACCAAATGATCTCAAGAAGCTTACCTACGAAATTGGATTCCAAAACAAGCTTCCAAAGATCAAATGAAGCAAGAACACCTCAACCAAAGTTGGTGATCATTTCTAACACCTTGGGCACCCTTAATTCATTGGAATCTTGCAAGAAAATGGAAGCTTGGGCTGTGATTTTGGGAGAGGAGAGGGAGCTACGAAAATTTGGAACTTAGAACTAATGGCTAAGGATGAAGGAACTTAGCTTATAAGCATTCAAAACAACTTTTCCCTCCCTTGCACTTTAGTCCTCAAACTTTCAAAAGCTTCAAATAACTCACCAACTCACACTCCAAACTCACTTTTCTTTGTTTTAAAAAGATACTAAAAAGCTTCCCAAACTTAATTTTCTTGAACACTTTAGCCACTTAAGTTCTAAATGGCTCAAAAAGAACACTTAGTGCCACAAGTTGTCAAAACTTACTAGGATGATTCTAAAAGCTAGAACAACTAATGGTCTTGACTTAACTATGCCAAATCACACTTAGGAACTCACTTAACTTAATTAAGCTTATGTTACTTGCTTAACAAGGCGTTAATTGAGGTACTTAATTTCATAAACACTTAATCAAAGTAAATAAACACTTACTTGATTAGTTAACTAGGAGAGCTGTCACATCCTCCCCTCCTTCAGAAATTTGGTCCTCCAAATTCTGACTTAATTGAGCATACAAACTTGGATATTGCCTTAGCATATCCTGCTCGGTCTCCCAAGTGGCCTCTTCCTCCCCATGGTTAGACCATAGTACCTTGACCATTGGGATCCGTTTGGTCCTTAGTTTCCGGACTTGTCGGTCAAGAAACTTGATAGGATGTTCCTCATAACTTAGGTCCTCTCTCAAGGGAATAGTGGGCGGGGTTAACACTTGCCCAGGGTTCACAATGCACTTCCTTAAGGAACTCACATGAAACACATTATGAACATGGGCTAAACTTGGCGGTAAAGCCAACCGATAAGCCACTTTTCCTACCCTTTCGAGAATTTCAAAAGGACCAATAAACCTTGGTGCCAACTTACCCCTTTGACCAAACCTAGCCACACCTTTCATAGGTGAGACTTTAAGGAGTACTCGGTCTCCTACCTCAAACTCTAAATCTTTTCTTCGCACATTGGCGTACTTAGCTTGCCGGTCTGAGGCAGCTTTGATCCTTGTTTGGATCAACTTAATCTTTGCCGTGGTCTCGGCAATGATTTCTGGACCAACAACTATTTCATCAGCTTTATCTGCCCAACAATGAGGGGTTACACACTTACGCCCATACAAAGCCTCGTAGGGCGCCATCTTAATAGCTTCTTGATAGCTATTATTATAAGCAAATTCAATCAAAGGCAGATGTTGGTCCCAATCCCCTTTGAAGTCCATCACACAACTTCGTAACATATCTTCCAAGGTTTGGATCACCCGCTCAGTCTGCCCATCAGTCTGAGGGTGATATGCAGTACTTAGGTTCACAGCGGAACCCATAGCCTTTTGAAAGGCACTCCAAAACCTTGAAACAAAACGGGGATCTCTATCAGATACAATCTGATCAGGAATACCATGAAGTCTTACTACTTCTCGGATATACAACTGGGCTAATTTCTCCATGGTATAAGTGATTTTAATGGGGATAAAATGTGCAGATTTTGTTAACCTATCCACCACCACCCAAATGGAATCATGCTGACTTCTTGTGTTTGGCAACCCAACACAGAAGTCCATGGTGATGGATCCCCATTTCCTTTCTGGGAGTGGTAAACTTTGCAACATTCCTGATGGCCTTTGGTGCTCTGCCTTCACCATTTGACAGGTGAGGCACTTAGACACATATTCATACATGTCTCTCTTAAACTTTGGCCACCAAAAATGAGTCCTAAGGTCATGGTACATCTTATTCACACCAGGGTGAACATTAAACTTACTCGTATGTGCCTCCTGCAACACTTGTTGCCTTAATTCACTTGGCACATAGAGCCGGTCACCAAAATAAAGTAACCCATCCTTGTACTGAAATTCTTTCAGTACAGTACCATGCTTTTCCTCCCCAGAAATTCTTTTCAAGCTCGAATCACTTTCTTGAGCTTGCTTAACTCTAGTCAACCATGCTGACTGAATTTCAAGGACCATGACTTGAGCCATTTCCCATTCTCTCCACAATTCATATAAAACTGTGAATTGCTCTGCACTAGGATCTTTTGAGGTTTGTGTTACTTGATCCTTGGAGAGAATTACCCCAGAATACTTACGGCTCAAGGCATCAGCAACCACGTTGCCTTTACCTGAACAATAGTCTATCGAGCAATCATAATCCTTGATATACTCGACCCATCTTCTCTGCCTCATGTTAAGATCCTTTTGGGTAAATAAGTACTTCAGACTTTTATGGTCTGTAAAGATCTTAAAGGACCTTCCCATAAGGTAATGTCTCCAGAGCTTTAAAGCAAACACAACTGCTGCTAACTCAAGATCATGCACTGGGTAATTCAACTCGTTAGGCCTTAACTGCCTAGACCCATATGCAATCACTTGCTTATCCTGCATCAACACACATCCTAATCCTGTCCCAGATGCATCGGTATAAACCACAAAAGTCTCATGCGGATCTGGTAGGATTAAGATGGGAGCAGAAATTAACCTTTCCTTAAGCTCCTGGAAACTCTCCTCACACTTAGGAGTCCAAATAAACTTCTGTGCCTTCTTTGTTAAGGCGGTCAATGACGAAGCTATTATAGAAAATTTTTCAATAAACCTTCGATAATAGCCTGCCAAACCCAAGAAACTCCTAACTTCAGTTACAGTTGTTGGGCGTTTCCACTCCACCACAGCCTTTACCTTTTCTGGGTCCACACTTAATCCTTGAGCATTTATAATATGTCCAAGGAAAGGAATTTCACTTGCCCAGAACTGGCACTTAGATAGTTTTGCATAAAACTGATTACTCTTGAGTACTTGCAAAACTATCTCTAAATGTTTTTCATGCTCGTGGGGAGTCGGGGAATACACCAAAATATCATCAATAAACACCTCAACAAACTGATCTAGGTAGGGCTTAAAAATCCGATTCATGGTATCCATGAAAACTGCCGGAGCATTAGTCACTCCAAACGGCATAACGGTATACTCATAATGCCCATACCTAGTCCTGAATGCAGTCTTCGGGATATCCTCATCCCTAACTCTTATCTGGAAATATCCAGACCTTAGGTTTATTTTCGAAAAGACCTTCGCCCCTCTTAATCTATCAAATAGATCATCAATTCTGGGCAATGGGTACTTATTCTTTACCGTTACTGCATTCAGTTTTCTATAGTCTATACACAACCTTAAGGTTCCATCCTTTTTCTTTACAAACAACACTGGAGCACCCCACGGGGAAATACTTGGCCTAATAAAGCCTTTCTCAAGCAACTCTTCTAATTGCTTTTTCAGCTCATCCATTTCAGGCGCTGACATTCTATAAGGGGGTATGGAAATTGGTTCTGCCCCAGGCTGTAAATGTATGGAGAATTCAATCTCCCTTCTTGGAGGTAACCCTGGGAGGTCTACAGGAAAAACTTCTGGAAATAGATTGGCTACTTGAATTTCCTTGAGTTGCTCCTCGACTGCCACTCCGTTCAACGAGCAAGCGACCAACTCACTCGGAACGGGAATGGACTCCAATAACTTGAGGTGCAAACTCTTTACACTACTTGCCAAACCGCCTGTGCAAGTTATACTTACCCCTGAGGCATCCTCAAGAGTGACCTTACAACCCGTACAGTCAATCTGGGCCTTGAACTTACTTAACCAATCCATTCCAAGGACAATATCATAAGGAATTGAGGCCAAGACCCAAAGGTCACTTAAAAATTTACTACCTCCTAATTCCAAAGGATATCCCACAACCATTTCATTGGTAAACACAAGGTTACTCCCCATGGACTTAATGAACATCATTTCATCAAGCACAGTTCTATGCAAACCAAACTTAACAACCATGCCTAGAGTAATGACAGAAATAGTAGCACCAGTATCAAACAGAATTCTAATACTACCATCCTGAACATTAAAGTTACCTTGCACAGCTGTAGGCTCTCTGGATACCTGGCTTGCTAGTGCAAAAACTTGTGGTGGCACAGGAGGAACTCTGATAAAAGTACTACCAGTACTACCAACTCCTGAGGCTCCCGGTCGTCCTTGACCTTGGTCTTGCCTAAGCCTTGGGCACTCCTTCGCCCAATGTCCTGGCTGACGGCAGTAATTACAGAGATCGGTTCCAAGAGTACAAGGTTTGTTACCATGAAATCTCTGACACTTAGGACAACGGCCCTTTGCAGCTTTCTTGCTTTTCTTGGAAGGTCCTTGATCACCTCCCACACTAGGCCTTTTATCCATTAACCTTGAATGTACCGGAACCCTCGGCTCAACGGCCTTTTCATTGGGTTTTGCTTCCATCAACTCCCTTTCCAACACTAAGGCTTTTTGGACAGCCTCATGATAGGTCCGAACTCCTATCACTGTCAGAAAACTCCTCAACTCCACCCTAAGTCCACGAATGAACTTCTTTGCCTTTAGTTCATCTTTTCCGGCCAAATGAGGTGCATACCGAAAAAGAGAACTAAACTTCCTTTCATACTCATGAACTGTTAGCCTTCCCTGGATTAGTTCATCAAACTCAATCCGCTTTTGATCCTGGGCAGCCTCACTATTGAATTCATTTCGAAACTCCTTCTCGAATTCAATCCAATCAAGCTCCGTAGGCCTTTGCCCGATCCTCCCTTCATTATAAGCATCAAGCCTTTCCATGACATCCTTCCACCATAATGAAGCCTTGCCCTCTAAAAAGAAAGGTACTAAATCCATCTTTACTTTGTCATCCAACTTCATGTTCTTGAAGATCTCATTAATCTGGTACAACCACCCTTCTGCCATATCGGGATCTCCTATGCCATTGAACTTGGGAGTATTGATGTCCCGGCATAAGGAAACAAGTCCCATATGGTCTGGAATGACGGGTCTCCTCCGTCTCCTCCTTGGATGGATGTCCTCCTCATCTTCGTCTTCACTGTCCTCTTCACTGTCCTCACTGGACTCCACTTGAACATGCTCATTAAATGGTTCCTGACCTTGCACTTGCCCCTGGGGCGGGGGATTTCTCCCCTGACCTTGGTGCACCGTTGGGCCTTGGTGCACTTCGGCCCTTACCCCATTAGGGTCCTCCAAGGTCTCCCCCTGTACTGGAGGTTGAGCACGCTCTTCAAGCAAAATGGCCATGCCATGTAGCATCCGGTCCATCGACTCATTAAGTCTCCTCAACAAGGAAACCACTTCCCTCATGTCTGCCCCACTGGGGTCACTAGTTCCTGCACCGGAACCCTGAGCCTCAGCAGTAGTACCAGCCCGTGTATTCACCATACCTGCAACCACAGCCAGAAGACCATACCCAGAGCAACTTATAAGCAGTACTAACCACACTTAACACAAGAACACTTTGATCTTAGTTCACTTATTGCCTCTACTAGGAACATTAACCCGCTCTGATACCAATTTTCTGTGACGGAACGGGGCCCCAGTGCCCCTAATCTTGTAGGCTCTTAGGGATAATGAATCCCACTAGTTACAGTTGGCTAACTATTACTCGTCAATATAAATTAAAACAATTTATATGCAACTAGTTACTTAGCCTACTCAGAATAAATTATGCATGCTTCTGACTTGGCAATGCAACCGAAATTTTAAAGTCTTGAATTAAAACATTGCTCGAGCATTTCATTAAAACATACTGAAAACGTACCAAGTCATTGAAATACTAGTTGCTTTAACTACAAGTAACAGTTTTGTGCATACATTACAACTCTAGCATGCACCCAAAAGTAACAAGATGGATTTACATCCTAATGTATCCCAATAGAGGCAACTTACTTAGTACACAAAGTACTATGTACAAGAGACAAAATTACTACTAACTACTAAGATCATTTACTTGAGCCCACCTTGAGCTAAGCCAAGCTCCAAGTGTAGCCCTTCACTAGACCTTGTTCTTGTGTACTCTTAGCCTCTACACTGTAAAGGCACAACTTGGTTAGCACATAACTTATACTGCAAGAAACTAGAATCACTAGAATTCTCAATAAAATACCTGCAAAACAGAAAGCTTAGGCCTCAGCTATCACTTCAGTGATTAGGCCCGGGATTAGATCCTGCACAATAAAACTAAGGGAATGAGTACTTAAAAGTACTCAGTAAGGATTCCCTTCTTGAATACCTGCAAAGAAATATGCAACAAATATGCAATATGGCAACCAAGCAATCAAACATGCAATTCAAACAACAAACAATCAACAAAATGCCAAAAATGCAATGTATGGATGTATGGTATGGAATGCACCCGACACATGCACTTGGGACTTTCTGCACTTAAGTGCCTTAATTCTTGCCGTGAGCTCAAACGGCTGAGGTACTTGAGATACTGGCCCTCGTATCCCGGACACTTTACCTCAATTAAGTCCCATCTACGGGTTCTAGAGTAGGTCGTCACCTATCTCAAACTTACCCGCCTTTACCCTTAATTTATTGTACAGGGTAGTCTTACTATGTGGTTTAACTAGTCAAACCCTCAAGGTTTAACTCAAATACTACTAGTGGCTCACTTACCAAACCAAATGGCTTGGTTGGGATCGACTTAGGTTTTTCTCTCTATTGACCATATGTAATTGATACTCTATACGGCCAATAAAGAGTCTAAAAACCTACTTAATCCCCTTAATTTCCATTTAAAAGCTTAAATACTATGAGTTACTTAGCCACCAAGTCACATTTCTTTTATACTTAACCACACAACTTGACTACCTTCCAAATAACGCACAATTCCCGCCTTAGGAACGAATTCTAGACCCAACCGAGGCTATGGAACGTCTTAGAATAGCCTAGGGATAGAAACCGAGAGTCTAAGTTAATCTTAGGATGGCCGGAAATCGAGGCCAAATTTGCATTTGGCGACGCGGCGCCAAAGAGCAAATGCTTTTGGCGACGCGGCGCCGCCGAGTAAACGCTCTGTGTACATTTTCGCACGCTGGCGCCGCGGCGCCAATTCGAGGCCAGATTGGCGACGCGTCGCCAACTCAGTTTTCTGGGTTTGTGCGACAGCGTTGTTCTTGTACACAAGCTACTCAAACTCTCTCATTTCTAATCCAAACTTAATGGGTCTTGTTTCTAATTCATCCCAACACACAAAGCTACAAAACCATGCATTATTTGAGCTTAATTACTTGAACCCTTACCTCAATTTTAGCCACAAAGCAAGCAATGCAACAAAGCCTCCTAAGCTCAATTGAGCTTCCTTGAGTTCCAAGCCTAAAACCAACGAAATTTGGCACCCAAACCAATCAAACCAAGACCATTTCTAGCTCTAGAAACAACCTATAAACACACCAAATGATCTCAAGAAGCTTACCTACGAAATTGGATTCCAAAACAAGCTTCCAAAGATCAAATGAAGCAAGAACACCTCAACCAAAGTTGGTGATCATTTCTAACACCTTGGGCACCCTTAATTCATTGGAATCTTGCAAGAAAATGGAAGCTTGGGCTGTGATTTTGGGAGAGGAGAGGGAGCTACGAAAATTTGGAACTTAGAACTAATGGCTAAGGATGAAGGAACTTAGCTTATAAGCATTCAAAACAACTTTTCCCTCCCTTGCACTTTAGTCCTCAAACTTTCAAAAGCTTCAAATAACTCACCAACTCACACTCCAAACTCACTTTTCTTTGTTTTAAAAAGATACTAAAAAGCTTCCCAAACTTAATTTTCTTGAACACTTTAGCCACTTAAGTTCTAAATGGCTCAAAAAGAACACTTAGTGCCACAAGTTGTCAAAACTTACTAGGATGATTCTAAAAGCTAGAACAACTAATGGTCTTGACTTAACTATGCCAAATCACACTTAGGAACTCACTTAACTTAATTAAGCTTATGTTACTTGCTTAACAAGGCGTTAATTGAGGTACTTAATTTCATAAACACTTAATCAAAGTAAATAAACACTTACTTGATTAGTTAACTAGGAGAGCTGTCACAACCCAAACAGGCTGCCTCCACTGGCGAGGATCCGAATTGGCGTCTGAGTTGGATTTTAAAAGATGGAGGCTCGTACCTCAGGCAGTGTTGATGGATCTAGAGCCTAATGCGATGGGTAGTATGAGATCCGTTGCGCATGGCCAGAAGTTCCCACCCAATAACTTTGTGTCAATTCTCTCAAACGTTTAGTTGCACGGAGTTGCCTTCATAATGCAGCCCTCATCATTGTAGATTGGAACCTAGGTTGTTTGGCCACCGAGCTCATCGCTCTCATCCGTAATTGCTACCTGGGTTTCACTTTTCTCTTAAATCTCAATTCCCAACACAAATAAATAACCCGACTGTTGCAATATTTGATTTGGGTTTTTTGCTAGTTTGAATTAAGGTCCATTGTTTAATTGAATTGTCTAATCCAAAATGCATAACTAAAAAAAAAATCAAAGTTCCATATCTATGAACTCTGCATCAAACCAATTTCTGGGTTCTTTATTCTTGTTCAGGCCTAGAATTGAGGAAATTTGGATATTTTAAAATCCTTAAATTTCTAGGCAAAAAGCCTTGAAGGGAGGAGGAATAGTGGTTAAAGGGTAGGGGCTTCTAGCAGGAAAGGTGGGAGATGGTGGCACGAAGAAGGAGGATGATAATGCCCAAGAGTTTAGAATGGTTAAACTTCCCACTCTTCAGCAACTGAAGGGTTAAGAGCCCTTTGTGCTATACCTTACTATAAATGAAAAATTTGTAAGTTCAATCTTGGTGCATGAAGAATAGAATGGACAACAATGGTGAATTTATTATGTCATTAAATTCTTGTATGAAGTTGAAGTCAGTTAACAAATCTTGCAAAAAGTAATTATGCTCTAGTACTAGCAGGATAGAGACTCTAGCCATACTTCCAAGGGCACACCATCATTATTTGAATTAATCTCCCATTATGTGATGTCATGAAAATGGTATATCATTCAAGGCAATTGTCCAAATGGTGTACTCAACTCAAAGCATATGACATAGTGCACAAAGCCTAAAAAGTGACATAGTGTACAAACCCAAGAAAATGACTAAGGCACAACCTCTGGTTGATTTTATAACCAAATTGTCTGATGGTGCCAAAGAAGATTTATCTACTTGGAAGAAGATGAACCAAAGTGGTTTATTGTTTTAGATGGAGCATTTGGCACTGGCCATTAAGGTTCTAGAATAATTCTCTAAGGCCCTTAATTAATGGAGATATAGTGGTCTATCTTCATAAATAGAGCATATGGTGTTGACCATCAAGGTATTGGAATAATTTTTTGAGGCCCTTAATTAATGGAGACATTAACATTAATCAAGTTCAAATTTCAAATGATGAAGAATGTCACTAAGTATAATGTTTTGATTGTGAGACTTTAGTTGGTAAAAATGTTCGCATCCAATCTCTCCGAGCTTACTGCGACTCTTAGTTGCTAGTTCAGTGGTTAAAGGAGAATACAAGGTTAATGAGTGAACACTTAGAAAATACTTTGACCTTATAAAAAATTTTACGGAAAAACTCAAATGAATTCAAGTGGAAAAAATACCTCAAAAAGAAATGCTAAAGCTGATATATTGGCAAAATCCCCTAAACATGCAAAAGTATGAAAAGCACCCGTTATTAATAATTTACATATTATACAACTATTGAGAGATTACTTAGTCAATGAGAGCATGCTCGAAAACCCTTAAAAAGCTATCAAAGTCAAGCAAAGAACTGGAAAGTACTTCATGATATGTGAAGAATTATATAGGCAAGGGTACTCCAACCCCTTATAGAAGTGCATTAGGGAAGGTGTCAAATAAGTTCTAAAAGAGGTCCACGAAAGAATGTGTGTATCCCACATTGGCAAAAAAGCCTTAGCCGGAGTTGTACTTCGACAAGGATATTTCTCGCCCAAGTAAGGCACACAAAAATTGATTAAGTGTTTGAACATGTGCCAAAGACATTCCCTCTTACAGAGGTTGCCGTCTAAAGACTCAATGTTGGCAAATTATCCTTTCCCATTCACCATATAGGGAATCAATCTAGTTAAACCTTTCCTGATGGCCACGAAAGGGGTAAAATGTTGTTTGATGCAGTAGTGTTGACACCCAATTTCGTCCGGCCTTTTTTTAAAAAAAAAACTAATTAAAAAAATTATTATTATTATTATTATTGCTAAAAAATTTTAATTATGTTAATTACTTTAAAATATATTTTTATTTTGAGAAGATTTGATTTAAAATAATATATGTGTGAATATGTATGTGTTTGAAATAAAAATAAAATTTCAGAAAAAAATGACAAAAAAATTAAAAGTTTAAGGTAAAAATGACAAAATTGAGAAGTTTCGGACAAAATTGACAAAATTCTGAAAGTTTCAGGAGCTTTGGGTAATTTTTCGCGTCAATTTTGGGCCTAAACGGACGTTTCTGGCCCAAATTGACAGAAAACGTTAAAATTGTCAAAATCAGAAGCTTCTGAGCTTATCCAGAGCTGGAGTAACGTAAAGGACTGAAACTGTCATTTTACCAATTTAAAAGATAAGTTTGAGTTTTTTTATTAATTTATCCGTCCACAGTTCAGCTAAGCTCCTTCTATAAATACCCCCCAAAATTCAGTGCTGAACACACAGAAAATCAGAGAAAAAAGTTCAGAGCTCCGTTTTAAAAATAGGGAAAATTACAGCCTTATTCCTTAGCCTCTCCTCCTTCTGCCAGAAAGTCTCAAAAAATTTTATTTTTTTACGATTTGACCATCTCTTTCGTTTGATCTCCTTCGTTGTTCTCTCTCTCTCTCCTCTCGTTTTCTCTCTCTTTCTCCTCCTGCCGTCACGCTGTCCCGCTGCCGACGCCGTCGCCGGTCGCCGTTTCCTCCCACGCCGTCCCGCCGCCGTCTTTTTCTCCTTTCCGTTTTCCTTCCGCCGCGTTTCTTCTCTCCCTCCGCCGGCTGCTGCCTGCCGCTCCTCCACCGCCCTCCGCCCACGCCGCCGTCGCCCCTCCGCCCATGCCGCCGTCTCCCCTCCGCCCACGCCTCGCCGCCCCACGCCCGTGCTCGCCTCCCTGCCGTGCCAGCTGCGCTTCGTCGCGTTTTCTGTTTTCCCAGCAAAACAGAATTTCAAATTCATTTCCCAAGGGTAAAACCTCCTTTCAGTCCTTCATCTTTTCAATTCTTTTCATTTTGGTCACTAATCTTTTTATTTTGTTTTTTTTTTTTTCAGAATTAATTACTAACTTTATTTTTTTTACTTGTGTATTTATTTGTTTATTATTGTTATTGTTACTAACCTTTTTTTTTTTTTTTTGTTATTATTAACTTGTTAACTAACTTACTAACAACTAACTTTTAACATTATTATTGTTACTAACCTTTTAATTTTTGCATTATTACTAACTTTTATTATTGTTAATTAATTTAATCAACTTGGTTAATTAACAATTAATTAATTTGGCTAAATTTTATTATTGTTGTTAATTAATTAATTAATTTAATTAACTTGACTAACTTTTTATTATTGTTGTTAACAATTAATTTAATTAAACTTGGCTAATTTTTATTATTGTTGTTAATTAATTTAATCTAACTTTTTACTAACCTTTTTTATTGTTATTAACTAACTAATCCAACTAATCTAACTATATTAATTGTGCTAACTTTTATTATTATTGTGTTATTAAAGTGGATGGCCAAAAAGCCCCACTTTATTAATTGAATTTTTTTTATGATTAAAAGATAAAAAAAGGAATTTTATGTGAATAATTTTCTAAAGGCTAATAAAAAATACTTTTTTTTATTTTGAAACAAAGTTTTTATTCCTTTTAATAAACAAACATAATGAAATAATTCAAAAATAAAATAAATAAATAAATAAACATAAAATCATTCTTTTAATACATCTTTAAAATTAATAATTAATGAAAGAAAAAAAATTAAAACTCCATGACCAAATGATCCGCCAGGATCCATGGCTCGGAAATATTTTTAAATAAAATATATAAATAAATTTTTTCTTTATAAAAAAATAAAAAAAAACTTTAGACTAATATATTAATTATCTATTAATATATAATTTTTTTTAGTTTTATTTATTAATAAAAAGAATAAAAAGCGTAAAATTTTTGGGTTAATATTTTTCAGTAATATTTTATTTATTTCTTTTAAAATAATAAAATATAAATTTTTTTAGTAAAAAGAATAAAAAAAAGTAATTTTTTTTGGGTTAATATTTTTCAGTAAAATTTATTTCTTTTAAAATAATAAAATATAACTTTTTTTTAGTTTTCTTTATTAAAAAGAATAAAAAGAGTAAATTTTGGGTTAATATTTTTCAGTAATATTTTATTTATTTCTTTTAAAATATAAATTTTTTTAGTTTTCTTTATTAATAAAAAGAATAAAAAGAGTAAATTTTGAGTTAATATTTTTCAATAATATTTAATTTATTTCTTTTAAAATATAATTTTTTTTAGTTTTCTTTATTAATAAAAAGAATGAAAAGAATAAAAATTTTGGGTTAATATTTTATTCAGTAATATTTTACTTATTAAAAGATATAACTTTTTGTTTCCTTTATAAAAATCTTAATCAAATAATTTCAAAATAATACAAAATAAAACAAAAATAATTGAATTTTCTCTTAAATATTTTTGACTTATTGATTAGATATATTTTCAGAAATATAAATTAAAATTAAAAAAAAAAATCTTTCATCAAACAAAGAAGAATATAAAAAATAAAAATATCAAGACTTTTGTTTTAAAATACATATAAGTTTTCGGTTAAATAATCTTTTATTCCAAAATAAATTAAATAAATATCAAAACTTTTCTTCTTTTGTTTAAAATATACATATAAATTTTTGTTTCTCTTAATAAAACAATTACTTTTGGTTAATCTTTTATAAAAAAAATAATAATAATAAAAAAATAATAAAATAATAAAAAAAATATAAAAAAAATTTTAGTTCATGGTATATTGGCTGGAAACTGTCTCGTGCCCGCTTTTGAGCTGCTTTACCTGGTGAAGAGGGTCTGGCTGAGTAACAACGCCCCGTACCATGATCAAAATTTTTATTTTTAAACTCTTTGATTCCTTTAAATTAACTTCTTATTAAATAAAAAAATTAATTTTTTTTAATTCTTTTATAAATTGAGTAATTCTTTAAATAATAAATATCCTTCATTAAACAAGAAAAAAATCAAAAAAAGAAAAGATAAGAAAAAGAAAAGAAAGATAAGAAAAAGAAAACAAAAGAAAGAAAAGAAAAGAAAATTAAAAAGTAAAAATAAGAAGAAAAAGAAAGAAAGAAAAAGTAAAAATATAAAGATAAATTTAGTAATTAAACTAAAAATTAATAATAAGAATTAAATAATTACGATAAATTAAATCAATTTCCATATCCGGATGATCCGGCAGGATCTACGGTTTGGAAAATATCAAACTTTTAAAATAAATAAATTAAATAAAAAGATAAAAATCCATATTTTTACGATATGGATTGATTGTTTAAAATTTCACCAAATTCCGTGTCCAAATGACTCGGCAGAGTCCATGGTTCGGAAGTATAAAATTTTATCCGAATTAATTACCAAAATCCACATTTTCGACTAATTCAGGTAAAATATCTAAATTAACTGAAAAGTTTTAAAAGCAAAGTAAAACAAAATTAAAATCAACTAAGGTGCCAATTTTTGGGCGTTTTAACAAAGTTGTTTTAACGTAACCGTACTCCCGAACCCCCGAACTCTCGCAGACCATATTTTAGGTGACCAATCGACCTAGGTGAAACCGATTGGTGGCGACTCCAGAAAACCCGACGTTGCCACAGCTTGGCGACTCCGCTGGGGACTCGACGTTAGTGAGTCGAGCCTAAAGTTGATTTGTTTTTATTTACTTTGCTTTACTATTATGTGGATTTATATATTATATTTACTTAAGTAAACATGCATAATGCATTCACAAAATGAAGCTCTATACCCGAGCTTCCTTAAATCAAACACGATTCTTTCTAAGCGGAATTGGTGTTGCTGTCCTTGTGAGGCCACGGTCTCCAAGCCTTCACCGGTTTCAAAGTAGCAAAGTAGTGTATTGCCTTCTGAGACGGTTAGTCTCTGCATGGGCCCACGAAAAGCTACAACTCGAATTAATCCATTCCTTACATAAACCCTAGAGGGTAAGGAATCGGGCCGTCACTATGATTCAGTGACGGGATTCGGGAACTATCCCTTGCCTTTTTGATAAACCACCTTCTGCATGTAGAATTCCTTACTCTACCTTAGAACCAGCCATTAAGAATTTCCCATACCTCGGTTCCCATTTCCATAGGTTTTGTTTTATCTATATGTTTGTATGATCCTATGTGTTATTTTTTTTACTAACTCTATTTTTCCTTATTTTTCCGGCATATACATTTCATCATTAAAGATAAGTATTTGGTGAAAGAACTATTATCATGGATATTCTCGATTATCTTCCCACGGCTGTTACTGGATCATGGAATGACACGGTAATCGAAACTCAGCCTGAAGCTATGGAATATTCCGAAACGACTCAAAAGCTTCACGGAGATGCTCTGACATCCCACTCTCACGTACAGCTTAAGGACCAGGTATCGGTCCGGATAAATCAGAACGACACCACGGAATTATTGCAAGTCTGGAATAGTTGGAATTCTGCTGATCGGGAAGCTTTTACGGCAAAATATGGTCACATCACTTGCCTACTAAAGGTTACCGTTGATGCATCACTTGTCCGGGCTCTAATACAATTTTGGGATCCATTTTATCGATGCTTTTCTTTCGATAAGATGGATCTGGTTCCAACCATTGAAGAATACAACAGCCTCTTGGGTTGGTCCTCCGACTATCCAATCGAGACTTATCAACATGATAGAAGAACGGAGCCTCATCGAGCCCTAGCAAAATTATTGGATATGCCAGCTTCCAGTCTTCAAACCAAGTTTGCAACAAAAGGATCTCGAAAATTTATCAGTTGGATCGACTTAAAACAATTAAGTCACGTTCTCCCTCAGAAAAATCAACGACGCAAGCTTTTCGCCTTGGCGATATATGGCCTGGTAGTCTTCCCAAGAATCGTCGGATTCATTGAAGGAGACATCATTACACTATTTGAGCAAATCTGCAATGCTCAAATAAATCCGACCTCAGTAATATTATGTGAAACTATCAGGGCATTAAACTTTTGTCGCCAAAGAGGGGGCAAATTCATAGGATGTTCACATCTCCTCAACATTTGGATCAAAAGCCACCTTCCTTGTGAGAAGCAACATTTTGGAAATCGCTTTTCAAAGGACTTCATCCCAATCGAAGCCTTTTTGAAAAGTGAAACCATTCATCACGACAGCAAGGAAGCATGGGTTGATTATTTCAAGAACATCACCGAATTCCAAATTGAATGGAGAGCCCCCTGGTCTACCTCCACCCGCGTTGTCTACCGTTGCGGCAATTGCCCGTGGGTTCCTCTCTTAGGTATATGGGGAGGAACAAGTTATGCCCCAGCTCAAGTACGAAAACAATTTGGGTCCATGCAATTTATACCCATGACGCATAATCTGAGTAAGTTGGAATTTTCACACGAAGATCCAAATTCAAATAAGCTCGCAATGGGTATTTCAGTTGCGTGGAAAAGAATTTTCATATTGAAGTCGGGGCCTATTATTTCTCCCACTGCTTATTATGAATGGAGAAATAACCGGAAGGAAGGAATAGTTCTACCTGAAGAGGTCATCAGAAAATTGGCGAAAAGAGAGTTGGAGAAAGAACTAGAGGAAGAAAAGGAGAAGAACAAGAGGATGCTCCTTGACATGCAACAGCCCGGTCATAAAACACAACTCCTCGAAGAGAAAGTTGAATATCAAAAACAAGTCATCTCCCAATTGGTTGATGAAACCGATCAAAAAGAGATGAGAGTCAGATACTGGGAAGATCAATACAGATTTTCTCAAGATCAGTTGCAAACATTTTTGGTAGAAGTCAGAAAAGTTACAGAACAAGCCCAACTAATGGGCGAAGAAGCCAAGGAGTTAGAAGAACTGAGCTGTCCTACTCCATCAGTAAATGTTCAAAGAATGATGGAGTTCATATCTAAGCCAGAAAGCAGTATTGTACTTTGGGTCGTTTCTTTTAAACAAACCTTTTGCTGAATGTAATTGAGAAATTCCATTATAGTTCTTCTTTCACCAAGTATTTACAATATTCATGCATGCATCCATCACATCAATCATACACACATAGAATCTAATAAAATAAATATTCCTTTAAAAGGGGTAAAATTGGACCTCAACACCGATATTCAACTCGACTCCAAACAAGATTAATGGCAGAACAAGCCGAAGGACGTCTCATGGAGATGGAGTCCAAGATTGAAAGTATGTCAGAACAGATGAGACAATTGATGGAATTAATCAAAGGGAAAGCAACTCAAGTCCCCATCAAAGAAGCACAAGATCCCACTTATCCTCCGGGATTCACTCCGCAACGAGTCTCAGTCCAAGAAAACCTGTTTCAAGAACCAGGACAGTCTGCTAGTGTTCACCTGAAACAAGACACCGTACATGAAGAGAAGAAGATGTTACCAAAAGAAGAAGCAGAATCTCAAAAACTCGAAACGATAGAAAAGAGACTGCGAGCCATTGAAGGAGGTACTATGTTCGGATCTCTCTCAGTGGATGATCTCTGCTTAGTGCCAGACGTCGAAATCCCTTCGGACTTTAAGGTGCCAGATTTCATAAAATACGATGGAACGAGTGATCCCATCACTCACATCACTTTGTTTCTCAGAAGACTACAACCACTTACCAAATATGAGAAGGTGTGGATCGCACTTTTTCAGGAAAGTCTCACAAAATCAGCATTACAGTGGTATCTAAGCCAAGGTCCAAGAAACATAAAAACTTGGAATGACCTTGCTCAGGCCTTCATCGGCAACTATAAACATGTTATGGACTTAGCTCCGGATCGCCAAACTCTCCAAAACATGGAGAAGAAAAAAACAGAAACTTTTAAGGAATATGCCCAACGATGGAGGGACTTAGCTGCACAAGTACAGCCACCCATGACAGAAAGAGAAATGGTCACTTTGTTTGTCCAGACACTGAAATACCCATATTATGACAAACTTATTGGCAATGGGGCAACTAACTTCTCCGACGTAGTCATGTCTGGAGAAAGGATCGAGCATGGTATCAGGACCGGGAAGATTACTGAGTCCTTTAGTGATCCTATGAAAAGAGGAGGACCATCCAGAAGAAAAGATGAAGAAATACAACAAATCGGACGAGGAAGAGGGATTCCCCTTGTGGGTACCGTGGCTACCGGATCTCGCCTATCCTATTCTGCCAACAGGCCCAATTATTATCCTACCAATAGGCCCAATGATTATCCTCCAAATAGGCCCAGTGATTATCTTCCCAATAGACCCAACAATTATCCTCTCAACAGGCCTAATCAGTTACGGCCACCTGTTCCGACTCCTCCAATGCCTGCACCAAGACCAAGAGAAATTTTCGCACCGATTCCCATGACTTATACTGAGTTATATCCAAAACTCATCCAGAGCCAACTCATTCACCCAATTCCCACAAGGCAATTCGAACCCCCATATCCAACATGGTATGACCCTAAACTAAATTGCCCATATCATGATGGTGCCGTGGGCCACGGACTCGAAAATTGCATAGCATTGAAGCGTATAGTCCAACAATTAATTGAGTCAAAGTGGTTGGACTTTTCCGATGAACCAAACGTCACTCATAATCCATTGCCTCCTCATCAAGCCAAACCAGTCAATATGATGGAAGAATACTGGCCGATGAAGAAAACAGTCAATGATATCATAACCCCTCTTAAGCATGTATATTCATGCCTTGTGAAAGAAGGGATTATCAAAGGAAAGTCTTCTGGAAATAAAGAAGTCGAGGATGAGGAGTGGTGCAACTTTCATAACTGTAAGAGTCATTCTATCCAAGAATGCCCAGAATTCCGTAAAAGTCTACAAAGTCTCATGGACTCCTCCCAAATCATCGTTTTTATGTCAGATAAAGAGGATGACGTGAATGTGATAATTAAAGAACAAGAAGTCAATATCATGCCAAGACCACTAGTCATTCCAATCTCAAAATCTGCTATCAAGCCTTTAAGAATTCAAGTTCCAAAGCCATTCCTGTACAAACAAGACAAAACTGTTCCATGGAACTATGGCTATACTTCTAACATCACATCAACTCCGTTAGAAGTTGGGGGCATGACTAGAAGTGGTCGGTGTTATTCTCCCGAGCAAATGAACAAGCTCCAACAAGAGAAGAATGTTATGGATCCAGCAAATGGACCTATTAACACATCTAAAGAGCAAGAGATGCCTCGAGCAGTAACAGATGAACAAGCTACTGAGTTTCTCAAACTCATAAAGCAAAGTGAATACAGCATCGTGGAGCAGTTGAACCGTCTGCCAGCAAAGATCTCCATACTTTCATTGCTCTTAAGTTCTGATGCCCATCGAGAAGCTCTTCTCAAAGTCCTGAATAAGGCTTATGTTGAACAAGATATCTCCCTGAACAACTTTGACCACCTTGTCAACAACATCACGGCACAAAATCTCATCACATTCACTGACGATGAGATACCAGCAGAAGGAAGGGGTCACTCTAAGGCTCTACATATTTCGATTAAATACAAAGATCGGATTATGGCTAGAGTTCTGATCGACAATGGATCAGCTCTAAATGTAATGCCATTAGAAACTTTACATAAGATCGGTTTAGACCCATCACACCTCAACAACAGTCATATTGTTGTTCGAGCATTTGACGGAACAAAGAGAGATGTGGTTGGAGAAATAGAGCTACCAATTGGGATTGGTCCCTGTCTTTTCCATATCACATTCCAAGTCATGGACATTTCTCCATCTTATACTTGTCTACTGGGAAGACCATGGATCCATATGGCTGGAGCAATTCCTTCCTCATTACATCAAAAAATGAAATTCATCATTGAAGGAAAGATAATCACAGTCTTTGCTGAAGAAGACATTCTGCTATCTAGACCTGTGGATGCTCAATATGTTGAGGTCAATGAAAATATACCTGATTGCTCCTTCAGGTCTTTTGAGATTGTCAATGCTGCTTATGTCAGTGAATATGGAGAAGAACCCATTCCTAACATCTCTAAAACAAGTCGCATGGTCGCCAAACTCATGATAAAAGGAGGATACTCACCGGGGTTAGGTTTGGGACAAGATTTACAAGGAATCCCAGAGCCATTGAAAATATCCGCAAATGAAGGGAAATACGGCCTAGGCTTCACACCGACAAGACATGATAAAATGAAGGCAATAGCTGAAAAGAGAGAAAAGAGGATTGCACGATTAACAGGGCATCCTCTCCAGGAAAGAAATCTGGATATCCCTAAAATCACCGAAACGTTCGTGAGTGGTGGTCTCATTCCGCAAAATGACAATGAAGGCAAGCTGACTATCAACATCAACAAGTCTTTTGAAAGTCTTTCTATTCAGGCAATCATCAGCGATTCACCTGAAGAGGAGGAGCTCGTTCAACCTTGTGGCCCACGGGATGTGCTGAACAATTGGGAGGCGATAGAACTGCCTGTTATAATTGAAAGCTTTCCAAAGTAATCTAATAGTAAAAACCTCCTAAAGAAAGGTTCAATCAATAGGGTGTAGTCTTTGTTTAAGTGAACCTTTTAGTTATTGCTTTTTATTCCAATAAAGTTGTGATTTATGCACATTGTAAATAAAGTACCAGTTTGCATCCATCTCATTCGTGCCATTTTTTTTTCTCTTTCTTTTCTCTCTGGATAATGCAGACCCAAAACTCTCTTTGATGACAATGAAAGAATGAACTTTGATAATCCTGTAAACACTACCGACTCGGATGACGAAGATCTTCAAGTATCTCCTGAGCTATTAAAAATGATTGAGCGAGATGAAAAAGAAAGAGCAACAAGTCAAGAACCAACTGAGGTATTCAACCTGGGAGATAGTCAGGATGTAAAAGAAGTCAAGATTGGCACTTTATTCCCTCCTGAAGAAAAAGAAGAATTAGTCCATTTATTAAAAGAATATGTGGATGTATTCGCCTGGTCATACCAAGATATGCCCGGCTTAAGCTCAGACATAGTACTACACAAAATACCCTTGAAGCCTGGGGCGAAGCCTGTCAGACAGAAGTTACGAAGATTAAAGCCGGAGTTAATCTTAAGAGTAAAAGACGAGATTCGAAAGCTGTGGGATGCAGGATTCCTTGGGGTCGCTGAATATACAGAATGGGTGGTTAACATTGTCCCAGTCGAAAAGAAAGAAAGTGGGAAACTAAGAGTTTGTCAGGACTACCGGCCTTTGAACGAAGCCAGTCCTAAAGATAACTTCCCACTTCCTCATATTGATACACTGGTGGATAATACCGCAGGAAACTCCTACTTTTCCTTCATGGATGGTTTTTCTGGATACAATCAAATCAAACTTGATCCAGATGACATGATAAAAACTGCTTTTATTACCCTTTGGGGTACCTTCTACTATAAGGTGATGCCTTTCGGGTTAAAGAATGCTGGTGCTACATATCAAAGAGCCATGGTCACGTTGTTCCATGACATGATGCATAAAGAAATTGAAGTATATGTGGACGACATGATCGCCAAAACTTTCACTGCTGGGGGGCATCTAAAAGTGCTAAGAAAACTATTCGATAGACTTCGCAAATATCAATTGAAGTTGAATCCTGCCAAATGTACTTTTGGAGCCTCTTCAGGAAAGTTATTGGGTTTCATGGTCAGCAAGGACGGGATTCGAGTTGACCCGAGTAAAGTCAAAGCGATACAAGAAATGCAACCCCCGAAGACTCCAAAACAAGTAAGAAGTTTTCTGGGTAGAATCAACTTCATAGCAAGGTTCATATCACAATTGACGTCCAAGTGTGAACCGCTTTTCAAATCACTAAAGAAGAACAATCCGATTGAGTGGAATAACGAATGCCAAGAAGCGTTCGAGAAAATCAAACGATATCTATCAAATCCACCAGTCTTGATACCACCTCGATCCGGAAAACCGTTGATTCTATATTTATCCATACAGGATTCTTCATTAGGATCCGTATTGGGTCAACGTGATGAGACAAGCAAGAAGGAGCATGCAATTTACTATTTGAGCAAAAAGCTTACCACATATGAAGCTAAATACTCAATAGTAGAAAAGTCCTGTTGTGCCTTTGCATGGGTAGCACATCGACTACGACACTACATGCTCAACAACACAACATTGCTGATCTCCAAGACTGATCCCATTAAGTACATTTTCGAGAAACCCGCTTTATCAGGCAGGATTGCAAAATGGCAAATGCTGTTATCTGAATACGACATACAGTATGTCACCCAAAAGGCCGTAAAAGGAAGTGTGATCGCTGAATATCTGGCTGATAGAGCATTGGAGGATTATGAGCCCATGAGAATGGACTTTCCTGATGGAGATATAATGACAATAGAACAGGAAGTCGATGAAGAAAATGAAACATGGAAAATGGCATTCGATGGAGCATCTAATGCTTTGGGACAAGGGATCGGAGCTATACTCATCTCTCCAAGCGGAGAGCAGTTTCCCCTCACAGCAAAAATTACATTTCCTTGTACCAACAATATAGTAGAGTATGAAGCATGTGCTGTGGGACTCCAAATGGCATTGGATTTGAAAGTGCGAGATCTCCGAGTCTATGGGGATTCCGCATTAGTCATATATCAAATCAATGGAGAATGGGAGACAAGAGATTCAAAATTAATCCCTTACCAAAAGCTTATACTAGACATGACTCGAAGATTTAACAGTATAAGTTTCCATCATCTTCCAAGGGAAGATAATCAAATCCCAGACGATTTAGCTACTTTGGCTGCTATGTACAAGATAAGCGACCCTGAGCATACTCCTGTGTTCGAGATGAAAATAATAGATTCTCCAGCTTATTGCATGAGCATCGAAGAAGAATTGGATGAAAAGCCTTGGTATCATGATATCAAGAAATACCTCCAAGAACGAACATATCCACTAGAAGCATCAGAAAATGACAAGAAATTTCTACGAAGATTGTCAATGGGTTTTCTTTTAAACCTAGACATACTCTACAAGAAAACCCCAGACTCGATGCTACTTCGCTGTGTAGATACTCATGAAGCACGAAAGATCATGGAAGAAGTTCATTCTGGAATATGTGGAGCATACACTAGTGGTCATACCATGGCAAGACAAATAATGAGGGCTGGCTACTATTGGCTCACATTGGAAAGTGATTGTATTAATCACGTGAGAAAATGTCACAAATGTCAAATATATGCCAACAAGATCCAAGCTCCACCCACCCCTCTTAATGTAACAGCAATACCTTGGCCTTTTGCCATGTGGGGAATTGACGTCATTGGAGCCATTACCCCTAAAGCTTCCAATGGTCACAAATTCATCCTAGTGGCAATTGACTACTTCACTAAATGGGTAGAAGCTATGTCATATGCAAGTGTGACTCAAAAGGTGGTATGCCGGTTCATTAAGAAAGAAATCATTTGTCGCTATGGGCCGTCGGAATGTATCATCTCAGACAATGCCACGAACCTGAACAATGCAATGATGCAGACTTTGTGCCGGCAGTTCAAAATCAAACATCTCAATTCGGCACCTTATCGACCAATGATGAATGGTGCAGTAGAAGCGGCCAATAAAAATATCAAGAGAATTGTTGAAAAGATGATCGTCACTTACAAGGACTGGCATGAGATGTTACCTTTTGCACTACATGCTTATAGAACTTCTACCCGTACTTCTACTGGAGCAACACCTTTTTCTCTGGTATACGGTATGGAGGCTGTATTGCCCATCGAAGTTGAAATTCCTTCATTAAGGGTACTAATGGATACTCAATTAAGAGAAGCAGAATGGGTCAAAGCTAGATACGAGCAATTAAATCTAATTGATGAAAGAAGAATGATAGCCCTCTGCCATGGGCAACTTTATCAAAGAAGGATGATTCGTTCTTACAACAAAAAGGTTCGCCCACGACAATTTCACGAGGGTGACATAGTGCTCAAGAAAATTTTACCCATGCAACATGATTCAAGAGGAAAATGGACACCAAATTATGACGGGCCATATGTCATGAAGAAAGCATTTTCAGGAGGGGCACTAATTCTGACAGAAATGGATGGACGAGAATTACCGAAGCCAGTAAATTCGGATGCAGTAAAGAAATACTTTGCATAATGAAGAAATTTTCAAACAGAATGGGAGAAGTGGATACAGGGTTACCAAAGTTTATTTGATCAAAGTTGTCAAAGAGAGCTTTCTTCTCTTACACTTTCATTATCTATCTGTACCCAAGATTTTCATATTACCCATAAATAAAAAGCCAATTTTCTTTAACTTACCTTAGATTCTCACGTTCAAAATGCTAAAGTCGCTTCTATCCAGTTCTTTTCCTTCAAATCTCACATTCTTACTAGCCTTAAGTGTGCAATAAATTATGACTTTTGAAGGAAGAATAGTAATAATTAAAACTTAGAAAAAACAAAGACCGTAGATTACTTTGATAAGCTTTATGAATTAAAACAGGTAAGATTGAGGTCCTGCTTTGCGAGCGGCACAGAACATAGGCTAACAAAGAAGAAGGAGTAACAAATCTTTGGGAGATAGCCTTGGTGGTAGCCTGAATGATCGCTTCAGAAGTCTTAACACGTCCATGTCAGCAAGAAAGAATCATACTCACGAATATCTCAACAGGGAAAATTATCCAGAGAGGCATAAAGTACGAGGCGGACATTAAGGAAATTGAAGCCAAAATTTAAGAACAAATCAAGGAAAGAAGATTTTTGAAAAGAGTTAGGCTTTTGAGACAATGGACAATAGCTGGAAAGCGAGACAATGAACAACAGCTGGAAAGCAAGACAATGAACAACAGCTGGAAAGTGAAACAATGGACAACAGTTGGAAAGCATAAAGAGATTCAACGATAGAAGGCAATTACAAAGAGGATCCAGTAAAGCAAAGATATAAAAAAATAAATCCATCAGTTACACATGCTCTGCATTCATGCATTTCACATCATGCATGCATGGCATACAGAACAAGGATCAAATGGGAAGCGTATCCACCGCACAGTCACAGCAGTATAAGCTGACGTCTCAGTGACATCCGTTTTTACCAATCTACCGCTGGATGCACAGCTGATATAGTGGACCCAGCCCCATCAGCAATTCAAGGATAAAGTAGACAATATTGTCAAAATCCTGGTAATCAATTCAATAATCGAGGCTACACCGGGATGGACAGAATTGACGCCAGCTTAGCGGTATCCAAGATAAGAAATAGCTATGGTCAAAGATAAGTGCGGATATCGAGAAATATTGTCGTCGAAAGCAGACAATGGATTCAATAATCAAGAACTGGATCAATGTCATGCCTGATGAGATATCAAAGATAAGAAATATCTATGATACTAAAATAAAGCAGGATCCACTTTTCCGGTTAAACGGCGGATACGGTACTCCGTGACTCTCAAGTCGGTTCTCTCAGTTGCCCATAATAACTGATACCTTCACCCCTTCTTTCTTTTACTTCCTCCTAGAAAATGGATCCTACTTTTTCCGCCTTGCGAAAGTATTTCCCTTCTCTCCCAATGAACATCCTAAAAAAGATCTACCGAGTTCGCTGTGAACGATTAAGAGCTCTGATGCACAAAGGAATACCTGAAGATGTACGGTGGTTAATCGAAGCCAAGGTTCGTCTGGCAGGTGAAATCCCAGAGACATTTGCATCTTACATGCCTGGTGTTGGCAAAAGTTCTTATGCCAGAAAAAGAAAAGCGAAAAGATTACAAGTCTGCCATAAATGTGGTAGGTGGACTTGTAAAACTAGGTGTCGTTCTTTAGGAATGATCTCCAATAATCGAGAAGATAAAATACGGTTCATCAAGAATGGCTTGAGTAAGGACTCATTGGATGATATCCAATTGACTCTTGAGACGCATTCTTGTGGATCTGTGCAACGTGAAATTCTTGATTTATGGAGTATTTTTCATGAAGAACGAGACCGTTACAGTCCCGGGAATCTGACTTTAAACGACCCTGTTTGCCGGTTTGTAAGAAAGCTGGATGGGAAGCAGATCCTCGACTCATAGAAGCCGTTAATGCCGTTACTGGACGTAAAACCAGTGGAAGATGTGAGCCACAGTCACAATTACTGTACATACAGTTTGTTATATTTGGAAAAATTTGCATTTTCTTTTGACAGATGTACATGCTCCCCTAAGTGTAATCGACACGTTATCCCTTTTCATCACTATAAATGCGTGTTCTTCCTTCTGATTAAACAACAGATAAGATACCCCGTGACTTCTAAAGTCGGTTATTCCAGTTTCCTGCAATAACTGATTCATTTCCCTCTTCTCTCAAATTCTTCTCTCATCAATGGATTCTACTCTTTCTGTACTGCGAAAATACTTTCCTTCCCTCCCACTAAAAGTCCTTAAAAAGATCTACCTTGCTAGATGTGAAAGAATCATAGTTTTTACACGCAAAGGCATTCCCGATAATGTGCAGTGGATAATTGAAGCTAAGGTCCGTTTGGCGGGTGAAGTTCCAGATGCATTTATGCCCCGCATGCCCGGTTTAGGTAAAAGCCGTTATGCCAAAAGGCGAAGAGCAAAGAGACTAGGCATGTGTTATAAATGTGGGCGATGGAATTGTAATACTAAATGTCGCTCTTTAGGATACATCTCCATAAATCGTGAAGATAAAAGAAAATTCATTAAGAATGGCCTGCGTAAGGAGTCTCTGGAAGATATCCGAGAGACTCTTGAAACGCATTCTTGTGGAAAAGTGCAAGGTGAAATTATCGGTTTATGGAGGACTTACCATAAAGAACGAAACCGTTACAGTCTTGGGAATGTGATTTTAAACGACCCTGTTTGTCAGTTTGTAAGAAAACTAGATGGGAAGCAAATCCCCGACTTATAGAAGGCATTGAAGCCATTACTGGACATGAATCAGTAGAAGATGAGAGTCACGGTCATGATTCCTGTACATATAAGCTGTCATTTGTCTTTTCTTTTGACAATAATGTACTTGCTTCTGTAAGTGTAATTAACGCATTATCCCTTTCATCACTATAAATATGTGTTAGTTATTTCCGTTTCCTACAATCACTAATTTCTTTCTTTTTTTCTTAAATGCCTCCTTCATCAATAGAGCCTTCCCTTTCTGCTCTACGAAAATATTTCCCTTCTTTCCCAATAAATGTTCTTAAAAAGATTTATCAAGCCAGATGTGAACGATTCAGAGTATTTATGCACAAAGGCATTCCTGATAATGTGCGGTGGCTAATTGAAGCTAAGGTTCGTTCAGCTGGTGAAGTTCCAGAAGCGTTCTTTCCCCGTATGCCCGGCTTTGGTAAAAGCGCTTATGCCAAAAAGCGAAGAGCAAAGAGGCTAGGTGTCTGTCATAAATGTGGACGATGGAATTGTAATACTAAATGTCGCTTTTTAGGATACATCTCCATAAATCATGAAGATAAAAGAAAATTCATCAAGAACGGCCTGCGTAAGGAATCTTTGGATGATATCCTATTAACTTTTGAAACACATTCTTGTGAAATAGTGCAATGGGAAATTATGGATTTATGGTGGACTTTCCGTAAAGAGCAAGATCGTTACAGTCTTGGAAATCTAACTTTTAATGACCCTGTTTGCCAGTTTGTGAGAAAACTGGATGGGAAGCAAATCCCCGACTTATGAAGGCATTAAAGCCATTACTAGACATAAACTAGTGGAAGATGAGAGCCACAGTCATGATTGCTGTACATATAAGCTGTCATTTGTCTTTTCTTTTGGCAATAATGTACTTACTTCCGTAAGTGTAATAAACGCATTATCCTTTCATCACTATAAATGCGTGTTCTTCCTTCTGGATACGGTACTCCATAACTCCCAAAGTCAGTTATTTCCATTTCCTACAATCACTAATTTCTTTCTTTTTCTCTTAAATGCCTCCTTCATCAATGGAGCCTTCTCTTTCTGCTCTACGAAAATATTTCCCTTCTTTCCCAATAAATGTTCTTAAAAAGGTTTATCAAGCTAGATGTGAACGATTCCGACTATTTATGCACAAAGGCATTCCTGATAATGTGCGGTGGCTAATTGAAGCTAAGGTTCGTTCAGCTGGTGAAGTTCCAGAAGTGTTCTTTCCCCGTATGCCTGGCTTTGGTAAAAGCGCTTATGCCAAAAAAAGAAGAGCAAAGAGGCTAGGCGTTTGTCATAATTGTGGATGGTGGATTTGCGGCAATAAATGTCGTTCTCCAGGAGTGATCACCAGAAATCGTAATGATAGAATAAAATTCATCAAGAATGGTTTGCGTAAGGAATCTCTGGAAGATATCCAAGAGGTTCTTGAAGCGCATTCTTGCGGAATAGTGCAATTTGAGGTTGTTGGATTATGGATAATTCTCCAAAAAGAACGAGAACGTTACAGTCTTGGGAATCTGACCCTAAACGACCCTGTTTGCCAGTTTGTGAAAAAGCTAGATGAGATGCAAATCACTGATTCATAGAAAGCATTGAAGCCGTTACTGGACGCAAAGCCAGTAGAAGACGGAACAAGGTCACGATTACTGTACGTGCTAGCTGTCGCTTTTGAAATTTTCCTCCCCTTTTGGTAATAATGTATCCACTCCTGACATGAACCAAAGTCACGATTACTGTACGTGCTAGCTGTCGCTTTTGAAATTTTCCTCCTCTTTCAGCAATAATGTATCCACTCTTGACATAAGCCATAGTCACGATACTGTACATGCTAGCTGACGCTTTTGAAATTTTCCTCCCATAATGTACCCACTCCTGACATGAGCTATAATTATGACTACTGTATATACCTGCCACTTTTGAAATTTTCCTTCTCATCCGACAATCATGTACCTACTCCTGACATAAGCTACAGTCGCGACTACTGTACATGCTAGCAGCTATTTTGAAAATTTTCCTCCTCTTTTAACGATAGTGTACCCATACCTGACCAGAGTCATACCCGTGACTACTATGAATAGCTGGCAATAATGTATCCATTCTTGAAAAATAAAATTATTGCCTTATCTCTTCATCTCTATAAATATATCCTCTTTTCTCACAAGGGTAAGGATAGGAATGGAGAAAACCCCAACTCGTAAATCCCGAAGTATTTATGTATTTTCTGGGGCTTTTCCTGGAAAAGATGAAGAGTATTTAAAAGCAGCCAACCATTTGGGTAGAGTATTAGCTGAGCGAAAAATACATTTAGTTTATGGAGGAGGTAGTGTCGGATTAATGGGAGGTGTAGCATCAGCAGCATCTCTAGGAGGAAGTCAAGTTCTGGGCATTATCCCTGGACCTCTGAAATTTATTTCTGGGGGCACGATTGGAGAAGAATTAGTGGTTAAAAATTTACAAGAGCGTGTGTTACAAATGCTTTTAAATGCTGATGCTTTTATCGCTCTACCAGGTGGTTTTGGCACATTGGGAGAAGTATTTCAAATTGCTTCCATGGCCCAACTTAATTTGCATAAGAAACCCATTGGGCTTTTAAATGTTAACAATTTCTTTACAGGTCTGATAGCTTTTATGGATTATGCTATGCAGAAGAATTTTATATCAAGAGTGGCACGGCGAATCATAATATCCGCAACAACTGCTGAAGAATTGCTAGATAAAATACAAGCTTTTGTTCCTGAACCAGATCCAGCAATGATTCAGATAGACTGGACGCGACAGTCTTTCCCGAACAGTTCGATCCCATAATAGTCCTCTACTAACCCTGTTGAAATATTGTGGAAGAAGAAGTGATCCGATCCGTTTTGCTTGTCCTTTAGTTTTATTATCAGCATTTTCTTTCGTGTTTTAGTTTTTCTTTCAGGGAATTTCTTTTTTTATCTTATAAGATAGTCTCGTCCATGCTGATATTAAAACCATAGGACAATGCCTTTAGGTTGGAATGGCTGAGTAAAGAGTAATTTTTATTGCTCTTGAGACGCATCCTATTAGGTCTACTAGGCATAACATTTTGGGATAGTTAAGCTTCAACCTTATTTGGATGACATATCTCTCAAGCGAATCTATATTTACTGAAGAAAATATTAGATGAACCTTGGATATTGATTCCAAACATCCGTTCCCTTTACATAATTTGTTAGCGATATTGTTATCATCAAGATTCACTCATTTTATCGAAGTCTAAAGTTTCGCACTCGCCTATTATGCAAATTCACACTTTCGAAGAAAATTATTCCAATTCTAATTGCTTTCATATAAATTTTGCTCGAGGTTCAAGGAGAGTTCCTTAACCTCATTCAATCAAATTTTCAAACGATAGGAAAGTCCTATCGTCGAGGTTAAAAGAATTTTCCTTAACCTCAAAATCATCAATTTTCCTTCAAACGATAGGAGAGTTCCTATCATCGAGGTTCTAAGGTAGGGCCCTTAACCTCAAAATCATCAATTTTCCTTCAAACGATAGGAGAGTTCCTATCGTCGAGGTTCTAAGGTAGGACCCTTAACCTCAAAACAATCAATTTTCCTTCAAACGATAGGAGAGTTCCTATCATCGAGGTTCTAAGGTAGGACCCTTAACCTCAAAATCATCAATTTTCCTTCAAACGATAGGAAAGTCCTATCGTCGAGGTTAAAAGAATTTTCCTTAACCTCAAAATCATCAATTTTCCTTCAAACGATAGGAGAGTTCCTATCATCGAGGTTCTAAGGTAGAGCCCTTAACCTCAAAATCATCAATTTTCCTTCAAACGATAGGAGAGTTCCTATCGTCGAGGTTCTAAGGTAGGACCCTTAACCTCAAAACAATCAATTTTCCTTCAAACGATAGGAGAGTTCCTATCGTCGAGGTTCTAAGGTAGGACCCTTAGCCTCAAAATCATCAATTTTCCTTCAAACGATAGGAGAGTTCCTATCGTCGAGGTTCTAAGGTAGGACCCTTAACCTCAAAATCATCAATTTTCCTTCAAACGATAGGAGAGTTCCTATCGTCGAGGTTCTAAGGTAGGACCCTTAACCTCAAAACAATCAATTTTACTTCAAACGATAGGAGAGTTCCTATCGTCGAGGTTCTAAGGTAGGACCCTTAACCTCATTCAAACAATTTTACTTCAAATGATAGGAGAGTTCCTATCGTCGAGGTTCTAAGGTAGGACCCTTAATCTCAAAATCATCAATTTTCCTTCAAACGATAGGAGAGTTCCTATCGTCGAGGTTCTAAGGTAGGACCCTTAACCTCAAAATCATCAATTTTCCTTCAAACGATAGGAGAGTTCCTATCGTCGAGGTTCTAAGGTAGGACCCTTAACCTCAAAACAATCAATTTTCCTTCAAACAATAGAAGAGTTCCTATTGTCGAGGTTCTAAGGTAGGACCCTTAACCTCAAAATTATCAAATTTTCCCTTCAACGATAGGAGAGTTCTTATCGCAGAGGCTCTAAAAAAATTTTCCTTAACCACATAGTTTAGGCGGCGAGAAGGTTCTCAATGGCTAGCTAAGACGGACGAAATTTGGTAACTATTTTGCATACATCATGTCCTATGAAGCATGCAAAGGGGGGCAGCTGTTGACACCCAATTTCGTCCGGCCTTTTTTTAAAAAAAATTTTTTAAAAAAAAAACTAATTAAAAAAATTATTATTATTATTATTATTGCTAAAAAATTTTAATTATGTTAATTAGTTTAAAATATATTTTTATTTTGAGAAGATTTGATTTAAAATAATATATGTGTGAATATGTATGTGTTTGAAATAAAAATAAAATTTCAGAAAAAAATGACAAAAAAATTAAAAGTTTGAGGTAAAAATGACAAAATTGAGAAGTTTCGGACAAAATTTACAAATTTTGAAAGTTTCAGGAGCTTTGGGTAATTTTTCGCGTCAATTTTGGGCCTAAACGGACGTTTCTGGCCCAAATTGACAGAAAACGTTAAAATTGTCAAAATCAGAAGCTTCTGAGCTTATCCAGAGCTGGAGTAACGTAAAGGACTGAAACTGTCATTTTACCAATTTAAAAGATAAGTTTGAGTTTTTTTATTAATTTATCCGTCCACAGTTCAGCTAAGCTCCTTCTATAAATACCCCCCCAAATTCAGTGCTGAACACACAGAAAATCAGAGAAAAAAGTTCAGAGCTCCGTTTTAAAAATAGGAAAAATTACAGCCTTATTCCCTAGCCTCTCCTCCTTCTGCCAGAAAGTCTCAAAAAATTTTATTTTTTTACGATTTGACCATCTCTTTCGTTTGATCTCCTTCGTTGTTCTCTCTCTCTCTCCTCTCGTTTTCTCTCTCTTTCTCCTCCTGCCGCCACGCTGTCCCGCTGCCGACGCCGTCGCCGGTCGCCGTTTCCTCCCACGCCGTCCCGCCGCCGTCTTTTTCTCCTTTCCGTTTTCCTTCCGCCGCGTTTCTTCTCTCCCTCCGCCGGCTGCTGCCTGCCGCTCCTCCGCCGCCCTCCGCCCACGCCGCCGTCGCCCCTCCGCCCACGCCGCCGTCGCCCCTCCGCCCACGCCTCGCCGCCCCACGCCCGTGCTCGCCTCCCTGCCGTGCCAGCTGCGCTTCGTCGCGTTTTCTGTTTTCCCAGCAAAACAGAATTTCAAATTCATTTCCCAAGGGTAAAACCTCCTTTCAGTCCTTCATCTTTTCAATTCTTTTCATTTTGGTCACTAATCTTTTTATTTTGTTTTTTTTTTTTTCAGAATTAATTACTAACTTTATTTTTTTTACTTGTGTATTTATTTGTTTATTATTGTTATTGTTACTAACCTTTTTTTTTTTTTTTATTATTAACTTGTTAACTAACTTACTAACAACTAACTTTTAACATTATTATTGTTACTAACCTTTTAATTTTTGCATTATTACTAACTTTTATTATTGTTAATTAATTTAATCAACTTGGTTAATTAACAATTAATTAATTTGGCTAAATTTTATTATTGTTGTTAATTAATTAATTAATTTAATTAACTTGACTAACTTTTCATTATTGTTGTTAACAATTAATTTAATTAAACTTGGCTAATTTTTATTATTGTTGTTAATTAATTTAATCTAACTTTTTACTAACCTTTTTTATTGTTATTAACTAACTAATCCAACTAATCTAACTATATTAATTGTGCTAACTTTTATTATTATTGTGTTATTAAAGTGGATGGCCAAAAAGCCCCACTTTATTAATTGAATTTTTTTTATGATTAAAAGATAAAAAAAGGAATTTTATGTGAATAATTTTCTAAAGGCTAATAAAAAATACTTTTTTTTATTTTGAAACAAAGTTTTTATTCCTTTTAATAAACAAACATAATGAAATAATTCAAAAATAAAATAAATAAATAAATAAAAATAAAATCATTCTTTTAATACATCTTTAAAATTAATAATTAATGAAATAAAAAAAATTAAAACTCCATGACCAAATGATCCGCCAGGATCCATGGCTCGGAAATATTTTTAAATAAAATATATAAATAAATTTTTTCTTTATAAAAAAATAAAAAAAAAACTTTAGACTAATATATTAATTATCTATTAATATATAATTTTTTTTAGTTTTCTTTATTAATAAAAAGAATAAAAAGCATAAAATTTTTGGGTTAATATTTTTCAGTAATATTTTATTTATTTCTTTTAAAATAATAAAATATAAATTTTTTTAGTAAAAAGAATAAAAAAAAGTAATTTTTTTTGGGTTAATATTTATCAGTAAAATTTATTTCTTTTAAAATAATAAAATATAACTTTTTTTTAGTTTTCTTTATTAAAAAGAATAAAAAGAGTAAATTTTGGGTTAATATTTTTCAGTAATATTTTATTTATTTCTTTTAAAATATAACTTTTTTTAGTTTTCTTTATTAATAAAAAGAATAAAAAGAGTAAATTTTGAGTTAATATTTTTCAATAATATTTTATTTATTTCTTTTAAAATATAATTTTTTTTAGTTTTCTTTATTAATAAAAAGAATGAAAAGAATAAAAATTTTGGGTTAATATTTTATTCAGTAATATTTTACTTATTAAAAGATATAACTTTTTGTTTCCTTTATAAAAATCTTAATCAAATAATTTCAAAATAATACAAAATAAAACAAAAATAATTGAATTTTCTCTTAAATATTTTTGACTTATTGATTAGATATATTTTCAGAAATATAAATTAAAATTAAAAAAAAAAATCTTTCATCAAACAAAGAAGAATATAAAAAATAAAAATATCAAGACTTTTGTTTTAAAATACATATAAGTTTTCGGTTAAATAATCTTTTATTCCAAAATAAATTAAATAAATATCAAAACTTTTCTTCTTTTGTTTAAAATATACATATAAATTTTTGATTCTCTTAATAAAACAATTACTTTTGGTTAATCTTTTATAAAAAAAAAATAATAATAATAATAAAATAATAAAATAAAAAAAAAATAAAAAAAATTTTAGTTCATGATATATTGGCTGGAAACTGTCTCGTGCCCGCTTTTGAGCTGCTTCACCTGGTGAAGAGGGTCTGGCTGAGTAACAACGCCCCGTACCATGATCAAAATTTTTATTTTTAAACTCTTTGATTCCTTTAAATTAACTTCTTATTAAATAAAAAAATTAATTTTTTTTAATTCTTTTATAAATTGAGTAATTCTTTAAATAATAAATATCCTTCATTAAACAAGAAAAAAATCAAAAAAGAAAAGATAAGAAAAAGAAAAGAAAGATAAGAAAAAGAAAACAAAAGAAAGAAAAGAAAAGAAAATTAAAAAGTAAAAATAAGAAGAAAAAGAAAGAAAGAAAAAGTAAAAATATAAAGATAAATTTAGTAATTAAACTAAAAATTAATAATAAGAATTAAATAATTACGATAAATTAAATCAATTTTCATATCCGGATGATCCGGCAGGATCTACGGTTTGGAAAATATCAAACTTTTAAAATAAATAAATTAAATAAAAAGATAAAAATCCATATTTTTACTATATGGATTGATTGTTTAAAATTTCACCAAATTCCGTGTCCAAATGACTCGGCAGAGTCCATGGTTCGGAATCAAAATCTTCCGTGTCCAAATGACTCGGCAGAGTCCATGGTTCGGAAGTATAAAATTTTATCCGAATTAATTACCAAAATCCACATTTTCGACTAATTCAGGTAAAATATCTAAATTAACTAAAAAGTTTTAAAAGCAAAGTAAAACAAAATTAAAATCAACTAAGGTGCCAATTTTTGGGCGTTTTAACAAAGTTGTTTTAACGTAACCGTACTCCCGAACCCCCGAACTCTCGCAGACCATATTTTAGGTGACCAATCGACCTAGGTGAAACCGATTGGTGGCGACTCCAGAAAACCCGACGTTGCCACAAGTAGACTACTTCACAAAGTGGATAAAGGCCGAACCACTTGTAACCATATCTGCTAAAGAAGTAAAAAAAATTTGTTTTGAAAAATATTGTTTCCAGGTTCAAGTGCCCAAGGTTATTGGCGGCAAATAATGGAATAGAATTCATTGATAGAGGGTTCCAAAAGTTCATGAACAACCTCATAATCAAAATCAGCCTAGCCCTAATAGCACAGCCTTAAAGCAATGGATAGGTCATAGTGCTAAACCAAACTTTGAAAAATGGTCTAAAGATGAGATCGGGGGAAGCCAAAGAAAAATAGTAAGGAGAATTTCAAAATGTGTTGTGGAGTTATCGCACAATACCAAGGAAGGCCATGAAAGAAACTCCATTCTCTCTCAGAAGAAAGGCTTTCCAACAGTCTTATCAGTCAACCTAAAGGTTGACCCTAAAAGCATAAAAGCTGGGGACCTAATCCTCTGGAAAGTCGAACTAGAAGCTTGAAAGCCCATAAATGATTTATTTTAGGCAAATTAAGAGGGTCCATAACTTATAAAAGATAAGGTAAGACTAGGAGTGTACGAACTCCAAGATAGCTTTAGAAATGACTTGAAAAAAACTTGGCATTCAAATAACTTAAAGAAATACTATGCCTAGAAAACTGAAGTAACTAGCTGAAGTGCTTATAAAATATAGGTATTCTAAGATACACATACAAAATAAGTGTTAACATTAGGCAGTTAATGTACTAATTATTATATGAATGAAATTCAATATTTTTCTCTAGAAGTATGAATTTTGATACTTTAAAAATATTTAGCTTGAATTTTTTAGCTAAGGCTTCAACTTGAACGATAAGGGAAGAATGGCCAACGCCCTTCCATAGTCTAAATAAAGTCCTAAAAAAATGGCTTCGGAGAGAAGTTGAATATCAACTTCTAAAATTGTAAGCTCGGATCATAGAGCTTATTAAAATGGCCTTAGTAAATCTTGGAAATCCTAAGTGACTTCGCACAAAATCCAAGATGCTTAAACTATTTGAATAGAACCTATGGTGAAGTATAAATCCAAAATAGCTAAAGTGGTCAATAATTTGACTCTTGTTCGAAAAATGCTAAGTGAAAATACTTAGAAAAACAATGTCTAAAGAAAAGGCTTCATTAATGTAAAGCAAACTGAGGAAGTACAAGGAGAAAAAAAAAGTAAAAATAAGGAAATATTCTATAGTTACTAAGTTTTAGTCTCTTCCACCCCTTTCTCTTCCCCTTCTTCATCCTCATTCTTAACATCATCTTCATCTAAGACACTCCTTCAAGATTCTCTAACTACTTGTCTCTTAACTAAGAAGAAAATGCACCTTTAGGCCTTTTGAAAAGATTAAGGAAGAAAAGCTTGAGCTTTGAATGTTTCTTTAAAATCTAGTTTCTTTCTGAATAGAAGCCATCTTGGAAGCCGAAGATGGCAATGTTCTTAACATTCTCCATCTTTTCAGCCAACCCTTTATCTCATTCTTTAGCTTTTTGTTGCACTTATTGGCTATTTGGAGACCTTTAGCTAGGTCTTATTCTCTTAAATAGCTTCTCAACTTGGGCCTTAAGATCTTTTGTTTCTAGTATCAGCCATGTCTCAAACCAAGGATAAAATAGTGAATTTTTTGCCAAGGCTTTTAATTTTGGCCATTGCATCACTAGCAAAGGATTTTACATGCTTGGTAACATGTTTCTTGAGGAGGGAAAGTTCTTTATCAACTAGTTTCTTCATCTAGTTAGGCTTAATGGTGACTTTGGCCAAAGCACTTATGACTTTTGTCAAATTTTCCATAGTTTGGGAATGAATGCAAGTTTGCTTTGATACCTAATCATGGAAAAACCTCATGATGGAAAGCACTTGCAATGAATCAACCTTAATAAAAAATAATAATGGTTGGAAAAAGTCAAGAAGATAAAATATTACCTTAACTGAATAATCCGTTAAAGTAGATGTCATAATCTCTTTATTGGGAAAGGACTACGCCAACATACCAAAGGTGGCATTGGTAGTGATCCCCTAGTAATGTTTAGGATTCAGTACCTATGCATTCTCACTAAAGAGGCCTATGTCCTCCATGATCTACCAGAACTGGTTTTTGGCATTTTCCCTTTCGGAATCCATGAAATCCTTATTTAGTGATGTTAATCTTGAGCCATGACTTTGTCTAGTTCCAAGGTCTTCGTTGCGTGATCACGGTGAAGTTGATTCACATGGTCAATCCACAATAGTCATTTATGAATTTTGCAATATCAAACAAATGGAAACTAACAAATGGAAAGGTTAGGACCAAATTGGAGGAACCGTGACAGTTGGAATAGTGAAGGCTTCAAAACCTGAAATTTATTGGATTTTGACCAAATCTGAAAGGGTAGCCATACCCTTTCCCTTATTCTTCAGCTTTTACCTATCAATGGCTTTAGAGGAAGCCAACTCATTTTTTATGGCAGAAGGGAGATAGCATCACAAGAAATAGCCCCAAGAAGAGCTGCCACAGTATAGAGACTTGGGGGTGGAGAAGAGTTGTTAAAATCTTTGGTGGAAGGAGGAGGGACTTCTTTGTCTACATCGGTAGCTGAGGTAGGTTTAACATGAGGATTCATTGGCTTCAAACCTTCAACAAGCTACTTGGCCTTCTTCATTTTAAAGGGTCATAAGTTCATTCATAAGCTCATAAGCTTAGCCTAACAACCCTTAATGGTTGTCGGCTCTATAGATACACAATCTAAACAACAAATGCTTGCGGAATGAAGATCAATGACTCTTAGTAAGGGATCCTTCTACCTGCAAAAAAGATCCTGAGGACACACACACACACACACACACATATATATATATATATAATATATGAAGTCAACTATGCACGATTGTAGTCTGAGGGCTAATATATGCATATATATTTGATTATCTCAAACCCAACAAAACCCAAGCTTAATTAAGCTCAAGAAATGTGTAGAATCATGGATTGAAGCCATACCTCCCACACAAATAAGACCCAAGCAAGAAAAACACCCCAAAGAGCTTCCAAAGCACAAACAAGGCTTAAATCAAGCTTCCCAATGTATAAACACCCTTGTGGCCTTCAATTTTTATCAAGAAAACAAGGATTTATGAAAGAATTGAAGTAGAAATGAAGAAGGTAAGATAAAGCTCAACTTTGGAAGAGAAAAATGGATGAATAGTGCAGCCAAACCCATTTCCTTACAAGTTTAAAAGTCTTAGCTTCACTAAACCCTCAAACTTTCTTTAATTTGTCAAAAAGCCCTATTCCCAAAGTTGTAACTCTTGGTCAAAACTTGGTCAAATTTTCAACACTTAATCAAATCTTAATTAACTTAGGTTTTGGTTTTTAACAAAATGTCATTTTTACTCCCAGGGCTTGTTCCTACCCTCTGAGGTGCAAAATGACCATTTTTCATTTTGCCCTTGAGCAAACTTAGTTCCATAAACTGCCGAGAACCTATTAAACCTTTAATAGCTTACTTGATTTTGTTAATTCATCATAAATTAAGGCATTTAAGCTTGGGATCTATGAACTTACCTCGTTTACTAAGCATCCTACTATAAGGGCTATAAAACTCACCCTTAGCCTTCTAGGCCTTAAAATCAGCACCTAATGGCTCTGACGCCCACAAAGTTAAAAGGTTTATATTTGGATGAACCATTTCCACTTGAAACTAACAGGCCAAGAAGCTGTCATAAAACTCCTTAAGGTCATCAGCATTAAGGCCTCGCTCCAACCTCCATTTAGTGACCTTGAGTCATTTAACACACCAGTTAGCTTGATCCTAGAGGTCATTGAGCTCTCCCTTGTAGAAGTCCACCTCCTTGGAAGCCTCCCCCACCTTGAAAAGGCTGTAGTAGCATTTGGTTCCTAAGGACGGTCATCTGCTCCTAGGCATTAGCAGAAATTTCTTTCATGGCCTCCATTGTTTGCTCCAGGGCCTTCTAAAGACTCTCAGACTCCTTGGTAGAGGCTTCCTTTAATGTCTTTTCAGCCTAAAGCACCTCATCCAACCTCCTGATCTTGTTTTTACGCTTTTTCACGAGTGTCTTTTTAGCTTCTACCTTTTGGCAAAGCACCATTTTGCTAAGATATCCATGAAGACCTTACTCTTAAAGGCAGCCCTTCTTTAGCGAAGCTCCCCAATCAATATGGACACTTTTTGGGATCAACAATCCTTAGCAAGGCATCACCTGGCCCAAAGGTAGCCTTTGTCATCTAAATAAAATGGGGGAATAGAAAATAGAATAATAAAATAATTACTTGACGTTGAAATAGAACATTGGTGAACAACTAGAAGATTACCTAGAGAATGGCATGGTAACTCTGGTGAGCCTCTGCCCTCTCAGCCTAATGTGGGTCAAATGGTGACATTACCTAAGAAGATTTTCCCCCTCCAAGATTTGCATGCCAGATCACCATTGTCTTCCAAAATGGACTGCTTTTGATCCACCACCCAATAGGATTGAAAAAAATGTCCTCCTGGATCTTGATCCCAACCATTAGCCACTAATGGGCATCCAAGCATTAAGCCCTTATAGTTTTAAGATAAAATCATTCATTGATCTATTTACGGATGGATAAGTCCTTTAAGATAACCCTTCAGCCAGGGTAACTAGCTCCTATGATGGAAGAACGGTGGCCTTATTGTGCCCTTCAAGGAAAACAGGCCATTCCTCTTAAGGGGCCCTTAGTCTAGCAGGTACTTATTACAACAATAAGAAGTGCAAAAAGAATGAGTAGTAGAATAATTTTGCTACAGAAAAAGTAGTTATACCAGTGAATGTGTGTTACTTGTATCTGCCATATTAAGGATGAAGACATCCATATAGTTGTCTCATTCACTTGGGAAATGACCTTACTCTGTTAATTAACAATAGCTCTCTTGCTCCTCCTTATTAAACTTGTCTCAACCTCATTTTCTTAATCCTCATAAAAAATGATTACGTGCGATAATCCCTCCTACATGGCATTTGGAAGAAGGGATGCTCAAAGAGAGAGTACACAACAAGACTAGGGTCATCGTTGGCAAGGCTGGCAAAGCATAAACCCCTTCAACGAGGCTAGCAAAATGTGGGTTGCAGTAGGTGGTGAGGACAACAATTTTTGTGCCTCAACGTGGTCCTCTTAAAGCCCTTGCCTATTGTTCAAGTAAATTGTGGCACGACCTATGTCTACAAATAAAAAAAAAAAGATGAGTAAGCAAGCTATCAAAATTAAAGTATTCTAAAGCAATAAGTAAGAATGGATGAAAGAAAATTTCATCAGGCATTTTTAGCAACTTTCAATACAACCACTAGCTACCCTTTAACACCTGAAATCTAGTAGGTGGGGTTGTTCACCTTTATAAAGTAAGTTGCCCTAACTAACCTCTATATGCCTGGGACTAAGTTCATCCAACCTATAGTAAGGTGAGGGGAAGAGGTTGTCAAAATTCTCATATGTTGTGTCCCCCTCCAACCATGACAAAAGCACATGATATGCTCATTCCATATCAAAGCCATAGATCAGCGAGGCCCAAATATAGGTCTCCTAGATAGGCAAGTCAATTTATGTGCACGGAAAACTACCAGTTGAGGTTACCCATGTTGAAGAAGAAATAGTCCTTCAAGCTGGATGGTTACCTTTACAAGAAATAGGGAAGAAATGAAAAAATGGCAAAGCTAGGGATAGGGGCCAAGGGATAAAAATTGAAGAATGTCCAAAAAATAAGGGCAACCTCAGCTATATGGCAAGGAAGGATAAAGGCATTATGAGCCAGTTAAGAGAAAGAAATGTAAAAATAGCTAGACTGGGTAAATCAAGAAAAACCCCTTTTGGTGATGATGTGCCCTAGCCTTAGAAGGGCCAATCAAAGCACCAACTTTGCTTGCTCAATAGTATTACTCCATCCGGTACTTATTAACTTGCCAATGAGCATATTTGCCTCACCAAAAACCTATCCTAAATTAAGACTCTCAAATTTACCTGACCAAAAACCCCCAGATGACTTAATGTCAATTTGGTTGCTGTATATATTACATCAAATAATTAAAACTAAAAGGCATAGCTAAGATGCAAGAGACATTGTTTCACCACCCTAAGCCTTGGAAAATATGAGGACTCATATCCTACATTTTTAGGGAGGGGGACATGTTGATGCCAAAGTTGGCTTGGGCTAATAAGGACCAACTGTTGAGTTTGGTTTCAGGGTAAAGACTTGTCTAGGTAGATCTCCACTTTAAGGGATAATCACCTAATGGATTACGGTATAGGCGGGATTCCCATAGCCAAGGGGAATCCCCACATTAATAACATTCTTATAAAGGCACAATGTAGTCTAAAGTACATAAAAAGACCCCTATGGCTGAAAGAAGTATGTCACTCTCAATCAAAAACCTTAACTATTCCTGCTCTCTAAAAGAGGCATTAATTTGACCATCGAAGAGTTTCACTCAGAAACACTATCCAAGACCCTAATGGTTCTCTTTTCTTGTAGGTTGTAGCCTTGGCTTGGTCCGACTCACCTGGCATATGGTTTGACTATCCCTCATTGGTAGTTTACTATCAATTTTTACTTCTTCTAACTTATAGTGTGATTTTCCATGCAATATTTTTTTCTTCATTTTCTCTAGTTATTATCAATTAAAAATAGAAAAACAAAAACATACGGTTAGTAGAAGTCGAACAAAAATCTCTTATCCCTAAACTCTGTCCTTTTCATGTACCATCTTTATATTGCTGCCATTTGTCTAGTTAACTAACATTAAATAAGAAGCTAAGAGGTTGATAGCCACCTTCATGATATGCCTTCTCCTTTAACTTTCTCCATATATGCATAGCACGTGTGCTCACTTTTTGAACCAGAAATTGTCAACCAGATAGAATAATTTTATCCTTCATAAGATGTTAAATTAGCATATGGTCATCCATTGTTTTTCTTGTTCTAATCAGATATCCTAGATCCATTTTCTCCTAGTCTTTGGCATCTTCATCCCCTCTATCTCTTTACTCATTATCTATGCAAAATTCATCAGGATAGTAATAAATGACTACAAGTTGACAATATTTCCAGGAAAAAAGACAAATAAAAAGAAAAATGTTGATATTCTATATCTTCTAACTTTTCCAATTTACATGTATCCTACATAATTATTGAGCCTAAATGCACTTAACTTTACCCTTTGAAATCCGTATCTCTCCCTTCAAAGAACAATAAAAGATGAACATGAAAAAAATAAAATTTTCCAAACTAGAGAAATCGGCATACCATGAGTTCCACTATCTTTACGTGATCAACTTATAAAAAGAAAGTAAAAAATTTGGTATAACAAATAAGAAGCCACTAGTTTTTTTAATGAGGCATCCCTTATCCAGCAAGTGTGAAATAGATAACAATAAAAAGAGGGATCATTTCTCCCATTTCTATCCCCGTCTCTCAACTTCCTACCTTTCCCACTCTTCCTTTCTTTCCATCAGATTTACAAGCCATTAGTGAATTAATTTGCGTTCAACCCACCATACCATTTGAGAAACTTATGGAGTAGTACTGGTTCTTGGTAATTTTTAAAATTTTTTTTGTTTCAATTCTTTGAAACATATGGAAATTTTCTGTGTATAGTATAAACATAAATTTACAATAAAAATTTTCAAATAAATTTTCATGATTTTTGTGGATTTTTTCTAGGTTGGGTCAATGAATTTGGTAATGAAAACCAATGGAAAGAAAGGAAGAAGAAGGTCGATTTTGGGGGGAAATGTGAAATAGAAATAAAGATTATGCTTCGGATTAGAACAAGAAAAAACATCTAGGAGTAATAAGTACTTTAGGTGGCATTTAGTTGTGGAAAATAGTTTTTTTTTATTTTTTATTTCTAGTTTTCATTTTCTATGTACATTTTTTTAATATGCTTATTCCAAAACATGTTTACTTGTTTCACTATTAGTAAAGATGATATTATGCATATACATAAATAAGAAAAGTTCAATTCCTTTGTTGAAAGTTTAAGAAAAGTTTGTGCACTATAAAAAGATATTTTTCCTAAAAATGTTAAAATCCAAAATTAGGCCCCAACTTTTTACTTTATGCCAATTATGCTCCTAACATTTTTATTCTTCACATCTAAGCTACCATTTTCATTATCCCAAAAGCACGACACTCAAACATTGTCATCATCTTCAACCGATGGATCGCTAATTGCTAACCATCGTTGTGGCTTTGTGTCACGTTGCTGATAATCAGTTTCATTGTTTAAAGCAAGGAGAGTGCCCCGATTGCAATCTCTACGTTGACCTAATTTCCGATGAAGCCGGTTGTCTATTCCAGTTGCTGCTGTTTGTCGATTTCGAGGAAGCTGGTTGAGTGACGTTGATGAGGAGATTGGTCAAGTGGTAACTATAAGGGAGTAGCTGGTCCATGTGTCCATGATGCGGTGATGGGCGCTTGACGGCATAAGAGAATGAGAAATCAAAAGCAGATCTACGAAAAATGGAAAATTGGAAAAACATAAAAACAGTGTTTCTCAATTCTTAATAATTTAAAAAATTATTTTCTTAGAAAATAGAAAAAGAAAAATCATCAGCTAAACATGTTTTCTTTTCATTTTTCAATTTTTAAAAAATTTTCTAGAAAACTTGAAAAATTTTTAGGAACTAAAGAAGGCCTTAACCTTTTACAAAGGAGAAAGTTAATTTATCCGCTTAACAATTTTGACTTTAAAAACTTGAGAACACGTGTCACATTTATGGGAAATGTAAAAGTAGAAGGCAAATCGTGAAGTTAAAGGCAATTCAATTTGGTTTAAAGAATATTAAAGAAGCTACATTTTCTGACTTCCATCCGTGTTCTTGTGGTCATGTGCAACCCGGTTGCAGTCAATCACAGCTTCGTCCTTTTGGTTGTCCAAAATTATACCACGCCTAGCCTTATCCCCTCTTAACTCTCGTTTGAACCTACCACCCTCTCCTGCCCCTAACAACACACGTCTTCATGCGGCCCTAAAATAGGCCTCCATCTATTGGTTGGGTTCCCTGTTAATCTGTGGATCCAGCGACAGTTCACCGGATCCAAGGCAACGGGTTGGCGACCAGACCCGGAAATGTTTCGGTTGGGCAACAGGCAGAGGGCACAACAAGTGTTGGTCAGCAGTGTGAATAATTTGTGTGTGAGTTTTGAGAAAAACTAGAAGCAAGGAATAGAACTAAAGCTAGCTGGCACAAAGCATAAATACATCCAAAACATGTGCCTTTTTAGCTTATCACTTTAATGGGCCCTCTTTAAAGTGCTTTAAATGCAACCAAACTCACGCTAACTAGCAGACACTAACAAAATTGTTAAGAGGAAATATTAATAATAATTAACAATAATAATAAATTGAAAGCAAAAAAAAAAAAAACACTGGCCATTCTCTTCTCCCTTTTGCCCTCCCTCTCTTTCTCGATCACTTCCTCCTCCTCTGGCGATCTCATAATTTCATTGATTTTTTATTGATCTATTATCCTTATCCTCACCAATATCAATCTAAGCTGAACAATGAACTAAATCCATTGAGTTTCTTCCATTTCTCTTGGAGACATGGATGAGCCAAATATGGTGGCGTTACTCAAATATACACCTAATAGATTGTAAAATTGTGTCGAGTTCTTAAGGATAGAAAGAGATTTAATGCACAATAGTCATGAAAACAAAAGAACAAAAGTTTTCTGAGTTTGGATAACTGATCATTAGGATAACTGGGGAGGAAGATAAATTTCTCTCCACTACAATTCCAAACATGTTTAGAGGAGAAAGAATTCCACAGAGGATTAATCATTTATTTTGAAGTGCATTTTAGTTTGAGAGAATTTCAAGCAAAGGTTATAGGATTTTGTATGATTTAATAAAAGATCAACCAAATTATTCTAATTAAAGTGAGAACAATTTTTTAACAGAACAAAAATGAGGATTTTAATAGAACAAAAATGAATACTTTTTTTTTTGGAATTTTTTTTAACTAGGCAAACAATAGCTACTTCATTAACCAAGTTACTGTTTGTGCTACTGATTTTCAGTAACTTTCCTATTTACAGTTAGTTTTTTTTTTGTACACGTAAATAAATAAAACTAAGAGGGAAAGGTTTAGAGAAATAAAGCAGAAACTTTGTGGACCGAACTAACTTATTGATGCAACATAATGAGCAATGAGCAATGATCTAAAGACTCAACAAAAGCAAAAGACCTTGAACTAGTCCAGTCATAGGAATGCTGAGATCTAGAAGACCACGTAAGGCCGCAAGAACTTGTGAGTAATTAGTCAAAATTATAACGTTATATGGAGAAAATGTTGTGGTGCATCAAATTGGTCCTTGCACGGAGATAATCTCTGCTTCAAGGGCTGAAACACAATTATTCCAATAATATCCATCCATCTAGAGCAGGGGATCATTAATCGCCATCTATAGCCATGTCACAACTCCCAAACCCGAAGCATGACACCAATCACCATCAACTAGAAAAATCTACAGGTTCATCATAAGCTTGTGCCACTTACTTTTTCGCTAGATATAGGAAAGAGGATTTGTAGAATTGTAGTTAAGGATTGAAGATTGAAGAAGATAACTTTGGGACAAGGCTAATAACTTCCCAACCTTATTCTTCTAGGATATAAGGGAGCTAATGTTGAATTGGCATTCTGGCTAACTACTTAATTATGCCGCAACCAAATGATCCCGAGAGTAGATAATAATAAGAATAAACAGTTAGAATGCCATTTACCTTAGGAAGCTAACATATCTAACATCTAGATTTTAAAGGAAATAACATGAGCAAATGAAGGATCGACACAAAAATTCCCCCAAATCTCACTACAAAAAAATAGCTATTTTGAAGCAAAACACTTGAAGCGGTAATAAAAACAACTTCAAATTTCTCAGGCGTGTTTAAGTTAAAAGCAGCTACCAATGTATGGATATGGTAGATATATGTCTAATTAGACATAGTATTGATTTTACATTTTTACCCCTTACCCTAATTTTTTTTCTCAAATCATTTATCTCTCTCTCCCTCTAATGCCACCGCTCTGTTTCTCTTTCTACCCTCTTCTCATCGCCGTTGCCGCCACCATTGCTCTCATCGCCAATCGCCGCTCCTGACTTCGAACTCCGTTGCTCTTCTCTCATCTCCGCCGCAGCTGATCACCAATTGTCACTCGGGTTCACACGATCTCCGTTGCCCTCCTCTCATTGCCAATCACCACTCCGAACTTCGATCTTCGTCGCCCTCCTCTCATCTTCACCGCCACTAATCGCCAATCGTTTCTCGGGTTTGTACAATCTCTGTCAACCTCCTCTCATCGCCACTGTCACTGATCACCAATCGACGCTCTGTACTTCGATCTCCGTCGCGCACCTCTAATCTGAAATAGCACATATCTCCGTCACTTGATTGCCTTACCGATCTTCATCATGTCACAGATCTCTAGTGCTCCATCATCATTTCCATTCTCCATCACTCCACCAAACTCCATCATGTCACCAATCTCTGATCTCTGTCACATCACTGATCTCCATCAGCATCTTTGATCTCCAGTGCGTCACTGATATCGGTAGCTTCTGGACTCCATTGCTGCGTTGCACATCTCCAATCTCCCTACGTGTGCTGGAAGCTTCGGTTTGAACACAAATCGCTCGGGTTTTTGTGCAAATCAACGGTGCAAATGACGTTTTCTCTTCTATTTCTACAATTTTTGGGTGTACACATTCATTTACATTTTTGCACTTTTATTAAAACACTTTTACAATTTCATTAAGACATTTTGCTTTATTCTTTTAGGCACTTTTAAATTTAAAAATAACAGTTTTTCAATATTTTTAAATATTTATTTAGACACTTCCTTTTATTATTTTCACATACATTAGCTCTGACACTTTTAAATATTTTTTCAGACATTTTTTGATATCCAATTAGACACTTTCTTATTACTTCTTATAGTTATTATTTTTCATAATAATAAATTATTTGTAAATTTATTCAAACACTTTCAAATACTACATTAGACATTTTCACATACTATTTTCAAACACATTTTCTCATTAATTCAAACACTTTTACATATAATTTTGGCAGAAAATAAATAGTTTTCATATTATTAAAAAGAATAAATAGTCTGCATATTATTTCAAACATTTGTATATACTTTTTCAGACACTTTGGGTAATTTCTTTAGACATTTCGCACATTTGTCCTTTGACACTTATGCAGATATGAGTAATAATGAAAGATCTGGTGGGGGTAGCAGCAATGGCGGTAGCAACTTTAGCAATAGCAAGATTAAGGGTGGGATTTCTAAAAGGAGAGAGAGAGTTTTTGTAATGGGCAATTTCATCCTTTTTTTTTTTATGGAAGTGACTTATATATAAAGTGTTAATGAAGGGTTAGTATGTATAATTAGACAAAGGTGCATTATATAATAACTAATAGCCAACTGACCCATATGTTTTGTCACTCCCCTAAACTCAGAGGCTTGTCCAAAGTAGACAAAACAAGTATAAGTGCTTAAGTGTGTCTGCAGGCACTGATACACCGAGCGCACGCAAGATTTATCCCTCTAACATATTCTATTTTTACAGTTTCAAAATCTTTACAATATTTTCATATTTCATAATTTAATTTATTATATTTTCTGTTCTAACTATAATTTAATGTATTATATTTCTGTTCTAACTATCATTTTAATATGTTTTTAAATATTTTTTACGTATATGTAAAAAATTAATGATGAAAATGGAAACAACACATAATTTTTTTTCCACTTTCTTATCTTTGTGTCAAATAAATTGGAGCAACATTGAAGTGAGGGAGGAGATAATTAGTGTTTATGCCATCTTTTTTTTATTGTCTTGTCCTTGTCGTTTACTGGAGGCACGTTTATATAGGGAAAGTTTGTATAATTTACTTATTAAAAAATTTGTAAAGAAGTTTTATAAAATTTTCTGGTTACAGTTTAATTAACAATTGCTTAAGGCCTAGCTCGATGAAAGAAACAGAGCATTTCATATTCTCTATTTAAGAATCTCTTACTTATGGTAATAGCCAATTGCATTTATACTTCCAAAAAGAAAATGAGTTTGCATTGCTTAGCTTCCAAATTGAATTATGCCATTTATTGTGGAATTACTTTCCAGATTCCAATCCATAATTAATTAATGAATTTGGAATTTCCGCTTTCTACTTGCGCAACTTAAGTTATATGCTAGAAAAATTTTAGCAAACACTTGAAATTGGAAAAAAATTAAGTTATTTAGAAAATGAAATTAATATTCAACCACAATCAAAAGATAAAATTTTAGAAGGTGACATTTATGACTATCAACCATTTAAATTTTTATTATTTTTTTTCTTACTCAACCTCGAAAAAATGAATAAAATTTTAATCTTATTATAGAAAACTTTGTTCGGATTATTTAAACTATGTAGCATTAGCTTTTATATAATATTGGTTATAGAAAAAAATCCATAAAATAAAAATAAGTCATTTTAGAGTAATTCAATCAACTTAAGTATAAACAATTTTGATCCAATATTGAAACAATAGTTTTAAGGGTAATTTTGATAAACTAATTCACTAAATATAGAAATGTTGCAAAGATTTGAAATGGTTTTAAATATAAAATATTGTAAATATAAAAAAGTTGTAAAGAATGTGAAATGGAGAAAGTAATAAGTAAACTTTTGAGGGTGTTGGATACTTATAAGTTTTTCGAACATTGGGGTTGGATATCGACACGTTAATAATATAGAATATGTTCCATGGGTGTGTGTATTCTTAATTTGGTACAATTCACAAAAAGGGGCATCTAGAGGGTGCCAAGTGCTAACTATTTTGGGTCAACTTAATTACGTAATCTAATCACAAAAATATACTCCATTTGTCCCAAAATTTTTGCTCTATTTAATTTCGGTAATTAATCTAAAATTTTTTATTTCCAACATTTTAATATATGAATAAAAAAATTTTATATATGAATGATAAATTAAGATATGTAGTTTCAAAATATATATTTTTTAATTTTTTTCTAATAAATAATAATATGAATAAATTTAAGTCAAAATACAATAAAAAATCAAATGAAGCAAAATTTTTTGAACAGAGGAAGTAACTGAGAATATGTTAGACAGGTTGATGTTTGCTCGTTTAAGTATGTCATACAGTAATAATATTTTTTGTTAACTATATATTGCAACTACATGGTCTTCTTTTTTAACATTTTATTTTTTAATTACAAGTGTATTTAGGGTTGTAAATGAACCGAATGAACACGAACAATCTATGTTCGTGTTCGTTCTTTAACTTTTAACAAACACAAACACAAATAATAAATAAACGTAACTTCTCTGTTTATATTCATTTATTTATTAATAAACGAACACGAACCATTAAAGTTGATGACTACTACTAATTTGAATTGGAGTGAGTTTAGCAATAGGCGATGGTGAGAAAAATTATGAATTAGGGCTATGGGGCATGCTTTGGTGCTGCAGCAAGTTCATATTATGAGGAATATGGCTGATTATGTTTGGGGAAATAAAGATAATACATTAATTTGGGGGAGGTTAAAGTTGAGCATAATTATATGTGTGGAGTAGGTGGACACTAATATAAAAGTATATGATATTATATATATATATATATATATATATAATAAATGTACAGCTAATATATAAATAAATAAATAAATAGACATAAACAAAGAATAACTGAACGGTTCATGAACGTAAAATAATGAACGAGACATTGTTCGTATTCATTCGTTTAACTAATCGAATAGAAAAATTTGTTCGTATTCGCGAATATAAATGAACTTCTGCCGAACGGTTCATCAAATACTTTGTTCGTTTACACCCCTAAGTATATTGGTTTATACTTTGGCTCCTGAGGCAACGCCGGTATTAAAGCTAGTTGTATAGATTGGCAGAGCTAGGGTCACAAAAGATGAATAAAATCATAAATGCATCATTTATTTTAAGACAAAATTATTTTGAATGGTGTCACTAATAATGCAACCGTCGGAGTAATAGTTTTTAGCAATAGAAGTTGTGATTGTTATCATTTATTTCCTTTATCCTATAATTTTTGTCAATTATTCATTTTTTATATTTGAAATATGTATTTTTGTTTATATTCATATAAATCTTCTTCCAAGTGTAATATTATATTATAAAAATGTATATACGTTAATTATGTTAATCACGCTCTTTTGGTAATTTTGGAGAAACATTAACAAAACTTGTTACAAAATATTGTAGATAGAACTAATTGAATATAAAAATTTAAAATAGTTTTCTTATTTAATATCAAAGATTTTGACTTTCAACATGCTAATTGTGGCGTTTTCGTAGATTATTAAAAGGTATACTGTTTGAATTATATTTCAAAAAATAGAGATTTTATTTTCAAATAAGGGATAATTAACATTGTTTCATTTATTTTTTACAAATAAATACTAATTATTTCCTTCGTTTAAACAAAAAAACGCATAATCCGGTGAATGAGTTCATACACGTTTACCAAGTAAAATATTGTGAGCATCTTTTGGTTAAATTACACTCTTCCCCCAATAAACTTAGCAGTAATTAATTAATGACCCATAGTTTAAAAACCTACAAGTTAATGATGAAAAAAGCAATAAAACTTCCATATTTGATATATCATCTTCTCATTAAGATATCCTCCTGTAATACAATATTGAGTTTTCTAATTTTTTTTAAAAAAATAGTAATCGTAGGCAAGTAACCATCCTGTTAGTAATAAAGGCCACATGGATTAGGTGTCGGTTGAAGGTGCATGTGCCCTCAATTAGAAAAAATATTAAATTTACCACCAACGTTTTGGCTTGAGAGCGGATATGCCACTATATTTTTTTTTTACCTAATCTCCCACTAATGTTTAAAATGGGCCGGATATACCACTAAAATTTCAAATTAAGAGTAAATATGTCACTGGCCTTTAAAAATCTAACGGAAAAAGTTAAAAAAGCTAACAAAAAAGTGTTAAAAATAACAAATTTTAAAATTTTAGGATGATACTGTAAATTTTGACAAACTTCAAAGATTTTTTATAATTAGACTCTCTCTCTCTTTCTCAAATGCCAATGAGAAAATTAGACAGCAGAGACAGAGGGAAGGCGGCAATGGGGCTAGGGAGCTAGTGACAAAGATAACAATAAAGTTGAAGCGTTGATAACAGAGATCAGACCATCTTTTGGAAAAAATCTTAAAAGGTCTTGATATTTTTTGAAAGATACATAATAGCTTTAAGATTTTAAAATGATATTTTTACTATTTTTTTTTATTTTTTAACTAGTAGTAGTATGTTCGGCCTATTTTAAAACATTAGTGGGAGATTACGTAAGAAAAAAAACTATAGTGGCATATCCACTCCCTACCCATAACATTAGTGGCAAATTTGATATTTCTGCCGCCCTCAATTTCTTCTCTCTTATCTCTTCTTTCATTTTCCCAGCACTCTATTTTCATATCATTTTCCTGACTTGACCTATAAATGCTTAATATTATATATCAAGACAAATAAAAACATAGATCTCTAAGTTTAAATTAGTTTTACTGGCTTGACAACCCATAAATACCTAGCACAATTCTATAACTTGAAGCTGAGAATGAAGAGGTGAAATATATAAAACTGTATATCCAAAATGGTATTTTACGAGAAAAGAAAAAATGTGTGAATCTATTTATTTTTATAAAATATGAACCTTGTTTTCAATTGAGACGAGCAAAATGGTGCAAAATGCTCCTAGAAAGGAAAGAGGAGAAAAAAAACACAACACAGGAACATCAATGGTTAGTTCTATAGTTAACTAGGGTAAACGAAATATGCTATTAGGTTACATAACCACAGATAAAAGCCATAGTTACGGATAAGTTTGAATGATTAAACATGAAAAGATTGTCAATTTTATAATGAGAAAGTGAATTTGAATAGAGGTAGAAAAAAATTGGAGGACACAATAATTTACATTCTTGTGCGTAAAATGTGCATATTAATAGTAGTCTTCTGATATACACACGTTATTGCATCCATTTACATATATAATATACGTCACTTTAAGTTTCTGAAACAAAAGGAAAAGCTAACAGTCAGAATTCAATACAAAACTAAAAAAGTCGAAAAGAAAAAAATCCCTTTAAGGCCTAGAAAAATATATTTAATAGCTACCTAGAAAATAAAAGCATTCCTGTGCAGAGCAATACAGTTTGAAGTAGATGTCAAAATAGCCGCTTCAAATCATTGGAGGAAGACATTTGAACTAAGTTCTTAAGAATGAATGATAATAGAATTGAATCAAACTACAATTTATTAGAGCTAGAATAGTAGATCTCCTCCACATAATAGAACATAATCTAAAAGAACAACTGACAATTTTCACAAGATTTTCAATATCTCCAAACAAACAAAATCGTTTTTAGAAACTATGCACTCCATAAGATGATGGTAATAACGTTGGAACTTCAAAGAAAAATAGCATGTACAAATATGGGGCCTTACAGTCACTTTTTCCAGCCTACACATTTCGTCTTCAAGCACGGACAGTTGGGATGCAGAAGTCCAGTGGATCAAATCAATTGAATTGAATAACAAAAAGTTATCTTCGTCAAATTGTTTTTTTTTTAACGGCAACGAAAAGAGATATATATATAAAGGAGAAGAGAACCAGAAACTGACATTAGTCAGCAGCTAGCAAAAAAGCATAACACACCTACCCCTCCCCTCCCCTCCCCTAGACATTAAGCAGCCAATCCCCTGTGTAGCCACCTGCACACTTAAACTAGATACAGTTTTGTATAGCTTGACAGGGATTGAGCAACCAATCCACCCACAACAACTTTACCCTTTTGAATCTATGACTAATCTAGAAAAATGAATAGAACTTGTTGACACCCAATTTCGTCCGGCTTTTTTTTTTTAAATTTAAAAAAAAAACTAATTAAAAAAATTATTATTATTATTATTATTATTATTGCTAAAAAATTTTAATTATGTTAATTAGTTTAAAATATATTTTTATTTTGAGAAGATTTGATTTAAAATAATATATGTGTGAATATGTATGTGTTTGAAATAAAAATAAAATTTCAGAAAAAAATGACAAAAAATTAAAAGTTTGAGGTAAAAATGACAAAATTGAGAAGTTTCTGACAAAATTGACAAATTTTGAAAGTTTCAGGAGCTTTGGGTAATTTTTCGCGTCAATTTTGGGCCTAAACGGACGTTTCTGGCCCAAATTGACAGAAAACGTTAAAATTGTCAAAATCAGAAGCTTCTGAGCTTATCCAGAGCTGGAGTAACGTAAAGGACTGAAACTGTCATTTTACCAATTTAAAAGATAAGTTTGAGATTTTTTATTAATTTATCCGTCCACAGTTCAGCTAAGCTCCTTCTATAAATACCCCCCCAAATTCAGTACTGAACACACAGAAAATCAGAGAAAAAAGTTCAGAGCTCCGTTTTAAAAAAGAGAAAATAGAAGCCTTAGTCCTAGCCTCTCCTCCCTCTGCCAAAACAGTCCCAAAATTATTTTTTCTTACGTTTCGACTACCTTCTTCCTCCGTTTTCCCTTTTTTCTTTCGCCGTCGCCGCCGCCGTGCCGCCCCGTCGCCCTGCCGCCGCCGTCTCGCCGTCGCTCCTACGCCGTCGCTATCGCCGTTCCGCCGCCGCGCCCAGCCGTCCCGTCGTCGCCGTCACTCCCACGCCGTCGCCGTCACCGCCGCCGTTGCCGTTCCGCCGCCGTGCCCAGCCGTCCCGCCGTCGCCATCGCCACCGCCGTGCCGCCCCGTCGCCTTGGCCGCCGTCAGCTTTTCTATTCCTCCGCTGATCTCCCTCTGTTCTCTATCTCCCTTGGCTCTCTCTCCTCTCTCCGATTCTCTGCTCTTCCTCGTCTCTCACCCCCTCCCTACCACAATCACCTCCATCATCGACGACGTCACCGACGTCATCGCCGCCAACTCATCGCGTCTGACGCCGCACCAGCTCTCCCTCCTCCCGTCGCTCATCCTCCAGCTCCCCTCGTTTGCGTCACGCCTAGCTCAACCTCCACCTACTCCGCCCTCTTCGCGCCGCCCCGACGCCGGAAGAATCAGGAAGAAGGCGCCAGACGCGTTTTCTACTTTGACTAAGTCAAAGTCTGTTGTTTTTGTCTTTTTTTTTTTGGGTAAAATTCATGTTTAGCCCTCAGCCTTTTTAATTTTGCTCGTTATGACCCCTTTTTGTTTCTGTTGGACAAATCAGCCACTGACAGTATTATTTTTATGTTTTGTGTTTCTTTTTCTGGTTGTTAGTTTATTATTTCTGGAATCATGAATTAGTTAGTGATTAACAATTACATAAAACTGCATGTTTAGGTTAGGTGAGATTTTTATTTTTTTTAATATAGTTAATATAAGTTTAAAACTCATGTTTACATAACCCATTTAAAAGATCATATCTACGAGACTCAATTTTGAGCGGGTTTTAATGAAAATTCAAGGATGAATTTAGGATATTAATAAATTACAAAATTCATATCCAGATGATTCGGTTAGAATCTATGGTTTGGATTTTATTTAAAATTGTTTAAAGTAAACAAAAATTAAAATTAAATAATGAAACCCAGCTCGCAAATCGATCTGTTGTTGATCCGAATCTGACCTGAAAGTCTATAATTTTGGCTTAATCCTAGTTAAATCCCTAGATTTATTTGATTTATCTGAGACTTTAAGTTTGTTTTGACTTACAATTTAGTCACTGATGTTTATTTTCTTTTTTTATGTTTTTGTTTATTCAGTTAATTAAAGGTGTAAAATTCACTTAGCAATTAACATTAAGTTTAACTATATGATTAGCTTATATAAATAATTTAAATAAATAATTTGTCTTCGAATTTATCTGATTTGCTCATTTGAAACTTTAAGTTTGTTTTGATTTACAACTTGATCTCTGATTTACTTATGTTCTTTATTTTGTATTTTGTTTGTTCAAATGATTAAACGCATAAACTAACTTAGAAATTGTCATTAAACTTAATTATATGATTAGGTTAAATAGGTAATTTTAATAGATAATTTATCCTCGGATTTATTTGATTTGTTCGTCTGAGACTTTAAGGTTGTTTTGAATTGCAATTTGGCCATTAATGTTTATTCTCTTTTATGTCTTTGTTTGTTCATTTAATTAAGAGCATGAATAAACTTAAAGAATTATTACTAAGCATAATCGTATGATTTGGTTAGATAAATATTTTTAATGCATAATTTGCCCCTGGTCTTATGTGATTTGTATATTTGAGACTCTAATATTGTTCTGATTTACAAATTAGCCATTGTTTTACTTTTTTTTAGTTTTGTTTGGATTATTAAAGTTATGAATTAGTTTAGAAATTAATGTCAAGCATAATTATATGATTAGATTAGACAAACTTATTTTTAATAATTAATCTAAAATTAGTTTTGACGTAATAAAAAAATCATACTTAGAAAAATTCAGTTTGTATATGCCATTTAATAATTAATTTAATAACTAAAATAAAATTATTTAAAATTTCACCAAATTCCGTATCCAAATGACTCGGCAGAGTCCATGGTTCGGAATCAAAATCTTCCGTGTCCAAATGACTCGGCAGAGTCCATGGTTCGGAAGTATAAAATTGCATACAAATTAATTAATTTAAAAAAAATCCACATTTCGACTAATCCAGTTAAAATTTCTAATTTTGAAAATTAACTGAAAATTTTTAAAAGCAAAGCAAAACAAAATTAAAATCAACTAAGGTGCCAATTTTTGGGCGTTTTAACAAAGTTGTTTTAACGTAACCGTACTCCCGATCCCCGAACTCTCGCAGACCATATTTTAGGTATCCAATCGACCTAAGAAAAACAGATTGGTGGCGACTCCCGAAAACGGCTCAATCAGTTGCCACAGAACTGAATATCTCCTAGCATATGCATCACCGAAATTCTACCATCATTAAAGACATAGTTATTTCTAGACTTCCAAATGATCCAGCAAGTAACATAACACACTGCTTGCCAAAGTCTCTGACTCATGCCCGGGAGCCTTTGGCTCCGTGAGGCAAATATCGCATCTGCAATGTCCAAAGGGGTAGTTCTAGCAAGTTGCCATGCACATAAATGAGGAAAATAAAACATGATTATGGGTAAAAAACCAACCAAATAGAAAAAAAAATCTATCAGCTTATTCCCTCGTAGCTTAACGTGATTCCACCATATGAAGCAGATCACACTACATCGATCTAAAGGCGAAAGAGCAAAAGAGCAAATCAATAGACAAAAAATAAAAAAGCCCAAACTTTTCAAAGCCAAGTAAAAGAAACTTTGAAAAATGCATGGACACTCTCCTCCTTGAGCATGTTCTTCCTCACAGTTATTGCGGATCACTGACCCAGTTGGATTGTCACCTAGACCAAGCCAAAACAACAAACACCCATCTGAGAAAAATGTTCATCCATATCAAAGCAGCAAAAAATCAATAAAAAACACAATGAAAAGAAAAAGCAGAACCAATTCTTAGACATGAGTAGTGTAACTCTCTCTACATGAGAAGAATATTAGAGAAAGAGAAGCCTTCGTATCCTTTGTATGCATAATATTTAACCCGAGCATCGTGAAAAACATCCCTGAATCATGACGAAAAGAGAAACAAACAAACAAATCAATAAGACAAATCTATTAGGTTCATCAGACGAAGAAGATGTTGAATAAGAGGGTCGGGAGAAGCAATTACCATAGGCTCTATCCCTGCCGATTCTATTGTAAGACATGAAATTTCCCCCAGAAATTTTGAGTACAGAACAAAAGTTGGAATGAATGAAACAAAGTCGAGAAAGATAACAAAATTATCGCCATGGGGAGAAAGAAAGAAATTAGTACCCGACATCATCATAATAGAGTCGATTGATGAGAACATCGCCCCGGAGATTCAAGAAGTAAATGGCAGAAGCAGCCACTGGTATCTTCAATCCAATGCATCAAAGCCAAAATGAAGCAAAAATTATCTCAGATCTGAAGGAATGACGATGTGTTTTAATTGGGGTCGATGAGACGACCGTCCAAGAAGAAAAGGATCGAGGAAGAATGAAGCAAGAAGAGCTATGAAATCAGCAATGGCGATGTTGGCAGGCGGACCACCGGGGCCTTAAGGAAGTAGGGGGCTTGGGAAATAAGATCTTTGGATATTGGATTTAGATGATGGTAGGGTGAGAGGAGAAAAATGAAGAAGACTGAAGGACAATTTGAAAAAAGGAAATTGGAGACCAAAAAGAAGAACCATAAATCATTTTACACATGCCAAACAGATATTTATCTAGATATATATGGTTAATAAAAAATTGAGTTTTCAAATTTAATTTATACCATAAATTTTAGAATTAATGTTATTTGACTTGCCTTTTAAATATATATGTGAAAGTCAATAGGGGCAAACAAATGTAATTTTACAAGACATATGAGGATTAAGTTGGAACACTAGTGTAAAAGTTGAGAAGTGGCAGCGTGAGAGTAAAAATACATTAGCAAGAATTGAGTAAAATACATTAGTAAGAATTGAGAAAAAGACTATTTCATCCTCGATATGATCCTACTTTATATATTAATAGTAGATTTTATGCATCTACTTCCTCCGTTACACAACTTTATGAATTTTCAATGGTACTCTAACAATTTCATAATATTTTATGTGGTCTTACATTCCTAATTTTTATAAAAGTAGTAAATGTGTTATCTGTTGGAGGAAGAATGGGGTATTATATATATTTTTTACAAAAAACAGGAGCATAATTAGAGTGATCTTTCAAAAAAAAAAAAAAAAAGAAAATCTAGAAACATAAACTAAGAAACATTATTGCCGAATAGACATAACACCAAAAATGAAAAATCACGAAAAAGGGCAAATAAGCCCCCTAAGTTTTTGCATTAGCGTACTTTAATTAGCCGCTATTTTTGTTTTTTAAGTTAAATCCATTCTTAACATTTTCTTTCTCGGCATATAACCAACTAACATTTACAACAATGACAAATTGGCCACTCGTCAAACTAACAGGCCGAATATTCTAGTATTTTGAGGCATATATTATGTGTTTTGTAGATTGTGTGGCATTGTTGATTGAAACAACAATACACGTTGGCAAAACACAATCTGACTTGGCGATGTGTGGCAATGTGGTTTTTTGGGAATCGCCACCAATCGGTTTACCTAGGTCGATTGGATACCTAAAAATGGACTACGAGAGTTCGAAGGTTCGGGAGTAGGGTTATGTTAAAATAATTCTATTTTAACGCCCAAAATTGGTACCTTAATTGATTTTAATTTTTGTTTTGCTTGCTTTCAAATAATTTCAGTTAATTTTTAAAACAGGAATTTTAACTGAATCATTCGAAAGTAATAGTTAGGGAGAAAACAGAACGCAGAGACCTTATTAATGCCAGGGATTTTTTTTCATGGAATCTCCTTCCGCCCCTGGATTTTCTTCAGATTAGGGTTTTAGGTTGAAATTATCCTTCCTAACCCTAACCTCAAAAGCAATTCACTTTTTCTTTCAGTTTTCTCTGCCACTGTCACCGTCACACAGCACGTCGCACTTCTCCTCAGCCTCATCCCCCTTAGACACCCGGCCTGCCTCTGCCCTTTGTCATGGCCCTTCATTCTCCCTCGTCTCTGTCTTAAGTTCAAACTACCCCAGCCGGCTAGCCTCACCTTGCCCAGCCACCAACTCAATCACCCTCCTTGATAGCCAACAGCACCACCGTGCCGGACAGGCTTAACAGCAAACACAGCCACCAGGTACCAGCCCATCCTCTCCTGCCCACTCATGCTGACACGGGGCCACCGACTTCAACAATATGTTTTAATTGAGTTTTAGTTAACATTAAAGGAGAAGATTTTTCTGATGCAATGTTTGAAGTTTGATGAATTCTGTAGTGCTATTCTTAAAATTTTGTTGAGCAATGTTTGAATTTAGTTTTAAGATTGTGTGGTGTTTGATGAATTTTGATAAATTGTGATGCAGTGTCTGAGCTTATATTTGATGAAGTTTGAATGAAGTCTTTGATGAATTTGTGTCAGTTTAGGTACGGATTGAGTAACGAATTTTGATGAATTTAGTCTCAGTTGAGTTTTACCGTGCGCATAAATTATTTCTCTTATCGCGTGAACTCTGAAACTTCCAATGTCTTTGGAGAAGATGAAACAACTTTTGTGAGTGTTCTTATTCTACATTTTTTATCGTTATATCTTTTAGCATTGCCAATAACAAAGTTATGCACTCAAGTTCTTTTTTGATTTGTCAGATGGCAAATAAAGTTAGATGCTGCTGTTGGATGTTTGCTTCGTTTATGTCACAAACTTACAAGTTACTGCTGTTGGGTGTTGGATACTGCTGTTGGATGTTGTTCTGCTAGAATTTCATGTTGTATTGCACACACAACATATTAGCTTCATGTTTAAAAGTGGGTGTACACATCCAAATTGACTTCCCTATGAAGAATCCCACTACTTTCTACTCTTACAACAACTTACAAGATTCTAAAATCAAAATGATTATTCCCAGATTTGTTATTTTTACAAGAAGGCTAAGCTTATCTTTACGTGGGGAGTAAGAAGGAAGACGTCTTCAACTTCAAGTTTAAAGTTTGAGTCGAAGCTCAGGTTTTGACTTAGAGGTATAATGTCCGCGATTTCCCAAGTTCTGTACAAATAACCCTTTAAGATATTTTGGAATAAGGTTTCATTTAACACTACTCGTACAGTAATAGTTAGGGAGAAAACAGAACACAGGGACCTTATTAACGCCAGGGATTCTTTTTCATTGAATCTCCTTCTGCCCCTGGATTTTCTTCAGATTAGGGTTTTAGGTTGAAATTATCCTTCCTAACCCTAACCCCAAAAGCAATTCACTTTTTCTTCTCAGTTTTCTCTGCCACTGTCACCGTTACACAGCACGTCGCACTTTTCCTCAGCCTCGTCCCCCTTAGACGCCCGGCCTGCCTCCGCCCTTTGTCATGGCCTTTCATTCTCTTTCGTCTCTGTCTTGAGTTCAAACTACCCCAGCCGGCTAGCCTCGTCTTGCCCAGCCACCAACTGAATCACCCTCCTTGATAGTCAACAGCACCACCGTGCCGGACAGGCTTAACAGCAAACACAGCCACTAGGTACCAGCCCATCCTCTTCTGCTCACTCATGCCGAGACGGTGTCACCGACTTCAACAATGTGCTGTAATTGAGTTTTAGTTAACATTAAAGGAGAAGATTTTTCTGATGCAATGTTTGAAGTTTGATGAATTCTCTGGTGTTAATCTTAGAATTTTGTTGAGCAATGTTTGAATTTAGTTTTAAGGTTGTGTGGTGTTTGATGAATTGTGATGCAGTGTCTGAGCTTATATTTGATGAAGTTTGAATGATGTCTTTGATGAATTTGTGTCAGTTTAGGTATGGATTAAGTAATGAATTTTGATTAATTTAGTCTCAGTTGAGTTTTACCGTGCGCATAAATTATTTCTCTTATCACGTGAACTCTGAAACTTCCAATGTCTTTGGAGAAGATGAAACAACTTTTGTTAGTGTTCTTATTCTACATTCTTTTATTGTTATATCTTTTAGCATTGCCAATAACAAAGTTATGCACTCAAGTTCTTTTTTGATTTGTCAGATGGCAAGTAAAGTTAGATGCTGCTATTGGATGTTTGCTTCATTTATGTCACAAACTTATGTCACAAACTTACAAGTCACCGCTGTCGGGTGTTGGATACTGCTGTTGGATGTTCTTCTGCTAGAATTTCATGTTGTATTGCACACACAACATATTAGCTTCATGTTTAAAAGTAGGTGTACACATCCAAATTGACATGCCTATGAAGAATCCCACTACTTTCTACTCTTACAACAACTTACAAGATTCTAAAATCAAAATGATTATTCCCATATTTGTTATTTTTACAGGAAGGCTAAGCTTATCTTTGCGTGGGGAGCAAGAAGGAAGACGTCTTCAACTTCAAGTTTAAAGTTTGAGTCAAAGCTCAAGTTTTGACTTAGAGGTATAATGTCCTCGATTTCCCAAGTTCCATACAAATAACCCCTTAAGATATTTTAGAATAAGGTTTCATTTAACGTTATTCGTACAGTAATAGTTAGGGATAAAATAGAATGCAGAGACCTTATTAACGCCAGGGATTCTTTTTCATGGAATCTCCTTCCGCCCCTATATTTTCTTCAGATTAGGGTTTTAGGTTGAAATTATCCTTCCTAACCCTAACCCCAAAAGCAATTCACTTTCTCTTCTCAGTTTTCTCTGCCACTGTTATGGGTGTAAATGGGCCGGGCCGGGCCCGAGCCCTTAAGGCTCGAGCTCGGCCCCTTAGCTTAACGGTACTACCCGAGCTCGAGCTCGATATGCTCGAGCCCGAATTTTCAAGCTCGAGCTCGGCTCGAATTTGGCCCAAGCTCGGCCCTTAGGCTCGTTAAGCCCAAATTTCTAGCCTTGTACAGAATTCATATATGGCATTTTACATGTCGTTCAAGACCCCTATAACCTACAATCATGATCCACAATCTACACACAAGTAGCACCAACTTCAACATCAAATTTTTTAGAACAGTGTTGAGAACTCTGCCTGAGATTCTGAAAAGTGCATAACATCAAGATTATGCAATTTGACAGCCAAATTAGTGGAAAGCCAATCTTTCTCGTATTCCATTAAAAAAACACTCACATAGCATTCCCTCATACTCAAGACACAAACTTAATGAAGCAACACTAGTAAAGATTCACATTTTTTTACTCACTCGGACTGATGAGTTCTTCGAAGAATGGAAAGCTAGAAATGCTGCTAGCTTCTTAAATTGAATGGAAAGTTATGCTCCTAGCTTCTTTAAATGAATTTCTTCTCCACCACACACAAAATCAAACAAGGAAAAAAACACTAAACAACAGGATTTCTTCTGAAGAACAACATCGGCCCATTCTGGATATTTGAATGTTTTTAGTGTTTGTGAGATGAAGTTAGCTAACAAAACGATGGCTTTGATGTCAGTGTTTGTGAGATTAAGTGAGCTAACAAAAGAACGCCTTTCCTTTGGTTCCCGTTCGAAGTATTCAAATCAGAATGATATTAAATCAAACACCAGATCCATAATCAAGAACCATAGTACATAGGAACTAAAAGAAGAACCGAACAACAAATTTCCTACCCCAACCAAAGACAAGAACAACAAGTTGCAATAGGCAACAGATTCAATCAAGAAACCCTGTTTGTCTCCAGATGGCATTCCTTACCTGCCTGAGGTCTCTCCCTTTAAGCGTTCGTCCCACTCCCTCCAGCACCGAGCAAGCTAACAGAAACGATGGCAAGTAAATAGCAGAGAGCAGAAACACAAAACAAGGCGCAAGAAATTCAAAGATTGTGGGTGCACGTTACCACCTCACCTTCCCGAAATCAAGACGTTCACTTTGCTTCCCAAATTCGCTTCCTTTTAATAAGTTCTGCAACACCCAGAAGCGAATCACTCGGTACCCGAGCTCCGGAGGAAGAAGAGAGATCAATGGATGGTCTTTTCTTGAAAACAGCAATTCACAGCATGACACCGGCGATCTCCGCGGGAGCTGGGGACAGAGCAGCAATCGCGCCGCCGACTGGCCGTTGGGGACAGAAATCGTCCGGCTGGGGAGAGACGAGGCGCAGGAGAAACGAGACTCGACGAGAGAGGCAGGAGAGATCGAGAGAGGCAGGAATCGAGAGATCAAGAGAGGAGACAAGACGAGGCTGGGCAGCTGGGGAGGGGTTTTTTGGGTTTTAAAAACTAGGCCTCTTAGGCTTATTTTTTTTTAGGGCCGGGTAGCATCAGGCTCGAGCTCGGCCCTATAATTTTTCGAGCTCAAAATGAGGCTCGAGCTCGAGCTCGATAAACCCGGCTCGATAAGGCTTCGTTCGGGTTCGAGCTCGAGCTACCCTTTAAAGGCCCGGCTCATTTACACCCCTAGCCACTGTCACCGTTACATAGCACGTTGCACTTCTCCTCAGCCTCGTCCCCCTTAGACGCCCGGCCTGTCTCCGCCCTTCGTCATGGCCCTTCATTCTCCTTCGTCTTTGTCTTGAGTTCAAACTACCCCAGCCGGCTAGCCTCGTCTTGCCCAGCCACCAACTGAATCACCCTCCTTGATAGTCAACAGCACCACCGTGCCGGACAGGCTTAACAGCAAACACAGCCACTAGGTACCAGCCCATCCTCTTCTGTTCACTCATGCCGAGACGGAGTCACCGACTTCAACAATGTATTTTAATTGAGTTTTAGTTAACATTAAAAGAGAAGATTTTTCTGATGCAATGTTTAAAGTTTGATGAATTCTCTGGTGTTATTCTTAAAATTTTGTTGAGCAATGTTTGAATTTAGTTTTAAGATTGTGTGGTGTTTGATGAAATTTGATGAATTGTGATGCAGTGTCTGAGCTTATATTTGATGAAGTTTGAATGATGTCTTTGATGAATTTGTGTCAGTTTAGGTACGGGTTGAGTAATGAATTTTGATGAGTTTAGTCTCAGTTGAGTTTTACAAATGTTTGATCAATTTGTGTCAGTTTTCTTTGTTGGTTGACCAACAAAATTTTATTTTCTTCCACCTTTGATTAATTGTGAGCAATATGCCAATGTCTGAATTTCCGTGGCCGCTTCACCTTAACAACTTAAGATTTTTGTCCAAGATAATCATGTGAAAGCAAATTGGTTCTTGAGCAAATTTCTTTCCAGATTTAGGCGAATGAGATATTCTCTTCTCTCCTCTATTATCGTTGTGATGAAGCCACTGAGTGGCAGCTTCTTTTATCGTGCGCATAAATTATTCCTTTTATCACGAGATATCTGAAACTTTCAATGTCTTTGGATAAAATGAAATAACTTTATGAATGTTCTTATTTTGCATTCTTTTATTGTTATATCTTTTAGCATTGCCAATAACAAAAGTTATACACTCAAATTCTTTTTTGATTTGTCAGATGACAAGTAATGTTGGATGTTTGCTTCGTTTATGTCACAAACTTATATGTCAATGCTGTTGGGTGTTTGATCCTGTTGTTGGATGTTCTTCTGCTATAATTTCATGTTGTATTGCACACACAACGTATTGGCTTCATGTTTAAAATTGGGTGTACACATCCAAATCGTCATCCCTGTGAAGAATCGCACTACTCTCGACTCTTCAACAGTTTGCAAGATTCTAAAATCAAAATGATTCCCCATAGATTTGTTATTTTTATGGGAGGACTAAGCTTGTCTTTGTGTGGGGAGCAAGAAGGACAACGTCTTCAACTTCAAGTTTAAAGTTTGAGTTAAAGGTCAAGTTTCGACTAAGCGGTGTAATGTCCTCAATTTTTCAAGTTCTGTACAAATAACCCCTTAAGATATTTTAGAACAAGGTTTCATTTAACGCTCTCCGTACAGTAATAGTTAGGGAAAAAACAAAAGGCGGAGACCCTATTAACGCCAGGGATTCTTTTCCGCGGAATTTCTTCCCGCCCCTGGATTTTCTTCAAATTAGGGTCTTAGGTTGAAATTATCCTTCCTAACCTTAACCCCAAAAGCAATTCGATTTCTCTTCTCAGAGCTCTCTGTCACTGTCACCGTTATATAGCATCGTCGCACGTTTCCTCAGCCTTGTCGCCCTTACACACCCGGCCTGCCTCCACCCTCGGTCGTGGCCCCGCCTTTTACCCCATTTCTGTCTTGAGCTCGAACTACCCCAGCCGACTAGCCCCGCATCGCCATGCCACCAGCTGAATCGCCCTCCTTGACAATCAATAGCACTGCCGTGCTGGACAGGCTTAGCAGCACACAACGCCACTAGGCCCTAGCTCATCCTTTCCTGCTTACTCATGCTAAGACGGAGTCACCGACTTCAACCGTGCATTTCAATTGAGTTCTATTTAACATTGAAGGAAAATAATTTTCTGATGCAATGTTTGAACTCTGATGAATTCTCCGGTGTTATTCTGAAAATTTTGTTGAGCAATGTCTGAATTTAGTTTTAAGATTGTGTGATGTTTGATGAATTGTGATGCAGTGTCTGAGTTTATATTTGATGAAGTTTGAGCGATGTCTATATTGAATTTGTGTCAGTTTAGGTGTGGGTTGAGCAATGAATTTTGATGAATTTAGTCTCAGTTGAGTTTTATAAATGTTTGATCAATTTGTGTTAGTTTTTCTTTGCTGGTTGAACAATGAATTTTTCTTTTCTTCCACCTTTGATTAATTGTCAGCAATAAGCCAATGTCTGAATTTCCATGACCACTTCACCTTAGCAACTTAAGATTTTTATCCAAGATAATCATGTGAAAGCAAATTGGTTCTTGAGCAAGTTGCTTTCCAGATTTAGGCGAATGAGATATTCCCCTCTCTTCTCTGTTATTGATGTTGTGAAGTCATCGAGTGGCAGTTTCTTTTATCGTGCGCATAAATTATTTCTTTTATCACATGAGCTTTAAAACTTCCAATGTCTTTGGAGAAGATGAAATGACTTTGTGAATGTTCTTATTTTGCATTCTTTTATTGTTATATCTTTTAGCATTGCCAATAACAAAGTTACGTACTCAAGTTCTTTTTTGATTTGTCAGATGTCAAATAATGTTGGATGCTGTTGTTGGATGTTTGCTTCGTTTATGTCAAAAACTTACATGTCACTGCTGTTGGGTGTTGGATACTGCTGTTAGTTGTTCTTCTGCTAGAATTTCATATTGTATTGCACACACAACGTATTAGCTTCTTGTTTAAAAGTGGGTGTACACATCCAAATTGACATCATTGTGAAGAATCCCACCACTCCCTACTCTTCAACAGTTTACAAGATTCTAAAATCAAAATGATTCTCCACAGATTTGTTATTTTTATAGGAATGTTAAGCTTGTCTTTGCATAAGGAGCAAGAAAGAAGACGTCTTCAACTTCAAGTTTAAAGTTTAAGTCAAAGCTTAAGTTTTGACTTAGCAGTATAATGTCCTTGATTTTTCAAGTCCTGTACAAATAACACCTTTAGATATTCTAGAACAAGCTTTCATTTAACACTCTCTGTACAGTAATAAGTAGGGAGAAAACAAAATGTAGAGACCCTATTAACGCCAAAGATTCTTTTCAGTGGAATCTCTTTCTATCCTAGGATTTTTTTCAGATTAGGGTTTTATTTTAGAATTATCCTTACTAACCCTAACCCTAAAAGTAATTCGCTTTCTCTTTTCAGTTTTCTCTGCCATTGTCACCGTTACACAGCACCGCCACACCTCTCCTTAGCCTCATCACCCTCACACACCCGGCTTGCCTCCGCCCTCAGCCGTGGCCCTGGCTTCTCCCTCATCTCCGTCTTGAGTTCGAACTATCCCAGCTGAATCGCCCTCTTCGACAGTTAACAACCCTGCCACGCCTGATAAGCTTAGCAGCAAACACTACCACCAGGCACCAACTCATCCTTTCCTACTCGTTCACACCGAGACGAAGTCAACAACTTTAACAGTGCATTTCAATTGAGTTTTATTTAACATTGAAGAAGAAGAATTTTCTGATACAATGTTTAAAGTTTGATGAATTCTCTGGTGTTATTCTTAAAATTTTTTTGAGCAATGTCTGAATTTAATTTTAAGATTGTGTGGTGTTTGATGAATTTTAATGAATTGTAATGCAATGTCTGAGTTTATATTTGATGAAGTTTGAATGATGTCTTTGATGAATTTGTGTCAGTTTAGGTGCGGGTTGAGCAATGAATTATGATTAATTTAGTCTCAGTTCAGTTTTACAAATGTTTGATCAATTTATGTCAGTTTTTTTTGCTGGTTGAGCAATGAATTTTTCCTTTCTTCCACCTTTGATTAATTGTGAGCAATATGCCAATGTCTGAATTTCCCTGGCCGTTTCACCTTTGCAACTTAAGATTTTTGTCCAAGATAATCATGTGAAAGCAAATTGGTTCTTAATCAAGTTGTATTCCAGATTTAGGCAAATGAGATACTCCCCTTTCTTCTTTGTTATTGTTGTGGTGAAGTCACTAAGTGGTCGCTTCTTTTATCATGCGCATAAATTATTTCTTTTATCATGTGAACTATGAAACTTCCAATGTCTTTGAAGAAGGTAAAATAACTTTGTGAATGTTCTTATTCTGCATTCTTTTATTGTTATATCTTTTAGCATTACTAATAACAAAGTTACGGACTCAAGTTCTTTTTTGATTCGTCAAATGGCAAGTAGTGTTGGATGCTGCTGTTGGATGTTTGCTTCGTTTATGTCATAAACATACATGTCACTGCTGTTAGGTGTTGGATACAATTTGTTGGATGTTCTTTTGCTAGAATTTCATATTGTATTGCATACACAACGTATTGGCTTGATGTTAAAAAGTGAGTGTACACATCCAAATTAACATCCCTGCGAAGAATCCCACCGTTCCCTACTCTTCAACAGTTTACAAGGTTCTAAAATCAAAATGATTCTTCGCAGAATTGTTATTTTTACAAGAAGGCTAAGCTTGTCTCTGCATGGGAAGCAAGAAAGAAAATGTCTTTAACTTCAAGTTTAAAGTTTGAGTCAAAGCTCAAGTTTTGACTTAACGATATAATGTCCTCAATTTTTCAAGTTCTGTACAAATAACCCGTTTAGATATTTCAGAACAAGCTTTTATTTAACGCCCTCTGTATAGTAATAGTTAGGGAGAAAATAGAACACAGATACCCTATTAGTGCTAGGGATTTTTTTCCACAGAATCTCTTTCCACCCTCAGATTTTCTTCAGATTAGGGTTTTAGGTTAAAATTATCCTTTCTAACCCTAAGGCCATCGCACTTTTCCTCAGTCTCGTCACCTTCACACACCCGGCCTGCCTTTGCCTTCGGTTGTGGCCCTGCCATCTCCCTCCTCTCCGTATTGAGTTCGAACTACCAGTCAACTAGCCCCGTCTCGCCACGCCACCAGCTGAATCTCCCTCATCGACAGTCAATAGCACAGCCGTACCGTACAAGCTTAACAACAAATGCAACCACCAGGCGTCAACTCATCCTCTACTACACGCTCATGCTGAGACGGAGTCACCGACTTCAACAGTATGTTTCAATTAGGTTTTATTTAACATTGGAGGAGAAGAATTTTTTGATGCAATGTTTGAAGTTTAATGAATTCTCTGGTACTATTCTTAAAATTTTGTTGAGCAATGTCTAAATTTAGTTTTAAGATTGTGTGGTGTTTAATGAATTTTGATGAATTTTGATGCAGTGTCTGAGTTTATATATGATGAAGTTTGAACTATGTCTTTGATGAATTTGTGTCAGTTTAGGTGCGGGTTGAGCAATGAATTCTAATGAATTTAGTCTCAATTGAGTTTTATAAATGTTTGATCAATTTGTGTTAGTTTTCTTCACTGGTTGAGCAATGATTTTTTCTTTTCTTCCAATTTTGACTAATTGTGAGCAATATGCCAATGTTTGAATTTCCGTGGCCGCTTCACCTTTGCAACTTAAGATTTTTGTCTAAGATAATCATGTGCAAGCAAATTTGTTCTTAAGCAAGTTGCTTTCCAGATTTAGGCGAATAAGATATTCCCCTCTCTGCTCTATTATTGCTGTGGTGAAGTCACAAAGTGGCAGCTTATTTTATCGTGCACATAAATTATTTCTTTTATCACATAAACTCTAAAACTTCCAATGTCTTTAGAGAAGATGAAAAAACTTTGTAAATGTTCTTATTCTATATTATTTTATTGTTATATCTTTTAGCATTGCCAATAACAAAGTTACGTACTCAAGTTCTTGTTTGATTCATCAAATGGCAAGTAGTGTTAAATGTTGCTGTTGGATGTTTGCTTCGTTTATGCCACAAATAAACATGCCACTGCTGTTGGGTGTTGGATATAGTTGTTTGATGTTCTTCTGCTAGAATTTCGTATTGTATTGCACACACAACGTATTGGCTTCATGTTTAAAAGTGGGTGTACATATCCAAATTGACATCCCTGTAAAGAATCTGATTACTCCATACTCTTCAACAATTTACAAGATTCTAAAATCAAAATGATTCTCCGTAAATTTATTATTTTTACGGGAAGGTTAAGCTTGTCTTTGCATGGGGAGCAAGAAGGAAGATGTCTTTAACTTCAAGTTTAAAGTTTGAGTCAAAAGTCAAGTTTTGACTTAGCGGTATAATGTCCTTGATTTTCTAAGTTTTATACAAATAACCCCTTTAGATATTTTAGAACAAGCTTTCATTTAACGCTTTCCGTACAGTAATAGTTAGGGAGAAAACAGAATGCAGAGACCCTATTAACGCCAGGGCTTCTTTTCCACAGAATCTCTTTTCCGCCCCTAGCTTTTCTTTAGATTAGGGTTTTAGGTTAAAATTATCCTTCCTAACCTTAAGCCCAAACGCAATTCATTTTCTCTTCTCAGTTTTCTCTTTCACTGTCACCGTTACATAGCACAATCGCACCTCTCCTCAACCTCGTCGCCTTCACACACCCGGCCTACCTCCGCTCTCGGCCATGGCCTTGCCTTCTCCCCTCTCTCCGTCTTGAGTTCGAACTACCCCAACCGACTAGCCCCGCCTCGCACGCCACCAGCTGAATCACCCTCCTCGACAGTCAACAGTACTACTGCACCATATAGGCTTAGCAGCAAATGCAGCCACCAGGCACCGGCTTATCTTTTCCTGTCCATTCACGCTGAGCCGGAGTCACCGACTTCAACAGTATGTTTCAGTTGAGTTTTATTTAACATTGGAGGAGAAGAATTTTCTGATGCTATGTTTGAAGTTTGGTGAATTCTCTGGTGTTATTCTGAAAATTTTGTTAAGCGATGTCTGAATTTCATTTTAAGATAGTGTGGTGTTTGATAAATTTTGATGAATTATGATGCAGTGTCTGAGTATATATATGATGAAGTCTGAACTATGTCTTTGATGAATTTGTGTCAATTTAGGTGTGGGTTGAGCAATTAATTTTAATGAATTTAGTATCAGTTGAGTTTTATAAATGTTTGATCAATTTGTGTCAGTTTTCTTCGCTAGTTGAGCAATGAATTTTTCTTTTCTTCCACCTTTGATTAATTGTGACCAATATGCCAATGCCTGAATTTCCATGGCCACTTCACCTTTACAACTTAAGATTTTTGTTCAAGATAATCATGTGAAAGTAAATTGGTTCTTGAGCAAATTGCTTTCTAGATTTAGGCGAATGATATATTCCCCTCTCTCCTCTATTATTGCTGTGGTAAAGTCATTGAGTGGCAGCATCTTTTCTCATGCGCATAAATTATTTCTTTTATCATGTGAACTCTGAAACTTCCAATGTCTTTGGAGAAGATGAAATAACTTTGTGAATGTTCTTATTCTGCATTCTTTTATTTTTATATCTTTTAGTATTGCCAATAACAAAGTTATGTACTCAAGTTCTTTTTTGATTTGTCATATGGCAAGTAATGTTGGTGCTGCTATTGGATGTTTGCTTCGTTTATGTCACAAACTTACATGTCACTGCTGTTGGGTGTTGGATATTGTTGTTGGATGTTCTTCTGCTAGAATTTCATATTGTATTTCGCATATAACGTATTGGCTTCATGTTTAAAAGTGGGTGTACACATCCAAATTGACATCCCTGTGAAGAATCCCATTACTCTCTACTCTTTAATAGTTTATAAGATTCTAAAATCAAAATGATTCTCCTCAGATTTGTTATTTTTATGGGAAGGCTAAGCTTGTCTTTGCATGGGGAGCAAGAAGGAAGACGTCTTCAACTTCAAGTTTAAAGTTTGAGTCAAAGGTCAAGTTTCGACTTAATGGTATAATGTCTTCGATTTTCCAAGTTCTATACAAATAACCTCTTAATATATTTTAGAACAAGATTTCATTTAACACTCTCCATGCAGTAATAGTGAGAGAGAAAACAGAATGTAGAGACCCCATTAACGCCAGTGATTCTTTTCCATGGTATCTCTTTCAACCACTGAATTTTCTTCAGATTAGGGTTTTAGGTTAAAATTATCCTTCCTAACCCTAACCCCAAAAGCAATTCACTTTCTCTTCTCAATTCTCTCTCTCACTGTCATCATTACATACACCGTCAAACCTTTCCTCAGCCTCATCGCCCTCACACACCCGGCCTGCCTCCGCCCTCGGCCGTGGCCCGTCTTCTCCCTCATCAACAGTCAACAGCACCGTAGCCGGACAGGCTTAGCAGCACACGCTGCCACCAGGCGCCAACTCATCCTCTCCTGCTCACTCATGCCAAGACGGAGTCACCGACTTCAACAGTACGGTTCAATTGATTTTTATTTAACATTAAAGGAGAAGAAGTTTTTGATGCAATGTTTGAAGTTTGATGAATTCTCTGGTGCTATTCTTAAAATTTTGTTGAGCAATGTCTGAATTTAGTTTTAAGATTGTGTGGTGTTTGATGAATTTTGATAAATTGTGATGCAGTGTCTGAGTTTATATTTGATGAAGTTTGATGAATTTGTGTCAGTTTAAGTGCGGGTTGAACAATGAATTTTAATGAATTTAATCTCAGTTGAGTTTTATAAATGTTTGATCAATTTGTGTCAGTTTTCTTCGCTGGTTGAGCAATGAATTTTTCTTTTCTTCCACCTTTGATTAATTGTGAGCAATATGTCAATGTTTGAATTTCCATTGCCGCTTCACCTTTACAACTTAAGATTTTTGTCCAAGATAATCATGTGAAAGCAAATTGGTTCTTGAACAAGTTGCTTTCTAGATTTAGGCAAATGAGATATTCCCCTTTCTCCTCTATTATTGCTGTGGTGAAGTCACTGAGTGGCAGCTTATTTTATCATGTATATAAATTATTTCTTTTATCACATGAACTATGAAACTTCCAATGTCTTTGGAGAAGATGAAATAACTTTGTGAATGTTCTTATTCTGCATTCTTTTATTGTTATATCTTTTAGTGTTGCCAATAACAAAGTTATATACTCAAGTTCTTTTTTAATTTTTCATATGGCAAGTAATGTTGGTGCTGCTGTTGGATGTTTGCTTCGTTTATGTCACAAACTTACATGTCACTGTTGTTGGATGTTTTTCTGTGAAAATTTCATATTGTATTGCACACACAACGTATTGGCTTCATGTTTAAAAGTGGGTGTACACATCCAAGTTGACATCCCTGCAGAGAATCCCACTACTCTCTACTCTTCAATAGTTTACAAGTTTTTAAATGAAAATGATTATCCGCATATTTGTTATTTTTACGGGAAGGCTAAGCCTGTCTTTGCATGGGGAGCAAGAAAGAAGATGTCTTCAACTTCAAGTTTAAAGTTTAAGTCAAAGGTCAAGTTTCAACTTAACGATATAATGTCCTTGATTTTCCAAGTTATGTACAAATAACCCTTTAAGATATTTGAGAACAAGGTTTCATTTAACACTCTCCATGCAATAATAGTTAGGGAGAAAATAGAACGCAGAGACCCTATTAACGCCAGGAATTCTTGTCCACGGTATCTCTTTCCGCCCTTTGATTTTCTTCAGATTAAAATTTTATGTTAAAATTATCCTTCCTAACCCTAACCCCAAAAGCAATTCACTTTCTCTTCTCAGTTCTCTATGTCACTGTCACCGTTACACAGCACTGTTGCACTTCTCCTCAGCCTCGTCTCTCTCACACAACCGACCTGTTTTCTCCTTCCTCTCCACCTTAAGTTCGAACTACCCCAGCCAAGTAGCCCTGCCTCGCCACACCAACAGCTGAATCGCCTTCATCGACAGTCAACAGCACCACTGCGCCGGACAGGCTTAGCAGCAAACACAACCACCAGGCACTAGCTCATCCTTTCCTGCTCGTTCATGCCAAGACAAAGTCGCTGACTTCAACAGTACGTTTCGGTTGAGTTTTATTTAACATTGGAGGAGAAGAATTTTCTAATGCAATGTTTGAAGTTTGATGAATTCTCTGGTGCCATTCTTAAAATTTTGTTGAGCAATGTCTGAATTTAGTTTAAGATTGTGTGGTGTTTGATGTCTTTGATGAATTTGTGTCAGTTTAGGTGCGGGTTGAGCAATGAATTTTGATGAATTTAGTTTTAGTTGAGTTTTATAAATGTTTGATCAATTTGTGTCAATTTTCTTCGCTGGTTGAGGAATGAATTTTTCTTTTCTTCTACCTTTGATTAATTGTGAGCAATATGCGAATGTCTGAATTTCCATGGCCGCTTCACCTTTGCAACTTAAGATTTTTGTCCGAAGATAAGAATGTAGCAGATTGGTTCTTGAGCAAGTTGCTTTCCAGATTTAAGGGAATGAGATATTCCCCTCTTCCCTGTTATTACTGTGGTGAAGTCACTGAGTGGCAGCTTCTTTTATCATGCGCATAAATGATTTCTTTTATGACATGAACTTTAAAAATTCCAATATCTTTGGAGAAGATGAAATGACTTTGTGAATGTTCTTATTTTGCATTCTTTTATTGTTATATCTTTTAGCACTGCCAATAACAAAGTTATGTACTCAAGTTCTTTTTTGATTTGTTAGATGGCAACTAATGTTGGATGCTGCTGTTGGATGTTTGCTTTTGGATGTTTGCTTTGTTTATGTCACAAACTTATATGTCACTGCTGTTGGGTGTTGATACTGCTGTCGGATGTTTTTCTGCTAGAATTTTATATTGTATTGCACACACAACATATTGACTTCATGTTTAAAAGTGAGTTTTATGTATTATTGTGTGTTGGCTTTTTGTTTAAAAGTGGGATTTATGGCACTATTTAACTTTTATGTTTGTATAATGTTTTATCGTGCATGGCTGCTGCTGTTGGATACTGGCATACTGTTGTTGAATGTTTTATCAGTTACGTTTATATTCAGGTTGGTAAAAATAAGCCATGACCCTAAGCCGGCCCGAAATATTTCGGGTTAGGTTCGGGTCGGGTCGGCTCTGTTCGGACCACCATCTAGAGGCTTAGGGGTGTAAATGAGCCGGGCCTTTAAAGGGTAGCTCAAGCTCGAACCCGAACGGAGCCTTATCGATCCGGGTTTATCGAGCTCGAGCTCGAGCTCAAGCCTCATTTTGAGCTCAAAAAATTATAGGGCCAAGCTCGAGCCCGATGCTACCCGGCCCTAAAAAAAAAACGAGCCTAAAAGGCCTAGTTTTTAAAACCCAAAAAACCCCTCCCCAGTGGCCCAGCCTCATCTCTCTCAACTCTCGAGTCTCCTCTCCTCTCTCGATCTCTCGATTCCTGCCTCTCTCGATCTCTCCTGCCTCTCTCGTCTCTCCCCTGGCGCTGCCTCTCTCGATCTCTCCTGCCTCTCTCGTCGAGTCTCGTTTCTCCTGCGTCTCGTCTCTCCCCAGCCGGACGATTTCTGTCCACAGCGGCCAGTCGGCGGGGCGATTGCTGTTCTGTCCCCAGCTCCCACAGAGATCGCCAATGTCATGCTGTGAATTGCCGTTTTCAAGAAAAGACCATCCATTGATCTCTCTTCTTCCTCCGGAGCTCGGGTACCGAATGATTCGCTTCTGGGTGTTGCAGAACTTATTAAAAGGAAGCGAATTTGGGAAGCAAAGTGAACGTCTTGATTTCGGGAAGGTGAGGTGGTAACGTGCACCCACAATCTTTGAATTTCTTGCACCTTGTTCTGTGTTTCTGCTCTCTGCTATTTACTTGCCATCGTTTCTGTTAGCTTGCTCGGTGCTGGAGGGAGTGGGACGAACGCTTAAAGGGATAGACCTCAGGCAGGTAAGGAATGCCATCTGGAGACAAACAGGGTTTCTTGATTGAATCTGTTGCCTATTGCAACTTGTTGTTCTTGTCTTTGGTTGGGGTAGGAAATTTGTTGTTCGTTTCTTCTTTTAGTTCCTATGTACTATGGTTCTTGATTATGGATTTGGTGTTTGATTTAATATCATTCTGATTTGAATACTTCGAACGGGAACCAAAGGAAAGGCGTTCTTTTGTTAGCTCACTTAATCTCACAAACGCTAACATCAAAGCCATCGTTTTGTTAGCTAACTTCATCTCACAAACACTAAAAACATTCAAATATCCAGAATGGGCCGATGTTGTTCTTCAGAAGAAATCCTGTTGTTTAGTGTTTTTTTCCTCGTTTGTTTTTGTGTGTGGTGGAGAATAAATTCATTTTAAGAAGCTAGGAGCATAACTTTCCATTCAATTTAAGAAGCTAGCAGCATTTCTAGCTTTCCATTCTTCGAAGAACTCATCAGTCCGAGTGAGTAAAAAAATGTGAATCTTTACTAGTGTTGCTTCATTAAGTTTGTGTCTTGAGTATGAGGGAATGCTATGTAAGTGTTTTTTTAATGGAATACGAGAAAGATTGGCTTTCCACTAATTTGACTGTCAAATTGCATAATCTTGATGTTATGCACTTCTCAGAATCTCAGGCAGAGTTCTCAACACTGTTCTAAAAAATTTGATGTTGAAGTTGGTGCTACTTGTGTGTAGATTGTGGATCATGATTGTAGGTTATAGGAGTCTTGAACGACATGTAAAATGTCATATATGAATTCTGTACAATGCTAGAAATTCGGGCCTAACAAGCCTAAGGGCCGAGCTCGGGTCCAATTCGAGCCGAGCTCGAGCCTGAAAATTTGGGCTCGAGCATATCGAGCTCGAGCTCGGGTAGTACCGTTAAGCTAAGGGGCCGAGCTCAAGCCTTAAGGGCTCGGGCCCAGCCCGGCCCATTTACACCTCTAACTGCACTGCCTGCCCTTGCCCTCGTCTTCGCACTTTTCGACTTGTCTGTCAGCTGCCCTGCGCTACCCTTCTCGGCTCTCGCCCTCAGTCTCTCCCAAGACTCTCAATCCATCTCTTAGTCCGTCAGCAGCCATTCTCGTCAGTCCCTTCTCGTCAGTCGTCGCCCTCCTCCTCTCAGATTGTTCGCCTCCTCTACTCTCACTATTTTTCTCAGTCTCAGTTTGCGCCCCGGGTCCAGTCTCAGTGATACGTTGTCCCCACGTTTCTGAGCAGGTAATTTCTCTTCTCTATCGATGAATATTCAAATCCCCCATGTTATCCTTTAGGGTCCAAGTGCAGAGAAACTAACTGATTGGTAGTTTGTTAACAGATTTGGCTATTAGATTAAGGTTGAAGAAATCGAACTAGCAGTAGCTTCCAGCTCTATTCCTGTTAATTCTGTTAATTTTGGGCCTGGACTAGGTTTACGGTTCTATGGTGAGATTTTGCGTAGCTTTCTCCATTGATTGCCGCCGTTGTTAATTCTGGGCTTGGACTCGCCTCTCTTCGTCGCATCCTCACCTCAACCCCAAACTCGAACTCGAAGCGTTGCCGAAGGCCGAAGCCAACGAACGCTTCCAATCCAGCTTCAGCCTCCAAGATTTGAGGCATTGTTGAAATTGGGTATTTAATTTTTTTAATTTAAAACAGAATAGCTTGAATGTAAAACTAATTTATTTATGCTATAATTAAAACGTATGTTGGGGGTTGGGGATGTGCACTAAAATTGAACTCAACTAATTGTTTGTTAATGCTTTTCTACGGTTGCATTTGTCTGTGACTCAAATCTCTCTCATGAACGCATTTCTACACAACCAGAGCAAATTTCATTGGGTCTCTGATGAAATCTAAATAAAAGAAAGCCAGGGATAAATGAAGACTCATGGTTTTCCCATGATTAGACTGAAGAAATCGGGCCTGTCGGTTAGAAATTTTTTGAAGAAAACTTCATGTGAACAGTTTCAACTAATTTTACTATTTATTAATTTTGTTGCCAAATATTTTTTCAGCTAATATAACCTGAGCTAATGCATTATGAGAGTAATTGTTTTGTATGTCTTTTTCATGGGTCTCGGTGATTGTTTCTTCCCAAGTTACTGCGTGGTTCATTCTCAATATAATTGTGTTATAAACCTTTTCTCTGTCAATTTCCTCTGTTTTAGAAATCAGGAAATCGGGCCAACCCAATTTGTTTCAACCCGATATGAACTTTTTTGATTGGGTCATATGTTATATTGGGTCGAGTTCAGGTTACATCACGTAGATAAGAATAGTCATAATTTGAGAAAAATGACCGTCACCCCTAGACTCCCAAATTAATTGTCACACTTTTCATCTTAGGTGTCCTAAACTATCACCTTTTCGTTAAAAAGATATATCTTTTATCTCATAAATGATTATATATAAAATATTACAGACTATGATAATGTAAATAAAATATTCCAATTCCTAGAGGGCCCGTGAGTGCGTGACAAATTTGGCTCACTTAGAAAGGTCTGTGGGTGATTTGACCCAAAAATAAATTGAATGGGTTATTTGTTTGGAAAAGAAAAGTTCGGTGGGAACCGATGAATTATTGGCTTCCTTCGTTGCTCGTGTCTCTGAACCTTCTTCCTCCTCGAATAGTCGAATTTCGTAGAAGACAGCCAGGTGGCGGTTGGGACTCCGTAAACGTGACCGAAGGACCACCAAGAAGCACCAGTAGGCAGTAGATTTCGAGCTTTAAACTCGGGTTGGTTTCAATTGGACACCTCAGCGGCGGCGACTCGTTCTCGACTCGTTAAGTGAGTTGCGATAGTTTCACGTTCTGATGTTTTATTTAATCTCCTTTTACAATGATTGAAAATGATCGACGGTCGGTATAGAGGTTGCGTCTAGCTCTTTCGATGTTGAAGAAGTTGGTGAGGTTCAGATGAAGGCGAGATGTTACGGAGGAATTTCAGGGATTCATGATCTATTTTAGGTTTTTTTAATCGTTTTCCCCTTTTTCTGAATTAACTGATGCTTAATATTCTTATACTAATTGGTCGGATTAAAACTTCCCTGTAATATTTGTGTCGATTTTTAATGATGACTTCCCTGTTTGCAGGAAATGGCTGGATTGCTATCAAACGTGCTCTTCAAGGGTATTTTTGGTAAACAAGCTCTTCTCTCAAGCAGAATGGTAATTGCTTAAAAAAAATCATCCTTGAAGACTAGTACTTGATGTTGAATTATGTTCTGAAGTAGAAGTAACCTGATTTAGAGTTAAACCTATTCACTTGCTGCTAGCTTTGTAACCTCGAAATTTTAATTAAACTAAACAACAAGACTCATTATATCTTTTGAAACGTTTTCCATTTTCCAACTTCACTATTTATGTTGAATGAGATGATGATATAAGTTCTCATGCATTGCGTCTTTGATACTAGAAACCTTTACTTGTCTACATTACTAAACTAGAAAAATACTCAAGAGGTTTTTTAAATTTCCAAAACATAGTATGCAAAACATCTTGTGATTGTTTTAAGCTTTCTTTTGGGCTTACATATGATAGTGTATGTCTAAACACTCTCTAAACCTTTCTTGATATCATATTTTTCTTGATGCTTGAAAATTTTTCTGAATTTCCATGTTTCAATGATTTATTTCTAGCTGCCTTATCATCTTAATCATTTTCCCACAAAAATGGTACGCTTCAAGTTGATAGCAAATTTTTTGTAGAAGATAAATATGATATGAAATCAATGAAATGAAACAAGATTGATGCTGGCATAACTTGGTATTGCTCCCTAAAATAGAAGGTGAAATTTTGACATTTAGGTCTTGCCTCTTCAAACTAGCATAATTAAAATTGAGCCACACTTCATTTGGCTTTTCTCATTTTCCCAGATTAGTGTAGTGCCAAAAATCCTGACATTTGAATCCTGTTGTCTTAGGTTTGATTTGACTAACTAAAGAAGTGCAATCCCAAAACAGAAATTAACTCCACACGATAATGCTAAAACTGCTACATTTATCACATTAATGTTTCAACGTTTTAGTCATCTGCTTTGTGTTGGCATTCTGATACAATTTCATAGTTTCTGACTTTGACTTGAATCACCTGATTGATGCATACACAAACTTAGTGCACGTAAATGATAGCATTCTGTCAGGTTTTGTCAGTTTGCAGCCTATTTTAGTAGCCACATAAAATCTTGCTAAGCATGACACAAAGATGTTGCTGTAACTAAATTTGATGATCAACCTATTGAGGTTATTGGACAACCATCTCTTTCTATAATCATAATTTGTTAATGACGTTAACACAGATGATGTTCGCGCTCCTTTTTATTTGTAGGTATCTGCATCATTCTACAGTAATGGTGTGCGATTCTTGACCAGTGTCCCATATGACCCTGACACACATGAAGATTTCAGACCTGCCAACAAGTTTCAAGGTTCTCCTGCATCTTTGAAAGATGTAGTGGAGCATGTATGTAACTTATTGCATGCATTTGTGCTCTGTTTCCATAAAGCAAATTTGTTGATTAATTTCCTCAGCATCCTCTTGTATGTCTATTGGTTGTTCTTGTTGCTGTAAGTAGGACAATTACTGATACGGTGGTTATTACATTAGGATGTCAAAGAGAACCCTGTGATGATTTACATGAAAGGAGTGCCTGAATTGCCTCAGTGTGGGTTTAGTGCACTGGCGGTGAGGGTGCTTAAACAATATGGTAAGTCTGCATGTGATTTTACAAAATTATTAATGTGTACAGCATTCTTTTGTTTCAATAGTAACAGTACCTGCACATCAATTTCATATAGAGAATTAATTGTGTCCCAATAATGATTTCCTGATAAAATCATTAGGTCCTGTTTCACCTTCAAATTTTAGCATGCATCTGAGATCTGATTTCTGTAAAATAGTTACTTTGGCCCTTGATAGGAACTTGTAAAAGCATGAAATAGCCACAATGATTAAGTTTATGAAGGCCTTTTGGTGTGTTAGCCATCCGCCATTTGATTCAATTTTTAACTAGCAAATGGCCTTAGTAGTAATACATATTTAATATGCAGCTTTGCAGCTCTCAAAACTCTCTGATTTTTGTTAGTGGCAAGATCCTGGCTTTACATGATACTCAAGGAAACATTTTCTTGTACTAAAATCTGTATGTTTATGGATTTGGTCTTGTACCAACTCAGTTTTCAAAATATAATTCATCACATTGCCACCCGCCTCATTTTGTCTAATAGTTTAAGTGTCTGTTCTGTTGTACTCCAGTTAAAGCTCATTCCAAAATGCATTAATTCATTGTACTTTATCATTCAAATTATAGCCACTAACTTTTGAAAATTTTTGAATTAATCAATTTTAGAATTAGTTTAAAACAAATGCTAACAAAGATAATCTTTTTTTTTTTTTTGTGAAGACTTGGTAGCAACAAATTCCTGTATTATGATATTCTTACCTTCTGTATTTACTGCTCAGGTGTTCCATTAAGTGCCAGAAATATTCTAGCAGATCCAGAGCTGAAAAGCGCAGTGAAGGCATACAGGTAATATTACTTTTGCTCCTGTATGTTTCCCATAGGACAGGAATATGCGTTTTTCCTGTATTATCAAATTTTCGATAACTGGAAGGCTTTAAGTAATTTATGTTAAAAGTGCACTCACTCGGGATTTAAATGCATGAGAGAGTAAACTTTGTGGGAACCTGCAATTATACTAGGCTGCTGTTTTCTTGCGATCAAAGTATTAGGTCATGAACTTCCCCAAGACGATTATTACTTATAAGTTTTTCTTCTCTTTGAACTTATATTGATGAAAAAAAATTACATCAACATTCATGAATCCATCAAATTAATTGCAGTTCATAGGATGGTTATAAGACGTAAATGACGAGAGAAAAACCTTAAAGACTTAATGGTCAAAGTCAAACTTTAAAAACCTAGTAGCCTTAAAATGATCACTGGTTGGTTACTGCACATAGATGAAAGTTCATGGCTCAACTTTGAGTTTGCACTATTATTCATTTTCATAGGTTAACAAATGTCTGGGAGAGAAGTATCTGCTCTGAAACTTATGCCTGGTATGATGAACTCATCACTTTCTTTCTATGTGCAGTCTCTGGCCCACATTTCCGCAGATATTCATCAAGGGTGAATTCATCGGTGGATCCGATATAATTCTCAACATGCACCAGGTTTGATAACTATGCTTTCTTTTGCCAGACCTTTATTTTGTCAGTCTAATAATTTGACTGGCTGATCGTTTGACATTTTTGTAGTCGGGAGAACTTAAAGATAAACTCAAGGATGCTACCGGCAACGCAGCTACTTCCAACTCTGAATAATGTCGACTGGAATTAGATAACTCAAGGATTCCCTGAGACATGCGTTTCCATTTGAACACTTATTATGGCGAAATTGTTTTGCGTTTTTTTTTTGGGCTCCCCATGGTTTTTGTCTCCTTTTTTGTGTACCGCGAACTGCGAACTTTGTTCTCTGTGCTAGAGTTGCGGAGTTGGTCCATTAAGGTTACTCAGGGCCCGATTGAGGCTTTTAGATATCAGAGGTCATAAACCAAAAAGGTGTGGAGTGGCTTGAATTCGTTCAAGCTCTATATTTGTTGTATTTATTCAATAAGCTTCTTTACGCCCATGTAGCTTCTTAAATGTTGACCCCCGGGGAAAAAACAAAACAAAACAAAACATACCAATCACTAAAAAAACAAAACAAAACATACACTAGTTAGGTCACATGCAACATATGCCCCCGAGGAGGGGTTACATAGAGATGATAATTGGATAAGTCAGGTTGAGTTTTGGGTTAAGTCATTCAGATTCAGATTTGGTCGGGTTAGCATCAATTCAGGCTCAGGTCAAATTATTTAAGTTTGAGTTAGTCTAATTTAGGTTTGGGTTTAATTCAGATTTGGTCAATTTTAGTTTCAGCTAACTTTAGGTTTGGTTATTTGAGTTTCGGGTCAGATTCTGGTTGATATTTAGGTGTAATTGGGTTATTAGTGCATAAGCTGTAATAAATAGATTAATTCAATTTTTTATTTAGATTTTGCTAAAATTTAAATTAAAGAATTTAATTTTTTATGCAAATATTTAAAAATTTTATAGACCCATGTTGCAATTTTTATGAGTGACTACAATGAAAATTTTAAATTTTAGGTACCTTATAACAAAAAAATTACTAGGTATAAAAAATAATCTAAAAAATTTAATTCAACTAGATATAAATATATTAATGTACAATTATTTTAATAAAAATACCTAATTCAAAACCTTGCAAATTCGATTCATGAAACTATAAACTCGATTATTTTAGAACTTCAGAAGTTGGTAGGATCAGATGCATTTAAATTATGTTATCATTTCGAGTTATAATTTTTTAGGAATTTAGAATCATTATTTAGGGTCAAAATAGGATTTAATTTATTTTAGGTACTAATTTGGAGCCCTAAAAGTCATTTAAGGTCAGTGTAGGTGAAATGGAGGAGTTTAGATGTGAATTGAAGGTTTTTAGAAAGTTATAGGTAAAATTGAAAATTTTAGGGTAAATCTGTTAATTCTCAAGAATTTGAGGTAAATCTAGCAATTTTATAAGGTAAAATCCGATGATCTCATAAAGTCATAGGCTAATTCAACAAATCCTAGAAATCTTGTCTTATCGGGTTTAGACTCGAGTCTTTTCGGGTTTGAGTCAAGTCAGTCTCAGGTTTTGGTCATTTTAGGTTTGAGTTATTTTTTATTTAGTCCAATTTGGGTTTGTGTATTTCGGATTTTAAGCTTTTTTCTGTTTCACTTTAATTGGGTTCGAGTTCAAGTTAGGTTGGATACAACCGGGTTTGAGTCATTGACTTTTTTGATCGAATCATGTTAAGTCGTGTTTGGATTCGGGTGTACTGGTCCAAATTTTTTAGGTCGAATCAAAATTTGCCACCTAGTATACTAATGTGGGCCTATCTTTGTGGGATCCTCTTGGATTACGTTATACTGAAGCGAACAAATTCTAGAGTGCTGAAGCTAGTTGTTCGGTTATACTGTAAGTGCTACTTGCCCATGCTTTTACATAATTGATTGTTTAACAAAAAGAATTTTGTAGAATCTAACGATTCAAAATCCGGTTATATGATACGAAACAATAGAAAGCACCAAAAAAAATAAAAAAGGATCGTGAAGGTTTAAGGATTGTTGGCCAAGTCTCCTGCCCCCAAAATCCTTAAACCGTCCCACACTCCCATTTCTCATCCTACCTCAATAAATGCCTCCCTACCTACTTGGATATTCTGCTTCGAGAAAGCACAGGGCATCGATCAGTGTTACAGCCAGCCTCGGAGTTCTGATGGAGATGGCAATGGACACCCGTGATTTTCAGCAGTCAGCTCCGGCATAGGATTAGGTATAATGGGAAATCTGGGAGTCCTCTGCGATTAAGAAAAGGGCTGCCAATGCTTTGGCACCACCAGAAGTATTGATTATAGGGAGCAGCAAGAATTGAAAAGGATCTTGGATCGAACTTTTTAATGATTGAGAAATATATTATCAGTGAGCAGTGCTTATTGTTTACGTTCTATCTTTGTGAACATTTTGAAATTTAACGACGAAAATGCAAAAATGACCATGGTTCAGGTATGAACTGTGCTACTAACCCCAATTTCCAACCCACACTTCCCAACACGACCCGAATAATTGCGACAAAACTGCCCAAAACTTAAATATGGTCTAGACCAACATGATCCGAATCAAGAGCCCTCGGAATCAGATGAATTGAATTTGAAGTGAACATCTTTTCAAGTCCAGAAAGCGCTCATCTTCTCTAGTTAGATGGCCATTCCAGACTGATCGTGAACTCGGGGTAACTCAATTTCCAAGAATAAATATGCCGGTCTTTGCTTACAAAGAGCAAGGGAGATTAGAATTCAAATGTACGCTCTTAACTTAGACTGTTCTACATGCACCATCATGCAGCTCCCTTCTTCCGTGTTTTACAAATTTCTGGATTCTTGCAGACATGATTCTAAATAAAGTAACTTCTCATCAGATTTTGTAATGGAAATTGGAGGAACAATCTGCCTCTTTTCCGACAACCAAGACACAAGTTAAAGCACCTGCTTTGATAGTTTTCCACCCATAGCTGCTTTGATCCATGGTTCAGTCAGCAATAAAATTAATTGGATGCCTCAAGGCGCAGGAATCGAACCAATTTAGATTTGAACTCTGGTGGCACACGGGTGGGACGATAGTTCTTGTCCAGCCACACAGCCGTAGCCTTTGCTTCCAGAATGGGCTGCACATGTCACTATTGTAGTTTGAAACAAAAAACAAATGGCACGGAACAAGGAGATGCACACACACACACACAGAATCAATGACTGCAAAACAATAAGTCTGAGAATAACAAACCTCCAGATCAGGCAGCTTAAACATGAAATGCTCAAAATACAAACGAGCAGCTGAAGAACCAGAAATCCTCACCTTGACAAGAAATTTGTCTCCACTCTGGTAACAAATATCATTCTCTGTTTAGCACCATAAGCATTGATAAAGATAGACAAAGGCAAATCGAAAGCATAGAAAATTAGTCCAATTGTGCATACTGCCCAAAAATTGAACATGAGAAATGGCTTCTGCTTTTGTTCATCATTTAGCCTTGAACTGCAGACATTTCAAATGTTTAGGCAGAAGAGGTGTTTTAAAATTTCAATGAACTAAACTGTCTTCTTACAAAAATTCTAACCATACTAAGAACTGATTGCTTTTTGCTTAGACGTTGTTATTTCATGGTGATGAGATGAGAGAATGGATTTCCTATAAAATGGTCTTCTTTGCAGAATAACTGATAATCCCTGCTAGCCCAATTCTTTTTTAATCTTTCCTGTTTAATTGTTTATATTACATTATCCTATGTATAAGTATAACAGTACCAGTTGACTAGAGAAACAAGGAAGATTAGAACGTACCCTCAAAGGCTTAAGGAATTTCATAGATAAATCGGTCAATGCCAATGAATCGCCAGTACGAGCTACAGCATCACAGTTGACCCCAATGCTATCAAATAGCTCATGACGACCTGATCAATTTTTCAAAGAGAAGTATTCAGTCTCCATGAAGAAAAGTATTGATTTATGAAGCACATGTCCTCTGAGAATTGAGCTGTGATTCAACAATCATAACACCATTCCTTTTCTGGAATACAGAGCTTAGCTAAACAGGTATATCAGGAATGGGAATTACCATAAACCAAGAGAAGAAGTATCGGCCTATGCGAGAACAAGATTCATCAAAGGAACAAAGCTCTAAATGCCAGAATTTTCAGACTCACCGTGTTGGCAGTAGCTTGCATATACAGCATTGTTGACAACACCATACTGATCAAGTTCATAATCTCGGACTTTTAGTTCAACCTCATGAAACCCACTCATCCTGCGACATTTGAGCTATACAATGAGCCCATCTGCCTTTTACAGTACATGAGCAATTGACCTATCTACTGAGCCTTAATCTAAACTAATTGAACCTAAAACGAATTGAATCTTACAACTCTATTATGCTTTGGTAGAGGCAAGCATTTTCATAATACTTCACTTTCAGTATAAGGGACTCGGTGACACTTCTCCTCTTTCTCCATCAGGCATCAATTTGGTGATAAAAGAGAATAATCGGTCAAAACTCCATATCCTACCAAATGCTTATGGCGATTTAACAAGAAATCGGGGAACAACTGACACAATTTTATATCCTATATCTGCGAAAGGATCAGAACAAGGGACGTAAAAAGAAGGTTGGAAGTAAAATAGAAATACCCAGCGCCAGCTTTGAGATCGGGAAGCGCGGCCACGACGGAAGTCCTGGAGCGAGTGGCAGACGATGGGAGGCGGCGCCGCCCAGAAAGAGGGATGCAGGAGGGAGGACACCGATTGAAGCGAGCTACCAGGGGCGGTGGCGGCGGCCGGAATGCTGAAAGCGGCGAATGAGCCATTTGTGTAGCGACGGCAATTCCAAGATGGTGGGCCATTTCTTCGTCTTCTTCATTCCATAGTCATAGGAAATTAGCGGTTACAAATACAAATGTTGTTGAGAGCAGGTGGGGGCGTTGGATGCGTGCATCGGGTTCAATAGCCGTCCCCAACTCTTCAACGTCTTTATTCCCACTTTAAACTCACTCACCTTCTTTCTTTTTCTCCACTTGCTCTCCTAAATTAGTGCCATCTAAATTTCTTTTCTAATAAAATTATTGCAAAAAAAAAAATCGCAATTTTTTTTTATTATAGTAGAGTAATTATTTTCTATCACGCAAACGTTATTACGTGAAGACGGGAAAGTGGGACAAGAAATTATGCTTTTTCACCTTAAAAAGGGCCGAATATTGGTCTAGCCATTGCAAGCCTACTAAATTTGAAGTTGCTCCTAGGCAAGAAGATGTGCATGAAATATCGTAAAGATTTTACAAATTCTAAAAGTCTTTCTCTTTTCTTATATCATTCTTTAATTTTTATATAAAAAAAGTTACAATCATGTTCAATTCAGGAACGGATTATCTTATCTTAAAAATCACGATTGTTTTATTTATTTATCTAGCAAAATATGACTATTTTATTATTATTATTATTATTATTATTATTCTAAAATATCTTATGAGTTATAAGGTAAAGAGGTGCTATTTATAGAGCAGAGGAAAAGAGAATATCTATTTTTTTTGGACCTAGAGAACTACCAATCTCTTTGTTGCAGTCAATTTTATCAATTTAAAAACCATCATATGTTTGTACTAGTTAAAGTTTGATCCTAATATGTAATTTGTTCATCTTTAATCATATTAAAGAGACCAAATCATTCCCTGGTCAAATAGGATCTACTAGACCTAATAGTATTCCTCCCACTTTACTCCCTCAACCATGCCTAAACCTAAGGATGACGACTAAGTAGATCGGACATAGGTATCCCCTATTCATCATCCATTGTCCATGAGTTTTGCTTTATATGTGAAGTGGTGGGTATTCACTAATAGGTGAAATTTCTCACTTGCGTCTGTCACCGATGGTTAAATCGTACCCACCTAATTCTTCCAACTTAATTATACACTATATAAGTTCGGGGTTTATCACTTTGCAGACCACTACTACACGGACAATCTTGATATTGTTATGTGATAAAAAAAGGTAACCTTAACAAGCACAATCTCATCGAAGGTCGAAAAGAGTACGTTTAATGGGTTGGGTATAAAAAATATTTAAATTACACACTTCACCAGTATAACAGGCAAATGGGGAGGATTTATCCGTCACAAATGCCCTAAACCCATCAGTCGTTGATGCCCTCCAGACATGCATACTTTGTTACCTATGTCTGTGCTCTATTGAGGGCATTTTTACCCTTTTAGCCTCTCGTCACAGATGGATATTCAAGGTTAATGATTTCACCTATCCACCTACCATTGTTAGAAAAAAATTCTCTAACCACCTATCACATATAGTGGAATAACAAACACGATCAAATAGGCATAAACGAATTTAATGTAGTTCGGCTCTTAAATAGCCTACATCTACGGATGAGATAAATCCACTCAAACAAAATATTGAAATTACAGTAGAGGTATGCCCTTAGTGCTTAAATTGACCTATGGATCCTCTACACACTACTAACAATTCTAATATTTTGCCCTCACAAAATTATAAGATATGAAAATCATAAAAGGTTTTTTGTCCTAACCTTCTTTGGCCTCTGAACCCTTCTTCCTTCTTGAAATTCATACTTCTTACCTTTTCATCACATTGACTTTCCTTTCATACTTAAAACTCTAACACAACAATCTTTTTTATAGGTCACACACAAACTTAAACCATATCAAAATAGGAAAACCAAATCTCAAACAAATAGGAAAACTAAAGCCAAATCCAAAAAAAAAAACATAAATTCAATCCAAAACAAACAAAAATTCTTAAGCTTCTTAAATTTAAGCCAACAAATCCAATAATTTCCATCTTGGCTCAAATCCTCCTAAACACGAGCACATCTGATGGCAACCACAAACAAACAACCATAACTTTGAATAATAAACACCATCATGATATGAACACAATAATGATCATAAATGACAACGAACATCAACATCACGAGCATCAATACACATGAACAAAAAATTTAATCTTCAAACTTATACAAAGCTGTCGGTATCATGCTCTAACCACTATCAAATATCTCTAGGAATCATCCCTAAGACTTCACCAAACAATCCGAACGCTCTACCATTCCAAGCATTGGACTATACGCTCCACCATGCTAGGAACACACCACAAGATCAATCATGTTAAGAATGCACCAAACGGTCCACCATGTTAAGAATGCACCACATGATCCACTATGTCAAAACCAAACCATAAGTTCTAATACCATTTGTTGAAAAAAATTCCTCAACATCTATCATGCATAGCAGAATAACAAACACGATCAAATAGACAAATGAATTTAACGTGATTCGGCTCTTAACTAGCCTACATCAACGAATGAGAGAAATCCACTTTAACAAAATATAAAGATTATAGTTTAGATATGCCCCTAGTGCTCATACTGGCTTGTGAATCTCATACACACTACTGACAATTCTAATAACTTACCCTTACACAAATAGAAAATATGAGAATTATATAAGGTTTTTCATCCTAACCCTCTTCGACCTCTGGACTTCTTCTCCCTCTTAAAACTCTCACATCTTTGCTCTTCACCACATTGGCATTTTTCTCATACCCAAAACTCTAGCACAATAAGCCCTTTTATAGGCCACACACAAACCCAAACCAAATCAAAATAAGAAAACCAAATCTCAAACAAATAGAAAAACTAAAACCAAATCCAAATCCTAAACAAACTAAAATTCTTATGCTTTTTGAATTTAAGCCAGCAAACCCAACAATCTCCACCTTGGCTTAAATCATCCCAAACACGAGCACATCTGACAACAACTATAAACAAACGACCAAAACTATGAACAATAAACACCACGATACACACACACAACAATGATTAGAAACGACCAAGAACATCAACATCACAAGCATCAACATACACAAACAAAATATTCAATCTTCAAACTTGTATTGAGCTATTGGTACCACGCCACAACGTCTATCAAGTATCTCTAGGAATTATCCCTAAGACTCCACAAAACAATCCAAACACTCCACTATTCTAAGTATCGAACTATACGCTCCACCATGCTAGGAATACACTACAAGCTCCACCATGTTAAAAATGCACCACATGGTCCACCATGCTAAGACCAAACCATAAGCTCTAATATCACTTGTTGGAAAAAAAATTTCTCAATCAACCATCATGCACAGCAGAATAACAAATAGGATCAAACAGGCACAAACAAATTTAACATGGCTTGACTCTTAACTAGCCTACTTCCACGGATGAGAGAAATCTACTCGAACAAAATATGAAGATTACAGTAGATGTGTGCTCTTAGTGCTCACGCAACCTTATGGATCCCCTACAGTAGAGTTATACTCTTAGTGCTCACTCTAACCTATGGATCCCTTACACACTACTGAAAACTCTAATATATTGCCCTCACACAATTACAAGATATGATAATCACAAAAGGTTTTTCATCCTAACTTTCTCCGGTCTTTGGACCTCTTCTCCCTCTTGAAACTTTCATATATTACCTCTTCACCATATTGATTTTTCTCTTATGCTCAAAACTCTAAAACAACAATCATTTTTATAGGCCACACACAAACCCAAACCACATCAAAATAGAAAAACTAAATCCCAAACAAATAAGAAAACTAAAACCAAATCTAAAACAAAAACATAAACTCAATCCTAAACAAACTAAAATTTTTAAGCTTCTTAGATTTAATCCAACAAACCCAACACATCCTTACTCGAACCTCTCATTCTCGTACACCAACCACTTGTGACCTCCCACCCTTACCATTTTGTTGATGCATTTGGAGCTCTCACCAATAGCTTTTGCCTCCAGATCCAGTAGGCATATAAATAATAAAAAACCAAAAAGTATTTTCACTGTTAGGTCTGGGGGGTTCCTCTTTGATCAGGGACTGATATGGTATCTTTAATCTAATTAAAGACAAATGAATTACATCTATAACCCTTATTCCCAAATTGTATTAGCTAATTTCTATTTGTGGATGTCCCAAAGTAGTGAGCTATTTTCCTAAAGAAGTAATAAATTATCATTCAATTTCCTATAATTTTCTCAAAAAATTAGATGTTTAGTATATATTCAACTAGTTTGAGCTTAATATTGTTCACAAAAAGTTGATTTTTAATGTACAATAAAAGCATTTGTAAGGATAAAGTTTAAAAAGGTGTCAAAAAGTAAAAAAAAATCACCTAAAACTATTGAAAAAAGAAAATGTGTCAGAGAAATTGGGACGGATAAAGTAAAAGAACTATCATCTGAATAATAGGTTCAAATGGGGTAGCATGAGACATAAGGTAAGTATAATGACTATATTATATTTTCTAAGATTTTCCTTTTGTTAAAGAAAAAGAAAAAAGCATGCTCCCCATGGCATTTACTACCTTTTTCACCAATGTCTGGTTGACCTTTATGCTCTAAAATCAATGTGATTGATCAATAGCCAACCATTTCTAGCTACTTGGAACTCGAAGATTGTTGTAATAAGAACACATAGAAAGGAAAAATCATATCAATTCCAGATAGGGTGAGAATGTGTCAAGGCGTGCTTACTAGGGAATTGAGTTTAGCATGTGGGACAGCAGCTTCGATTAGGAGGTTGTAAATGATGCTAATACGTTATGCAAATATGGCCTTACTCAGTAAAAGATTCGATCATCCTTGGCACCATGTTGATTTAATTGTGTCTAGTTCTATGGGAGGTAAAGGAATAAATCTAAAATAAAGGAGTGACGAGTGTGGATTCAACAAAAACTCGAGGGTTCTTTGTCATTATCTTCTAAAACAATGATATTTTAATAGTTAATTTCATCTGTGGCCCCTAACTTTTTATTGTTGTCATATTTTAGACTATAACATCAAAATCTTATATGAAAGTCCTCAATCTCAATTTATTGTTCCATTTTAGACCTTTAAATGATGGAAAGCATAAAAATTGATAGAACTAACCAAGTGGCACGCCAGCATGAACGATTTGCCATTGTGACATAATGAATCACCAGCTATAAATGATGTAGAAAAAAAAAATAAAAAAAATTGGTATGATGATGTGGAATAGAAAGAAAAAAATTATGATGATGTGGGAAAGAAAGGAAAAATGGGAAAAAAATGTGAATGAAAATTTGGTGAAGCTCTCTGACGAAGTGCAGACAATTGGCTAACTAGATTCTGATTGCATTTGATGTTCTCTGATAACCTATGTGAATGGGTAAGATAGCCTTGATAGCCAGCATTTGATGCCTTGAATAGGTAGATGTCTGATGCCAACTAATAGCCTACGTTTGATGCCAAAATCAGTATGATGTACAAATTAGAGCACTTGATTGCTGTCTGATGCTGAAATCGATTCTGATTACGTTTGCCCTCTCCAATTCCTAATCTCTCGCTTCTCCATCTCATTTTCTCCATCATCTCTAGACACAAATTTCTTGATTTCTTGGCTTTTGTAATGAAAAGTTTCCCATTTTGAAAGCTTTCCTCTATTTTGGTCACAGGGGAGCAATCGAGATTGTTTAGGAAACACTGGTGGCGTATGTGGCCAGGGGAGGTCAAGGTTACAAGAGGATCAGCCATGGCCAATCCTTGACAATGATCCTAGGCCGCCGATAATGACATGGATGGGAGTTGGTTTATTCATTGTTCTACCATAGCAAATTGTCCACGGTGGCATACCACTTGCTCAGTTTCATTAATTTTTAATGCTTTCTATCATCCATATATTTAAAATGGAACAATAAATTGAGGTTGATGACTTTCCATGTAAAATTTTGATATTAAAGTCTAAATAGGACAATAATAAAATGTTAGGTGCTACAGACGTAATTAACCCGATATTTTAAGGAACCATATTTCAAAATGCTTCAAGGCTCAAGCATCTTCTATGCAATTACACTATTTTGTTTTAGAATCGAAATTTGTTTCAACTGGTCCAATAAATATGAACTTATGACCCTTGAACGAATAGAACCATCTTCTATGCAATTATACTATTTTGGCAATTCAATCCCAAATTGCACCCCTTTTTTTAAATAAAAAAAAAACTTGCCAAATATATACTTCCTTAGTCCCAAGTTCTTATGCACTATTTTAAATTTAACTTTAATTTGAATCTATTTATACCAATATTTCTTTAAATTTTTTTAAAAATTATATTTAAAAACTATAAGACTTATACTTTTTAAATATAATTTTTAAAATTTATTAGCAAATATTAATATAAATAAATTTTAAGTCAAACTTAAGTAGAAAAAAAAAATCAAAATGATGTAAAGAACTTCAGCCGGAGATGATATAACTCAATGCCTACCAAACCAATTAACAATTAGGGTGCAACACTGAAGATACTAGCTTCGCGATATAACAGCCCAAACAAAGCGAAAATGAGAATGCATGACTAATTAACTCTAATTTGTTTCATGTTATTAGAATTGGATTAACGTGTTTTTGCATTCCAGGTAAGGTCATGCCTGCAACCCGACTTAGACAAAAGACAAAATCACCCCTGGAGTTCACAGGATTCGGCAATTCACGCACCTTTCACTGCAACGTCAACCCAGTGGCAAATCAATTGCAACAAAGCCCAAATCTGAGCAAATCAACTGCAATGTTTCGCAAACCCATGCAAATCGATGGCAACTATCGCCAGCCTTATTGTGATCAAACCAGATGGAGCAATCAGCCAATGGAACTCATCTTTGAGCGAGCAAGTCAATAGCAACTATCCACGACAACCTTTGAGCAAACCAATGGCAACCTTTGAGAGCGAAACAGGGTGGAGGTGTGGCAGCGTTTCAATAGAATGGAGAAGATAGTTTAGTGACAGTGTCATAATTGTGTGTTATTAGAGACCCAAATACATTCAGTTGGTGGGCCTAGTTGAGTGATTCCAACAACACGTTAATGTGACCCAGATAATGTAAAACGAACAGGCCTTTAAACTACTATGAGAAATAGCAGGTGGTGGGAAACAAAGACTACTCACAAAAAAGCGTCAAAAATATCATTAAGTTCTATAAAAATGTTGGAGCCATTTTTCCTTTAGTACAAGAGTAATATCTTTCCAATTTTCACATCCATGCCTAGCCGGTGTAAGGGAAGGCACAAATGATGCTAGACACAACTGTGATAATTTTAACAAACACTATCCGCAAAAAAAAAAACTGTGCGAATTCACAAAGAACCACCTGCATCTACTCAAGGAAAGGGAAATCTACTCTTTCCATCGGCCTAGTCACGTTTCAGAGTTTAGACTACCTTGCTTTGCTGGTCATCCTGCGTGAAGAACAACTGCTTGTTTTATTTCCCGCCGGCTTTTTGGTTTCTTTTAGAGTGACTGTCCGATTAAACACAGGCCTGCCTGGAGTAGAGTCCTTGTCCACAGCAAAATAGCCTTCAAACACAATCAAACCCGAATCAGACATTTAATTACCAACACTGCTGATAGAGAATCATCAGCATCATTATCCATACAATTAAATTCTCCTATTATTACAAGTTTGTGTGTCTGCTGTACGACATGGTTAAGCACAAACTAAGAAAGGAGACATAAAGTAAACTGCATATCTGAGACACAAAAGGGCATCTCAGGGGTGTTCTCTTGTGGACCATTATCTCCACCTGGCAAAATAACACCAGTGTGGTGGACAAATCTTACTGGATGCATATTCCGTGTCCTAATCCATGTAAAACCAGTGGCAAATGTAGGGTGGGAAAAAGTTCTAGACTCCATGCAGCGCAGAAGTTGGTTTGCATGGTTTTATTCGTTTACCTTGCCGTTCAAACTGAAACCTGTCTCCAAGAGCAGCATCTTTAAGTGTTGGCACTCCAAAAGCAGCAGGCATCACCTTTTTAGATTCAGGGTTGAGATCAGCACGCCAATCATCAAGTTCAGCTGGACGCTGAAACAAAATTTCAGATAAATATTAAGAACCCGTCATACATGCTATGGAAATAGCTTAGGAATATAACTGCTTAAAATCCCACCTCAGACTTGAAAAGTTTATTGAACAATCTAACTTCAACTTTCAGTGGCTCAACACCAGGGGAAGGTTCAGCAACCCAATGAAGCACTCCCTACATAAATGTTTCACATATCAAAAAAGTTCATGTAGACATGGAAACCACACAATTAGTAACATCATTAGCATACTAATATATGTAAACGAAAATGGACCTTGGGCTTGGATTTTTTCGAAGGGTCATATTCGGCACGGATCTCAACCAGAGTCTTATTGTCATCAGCCAGGACTACATCAGTGCACTTTATGGGGAATGCATATCTGAAAATCAGAGAGATTCAGACTATTAACAAAAAAAAAAAAAAAATCCAATCAAGAAGATTTCCAATATATACTTGCAACATAAACAAGGAGATTACCTTAGCAGGACCGACTTTCCAGGAGCTAGCCCATAGTAATCCTTGGAATCTTTCATCTGGAAATCAGAGTGCTCAATGTATACAACATTGGAAAAGGGTACCTACAGATGAAGCATAAAATTGAGCAGATATTCAGGGGCTACAAAGCAAACAAAAAAAATTACAGTAAATATTTCAGATAGAAATACAAGTCAACCGGTTGGGAGTCACTCAACCAAACCCAACGTCTTATAGACGGATATTAGAGGACGGAAAATGGTTGCCATAAAATATGGCACCCACACGACCTCACCTTATAGAATGCTGATGTATCATCTGATTGAGCATCAGGCCATCTTTTCGCATCAAGGTCTATGATGGACCCAGGCTCGAGGTTGGTAATAACTACCTGAAAATAAAGAAGATGAAAGGAATTTAGCCAAGATGAGACCTGAACGAAGGGTGCAGAATCCAACTGAACTATAATACTGACCTTGAGAGGATCCAGGACAACCATTGCTCTTGGTGCTGCCTTGTTCAGTTCTTCTCTTATATGATACTCAAGCCGGTCCAAATTTATTGTGCTAGAATCACTGTAGCAAATGTCAAATTCATGTTAGAAAACTAAACTAAACCATGACTTCCATTAACATAACGAAGGAAGAAGACCAGAAATAAGTAAGTGGATTCTGCACCTTCTAGTGATTCCAATCCCTCGAACAAAAGAGTTTATTGCTGTAGGAGTCACCCCTCTACGGCGCAAGCCAGCCAATGTCATAAGGCGAGGATCATCCCACCCATCAACATATTTGTCCGTCACTAGGGAATTTAACTGCAATGTTGTATCATATTGAAATAAAGTCAAGACTCCAGTGTAACAGCTGGGGAAAATCTGAAACTTTTAGCATAAAAAAAGGACCCTGTTGCCTCACCTTTCTCTTAGACATCACAGTGTTTGTGACATTCAGCCGGGAGTATTCCCAGACATAAGGCTGGTAAAGGCCTAACACATGCAGCAGCCAGTAGTACGAAGCACGCCTGGTCTCAAATTCAAGTGTACAGAGCTGCATAAAGGAGTGACAAAAGAAAAGGCTAGATTTATATAACAAACTTAGGATACCAAGAAATCACTTCAACCAACTTTCATGATTTACAAGCAATTCCATCTGCGCTTCACTGATGATTTATGTGAAGCATTTGCTTACTGCATGTCCTTCATTGGAGTATTTTCTTTCAAAGGAGTATCACAAAACAAATTTGGTATCGTCTACATAAAAAACATATCATATAGCGACATTGCTCTTATGCAAAAACTGTAAATAAATAGAAATAATAATCACGGAATGTTTGCTGTGGGTGAAAAGGATTTAGCCTCCAATGGATGGATAGAGATTTTTTCAATGGTAACACCAAAACCTAAATAAGTCAACCAGTTCAAAATGTGACATTCCCGCAGAGTTGATTCTTATTTGGATTTTTCAGGTTTAGATATTTATTAACTTCACACCCAATCATTCTGCTATCTGTAAACTTCATTTGTCCAACAAGAAAAAGTAGATTATTTATTTGTTTATTTATTGATTGATTTATTTACTAATAAAAGGGCACAAAAGAACCAGTACAAGTTTGGCGCTTTAAAAAACATGTGCAATGCATCTATATATCTAGAGAGATGAACTATAAATCATTTCAATTTTCCTAGAACTGGAACTACTGGAACTAACAAGATAGGAACACAACATACCGAATGAGTGATATTCTCAAGAGAATCCACAATACAGTGGGCATAATCATAACTTGGATAAATGCACCACTTATCCCCTGCATGTGGGTGAGGAGTAAACTGTACACAGAGAGAAAGAGGGAGTCAGCAAATGACCAAAAGATACATGACATATACACCAAGGTATTCAATCTAGTTATTGCTTCATTTACTAACAAAAGCTACAGGATTGTAGGAGTAGCTTTTCTGGCTATTTCTCTTGAAACAAGGTAAACTACTTGCAGAATCAACAGCAGAAGCTATTTGAAAATGATACATCATGCGCTAGAAATATCAGTTAAGGACAAAAAGTTGCCCATTACATTCCCTAAAACAAACAAGCCTATATAAATACATCAGCATAAAATATTTTTGGAAAATGCGAGTGTGACAGGGTGACGGACTGATGGACGCAGCCCCCAGCAGGATGCTTTTGTCAGTCTCTCATCCTGTCATGTAAATAGGACCCAATATTTTTTTGGACAGCAAAATGCAGTCAATTATATCATATTCCTAATTTGTCCTCTTAAATAAAACTGTGATTTATTAACAGTACGTGATTTAAGTTGGCTTGTGCACAGCTAAACTGCATTGGTTACAAGAGATAGTTTATTTCATCTTAAAGCCGCTTTACTTTCATAAACTAAATATGCATTATTTGATTGCTTATATTGTTTTCTACTACCAAGAAATTCTTTTAATACCATCCTTTGAAAATTGAAATGTTTCTATGATTTGATAGGCTGTCGACCAAATGTAAAGTAAATCCTTTTCATGGTGACAAAATTTTTCTCATAAATGTGTCTTCCAACCATTACAAAACCAATTTGCACACTAATAATTTTTTGTTTAGAAAAGAAAAAGAAAAACATAGGGCATTTCGTAAGATATAACTAATGCTTTTACAGGAAGGTATACTTGCCTTGATACGAAAAGCGATGAGGTCATACATGTTGAAATTATCGCTCTGCATGTCTTGTTTCATTCTTAATGTCGCTTTGCCCTCTTCAATCAGACCACGCTTCATATCATCAAAAAGCTTTAATGATTCTGCAATTGGCCGGTCTCTCCATGGGCTGTTCATCTTATTTTTCCTATATTCCGATATTTCTTCAGGAGTCTAGCACAAAGTAACCAGTCCCCATTAGTGAGACAAGTGAACAATTAAACGTGCAACAAATGCAGCTATCACACTCTAACTGAGATAATATAGCTGTGTATATAAAGAAAGGAATATAGTTATCATTCATCAAAACCTGATGATCAACATATGCATGACCCCTTCTTATCAACTCAACTGCTAACTCATAAAGCTCTTGGAAATAGTCACTGGTGTAAGTAATCTGTAAAATCCAGAAGAAATTAAATTAGACAAACCAAAAACTTTAGTATAAAAGCATAAGCCACTGTTGAGAGACGTACCTTGAATGGCTCCCAGCCCATCCACCTCACAATCTCCTCTATGTGATCAATATATTCTTGCTTTTCAGCTTGGGGGTTTGTATCATCATACCTGAAACAGAAATTATTATCAGAATCATGAGGGGGAACATTTTCATCAGTGTTTACCTGGCATTAAGTTCCAGGCAGACATTATTTGAGATGAGGCCAATGACCACCAACAACCTTCAATCCGACCCCGTTACACCAATTAAGTCCCACATTGACGATTAGGAGAGTCAAGCCCTTCAACTATGACATTTAGGCAAATCAAACCCAGATGCTTCAGTTTCTTTTCAACCATTGCCAACATGTATCTTAAACAAAAGCCGGGGGAACAAAAGCATAAGTTTTATCTTTTCATTTTAGTAACACAAAGTTTGCAGAGAGTCCAAGTAGACGGGCTTGAATCACTAAGTTCAAGTGTTATTTGGAAAGAGTCCCTAAACTTGCTTCCTAAGAATAAGCCCCATGGCATTAAATGCGGAACTGTTCCCAACATTTATGCCAAATAAATAACCACTTCATACAAGGCAAGAAAAGTACTTAGTGCTACCATGAAAATAAATGTTAGACCAAACATATGTGTGACTTCTTGAGGAGAAATCACATTGTTCTTGGTTGCCTATAGTGAATAATGCACTCTCTTGTATTCCTGCTTTTCAAACTTGTCCTTTCAGTGTTTTGAATCTAAAAACCTAATTTCTTTTTTGTTGAGACCAAAGATTCATAGCAGATGAATCAATTATACCACTTCCCTAGTTGTCAGAGTCTTCAAGAGGAACCCAAAACAATTATAACAAACACTTCTATTTGAGCACAACTAAAGCACAAGGTGACATGCATCAACATTTTCATTTATATCAAGCAACCAAATTGGGGTGCTTATGATTTGCTATGCACGGGTATGATGTTTCTAGAATTTTCCATAAAAATGGCAGAGCATCAATATACGGGAGGGTAGTTTAGAAGAGCAGAAATACACATTGTAATTTATGGTACCCACTAACTATGTAGTGTTATACCTTGTCAGATTCAAAAGTGGGTCATTTCCATGTAGTATTCACAAACCATGCATGCGGAGGGCAAAAGCAAGTGGCATCACTACAACCATTTATTCTCAGGCTTGATAGGCCTAAATTCCACAATGGCATTGCTTGACAAACCAAATTGTTAACACAGGGGCTTAACTGGTCCAACCGCAATTCTCAGATAGCTTTAAGTGTTTGGCAAGCATTACATATATGCATACCATAAAACCCCTAGACTTCTCAATCTAAGATCTACTTAGATGCTATAGCATGCCTCCACATTCTCGCTTATTATTCACTTCACTAATACTACGCCACTTGCAAAATCTGGAATTAATAGTCCCAGTATATGTAGAACTGCAACACATTATTTGAGAACAAAGAGCAATTCTCACCTCAAGTAGCAAAACCCACCCTTCTCTTTTGCAAGCCCAAAGTCAACAAACATTGCCTGAGAAAGAAATAAGAAACCATGAATAACATGATAAAGTAAGATATCAAAGAAATCAAGGTTGCAACTTACTTTTGCGTGTCCAATGTGCAGATAGCCATTAGGTTCAGGTGGAAAACGAGTGAAAATTTTCCCCCCTGTCACGTTCAAGTGCTTGTCTAGCGTTTCCCTTGTATTGCAACACCTCAGAACAGATCCATTACTGAAAAATACTTCAGTGTGCACCTGTATCCACATGAGAAAATAAAAATTGCTTATGACACGAACAAACCTTCAATTGCAAAAACGAAACAAAATCATATAACAATAATAAAGGGGACATGATATGGTGAGATATCTGTCAAGGTGACAGACTGTCTATCGAATTTTCCTATAATACAATACATAAATTTCTAATGATCACAGACAGTCACCTTATACTTCACACAAAACTCACAATTTTATGCATTTATCAAGAGAACTATTACAGATGATTAATGTCATATTATTGGAATATACAACGGAGGACCATTATTGTTTGATACTTGCATCCAAATATGACCATATTGTTCCTATTTTCATTCAATTTTCAATCAAGCTCAAATTGTTGATGCCACGCTGTTCTCTGGATCTTGTAACATTAAAAGAAGGTAAAATTCATAGTTGACAATCAAGACTGTTCTTAGTCAATTTCAGCAAGTATCTTGTAACATATTTGCCCTTGTTTTATGATAAAAAAAGCCCTAAACACATCTTCGGAACATATTAAACAGAGAATTCACAACAAGATAAAACTTTTCTTGGTCAGCTTTAGCATCTTTTGAAAATCATAAAACACGTGTAATTTTTAAGGTAAAACAACATTTAAGGATTTTCTCACAGCAACATAATCTGATATCATCATAATGATAACAAATAAATCTTTTCTCCTTTTGCCAAAGCATCATATTTGCCCAAAATCATCACCCATTTGGTTAGAAATTCAAAATTTCCAAACATCTTATGATCTTCAATTTGGAATAGCATTTACAATTAGTATCAGAGTTTGAGATGATTCATAGAGGTTGAGTAAAGTTTTCTAAACCTCTAACGCTGGAACTGCCCTTAACTTAATGCCAATATCTGACGCTCATCACTAACATTTGCTGCCAAACGCAGCCTTCAACATTCAGGTGTATGTGTGGCCACAAAATAATGGACACATAATAGAAATCAGAGACAAGGGGCAAGATAAACATTGCAGAAATTGAGGAAAAAATGAACTGAATGTCTAGGCACTCTAGGCCATAACAAACATTGAACTATGCTGCACGTAGAGATAGGAGAACAGACAGAGGTATAAGAAAATATAATACTACATTGATTCATGAGAAAAAAAAAAAAAAAAACTCTATTAGAGCTATCCAGAGGAGGGTGCAGCAATGAGACTGAATAGAAAATCAGAATTATGCAGCATACATAACTGGTACTGCTTGATTTATATGAGCACTTATATGGATTATTTTTGTTGATCACTCTTTCCATTCTATCTATTTTCACAGACTACAAAGGGGCATCTAAAGAACTTTTACACATCCAACAAAGAATAATTTTCTACGCATACCTTTATGTTGTCCACTGGTGCAGGAAATATTGAAAATGGATCAAGGTCTTCTTCAGATGGCAATGCTGGAGTATCAACAATCACTTTTTCCTGCACAAGTACAAAAGCAAATGAAATGGTTAATAATCTCAGAAACTTCAGAAAGAAGGAGAAACATCCAAGAAGAAGATCCCTCAGCATACTTCAACTTTGGCTGGCTTCTTCTTTGAAGGCTTCTCACCATCTGCTGCTGTCCTCTCACCAAGTAATTCAAGCATTTTTGCATCTACAAGTTGCTGGTGAAAACAAGAAGTAAATGGTGAGAAATTAATTTGTCCAACTGTGGCTTTCCAAAGCTTGCGTTCAGATTTTGTGAACTTAGGGAAAGAGAAATTTTACCTTAGAAATCTTTGGATCAGCCCATGGATATTTCTTCCGGACAGCCCCCAGTAGTTCTCCGACTAGAGAAGGAAAATAATAACTTAATTAAAATTATCAACCAAAATGAAAATACTCGAATAGGCATCTTAATAAAAACTATCAAAAAGTTGAAGCAAATAGAATGGGTAAAATCCACCAAGGGTCACCTAGCTTTTTTTTTTGTCCTAAATGGTAACCCCACCTTCAAATTGTCCTAGTGAAATACCTTACCTCTTATTACGCATCCTATCTAGGTACTTTTTGTTAATTTTAGAGTTATGTCTGACGAAAAATGCTGACGTGGTAAAATAAAACATTAAAACAACTTGTAAAATAACACTTTTAGTCCTTTAAATTTTTCTATCAACAATTTAAACCATAAACGTTTCTCATAGACTTTCTCGTCCTTCTCTTCACTGCCATCTTCTCCTAGTCTTGGCCTACTCTCTTCTCCATCACCCTACTCTCTTCGATTCATCATCTCTCCGATTATCCTTCCATCCACACGTCTTTTCTCCCCAACTCCTTGTTTAGGACATCCGGCCGCTGCTTAAGATGTCGATGGTGGAGGACCTTTGCGGCTAACCTGAATCCCAGATCTCAGTCCGCCACACAAGGCGTACACTCCAAATCCCTAATCTTGATTCATCGCTGAATCATAGATTTCGATTCACCAATTTCAATGCTAGAATAGGAGGCGGTTGTGGCAAAGCAACAAAGAGGAGCGGCAGCGGGTTTACTGGGAGATTTTGGGGTTGTTTTGGGCACATTCCGGTCTTTGATCTAGGGGATTTGGGTTGTTTCGCAGGCTGTGGTGTTAAAGAATTACAGCTAGGCGGAGGTGAGAGATAATCGGAGCCTTCAGAACCTTCTTCAGAGATGGCTGAGTGGTCAAATGGAGGTCGGTTGGTGGCCGGGTTGGCCGCTGGAGGGCGGTCAGCTTCTGGGCTGGTGGCTGGAGGGCGGTCGGCGGTCGGCGGCAGCTGCGGCTGGTTGGCAGCTTTTGAGGTGGCTGTAGTAGAGATGGAAGATTAGGGTTTTCGGTGTAGAATTGATTCGATTAGAAGTTTAAGGCTTAGAATTAGAGATTGAAATAGTTTGAGAACTAGAGTTGACATTTTAAATTTATTTTAGGGTTATTTAATGCCACATCAGCATTTTTCCATTCAATTTAACAGGAAAATTGACGGAAAGTAGTTGAACGTGACACACAATAGGAGAAAAGGTACCTCGCTAGGACAATTCAAAGGTAAGATACCCGTTTAGGACAAAAAAATAAGTTAGGTGACCCATGGTGGATTTTACCCCAAATAGAATATTAACTGAACTAAGAGGAAACCAACAGATAAATGAACGTAAAAAACTTGAGCTAAAAGAATAGGAAGGATATGTATCAAAACAATGAAATACCGAGAGAAACAAGATATCAGCAAAACTCCAATAACCTCTAACAGAGCAATGAGCGTATTGGATGCATACAATATACAATTTAAATTCACCTGACAGGGACAAAGTGCATAAGAAAAGGACTTCTGTTTTTATATCTTTCTTATCTCCACTCATCCATGAATATCCCAAATGCCACATCAGCATTTTTCCATTCAATTTAACAGAAAAATTGACGGAAAGTAGTTGAACGTGACACACAATAGGAGAAAAGGTACCTCGCTAGGACAATTCAAAGGTAAGATACCCGTTTAGGACAAAAAAATAAGTTAGGTGACCCATGGTGGATTTTACCCCAAATAGAATATTAACTGAACTAAGAGGAAACCAACAGATAAATGAACGTAAAAAACTTGAGCTAAAAGAATAGGAAGGATATGTATCAAAACAATGAAATACAGAGAGAAACAAGATATCAGCAAAACTCCAATAACCTCTAACAGAGCAATGAGCGTATTGGATGAATACAATATACAATTTAAATTCACCTGACAGGGACAAAGTGCATAAGAAAAGGACTTCTGTTTTTATATCTTTCTTATCTCCACTCATCCATGAATATCCCAAACACAGAACCTCAAAACTGAAAATACTAACCATTTGTCCAATATCGTTGTTCCAAAATCACTGCCTTATTCTCTTCAAATATTTCATGAACAGTCTGTTTTATATCTTCAGTAGAAACTTCAACACCTGTTCATAAAAACAATAAAAATTAATATGGATAAGAGATCAATCAGCTCCTACGGTTCTCCTCCCAGGAGGAATGACAGGCAGCAAGACTAAAAAAGCCAATAATGGAATAACTGATGTTATCATCAGAAAAACTTATTCTAAATCTCACCAACTCCACAAGATTCTTCAAAGTCATTCAACTTAAAATCTCCTGAACCAATACTTGAAAAAAATGAAAAGGCGGCTTCTAACTGTGCTGGGGTCTTAATCTGCAAAACCAGTGATCACGTTAGTTTAGTAGCATAACCAAATATGCTTCCTTGCCATGTTCCATTGTTTATGCTGGTGCAAGGAAAAACTTTTACAATGAATGCAGAAAAGGGAATACAATGATATAGAAGGTATAAAGGACATAATCAACTTTCCACCTAGACAATGAAGAAGAGAAACAGGAAAAATTTGTAGTTCAAACCTTTGAAGAGACAATGTACTTCAGTAAAATTGGCCGATGTACAAGAGCATTTGCTGGGTACTTGGTAGCAACCTATCACAAGTATACAGTATTTGTCATATTCTTATGTGGAAAGAAAAGCAATGCATAACCATCATTTCATCTGGCATATATGATACCAGACAATGGATAAAACGGAAATTTACCTAGAGATGGTCGGGAACAAATAAGATCCAAAAAAAATGGTGGAAAACACATGAAGAATTCCCCCCTAACAATGGGTTCTTTTAGTTCTTCCAACCCAACTAAAATAAATTATCATAAGGCAAAGAATTTGTAAAGCAACCAAGGTGAACGCTAAATTATAATTTTCATTCCAAACACAATGCACTGCATTTCAAATGAAGAATGAAATAAATTCTATCTTTCCATTAGGAAAGGTGATACTTCAAAATGAACCATTAAAGAGAGGGAAAAGAGGTCAAATACCGTGTATAAGAGATTCCCAACTGTTCTGTTGCAGCCATCAGTAACTGCTGCCTAAGAATGACAAAACGAGCAATAGCACAGAAACGTTAGGCCCTCAAATGGAACATCCAAGTAGAAACTAGAGAAATAAATGTGAAAATTGACAACCTCAGGAGAAAACACAGATTTGTCTCAGAATCAGAAGAAGAAAAAGGAAGTACCTCGTGAATGACGGCAGTGAGATTGGCAGTGACCCTGCTATTGGCAATAGTGTTATGAGCTGTTCTTTCATCTAACCCAATCATCAAGAAGAGCTCCAATGGCTTCTTGGAGTTTTCATCCTTAGCTTCCATCTTCACCAGTAACTGAATTCCGTGATACAATAAGAGAAAATATGTGAAGACCACGACGAGATAAAACCTAAAAGGGGTGACTCTCGCGTTCAGGTCAAAACCCAAAAATTCTGGACTCCTTCAGCCTCTGTGCAGCGCAGATGTGTGTAGGGGTGAAAGTTCGGGTTGTCGGGTCGGGTTGAAACCCGACTTTTTTACGCTATCACTAACCCGATTAACCCTAACCCTAACCCGACCCTATTTTGTTGATAACCCGAACCGACCCTAACCCGATTAGGGTCGGGTTGACCCGAAATAATTTAACGAATGAACTTAAACTATTAACAATTGATCAAATGGCGATGCTGGTGCTACCTAGAATGACCCCTGTTATTATTATTATTTTTTTTTTATTTCAGAGAGTAACAACCTATATATGCTTCCTGTGAAAGCTACGTATATTTTGAGAACAAACCCCAGAGCTTCCCTTCCTGGATAGGATATATACCAATGGAGTGGTCAATCTGTTATTCGGTGCTTCTTAGCCTTAGATTCCTATGACTAATGCATAAAGCAACAGAACTGCTCCAATGCCACTGTGGAAGAGTACAGAAAATGCAGCAGGCGTGGATTTTGTTGGAAAGTTCTTCAGGTTCACTCCTAGACGCAATAGCTGCCGAAATACCAACAAATTTGACATATCGATAATAATAATCAGAAAATGTTACGCCCAAGGTGCAACAACTACTTAGATTCAGGATCAAAATGCAAAAAAGTATACCCAAGAAAGACTTACCCCAACCAAAAATCCAGCCAATGGCAAAAGGGTAAGACCCAAAAAAGCAAGAGACAGCTCCTTAGGAGGAAGCTTCTCAAGAGCCCTGAAGATGTGTGTTATCTCTGCGTTGGGACCATACCTAGAGTACGGGTCCACAGGTTGTGCAGGAGGGCGGGCTGCCTTCTCTGGTGGCTCTGGTAGATCTAACTCAATATGACCAATAGCTTGCAGGAAGGAATTCTCCTAGGGTCCAAAAACAAAAAGAAAAATATTCAGTGCCACTGTTTATCATGCAAGAATAATACAAAGAGATTGACACAGTAAGTTCTGATGTTTATGTGATGTGTTATTCAATTCAGCAACAAATGAAGATGATTTTGGCATAGAAAGGTGACACTGAAGCTGGTTTTTAAAGAAGGGCATGACTCAAATATTGCCTGGTTTAGACCTGATGCATGGTTGTAGGTCAGAAGTGATAAGAGGGCTCGCATTGTGCCTGGGAGAAGGGTTGGAAGTAGGTAGCACTCTGATGATGATGACAAGGGAGAGATTGTGATAGAAGGCAATCTAATGAAGGGGGAAAAATAGAAGGGATTTAGGCAAAAAGAAGACATTACCCCTTTATATAGAGGCATGGTTGCAACAACGAATAGACTCCATGTAGGATTTGGAGTATAATAGCCAGCGGCATTAAGTTGCAATACTGATTCCTAAAGAAATAGAAATACTTGACCTACAGCCTAGGAGTAATTAAATCATTCCTAAAGGAATAGGAATACTAACTTTGTCAGCTAATTAAGAGGATCGATCCTAATAGACTCTAGCTAAGAAACCATATTGTAATTGTCTTTACAATCTACTTTCGAGCATACCTGGGGGAACAACACGAAGCTCAATCTAAACATTGAATTTTCTTGACCAATTTCAAAGAGTGGAGGTAGCCAGGTAGGGGAGGGGGCTGAAATACAATCTAGCACAAACTGTCCTAGATATATGATGAAAGTGGAGCATCTGAGCATCTCCCAACTACTTACCTGTTGCTCGAAAATCAATTCACGTAACTGGAGAATCAGAAGATGATGTAAGAATTTTTACCTTTCTCCTCTCGCCTGAGACCGGCAGTCAGTCGCAGCAGTCAGTCGCAGTCGCAGAGAACGCCGAGAAGAAGGACGGAGGAGGAGAACAGTCGGAACTCGTCACTGCCGCTGTCGATTGACAACTGTCGTGACTCGTTCACGTTCGTTTGCCGTTTGCCGTTTGCCGCAGCCCGTAGGGATGAATCGACCGCCGGACTGGAGAATGGTGGAGATTGGAAAGTCGGGAAGAGGCGAAGAGCTTAACTGGAGAGGAATCAGATTCAGAGCTGAAGGGTTAGTGCAGACGGCAAAAATGCCAGCCTGGTCTGATGGTGTGGTGTGCGTGACTTGGGCTGGGCTGGCTAGAAAGTGGAGCAAGGCCCGCAACCCGCAAGCAAGCAAGGGTAGTTCTAGTTCATAGTTGGGCTGGGGCCGTTGGGCTTCGCAGGAGCAAGTTTGCTGAAAATCAGAATAGGGTCGGGTCGGATTTTTTCGGGTTCACCTGACCCAAACCGATTCTTTAAATTCTGAATACGGATCGGATCAGGTCAACCCGAATTTACATTTTTTCTTCTCCCAACCCGACCCAAACCCTAAAATTAGGATCGGGTTCAGGTTCGGGTTCGGGTTTAGGGTCAACACTTACACCCCTGGATGTGTGTCGTTTGTGGCTGGCAGGGAGAGTGTGGTGTGGGTTGGGCTTGTGGGTCATTGGGCTAAGGTGTCACTGTTTTAGTCTGTGGATTAGCGTCATTGTGCTAGGGTAAGTAAATGGGTTGGCACCTGGACTGGCATGGATTCAGCTAATATCGGGTTTGCTGGGTTCAATCCAAACTGACCCAACTCAAACAACATTAGCCCTATATCACCTTGTTCATACCTAGGGCTGAAAATGGGCCGGGCCGAGCCCGAGCTCGCCAGGCTCGAGCTCGGCCCTATCACAATTCGGCACTACTCGAGCTCGAGCTCGAGTTGCTCGAGCCCCTTTTTTTGGGCTTGAGCTCGGCTCGAAAATGTTCGAGGCTCTAATACAAATATGAGTTAAAAAAAATCTGAAATATATCCTGAATTTTGATAAAAAAAAAATCTTAAATTCTACGCAAATTCAAGCTAAATGCATATCTAGGCAGGCTCAAATAACCATTTAGAACCTGCAGGAAACATATTTAAGGCTTCTCATTCTTTGGTTCAAATTAAAGTCAACTCAAAGGTCAACATAAGCACCATGGTTTTACTGCAGAAAAAAAAATCGCACGTATAGGTCTGATATCAGAAACTGTAATATACACTTACGAACCTCTATTTTCATCATATATATTCTTATATGCATGTCTTGAACCAGATGTCTATAAATTATCCTGTAAGCTCATAAGAATTATACACATAAGTCCTTGAGGACAGATATACTCTGCTATCCAGAACTACTGCTGCTAGTTAGTGTGTTTATGTTCAAAACTTCCAGTTAAGATAGTCATAATGCAATCCAGGCTAACATGAGCAAATCAATCATTCCAGAAAGTTCTATTAACATCAAATGACTTGTGTGAAATGTATAAACAGCCATTAACTTGTTAGAACAAAAAGTCAATGTCTTTGTCAACATAACAAAAAGTGCATAAGAATCACTGTAAAAATATACAGAAAAATACAAAGAATTGTATGAGGGAATAAATCAAAAGAATAAACTAATAAGAAATTAACCTTTTTCGCCCAGAAGAATTGTAGGAGACCAAGTATCTAATCAAATGAAGAGAGCAGACGGGTAAGGGGTAACGAACAAATTACACCTGTAGGCCAGTTCAGCTGGAATGTTGGCTAGAGTTTCTACAGTTTAAGAGCATAGAGAACAATGAGTCATTAGTCTTCAGTAATAAACTTGAGCGGACAAAGAATAGCTGAATTGCTACGGTCAGTCTCTCGCTCTCTATCTGCTATTCCATTCAATAACGCAAGCATTTGCAGGATGGACATTAACTACCCATAACTCTGGACTTAAAGATGTACCTTGTTCAAAAGAAACAGAATCACGAACATAGAAGGAAACTAGCTACAACAAAACACCAGAAGCTACAACCACAGGAACAAAAGACTTTGTTTTCCAGCAATAGACTTAGCAAGAGCATCAATTGGCTATCTGAGAACATGAACAGACATACACCAACCAATCTCAGATGCTAAGTCGTTGGTCTCCCATAGAACATCCACCAACCTCCTAAGCCTATTTTCTAAATTGACCAACCAGCCAGGAGCCACCAAAGGATTCCTCTTCGATTACCAAATTATTGAATTTCACAAGTCTAACCAAGATCGATCCATTATTATACTTTAACATAACCCAATGGCAACACGGTTGAAACTAACTCGAGCCAACGCATCAACATTAAATTCTTATCATCATAGTGAGAAGGAATCCAAGCTGCAGACTTCCATCATCAGCCCAAACTAAATAATATCAGCACACATTAGAAATGTTGACTAGAGTTTCTAGAGTCTAAGGAATTACCAAGGCTAGGAATTACCAAGGCGCCACCGAAGGAAGTAGCCGACGCCGTTGCGCCGAGTAAGTGACTGGGACTGGGTGCCGGTGGGGAGTGAGGGCAGCGGCCAGCAGGGGAGAGCTGGGACGGGGTCACAGGAGTCGGGACTCAGCACTCGGCACTCGAGAGACCGCCGGACGATACGACTGGCTTTGGAGGTGGAGGCCTGGAGGGAGAGAGTGGAGATCGAGACTGGCTCTAGAGGTGGAGAGAGAGAGTGGAGATCGTCGTCGACTCGTCAAGAGGCCGAGAGAGGGACGCGTCTGGGGCTAAGGGGAAGGGGCCGAAGAGGGGTGGGCTCTTGGGACTAAGGGGGGGAATGCCCAACAAGCTAAAAATCGAGCCTGTTAAGCTCGAGGGCCTAAAGGGCCAAATATTTGTGGGCTCGAGCTCGGCTCGAAAATAATTCGAGCTTTTTGGCTCGAGCTCGAGCTTGAGCTCGAAAATACCTGACTCGAAAATCTCTTACTCGAGCTCGAGCTCGAGCTACCCGAATAAAGCCCGGCCCATTTTCAGCCCTATTCATACCCATATTTTTATATCAGGTTTGGGTCTCTGATCGAGTTTTTGTTTCAACTTTCACTGTTAGTTTGAACTTAGGACAGATGTACACTTGTGTTTGAGCGCCAAAAAGTAAATCTCAAAAGAAAAAAAAATCAATCTCACAAAAAGATTTTATTTGCTAGCACCTTACACATTCAACTTATTTTGGGGTCAAATCACCCTGAAACGTCTACAAAATGAGCCAAATATGTTATCTTTCACAGGGCGTGAAACAATGTGGGCAAGGAAAAACTCATAGCTAGGGCTAGGGGTGTTTACAATTCAGGCTTATTCGGAGTTTAAATGAACTCAATCTTTTCTTTTTTGGTATTGTTGACGCCCAATTTCGTCCAACTTTTTTTTTAAAAAAATTTATTAATTATAATTATTAAAAAAAAAAGAAAAGAAAAGAAGAAAAATTTTTAAAAAAATTAAGTTAAATAGTTTATGGGGGCATTTTGTTTTATAGGGTTAGTTAAAAAACAATATATATATATATATATATATATATATATATATATATATATATATATATCTATATGTGTTTATAAAATATAAAAGAAAATTTTAAAACAATTGACAAAAATAAGAAATTTGGGGTAAATCTGATAAAAATGAGAAGTTTGGGAAGAATCTGACGAAATCTGGAAGCTCCATGAAAATCTGGTAATTATTCGCAAGGTTTGGACCAAATTGACAGAAAAGACAAAATTGGGGGAATCTGTAATTTCGGGACCAGACCTAAAGTCAAAGAGACATAAAGGACTAAAACTGTAATTTTGGTCAAATTACATTTTTAATCTGTTTTTAATTAATTTTTTGAATTTTTTTAAAATTAAAGAAATTAATTCTCTTCCCCTATAAATAGGGGTCCGAACCTGCAAAGAGAGAGGGGAAAAAAAGGAAGATTTGAGCTCCTCTTTAAAAAAGAGAAAACTGTAGCTTAGTCCCTGGTTCTCCTTCCTCACCCAGAAAAATCCTAAGCTTCTATCCCTGCTCCCTGCTGCCGTCCGTTTCCGACCAAAACCACTTGTTCGTCAATCCTTTAGCCGTTATCCTCGTGCCGGCCATCATCCTCCTCTCCCACGTCGCTGTCCCTCCTCCGTCACCCCCTCCCATCCCTGATTGGTTGATCAATTGTCCGGAATTGAAGAATTGGAGCGAAATCCCTTCGGCGACGAAACGCACCGACCCGCCAGATTTCAATTTCCTTTTCTTTTCGTACAACCCCTTTTTAATCCTTTTACTTCTCTATTCATCCACATAAGTCACTAACTTCCTTACTTTTTCAGATAGGCCATTAACAGCAAACTTTGAGTGCTTATTTTTCTTTCTTTTTATTTTTTTTCTTTCATTTTTTATGGAAGGTTATACCTCCCTTTTTTTTTATGTGGATGGCTAAAACGTCCCACTTTCTTTATTTAGTTATTTTTTGTTATTATTTAATTTATGCACTTTATTTTATTTTTTAAAAGTGGATGGTCAAAACGCCCCACTTTCTTTATTTATTTATTTTCCTGTAATTCTTTACTTTATACAGTTTTTTTATGGAAGGTTATATCTCCTATTTTTAAGTGGACGGCTAAAAGCCCCACTTTTCTTTATTTATTTATTTTCCTGCAATTCTTTATTTTATGTAATTTTTTTTATGGAATGTTATACATCCTATTTTTAAGTGGACGACTAAAAGCCCCACTTTTCTTTATTTATTTATTTTCCTGAAATTCTTTACTTTATGCAATTTGTTATAGAAGGTTATACCTCCTACTTTTAAGTGAACGGCTAAAAGCCCCACTTTTCTTTATTTATTTACTTTTATGCATTTTTAAAGTGGATGGCTTAAAAGCCCCACTTTTCTTTATTTATTTATTTTCCTGCAATTCTTTACTTTATGCAATTTTTTTTATGGAAGGTTATACCTCCTACTTTTAAATGGAAGGCTAAAAGCCTCACTTTTCTTTATTTATTTACTTTCATGCATTTATTTTATGCATTTTAAAAGTGGACGGCAAAAAGCCCCACTTTTATTTATTTATTTATTTATTTTCTTGCAATTATTTATTTTATGCAATTTTTCATGGAAGGTTATACCTCCTACTTGTAAGTGGACAGCTAAAAGCCCCACTTTAGGTACTTTTATTTTCAAGTGGATGGCTAAAAGCCCCACTTTCTTTATTTACTTTCCTGCAATTATTTACTTTATGCAATTTTATTTTTAAGTGGACGGCCAAACGCCCCACTTTCTTTATTTATTTAATTTTTTATGTGGACGGCTAAAAGCCCCACTTTCTTTCTTTATTTAATCTTCTGCATTTATTTACTTTATGCATTTTTTTAAGTGGACGGCTAAACACCCCACTTTTCTCTATTTATTTATTTTTCTGCACTTTATTTATTTCTTTATTTATTTAATTTCTGCACTTTATTTACCTCTTTATTTATTCACTTTACTTATCTCTTTCTTTATTTATTCTTTTTATGTGGATGGTTAAGCACCCCACTTTATTTATTTTTTTCCGCAATTTATTTTTTATGTGGATGATTCACCTTATTTTATTTATTTACCATTTTTTTTAGCTGGTCAAGATGCCCATCTTACTTCTTTATTTTATTATTTTCATCAATCCTATTACAATAAAAGCCCCCGTCTTTTTTTTTTATTTTTAAATATTAATTGGAATATTAAGATGCTTTTTTTTATTATTTCCTTCAAATAACAAGAAGTTAATCTTTTTATTCCTTTTATCAAAAAAATAATAAAATAAAAAAATCATAGACGATTCAACAAAAATCAACGGTTTTTAAATAAGTATTTTTTTTAAATCCATGGATTAAATAATTACTTTAAAAAAAATATTTCATAAAAAAAAAAGAAAAAAGAAAAAAAATGAAAAGAAATCAAATAATAATAAAAAGAAGAAAATTAATATTAAGACCATTAAAAATCCATATTTGGTAAAAATTTATGACAAAAATTATCAATTAATTAAATAATTAACAATAAATTAAAATTTTATTAAATTCCATGTCCGAGTGATCCGATAGGATCCACGGTTTGGAAAATATCAAATTTATAATAAAAATAAAAAAATTAAGATTCAAAATTCCATATCCAGATGATTCGATAGAATCTATGGTTTGGAAATTTATTATAAAATTAATAAAAATCAGGTATCAAGATTCAAAATTCCATATCCAGGTGATTCGATAGAATCTATGGTTTGGAAATTTATTATAAAATTAATAAAAATCAGGTATCAAGATTCAAAATTTCATATCCGGGTGATTCGATAGAATCTATGGTTTGGAAATTTATTATAAAATTAATAAAAATCATGTATCAAGATTCAAAATTCCATATCTAGGTGATTCGATAGAATCTATGATTTGAAAATTTATTATAAAATTAATAAAAATCAGGTATCAAGATTCAAAATTCCATATCCGGGTGATTCGATAGAATCTATGGTTTGGAAATTTATTATAAAATTAATAAAAATCAAGTATCAAGATTCAAAATTCCATATCCGGGAGATTCAATAGAATCTATGGTTTGGAAATTTATTATAAAATTAATAAAAAATCAGGTATCAAGATTCAAAATTCCATATCTGGGTGATTCGATAGAATCTATGGTTTGGAAATACCAAAAATTTATTATAAATTTATAAAAATATCAGGTATTAAGATTCAAAATTCCATATCCGGTTGATCTGATAAGATTCACGGTTTTGAATTAAATTAAATAAAATTCATTAAAATTATTCTCAATCAACGATTAGATCAAGAAATAAATAATTAGGAAAAGATAAAAACTGAACCCCATGGTACCAATTTTCGGGCGCTTTAATAAGGTTATTTTAGCGTAACCGACTCACGATCTTAGGATCTCTTGCAGACCATATCAGGTATCCAATTGACCTAGGTAAACCGATTGGTGGCAACTCCCAAATCCCACGTTGCCACAGCTTGGCGACTCTACTGGGGACCTGTTAGTCGTGAGTCGAGCCTAACCGTTGATTTGTTTTGTTCTGCTTTGCTTATTTTATATGGATTCATATGCTATATTTACTTATTGTAATCACGCATTATGCATTCACGACATGAAGCTCTATACCCGAGCTTCCTCAATTCAGCCACGCTCTTTCGAAGCGGAATTGGTGTTGTTGTCCTTATGAGACTATGGTCTCCAAGCCTTCACCGGTTTCAAGTAGCAAAGTAGTGTATTGCCTCTTGAGACGATTAGTCTCTGCATGGGCCCACGAAAAACTACGACCCGAATTAATCCTTTCCTTACATAAACCCTCGTGGGTAAGGAATTGGGCTATCACTATAATTTAGTGATAGAATTCGGGAACTATTCTCGGCCTTTTTGATAAGCCACCCTATACATATAGAATTCCTCTCTTCGCCATAAGAACTGGCCATAGAATTCCTACTATCTACCAACGCCATAAGCATGTTGTTATGCCATTTTGTTGCTTTACATTTTTGCTTTCTTCGTGTCTTATATTTATGGCTTTAATTCCTTTTCGCATAATAGTACATGAGATATTAATTGCTATTTAACTTGTTAATAACCTTATTTTTCTTTTGTTATACTTCTGTTTTGTGCAATTTTTCTTCACGCATCAAAACCATATATCAAACTTCACTAACTTTTGGTCTTTCTGATGACAACTAGAAGTCTTGAAATTCGACGATTGTGGATAATCAAACTCACTCATTACATGCATGCATTACATCAATCACATACATGTAAAGTCTAATAAAATGAATCTCACTTTAAAAAGGTAAAATTGGCACTCAACACCGATATCCAACTCCACTTCGAACAAGACTAATGGCAGAGCAGATGGAAGGACGTCTCACCCACATGGAGTCAAAGATCGAAAGTATGGCCAACCAAATGAAACAATTAATGAATCTAATCAAGGGGAAAGTAACCCAAGTCCCCATTAAAGAGCCACAAGATCCCACTGATCCTCCAGGATTCACCCCACAACGGATCTCAGTTCAAGAAAATTTGTTTCAGGAATCAGGTCCGTCAGCTAGCATTCACAGGAAACAAAACACTGCCTATGAAGAGAATAAGACACTGTCAAATGAAGAAGGAGAATCTCAAAAGCTCGAGACAATAGAGAAGAGACTTCGGGCCATTGAAGGTGGCACTCTATTCAGATCCCTGTCAGTAGACGATCTTTACTTGGTGCCAGATGTTGTGATTCCTTTGGACTTTAAGGTGCCAGACTTTGTGAAATATGATGGAACAAGTTGCCCCATCACTCACATTACACTATTCCTAAGAAAGCTACAATCGCTCACAAAAGACGAAAAGGTGTGGATAGCACTTTTTCAAGAAAGTCTTACAAAGTCAGCACTACAATGGTATCTAAGTCAAGGTCCAAAAAACATCAAGACATGGAATGACCTCGCTCAGGCTTTCATCAACAACTATAAACATGTCATGGATTTGGCCCCGGATCGCCAAACTCTCCAGAATATGGAAAAGAAAAAGCAAGAAACCTTCAAGGAGTATGCTAAAAAATGGAGGGACTTACCCGCACAAGTTTAGTCACCCATGATGGAGAGAGAAATGGTGACTTTGTTTGTCCAAACACTGAAGTACTCATACTATGACAAACTCATTGGTAATTCAACAACTAATTTCTCAGACATTGTCATGTTTGGATAAAGAATTGAGCATGGAATTAGGACCGGGAAGATCACCGAATCCTTTAATGATGCCATGAAAAGAGGAGGACCGTCCAGAATAAAGAATGAGGAAGTACAACAAATTGGACGTGGAAGAGGGACTCCCCTCGTGGGTACTGTAGTTGCTGGGCCTCGCCTATCCTATTCTACCAATAGGCCCAATAATTATCCTCCTAACATGCCTAATCAATTACGGCCACCTGTTTTGACCCCTTCAGTACCCACACAAAGACCAAGAGAAATATTTGCGCCAATTCCTATGACTTACACTGAGTTATATCCAAAGCTCATTGAAAGTCAACTGATCCGCCCAATTCCTACAAGGCCATTTGAACCCCCATATCCAAGGTGGTACGACCCTAACGTAACTTGCCCATATCATGATGGCGTTGTGGGCCATGGTCTGGAAAACTGCATAGCTTTGAAACGCATAGTCCAACAATTAATCGGGTCAAAATGGTTGGACTTTTCCGATGAACTGAGCGTCACTCACAATCCATTGTCACCTCATCAAACTGGATCAGTTAATATGATAGAGGAACATGACTGATGAAGAAATCAGTCAATGACATTACAACCCCTCTTAAGCATGTATACTCATGGCTTCTGAAAGAAGGGGTCATCATCGAAAAGCCTTCTCTTGGAATAAAGAAATAAAAAATGAAGAATGGTGTGATTTTCATGACAGTAAGGGTCACTCCATCCAGGAATGCTCAGAATTTCGTGAGAATCTACAGAGACTCATAGACTCATTCCAACTCGGCATTTGTATGTCAAATAAAGATGTTGACGCAAATGTAATCATAAAAGAGTGAGAATTCAATGCTATGCCAAGACCACTAGTCATACCAATTTCAAAACCTACTGTCAAGCCTTTAAGGATTCAAGTCCCAGCTCCATTCCTCTACAAATCAGATAAGGCTGTTCCATGAAAGTATGGTTACACCTCTAGCATTACATCAACTCCGGGGGGCGTGACTAGAAGTGGTCGATATTACTCACCAGAGCAGATGGACAAGCTCCAACAAAATAATAATATCATGGACCCAACAAACGGGCCTACCAGCACAAATACATCAGAAGATCAAGCGGCCTCATTTTCTAAGTTGGTATAAGCCGAATGCTAAATGTGATTACCATATAGGCTCAATTGGGCATTCAACTGAAAATTGTTTGGCACTAAAACTCAAGGTTCGACAGTTGATCGATTTCAAATTGCTAGATACCGATATGATTGGTAATTAAAATTGAAGATTTTGAGCTGGAATTACATTAATTTTTGGAAGGGCTCCAAGTTAGATCCAACCTAACAGTTTACACACACTTTTGAATGACAGGGAATCCTTTGAGTAAACTTGTATTTTTGAGAGCTTGCCAAAATAATTTAATAGTAAAAATCTCATAGATTTAGTCTAGAATCTAGAGTGTAGCCTTTGTTAAATGGACATCTGGTATTCTTTTTGTTGTCCAATAAAAAGATGTAATATGTGCATTTTATCACTTTTTTACCAAAAATCCATCCCTCACTCTTTGCCATTACACTGTTCATTATTGTCATCACACTTTACTTTGTAAACGATGCTACTTGTGGATGGAAATGAAAGTTAAGAGAGATTTGATGGTAGTGATCTTGAAATGCTGCCAAATCTAGTAAAAATGATCTTAATGTTGCACCTCAACTCTCAAAAGGAAGTGGTTATCAGCATCCTTACAAGAAGTCTTGGGTTAGCTTCCAAAGAAGGTAGCTCTCATATTAAATGGCTCGGGTGGCCTCCCAATTATCATGAATGCTCAACACAAGAAAAAGTTCTCAGTTCTCTGCAACGCAAATTCCAAAAAAATAAAAAAGTTCATCCCTTCCATCAAAAGACAACAATGGAAAATTCAAAACGAAGAAAATACTGAGAGCAAGCACGAGCAAGTAATGTCATTTGAGTCATCTCACTTCAAGAGGGCTATCAAGCACGTCACAGTCATAGCTCACAAAGAAAAAAATGAAAAAAGAAAAAATGCTCAAGTTAAAGCAAGATAAAAAAAAAACAAATGAAAAAAAAAAGAAAAGAAAAGTGAGCTATGGATTCTAAACTGAAAACCTGCAACGGCAGTTTAAAAGATGGAAGCAACAAGAGTACATACAGATTACAAGGGTTGGGAGGCAACAGATAAGGTCTAACTTTCTGGAAAATGTGGCAAGTTTGAGGTCATCACTATTGAGTTTTTTTTCACGGTAATCAGATCTGCTCACGAGTCGCATTAAAAGACCGTTCTTTCACACCACTTAAACTTAACTTTTCTCAACCTAACATTTGCCTCTTAATATCATCCTCATTCAGTTAAAAGGTTATCATTATGAAACCTATATCTACCTTATTGCCTTGTACATTTTATGTCTTTCAGTTGGAAAGGAGAAGAATAACAGGACATTTTAATAAAAAAACAAAGACCGTAAGTTATTTTCTCAAAGCTTTACAAATTGATAAAAGTTTTTCTTTAAGGCTGAACCATTATTCATCAATGTGTGTGGGCTTAAAAGTAAGGAGATAGCTTGAGACTTTCTTTAAGAAGATGTGGTTCTTGTAAGAGAAATTCACGATCCAGTACTATCACAAAGGTCTAGAAATGCATGATTAAAGGGAGATGATACCTTTATCCACATAGACACCATATTCATGGGGGCAAAGTAGTTTCTACGAAGTATAAAAAGAGTACTGTCAGCAAAGAAGCTCAATAAACAAGGGGGCAAGTTTTATGGATCAGAACCTGAGTTTAAGAAGAAGTAATCATTCAGTCTATAACATGGAGATAAATCAGTGTCGGCACGGCCACAAGAAAAGGGGCAAAGAGATATTGAAAAATGAACCTTCAATGGTATGAAATCCGTAATGAGGGACGACTATCCAAAGAAACATGAAGTATGAGGCGGGCAAACGTTAAAGGAGTTTAGGCCAAAATTCAAGAACATGTCAAGAAAAACTTCTCAGAAGGGGCTTTCGAAGAGAATTAAACTTTTAAGGCAATAGGCAAGAACCGAGAAGCAAAAAGAGATTCAATGGTAGTCCGAGAAGGCAATCAAAAAAAGATCCAGTAAAGCCAAGACATAAAGAACTAGATCCATGCAAATAAAAAAAAAAAGCCATTAGTTACGCATACTCTGCATTCATGCATTTCACATTATGCATGCATGGCTTTTTGCATAACATATTCTGCATTCATTCATTTCACATTATGCACGCATGGCTTTTGCATAACATACTCTGCATTCATGCATTTCACATTATGCATACATGGTTTTTGCATAACAGGGATCAAACGGAAAACATATCTATGGCATGATTACATCAGCCCATTCTAGTCTATCACTGGATGCACAGGACTGAACCGCGTCAAGAATTCAACATTATGGTCAAGGATAAGGCAGATATTGTCGTTGATAATTTGTCCAAAAGCTGGTAATGGATTCGATAATTGATACTGCACCCATAATGACGGAATTGACGTTAGCTCAATGGAATATCACAGAAAAGAGATATCTATGGTCAAAGATAAGATAGACATCAAAGATATTGTCATTGATAATTTGTCAAAAGCTGGCGATCGATTCGATAATCGAGGCTGTACCCATAATGACCAGATTGACGTCAGCTCGATGGAGTATCAAAGATAAGAAATATCTATGAGGCAGATATCAAAATATTGTCAAAAAGTAGGCTCCATTTTTCCTGTTAAATGGCGGAAACGGTACTCTGTGACGCGCAAGTCGGTTGTCTCAGTTGCCCATAATAACTGATTCCTTCCTCCTTTTTTTTTTTATTTCATTCTAGAAAATGGATCCTACTCTTTCTGCCTTGCGAAAATACTTTCTTTCCCTCCCGATGAATATTCTTAAAAAGATTTATCAAGTTCGGTGTGAACGGTTAAGAGTTTTGATGCACAAAGGAATCCCTGAAGATGTTCGGTGGTTAATTGAAGCTAAGGTCCGACTGGCAGGTGAAGTCCCAAATGCATTGGTGTCTCATATGCTTGACTTAGGTAAAACCTCTTATGCCAAGAAGCGAAGAGCGAAAAGGTTACAAGTCTGTCACAAATGTGGTCGATGGACTTGTAATACAAAATGTCATTCTTTAGGAATGATCTCCGATAATCGAGTCGATAAAATACAATTCATCAAGAATGGCCTGAGTAAGGATTCTTTGGATGATATCCAATTGACTCTTGAGACGCATTCTTGTGGATCAGTGCAACGCGAACTCCTTGGTTTATGGATCATTTTTCACGAAGAACGAGAGCGTTATAATCCCGGGAATATGACTTTAAAAGACCCTGTTTGCCAGTTCGCAAGAAAACTGGATGGGAAGCAAATCCCTGACTCATAGAAGGCGTTAAAGCCATTACTGGACGTAAAACCAGTGGAGGATGTGAGCCACAGTCACAATCACTGTACATAAAATTTGTCATATTTGGAAAAATTTACATTACCTTTTGAAAATAATGTACTTTCTCCCGTAAAGCGTAATTAACACGTTATCCTTTCATCTCTATAAATACGTGTTCTTCTTTCCAGTTAAGTAGCGGATACGGTACTCCGTGGCTCTCATAGTCGGTTATTTCAGTTTCCTATAATAACTGATTTCTTCCTCTCTTCTCTCAAATCTTCACTCTCATCAATAGATTCTACTCTTTCATCCTTGCGAAAGTACTTTCCTTCCCTTCCAATAAAAGTTCTCAAAAAGATTTACCGAGCTAGATGTGAAAGAATCAGAGTGTTTACATGCAAAGGCATTCCTGATAATGTGCGATGGTTAATTGAAGCTAAGGTCCGTTTGGCTGGTGAAGTTTCAGATGCATTCATGCCCCGTATGCCCGGCTTAGGTAAAAGCGCTTATGCCAAAAAGCGAAGAGCAAAGAGGCTAGGCATCTATCATAAATGCGGAAGATGGAATTGTGATACTAAATGTCGCTCTTTAGGATTCCTCTCCAAAAATCACGAAGACAAAAGGAAATTCATTAAGAATGGTTTGCGTAAGGAATATCTGGAAGATATCCGAGGGACTCTTGAAATGCATTCTTGTGGAATAGTGCAATGTGAAATTGTCGATTTATGGAAGACTCACCATAAAGAATGAGATCGTTACAGTCTTGGGAATCTGACTTTAAAAGACCCTCTTTGTCAGTTTGTAAGAAAACTGGACAGGAAGCAAATCCCCAACTCATAAAAGGCGTTGAAGCCGTTACTGGACGTAAAACCAATGGAAGATATAAGCCAAAGTCACAATTACTATACATATATAAGCTGTCATTTATTTTTTCTTTTGACAATAATGTACTTACTCCTGTAAGTGTAATAAAGACGTTATCTTTTCATCGCTATAAATGCATGTTCATCTTTCCGGTTAAGTAGCGGATACGGCACTCTGTGACTCTCAAGTCGGTTGTTTTAATTTCCTACAATAACTGATTTCTTACTCTCTTCTCTCAAAATTCTTCTATCATCAATGGATTCTACTCTTTCCGCCCTGCGAAAGTACTTTTCTTCCCTCCCAATAAATGTTCTTAAAAAGATTTACCAAGCTAGATGTGAAAGAATTCGAGTATTGAAGCAAAGGTCCATTTGGCTGGTGAAGTTTTAGATGCATTCATGCCCCGTATGCCCGGCTTAGGTAAAAGTGCTTATGCTAAAAAGCGAAGAGCAAAGAGGTTAGGTGTCTGTCACAAATGCGGACGATGGAATTGCGATACTAAATGTCGTTCTTCAGGGATGATCACCAGAAATCATGAAGATAGAACAAAATTCATTAAGAATGGTCTGCGTAAGGAATCTTTTGGATGATATCCTATTAACTCTTGAAACCCATTCTTGTGGAATGGTGCAATGGGAAATTATCAGTTTATGGATCACTTTCCAAAAAGAACGAGATCGTTACAGTCTTGGGAATCTGCCTTTAGACGACCCTGTTTGCCAGTTTGTAAGAAAACTGGAAGGGAAGCAAACCCCCGATTCATAGAAGGCATTGAAGCCGTTACTGGACGTAAAACCAGTGGAAGATGTAAGCCACCGTCACGACTACTGTACATGCTAGCTGTCATTTTGGAAATTTTCCTTTTGTTTCTGACAATAATGTACCTACTCCTGACGTGAGCCACATGATTACTGTATATGCTAGCCGTCACTTTTGAAAATTTTCCTTCTCTTCAGGCAATAATGCGCTTACTCCTGTAAATGTAATTGACATGAGCTACAGTTACAACTACTGTACATGCTAGTTGTCACTTTAGGAAATTTTCCTTTTCTTCTGACAATAATGTACCTACTCTTGAAAATGTAATTATCGCATTATCTTTTCTCTATAAATGCATGCCCTTCTTTTCATTTCTCACAAGGTTAGAGATAGGAATGGAGGTAACCCCAACTCGTAAATTCTGAAGTATTTGTGTATTTTGTGGGGCTTTTCCTGGAAGAGATGGAGTGTATTTGAGGACAGCCAACCACTTGGGTAGAGTATTAGCTGAGCGAAAAATACATGTAGTTTATGGGGGAGGTAGTGCCGGATTAATGGGAGATGTAGCATCAGTAGCATCTCTAGGAGGAAGTCAGGTTTTGGGTATTATCCCTACACATTTGAAGTTAGTTACTGGGGGCACGATTGGAGAAGAATTAGTGGTTAAAAATTTGCAAGAGCGTTTGTTACAAATGCTTTTTAACTCCGATGCTTTTATTGCTCTTCTAGGAGGTTTTGGCACATTGGGAGAAATTTTCCAAATTGCTTCCATGGCCCAGCTTAATTTTCATCAGAAACCCATTGGGCTGTTGAATGTTAACAATTTCTTTGCAGGTCTGATATCTTTTATGGATTACGCTGTGCAAAAGAGATTTATCTCAGTGGTGGCACGACGAATACTAATATCCGCATCAACTGTTGAGGAATTGCTAGATAGGATGCAAGTTTTTGTTCCTGAACCAGATCCGATAGTGAGTAAGATAGACTGGGCACGACACCCTTTCCCGACCAGTTCCATCCCATAAATGTCCTTTACCCGGCTTGTTGAAGCACTGTGGAAGAAGAAGCGATCAGACTTGTGAATCTGTTTATCTTGTCCTTTAGTTTTATTATCAGCATTGTTGTCGTTTTCTAGCTTGTTTTATTATTCAAGGACTTTCTTTTTTTTTTTTTCTTCATCTTTTAGGATAGTTTTGTTCATGCTGATATTTAAAATCATTGGACAAAGCCTTCAGTTTGGAATGGCCAAGTAAGGAGTAGTTTTACTCTTGAGACGCATCCTATTAGGTATCCTTTCCCTCCGCATAATTTGCCAGTTCCACTGCCACTTTATGGAATGTCTCATCACCAAGATTCACTCATTTTTTGAAAGTTTCAATTTCTGCACTCGCCTATTATGAAAATTCACACTTTCGAAGAAATTATTCCAACTTCAATTGCTTTCATACAAAGTTTGCTTGGGGTACTAAGGAAAGCTCCTTAATCTCAGGAAGGAGAAAAAGTTTTTCTCCACAATCAAAATCAAAATCAATCAATTTTTCTTCAACGATAGGAGCATTCCTATCGTAGAGGTTCTAAGGAAGGACCCTTAACCTCAAAATCAATCAATCAATTTTTCTTCAAGAGGTTCTAAGGAATGACCCTTAACCTCAAAATCAATCAATCAATTTTTCTTCAAGAGGTTCTAAGGAATGACCCTTAACCTCAAAATCAATCAATCAATTTTTCTTCAACGATAGGAGTCTTCTTATCGTAGAGGTTCTAAGGAAGGACCCATAACCTCAAAATCAATCAATCAAATTTTCTTCAACGATAGGAGCCTTTCTATCGTAGAGGTTCTAAGGAATGACGCTTAACCTCAAAATCAAAATCAATCAATTTTTCTTCAACGATAGGAGCCTTCCTATAGTAGAGGTTCTAAGGAATGACCCTTAACCTCAAAATCAATCAATCAATTTTTCTTCAACGATACGAGCCTTCCTATCGTAAAGGTTCTAAGGAAGGACCCTTAACCTCAAAATCAAAATCAATCAATTTTTCTTCAACGATAGGAGCCTTCCTATCGTAGAGGTTCTAAGGAAGGACCCTTAACCTCAAAATCAATCAATCAATTTTTCTTCAAGAGGTTCGAAGGAAGGACCCTTAACCTCAAAATCAAAATCAATCAATTTTTCTTCAATGATAGGAGCCTTCCTATCGTAGAGGTTCTAAGGAAGGACCCTTAACCTCAAAATCAAAATTAATCAATTTTTCTTCAACGATAGGAGCCTTCCTATTGTAGAGGTTCTAAGGAAGGACCCTTAACCTCAAAATCAATCAATCAATTTTTCTTCAACGATAGGAGCCTTCCTATCGTAGAGGTTCTAAGGAAGGACCCTTAACCTCAAAATCAAAATCAATCAATCAATTTTTCTTCAACGATAGGAGTCTTCCTATCATAGAGGTTCTAAGGAAGGACCCTTAACCTCAAAATCAAAATTAATCAATCAATTTTTCTTCAACGATAGGAGCCTTCCTATCGTTGAGGTTCTAAGGAAGAACCCTTAACCTCAAAATCAATCAATCAATTTTTCTTTAACGATAGGAGCCTTCCTATCGCAGAGGTTCTAAAGAAGGACCCTTAACCTCAAAATCAATCAATCAATTTTTCTTCAACGATAGGAGCCTTCCTGTTGTAGAGGTTCTAAGAAAAGTTCCTTAACCTCAAGATCAATCAACCAATCAATCAATTTTTCTTCAACGATAGAAGCCTTCCTGTCGTAGAGGTTCTAAGGAAAGTTCCTTAACCTCAAAATCAATCAATTTTCAATCAATCAATTTTTCTTCAACGATAGGAGCCTTCCTGTCATAGAGGTTCTAAGGAAAGTTCCTTAACCTCAAACTCAATCAATCAATCAATCAATTTTTCTTCAATGATAGGATCCTTCCTGTCATAGAGGTTCTAAGGAAAGTTCCTTAACCTCAAACTCAATCAATCAATTTTTCTTCAATGATAGGAACCTTCCTGTTGTAGAGGTTCTAAGGAAATCTCCTTAACCTCAAACTTCAATCAATCAATTTTTCTTCAACGATAGAAGAGTTCCTGTCGTAAAGGTTCTAAGGAAAGTTCCTTAACCTCAAAAAGGAGGAGAAAAAAAAAGGTTTTTCTCCTCAGGGTTTAGGCGGCGAGAAGGTTTTCAATGCCAAGCTAAGTCGGACGAAATTTGGTAACGGCTTTGCATGCATCATGTCCCATAAAGCATGCAAAGGGGGGCAGCTATTGACACCTAATTTCGTCCGACCTTTTTTTAAAAAAAATTTATTAATTATAATTATTAAAACAAAAAAAAAAAGAAAAGAGAAGAAGAAAAATTTTAAAAAAAATTAAGTTAAATAGTTTATGGGGGCATTTTGTTTTATAGGGTTAGTTAAAAAACAATATATATATATCTATATGTGTTTATAAAATATAAAAGAAAATTTTTAAAAATTGACAAAAATAAGAAATTTGGGGTAAATCTGATAAAAATGAGAAGTTTGGGAAGAATCTGACGAAATCTGGAAGTTCCAGGAAAATCTGGTAATTATTCTCAAGGTTTGGACCAAATTAACAGAAAAGACAAAATTGGGGGAATCTGTAATTTCGGGACCAGACCTAAAGTCAAAGAGACGTGAAGGACTAAACTGTAATTTTGACCAAATTACATTTTTAATCTGTTTCTAATTAATTTTTTGAATTTTTTTAAAATTCAAGAAATTAATTCTCTTCCCCTATAAATAGGGGTTCCGAACCTGAAAAGAGAGATGGGAAGCTCCTCTTTAAAAAAGAGAAAACTGTAGCTTAGTCCCTGGTTCTCCTTCCTCACCCAGAAAAATCCTAAACTTCTATCCCTGCTCCCTGTTGCCGTCCGTTTCCAACCAAAACCACTTTTTCGTCAATCCTTTCGCCGTTATCCTCGTGCCGGCCATCATCCTCCTCTCCCACGTCGCTGTCCCTCCTCCGTCACCCCCTCCCATCCCTGATTGGTTGATCAATTGTCCGGAATTGAAGAATTGGAGCGAAATCCCTTCGGCGACGAAACGCACCGACCCGCCAGATTTCAATTTCCTTTTCTTTTCGTACAACCCCTTTTTAATCCTTTTACTTCTCTATTCATCCACATAAGTCACTAACTTCCTTACTTTTTCAGATAGGCCATTAACAGCAAACTTTGAGTGCTTATTTTTCTTTCTTTTTATTTTTTTTCTTTCATTTTTTTATTGAAGGTTATACCTCCTTTTTTTTTTTTTTATGTGGATAGCTAAAACGTCCCACTTTCTTTATTTAGTTATTTTTTTGTTATTACTTAATTTTTGCACTTTATTTTATTTTTTAAAAGTGGATGGCCAAAACGCCCCACTTTATTTATTTATTTATTTTCCTGCAATTCTTTACTTTATGCAATTTTTTTATGGAATGTTATACCTCCTATTTTTAAGTGGACGGCTAAAAGCCCAACTTTTCTTTATTTATTTATTTTCCTGCAATTCTTTATTTTATGCAATTTTTTTATGGAATGTTATACATCCTATTTTTAAGTGGACAGCTAAAAGCCCCACTTTTCTTTATTTATTTATTTTCCTGCAATTCTTTACTTTATGCAATTTGTTATGGAAGGTTATACCTCCTACTTTTAAGTGGATGGCTAAAAGCCCCACTTTTCTTTTTTTATTTACTTTTATGCATTTATTTTATGCATTTTTAAAGTGGATGGCTTAAAAGCCCCACTTTTCTTTATTTATTTACTTTTATGCATTTATTTTGTGCATTTTAAAAGTGGACGGCAAAACGCCCCACTTTTCTTTATTTATTTATTTTCCTGTAATTATTTATTTTATGCAATTTTTCATGGAAGGTTATACCTCCTACTTTTAAGTTGACGGCTAAAAGCGCCACTTTTATTTATTTATTTAATTTTATGCGTTTATTTACTTTAGGTACTTTTATTTTTAAGTGGACGGCTAAAATCAACGGTTTTTAAATAAGTATTTTTTTTGAATCCATGGATTAAAAAATTACTGTAAAAAGAATATTTCGTAAAAAAAGAGAAAAAAAAAAAGAAAGAAATGAAAAGAAATCAAATAATAATAATTTTTTAAAAAAAATAAGAAAAAGAAGAAAATTAATATTAAGACCATTAAAAGTCCATATTTGGTAAAAATTTATGACAAAAATTATCAATTAATTAAATAATTAACAATAAATTAAAATTTTATTAAATTCCATGTCCGAGTGATCCGATAGAATCCACGGTTTGGAAAATATCAAATTTATAATAAAAATAAAAAAATCAAGATTCAAAATTTCATATCCGGGTGATTCGATAGAATCTATGGTTTGGAAATTTATTATAAAATTAATAAAAATCGGGTATCAAGATTCAAAATTCCATATTCGGGTGATTCGATAGAATCTATGGTTTGAAAATTTATTATAAAATTAATAAAAATCAGGTATCAAGATTCAAAATTCCATATCCGGGTGATTCGATAGAATCTATGGTTTGAAATTTTATTATAAAATTAATAAAAATCAGGTATCAAGATTCAAAATTCCATATCCGGGTGATTCGATAGAATCTATGGTTTGAAATTTTATTATAAAATTAATAAAAATCAGGTATCAAGATTCAAAAAACATATCCGGGTGATTCGATAGAATCTATGGTTTGAAAATTTATTATAAAATTAATAAAAATCAGGTATCAAGATTCAAAATTCCATATCCGGGTGATTCGATAGAATCTATGGTTTGGAATTTTATTATAAAATTAATAAAAATCAGCTATCAAGATTCAAAATTTCATATCCGGGTGATTCGATAGAATCTATGGTTTGAAAATTTGTTATAAAATTAATAAAAAATCAGGTATCAAGATTCAAAATTCAATATCCGGGTGATTCGATAGAATCTATGGTTTGGAAATACCAAAAATTTATTATAAAATTATAAAAAAATCAGGTATCAAGATTCAAAATTCCATATCCAGTTGATCTGATAAGATTCACGGTTTGGAATTAAATTAAATAAAATTCATTAAAATTATTCTTAATCAACGATTAGATCAAGAAATAAATAATTAGGAAAAGATAAAAATTGAACCCCATGGTACCAATTTTCGGGCACTTTAATAAGGTTATTTTAGCGTAACCGACTCACGATTTTATAATCTCTCGCAGACCATATCAGGTATCCAATCGACCTAGGTAAACTAATTGATGGCAACTCCTTTAAAAAATCACGTTGCTACAGGTATTAAGAATCGGGTATGAAAGTGTACAAGGTTTAAAGTAGTTAGCTTATATTCCCTTCATCCAAAGTTTTTTGCTCCATTTACTACTTTGAGTAGTCCTAAATTTTCTACTACATTTCCTCTTTTAGTAAGCTCTAACAAGTCCAATGACAATCATATTCGTATTTCAAAATCACTTACTTGGGGTTCCCTAAACTTGCAACCAAAATACCAGACTCACCACCTACCTATCACTACAATGCGTGGCTTCAATTTCATCATCAAAGGCCGATTTGAATTCAGTACGGTGAGATCAAAGTAGAGGCTGAGGTCAAGGTGGAGGTCGAGGTCAAGTCAAAGATGAAATTGGTGAAGCATCAAGTTCAAGATTCGGCAAAATCGAAGAGTGAGGTCAAGGAGGAAGGCAAGGTCAAGATGAAATCGGAGAGTAAGGTCAAGTCAGATGGCAAGATCAAGTTGGATCCGATGAAATCGATGACTCTGTTGTCGAAGAGGGCTCGCCTAGCCATCGAATGCAATCTCATAGGTGAACTTGATGTGATCTCACCTAGAGCGTGACTCAATGTTGTCATAGATGTGATCGTGTCTTTCCGGATTTTACAATGAGGTGTCATGACTAGGTGGGTTGGATGAAGGTGAACTTGAGTGTCAATAAAGAACTGAAGAGAGTCAGAAACGAAGGGTGACAAATCAGGGCATCGAAGGCAACAAACCCATGGATGGCATGTGATGGCGAATGTGGGTGGTGGCTACTGGAGTTTTAGGTGGTGTAGTAGATGACAAAAAGAAAAGGGTAGAACATGGTTAAAATTGAAAAGAAAGCATACACTTTTATCATTTCTTAACTCTATGCTAAATACAAATTGAGCAGAAAACCTGGGACAGATGAAGTAGTATTTAAGGAGGGGAATTTAGACTTATGCAAGAAGTGTAAGGTTACCAAATTAGACCAAATGACATTTTGTAATGTTGGGAAAGGTGGAAGGGGAGTTGAACCCCTTCCATGGCCAGAGGAGGTGTCTCCTCACATCAGTTTACCGAGCACTTGGGGAACAATAAATTCAACTCGAACCAAATAGGGATCAATCTTTCTTTTGTTAAAATCAAACTAAGCCGATTAGACCTAAAAATTTGAAACAAACCAAACCGTAAACATACGGTTTGGTTTGGTTCAATTGTTCTTTTCTACACAGTCAAAAAATTGTAACTGCAATGATAAACCTGGCTAGAATTCAACATACATGAATTATGATCCCATGTGGGTCTATAGTTTTTTTACTGGATGAACCATAATCTCTAGTCCCAAAAACATTAAAGGACTCACAATTCAACAAGTTGCAAACATATTAGTAGAAGAATATATTACAAGGAACATTAGGCCAAGTCTTCAACATAAATCTGTAATTGCAATAGCCATGTTCACGGGCTATTACATAACAATTTTCCATCACCAAAGCACTTAAGTGAAATAGTGTGATGTTTTTCAGATCATAATAAGGCCTCTACATGGCAACACCAAAATCAAATCATATATTTATTATCCAAAACTATAACACTAATTTTAAAAGTTGTTCCCAAACATGGCCAAAATTATTGTAGCATTTCTATGTTACCTATGTCCCAATTTCTTTTACCTTATACTATTCATAGTAACTAAACTATAATTTTGTATTTTCAATATTTTCATATATAAATATAAAATTTATAATCACAAAGAATAAATGAAAGGTTGTATTTCTCATATACTCCCTATATTTCATGTTTTTTTTTATACATATGGGATTGATGTATGTTATCTCTACTTTTGCATGTCACTCTTTGCATGTAAATAAAAAAGATAGAAATAGTAATGGAAGTGAATTAAGAAATAAAAATTACAGAATTTTTAATCAAGAAGGTTTGGTGCAAGTTGTGAAAAAATGTTGATTAAAACTCAAATTCAAATAAAATAACGAAGGTTAAGGGGATCCACTTTTAATATATCAGTTATGATTAATTTTAGACTGTCTTGCCACGTAATTGGGATCCACACATAAAGGAGGTCCCAATTGGGAAATTTAGTAATTAAATTCCAAAAACATTAGGCATGAGTTAGTATGAGCTTTCATTAATCTTATAACGCCAACACATGTATATGAGTTTAAGTATCCATCATGTCAACCTCTGTCCACAATAAATCAAGATTCCCAGATAGCCGATAGAGCCATGTTTTATGGAGGGAATTAAGCAGCTTTTGTGCTAATAATTTGACTATGATGAATTAGGACTGCCATTTAACAATGAGGGTGATTAAATTGATTAAGAAAGTACATACCTTTAACTTTAAAATCTGTTTAAATCAATCATAACCGTTATATCAAAAGATTCACCCTTTTCACCATAGCAAAAGAATGATTAGTTAGCCATGATAAGAGAAAACAACATTTATGAAAATGAAATAAATTTTATCTTTGAAATTACAGCTTGCTTGTTCAAATCGAACATCTGTAGCTGAAGTTATCATTTTTTAACCAAAACTGCTCTTTAGCACATAGAAGAATGAATGATCTCATCTATAATTAGATTTCGGCAATGAAAATGATCAAACTAGCTCTTAGAATGAAGTAGAGTAGAATATCTATGTGTTGGCTTTTTGATGAATTTAGAATCACTCAGTTCAGACATCTACAGCTCCAGATATGATTTTTCTCGTGAATGGTCACCAAGTAATGATTTTATCCACCTACATAAAAAATAATTATTTAATATATATGTTTTAATATTAATGAATAATAAACCGCATGTGAATAATAAAATATGCATATAAGCAATAATATATGTGTGAATAGTAAATATGCATGAACAATAGCCCGATGGAATAAATGTTTAAAATAGAAAAATTAATCATACTCAAAGTGTATAATGATAATTTAAACCCTTAATAGTAATACACTTATGAGTATTCATTCACACCCCCCACCAGGTTTTTGCTAGTCCCTAATATGTGTAACCTCAAAACTAAGAAAATAAATAAAACACATAATCTAACAGCTCACTACACCTCATGCTATGAATATATAACACTTGTAAACTTGACTCGAAAGTAATTAAAGAAAGGAGAAAAAGTTAAGTCCTTGTTACCAGAGGTAGATGATTATTCCCTAAGTGTTTGCACTCATTTTAAGGTGAGTTCATAAAGAACTTACTTTATGTTTCTCAATCTGGAGTTTGCAAAGAGATTCAACTTTATCTTCACTTGATTCCCAAATGGGACTGCATGTAAATGTAGGTCCAATGGTTTTTATATATGATTGTAATGGGGCTGGGTTTAGTGAAAGTGGGAATTTGATAAAGGCTTTTTAATTATGGAGTTGAAGAAAACTAGCAATGCAATTAACAATAAATACGAGCACCTAAAACACTAAATACCCAATGTCTCCCAAATCAACTCTAGTCTCCTAAGTCCTCTCCAAAACACAATTCTCTGTCAACACATGAATTTAGAAAATAAATATGGTTGAGTTTTAAACTTATTGAATTTAACACTTTTTTTCTTTTTTTTTCTTCTTTTTTTTTTAACTCTCTCAATTTCAAAATGGTTGGTCTCATCTGCCTTGCACAAATATTAAGGCTAAAGTTGTATTTTTTTTCTTTGTTCCAAAATCGTCCCCCATGATTATGTGTTATTTGTCAGAAAAAGATAAAAGAAGATGTCTTTCATTTTTACTTTAGTATGGATCAACATGGGTATGAGTATATATAATTTTACTTGAAAAGGAAAGAGAACAATTTTTTTTTTGAGATTGCAATAAAAGAAAAAGAGGCCAAGTATAATGAAATAGAAGAGTTCTTTTTTTAATTTTTTTTGTTTTTTACTTTATTTTAGGATGGCTTTTTCTTATGGTCTCGTTTTTGCCTTTTTCTACCATAAATCAAAATTTGTTTAAAACTCAACCATCTAATGATGTACATTCAATTTTTATGATTCAAGCTCAACTCACCCCAAATTTTCCATTATAACAATTTTAACAAAAGGTAACCCGACATATCCTAAAGTATACCTGCATTTTTATTCTTTGTTTTATTGAAAATAACACATTCTTTTTAATTCTCTAATACCCATAATCATACAAGCACCATTAGTTCTAAGGACAATAAAGGATCAAATGAAGTGGAAGCGGTTAAACATATAGGGTTCAAACAAAGAATTAAGCTATAAGGCTTAAAGGAGCTTACTAAGAGATAATGTACAAGGTTAGTCTTTTGGTAAGTGTTTAGCTGTAAAATGCCATCTTATTCCTTAAATTTACATGCAAGAAGTGAGGTTGCATGGGTCTTTAAGACCACTCATCCAAGCAAAGTCTATCTCAAAATACAAAGTAAGCACTCTCAACAAAGAAATTCTCTCGCTCTAATAAACACAAATGGGTCAAAAATGCTCACCGGTTATTTATTTTTCTTAGGTAACAAGCAACATACTTTAACTACTTTAAAAAATTAACAATTATTTCAAGTTCACAAGGTATATATCCAATGATGATATTTCCATGAGTTGGGTTCCTAAATGTAAACAAATAACCTAAATTCATGCTAAATGTTCCTACATGTAACTATTTATGCATGCAAAAAGGATAAATGAACATGAAAAAAAAATCAACAATAATCCTTCCATAATGAAACTGATAATGTATGCAAGTGAAAGGATATAAGGAATTAATATTTAGGTTTCATGCAATATTTTCTTTTCAATACAGAAAATATAGATTACTTGTGAGATATGTAATCCAAATAGGGTTGAAACCTAGCTACCCCAAAATGTATGACTGGCATGTCTAATTGGATGCGTCTCAAGAGTAAAATTACTTTTTACTCTGTCATCCTAAACTAAAGGCTTCATCTAATAGTTTTAATATCAGCATGAGAAAAACTACCCTAAAGGAAAAAAAAAATCAAGTGTCAACTATCCCTCCCCTCAACTAGATTAAGACATTGTCCTCAATGTCAAAATATAGATAGGCAGAGAAGAAAAAATTACCTGAAATGATAGTTATTGAAAATAAAAACACTGAAATAACCAAAATAAAGAAACTGCTGATAGTAAAACTAAAAGACAAGATACTATAAACAGATTCACAAGTCTAGATTGCTCTCTTGCATAGTGCTTCATCACTTATTAAGATTGACAACCTGTAAAGAAAAAAAATAACAAAAAGAAAATGACATGTATGTACAGGAGCTGTGATTGTGGCTCACATCTGCCACTAGTTTTACGTCAAGTAAATGATTCAACGCCTTCTATAAGTCGGGGATTTGCTTCTCATCTAGTTTTCTTACAAACTGGCAAATATGGTCTTTTAAAGTCAAATTCTCAAGACTATAATACTCTCTTTCTTTGTGAAAGATACTACATAATCCAAGAAGTTCATGTTACACTAATCCACAAGAATTCATCTCACAAGTCAATCGGATATCATCCAAAGAATCCTTACTCAAACCCTTCTCAGTGAATTGTATTTTATCTTCTCAATTATTGGACACCATCCCTAAAAAATGACATTTAGTATTATAAGTCCATTGACTGCATTTGTGATAGACTCTAGCTTGTTAATTACTTAATGGTTTAGCGCTCTCTGAAACAAGCTAATACTTATGTGGAATTGTGTGTTCATTTCATCATACATACCAATAATAGCCAAGTACATGCATGGCAACCAAAACACTAATCCAGGTTTTGAAACTTTGTTTTATACAGACATATCTTGCATATTCACATGTGTCTTGGTAAGCCTACCTCAAGCGATCCATTTTCATGACAAGTCCAATAGCATACAAATGTCCATCCATGCACATAATCACAACATGCACTTCATTTCATTGGATACCAATTTAGCATGCTCCATGTCATCACATCCATACTAATTCAAGTTCACTTTGATGTTCATCTTTAAGTGCACATACATGGCCGAAACATACATAACTCCATAAATGATCATAGGCTTGTGAACACATGATTATTCTAGTATTAATATGTGAACTCATTTTCATTAAAGCATCGCTATATATATCTTGGTTTCATAGTGAACTTAAGCATCCAAAAGTGCATATTATCCAAAGAACTTGCATAAAACTTGGTAAGTCCACCCAGAACATCAAAACAACAAAATGTTCAAAAGTCCATATTTACATGCCAAGAACACAACGACTGAATTTAGCAAGTTCATTTTAAATATTTCCTTAGTCTTCCAAGATCAAGCCAAATGCACATATGGCATAGAACACATATCGACCTTATTTAGACCTTGTTCCCATAACTCTAGACTCCAAAAGCCTACACATAAAGTCCACACATTTTAGCTTGATCCACAAACATCTTATACACATCAAACACTTAGAATATTGAGCAACACATACACAAACCTTCACTAATTCTAAAGAGTATATATTACAAACCTTCACCAATTCTAAAGAGTATATATACTTTTGACCTTAATGCCTTTCTAGCACTCATTTTCCTACATAAAGGATAGTAGGGTAGTGAGTATAAAACTTAGTAAGGATCTCATATGGCTTCCAAAGCCTAACATATAACCAAAACTTTGGTAAGGATTTCCAAAAAGCATTTAAAGCCTAATAGAGGTTAAGTATGTAGCTTAACCAAGTTCATCCAAGTTCTTGCAAAGAAAACACTAAGACAAGAAAACACAAGATACATATAAAAATAATAATAATCCAAAGGGTTAGCAGGCACAACCAAATAGTCACATGCACCATTCCGTAAAGTCATAGCAAGCATGTATCATAACACAACAGAGAGCTCCATATGCTTCGGAATTGAATTGGCCGACTCAACTCCTAGTCGTAATGCTTGCCACAGAACTCATGAGTAAAACAGAGTTGCCAAAGCAACAACACATAGTCCACAGAGTTACCGAAGTAACACAGAGTTGCCAAAGCAACACATAGCACTTTGTAGCACCTTAAGATCACTTGGCATCCAATATCCATCACCTACGTGCCTGAATACTCAAAACATTCATGGATGCACCAAAGAACATAGTGAGTATAAGAATCCTTGCTAAAACACCTAAGCAACTCTTGTTGCCTGAAAGCTTTAGAAGCTTAATTTCTTTGCCTTTCCTTACTTGTTGTTTCTAGAACTTGTCTTCTAGCTTAGAAACCTACAAAGGCCAAAAATTTAGCAAGCTTTATTCTTTCTCTCTTTAGCTCAAAAGCTCATAAATGCCAAGAACACTTGGTGAAACTTACAGAACCTCAACAAAAGAGGTAAGGCTGAGTCTTCAACTTGAACCCTTTTTCAATATTTTTCTTGATTCTTGTTTTGGATGCACTTAGAAGCTCAAGAAGACCATGAAAAAGTGTTCAAGCTCACAAAACCTCACCATGGTGAACATGGTCAAATCTTTAAGCTTCCACTTGATTTCTAGTTTTGCATGCTCTTAGAAACTTATGTACACCAAGAATACTTTGTTTAAGCTTAAGAACTCCAAGAATGAGCTTTGGCCGAATCTTCCTTGGCTTGTTGGCTCCTAGATTTTAGCTTTCTAGGTTAATTAGCTCATGAATACACCATCTCCTTCAATCTCTTTCTTGATTCTAGCTCCGGATGTTCTTAGGAGCTCATAAACACCAAAAACAGTTGGTAAAAGCTCATGTATCACCAAGAATGATCTATGGCCGAATGTGGAAGAGGAATGAATATTTGGAAGTGTATTTTGAGTGTATGACCAAATGTATTATGGGGGAGGAGAGTTAATGAGAGTGTAATGAGTGTTTGAGTGAAAATGAATGGGAATGGAATGGAAGTTAGTGTTGACCGGCCATAGTAGTGAAATGGGAGTGGAAAACATTCCTTGGTGGAGCCATTAAACAACTGTGTGGTGGACTTTGACTGGGGGACAAAGTGTAAGAGAGGTATGGATGGTGTAAGTGGAGGTATGGGCTTAAATTATAATATTCTTGAGAGGGGGATAAATGTGGGTGGAGGGTATGGGTTTGTATATTTAAAGGGTAAAATTCACCGGGGGTCACCTAGCTTATTTTTTTGTCCTAAACGGGTACCTTACCTTCAAATTGTCCTACTGAGGTACCTTACCTCTTATCGCGTGTCCTATCTGGGTACTTTCCGTCGATTCCATCGTTAAGTCTCACGGAAATTGCTGACATGGCATTAATTAACGCTACAATAAACTTAAAATAACAACTTTGGACTCTAAACTTTTCCAACCACTAATTCTAAACCTAAAATTTACAAATCTAACACTTAAATCACTATTTTTTGTTGGATCCACCTAAACCTAACGACAAAAGCCTTTTCATCGTCAACGGTCACCGGCTGCAGTGCTTCCTTCACCTTCCTCTGCAAGAACTGGATCTGCGCCATTATCAACCTCACATACCTCACTTCTTTCACTTTGTTCTCTTCTTCAGCAATCGCTAACGCCTTTTCAAGCCTCCTGATCACCGCTTCGCCTTCCCCAGAGCGGTCCATCAACAGAGCGTTCTCAAATAATGCCTCGAAAGACAACGGATTTCGTTCGAGAATTTCCTCGAACACCTTGCGGGCATTCTCCGTTTAACCCAGTTTGCTCAACAGCCTCGCCATTAAGAACTTCCACTGGCTCTCTTCCGGCTGAGCAGAAGCTAAGCGACTCAAGATCCTTAAAGCCTCTTCGTTTTTGCCATTCTCTAACTTCTTAGCAATTGCGGATCCAACAAGGAGCTCCAATTCCCAGTGAAAAACAGACAATTGGGATGGAAACTCCCTACCCGGAACCCATTTCTCCGTCGAAGACCCGAATTGGTTGGATCGGCATCGGAGTCATGGGCGACGCCATGGTGGTTCGCCTCCTCTCTGCCGGCTACTCCATCACCGTCTACGCTCTCAACCCTTCAAAAGTTACTTTCCTTCAATCCAAAGGGGCCCATCTAGCCAATTCCCCGCAAGAACTTGGGCGATGTTCTGACGTCGTTTTCACCATGCTGGTAACCCACAAGATGTTCGAAAAATTGTCTTAGAGAGCGGCGGCATTCTTTCCGATCTCAATCCTGGTGGCGTTACCGTTGACACCACTAGCAGTAGTCCCGCACTTGCGAGAGAGATCTTTGCTGCCTTCCGAGCAAAGGGTTGCTGGTCCGTGGACTCCACTGTTTCTGGCGGAGATATTGGGGCGAGAGATAGAAAAATCCAAGAGCGGTGATGGTTCTTCTTGCTTCTGATTATTATGCACCTCTAGCTTTTCTTCTTCCTCGATTGTGGTCGGACAAATCGGCGGAGTGCAGGGAGGACGACGTAGAGGTCGAGGGCGGTTGGGATGGTGGGCGATAGAGGAAGAGGTTGACGGTGGCTAAAATGGTTTTGGTGTAAGTTTAAGGGTTAGAATTAGTTATTAGAAAAGTTTAGGGTCCAAGGTTATTATTTTACGTTTATTGTAGCATTAATTAATGCCACATCAGCAATTTCCGTGAGACTTAACGATGGAATCAACGGAAAGTACCCAGATAGGACACGCGATAAGAGGTAAGGTACCTCGGTAGGACAATTTAAAGGTAAAGTACCCGTTTAGGACAAAAAAATAAGCTAGGTGACCTCCGATGGATTTTACCCTATATTTAAATGTGAGTAAAAGGATGGGGGAAGAATAAAATATGGGGTGAATTAGTATGGATGGCTGATCATGGCATTTATTTGTCTTAAAATGGCTTAATTCCCCTTTTAGTCCCTAACTTTCCATAATTTGAGCAATTGAGCCCTCCCACCGAAGTTCCCTTTGTTCAATTAAGTCCTTCACCTATAAAAACCACTATTTACACCACCAATCTTGCCCTAAGCCAAGTTTAAACCAGATAGTGTCCAACACTCAAAATCCACCCAAACTTTATTCCAATAAAAAATTTATTAAGCTTAATGAGGTTAATTCTTAAATTAAACAAAATTCTTAAGCCCTCAATCCTCATAGCCCATGGCTTAATTACTTAAGATTTTGAGGGCATTACAACTTTCATCTTCCTTTTCTGGTGGTTGCTTAAGTGAGTGGAAAACATTTAGGTCCAATATCATATTCCCAAATAACAACTTCATTAGCCCATTCTTGCAATTAATTAAGGTATTAGAGGTTACTAAAAATAGACATCCTAAGATAACAGGTATTGAATTCTTGATTTTTACTGGCGGTGTGTCCAAAACAATAAAATCTACAGGATAAATAAATTTATCAACTTGGACTAACACATCTTCAACGACTCCTCTTGGCACTTTTACTAATCTGTCTGCAAGCAAAAGAATTACCTTGATTAGTTTTAACTCACTCAAATTTAGTTTTTGGTAAATTGAATATAGAAGTAAGTTTACACTAGCCCCAAGATCATGTAATGTGTACTCAATTTTATGTTCTTAATGAAATATGAAATTGTTAGACAACCAAGATCCTTGTATTTCAAAGAAGTATTATTTTGAATAACAAAACTTACTTGCTCGCCCAATAATGCTTTCTTTTTCACATTCAGTTTTCTTTTAACAGTACATAAATCCTTCAAAAATTTGGCATAAGAAGGAACGTGTTTAATCACATCCAATAATGGGCTATTGATCTTTACCTGCTTGAAAATATCCAAAATTTCAAGATTTTAATTCACCTTCTTAGGAACCATTAATGCCTAAGTAAATGAAGGTGCCGGTGGAGATTTAATTTGTTCTTCACTTGGTATAGGTTTAACTCATTCTTTACTTTTAGAAGTCGACTCATCATCTCCTTCATAAGAATCAGAAATGGATTTTTCAACAACCTTATTGCTGTAGAGTGTAATGCTTGACTTCGCTTGATCCATGGTTTGACCTCTGGGATTCTATTGTGGTTTAGAAGGAAATTGCCCTTTCTCCTGAATGTTGAGTGCATATGCAAATTTTGCAAGAGTATCTTTTAAATCAATCATTGTTTGAATTGTTTGAGCATTAATAGGCTCTTGCTTCTCAATGAATGAATGAAATTCTTTAAGATTTTTCCTTAAAAGAGGTACATATGGTACATACCCTTGAGATTGTTGAAAGTTTTGTTTGGTGTATAAAGGTGGTTGTGAAGATTGAGCATGATTATCACTTCTCCAATTGAAGTTTGGATGATTCCTCTAACCAAAATTGTAAGTTTGTGAGTGTGGATTTTGGGTTGGTCTCTTGAAGTTGTTCAATGCATTGACTTGTTCATAGAGACATTCTTTGAAAGAGGGCAACCTTGGGCAATTGCTAATGGAATGATCATTGTTCTCACAAATGTGACAAACAATTTCTTGAACATATTTTAATTGACCAGCTTTCTTCATTTCTAAAGCCTCAACCTTTTTAGCTAGAGATGCAAATTTTGCTTGGAGGTCATTATCTTCCTTAAAATGGTATATGCCTCTACTAGATGTAGGGTATTAAGTCTTACCTGGGGCCTCATAAGTACCAGCAGTGCCCCAATTTTATGCATTCTTTGGTAACATGTCAAGATAATTCATTGCTTCGTAAGGATCTTTATCTTCAAATGTTCCATTGCACATCATTTCCACCATTTGCCTTTCCTTAGGTGTCAAGCCTTCATAAAAATATGAGACTAATCTTCATATTTCAAAATCATAATGTGAGCATGTGTTCAGTAAATCTTTGTATCTATCCCAACACTGGTAAAAAGTTTCTCCCAGTTTTTGGGTAAAAGTGGTGATTTGCCTATTGAAAAAATTTATTCTGTGGGCAGGAATTTTTTTTTTCAAAAATTATTGTTGCAATTCATCCTATGAATTAATGGAGCTTGACCTAAGATTCTGTAGCCATGTTTTAGCTTTATCTTTTAAAGGAAAAGGAAAAAGCTTAAGCCTGATGGTGTTCATGTTACAGTTTAGGCTATTATATGTGTGACAGACTTATTAAAATTCCCTCAAATGCAAGTATAGATCTTCAGAATCAAAGCCATGAAAAGTTGGTAAAAGTTGAATAATACCTAGTAGGAAATTAAAATAAGATGCATCAGCAGGAAAATTTAAACATGATGGTGTGCTATTTCTTATGGGGTCCATGTGTTCTCTAAGTGTCCTAGGTCAGTCTTGGTCATTATGTAGAGAATGGTTACCCTTTTCCTTATTAATGTGTTCATCCATGTAGATTATCTTACCAGTCTACCACTTGATGTACGTGACCAAGCTTTCATGCATAAACGAAATAATAACAAGAAAAACAAATATCAATAACAAGTTAAGTAAGAGGCTCAGCCTTCCATACAATTAACAAAAGAGATAAGAGGTTCAGCCTTCCATGTAATAGATAGAACATGTAGGAGGAAGCTCAACCTTCCGTATAAAGAACAACATGAGATAGGAGGCTTAGCCTTCCATAAGATTAATGAAAAAAAAAGCAAAATAAAGAGGGACAAAATGAAAAGAAAATGAACTCGTACTCCAATTTTACTTCCCTGGTAACGGCACTAAAAACTTGCTGCACTTTAACAGTTTTAACCTAAGTGCAAGTTGTTGCAAGTAATAAAATCTCAGGAGCCCGAGTGTTGATCCACAGGGAAGTGAATTAAGAAATACAAATTACAAAATTTTTAACAAAGAAGGTTTTGGTGCAAGTTGTGAAAAAATGTTGATTAAAACTCAAATTCAAATAAAATAGCTCAGGTTAGGAGGATCCATTTTTAGTATATCGGTTACGATTAATTTTAGCCAGTCTTGCCACTCAATTGGGATCCACACATAAAATAGGTCATAATCGGAGAATTTAGTAATCAAATTCCAAGAAAATTAGGCATGAGTTAGTATTAGCCTTCATTGATCTTATAACACCAACACATGTAAATGGGTTCAAGTATCCATCATGCCAGCCTTTGTCCACATAACCAGCAAAGCCATGTTCTATGAAGGGGTTTTATGGAGGGAATCAAGTAGTTTTTGTGTCAATTATTCGACTATGATGAATCAAAGACACCCACTTAACAAGGAGGGTGGTTAAATCAATTAAGAAAGTAAACACCTTTAACTTTGAAATCTGTTTAAATCAGTCATAATCTTTATACTAAAAGCTTCACCCTTTCACCATAGCAAAAAGATGATTAGTTAGCCATGATAAGAGAAAACAACATTTATGAAGATGAAATAAACTTAGATTGAAAGATCAAAGTAAGAACAAGAGGAAAACACATTGAACAGAGTTTCGAGATTGAAAACAAGAACAAAACCAAAGAAGAAAAGCTAATGTTGATATAAAAACATAAAGGAGACCTAAGAAATAGTATAAATTTGTTGTCCCCCCAAGGTGCCTATTTATATAGTTTTGGGGTGCGTGAAATAGTAAATGATAGGCTAGAATAGTCAAGGTAGGTAAATACAAATTAACAAAGGCTGGTTATGACTTATTTTAATTTTGTGACCATAATTCACCTTGATTTAGCTCTTCCTCAAAGCATGAGATTCATAGATCTTTTCTTTAGCTTTGAAACGATAGCTTGTTCATTCAAATTGGACACCTGTAGCTCAAGTTATGATTTTTCTACTAAAACTGCTCTTCAGCACATTAAAGAATGAATGGTCTCATCTATAATCAGATTTTGACGATGAAAACAATCAAACTAGCTCTTGAAATAAAATAGATTTGAAGATTTATGTGTTGTCTTTTAGATGAATTTGGAACTGACATATACAGCTCCAGATATAATTTTTCTCGTGAATGGTCACAAAGTGATGATTTTATCCACCTACACAAAAAAATAATTATTTAATATTGATGAACAGCAAATCACGTATGAACACTAAATATGTGTGTGAACAGTAAAATACATGTGAATAGTAATATATGCATGAATAGTAACCCAATGGAATAAATGCTCAAAATAGAAAAATTAATCATACTCAAAGTGTATAAAGATAATTTAAACCCTTAATAGCAATATACTTATTAGTGTTCATCATGAGCCACAATCACAACTACTGTACATACATGTCATTTTATTTTTGTTATTTTTTTTCCTTTACAGTTTGTCAATCATAAAGCTGATTAAACATTATGGAAGAAAGCAATCTGTACTTATGGATTTATTTATCATGTCTTTTAGTTTTACCATCAGCATTTTTTTTATTTTGCTTTAAGTTATTTCAGGGTTTTCAAGTTCAATAACTATCATTTCAGGTAACTTCTTCTTTGCTCTTCTTATCTATATTTTGACATTGGGGACAATGTCTTAATCTGGTTGGGGGGAAGGATAATTGACAAATGATTTTTTTTTCTTTAGGTTAGTTTTTCTCATACTAATATTAAAACCATTAAACAAAGTTCTTAGTTTAGGATGGTTGAATAAGGAGTAATTCTAACTCTTAAGACACATTCTATTTTGTATGATAGACATAACATTTTTTTTGCAAGCATAAATAGTTGCATTTAGGAACATTTAGCATAAATTTAGGTTATTTGTTTGCATTTAGGAACCCAACTCAAGAAAATATCATCATTAGCTGTATACCTTGTGAACTTGAAATAATTGTTAATTTTTGAAAGTAGTTAAAGTATGTTCCTTGTTATCTAAGGAAAATAAATAATCGGTGAGCACTTTTGAGCCCCTAGTATTTATTAGGATGAGAGAATTTCTTTGTTGAGAGTATTTGCTTTGTGTTTTGAGCTAGACCTTGCTTGGATGAGTGCCCTTAAGGACCTATGTAACCCCACTTCTTGTGTGTAAATTTAAGGAAAAAAGTTTCATTTTAGGGCTAACTAATTACCAAAAGGTTAACCTTGTACTTTATCTTTTAGTGAGTCCCTTTGAGCGTTATAGCCTAATTCTTTGTTTAAACCTTGCATGTTTAACCGCTTCCATTTCATTTTGATCCTTTATTATCCTTCGAACTAGTAATGCTTATGTGATTTTGGGTATTAGAGAATTAAAATGAATGTATTTTTTTTAGTAAAATAAAAAATAAATATGTAGGTTTACTTTAGGATATGTTGGATTAACTTTTGTTAAAATTGTCATAGTGGAAAATTTGGGGTGAATAATAAAATAGAGTGCATTTCATTGGATGATTGAGTTTTAAATAAATTTTGATTTGTTATTTCTTGCAGAAAAAGGCAAAACCGAGACCATAAGAAAAAGCCCTTACAAAATAAAGTTAAAAAAATAAAAATTTAAAAAAAATAAAAAAAATACTCTTTCTATTTCATAATACTTGGTTCCTTTTTATTTTATGACAGTCTAAAAAAAAACAGTTAGTCTATTTCATTTTCATGTAAAATTATATATGTTCATTCACAAAAATACCTACATGGGACCTATGTTAAAGTACATGTCAAAATACATCTCATTCTATCTTTTTCTAACAGATAAACACATAATCATGGGGGATAATTTTGGAATAAGAAATAAATGCCTATTTGTGCAAGGCAAAGGAGGACAACTATTTTGAAACAAAGGGAGTATAAAAAAAAGTTTAAGAAAAAAAAGAAAAAAAGGAAAAACATGTTAAATTCAATAAGTTTAAAACTCAACCATATTTGTTTTCTAAACTCATGTGTTGGCATGGAATTGTGTCTTGGAGAGGACTTAGGAGACTAGAGTTGATTTGGTAGACTTTATGTATTTAGTGTTTTAGGTGCCCATATTTATTATTAATTGCATTGCTAGTTCTCTTCAACTCCACCATTAAAAAGTGTACATCCAATTCAAGCTTTCACCAAACCCAGCATCATTACAACCTTATATAAAGACCATTTGACTTACATTTATATGCGACCATTTGGAAATTTAGTGGGGATAAAGTTGGATTTTTTTGCAAGCTTCGAATTGAGAAACACAAAGTAAGCTGTTCTCTACCTTTGGTAACAAGGACTTAACTTTTTCTCCTTTCATTAATTACTCTCAAGTCAAGTTTACAAGTGTTATATATTCATAGCATAATGTACCATGAGTTGTTAGAATATATTTTTTTGTTTATTTTCATAGTTTTTTAGGTTACACTTATTAGGGACTAGCAAGAACCTAGTTGGTGGGTGTAATGGATACTCATAAGTATATAGCTATTAAGGGTTTAAATCATTGTTATATACTTTGAGTATGATTAATTTCTCTAATTTGAGCACTCTTTCCACCCGGTTACTATTCACATGCATTTACTGTTCATATACATATTTTACTGTTCATGTACGTATTTATTGTTCATACACAGAGTTACTATTCACCGTGTTGCGCTGTTCATACGGTGGCTATTGTTCATACACGGTTTACTATTAAAAATATATTAAATAATTATTTTTTTATGTAGGTGGATAAAATCATCATCTAACAATCCTTTACAAGAAAAATTGTATCTGGAGTTGTGGATGTCAGAACTGATTGATTTCAAATTCATCTAAAGGCCAACACATATATCTTCAACTTTCATTCACATACAGAGAGCAAGTTTGATTGTTTTCATTGTCGAAATCTGATTATAAATGAGATCATTCATTCTACCGTGTGCTAAAAAGCTGTTTTGGTAGAAAAATCATAACTTGGGCTATAAATGTCGGCTTTCAATGATCAAGCTATTTTTTTTTTAAGCTAAAGAAGAGATCTACAAATCTTTTGCTTAAGAAGGAGCTGATTCGATGTGTATGGTGGTAAAAAAAATTAAAAGAATTTTGAGCAGCGTTGTTTGAATTGTATTCATCTGCCATTTATTATTCCATTTTACTATTTCAACCACCCCAAAACTCTATAAATAGGCACATTGGGGGGAGGATGAATTAAGGCTATTTGTTAGGCCTCCTTTATGTTTTTGTATCAAAGTTTGCTTTTCTCTTTTGGTTTTATTCTTGTTTTTAATCTCGAATCTTTATTCAACGTGTTTTCCTCTTGTCGTTACTTTGATCCATCAATCTATGTTTATTTCATCCTTATATGTGTTGTTTTCTCTTATCATGGCTAACTAATCATCCTTTTAGTAAGGTGAAAGGATGAAACTTTTGGTATAAAGGTTATAGTTGATTTAAACGAATTTCAAAGTTAAGTATTTACTTTCTTAATCGATTTAAGCACCCTCCTTGTTAAGTAGGAGTCTTGATTCATCATAGTTGGATCATTGGTGCAAAAGCTACTTGATTCTCTCTGTAGAATATAACTATAACGACTATATTAGAATTTTGAGTTATTGTGATCAAAGGTAGGCATCATGGGTACTTGAACCTATTTACAAGTGTTGGCGTTATAAGATCAATGAAAGCTAATACTAACTCATGCCTAACAATTCTGGAATTTGAATACTAAATTCCCCGATTAAGACCTCCTTTATATGTGGATCCTAGTTGAGTGGCAAGATGAGCTAAAATTAATCAGAATTGATATACTAAAAGTAGATCCCTCTAACCTTAGCTATTTTCTTGAAGTTAAGTTTTTAAACAAAATTGTTCACATTTTTCACCGAAACTTTCCTTATTAAAAATTTGTAATTTGTAATTCTTAATTCACTTCCTTGTGGTTCGACACTTAGACTCCCGGGATTTTATTACTTGCGATAACCTATACTTGGGTTACAACTGCTAAAGCGCAGCAAGCATATAAATTTCTTCTTCAAGATCTCAATGAAGAAAAGCAGTTTGTACATCTAACTACTCTAGATGTAGGTTAGACGAAGCACATATTGCTAAGATTACTCGAACTGTAGTAAATCGTACCACAGGAGAAAATATCTCGTTAAAGTCAATCCCTTCTTTCTGAGCATAACCTTTTACCATCAGTCGAGCACGATACTGCTTCACTTGATCATCGTTATTTGTCTAAATCTTATAGATCTATTTGTTGCCAATAGATCTTCTTCCATGTGGTAATGGTACAAGTTCCTACATCTTATTCTTATGAAGAGCTTCATTTTCTTCTTGCATTACTGCCATCCACAGGGATGCATCTGAAGAATTCATTACCTTTTGAAGAGTTGATGGTTCTTCATCCTTTGTTAGCAGATAGTATGGAAAGTTACTGTCCAAAATATAGTTGGAATGTCAATCTGCTGGTCTTCTTGTATGAATTGAATGACGAGTTTCTGGAGCATTTGACTCCACTAGATCTGATGTCTCGTGCCCTGGAACTTCTTCAGAAGGATCATTTTCTTCAACTTCATTTATCATCTGTATCATTATAGTGTCTAAAGTGTTGTCTTCTCCCTCATTCTTTTGAATATTATCTTCTATGAAGATAACATCTCTGCTAATGATAACTTAGTAGGCAATGGGATCCTACAAGCGATTCCCCTTTACTCCATCAGCATATCCCAAGAATATGCATTTTCTAGATTTTGAATCTAGCTTTGTAGTTTCTTGGGCATTGTATAGTACACACACAGGACTTCCAAATATATGAAGCTTTGAATAATCAACTGGTTTACTATACCACATCTCCATCAGTGTCATTAATCCGATTATAGTTGATGGAGATCGATTCACTACGTAACATGCGATATTGACTACTTCTGCCAAGAAATGTTTGCTTAAGCCTGCAGTTCTCAACATTGCTCTTGTCTTCTCTAATAATGTTTTATTCATCCGCTCAGCCACTCCATTTTGCTAAGAAGTATATGCCGTAGTGAATTACCTTTTAATGCCTTCCTGCTAGCAGAATTATTAAATTCGTCACCAGTATATGCTCCTCCATTATCTGTCCTCAAACATTTGATCTTTTTTCCAGATACAAGCTCTACTCACGCTTTGAAAACTTTGAAGATTGGAAATACATCTGCCTTCCTCGTGATAGGAAACAACCATCATTTTTGGAATAGTCATCAACGAATGACACAAAGTACTCTGCTCCCCACGAAGATATTATTGGTGCTTGCCACACATTAGAGTGATTTAATTCCAAAGCAATTTTACTTCTGGAATTTGATGTATTGAACTTCAAGCGATTCCGCTTACTTGTAATGCAATGTTCACAAAGAGGTAGAGATAATTTTGTGAGACCTGAGAGAAGTTATCTTTCCACAAGAATCTTCATTCTTTATTCAGATATGTGACCAAGCCTTTTATGCCACATCATCGAGCATTTTTCATTAAAATTACTAGTAGTAACTGATGCTTCTGCCTCTTGTAAGGCTTCTCCTATTAGCTTGTACAACTTAGCCGATATCTTTTCTCCCTTATAAGTACAAGCACTCCTTTCATAATTTTTATGATCTTGTGCTCAGCTTCAATTTTGTAGCCAAGATCATCAAACTGTCCTAAAGACAATAGATTTTCTTCCAAACCCTCCACATGCCACACTTGTTGGATAATATGGATTATACCATCATACATCTTTTGTTTGATGGTCCAATGCCGACAATCTTTAAAGCATGATCATTGCAACTATAGACAGATCCTTTAGAGATGGATTCATAATGATAAAACCATTCTCTTTACGGAGTCATATGGTATGTAGCTGCCAAGTCAAAGAGCCACTCATTAGCAAGTCATTTTCTATTCTCGGTTGGTGTCATTGCTTCCCCGCATAAAGCATTTCCATTATCTGGCGTGCTTGTAACATTTTCTTGAGGGTCAAAATTTTTTCTATTCTAACATTCATTCTTAAAGTGACCTTTCTTGCCACAAAAGTGACATTTCAAATGTTTCTTACTTTTTTACTTTGATTTTCCTTGGTTAATTTTGCTGCTTTGGCCATGTTCCGTTGATCTTCCTTTCATCACCGTCAAGGCTTACATCTGTTGGGAAGTTACTTTCCTATCTTCCTTGTTCCTTCGATGACTTTCTTATTCTAAGATAGCTGCCACAATATCCTCAAAGACAATATAGTCAGAAAGGACATTGTTTGTCAAGTTGATGATGAGCTGATCATACGAATCAAGTAAACTTTGAAGTAGAAGCTCAAAGTGTTCAGAAGCCTATATTTTATAACCCAACAATGTGAGTTGGGAAAATAGAGTATTCAGAGTATTTATATGCTTTATCACCGAAGTTGCCATGCCTAACTTAGCCCCTGGCCCATTCGGGCCCAATTACTTAACCATGCAGCGGAATTCCACAAAAAAGGCATTTGTTCATTATCAAAACATACGGGGATGAACCCCAGGATGTTACTAGTACTAGCTCATTGATTATTTACTTAAAATTTTATATTATGCTCTCAGAAACTAGCTAGTACCTATGTAGAACTTGTGTGTTCATTTCAAGCTCGTTATCAAACATAGCCAAGTATATGCATGACAACCAAAACACTAAATCAGGCTTTAAAAAATTAGTTTATCATGCACATGTTTTTCATAAACAAGCATAAGCTTATAAACATACAATTATGCAAATTCACCATTAACATTACTTAGGCAAAAAATGTTCATGTCCACCAAAAGTCTAACAGTCCATGTACAAGCCATTAACACATATTATGGCCGAATGTTCTTAAAGTCCACTTTTAACACAAGTTTGGTCATTTATACAAGACCAACATCATAGCACATGTGCAACCATGGCAAAACACACAAAGAGCCAAAGAACACACTTTTCACCTTAGAGACTTTGTTTCCACAATCTAGACTCCAAGTCTTGCACATAAAGTCTACACTTATTAACTTGTTACACAAGCAGCCCATAACACTTAGAATACTTAGAATATTGAGCAAACACATATGTACACACACAAACATTTTTACCAACAGAAAGAGTATAAAATACTCTTGATTTTAGTTCCGTTCTAGTGCTCATTTTCCTACATTAAGTAGGGAAGGGCATGAGTAAAACTCAGTAATGATTCTGTACAGCTCATAAAGCCTAACATAGCACAAGTATATCTTGGCAAAATTTGATCCAAGCTCTTGCAAAGAAAACACTAAGACAAAGAAAATACATGATATACGCATATAATAATAATCGGGGTCAGCAAGCACAACCAAACATAGAAGAACACAAACACACACACCACTTAACACCATATTCCCCTGAAGGGCAGAGAAAGTATGAGCATATTTTCTTAATTTCGGTTAACCATTTATTAGTCTGTATTAATCTGAGATTTCTTTATTCTTGGGAATTGAGTTGGCTAACCTAATTCCTAGCCGTAATGCTTGCATGGATCTAGCTAGCATAGAGTTACCCAAGCAACAAAACATAACCCTCTGTAGCACTTTAGGATCACATGGCGTCCAATATCCATCACCCAAGGGTCGGAATACTCAAAAGAGTATCAGAATCCTTACCAAATCGTTTGCAACCCTCGTTGCCTGAAAGCTTTTAGTAGCTTGTTTTTCTTACTTGTCCTTGCTTGTTGTAGCTAGAATTTGGTTTCTAGCTCAATAACCTACAATGGTCGAAACATTAGCAAGTATATTCTTGCATCACCATAGCTCGAAAGCTTACATATACCAAGAAAACTTGGTGAAACATACAATACCTCAACTAAAGAAGGTATGGCTGAATCCTTCGGCTTGATTTCCTTCAAGCTCTCGCTTGTCTTTTCTTGAATCCACCACTTGATTCCTTGCCTTAGAAGGCTTTAGAAGCTTATTCCCAACAAGGAAGCTTGCTTCACACTCAAGAATGCCAAGAACAATACTTGGCTGAAACTCCTTTGGCTTAATGGCTTCTAAAAACGTCTCCTTCTCTTAATCCGCTTCTTGATTCTTTTTTGAGGTATTCTTAAGAGTTTGTAGACACCAAGAATACTTGGTAAAATCTCAAGAATGCTCAAGAATAAGTCTTGCCCAAATTTAGAAGAAAGAACGAGTTTTAGTGAAAGATTGTAGAGAAAGATGGAGAAAAGTTAAATGAGGCAATTGGAGTGTTTCTTTGGGCATGTAATGGTCGTCCATATGGAGGGGAGAGTGAGGGAAATCATGTGATTCATATGGGGTGAGTGGGAGACAAAGTGGGAGACAAATTGGAAGACTTTGGTGAAGTTGGGTGAATTTGTCAAAAGTGGGGGACAAGTAGGTGGAGGAAGGAATCCTAAGTGATGAGTTGGATGGGAGGTGGATTAAAATAAGGGGAAATGGAAGGAGGTGGCAGCCATGGCATCCAATGCCTTTAAAATTGGCTAATCCCCCCCTTAGTCCCTCAATTCCTAGCATTTGGGCAATTAAGCCCAACCACCAAAAGTCCCCTTTGTCCAATTGAGTCTCTCACCTTAAATTTCCATCATTTTGCTTGGCCTAAGCCTAGTCTAAATTTTGAGAGTGTGTAACACTCATCATACTCCACGGTCCCACTTAATTTAGTGTCTCCCAAACTCAATGAACTTAATTCCCAATTTATGGAAAATTATTCATATCCTGAGGCTCAATTACTTAGGATTTTATGGGTATTACAGAAGTAGATTCCACCATCCATAGGGTGTAAAGTTTCCTTTCAAAGAAAATTTTATTGTGGAGCAATTTGGCCTCATACAATTTGTTGAAGTGATCCCAAATCTCTTTTGCTGTTTTTTTCTCCTCAATGCTGGACAACATTCCATCTGCTAATGCTAGATGAAGATCTACGATAACCTTTCCATCCATTTCATTCCACTTCTTGTCATCTGTGAAATCAAGCCGCCTTTCACTAATAGCCACCAGACAACCATCTTTTCTCAAGATAGCCTTTATCTTCAGCTTCCATGGCGAGAAATTGCTCCCATTGAATTTCTCAATCTCATATTTTCCTGTCATCGCTTCTACCACAAACTATTTGAGCAAAGATGAGCCCCCACTATTTTCATGTGAATAGTGATGTGAATAAGTACCCAGCACCTTTCAAAGGTAAGAAATAATTTACTTACTTTCTGATGTGGAAGATCCGTCTTTTAGGGACAACCACAGAGCATATGGTAAGAAAATTATAACAAAACCAAATTTGGCTCTGATATCACTTGTTGTGAAATCGGGAATCGAGTAGAGCAAATTGCAGCTAAGAAATTTGAGAAATATGGTAGAAAAGATGAAACACAGATTTTACATGGAAAACCTCTTAGGGTAAAAACCATGAACCCAGATAGATAAAATTCACTATGGGAAAAATAGGAGTTACAATCTCTCTAATTTAAGAAAAAACAATAATAATCTTTCTTAAATTAGGAGGAGAACAAAATACTCAATCTCTTTTTAAAATTACTCCAATGAGCTTCTGAAATAAAATTTGCGATGATTTGAAACGGTGAAGCTCAAGCTTATTTATATGCAACCTCCACTGCGTATCACACTATAACTTCAACTTTTGCCAGCTTCTGCACGTATCCAACCTTGCTACCGAATTTCCATTCAAATTTTTGACCCAATTAGCAACTTTTCTTTATGTGTGGGCCCCACACATTTTGTGTTTTTCTTCCATTTTCATCCTTTTAGGCTGACAGAAGCAGCCAACGCCGTGGTATTGAAGTAAGGATTGCACCCACTTTCCCTGGAGGATTAAAAGAGAAGAAAAAACAAAGATAAAAAAAGAATCCACCTCTGCAAATATATCACAAACTATGGGATGAAAAAAATCACTTACCTAGATGACATTGTACAACATTCAATCGTTATTGTTTCCTATTCTTTTTTTTTTATTTTTTTGTGGAAAGGCTTTATAAATCCTAGCAAGTATCAAGGTGGAGTGCACAGAAATCCAGTTCACATGCAATATGATCTAGAGAAGGGCTAGAGAATGCAAACACATACATAACACATAAACATCTTTAAATCCTCGGTTTCAATTGCTCTTTTTAGCAGGAAGAATTTTTTTCATATCCAAGCATTTTGCAATAATAATAACAAAAAGAATAAAAAAAATGCATGATGATACATTGCTAAATACAGAGGGAAGCTGGATGAACATGTTACTAGCAGAAGGAATCAAATTATACCATCTTCTAAGGGGCTAAAAATAGAAATCATGAAAATCACCCTTACTACCATGTTTGAGTAGCTTTATCTATGAAAGAGAAAAGAATCATGAAAAGATCCAAGCACAACAGCCCTTTGGCATGCCACTTTTTTTTTAGTGTGGACATCTTTTGTTAAGGTAGTTGCTCCAGTGCCTGAGGCCCAAAGTCCAACCAACGTACTACACAGACCTTCTAAAGCAATTCCCCTATTGACTATACCAAGAGTTGGAGGTTTTGAGCCAACCAGCAATGATGCAGAGTGATAGGTCCTAACTTGCATAGAAACATGGTACTACCACTAGTTTATATGTTTTGCTAGAGTGCTATGTCATATGTGTGTGAGATATAATATTTAAGAGTAGTAACATAAGAAGAATAGTACAACCATCGTTATCCTTTTGCACATTGAATGATAAATGAATTGTTCAGAGAATTGTTGAGGATACAATTTATGGTGAATTTCCCATCCACCAATAACTATTTATCTTTTAACAAGCTCATAGTTATATAGTTCACTCGAGTAATGTCGTGTGAAATGGGTATGGCAGCTATGTAGAGCTAGTTTGAGGTGGATTATGTGAGAATTGAAACTAGTAACATAGAGTGTTTTTAAACTCAGAATTAATTACATTACAAGGTTTAAGGGTTTATGAGCAAGGAAAGGAAGGGAATAGATGTCTCGAATCCAGGTTTATGCTGTGAAAGAGCCCCATCTGCCCCTCATAGAGTCGAGAGACATAACGTAGAGCATTGCTATAGCTAAGTACTGCTTTGCTTTTGTCCCACATCAATTACATACACGCCAAATAACAAAGCACTCTGTGTTGCAAGTAACTATTCCATTACATTAAATTCATATCTTTTTCTAACTTTTAGTTAAGATCAAGTGGATCTGTTTTTATTAGTTGAACATCTGATATGTGAGTATTACTCCTGTGTTGCAGTATAAACTTATGAGATATAGACTATTAGGCATAATTTAAAGCCTCCATCCTACAATGTGTGTGTTATTTCCAATTCTTTCATTGATTCTTTGCACATAAATAAAAAAATGAAAAAAATAGATATTAAGATAATATTTTTAAGAGTAGTGTGATAAAATAAATTACTATATTGCCATTTTTTTTTCATTCCATTACGTAACTGAAGAAAAAAAAATGGATAGCTGCTCTTTTTAGTATTTGGAAGCACACAACCAAACAAGAGAAAAACCCAATTTCCTATTATAGATCAAATGAGATTTACAATTATCACACACAAGAACACATGAAACTCAAGTCTTCTTTCAAATTTCCCATACAAGTATGAATAGCACCTTAAGACCACTTTCCCTGTCTTTGCACTTTTCAACCGAAAAATTTAAGAATCCCAAAGTATTCTTCCGTGACTACCAATGGCAAATAATGCAATAGAAAATTCACACGTCCTGGAAGCAGCCATAACTCCAAGCTTTTATAAGCTTCCAGACAACCAAGGAAAGCACATATCAGATCGAGAACCCACATAGCTCCCGTGAGAGGCCTGTTGGGAACTCCTACATTTTCAGAGACTCTGTAAGTCGATCGACGCTCCCTACCAAAAACATTAATAACTTCCAAGTCATCTAGCATGAATATCAACGTCCCCAAGACTACTGCCGCTTCCCTACAGTCATCTAGCATGAATATCGACTAACAGGGATGCAGCAGTCACCCAAATGCTTAACACGGTATCTTGAACTGAATGCTTATCGTGAACTATTGTCTGTTGTATGGTACTACTCTGGAATAGAATGACATTTCAAATTGAATTATCACTTGGATGTGATGTAGATGCTGCATTCATCAGCAATGGTTGTGATGGGTTTTGGTCATAATGTTTGGCCAGTTACAAACCTTATCAGCTAGAGGACGAAATGCGCTCGCTCCATCCTTCAAATTGCAATGCACAAACTTTAACCCACTCTGTACCAACAAATGGGCCAGGCATATGAAATCTTCGTCCCCGAAAATAAGCATAAGCATACTTGCAAACATATTATCCCTTGCTAAAAATGGCAGATCCACCATTATCCTCTTGCAAGCAACATCCTTTCCCATGAACTCAATATATCATCTTACACAAATGAGAAGACTTATAAATTTAGCGAAAAGAGTTCAGACTTATAAATATGGAATAAAATTGCATAATCCTTTATGTTTTCAAGCCTTTAACGGGCTCCTCTCAAGCAATTTTAAGCACTATGGTTAGGCTCCATTAATCCTTGTAATAAGACTCAAGAAGAAAAAAGTAAATAGAGTTCAAGGATAGAAATATTACCAGTTGACAAGGTTCACTGCTTAAACAGTATTTCTTTTATTTTTATTTACTGTTAGTATTTCTTTATTTTTATTCTTCCTCTTATCTACTTATATATTTTCTTTTTTAGGTGGGGTGTCACAATATGCCAAAGCCAACCTAAAAACCAAAATTTAGACACAAGGTTTGACATAATAATTTTTTACTCGGGAAATAAAATCAACTAGTCAACAGAGTATACCTAGATCTACATGGATTACATCAATTTCTTTGCTAAGTACCCTTAGGTAACTAGGAGCAAGGGAATTTGTGTCTCCATAGGCTCTAATGATAACAAGCCCAAAATAGCCATGATTTTCTAAATACACTCTAATTTTCATGGAAATGCAATAAGGATTAACTCTTTTTAGGAGACAGCAGTTCTCAAAGTCCCAAATTACAAGAATAAATGGCCTTGCAAACCATAATAACCACTTCACAATTTCTAAAAGCACCAATATGTTCAACGGCAAACACAAAACTGTAGGTGGCACTAGTAACCCCAAGTTTTTATTAACTCCAATGCGTGCCACAAAACCTATCAAACCAAGAATGTTGATATCTTGAATGCCTCATATAATTTTAAACAATCCTGCCCCTCCATGCACACTCTGTCTCCCACCAAACACATTTATAACATCTAAGTCATCTAGAATGAATGTCAATAGCAAATCCAAATTTGTATGATGCGACATTAGCCCCAACCATTTACAAATTCCATCCCACAAGATTATAAGAATCACCAAGAAGGAAAATCCAATATCTTGATTGTCATAACTGTTGGGAATCTTGGGATATGAAGAAAGATTTGAAATTGAATTATCACCGGCCAGGGAAGTACAAGCCTCATCCGCTAGCAACGGCTTTTCATCCAATAATAGTTGTCAGCCCCAAACATGCTTGGTCGCACCAAGAAGTTCTGAAACTCTTGGATTCGAATGACTGAGCAAAAAGTTGTGCCCTCTTTGCTTTAGCATATTTGCCAAGTGTGAAAGCCCTAAATCTTTAGAAATAAGCATACAAGTGACCAGACAACGAATACCCGATACCCAATTTGAGATATCCACTAGCATATACATCTCAGCAGTATCCTTTACTGCAAATTACAAAATTCACAACGCTAGTCAAAGTCTCAAGTACTCTCATGCCAAAAGGGTCTTAAACGACAAGGTTGGACACATATTATATTATCACACAACGTGAGAGTAGCCTCAAGACAAAGCATCAGTGAGCAATATTCAACAAACTATTTCCTAACTAAGCCACAGGTAACCTAACCTCGTTCAAAATTGATTACATCAATTCTGGCAATTCTAAGTGCTTCCTTGGTATGGTACTCAACCTTTAATAGGCACGGATAATAAGGGGTCCACAGTAGCCACACTTCTTCAACGTTGCTTCTACTATTTGTAGAATGAAATAGGGCTTGATGTTTTCCAGAATTGGACAATTCTTGACATTCCAATAAACAACAAACCTTATCCTTCCAAGCCCGTTTCTCATTTTCCCTTATAGCCTGTTACCTGCATTACACAAGCAATTGGTGAAGCAAAAGACAATTAGAAAAAATAGGGAGTTCAATTATCAATGGTAGTTGAAGTTACCATGGCTATGAGATTAATTTTAAATCTCTACCTTGTACACAGGAGAATGCAATGAAGTCACGGAAGTGATTAGAGAAATAGCAACGGACGTAGACCAGACAGACTGTCAGCCAGGTAGATGGGCGGGCTCATCAGAAGGGAAGGAGGCATTGGAGGCTGCCTTGTTTAACGGAAGGTTTAAGGTTTAAGTTTGTGATAAATTTTCCCAAGTGTCTAATTAAGACATGTGCACTAAAATGTCAATTTTATCCCTCGTGAACCTGCTGGATAATTTTCAATATACTCTTCCCAGTCGCCTGCAGTTTGAGAAACATGAAGCCATTGTACTTTTTGTCAAATACGTTTGTCAAATACAACTTCTTCTGTGAGGAGGCTGAGCTCTCATTCGCATCTATCACGAAGAAAGCCTTATTAGCAAGCTCATGGACAATGATGAAGCCATTGTCGTTCTTGTCAAAATAATAAAAATGCAATTAAAGTGGATAACAATGACGGTAATGACATGTGGTGATATGGACTAAGCAGCGATAACAAGATCTTGAACATAAGTGACGATCTACATGATGTGAGGGCAAGCAATTTGGCATTTTTTTGTTTTTGGTGGAATTTTTTACTAACCCTATGTCAAAGTGCATTCTTATCTTATATTAATAAAATTACTTGTTTGGCCAGTCAATCACTTAATGTTGCATTCTAAACCAACATCATTATTAAAAGTTTCATGTAATATGTCAATAGTTCTATATACACAACTAAAAGCAAAGACAAGTCCTAAGTTGTTTGCAAAAATCCCCTAACCTGGTTTTAAGCCTCCGCTTCTTTTTCCCCTTAACTTGTAACACAATTTCCTTGTAATACATAATTCTATACACTGAAAAAAAAAGCAAAGTTGGGGCATTTAATACCCTACTCGGGTACTATAGGACCCACATTACTCATATTTGGAGTGAGGCCTCCTAGGATCTTATGGTTCTTTATTAAACCAATACAATACGAAAGCTCATTTTATGTACTTGCATTACCATTTTGTTGTTCGGTGGCTCGATAAAACATGCACATGCTCTTAAGCTTTTTAGCTTAATTCTAACAATAATCATGCATGAGTAGCTTTGGTTTTCATTTTAAACATAAATCATACAACAGAAAACTTGGCTAGTCAGCACTTAAAAGCAATATTAAATTAGTACCAAAGTATAAAACATATATTTCCTTTAACTACATTTAAGCAACTATCCTCACACATGTCCCATGCCATGTGGACTAGTATATGCAACTTTCTTCTTCCAACTAGATATAATGTTACTATAGGCATCCATCTTCTAAGGCATACAAGACCTTATATGGCATAAGCTTCCTAGTATAAGATCCATACTGTATGTCTAAACTGTGTACCTTTTAGTACCATAGTGCCCATGGTGTCGAACTCCTTTTAGTGCCTTTGTGTCCAATGTCTATTGCCTTGACCTTCCTGAGCAAACAATGCTATGGTTGCTAGGCTCCATATCCATGTTATCTACACATAATCGTAACAGGTGAGTATCCCATGAATACTCAGTAAGATTTTATGTACCTGTAACAACCACATAGGACTATATGTATAAAATGTATACATAGTCATGACACTAGATCCATTCATTTTTTAGAGCATTCTAGTAGTGATCATCCTATGTTAGAGGTCCTCGCAGGCTACCTCCCTCCTAGATGGTAAGCTCCTAACCATTAGGCCTCAAATGTATGATCACCATGTTCCAGGGTCCCATTGGAACACCTTGTCCCTAATTTTCTCCTTAGTCCTATTTATAAGAGAATCGCATGTCTTTATCCTCATCCAGATGACCTACCTGGTTCCTATTCTCTTTATAATTATTAGCTCATAGCCAGTATATCACTGGACATGCTAGTATTCCACTAGCATCCAATTTACTTTCCTCTTTTATGTGCAAGAGTAAGTATATTGGCGAGCCAATTTATGTTAGATATGTTATAGTTCTCCCTTAGGGCACCCTGACCCACTTAGGGCACCCTTGGCTCCATGAGCTCTCTTGAGGATCCCTTAGGTCTCACAAGGTATTTAGTCCATTTAACACCCTTTATCTACACAATTGTTCCACAATCTAGGTATATTCCACACCAATTCCAACCGTGAGCTACCTCACCCTTACTTACTCTTCTCATGCTTATTTCATGAACAATGTAGCCATTTGTACCCATATACAAATTTTCCTAGTTAACATTAGCATAAATAAGCAAGAGATAACTAAATTTAACCATTACCTTAACACTATTAAATGCAAGTATCCATGTCCTAGGCAATGTCTCGGCCTTGTCTCCATTCTAGTCTCTTCTAGGGTCTTCCTATAGTAGCTTGAGTAATTACTTATGATTGATCATTTAACAATAAGACAAATCATTCCTAGGCTAAGATTAACTAATTTCCCATGTGGTTTAAATGACTAAATTATACTTTCTTGGACTTATTTAATAACAAACCCTTAATGTTATTATTGCCTTAAACTTTGTTCCAATCACTTGAACTTGGTTTCTAGTATTTTTTTTACTTACAAATAACTAAAAACCAATAATTGTGGCTGCTTAGAACTGGAACAATGCTAGGAATAAATTAATAGAGATAATACTAATAATACTTAGCATTTTATGTTACTTATCTATATCGCTATCTTTCACTCACTTGTTGTTATCCAACTACTACTCATCCGATCATATGTACTCTATTTAAAGTATGATTAGCAATGGAACACCCAAGCAATTCTTCTCTCTTTCAAACCTTTTTATGGTATTAGAGCAGGAATCCTAGCCAATATAGCCATGAATGAAATGGAGGATGACAACCTATCCTCCCCAATCAAAATGTCATCATCCTCAAAGAAACAAAACCCAATTCTCACGTCCGAACCTTTCTTTTCAAATGGAGAAAAGAAACTCGTCTTAATCAATGTTGCATCCCAAGTCCTGATCAAACTCACTCATCATAACTACCCATCTTGGAAGGCACAATTTATCCCTTTACTTACAGGATTTGGCCTACTGGAGTTCATCAATGGCAGCACCATCATTCCTCCCGAATTCATCAAGGAATGAAAAATGATGATCATCAACCTATAATACACGTTTTGGCAGCTCCAAAACCAACTGCTTTTGAACGTCATCCTTGCATCAACGTCTGAATCAATCTTAGCCCTTATTCCGAATGCCTCTACAACACGACAAGCTTGGGGGCGTATCCAAACAATATTTTCCAACAAATCCCACTCAAGGGTAATGTTGTTGAAGGAGAAACTCAGACTTTCGAGGCAAGAAAAATCTGTATTAGAATATTTGCAATCTCTTAAGGCAGTAAATGATGAACTTGCAATTATTCAACACCCTGTTGATGAAGATGACATGGTCCTTTACGCTCTAGATGGTCTTGGCAGTGACTACAAAGAAATCTTAGCCGTTATTCGGGCTCGAGATTCACCCATATCCTTCGAAAAATTGCATGATAAACTAACAGATTATGAATTGTTTCTTAGGCGGCACGATAACTCTTATAATAATCCTATAACTCCTATAACATATAGAAAATATATGTTGGCATGCAAAGGTGAATGAGCAAAATCCTCCACTGCCTCCTAGAGCACATGTTGCAACCCCATGACCTTCACGAGGTTGGATTGTCGATTTTGGTGTTAGCCATCATGCCACTCCGGATCTCAACAACCTTACCATCACAAATAACTACCCTGGAACTGATGAACTTGTCATTGGAGACTGTGCAGGTTTATCTATCACTCACACTGGTTCTACTACTCTTCAAACTATAACTAACACATTTACTTTAAACAATGTCCTTCGAGTTCCTAATCTTACACGAAATCTCATATCTGGCTCACAATTTTGTCTCAATAACAATGTATTGATTGAACTCTTTCCTTCCCATTTTCATGTCAAGGATCTTCATACCAAGGAAGTACTCGCAAGTGGGCCGAATAAGCATGGTTTGTACCTGCTTCCAACTAAAGCTACAATATCATCCACTAATCAACCTGCAACTCTCACTAATGTCAAACCCTCCTCAACCAACTGGCATCGTCGTCTCGACCATCCTTCTACACAAGTTCAACAAGTTCTCTCTCAGTTTGCATCCTCTATTCTTCATTCCAAGTCAAACTCTCAATGTGATTCTTGCAAATGTAATAAGAGCCATCGGCTCCGCTTTGGTACTTCAACCATTAATAATCGTCGACCTCTTGATATCATTTATACTGATGTTTGGGGACCCACTCCTATCATTTCCATTGATGGTTTTCATTACTACGTAGCTTTTGTTGATCACTTTACAAAATACATGTGGGTGTATCCAATCAAACTCAAATCTGACATAATTTCTGTTTTTGCAACCTTTAAAGGACTTGTTGAAAAAATTTTTGGGTTTCCTATCACTACTCTCCACTCTGATGAAGAAGGTGAATTTAAAACTTCGTCCTTTTCTTCAAAGCCAAGAAATTTCACACCTTACCACTCCTCCTTACACCCCAGAACACAATGCCATGGTTGAACGCCGTCATCGACATATTGTTGAAACCGGCTTAACGTTTCTTCACCAAGCTTCATTACCACCAAAATTTTGGTCTTATGCTTTTATAGTTGCCACTTATCTTATCAATCATCTTCCTACACCAACTTTGGCCAATAAGTCTCCTTACCACATGATTTTTAACATTGAACCCAATTACTCTAAATTTAAAGTATTTGGATGCTTGTGTTATCCCCCTTATAACAAACATAAACTTGAACCTCACTCACGACCATTTATCTTTCTAAGGTATGCTCTTCATCAAAGTGCTTACGTTTGCTTAGACACATCAACTAACAAACTCTTTCACTCTCGCCATGTTGTGTTTGATGAATTAGTTTTCCCATTTGCCTCTCAACCCGTATTGTCTACCATTTCTCCCGCGCTATGTCCATCTAATTTCACCTCCCACGACACTCACCTCGAATCATGCTCAAACGGCACACTTGCACCCGTACCTCCCTCCAACCCTGACTCCCAATTGGCCATCCTTATCCCTTATCCTAATTCACTTCTTACTGCCAACACACTTCCATCGCCAGCACCTACTCCTTCTCTCTCCGATGACCACACTACCTCCACCCAAGAACAAGCACCCTCTCCCACTCCTCCCGCCGAACCCACCCCTCCACCCCAACGTACCCACAAAATGATCACTCGGTCTTAAAACAACATATTTCGCCCAAAACAATTATTTCAGGTCACTGCTCACCCTCTCCCTGGGACCCTCGAGCTACCATTTCTCTGTTGGGAATCCGAACGAGTTTCACGCTATTAAATTAGCATGCACCAGGATCGGATTGCAGAAATAATCACACAGGTACCTTGTTTTCGAAATTCCACAAACGCAGAATTCTCCAAGCTTAACACGCTCGAATTCCTTCTCCACCCGTTGCATTATATGAGTGTTTGTACTATTATTGTTGATAGACTAATTATCTCTGATTCAATAATACACAACCACTCCTTTTATAGGCAAAAAGTACAGTAGCTTCTCTTAGAAGCTGAAGTACAACTTCCCTCAGAAGTTAAGTACAATAGCTTCTCTCAGAAGCTGAAGTACAACTTCTTTTAGAAGTTTGACCGGGTAGAGTTTAGAATGTGGCGTGGGACCCTTGGGATCTCTTAATCCTGTCAAATTAGTCCTCAACTAATTTATTGTTTACAAGTCAGTATAACATATTATACGACCTTGTAAAATCTCCCAGGATTTCAGAGACAATTCACAAGTACCCATTTTATTCTATTCCGTTCACCGTCCAATATTGTTGCACATAATCCGGACTAGACCAACCACATCCAAGTTGTGGTACTGTCAATACGGAATTAAATATGTGCACGTCTCTTCAAGTTTATTCGGACTCTAAACAATTTAGAAAAACATTTATAAAATCTATATATACCATATATATAATTTTATATATAGAAAATAATATTTCCAAAACAATATTTTTCTAAATCGACCACGTGGATTTCTTAATCCAAAAAACCAAGAGACTTATTCCACAATATTCATTCTCATTTCAAGAGCGGTGAATTCTATGTTGAATAATCATGAACTTAACATGTTACATTTATGTGACCCAACATGTCCAAGTATATCCTATAGTAGGCATCATTGGTTGACATATCAAAATCACATAAAGTATACATTTAAATTCATATTATTCTCAAGTCTACGGAATAAATAACATTTACTCTTTCTCAACAGTTGAAGGTCTAAGAGTAATTGTTTTGGTCCTGTTCAAATATTTATCTCCATAAATATCCACATACGCATTAGGAACCAATATTCCAGTGATTGAGACAAATCACTCTATCTCATATAGTAATGTCATATGTGCAATCTTTTATGAGTAATCAACCCATGTATATACTCATAGATTGTGAACACCTTTTTAAAGAACTACAAAGATGAATTAAGTCTCATGTGGCATGATCTCCATCTTCCATCAATTCATATATAATATAGTTCTTATGGATTTATCACAATAGGAGATAAGTTGGCTTTGATGAGCACAACAAATCTTTCAATCTCCCACTTGCGATTCAAAGCCAATCAGCAACTATTCTAAGACCCATTTCCTTTACATGTTTCTCAAAAACCTTTTGAGATAACGGTTTAGTCAGTGGGTCTGCCACGTTCTCCGCTGAAGCAATCTTTATGATGCTTACATCTCCTCTTTTGACAATTTCTCTTATCAAGTGAAATTTCCTCTGTACGTGCTTCATGCGTTGATGAGCACGGGGCTCTTTGACTTGAGCAACAGCCCCAGTGTTATCACAGTACAGAGTAATTGGAGATTCTATGTTTGGAACAACTCCAAGTTCCTGAATGAACTTCTTGATCCAAACAGCTTCTTTTGCTGCTTCAGAAGCGGCAATGTATTCGGCTTCAGTTGTAGAGTCAGCTACAGTACTTTGCTTAAAGCTTCTCCAACTGAAAGCCCCACCATTTAGTCCATAAACGAATCCAGAATTCGATTTACCATCATCTGGATCAGACTGGAAGTCAGAATCAACATATCCTTTTACTTCCAATGAACCACCACCATAGACTAAGCAATAATGCTTTGTCCTGTTAAGATATTTCAAAATATGCTTAACAGCGGTCCAATGACCTTCCCCAGGGTTGGATTGGTACCTACTTACAACACTCACTGCTTGTGCTATATCGGGCCTAGTACACAACATTGCATACATGATACTGCCAACAGCAGAAGCATAAGGGCAGCGTTTCATTTTATCCAATTCCTCATCAGTCTTAGGAGACATCTTTTCGGAAAGGATGATTCCATGACGAGAAGGCACGAAGCCTTTCCTAGAATCTTGCATGTTGTACTTAGCCACGATCTTATCAATGTAAGTAGATTGAGATAACCCCAACAATCTTTGGCTTCTATCTCTATAGAGCTTAAGACCAAGGACATATGATGCCTCACCCAAATCCTTCATAGAAAAATGAGTGGACAACCATAGCTTCACTGCTGATAACATTTCTACATCATTCCCAATGAGTAGAATATCATCAACATATAGGACAAGGAATATGATAGCACTCCCTTGTGTCTTCTTATAGACACAAGCTTCATCCGGATTTTGTGAGAAGCCAAATTGTTTAACTGTCTCATCAAAACGGATGTTCCAACTTCTGGAAGCCTGTTTAAGTCCATAAATGGACCTATTCAGCTTACATACTGACTGTTCCTCCCCACTAGATACAAATCCTGCAGGTTGGTTCATATAGATATCTTCATCAAGATACCCATTCAAGAAGGCAGTTTTTACATCCATCTGCCATATCTCGTAGTCATAGTATGCAGCTACGGCTAACAGAATTCTGATGGATTTAAGCATGACCACTGGCGAAAAGGTTTCCTCATAATCAATTCCTTCCTTTTGATTATACCCCTTTGCCACTAATCTTGCTTTAAAGGTTTCCACCTTTCCATCAGGTCCTCGTTTTCTCTTATAAATCCATTTACAACCAATAGTCTTAATATTGATTGGTGGATCTACAAGAGTCCAGACCTGATTCTTATGCATAGAATCCATTTCTAAATTCATAGCATCAATCCATCTATCCCTGTCAATATCCTTCATTGCCTCATCATATGTTCTAGGATCTTGTTCGCAATCTTCTGAAATCATCATGAATGATTCATTCAGAAGTGTCAACTTTTGAGGCGGACGAATGATCCTTGAACTTCTTCGAATAGGCTCTAAAGGAATATTAACTCGAGTACTATCATTAGAAGCAGTACTATCAGATGTTTCAGTCAACTCTTGTAAGATAATCCCATTATCTTTCCTAGAGTCAACTACAAAATCTTCTTCCAAGAAGACCGCATATCTACTAATGAACACCTTTTGTTCATTTGGATTATAGAAATAATAACCCATAGTGTCTTTTGGGTATCCTACAAATAGGCATCTTTCTGTTCTAGATTCCAACTTTGTAAATTTTTGCTTCCTGACATGTGCAGGACAGCCCCAAATTTTCAAGTGTCTCACACTCGGTCTTTTGTTAGTCCATAACTCGTATGGAGTTTTTGGGACCGATTTAGTTGGAACTCTATTCAACAGATAGACAGCGGTCTCTAACGCATATCCCCAAAAAGACACTGGCAGATCGGCCATGTTTATCATTGAGCGCACCATATCCAATAAGGTACGATTTCTTCTCTCAGAAACACCATTGAGTTGTGGTGTTCCCGGTGGTGTCAATTGTGAGAGAATTCCATTATCTTTAAGATAACCTCTGAACTCATCGGAGAGGTACTCTCCTCCTCTATCGGAGCGAAGGCACTTGATACTTCTACCTTTTTGTTTCTCAACTTCATCTCGAAATTCTTTGAACTTTTCAAAGGCTTTCGATTTATGATGTAACAGGTAGATGTACCCGTATCTAGAATAGTCATCAGTGAAAGTGATGAAATAATAGATACCACCTCTTCCCATATGGTTCATAGGTCCACATACATCAGTATGTATGAGATCTAATACATTTGAGCTTCTTTCACCTTTTCCAGAAAAAGGTAATCTAGTCATCTTTCCCTGAACACAAGATTCACAGGTTGGATAAGTTTCTAATGTTAAGAAACTCAAAGGACCATCCTTAACCAACCTTTGAATTCTTTTGGCGTTAATATGACCAAGTCTCAAATGCCAAAGATAAGTGGGAACTATCTCTTCTCTTTTTCGCTTTGTTGAACCATTTCCATCACATGGTTTAGATTCAACATTCATGCTGCTTTCATGAAGGGTATGCAAGAAGTAAAGACCATCATTTTTGAAACCACTTGCCACAAATTTGTTACGAAATTTAATCGTAACTTTACTACGAAATAGGAATGAATATCCCATATCATCCAATTTCGAAATAGAAATTAAATTTCTCCTAACTTGCGGCACATAAAGACAATCTTTCAAATAAAGAGTGGTTCCATCTAAAAGAACTAATTTAAAAGTTCCTAAAGATATGGCTGCAACTCTTGCATCTGATCCCATCAACAATGAGATCTCTCCTTCACTCAGCCTTCTTGTTTCCTGGAACCCCTGCAATGTGTTACACACATGAGTGGTTGCCCCGGAATCAAGACACCAGGAATTCGTAATTCCATGCATTAAGTTTGTCTCAATGATAAAGACAGAAAATTTACCATCTGATGGCTTCTTGTTCACTGTAGCAAGGTAATGTTTACAATTACGCTTCCAGTGACCTTTCTTTCCACAGAAATGACATTCATCTCTGGACTTGTCCTTCCCCTTCTTTTTAGGCTCATTCCTAACTTGAAGAGGGTTCTTGCCCTTGTTCTTTTTGTTATTCTTGCGCCTGGTCGTGGAAGACTGTCCTTCCATGACCATGATGGGCTTATCCTTCTTAAGCAACTCTTCCGCTCTTTGCAACATATTGCGCAGTTCAGGAAGTGTCACTACCTTGTCATTCATATGAAAGTTCAAAAGAAAGTTATTGAATGACTTAGTCAACGAGCACAAGATAATGTCTATCTTGGTCGTATGGTCCATCTCAGCGCCAAGGGAATCCAACACATTGATATACCCAATCATGGTCATCACATGATCATGAATAGGTGTTCCCTCAACCATTTTGGTGGACATAAGCCCTTGCATGGCATTCATCCTTGCAGAACGATTCTGCATCTCAAACATCTCTTTTAGGCTATTCATAATTTCCTTAGCAGTTGGCATCTTTTCATACTGCTGCTGAAGCCTATTCTCGAGAGATGCCAAGATATAGCACTTAGCCAAGGAATCATGCTCATGCCAAACATCATATGCTTTCTTTTCCTCTTTATGATCATTATCAAGAGGGGGAAGTTCAGGTGGCAACTCGTTCAAAACATGTGCCAACTTCCCTGCAGTGAGCGCAATGTCAAGGTTTCTCTTCCAATCACAATAGTTTGCCCCATTAAGGCGGTTCTCTTCCAGATTTTTAGCAAACTGAGGACTAATGTTGTTCATGGTTCTATAAAAGAGCACACAAACAAAATATATAAGGCATAGCGGAGAAAATCAATATTTTCTTTAAATGTATCATATACAAGAAAGTACTAATTGCATTCAAAGTCACCCTCATGACCATATCATATCACATATGAGCAATTAGAAAAACAAGAACTTCATTTAATTGCAAGACTACTCCTTTTGGCATTAATCTAACAATAATGAAGCAAATATCATGCTATATTTATCTTATAACATTTATAAGATTCTTATTTTTAATTTTGGCTTCTAAAGACAATATACCCGCCATCCATTTTAGATCGGCATATCTCTTTAGTCAAGTGTACACCCATTGTCTAGATGTATCATATTGCTGTGAGAAACTAAATCATTTTAATTAAGCCCCCACTTGGCTATAACACATCCATTATCACCATAAAGTAAATCAATGAGCACAAATTATCATCAACCTAGTCATCTCCTTTTGGTATCAAACTAAGCCAACAATATCCATACTTATTATTTACGACAATGGAAAGCCTTTAGAAAATTAATCTTCTAAAGATATAATTTTCTATCTCTCACACTTGATATTTAAATACTGAGGGAATTTATTTTTGTATTTTGAACAATTCAAAACACAAATTCATTTTCACAATTATCACCATAACTGTAAAATATATTGCAACACTTGCACAAGCATGCATAATAATTCTTAATAATTAATTCAAGCAATTATCATGCATTCAACCATATTTGCAAAATTTCAATAAATGAAATAATCATGCAAATAAGCTCCCACTGAATAAAGCATCCAATTATTCAGAAATAAAACATTCCAGAAAAATAAATATTCAAAAATATTTAATTTCTGAAATAAATAAATTGTGAACTTTGAATAAATCAAGAAAACCATTTGGGCCAGTAAAACGTTTTTACTGTTGGGTTTTAAAAGAATGTGGTCCATTTGGGCCTTTTTCAAAAAGAGGCCCGAAAACGTTTTGTTTTCTGGTTTGGTGGCCTGCTGAAAGAAGCCCAAGCTAATTGGGCCTGCTTCAAGCGAAGCCCACCTGCCCCTCCTTTCTTCTTCGCGTTTCTCGTCGGACAGCCGCAGGCAGCAGCAGAGCTCCAAGCTCCGGTCAGCAGCAGCCAGCCACTCCAGGCCGCTCCTACCACCGCCGGATGGGGCGGTGCTGCCTCCCAGGGGTCCGGCGGACCTACCGGCAGCGTCCCACGGCCCGGCAGCCGCCGTTTCAGCCCGGTGGCCTCCCCGGAATCGCGACTTTTTCCGGCAACAAAAACGCCGTCAAACTGCTACAAATTTATATGGGTTTTGTTCCTTGAAGGCCGATGATCACAATGGAACAATTCCTTTTGATCAATTTCGCACACACAACATTTAATTTCAAAAATAAATGTTAGGGTTCTTGAACTTTTCATAAACCCAGATTCGAAACGAATCAAAATTCAATCCGATTAAAGCGAAATCAAGCCTCCAAACCATGGGGCTATTAACCTTCGGCTTTGATGCTACGAAACCGAGCCATCCGCCAGCGACTTTAACGGACGGTGGTGGCCGGGGAGCGTCGGGATCAAATCGGGCAATTTTGGTTAGTTCCAAAAACTCAACCAGATCTTCTTTTCTCAAAAACCAGAGTTGTTTCGGTGTATTCTTGTTCTCAACAAAAATCCAGTAACATCGAAACAACAAGATTATTCAAAAACAAGCAAGGATTCAGATCCGTGTGGTTTTGTGTGTTTGTGTTCATCACATGAACAGTACACGAAAATCAAGAAAATAAATTCGTGAAAAACACACAAAAGATTATTCCACAATCATAAACATGCTCTGATACCACTGTTGGGAATCCGAACGAGTTTCACGCTATTAAATTAGCATGCACCAGGATCGGATTGCAGAAATAATCACACAGGTACCTTGTTTTCGAAATTCCACAAACGCAGAATTCTCCAAGCTTAACACGCTCGAATTCCTTCTCCACCCGTTGCATTATATGAGTGTTTGTACTATTATTGTTGATAGACTAATTATCTCTGATTCAATAATACACAACCACTCCTTTTATAGGCAAAAAGTACAGTAGCTTCTCTTAGAAGCTGAAGTACAACTTCCCTCAGAAGTTAAGTACAATAGCTTCTCTCAGAAGCTGAAGTACAACTTCTTTTAGAAGTTTGACCGGGTAGAGTTTAGAATGTGGCGTGGGACCCTTGGGATCTCTTAATCCTGTCAAATTAGTCCTCAACTAATTTATTGTTTACAAGTCAGTATAACATATTATACGACCTTGTAAAATCTCCCAGGATTTCAGAGACAATTCACAAGTACCCATTTTATTCTATTCCGTTCACCGTCCAATATTGTTGCACATAATCCGGACTAGACCAACCACATCCAAGTTGTGGTACTGTCAATACGGAATTAAATATGTGCACGTCTCTTCAAGTTTATTCGGACTCTAAACAATTTAGAAAAACATTTATAAAATCTATATATACCATATATATAATTTTATATATAGAAAATAATATTTCCAAAACAATATTTTTCTAAATCGACCACGTGGATTTCTTAATCCAAAAAACCAAGAGACTTATTCCACAATATTCATTCTCATTTCAAGAGCGGTGAATTCTATGTTGAATAATCATGAACTTAACATGTTACATTTATGTGATCCAACATGTCCAAGTATATCCTATAGTAGGCATCATTGGTTGACATATCAAAATCACATAAAGTATACATTTAAATTCATATTATTCTCAAGTCTACGGAATAAATAACATTTACTCTTTCTCAACAGTTGAAGGTCTAAGAGTAATTGTTTTGGTCCTGTTCAAATATTTATCTCCATAAATATCCACATACGCATTAGGAACCAATATTCCAGTGATTGAGACAAATCACTCTATCTCATATAGTAATGTCATATGTGCAATCTTTTATGAGTAATCAACCCATGTATATACTCATAGATTGTGAACACCTTTTTAAAGAACTACAAAGATGAATTAAGTCTCATGTGGCATAATCTCCATCTTCCATCAATTCATATATAATATAGTTCTTATGGATTTATCACAATAGGAGATAAGTTGGCTTTGATGAGCACAACAAATCTTTCATTCTCAAGCAACCCGAGATCCTAGATGGCATGCTGCAATGATAGCAGAATACGATGCCCTTATTCGAAATGGCATGTGGGACTTAGTTCCTCAAGTTCCCCACCAAAACATTGTTGGCTGCCACTGGATCTTTCGCGTCAATTGCAACCCCGATGGTTCAGTTCAACGTTTCAAAGCCCGGCTCGTTGCCAAAGGCTTTCATCAACAACCTGGCATTGATTACAAGGACACATTTAGTCCTGTTATTAAGCCCACTTCAGTTCGCACCGTACTCTCCATTGCTGTCTCCGACAAATGGCCTCTTCGGCAATTGGATGTCAACAATGTGTTTCTCCAAGGAGCACTTGAAGATGAAGTTTACATGGTACAGCCCCCTGCTTTCATTAATAAAACACACCCTGATTATGTGTGTCACTTGAAGAAGCCTATCTATGGTCTTAAACAAGCACCTCATGCCTGTTACACTTCTCTTGCCTATTTTCTTCACTCCGCTGGATTCAAGAAGTCCTAGTCAGATGCTTCCCTGTTTGTTTATCGGGCTACCAATGTTACAGCATACATTTTAGCCTATGTTGGTGATATTATAGTTACTGGCAGTGATGACGCCTTTCTCTCCAGCTTTATTTCAACTTTGGCTACCAGGTTTTCTATTAAAGACCTTGGCACCCTTAATTATTTTCTTGGAGTCGAAGTCGCTCACACACCTCAAGGTCTCTTCTTCTCCCAGCATAAATATATCTTGGATGTGCTTGAAAAATCCAATATGGCTGGTGCTAAAGAAATCAGCACTCCCTTGTCTCCTTCAATTACTCTTCATGCAGATACTTCTGCTGCCACTTTGAACTCCTCTGAATTTCGCCAACTAGTTGGTGCCTTGCAGTACATTTACTTCACACTCCCAGATGTTGCCTTTGCTATCAACAAACTTTCTCAGTACATGCACAGACCGACCTCCTTGCATTGGGCTACCCTCAAGCGTCTTCTTCGCTATTTGAAGTCCACGCCCTTTCATGGCCTTCTGGTGTCTGGCGCTCCTCACTTCAGTCTTTATGCCTTCTCTGATTCTGACTGGGCTGGTGATCACGATCACAAGATGTCCACTTCTGCCTACATCATCTACCTTAGGATAACTCTTATCACCTGGAGCTCTCAGTGCCAACGAACAGTTGCCCGCTAGTCCACAGAAGAAGAATATCGGTCCATTGCCACCACTGCCTGTGAGCTAGAATGGCTCTCCTCCCTCCTTATTGAGCTTGGCATGTGACCAGCTGCAGCTCCTGTCCTTTATTGTGACAACCTTGGAGCCACTTATGTTTGTGCCAATCCTGTTTTTCACTCTCGGATAAAGCACTTGGCCATTGACTTCCACTTTGTTCGCGAGCATGTCACTGCTGGTACACTTCACATCCAGCACATCTCTACTGAACATCAACTTGCTGACGCTCTTCCCAAGCAACTCCTTAAAACTCGCTTCATTACCCTACAGAACAAGATTGGAGTTTACGACGGATCCTCCATCTTGCGAGGGCGTAATAGAGATAATACTAATAATACTTAGCGTTTTATTTTACTTATCTATATTGCTATCTCTCACTCACTTGCTGTTATCCAACTACTGCTCATCCGATCCTATGGACTCTATTTAAAGTATGATTGGCAATGGAACACCCAGGCAATTCTTCTCTCTTTCAAACCTCTTTATAAATTATGAACAAATCCAATATATAAACCGAATCTTATCAATTCATTCGGTCATAATTATTTTCCATGCCCAACGTGCTTCACTTGCTAGCTTTTCTTAATTCTAACAATTAACTAGAGGTAAAAATTTTCTTCCATGCCGAAATAGTCAACAATCAAAACAATGAAACAAGACACTTCCCTCACCTCTCCACATCCAACCGTAGTCTAGGTTTCTTTACAACCAAGCTTTTCCATGTTTGATTTAACTAAAAACCAAGGAAGAGATTAACTTAAAAACCAGAAACAAGCAGTTTATTAACCGAACCAAATCCCAGAAATTCAAAGAAAGTTGAACCATAACTCACATTGCAAAAATGGAACCCAAGGTTAGCTCCTCATGTAAGAACATGAAATTGCCACCCCAAATCCTATTGATTTTGTGCTTAATTTAGTGGAGTTAGGTTGGTTTTAGCTTGGATGGAGCTTCAGTGGTTCGTTCGTGGTGGGGAGCCAGCTTTCTAGTGGGATAAACGAAGAAAAAGATGACCGGGTGGGTTAGTCATCCTACCACCGCGTCACTTAAGTTTGCCACGGACCTGGTGCCTTAACTGACAATTTTACAATTACGGGTTCCATTATGATTCATGCTACAAACTTTCAGACTAGGTTCAGCATTTATCTACCAATCATAACTTTAATTACACACTAGTCCCCAGCTTTCACGATTGTGTAATTTGATCCTCAGATCTTTAATGATTAAATTTAAATCACATATGGACAATCTAGTCAATCCGCAATTTCATAATGATAGAGCGGGAATCACAAAAAGCCGTAATACCTCAAAATTAATATTTTTGCATGTTCCATCAAACTGTGTAATAAAAATGGGTCACTATATAAAAAGACCAAAATGCCCCTCTTAGCTGACTTGTTTAATTGATCAATTTTATTCATTTTTTCACTAGTATATCCTACTAAACTAAGACTTTTGCTTGCAAATAATATTCTAAAAAAGATAATTACCAAAATAACCTTGTTACCTTAGTAATCCAGGTTTGCCATAGGTAGGGTTATCCCAAAAGCCAAAGACCCAACAAGAGTATAGTGCATATCCATGTTGAGAGAATATTGATGTGCATACCCTTCCTTCACTTACAAAAATGCTTGTAACCATCATCAACACTAACTCATGAATCTTGTACCATAAAACAATTGCTATGAACTGAAAAAATGGCTCTCAGGTTTCTAGAGTGTAGACTTCAAGCTTGACGATACCAATCATAAACTTCAAGCTTGACGGTACCAATCTCCCAGAAGAATACTATTCACCCAAAAATCTAGCCCAACAAAGAACTCCAACATCCTTTCTTGGCAGAAAATAATCTACCTTCAATAATGGGCCAATAGCTGGATCCTCAACCTATGACCATATATGTACACGCATCGTTCTTTCTTGCTACCAGAAATGGTGTTGTCCAGCACTAACACAAAAAATGTCACCACCATATTCAAGGATGTGAGAGCATTCATAGCAAAATCAAAATATCAATGGAACCAAAAATGTTATTAGCTCAGGCATATATCTCAAGGTAAATCAACAAGGAACATGAAATCACACAATTGCACTAGCCTATGATAATGTGCACGCATATGAATGTACATCTCTGAGTAACTATCCTAGTAGACTTCAATGATCTTGAACCATAAAATATCATGGTAATGTAATGGGATGCATCATATCTGTTGGCTAGCACAACAAACACAAATAAGATACTGAAAAGTCCTCCTTACTTGCTTACTACCCATATGCATTGGTCCATCTAATGCAACTGCATAAGGAACAAAATAGCTTGGCAGCATTAAACTGGAGAGGGGCTCGTATTGTTGAACATAAGTGGGGATAGATAATTTGAGAAACAATGGCACACTGACAATGATTGTGTTCCTGGAACTTGTTGTTTAAGTATACTACAGTGATGATAGACCCAAAGCTACAATTAGGGCCCAGATAAAACATAGAATGGAAGCAGCCAACACGTGTGGTATTGAAGTAAGGATTGTACCCACTTTCCCTGACTCTACATCTGACAAGACTTTGTGTTCGCTTTCTTGTTGATTTTGTGATGCAGTTAGTTCTTAGTTTGGTCATAGGTGGCTATAGGTTAGCTCCTTAACATGGTCGATCATATTGATGATGAATTTCCTCCTGGTCCTGGTGACTATTACAAAAACACATATACTACAACATGTTATTTATATGTATCACTCGAATATTCATTTTATATGTAGCTCAAAGCTTGAAGTTCAGCCCTTATGTTGTAGATTTTCAAACAAGGTTTTTTTATTGTACCCAAGGATTTGGCATATCTTTTTCATGAAAAAAAAAGTGTTTCCTATATTGTTTAATGCTCCCAATTAGCTCCAAATGATCAACTAAGAAGATGGCTCAAAGACAACGGTGCCTTAGAGCGCGCAATTAATGGAGAGTGAATATCGGCAAAATTGGAAGAGTAGGAAGGTTTCATCCATTTACGATGTTACTCTTTCTTTTGCTTTTGTAGGTGGCTTCTTGGACACTATACTTAAATAGGTGAACAAGTCATTTTTTTACCAAATTTAGACACTCAACCTATTATATTAGATATCCAACTCCTACAATTAGCCACTTGAACGCCACAATTATGTGGATTGTACACTTGCTTATCAGATTTAGACACTTCACTTATCATAGTAGATATTTAACTATCATAATCAGACACTTAGACACTTTAATCCAACACTTGGAGATCAAACTTAAACAAGTAGACTAGGCAGTTCCTTACTAGATTTAGGCACTTAATTATACTAGACATCCAACTATCACAATTAGGCACTTAGATACCACAAAAACAGAAAAAGATAGAGTTAGAAACCTTGTACCTAGAATAAAAATCAGTGATCGAATGTCAATTTCTATGTATGAGATGTCTAATTCTATGGATAAAATGTCCAATTATATCTACATGATATCTAGCTTTATATAAAATGTATCTAAATTTATCTACACATTCACAAGACACAAATATGTAGTAAGTTATAAAAATATTATATGATTTTCCCACTTAAATATCCTTAAAAATAACATGATTATCTCCGATTAAAGATAAAATTTGAATAATCAAACTATTTTATCCTCACGACTTAAAAAAAACTTGAAGATATTTAGATACTATAAGAAGAAACTAAAAAACCAAAAGCAATAGAGATGTCAATTGGTTGGATTTAGGTCGGATGAGGGTATTCCCACATTCTACACATAACCTTGAATGCTCTACCTGCATCCTACGTATCACCCATCTGGTGGATAATTTTTACATCCATATCTTACCTATTTTTAAACAGATTGGGTCTGGTAAAATCCATCCACCCACCACACTTCTACAACCACAATTTTATTGAGTTATGCTATGTCTAATTTTACATTTGTTACTGTTAAAAATATTTATCTATTAAAGCAACTCATGCTTGTTTTTAATTCCATATACTTTATACTTTTATTTTTATCATATAGCTAATGCTAATATGTTATATACACGGACACACATACATATATGGGTCAGATGTGGGGCGGGTGAACCCTAAACCCACATCTTACCCAACCCCATCGGTGGATCAGAAAAAGGAAAATTATTTCCAACCCAAACCTTATTAATTGCTAAAAAAATCTGATCCATCAGATTAGATACAACCAAATACCCATCAAATTAGATATCCATTGACATCCCTAAGAAGCAAACACTGCTAATGCAGTTTCAGACACTCACAACTAGATATTATTAACCTATAGTGGGACACTAATAACGCAGTCTATCCGTTAGTGGTAGACGTATGTGCTGAAGGATGATATCATATCTCACAAGACCATTGTAAAATAAAATACAGTACCGGTACAAGCTCTTTTTTTCAGTTTTCCTTAAAATTTTTAAGTTATTTCACTTAAGGACATAAGTTTAGAAACACACCAAAAGATGACCAACCTACAAATCCTCTTTTCAAGTTGTTTCACTTAGGGAACGGGATCGCAACCTACAAATGCTCTATTGTTTTCACTATCATTTCCATTCTGGCACCATGTCTTTAAAGAAAAAAGGTAATTTTCTAGTTCCAATTTTCTTTTACCGAATTATCCTCATCGTTTATCTGATAAAAATACCATCCTTTTAAAATTTTCGTCAAGAATAAATCTCTCATCTTTGGATGTAATTATCACTTGGTGCAAATTTATTTTTGCACGCTTTTGAATTTTTTTTTTAAATAAGAGCCAAAAGTTTAAGAGTGAAAAATGACATATATATATATATATATATATATATATATATATATAAGCTCTGTTTAGTTTCAGAAAACAAATAATTGTTTATTATCTATGCACATATGTCCTAAATGCTTTAAATAAAGTGAATACATCTACCAAATGGTACCTATTGCATGTATCCAAACCGCGAAGCAAGTATGTTTTAAAATTGTTTCGTCGATTTTCTATACTTTCAAATCTTAGATGCATGTATTGTTTTATAGTGGAAACAAGTGAAAATGTGCGAATTTATCATTCACGTTTTAGTTTTAGAGCAATTTTATTGTTGAATTTTTTTTTTGTCACAAACTTACCATCTATCGTTTCTATTGGAGCATTTTGACCACTATCATTTGGCTATAGAGTGATTTTTCCATTAATATTTTTTTTTGTCAAAAATTTGCCACAAATATTTCTAAGGAACAGTGGTAAAATTGCTCTAATAAAAAAAATGGATAAAAATTTTGAGACAAAAAAGTTCGATGGAAAAATTGTTCTATAACCAATACGTCAATAGTAAATTTACATATTTGCCCTAGACATAATTACTATTTTATAGTAGACACTTGTATTGTTTTATAGTCATGGAATCAAATAGCGTGATATACTACTTACATTGAGTATGCAGTATATAACATATCACAATATATTAAAATACTGTAGGTATAACATGCTTACCGCTGGTATGTCATTGAGTCCATTACACCACCAGAAACTGCCATCAGCTTTGATACAACTGTTGTTGGTCAGCATCGTAATTGTGCCAATTTGATGCTCTTAGATACCATTGCATTACACGCACACGCAGCCATAACACAAGCACTCACAAATTAACACAGGATACTTTTATGTTGCCGAAACAAAACCCGCTTCTAAATTTGCAAAAGAACGACTAGAGAAGGTTCCGATCCGAGCCAATTCCTACTCCTATACGACTAAAACAGTTGTATTCCCAGCAAACCAGGATTCCAATTTTTCACAGGTTTAAGCTTCCGGACTAATATATATGATCAAAATCATATATGTTAATTAGGAAGAAGATCAATAGCTCCAAAAAATTTTAATAATAATGTCACAAACCGAAGGTTTCCAACATCATGCTCACTTTTAGGAAGTAGATGAAGAAGAAGTCCCAGCTCCCTAACATCACCAGAAGGCACTGAACCCGATTGTACTATCTAAACTGTCATTACTAAAATATCACGCTTTTCCAACTGTTAATTTACCAACGGCTACGCAGTTGGTATTTACCAACGCGTAGAACCGTTGGTAATTATTTTCCAACGTGCACGCGTTGGTGAGGGTTTCAAAAATATTTGACTGTTTTTTTTGTATTTTTCCAACGTGCAAACCGTTGGTAATTACCAACGGTCTTAGCCGTTGGTAAAATTCCAACTTCCCAGCAGTTGGTAAATTTTTTTTTTTTTTTAAATGGTGATTTACCAACGGCTAGCCGTTGGTAAATATTTTCCAACGTGCGCGCGTTGGTGAGGGCTTCAAAAAAATTTTACAGTTTATTTTTTCCAATGTGAAAACCGTTGGTAATTACCAACGGTCTTAGCCGTTGGTAAAATTCCAACTTCCAGCAGTTGGTATTTTTTTTTTTTGAACTTTACCAACGGCTTGAGCCGTTGGAAGATTTTTTTTTTTTACCAACGGCTTTAGCCGTTGGGAGATTTACGCTCCGTTTTGATTTCGGATTTCACCCCAGCGCCGCGACATGGTTTTAATTATTGAAACGGTGCGTTTTTTATTTCTGTTTTTTAAAACCCCCCCCCCCAGACCCCGCGACTCGTCTTCTTCTTCTTCTTCTTCTTCTTCTTCTGTGCTTCTCGACGTCTCTGTCTCCCTCTGTAGAATTGATCCACACGCACACATAGCACGTTCGTTTGAAGACCAAGGGGTGAAATTGCTTCGTTGAGCTTAGTAAAACGTGGATCTGGTCTTCATTTCGTTGATCTGTAGGTTAGTGTGAATATTTTTCAATTTTTTTTTTCGAATTTCTTTCGGTTGTTTGTTGGTAATGGGTTTTGATTTTCGTTGTTGTAGCTGATTTGAAGCTATTTGGAGGTATTTGAAGCAACTGAAGTCGGATTTGAGGTATGTTTGTTTAGAACGTATTTTTAATTTATTTATTTTCTGAAAATTAGTTAATATTCTGATTATTTCATTGTATTTTGGAGTAAAATTTGTAAAATATTTGTGATTTATTGTTGTTGATGGTTGGATGTTCTATATTTCGGTGCCCCATTATAATTTAACATTTATGTCCAATTTATTAGTTTTTTCTGAATTTTCGGATTAAAAAAAAAAGAAAATAATTACTTTTAAGTAAAATGTGTGGGTAATATATGTATATGTCAAAATATTGAGTTTAATTAAAAATAGTGAAAAAAATTTTGTCTGTTAATTGATTAGGTGGTATATTTAATATTTGTGTAAAATTAGTTTCTATATTTAGATATAATAAATAAGTACTTTGGAAGTAAATTATTTAGGTTGTATATTTATATGTGAAATTATTTAGTTTAATTTAAAATAGTTAATAATAAGTTGTAAGTAAATTGATTAGGTAGTTTATTTAATTGTTGTGTAAAATTACTATGTAAGTAATCTACACTTAAATTTAGTTAAGTGTATTACTAAATAATAATATTATACATATATTTATGAACATTTGTAAAGAAAAACAAATACATAAACATCTATAAGCATAAATTTAGTAAATATGTTCAAAATATGTTTTCAACATTATTTTTCTAGGGAAATGAAAAAATTTCAATTTAATAATACCTTAAACTAAAATAACTTTAGATGTGGGTGATTGAATATCAAGTCATTTATGGCAAGAAAAATGAATTGTGAGAAAAGATAAAGAAAAAAGATGACTCCAATTTGATTAGCTTTAGATATTAAATATAACATGACTTGTTATTTATATGGAAAATTATAATAAAAGAGATTATAGAATAGTTTAATATTTCATTATGGTTGTTTAAGATCCAATTTGTTGAATCTGGAAGGGATTGTGTTTAAATAAATGCTAGTGATTTTATACAATTATTACTACCACCCTAGGTTATAAAAAAAATGTGTTTCAAGTCGTACCAAGAATGCATTTTATGGTAAAACCTTATAGGAATGTGACTTCACAAATTGAATCATAAAAACTAATAGATCTCATGACTTCACCATACTACAGCCAAGGCAAAACTTTTGACTTTGGGTTAAAGAGTCCTCTCAACTCTAAGGCCCAAATGGTTACTAGATTGTGATGAACGGAAGCCTAACTATTTTGTAAGCTTCAACTCTCTGCTTCTTCTTCTAAATAGCCCATATGTGATTAAAGCAGTAGGTGAATAGACTCTTACCTTTTCCTTCTTCACCAGCTTCTTTTCGTGTCATGACTTAGGCACCTATCACCTATGCAGAAACAACATTATTCTTCTTTCCTTTAGATCCCCCCACAGCTATTCTTACAAGCAAAAACCATATAATATATAAATATGAAAAGGATATGAAAAAAAAAGTATATTTTACATGCAAGATGTAAAATGAAAAAATATTGTAACAATTAAAGTTGTTGGATAGGAAAGTAGGAGATAATAGTAAGGACATATAACAGCTCAGAAATGCATAAAGTAAACCAATCACAAAACTCATTTTCCCTTTCAACTCCTAAGGAAGAAACAGTATTCTTATTCCTAATTTTTATATGTTCCAAAATTTCTTTTGCTTTGTTATTGTAAAAGGTTATCAGCTTTTGATCTTTGCACAGTCTTTATGAGTAAGAATTATATTATTTTACCTAGCCTTCACTAGGAATTTGATAGGGTAAGAATCTAATGTATTTGTTTAGAACATATTTTTAATTTTTTTTATTTTCCAAAAAATAGGTAATATTCTGATTATTTCATGGTATTTTGTAGTAAAATTTGTGAAATATTGGTGATGTATTGTTGTTGATGGTTGGATTTGAACTAGTTGGGTTACCCATTATAATTTAACATTTATGTACATTTTCTTAGTTTTTTTTTGAATTTTGGGATTAAATTAGAAATACAAAATAATTACTTTTAAGTAAAATGTGTGGGTAATATATGTATATGTCAAAATATTGAGTTTAATATATGGAATAGAGGCCATTGATGAACTAGCAATCATTAGTACCACATCTGGCGGTAGAAGGAGAGGTCGGGTATTTGGATTAGGATCTGAGCAGTGTGCTATACCGGGACGCCGACAGCATGGTCCCATCCCGCCTATCGACATCACACAGACACCGCAATTCAACGAGCAAGTACAGAAGATGATGGTGGAGGAGAATGCGCGAAGGGATGCGGAGTACGAGAGGAAGCTCGAGAGGATTCAGAGGAGACAGAGAGCAGAGATGGAGGCTCAAAGAGCTGCATTGGAGGCAAACCGGGCTCAGTTGGAGATTATTTGTCGTTCGCTAAACCTTCCATGCCCGCCGGCACAACCAGTTCCACATTATCCTGATGACTCGGAGTCAAAGGATGAGGAGATAGTCAGGACTCCGTGATGGGCGTCATCAACAGGTTAGCGCATTTCTGTAGTTCTTGTATTAGAGCATGGCAACATAATTATTTTTAGACCTAAATCAGACTGACTTGATATTTATGAAATGTGTAAGTCGTTGAATGTTGAATGCTTTCTTTCAGACATATCTGTTATTGCTTTAATTATGCTGTAGTTGAGAATATTTTATTTCAATTACGTTGGCATAGTTGTGTAATGTTTATTGCTGAGTAAAGCCGGGCGTACTTTTGAATTGGTAATTTACTTTTGAATGTGGATTGAAACGGGGAAAAATACGAAAGAACCGAAACCTGGAACGTTTAATATACATAACGAACGCGCAAATGTGAAACCAACTTTCGCGAAGGATCAGTACCAACGGCTTTATAACAGCACCGTTACCAACTTCCGCCAGTTGGTAATTACCAACTGCCAAGTTACCAACTGCTGCACGTTGGTAAATGGGTTACCAATTGCTGACAGTTCGTAAGTTACCAACTGCCAGCAGTTGGTAACCCATTTACCAACGCGCAACAGTTGGTAGTTTACCAACGCGCAGCAGTTGGTAACTTACCAACGGCTGACAGTTGGTAAATTACCAACTGCTGGCAGTTGGTAACTATAACTACGCGATGGAAACCGAGTCCTTGAAATGACCGTTGGTAATTACCAACGTGTACACGTTGGAATTTACCAACGTGTTATTAGTTGCGCGTTGGTAAAAATTTTTCCAACGTATCGAATACCAACTGCCATTTACCAACGTGCAGCAGTTGGTAAATTCAATTTACCAACTGCTGCACGTTGGTAAATGGCAGTTGGTAAAGTCGGTGATTTTAGTAGTGTGTCAACTCTATCTCGTATTTCTATAAGTTTTGAGAAACATATAAGATAGCCTACATACTTTATAACAACTTACTAAAAGGAGAAACATAGCTATATCAAGATATTCAAATGGTAGGTTTTAATATATGCTAAACCAAATATAAGACTAAGTACAATTAACTTAGTTTACCTCTATTAATGGAGATAATAAAAATAACTCTACTAGCCCTACCTTACCAAATTCCAACCACTCAACTTGATCTTGCCCACAAAGTTTTTTATGAGCTTAACTAATTTTACCTGAAATGCAATAAAACAAATTTATTGTAGAGCACCGGCTACTAAAACATGTATGGAAAAATAAGAAAAATAAAAAATGAGTATGAGTATTTTAAATATTAGTTCTAGGAGCATAGTTTCAGCCCTTTAGCACAGCTACTGCCAAGAAACACTAACCCGACTACTAGTCCCCCGAACTACTAATTTTTTTCTTGTATGCCCTCCAAGTTTTAAGAAACCGGCAAATTACCCATCATACTTTACAACAACTTATTAAGAAAAAGAATATAGTTACATCAAAACATTCAAATGATAGGCTTTGAAATAAAATAAATCAAATATAAGATTAAGTATGAATGGCCAAGCTTGGCCCCTACCAATAAGGATGGTAAAATTACTCTATTGCCCCTACCATTCCTAAACTAGATCACTCTAACTTGACCTTACCCACAAAGATTTGGGAAGGTTATAAGTTTAATTAATTCTACTGCATCCTAGCCCTCATATATTAGTATATTTATTTCTAAAAAATTTTTTTTTATCTCAAAATAAAGTTATAATCTAGTGTAAATTTTTCTATATTACTTGATTTTATAATTATTTATTTATTAATTATATGTACACATACATATTTTTTTAAAAACATACATAAAATATATAGAAAAAATGATATATATCCTATCTACCAATAGGAGCTAGGTACGAACTCACTTACATGTTGATATGATTTGGATTTAGTAATATCCTCCTTGAATTTTCTCCTTCACATCTCTATCTACCAAGAAAGACTCATGATCAGCCTAACCCTACCTCTCAACGAACAGTTAAAAAAAATCTTCTATCAAAATAAATACATACTTTATATCAAAAGATTTGTACTCTAATGAAATTGTTGTTATTTTTTTTCCAAATAAAAAAATGGTCATTGCTTTTCAAAATGATTGTTTAAAAAACTAATTATCCATTGCATAGTTTAGGGTTATAATCGAGTTAAGCCAAACTCAAATACCCTTAGCTCGAGCTTGACTGAAACATGTCATCAACATCACAACCTACTAACAATCACATATTAGATAACTCCCAATGATTAGACAATTTCTATTTCAAAAAGTTGAGAATGATAACAATTAATAAGCACATGAAAAAATAAAAGGGAAGTTGATTTCCAACTATATGGTTAAAATATAAATATATTTAGCTAGGCACTGAGTCTTAATAATAAAGTTGTAAACTAATAATATTTAGAGTAAAATTAATCTTTTAAAGATCATTATAATTAACAAATAGAAATAAAATAATTTGGCCTATTTACCAAAGAAAATGACTTAACCTAAAAAATTTAACCTTATGTTAATTTTTTTATTACATTTTATGTTTAACCATCTCCCTCCTATAGTATTAGCCTGTATTAATTAAACCTTAATATAGTGCCAGCTTATTTATTTAATTATTAATTTTTTAAAAAATATTTAAAGGAAAAATAATGAAAGTAATGGGAGAAAGTTATAATTTGAAGCTAACATAAAAAAAATCCAATCAAGAGTCATGCATTTTTGGTAAATTAACATGATTGAGTGGTAAAAATAATAATAACACAATCTAATGTAAAATATATTTATAAATTTAAAAATTAAAAAATACAATAACAATTAACAAAATAGATGATAATAAAAAAATTAATAGTAACCAACCACACCACAAAAAAAAGAAAAATATTGAATGAAAAGAAAAAAATGGAACAAAGAACATGTCCACTATTGTCTATTAGTTTAGATTTTGTTTTCATTATGTACTCATATATATGGGAAAATTTATAATAGGAATGATAAAAGTCTAACATGTACTAAATGTAAAAATACTAACACACATCATAATATAGTTTACCTTTTTTGTATAATGCATAGTTGACCAAATCAATTTAAAACAAAAAAAAATGTCGATACTAATTTGATGCATTGGTTCAACAAAAAAACACAAATTTGAAAATCATACAACAATTTTAGATCAAACTCAAGCCTTTAGAATTGAACAAAAAACTAATGCCTTTTACCATTGAGAATAATAAAACTATTTTTGGTAAGTGTTAAAGTATTTTTTATATTTTATTTTGGAAACAATTACTGTTGAAATTTTCATTTATTTTAGAAAGTGATTCAAATTTACAATTGTTTGAAAAATTAATTGTTTTCTTTGTATGAAAATATGTGCTAATTGATGTGATCTTTTTATTTACATAATAAAATGTTCCCTCATGAACAAATTATTTTTGTTACATTAAATATCTAAACAATTAAATTTCTATAATCAAGAAGTGGTATGGAGGTTTTAGAATAAATATTAAAGGTAATGATATTGTCGCCAAAATTAATGTCTTCTTACTAATTGCATTATATGTACATGATTTTGAAAAGCTTCCTTTTTTGTGTGAAGTTAATGTACGAATTTATGTGAGAAAATATGCCATAAAATCTGTCTTTTACATTGACAACATGACCATTATACATTTATGGGCTTTACATAATTATATTTATCATAGGTTAAATTGACTAAATAGTATAATCACAATAATAAGAATTTATGGGTTTTATATAATGAAAATGATACACTTAGAAAATGTAAAAAATGAAAAAGTAACATATTATCAAATATAAATAAAAAATTAACTTATATTATACAACATAGATGTTTTTTCTTTTTCCTTGTTCCCATCAACTCGTTTCAATGTCTCTTTCTCATCTTTGTATCTACCATAACATAGTTTCTTAATTTGTCCCTGAATATGAAAATGATGAAAAATCAATAATTTTTAAATGAATATCCAACAACATAGATAGAATTTAGTTAGAATTGCAATCCAAAAGATAAAATATCATAATTCAAATCTTGAAAACATACAAAATAAAAAATTTATAGGACTGAAATGTATCACTGCACAATAATATTGTGTCAATCAAAATAGGTTCCCAAAATAAAAAAATACATACATACATACATACATACATAGAGAGAGGGGGGAGAGAGAGGAAAAAGAATAAGAAGAAGAAGAAGAAAAAGCCTGAATCAAAGACATAGATGACAAAGAATCATGCATAATTTCAATCTTAAAAAATATGATTTTTCAAAATGAAAAGAAAAGATATGTTTACATTTGTGTAGGATTTGTAAGATTATAATGTGTTTATATATATATATATATATATATATATATATATATATAAAGAGAGAGAGAGAGAGAGAGAGAGAGAGAGAGAGAGAGAAATATGAAAGAAAAGACATCAATTTCCAAAATAGGTTACATAGCATATGACTAATAAAATAAATAGAGTATAAAACGTTAATTCAATTGATATGTACAAATTACAGAATTAATGCATAGTTTATTTTTATTTTAAATATCATGATAATTAAAAATAAGAAATGAAATTTTATAGCTAATAAAAGGATAAAATTGAAATGTTGGTGTAAAAAATGAGAGGTGGCAACATAAAAATAGAAATATGTAAACAAAAATTCAAAATAAAAGACGTTTCTAGGCAAAATGATCCTGTTTTAGTAAATAAGAGCAATGGAGGACGGAACCGAAATGAAAGAAGTACAATGTTGGGATCAGCAGCTAGCAAGTGATCGATTCCCACTTTGAACTTCTCGAACCAGCGAGCCTTCTGCTAAAGAATGAACGCATTTCTAGCGTTTCAAATAAATCGTAATATAGCGCAAATAAGCAAGATAAGTTATTACAAGCCAAAAATATTAAATTTATCACTAAAGTTTTAAATTGAAAGTGGATATATTATTATAATTTTTTTTTTTTACCCAATCTCCCACTACTATTTTAAAATGAGTCAAATATGTCACTAAAGTTTCAAATTAAGAGTGGATAAGCCACTGACCGTTAAAAATCTAATGAAAAATATTAAAAAGCCAACAAAAAAATGTTAAAAATAATAAAATTTAAAATTTTAGGGTGATAATGCAAGTTTTAATGAACTTCAAAAATTTTTTGTAATTAAAGTCTCTCTCTTGGGAATGCCAACGAGAATATTAGATATTAGAGACAGAGGGAGGGCGGCGATAGAGTTGAGGCGCTGGTGACTAAGACAGCACTAGGGTTGAAGTACTAATGATAGAAATCAAACTTTTTTTTTGTAAAAATCTCAAAAATCCTAATTTTTTTTTTAAAAATACATAATAACCCCAAAATTTCAAAATCTGGTATTTTTACCATTTTCAGTTATTTTTCTAACCGACAGTAGCATATTTGGTCAATTTTAAAATATTAGTAGGAGATTGGGCAAAAATAACTATAGTAACATATCCACTCCTTGTGAAAAATATTAGTGACAAATTTAATATTTTTACCTTATTACAAAGCCAAACAGACCTGCAATTCAACTTTTACCTATCATTAAATGGAGCAAGGAGGAAACAGGCAAACTCTAAGACTAACAATGTTGGAAAACACAAGACACATGCTTATCGGAAGAGATGAGGATGAAGTTGTGGCATATTTGAAGAGATGGCGTTGAGAGAAGCTAGGATCATCTTTTCCTTAACCTCTTGCATCAGCATTAGTTTCTTGTCTTATGATCATCTTTAGGGAAAATTGCCAAAAACCCCCTGAGGTTTGGGGTAACCTATCGCTGTGTATAGCAATGTGTTGTTTGGGAGTCGCTACCAATCGGTTTCACCCAGATCAATTAGACACCTAAAAATGGTCTACGAGAGTTCAAGGGGTTCGGAAGTACGGTTACGCTAAAACAACTTTGTTATAGCGCCAAAAAATTGGCACCTTAATTTGATTTTAATTTTGTTTTGCTTGCTTCAAATAATTTCAGTTAATATCCAAACCATGGATTCTAACCGAACCATCCGGATATCGAATTTTAAACTTTACTATTCAATTTTTTTATTTGGTTTTATGAAATTTTAATATTTCCAAACCATAGATCCTATCGAACCACCCGGATATGGATTTTGAAATTTAATATATATTTTTATTGAAAATTTTAGATGATTTTTCATCCAAACCATGGACCCTATCGAATCAGCCGGATATGGATTTACTACTGTCCTAAATCCATTCTAGGGTTTTATTAAACCCACGCGGAATGAATTTTCCTAAGTGTGATTTTTTCAGATGTATTATGTAAAATTAAATAAATCTTAAAAATTAGACTCCTAAACCTATATCTATCCTAAACCTACAATCTTTACCTAATCTTAGTGACCAAATTAATTTGTGACTTTAATAAACAAAATAAGTAAACAGCAAGAGAAATAAACAAAAAAACAATGCTGTCAGTGGCTTTTCTGCAAAATGAAAACAGTTTAGTAACTTAATGGATGAAATAAATGATTGAAAGGACTAATCATGCGTTTTACCCAAAAAGAGATGAATGGGTTGGATCCGGGTTCTGAAACGGGTCTGATTCCGGATCCTCTTCGATTCGGCCGTCAGACGATGAGCAGCTGGCGGCGGAGGGAGCACCGGCGCTCGGGCAGGTGGGGAGGACGACGGCGACGACGAGACGAGGCGGCGATGGCAGGGAAAACGAGGAGACGACGGCGGATGGCAGGGGAAAACGAGGAGACGACGACAAGGGCAGCGACGGCGTGCGCAGCGGTGGCGAGGGAGCAGGGGCAGAGGCTGGAGGCGTCGTCGGCTGAGGATGACCGGCGGTGTGGCTGGCGGTGACTGGAGTGACGAGCAGCACGAGGCGTCGGTTGGAGCGAAACGGGGGCGGCGGAGGATGGCCAACGGTAGCGACTGGGGGTGTCGGCGAGCAAGGCTGGTGACGGCAGAGAGCGACGCGAACAGACGAGAGAGGAGGACGGAGGAGATTCGGCGGCGTGGTTGAACGGCGATGGGGAAGACGATGACGGCGAGGTGGGCTAGAAAATATTAGGGTTTCTGGGCAGAAGGAGCGAAAAAAATAGGGACTTGGGCTGCTGTTTTCTCCTTTTTTCGAGACTAGAGCTTAGGGCTTCGATTTTTTCCTTTTCTCTCGAAATCTGAACTCATATTTATACTAATGGAACTTTAAAACGTTATTAATATTGATTTTTAGAGTTTAAACTTTATCCAAATGAGATTTGAAGAAGTTTAAATCACTTAGGATGCAATCTGGTAAAATTACTAGTTTCTGTCCAATAAAACTCTCAATATGCTGATCTGGCCCTAAATTCTGTGAAAATTTCAATTTGACCCAAAACTTTCAGGAATTGTCAGATTAGCCCAAAACTTTGCAAAAACCTCAGATTTTTCCTAAAATTCTATAAAATCGCCAGATTTGGCTCAAACTCTCTAAAATTGACATATTTGCCCCAAACTTTCGAATTTTGCTCAAAACTTTTTAAAAATCCCCAGTTTCCTCCCAAACTTTTTCTTTCTACCCAAATTGACCTTACAAGACTTTTAAGACTCCAGATTAGTACCTAAACTAAATTAACTCATATTTCTACCCTAGATGATCACTGTAACAAAAGGGCCAAAATGCATAGCTGGCCCTCCAACTTGGTAAACTCACACGAGTTAGTCCTTTAACTTCAACTCAGTGCGACTTAGTCCCTCAACTTTGAAAAATTGAGCGAGTTAGTCCCTCGGTGTACGGAATGACAAACGGTGTTAGTCCTTCTCAAACATCGCGTGATCTTTTCCCGGAGCCACCATATCTCTTCCCCTGTCTGTGTCGCCCAATCTTTTTGCAGGCGTCACTCGATTTCTTTTCTCGTTGGCGTCGCTCGATCTCATCTCCTGTCAGCGTCAACCAATATCTTCTCCCGTCGATGTAGCTCGGTCTCTCTCTCTTCTCCCGTCAACGTCACTCAATCTCATCTCCCCTCGGCGTCACCCGGTCTCTTCTCCCATCGACGTAGCTCAATCTTTTCTCGACGTTGCTCGATCTTTTCTGCCTTCAGCGTCGCTTCCATGGAGGTCTTCAACGCTCTCGATGCCCTTCTCTCTTGGAGATCTTGTCTCCCCTCAGTCTTTTCTCTCATCGATTTCGTCTCCCATGGGTTCGTCTCCCATCGCCTCCTCCCATCAGTTCGTCTCCCGTCATCTCTTCTCCCGTCGAAGTCTTCTTAAACCTTTCCGTGGCCAAGTACAAAACAGGGCCCGTGATTGTCGATTCAAAATCCGGCGAGCTGCGGTGGAATCGGCCATCGAAGCCGTTACCTCACAACCGGCATACACGCCGTTTACGTCACGTGGATGCTTTCTATCCCACATAGGACTAATTCGCTTAATTTAGCAAAGTTGAGGGACCAAAATGATTAATTTGCTAAGTTAGAGGACAAACTCGCATTGAGTCAAAGATAAATGACTAACTCATGCGAGTTTGCCAAGTTGGAGGGCTAATCATGCATTTCGGCCTAACAAAAAAAATAACATTGTAATCTAAATGTGACTAGACCAACTAATTATGCAAAACCCTAAAATGACAAAAATGACCCAAACTCCTAACAAATGACCAAATAATTCATGAAAATGCAAATGCCCCCTAAACTAATTTTTTCCTAATCTAAAACTCAAGTAAAAGTCAATACTCGGACAAAATTGGGTGTCAACACTGTGTCCCCTAGTTTTTTAAATACTTACAGCTGTCCCCTCAACATTTAACTCGTTAATGGCCATTATTTAAGAAAAGAGAAACTGTTCGATTTTGCAGTCCCTATTTTCCTTCTTTAAAATTTTGCAACCCAAGTTCTAATGATTTAACACTTCTCTCTCTCTCTCGCTCTCTCTCTCTCTCTCGTGGTTGACACATATCACACAACCTACCTCGGCAACAGAACTTAGCGATGATTCCTCACCACAACAGGCACCGTTTTGCACGTCACCACCGTTGCGAATTGAGATGTAGGTCCGATTGAAGTGAGGTGCAGCGGCCGTCGTTCGGAGGTGCGACAAAATCAGGAGTGACACGGAGGTGCAATGCCGTTGATCGGAGGCGATTCATAGGCGTGATTCCAGTGCAATGAACAGGGGCAATTCCCAGGTGGAGGCGGGACGAACCGAAGCAAGGATACTAGAGCAAGGCGCTCATCGCGATAGACATCCACGAATCAGCCGGAGAGAAGGCAATTCGTGAACAAGGACGTCGGTGATAGTGAGTGGCTTCTGTGGCAAGAGCCTAATCATCTGATAGCTTCACCTGATTTGGTCTCTCCACCTGCCCAATCATCGACCAGTTCACCCGATTAGGTCTCCTCGCCTGCCCAATCGTCCGACAACTTCGCTTCCTTCATGCACGGTCTCTCCCTTGCTCGATTAACAGCAGCAACAAAGCTGGGGTAGGGGACGTGGCTCAATCCCTAAAATCTTTGTCGGCCAATCCGTGAGGCGACAAAGTTGTTGCGAGTTCCAGTGGCCGATTGGCCATGAATTTTTGGGGATTTGGAATCCAGTGTTTGGGTGGAAATGAGGGTGGGATTCAGATGGAAGCAGACATGCTCCGGCGGCGACATGCGTGGGTGGGTAAATCATTAGATGTAAAAGCTAGGGTCCAAACTTTTTAACTAATAAGTTCAAAGGGGCTAAGTCAGTAATTTTTTCTTTTCTATAGTAACGGTCTTTAACAGAGTTAAGTTTTTAGGGGGGCAATTGTAGGCATTTCAAAAAGGGGACATAACTATAGGTTACCTCAAACCTCAAGGAGGGGGGTTTTTGGTAATTTTCCCTTATCTTTGTCCCTTATGCTATCTTTTTTCTTTTTCATCTTTATCACACATATATATGTAGTTGTACGCTTATATATGTGGCTTTGCAACCAATGTTTGTAAATGTGAGAAATATAACACAATTATTCTCCAAATATTTATATGGTATCAGAAGTCATGAACATGTACTAAAAGCATGTGATTATTAGTGATGCGTTCACGAAGGAAGGAGTGGGGTCGGAAAACTCGAGCTCTGCTTCTGGAAGCTTGATGGCAGAATAGTAAGAGCAACGTATTGGGATTCTAAGCAAGGATAAGGAGATGAGTGTGGTCAATTTTCCTAGTAAGGTGATCTGTAACACAACCTTAAAAGACAATTACTTATTAAACTGTGTACTTACCAGACAGTTTAATTAAAATATCATAAACGAATCAGGAAAGATTAAGCCTTCACAATGTTCTAGTTGCACTTGATTTTAAATGTAGCTAGTTTGTGTACCCACCATTGCCATAGTAAAAAAAAAAGTGCAAAGTAATCGCATATTTTATAGCTAAGAAATGATAAATCTAACGAAACTGGTAATTCTGTATTCATACTGTAAATTAAATAGTTTTTTTTCAAAATATTGTCCGAATGATTGTCTTTTGATATATTAATCAACAAAATAGTATTAAGGATGACAACAGGTATATTGGGCATGGATACCATATACCCATCACCCTTGCCTGCAGTTTTTTTTTTTTTTTTTTGTACTAGAAACTTTGTAGGTATCTGTAAGCAGGTAAAAAATTTCACCCAAACCCATAACCGGCGGGAAATCCATACCTACAGATCACTTGCGGTTTAAACTGTGTGTTTTTATTTCATTAAAATAAAATATCAAATCTACATACAAGTCATTGCTCACATATAACACAACAAAAGCATGAAATACACAAAATCATGACATGCATACAAAAAAATATTTAATGAAGATTAGTATAAAATATTACTTAAGTGTACATGTTGCATCCATTATAATTAAAAAATAAAAAATTTATACTTATAGGTTTAAGCGGGACAAATTTTTCCCGTAATGAATACCCCATACCTGCCACCCGCCACCTGCTCGTATCCATCATATGGATATGATTTGTTACCCATATCTGTTCCGTTATAGATATTTTTATCTATTAATCAAAGCGGTTATCACCTAAATTACTGAAATATAAACTTTTTCTCCACTCATTTGTAAACAAGGCGCATATATTTATATAGACTTTCTACTGCTAGGTATGTTTGGAAACAATATAATCGGCCATAATTGTAGTCTTTTTATCCTAATTTTCTGTTAAATTTACAAATAAAATAGTTAACTAAATTTATGATCCTAGGCATATATGGAAAGAATATAATTGCTCACAAATTTAATGTAATATAAAATGGTAATTAGTCAATCGAAATATTTTTTGTACTAATTATACTCAACTTTTTCTTTAATTTCGCATAACTTTTGGAAATTATAAACCATGATTTTTTGGTTAAGTTTAGTAATGTATAAAATGGACATTGCAATTAATGATACAAAATTTTAATACTAATTCTACAATTTTTCTAACTAATTCAATTAATTTGATCCAGGTCATAACTATTTTAGTATTGATTGTAGACAATTTTATCCTGATAACTATTTCACTGGGTAGAGGACACATGTGATTTGTTCATTAAGCTTGGATGTGTTCAATAACACACACACACACAGAGGGATGGGGGCAATTCAAAGAGAGCAAAAGATTCGGCCTGCACTTTGGATGCCTAGTGCTAGCTTGCTAGTCGGACCTTCAACTGTCACTCTTGCGTTGCACTGCAACAGGAGCCTGGCAGCCCCCAACAATGTTGGTCTTAAAAGGTTTTTAGTTGTTTTAAGTACTTTCTAGTCGAGTTAAACTAGCTGTGTTTCTGTAGAGCTAACGGCAGTTCTGAAGTGCTTCACAAAGACTTTGGACTAGAGATAATTTTAGATTTGCAGCAAAAACTGGTTCTCAACCCACTGTCTTCTTCAAATCATTTACATCTTCTCGACATTTTGCGGTGCACTATTTTGCTAGTCAAACCTTTGTCGCTCTTCTGTTGCACTACAGCGAGAGCCTAGCACCCCCCACCAATGTTGGTTTGTGTTTCTGTAGAGCTAATGGCAGTTGTGAAAGTTGCTACACATAGGATTGTTAGGAATAAATTTAGATTTTTCATCCAAAATTAGTGCTATCTCCTCATAAATGTTGTTTCATTTTGTTTGGAACAGAGATTTTGTTCTTAAATTTTTACATGTAAATTGATTAAATTGTCAAAAGTGGAAGCTAAAATGATAATTTAAAGGATGATATGGCAAAGTAAGTTATTAAATTTGTGTGTTACTAAATATCAATTTTAGAAAAGATTCAAAAGTACTCCAGGTTATTAATGGTGATTTTTTTTAAATGAATATATAATATATTCATGCGTTCCTGCGTGTATAATATTTAAAGAAAACTAGAGTGACGAATACTTTAAAAAGAAGGTAATAATAATTTTACATCATGTAGTAAAAAATAAAGTAGCTATGGTAAATATAATCAATAAAATATAATCAAGACTAGAAAACCTCAAGTCCTCCGTAACCTTTTCAATCACCCCATTCCCAGAATTTTGCATAATTGAAGAAAAAAGACAAATGAATATCTGCCCTCTTTAGTGTTTACAGTCTCTATTGTTGGAAGCACAAAACCGGAACAGAGAAGGAACCAATCTCCTGTTACAGATCAAACAAGATTTACAATTCTCATAACACAAGAACACATGAAAATCAAGTTTTCTTTCAAATTTTTCATACAATGTAAATAGCACCTTCAGACCACTTCCACGGTCTCTACACTCTCCAACCGAAAAATTTAAGAATCCCAAAGTATTGTTCTATGCATGCCAACAACAGACAATGCAATAGAAAATACACAATTTTAGGAAGCAAGTGTTTATTAGCTTCCAGACAATAGGAGACAGCAATCATCAGACTGAGAACGCACATAACTTCAGTGAGAGACCTTTTGGGAACTACTGCATTTTCAGGGACTCTATACATCGATCTACACTTCCTACCAAATACATTAATAATTCCCGAGCAATCTAGCATCAGTATCCACATCTCCAAGACTAATGCCACATCCGCATAGTCAAGATATGAAATTAGCCGCAAGCGTTTAGAAGCTCCAACAAACAGGACTATAGCAATCATCAAAATAACACACCCGACATCTTGATCTGAATGCTTATCGGGAACTACTGTCTGTTGTCTGGTCCTACACTGGCAAGCAATGACATTTGAAATTGAATTATCACTTGGATGCGAAGCATATGCTGCACTCATCAGCAATGGTTGTGATGGCTTTTGGGTCACAATGTCTGGCCAGTTACGGACCCTCTTACCTAGAGAATGAAATGCTCTCGCTCCTTGCTTTGGACTGCAATGCAAAAACTTTAACCCACTCTCTACCAGCAAACGTACCAGGCGTACAAAATCTGAGTCCCCAGAAATAAGCATAAAAGTGCTTGCAAACATATTAGCCCTTGCCAAAAATGGCAGATCCACCATTATCCTCTTGTCGGCAGCATCATTTCCTATAAACTCAATATAACATCACACACAAATTAGAAGACATAAATTCAGTGAAAAGAGTTCAGACCTACAAATATGGAATAAAATTGCAGAATCCTTTATGTTTTCAAGCATCTAACAGGCTCATCTCTATCAATTTTAAGTACTACGGTTGGGCTCCATTAATCCTTGCAATAAGACTCTTCACAATCTTACTCCTCTCTCTGTCAGGTTCAAGCAAAAGAAAGTAAACAGAGCTAAAGGATAGAAGTGTTACCAGTCGACTAGGTTTCAGTGCTTGAAACAGTGTTTATTTTTATTTTTATTTACTGTTAGTATTTCTTTATTTTTATTCTCATTCTTATTTACTTATATATTTTCTTTTTTAGGTCGGGCGTCAGACTATGCTAAAGCCAACCTAAAAAGCAAAATTTAGCCAGAGTGTTTGACACAATAGTTTCTTACTTGAGAAATAAAATCAACTAGTCAACTGAGCTTACCTGGATTTACATGGATTACATCAATTTCTTTGGTGAGTGCCCTCAATTTTCCAGAAGCAAGGGATTTTGTGTCTCCGTAGCTTCTAATGATAACAGGTGCAACATAGCCACAATTTTCCAACTGCACTCTAATTTTCCTGTAAATGGAATAAGTATTGACTCCTCTTGGAACACGGCAGTTCTCAAAGTCCCAAATTACAAGAATAGGTGGCGCTGCAAACCTTAAGAACCACTTAACAAATTCTAAAAGCCACAGCATGGCCAATGGCAAACGCAAAATGGTAGGAAGCACCGATGGCCCCAAGTTTTTATCAACGTATGGCAGAAAGCCTGTCAAACCGAGAAAGCTGATACCTTGAATAAAAAAACTCCTGCTATGAATGCCTCCTACACTTTTAAACAATCCTGCCCCTCCATGCACACTGTGTCTCCTACCAAACACATTTATAATCTCTGACTCATTTAGAATGAATGCCAATAGCTCCATGGCAAATGGCAACCCAAAAATTTCATGATGTGATATTAGCCCCAACCATTTACAAATTCCATAACACAAGACTATAAGAGTCATCAAGATGGAAACGAAAATATCTTGATTGTCACAGCTGTTGGGATGTGAAGAAAGGTTTGAAATTGAATTATTGCTGGCTAGGGAAGTACAAGCATTATGCTTCGACAATGGCTTTCCATCCAACAATAGTTGTGTCCAGCCCCAAAAAAGATCGGCTTCAACAGAAAGTGTTGAAACTGTTGGATTCGGATGACAGAGCAAAAAGCTGTGCCCTCTCTGCTTTAGCATATCTACCAGGAGTGAGAATCCTAAATCTTCAGAAATAACCATACAAGTTGCTGGACAATGAATATCCGATGCCAAAATTGAGATATCGACTAGCATATACTTCTCAGCAGTATCCTTTGCTGCAAAATACAAAATGAATACGCTTTATGCGAATGATACTACTCAGCTTCAGAGGCATCTTACAAAATCTCAGAATTTAATCATGCACACATCAGAAGACATAAAATGACTTCAGGTTCACAACTATGTTGGTGCAAGTGCCATGAAGTTCACATTGTCAACTAATGGTTTAAAGTTAATTTTGAGCAAAAACTCTCTACTATCACTTGATGCAGAAAACTCATCACCCCGCTATTCAGAGTCTCGAGTACTTTAATGCCAAAGGGTCTTAAAAGAGTCTGCGTACAAAGTTGGACACATTATATTATCACACAACGCGAGAGCAACCTCAAGACAAAGCATCAGCCAGCTATATTCAACAAACTGTTTCCTAACTAAGGCCCAGGTAACCTAACCTCGTTCCAAATTGATTACATCAATTCCGGCAATTCTAAGTGCTTCCTTGGTATGGTACTCAAGCTTTCCATAGGCACGGATAGTAAGGGATCCACAGTAGCCATACTGCTTCAACGTTGCTTCTATTCTTTGCCGAATGAAAGAGGGAGCGATGTTTTCCAGAATTGGACAACTCTCGACGTTCCAATACACAGCAACGCCTGTCCTCCCAACCCCGTTTCCCATTTTCCCTTGCATCCTGTTACCTGACTCGCACAAGCGATTGGTGAAGCAAGAGACAATCAGCAAAAATAGGGAGTTCAATTATCAATGGCAGCTGAAGTTACCATCGTAATGAGATTAATTTTAAATCTCTACCTTGTAAACAGGAGAATGCAACAAGTCGCGGAAGCGATTAGAGAAACAGCAGCGGACGTAGACCAGACAGAGAACGATCTCGGCCGGGCTCGTAGGAAGGGAAGGAGGCGTTGGAGCGAGAGTGGAAGAGGCGAGATTTGAGAGCAAGGAGGCGGCCTTGTTTAACCGAAGGTTTAGGGTTTAAGTATGTTATAAATGTGCTCCTGTGGATAGTGCGCAAGTGTCTAATTAAGACATATGTACTAAAATGTCAATTTTAGCCCTCGTGAACCTGGTTAGTTTTCAGCATACCTTTCTCAGTCGCCTGCAACTTGAGAGAGAAGAAGCAGCTGTTCTTTTTGTTAAACACATTTGTCAAATACAACTTCTTCTGCGAGGAGGGTAAGCGCTCATTCTTGTCTATCCCAAAGAAAGCCTCATCATCAAGCTTATGAACAATGATGAAGCCATTGCCATTCTTGTCAAAACAAACGAAAATGCAATTGAAGTGGATGACAACGAAGATAACATGTGGCAACATAAGGTCGAGCAGTGACCACAAGTTCTCAAAGATAAGTGACAATCAACGCGATGTGGAAGTGAAAAATTTGGCTATTTCTTGATTTTGGTGGAACTTTTTACTAACTCAATGTCAAAGTGCATTCTTATCTTATATTAATAAAATTACTTATTTGGCCAGTCAACCGCTTCAAAATTGTATAATGTTGCCTTCTAAATCAACATCATTATAAAACGTTTCATGTAATATGTCACCAGTTAAATATACACAACTAAAAGTAATGCCAGGTCTAAGTTGTTTGCCCAAATGACAAAAACACTGAGAGACACGGCTCTTCCACCCCTTAATCCGGGTTCGAGCCTCCATTTCTCCCTTTCCCTTAACCCTTAACACCATTTCTTCGTAAAACGTGATTCTACATACCCAAAAAAAAAAAAAAAAGCAAAGCCAGAGACCCAATTACAGTGTACTGTATATCCATGTTGAGAGAGTATTGATGTACATGCGACTCCAAAATTAAGTGCCCTACCTTCACTTACAAAAATGCTTGTCACCATCATCAACACTAACTCATGAATGCTATGAACTGAACCAATGGCTCTTGGGTTGTATAGACTTCAAGTTTGACAGTACCAATCTCCCAGAAAAATACTATGCACCCAGACATCTAGCCAACAGAAAACTCTAGCAACTTTTCTTGGCAGAGAGTAATCTGCCTTCAACGAGGGGTCAATAGCTAGATCCTCAGCCCATGACCATATATACACTCCTCGTTCTGTCTTGCTGCCAGGGACAGTGTTATCCAGCACTAATGCCACAAAAAATGTCACCACCATATTCAAGGATGTGAGAGCATTCATAGCAAAATCAAACTGTCAACGAAACCGAAAATCTCATCAGCTCAGGCATACATCTCAAGGAAAATAAAAAAGGAACATGAAGCCTATGACAAAGTGCATGCATATGAAAGTACATCTCTGAGTAACTACCCTAGTAGACATCAACGATCTTGAACCATAAAATATCATGATAATGTAATGGGTCACCTATTGGCTACAACAACAAACACAAAGAAGATACTGAAATGTCCTTCTTACTTGTTTACTACCCGTGTGCATTGGTCCATCTGATGCAGCTGCGTAAGGAACAAAATAGCTTGGCAGCATTAAACTGGAGAAGTTCGTATTGCTGAACATAAGCTGGGATAGATAATCCGAGAAACAATGACACACCGACAATGATTGTGTTCCTTGAACTTGCTGTTTGAGTATACTGCAGTGATGATAGACCCAAAGCTACAATCAGGGCCCAGATGAAACATAGAACGGAAGCATATATGTTTTGCTAGAGTGCTACGTTATATGTGTGTGAGATACAATATTTAAGAGCAGCTACATTAGAATAATAGTACAACCGCTGTAATCCTTTCACATTGAATGATAAATGGATTGTTGTTGAGGATACCATTTATGGTGAATTTCCCGTCCACCAATAATTTTCAATTTGATTTGATGTTTATACGCAAATGGATAAGCTACTAACCGAGTCAACTGATGCAACTAGCGACACAACGGTCATGATCAAAGAGGTCCTGAAATGGACGATTGGGATACCCCATGGCAGAGAGAAGGGAATTCTAACCCAGGCAGCCACTCTCCATGCATCGGAAACATCAGTCCTACGGTGCTTCATGGTATATGCATGCTTTCTACATTCATCAATTAAAATGTTTGAACTGGGAATATCAGGGGCGCAACCTTTGTAATTATATGCCCCACCAGCCGTCAGAAAGAATGCATATGTCCATGTAATCATAACACTTAAGGGAACCTACAGTTAATTGGAAACTGTTTAGTTGAACTAACACAGCTAAAGAAATAAAATAACTTCTAGACGACTTGGTTGCTGAATAGAAAGTGTTATGGAATGTTACATTATATTTTAGGAAGGATAATATTTCTTTCTTTATTCCTAGGGATTTTTCTCTTTATTCCTAGGGATTTTTTTTCTTGTATTCCTCTCCTATCTAATATATAAAGTCATGTGAGTGTCTTGTATTATCAAGCCCTCAGTTTCTCCTTCTATTATTCTATAACATGCTATCAAAGCCATAACCTAATCTCAGCACCTTCCGCAACCACTTCTTCACCCAAACCACATTCCGTATTTTTCCGTTAGCCGCTGCCCTTTTCAGAAAACCAGCAACCACCCAGCCAAATCAAAAACCAACAACACAGAGACACTCAGAAGGCGCCGACAACCAAAACTACACCGAAGGTGTCACCGGAAAACCACCCACGCGACTGCGCGCCGCCGTCCAGCGACCTCCGGCGACAGCGGTTCAATGGATCTGATCGATTTTCTGTCCTAAACAAGTTTCTGGTCTTCGTTTACATCAATTATGACCAGAAGTTGAGTTTCATCGTTCTTCAGTCGTTTTCAGTCAGTCGGTACATCATCAGGCCAGTTTTCTGTTAGTTTCTGATACTGTCAGTCATCAGTAATCAGAAACATGTCAGGACCTGATGACCAAAGTTCTTAAGGAAGTTCTCTGCCGATCATTGTCCCACCAGCAGGCACCCCCACGCAGTTCAGCAATTTGCGGATTGCCAAACAGTGTTTGAACGGTAATAACTACTCATTCTGGGCTAGGAATGTGGAGTTGTATTTTACAGGTCAAAGAAAGATGTCTCATCTGACTGACGATCCTCAAGCATCCGAGAGTTGGAAAGCTGATGATGCACAATTGCTCCATATCCTTTTTGATTCAATGGAACCTAAAATTTCATCTCTATTTTCTCATGTTTGAACCTGTATGCAAGCTTGGGAGTATGCTAAGCTTTTATATTCCAGTAATATCTTTCGTATATATGAGGTTTCTGTTGAAGTGTTTCAGTCCAAACAGGAAGGCAGTCTTCTTGAATATTTTACAAAGTTGAAACATGCATTGGAAGAAATGAATTCTTTGCTTCCTATTACCCCTGATGTCAAAGAGATGCAACGTCAGAGAGAGCAGTTGGTGCTGATGACTTTTTTGGCAGGGCTAAAACCTGAATTTGAACCAATTCGGTCCCAGATTCTTGGCGGAATAGAACTTCCTTCATTACCTGAAGTTTCACACAACTTTCTCGCACTATGATGAAGGAAAGTTCAGCAAGCAATAGTTCTGACCGGTCTGCCCTTGCAATACAGCCCAGTCCACAAGCAAAGGGAGGTCGTGGAGGTGGTCGTGGAGGACGCAGTAGTCGTGGTGGTCGTGGCAGCAGAGGTGGACGTGCTAGAGGTTCACGGTTGCACTGCACATATTGTGATAGAGATGGACATGAGGAGGAGACTTGTTGGGATAGGTATCCGGCTCTGCGAATAGCACATTTTGCATCACATGAGGAATCATCTTCAGTTACAACCCCACAGCAGTCTATCACGATATCTCAAGAATAGTATACTAAGTACCTGCAGTATCAATCCACACAGCAGGCTTCCACTTCTTCTATGGCTTCTGTTGTTCATCGAGGTACCCCAACAGCCTGTTATTCCTCTAACCTTCCTAGAAATCAACTCTGGGTACTGGATTCTAGTGCCACTGACCACATTTCAGGTAAAATAACCAATTTTGACCATATTTCCTCTTTACCAGTATCTCATAATAAACTCACATGTGCAGATGGATCCACCATTATCATTAAAGGTGTTGGACCCACCCATCCTTGTCACTCTCACTTTACCATCTACTTTATTCGTTCCAAATTTTCCTTTCAACCTTATGTCTATAACTAAGCTAACCAAACAACTAAATTGCTCAGTTTGTTTCTTCTCTAATCATGTCATTATCCAAGATTTGAGGAGCAAGAAGACGATTGGAGAAGGGCATGAATCGAATGGAATGTACTACTTCGATAAACTGCAGTCATCAGTTGCTTGTCATACATCGGTCTCACCTCAATTAGTTCATAGTCGTTTGGGGCATCCATCTTTAGCATATCTCAATAAGCTTGTTCCAGATTTAGTTTCAGCCTCCAATTTAGATTGTGAGTCGTGTCAATTAGGAAAACATCATCGTGTTCCCTACTTTCCTCGAGTCAATAAAAAGGTTGAAAAACCTTTTATGCTAGTTCATTTAGATATTTGGGGTCCAAGTCGTGTCAAGTTTAAATTAGGTTTTCAATATTTTGTAATTTTTGTTGATGATTTTTCTCGAATGACTTGGTTGTTTTTAAAGAAAGATCATTCTGAGTTATTCTCTATTTTTTGTACTTTTTGTGTTGAAATTCAAAATCAATTTAATTCTCGAATTAAAATTCTTTGCAGTGACAATGCTAAAGAGTATTTTTCTCACTCAATGTCTAGCTACATGCAGCAACAGGGGATTATACATCAATCCTCCTGTCCAAATACATCTCAACAAAATGGAGTGGCCGAGAGGAAAATCCAACACATTGTTGAAACAGCTCGTACTCTTTTAATTCACATGAATGTTCCCAAAAGTTTTTGGGGCAATGCTATTCTTACTGCATGCTTCCTCATAAATCGGATGCCTTCCTCTATTTTGTTGGGTAAAATTCCATTCTCTGTTCTCTTTCCTTCTCAAGCTCCGTTTTCTATTCTACCTCAAATATTTGGGTGTGTTTGCTTTGTTCATCAGCACCAACCTGGCACTGACAAATTAGATCCTAGAGCCTTAAAATGTGTTTTTCTTGGATACTCTCGTCTTCAGAAATGGTACAAATGTTTTTGTCCTTCACTGAATCGATTTTTTGTTTCTGTTGATGTCACGTTCTTTGAAAACACACCTTATTTCTCTAATACTCAATCTGTGTCTGCTGATGCCGATGACTGTTTGCCTTTACCATTTGTACCAACCCAAATAGCTCATGATGCATCAAACACTAGTAGTACATCTTTAGAGCACATTCCTGATACTGATCCCCCACCGTTAGAGCATCTGTCTCGTCCTGACCTGCAGGATAATACTCGACGTCCTTGAGTTGAGGTACCACCAAGAGATTCATGCTCATCACAACCGTCTTCTTCATCTTCAATACCTAAGGGTGATGATTTGGATCTTCCAATTGCACTCCGCAAAGGGAAAAGGTCTTGTACTTCTCACCCAATCTCCAACTTTGTTTCTTATGATTCTCTATCACCGTCATACTTTGCTTTTGTTTCCACCTTGTCCTCTATACCCTTGCCTAAGTCTGTTTCAGAAGCCATCTCTCATCCTGGATGGAAACAAGCTATGGAATAAGAGATGTCAGCTTTGTGGACTAATAACACGTGGGACTTGGTTTCTCTTCCGCGTGATCAAACTGTTGTGGGTTGTCACTGGGTGTTTACTGTAAAGGTTCATCCCGATGGGACAGTTGATCAGACTGTTGCAAAGGGATATTCCCAAGTATATGGCATGGACTATTCGGAAACCTTTTCTCCAGTAGCCAAATTGACATCTGTTCGTATCATCATTGCATTGGCTGCTACATATGCATGGCTTTTACATCAGTTAGATGTGAAAAACACCTTTCTTCATGGAGATCTTGAGGAAACTATCTACATGGAGCAACCACCGGGGTTTGTTGCTCAGGGGGAGGTTGATCGTGTATGTTGGCTAAATAAGTCATTATATGGTTTGAAACAATCGCCACGGGCATGGTTTGGTCGTTTCAGTTCAGTTGTTATGGAATCTGGTTTTACAGCAGTGTGGTGTGGATCATTCTGTCTTTTATCGCCACTCTGAAGCTGGTAAAATCCTCTTGATCGTCTACATTGATGATATTGTTATTACTGGTGATGATGCATCTGGTGTTCAATTGTTGAAGGTTTTTCTGCAAACCAAGTTTCAGACAAGAGACCTTGGTCCACTGAAATATTTCTTGGGAATTGAGGTAGCATGGTTGTTGACACCCAATTTCGTCCGACCAGTTAAAATTTTTTTTTTTAAAAAAAAATTCTTATTAAAAAAAATCAAAATCAATTAATTAATTAAAAGATATAAAATATTGTTTTAGGAGCATCTTTTTTGTGTGTTTTTTTCTAATAAAAAAAATTATTAATTAAAAATTAATTAAAAAAATTAATTAAAATTAAAATGAAATTAATTAAAAACTAAAAAATTAAAATTAATTAATTAATTAAAAATGGCCGACAGACGCTCCCCGGGCGCAAATTTCTTCGCCTGCTCCCTTCTCGATTCTTCTTCCCTTTCTACTTAAACAACTCCTCCCACTCTCGTCTGAGGGACAGAACTCTCCAGAAACCATCTTCTCCCTACCCACAACACCAACTACTGTCCATATTTTCTCCCTCTACATACCAGCTCTCCGGTCTCTCTCTCTCCAAAAAAAAAAAAAAAGCTCTCTTCTCTCTCCCTGAACCAACTCTCTCTCTCTCTACAGAGCTCGCCTGCTCTCGGTTCTTTCTCTTCTCTCAAACCCGACGTTTCTAGCCGTCCACCTCGCCGCCCAAGTCACATCTTCCCTGCCAGTCACCCCTTCCCAGCCCTCGCGCCTCCTCTGCTGTCCGTTCGCGCCCGATCGCATCACTCCAGGCCATCCTCCATCGCGCGTCTCGGGCATCGCCTAGCTCCCGCTGCATCGCCCAGCCCGTCGCGTCGCCCAACTCCCTCTTTCTCACCGGAATTTTACTCTCTCCCTGCTCGCCGTCATACCGTGAGGCCATCATCGTCGTGCTCCCATCAGAGCTCATCTCCAGCCGCCGCACGTTCTCGTTGACGCCGTCCTCCGTCCCTTGCCCCGCTGCCGTTCACGCCCCCTCCCGTTGCCGTCCGACACCACTCTAGCCTCCTTTCCCGTCGTAGTCGTTGTCTGACGCATCATCGTTCGTCTCTGTCACAACGCCGCCGTCGCCTCCAGCCACCTCCCCCTGTGCTCCTTTGCTGCTGTGCAACAGAGGAAGAAGAAGACACGTTTTTGCGATTTGACCAAGTCAAAATTTAAAAATTTGGAGTAAAATTCTCATTTAATCCTTAGTAATCTTTATTTATCCATCCAAGTTACTAACTTATTTTATCTTGCAGATCAGTCACTGACAATATTTTTTTGATGGTTTGGCCGTGCATCAATTTAATTAATAAATTCACATAGGAATACAAGTTAGGGTGTCAATTTTTATTTTATTTTATTTTTTTTATCTTAAAATCTTTTTAATTTTAATTGAATCTATATGATGCGTTTAAAAGATCAATTTTCGAGAATTCATTCTTTGTAAAATCACGGGATTAAGAAGAAAGTGACAGCATTTGTTTATTTTCCTGATTTAATTTTTTGAGCTCTCCTCCTTGGATATTGTTTGTTTTATTAAAATCTGCACATGAGATTGTATATAACATTGAGTTTGGATTGAAATCGGCATGATATCTGTTTGAATTGAAAAGAGCGCTTCTCTGGCTGAAGGTCACAGAGAACGAATTGGAGAAGATGACTTTAGATGGCATTTACTTAACTTTTGGATCAATGACAAAAATGGGTCCTCTAGATTACCTTTGTGATAAATTAGGCCCTAATTTTTTGGTCATTTATAGCCTAAATAATTACTAAATTGTTTGTTGGCCATGAAACTTTTCTACTTTATGTATTTCGATCATTGACTATCTTATTTGCTTTTGTTCGTTGATTAATGATGTAAATTAATTTAAGAAGTAATATTAAGCATAATTGGATCAGATAGACTTTTTCTTAATAGTTAATCTAAAATTAGTTTTGATATAATAAAAAAAAATCACAGTTAGGAAAATTCAGTTTGCATATACCATTTATTAATTACTTAAATAATTAAATTTAAATTAATTTCCATATCCGGATGATCCGGCAGGATCTATGGTTTGGAAAATATCAACTTTTTTTTGAATATAAATAAACACAAAGATAAAAATCCATATTTACGATATGGATTAAGTTATTTAAAATTTCGTCAAATTCCGTGTCCGGGTGACTCGGCAAAGTCCATGGTTCGGAATTAAATCTTCCGTGTCCGGGTGACTCGGCAGAGTCCATGGTTCGGAAGTATCAAATTTTATCCAAATTAATTATCAAAAATTCACATCCGACTAAATAATTCAGTTAAAATTTTCGGTTTTGAAAATTAACTGAATTTATTTAAATGCAAAGTAAAACAAAATTAAAATCAACTAAGGTGCCAATTTTGGGCGCTATAACAATATTGTTTTAGCGTAACCGTACTCCCGATTCCCGAACTCTCGCAGACCAATTTTAAGGTGTCCAATCGACCTAGGTAAACAGATTGGTGGCGACTCCAAGAAAACGACGACGTTGCCACAGCTTGGCGACTCCGCTGGGGACCCTGGTTAGTGAGTCAAGCCTAAAAGTTGATTTATTTTGTTCTGTTTTGTTTATTTTTATGTGGATTTATATGTTATATTTACTTATTCTAAACATGCATAATGCATTCACAAAATGAAGCTCTATACCCGAGCTTCCTCAAATCGAACACAATTCTTTCTAAGCGGAATTGGTGTTGTTGTCCTTGTGAGGCCATGGTTTCCAAGCCTTCACCGGTTTCAAAGTAGCAAAGTAGTGTATTGCCTCCTGAGACGGTTAGTCTCTGCATGGGCCCACGAAAAGCTACGACTCGAATTAATCCATTCCTTACATAAACCCTAGAGGGTAAGGAATCGGGCTGCCACTATAATTTAGTGACAGGATTCGGGAACTATCCCTTGCCTTTTTGATAAGCCACCTTATGCATACAGAACTCCCCACTTAAGCATAGAACTGACCATAGAATTTCTACCATTTTACCAACACCATAAGCATATCCTTGTTATGCTGTGTTGTTACTCTACACTTTTCTTCGTATGGTTTTAACTTGTTTATCCATAATACTTCATGAGTTGTTAATTGCTATTTAACTTATTAATAACCTTATCTTTCTTGTGCAATTATTCTTCATGCATCAAAACCACGCATCAAATTATGCTAACTTTTTGGTCTTTATAATGACAACTAAAAGTTTTGAAGTTCCACGATAATGGATAAGCAAACTCACTCATCGCATGCATGCATTACATTAATCACGTGCATATAAAGTCTGATAAAAACATAATCTCACTTTATATTGCATGCATCCATTACATCAATCACGTGCATATAAATTGTGATAAAAAAACATAATCTCATTATGTATTGCATGCATCCATTGCATCAATCATATACATGTAAAATCTAATAAAATGAATCTCACTTTAAAAAGGTAAAATTGGACCTCAACACCGATATCCAACTCGGCTCCAAACAAGACTAACGGCAGAACAAACCGAAGGACGTCTCATAGATATAGAGTCCAAGATAGAAAATATGGCCGGAGCAATTCCCTCCTCATTACACCAAAAAATGAAATTCATTTTTTGAGGAAAGTTAATCACAGTCTTTGCTGAAGAAGGCATTCTGCTATCATCTATATCAATAGTAGTAAAGACCAAGTGACCTTCTCTTCCAAGTTGGTGTGACCCAAATCCCAAATGTAACTGAAAATTCTGTGGTACTGAAACTCAAGGTCCAACAATTGGTCGAGTCTAAGTTGCTAGGCCATGATGTGATTGATAATTGAAAGTGAAGATTTTGAGCTGGAATTACATTAATTTTGGAAGGGCTCCAAGTCAGATCTGACCTAATAGTCCGCACACACTTTTGAATGACAGAGAATCCTTTGAATAAACTTGTATCTTTGAAAGCTTGCAAAAGTAATCTAATAGTAAAAATCTCCTAGATTTAGTCCAGAATCTAGGGTGTAGTCTTTGTTAGATGGACACCTGCTATTCTTTTTCTGGTACAACAAAAAGATGTAATACGTGCATTCTACTACTTTCCATTTTTACACTCTTTGCCATTATACTATCCATTATTACTATCACACTTTACTTTTTGACAACCGGTAATTCTTTTTGTTCTCCAACAAAAAGATGTTATGTGTGCATTCTACCACTTTTTAATTCCATTATTACATCTACACATTCTACCAATTTTTACCAAAAATTCAATTATTACACCTACACATTCTACCACTTCTTACCAAAAATTCCGTTTTTATATCCATCTCTCACTCCTTTCCATTATACTATCCATTATTGCTATCACACTTTACTTTGAAAACGATACTACTCGTGGGTGAAAATAAAAAGTTAAGGGAGATTTAATAGTGGCGATCTTGAAAGTGCTGTCAAATCTAGTAAGGAGGATTTCATATGTTGCACCCCAACTCTCAAAAAAGAATTCATAGTGGTTATCAACATCCTTGCAAGAAGTCTAGGGTTAGCTTCCAAAGAAGTTAGCTCTCATATTAAATGACTTCAGTGGCCTCCCAATTCTCACAAATGCTCAATACAAAAAAAATTCTTAGTTTTCCGCAACACAAATTCCAACAAAGGAAAGAAGTTCATCCCTTCCATCAAAAGCCATTAAAGGGAAAATCCAAAACAAAAAAAAGAGACTGAGAGCAAACACAAGCAACTAAGGCCACTTGAATCATTTCACTTCAAGAGGGCTATGATCTCAGTTCTTTGCAACACAAACTCCGAAAAGAGAAATTCATCCCTTCCATCAAAAGACAACAAGGGAAAATTCAAAACCAAAAAGGACTGAGAACAAGCACGAGCAAGCAAGGCCACTTGAGTCATCTCACTTCAAGAGAGTTATCAAGTATGTCATCACCATAGCACACAAAAAAAAAAGGGAAACAAAAAAAACAAAACAAAAAAAAAGGGAAAAAGGGCTCAAGTTAGAGCCAAAGAAAGAAAAAGAAAAAAAGTGAGCTATGGATTCTAGACTGAAAACCTGCAAAGGCGGTTTAGAAGACAAAAGCAACCCTCAAACCAAGCATGCATAAAGATCACAATAGTTGGGGGCAACAGATGAGGTCTAACTTTCTAGAAAGAGTGGCAAGTTGCGGTCATCACTATTGAGTTTTTCACCATAATCAAATTTGCTCACGAGTAGTATTAAAAGACCCTTCTTCCACACCACTTAAATTTAACTTTTCTCAAACCGAACATCCTCATTCAGTTAAAAGACTATCATTGTGAATCATGTTTCTACCTTATTTAATACTGTTCACGAGTAGTATTAAAAGACCCTTCTTCCACACCACTTAAATTTAACTTTTCTCAAACCGAACATCCTCATTCAGTTAAAAGACTATCATTGTGAATCATGTTTCTACCTTATTTAATACTGCTCACGAGTAGTATTAAAAGACCCTTCTTCCACACCACTTAAATTTAACTTTTCTCAAACCGAACATCCTCATTCAGTTAAAAGACTATCATTGTGAATCATGTTTCTACCTTATTTAATACTGCTCACGAGTAGTATTAAAAGACCCTTCTTTCACACCACTCAAACTTAACTTTACTCAGACCTAATATTTACCTCTTAATATCATTCTCATTCAGCTAAAAGACTGCAACAAAAAAAAAACATTCAAACTTAATTTTCCTCACACCTAACAGTTACCTCTCGATATCATCCTCATTCAGCTAAAAGGCTATCCTTGTGAATCATGTTTCTACCTTATTGCCTTGCACAGTTTATGTCTTCGAGTTGGAAAGGGAAGAATGACAGGATATTTTAATTTAAAAACAAAGACCGTAAGTTACTGGGTCAAGCTTTGCAAATTGATGAAAGTTTTTATTTAAGGCCAAACCATTATTCATTAATGTGTGTAGATTTAAAAGTGAGGAGATAGCTTGAGACTTTCTTTAAGAAGATGTGGTTCTTGTAAGAGAAATTCATGATCAAGGACCATCACAAAGGTCTAGAAATGCTCAACCTTCTGTTAAATCAAAGATGAGATGATACCTTTTATCCACATAAACACCATATTCAAGGGGGCAAAGTAGTCTCTACTAAGCGTAAGAAGAGTACTGCCAAGAAAGAAGCTCAATAGACAAGGGGGTAAGTCTTATGGATCAGAACTTGAGTCTAAGGAAGAGCAATCATTCGGACTGTAACATGGGGGTAAACAAGTGTCGACACGGCCACAAGAAAAGGGACAATGAAACATTGAAAGTTAAGCCTTTGATAGTATGAAATCCATGACAAGGGATGAGTATTTGAAGAGATATAAAGTATGAGGCGAGCGAACATTAAAGAAATTGAGGCCAAAATTCAAGAACAAGTCAAATAAAGCGGACTTTGAAAAGAGTTGGGCTTTTGAGGCAGCGAACAAAAGCTGGAAAGCATAAAGAGATTCAATGATAGTCCAAGAAGGCCATCACAAAGAGGATCCAGTAAAACAAAGACATAAAGAACTAGATCCATACAAAAAAAAACCATCAATTACAAATGCTTTGCATTCATGCATTTCACATCATGCATGCATGACTTTTACATGATAGGAATCAAATGGGAAACACATCCACCGCACCGTTACAGCAGTATAAGCTGAGATCTCAATAACATCAGCTCTTACCAATCTATCACTGGATACACAGCTAATATGCGGGACCAACCCGCATCAGGAATTCAAGGATAAAGTAGACAATATTGTCAAAAGCTTGGCTACCGATTCAATAATCGAGGCTACACCTGGAATAATCGGATTGACGCCAGCTAGCAGCATCCAAGATAAGAGATAGCTGTGGTAAAAAATAAGGCAGACATCAAGAAATATTGTCATTGAAAATTTGTCAAAAGCGGACAATGGATTCAATAATCAAGAACTGGATTGATGTCAGCTGGATGGAATATCAAAGATAAGAAATATCATTCACATCAAAATAAAGTAGGATCCACTTTTCCGGTTAAGCGGCGGATACGGTACTCCGTGACTCTCAAGTCGGTTCTCTCAGTTGCCCATAATAACTGATTCTTTCCTCTCTTCTTTCTTTTACTTCCCTCTAGAAAATGGATCCTACCCTTTCTGTCTTACAAAAATATTTTCCTTCTCTCCCAATGAACATTCTCAAAAAGATCTACCAAATTCGCTGTGAACGATTAAGAGTTCTGATGCACAAAGGAATCCCTGAAGATGTGCGGTGGTTAATCGAAGCCAAGGTTCGTCTGGCAGGTGAAATCCCAGAGGCATTTGTGTCTCACATGCCTGGTATAGGCAAAAGCTCTTATGCCAAAAAGTGAAGAGCGAAAAGGTTACAAGTCTGCCATAAATGTGGACGGTGGACTTGTAATACTAAATGTCGTTCTTTAGGGATGATCTCTGATAATCGAGAAGATAAAATACGATTCATTAAGAATGGCCTGAGTAAGGATTCGTTGGATGATATCCGATTGACTCTTGAGACGCATTCTTGTGGATCAGTGCAACGTGAACTTCTTGGTTTATGGAGTATTTTTCATGAAGAACGAGAGCGTTACAGTCTCGGGAATCTGACTTTAAAAGACCCTTTTGCCAGCTTGTAAGAAAACTGGATGGGAAGCAAATCCTCGACTCATAGAAGGCGTTAGTGCCGTTACTGGACGTAAAACCAGTGGAAGATATGAGTCATAGTCACAATTACTGTACATACAATTTGTCATATTTGGAAAATTTAAATTTTCTTTTGACAATAATGTACTTGCTCCCATAAGTGTAATCGACACGTTATCATTTCATCACTATAAATGCATGTTCTTCTTTCTAGTTAAGCAGCAAATACGGTACTCCGTGACTCTTAAAGTCAGTTATTTCAGTTTCCTACAATAACTGATTCATTTCCCTCATCTCTTAAATTCTTCTCTCATCAATTGATTCTACTCTTTCTGCCCTGCGAAAGTACTTTCCTTCCCTCCCAATAAATGTTCTAAAAAAGATCTACCATGCTAGATGTGAACGATTTAGAGTATTTATGCACAAAGGCATTCCTGATAATGTGCGGTGGCTAATCGAAGCTAAGGTCCGCTCGGCTGGTGAAGTTTCAGACGCATTTGTGCCCCGTATGCCCAGCTTAGGTAAAAGCGCTTATGCCAAAAAGCGAAGAGCAAAGAGGCTAGGTGTCTGTCATAAATGTGGACGATGGAATTGCGATACTAAATGTCATTCTTTAGGAATGATCACCAGAAATCGTGAAGATAAAAGAAAATTCATCAAGAATGGCCTGCGTAAGAAATCTTTGGATGATATCCTATTAACTTTTGAAACACATTCTTGTGAAATAGTGCAATGGGAAATTATGGATTTATGGTGGACTTTCTGTAAAGAACAGGATCGTTACAGTCTTGGAAATCTGACTTTTAATGACCCTGTTTGCCAGTTTGTGAGAAAACTGGATGGGAAGCAAATCCCCGATTCGTAAAAGGCATTGAAGCCGTCCCTGGACGTAAAACCAGTAAAAAATGTGAACAACAGTCACGACTACTATACATGCTAGCTGTCGCTTTTGAAAATTTTCATTCTCTCCCGACAATCATGCTAGCAGCCATTTTGGAAAATTTTCCTCCCCTTTTTGCAATAATGTACCCACTCCTGACATGAGATACAGTTATGACTACTGTATATAGCTGTCACTTTTGAAATTTTCCTTCTCTTCCAACAATCACGTACCTACTCCTGACGTAAGCTACAGTAGTGACTACTGTACATGCTAGCAGCTATTTTGAAAATTTTCCTCCTCTTTTAACGATAGTGTACCCATACCTAACCAGAGTCATACTCGTGACTATTGTGTATAGCTGGCAATAATGTATCCACTCTTAAAAAAAAAATATTATTACTTTATCTTTTCATCTCTATAAATATATCCTCTTTTCTTCTTTTCTCACATGGGTAAGGATAGGAATGGAGAAAACCTCCACTCGTAAACCCCGAAGTATTTGTGTATTTTCTGGAGCTTTTCCTGGAGAAGATGAAGAGTACTTAAAGGCAGCCAACCATTTGGGTAGTGTATTAGCTGAGCGAAAAATACACTTAGTTTATGGAGGAGGAAGTGTCGGATTAATGGGAGCTGTAGCAGCAGCAGCATCTTTAGGAGGAAGCCAGGTTCTGGGTATTATCCCTGCATCTCTGAAATCAGTTTCTGGGGGCACGATTGGAGAAGAGCTAGTGGTTAAAAATCTGCAAGAACGCTTGTTACAAATGCTTTTTAATGCTGATGCTTTTATCGCTCTACCAGGTGGCTTTGGCATATTAGGAGAAGTCTTCCAAATCGCTTCCATGGCCCAACTTAATTTGCATCAAAAACCCATTGGGCTGTTAAATGTTAACTATTTCTTCGCAGGTCTATTATCTTTTATGAATCGTGCTGTGAAGCAGAAGTTTATCTCTGACGTAGCACGGCGAATCATAATATCCGCAACAACTGCTGAAGAATTGCTAGATAAAATGCAAGCTTTTGTTCCTGAACCAGATCCAGCGATGATCCAAATAGACTGGGCACAACAGTCTTTCCCAACCAGTTCCGTCCCATAATTGTCCTTTACCCGGCCTGTTGAAGTATTGTGGAAGAAGAAGCAATCCGATCCTTTTTTCTTGTCTTTTAGTTTTATTATCAGCATTTTCTTTCGTGTTTCAGTTTTTCTTTTCAGGGAATTTCGTTATCTTATAAGATAGTTTCGTCCATGCTGATATTAAAACCATGGGACAATGCCTTTAGGTTGGAATGGCTGAGTAAAGAGTAATTTTTATTATTCTTGAGACGCATCCTATTAGGTCTACTAGGCATAACATATTGGGGTAGTTAAGCTTTAACCTTATTTGGATGACATATCTCACAAGGGAATCTATATTTACTGAAGAAAATATTAGATGAACCTTGAATATTGATTCCAAACATCCGTTCCCTTTACATAATTTGTCAGTGTTATTGTCATCATCAAGATTCACTCGTTTTATCGAAGCCTAATTCTTTGCACTCGCCTATTATGAAAATTCACACTTTCGAAGAAAATTATTCCAATTTCAAATGCTTTCATATAAATTTCGCTCGAGGTTCCAAGGAAAGCTCCTTAGCCTCAAAATCAATTTTCATCATCGGGGTTTTAAGGATGGAACCTTTGCCTCGAAAATAATCAATTTTCATCATCGGGGTTTTAAGGATGGAACCTTTGCCTCGAAAACAATCAATTTTCATCATCGGGGTTTTAAGGATGGAACCTTTGCCTCGAAAACAATCAATTTTCATCATCGGAGTTTTAAGGATGGAACCTTTGCCTCGAAAACAATCAATTTTCATTCAATGGTAGGACTGCTCCTATCGTCGGGGTTTTAAGGATGGAACCTTTGCCTCGAAAACAATCAATTTTCATCATCAGGGTTTTAAGGATGGAACCTTTGCCTCGAAAATAATCAATTTTCATCATCGGGGTTTTAAGGATGGAACCTTTGTCTCGAAAACAATCAATTTTCATCATCGGGGTTTTAAGGATGGAACCTTTGCCTTGAAAACAATCAATCTTCATCATCGGGGTTTTAAGGATGGAACCTTTGCCTCGAAAACAATCAATTTTCATCATCGGGGTTTTAAGGATGGAACATTTGCCTCGAAAATAATCAATTTTCACCATCGGAGTTTTAAGGATGGAACCTTTACCTCGAAAATAATCAATTTTCAGCATCGGGGTTTTAAGGATGGAACCTTTGCCTCGAAAACAATCAATTTTCATCATCAGGGTTTTAAGGATGGAACCTTTGCCTCGAAAACAATCAATTTTCATCATCGGGGTTTTAAGGATGGAACCTTTGCCTCGAAAACAAACAATCAATCATTCAGTCCATCTTACAACGATAGAACCCTTCCTATCGTTAGAGGTTCTAAGGACCTTTCCTTAACCTCAAACAAACAATCAATCATTCAGTCCATCTTACAACGATAGAACCTTTCCTATCGTTAGAGGTTCTAAGGACCTTTCCTTAAACCTCAAACAAACAATCAATCATTCAGTCCATCTTACAACGATAGAACCTTTCCTATCGTTAGAGGTCCTAAGGACCTTTCCTTAAACCTCAAACAAACAATCAATCATTCAGTCCATCTTACAACGATAGAACCTTTCCTATCGTTAGAGGTTCTAAGGACCTTTCCTTAACCTCAAACAAACAATCAATCATTCAGTCCATCTTACAACGATAGAACCTTTCCTATCGTTAGAGGTTCTAAGGACCTTTCCTTAACCTCAAACAAACAATCAATCATTCAGTCCATCTTACAACGATAGAACCTTTCCTATCGTTAGAGGTTCTAAGGACCTTTCCTTAAACCTCAAACAAACAATCAATCATTCAGTCCATCTTACAACGATAGAACCTTTCCTATCGTTAGAGGTTCTAAGGACCTTTCCTTAACCTCAAACAAACAATCAATCATTCAGTCCATTTTACAACGATAGAACCTTTCCTATCGTTAGAGGTTCTAAGGACCTTTCCTTAAACCTAAAACAAACAATCAAAATCAATCATTCAGTCCATCTTACAACGATAGAACCTTTCCTATCGTTAGAGGTTCTAAGGACCTTTCCTTAAACCTCAAACAAACAATCAAAATCATCATTCAGTCCATCTTACAACGATAGAACCTTTCCTATCGTTAAAGGTTCTAAGGACCTTTCCTTAACCTCAAATAAACAAACAATCAATAATTCAGTCCATCTTACAACGATAAAACCTTTCCTATCGTTAGAGGTTCTAAGGACCTTTCCTTAACCTCAAACAAACAAACAATCAATCATTCAGTCCATCTTACAACGATAGAACCTTTCCTATCGTTAGAGGTTCTAAGGACCTTTCCTTAACCTCAAACAAACAAGCAATCATTCAGTCCATCTTACAACGATAGAACCTTTCCTATGGTTAGAGGTTCTAAGGACCTTTCCTTAACCTCAAACAAACAATCAATCATTCAGTCCATCTTACAACGATAGAACCTTTCCTATCGTTAGAGGTTCTAAGGACCTTTCCTTAAACCTCAAACAAACAATCAATCATTCAGTCCATCTTACAACGATAGAACCTTTCCTATCGTTAGAGGTTCTAAGGACCTTTGCTTAACCTCAAACAAACAATCAATCATTCAGTCCATTTTACAACGATAGAACCTTTCCTATCGTTAGAGGTTCTAAGGACCTTTCCTTAAACCTCAAACAAACAATCAAAATCAATCATTCAGTCCATCTTACAACGATAGAACCTTTCCTATCGTTAGAGGTTCTAAGGACCTTTCCTTAAACCTCAAACAAACAATCAAAATCATCATTCAGTCCATCTTACAACGATAGAACCTTTCCTATCGTTAGAGGTTCTAAGGACCTTTCCTTAACATCAAATAAACAAACAATTAATAATTCAGTCCATCTTACAACGATAGAACCTTTCCTATCGTTAGAGGTTTTAAGGACCTTTCCTTAACCTCAAACAAACAAACAATCAATCATTCAGTCCATCTTACAACGATATAGCCTTTCCTATCGTTAGAGGTTCTAAGGACCTTTCCTTAAACCTCAAACAAACAATCAATCATTCAGTCTATCTTACAACGATAGAACCTTCCCTATCGTTAGAGGTTCTAAGGACCTTTCCTTAACCTCAAACAAACAATCAATTAGTCCATCTTACAACGATAGGAGCTTTCCTATCGTTAGAGGTACTAAGGACCTTTCCTTAACCTCAGGATTTAGGCGGTGAGAAAGTTCTCAATGCCTAGCTAAGCCGGACGAAATTTGGTAACGACTTTGCATGCCTCATGTCCCATGAAGTATGCAAATGGGGGCAGCTGTTGACACCCAATTTCGTCCGGCTTAAAAATAAAAAAATTTCATTAAATTAAAAATTAAAACTTAAAACTTAAAAAAAAAAATTATTATTGAATTACTTAATTAATTGATTACTTAATTAAAAAATAATAATAGTAATAATGGCAATATTATTTTAGGGGCATTCTTTTTTAGTTTGTATGTTAAAAAAAAAAAAGGGAAGAAGAAGAAAAAAATAATAATAATAAATTAAATCTAAATTAATTAAAATTAAAAATTATTAATTAATTAATTAATTAAAAAGAAAAAAACAAAAATAATAATAAAAAATGGGGAGGGTGGCCGACAGAGGCTCCCCCTCCCTTTATCCCTTATCCCTTATATTCTCTCGCCTTTTTTTAATCTGATCCTTTGTCTCCCATCAGGGAGAACACACACAGCTTCTACGCTCTCTCTCTCTCTGGCTCAAAAACCAGCTAACCTCTCCTTCTCCCTCTCTGTTTCTCTCTCCCTCTCTCACGTTTTGGGCTCTCTCTCTCACGCTCTCGACTCTCTTCTCTCCTTCTCCCTCTCGATTTCTCTCTCCCTCTCTCACGCTCTCGGTTCTCTTCTCTCATTCTCCCTCTCTGTTTCTATCTTTCTCTCTCTCCCTCTCGCAACAACTCTCTCCCTCTCTCATCCCTCCACCAGCCTCTTCTCTCTGATCTCTCTCTCGCCTAGACCTCTTTCTCTCTTCCTTTCCTTCTCTCTTGCACCTCTGCCGTCGCCAGCCTTCGTCACACACCCTCTCCCGTGTCGGCCTCCCTCTCTCTCCTCCTCTCCCGCGTCGGCCTCCTTCTCACACCCTCTCCCATGTCGACCTCCCGCGTCAGTCTCCTTCTCTCCCCTCCTCTCTCGGGTCGGCTTCCTTCTTTCTCTTCCCCTCCTCCTTCCTCGGTCTCCTCCCCGTCTAGCATCCCGTGGTTCGCTCCCGCCGCTCGCACCCCCTGTCACGCCCTCAGCTCTTCCCTTTCCTCCGCCCCACCTGCTCCCAGTCGCCCTCCGTGCTCGCGCCACCCAGCTCGCTTCCTGTTGCTGTCGCTCAGCTCTCCACCAGCCTCGTCGCTCTCCCGCGTCGCACCAGACCCACGCCTTTCCTCACCCTGCTCTCAGTCGCCCGCCGCTGCCGTGCTCGCGCCATCCCACCTGGCACCTGCGACGTATCGTCACCAAGAAAGAAGAAGAAAGAAAAGCAAAAACGCGTCTGGCATTTTAATTTTGACGGAGTCAAAGATTTAAAATTTTTTTTGGTAAAATCCTTGTTTAGTCCTTAGCTTTCTTTGTTTTATTTATTTAAGTCACTAACATATTTTATGTTGCAGATTAACCCCCGACAGTAAGATTTTCATTATTCATACTTTTCTTTGTTTTCTTTATTAATATTGGTTTGACCTTACATGAAATTTTATCATTGAATCGACATAGGAAAATAATATAGGATTTTGATTTGATATGTATATTCATGTATATTTATTGGATTTTAGAATAGTTTAATTTTTATTTTTGTAATATATTAATCTGTATCAAATTATTGGTTAATTAATATTTAAATTTATTAGAAATCCGTCCTAAGATGGATCATCTATCCATGTCCAGATGATTCGGTTAGAATCCATGGCTTGGATATTAATTGAAATTATTTAAAATAAAAAAAATTAAATAAAATTAAATTAAATAGCAAAAAAATCCAATCGTGCACCGCTAACTTTTATTATTGTTGTCACTAACCATTTAATATTTGTTATACTAACAACTAACTTTACTAACTTTATTAATAACTAACTTTAATTATTATTATTATTATTATTACTATAATGGAAGGTTATGCCTCCTATTTATTATTTTAAAAAGTGGATGGCCGAAAAACCCCACTTTATTTATTTATATATCATCTTTTGATATTCTTTTGTTTACTTTATGTGTTTTCCCTTTACCTATTTGCATGTGTTATTTAATTTATGCATCTCTTTTTTTAATGGATGTTCAAAACAAAAAAATAAAAAATAAATAAAAAGAAGAAGAAAACCTCCACTTTATTTATTTTTATTTAATTTTTCTTTATTTTATGGTTAAACTCATTTCATTTAAAGAAATTAGCCATAAAAAAATATATATATGTAAAATAAATCTGAACCATATTGTTAAGTCAAAAAAAATTTTTTTAGTTCATGGTATATTGGCTGGAAACTGTCTCGTGCCCGCTTTTGAGCTACTTCACCTGGTGAAGAGGGTCTGGCTGAGTAACAACGCCTCGTACCATGATCAAAGATTTTTATTTTTAAACTCTTTGATTCCTTTAAATTAACTTCTTATTAAATAAAAAAAATTAATTATTTTTTTAATTCTTTTATAAATTGAGTAATTCTTTAAATAATAAATATCCTTCATTATACAAGAAAAATCAGATAAGAGAAAGAAAAGAAAGATAAGAGAAAGATAAAAATCAAAAAGATAAAGAAAAGAAAAGAAAAGAAAGAAGAGAATAATAAGATATAAAAAAGAAAGATTTTTTTAAAATCATTAACAAATTTAATAAAAAGACTTATAAGTTAAACTAATAATTAATTCCATAAAATAATAATTAAATAATTAACTATAAATAATTTCCATATCCGCATGATCCGGCAGGATCTACGGTTTGGAAAATATCAACTTTTTTTAAAATAAATAAATTAAATAAATATAAAGATAAAAATCCATATTCACAATATGGATAAAATTGTTTAAAATTTCACCAAATTCCGTGTCCAAATGACTCGGCAGAGTCCATGGTTCGGAATAAAATCTTCCGTGTCCAAATGACTCGGCAGAGTCCATGGTTCGAAAGTATCAAATTTTATATAAATTAATTTAAAAATCCGCATCCGATTAATTCAGTTAAAATTTCTAGTTTGAAAATTAACTGAATATTTTCTAAAAGCAAAGTAAAACAAAATTAAAATCAACTAAGGTGCCAATTTTGGGCGCTATAACAATATTGTTTTAGCGTAACCGTACTCCCGATCCCCGAACTCTCGCAGACCAATTTTAAGGTGTCCAATCGACCTAGGTAAACAGATTGGTGGCGACTCCAAGAAAATGACGACGTTGCCACAGCTTTATTTTCGAGGCAAAGGTTCCATCCTTAAAACCCCGATGATGAAAATTGATTATTTTCGAGGCAAAGGTTCCATCCTTAAAACCCCGATGATGAAAATTGATTGTTTTCGAGGCAAAGGTTCCATCCTTAAAACCCCAAGGTTCCATCCTTAAAACCCCGATGATGAAAATTGATTGTTTTCGAGGCAAAGGTTCCATCCTTAAAACCCCGATAATGAAAATTGATTATTTTCGAGGCAAAGGTTCCATCCTTAAAACCCCGATGATGAAAATTGATTGTTTTCGAGGCAAAGGTTCCATCCTTAAAACCCTGATGATGAAAATTGATTGTTTTCGAGGCAAAGATTCCATCCTTAAAACCCCGATGATGAAAATTGATTATTTTCGAGGCAAAGGTTCCATCCTTAAAACCCCGATGATGAAAATTGATTATTTTCGAGGCAAAGGTTCCATCCTTCCCCAGTGGAGTCGCCAAGCTGTGGCAACGTCGGGTTTTCTAGAGTCGCCACAAATCTGTTTCACCTAGGTCGATTGGACACCTTAAAATTGGTCTGCGAGAGTTCGGGGATCGGGAGTACGGTTACGCTAGGGCAACTTTGTTATAGCGCCCAAAATTGGCACCTTAGTTGATTTTAATTTTGTTTTAGAAATTTTAACTGAATTAGTCAAAAATGTTGATTTTGGTAATTAATTCGGGTAAAATTTTATACTTCCGAACCATGGACTCTGCCTAGTCATTTGGACACGGAAGATTTTGATTCCGAACCATGGACTCTGCCGAGTCATTTGGACACGGAATTTGGTGAAATTTTAAATAATTTTATACATATTGTAAAAATATGGATTTTTATCTTTTCATTTAATTTATATAATTTTTTAAAAAAAAAATGTTGATATTTCCAAACCGTAGATCCTGCCGAATCATCCAGATATGGAAATTAATTTAAAGTTAATTATTTAATTATTATTTTATGGAATTAATTATTAGTTTAACTTATAAGTCTTTTTTATTAAATTTGTTAATGATTTTTAAAAAAATCTTTCTTTTTTATATCTTATTATTCTTTCCTTTCTTTTCTTTTCTTTTCTTTATCTTTTTGATTTTTATCTTTTTCTTATCTTTCTTTTCTTTTTCTTATCTAATTTTTCTTGTTTAATGAAGGATATTTATTATTTAAAGAATTACTCAATTTATAAAAGAATTAAAAAAAATAATTAATTTTTTATTTAATAAGAAGTTAATTTAAAGGAATCAAAGAGTTTAAAAATAAAAATCTTTGATCATGGTACGGGGCGTTGTTACTCAGCCAGACCCTCTTCACCAGGTGAAGCAGCTCAAAAGCGGGCACGAGACAGTTTCCAGCCAATATACCATGAACTAAAAAAAATTTTTTTGACTTAACAATATGGTTCAGATTTATTTTACATATATATATTTTTTATGGCTAATTTCTTTAAATGAAATGAGTTTAACCATAAAATAAAGAAAAATTAAATAACAATAAATAAAGTGGAGGTTTTCTTTTTTTTATTTTTTATTTTTTATTTTTTTGTTTTGAACATCCATTAAAAAAAAAAAGATGCATAAATTAAATAACACATGCAAATAGGTAAAGGGAAAACACATAAAGTAAACAAAAGAATATCAAAAGATGATATATAAATAAATAAAGTGGGGTTTTTCGGCCATCCACTTTTTAAAATAATAAATAAGAGGCATAACCTTCCATTATAGTAATAATAATAATAATAATAATAATAATTAAAGTTAGTTATTAATAAAGTTAGTAAAGTTAGTTGTTAGTATAACAAATATTAAATGGTTAGTGACAACAATAATAAAAGTTAGCGGTCAGTACAGTTAATTGTTAGTATAGCAAAAATTAAATGGTTAGTGATAACAATAATAATGAAAGTTAGTGGTTAGCACAATTAATTGTTAGTATAGCAAAAATTAAATGGTTAGTGATGTTAGTTGAGTTAGTAATTAGTTTATGCAAAAATTAAATAGTTAGTAATCTGAATAGAATAATAATAATAATAACAATAATAATAATAATAATAATAAATAATAATAATAATAATAAACATATAAAGATTATTGTTAGTTCTGTAGAAATAAAAAAAGGTTAGCGACTTGTATAAATAAAATAAAAAAAGTAGAATAAGAGAAGAATTGTATCGAGATTCTGAATCGACTTTTAATCGAGTTGAGGATTCGCGAACGGATTTCATTATTAAATTTTTATTTTATTTTATTATTATTTTTTTAAAATAATTTCAATTAATATCCAAGCCATAGATTCTAACCGAATCATCTGGTCATGGAATTTAATTTAAATTTAATTTATTATTAGCTATTTAATTAATTATTAAATGGCACAGGTAGACTGAATATTTCCTAGGTGTGATTTTTATTATGTCAAACTAATTTTAGATTAATTAAAAAAAGTTTATCTAATCTAATCATATAATTATGCTTAACATTAATTCCTCAGTTAATTTACACATTTAATTATTTGAGCAAACGAAAAGACAATAAAAGGAAATCAATGTGCGAATTGTAAATCAAAACAAACTCAAAGTTCAGATGAATAAATCAAATAAATCCAAGGACAAATTATTTATTAAAATTACCTATTTAACTTAATCATATAATTAAGCTTAATATCAATCCCTAAGTTAATTTATGCTTTTAATTAGCTGAACAAACAAAAGTATAATAGAAAATAAGTGAATTAATGACTTAATTGCAAAAATTAAAACTATGTTACAGTATCAATTAGACAAATCCAATAATTCATAAGCAAAAATTAAAATTATGTCAAAATTATGGGCTTTCATAACAGATCCGGACTACGAGTCGGTTCGCCATTGGGATTTCGTTATTAAATTTGAATTTAAATAATTTCAATTAATATCCAAGCCATGGAATCTAACCGAATCATCTGGACATGGATTTTGTGATTTACTATCGTCCTAAATTCAATTTTTTAGAATTTTATTAAAACCCGTTCAAAATTGAATCTCGTAAAGATGATCTTTCAAATATGTTATGTAAACATGTGTTTTAAACTTATGCTAATAATGAAAAGTTAAAATCAATATATAAGTAAATATCTGATCTAATTTAAACATACAATTTTATATTAACTCATCAACAAATTCATGATCCAAAATAATAAGACGAGCAATTGAACAAAAATAAACAAAACTATAGATAAAAAAACAATGCTGTCAATGATTGATCTGCAAAGAAAATAAGGTTAGTGACTTAAATGGATAAAACAAAGGAAACCAAGGGCTAAACCAGAATTTTTACCCAAAAAACAAAGAGTTTTGACTTAGTAAAAACGAAAAACGCGTCAGTTTTTCTTTGTTTTTTTTTTTTTGTCTTCGCCTTCTGTTTCCTTTCGGCGTCGAGGCGGCGGCGGCGGCGGCTAGGGGGCGCTGGGGGGTCGCGACGGCGTGCCCAGCAGCTGGGGAAGGGAGCTGGCGCGGCGGAGCACGTACGGAAGGAGACTGGAGGCGAGGACGAGGTGCGACGGCAGGGAGCAGTGCTGGAGGAGAGACCGACGGCGTGCGAGCGCGGCAGAGGACGACGGCTAGAGGGCGCTGGAGCTGGGTGGCTGGTGGCGCGACGCGAGGGTGATCCGGCTGGCGGGTGACTGTGCGGCTGGCAGCAGGGGAGGTGTGCGAGCCGGAGGGAGAGAGATTCCGGAGCAAGAGCCGGTGAGAGGTGAGAGAGGGAGAGAGTTGTTGCGAGAGGGAGAGAGAAAAAGATAGAAACAGAGAGGGAGAAGGAGAGAAAAGAACCGAGAGCGTGAGAGAGGGAGAGAGAAACAGAGAGGGAGAAGGAGAGAAGAGAGTCGAGAGCGTGAGAGAGAAACAGAGAGGGAGAAGGAGAGAAGAGAGCCCAGAACGTGAGAGAGGGGAGGTTAGCTGGTTTTTGAGCCAGAGAGAGAGAGAGCGTAGAAGCTGTGTGTGTTCTCTCGGGAGCGAGAGAGAGAGATCAGATAAGAAGGCGAGAGAGAAGCCCCCAGATTGTTCTGGAATTTGCCAGCTGGGGGAGACTAATTAATTAATTAATCAATTATAATAATTTTTTTTTTAAAGGGTCGGACGAAATTGGGTGTCAACAGCTGCCCCCCTTTGCATGTTTCATGGGACATGATGCATGCAAAGCCGTTACTAAATTTCCTCCGACTTAGCTAGGCATTTAGAACCTTCTCGCCGCTTAAATCCTGGGGTTAAGGAACTTTCTTAGAACCTCTGCGATAGGAACTCTCCTATCGTTAAATAAAAATTGATTGATTGATTAGGTTAAGGGCCCTACCTTAGAACCTCTACGATAGGAACCTTCCTACCGTCGAAAATAAATTGATTTGGTTGGTTTTAAGGTTTAACGAAATGTCCATAGAACCTCTAACGATAGGAAAGGTTCTATCATTGTAAGATGGACTGAATGATTGATTGTTTGTTTGAGGTTAAAGAAAGGTCCTTAGAACCTCTAACGATAGGAAAGGTTCTATCGTTGTAAGATGGACTGAATGATTGATTGTTTGTTTGAGGTTACGGAAAGGTCCTTAGAACCTCTAACGATAGGAAAGGTTCTATCGTTGTAAGATGGACTGAATGATTGATTGTTTGTTTGAGGTTAAGGAAAGGTCCTTAGAACCTCTAACGATAGGAAAGGTTCTATCGTTGTAAGATGGACTGAATGATTGATTGTTTGTTTGTTTGAGGTTAAGGAAAGGTCCTTAGAACCTCTAACGATAGGAAAGGTTCTATCGTTGTAAGATGGACTGAATGATGATTTTATTTGTTTGTTTGAGGTTAAGGAAAGGTCCTTAGAACCTCTAACGATAGGAAAGGTTCTATCGTTGTAAGATGGACTGAATGATGATTTTGTTTGTTTGTTTGAGGTTTAAGGAAAGGTCCTTAGAACCTCTAACGATAGGAAAGGTTCTATCTTTGTAAGATGGACTGAATGATTGATTTTGATTGTTTGTTTGAGGTTTAAGGAAAGGTCTTTAGAACCTCTAATGATAGGAAAGGTTCTATCGTTGTAAGATGGACTGAATGATTGATTGTTTGTTTGTTTGAGGTTAAGGAAAGGTCCTTAGAACCTCTAACGATAGGAAAGGTTCTATCGTTGTAAGATGGACTGAATGATGATTTTGATTGTTTGTTTGAGGTTTAAGGAAAGGTCCTTAGAACCTCTAACGATAGGAAAGGTTCTATCGTTGTAAGATGGACTGAATGATTGATTGTTTTTTTGTTTGAGGTTAAGGAAAGGTCCTTAGAACCTCTAACGATAGGAAAGGTTCTATCGTTGTAAGATTGACTGAATGATTGATTGTTTGTTTGAGGTTTAAGGAAAGGTCCATAGAACCTCTAACGAGAGGAAAGGTTCTATCGTTGTAAGATGGACTGAATGATTGATTGTTTGTTTGAGGTTTAAGGAAAGGTCCTTAGAACCTCTAACGATAGGAAAGGTTCTATCGTTGTAAGATGGACTGAATGATTGATTGTTTGTTTGAGGTTTAAGGAAAGGTCCTTAGAACCTCTAACGATAGGAAAGGTTCTATCGTTGTAAGATGGACTGAATGATTGATTGATCTCGAGGCAAAGGTTCCATCCTTAAAACCTCGGATTGATTGATTGATGTCGAGGTAAAGGTTCCAACCTTAAAACCTCGAATTGATTGATTGATCTCGAGGCAAAGGTTCCATCCTTAAAACCTCGGATTGATTGATTGATTTCGAGGCAAAGGTTCCATCCTTAAAACCCCGATGATGAAAATTGATTGTTTTCGAGGCAAAGGTTCCATCCTTAAAACCCCGATGATGAAAATTGATTGTTTTCGAGGCAAAGGTTCCATCCTTAAAACCCCGATGATGAAGATTGATTGTTTTCGAGGCAAAGGTTCCATCCTTAAAACCCCGATGATGAAGATTGATTGTTTTCGAGGCAAAGGTTCCATCCTTAAAACCCCGATGATGAACATTGATTGTTTTCGAGGCAAATGTTCCATCCTTAAAACCCCGATGATGAAAATTGATTATTTTCGAGGCAAAGGTTCCATCCTTAAAACCCCGATGATGAAAATTGATTATTTTCGAGACAAAGGTTCCATCCTTAAAACCGCGATGATGAAAATTGATTGTTTTCGAGGCAAAGGTTCCATCCTTAAAACCCCGATGATGAAAATTGATTATTTTCGAGGCAAAGGTTCCATCCTTAAAACCCCGATGATGAAAATTGATTCTTTTCGAGGCAAAGGTTCCATGCTTAAAACCCCGATGATGAAAATTGATTCTTTTCGAGGGAAAGGTTCCATCCTTAAAACCTCGATGATGAAAATTGATTCTTTTCGAGGCAAAGGTTTCATCCTTAAAACCCCGATGATGAAAATCGATTGTTTTCGAGGCAAAGGTTTCATCCTTAAAACCCCGATGATGAAGATTGATTATTTCGAGGCAAAGGTTCCATCCTTAAAACCCCGATGATGAAAATTGATTCTTTTCGAGGCAAAGGTTCCATCCTTAAAACCCCGATGATGAAAATTGATTCTTTTCGAGGCAAAGGTTCCATCCTTAAAACCCCGATGATGAAAATTGATTCTTTTCGAGGCAAAGGTTCCATCCTTAAAACCTCGATGATCAAAATTGATTGTTTTCGAGGCAAAGGTTCCATCCTTAAAACCCCGATGATGAAAATTGATTGTTTTCGAGGCAAAGGTTCCATCCTTAAAACCCCGATGATGAAAATTGATTGTTTTCGAGGCAAAGGTTCCATCCTTAAAACCCCGATGATGAAAATTGATTGTTTTCGAGGCAAATGTTCCATCCTTAAACCCCGATGATGAAAATTGATTATTTTCGAGGCAAAGGTTCCATCCTTAAAGCCCCGATGATGGAAATTGATTATTTTTTAGGCAAAGGTTCCATCCTTAAAACCCCGATGGTGAAAATTGATTATTTTCGAGGCAAAGGTTCCATCCTTACAACCCCGATGAAAAATGATTGTTTTCGAGGCAAAGGTTCCATCCTTAAAACCCCGATGGTGAAAATTGATTATTTTCGAGGCAAAGGTTCCATCCTTACAACCCCAATGAAAAATGATTGTTTTCGAGGCAAAGGTTCCATCCTTAAAACCCCGATGATGAAAATTGATTATTTTGGAGGCAAAGGTTCCATCCTTAAAACCCCGATGATGAAAATTGATTGTTTTCGAGGCAAAGGTTTCATCCTTAAAACCCCGATGATGAAAATTGATTATTTTCGAGGCAAAGGTTCCATCCTTAAAACCCTGATGGTGAAAATTGATTGTTTTCGAGGCAAAGGTTCCATCCTTAAAACCCCGATGATGAAAATGGATTGTTTTCGAGGCAAAGGTTCCATCCTTAAAACCCCGATGATGAAAATTGATTTTTTTCGAGGCAAAGGTTCCATCCTTAAAACCCCGATGATGAAAATTGATTATTTTCGAGGCAAAGGTTCCATCCTTAAAGCCCCGATGATGAAAATTGATTGTTTTCGAGGCAACGGTTCCATCCTTAAAACTCCGATGATGAAAATTGATTGTTTTCGAGGCAAAGGTTCCATCCTTAAAACCCCGATGAAAATTGATTGTTTTCGAGGCAAAAGTTCCATCCTTAAAACCCCGATGATGAAAATTGATTATTTTCGAGGCAAAGGTTCCATCCTTAAGACTCCGATGATGCAAATTGATTGTTTTCGAGGCAAAGGTTCCATCCTTAAAACCCCAATGATGAAAATTGATTATTTTGGAGGCAAAGGTTCCATCCTTAAAACCCCGATGATGAAGATTGATTGTTTTCGAGGCAAAGGTTCCATGCTTAAAACCCCGATGATGAAAATTGATTGTTTTCGAGGCAAATGTTCCATCCTTAAAACCCTGATGATGAAAATTGATTATTTTCGAGGCAAAGGTTCCATGCTTAAAGCTCCGATGATGAAAATTGATTGTTTTCGAGGCAAAGGTTCCATCCTTAAAACCCCGATGATGAAAATTGATTATTTTCGAGGCAAAGGTTCCATCCTTAAAGCCCCGATGATGAAAATTGATTGTTTTCGAGGCAACGGTTCCATCCTTAAAACCCCGATGATGAAAATTGATTGTTTTCGAGGCAAAGGTTCCATCCTTAAAACCCCGATGAAAATTGATTGTTTTCGAGGCAAGAGTTCCATCCTTAAAACCCCGATGATGAAAATTGATTATTTTCGAGGCAAAGGTTCCATCCTTAAGACTCCGATGATGCAAATTGATTGTTTTCGAGGCAAAGGTTCCATCCTTAAAACCCCAATGATGAAAATTGATTATTTTGGAGGCAAAGGTTCCATCCTTAAAACCCCGATGATGAAGATTGATTGTTTTTGAGGCAAAGGTTCCATGCTTAAAACCCCGATGATGAAAATTGATTGTTTTCGAGGCAAATGTTCCATCCTTAAAACCCCGATGATGAAAATTGATTATTTTCGAGGCAAAGGTTCCATCCTTAAAACCCCGATGATGAAAATTGATTGTTTTCGAGGCAAAAGTTCCATCCTTAAAACCCCGATGATGAAAATTGATTATTTTCGAGGCAAAAGTTTCATCCTTAAAACCCCGATGATGAAAATTGATTGTTTTCGAGGCAAAGGTTCCATCCTTAAAACCCCGATGATGAAAATTGATTATTTTCGAGGCAAAGGTTCCATCCTTAAAACCCCGATGATGAAAATTGATTATTTTTTAGGCAAAGGTTCCATCCTTAAAACCCCGATGATGAAAATTGATTTTGAGGCTAAGGAGCTTTCCTTAGGACCTCGAGCGAAATTTATATGAAAGCAATTGAAATTGGAATAATTTTCTTCGAAAGTGTGAATTTTCATAATAGGCGAGCGCAAAGAATTAGGTTTCGATAAAACGAGTGAATCTTGATGATGACAATAACACTGACAAATTATGTAAAGGGAACGGATGTTTGGAATCAATATTCAAGGTTCATCTAATATTTTCTTCAGTAAATATAGATTCCCTTGTGAGATATGTCATCCGAATAAGGTTAAAGCTTAACTACCCCAAAATGTTATGCCTAGTAGACCTAATAGGATGCGTCTCAAGAGTAGCAAAAATTACTCTTTACTCAGCCATTCCAACCTAAAGGCATTGTCCTATGGTTTTAATATCAGCATGGACGAAACTATCTTATAAAAAAGAAATTACCTGAAAAGAAAAACTGAAACGCGAAAGAAAATGCTGATAACAAAACTAAAGGACAAGAAAAACGGATCAGATCGCTTCTTTCTTCCACAATACTTCAACAGGGTGAGTAGAGGACCATTATGGGAGTGAACTGGTCGGGAAAGACTGTCGTGTCCAGTCTATCTGAATCATTGCTGGATCTGGTTCAGGAACAAAAGCTTGTATTTTATCTAGCAATTCTTCAGCAGTTGTTGTAGATATTATAATTCGCCGTGCCACTCTTGATATGAAATTCTTCTGCATAGCATAATCCATAAAAGCTATCAGACCTGTAAAGAAATTGTTAACATTCAAAAGCCCAATGGGTTTCTTATGCAAATTAAGTTGGGCCATGGAAGCAATTTGGAAAACTTCTCCTAATGTACCAAAACCACCTGGTAGAGCGATAAAAGCATCAACATTTAAAAGCATTTGTAACACATGCTCTTGCAAATTTTTAACCACTAATTCTTCTCCAATCGTTCCCCCAGAGACAAATTTCAGAGGTCCAGGGATAATACCCAGAACTTGACTTCCTCCTAGAGATGCTGCTGATGCTACACCTCCCATTAATCCGACACTACCTCCTCCATAAACTAAATGTATTTTTCGCTCAGCTAATACTCTACCCAAATGGTGGCTGCCTTTAAATACTCTTCATCTTTTCCAGGAAAAGCCCCAAAAAATACACAAATACTTCGGGGTTTACGAGTGGAGGTTTTCTCCATTCCTATCCTTACCCTTGTGAGAAAAGAGGATATATTTATAGAGATGAAGAGATAAGGCAATAATTTTATTTTCAAGAATGGATACATTATTGCTAGCTATACACAATAGTCACGAGTACGACTCTGGTCAGGTATGGGTACACTATCGTTAAAAGAGGAGGAAAATTTTCAAAATAGCTGCTAGCATGTACAGTAGTCACTACTGTTGCTTACGTCAGGAGTAGGTACGTGATTGTTGGAAGAGAAGGAAAATTTCAAAAGTGACAGCTATATACAGTAGTCATAACTGTATTTCATGTCAGAAGTGGGTACATTATTGCAAAAAGGGGAGGAAAATTTTCCAAAATGGCTGTTAGTATGATTGTCGGGAAAGAAGGAAAATTTTCAAAAGCGACAGCTGGCATGTATAATAGTCGTGACTGTTGCTCACGTCAGGAATAGGTACATTATTCTTGGAATAGAAGGAAAATTTTCAAAAACGACAACTAGCCTGTACAGTAGTCGTGACTGTGGATCACGTCAGGAGCAGGTACATCATTTGTCAGAAGAGAAGGAAAAATTTTGAAAAGTGACAACTAGCCTACACAGTAGTCATGATCGTAGTTCACGTTTTCTACTGGTTTTACGTCTAGTAACGGCATTAACGGCTTCTATGAGCCGAGGGTTTGCTTCCCATCCAGCTTTCTTACAAGCTGGCAAACAGGGTCGTTTACAGTCAGATTCGCGGGACTGTATCGTTCTCGTTCTTCATGAAAAATGCTCCATAAACCAAGAAGTTCACGTTGCACGGATCCACAAGAATGCGTTTCAATAGTCCATTGGATATCATCCAACGAGTCCTTACTCAGGCCATTCTTAATGAAACGTATTTTATCTTCTCGATTATCAGAGATCATCCCTAAAGAATGACATTTAGTATTACAAGTCCACCGTCCGCATTTATGGCAGACTTGTAACCTTTTCGCTCTTCGCTTTTTGGCATAAGAGCTTTTGCCTATACCAGGCATGTAAGACACAAATGCCTCTGGGATTTTACCTGCCAGACAAACCTTGGCTTTGATTAACCACCGCACATCTTCAGGGATTCCTTTGTGCATCAGAACTCTTAATCGTTTACAGCGAACTTGGTAGATCTTTTTGAGAATGTTCATTGGGAGAGAAGGAAAATATTTTCGTAAGACAGAAGGAGTAGGATCCATTTTCTAGAGGGAAGTAAAAGAAAGAAGAGAGGAAAGAATTAGTTGTTATGGGCAACTGAGAGAACCGACTTGAGAGTCACGGAGTACCATATCCGCCGCTTAACCGGAAAAGTAGATCCTACTTCATTTTGATGTGATAGATATTTTTTATCTTGGATATTCCATCGAGCTGACGTTGATCCAGTCCTCGATTATTGAATCTATTGTCCGCTTTTGACAAAGTTTCAACAACAATATTTCTTAATGTCTGCCTTATCTTTGACCACAGCTATCTCTTATCTTAAATGCTGCTAAGCTGGCATCAATCCTGTCCTTCCAGGTGTAGCCTCGATTATTGAATCAGTAGCCAAGCTTTTGACAATATTGTCTACTTTATCCTTAAATTCCTGATGCGGGTTGGTCCCGCATATTAGCTGTGTATCCAGTGATAGATTGGTAAGAGTTGATGTCATTGAGATCTCAGCTTATATTGCTGTAACTGTGCTGTGAATGTGATTCCCGTTTGGTCCTTGTTATGTAAAGGCTATGTATGCATGATATGAAATGCATGAATGCAGAGCATGTGTAACTAATGGCTTTTTTTTGTATGGATCTAGTTCTTTATGTCTTTGTTTTACTGGATCCTCTTTGTGATGGCCTTCTTGGACTATCATTGAATCTCTTTATGCTTTCCAGCTTTTGTTCGCTGCCTCAAAAGCCCAACTCTTTTCAAAATCCCCTTTCTTTGACTTGTTCTTGAATTTTGGCCTCAATTTCTTTAAAGTTGGCCCGCCTCATAATTTATATCTCTTTCGGGTACTCGTCCATTGTCATGGATTTGATACCATCAAAGGCTTTACTTTCAATGTCTGCTTTGCCCCTTTTCTTGTGACCGTGCCGACATTTACTTATCCTCATGTTATAATTTGAATGATTGCTCTTCCCTGAACTCATGTTTTGATCCATAAGACTTGCCCCCTTGTCTATTGAACTTCTTTCTTGGCAGTACTCTTCTTACGCTTAGTAGAGACTACTTTGCCCCCCCTGAATATGGTATTTATGTGGATAAAAGGTATCACCTCGCCTTTAACAGAAGGTCGAGCATTTCTAGACCTTTGTGATGGCCCTCAATCGTGAATTTCTCTTACAAGAACCACATCTTCTTAAAGAAAGTCTCAAGCTATCTCCTCACTTTTAAGTCTACACACATTAATGAATAATGGTTTCGCCTTAAAGAAAAACTTTTATCAATTTGCAAAGCTTGACCCAGTAACTTACGGTCTTTGTTTTTAAATTAAAATATCCTGCCATTCTTCCCTTTCCAACTCAAAGACATAAACTGTGCAAGGTAATAAGGTATAAACATGATTCACAAGGATAGCCTTTTAGCTGAATGAGGATGATATCGAGAGGTAACTGTTAGGCGTGAGGAAAATTAAGTTTGAATGTTTTTTTTTTGTTTTGTTGCAGTCTTTTAGCTGAATGATAATGATATTAAGAGGTAAATATTTGGTCTGAGTAAAGTTAAGTTTGAGTGGTGTGAAAGAAGGGTCTTTTAATACTACTCGTGAGCAGTATTAAATAAGGTAGAAACATGGTTCGCAATGATAGTCTTTTAACTGAATGAGGATGTTCGGTTTGAGAAAAGTTAATTAACGAACCCAGAATCTCTGGTTAGTGAGTCAAGCCTAAAAGTTGATTTATTTTGTTCTGTTTTGTTTATTTTTATGTTGATTTATATGTTATATTTACTTATTCTAAACATGCATAATGCATTCACAAAATGAAGCTCTATACCCGAGCTTCCTCAAATCGAACACAATTCTTTTTAAGCGGAATTGGTGTTGTTGTCCTTGTGAGGCCATGGTCTCCAAGCCTTCACCGGTTTCAAAGTAGCAAAGTAGTGTATTGCCTCCTGAGACGGTTAGTCTCTGCATGGGCCCACGAAAAGCTACGACTCGAATTAATCCATTCCTTACATAAACCCTAGAGGGTAAGGAATTGGGCTGTCACTATAATTTAGTGACGGAATTCGGGAACTATCCCTTGCCTTTTTGATAAGCCACCTTATGCATATAGAACTCCCCACTTAACCATAGAACTGACCATAGAATTTCTACCATTTTACCAACACCATAAGCATATCCTTGTTATGCTGTGTTGTTACTCTACACTTTTCTTCGTATGGTTTTAACTTGTTTATCCATAATACTTCATGAGTTGTTAATTGCTATTTAACTTATTAACAACCTTATCTTTCTTGTGCAATTATTCTTCATGCATCAAAACCACGCATCAAATTATGCTAACTTTTTGGTCTTTATAATGACAACTAAAAGTTTTGAAGTTCCACGATAATGGATAAGTAAACTCACTCATCGCATGCATGCATTACATTAATCACGTGCATATAAAGTCTGATAAAAACATAATCTCACTTTATATTGCATGCATCCATTACATCAATCACGTGCATACAAAGTCTGATAAAAACATAATCTCACATTGCATGCATGCATTCATTGCATCAATCACATACATGTAGAGTCTAATAAAATAAATCTTACTTTAAAAAGGGGTAAAATTGGACCTCAACGCCGATATTCAACTCGGCTCCAAACAAGATTAATGGCAGAACAAGCCGAAGGACGTCTCATGGAGATGGAGTCCAAGATTGAAAGTATGGCAGAACAAATGAGACAATTGATGGAAAAAATCAAAGGGAAAAGCAACTCAAGTTCTTATCAAAGAACCACAAGATCCTACTTATCCTCACGGATTCACTTAACAATGGGTCTCAGCTCAAGAAAAGCTTTTTCATGACTCAGGCCCATCTGATAACATTCATTTAAGGCACAATCCAATTTTTGAAGGAAAGAAGCCCCTGCTTAAAAAAAAGAAGAGGATACTAAAAAAACTCGAGACCTTAGAAAAGAGATTTCGGGCCATTAAAGGAGGCACTGTATTTGGATACCTTTCAGTGAACGATCTTTGCTTGATGCCAGACGTTGTGATTCCTTCAGAGTTTAAGATGCCAGACTTTGTGAAATACGTTGGAACGAGTTGTCCCATTACTCGCATTACACTATTTCTATGAAAAGTACAACCACTCTTAAAAGACGAGAAAGTGTGGATAGCACTTTTTCAAGAAAGTCCTACAAAGTCAACACTACAATGGTATCTAAGTCAAGGCCCAAAGAACATTAGAACATGGAATGATCTCGCTCAAGCTTTCATCAGAAGTTACAAGCATGTTATGGACTTGGCCCTAGATCGCCGAACTTTCCAGAATATGGAGAAGAATGAACAAGAGACCTTTAAGGAATATGCACAAAAGTGAAGAGACTTAGCCACACAAGTTCAACCATCTATGATAGAAAGAGAACTGATCACCCTGTTTATCCAAACATTAAATAGACCATTTTATGAAAAACTATTTGGGAACACTTCAAGTAGCTTTTCAAATATGGTATTATCCGGAGAAAAGATTGAATTTGGAATCAAAACAGGAAAGTTGGTCGATTCTTCAATTGGAGGGTGTTTCAATAAAAGAAGCGGAGCTGTCCAAAACATCATCTCCAAGTCCTATGGTCCAATACCACTCACGTTACAAGTGAAAGGATATCCTATTGAGACTGTAATCTTCAAAGCTCCCTCATCAGTGCCACATACCACTTATAGGAAGAAAGCTACTCAAGTCGATTCAATTTCCACAAGCTACAAACCTGCTATCACCCATACCAACGGTAGCAAAAAAAATCAAATGGCGTCCTCTTTCAAGTTGGTATGACCCAAATGCCAAATGTGATTACCAAAAAGGTTCAATTGGGCATTCAACTGAAAATTGTGTGGCACTGAAACTCAAGTTGGTCGAGTCCAAGTTGCTAGGCCATAATGTGATTGGTAATTGAAAGTGAAGATTTTGAACTGGAATTACATTGATTTTGGAAGGGCTCCAAGTCAGATCCGACCTAACAATTCACACACACTTTTGAATGACAGGGAATCCTTTTACTAAACTTACGTCTTTGAGAGCTTGTCAAAGTAATCTAATAGTAAAAATCTCCTAGATTTAGTCCAGAATCTAGGGTGTAGTCTTTGCTAAATGGGCACCTGGTATTCTTTTTTCTGGTACAACAAAAAGATGTAATGTGTGCATTCTACCACTTTTTACTTAAAATTCCATTTTTACATCCACACATTCTACCACTCTTTACCAAAAATTCCATTTTTACATCTATCTCTCACTCTTTGCCATTACACTACCCATTATTGCCATCACATTTTACTTTGTAAAAGATACTACTCATGGGTAAAAATGAAAGTTAAGGGAGATTTGATAGTAGTGACCTTGAAAGTGCTGCCAAATCTAATAAGAAGGATTTCAAATGTTGCACCTCAACTCTAAAAAAAAGAATTCACAGTGGTTATCAACATTCTTGCAAGAAGTCTCGGGTTAGCTTCCAAAGAAGGTAGCTCTCATATTAAATGACTTCAGTCGCCTTCCAATTCTCACAAATGCTCAACAAAAAAAAAAGGGTTCTTAGTTTTCCACAAAATAAATTCCAAAAAAGGAAAGAAGTTCATCCCTTCCATTAAAAGGCAACAAGGGAAAATTCAAATCCAAAACAAAAGAGACTGAGAGCAAGCACGAGCATGCAAGGCCACTTGAGTCATCTCACTCCAAGAGAGCTATCAAGTATGTCACAATCATAGCTTACACAAAAAAAAAAACAACAAAAAAAGAAAAGAAAAGAGGCTCAAGTTAGAGCAAAAGAAAGCAAAGAAAAGGTGAGCTATGGATTCTAGACTGAAAACCTGCAAAGGCGGTTTAGAAGACAAGAGCGACCCTCAAACCAAGCGTACACAAAGACCACGATAGTTGGGGGGCAACAGTTGAGGTCTAACTTTCTGGAAAGAGTGGCAAGTTTGAGGTCATCACTATTGAGTTTTTCACCATAATCAAATTTGCTCACGAGTAGTATTAAAAGACCCTTCTTTCACACCACTTAAACTTAACTTTCCTCAGACCGAACATCCTCATTCAGTTAAAAGACTATCATTGTGAATCATGTTTCTACCTTATTTAATACTGCTCACGAGTAGTATTAAAAGACCCTTCTTCCACACCACTTAAACTTAACTTTCCTTAGAACGAACATCCTCATTCAGTTAAAAGACTATCATTGTGAATCATGTTTCTACCTTATTTAATACTGTTCACGAGTAGTATTAAAAGACCCTTCTTTCACACCACTCAAACTTAACTTTACTCAGACCTAATATTTACCTCTTAATATCATTCTCATTCAGCTAAAAGCCTGCAACAAAAAAAAAACATTCAAACTTAATTTTCCTCACACCTAACAGTTACCTCTCGATATCATCCTCATTCAGCTAAAAGGCTATCCTTGTGAATCATGTTTCTATCTTATTGCCTTGCACAGTTTATGTCTTCGAGTTGGAAAGGGAAGAATGGCAGGATATTTTAATTAAAAATAAAGACCGTAAATTACTTTATCAAGCTTTGCAAATTGATGAAAGTTTTTCTTTAAGGCCAAACCATTATTCATTAATGTGTGTAGACTTAAAAGTGAGGAGATAGCTTGAGACTTTCTTTAAGAAAATGTGGTTCTTATAAGAGAAATTTACGATCAAGTGCCATCACAAAGGTCTAGAAATGCTCGACCTTCTGTTAAAGGCGAGGTGATACCTTTTATTCACATAAACACCGTATTCAGGGGGCAAGTAGTCTCTACTAAGCGTAAGAAGAGTACTGCCAAGAAACAAGCTCAATAGACAAGGGGGCAAGTTTTATGGATCAAAACTTGAGCTCAAGGAAGAGCAATCATTCAGACTATAACATGGGAATAAGTAAGTGTCGGCACGACCACAAGAAAATGGGCAAAGAGAGATAAGCCTTCGATGATATGAAATCCATAACAGGGACAATTGTCCAGAGAGGCATAAAGTATAAGGCGGGTGAACATTAAAGAAATTGAGGCCAAAATTCAAGAACAAGTCAAGAAAATGGGATTTTGAAAAGAGTTGGGCTTTTGAGGCAATGAACAAGAGCTGAGAAGCGTAAAGAGATTCAACGATAGTCCAAGAAGGCAATCACAAAGAGGATCCAGTAAAGTAGAGACATGAAGAATTGGATCCATCCAAAAATCCAAAAAAAAAAAAAAACTTAGTTACACATGCTCTGCATTCATTTCATGTCATGCATGCACGGCCTTTGCATAATAGGAACCAAATGGGAAGCATATCCACGGCACAGTTACAACAGTATAAGCTGAGATCTCAATGACATCAGCTCTTACCAGTCTATCACTGGATACACAGCTAATACGTGGGACCAACCCGCATCAGGAATTCAAGGATAAAGTAGACAATATTGTCAAAAGCCTGGCAATTGATTCAATAATCGATGCTACACCTAGAAGGACAGGATTGATGCCAGCTTAGCAGCATCCAAGATAAGAGATAGCTGTGGTCAAAGATAAGGCAGACATCAAGAAATATTGTCGCTGAAAATTTGTCAAAAGTGGACAATGGATTCAATAATCGACGACTGGATCGACGTCAGCTCGATGGAATATCCAAGATAAAAAATATCTATCACATCAAAATGAAGTAGGATCCACTTTTCCGGTTAAGTGGCGGATACGGTACTCCGTGACTCTCAAGTCGGTTCTCTCAGTTGCCCATAATAACTGATTCTTACCTCTCTTCTTTCTTTTACTTCCCTCTAGAAAATGGATCCTACTCTTTCTATCTTACGAAAATATTTTCCTTCTCTCCCAATAAAAATTCTTAAAAAGATCTACCAAGTTCGCTGTGAACGATTAAGAGTTCTGATGCACAAAGGAATCCCTGAAGATGTACGATGGTTAATCGAAGCTAAGGTTCGTCTGGCAGGTGAAATCCCAGAGGCATTTGTGTCTCACATGCCTGGTATAGGCAGAAGCTCTTATGCCAAAAAGCGAAGAGCGAAAAGGTTACGAGTCTGCCACAAATGTGGACAGTGGACTTGTAATACTAAATGTTGTTCTTTAGGAATGATCTCCGATAATCGAGAAGATAAAATACGATTCATCAAGAATGGCCTGAGTAAGGACTCATTGAATGATATCCGATTGACTTTTGAGACACATTCTTGTGGATCAGTGCAACGCAAACTTCTTGGTTTATGGAATATTTTTCATGAAGAACGAGAGTGTTACAGTCCCGGGAATCTGACTTTAAATGACCCTGTTTGCCAGCTTGTAAGAAAGCTGGATGGGAAGCAAACCCTCGACTCATAGAAGCCGTTAATGCCATTACTGGACGTAAAGCCAGTGGAATATGTGAGCCACAGTCACAATTACTATACATACAATTTGTCATATTTGGAAAATTTACATTTTCTTTTGACAATAATGTACCTACTCCCATAAGTGTAATCGACACGCTATCCTTTCATCACTATAAATGCATGTTCTTCTTTTCGATTAAGTAGCAGATACGATACTCCGTAACTTTCAAAGTCGGTTGTTTCAGAGTCCTTTCCCTCATCCATTAAATTTTTCTTTCATCAATGGATTCTACTCTTTCTACCCTGCGAAAGTACTTTCCTTCTCTTCCAATAAATGTTCTTAAAAAGATCCACCATGCTAGATGTGAACGATTTAGAGTATTTATGCACAAAGGCATTCCTGATAATGTGCGGTGGCTAATCGAAGCTAAGGTTCGGTCGGCTGGTGAAGTTCCAGATGCATTCTTCCCCCGTATGCCCGGCTTTGGTAAAAGCGCTTATGCCAAAAAGAGAAGAGCAATGACGCTAGGCGTCTGTCATAATTGTAGATGGTGGATTTGCGGCACTAAATGTCGTTCTCTAGGAATCTCTGGGGGATATCCGATGGACTCTTGAAGCACATTCTTGTGCAATAGTACAACACGAAATAGTTGGTTTATGGAGGACTTACCATAAAGAACGAAACCGTTACAGTCTTGGGAATGTGACTTTAAACGACCCTGTTTGTCAGTTTGTAAGAAAACTGGATGGGAAGCAAATCCCCGACTTATAGAAGGCATTGAAGCCATTACTGGACATAAATCAGTGGAAGATGAGAGCCACAGTCATGATTGCTGTACATATAAGCTGTCATTTGTCTTTTCTTTTGATAATAATGTACTTGCTTCTGCAAGTGTAATTAACGCATTATCCCTTTCATCACTATAAATATGTGTTAGTTATTTCCATTTCCTACAATCACTAATTTCTTTCTTCTCTTAAATGCCTCCTTCATCAATGGAGTCTTCTCTTTCCGCCCTACGAAAGTATTTTCCTTCCTTCCCAATAAATGTTCTTAAAAAGATTTATCAAGCTAGATGTGAACGATTCAGAGTATTTATGCACAAAGGCATTCCTGATAATGTGCGGTGGCTAATCGAAGCTAAGGTTCGTTCAGCTGGTGAAGTTCCAGAAGCATTCTTTCCCTGTATGCCCGGCTTTGGTAAAAGCACTTATGCCAAAAAAAGAAGAGCAAAGAGGCTAGGCGTTTGTCATAATTGTGGATGGTGGATTTGCGGCAATAAATGTCGTTCTCCAGGAGTGATCACCAGAAATCGTAATGATAGAATAAGATTCATTAAGAATGGCTTGCGTAAGGAATCTCTAGAAGATATCCGAGAGGTTCTTGAAGTACATTCTTGCGGAATAGTGCAATTTGAGATTGTTGGATTATGGATAATTCTCCAAAAAGAACGAGATCGTTATAGTCTTGGGAATCTGACTTTAAACGACCCAGTTTGCCAGTTTGTGAGAAAACTGGATGGGATGCAAATCGCCGATTCATAGAAGGCATTGAAGCCGTTATTGGATGCAAAATCAGTGGAAGACGTGGACCAAAGTCACGATTACTGTACATGCTAGCTGTCGCTTTTGAAATTATCCTCCCAATAATGTACCCACTCCTGACATGAGATACAGTTATGACTACTGTATATAGCTGCCACTTTTGAAATTTTCCTTCTCTTCCAACAATCACGTACCTACTCCTGACGTAAGCTACAGTAGTGACTACTGTACATGCTAGCAGCTATTTTGAAAATTTTCCTCCTCTTTTAACGATAGTGTACCCATACCTGACCAGAGTCATACCCGTGACTACTGTGAATAACTGGCAATAATGTATCCATTCTTAAAAAATAAAAATTATTGCCTTATCTCTTCATCTCTATAAATATATCCTCTTTTCTCACAAGGATAAGGATAGGAATGGAGAAAACCCCAACTCATAAATCCCGAAGTATTTGTGTATTTTCTGGGGCTTTTCCTGGAAAAGATGAAGAGTATTTAAAGGCAGCCAACCATTTTGGTAGAGTATTAGCTGAGCGAAAAATACATTTAGTTTATGGAGGAGGTAGTGTCGGATTAATGGGAGGTGTAGCATCAGCAGCATCTTTAGGAGGAAGTCAAGTTTTGGGCATCATCCCTGGACCTTTGAAATTTGTTTCTGGGGGCACGATTGGAGAAGAATTAATGGTTAAAAATTTGCAAGAGCGTGTGTTACAAATGCTTTTAAATGTTGATGCTTTTATCGCTCTACCAGGTGGTTTTGGCACATTGGGAGAAGTCTTTCAAATTGCTTCCATGGCCCAACTTAATTTGCATAAGAAACCCATTGGGCTGTTGAATGTTAACAATTTCTTTACAGGTCTGATAGCTTTTGTGGATTATGCTATGCAGAAGAATTTCATATCAAGAGTAGCACGACGAATCATAATATCCGCAACAACTGCTGAAGAATTGCTAGATAAAATGCAAGCTTTTGTTCCTGAACCAGATCCAGCAATGATTCAGATAGACTGGACACGACAGTCTTTCCCGACCAGTTTGATCCCATAATTGTCCTCTACTCACCCTGTTGAAGCATTGTGGAAGAAGAAGCAATCTGATCCGTTTTTCTTGTCCTTTCGTTTTAATTATCAGCATTTTCTTTCGTATTTCAGTTTTTCTTTTCAGGGAATTTCGTTATCTTATAAGATAGTTTCGTCCATGTTGATATTAAAACCATGGGACAATGCCTTTAGGTTGGAATGGCTGAGTAAAGAGTAATTTTTATTACTCTTGAGACGCATCCTATTAGGTCTACTAGGCATAACATTTTGGGGTAGTTAAGCTTTAACCTTATTTGGATGACATATCTCACAAGGGAATCTATATTTACTGAAGAAAATATTAGATGAACCTTGGATATTGATTCCAAACATCCGTTCCCTTTACATAATTTGTCAGTGTTATTGTCATCACCAAGATTCACTCATCTTATCGAAGTTTAAATTTTTGCACTCGCCTATTATGAAAATTCACACTTTCGAAAAAATTTATTCCAATTTCAATTGCTTTCATAAAAATTTCACTCGACGTTCAAAGGAAAGCTCCTTAGCCTCACAATCAATTTTCATCATCGGGGTTTTAAGGATGGAACCTTTGCCTCGAAAACAATCAATTTTCATCATCGGGGTTTTAAGGATGGAACCTTTGCCTCGAAAACAATCAATTTTCATCGGGGTTTTAAGGATGGAACCTTTGCCTCAAAAATAATCAATTTTCATCATCGGGGTTTTAAGGATGGAACCTTTGCCTCGAAAATAATCAATTTTCATCATCGGAGTTTTAAGGATGGAACCTTTGCCTCGAAAACAATCAATTTTCATCATCGGGATTTTAAGGATGGAACCTTTGCCTCGAAAACAATCAATTTTCATCGGGGTGTTAAGGATGGAACCTTTGCCTTGAAAACAATCAATTTTCATCATCGGGGTTTTAAGGATGGAACCTTTGCCTCGAAAATAATCAATTTTCATCATCGGGGTTTTAAGGATGGAACCTTTGCCTCGAAAGCAATCAATTTTCATCACCGAGGTCCAAAGGAGAGTTCCTTAAACCTCAAACAATCAATCATCAATTTTTCTTAAACGATAGGAGAGTTCCTATCGTCGAGGTTCTAAGGAGAGTTCCTTAAACCTCAAACAATCAATCAACCAGTCCATCTTACAACGATAGGAGCTTTCCTATCGTAGAGGCTCTAAGGACCTTTCCTTAACCTCAAACAATCAATCAATCAATCCATCTTACAACGATAGGAAAGTTCCTATCATCGAGGTTCAAGGAGAGTTCCTTAACCTCATCCAATCAATCAAGCAGTCCATCTTACAACGATAGGAGCTTTTCTATCGTAGAGGTTCTAAGGACCTTTCCTTAACCTCAAACAATCAATCAACCAGTCCATCTTACAACGATAGGAGCTTTTCTATCGTAGAGGTTCTAAGGACCTTTCCTTAACCTCAAACAATCAATCAATCAGTTCATCTTACAACGATAGGAGCTTTCCTATCGTAGAGGTTCTAAGGTAGGGCCCTTAACCTCAAACTTTCAACGATAGGAGAGTTCCTATCGTCGAGGTTCTAAGGAGAGTTCCTTAAACCTCAAACAATCAATCAATCAGTCCATCTTACAACGATAGGAGCTTTCCTATCGTAGAGGTTCTAAGGACCTTTCCTTAACCTCAAACAATCAATCAATCAGTCCATCTTACAACGATAGGAGCTTTCCTATCGAAGAGGTTCTAAGGACCTTTCCTTAACCTCAAACAATCAATCAGTCCATCTTACAACGATAGGAGCTTTCCTATCGTTGAGGTTCTAAGGACCTTTCCTTAACCTCAAACAATCAATCAGTCCATCTTACAACGATAGGAGCTTTCCTATCGTAGAGGTTCTAAGGACCTTTCCTTAACCTCAAACAATCAATCAATCAGTCCATCTTACAACGATAGGAGCTTTCCTATCGTAGAGGTTCTAAGGACCTTTCCTTAACCTCAAACAATCAATCAATCAGTCCATCTTACAACGATAGGAGCTTTCCTATCGAAGAGGTTCTAAGGACCTTTCCTTAACCTCAAACAATCAATCAGTCCATCTTACAATGATAGGAGCTTTCCTATCGTAGAGGTTCTAAGGACCTTTCCTTAACCTCAAACAATCAATCAATCAGTCCATTTTACAACGATAGGAGCTTTCCTATCGTAGAGGTTCTAAGGAGATTTCCTTAACCTCAAACAATCAATCAATCAGTCCATCTTACAACGATAGGAGCTTTCCTGTCGTAGAGGTTCTAAGGAGATTTCCTTAACCTCAAACAATCAATCAATCAGTCCATCTTACAACGATAGGAGCTTTCCTATCGTAGAGGTTCTAAGGAGATTTCCTTAACCTCAAACAATCAATGAATCAGTCCATCTTATAACGATATGAGCTTTCCTATCGTAGAGGTTCTAAGGACATTTCCTTAACCTCACAATCAATCAATCAGTCCATCTTACAACGATAGGAGCTTTCCTGTCGTACAGGTTCTAAGGACATTTCCTTAACCTCATCGTAGAGGTTCTAAGGTAGGACCCTTAGCCTCAATTTCAATCAATCAACTTTTCTTCAACGATAAGAGAGTTCTTATCGCAGAGGTTCTAAGGTAGGGCCCTTAGCCTCAATTTCAATCCATCAATTTTCCTTCAACGATAGGAGAGTTCCTATCGCAAAGGTCCTAAGGAGAATTCCTTAAACCTTACTGTTTGGGCGGCGAGAAGGTTCTCAATGCCTAGTTAAGTCGGATGAAATTTGGTAACGACTTTGCATACATCATCTCCCATGAAGCATGCAAAGGGGGGCAGCTGTTGACACCCAATTTCGTCCGACCAGTTAAAATTTTTTTTTTAAAAAAAAAATCTTATTAAAAAAAATCAAAATCAATTAATTAATTAAAAGATATAAAATATTGTTTTAGGGGCATCTTTTTTGTGTGTTTTTTTCTAATAAAAAAAATTATTAATTAAAAATTAATTAAAAAAATTAATTAAATTAATTAAAATTAAAATGAAATTAATTAAAAACTAAAAAATTAAAATTAATTAATTAATTAAAAATGGCCGACAGACGCTCCCCGGGCGCAAATTTCTTCGCCTGCTCCCTTCTCGATTCTTCTTCCCTTTCTACTTAAACAACTCCTCTCACTCTCGTCTGAGGGACAGAACTCTCCAGAAACCATCTTCTCCCTACCCACAACACCAACTACTGTCCATATTTTCTCCCTCTACATACCAGCTCTCCGGTCTCTCTCTCTCAAAAAAAAAAAAAAAGCTCTCTTCTCTCTCCCTGAACCAACTCTCTCTCTCTCTACAGAGCTCGCCTGCTCTCGGTTCTTTCTCTTCTCTCAAACCCGACGTTTCTGGCCGTCCACCTCGCCGCCCAAGTCACGTCTTCCCTGCCAGTCACCCCTTCCCAGCCCTCGCGCCTCCTCTGCTGTCCGTTCGCGCCCGATCGCATCACTCCAGGCCATCCTCCATCGCACGTCTCGGCCATCGCCTGGCTCCCGCTGCGTCTCCCAGCCCGTCGCGTCGCCCAACTCCCTCTTTCTCACCGGAATTTTACTCTCTCCCTACTCGCCGTCATACCGTGAGGCCATCATCGTCGTGCTCTCATCAGAGCTCATCTCCAGCCGCCGCACGTTCTCCTTGATGCCATCCTCCGTCCCTTGCCCCGCTGCCGTTCACGCCCCCTCCCGTCGCCGTCCGACACCACTTTAGCCTCCTTTCCCGTCGTAGTCGTTGTCTGACGCATCATCGTTCGTCTCCGTCGCAACGCCGCCGTCGCCTCCAGCCACCTCCCCCTGTGCTCCTTTGCTGCTGTGCAACAGAGGAAGAAGAAGACGCGTTTTTGCGATTTGACCAAGTCAAAATTTAAAAATTTGGAGTAAAATTCTCATTTAATCCTTAGTAATCTTTATTTATCCATCCAAGTTACTAACTTATTTTATCTTGCAGATCAGTCACTGACAATATTTTTTTGATGGTTTGGCCGTGCATCAATTTAATTAATAAATTCACATAGGAATACAAGTTAGGGTGTCTATTTTTATTTTATTTTATTTTTTTTATCTTAAAATCTTTTTAATTTTAATTGAATCTATATGATGCGTTTAAAAGATCAATTTTCGAGAATTCATTCTTTGTAAAATCACGGGATTAAGAAGAAAGTGACAGCATTTGTTTATTTTCCTGGTTTAATTTTTTGAGCTCTCCTCCTTGGATATTGTTTGTTTTATTAAAATCTGCACATGAGATTGTATATAACATTGAGTTTGGATTGAAATCGGCATGATATCTGTTTGAATTGAAAAGAGCGCTTCTCTGGCTGAAGGTCACAGAGAACGAATTGAAGAAGATGACTTGAGATGGCATTTACTTAACTTTTGGATCAATGACAAAAATGGGTCCTCTAGATTACCTTTGTGATAAATTAGGCCCTAATTTTTTGGTCATTTATAGCCTAAATAATTACTAAATTGTTTGTTGGCCATGAAACTTTTCTACTTTATGTATTTCGATCATTGACTATCTTATTTGCTTTTGTTCGTTGATTAATGATGTAAATTAATTTAAGAAGTAATATTAAGCATAATTGGATCAGATAGACTTTTTCTTAATAGTTAATCTAAAATTAGTTTTGATATAATAAAAAAAATCACAGTTAGGAAAATTCAGTTTGCATGTACCGTTTATTAATTACTTAAATAATTAAATTTAAATTAATTTCCATATCCGGATGATCCGGCAGGATCTACGGTTTGGAAAATATCAACTTTTTTTTGAATATAAATAAACACAAAGATAAAAATCCATATTTACGATATGGATTAAGTTATTTAAAATTTCGTCAAATTCCGTGTCCGGGTGACTCGGCAGAGTCCATGGTTCGGAATTAAATCTTCCGTGTCCGGGTGACTCGGCAGAGTCCATGGTTCGGAAGTATCAAATTTTATCCAAATTAATTACCAAAAATCCACATCCGACTAAATAATTCAGTTAAAATTTTCGGTTTTGAAAATTAACTGAATTTATTTAAATGCAAAGCAAAACAAAATTAAAATCAACTAAGGTGCCAATTTTGGGCGTTATAACAAAGTTGTTTTAGCGTAACCGTACTCCCGATCCCCGAACTCTCGCAGACCAATTTTAAGGTGACCAATCAACCTAGGTGAAACCGATTGGTGGCGACTCTAGAAAACCCGACGTTACTATAATGATCTAAGGGTTCAGGTGGATTCCCAAATGTTGAGGGAGGTCAGAAAGTAACTGAAGACCATAAAAACAAATAATGAACTGACAGTTGCACTAGAAGAATAATTTAAGGATGCCCTCCTTTTCAGCTGCCAGAGCCAGATGGGTTCTCATTTCTGTTTCCTAATGATGCTAGGATTTAATGTCAGATGATTCATTCAATCTGGTCCAAGAATTTTAAAACACAGCACTGCCGTCATGACATATTAATGTTAGGGATAATAATGTGGCCTGGTTTGGCACGGCGGCAAGAAGCAATAACCGAAGAGCTTGAGTTCGAGCAGCACTGAAGGCAGTGAAAGTTCACTACTTGTGGGAGGAGAGTGCGTGTTACCGTAGCAGAGATATAACATTGAAGACATGGTTGGAGATTGGACAGAATACAACAGTTAAAAAGAGAGGTAACTAGGAGATGATTAGATTTGTTTTGTTTGTTTCAGTTTTGACGATCCACATTTGCATTTTATCCTTATTTAGCCATTTTTAAGGTAAGGCGGTTTGCAGATGCAATCAAACTTTTGATTCACAAGCGTGGCAAAACCTCCCCAACCCCCCGAATGAAAAAAAAAAAGGAAAAAATAAAAGCCAATTGTTATCAATATGACAACTTATACATGAAGACAGGTCACCAATATAAGAAAAAAAATACAACATTCATCAATCAGCTCATTAAACTCATCTAAGAGCATTTCAAAAATTAAAAGTGAAAGAATTTCAATAAGCCAAAAGGAATTTTCAGCTAGAAGCTCTCATGGAGTATTGTCCATCTATATCCTTAACATTTCTTGAGACTGGAATTAGTCCGAGTTCTACCAAAACTCAATAACCAATTAAACAACCCACCTCGTCTATATTTGCTTTTGTATGAAAAGTTGTACCCCTATGATTTAGTTTTTTTTTTTTTTGGACCAACGCTCTAATCATTCAAAAACTGACGTCATAAAACATGTAGCAGCACTTAAAGAACATCTTTTTTTTTTTTCAAAAGCACATAGCTTTATCTGATTTAATTGTTTTTTTAACCTTTCTAAATAATATAGGAAAAAAATATTCTTTTGAGAAGAAAACGTCATGAAAGTACTTCCAAAGACTTTAGAATGATAAGAGATGGAACAGAAAACTTTAGGGCATGTTGGCACCCTCCATTAATTTTCATATAACTTTAGAGTTCAGAGTAGTTACTCCCTTTATCCCGAAAATGATAAAACGTTTTTTTTATTCAAAAAGGTTAAAGTGTTTTCCTTTTTGGAAAGTTTTAACATTCACTTTACCTTACTACCTCATTTAAACTCTCACTAACAAACAAACTGAAAAAGGAACTTTTTTTCTTTTTTTAATCTTTATTTAAACACTCATTACACAAAACCCAAAAAAGAATCTTATCACTTTTTAATCATCATTTAAACTCTCACTACACAAAACCTCATAAAGTTTTTTTTTATTTTAGTTTTAAGGGCAAAATTGGAAAAAAAATAATAATAAACTATAGTACCACACGCACCTTAATCTACGTGCTAGGAGAAACATATCATCCTTTACAAGATGGATGGAGTATTTAGCAATTCCTAGTTAGCCAATGAGGCCGCCAAACTTTCAAAAGACATAAATCAGGTAAAAACTCAAAAAATCTGGTGCAAGGTTCTTCTTTTGATGCCAAAAATAACTAGATCGAGATTCCATAAGCAATAAAAGTTACATAGCAGAACTGAAAATATCTGTCAAAAATCAATAGGTTGAATTACACATTGTGGATGTACTGAAAATTGACTTCTATTGAGATTTCACCTCTTAGAGGAAATAGTGGATCATTCTTATGCCATAGTAATAGTCCTAGTCCCAAATACAGTTCAAGAAGTCAAATCAAGTAATGCAAAACAAACATATTAAGTGGTCAGGGAACATACCGCATATATCAGGAATAAGTGCTGAACGAAAATTGATATTCCTCTGAGATAATGATAAACGATAAGAGTAAAGCACAAAGATTATATAGAAATTATCCCAGTAGAATCTTCCTTAATTCAGCACTTACAAGGGTAAAAACAAGAACCAATAAAATCAGCGGAATGCTAATTTCCACACAGCTTCCAGCTTGTGGGAAACCATAGCTGAAGAATGCCAAACCAACTGCAGCAACAGTTGGCACAACCAACACTGGGTTGATCAATCTGAAAACCAAGATCAGTGCAGCAATAAACATCACTGCTTTTACATACGTTACTTTTATAACATAAAAGGTACTTGAGAAAGATATCATACATTAGGGTCTCAAATTGAAGGTTTCAGTAGTGGAGAAGTTAAGGTAAATAATTTCTTAACCTCCTACAATGCGTTATTTCTCCACGTCATATGAAATCATACAAGATCTTGGACAAAGAAAGCTTCATGGATGAGCTTTCTAAGTCGGTACTTGCCTAAATGCTGATGGCAGCAATTTTAGGCAGATAGCATGAAGTTTGGTATTAGAGTTCATAAGTGCGTTCTATGGCCATCTAGTTGTTGCAAAAAGATGACAAAACTAATGGCAAGAAATTACGTTATTACAAATAATCTATGAATACCTCAGCAACAAAGACATCAGCCCACTGAATCCCAAGATGCTTTGGAATATTGAAGCAACAATGATAGCCCCTTGCAGCTCCCTCATTATGTGCCTAAATTTCTGTAGCAACACAGCAGTTATTTAAATGGAAATAGATCATTACGGGGAAGAAAGGTCTTTTCCAAGCATGACTAAATATATCTTAACAGTAACAAGAAAATGTTAAGAAAAAAGGGTAAAGAATTTAAAACAGAGGTCTATGAGTAACATCGGTAGAATGAAACGTTATGCAATCGAGTACAAGCAAATAACTTGGTGATGCTTATTTTTTGATCAAGGAGCCTTACATGTTCAGTGAGGTTGCGATAATCCTGAGCATTCATGATAACCAGTGCTGGAGCCAAATATACAAATGAGCTTCCTTGTACTAAAGGAAGTCGGGTGCCAAGGTAGAAGTGCAGTATTGTAGTGATTCCAGAGAGTAGCAGCATGGTGGAAATCACTGTGGCAGTATCTTTCTGCACGAATCATAGAATCCATTAAAGATGAGTAGAAGAAGATATGCTCCTTCAAATTTTGGTATGACAAACAACCTACGCTAGAGCTTACATCTGTCCCATCCCATGGCTGGTACCATTATCAAGGGGATGAATACAAGTGAACCGGCTAGTGATAGAAAAAGCTGCAGGCCGTAATAGATGAGAGGTGCTGCAGGGAAGTAGAACACAACGATAACTAAGAAAAATATGCAAAATTTTAAAGTTAACTAGTCAATCTTAACTAGAAACTTCATGCTATGCTATCATCACAAAATTGAACAGTGTTCATAATCTGGAGAGTGTACATGTACGACCGAAGTTCTATTTGTGATCAAACAGTTACACTTCTTATTAGGCTAAGTAGTGAGGAACATACATTATTCTTTATCATCAGTCAATTCGCTGGTTGTTATATGCAATCACGATATCCATTTCTAATACACATAAGTGAATAGGGTAATTAATAATTTCTTCAATGCTAAGAACCGAGCAAACATTCCATCCAGTGACCCAGGTATTTTTCCATTTGTCAGCTTTCCATTTGTGTAAAGGACACAAAGTGAGCTTTACCAGGATTCAGTACTGATGCGTTGGTGCTTGATTCTGTTAAGTTTCATTTCATAGTTGACACGTCTATCCAAGTACTCTGATGTAGGGCAAATAGGGCTAGAACCAAGAGAGCACAAAAGAGGAGGAGAAGAAAACCAGGGGGAAGGGAAAATCTCTTAATTCAATAACATCAAAAACTCTCTCCAAAAGTTCTTGTTTCCCCTATTTATAGGAGGCGAAGCATAAAGAAAAATAAATAGAAAAGGAAAGAAACAAACTATTTAAAAGAAACAAATAAATCCAGCAATAAATAGGAGAGCAAAAAATCCTAATTAGAATTTATTTCCCAATTCTATGCCTAAAACAAGTTTGCCTAAAGTCTTTAGGCACTGCATCATTCTTTCCTGGTTGAAAGAAACTCGACTCCATCGAGTGTGACTGCAAATACCAATCTGAGAGCTCCAGGTCCAACTCATGAAGGTCCTCCTCAAACATCCAAGTAGCATCCGAAGGCAGGCGTCCCTTCCATTGAACTAGATAACGATAACCACCACCAATACTAGAACTTAAGAACTCATCATCAAGAATATTGTCAATCTAATCCTTTGGCTTAGGGAACTGAGGGGTCTTTGGGATGGGTATTCCTACAGAAGGTCCACTTGACAAAAGAGAAGGCTTAAAAGTGCCTCGATAAGGTGATACATCTTTCACATTAAAAACAAGACTAATATTAAGTTCCAGTAGGCAAATCAAGCACATGCATTTGGTCCAAGCTTCTTTAAAACAGAAAACGGGCCCATGGCTTGAGCATGTAGCTTTTTAAAATTAGTTTTTGCTAGTCGCTCAGGTCTTATACGAACCATGACTTCATCACCAACATTAAATTCCTTACCCTTACGATGCACATCAACAGCAAGTTTATAGTTCAAATTACTTATGGCAATCTGTCGTTTAGCCTTAGCATGCAAATCATGGATATATTGGGCAAAAGATTCAGCAGGTTCAGAAACCTGGAAGTGAGGGGGAAGAGGAACTAAGTCAAGGGGAGTGCGAGGCTTATAGCCATAGACACACTCAAAAGGGCTCAACCCGGTTGTCCTATTGACAGAGCTGTTATAGGTAAACTCAACATTAGACAAGAACAAATCCCATATACCCTGTTTTTCACCAACAATACATCTAAGCATATCCCCAAGACTACGATTAACAACCTCTGTTTGGCTATCACTTTGGGGGTGAAAGGCGGAGGAGAAAAGCAAGCAGGTACCGCACAATTTCCAAAGAGTCTTCCAAAAATAGCCCACAAATTTGACATCCCGATTAGACACTATGAAATCTGGTAGCCCTTGTAACTTAACTACCTCCTTAAAGAACAACTTAGCAATATGGGATGCATCATTTTGTTTACCACCGGGAATGAAATGAGCTATTTTAGAAAATCTATCAACCACAACCAAGACGGAGTCATGACCTCGAGCAGTCCGAGGTAATCCTAACACACAATCCATACTCAAATCCTTCCAAGGAGTTTGTGTCACACCTCACTCAGGCCCTGGCCTATCATTTACTAATTTAACTCCCAAACCCAATATTTAATCTCAAAGTGTTTGGTTCGGCCAAGCAAGTAATGGCAACTTTTAAGTCTTATTTTCTTAAGTTAAGAGGCCTGGGAGGTGGCCCAGGTGGCTTTAACAAGACCCATTAACAACTTGCAGCAAGGGCAAGGCCCAAAACCCCTAACTTGCACAACAAGCAAGGTTTCAATTAATAACTTGCATAACAAGCAAGGCAACACTTAAATGCAATTTAAGTGCATACATGGTGTGCATCAAGTGTACTAACTATATGGCAACCAAGAAGCCCACAAGGTTGGTTTAGATTTCTGAAAACAACAAGTAAAAATGCATGATGCTCTCGGCCTACTAATGTACATGCCATTATGCACCACAGTTCCACATAACTAGGTCCATAACCATTCACATAAAAGTGGCAACTTTGGCCCATAATATCCAGCATACATAGGCAAGCATAATGCCATCCATAAGTCCATACATAACTTGGCATCCAAAATCCACAAAACATCCACAAACTAGGTATCCAAGACTACATATATGTACAAATCAAAATGGTCAAACAAAACCTTGAGAATCCCATACAGAAGTACACACTGCAACACCAAACCTATGGCCATATTCATGGTCATAAAGGTGAATACCACAATCAGAGCTAAAGTCCAAGTATCCATGCTCTCCTAGACAGTTCCCACTCTACAGCCTGCAAACTTAAAACATAAGTCTCGGCCAACCATAGGTAAATCAGACTTGTAATGAAACCAAAATGCTACGCCAAGCACACATTGGCACATACCTTGGTAACTAAGCAAATAAACACTAAGCACACACACAAGGCAGCTTAGCACTACTCAGGCCGAATATCCTTGCCTGAAAAATAAAGGATGGGCAGTGAGCATATAACTCAGTAGGATTCACTTAAAACATATACAACTCATATTGAGTCTATTTAGTTAAGCTGAGTAATCACTCAAAGCTTAACCTCCCATTAGTTAGCTCAACCTGCAAAACAAACACCAAGACAAGAAAAACAGGCATATACATATACAAGACAGATAAATAAGTCAAATATTTCATAAGTGGGGTTAGCATGCACAAGGAAACACCAAAGCACACAAGTACACACACACACTCCACAATGTTGCTCTCGGCCATATAAGCCATACATGTACCCATGTGCATTTCTTGCACACAAACTTACCAATACACCATTTCCATTTGGAGCTCCCAAAATGCCAAGCAAATAGGCCACATTTACTTGCATTTCTAGTACATGTACCATAGTTAATTAGCTAATCAACAAAACAACCAAGTATAAGCATTAAGCCCATCAAGCAACTAAGGTCATATGGCACATTTAACCATCACTTAGCCACTCTAGACACTTGAATCATGGTGTACATTACCAAGCAAAGTCAAGTGCCAGTGAACCCTACCTCAATAGCTCTCAGTCTCAAGCCAACTTCAAATGTCCAAGTGCCCTTCAACCACAATGCCTACCATAACAATACATAGGCATTAACAACACAAACCCATGGATCAACTACCATGATTTCTATGAAGGACACTACACTGCACACATTTAAGCTCTCGGCCAAAAGGCCCAATATATCCATACATGTGCTGCCCATCATTCTAACATACCACATGATATTCTAATCATCAATGAACATCATCCATGGCATTATTGCCAAGTAACCAAGTGAAATGCACCATTTCACTCTAAATCAAGCTTTCGGCCAAAGTGCCCAATTCCACATAGTTGCACTACTCAACATTCCATTTCACCACATGAGCAACTAAACATCCAGTAAGCTTACTCATGGCACAAATACCATGTAACCAAGCAAAACACATATAAATACCTTAACCCATGTTCTCGGCCACATTGCCCAACTATACATACTAATGTCCTTCATCACTCTAACTCCACACATATGCATCAAACATCAATGACTATTGTTTCATGGCACCATTACCATGTATTCAAGCAATGGGCACTAATCTATGCCACTTCAAGCCCTCGGCCTTAAAGCTAAACTTCACATTACAATGTTCCTCATCCATTCAATCCAACATATGATCATCAAAGCATTATTAATCAATGTCCATGGCACTAATACCATGCAATTCAACAAGGAACACACCATTACCTCAAAGTGTAGCTTTCGGCCAAACTTCCACTTGTTCAACTTGATGTTCTTTGCTCAAGTTTCGCCTAGCACAAGTATAATTAGGCAACAACACACTTAGTCATGGATTAATTTCCATGGAAATCAAGAAGAACTCCAAGATAAATCTTGCAACACATTCGGCCAACAACAACTTCTTAAACCGACATCAAGCTTGTTCAATTAACCCAATCCAATACTAATTTAGCACTTTAATCCCTTGTTCATGGAAGAAAATACCATGTATTCAAGGAACATAAGCATTACCTCAAACCCTAGCTCATTAGCTTTCGGCCTTCTTGAAATTTCATGAACTAAAGCTTGATTCCAAGTGAGCTTATGCCGAAACAAGCCTTCCAAGCTTGAACCCTTCAAGTATCTTCAAGATTCTTGAATTTCAAAGCCAATTTGTGAAAGAACTCAAGAGCAACTCTCGGTTAAGCTATGAACAAAGCAAGCCCGAAATGAAACAAATAGGCTTTGACTAGTTTCGGCCGAACTAACTTGGGTTTTAGTTAGCTAAATGCTAACTTTTGCCTTCTACTTCTTTGCATGTAGCAATACGGCCCTCAAATCCATATAAGTACAATGCCGCCCTTAAAACTTGTGTTCAAAATGTCAATCAAGTCATTTCTTGGCCCATTATGCCAAGCACAAGGTAACAGAAGTACCAAGGCCACAAAATCTCCCTTGTAAAACCGGCCATGTAACTAAATAAGGACTAGTTAGCTTAACTAGTAACTAGTGAATAGTACACTAGTGGTAGACAAGATTTTGACTAGTAATCATTGTTGTCTCCCACAAATGGTCTAGTCTTGCACTAGCCATCATAGAATTTTGCATGGCCAACAATGCCATCCTTAAGTTTGTAGTTTCAATTGTACCACTTAACTTAGTGCACAATTTAGTCCCCTTTCTCTGTTTTCTGTCAGCTTTCCCATAGTACATTTTCTATGTGCAATTAAGTCCTGCAAGTCGCCAGTTTTGCACATAAGTCACTGTACCAATCTCCATGGCTCCTCTTACTTCCCCTTTCTGTTTTTCATTAATTTCCTTGGTTTTCCTTAGCCTAAGCCAAGCACTTAGGAGGTGTCTAACAGTTTGTGGCAGTAGAAGAGGTGTATAAAGCCCAATGTTCTTCTTTCTAGCCTTAGCTAATTGACATTTCGATATCTAGACACAATTCTCTTCACATCTTCCCTTAACGAAGGCCATTAAAACCTATCCTCAACCAATGAAATAGTCTTATCCCTACCAAAATGTCCAGCCAACCCTTCTGCATGTAACTCTCAAATTATAAAATCTCTAAGTGAAGTATGAGGAACACACAACTTATTAACCCTGAATAAGTAACTATCTAAAATAAGGAAGTCACTATACTCCCTCCTATACCCACTGTTAACAACTCGGTAGATTTCACCAAAACCAATACATGTTTAGTAGTCCTCCTTTATTCTATCCACCCACTGGACCTTAACACTAAGCACTTGAAGGGTGCCAATCAGTCTACTAAGCCCATTAGCGACCTTGTTTTCAACACCCAACTTATGCTTAAGTACAAAGTTGTACTCACTTAGGAAAGCACACCACTTAGCGTGATGAGAGTTAAGCTTCTTTTGAGAACTAAGATACCATAGAGCTTGATGGTCGGAGTAGAGAATGAACTCCTGACGTTGAAACAGGGGAAGGGAAAATGTCTTAATTCAATAACATAAAAAACTGTCTCCAAAATGTCTTGTTTCCCCTATTTATAGGAGAGGAAACATAAAGGAAAATAAATAGAAAAGTAAAGAAATAAACTATTTAAAAGAAACAAATAAATCCAGCAATAAATAGGAGAGCAAAGAATCCTAATTAAAACTTATTTCTTAATCCTACGCCTAAAATAAGTTTGCCTAAAGTCTTTAGTCACTACATCATACTCATTCTTTTGAAGTGCCAGATATGCATCTAACACGAACGCATCATGACAAAGTGAAGAGTCCATGCAACATTGAGGATGGAAAACAGAGGGAATAGGTCTGATTGACTATAAAGCCCTGTATAGGCATAAGCCAAATTGCCTGAAAGATTGTCGCAACAAAGTGAAACACTTATTTATAACGTGCCATCCCATGTCTCTAAATGGAACCAGTTGGACACCTGAGGACTTTCTGTATATTACCATTTAGAAGCAAACTCAACGTTCATTTTGTGGGACAGAATTATGGATGTCCTCTATGCATCTATCTGATGCAATATGGTGCAGTATAAGAGTGTATTTTCTTGGATGCTAGGCCAGAAGAATCAATACTGTAATAAACAATAAAACAGCAATCGAGAAAGAAAAGACAAATAAAACAAAAACCAACAACTCAACCAGAAATATGAAGACACTAACCATAGCCCGGATCGCTGACTGCCCACTCCACCCTTCAGGAGGAGGTTCTTCACCATCTCCAGGATATATTCCAAATTCTACATCCCTCTCAACCTTCGAATCCTCATTCTTCTGTTCACCAGGTGGCATAGCTGCTGGCAATTCATCACCTCGTCCATTTCTATCTCCAGCCTCGTTTACATTCCTATTCCTGTTCACAACCCCATTCACATTGTCAAACCTGTTCTCAACTTCATTCACATTCCTATTCAACCCAGCTCTCCTCTCTTCAACCTCATTCCCCAGAACACCCTCATCCCTAACCACCCTCCTCTGATTCCCCAAACCACCATTAGTACCCTCGTTCCTCCTCAATCCAGTCCCTGCCTCAAAACCAGAGTCTGGCTCAATTTCTGTCCCTCCATTAGGCCTAGTCCGACCCAGAATGGGGTCAATCTCTATTTTTGGAGACAGCCCATCTCCCCTCTGGACCTCTGGTTTCCACCATCGCTACTCGCATAAAAAAGATGGCTGTTATCAAAATGCTGACTTGAGCTAGCACCGGTTGTTTCTTCAGAAGAGACAAAACCTGTTCTTTTTGCCCAGGATCTTAGGTCGCTCGGGTTGTGATCTTTCCTATTCCTAAAAGGCTCGATATTTTGCAGCATAGAACCAAGTATGTTAGCCTTCTGCCTTCGACCCTCGCGCACTTCCCGCAAATCTGAGCCCGACCCACCTTCCATTATCGCTTTTCCTCAAAAGCATACAGATCTTTTTCTCGAGAAAGTGAAGCAGAGCGAAAAAAGAGTGGAATAGTGGGAGAAAGAAGAAGAAGCGGTTCGACAAAGCAACAAACTAACAATAGATAGTTAATGAATGTGAGTGAGAAACTGGAATCGTAGAGGCTAAGCAGAGGTCGAGTGGGTGAGGGGTGAAAAACAGGGGGGAAACAAACAGTATCAATCAGAAGTTTGGATTTGTGGAGAGAGGGTGAGGAGTGAAAAAAAAACTGGAATTTTAGAGGGTACGCAAAGGACGAGAGGGTGAGGAGTGAAAAAAAGGGGAAAAAAAACAGTATCAATCAGAAGTTTGGACTTTTGTCAGCTCATGACGAGTAAGGAAGTCTCTCTCTGCTCCCTCTCTCCCCATCCTCCTCTCTCCAGTTGACATTGCCGCTCTCGAGTCGCCATTACTTACAGCTCGCAGCTCCGGGTTGGATTTACCGAAGTGCCCCTCTAACGGTTGGGAAGAACGTTGGACGGAGAACCAAATTAGTACTTCCCCTCTAACCGCTATGTGTTCGATTATCAATTTATTTGTGTTCTTTTATTAGATATATTTTTTTATGTATAATGTATGCTTTTTGTTAAAGATTAACATGACTAGGTTGAAACGTTTGAAATTTACTTTGTTTGAGTTCAATGGCTAAAATAGGCTGACTTATAATTTGAGAACTAACTATACTAATTAAGTAAAGTCCAAAAAGATAATATTGCATTTAAGCCATGATTTAATATAAAAAAGAAGAACGACAAAAAAAAATAAAGCATAATGTGTGATGTTTACTTTTTTTGTTAGATTTTTATTTAGAATAGTGGGATACAATAAAAATTTAAAATGATATCCAAACTTAATTTTACAAATCATTTACTCACATTTTTTAAATAAAAGTGTGGCCCATGGACCCCACTTCAATATATATACGTTCAGCCTCTGTTCACATTCTATTTTATTTATGTTATTTTTTTATTCCTATATATTTTTCTATTTATTGCTATTTGTTCTTTTATATATTTATTACTTTTTAGTTTCTATATGTTTTTTTTAGTTCATATATGTTCTTTTATGTATTGTTATTTGTTCTTTTATAAATATATTCTTTTCAGTTCCTATTTTTTTTATTTATATTCTTTTAAATTTCTATATGTTTTTTTTTACTATTAACTAATTGTTCTTTTGGCTCAATTAGTTGTTTGTTATTTTATTAGCTAACAAGTTAAAAAAATGAAGGAAAAGAGAAAATAAAATAAATAAATAAATAAATAATATAAAAATATTAAAAATAAAAGTAAAAAGTAGGAATAATAAAAAAATAAAAAATAAAAAAATGTGAAGAAACGAAAAAATGAGAAAGAAACAAAAAAAAACTAGAAAAGGGCTGCTGGGAGCCAAACTTGCGCCCCTGGCCAACTTACCCATGTGTTTTGCCACTCTCCTAAACTCAGAGGCTTGTTTAAAGCTAACAAAACAAGTATTATACTATACACTAAAACCCCCTGGGGGGGGGGGTGTTCATTTGAACAGTAAAAACAGTGTCCTTACGATTTTGTCCTTCTGCAGCTTTTTTTTATGCTTTTTCCCAATTTGTGGTAAAACCTCACGTTTGGTCCCTGAGTATTTCACATTTTCCATGTTGATCGCTCACTTTCTCCTTCTGTCGCAAGATAGCGCGAAGACTATTTGTTGATGTGATGATGGTGAGATTGGCAGATAATAAAGTATGGAGACTGTTACTTGCCGAAACCAATAATTTAGGGAATGGAGGCATATTTGTCTATTTTATTGCAAGTCCCCGCTTCCATTTGTTTTTTTTTTTTACTTCCAGGGGAATGTTCAAATTCCATTTTTGGTCCCTCAATATGACAATTTTATCATAGTGGTCCCCAACTTTTGTAATCGGTTTTGTCCCTTAAATGGTTTTGTCCATTGGTTTTGGGCTGGTTCGGCTGACCTTTTTTTTTTTTGACGCGATTGCTTTGTTTATAAGTTTGGTTAGCTTTTCGAAATAAATTCTCTTTTTTAGGGCCTTTATTGAAATTCTCCCACTTTCATTCTGTTTCACGTTTCTTTTTGGTGAACTGCGTTTCCAGTCCCTGTATTGTTTCCATTTCTCATATTAGACCCTAATTTTATCATCTTGACGTTCTCGACCCTAAACTTAGTAACTACTTAATTTTAGTGTTTTTGTTTAATCTCTTAGTTCTTTTTTTTTAATGGTTTGTTGTATTCTAAACTAAAACATTGGTCATTATGGTTTATTTATTTTTTTAGTAAAATAGAGCTTTTTTTCCTTAACTTTTTCTGAGTTAATTGTTAAACTCTTAATGCATAAGATTTTTATATTTTCTCTTTGGGCCCTTAAACTAATTTTATTATTTTTCTTAATATTGTGATATTATGTGACCGCCGCAATGTGCGAAGCTTTTGAACCTCGTAAGTACTAAAGTGTGTCCACATGTACTAGTGCACCGAGTGCACACAAGATTTATCCTTACAACATATTCTATTTTGGCAGTCTTACAATCTTTAAAATATTTTCATATTTAGTAATTTAATTTACCATATTTTCATTCCAACTATCATTTTAATACATTTTTTTTTAATTTTCTTGATTTACATGCAAAAAATTGATGATAAAAGTGGAAACAATACATAAATTTGTTTCACTTTCTTAATCTTTGTTTCAAATAAAATGGAGCAGCATTGATGTGAGGGGGGAAATAATTCCGGTCTATTCCATCTTTTTTTAGTTATTATTTCATCCATTTCACAAAAATGACCCTTTTATTTTTTTCCCTAAAGTTTGACTTAATATATTCACATTAATTTGTATTATAAAAAATTTTAAAAATTATATTTATAAATTAGAGTCTTTAAGATACCATTTTCAGATAAAGAGTTTATATTTCTATAAGAATTTTTTAAAGAAAAAAAATCATGAATTAATTACTGTGAACAGTAAATGGGATAAGTTTTGCAAGACGGATGGAATATATTATAAACATATGTATAATCTAATATATATATACATATATAAAGCAGGATATACTTAAGGAGTTAAAAGTCTTTTCACTTAACAGAATAAACAACAAATTGACATGTGTCATTTTTTTTATTTAAAGAAACAAAATAATGCATTCACATTGAGAATTGATAACTGTGCCCATTCGGCCTTTTAAACTTAAGGGGATAAATGTCTTTTCACTTAATAGAATAAATAATAAGTTGACAAGTGGCACTTTTTTTTATTTAAGGAAAATATAATTAGATTTTCATGACAATTGGACAGGTTTGTCCTCCATTCACTTAATCAGAATGCATTAATTGATTTCCTTGTAGCTCAATATTCACTTTTTGCAACAATTAGATATGTGCTAGTAATGGAAAGTCAATTTCTACAATTGAACGAAAAATTACAATTAATTAAAAAATTAGGGGCATAATTTTAGCACCCAAATCACTATAAATAGAACTATAACTAGACAACATTTTCACACCATTCCCTTGCAATTTCTTTTATAGTTTCTCTTATTCTTCCTATTGATTGTATCAAGTTTTTTATTCTTCTTAACGTTTATTTGAGATTTTTATTTATTTATTTATCTAGGTTGGCCTTTTATCTGTTAATTTATATTTTCAATTTAGTAGCTCAATTTGTTTGATAGTTTTATGTGGTTTTCATGTTTCTATTTTCTTTTGCTATGTTATACTTTTAAATTTTCACACAACTTTTCTTCATGGACACATACACACACGGCGAGAGAGAGAGAGAGATGTTGGCGCAATTAAATAGCAACATGCATAAGCATTTTTTCTATGTGTACATTCTCTGTATAGTCTAAAATTTATTTGAATTTTTGCCCTGTGTGTTTCACCATCCACTCTTTGAGTGAGGTTGGAGGTGGTTTTTGTTTTCCAGTCTTGTATTACTAGTGGTTTACTTGATTACGAGTTGGTAAAATGTTCGAGAAATAGTCACGGTTATACTAGAATTACCAATTTTTTTGGACACGTGCTTACTATCAAAAAATTTTTTAATCAAATTTTGTTCATTTGGCTGGAAAATTCTTGCTAATATGGGATTTTACTAAATAAATATATCTACTCCTGTCCTGAATGCTGAAAAACTCTTAGTAATATGGTTTTGGAAATATATTGAGTTAATATAGCTAAAGAGAAAAGGTACAACAAAGAGAAGAATTATCGGTTTATCAAAGCAAATATAGTTGTTATCAGTTGCTTGTTTTCATGGGTTAGACTTAAAGCATTTGGATTAGTTTAGTTTTTGCATTATACGAATCAGTTGAACATATACAAACACACACATATATCAAAAAAATAATTATTCAGCAGTAATATAACATTATGAGGTGTTCAAATAATTCATACATTATTAAATATCAATTGAATTACCATTTGTCTAATTAATAAGCCCAATCAAGTTTGATTTGTCTAATAACCAAATTCAAACTTGATTTTCGAAGTTTGATAAGGACACTCATGAAGTCAATTTAATTTTCTTATGATTAAATGCTATTTTAATTTCCATTTTAAAGTTCTCTCATTTGAAGTAAACATAATTTTGAAATCTTACAAAAGTTTAAATAGGAAATAATCATTTTAAACTTAGAGTTAATCATTTTAACTTAAATCAAATTAATTCAAATTTACTTATTAAATAAAATTGAAAGCCACTTCATTTAACTTAAGTCAAATTAATTTAAATTGGCTTATTTTTATTTTTATATTTTTTCAAAACTAATTTCATTTGAAAGTTAATATTATGTTGGTACAATGCTTAATTGAAAATAAAATTTTTATGATATTATTAGAATTCAATATTATGTTCGTATGATAATTAATTGAAAATAAAATTTTTATGAATATTCATACATCTATAGACTATAGCCACATTTTCGGAATTTCAAAGTCAAAATTGGAATTTACTTTTTACCAAAGTCGGTTACTGTATTCAGGAAAAGTCAGAGCGAGCCATGGGCATATTTCATTCTTTTCATACATGTTTTGTTTTAATTGCAATTTTACTCTCAGATTTGAAAACCTACAATTACCCCATTCCTTTAGGATTTATTTTTAAAATATTTTTGTTCATTCACGAGAAGACTATGTTATGGTTAGCCAATAGCATAAATAAAAAAAAAATTATCCCAATCTATGTGTAAATGCCAAGGATGGAAAGGGTTACCTTCTAAACTTGTAGGTGAAAATATAATTACTAAACTGACAAGGAAAAATGTGACTGTTGACACCCAATTTCGTCCGGCCTTTTTTTTTATTTTAAAAAAAAAAAAAAAAAAAAAACTAATTAAAAAAATTATTATTATTATTATTATTATTGCTAAAAAATTTTAATTATGTTAATTAGTTTAAAATATATTTTTATTTTGAGAAGATTTGATTTAAAATAATATATGTGTGAATATGTATGTGTTTGGAATAAAAATAAAATTTCAGAAAAAAATGACAAAAAATTAAAAAGTTCGAGATAAAAATAACAAAATTGAGAAGTTTCAGGCAAAATTGACAAATTCTGAAAGTTCCAGGAGCATTTGGTAGTTTGTCACATAAAATTTTGAGCCTGCCGACGTTTTTGGCTCAAATTGACAGAAAACGACAAAATTGTCAAAATCAGAAGCTTCAGGAACTTATCCAGAGGCTGAGAGACGTAAAGGACTAAAATTGTCATTTTACCAATTTAAGAGATAAGTTTGAATTTTTTTATTAATTTATCCATCAACAGTTCAGCTAAACTTCCTCTATAAATAGCCCCCCAAATTTTGTGCTGAACACAGAAAAAAATAGCAAAAAAACTTAGAGCTCCGTTTCAAAAAAAGAGAAAATTACAGCCCTTAGCCCCAGCCCTCTTCCCTTCTTCCCCAGAAAGCCAAAATTTTTTTTTCTTTTCACTGCTGTTCCCTCTCTCTCTCTCTCTCTCTCTCTCTCTCTGCCGTGCCCCTCGCCGCCCGCCGCCGCCGCCCTACGCCGTTCGCCGCCGCCGTGCCCTCCCCTCGCCGCACCTGCCGCCGCCGCGCTCGCCCTCGCCGCCAGCCGCCAGCTGCCCCAGCCAGCCCCCCCCTTCGCCAGCCCCTCGCGATACTCTGTTTCCCGTAAACGAGAATTCAAAATTTCAATTCTCAAGGTCAAACCCTGTTTTAATCCTTTATGTTTCTATATTCGTTCATTTAAGTCACTAACTTTTATTTTATCCTTGCAGAGAATTAATTCCTAACTATTTTAATTTTTACTTGTTTACTTATTTGTTATTATTACTAACCCTTTTTTTTTTTGTTGTTATTAACTTACTAACAACTAACTTTTAATATTATTATTGTTACTAACCTTTTAATTTTTGCATTATTACTAACTTTTATAATTGTTGTTAACAATTAATTAACTTTTTATTATTGTTATTAATTAATTAATTTAATTAACTTGGCTAACTTTTTATTATTGTTGTTAATTAATTAATTAATTTAATTAACTTGACTAACTTTTTATTATTGTTGTTAATTAATTAATTTAATTAACTTGACTAACTTTTTATTATTGTTGTTAATTAATTAATTAACTTGACTAACTTTTTATTATTGTTGTTAATTAATTAATTTAATTAACTTGACTAATTTCTTTTTATTATTGTTGTTAATTAATTAACTTAATTAAACTTGGCTAACTTTTATTTATTGTTGTTAATTAATCAACTTAATTAAACTTGGCTAACTTTTATTATTGTTATTAATTAATTGACTTAATTAAACTTGGCTAATTTTTATTATTGTTGTTAATTGTTAATCTAACTTTACTAACTTGTTTTATTGTTATTGACAACTAACTATATTAATTGTGCTAACTTTTATTATTGTGTTATTAAAGTGGATGGCCAATAAGCCCCACTTTATTATTATTATTATTATTTTTTTTTTAACTAAAAGATTAAAAAAAAGGAATTTTATGTGAATAATTTCCTAAAGGCTAATAAAAATTATTTTTTTATTTTGAAACAAAGTTTTTATTCCTTTTAATAAACAAACATAATGAAATAAATAAATAAATAAATACAAATTTTTTTAAATACATCTTTAAAAGTGATGTTTTTTTTCTAATTAATAATTAATAATGAAATATAAAAAAGAAATTAAATTCCATGTCCAAATGATCCGCCAGGATCCATGGCTTGGAAAATATTTTTTAAATAAAGTATATAAATAAATTTTCCTTTATTATTAAAAAAATAAAAAAAAAAACTTTGGACTAATATTTTTATTTATCTCTTTATCCAGCAAAATAATAAAATATAATTTTTTTGGTTTCTTTATTAATAAAAAGAATAAAGGAGTAAAAATTTTCTTGGGCTAATATTTTACTTATTTCTTTCAAAATAATAAAAAAAAAGATATAACATTTTTTTTGTTTCCTTTATTAAATAAAATTTTATTCAAATGATTTCAAATAAAGGTAATAATAAAAATCTTTTAGCAAACAAAAAGAACATAAAAAAAATCATATAAATATCAAAAACTTTTTATACATATAAATCTTTGATTTCTTTAATCTTTTTTTAAAATAAATTATATAAATATCAAAACTTTACCTTTATTTTCCTTATTAAATAATCATTTTTGCTTAATTTTTTTTATCAAAAATAAAACAAACAAATATTAAGATTTTTATTTTATTTTTGAAATATATATATAAATTTCCGGTTTCATCATTAAATAAATAAAGTTTTGTTTACTTTTTGATTCACCTTTTATTAAATAAAATATTAAGGCTTCACTTTTATTTTTAAAATATACATATAAATCTTTAGTTTTCTTCATTAAATAAACAAAAACCTTGATTAAATAATTACTTTCTTGGTTCATCTTTTATCAAATCAAAAAAAATAAGCTTAAAAAATAAATATGTATAAATATCAAGACTTTCTTTATATAAATCTTTTCTTTATTATTTTATTGAATAATTAATTTTGGTTAATCTTTTAAATAAAAAATCAAATACATGAGAATTAAGATTTTATTTTCAACTCTTTTGTTTTCTTTGGTAAGTAAATAAAATTCTGGTATTAAATAATTATTTTTATAAAAAATTAGTTCATGGTATATTGGCTGGAAACTGTCTCGTGCCCGCTTTTGAGCTGCTTCACCTGGTGAAGAGGGTCTGGCTGAGTAACAACGCCCCGTACCATGATCAAGATTTTTTTTTATTTTATTTTTTTTAAACTCTTTGATTCCTTTAAATTAACTTCTTATTAAATAAAAAAATTAATTGCTTTTGAATTCTTTTATAAATTAAGAAAAAAAAATCAGATAAAAATAAAAGAAAGATAAAAAAAAAGAAATAAAAGAAAGATAAAAAAAGAAATAAAAAAAAAAAGAAGATAAGAAAAATAAGATAAAAGATAAAAAAAAAAAAGAAAAGAAAAGAAAGAAAAAAAAAAAGAAGTAAAAATATAAAGACAAATTTTTAGTTAGTATTAAAAATCATTACCTTTTTAAAAAATTAATTTCAGGAATTAAATAATTACGATTAAGTAAATCAATTTCCATATCCGGATGATCCGGCAGGATCTACGGTTTGGAAAATATCAATTTTTTTAAAATAAATAAATTAAATAAAAAGATAAAAATCCATATTTTTACAATATGGATAAAATTGTTTAAAATTTCACCAAATTCCGTGTCCAAATGACTCGGCAGAGTCCATGGTTCGGAATCAAAAATCTTCCGTGTCCAAATGACTCGGCAGAGTCCATGGTTCGGAAGTATCAAATTTTATCCAACTTAATTACCAAAAATCCACATTTTCGACTAATTCAGTTAAAATATCTAAATTAACTGAAATTTTTTTAAAAGCAAAGTAAAACAAAATTAAAATCAACTAAGGTGCCAATTTTTGGGCGTTTTAACAAAGTTGTTTTAACGTAACCGTACTCCCGAACCCCCGAACTCTCGCAGACCATATTTTAGGTGACCAATCGACCTAAGTAAACTGATTGGTGGCGACTCCAGAAAACCCGACGTTGCCACAGCTTGGCGACTCCACTGGGGAGATGCGACGTTAGTGAGTCGAGCCTAAAGTTGATTTGTTTTGATTTACTTTGCTTTACTATTATGTGGATTTATATATTATATTTACTTAAGTAAACATGCATAACGCATTCACAAAATGAAGCTCTATACCCGAGCTTCCTTAAATCAAACACGATTCTTTCTAAGCGGAATTGGTGTTGCTGTCCTTGTGAGGCCACGGTCTCCAAGCCTTCACCGGTTTCAAAGTAGTAAAGTAGTGTATTGCCTTCTGAGACGGTTAGTCTCTGCATGGGCCCACGAAAAGCTACGACTCGAATTAATCCATTCCTTACATAAACCCTAGAGGGTAAGGAATCGGGCCGTCACTATGATTCAGTGACGGGATTCGGGAACTATCCCTTGCCTTTTTGATAAACCACCTTCTGCATGTAGAATTCCTTACTCTACCTTAGAACCAGCCATTAAGAATTTCCCATACCTCGGTTCCCATTTCCATAGGTTTTGTTTTATCTATATGTTTGTATGATCCTATGTGTTATTTTTTTACTAACTCTATTTTTCCTTATTTTTCCGGCATATACATTTCATCATTAAAGATAAGTATTTGGTGAAAGAACTATTATCATGGATATTCTCGATTATCTTCCCACGGCTGTTACTGGATCATGGAATGACACGGTAATCGAAACTCAGCCTGAAGCTATGGAATATTCCGAAACGGCTCAAAAGCTTCACGGAGATGCTCTGACATCCCATTCTCACGTACAGCTTAAGGACCAGGTATCGGTCCGGATAAATCAGAACGACACCACGGAATTATTGCAAGTCTGGAATAGTTGGAATTCTGCTGATCGGGAAGCTTTTACGGCAAAATATGGTCACATCACTTGCCTACTAAAGGTTACCGTTGATGCATCACTTGTCCGGGCTCTAATACAATTTTGGGATCCATTTTATCGATGCTTTTCTTTCGATAAGATGGATCTGGTTCCAACCATTGAAGAATACAACAGCCTCTTGGGTTGGTCCTCCGACTATCCAATCGAGACTTATCAACATGATAGAAGAACGGAGCCTCATCGAGCCCTAGCAAAATTATTGGACATGCCAGCTTCCAGTCTTCAACCCAAATTTGCAACAAAAGGGTGTCGGAAATTTATCAGCTGGACCGATCTAAAACAACTAAGTCACACCCTCCCTCAGAAGAATCAACGACGCAAGTTGTTCGCCTTGGCAATATATGGCCTAGTAGTCTTCCCAAGAATTGTCGGATTTATTGAAGGAGACGTCATCACATTATTTGAGCAAGTCTGCAATGCCCAAGTAAATCCGACCTCAGTGATATTATGTGAAACTATCAGGGCATTAAACTTTTGTCGCCAAAGAGGAGGCAAATTCATAGGATGTTCACATCTCCTCAACGTTTGGATCAAAAGCCACCTTCCTTGTGAGAAGCAACATTTTGGAAATCGCTTTTCAAAGGACTTCATCCCAATTGAAGCCTTTTTGAAAAGTGAAACCACTAATCATGATAGCAAGGAAGCATGGGTTGACTACTTCAAGAACATCAGCGAATTCCAAATTGAATGGAGAGCACCCTGGTCCACCACCACCCGCATAGTTTACCGTTGCGGCAATTGCCCGTGGGTTCCTCTCTTAGGCATATGGGGAGGAACAAGCTATGCTCCAGCCCAAGTACGTAAACAATTTGGGTCCATGCAATTTATACCCATGACACATAACCTGAGCAAGTTGGAGTTTTCACATGAAGATCCAAATTCAAATAAGCTTGCAATGGGTATTTCAGTTGCATGGAAAAGACTTTTCATATTAAAGTCAGGCCCTATTATTTCTCCTACTGCGTATTATGAATGGAGAAATAATCGGAAAGAAGGAACAGTTCTTCCCGAAGAGGTCATCAGAAAATTGGCAAAAAGAGAGTTGGAGAAAGAGCTAGAGGAAGAAAAGGAGAAGAACAAGAAGATGCTCTTCGACATACAACAGCTCAGTCAAAAACACAACTCCTCGAAGAAAAGATCGAAAGCCAAAAACAAGTCATCACCGAATTAGTTGATGAAACCGATCAAACAGAGATGAGAGCAAGATATTGGGAAGATCAATACAGATTTTCTCAAGAACAGCTTCAAATATTTTTGGCAGAAGTCAGAAAAGTGACTGAGCAAGCCCAACTAATGGGCGAAGAAGCCAAGGAGTTAGAAGAATTGAGCTGCCCTACTCCATCAGTGAATATTCAAAAAATGATGGAGTTTATTTCAAAGGCCAGAAAGCAATACTGTACTTTGGGCCGTTTCTTTTGAAAATAATAAGCTTTTGGTGAATGTAATTGAGAAATTCCACTATAATTCTTCTTTCACCAAGTATTTACAATATTCATGCATGCATCCATCACATCAATCATACACACATAGAATCTAATAAAATAAATATTTCCTTTAAAAGGGTAAAATTGGACCTCAACACCGATATTCAACTCGACCCCAAACAAGATTAATGGCAGAACAAGCCGAAGGACGTCTCATGGAGATGGAGTCCAAGATTGAAAGTATGTCAGAACAGATGAAACAATTGATGGAATTAATCAAAGGGAAAGCAACTCAAGTCCCCATCAAAGAAGTACAAGATCCCACTTATCCCCCGGGATTCACCCCGCAACGAGTCTCAGTCCAAGAAAACCTGTTTCAAGAATCAGGACCCTCTGCTAGTGTTCACCTGAAACAAGACACTGTACAGGAAGAGAAGAAGACATTACCAAAAGATGAAGCAGAATCTCAAAAAATCGAGACAATAGAGAAAAGACTGAGAGCCATTGAAGGAGGCACTATATTCGGATCCCTTTCAGTGGATGACCTCTGCTTAGTGCCAGACGTCGTAATCCCTTCAGATTTTAAGGTGCCAGATTTCGTAAAATACGATGGAACGAGTGATCCCATCACTCACATCACTTTGTTTCTCAGAAGACTACAACCACTTACCAAAGATGAGAAGGTGTGGATCGCACTTTTTCAGGAAAGTCTCACAAAATCAGCATTACAGTGGTATCTAAGCCAAGGTCCAAGAAACATAAAAACTTGGAATGACCTTGCTCAGGCCTTCATCGGCAACTATAAACATGTTATGGACTTAGCTCCGGATCGCCAAACTCTCCAAAACATGGAGAAGAAAAAAACAGAAACTTTTAAGGAATACGCCCAACGATGGAGGGACTTAGCTGCACAAGTACAGCCACCCATGACAGAAAGAGAAATGGTCACTTTGTTTGTCCAGACACTGAAATACCCATATTATGACAAACTTATTGGCAATGCGGCAACTAACTTCTCCGACGTAGTCATGTCTGGAGAAAGGATCGAGCATGGTATCAGGACCGGGAAGATTACTGAATCCTTTAGCGATCCTATGAAAAGAGGAGGACCTTCTAGAAGAAAAGATGAAGAAATACAACAAATCGGACGAGGAAGAGGGATTCCCCTCGTGGGTACCGTGGCTACCGGACCTCGCCTATCCTATTCTGCCAACAGGCCCAATTATTATCCTACCAATAGGCCCAATGATTATCCTCCAAATAGGCCCAGTGATTATCTTCCCAATAGACCCAACAATTATCCTCTCAACAGGCCTAATCAGTTACGGCCACCTGTTCCGACTCCTCCAATGCCTGCACCAAGACCAAGAGAAATTTTCGCACCGATTCCCATGACTTATACTGAGTTATATCCAAAACTCATCCAGAGCCAACTCATTCACCCAATTCCCACAAGGCCATTCGAACCCCCATATCCAACATGGTATGACCCTAAACTAAATTGCCCATATCATGATGGTGCCGTGGGCCACGGACTCGAAAATTGCATAGCATTGAAGCGTATAGTCCAACAATTAATTGAGTCAAAGTGGTTGGACTTTTCCGATGAACCAAACGTCACTCATAATCCATTGCCTCCTCATCAAGCCAAACCAGTCAATATGATGGAAGAATACTGGCCGATGAAGAAAACAGTCAATGATATCATAACCCCTCTTAAGCATGTATATTCATGCCTTGTGAAAGAAGGGATTATCACAGGAAAGTCTTCTGGAAATAAAGAAGTCGAGCATGAGGAATGGTGCAACTTTCATAACAGTAAGAATCATTCTATCCAAGAATGCCCAGAATTCCGTAAAAGTCTACAAAGTCTCATGGACTCCTCCCAAATCATCGTTTTTATGTCAGATAAAGAGGATGACGTGAATGTGATAATTAAAGAACAAGAAGTCAATATCATGCCAAGGCCACTAGTCATTCCAATCTCAAAATCTGCTCTCAAGCCTTTAAGAATTCAAGTTCCAAAGCCATTCCCATACAAATCAGACAAAACTGTTCCATGGAACTATGGCTATACTTCTAACATCACATCAACTCCGTTAGAAGTTGGGGGCATGACTAGAAGTGGTCGGTGTTATTCTCCCGAGCAAATGAACAAGCTCCAACAAGAGAAGAATGTTACGGATCCAGCAAATGGACCTATTAACACATCTAAAGAGCAAGAGATGCCTCGAGCAGTAACAGATGAACAAGCTACTGAGTTTCTCAAACTCATAAAGCAAAGTGAATACAGCATCGTAGAGCAGTTGAACCGTCTACCAGCAAAGATCTCCATACTTTCATTGCTCTTAAGTTCTGATGCCCATCGAGAAGCTCTTCTCAAAGTCCTGAATAAGGCTTATGTTGAACAAGATATCTCCGTGAACAACTTTGACCACCTTGTCAACAACATCACGGCACAAAATCTCATCACATTCACTGACGATGAGATACCAGCAGAAGGAAGGGGTCACTCTAAGGCTCTACATATTTCGATTAAATACAAAGATCGGATTATGGCTAGAGTTCTGATCGACAATGGATCAGCTCTAAATGTAATGCCATTAGAAACTTTACATAAGATCGGTTTAGACCCATCACACCTCAACAACAGTCATATTGTTGTTCGAGCATTTGACGGAACGAAGAGAGATGTTGTTGGAGAAATAGAGCTACCAATAGGGATTGGTCCCTGTCTTTTCCACATCACATTCCAAGTCATGGATATTTGTCCATCTTATACCTGCCTGCTGGGAAGACCATGGATCCATATGGCCGGAGCAATTCCTTCTTCATTACACCAGAAAATGAAATTCATTATTGAAGGAAAGATAATCACGGTCTTCGCTGAAGAAGACATCCTGCTATCAAGACCTGCGGATGCTCAATATGTCGAAGTCAATGAAAATGTACCTGATTGCTCCTTCAGGTCTTTTGAAATTGTCAATGCTGCTTATGTCAGCGAATATGAAGAAGAACCCATTCCTAGCATCTCTAAAACAAGTCGCATGGTTGCCAAACTCATGATAAAAGGAGGATACTCACCGGGGTTAGGACTGGGACAAGATTTACAAGGAATCACAGAACCATTGAAAATCACCACAAATGAAGGGAAATACGGCCTAGGCTTCACACCGACAAGACATGATAAAATGAAGGCAATAGCTGAAAAGAGAGAAAAGAGGATTGCACGATTAACAGGGCATCCTCTCCAGGAAAGAAATCTGGATATCCCTGAAATCACCGAAACGTTCGTGAGTGGTGGTCTCATTCCAAAAAATGACAATGAAGGCAAGCTGACTATCAACATCAACAAGTCTTTTGAAAGTCTTTCTATTCAGGCAATCATCAGCGATTCACCTGAAGAGGAGGAGCTCATTCAACCTTGTGGCCCACGGGATGTGCTGAACAATTGGGAGGCGATAGAACTGCCTGTTATAATTGAAAGCTTTCCAAAGTAATCTAATAGTAAAAACCTCCTAAAGAAAGGTTCAATCAATAGGGTGTAGTCTTTGTTTAAGTGAACCTTTTAGTTATTGCTTTTTATTCCAATAAAGTTGTGATTTATGCACATTGTAAATAAAGTACCAGTTTGCATCCATCTCATTCGTGCCATTTTTTTTTTTTTCTCTCTTCTCTTTCTTTCCTCTCTGGATAATGCAGACCCAAAACTCTCTTTGATGACAATGAAAGAATGAACTTTGATAATCCTGTAAACACTACCGACTCGGATGACGAAGATCTTCAAGTATCTCCTGAGCTATTAAAAATGATTGAGCGAGATGAAAAAGAAAGAGCAACAAGTCAAGAACCAACTGAGGTATTCAACCTGGGAGACAGTCAGGATGTAAAAGAAGTCAAGATTGGCACTTTATTCCCTCCTGAAGAAAAAGAAGAATTAGTCCATTTATTGAAAGAATATGTGGATGTATTCGCTTGGTCATACCAAGATATGCCTGGCTTAAGCTCAGACATAGTACTACACAAAATACCTTTGAAGCCTGGGGCGAAGCCTGTCAGACAGAAGTTACGAAGATTAAAGCCGGAGTTAATCTTAAGAGTAAAAGACGAGATTCGAAAGCTGTGGGATGCAGGATTTCTTGGGGTCGCTGAATATACAGAATGGGTGGTTAACATTGTCCCAGTCGAAAAGAAAGAAAGTGGGAAACTAAGAGTTTGTCAGGACTACCGGCCTTTGAACGAAGCCAGTCCTAAAGATAACTTCCCACTTCCTCATATTGATACACTGGTGGATAATACCGCAGGAAACTCCTACTTTTCCTTCATGGATGGTTTTTCTGGATACAATCAAATCAAACTTGATCCAGATGACATGATAAAAACTGCTTTTATTACCCTTTGGGGTACCTTCTACTATAAGGTGATGCCTTTCGGGTTAAAGAATGCTGGTGCTACATATCAAAGAGCCATGGTCATGTTGTTCCATGACATGATGCATAAAGAAATTGAAGTATATGTGGATGACATGATTGCCAAAACTTTCACTGCTGGGGGGCATCTAAAAGTGCTAAGAAAACTATTCGATAGACTTCGCAAATATCAATTGAAGTTGAATCCTGCCAAATGTACTTTTGGAGCCTCTTCAGGAAAGTTATTGGGTTTCATAGTCAGCAAGGACGGGATTCGAGTTGACCCGAGTAAAGTCAAAGCGATACAAGAAATGCAACCCCCGAAGACTCCAAAACAAGTAAGAAGTTTTCTGGGTAGAATCAACTTCATAGCAAGGTTCATATCACAATTGACGTCCAAGTGTGAACCGCTTTTCAAATCACTAAAGAAGAACAATCCGATTGAGTGGAATAACGAATGCCAAGAAGCGTTCGAGAAAATCAAACGATATCTATCAAATCCACCAGTCTTGATACCACCTCGATCCGGAGAACCGTTGATTCTATATTTATCCATACAGGATTCTTCATTAGGATCCGTATTGGGTCAACGTGATGAGACAAGCAAGAAGGAGCATGCAATTTACTATTTGAGCAAAAAGCTTACCACATATGAAGCTAAATACTCAATAGTAGAAAAGTCCTGTTGTGCCCTTGCATGGGTAGCACATCGACTACGACACTACATGCTCAACAACACAACATTACTGATCTCCAAGACTGACCCCATTAAGTACATTTTCGAGAAACCCGCTTTATCAGGAAGGATTGCAAAATGGCAAATGCTGTTATCTGAATACGACATACAGTATGTCACCCAAAAGGCCGTAAAAGGAAGTGTGATCGCTGAATATCTGGCTGATAGAGCATTAGAGGATTATGAGCCCATGAGAATGGACTTTCCTGATGGAGATATAATGACGATAGAACAGGAAGTCGATGAAGAAAATGAAACATGGAAAATGGCATTCGATGGAGCATCTAATGCTTTGGGACAAGGGATCGGAGCTATACTCATCTCTCCAAGCGGAGAGCAGTTTCCCCTCACAGCAAAAATTACATTTCCTTGTACCAACAATATAGTAGAGTATGAAGCATGTGCTATGGGACTCCAAATGGCATTGGATTTGAAAGTGCGAGATCTCCGAGTCTATGGGGATTCCGCATTAGTCATATATCAAATCAATGGAGAATGGGAGACAAGAGATTCAAAATTGATCCCTTACCAAAAGCTCATACTAAACTTGGCTCGAAAATTCAACAGTATAAGCTTCCATCATCTTCCAAGGGAAGATAATCAAATACCGGATGCTTTAGCTACTTTGGCTGTTATGTACAAGATCAGTGACCCCGAGCATACTCCTATATTCGAGATGAGAATAATAGATTCTCCAGCTTATTGCATGAGCATCGAAGAAGAATTGGATGGAAAGCCTTGGTATCACGATATCAAGAAATACCTCCAAGAAAGAGTATATCCACCAGAAGTATCAGAAAATGACAAGAAATTTCTACGAAGATTGTCAATGGGTTTTCTTTTAAACCTAGACATACTTTACAAGAAAACCCCAGACTCGATGCTACTTCGCTGTGTAGATACTCATGAAGCACGAAAGATCATGGAAGAAGTTCATTCTGGAATATGTGGAGCACACACTAGTGGTCATACTATGGCAAGACAAATAATGAGGGCTGGTTACTATTGGCTCACATTGGAAAGTGATTGCGTCAATCACGTAAGAAAATGTCACAAATGCCAAATATATGCCAACAAGATCCAAGCTCCACCTGTTCCTCTTAATGTAACAGCAATACCTTGGCCTTTTGCCATGTGGGGAATCGATGTTATTGGAGCGATTACCCCTAAAGCTTCCAATGGTCACAAATTCATCCTAGTTGCAATTGACTACTTTACTAAATGGGTAGAAGCTGTGTCTTATGCAAGCGTAACTCAAAAGGTGGTATGCCGGTTCATTAAGAAAGAAATCATTTGTCGCTATGGACCGCCAGAGTGTATCATCTCAGACAATGCCACGAACCTGAATAATGCAATGATGCAGACTTTGTGCCGGCAATTCAAAATCAAGCATCTCAATTCAGCACCTTATCGACCGATGATGAATGGTGCAGTAGAAGCGGCCAATAAAAATATCAAGAGAATTGTTGAAAAGATGATCGTCACTTACAAGGACTGGCATGAGATGTTACCTTTTGCACTGCATGCTTATAGAACTTCTACCCGTACTTCTACTGGAGCAACACCTTTTTCTCTGGTATACGGTATGGAGGCTGTATTGCCTATCGAAGTTGAAATTCCTTCATTAAGGGTACTAATGGATACTCAATTAGGAGAAGCAGAATGGGTCAAAGCTAGATACGAGCAATTAAATCTAATTGATGAAAGAAGAATGATAGCCCTCTGCCATGGGCAACTTTATCAAAGAAGGATGATTCGTGCTTACAACAAAAAGGTTCGCCCACGACAATTTCACGAAGGTGACATAGTGCTCAAGAAAATTTTACCCATGCAACATGATTCAAGAGGAAAATGGACACCAAATTATGACGGGCCATATGTCGTGAAGAAAGCATTTTCAGGAGGGGCACTAATTCTGACAGAAATGGATGGACGAGAATTACCGAAGCCAGTAAATTCGGATGCAGTAAAGAAATACTTTGCATAATGAAGAAATTTTCGAACAGAAGGGGAGAAGTGGATACAGGGTTACCAAAGTTTATTTGATCAAAGTTATCAAAGAGAGCTTTCTTCCCTTACACTTTCATTATCTATCTGTACCCAAGATTTTCATATTCTTTTACCCATAAATAAAAGCCAATTCTCTTTAACTTACCTTAGATTCTCACGTTCAAAATGCTAAAGTCGCTTCTATCCAGTTCTTTTCCTTCGAAACTCACATTCCTACTAGCCTTAAGTGTGCAATAAATTGTGACTTTTGAAGGAAGAATAGTAATAATTAAAACTTAGAAAAAACAAAGACCGTAGATTACTTTGATAAGCTTTATGAATTAAAACAGGTAAGATTGAGGTCCTGCTTTGCGAGCGGCACAGAACATAGGCTAACAAAGAAGAAGGAGTAACAAATCTTTGGGAGATAGCCTTGGTGGTAGCCTGAATGATCGCTTCAGAAGTCTTAACACGTCCATGTCAGCAAGAAAGAATCATACTCACGAATATCTCAACAGGGACAATTATCCAGGGAGGCATAAAGTACGAGGCGGACATTAAGGAAATTGAAGCCAAAATTTAAGAACAAATCAAGGAAAGAAGATTTTTGAAAAGAGTTAGGCTTTTGAGACAATGGACAATAGCTGGAAAGCGAGACAATGAACAACAGCTGGAAAGCAAGACAATGAACAACAGCTGGAAAGTGAAACAATGGACAACAGTTGGAAAGCATAAAGAGATTCAACGATAGAAGGCAATTACAAAGAGGATCCAGTAAAGCAAAGATATAAAAAATAAATCCATCAGTTACACATGCTCTGCATTCATGCATTTCACATCATGCATGCATGGCATACAGAACAAGGATCAAATGGGAAGCGTATCCACCGCACAGTCACAGCAGTATAAGCTGACGTCTCAGTGACATCCGTTTTTACCAATCTACCGCTGGATGCACAGCTGATATAGTGGACCCAGCCCCATCAGCAATTCAAGGATAAAGTAGACAATATTGTCAAAATCCTGGTAATCAATTCAATAATCGAGGCTACACCGGGATGGACAGAATTGACGCCAGCTTAGCGGTATCCAAGATAAGAAATAACTATGGTCAAAGATAAGTGCGGATATCGAGAAATATTGTCGTCCAAAGCAGACAATGGATTCAATAATCAAGGACTGGATCAATGTCATGCCTGATGAGATATCAAAGATAAGAAATATCTATGATACTAAAATAAAGCAGAATCCACTTTTCCGGTTAAACGGCGGATACGGTACTCCGTGACTCTCAAGTCGGTTCTCTCAGTTGCCCATAATAACTGATACCTTCACCCCTTCTTTCTTTTACTTCCTCCTAGAAAATGGATCCTACTTTTTCTGCCTTGCGAAAGTATTTCCCTTCTCTCCCAATGAACATCCTAAAAAAGATCTACCGAGTTCGCTGTGAACGATTAAGAGCTCTGATGCATAAAGGAATCCCTGAAGATGTTCGGTGGTTAATTGAAGCTAAGGTTCGTCTGGCAGGCGAAATCCCAGAGGCATTTGTGTCTTACATGCCTGGTGTTGGCAAAAGTTCTTATGCCAGAAAAAGAAGAGCGAAAAGATTACAAGTCTGCCATAAATGTGGTAGGTGGACTTGTAAGACTAGGTGTCGTTCTTTAGGAATGATCTCCAATAATCGAGAAGATAAAATACGGTTCATCAAGAATGGCTTGAGTAAGGACTCATTGGATGATATCCAATTGACTCTTGAGACGCATTCTTGTGGATCTGTGCAACGTGAAATTCTTGATTTATGGAGTATTTTTCATGAAGAACGAGACCGTTACAGTCCCGGGAATCTGACTTTAAACGACCCTGTTTGCCGGTTTGTAAGAAAGCTGGATGGGAAGCAGATCCTCGACTCATAGAAGCCGTTAATGCCGTTACTGGACGTAAAACCAGTGGAAGATGTGAGCCACAGTCACAATTACTGTACATACAGTTTGTTATATTTGGAAAAATTTGCATTTTCTTTTGACAGATGTACATGCTCCCCTAAGTGTAATCGACACGTTATCCCTTTTCATCACTATAAATGCGTGTTCTTCCTTCTGATTAAACAACAGATAAGATACCCCGTGACTTCTAAAGTCGATTATTCCAGTTTCCTGTAATAACTGATTCATTTCCCTCTTCTCTCAAATTCTTCTCTCATCAATGGATTCTACTCTTTCTGTACTGCGAAAATACTTTCCTTCCCTCCCACTAAAAGTCCTTAAAAAGATCTACCTTGCTAGATGTGAAAGAATCAGAGTTTTTACACGCAAAGGCATTCCCGATAATGTGCAGTGGATAATTGAAGCTAAGGTCCGTTTGGCGGGTGAAGTTCCAGATGCATTCATGCCCCGCATGCCCGGTTTAGGTAAAAGCCGTTATGCCAAAAGGCGAAGAGCAAAGAGACTAGGCGTGTGTTATAAATGTGGGCGATGGAATTGTAATACTAAATGTCGCTCTTTAGGATACATCTCCATAAATCGTGAAGATAAAAGAAAATTCATTAAGAATGGCCTGCGTAAGGAGTCTCTGAAAGATATCCGAGAGACTCTTGAAACGCATTCTTGTGGAAAAGTGCAAGGTGAAATTATCGGTTTATGGAGGACTTACCATAAAGAACGAAACCGTTACAGTCTTGGGAATGTGATTTTAAACGACCCCGTTTGTCAGTTTGTAAGAAAACTAGATGGGAAGCAAATCCCCGACTTATAGAAGGCATTGAAGCCATTACTGGACATGAATTAGTGGAAGATGAGAGCCACAGTCATGATTGCTGTACATATAAGCTGTCATTTGTCTTTTCTTTTGGCAATAATGTACTTACTTCCGTAAGTGTAATAAACGCATTATCCTTTCATCACTATAAATGCGTGTTCTTCCTTCTGGATACGGTACTCCATAACTCCCAAATTCAGTTATTTCCATTTCCTACAATCACTAATTTCTTTCTTTTTCTCTTAAATGCCTCATTCATCAATGGAGCCTTCTCTTTCCGCTCTACGAAAATATTTCCCTTCTTTCCCAATAAATGTTCTTAAAAAGGTTTATCAAGCTAGATGTGAACGATTCCGACTATTTATGCACAAAGGCATTCCTGATAATGTGCGATGGCTAATCGAAGCTAAAGTTCGTTCGGCTGGTGAAGTTCCAGATGCGTTCTTTCCCCGTATGCCCGGCTTTGGTAAAAGCGTTTATGCCAAAAAGAGAAGAGCAAAGAGGCTAGGCGTCTGTCACAATTGTGGATGGTGGATTTGCGGCAATAAATGTCGTTCTCCAGGAGTGATCACCAGAAATCGTAATGATAGAATAAAATTCATCAAGAATGGCTTGCGTAAGGAATCTCTGGAAGATATCCGAGAGGTTCTTGAAGCGCATTCTTGCGGAATAGTGCAATTTGAGGTTGTTGGATTATGGATAATTCTCCAAAAAGAACGAGAACGTTACAGTCTTGGGAATCTGACCCTAAACGACCCTGTTTGCCAGTTTGTGAAAAAGCTAGATGAGATGCAAATCACTGATTCATAGAAAGCATTGAAGCCGTTACTGGACGCAAAGCCAGTAGAAGACGGAACAAGGTCACGATTACTGTACGTGCTAGCTGTCGCTTTTGAAATTTTCCTCCCCTTTTGATAATAATGTATCCACTCCTGACATGAACCAAAGTCACGATTACTGTACGTGCTAGCTGTCGCTTTTGAAATTTTCCTCCTCTTTCAGCAATAATGTATCCACTCTTGACATAAGCCATAGTCACGATACTGTACATGCTAGCTGACGCTTTTGAAATTTTCCTCCCATAATGTACCCACTCCTGACATGAGCTATAATTATGACTACTGTATATACCTGCCACTTTTGAAATTTTCCTTCTCATCCGACAATCATGTACCTACTCCTGACATAAGCTACAGCCGCGACTACTGTACATGCTAGCAGCTATTTTGAAAATTTTCCTCCTCTTTTAATGATAGTGTACCCATACCTGACCAAAATCATACTCGTGACTACTGTGAATAGCTGGCAATAATGCATCCATTCTTGAAAATAAAATTATTGCCTTATCTCTTCATCTCTATAAATATATCCTCTTTTCTCACAAGGGTAAGGATAGGAATGGAGAAAACCCCAACTCGTAAATCCCGAAGTATTTGTGTATTTTCTGGGGCTTTTCCTGGAAAAGATGAAGAGTATTTAAAAGCAGCCAACCATTTGGGTAGAGTATTAGCTGAGCGAAAAATACATTTAGTTTATGGAGGAGGTAGTGTCGGATTAATGGGAGGTGTAGCATCAGCAGCATCTCTAGGAGGAAGTCAAGTTCTGGGCATTATCCCTGGACCTCTGAAATTTATTTCTGGGGGCACGATTGGAGAAGAATTAGTGGTTAAAAATTTACAAGAGCGTGTGTTACAAATGCTTTTAAATGCTGATGCTTTTATCGCTCTACCAGGTGGTTTTGGCACATTGGGAGAAGTCTTTCAAATTGCTTCCATGGCCCAACTTAATTTGCATAAGAAACCCATTGGGCTTTTAAATGTTAACAATTTCTTTACAGGTCTGATAGCTTTTATGGATTATGCTATGCAGAAGAATTTTATATCAAGAGTGGCACGGCGAATCATAATATCCGCAACAACTGCTGAAGAATTGCTAGATAAAATACAAGCTTTTGTTCCTGAACCAGATCCAGCAATGATTCAGATAGACTGGACGCGACAGTCTTTCCCGAACAGTTCAATCCCATAATAGTCCTCTACTAACCCCGTTGAAATATTGTGGAAGAAGAAGTGATCCGATCCGTTTTGCTTGTCCTTTAGTTTTATTATCAGCATTTTCTTTCGTGTTTTAGTTTTTCTTTCAGGGAATTTCTTTTTTTATCTTATAAGATAGTCTCGTCCATGCTGATATTAAAACCATAGGACAATGCCTTTAAGTTGGAATGGCTGAGTAAAGAGTAATTTTTATTGCTCTTGAGACGCATCCTATTAGGTCTACTAGGCATAACATTTTAGGATAGTTAAGCTTCAACCTTATTTGGATGACATATCTCTCAAGCGAATCTATATTTACTAAAGAAAATATTAGATGAACCTTGGATATTGATTCCAAACATCCGTTCCCTTTACATAATTTGTTAGCGATATTGTCATCATCAAGATTCACTCATTTTATCGAAGTCTAAAATTTCGCACTCGCCTATTATGCAAATTCACACTTTCGAAGAAAATTATTCCAATTCTAATTGCTTTCATATAAATTTCGCTCGAGGTTCAAGGAGATTTCCTTAACCTCATTCCATCAATTTTCCTTCAAACGATAGGAGAGTTCCTATCGTCGAGGTTCTAAGGTAGGGCCCTTAACCTCAAAATCATCAATTTTCCTTCAAACGATAGGAGAGTTCCTATCATCGAGGTTCTAAGGTAGGACCCTTAACCTCAAAACAATCAATTTTACTTCAAGCGATAGGAGAGTTCCTATCGTCGAGGTTCTAAGGTAGGACCCTTAACCTCATTCAAACAATTTTCCTTCAAACGATAGGAGAGTTCCTATCGTCGAGGTTCTAAGGTAGGACCCTTAACCTCAAAATCATCAATTTTACTTCAAACGATAGGAGAGTTCCTATCGTCGAGGTTCTAAGGTAGGACCCTTAACCTCAAAACAATCAATTTTACTTCAAGCGATAGGAGAGTTCCTATCGTCGAGGTTCTAAGGTAGGACCCTTAACCTCATTCAAACAATTTTCCTTCAAACGATAGGAGAGTTCCTATCGTCGAGGTTCTAAGGTAGGACCCTTAACCTCAAAATCATCAATTTTACTTCAAACGATAGGAGAGTTCCTATCGTCGAGGTTCTAAGGTAGGACCCTTAACCTCAAAACAATCAATTTTACTTCAAGCGATAGGAGAGTTCCTATCGTCGAGGTTCTAAGGTAGGACCCTTAACCTCATTCAAACAATTTTCCTTCAAACGATAGGAGAGTTCCTATCGTCGAGGTTCTAAGGTAGGGCCCTTAACCTCAAAATCATCAATTTTCCTTCAAACGATAGAAGAGTTCCTATCGTCGAGGTTCTAAGGTAGGACCCTTAACCTCAAAACAATCAATTTTACTTCAAACGATAGGAGAGTTCCTATCGTCGAGGTTCTAAGGTAGGACCCTTAACCTCAAAATTATCAAATTTTCCCTTCAACGATAGGAGAGTTCTTATCGCAGAGGCTCTAAAAAAAAAAAAAAAAAAAAAAATTTTCCTTAACCACATAGTTTAGGCGGCGAGAAGGTTCTCAATGGCTAGCTAAGACGGACGAAATTTGGTAACTACTTTGCATACATCATGTCCCATGAAGCATGCAAAGGGGGGCAGCTGTTGACACCCAATTTCGTCCGGCCTTTTTTTTTATTTTAAAAAAAAAAAAAAAAAAACTAATTAAAAAAATTATTATTATTATTATTATTATTGCTAAAAAATTTTAATTATGTTAATTAGTTTAAAATATATTTTTATTTTGAGAAGATTTGATTTAAAATAATATATGTGTGAATATGTATGTGTTTGGAATAAAAATAAAATTTCAGAAAAAAATGACAAAAAATTAAAAAGTTCGAGATAAAAATAACAAAATTGAGAAGTTTCAGGCAAAATTGACAAATTCTGAAAGTTCCAGGAGCATTTGGTAGTTTGTCACATAAAATTTTGAGCCTGCCGACGTTTTTGGCTCAAATTGACAGAAAACGACAAAATTGTCAAAATCAGAAGCTTCAGGAACTTATCCAGAGGCTGAGAGACGTAAAGGACTAAAATTGTCATTTTACCAATTTAAGAGATAAGTTTGAATTTTTTTATTAATTTATCCATCAACAGTTCAGCTAAACTTCCTCTATAAATAGCCCCCCAAATTTTGTGCTGAACACAGAAAAAAATAGCAAAAAAACTTAGAGCTCCGTTTCAAAAAAAGAGAAAATTACAGCCCTTAGCCCCAGCCCTCTTCCCTTCTTCCCCAGAAAGCCAAAATTTTTTTTTCTTTTCACTGCTGTTCCCTCTCTCTCTCTCTCTCTCTCTCTCTCTCTGCCGTGCCCCTCGCCGCCCGCCGCCGCCGCCCTACGCCGTTCGCCACCGCCGTGCCCTCCCCTCGCCGCACCTGCCGCCGCCGCGCTCGCCCTCGCCGCCAGCCGCCAGCTGCCCCAGCCAGCCCCCCCCTTCGCCAGCCCCTCGCGATACTCTGTTTCCCGTAAACGAGAATTCAAAATTTCAATTCTCAAGGTCAAACCCTGTTTTAATCCTTTATGTTTCTATATTCGTTCATTTAAGTCACTAACTTTTATTTTATCCTTGCAGAGAATTAATTCCTAACTATTTTAATTTTTACTTGTTTACTTATTTGTTATTATTACTAACCCTTTTTTTTTTTGTTGTTATTAACTTACTAACAACTAACTTTTAATATTATTATTGTTACTAACCTTTTAATTTTTGCATTATTACTAACTTTTATAATTGTTGTTAACAATTAATTAACTTTTTATTATTGTTATTAATTAATTAATTTAATTAACTTGGCTAACTTTTTATTATTGTTGTTAATTAATTAATTAATTTAATTAACTTGACTAACTTTTTATTATTGTTGTTAATTAATTAATTTAATTAACTTGACTAACTTTTTATTATTGTTGTTAATTAATTAATTAACTTGACTAACTTTTTATTATTGTTGTTAATTAATTAATTTAATTAACTTGACTAATTTCTTTTTATTATTGTTGTTAATTAATTAACTTAATTAAACTTGGCTAACTTTTATTTATTGTTGTTAATTAATCAACTTAATTAAACTTGGCTAACTTTTATTATTGTTATTAATTAATTGACTTAATTAAACTTGGCTAATTTTTATTATTGTTGTTAATTGTTAATCTAACTTTACTAACTTGTTTTATTGTTATTGACAACTAACTATATTAATTGTGCTAACTTTTATTATTGTGTTATTAAAGTGGATGGCCAATAAGCCCCACTTTATTATTATTATTATTTTTTTTTTTTTAACTAAAAGATTAAAAAAAAGGAATTTTATGTGAATAATTTCCTAAAGGCTAATAAAAATTATTTTTTTATTTTGAAACAAAGTTTTTATTCCTTTTAATAAACAAACATAATGAAATAAATAAATAAATAAATACAAATTTTTTTAAATACATCTTTAAAAGTGATGTTTTTTTTCTAATTAATAATTAATAATGAAATATAAAAAAGAAATTAAATTCCATGTCCAAATGATCCGCCAGGATCCATGGCTTGGAAAATATTTTTTAAATAAAGTATATAAATAAATTTTCCTTTATTATTAAAAAAATAAAAAAAAAAACTTTGGACTAATATTTTTATTTATCTCTTTATCCAGCAAAATAATAAAATATAATTTTTTTGGTTTCTTTATTAATAAAAAGAATAAAGGAGTAAAAATTTTCTTGGGCTAATATTTTACTTATTTCTTTCAAAATAATAAAAAAAAAGATATAACATTTTTTTTGTTTCCTTTATTAAATAAAATTTTATTCAAATGATTTCAAATAAAGGTAATAATAAAAATCTTTTAGCAAACAAAAAGAACATAAAAAAAATCATATAAATATCAAAAACTTTTTATACATATAAATCTTTGATTTCTTTAATCTTTTTTTAAAATAAATTATATAAATATCAAAACTTTACCTTTATTTTCCTTATTAAATAATCATTTTTGCTTAATTTTTTTTATCAAAAATAAAACAAACAAATATTAAGATTTTTATTTTATTTTTGAAATATATATATAAATTTCCGGTTTCATCATTAAATAAATAAAGTTTTGTTTACTTTTTGATTCACCTTTTATTAAATAAAATATTAAGGCTTCACTTTTATTTTTAAAATATACATATAAATCTTTAGTTTTCTTCATTAAATAAACAAAAACCTTGATTAAATAATTACTTTCTTGGTTCATCTTTTATCAAATCAAAAAAAATAAGCTTAAAAAATAAATATGTATAAATATCAAGACTTTCTTTATATAAATCTTTTCTTTATTATTTTATTGAATAATTAATTTTGGTTAATCTTTTAAATAAAAAATCAAATACATGAGAATTAAGATTTTATTTTCAACTCTTTTGTTTTCTTTGGTAAGTAAATAAAATTCTGGTATTAAATAATTATTTTTATAAAAAATTAGTTCATGGTATATTGGCTGGAAACTGTCTCGTGCCCGCTTTTGAGCTGCTTCACCTGGTGAAGAGGGTCTGGCTGAGTAACAACGCCCCGTACCATGATCAAAGATTTTTTTTTATTTTATTTTTTTTAAACTCTTTGATTCCTTTAAATTAACTTCTTATTAAATAAAAAAATTAATTGCTTTTGAATTCTTTTATAAATTAAGAAAAAAAAATCAGATAAAAATAAAAGAAAGATAAAAAAAAAGAAATAAAAGAAAGATAAAAAAAGAAATAAAAAAAAAAAGAAGATAAGAAAAATAAGATAAAAGATAAAAAAAAAAAAGAAAAGAAAAGAAAGAAAAAAAAAAGAAGTAAAAATATAAAGACAAATTTTTAGTTAGTATTAAAAATCATTACCTTTTTAAAAAATTAATTTCAGGAATTAAATAATTACGATTAAGTAAATCAATTTCCATATCCGGATGATCCGGCAGGATCTACGGTTTGGAAAATATCAATTTTTTTAAAATAAATAAATTAAATAAAAAGATAAAAATCCATATTTTTACAATATGGATAAAATTGTTTAAAATTTCACCAAATTCCATGTCCAAATGACTCGGCAGAGTCCATGGTTCGGAATCAAAAATCTTCCGTGTCCAAATGATTCGGCAGAGTCCATGGTTCGGAATCAAAAATCTTCCGTGTCCAAATGACTCGGCAGAGTCCATGGTTCGGAAGTATCAAATTTTATCCAACTTAATTACCAAAAATCCACATTTTCGACTAATTCAGTTAAAATATCTAAATTAACTGAAATTTTTTTAAAAGCAAAGTAAAACAAAATTAAAATCAACTAAGGTGCCAATTTTTGGGCGTTTTAACAAAGTTGTTTTAACGTAACCGTACTCCCGAACCCCCGAACTCTCGCAGACCATATTTTAGGTGACCAATCGACCTAAGTAAACTGATTGGTGGCGACTCCAGAAAACCCGACGTTGCCACAGTGACTTAATAAAAAGTTAGCAACACTTAAGAGAACTGTGGAAGCCTATGGGAGCTAATAAAAAATAAAGGTCGACTTATATTGACTGACCAATATAACGCCCATTCTTTCACAATAATTTCAATACTTTTCAACTCAATTTTCTCCAACAGATAAAGTGTTTAAGTGGAAAACGCTGCAAAATTTTATAGAAAAGTTTCAATTTTCAAATATGGAACATAAATCATCAAACATGTGAAAAAAAAGTTGTTGTTTAAGGACTAGCTCAAGGAGAGCTGTATAAAAATTTCAATTCTTAATGATACTTTTTAAGAAGTTTAATAGAATATTTTACTATTTTATCTAAATACTAATCTTTTGTAATAAAGAAAACAGATGCATGGGTAATCAAGCAAGTCGTATGACTGATTAGTGTATATTTCTTTTTCTTTTTTAAAACTTGCTACATTGGGTTTGGACAATGAGAAATATACATTTTAAAAAGAATTATTAGTATGAAAAAATGGCCTATATTTTGAGACACAAAATTTTAAAACTAATAAACATAATAGGATGAATGAAGTAGTATTTCTGTTAGGTCCTTACAAATACAACATAAAGTTATATCTTACTAATATTTATTTCTTTGGCAAAAACCCATAAATTAAGGTTCTATTTTATTTGTTAAAACATTTTCATCTCAAATCTTTTTATTCATAAGTAAGATACAATATTTCTTTAGTTGTTCATTCTTAAGCCATTAATGTTTAATTTTTTGAGATTAGTAATTTCCAATATCAAGTAATTTTTTGTATTAAGAAGTATATCTTTACAGGTATAAAAAAATGATATTTATGATAGTTAAAATCAAGTAATTTTAATTCCGTGTGTATGAGCTTTCACTTTCTCTAATGCTATTTTATTAGCGTTGCCGTGTTTGGTTATAGAATATACCCATTATTATTATTATTATTATTATTATTATTATTATTATTATTATTCACTATTTTAAGGGATTGTTATATCATTTCCTATTCCCACATTTTGGTCCATGACATTAGCACTAGAATATTTTGGACAGAGTCATAGACTGGGTTTTTTTGCATCTATCATTTAAAAAATCATGTAAGCTGTTTCAAAAATTGAAAAAAATTAGCGGTTGATAATTATAAACAGTGAGGGCAGAGTTACCACCACTTATGAATAACTCCACCTATGAACTTATGAAGTATGAGAGTTCCTTTTTCACAAAATGAGCCAAATTGTGAAGTTTTTCTTATTTATATACCAAATGAAAAGCCAATCTTACATATTTTTTAAAAACAAAAATTGCAGGGACTTTCTTGGTATTTTAACCTCCAACTTTTGTCTGCTTTTCAAAATGACCCTAGATCTTTAAATTTGTTTGATTTAACCACTGCATTTTTTCTTGGCATCCTTAAGCAACTGTTGACCACCTAGTCCCAAAAGTTTTTATTTTATATATTACAAAATCTTTGAACTTCACATAATCTTAGACATGCCGAACAATGTTTTTAGGATTTCTAAAATCACTATTCCACTCTTGATCTCTCTCTCTCTCTCTTTTTTTTTTTTTGCTAAATTGACCTCAAAACTCCTTCAATTTTTTTTTTCAAATAGATGCTTGAGGTCGCAAGCTGATAGAATTTCAAGTCTTTATCTGTATTTGTTGGGCATATAGTAATCAATTAGAAACAAACTTACTTATTTCATTTGAAAATTGATACTATATCTACCTCAAATAGTGCATGGGAAGAAATGATTTATCCACTTGAATTTTTATATTTTTTTAACATAAATATCTGATGATAATGATTAAATTTGTTCAAGATATTCAAGATCCATGTTAAGATTGATTTGGTACTTTTTAAATTAACAGTTTAATAGAATAATTTTCTTAATAATGTTTCTTTATAATTTTACAATATATATTATTTTCTCATACTTAATACAATTTAAAACCAAACAACATCGCCGGGTATGTAAACTAGTTATATATACTAATCCATACTTAATTTCCTACATACAAACCACAACTCAGTCCAAAAATTGACTAATTTTCCCTGGACTAAAGCTCACTCTCACCTCCCAAAAACCCTACCATGCTACTGCCAACACTTTTGCCACGGTCTCTGACGAACCATTATCACCTTCAAATCATCATCTCGAGATCTCATCGTCATCATTCACCTCTGAATCTTACAACCTCTTGCCTCTAAATCTCATCATTGCACACCTTCAGATCTTGCTGCTACTCGCCTTCAAATTGCATAACCACCACTAATATTCAGATCTTGCCGCCACTTGCCTTTGGATCACATTACCTCTGGATCATCACTCTGCTCCATAATCCAACTGTTGCCGCTCACCTCACCATTGGATCACCATTCGCCTTTGTGATCACATGCGATCATTGTTCACCTATGGATTGCACCGTCATTGCTTACATCTAGATCTATCAACTATGGCCTCCAAATCACATTGGTTAAGCCTCCGATCTTTGCCTTGGTCGCTGTGCACCAAGCTGTGCCCACAAACAAATTGGAAAAGTGTCAAAGACAAGATGCATAAATATCTAAGGCAATATGTGAAAGTGCTTGAAGAAGTATGTGATAGTATATGATACAATATGTAAATATTTTTCTTTTTTTGATAATATGCAAAGTGTAAAAGTATCTAAAAGAATATGTGAAAGTACCTGAAGCAATATGTAAACGTGTCTTCCACAATAAGAGAAAATGTCTAAAATAATATGCAAAAGTGTCTAAAACAATATGTAAAAGTGTCTAGTCTATATGTGAAAAGATGTTGGACTAATATATAAACAATTTATTATAACTAGAAAAATAAAAGTGTCCAAAAAAATAATTAAATTTTGTTTGAATGTATATCAAAAAAATGTCTAAAGAAATAAGTAGAAGCAATGCAAACAATTTATTTTCTTCAGAAAATAAGTGTCAGAAACAATATAAAATGTGTCTATGTGAATATGTAAAAGTATCTATAAAAATGAAACAGTGTTTGAAGCAATATGCAAATAATTTGTCTTTCTTAGAAATAATAGTGTGTAAACTAATAAATAAGAAGTGTCTAAATAAATATCTAAAAATGTCTAGAGTAACATATAAAAAGTGTCTTAAATAATATATAAAATTTATTTTCCAGGCACAACAGATCACAACCAAGTCCTCTTCATTGCTCGTATCTCGCCGCCACCACTCGCCTCCGGATTCCATCATTGTCGCCAGCCTCCAGATTGTGTTGATCGTCGCTCCCTCCAAAATCTTAACGTTACCGTTCATCTCATCGTCATCGACATCATCTACTTTGACTTTGATCTCATCATCATCGTCATTGTGGCCACTCATCTTATCGTCATCGCCACTCATCTTGTTGTTGTTGCCATTCATCTTGTCATCACTGTCATTGCATCATCATCATCATTGCTGCTGACCTCATCGTCACCGTCATGCATCATCATCGTTGTCTTCTCTAGTTGATTGAAATCATTGGAGGTTGCTCGAGAGAAACATAATTTAGGGTTAAGTACATCATGGAAATTTTTTAGGATATTAAAGGGTAAAATTAAAATATCATCATTATGTCTAATTATATATGTGTGTACAATAGCTCTAGTAATTTTTTTTCTCCTCTTGTCTTTGTTATTTACTAGAGGCACGTTTATATACGGAAAGTGTGTATAATTTACTTATTAAAAAATTCGTAAAGAAGTTCTATAAAATTTTCTGCTAACAGTTTAATTAACAATTGCTTAAATAAGTGTTTTAAAAAAAATTTCTTAAACAAGAAAACTATTTTAAATTTTTATATTCAATTAATTCTATCTACAAACTTTTGTAACAAGTTTTGCTGATGTTCCTCCAAAATTACCAAAAGAGCGTGATTAACAAAATTAACATAATTAAATTTTTATAATCTAATACTACACTTGGAAGCATATTTCAAATATAAAAAATGAATAATTGACAAAAAGTTATAGGATAAAGGAAATAAATCACTTGGAAGAAGATGTATACAATCACAACTTGTATAGCTAAAAACTAATACTTAGACGGTTGCATAATTAGTGACACCATTCAAAAGAATTTTGTCTTAAAATAAATGATGCATTCATAATTTTATTCATCTTTTGCCAGTATATACCATTTTATGCATCTACTTCCTCCGTTACACAACTTTACGGAATTTCATAATATTTTATGTGGTCTTGCATTCCTCATTTTTATAAAAATAATAAATGTGTTATCCATTGTAGGAAGAATGACGTATTGTATAGTTTTTTTAAACGAAAAAAATTATGCGAAATTAGAGTGATCTTTCAAAAAAAGAAAACCTAGAAACATAAAGTAAGAAACATTATTGTCGGATAGACATAACACCAGAAATGAAAAATCACTCTAAAAAGTTTCATCAAAATATAAGATGAACTAATTTGTTTGGAATCAAAGAATTTGAAAGCTAATGCGTTTTTTATAATCTAATTAAATTTGGGTAAATTAATCGTAGGTCCCTTAATTTATTGTCGTGTCCTAAAATGGATATCTGATTTAAGATTGTCACATTGAAATCCCTTAACTCATATTGTGAGTCTTAATTAAGTCCTTTTCATTGATTTCAATGTTAAATTAGCTGAAAAATGCTGTATAGTTAACGGTAAAATGAATCTTAAAATAACACTTTTAGTCCACAAACTTTTTCTATCAACAATTTGAAACCCTAAACTTTTCCCTTGGCCTCCTTCGTCCCCCTCATCATCTTCCTCCTTCTACCATTCACTGCAACCTCCATGCTCGAGGAGCAGCTCAGATCGCAGTCACACTTCTTCAACACTGTCGTCTCCACATTCCTCGACTTCAACCCAAGCTGCATCATCTCATAAAACAATTTAATTGATCTCAAAAATTGGGTTGGTAGATGGAGAAGCCTCGCCATGAGACTCTGAACAATAGGGATTGCAACAACCTCTAGCTCGAACAAGTTTTTTATGCCCTTGGAGTTAAATATTGAGATATACCATGGTGGTATACTGCTTACTGTAGGTAAGCAGTTCACAGTACAAATGTTTACATATTTTGTCATTGTATTGCACTGTATACCGTGGTATTGCACATACCACTTACTTTTTGTGTATATTTTGTCTAAAAATAGCATTATATCACAAATACCGCGAGGTACGTACTACGGTATTTATTTTTCACGAAATGCGTGTGATATTTTTTTTTTTGTCATTTCACATCAAAATATTAAAATATAATTAATACACATATCATAAAATAAATATTTACTTTTATTCTTTTGGTTAACTTTCTTAGTTAACATAAAAATTTAATAGTTAATTTGAGCCACCTAGGAACTCAATATGGTATTAAAAAATGTTTTGTTCTTATTAAAATATTATTTTTTCTCTTATATTAATAAATAAATATATAAAATATTAAAATATAATTAATACACATATCATAAAATAAATATTTACTTTTATTCTTTTGGTTAACTTTCTTAGTTAACATAAAAATTTAATAGTTAATTTGAGCCACCTAGGAACTCAATATGGTATTAAAAAATGTTTTGTTCTTATTAAAATATTATTTTTTTCTCTTATATTAATAAATTAATTTCTTTCTGAGTATTATTTATTTTGCTATATATATATAACATTTTTTTTAGTATTAAAAAAATATCTTTTATCATATATATTTTGTTTATATTTGATAAATTATGATGAAAAAAATTAGAATACATATAAAATGTGAAAAAAATTATTGAATTTGTGTCATCTTAAAATAATGTTGGCCCAAGTGCAACTAAGAGATGGGTGAATTGGTTGAGTTTCAAAGCATACCAAAATTGGGTCCTCAAACCCTTAAACTAAAACTTAATTCAATAAGCAATAAATAAACTTATTCTAACTAGAAAATGACTATCACAATAAACCTAAAAAAATGCAATAAATAAACTTATTCTAACTAGAAAATGACTACCACAATGCACCTAAATTTTGCTTTGAAAGCTAACTTTGAAGCATTTTTTAAATCAAGTAAGTTCAACCAAGGTAAGAAGTATAAATCACCAAGCAATGATCAAGTGAGAAAAGGGAGAGAGAGAAGCTTGCACAAGAGAATTTTTATAGAGGTTCAGTCTTTTCTCTTGAGAGCCTACTCCTCTCTTTAAGTTTGCCACTTGAAAGTTTTCTTCTCCATTCAGAATTACAAGAGCACATAAGAGCACACACTCCTTTGATAATTCTCTCTACCACAGCCACTCACTAGTTTTCCTATAAGCTAACTAGAAACCTCACCAACACTCTTTCCTTCATTAGTTTTCCTAGAGGCTAACTATAAACTTCACCAACACAAACTCACCAAATGGTGTTTACAAGGTTATAAACTCAAACAATAGCACTCTTGCTAGGTATATAAGTGATGTCACAAGCCTTTACCTTTAATCTTATTTAAGTCATATAGGACCCTAGGAACTTTACACTAATTTAGTGCTAGGCTTGCACAAGTTTCTCCTTAGTGGGCTTGCTAATTAATTAAATCTTTAATGCATTACTATTTTATACTATGCCTTACTATAGCTGTAGGTCAATGACCATAAAAATAATATATACTTGGTGTAGCTGACCAGTATTTCAAAATATGCATTCATATAAAATATACTGTTATGCACTATGAATCCATAGAAGCTACCAAGAAACATAACCAATAGTTCCATAGCATTTACTAGAGGCATAAGTTTGACACACATATATACATCATACACAAAAGTGCCATAAATATGCTACACACTGAGAATTTTGGGATCCAATCCCACCTAAGCTACACTGTCAAAAAGGGATTACTATAGTGTTCATGTATTTTCTGTAAGTTCGAATTCCAGTAATTAGGAACTTGCAAGAAAGAAATATAACAACAATGTAAAATAGTAATTAACTTCTGCACACCTAATATCAAAATACTAACAACCAGTTCTTTTTATTGGTTATTAGCCCTAGGTCCACTAGTATCTGCATACAAAATATGTAAGGGATATGAGAACCAAAAGTTCCCAGTAAGGGTTATAACCTGTAGGAAAAAGAACTATATAGGACCATGCATATTATCTATAAGGATGTCAATATATGCTTAGTGCACTTGAGCTCAAGTCATAGGGCTAGGAACTTGTATTATTGGCCAATAATCATGGAAGTAGCTAATTCCCACAATTTCTTTACCCATTTGTCTTGCAATTGATAAGTCCAACTTGTCCATACAAATACTGCTTTGAAAGATTCTTAGTATTTGCTTATATCCCTTATTTTATGTATAGGAGTGAACTATTTGCTTATTTAAATGCATGTGTTAGTGCTAGCATTCTAAGATTTTGTGAATGGTTGAGGACACATCCCCCTCTTAGGTGCACCTAAGCCTTGGCCCCATCATGGTGACCTTAGATATCTTAGGTTCTCAAACCATCATACTCTCCATAAATTACACCATACCAAGGTCCATGTTGCCTATATATTGAAGTTTACAAATATGCACTTACACACTTCATATGCACTTCATAGTTTGGTTTCCTACTAAACCCAATCATATTAGCTTCTTAAATAGCCATCAATACTCAATTTACATGCTTGTTAAATCCATCAATAATTCAGCCACTTGATATAGAAGTATCTTAGCCAAATTTATTTTACACATAAGCATACAAATCAAGTAACCCTTACCTTAGATAACTTAGTTTGCAAGCTTCAAGTACGTAGCCTTTTTGTCTCGATTTCAACTTAAACTTAGGTCCTCTTTTAGTAACTTATGTCCAGCACCTATATTGATCATTTTAAGCACAATTTATCAATTTTAACACTTGGAAACAGCCCCTGAAACAACCACCAACAGCCTAGAATTTTCTGTCTTTGGTTTGCCTATCTTGTGGTTCTTTACATTTTTAATAGTATAAATGTAGCCCAAATCTTGCTATCTTATTTTTTATACCTTGTATACTAGTGTATAAGCAAGATTATAACAACCAACAACCACCAATATCACTAGAATAACATAGTTTATTCCAGGAAGTAACCACAATTATAGCAGCCACAAAACTTCACTAATGCACATTCGTGGCATTCATTGGTAATTCACTTCCAAATAAATGTTCCCTTGCTTCTTAGCCCTCAAATACTAGTTCATAAGTGAGATAACATCCTTGGTGAGCTACAAAAACCCCTGGAACAAGAAATTATGGCTGGCTATAAAAGAATTAAACCACACCTAGCTTAACACTCACAGTTTTAGCTACACAAAAATTCCAGCCTTAGTTCTCTTGGGTTTTAGCTCATTTGCATCTCAAATTATATCTTAAAGCTAAGAAACACATCAAACAATCATCCCAACCATGATTTCTGCCATAAAATTGTATGAATAGTACCAGAAATCTAAAGATGATGAAAACTACACCATAGGAACAAAACTAACCGTGGATGAGCTTATGAATACATTCAAACATGTTGAGCACATTTGATTTCTCTAAACAACCAGGTCTAACATTAATTTCCAGAATTTACAAAGCTAAACCAAAGCTTAAAACAGGGGAAATAATAAAACCAAACTTACTTAGACAAGAAGCAAGAAATCCTAGCTTAGGGTGGCACAAAACTTGATTTTCCTTCAAAATCTTGCTTATTTGTGATTGAATTTGATGGATTAAGCTTGGATTGGTGTTAGCTATGGTGTTTAGAAAGAAAGAGAGGTTTTGGTGGTCTGGAGACGAAGGAGGAAGATGGCCAGCTAAAAGAATGAGCCAAGTCAACTTATGTAGTCTTAAGGTGCACATGCCACGCACCCGGTCTCTTCTTTGTACTCAGTAGTACGTTGGGACCTTCTATGTAACCAAACAGAAATCTTAGGACCAAACCGAGCATTATGCCGCACCTCCTTCCTTCACAGAATTAATTACATGGTCAGTCTCAGCCTTTTAGCTATATTCAATTTTTTTCCCTATTTTTTTCAGGATTACATATAAACCACTTATAGACAATCTAGTTAATTTACAATTTCACGATGATAGAGCAGGAATCATGAAAAACCATAATACCTCAAATTTAATATTTTCTCATGCTCTATTCAACCATGCAATAAAAATGGGCCATTATGTGAAATGACCAAAATGCCCTTCTTTGTCCGGCCTACTTAAATAATCAATTTTTACCTCTTTTAAGCTACTAGACCGTTTAATACCGAGACTTGCAAACAAATTATCTAAAGTTTTAATTTATTAAATTAACTAATTACCTAGCTGATTAGACTTATAGTTCCAAGGGCTGTCACAAGTGAAAACACAATTTATTGGCAATTTTCAAATTTAATCTCTGTGAAGATGAATTTTCTTTTCTAGTTGTCAAGAGTTCTTTCCAAAGTATTTGTCTATGTTTTTATACTCATTTGAGAGCCAAAGAGACGTTGAAGAGCCGTTGGGAAGGTAAAAAAAGTCTTCAAGAACGCAGGTGACTGTTGCCGTTAAATTTAACAGGAAAAATACCTTTATTGCCTAATTTTACCTGGGTGAAAAAATTTCATTCGGTTGAAATTTTAGTCTTGTATCATCACCCAAGGTTTGAACACCAATGGCTAAATTACAAATTAATGATGTGTCCACACCTAACCCACGTGGCAATATGATATGGTATGAATTTTAAATGAATTTTCAAAGAATATTCAAACCTAGAACTCACGCGCAGGTTTGAGATGAATGTTTCACTCGGTTGAAAAAATTTCACTTGAATGAAATTTTTGTCTAGAACCAAAATGCTTCCAAGTTCGAAAAATTGCTCTAGTTTCACCACATTGAAAAACTTTTACCTTGTTGAAACTGTAGTTCCAGGTTTTTTTTTTCACTTCTAGACTTCCAAACTTCAACAAAATTTGCACCAAAAAGATTTCTTCTTTCACAAGCAATGCTTGAATCACAAAAAATACTTGAAATATACTTAAGAAACAATTTTCCTTCCAAAGATAAAAACCTTATCAATGAGAAACCAATGTATAAATCTTTAAATAGCACATTAAAATATATAAAAAAAAATATGTTTTGTTATCATCAAAATTAACTAAATATGAGTCATGAGAGGAATAAATCCAACAAACAATATTCTAATATTTATTTTTTTTCTGAAAATTGTAATGGTATATGACACGGTATACCATATGGTATATCTTAAAAATTTGGGGTGCGAAATACCTAATGGTAACTGTATTTAACACCTTACTTATGCCTCGATTGACACATTTGTGTCCTCTGAAATTGTGAGAAGACTCTTTCTTTAGTATCCAACCATACTTGTGCTCGTTTGGCTCCAACAAACCCACTATGTCCAATACCCAAGAGTACCTTGTCTTGTTTGGTCCATGAACACTTTCCCTTCGAGCCGATTGACTACAGTTGGGAAAGGGAGTCCATTTCTACTTAGATCTATTGACCCCATCACTAGATTTGCTCAGAAATCTTTGGTGAAGATGGAAAAAAGCAAGAGGGAGTAGAGGAATGAGGGGAAGAAGATGAAGCAAAAACAGTTGCGTAAGAAATGCGGTTTAGATGGAGAAGAAGAAGAAGGCCAAGGAAGCATGGCTCAATGATCCAGGAGAGCAGGAGAAAGCGGAGAGGCAGGTGGCAGCAGAGAGGGCATTGGAGGAGTTCGGGGAGCAAGAGAAGGCCTGGTCCAAGTTCATGGAAAAGAAGTTTTGTTTCTATTACAATTGGGGTGTAAGCAATAATTTAGAAGTTTAAGGCATAAAATTATTATTTTAAATTTATTTTTATGTTAATTAATGTCTCGTCCTCAATTTTTGTTCAATTGAACATAGAATTGATAGAAAGACCCAAATGAAATGTTCAATATGAGGTAAAAGACTTTGATAGAACAACTTTAAGCTAAGGTGCCATTTTAGAATATGAAAATAAGTTAAGAGACCTCTTGTGGAATGTACACAATTAAATTTTTATGAATTTTTACTTGCTCAACCTAAAAAAAAGAGAGAAAAATTAATAAAAATTTAATTTTATTATAAAAATATAATTAATATTAATCTTTAAATGACATTGATTTTGGGTATAAAAACGAAAAAAAAAAAGATTTCAAATTATTCTAATTTCAGTTAAAGCGAATCGCCTATGTTAAACAAACCTGAGGAGGTACATTCCTTCTTAAACATTATGTAAACATATCTTAGACCACATAAATTCAGAGGGAAAAAAAAAGGGGGGAAATGAATTGATTAGGTCCATAGATGGTTGTGCACCCAATTCATCCAGAACGTCCCCAGAGTAGGAGCGAGAACTGGCAGCAGAAACCAGAAAATGCCCTATTTAAAAATTCAAGTAATGTAAAATTGTTATAAAAGTGAGAGCGGAATGAGAGTAAATACCCAAAATAAAAAAATTATATCACCTAATTGTCGATAAAGCTGGTCAATAGTACACTCATTGAGATACAAGAAAGAAAACATGATTAAGAAAGTTATTTTTTTTTCGTATTCGTAATTATTTCAAGAGTAAATATATAAGCGATGTATTAAATACCTAACCCACTCACTCGCTACTTAAATAAATAAATTTCAAAATACAAATCATGGTTCAAACCTTAGCCAGTTATGTTATACCAAAACGAAGCAACTAACAAATCCTTTTACAAAGTGAACATAAGCTTGCTTATCAAGTTTCTTCTTTCCGTGCGACCCTTTTCTAAGCATCACCTGCTCTCACTAAAAAAGCATCCATAAACTCGTAAGATTATACAATCCAATAAAGTAGACCAATTAGTGAAGAATGCTTAATTTATTTTGACAAAATATTGAGAAAATAAATTCTAAAAAAAGTTGTTTTACAAGTAATACCTTTTTTTTTAAAAAAAAAGTTCTTTTTCAATTCAGCAATATGCAGATATATTAAGAACTAAGCAAATATATATACCATCATTTTTTTTTGCTTATAGCTCATCTGAGGCATTGATCTAGAATTTATTTCTATTTGAAATGAAGTTACAAAATTTATTTGGTCGATCCAAATTAAAGTAGTTTGGAATAAAGGCGCGATTACTTAACTGCGTTAAGTGTTTTATAGTTCATTGAATCTCTTATCTCCTTTTGTGTGCAAATTAACTTGGAAAAGGTTAGGTATCTCTTAAACAGTTTGTTTGTCTCATGAAAAAATTGGAACTCTTGTTCATAATCATTCTTTTCATCATTTTAATTAAAATTTTCATTTGATTTGAAAAGCGGAATTTATATTTATTCTATACCATACTTTTCCAGTGTTAAAAATTTTGAGAAAATATTTGAAATTAACGTTATAGTTTTTGATAATTTATTAATATTAGAAATTAAAAAGCTAAAATTAATGCGTTTAAGTAATTTATTAATAATAAAAGTACATCTCCGATGGCAACACTAATTGTTAATACTAATGTAGACAGGTCGTAGAAAGACGAAAACAAGCAATGGTATTTTGGCAGAAATATGAAACTATAATAGCATGCCTAACTTTTGAACCCTTACAGTGTATGTGGATTGAGTCATTGAGGGAAGTGGAGACAGGAGGTGGATGGAAAATTGGTATAATTCTCTTGTTTGGATATAGGAAAATAGAGGAAGAAAGAGAGTTATTATTCATCCACTTTCCTCCTTTATGCGTTTTTTTGCCTTCTCTCTCCTTCCTTTATTGATTGAATCCAAATATAATTACTCCATCCATTTTATGAAAGATGATGTATTTATTTGGATATGAAGATTAAAGTGTGTAGTTTATGATATTGTTTGCATTTTTGTGCCTGAAACTAAAATTTAAAAAAGATTCTTTTTTAGATTATATATAGTGAGAGTTTAAATGATGATTTAAATAAGCAAAAATTTATTTTGGGATTTTTCATAGTGAGAGTTTTAATAAATATTAAAAATGATCCTTTTTTGAATTTTTTTGATAAAAATTTAAATGAGAATAATAAAGTAAATTAAATATTAAAAATTTTATAAGAAAGAAAAATATTTTATCCCTTTTAGGATAAAAAAAATATGATTCATCATTCCTGGTACATAAGAAGTATATTATAATATACCTGTTTAAAAAATGAGAGTATATTATAATAAATGAGAGTAGTATGGTAAATTAAATATTAAAAAGATTTAAAAAAAGAAAAACATTGATCCTTTTTAGGATAAAAAAATATAATTCATCAAAGTATATTATAATACATGTGTCGGTGGCAATTTCTTCCACCGGAGGGTTTGCCCATCCCCATCTAAGTGGAAAGAGCTGAATCGGGAAGTAGTGAAACCCATGAGCTGCAACTTGCCAACTTGGCTAGGCTGATATAATTTCGACGTGGAAAATCAATTCAACAAGGCCAAAACACTTCTTTGGTCCCTGAACTTGGTTGATCAGGACATCTATCCCCCTAAACTTAAACTCAGACTAACTCAGCCCCTAAACTTGGTAAAGTGGGTCAATCAACCCCTTTGACTTGTACATGTCATCACCCTGAATTTAAAAAGCATAACACCATTCTTCCTCCTTGGTCAAGTTGACACATATAAATCTTTAGGGTCAGAGCTATAAATTTGATGAACTATGAGAAGTAAATCCATGATCTTGTGAGAGAAGACAAATTATAGAACATATCCCAAATGTTTTGATCTTTCACTCCTATACCCACATTCTAGAAACTTTTCAAACAAGCTATCATCTTCCTCAAGCCGCCAACATCATCTACTATCTCAATTTCTGGGCTTTGAACACTCTAAAGAACCTCATCTAGCCATAATTCCTGTGATTATTTTCTTTGAAAGAAAAGACAAAAAATCCTCGCATTCTCACCTTCAATTAGTAATGAGAAAAAGCAAAGTGCAACAAAAAAATCTAGACTAAGTTTAGGGAATCCACCTAAAACCTGAACAAATAAAAGAACCAAACATGTTGCTTTCAATGCCAATCTTCAATACCCTTTTTCACCATGGTCAAAACGATGACAATAACCATGGACGAGTTTATCTTTCGCCTAGTTTCAAAGATTAAGAAAAAAATTAGTTGGTGCAAAAAAAATTCTAACCAAAAGAATAAGATGATCACACTTTGCATGCAAGAGAAATCCATGGTCTATAAGTGCCCAGAAAAATTATACGGTTAACAAGAAAAAAAAATCAACTTCAGCCTTTAACATATACAAGGATACATATTAATTGGAGTACAAAAAATTAAGAGAATCCAAGGGACACTAACTGGGCCACCATTAGCTCCTTCAATTGGCAACCCCAAGGACAAAATTCCAATAACAAGGAATTAAAAATTAGCCACTATTCTGAATTGCTCGAACAAGGATTTGGGCAATAATGTAATTGAAGTATACTTGGTCTGAACATAGTTGTTGTCATATAGACGACGACGAAGGCTTGCTGCTCGAAGGTGGTGAGGGTTGGTGCTTGGTGGTTTTCTTCGCTACGCAGATAGAAGTGCCCATCATGTGATGCATGTGGATCAGTCAAAGGGATTGACTGACCTATTTATGCAAATTCAAGGGCTGAGTTGGCCCGAGTTGAAGTTCAGAGGGCTAAGTATCCTAGTCAATCGAGAATAAAAGCCAAAGAAGTATTTTGGCCATTCAACAAAGACAGGGTTTAAATCTTTAGGATCAATATGTCATATTCAATTTTGGACCTTTTTCAGCTAAAGTGTGACTTTAAAATTAAGGCTAATAACAAAAACCTCATGGTTTAAGTATAACTAAGTTGTCTAATTTTGTTAAAAAATCTACATTTTGTACTCTAAAATAGTGGAAGAAACACTCTTTTACATTTAAATAGAAAAAGTTAGGGTAAATGACACCCATCATCCTTGAACTAAGGCCCATGTTGCGGATTCATCCTAGAACTAAAAAATGTTATACTGTTTGTCCTCTAACTATGAAAATGTTACACTATTTGTCTTGCCATCATATTTCCCATTAAAATATATGGAAAAAAACATGAAAAACAAGTTTTAACCCTTGAAAAACTTTCCATTTGCCTTAGAAACTTCAAAACGTTTACATCTTGCAATCAAACTATCTTCTCTACTTTCTTTCAACTATTTAATCCGAACCCATAGTTTTCCTTTAACCATTTTATTCTTCTTCCCACCAAAACCTTGTCCGGACTATATTTATTTTTTATTACTTGGATATAGTTACTATTTAGAGGGCATTGGATTAAACTACTTAGTGTCTATTCATTTCAAGTATAATTAATAATGTATTGAAAATATTTAGTTTTTATAGTATATGATCTATATTTTTTCAAATTAAAAACTTAATCAAAATTTTACACTTTAATATATTATTTAAGTGGTTATTAAAAGTATATAGTATTAACTTTCAAATAATATTAATTTTGTTGAAAAAAATAATGAGTCCGAATTGGATTTTTTTCTTTTGTTTAGATTTTTATGTCTGTGAGTTTGGTATCTGATAAGCTTGGGGTATCCTCAGCTCGCTTGAGACTACTGAGTATGAAACAGAGATTTCTCTCAAATAATTCTTTTTTCATACACAATTTCCTTTTGTTTTGCGTAATATGCCCAAGGCCCTTCAAATCACCTCAACTTGGGCCATTAATGTTGTTGAGACTTCTACTTCTACAGATACAATACATGTAGACATGTGAGAAATTGTTTCTATACTCTCATCTTTTATTTACACAAAAGAAATAGATTTGCTTCCCCGCCCTTACTCACTGCCACTTTTGCCAAGTAAGAAATACTAGTGTAAACTATAATAATTATCATATATTTTAATAAATTTTATCTTGCTGTTAAAAAAAACAAAAGAAAAAATTATGCAAAATAAAATGAATAGGCACAATAAATGAAGGATATGATGTCAAAGATATCAATAAGCATTGTTTTCAATTTTGATAAAAACATAATTTATTACTTTAAAGATCAATATTTTGAACTCATTATTAAATACAAGTTAATACTATTTTTTTTCAACAAAATTAATATTATTTGATAATTAATACTATATTTTTTAATAATTATACTTGAATAATATTTTAAAGTGTAAAGTTTTGATTAAGTTTTTAATTTGAAAAAATATAGATTAGATACTATAAAAACTAAATACTTTCAATAAATTATTAATTATACTTAAAATGAACAAACACTAAGTAGTTTAGTCCTACGCCCTCTAAATGGTGATTATATCCAAGTACTAAAAAATAAATATGGTCCAGACAATATTTTGGTGGGAAGAAGAAGAAAATGGTTGAAGGAAAACTATGGATTCGGATTAAATGGTTGAAAGAAAGTGGAGAAAGTAGTTTGATTGCAAGATGTAAAAGTTTTGAAGTTTCTAAGGCAAATGGAAAGTTTTTTTAGGGTTAAAACTTATTTTTCACATTTTTTTTCTATCTATTTTAACGGAAAATTTCATGGCGGGATGAATAGTGCAACATTTTTATAGTTAGAGGATGAACAGTATAACATTTTTTTAGTTCCATGATAAATCCGGAATATAGGTCTTAGTTCAAAGATGATGGGTCTCATTTGCCAAAAAAGCTAATAATTTAAACTGCCAACTAATTGTCAAATTAGTAATTTACTCAAAGGCCGAATGAAACAATTAAAATTAAGATTAGATTAAATTAATAATTTACTTAAAGACCGGATTACACAATTTAAATTATAATTAGAATAATATAATAAGGCAAGCTACGATTTTTCTCAAGCCTTAAGAGGTTTTTTGTAATTAGCTCTTGAATTTTTTTGGGTAAAAATAGCCCTTAAAACATATGTTGCCCCTCATTATAAAATTATTAGAATTTCAAAAATATCATCGTATTTACAATAACACATTGGATGAGTTGTGTGACTACACACTTTCTTTTTGGCATTTTATGACGTGCCAGTGCAGTAGCTTCTCATTCACACTATCCTTAGGGTAAGACAATCTCACATTTTTTGTTATAACTCCACATACACTAGCGAGTAAAGCACCATCCACACTTTTTTTTTTTTACTAAAACTCAAATTTAAATTATTCTTCAAATACAAAGAAAAACTTGAAAATGTATGGAGAGAGTAAGAGATGGATGCATCGTGGGATAAACAAAAACACATACATATGGCCTCATTACTTAAAACAGTCAAGAACAAATTAAATTAATTGTGAGCTAGCTGTTCTGTGAGTAATAACATGAGGTATTAGGCAATAAAAAACAATAAACAGTTATAAAGCCCTTAAGGGAAAAATAAAAGCTAATCATTTTAATGAAATAAAAGCTCTAAAACGGTTAGCCATAAAAAACTTTATTACTCATAATTAGAGATGACAATTAGGTGAATCGAGTTAAGTTTGAGTCAGAAAATTTAGGTTTGGGCTTAATTGGGTTCCATGAATTCGGGTTCAGGTTGGGTTGAGTCGGGTTTGTTTGGGTTTGGATTCAAAACAAGTCCGGTCAATTTCAGTCTTGAGTAATTTCAGGTCAAGTTATTCAGGTTTCAAGCCAAATTTGTATTGGCAGTCGAGCTTACTACAATTTGCTACAATTTCAAATTTTTACTACAAAATTTCTATGAAATGTAACTCTAGCTCACTATTGTTAATCAGTGAATAAATTGTAAAATTTTGAAAAAATTTTAGTGAAAATGAAAAATTTGAAAAGTTTAGGGACCTATCTTATAATTTTTATAGGTGACAAAAAATGAAACTTTTCAAAATTTAAATACTTTATTACACTGTACCTAAAGTTTGAGGGCCAATTTTGTGATTTTAACAATTTCCTACCAAGGCCATTAAACTTACTAAATATTGAAATTTACTTATTTGGGAATAACTCAAATATGTAACTTACTAAATATGGAAATCCCAGACCCCCAAATACGACACTTACTAAATATAGATATTCCCTAAAAAATGGAAGTTACTAAACATGAAAACTCTTAAATATAAAATTTACTAAATATGGAAGATAATAGAAAGGAAGATAAGATTTAGTGTAAGGATCAGGTTTAATATTAAAGATTAGGGTTTTAAGATTATGGTATATAGGTTTAGGGTTAAGATTAAGCATTTAGGGTTTTGGGATTTTTGGTTTATATTTATGGTGGAGTTTTTATTAAGGGTTTATGGTAAAAGCTAGGGTTATGTATAGGGTTTATATTAAAATCAGGTCTTATCAGGTTATTTCAGGCCAAGCCAATCTCGAATTTGAGTCAATTCGGGTTCAAGTCAATTCAGGTTTAAGTTAATTTGGGCTCTAGTTATTTCAAGTTTTGATATTTTGGGTGTGGATTATTTGTGTTCAAGTTTTCTCAGGTTTTACTTCAATTAGTTTTGGGTTCAAGTCATGTTGGGTGCAGTCAGGGTTTGGTTCATTGACTTTTATGGTGGGTCAAGTCAAACATAGGTTTAGGTGGGTGAGGTCAGGTTTTGTCATCCATACTCATAATAAACTCAATATTTTTTTTATTAAAATAATTAATCTTTAACAATTTCCTTTCCATTTTTCAATAAAAAATTAAAATAATACTTTCTTTATCTCATGTTATTTGCTCTATTTGAAATTGACATGAAAATTAAGGAATAATGAGTTTATGTATTTTTTTACAATTTTACCCCTAAAAGGAGAAATAAAAATTAAAAAACCTATTTAGTTAGTGTCAAAACTGATTTTTAAGGTGTTGAGATTGTGGTGGGAGACTTACGATTCTTTCAATCACTTATCCCTCTTTATCATCAAAGTCCAACAAAAGTGGAAACTGCAGATATGGGATTAAGCAACAAAACACAAGGCGGAACTTCAAGGCCAGAGCTAATGGTTCAAACACGTTGCTCATGCAATATAAAACATGTCTTCAAAATTTCAGTTCAAACCCTTGATCCAGTCAGAAAGTCAACCTCATGGACAAAGCTTGCAAAAACTAAACAACACAAGACAAAAATCTGATCCAAAGTAAAATTGATTAAGCTTGAATAGATGCAACGCTTCAAAAACCACTTAAAAGTCAGAGTTAGCTCAAGAGACTTTAGTTCACAAGCAAACCTCATACAAGGGAGACACACCTAAGAGCTAAAGTTTAAACACAAGCCTTTTAGGTTCACCAAAACTACATAATACAAACATTATCCTTAGGTTCAATGCTTACAGACCTCACTTACACACTGAGACACTATCTTTAATTTGTACACTTTGCTTTAGACATGCAGCATTAATTGTCTAATTCTTCCACAAATTCTTCACTCACAAAACACTTACATAAGTCTAGAAAATTTTATCCTTTCCATTTGTTTTTTGTTTGAATTTTTGTTAGATGTATGTGTTGGTATCATGATCAATCTTTTCTAAGGTAGTTTTGTTAATGAATGCAAGAAGTGTGGAGATAGCGAGGAGGTTGAGGAACTCCTAGTAGAGGTCTCAAGTTTGATTAATGCATTGATGAGAAATTTGATTTTTGGTTTAAAATAATTCCCAATTAAATTTCACTATATAAATCGCACTAGTTTCATATATGATTTAAATTAATTTATAATTATATTACAATACATAAATCATGCCTATATTTGTATAAAGCAAGGTGTGTTACCATCCTATATGGTATGAGATTAAGGCTAAATGGTATAAGATTCAGGCTCACATTGTATGAGATTCAAGTTATATAGTATGTATGCAGTATGAGATTCAAGTTCTTGTGGTATGAAATTCAGGTTGTTGTGGCATGATATTTAGGTTAAGTGGTTTGAGATTCAGGCTCAAGTGGTATGAGATTCAAGTTCATGTGATATGAGATTCAGGTTGTTGTGGTATGAGATTCAGGTTAAGTGGTATAAGATTCATGTTTATATAGTATGAGATTCTGGTTTATATGGTATGAAAGTCAGGTTCATGTGGTATGAGATTCAGATTCAATGTTAATATTAAGGATTAGGGATTTAATGTTAGGGTTTAGAAATTTAGGCTGTTGTGGTATGAGATTCAGGTTTATATAGTATGAGATTCTGTTTATATGGTATAAGATTCAGATTCATGTGGTATGAGATTCAAATTCAATATTAGGATTTAGGATTAGGGATTTAATGTTAGGGTTTAGGATTAAGGATTATGGTTTAGGGTTAAATATTAGGGATTAAGGTTAGGTTATGGTTTAGGGAATAAGGTTATGGTTAGAGTTAAGGATTAAGCTTTAGGATTAGGTGGTTTAGGATTAAGACATTAGGATTAGGATTAGATTTAGGGTTAGGGATTTAATGTTATGGTTTAGAATTAGGGATTAGGGTTTAGGGTTAGGGATTAGGGTTTAGGGTTAGGTTAATGTTTAGGGAATAGGGTAATGGTTAGCATTAAGGACTAAGGTTTAGGGTTAGGGTTTAGGATTAATGTAGGATTAGGATTATGTTTAGGGTTAGGGATTTAATGTTAGGGTTTATGATTAGGGATTAGAGAATAGGGTTATGGCTTGGTTAAGGATTAAGGTTTAGGGTTAGGGTTTAGGATTAAGGGGTTAGGATTAGGATTACTTTTAGGGTTAAGGATTTAATGTTATGGTTTAGAATTAGAGATTAGGGTTTAGGATTAAGAATTAGGGATTAAGGTTAGGTCAAGGTTTAGGGAATAGAGCTATGGTTATGGTTAGGGATTAGGATTTAGTGTTAGGATTTAGGGTTAAGGTTTAGGGTTTAGGGTTATTGATTAGGAATTAGAGTTAGGGATTAGGTTAATTTTCATTCTATTTTTCAATTTTTGTTACTATTTTATGGTTTAAGTTAAAAAAATAGATAATTGTATTTAATTCTATTTCTTTGGCATCCATAATAGTCCTCGTAATCTCCAGACCTAAATAACCGGGCCTAAAATTACCTGAGATAGAAAGAAATTGACCTGATTTGTATTGAACTCGAACAAAAAAAACCAAACGTAAAATTTACTTAATCCAAAATTAACCTTAAATTAAAAATAAAAACCTAACCCGATTAAATTATAGTTGTTATTATAATTTGACCTAATCACCCTAGGGACCCCTTAGCTTAGTTGACCCATATGAGCTAGTCCATTAACTTAGACTTAGTCTCTATTGGTCGTCTAACTTTGCAACTTATCATGAGTTAGTCCAACCACCTAATTTTCCATAACACAATTGCCTTTTTTTTTTTAATGTTAAGTAGCATTAGGGATTGAAATGTACAATAAGAGAAATAACACGGATTCCTAGAGCATTTTTTCCTTTTTTTTTCATCGGAAGGTATATTTTATTTTTTTATTTTTTATTTTACCAAAAAGGGGCTTTTGCTTAAAATATGTACTTACTTTTTTCCCAAAAATCAAACACATAATTGTTCATCGGTCCTGGTTAATTGCTGGTAAAAAAAATTGGAATATATAATTCAAACAATTTGTTCTTATTATTATTTTTTACAATAATAATAATAATAATAATAATAATAATAATAAGTATAAATATGTATTCATGACTTAAATTAAATAACAAGGTTTAGGGTCGAGGTTTAGAGTTTACGGTTTAGTGCTAAGGTCAAAGTTTAGGATAAGGGTTAAGGCTTATGGATTAGGGTTAGTTTTAGGTTTAGGGTTTTAGGTTAAGGGTTTACGGTTAGGATTAAAGTTAGGTTTAGGGTTAGGTAAGGCTTAGGGTTAGGGTATAAGGTACGGTTAGATAAGGAATAGGGTTAAGGTTTATGGTCAGAATTAGGATTAGGGAATAGGGTTAGAGTTAGGGTTTAGTATGAGGGTTAAGGGTTAGGGTTAAGGTTCAATGATAGGTTTAGGTTTAAGTGGTACCAGGATTAGGTTTTAGGTTTATCATTTAAAGTTATACTTTTAGGTTTTAGGGTTATGTTAGATTTATGCTTTGGTTACCAAGCTAATCCACATATTTATCTTGCGTTTTAAAAAACAAAATTTTTTTTTGTAGCAATGTATTTTTAAGAGTCATCGTCAATCAATTTTCCTTCGCTAATTTGACACTTTATATAGTCTATGAGACCAATCAGATTTGAACGAAAGAAATTTTAATTGAGACTTTACCAAGTCCAACAAGAACAATTTACTTTCAGATTTATTAAAAATTTTAGTGCCTTAATTTAATTAATTTTTAGATTCTTAAAAATATTAAGTATATTAAATTATTTAAATAATTAGATGACTAGCCTAAAATTATAATCATCTATAATATTAGTTTTATTAAATTAATTCATGGCTAAAACAACAAATAAAAAAAATTAAATAGTGTTTTAAGTGCCTATTCTGCGAGCATAAAAGTATTTAGCAAAAAAAAAAAAAAAACTAACTAACATAGAAATAGGAGGGTCTAAAGTAAGAGTGGTCTTGGTCAAACATCGGCCACAGATGAGCTTCCGACCGCATGTCTAGATCTGAGTCATCCCGATTCTCTACGCCAGCATTGTCAAGAAGAAATGGGTGGTCAACTCGGGCTTCATGGTCGTCAATGTCTTCACCTGCATCCTTATCAAGTTGACACGGCATTCTACGACAAGTTCATTAACGTGACGGTGGTGTATTTCTAGTTCGTGTTTGCCACAATCACACTTGTATTTTCAACAGTGGCTAGCGACTTTTAGGGGCTCACCGTGTATGAGGGACAACAACGTGGCTTGGAATTCACAATCGGCATCGGATTCACGTTCGGATTCAGAAAGGGGTTGGTGCTGTGATCGATTCGTGATTGGCTTTAGATTCGCGACTGGGGTTGGTGGTCTGATTAATGGCAGTGCGATTGAAGGTATCAGATTTGTAATCGGCAACTAGGGTTCGTGGCATCACAGATGGTAGATTGACCACCTGTAACCTATAGAAGCAGGTTGTTAACTAAAATTTTTCTTCTTTGATTAGAATGTAATGGTCTAGGAAAAAGAAAATAATCCCTTTGGACTAAAACGGTAAAAATGTAAAAATTTAGTTGCAAAGAGTGATTTGGACCAAAATCCAATCTTTTAATCGGACAATAGAATCCGAGAGGGCACCATTACCCCACTCGTATTTTAGAACATTGTTAGGAGGCGGGAAAATTTGTTCTTCCATATAACTAACGCTCTTTAATTCTTCTTCTTCCTCTCTCCTTCTCATGGCTCCGGAAGCGGAACAACCTCTTCTTTCTCTTATTCATCTTGTTCTTCTTCTTCTTGCTCTTATTCTTTTTCTTCCTACTCTTCTCTTGGCTCTGAAACAACTTCTTCTTCTTCTTCTTTCTTTTCTTCTCTTGGCTTTGAAACAATTCTTACTTTCATATGAAATTTCCTCTAGATCTTGAAATTTGGGATGAAATCAAATCATTTTACATTTGATACAAAGGAAGAATAGGTATAACAAGCTTCATTGAAGCCAGTTTTGAACTATAAGTGAGACTTATTTGTGGAAGAGGGCAAAGTGTTACACATGAAGGGGAAAGAAGATGATTAGGGGCCAACAGAGAGGATGAGCAAGCAACCTGACAACCTAAAGGGAACTGGCAGGAGAAAAGATCTCAGGGGAAATAAAAAAAATTAGCTCGAGTAAAATGAAATGTCAGGAAAAATGAAGTATTAACTTATATTAAATAAAAATCGGGCGGAAGCAATAAGAGCGTGGGGGAGTATGAAAGCTCTAAATGGTAAGATGATTGTGAAAATGGCCTCCCTTCCATAAGGAAAGTAAAGACTATTTATAGGGAAGTCAAATGCATAGGATTGTGCCATTTTTCTTTAGTCAGACGCATAGGATTATGTCATTTTTCTTTAGATCAACGGTAGAAAAAAAGTGTAATAGTCATCTTTTGGTAAAGACCATTTTTTGGGCTTCTGGGTCTACCGGGTTTGTTGGAAAATCCAACGGGCCGTGCTTTGAGCCCACCAAGCTAGAACTCCCTAAAATCATCCCCTTACGATGTCAGACTAAATTTTCTTCCCAAAATTTTAAATCTGACATTGTCTAACATGGAACAATCAAAATAATAGTAAGATTTTTAAAAAAAATAATAAATAAATAGATAAATATAAAAAAAACCAAATTTCCCCAATACATTTTGCCCCACTGCATATGGAGGATGAAATGATTCATATGTATTAAAGATATAAGATATAAGATAAATGTTACCGTTTTATTGTTGAATGGACATAGAATAACTTTAATAATTCCATGAGTAATGGTTGAAACCTAAATCATTATAAATTAAGGGAGTAAAATCCAAGACCTTACAATTTAATTTTGTTAGTATAATATCTATAGATATGAATAACAAATCACAATATAATGGCAAAATAAATACTAGCATGAATTAAACAAATATCTCTCTATTTAATACCTTTTTTTTTTCATTTAATAGCCGAATCTTACTTTGCTAAGTTTTCGTAGCTGAATGAGTAAAGAAAAAAAACAAAGGAACTATGTCTTTTCCTTTTTTTGTGTGCACACTTGCGCATGGTTAAAAACCAATTCCCTCTTCCAAATTTCTTTCATCTTCTATTCACTTTCTATTTATTTCATTTCGTGTTTTTTCTTTCTTTCAAGCTTTTAGGCTTTTGTGTTCTTTACTTTTATTTTTTTTTTAGCAAAACCAAGCTAGCCTTCTTATCTACATAGGCCAGAGCAAATTTGGGAGCCATAAGCAATTGTGAGGTAAGTATTAATCAATCCTGAATGACAACTTTTTTTTTTTTAATTTATTACAGAAGCTATAGTGGAGAAATATATCAATTTCTAGTTAGTGGAATAACAATTAGACATGCAATAGTGTATCGTGTTTGGCATAATTTTGCCTGAATTTATAAAGCATCAATAATTTATATTTTTTACTTACTTGATTATAGATATCAGATGAACAAAGAAGTATGGAAAATTTTACCCAAACCACTGGCTCATTATAATGGGCGTTTGCCACTACCAATAAATGAGACAATTTGGATTAACCCAACGTTCTTTTACGATAACTTTTGGCCTAACTAGAAGAAAGAGAGAAAAAATTTATCTCTAAGCTGTTGGAAATTTGTGGGGCAGAATAGTCTAGACCCACCTAAATTCATTCTGCCAGAGTCAGTGTTAATGAAAGGAAAGAAATACCTTTCTCAAACACCAAGCTCGATGTGCCAGATAAATATGCTGCCGGTTAGTCGGAATGGGTGGAAAAAATTCTTCACAATAAGAAGTACTATGACATTTTGAAAAATGCCTATATCATTCATGTCATCAGAATACCACGGGACTTGAATTGCTGCATTTCCAAGAAGGTCTCAATATGGAGGAATCTCTTCATGAGGTGGAATACCGATACTTATACTTTTTTCACAGCTTGGGGGAAATTCACACCAACTTTAGAAGATGAAAAAGGTTTCTTGGCCCTAAGTACTTTTGGCGAAGAAGTCATGTCAAATGAGTTTGCTAATAATGAAGCATGCCTCTACAAAAGCTTAACGAAGGATACTAGTGAGGCCAAAAAGGCAACAAAATTTGGGGCTAAATTCTGCCCTTTTGACATATGGCTAATTTTTACTTCGGGCAACCAGACATTGACGGCTCCATAACTCCCGGGGATGGGGCGAATTATGTTTACAAATTAGAAGCCTTTCTTGAATTCTGGATGTGAAAATTTCTTCTGCCTAGCACAGCTGAAGATGGAGTCTCTGCCAGAGGATTTCCTCTCGCCGTCAAATTAGCATAAGGGAAAAAGCTAGCACTTAGCCCATTGTACTTGTGTTCTTTATATAGGAGACTTGATGAGTTCTCGCATGCCGCATCCCATTCCCTGGCAGCACTCGATAGTTGATAGTTGTTGTAACTGGAACTTATGTCCATCTTTTGGCACGTACGTCATGTATGCTTGATTTATTCTACTTCAAAAATATTAATGACACATATATATTAATGTATTTGGAAAAGGGTTGGCGCAGCAGTCGATTTGTGATTGGCTTCAGATTCACAACTAGGGTTAGTGGTGCAATTGATGGCAGTGCGATCGAATGTATCAGATTCATGATACGTGGCTAGGGTTCGTGGCGTTACGGATGGTAGCTTGACCACCTGTAACCTGTAGAAGCACGTTGTTAACTAAACTTCTTCTTCTTTGATCTGAATGTAATGGTCTAGGAAAAAAAAAATAAGCCTTTTGGACTAAAAAGGTAAGAATGTATAAATTTAGTTGCAAAGAGTGATTTAGACCAAAATACAATCTTTCGATCGGATAGTGGAATCTGAGAGGGCACCATTACCCCACCCGTATTTTAGAACATTCCTAGGAGGCAGGAAACTTTGTTCTTCCGTATAACTAACGTTCTTTAATTCTTCTCTTCCTCTTTCCTTCTCATGGCTTCGGAAACGGAACAACCTCTTCTCTCTTTTTCATCTTTATCTTTTTTTTCTTGCTCTTATTCTTTTTCTTGCTAGTCTTCTCTTGGCTCTGAAACAACTTCTTCTTTTTTTTTCTTCTTTTTCTTCTTCTCTTGGCTCTGAAACAATTCTATTTTTGACTTCCATATGAAATTTCCTCTGAAACAACTTCTTCTTCTTCTTCTTCTCTCTTCATTCAGTTCTTGAACACCTATTCATCAATTTCCATGAATGCATTAAATGTAGGGATCACAGTACAAGCAAATTAGGAAAATCGGGAGCTCATCTCTCACATCTCCCTCAATGTCTGCTGCCTTTTCAATTTCCTCATTCAATTCAGTAATTACCAGTCTCTTCAGTTCGCTTCTCTAGATTTCCTAGTCACCCATCTCATTTATGTGGAAAACTATTTGTCCTTAGAAGCTACGACCAAGAGCAAATTGGTGGTGCTGAACGAGAAGCTCGATATTCTCAAGCGTCACTTGGAGATGTTGGAAGTTCAGGTCAGAACAATGTCAACGAATCCCGCCCTATTTAGTATGCAATTTTGGTTTTTTCTGTCCTTTTTGTTTGTTATAACTATTGCGATACGAAAGTGATTTAATCGTTGTCTATCTAGTAATGATTCAATTGAGTAGAGAATGTAGTAAATTTTGTCTTTTTGTTCTTCCGTTGGTATTGATTTTATTTGTTAGTGAAATAATGGTTTCTTTTGGTAGATTATTTTTGCCTTTCTGGAATCTATTCATATTAATTGTAAATCGATTCTAGATCTTGAAATTTGGGATGAAATCAAATCATTTTGCATTCGATACAGAGGAAAAATAGGTATAACAAGCTTCATTGAAGCCAGTTTTGAACTATGAGTGAGGGTTATTTGCGGAAGAAGGCAAAATGTTACACACGAAGGGGAAAGAAGATGATTAAGGGCCAACAAGGAGGAGGAGTAAGCAATTCGACAAGCTAAAGGTAACTGGAAAGAGAAAAGATCTTAGGGGAAATAAGAAACATTAGCTCGGGTATAATCAGGCAAAATGAAGTATTAACTTATATTAAATAAAAATTGGGCGGAAGCAAATAAGAGCGTGGGGGAGTATGAAAGCTCTAAACGGTATGATGATTGTAAAAATGGCCTCCCTTCCATAAGGAAAGTAAATGCTATTTATAGAGAAGTTAGATGCATAGGATTGCGCCATTTTTCTTTAGATCAAAGGTAGAGAAAAGTATAACGGTCACCTTTTGGTAAAAGCTATTTTTTGGGCTTTTGGGTCTACCGGGTTGGTTGGAAAATCCAACGGGTCTTGCTACGAGCCTACCAACCTAGAACTCACTAAAACCATCCCCTTATGATGTCAGACTAATTTTCCTGCCAAAATTTTAAATCCGACATTGTCTAACCTAGAACAATCAAATGGTCAGTAAGATTTTTTTTATAAATAATAGATAAATATAAAATAAAAAAATTCCACCATTACATTTTGGCCCACTACATATGGAGCATGAAATGATTCATATGCATTAAAGATATAGGATATAAAATAGATGTTACTGTTTTATTGTTGCATGGACATAGAATAACTTTAATAATTCCATGAATAATGGTTAAAACCTGCATCATTATAAATTAAGAGAGCAAAATCCAAGATCTTATAATTTAATTTTGTTAGTATAATATCTATAGATATGAATAGCAAATCATATTATAAATAAAAAAATTAAATACTAGCATGAATTAAATAAATATTTCTCTATTTAATACCCTTTTTTTTTTCATTTAATGGCCGAATCTTACTTTGCTTAGTTTCGGTAGCCGAATGAGTTAAAAAAAAAAAGGAAGGACATATGTTTTTCCTTACTTGTGCGCACACTTGCGCAGGGTTAAAAACCAATTCCCTCTTCCAATTTTCTTTCATCTTCTATTCTATTGCTTTTTCTTTCATTTCATGTTTTTTTTTTCTTTCAAGCTTTTAGGCTTTTCTGTTCTTCACTAATTTTTTTTTCAGCAAACCAAGCTTGCCTTCTCATCCATATAGGCCAGAGCAAATTTGGGAGCCATAAGCAATTATGAGGTAAGTATTAATCAATCCTGTACCACAACTCTTTTTTTTTTATTTATTACAAAAGCTATAGTGGATAAATATATCAGTTTCTAGTAAGTGGAATAACAATTAGACATGCAATAGTGTATAGTGTTTAGCATAATTTTGCACGAATTTATAGAGCATCAATAATTTATATTTTGTACTTACTTGATTGTAGATATCACCATGGTTTAATCCAAGAAGGGAAAGTCACATACCCAGTCAGGCAAAAGAAAAAGGAAGATGAACAAAGAAGCATGGAAGAATTTACCCAAACCATTGGCTCATTGTAATGGGCGTTTGCCACTACCTGTAGATGAGATAAATTGAATTGGCCCAACATTCCTTTAAGATAACTTTTGACCTAACTGGAAGAAAGAAAGGAAAATTCTATCTCTAAGCTGTTGGGAATTTGTGGTGCAGGATAGTCTGAACCCACCTAAATTCATTCTGCTAGAGTCAGTGTTACGATTAAAGAATGAAAGGAAAGAAGTACCATTCTCGAACACTAGACTCGATATGCCAAATAGATATGTTGCCGGTTGGTCGGAATGGGTTGACAAAATTCTTCACAATAAGAAGTACTATGACATTTTGAAAAATGCCTATATCATTCGTGCCATCAGAATATCGCGGGACTTGAATTGCTGCGTTTCCAAGAAGGTCTCAATATGAAGGAATCTCTTCACGAGGTAGAGTACTGATACTTATACATTTGTCATAGCCTGGAGGGAATTCACACCAACTTTAGAAAATGTAAAAGTTCTCTTGGCTCTAAGTACTTTTGGCGCAGAAGTCATGTCAGATGAGTTGGCTGATGATAAGCATGCCTCTACAAGAACTTAACGGAGGATATTAGTGAGGCCTAGAAGACAACAAAAATTGGGGCTAAATTCTACCCTTATGACATATGGCTAATTTTTACTTTGGGCAACTAGACACTGGTGGCTCCATAATTCCGGAGGAGGGGGTGAATTGCGGTTACAAATTAGAAGCCTTTCTTGCATTATGGGTGTATAAATTTCTTCTGCCTAGAACCGAAGATAGATTCTCTGCCAAAGGGTTTCTTTTCACCATCAAATTAGCACTAGGGAAAAAGCTAGCACTTGGCCCATTGTACTATTATGGGTATCGGTGAAAGGTTCCTTTATGGTACATTGGATGCAAAATATGCTTAAAAAAACTAATGAACCATGGTAAACAATTTTATTGTGAACATTGTAGGAAAACAACCCATACAGCAATGATACGGTACAAATATTTTCATTCGCCCTTCAAACATATATAACAATTTATTGATGAATGCTTTTTTAATATTACTTCTTTCTTCTTTCGTATATTTACAGGTACAAAGTTGAGTTATATGTTGCAGACACTACTTGTGAAACCCGTTTTGTGATGTTTGATAAATTAGCTTCTGGTCTGCTACAGTCTCCAGCTGAATCATTATACACCCTTAACAAAATAATATGCTTATTGAATATATACATTTCTTTATTTCACTTTTATTTGAAAAAGTTTTTACCTACATTACAGTATAATGTTATTTGTGCTTGATGTCCATTGCCTCTACTTATCATAATTTACTTACACCCTGGAGACTACATTAAAATATATGAGACACTTGAAAGGATTAAAGGTGTGCAGTTATTGTGGGAAGTTGAATTAACTAAGTTCAACTTTCAAAATCATTTTTTTTTTATTTACTGTGAAGAAAATTCATAATGTGACTATACAAGATAGAGTTGCAGATTGTTGAATCTCATATCACAGGCATCAATATAATTTTTTTATTTACAACAAGTTGATAATACTATGTTTTTCCTTATATACAATAATATGATTTCATTAATTTCAATTTAATACACTGCCCTCTTATCATTGAATTCGTTTAATACAAAACACCATCATCATATAAGGTTAGGTGATATGTACTATTATAATTTTTGTGGTGACAAGATTACTATTCCTCTTTACCTAAAACCATTTAGTTTCTTTTTAAGTAATGGATCAATTAAAACACCCGTTGACATAAATCTTAATGACAACTCCCTAGAAATATATGTCAATGCATAAAAAAGGTTTGATACATCTACCAAGTAGTTTTCTTTCATTCTCAAAATATTATATACTTAATATAATTTTTACTTACAAATAGATAAATATCATATCATTCCAGTAAGCCAATGTGCCGAGACGCACCACCAATTGGACTACTTGACAACTCATTTACATATGATGATTCTCAAGATGTAACGATAGCAGAGATTATTGATATGGCATAAATATTGTAAGTAGATTTAACAAGTGATGAATGATTTTGTTAAAATTAAATTTTAGGTTCGAATGATTTTACTCATTATTTATATAATAGAGTCAGGTTTTGAAATCATCCCATCTATGGAATAACCAAAGATGTGTTAGATACATTGCAGATGTTAATCATGGTAACATGTGACACTTATTTAATTATTATTTCACTTATAATTTTTTGATAATTGAAGAATGTATATGGTTTTTAGTCATGTGTCTTTTTTTTTTTCCAAAACAGGTTATTCAATGATACAACCATTAATAATAATGAAGACATAAATGATAACACACTGGAGTGATGGATACATTGGATTGATGGATATTTATTTCTTGAAGTATGTCATACAACTAAAAACGTTTTTGTTTCACTTACTATTACATCTGGCTTAGTATACTTTTCTCAACATTTTACATATTAATTACAATTATATTTTATCCGACATGTTGCCCCGAGACACGCCGGGTACTAAAACTAGTTTTTTTCCAGGAATAAGAAATGTCTCAAATACCTTAGCCCAGTAGACCAAAGCCTTGACGAACACCAAGACATCAACACAACTACTTTTGTAACAAACAGAAAAGCTTATTGCTAACTTCCTTCTACGTTTCTCAAGCGTCTTGGGCGCAATCAAAAGAAATTCCTCGACAAGCATTTACAATCGGAAGCGTAAGTCCATCGTAAAAAAGGCCAAGAAAGAATGGCGATTAGCATTTTCTGGCCCAACGAAATGCTGGAGCATGAAACAGGGTTCGGCGTTTTCGGCATAGGAGAAGATCCAGGGTTCTTGGATGTGCTAGAAAAGCACCCGGAAAAACTGCGACAGAGTGAGGAACATGGTTTCCATCCTCCGAAGAGGACCCATCTCTCCCTATATCTCGTGGCACTCCGACGGCCCTGCTCTTGTACAGGAGCTGCTTTCTTTCTACACCCAAGCTAACTAGCGATGTCCAATTTCTTCTCTTCGTGTCGATTTATGATGGTTTTGATTCGGATTTCCATTGCATATAAACTGTTTGTGTTTTAGTTTCTTCCTTTTCTGTCAAGCACGAGTGTTTTGAAACTGATTTGCCTTTTGATTATACAGTGTGATGGTGGATCTTTTCTCAGTAATTTCACTAACTAGTCCCAATGTGTCCTCTTATTATCTTTTTGTCATTGAGAATAGCGGTTTGTCGAGAATAGTTAATGGTGTTTAGATAGGTGGTCTGATTTGTCCAAATTGTAGCGACTTGATGATTAGTCTTACTGTTCCCAGAATATGTAATACATTGGTTAAAGCCGACAGAAATGAGGGGGGTAGTGATCTGTCCTGGCACCTTCTGCTTATTACCTGCATGCTACGCTTGAAGGTGTTCTTAACCTTGCAGCTCCTCTACTGCCCGATCCAATTGCTTTCCATACAGAGGATGAGGCTTTCGCTATGAAGGTCATTGAATCAATTGGAGAACACTTTATGGACAGAGTACCATTTCTCAAGGGAGTTTAGAACAAGTTTGTTGGTTTTGATGGTTTCCAGTTTCTATATGGAAGTGTAAAAATCGTTCTTTGGTTGCCTCTTTTTCCCCTGATGACTGTAAAAATCGTTACTTTCGTTGGTGCAAACTGGTGAGCTTGGTTACTTGGCAATGAAGATTGGTGCAAGCTGTTTGCTTTTTTTTTACATCCAATCAATTTCTTAAGCATAAGATTTTATACATAGTTCAATTAGAAAAATTATAGTACCAATTTCGTTGTACACATTCTGGTCATTTAGATAATGTCATTGACCCTCAACTGAAAATGATCGATGCTTTCTTGTGAAGTCTTTAAGAAATCAACTCAACTAGTTTAGCTCAACTAACTTCATGTGTTTCTAGAGAAGATTTAAAGAAAAATCATAGTAAGCCCGATAAATACTAGTAATTTAAAAAAAAAAATTAGGAATTTTCCGAACAAAACATAAGCTTTTAGATGACCTTAAATTTTAGATTAGAAAAAAAAAATTGAATTTTTTTATGTTTTAAATTTAGATTAGAAAAACAGAATTGATTTTTTTTTTATTCAAAAGGCAACCGAAAAGGCATTTAATAGAATGATGGGGAAAGTGTTGCAAAGGGCGACTCGAACCCAAGTCTCACCCCAGGCCAAGGTGTTTCTAGTTGTGAGCATTCGGTTGTTTCGGTTTAGGACCGATCCAAATATTATGATCCGATTGATTTTCAGTTTTTACAAAGTATATCTGAATTATTCGAATTATAAGTCAGAATTTATCTGAACTGTCTAAATTTATATTTCAGTTTATTCGGTTCTTTTTCTAAGACCTAGACATATAGTAAATGAAAAAAAAAATAAGATACATATTAAAAATTTTACCTCTTATACTCAAAATTAAAGAAAGATAGACAACATATTATTCAAAACTAGTAGAAAATAATTTTGTATATGTATGGTCAATATGAATAATGGTAAAAATTAGTAGAAAATAACTTTATATATACAGAGTCATTATTGATAATGGTAAAATATTTATTATTATTCTGTCTATTTAGTTTATTCGGAAGTATTTGATCCAATAACTGAATATGAAATTTGGTTTTGATCCAAACCAACCAAACTAAACAATTTTATCAGAATATAATCAGTTTTTTTGTTTTTTTCAATTTTATCCGAATAATGCTTACCTCTATATGTCTCATTACTAACTCACCTAAGTTGGCAGGATAACCGGTTTTTTGTTACTCAAAAAACGACCTTATTCTTTATTTATTTTTGTATGTGTATTTGTATTTGTAGAAAGGAGGATATGGATTTGAAGAAAACGAAGCCGCTCAAGGTGGTTCAAAGGATGCTAGAGTAGGGGCTGAGACAGCTCTCAGGAAAGAAACCCCCTTTACATCAACCAATACAACAGTAGTGATAAAACTTGGACAATTCCAGAAGACACATGTACCTTACTCTGGAAGGTGTGATCCCTCCTAGGCTAGCAGACCCACAATCACGTTTCCTTCCCTGCGGGTGTGCTAAATTCGAAGAACAGCAACTGTCTCCTTGAGTCATCTGCAATCCAAAATAACAGGCATTAGATTTTTAGAGGTGCATTGAGCTGAATTCAATCGGCATATAGCAGCTATTGAATCCAACTGAATGATTAAAGAGAAGGTTGAATTGACAAGCAAGAAGCAACCTTCCTTAAGAGCCCAGAGTTCAACCATCAAGTATCAGTCGAGCCCAAGTTTCTAGCAAAAGCAAGCACAAAATCACCTTTGACATTCCTAAAGATCCCACCAGCACCAGTCTTACTTCTGATGGCTTTGAGGAGCTGTCAGTATTGAGTTTATACACACTAATTCAGATTCATATGACCCGTTCCCTGACTACATATGGCACTAGTGTCATTTCTATCCATAGATACAAAAGGTTCCGAAGAGCTTGAAACATTATCCAAAAGGATCTGGTTCTGTTCGCTTCAGCTCTAGTTTAGGTAGATGATTAGCTGCAAAATACAACCTTGAGAAGATAACTATCCAAACTTGTGGTATTGACTATATGAACAGTTAGTTGAAATAACAAACTCAAATCTTACTTGCCACTGGTGCCAAAAAAATTAATAATAATAATAACTGGGCCTTTAACCAGGAAAACAAAATTCTCCATTCGTCCCGGAAAAAAAAATCATACTCGTTTTTGGACTGGAAACTATTTCCCTTTTAAAAAGATTTTAATTTTAATTTACAATCTTGATTTAAACTCTCATTACACAACAAAAAAAAAATCTTTTCTTGTTTTAATTCCATTTAAATTATCACTGCACAAAACCCCAAATTTTTTTTTTAAGTTTCAGTGGCAAATTGAAAATAAATAAATAAATTCTATGCATTTTAATTTTCATGCCCAAAGTAGGGAATAATAATTAGGTGGGTCTGGTTGGATTTGGATTAGGCTATTCAAGTTCAGGTTTAGTTTGGTTAACATCAATTCGGGTTCAAATTAGGTTAATTTCGGGTTGGGTAGATTTTGGATTCGGGCTGAGTTCAAGTCAATCTTATTTGGGTTCGGGTTTAATTCTTCAAGTTAGGTCAATTTCAATCTCAAATAACTTCAGGCCGGGTTATTTGGGTTTTGGGTCAAATTCGAGTTGATATTCGAGTCTAATTGGGTTATTGGTAAATAAACTGAAATAACTGGATTAATTCAATTTTTTATTTAGATTTTGCTAAAATTTAAATTAAAGAATTTGATTTTTTATGTAAATATTTGAAAAGTTTAGAGACCCATGTTGTAATTTTTATGAGTGACTAAAATGAAAATTTCAAAGTTTAGGTACCTCATTACTAAAAAATTACTAAGCATAAAAAATAATCTAAAAAATTTAATTTAACTTGATATAAATATATTGATATATAATTATTTTAATAAAAATACCTATTCAAAACTTTGCAAATTCAATTCATGAAACTATAAACTCGGTCATTTTAAAAATTAAGAAGTTGGTAGGATCATATGTATTTAAATTATGTTGTCACTTTGATTTATAAGTTTTTAGGAATTTAGAATCATTATTTAGGGTCAAAATAGGAATTAATTTAGTTTAGGTATTAATTTGGAGCCCTAGAGGCCGTTTGAGATCAATATAGGCAAAATGAAAGAGTTTGGGTGTGAATTGAAAATTTTTAGAAAATTCTAGGTAAAATTGAAAATTTTGGGACAAATCTGTCAACTTTCAAGAGTTTGAGGTCAATTTGATAATTCTATGATGCAAAATCTAATGATTTTATAAAGTCAATGAGCTGATTCAACAAATCATAGAAATCGGATTTTGTCGGGTTTGAACTTGGGCCTTTTCGGATTTGGGTTAGGTCCGTATCGGGTTTGGGTAATTTTGGGTTTAGTACAATTTGGGTTCGGGTATCTCAAGTTTTTGGTATTTTCGGGTTTTACTTTAATCGAGTTCGGGTTCAAGTCGGGTTAGGTACAATCGGGTTTTAGTCATTAACTTTTCCAATCAAATCGGATTTTGGTTCGGGTAAGTTAGTCCAAGTTTTTGGATCGGGTAAAATTTTACCACTCCCAACCCAAAGAACTTATTCATCTTTTACAGGACAGACAGAATAAAGAGATGCTCCTGCTAAGTAGCATTGTTGGCATTCGGGGGCATTGCTCGGGTCGTGGCCCGGATTTGATTCCCATATCCCCTTGCCAAAGGCAGGGTCACAAAAAATTGCAAATGTGGCTCGACGCCTAGTTTTGAGAAACTAATATTTACCTCTATTCTTTAGAAACAATCTATAATCTATAATACCTTTACTGCAAATGCATCTGAGCATGTGCGTGTGTATGTCTGAGGCTTGTCAGACAGCTGGAGAACAACCCCAACCATGGGAGAAGCACCTATCCTTCTAAGACAAGGTTAATCACACCCTAGGCCCACAACCATGTTCTTATCCACCCAGTTTAAGATCCTCTCCCTAGTGTTCAGGGACACAGATACGACCATGTAGAACTGATCCCGTTCAGGTCGTGCCAGAAAGCTTGCTTTGTAAAGTACCTTGTGTTCTCTTCCGCTCAATGTGGTTAAACCCAGCCCTTGGCATTTTTCATTGAGCAGTGACCTTCCAGTTCCAAAATTGACTTCCTAAGTCACGTTCTTACCAAATATTTCTCCTTCAACGGCTGCGAATGTTGACAGTATTACGTTCAGGGTGAGTCAAAATGTTGTGACCAGAGCTTGCAAATCGAACCGGCTGAATCCTCGAGGAGAAGACTCATTCACCTATTCGCCTTGTATCACAAGGCTTTTCATCCGTCGTGGCTATGAAAATTTTTTAGTTCAGCTTATTGGTTATCAATAACTTACCATAAACCAGAAGCATTAGGGCAAGAGACCAGCTCCCACTTACCGATTAATAGAGTCGGCAATTTGCAATTTCTAATAAATAGAACACAGCAATAGTAACATTTTTGCAACTTTCTGCAAGTAATCAAACCATGTTAAATGACACTTGACAAAAGGAAAGTAGCTTCAAATATTTCCTCTTCACAAATCTTGATGCTAAGGTTAGCTTGGGCACGAGAAAAGAGTTTGTAAGCGTCAACTGCAGAAACAACTTTCATAATGGCCTAAACCAACTTATACTTAAGCTGCTATAACCGTCAATTGAATCATTGAGCACCAGAAAAGCCTTCTCACTACATGCAAGCAAAAGGGAGAAGGAGCTGAGAGATGTTCACAAAATAGGAGTTGAAACAAGACAAATGTGACCTTCACAACGTTTAGCAGAATTACTGTTCTATCCTGTGACCCAACTCCTAAGTACTATCCTGAGCAAAACACAGAACACTAGGACTAGGATGCCACCACAACAAATGCTTAATCAAATTGCAAACCCAAGCAAAAGGGGGCAAGAGCTGAAAGATGCTAGGAAGACACTAGTCACCAATCATCAGCTAGCATGCAATGTTAAAGAGAGTTGAAACAAGGTACGTTGGGATTTTCACAATGTTAGCAGAAAGGACTATTGTTCTGCTTAGTGACCCAACTCCTAAGTCCTATTCCATGCTAAAAGTAAAACAGAACACCGGTGTGCCACCACAACATTAAATCAAGTCGTAAAACCTTTCTTCTAACTTCAGTCTCAGTCCCCCCCCCCTAAGTGTTAAACTCCTTCGAGCTCAATCCGAACCATAGGAGCAACCGGCAATTCAAATACCCAACCAAAAGACCAGACATCAGAACGAGGTGATTAACCAAACAAGAAAAACTTCCCCACAACCATCGAACAGCTGGTAACTCACGATCTAAAAGACTAAGGAACTAACAAATACACACTGATAGATGACTAATAAAGTTTCCAACCAAACCTTGATCAGCACAGCTGCCAATTTTCAGCCTTGGAAACCCCAAAATCAGCACCTAAAGAAGTAAAATCCAAAACCATTTCCTAAAATTAACTTCATTTCCAGAAACCCCGAGAGCGGATCGCCAAGAGGAACATAAATCTGTTCTAAATTTGTGCATTTCCATATCATAGATAGTAATTTCACGTATTCAATCGGACACCAAACACACCATAAACAAAGACTATCCATCTTCCGCAACATAGGAAAAGTGGAAACGAAAAAATAATAAGGATAGAAGACCTATACAGACGCGTATCTGTTGAATTAAGCGTCCGATGAACACCTATTTGGCGTGTAACGTGGAGAAGAGGCGCAACACTTGCTCCTGTTGCTCGCGGAACCGCCGCTTCAGATATGACTCCAGGATCTCCATGACTGAAACGAACCGCTTCATCTCTTCAAGCTGCCGGCTCAGTTCCGCCTCCCGAGCCCTTGCTCGCTCCAGCCGGGCCTCCGTTGCGGCGAGCCGTTCCCGCAGATTCTCCACTGCCAGTGCGTTCTCATCGTGCCGCCGATGTCTCGACGGAAGACGGTTCTCCGGCGACAAGGATCGCTGGTGGCCGTAACACATAGCTTGGAGAGAAGTTGGACTTTTGCTGAAGGGGTTGATCGTCTCGTTGCAAACTATTGAGAGAGAGAGAGAGAGAGGCTTTTGGGCAGACGAAGAAGTATACAGTAACAGCAACTACTACTTTTCTAACGATCACTGGAATTGGGAAGTCAAAATCGTTTCGCGAATTAGAGGGTGAATGTCACCAAACGTCCTGCAAGTTTTCCCTATATTACACATTTATCCTAAAAGTACAAAATGTTACACCATTCGTAACGGTGGCAAAATGTGACCCGACCCGAAAATCTGGATTGGCTCACCTGAACCCAAACCCAGCATGACCTAATTTGACCAAAAAAGTCAATGACCCGAATCCAGTTATGGCCAACTCGACTTGAACCCGAATTTGACAAAAATGAAACCTGAAAAACCCAAACCCAAAATACCCGAACCTAGAATAACCCAAACCCAAATTGAACTGAACCCAAATTGGTTGGAACCGAAAATAACCAAAACCTGAAATGACCCAAACCAGAGACTAACCTGACCCAAACTCGAAAAGACACAAGTCTAAACCCAATAAGATCGAATTTCTAGAATTTGTTGAACTAGCCCATAACTTTATGAGATCATCAAATTTTACATCATAAAATTGCTAAATTTACCTCAAATTCTCGAGAGTTGACAGATTTGCCTCAAAATTTTCAATTTTACCTAAAACTTTCTAAAAACCTTCAATTTACACCTAAACTCTTCCGGTTGACCTACACTGACCTCAAACGACTTTTAGGGCTCTAAATTAGTACATAAACAAAATTAATTCTTATTGTGACCTTAAATAATGATTCTAAATTCCTAAAATATTATAAATCAAAGTGACAATATAATTTAAATGTATTTGATCCCACCAACTTCTTAAGTTCTAAAATGACCAAGTTTATAGTTTCATAAATTGAATTTGTAAAGTTTTGAATTAGGTATTTTTATTAAAATAATTGTATATTAATATATTTAAATCTAGTTAAATTAAATTTTTTAAATTATTTTTTATGTCTAGTAATTTTTTAGTTATGAAGTACCTAAAATTTGAAATTTTTATTTTAGTCACTAATCCAGTTATTCTAGCTTATGCAACAATAACCCGATTAGACCTGAATATCAACCCAAAACCCAAATAATCTGACATGAAGTTATCTGAAACTGAAATTGACTCGACCTGAATTAAACCTGAACCCGAATAAGACTGACCTAAACCCAACCCAAACCTGAAACCTACTCAACCCGAACCCAAATGACCTAACTTGAACCCAACCTAAACCTGAATTGATGCTAACCTGACTAAACCTGATGAGTGACGCAAACGGAGAGGAGAAGCCAATTACGACGAGGAGAAGCCAGCAGCCAAGAAAGAGGAGCGAGGCAGGTGAGGAGTGAAGGTCAAATGGCCAAATGGTGAGAACTGAGAGAGGACTAGAGTGAATGACAAGATGACAGGGAGGACGATGAATAGCGAAGGCGACGGAGAGAGGACGACGGACGACAGGGCGACGAAGACAAAGGGCACTGGGAGGACCAAGAGATGGAGAGCACCGGGAGGACGGAGAGACAAAAAGCAACAGGAAAACGACGAGACAGAGAAATGGAGAGGATGGCTAAACTAAGAAACTGAAATACCGAGCATTAGAAAAATGGGAAGTTGAGGGGCTTAAGAAAGAGGGGGCGACAGACTTGTGAAAGGGAGGCTAGGTCATAATGCATTTTTAGGGGTTGATTTATTGGGCTGGGTTATATTATAGTATAATATATGTGATATACAGCCCAATAAACCAACCCCTAAAAATGTATATTTGTTACATACATTATAGTATATTATATATGATCGATTAATATATGTGATATATATTATGTTAATATATATCATTTATATGATACATATAATTATATAGTATATATATATTATACATCATATATTCTCAAGATTAGTAATTATTATTATTATTATTATTATTATTATTATTATACTCCCTCCGTCCCTAAATCTTTGCTCCATTTGACTTTTTGTTGCATTTTGACTTGATTTTTTTCATATTATTATTTGTTAGAAAAAATTAAAAAAATATCTAAAAACTACATGTCTAGATTTATTATATGTATGCAAAGATTTTTTATTTATATATTAAAATGTTGAACATAAAAAATCCTAGATTAATTGCTGAAAACAAATGGAGAAAAAATTTTGGGATAGAGGGAGTATATGTTTATATTTGTGTGTGTGTGTGTGTGTAATAAATATGATATATATGAAATAGTAATTAAATATAAATATATATTACACATATATATAAAAATATATAAATAAATAAATTTCCAACGGCCTTCGTGTTGGAATTTTTCCAATGGTTTGGCCATTGGAAATTGCTGTCTTCAAAATTTCCAACAGTTTGATCGTTGGAAAATAGTCTTCACTATTTCCAACGGCTCTTCGCATTGGAAATTTCCAACAGCTTGACCGTTGAAAACTTAGCCATTGGAAATATGGTTTTTTTTAGTAGTGAAATCATTTGGCGTAAAGAAAAAAGATAGAAGGATAATATTAACATCAATAAACAAAAAAGGCAAGTTTTTTTATTTATAAAGAAAATTGATAATTTAAAATTTTTTTTACTAACTACCAAAATAAAATTTTACCAACATCCTAGCTAGTTAGTGGAGTAGTGTTGAGTTTGTTGACTCAAATTCAAAAAACTTAAGAATTTTAATTTTGATTAGGATTTGGATTTAGCCTTTCTATTTATTTTAGGATTTAGGTTTACTATTTTTATGTGGTTTAGATTTATGTGTGACCTATAAAAACAAGCTTGTTATGTTTGGGTTTTAAGTATGAATGTTAAGATGTGAGGGTTGTAGAACGGAAGAGAGGTCTAGAGGTCTAGAGGCCTAAGATGCCTAGGGCAAAAAAGCCTTTTGTGATTCTGATATCTTATAATTATGAGAGGATAAGATTATGGGGTTATCAGTAGTGAGTAGGAGATCCATAGGCCAATGTAAATATTAAGAACATAACTTTAACATAATCTTTATATTTTTATCTGAGTAAATTTCTTTCATCCGTGGATGTAAGCAAGTTAAGAGCCAAACTACTTTAAATTTGTGTATACTTACTTGATTATATTTCAATTTAACATTATTCGGTCACAAATCCTGAACATGGAACCTCTTCCATCAATCAACAAAACATATGCCTTCATGGTAAAGGAAGAGAGACAACTAAGCGTGGCGATGCTTAAAACCCCGGGAATTGAAGTTGCCTTTCTTGCAAGAAAAATACAAGGCAAAAATCTTATAGAGAAGGAATCAAAAGAGCCATGCACACATTATGGGAAGATTGGTCACAACTCTGACACGTGCTTAGAAATTATTGGGTACCCAGACTGGTGGTAAGGGAATAGGAAGACGGCTGGAAATCCAAACAAACCAAGCAAGAAAGACAGTCGGCCTTCAGCAAACAAGGTAGTGTCGGGCATGGTCAGTAACACAAAGGATTAGCTACCCTTCATGCAAGCTCAAATGGACTAAATTCTGGCGATGATTGCTAGACAGAAACAGAAGAGTCAAGTCAACTATGTTGGTAAGAAACACTTACATTAGGTGATAGATAGTGGAGCTTCAGAACACATGGTTCACTCTAGTGAATCTCTTAAGAACATGCGATTCACAAAATGAGGAACTGTAGTAAAGCCGGCAAATGGTCATGGCTTGCCAATGGAGTCATCTGGAACAGCTAGTTTATCACAAAATATAAAACTTGATGATACACTCTTTGTTCCAGCTTTTACATGCAATTTAGTTTCTGTCAACAAGATTACCCAGCAACTTAACTACTCTGTGACCTTCTTTCCAACTTTTTGTATATTTCAGGACCTGACCTCGAAGAAGCTGATTGGCAAGGTGAGATAAAGGATGGCTTGTATTACTTTTAGGAGATCAAGGCAGCATTCATTGCTTCAGCCAACAAAAGTGTTTCTCAGGAGGCTTGGCACCAATGCCTAGGTCATGTACCCTTAGATAAACTCTCCTGCATACCTCAATTATCTGAAGTTTTGATCCAAGACAAAATGAACCTTGTGAAGTATGCTTTTGTGCAAAGCAAACTAGAAAGTCTTTCCCAACTAGTTTAAACAGTTCTGAGTCTGTGTTTGACCTAGTCCACATGGATATATGGGGACCATACAAAACCCCATCCTTGTCTGGGTCTCATTATTTTTTAACCTTAGTAGATGATCACAGTCATTGTACTTGGACTTACCTTATAAAAAGAAAGTCAGATGGATGCTCCTGTTTCATCTCTTTTCACGCTATGATCAAAAACCATTTCAATAAAACCATTAGAACCGTTAGATGTGACCATGCTCTTGAGTTCACAATTGGTCCTATGTTAGCTTTTTTACAAGAAATGGAATTTTGCTTCAAACCTCATGCGTTGAAACCCTACAACAAAATGGCATAGCAGAGAGAAAGCATAGGCACTTGTTAGAAGTTGTTAGAGCACTTCGCTTCCAAGGCCACTTGCCTATTAAGTTTTGGGGTGAATTCATCCAAGCAACAACCTACCTAATAAACCTTACTCCAACACCTAAGCTCTTGGGGAAAAGCCCCCTTGAAATCTTATACTCTAAAACTATCTTCATCGACCATTTGAGAATCTTCGGTTGCCTATGTTATGTTCATCATAGAACCAATGATAAGTTTGAAACCAGGTCAAAGCCATGTGTGTTTCTTGGTTATCCACAAGGTTAGAAGGGCTACAAAGTATAGGATTTAGAAACAAAAAAATTGTTTGTGTTGAGGGATGTTATATTCTATGAAAAATAAGTTCCTTTTTCAAACTTAACCCTTCTTACCATCTCATTCATCTCATGAAATCATACGTGATGATTATGAAGTCCAAGACACATACGAAACTTCTCACAGAAGCCACGAACCTCAAATGGAGAAGTTGGGGGAGACTAGTTCGTTTACTCTTAGTAATGTCCCTGAAGCAAGTCGACCTTAAAGGTTAAGGAAACCACCCTTCTATTTAAATAAATATGTTTATGATATCCCGAAAGTGCACACGCCATCCTCCACCGCATCTGAAGCCAAAGCAATTGCCTCAGGTAAGGCCTATCTCATCTCAAGCTATTTATCATATGCAAATTTGAGCACAAAATATAAAGCATACATCACAGCCATCTCCTTTCAGGACGAACCACAAAACTATGCTCAGGCAGTGAGGGATCTTCTTTGGCTAGAATTTATGAAGGTTGAAGTAAAAGCCTTGGAGGAAAATGGTACTTGGACACTTGAGAAGAACTTCCTAATGGAAAAAAACCAGTGGGTTCAAAATGGGTATACAAAATAAATACAAGTCAGATGGAAGAGTTGAATGCTACAAAGCTAGACTAGTAGCGAAAAGATTTTCTCAGAAATAAAGAATAGATTATGTTGAGACTTTTGCTCCTGTGGCTAAACTTACTTATGTTCGATGTCTTTTAACAGTGGCGGCAAAGAAAAGATAGGAGCTCCATCAGATGAATGCGAACAATGCATTTTTGCAAGGTGATCTCTCTAAAGAAATAAACATGGTCCCTCCTCTAGGGGTCTTGGAGCCAAGATACAGGCAAGTTTGCAAACTAAATAAATCTTTGTATGGTCTTAAGCAAGCTCCAAGGCAATGGTTCCAAAAGTTCTCCAACACTCTTGTGAGGTACGGTTTTGAACAGTCTACAATGGATCACTCCTTGTTTACTTCTCAAACAAGTACTACCTTTACTGTTGTGCTGCTTTCTGTTGACGATATGATCATAGTTGGAAATGATCATAAAGAGATACAGAAATTGAAAGATTACTTGAATAAGGAGTTCCACATCAAAGATTTGGGGAAGTTGAGATATTTCCTTAGACTTGAAGCTACAAGGTCACCTAAAGGAATCTCTCTTTCCCAACGCAAATATACGCTAGACATACTAAAGGAAGCAGGAATGTTTGGGTGCAAACCCACTTGGGTTCCATTGCCGTAGCAACACCACTTAGCTTTGAAGGAAAGGAGGAAGTTGGAAGACTGAAGGAAAGGAGGAAGTTGGAAGACTCCGGTCCCTATCGAAGACTCATTGGAAAGTTGATCTATCTCACCTTAACACATCCAGACATTGCTTACTCCGTCAATTTTTTGAGTCAATTCATGCATCAACCAACTGAAACTCAATTTAAAGGAGTTATGCATATTCTTCGATACTTACAAGGTACCCCAGGCCTAGGACTATTTTTTTCCAGCTCAATGAGACCTAGACATTCATGCATACAGCAATGCTGACTGGGCAGGTTGTCCTATCTCGAGGAAATTCACTACAGGCTACATCACTTTTCTTGGAAATGCTCCAGTATCATGGAAATCGAAGAAGCAACCTACAGTATCAAGATCTTTAGCAGAAGCGAAGTATCGAGCCATGGCTTCTGTCATAAGTGAACTTATATAGTTAAAGTCCTTACTTAGTTGTCTTACTGTCCAACAGACATTCCTTATGCAACTTCACCGTGACAAGATGGCAGCTATCCACATTGCCAAGAATCCACATTTCATTAATGTACCAAATACATAAAGATAGATTGCCACTTTGTTTGTGAGAAAATGCAATCAAAGGACATTGAGGCAGTGCACACTTTCAGTAATCAGCAGGTTGCAGATGTGTTTACTAAAGCACTAGGCAGAGAGCAATTTGAGAACCTTATTAACAAGTTAGGTATTCACAACATCCATGCACCAACTTGAGAGAGGGTATTAGGAGTGTGTACATAACTGTGTATTATGCCTATGTACGTAACCTACGTGTATGTAGACTCCTCTTAGGATAGGTTATGCAGGTTTCTTGGTATTCAAGTAGGATTCTACTTCTACGTCTCTTATTGTATAAGTACTTGACAAAATTGTTATTCAATATGGAATGGAAAATACTTTCCATCGAAATCTTTCACATCACTAAAGAGAAGAGGACCGAGATCAAATCCGGAAACAAACCCATGCACCCAACCTGAATCCAACCCATCCATATCTCTTTTTGGTATATTTAAGCCTTGAACTTTTTATTGCTGTCAATCAAGTCACTAACATATTTTTATTTTGCAGACATGTAGTGACAGCAAGTTTTTTTATTGTTTGTTTTCCTTTGTTTCTTTGTTTATTTGTTTGTTTCACCATGCATTAACGTAACTGTTAAATTCCTCACAACAACATAAGTTAGAATGTCTATTTATTCATTTATTTGTTTGTTTTGTTTATTTATTTATTTATCTATCTATTTTCATTCTTTTCTTGATTTTATTTCTTTATTTGTTTCCTCATCCATTAAATATGCTTAGGAATATAATCTAGGATGTTTATTTATTTATTTATTTATTATCTTTATCTTTTTTTTTTAAATTTTGGCATAGTTTAATTTTCTTTATTTAATTCCCATGATGCACCTAAAGTTTAATAACACACAAAAATTATTGGTTAAGCAATTGTAAAATTTACAATAAATTTTCAAGTATCCATTCTTGGTGATTTGATAAAATCCTAACACGGATTATTCGTTCGAACTCGATTGGTTTGGTAAGACTCATGGCTTAGAACAAGATGCTCTTTCCAAATTTTTTGTGGATTTAGTAAAATCTTAAAAGTTCTAGGACATCTAAGATTCAACATCCAATTGGTCTGGTAGGATGCACGGTTTGGAATTAAATTAAATAAAAATCATCTTTGTCGATGATTAGGTTAAGAAATAAGGATTTAGGAAAAGATAAAATCGAACCCTATGGTACCAATTTTCGGGCTTTAGCATAACTGACTCACGATCTTAGAATCTCTCATAGACCATAACAAGTATTTAATCGGCCTAGGTAAAACCGATTGATGGTGACTCCTAAAAACACATTGCTACAGCTTGACAACTCCGCAGGGGACAAGTTTAGCCATAAAAAGGGTTTTGTTTTATTTTCCTCTTTTCTTTTTTGTCTCTTTCTTAACTTTTTGATTTGATGTGTTATATTTTTTTAGGTTCCGACACGCACACACCTTGGCATGCATAATGAGCTCATTACCCAAGTTCACTCCAACCAAGTTTCACAAAACACCCGAATTAGGCTAATCGTGTGAGACAATACTCTCCGCACTTTTTATAATCTGTAGTAGTAAGTAGTGTTACTCGAGTGTGACAATAGTCACCCCATGCGACTATAAAAGCTATGAATCGAATTAATCCTTCCTTACATAACCCTTGTGAATGAGGAATTATGCCTTTTCTAGTCCAATAAGACTTAGTGAAAAGGATTTGAGAACCGACCTATAACTCACTTTCAAAACACCACCCATGCATATAGTGACTATAGATCCATTCACTAGGATTTCCATAACAAGACACGCATTGTTTCATTGTTCTCATAACTTGTTCTATGTTATGTTATACCTGTTAGTATTTGTACCCAAAAACCAATCATGAGATGATTGTATTTTACACATTGAGTTATGATATTTTATTAATGCATTAATCCAGTAATTATGTTTGTTGTTTTATTTTTGTGTAACGTAATAAACATAATTATAACCCTAGAATAATGATAATCTTAAATGTCTCTGGTCTAGTATTATCATGGAGCAGGTTACGATAATACATAATGATTAGCATATGTAGAGACTAATATGAGATATGTAGTCTACATATGGATACAAGTTGGAGAATTTGTGTATTAGACCGACCCATCATGAGAACGCTACATGGATCGTTATATGAGTGTCATAAGTGATTCTCATGGTGATCATGGTATATGTAGTTCTTTGACCTAAGATCATTAAGTTTCACTGCATATGAGTCACATACTTTGATACTTCCCTTTTATTTGCTCGCAACTGAGTGAACTTGAATAAGGTTATTGGGTATGTCACATATCATGAAAGGGTTTTGTATGATCAATATGAGATTTTTCCCTCCTATGTAACGGAAGTGATATCTTTAGGCTCCTTGATAAAGTGAGACTAAGAAAATGCATGGTCATGATCGAATAAGTTGATATACAATATCAATGTTATTAGTTTAAGTTAGTCTACTCGATAATCAATAAACCAAAGATTGGGCTATACGAGAATGATACATTTCATGTCTCGTGCTTAGTCTTGATATCTTGGACAAAGGGACAGTGACATATACGGATAATGATCATAAAAGTTTAGTTGAATCACCGACAATCTTATCACTTGGGTAGTAATAATGTGTTGCTAGACACCGCTCATTACTTATGATCATAAATGTGATTGTGCGACCCAATAGGCTTTTACCACATTACTTATGATCATAAATGTGATTTATGATCATTACCAATGTGGTAAAAGCCTATTGGGTCGCACACATAAAGCCTATTTGGATCATTAAAATATATGGGCTAATTTATTTAGTTTATGGTTTCATGATAATTTTGTGTTAATAATTGGCCCAAAAGTTGAGCCATTATTAAACCCAAAATTAAAGCCTAATTGGATTAGGGCTTTGAAACTCATTAGGCCTGGAAGTTTAGTCTCACTATAAATACAACATATAGTGAGAAATTTGCAGCCTTACCCTAACCTCCCAAAAAGAAACAGCCGCACTCTTCTCTTGTCATTCCTTGGATGACCCAAGCTAGCACTGCGAGTGTAGGAGAAACGCATCTGCCAAGATGTGGTGGAAGCATGGTGATCCCGAGAGGCTCGTGTGGATACCATAAAGAGCTTGAACACATCAACTGTTCAGGTTTTACGATTCGACTCTACAGTTGGGTGAAAGATCTCAACCGAAATTAGGTATGAAAATTTTTGAACACCCAGTTTACCCATTTCACTTGAATCCTGGAGGGCTTCGGTTAAATTTCGTTGCACTTGTTTGGCTTCCGAAACCCTACAATACCAACGTAACTAACTCTTGTCATTAGACCATTTTTGCTGCTGTGTTTGTGTACTTTTTCTCTTTATAACTCTGATTTCTCTTCACATGGTAACTCATATGTTATTTCTCCATATCAATTATATTCTAACCTGTTACTAATCTTGCTTTTGTTTTGTTGTTCTTTTGATTTTTCAACCATTCTTTTCCTTTCTTACATCAAAATCATGCATCAAACTATACTAACTATTGTTCTTCTTATGTCAACAAGAAGTCTTGAAGTTCCACAACAGTGGACAAACAAGCTCACTCATTGCATGCATGTATTACATCAATCACGTGCATATAAAGTCTAATAAAAATAATCACATTTTAAAAAAGGTAAAAGATTGGTACTCAACACCGATATCCAACTCGACTTCAAACAAGACTAATGACAAAGCAAATGGAAGGACATTTCACTGACATCAAGTCAAAGATAGAGGGCATGGCTGAACAAATGAAGCATCTAATAGAGCTGATTAAGGGGAAGGCGATGCAAACCCCCATCAGAGACCCATAGGATCTGATCTACCCTTCCGGATTCAATCAACAACGGGTCCCAGTTCAAGAGAAACTTTTTCAAGACTCAGGCCCATTTGATGACATTCATTTAAGGCACAATCTAATTTTTTAAGAAAAGAAACCGCTACTTAAAGAAGAAAAGGATACTCAGAAACTTGAGGCCATAGAGAAGAGACTTCGGGCCATTGAATGTGGCACTTTAGTTAGATCCCTATCAGTGGACGATCTTTACTTGGTGCCAGATGTTATGATTCCCTCAGACTTCAAGGTACCAAAGTTTGTGAAATATGATGGGCAAATTGCCCTGTCACTCATATAACACTTTTCCTAAGAAAGCTACAACTGCTTACAAAGGATGCAAAAGTGTGGATGGCTCTTTTGCAAGAGAGTCTTACAAAATCTGTGTTACAGTGGTATCTTAGTCAAGGTCCAAGAAACATTAAGACGTGGAATGACCTCTCTCAAGCTTTCATCAACAATTACAAACATGCTATGGACTTGGCTCCTGATCACCAGACTCTTCAGAATATAGAAAAGAAGAAACAAGAGACCTTTAAGGAGTATGCTAAAAAATAGAGAAACTTGGCAGCACAAGTTCGACCACCTATGATAAAAAGGGAAATGATTGCTTTATTTATCCAAACATTGAAATGACCATTTTATGAAAAGCTAGTTAGGAACACTCTGAGTAACTTTTCAGATATGGTGTTGTCCAAAGAAAAGATCGAATTCAAAATCAAAATAAAGAAGCAAGTCAAACCATCAACTAGGGATTTCACAAGGAAAGAATGAGGCTGTTCAAAATGTCATTTTTGACACTTGTTGTCCAACACCACTTAAGATGTATATGAAAGGGTACCCTAATGGGGCAATAGTCCCAGGGTCATTTCCTTACTCCACTTCATCATTGATTCAAGATCACAAGCCTCAATGAGCATCACCAAAGAAGAAAGAAGAATTTGATCCTATCCCCATTTCATACACTGAGTTGTATCCGAAGCTTATTAAGGGTCAACTGATACAGCCTATGCCAATGAAGCAAACTCAACCTCCTTATCCAAGGTGGTATGATGTGAACACCATTTGTGAATATCATGGCGGAATGGCCGGTCATTCACTTGAAAATTTTTTTGCTCTCAAGAGGAAGGTACAACAGCTACTTGAGGCAAAGTTGTTGGATTTCACTAATGGACCCTGAGAAAGTGCATCAACTCAGGAGACTATTTTAAGTTAGGTCAACCTTTATGTCTAAGTACATTTTTAAATAATTGGAATGCCTCGAAGTGACTTGTATCTTTAAGAGCTTGCCAAAGTAGTTTAATAGTAAAAATCTCGTAGATTTAGTCCAGAATCTAAGGTGCAGTCTTTGTTAAATGGACATCGAATATTCTTTTCTTTTTCAATAAGGAGATGTAACTTGTGCATTTCATTGCCTTTCAATAAAAACCCATATTTTACTTCCCTTTTCACCATTTTCACACATTACACCATTTATTTCACCATCTTGTAATCATGTTTCTCTTTTGCAAACAAACAAAAATGTGGCAATGCTATTTGTGGGTGGAAATGAAAGTCAAGAAAGATTTGATGGTGACAATCTTGAAAATACTGCCAAATTTAGTGAGAATGGTCTTAAATGTTGCACCTCAGCTTTCATCATACAAACATAGTGTCATAACCATGTCTAGGTAGATTACTCACTTGTCTGAGAGGATAATTGATGGTTCCAGCACTCTAGATGTCAACGGTTTGGGCAAATATGAGGAATGGCCAAGAGAGGAAAAAAATTGAAGGACTTGTTTTTGCATTGGTTCAAGAGATACAAGGGCTTGGCGATGACAGACCTTACTTTCGCGATATGAAAAATTCTTCTTCTACTAAAGATTTTACAAGCTAGATTTTGGTCTGCTTGAAATTCATGTTTGAAATTGATTCCCAAATTGATTCGGCTAGGGATGCAATGGTGGCTTTGATTAGTATGAAGATGCGATGGTGGTTCTAATTTGTCAATTGGAGATCAATGAAGGATAGGGACTGCATAGATTGCTAGCATCCTTTACCTAAACTCCTCGATGTTCTTTTGTCTGTCGTTCATGCTCGGTCCAATTAGGCGGTGGCAAAGTGAACATTGAGGGTCCGTCGAGCGTACTTTTAGTTGGTTGGGCTTCAACTCCGATATATCAAGTCAAGGGTCAGTGCTTGAATGATGGCCTAGCTAGACCTGTTTAACTACTGTTAAAGGAGATTGGTCAAGTGATATCATGGTGGTTTGATCATTAAATTTCAAAGTTTCATGGTTGTTCTGGTAAAGGAAAAAAATTTCATGGGTTAAAACTAACATTTATCCCTATAATTATATACTGATGTGTTATTTTTTATCCAAAATAACAGATTTCATAAATAAAAAAAAAAGGTTCAAAACAGAATGTTTTAATTATATTAAGGAGGTACAATGAACAAAATGGAAGGTGCGGTTATAACAGGAACATAATTAAAATTTCAGGGTTAAAGTATGTAATTTACCCAAAAAAATAAGAATATAAAAAAAATTCTAAGATTTGAATAAAAAAATGTGTTATAAAATATAAAAAGAGGGATTTGTTAATGTTAATATCTGACTTTCTGTTATTGTGACAGATACATCATGTCCATCTGACCACATTCATCTTTTTATATTCCATTAATTCATTTTTTATTGAAATCATAGAAAATTTTTTCTTTATACTTATTTTTTTATTAAAATGGTTTAGATTATTATTATTATTTTTATTTTTTGTTGTCATTGTTATTGTTATTATCATTATTATTGTGATAGACAATTTACTTTCCACTTATTGGAACAACTATTTTTTCAAACACTTTTAGTTTTTAAAAAAATACTCCATTTTTAATTATTGATTTTTCAAACATATTTCACACTGAATTGCATGTTGTATCTAGTCACTACATTTCAAATGCTACAATCGAGAGACAATTCTCAAAAAGTCGTGTTATATAGACTAAGTTTAACTAACAAAGTTTTATTGATAATTGAAAAAAAAATGATTTTGTTGCATATAATTTTCTACAAGTTTTTAGTTAATTTAAGTAAGTGTTATTGCCTCCTAAGGGTATTATGGTCAATTCAGCCTACCTAATGACACAAGGTAAGGACATTTTTTGTTCTCACTGTTATGGGAGGGGATAAGTGAAAGATTCATTAAACTCCAAGGATAAAGTGACGAATTTCCAAAACAAAATGAGGATAAGCGAAGTTTTCATTAAACCGTTCTTTGAAAATTTCCCCCTTTTTTTCATCAAGGGAATATTGCCATACTTGTCCTTCAAGTCTTTCTTTTTTATGAAACTAGCAAAAGAAAAGTTGAATAACTAGTAAAATAATAGTCAAATATCAGGAAGAATGGCAATGGCCTGTCATCCTTATTCATAAGCTGATTTCTCCATTGAGTGGCCGACTCGAGTTACCCTCTTCAACCACCATCTTCCTTCTTCTTCCCCTCTTATCACGGACATTACCACCCTCATCTTCACTATTTTCATCATTGACTTCATTTAGGGGTGGCGTTTAGGATTAGAGTCAGAGGTTGCGATAATAACTTTTCTAAACTTCTAAAACTAAAAACTTCTAAAATTATAGGTCAATATCCTCAATTCTATTTGCTTACTCACCACCTTGCATCTTTGCCACCTCCCCTTCAATTTCTCTTCTTTCCATTTCAAGCCTCGTTTTGACCACCTTCTCATGAAAAGCTCCTCTCCTCCTCCCTAGACGACGCTACACCACCTCCATCGACCTTGTCATTCGAGATAGACCAGAGTTGCATCGTCTTACCTTTTCCATAGCCATCGCCAATCTTATTATTAGGTAAAGGCTTCAACACCCCGCTACTCACCAGACCACCCTTAGTCTACCAAATCTACGTACTGTTGTAAGCCACCAGAATGCATCTCGACCTCATGATCATGACAAGAAGAATGAGAAACTACCTCCGATTCAACGCCTGAAAGAGCATACATAATTTGAAAAATTCTCTTTCATACTTTTCTAATGTCTAAAAAAAATTCATAAAAATTTAATAATATTATAAAATTTTACTTTCAATAGATATTACATCACAAAAATCTTAAATTTATCATTAACGTTTTGGGTTGAGCTCAAATTTGCCACTAAAGTTTGGTTTTGTTTGAATCTCCTACTAATATTTTAAAATGATTCAAATGTGCCACTGTCCATTAAAAAAAAGAAAATGGTAGAAATAGCAGATTTTAAAATATTGTGGGAATTATGTAACTTCAAAAAAATATCAAGGACTTTGCATATTTTTTCTTATGGGCAAAAAAATATCAAATGTCCCACTTATAATGCACTCAAATTGGCCACTAAATTTTTTTCTTATACTTAACCAATCACCCAACGACCACTAACAAGCAGCAACTTTGTCGTCCCTCCTCGACACCAAAATTGGGTTGCCCTAACACCACTGTTTAGGAATCTAGTCTAAAAAGGATGTCCAGTAGGCAATAGCCCATCCAAGCCGTTCTAAGTCGCAACTCTTCTATTCTCCTTCAACCTCATCATTGATTTCGGCCAATAGACTTTGTCTATTCATCGGGTAAAAGAGACATGTGAACTCACGTGTACCCATTAACAATTGAGACACCATCACCGATCAAAGTTGAAGCCTCATTCTCACACCCAAAACCAAACCCCAAAAAGGATAAATCCAAAAACGAAACTGAAAACTCATAAATTAAAACAAAAGTTTTGTTTTTATGAATGTTAAATCTCGATCTATAAAAATATGGTAGGAACTAAAAAATATAGCTTTTAAAAAGCTTGAAGAAAAACCAAAGAAGAATCGAATCATATAGAAACCTTTAAATCTGGAAATTTTTTATTGTCTGCGGCGGCCAAAACTCTCCAAATAGTGGCCTATGATGGCTAGCTGAAATCCTTGAGAAATAAAGAGAGTGATTTCTCACAACTAATTACATAATGCCTTTGAAATTTGTTAAAAGTTGTATTATCACAAAAAAAAATTCAAAATTTATTACTCTTAACGTTTTTCGTGAGTTTTTTAACAGGCAATGACATATTCTCCTCAAGTTTGAAACTTTAATAGCACATATGATCTATGTTAAAACATTAGTGATAAATTTAGACAAGAACACTTTGTGGCAAATTTGTGCCCAACCCAAAACATTAATGATAAGTTTGAGATTTTTTCTGATATTACATATATATAATATTGGCTTTCAATTGAAATTGACCCCAGATAAAATAGATTTAAAAATAAAAATAAGTTATATTGCATTAAATTGACGTAAGTTAAAATGGATTGGGTGCAAAACTTACAATTTAACAAGCCAAAGATATTCTGAAAATATCTTATAAGTAATTTTATTAATTTTCTTTTATTGAATTGGGTAAGAAAAAAATTATAAAAAATTATTTTTTTCTAAAAGAAGATCTATTCAAGTAATTATTAGGTGAATAGAATATTAAGTACTTCATTCATTCCACATTCTTTGCATTATTTCAGTTACTTCATTTATTCCACATTCTTTGCATCATTTCAGTTTTTTAACTTAAATTCGAGTTAAATTTATTTATATTAATATTTGCTAAAAAATTTATATTTAGAAAATAAAATTTTTAACAAATATTAATATAAATAAATTTAAGTTAAACTTAAGTAAAAAAAAACTGAAATTGTGCAAAAAACTTAAGACATAGGTATTATTAACTTTCAAATATCCTTGGTTCTGCGCAAAAAATTTTTGATAATGAAAATAATGCATCAAGTCCCGCCACCTAAGTTCAGGTGGCAAAGGGACATGAGATCCTTGGCTGATGTCAGGTATCAAATCCCCCCTCTCTCCTTCCTCCCTCATATTCCTACAATGCCCAATACTAGGCTCGGTTGTATTACTGATTCTGTGCATCAAGTAATGTATCAATTAATCCCAAACAAACAACTGTCATGAAATGAAAGTAAAATTAAAAATTGTTTCATTTACATAAAATTCATCATGTTTTAAAATTGGATTTACAGACCATCAACCATCATGTACCAGTAAGGACAGTACGCTTATGTTTCTTTGTCCAAGTATTACATTCAAGAAACGAAGAAAGTCTGCTTCCCGTCAAACGCACTAAAATCAGCAAACCCGAAGGGCAAAGGACAAAACCAAAACACACGAACATGTTACCAACTAGGCTTCATCTCCAAGGATTGTTTTTCCTGTGCAATGCAGGATGCACAAAGGAGAAAATTGACCTACTCTTCTTCTCTTTGACGCCAAAAATGAATGTCCTCAGAGGAATCCTTGATCGAGTTGCCCCAGGCTGTAAGTGGCTATTGCCCTTCGAGCCAGAAAGGCCGAATTCCTCAGCCATTCTCGCTAAAGCCCTCTCAACTTCGAGTAGGAGTGTCTTTACATGATCTAAACCTGCTTGCAGTTCTTTTGCAACTTTATTGTTCTCTTGTTTCATGTTCAAAATCTCACCTTGGAACTTTGCTACTTGGTAGCTTGTGAATGTGAATTCGTCATCTTCAGCACTTTGCTTCATCGCTTTCATGATCTCCTCTTGCATGTTACGCAAGGATGCTGACCTCTGTTTGAGTTCCTCCTTCTGTAACACACTCTTTTCCACCCAAAGAGCTAGTTCAGTCTGCACTTCTCTCAGATGTTTGTATATCGGTCGTACATCAGTTTTCAGAGAATATTTTGAGGTGCTGCTTCCCTCTTGCTTATGCCTTTCCTCAAGTTTTGACACTTCTGCTCGCAAATCTATGACTTCTGTGTCAAATTTTTGTATGAGAGAGAATGAGGTGCTGAATCTTAACCAGAAATCCAAGTTTTCTTCCAACAATTTGTCAATGGCCATTCGGAACTTCTCTTCTGTTGGTGAGCTGGTTCTAGGTTTCACAAAAGGTATCACCATTTCTTCTTCATCTTCTGTTGATTGCATTTTTGGGTTTGTCACCATGTCTGGCTGCTCACATGCCACTGTTGATTCAGCACATTGCCTATTCATCAAGCTAGAGGCACGATGGCAGTTACACTGGCAACTTTGGCCAATTTCTCCCTGGAGAAGTTTCAGTTTTTGACGTAAATGTAGTATTTCCAACTCTTTCAAGGAGTTTTCATTCTTTAGGTCTTGCAGCTGGACTGTTATCTCTAGTAGACTGGTTTGGTTCCTAGCCTCCAGTTGAGTAAGCATCTTCTTTGTCTCCTTATAGTCCCGAAGGACGGCTGTGTATTCTGACAGTAGAACCTTCTCTTTGTCATTCACACCATTCAAGAACAAATGCCGCCAGTCAGGCTCATCCTCAAGCCCTGCTGCTGATTCCTGTAGTCTGTCATGAGGAACATTGTCCTGTATCTCAATTGATGCGCGCTTATCAGTGGTTCCTTGTTCAAGGTTACCTTCACTTTCATTTCTAGAAGTGCAGTCCCCCTCGTTGCCATTCCCTTGTCTCAGTCTTACTGCCACCAACTCTTCTTGGCTGACCTTGGGATAATTGTCGACAAAACCTGATGACACACGCCTATCTTCCATTCCTTGTCGGTCAAAGATAACCCCGTTTTCCTTTCCAGAAGTTCCCACAGGTGCATCCTTGTGTTCTCTTACTCCTGATTCCTTTTCTTTGAACCTGGGAAGATTGTCTGCAGCCTGTACTGAAGGTACTGAAGCATGCTTTTCAGTGATTTCTTGCTGTTCAAGGCTAGCTTCTGTCTGATTTTTGGAAGTTATTAAGGAATCATTTTCCTTTAAATCCTCTTTACTGTCTAACGCAGCATCTTTGCCAGATGGGTCTGTTTCAGGTAGAGAGCTTTTGCCAGATTTACCTACGGCTTCAGGTTCCTCATCCAATTGCACACCTGGCAATTTCTCAGAAAGATGTTCAAGATTGCAATGTGCTTCTGTAAGACGGGTCTGTAGATTGCAGTTTTCCTCTTCAACACGTCTCTTCAGCTCCTGAAGTTCATTCCATTCCTCCTCCATTTTCCTTAGCTTGTCACTCAATTCATTCCTGCCATCAAGTAGCGTGGCCTTGTCATCCTCCAAGGTCTGGATTTGGGCATGAAGATCATCGGTTTCAGTTTTCAGACTTTGTATATGTGCTGTCTGTGATGAAACAGCAGTTTCTAGGCTCCCCACCTTGCTTACCAGCTCATCAATCTTTTCTGCCATTTGTGAGACAGTGAGAGATCCACCAAACTCAACTTCGAAATGTTCTTTTATCTTACTCCTTAGAGACTCCAAATCGTTTCTTGCTTCAGCAGCAATAACTGCTTCTTGCTCCAAGATTTTCAATTCTTCTTCTCTTCTTACAGGTCCAGCTCCTGAAGAAGGCTTTTCCTGATCAACTTCATTCGGCAGCAACTCATCTCTGAGAGAATCCAACTTTTCTCGGGCATCCTCAATCCTCTTGAATTCCAGTTTTGCTTCCTTGGCTGATTTCTCTTGTTTCTCCTGCAGCTCACCTAATGCTTCTCGGCATGATTTTAAAGCGGCTGCTGCCATCAAATTCCGTGCTTCATCATCTTCAATGACACTTCCAGCCCCAAATTCATCTTGCAGACTAGAGACTTTGTCCTGCAATTCTTCTACCTCCTTCTCAAGCTCCCAGTACTTTGCCACGCTACTCTCGTACATATTCGCCACAAACTCCTTCTCAGTCTGCAGAGCCAGAATCCTTCTTTGAAGCTTGTCAATTTCCTCCAGCCCCTCTTGCTTGCTCAAACCGGAGGTAGACACTTTACCACCTGTTGCTACATGACTTGAATTCTTGAGCTCAAACTTCTTGGTGGCTGCAGCCACCAGCCCCTTGAAATCTGCCACAGGGAGCTTTAGATCCTTCGGGACATCGGTTTTAAAGCTTTCTGGAAGCCTTTTACGGAATCCAGGAGAGACATCAATATCATCATCATCCTCCATTCCAAACTGAACTCGTTCAGGGAAAACCGTAGCAATGGTGTGGTTGGCATTCTGCAGCTCTTTGGAGATGTGATCATACCTCTCTGCTAGTGCTCGGTATGCTCGGAAAGATTCTTCCACAAAGTTGATCAGTTCAGGCCTCTTCTTGTAGTACATTTCCGCCCGCTTTCGAAATGAATCGCCATCTTCTTCAATGAGTTTAAGCACGCTCCCTACCTTGTCCTCCATATCTGAAATCCACACTTCATTTTGTAAGCATAACTGATGAATTATAATCAAATTTCAAGCCCTTGGCTTACTGGTCTTGAAACAATATAATGCATAGAAATAGCAGTAATTCATCTGAATTATCTTGGTTTAACAGGCTCCTCGACGATAGAAAACAAACAGAAATTCTGAAATCAAGAACTAAAAAAAGCAAGGAAAGCTGAAAAATTAGCATTTCAAACAGAGAAGGAACAATCCCATTTTGCCACCTTTCCTTAGTGATTGATCAGTCAAATTGGTGATTTCCATTCACAAAGAAATTACAGAATCCCCAATAACTTGAAGGCACTAGACAATCAGAAAAATAAAACCCAAAAGCGAGAATTGGACATTAAAACAGAAATCAAATAGCAATAAATTAAAGAACCCAGATAAGTCTGTTTCGCCAAAAGAAAAAAAGGGAAATGGGAATCAACCTTGAAGGTTCTGTTCCAGCCATTTTGACTGCTTTGTTCTGATGTGGCTTGCCCACCACCATGAATAAGCATTGTTAGCAGCTCTCTGCAACATCTCTTTTTAGTTTTTTGTTTCACCACCTTCTTCTTCTTCTTCCCTCTCTCTCTCTCTCTCTCTCTCTCTCTCTCTCTCTCTGTACATATATATATGTATAATTATCTATCTCTAAAATGGACAGAAGAAACCGAGTTCAACGCATGGGAAGCAATAAGAAAGAGGGAGAAGAAGAAAGAAAGAAGAGAAAAACCAAAAAAACGAGAAAAAGAGAAAAAGAAAAAGAAACCGTTTTTTTTTATTGTTTCAGAAGGGGAAAAGGGAGAGAAGAGAAATATTTTTCAGACAGGAGAAATGCGTTGTTATGGGATGATGGGCGGGAGTGTTCTTCGCCCAAATGTATTGCTCACGTCTTATTAAAACCAGAAAGGCTAGGCAACAACTCATTGCCATTGGTCAAAGTAAAGGACTAATTATTGATTTTGCCACCTGGTTGATCTGAAACTGTCATGCCCGCCATTACTTTTTTCTTGTCTGTCAATCTTGCCACGTACCTACTTTTGTAATGTCATGTGGATCATTACTTGGGAACTGGGAATGTAAAAGGGGGCTTGCCGACCTTATGATAACTAGAAATTAAATGTTTTTTTAGAGTATATTTAACAGTCATTTTAAAAAATAATTATTAATGATTATCTATATAGTGATTATTCACTTAATTTGGTTATATTAATTGAAATATTACAATTTAAGAAGTCAAAAAGTACTATTAAAATATTTTCTGAAAATGACTATTTTTTATTAAATCTTTTTTCTTGTCTGTGAACGAAAATATATATATATAAATTAATTATTTTCTAGCAAAAATAATTATTCAATCTTAGTTAGATGGGGCATTAGATTTTAGATAGCGAAGTTTCTAAAGAAAAAATTAGTAAAAATAAAAACAACTAATTATTTTAATCAATGCGCAATAAAACTTTGTGACTAAATTGTGCCATTTCTCGCTAAACTATATCCAATCCAAAAGTAATAGTAATGCAAGTAAAACAAGCATAATGTACTGGTTTATTAGGGGGTCAGATTCGTTTTCGGGGTAAACTGGTGCAGAAAATTTATACAAACAAGCCTGACTTAGCAAATGGGAGTTGTTTGAATCCAAGAAATGGGGTTTACTTGCTGATAGCTATAAAACAAAATTCTAAGTGGAAAAGCAAGTTTCGGTACCTCCACCTCCAAGACTAGTTGATAAACCTGCAGAATTTTGTTTCAGCTACAACTTCTTGCTAAATTGAATGTTTATGCTGGAAATTTAGGCTGATCAAGTCCATTTAAACATGAGAAAGATATTTGTGCAACAAGAACTCCTAGGACATGATAGCTTTTGAAAGGTGACTGGGCAGGTTCTACCCGGAGACACAACTTGAGCTCCATGCTGGTGTCCAGTTCATCAGCGGTGCTCCCAAGGAACCCTTTTCTTGAGACCATAACAACCCCCCCCCCCCCCCCCCCCCCCCCAAAACTCAATAGAAAGAACCAACGAAGCATGATTTAACATGCAAAACCAGTACATAACAGCTCATGCTAAATCTCTTATTTACCTGTCTATTTCAAGCAGAATTACTGTGGTATTTTAAGAAACCACTCAGATTCTAAAGAGAATTAAGCTAAAAAAAATCCCCCCAAGACAGGATCATCCAAGCAAACTACCCTGTCACATTTGCTTCTATTTTCCATTTGGTTCCAGATTGATCAACTAATCAAAGCTGTAAGTTTCTTACCAAAAACCTTTCGAATTCAAAGAATCAAGGTTCTGGGAGCACCTTTACCTCTGATGGCTTTAGGTGCAACAAACGTTGCTTAATCTTCAAGCCGATACCAAATTCCTGCACAAACTATTTCTTCTCTCTCTAACTAGTTCTGTGACGAGTTTCTGGAGCTGTCTGAAGTCTGAAGAAGTAAATTAATACACCTAATGCTGAGAATTAGACAGCACACCCATTTTATGTTTCTAAGCAATCCAGTCCTCTTCTCATAAGTAATCTTTAGTGTCATGGTCGTGATCCTCGTGAAACAAACGATGTTTCTTTTTGTTGTTAGGGAGCTTGGGATTCAACGACACCCCTATTTTCTTTAGAGCCGTTAGAATGTTGGCTCTTTGTTCTCCTAACGGAGAATATACTGGTTTTCTCACATTTTGCTTCTTAGGGTCCTCTGGTTTGTCCTTTCACTTAGAGGCCTTAGTCAGCTCCTCCAATGTCATGAATTGGTAGGACCCCGTCCACGTAGTTGTATTGGTAGGCCTTAGAAATCGTCGGGGCTGAGAGCTTTTTCTGGTAATGCCCTTCTCCACGTCCTTGTACTGTTTAAATCCCAGTTCATCACCATCCTCGTCTCTCTCAACATGAAGAGGTGACCCTTGAAGCTTGAAGGAGAAGAACCAGGAGCTCAAAGAGGACAAGAAGAAGACTTCTTGCCAAATAATTACTACGTCGGACTCAAGTTCTCTGCTCTATTTCAGTTTTTTTACTTCAATTTATTTATAGTATTATTTGCTGATTTTTTTTTAAAAAAAACTAACATGTTTAGGAGCAACAACATCAGTAATATCTATAAAAAAAAAGTCAAAAGGGACGAATATTTTGGGATAAACGAGTAGATTTTACACACAAAATGATATCCAATTTTCAGTTAACCATAGCTCATCAGAACTCGAATACAAGAGAAACAACAAATGATCCAATTTGGTCGGTCGTCTTTCGGTCCATTGTCCAAATCGCGTTGAATACACACGTAGTTACTGAACTTGGTGTACCTCTTCAATAGGTTGGTGCCATCAGAGAGCCAATGCAGATCCCTCCTTCATGCTGAAGCCCCAATCTTCAGAGATATTTTCATATATCAGCTTGTGTTATACTAGAGGCTCCTCCACCAAGTGCCTTGGAACAGCAGCACATATATAGGCTAGAGTTGTCAAATTCTTGGCTTTCAGGAACTCTGGATAGAAGAGAGCCATCGCTGCACAGATTTGCTTCCTTCTGCCAATTCCAAAAACGATAAGTACGAAAAATAAGTGACAATTTCAAAGCTCTTGCAAGAAAAAGGCAAGAATGAAAGGTAAGCACAAGTAATAAACATTCAAGATTTGTTTCGAGTAGTTTCGAGACATGCATCTCCTGAGCCTGACACTCATAAACCGACTTGCAATGGTTATCAAGGTGATGGAATAACCATCAGTCTTCAACTCACACACCAGACACAAAGTGCAGCATAAACGTACAAGATTCGTTTTTCCTCTTAAGCCACTGTGAAAGTTTGGTACAAAACGAATTGAGTCAGGCAGGTAAGATCAACTTGAAGAAATGTGCAACAATCTAGCTTAATTCCTAAAGGAGGTTTCCCTCAAACTAGGGCCATTTGCAGAGAACTCATCACCGATAATCTACCACACTAGAATTAATGCATGGCAGTTAGTAGAACAGGCGGCACTCACACGCACAATGGTCAGCATAGCAAGTTGCTTTATGCATACGGACTAGGATTGCTTTATGAATAAAGCAATTCATGTCCCTACCACACATCTCAAACGTTACTCTAGATTTTTTTACCTACCTACTGTAGTGAGTTAGGATTGGTTTGTCTTGTTTCTGGGTATTTGAAAGACAAATAAATCCATTGCACATCTCAAACATTACTCTAGGTTTTTTACCTACATAATGTAGTGAGTTGGGATTGTTTTGTCTCATATCTGGGTAAATAAAATTTGCAGATGTATATACAGGGCATTGTTGCTAATGCGACGCCAGTTCTTTGAACAAATAAAACCAAAGAAAATAAAAATATACCACAAAGTAGAAAATAAGAAAGCCAGGCTACAGCCAAAACCAAAAGAGTCTTAGCAATTTCCAATTTTCATTCGAGTAAATTATCTGTGCACCAACCATGACCATGATTCTGATTCAATTAATCACGTATATGATCTTTCAGTTAACTTCCAAAATAAAATGAATCATTAAAAACACTCCACCATACAACCCCAAATACACTTACTTCACATATACTTGAGCCCAGAATTTAGGTTAATGCTTTAACTAGAGGCTTGACTAGTTCAAGAGAGTCTAATACGAAAGAGTAAAGAGAATGACAGAAATGGCTTTATGCAAAAGAAGAAACAGTCACTCCAAGGGATGAAATAGTGCTCAAGAATGACCGGTAATATAAACTACTTCACATACAAGAAGCTTACTCCTAAGACAGCATCATAAACTTGTAACCCAAAAGGTTCAAATCCTGAAAGCAGTGAAGCACCAACAGACCCAATTAATCAAGTATGGGATGAAACTTATGATTTTCATGAGCAACTCTTACCAGAAGAGAATGGATTTGGCATGTCTCTGAGAGCAGTCAAAAGCTGGTTGTTTGACCCCTCCACCAATTCCTTGCAACTAGTTTTATAGCAAGGAACTATAACTGCAAACCCACCAACATTCTCATGATCAACTTGAAAACCAGGTCCATGTGGTTCTTCCCATCCAATAGACCACTCTGGTCCATCAGATTCATACCCAGAAAGGCACACACCGTCTGATTGTTCCATCACAATATCCCATTCTCTACCAATCATCCCTTCTTCACCACTCCGCATTTTCCCCTTTCCCTTCTCCTTTCTTTGTGTGGAGGATATTTTACCAGGGAACTTAACAGTATGAGATTCTCTCGGGCCAAAGTCCCTATCAAATGAGGACTTCACAGATGAACCATTTGAAACAGGGACTTTCTCCTTGCTACCACTCCATAACCACCATGAAAAGCGAGGTAAAGAAACTGCCATTTTAGGGCCACCCCCACCCCCCCAAACTTTTGGAACACTAACCTCTTTTTATGGGGAAGAAAGAAGAAGAGCAGAAGCTTCTTGGACCCCCAAAGTGGTTTTGCCTGCTGCAATGATCACTCAACTACAAAATGATCAAACTTATTTTGATCGAAAGTCAGCAGCATTTGGAAGAAATTAATCGAATCCAACAAATGAAACAAAAGAGTTAGTAGATTTCTTGAAAAACTCATCAAGGCACGGCAATCCAGTCAGAGAATCATTACTAAGACAGTACTCTAATTAGTCTACCGTTTATGAACCTCCTCATCAAAATATTCCAAAGTCCCATATATAGAAAACCTAGAAATGTTGGGAATCAATGTCTCTTGACCAACGCAAACCAGGGCTTTCAAAAAAGAAATAAGGAATATATTCCTCAAACCCAAAACAAAACACTCAACTGGTCAATTCCCCCAAATTATAATCTTTCAACAAAAATGTGAGATCAAATAGTCAGAGGAGAAATAGGAATGCTCGGAAGATGGGGAAAGGCTCGGACGACCATATAAATCAACCGAGAAGGCTTTCGACGATCCAAAGAACGAAACTTTACTGGGAAATGCCACGGAAATTCCTTGGAAATACAATTATCATCGATCAGTGAGAAAACCCAGAAAAGAATTTCAAGTTCTGGAACCTTTATTGCCTTTCACTCGTCTCCATTCTCCCCCACTTTCTCTCACAAGTCTCCCCGCCGGAATTTTGGTCTCCTTCCACACACACACATGCTACTGATTTCGTTTGCTTTCTTTTTGGCCAAAATGCGCATTTGGTCCCTCAACTTGGCTAACTCTAACGAGTTAGTCCTTTATCTTTGACTCAGTGCGAGTTAGTCCCTTAACTTTGAAAAATTGAGCTAGTTAGTCCCTTATTGTACGGAATGACAAACGGCATTACTTGCTCTTCCCCTCACCACCACTTGCCGCCATCTTCTCCGCCGATTCTGGCCACACCCCTCGCTGTCGACCGCTTCTACATCAAATCCGGCCTCACCCTTGGCTATCGGTCTCTCCTTTATCAAATCCGACATCGTCGGCCTCCTCCTCCGCAAAGCCCACACCTTCGACCGCTTCCTCTTCATCGACCTCCTCCTCCGCAAAGCCCACACCTTCGGCTGCTTCCTCTTTTCCTCCTCCTCCTCCTCACCCCCACCTTCGACCTCTCGTCAATTGTCACAAGATTCGAAATGAACAGGCCTCGCTGACGCCGAATTTGTCTTGTCTCCCAAACCTCACCGCTGCACCTAGAGGCGTCAAGAACGTCGCTCGCCCCTCGCACCAACCTCCTTCCTTGGCTGCACTCCATCAAGACTTCCATTCACTCAACGAACAGCCGAAATGCACATATGATCTTGTATCCTCACAACGATTTGACATCCTCTCTTCCCGACGCCTCCTAAACTGTTTTGGTGATTGTCGATTCGGAATTTGGCGACCTACGGCGGAATCAGCCATCGGGGGTTACCTCACAGCTGGCACATACTCCGTTTATCTTACATGGACGCTTTCCATCCAATATAGGACTAATTCGCCTACTTTAGCAAAGTTTGGGGACCAAAATGATTAATTTGCTAAGTTAGAGGACAAACTCGCATTGAGTGAAAGATAAAGGACTAACTCGTGCGAGTTTGCCAAGTTGGAGGGCCAACCACGCATTTCGGCCTTTCTTTTTTAATATGGATAAATAAATTAAGCCCTAAATGCAACATTAGTCCTCCAACCTTTCAAACTCACACGAGTTGGTCCCTTAACTTTAGGGGTGATAGTTCAGTTATTTCGGTTGAAACCGAACCGAATAAGTTGTTTTTTTCGGTTTTCGGTTTTCAGTTTTCAGTGGTAATAAACCAAAATAACCGACTTGATGGTGGAAACCGAACTAGAACCGAACCGAGTTCCAACCGAATAAACCGAAAAAAAACCAGCGAAAGAATCTCCATTTTCTAAGTTCTAACAGCAAGCTTAAAACCAAATTGTGCTCCAATTTGGCCAAATTAGCCAAACAAAAATCTTATTAATGGAAAAATCGAGTCTTTAGTGGCAGATTTCTTGAGCCCTATGCATTCATCTAAGTAAAACCTAATTATGGATTCTCAAAGTGATTTTACTGCACAACACGTCAACACCTTCGTTTCGAATAAAAAAAACTCCTAATTAATAAAATGCAACCTAGTTTCAGAGAACATTTTAATCGAACTCACAAAAAAAATGAAAATAAAATAAAAATAAAAAATACAAACTAAGGTTTAATAAAAATAAAAAATACAAACTAAAGTTTTACCTGCTGTGTGAACTGCAAAGGCCGTGAATCTTGAGTTCGTGGCAATTGACAAAAAGAAGGCCATCGCGAAAACACCCAGAAAGAGAACGTCGAGAAGTATTTGCCACCAGACTCCAAAAGGACCAGGACAGCAGCATGAGCAGAGCATAGGGAAAATGCGGGGGACGGGGAGCTAAGAGCCTGGGGCGAATGAAAATTGAGTGAGCTAGGTTAGGGTAGGGCAGGGTCAGCAGCGCAAGGGGCAGGGAGTCCTGAGATGGGAGATGAGTGAGACGGACTGTCGGGCAGACTCACAAATGAAATGGGGGCAAAGGGGGTAACCGGGGCAGTTAGGTAACTAGGGGGTAAGGGTTTGGGCATGGGTAATTGGGTTAGGCATTAGGGGCCAACAATAAACAACAAACGAAAAGTGGGCTAAAGCCCAAAAACTCTAATTCGATTATTTCGGCAACTAAAATAACCAACTCACATAACTGAAACTAAACTGAAACCGAAATTACCTTTATTTGATTTTGATCGAAACCGAATCAAAATACCGAAATACCGAAAAAAACCGAACCGAATTTCCAAAATATTTCTGTTTTTCAATTTTTTCGGTTTAGCCTGAATAGTGATCACTCGCATTTAACTTTGACTCAATATGGTTTAGTCCTCAAAATTTGCAAAATCATGCAACTTAGTCCTAAACTTTTTAAATGGTGTGAGTTGAGTGACTTAGTCTTTCAACTGCTAGGAAAAACTACAACTTTAAGTCCTAACTTCCAATCTTTAGGCAAAATGACCCCTCTTTTTAGGAACTTCCACTATCACCAAACTCATGGGTTAACAAAATTTACTAAATTGTTAAATACATAATTAACTAATTAAATAACTTACAAAATGATAATTCAAAAAAATTATATACAATAATTTGAAAATTTTCTAATTATTTAATAATTTATATTTTGCTTATTTTTTTAGAAACTACTTTGCTTTATTTATTGGAAAGCAAAAAAAATATATATTTTATGCACTCCACTATTATATTGATCAATTATTTTTTCTAAATATTTTTTCTCACCTTTTTTTTTCTAACAAAATGTACAATATTAGGGAGTTATGAATTTAGAGATCATTTTGGAATAGTTTTTTTTAAAGTAGATTTAGTTTTAAAATAATTTTCCAAATTAATATTTTTGGTATTAATATTTTTTGTTTTATAATTATTATACCACATCATCTTAAAACTAATTCACCCTTGCTATTCTCATGCTAATGAATATAGTACTATAATTTCCTTGGCTTTTTATTGTTTGTTTACAAAGAAAAATTTAAAAATAAATAGTACAATTTACCCATTTTTACATAGGTATTAGCTAAAATTCTTATACTAAGTTTTTTAACCTTTTAATTCTGCAAAAAAAAAAAATACTATATAAACCATTAAAAAAACAACACAAAATATGTCTCTTTTACGAAAAAAACAACAATAACAGAAAAATTGCAATTTCAGACTTATAGTATGTATAACTTAAAAGAAATAAGTCTAATAATTAATAATATGAAATTAGCATTAAATTTCTAAAACTAGCTTAATGGATGGATTCCACTTAATTAGAATATTGACTATTTTTTTCTTTTCATGGATTCCAACTAGAAAGCCAAAAAAAATACATTTTTTATTTTCTCCACTTTTACTTTGATCATTTATTTTTCCTATATATTTTCTTACTTTTTTAGTAATATAAATTCACCATCATTAGCAATTTTTTCACACAAAAAAAAAACAATCCAACCTCTAACTTTGGGATAATTTTTCCCTTATCTTCTTCCTTAATTTTTCTTTACCTTCTTTATTTTTTTCAATATATTAACGGCTTCTTTTTGTTTAATTTAAATCTTTTTCTCAAGTATAAATACTATTTGGAATCCATCAAAATAAAAAAAAGTAGCCAATATTCTAATTAAGTGGAATCCATCTATTGAGCTAGTTCTAGAGATTCAATACTAATTTCATATTAGTAACTATTAGATTTCTTTCTTTTAAATTATACATACTATTAGTAATTGATTGAAAACTAAATCTACTTTAAAAAAATCTTCCAAAATGATCTCTAAATTTATAACTCCGTAATATTACACATCTTGTACTAAAAAAGTGAGAAAAATACCTAGAAAAAAAAATTGATCAACATAATAGTGGAGTGCATAAAAGTTATTTTTTGTTGCTTTCCAATAAATCAACCAAAGTAGTTTCTAAAAAAATAAAATATAAATTATTAAATAATTATAAATTTCTTAAATTATTGTATGTAATTTTTTTGAATTATCATTTTATAAGTTTTTTAATTAGTTAATTATGTATTTAATAACTTAGTAAAGTTTATTAACCTAGGAGTTTGGTGATAATGGAAGTTCCTAAATAGAAGGGTCATTTTGCTAAAAGATTGGAAGTTAGGGCTTAAAGTTGTAGTTTTTCCTTATAGCTGAAGGACTAAATCATACCATTTAATAAGTTTGATGACTAAGTCGCATGATTTTGCAAAGTTTGAGGACTAAATCATACTAATTCAAAGTTAAGGGACCAACTCGTGTGAGTTGGAAAAGTTAGAGAACTAATAGTGCATTTAGGTCATAAATTAAATACATTTGTTTCAAATGTTGGCGAAAGACAACTTTGAATCCTAATATTTGTCAGGTTTTATCATTTCAGTCCTATATATTATTTTGTCAAAATACAGTCATAAGACTTGTAAGTCACGCATAGTGCTAGATTGAAAATAAAAATTTATTCTGTTTATTTTGTTTTTGGAATATTACATCAACAAATTATCACTTTATATCTTGCATTCCCGCCCGCTTGGCACAGACATTGCCCTGGTATAGCGTTGGTCCAACTTCGAGACACCCCATTCTCTTACTCCTCAACAACACTTAAAACTTGTAGTTATAGATAATTCCAAGTATAAAAAATATATATTTATCACTTTAGCAATTTTTTAAAAAATAATAATTTTTATAGTTTTTCAATGAGAATTATAATTCACCCATTGACATTTACCCAAAAATTATACTTTGATCTCTTCTATTTCAGAAATCTCTTAAAACTCGATGGTTTAGAAAACCTGTACTTTGCCTCTTGCTGTCTATTTTGGAGGTTAAAAATAATGTATTAATTAAACTTTAAGACTCCAAATTTTAGTTCTTATTAAGTTGTTTCCTTAACATGTAAATTGTTTCATTAATTGTATTCTCAATTAAGAAAATATATTCATATATGTTTTTCCTTTTAGCTTGCCCTATTATTTTTTTCCTTATAATTCAATTTTTATTTACTTTTCATTGTTTGTATGTACTTTATTTTTTATATTTTCAATTTTTTGATCACCTCTAATTAATAATGACATTTTACTTTTGAAAATAGTTTATTACTTTCTATCCCCTCACTTTTTTTAAAAACTTGTCATAGTAATTATTAAGAAGAAAATCAAAGAATTGATCATGCTCATTTTTATAATAATATGAAATACATTTTGCTCAAGTTAATGGAACATTTGGTCATTTTGATGTAATTTTAGTTTTATATGTTTATTAATTGATTAATTATTTTTTTAAAGAAACTCTAATTTAGAAAAAATGTTTCTTCATTTCCTTAACTAAAAAATGCACTAACCTTAAATTAATTAGTGAATAAGTATATAAAATTAAATTATAACAAAGTGACCGATGACGTATTACTTGAAAGGAAAATAATTTTGAAGTTTTCATATTATTGGAAATATAAGCTTCATCTTTTCTTTAATTTTACATGTAATAGTTTACATACTATGTTTTGAATAAAAAGTGAGGAGGACACTTGTAAAGCTTCTAAATACCAAAAAACTAAATACAATCAATTTTTAAAATAAAAAAGGTATTCTTAATTAGAAGTATTTAAAATTATGAATATATAAAGATAAAAAAAAAACATGAACAAACAATGAAAAGTAAATAAAAACTGAACCATAAAAAAATAATTAGGAGATGATAAGTTAAAAAGAATAATATATATATAAATGTATTATGTTATATTATTTGAAAAATACAAGTAATGAAGCAATTTATATGTTAAGGAGAAAACTTAAATAGGAACAAAAAATTAGGTCGTAAAGTATAATTAATCCATTAATTTTAACCTCCAAAATAGTTTAGGTTTCCTAAAACCTAAGAAAACTCTGAAAAGGTTTATGAAACAAGAGGGGCAAAGTGTAAGTTTAGGTAAATATCATAGAATTGTAATTCTCCAATTTTTTTCACGATTTCCATAGTAGGAAAGAAAATTTTGATTCTTTTCCAAGCAATATTTTGAGACTTTTAGGTGTCAGAAAAGGCACAAAAAGCCAATTAAAGAGAGACAGTATAATGTTAACTTTGTACCTTTACCCATCGACAAATCAAATCTTGGGCTATGTCTTGTCCACTTTGTAAGTGTAGTGTCGGAAGTTGAAAAATCGAGAAACTTAAGGAATGAAATAACAAACAAGGAAAACATTCAGGACTCCGTCTTGGTCTTTATCCTTCATAAACCACCGATGGCTTTTAGGCTGTGAAGAGCAACGCTTCATCCAATGGCCAATAAATCATAGGGCATGGCATTCCAAACCATATATAAAGGTTCTCACTATAGGTATAGGTATGACATCACTTTTTAGATATTTAGGCTTCTTGGGATTCATGCTGACATGCATGTTAAAGTGTTTTTTGCAGGGCACTTGTCTCTTGCTCGTGCTCGTACAACAAGACCTTCATCAACTTGTTCTCAGGGTGTAATATTAAGGATCGTGCTTCACCAATCCCCTTCCTGTATTTAGTTATACATTATCCCCCGGCAACAAATAAAAATATTTTCTTGACATGTAAATTTTTTATATATGAATATCAAGAAAGAAAATTTCTTATATATGTATAATGCTTTTCCAGCTGCTTTCACTCTTAATACTGTTGCTTTTGTTGATGCTCTTACTCTTGTTCCCACAGCTAAGTATAACTTAGATCCAACAGAAATGAGCATAATTGTAGTTTCCAAATCTTGGTGGACAAGACCAAAGTCTTTCTTATTTCACAACAACTATTTGAAAATGTCTTTTCTTCTTCTCTTTTGTAACAACTTATTCACAGAGCTTAACTTGTTTAACAATACAAAGAGAACATGTAAATAATACTATTTAAATCATTCATCTTATTATAACTAAGAAATCTTCCGAGCGATATTACTAATTCACAAAAAATGGACATACCTGTATCTCACAAATTCACATTTATGAGTGCGTTCCCTTATTTAGGGTAGGTAAATTGTTACCACCTCATAAAATGGGAGAATTACAAGTGTGTCATAATGGCTAAAAAAAACCATTATATTGTGTAATTCTCACCATAGTGTTTAAAGTGTGGGGGGGTAAAAGGCATGATCAACACCTCCTTAAAAGTGTTCCAAGTTGGTAACTTGGTCCCCAAGAAAAGTCTTAAGGATTGCTTGTTTGTCAAGCAACCTATGGACTTTTTTGTAAGATTTTGGAAACTCGGGTACTCAATTGTAAAACTCTCAAGAAAAAGATTTGGAGAGTTATGAGAGGAATATGAATGGTATGAAAGTGCTATTGGAGGACCAAATTGCTCATGGAAGACAACTAAAGACAAAGAAAACACAAAAAGGCATAAAGGACCTAAGTGTCCTAGTGTAAGCCTTATGATGTGTACGTTTTTTACTTAAGTCAAATGGAGCAATTTGGAGTTTTCCCACTATGGGGGAGGTAGCCAAGGCTTGATAATTAGTCAACATTGGTGGGCACATGTGTACCAATGAGTTTAAGACAAAGAGACCATAATTAATGGGAAGGAAAATGACATAAAGCTTAACTAAGGCTATTAAGTGTGTTTTGTGCACTAAAGTCTTTATAAGTGGTTATCTTTGTCTTTATCTCCCACATTTGGTTTCTTCCAGCAGAAAAAACGTAGCTTCTCCACCCCCACACTTCTTCCATAGCCACCATACCTCCAAGATTAAAAATTGAAGGCAAAAGAAAGCAAGAAAGGGCAATTGGAAGCTATGTGGTGCTAAAACTTGGGTGCACCTAGGATCAAGCTCCAATTTCAGCATACACTCAAGGTAAGGGTTCTCTTGCTCTCATGGACTGTTTTCTGTAATTTTCAAGCAACCATGGAGCAAGGGCTAAGCTTGGAAGAGAGCCATGAGCTTGATGAACCAAGCTTAGTGAGGGGAGTGCACTTATTGAAGGTTTTGTGACCTACTGTCAAGTGTACAAAGATGGCAGTGAAATAAGAGTTTTCTAAAGTTTCCTGGATTGTTTACTGTATTTCCAAACATCCATGAAGCTAAGACCATGCTTGGAAGAGAGCAAAAAGCTCTAGGAACCAAGTATGGGTTAAGAAGAACGAAGCATGGCAAGGTTTCGGCCTTAGTGTTACCATGCTAAAGATGGCAGCAAGAAAGAAGGGTTTCTAGAGCCCAAGTTAGTACTAACTAAGACCTAAAAGACTCCTAAGGCCAAGCAAAAGCTTGAGGAGGGCTGCCATAGTGTTTCTAAAGTGATATATTCTTGTTATAATTGAATGATTATGGACTAACCTATGGTTATTGTTGTTGCTGCATTTCATGTGTTTGTTTGTTGTGAATGGCTGCTGCATTTGGTTGCTATATCTTGTATATATGCATTGTGGTTTTTGTGTTTTAGTGTCTTTGGATGCAGGTTTTAATGAGGATCACATTACCTTAAGAAACCAAGTGCTACCCTTACTAAGTTTCTCAATGAAACTTACTCCCCTCAATTCTGTCATTTCAGGTCCAGCAGAATGATCACCTTCAAACTAACCTTTGTGGTTTGAGTTTTGATCTGAAATTTCAGGTACATGAACTTCCATGTTTCTAGTTATGATCTGGAAATTTTGGTGATTTTAGGAGCACATTTGGTAATTTTAATGGTGGTACTTACTGTGTTGTGCAGCAGCTGTCCAGCATCCTATTTATGGAGTCCATTGCATTTCAGGCACTCCTGTAACTTAGGGTGCGTATTTAGCTGAGTTAAGAACATATTGTAGTGCATGTATGCATGTACATGTAGTGTATGAAAAATGAGACAAGTATGTGAACATTTGAGTAATGTTTTGGCTATGTAAGTGATGTGGCGCAAAGCTGCCTAAGTGTGAATAATGGGCTGCTTACTTGTAAATTCTGTTTTGGCCACATAAAGTTGTTAAATGCAAGGGAATTTATTTCCTTTGTGTATTGGACATATATGGGATAGCCTTGGAGGGATTTCCCCTTGTCAATGAAGTGTTTACATACCTATGAAATTTTGTATGGGCAAAATGGTCCAAAAGTTGCCAGAATTTTGACTCTGGACATAAAGTTTAATATCTCCATGTGTAGAATGAAACTTGGTATGAAATTTTGACCACACCTAGAGGACATATAGAGGGTTAACTTGGATTTGGAATTTCTGGATTCAGAGCCCTGTAGCCAAAGATATGATGTTGCAAAGTTGGCTGAGTTACTGTTCATTTGGTCAGAATTTCGTAACCAACTTAAAAAATCCATAACTTGGTCCATAGGTGGGCTATTGATGTAAAACAAAATTCCTTGGTTCGCTCTAAGTCTCTACTTGATAATGGAGCAAAGAAAATAGGGGGCTATGTGGCTAGAATGATACAGTTTATTAGTGGAAGTTACAGGTGCAGTAGCTGGCCACTAGAATTTAATAAGATTGCCTAATGTGTGGTAGCCAGGATTAAGACTTGTGCTAGTGTTTTCCTTCTTTGCAGCCATGGTGTGCATGAAATGTGAATATGTGTGTGATGGTTGGACCAATATGCATGTATTTACATAGTGCCCAAGAGGGCCACTTGGGTATGTACACTAAGGGTAGTGTTCTGATGGCCTACAGAACATTACCAATCCTGGGAATCTAAATGCACAATTTTGGCACCATAACTGTACTACCCCGGAGTGGGTAACATAAATTGTGCCTCAAAGCTATGAAACCAAAGTTGTTCCATGCTTTTTTTAGGGCTTAAAGTTGAATTAAGCTTGTGTAAATTAAGTAGTACATCTCAAATGACCAAAATTTGAGACATATAGCCCCACTTGGACTTTGTTCTTCAAGCACCCTAACTGTTTGGAACCCCTCTCTCTGCTTTTTCTTTGGTCAAATTATACCTATAGCCCATGAACTTGGTTGACCAAAACACTTATCCTCCTAAATTTCAACTCAAGGCAACTAATACCTTGAACTTGTTTAAGCAAGTTAGTCAACCCTTTAATTGATCTATATACTGCACTCTAGCAGTTGTAACTCAAGTGTAGGTTATTACAATTAATAAAATCTCGAAAGTTCAAATCTTGAACCATAAGGAAGTGATTCAAGAAATACAAATTACAAAAGTAAAGGAAGATTTGACAAAAGAGTGTGAACAAATTATAATTAAAACTTAAATTCAAGAAAATAGCTAAGGTTAGGGGGATCCACTTTTAGTATATTGATTACGATTAATTTTAGCACATCTTGTCACTCAACTGGAATTCACAGATAAAAGAGGTCCCAATCGGGGAATTTAGTTAGCATTAGCTTTCATTAATCTTAAAATGTCAATACTTACTAATGGATTCAAGTATTCATCATGCTAACTTTTGTTTACAATAACTTAAGATTCCAATATAGCCGGCAAGCCACGTTCTACAGAGGGAATCAAGTAGCCTATATGCCAATGATTGACTATGATGAATCAAGACTCCTACTTAACAAGGATGGAAGTTAAATAGATTAAGAAAGAAAATACTGTTAACATTGTGATCCATTCAAATCAATCATAATTTTTATACTAAAAGCTTTACCCTTTCACCTTAGTAAAAGAAAGATTAGTAAGTCATGAAAAAGTAAACAACATGTAAAACGAAGAAATAAACATGGATTGAAAGATCAAAAGAAGAATAAGAAGAAGAACGGAAAAACACTTGGACAGAGCTTCGGCATTGAAAACAAGAACAAAACTAAAGAAGAAAAGCTAAAGAAGATACAAGAACATAAAAATGGCCTAAGAAATGGCATCCATTCGTCCTCCCCCCAAAGTTCCTATTTATAAAGTTTTGGGTTTGGTGAAATGGTAAAATAGAATTGTAAAATGCAGGTAAATACAAATCAACAAAAACGGGCTGCTTCTTTTTTTAATTTTTTGACTATCGTACACATCGAATCAGCTCTTCCTCAAAGCACAAAATTTGTAGATCTCTTCTTTATCTTCAAAATGATAGCTTGCTCATTCAAATTGGGCATCTGTAGCTCAAGTTATGATTTTTCTACCGAAACTGCTCTTCAGCACATGGAAGAACAAATAATCTCATTTATAATCAAATTTTGGCAATGAAAATGATCAAACTAGCTCTCAGAATAAAGATGGATCAAAGATCTATGTGTTGGCATGTGTTGGCTTCCGGATGAATTTGGAATCACTCAATTCCGACATCTACAGCTCTAGATATGATTTTTCTCGTGAATGGTTGCCAAGTGATGATTTTACCTACATAAAAAAAATAATTATTTAATATATATATATATATATATATATAAACAGTGAACCGCGTATGTACAGTAAATATGCATATGAACAGTGAAATACGTTGATGAATAGTAAATCGGTTAATAGTAACTATGAACAGTAAATTAGTGAATAGTAACCCAGTGGAAAAAGTACTTCAAATTAGAAAAATTAATCACACTCAAAGTGTATAATGACAATTTAAACCCTTAACAGCAATACACTTATGAGCATTCATCACCATACAGCCCTCAAAGTTAGTTGACTAGGACATTTACCCCCTAAACTTCAATTCGGGATAACTCAACCCATGAATTTGCTTAAGCAAGTGTGTCGACTCATTTGACTGGCCCATGGCCATCACATGATGTGAGTTTGCTAACATTACTTGCCCCCATTTGCTCACCATACAGTACTAAAGAAAAAATTTTCATAAAATTTAGTCATTGTACAAAAAATCATTATTCAAGTAATTATTAAAATTGAAAATAAGTGATTAATAATTAGTCTTTTAAGCTCCCAAAGACACCCTTGATTCCTTACTTCTTCGACTCTAGCCCCTGTACTAACAATAATAATAATAATAATAATAATATATGGTACTTTATTGTTACTCATAAAGTTAGGTTGATATTTTAGTTATATCTCTCAGGTTTTAAAATCCAGATTATTTTTTAAACATTATCACACAACTACTTATATAATCCTAATTTAAACTATCCAGTAATTATGTTCCACTAATTTCAAGTAGGGATGACAATAGAGTGAATTGGGCACGAATAACCTTACTTGTTATCCGTGCTCGTGATTTTTTTAATACTCGTAACTTCGTGGGTATTTGCAAGTGGGTGAAAAATCTCATCCGCTTCCATGACCAACAAGTAACCCATTGTTTTAAACTGTGTTTTTTAAATGTCATAACAATAAAATATGAAAAATACATAAAAAGTTATTCTCCACAAATAATATAACAAAATCATAAAATACACAAAATCATAACATACATTCAAGAAAATATTTGATGAGAATTAGTATAAAATATTAGTTAAATATAGGTGTTGCATCCAATATAATTAATAAGTAGGAAATTTATACTCGCGGGTTTCGCAGGTAGACTTCATAAAAATAAAATATGAAAAATACATAAAAAGTCATTCTCCACAAATAATATAACAAAATCATAAAATACACAAAATCATAACATACATTCAAGAAAATATTCGATAGGAATTAGTATAAAATATTAGTTAAATGTAGATGTTGCATCCCAATATAATTAATAAGTAGAAAATTTATACTCACGGGTTTCGAGGGTAGGCTGGCGAATTTACCTATGATGGTTACCTCCTACTACTAGCACCCGCCCGTACCCGCCAGACGGGTGTGATTTGATACCCATGTCAGCCTTGTCGTAGGTATTTTTACCTGTTTACCCACCTGTTGTGAAAATCAAGAGTTTATCAATTTTACCCTCAAAAACCCGCAAGCGAACGGAATCGTTGTATACTTAGGAGTAATTAAAGGTGTCGTCCCAAGAGAGTTAGTGATTTTATCTAGATTTAAATATCAAAGTTGCTCAAGCTACCTAACTTAATCAACACAAGAAAAATGACTCTAAAGAAGATGGAAAGTACTAAAGATAGAACTTAGGATCAATGTGACTACCCCTCTAGGATTCATTTCCTACCCAATGCTACTCAATAAAGTTGGTCCCCAAATGTGAAGCTCCATGTGTGGTCAAAAAGATTTCATATCAAAAACCCCTTCCTCAAGATAGGTTTTTGCGCACCCTCCACTAACTTGGGCTTTACTCAAGCTCCAACTTAACTTAAGGTGGTTGAAGAGCTAAACCTTCTTTTAATGCCTAATGTTCACTTATATTATCTCTAATTTAAGTTAACATTATGCCCCTTCCATTCCTCTTTGTCACCCTTAAAACCTTTCTCAAGGATTTAATGGTCTAATGCATTAGACATGGTGGCCAACCATTCATCAAACAAGAAGCTCAATGCAAGGAACAACACAATAGAACTCATCCATAAACACACAAAACAACTTCATTAAGTAACAAAGGGAGGAAAGTCACCCTAGAAAGGTAAAGAAATCTACTCACGATCCATAGCTAATGTCATCAACAAATCCATAATAACAATGACAACGAAAATCATACAACTCAAACTAGAGAAGAGAAGAAACTCAGAAAACCCCCTCGACGTTTGTACGCTCGAAATCAACAATCCTCTGGTTTCAGTTTCCCAAGAACGCCTCCAAAAAGCTCAATACGCCTCCAATCGGGTCTAGATCAAAATCAGCCAAGAAGCTCCCTTTTGGACTCTTTCTCTTCTTCTATTTATACCTCCTCTTCATTCCAGCCCTAAAAGGATAAGTATCACCGATCCAAGCCAGCTCATCAAGTGGAAAAATAGTGGGGGACCATCAAAACGCGAGCTTTTGGCAAAACAGAGCATTGCTGGCGACGCGTCGCCAAATGACCATCAGGAACTCAGAACACTGCTAACGTGGGCGACGCGTCGCCAATTCTGAGTGAATTCTGGCGACGCGGCGCCGACTTTCGTTTGTGCACTTCTTCCACGTCCCTTGTCCAAATGCCGTCCCACTCAAGCTTGCTTCTAATGCCCCGTCCGTAACACTCGATCACACCTGTAATGAGCAAAAAATACCAAGAAAAACTAAGACAAGGAGGAAAAATCAACACAATTTGACAGTCAAAGTTGTCAAAAGGTCAATACTTTGACCGTGGAATGATGCACTTAACAAATTCCCCCAAACTTAAACCTAAGCTAGTCCCTAGCGACCTAACCTACAACATACTCAAAAACAAAAGAAGCTATCATGGTAACCAAATGTTGCATCTAAACTTCAATGATCAACTAAGTTTGACTTCAAAAGAAGAAATGGTGACTAAGGAAAAGTTAATTTTGCTACCTAGGGTGAAGCCCCCCAGGGGTATGACCCCCTAGATGATTTAAATTTCCATTAAGGGAGTTGTGTTAAGTTCTTTTCCAAATGCTTGCAAAAGGATCCAGCACCCTCGACATTACTTCTCTACGATCAGTTGCACCACACTCAAAGCTCAAATGGTTTACTTTCAAAGGATAGCGACAGGTTCGGAGCTCAAAGAGAAAATGGAGGAACCAAAAGATAGTCTTTCATGATAGAGTTAGTGAGGCGGTGAAAAATGAAAACCAAGTGCCTAAAAGAAACAATCAAGTTGAACAAGCACCAATCCACAATCCACCAACCTCTTTACACCTTATAAACTAACTATTGTTTCCTCTTCATGTATTTAGCCGTTTGGCAAGTGCATAAACGGGAGCTCCGCCTAAGCCCAAGCTACTAACTTAATACAATCCAAGGTGATTTTATTTTCAACCATACTCTTATTTCAAGCACCTTTTCGAGCTGTGATCAACTCTTGCCTTAGGAGAAGACCCCAACCTACTTCGATACTAGGAAACAGCGGAGTAGTGTTTTTTTTTTTTTAACTATAAACCACACCAAGCTTGCCATTATTTCCCTCTTGATTCAACTTAATGCAATTCCTTTTAAGCTCTAGTTTTGACCTTTTTCCACCTCAGTTAACTCAAGGGTATAACCACAAGAAAATAAAAGCTCAAATTAAGGGTGATTTGAAGGAATGTAGAGGGGTTAGTTAATTGGTGGGGAGGTTCCTCCTATGAAACCACATGCTTCAAGCTCAAACACTCATGCGAGTTTGCTAGGTCCTTAGGCAAGTTTTAGAACAAAACTCAAAAGATACGAGATTATGACACAACTCCCAAGATCATTATAACACATTATCAAAGATTCACCCAAAAGCATCAAAACTGATTTTTCCAAATTCATCAAAGCTTCAAGAGAATCAAACTAGTAACCATATCCATTCATATGAAACAAAATGGTCACCAATGAGTCCTAAAGACACCAAAAACAAACAAGGACTACAAAAAGAAATTCTCAACCTATCCAACTTCACTAACAGAAGAGAGGAAAACAAGACACAAAATATGCAAGAAACATGCACCCTAAATCTAAAACAAAGACACGACACAAACACAAAAGCCAAGTATGATAATCACACACCCACTCCCCCAAACTTAAAACTAGCATTGTCCTCAATGGAAAGTGAGTAAGCAAGAATCATACCTGGGGGCGGGTGTTCCCGCCCCTACTACTCCTCGCCCATGTCATCATGGCCGGAAGACCCACTGGCAGGCGGAAAAGAGGAAGGACCTTCAGACGTGTCATGGGGATGTCCGAAATGTGGGTAAAAGGGAGGTGGGTGGCTGGAGGGGTGGGGTGTGTACCACTGGTAAGCAGAAGGGTGGAAATGGGGGGGGGGGGGGGGATGGGTGGGAATGGTGGATATTCAGGCGTGAGATCCCGCAGCTGCTGCTGGTGTTGGTGGCCCCAACGGACTTGCCCGGAAAGAGATTCCTGGTTGCCGGCAATAAGTGCGATGCCCTCGCGCATCTCCTTTGCAAAAGAAGTAAAGGAGCCACCAACTGATTCAAACCGAGCCGCTGACTCTTCATGCTGCTCTCGCATCATCAAGTACATCTTGTTGAGTGCTACGGCCAAAGAGGCCGGAGTCGCTGTAGCTGGATCGACTAACTGCTCAGAAGCCCCTCCAACGTCCTCCCCTAGATATGGCTCCTGTTCTTCTTCTCCTTCTTCCACTTGCTCTTGCTCTTGGTCGGCATTCTCTTCCTCCTCTTCTGACACTACCTCCCGAATACCTTCCGAAGCACCACTAAGCTTGTCCACCGAGATTTGCTTAATGACCAAAGTTATCCTTGAGGGATCTTCCATGACAACACCGGCCCTCAACATTAAGGTAGTGACCAGCTGAGGGAAAGGCAGGTTCCCCCGTTTCGACTTGGCGGCGCGACGAATATGCTTTAGGATGAAGTGTCCGACATTAATTCGGATGTCACATGTTATGCAGTATAAGATCTCCAAGCGATCCGGGGTGACTTCCCGAACATGAGTGGTCGGGACGAGGCGGGAGGCGATGAAATAGTTCCAAGCTTTCATCTCTGGAGGAAGGGCTGAAGAACTGAAGTAGAGCTTCCTATGAGATTGATCCCGGCTCAGTGTCCAATGAACCGGGCGACCGCATACTACTTGAGCTTGTTGATCCAGGGAAACCTCCTTGATTTGTCCTCCAATCAATGGGTTGATGTTGAACAGCTTATTGATCACAGCATCCCCATAATGCACCGCTTGTTGGCGCACAAAACAAACCTTGGCTTGGCGATTCAGATAGTAAGCTCCCATCAAGTTGGCGTAGAATTCCATTATGAGGATGTTGGACACTTCCGCTTGAGAATGATTGACCCATTGTTGCCATCCATGCCTCTCCACGATTCTTAGTATCCCCTCATTTTCCTTCTTCGAGAAGTCGAAGCCTCTTTCCGGTGTAAGCTTGCGATTCATGAACCCCTCAAAATAGTTGCTTGCCTGAGAGGACACAAAGCGTGAATTATCATAGGGTGGTTCTTGTGGCTCCTCTTGACGGATCCTTTTCCCCCTCCCCTTTTCTTTCAACAAGTTTATGGGCACCGACTTGCGAGGCATGTTTCCTACAAAATCACAAGATACATTTCAAGCTCATGTATATGAAGAATGAACAAACAATCCATTATCTTCCCAAAATTCAAGTTACTAATCCATAGTAGAAAAACTCATGCATAAGAAAACAATCCATTATCTTGCTTATTCCACAAAATATTCAAGTCAAATCAATGTTACGGATACTAGATGTGTGCACATGAATAAGATAGCAAGGAAAATCCCATCACTGTCCATACCAACTTGCGGCTCTTTGGGCAATTAGTAAACAAGCTTCCTAGTACAAAGTAATCATTCAAACTTGAACTATACAACACCGAGATGCCCCATATGCAAAGAATTCAGGAAAAAATGCAACACACGAAGCCACATTGTTGTGCAAAATAGCTATAGAAGCAGTCAAATTTCACTTCTCCGGAAATCCTCTAACTCCAAAAATCAATCAAACCGGAGTGAATTTAAGGCAATGCATGTTTGACCCATTCCTATTTCAAGTAGATCCCAAGTTTATAATCAATCAAACAACATGAACATGCATAATCAAGAAGTTGCCATGAAAATTCGCAGCCCTTGTTGTGCAAGAAATTCTAACCTTGATTTCTAATCCAAATTCATAATCCTATGCACAAAACACTTTCCATACATAAATGCATCCATGTCAAATCGAATTCAAGCATGAAATCCATGAGAATCACGCAAAATCAAGCAATTTTCGGAACCGTCACAAGCGATCACCATTCGCTTCAAATTTCATCTCAAAAACGCAGAAGGGAGGAAGAGGATGAAGGAAACTTACTTGATGAGAGGCTTGATGCGATGAATAAACTCCAAAAAATCAAACCGTGAAGCTTACGGAAGAGTAGGGTTTGAGGTTTGCGGGGTTTCTTTGGTGGAGGAGCAAAGTAAAAGTGAGAAAAGTGAAAGGGAGGCGAGGTTAAATCAGCGGTTACAGTCTTGGCGACGCGTCGCCAATTCAGGACGCATTCTGGCGACGCGTCGCCACAGTTATAAGTGTTCTGAGAACTTTTGCACAAATTGGCGACGCGTCGCCAACGTTACGAAACCATCCTTTATTTTTCTAAACGTTTGCAAACCACCCCCAATCTTTTCATCCTAAGACTTAAACCCTTTGAACATTCAATACATGGTACCTCTTAAAGTTGAGAAAATGTGGTCCATCCCCCAACCTTCTTTCCGATGGGTCTCCCGACCTATCAACACACAAGACAAGACCAAATGAGCAGAAAATCACAAAGCACTACACAAGTTAACTAACGAAAAGAAAAGAAGAAAGTAATCGGAATCGGGTTGCCTCCCGACAAGCGCTTGATTTTACGCCTCTAGCTTGGCGCCTTTGAGCTTCTTTTTTCATTGGATGGGTTCGGCCAAGATGGTTTGACCAATGTGTCTAAGTTCATCACCATAGTAAGGCTTGATTCGTTGACTATTGACTTGAAAGATGCACCCATCTTGTCCTTTAAGTTCCACCGCTCCATATGGTTGCACTCTAATCACCTCAAAAGGTCCCGACCATTTGGACTTTAATTTTCCCGGAAAAAGCCTCAACCTTGAGTTGAAGAGTAGCACTTTTTGACCCGGTTGAAACTCCTTCTTCACAAGAATCTTGTCATGCCACAACTTCGTTCGCTCCTTGTACATCCTTGCATTCTCATAAGCATCCATGCGAATTTCCTCCAACTCATCCAATTGAATAGCTCTCTTCTCTTGGGCATTTTTCAAATCAAAATTGAGCTTCTTAACCGCCCAATATGACTTGTGCTCCAACTCCACTGGTAAATGGCAAGCTTTACCGTACACAAGTCGATATGGTGACATTCCAATAGGTGTCTTGAAAGCCGTCCTATATGCCCAAAGTGCATCATTTAACTTTTGAGACCAATCTTTTCGGTTGATGCCCACCGTCTTTTCCAATATCCTCTTGATCTCCCGGTTCGAAATCTCGGCTTGCCCGTTTGTTTGAGGATGATAGGGGAGTGACACCTTATGCCGCACACCATACTTCAATAAAACTTGAGTCATCATCTTGTTGATGAAATGTGATCCCTCGTCGAAAATGATAGCCCTAGGTGTGCCAAACCTTTCAAAAATATTCCTTTGAAGGAACTTAACAACCACATTAGCATCACAAGAAAGGGTGGCAATAGCTTCCACCCACTTAGATACATAATCAACCGCAAGCAAAATATAATGATTGCCACAAGAAGGAGGAAAAGGCCCCATAAAATCTATTCCCCACAAATCAAACACTTCCACCTCAAGAATGTTTTGTAATGGCATTTCATCCTTCCTAGAAATGTTTCCTAACCTTTGGCATCTATCACATGTTTTCACAAAAGTATATGCATCTTTAAACAAAGTTGGCCAATAATACCCAGTTTGCAATACCTTACTTGCCGTCTTGGAGGCTCCAAAGTGTCCGCCACATGGTGAGGAGTGACAATGGTGGAGAACATCCTTTACTTCCTCGCTTGAGATGCATCTTCTTATGATTTGGTCGGCACACCGGCGGAATAGGAAAGGATCATCCTAAAGATAATGCTTGACATTGGCTTGAAATTTCTTCTTTTCTTGGTAAGACAAGTTTGGTGGCAAGACTCCACAAGCTAGGTAATTCACATAGTCCGCATACCATGGAATCTTGCCCTCCACCTTAAACAAGCTTTCATCCGGGAAGTGCTCTTGAATAGGTTGCTCCCATGACTTTTCTTGGCCCTCCATCCTAGATAAGTGATCGGCCACAAGGTTTTCACATCCCTTCTTGTCCTTGACTTCTAAATCGAATTCTTGAAGCAAAAGAATCCATCTTATGAGTCTTGGCTTGGCATCCTTCTTGGTAAATAAATATTTAATTGCCGCATGATCGGTGTGCACCACAACCTTAGACCCCACAATATAGGATCGAAACTTATCCACTGCATATACCACCGCCAAAAGCTCCTTCTCCGTTGTGGTATAATTTCTTTGAGCTCCATCCAAAGTCTTACTAGTATAGTAAATCACCCGAAAAAGCTTGTCCTTTCTTTGCCCCAACACCGCCCCCACGGCGAAATCGCTAGCATCACACATAATTTCAAACGGTTCCTCCCAATTGGGTGGAATCACCACCAGTGCACTAACCAATTTCTCCTTCAAAGTCTTAAATGATTCCAAACACTTTTCATCAAAGTCAAACGGCACATCCTTCTCAAGCAAATTGCATAATGGCTTAGCAATCTTGGAAAAATCTTTAATAAATCTTCGGTAAAAACCGGCATGCCCTAGGAAACTTCTCACTCCCTTTACATTGGAGGGTGGTGGCAATTTCTCAATAGCTACAATCTTAGCTCTATCCACCTCCATGCCTTCACAAGAAATTTTATGCCCAAGTACAATTCCCGATTTAACCATGAAATGACATTTTTCCCAATTCAAGACTAAATTAGGTTTTTGACATCTCTTCAAGACAAGGGCTAAATTATCCAAACATGCATCAAAGGAGTCTCCAAAAACAGAAAAATCATCCATAAATACCTCCATGCACTTCTCCACCATATCGGAGAATGTGGCCATCATACACCGTTGGAAAGTTGCCGGAGCGTTGCAAAGTCCAAATGGCATTCTTCGAAAGGCATATGTGCCCCAAGGACTAGTAAAGGTCGTCTTCTCTTGATCTTCCGGTGCTATGGTGATTTGATTGTACCCCGAATAACCATCCAAGAAACAATAAAACTCATGTCCCCCCAACCTATCCAAAATTTGATCAATAAAAGGGAGGGGGAAATGGTCCTTCCGGGTAGCCTTGTTGAGCTTCCGGTAATCAAAGCACACTCTCCATTTGGTCACCAACCTAGTAGAAATCCATTCATTGTTATTGTTGCCTACCACGGTTGTTCCGCCTTTCTTTGGCACCACTTGCACCGGACTCACCCATGGAGAATCCGAAATTGGATAGATAATGCCGGCATTGAGCAATTTCACAATCTCCTCTTTGACCATTTCCTTCATCTTTGGATTTAACCTTCTTTGAGCTTCAATGGAGGGTTTAAAATCATCTTCCATAAGAATTTTATGCATGCAAATTTCTGGGCTAATTCCCTTGATGTCGGAAATAGACCAAGCTATTGCCTTCCTATGATCCCTCAACACACGAATCAACTTTTCTTCCTCCAAAGAGGTCAAAGTAGACAAAATAATCACCGGGAGAGAATCCTCCTTGCCAAGATACACATACTTAAGATCTTGTGGTAAGGGTTTCAACTCCAACTTAAGCTCTTCCTTGGAATCACAAGACAAAAGTTGTTCTCCCCTTCTTCCTTGAAGTTGCACTTTCCCATAAAAGTCAAGAGTTGTTAAAATACCCAACACATCATGATCTTCCTCACTACATGCTTTTTCGCACACAAGTGCCCTTCCAATAGGATCCGCAATAAGTAAAACATCTATTTTTTCCTCAATGCAAGAATCAACCACATCAATCATGTAACACTTGGGCAACTCATCATCAATAGATTTCATGGCTTGAGCAAGATTAAAAGTAATTTCCTCATTATTAGCTCTCAAGGTGAGATTACCTTTTTCCACATCAATGACGGCCTTCCCAGTAGCAAGGAATGGTCTCCCAAGTATAATCGGCATGTTCCGGTCTTCCTCCATATCCAAGACTACAAAGTCTACCGGAAATATAAACTTGCCAACTTTGACCAAGACATCTTCCAACACTCCTTTTGGGAAAGTAAATGACCGATCCGCCAATTGGAGGCAAATAGATGACGGTTTCACCTCTCCAAGGCCAAGACTCCTACAAATGGATAAGGGCATCAAATTAATACTAGCCCCAAGATCGCACAAAGCCTTATCACAATGGAAAGACCCAATATCAAGAGGTATCGTAAAACTCCCGGGATCCTTAAGTTTTTGGGGCATCTTCCTTTGAATGACGGCGCTTGCTTCCTCTCTCATTAGAATGAGCTCGTTGTCGAGGAACTTCCTTTTCTTGGTAATCAACTCCTTGAGGAATTTAGCATAGGAAGGCATTTGATTTAATGCTTCCAAGAAAGGGATATTAATTTCCAACTTCTTGAAGATTTCAAGAAACCTCATAAAGTGAGTGTCCTCCTTCTTTGGCTTGAACCTTTGGGGGTACGGAAGGGTGGGCGTGTGCTTGGGTGCTTCCTCCTTGTCGGGAGCATTTTTAGCCTCAACTTTTGATCTATCTTCTTCACTTGAAGGGGATGGCTCTTGGGGAGGATATTCTTCTTGAATGGGTGGCTCCTTAACTTGCGTTACCACATTCTTACCACTTCTAAGCGTAATAGCTTGGCAAGACTCCCTTGGGTTGACATCCGTATCACTAGGTATGAACTTACCCTTTTGCATTTGCCTCATGGAAGTTGCAAGTTGGCCCATTTGAGTTTCCAAATTCTTGATGGATGCTTGAGTATTAGCTTGCATAGTCTTCATTTCATCCTCCAATGCACCAATCTTCTTGTTTTGGCCATTTGCCATCCCCCTCACTTCTTGCATGAATTCTCCCATCATGCCCTTCATAAAATCTTTCAAAGATGCTTCCGTATCATTAGAATTCTCACCTAATAGTTGCATAGCGCCTTTGGGGTTAGAATAGTTGAATCCTTCATATTGACGGTTCCTTGGGAAGAAATTCCCTCCTCCTTGCTTGGGTGGGTAAAGATTCCGGTAACCCACAAAATTGGCATCTTCCACATCATCAACATCCTCACTAACCATGGCTTGTTGCAATTTCCCCTTTTCTTGATTTTTTGTCAACTTGGCCACCATGCTAGTGAGTGCCGAAAGTTGAGCTTGGAGAGACGTATCTTTGTTGACCTCATACAATCCACTACCCTTCCTTGGGATCCGTTTGCCGCTAAGCTCAAGGCTTTTTGCCATATTGTTCAATAGCTCAAAGCATTCCTCCACATCTTTCAACAACAAGAAACCACCGGCGGCGGCATCCACTTGCAATCGGGTGTTTAAACTCAAACCATTGTAGAAAAGATGAAGTTGGTGAGCTTGATCAATATCTTGAGTGGGTACCCTCTTCACCATCCTCTTGAAACGCACCCATGCCTCCGCAAGTGACTCCCATTCATTTTGCCTAAACGCCAACAATTCATTCTTGAGCTCAAACGCTTTTTGAGATGGAAAGAATCTCCGAATAAATGCATCATATAGCTCTTGCCACGTATGAACCGAAGTAGGCTCCAAATTTTCAAACCATTCCGATGCTTCATCCACAAGAGAAAATGGGAAGAGTCTCATCCTTTTTGCATCTTCACTCACACCATCCAAATCAAAAGTATCGCATAAACGAACAAACCTCTTGATATGGTTGTTTGGATCTTCATCAAGGGTCCCTCCAAATGGATGAGCCTCCACCAATTGGAGAACATGGCTAGGAATCACAAAGGCTCGCCCTCGAAGCGGCACCGGTCTTATCATGTTGTCATGGTCTTCTACCCTTTGAGGTCGAAAATAATCAAGTACCGGCCTTCCTCTTCTTCTAGCACCATTTCCATTGTCCATTACCTCCTCAACACCATTGTGATCCATGGCATTGACATTTCTTTCTCGTCCAAGGTTCCTCAAGTCATCTTCTTGGTTCCCTTCCATGTTGACGGAATCGAAAGTACTAGTATTTTCTTCTTCAATCACCTTACTCCTTAGCCGAAGTTCTCGCAAGCTTCTCTCAATTTCTAGATCAAGTGGTAACACATGAGGACAAGAGCTCCGGATCATGCACTAGATGTACCTACAATATGACAAAAAGGGAACACATCAACCTTGAGAATTAAAATCAAGTAGTCAAGAATAACCAAATTTTTTTCTAATCAAGACAAAAATCAAATCAAACTCCCCGGCAACGGCGCCAAAAACTTTGTTGTGAAAATCAAGAGTTTATCAATTTTACCCTCAAAAACCCGCAAGCGAACGGAATCGTTGTATACTTAGGAGTAATTAAAGGTGTCGTCCCAAGAGAGTTAGTGATTTTATCTAGATTTAAAGATCAAAGTTGCTCAAGCTACCTAACTTAATCAACACAAGAAAAATGACTCTAAAGAAGATGGAAAGTACTAAAGATAGAACTTAGGATCAATGTGACTACCCCTCTAGGATTCATTTCCTACCCAATGCTACTCAATAAAGTTGGTCCCCAAATGTGAAGCTCCATGTGTGGTCAAAAAGATTTCATATCAAAAACCCCTTCCTTAAGATAGGTTTTTGCGCACCCTCCACTAACTTGGGCTTTACTCAAGCTCCAACTTAACTTAAGGTGGTTGAAGAGCTAAACCTTCTTTTAATGCCTAATGTTCACTTATATTATCTCTAATTTAAGTTAACATTATGCCCCTTCCATTCCTCTTTGTCACCCTTAAAACCTTTCTCAAGGATTTAATGGTCTAATGCATTAGACATGGTGGCCAACCATTCATCAAACAAGAAGCTCAATGCAAGGAACAACACAATAGAACTCATCCATAAACACACAAAACAACTTCATTAAGTAACAAAGGGAGGAAAGTCACCCTAGAAAGGTAAAGAAATCTACTCACGATCCATAGCTAATGTCATCAACAAATCCATACTAACAATGACAACGAAAATCATACAACTCAAACTAGAGAAGAGAAGAAACTCAGAAAACCCCCTCGACGTTTGTACGCTTGAAATCAACAATCCTCTGGTTCCAGTTTCCCAAGAACGTCTCCAAAAAGCTCAATACGCCTCCAGTCAGGTCTAGATCAAAATCAGCCAAGAAGCTCCCTTTTGGACTCTTTCTCTTCTTCTATTTATACCTCCTCTTCATTCCAGCCCTAAAAGGATAAGTATCACCGATCCAAGCCAGCTCATCAGGTGGAAAAATAGTGGGGGACCATCAAAACGCGAGCTTTTGGCAAAACAGAGCATTGCTGGCGACGCGTCGCCAGCATGGGTCGAGTTCTGGCGACGCGTCGCCAAATGACCATCAGGAACTCAGAACACTGCTAACGTGGGTGACGCGTCGCCAATTCTGAGTGAATTCTGGCGACGCGGCGCCGACTTTCGTTTGTGCACTTCTTCCACGTCCCTTGTATAAATGCCGTCCCACTCAAGCTTGCTTCTAATGCCCCGTCCGTAACACTCGATCACACCTGTAATGAGCAAAAATACCAAGAAAAACTAAGACAAAGAGGAAAAATCAACACAATTTGACGGTCAAAGTTGTCAAAAGGTCAATACTTTGACCGTGGAATGATGCACTTAACACCACCTGTCATGAGTAGATATTCGTGAATGATGGATTTTACCCACCTATTTGCTATCCCTAATTTCAAGTTGTCTGGTATTTTTTATAGCTAATTGACATGTAAAAATATTCAGTTTTGCATCTATAAAAAAGAAAATTAATGACTTAAAATGTTCATGAGCTATAAAAGAAAATATTGGATAGATTGACATTGTTACTAGATACTTACCAAGCAGTTTAAACTAAAACTTCAAATGTTTTTGTTGGGGGTAGTGCAAGAAAATAGGGTAAGTGTAAATTTCCAAACTCAATAGTATAACTATAATATTAGTATAAGTTCAGGGGTAACTGCAAATTGTCCTAATAATGATCACAATAATAACAATAACAAATTTTTCTTTCATTTTATTTTTCAGCATTTACTATTTTTAATCATCCCAAATTTTTACAACATTTCCTTATTCAATAAATTACTTTACTAGATTATCCTCAAACTATAAATTCAATAATTTTTTTCATCTTTCTTTGATTTATATGCAAAAAGTGAAGGGTAAAGTGTAAATAATACAGCAATTTTTTTCTTCTTTCTCAATCTTTATATTAAAGTCAAATGTTTTCGGGAACGCGAGATTAATTTTTAAGTATAAGTATTATTTTTATAATTTTCTGACAGATATTAAATCCTAGGAAGATATTGGACCCACATTGGCCCAGCCAAAGCCCATACCGGCACCAACGGCTATCGGAAGGTAACGTCGTTATGTGTTGATAACATTCCGCCGTCAAGTCTCCGTCAAATTTCAAATCCCACACCCTCCAACGGCTCTCAAGCAAAATATACAGTTTTTTCCCCTCTGCAATTTTTTTTTCCCTTTCTGGATTCTCTCTTTCTCTCTCTAAATCTCTCTCTCCCTTGCTCACTTTGACAAGAATCAGAAATCACCAAGAACTGAACAAGAATCAGAAATCATAAAGAACTGGAGAACAACTCTTTATGGCGAGGAAGTGACTCCAAAATCAGGTTTTCTTCTTGTTTTCCGGTTTTGCGTTCTGGGTCTTCTCTTTCTTTCTCGATTCCTTCTTTTGTACTGATAAATTCAGAGAAATTAGGAAAGGAAATCCAAAATGTGATTTTCTTCGTTTGTGTCTATGTTTTGTTTTGATCAGATGTCGTGATATTTGTAGTGTTTCTTGCGCTTCTTTGTTTTCATGGTGGATCTCAGTTTATAGGTTTCGAATTGGATAGAAGATGAGTTTGAATCCCTAGAATTTAGTTCCTAGAGTTCCTTTTCCAATTTTCTGTGACCTAGCAACTTAACATGAAATTAGTCTGATCTGGACTCTGGAGTACCCATCTCTTCTTTAAATTTTAGAGATTAAGATTAATGTACTAGCAGTTCATTTAATTCTTAAAAGTGTTGGTTTTTATTCGGTTGCTCACAAACAGGTGAGGTTTGGAAGCAGATGCCCAGTATGGAGGAGGTATATGAAGAGCTAGACAAATTGAAGGCTGAAAATGAGAAGCTCAGGGCTGACTCTAAGAGCAAGACAGATTTGTTAGAGAACTTGAAGAGAGCCAACAATGGGCAGCGTGAGAAGTTGCAAGAAGCATGTCTGAAAATCGATCAGAAGGAGGAACAGCTGCTTGAAAAGGAAGAACAAGTGTCGGTGTTGAAGCAAGAATGTGCAGATATCAAATGCAAGTTAGGGGAAAAAGAGGCGGTTGTGAAGTCTCTCAGTGTGGCTAATGATAGGCTAAGAGCCAATGCTGACGAGAGGCGTAGAACATGGGAAGAGGAAAAGGTGAGTTTGGCATTTGCTCTTGATGAGGCAAATGAGCAGAAGTTAGAGCAAGAGCGAAAGATCAATGCTTTGAGGGCTGAACTTGAAGGCGTTAAAGCGCATCTATCAGCATCTGAAACGAAGTGTATAGAGGTGGAGAAGAAGGCCAAGAATTCAAAGGAGTTGAGGGAAATGGATGACATGCTGACCAGGTTTGAAGAACAAAAGAGGAAGGTTGAGGATCAGCTGAAGTGGAAGAAAGAACAGTTTGAGCATCTGAAGGAAGCATATGAAAAGCATCAAAATGAGTTCAGAATTAACAAGAAAGAGTGGGAGCAGGAGAAGTCCAGCTTGATAGAAGAGATCTGTTCACTGCAGACTAACTTAGATTCCCAGATGAGAATCTCCAAAGATCTTCAGAACCGGTTAGAGGTCTGTAACCAAGCCCTGGCACGTGAAGAAACCAGAAGGAAGTTCTTGGAAGTTGAGGTTTCGGAGTTCAGGTCGCGTTATGAGAATGTTTTCTTTGAGTGTGAGGAAGCAAAGTCTCAGCTGGAGTGCCTGAGTGCTCAGAGGGATAAAGAAGTTGCAGCACTGAGAAATTCATTGGGAACCAAAGAGACATTTTACAAGGAACTGGAGTATCAAAATAGAAAGCTGGTGCTAGAGAATGATGAGTTGAAGATGTCCCTGAAAGAATTCGGGGAGGCCATGATTCTTGAAGCTGGGTCGTCTTCTTCTTCTTCTTCTCTCTCAAAGCTAAGACATAAGCTTAAAAATCTTGAGCAGGTGCATAAGGATTGTTTGGCTAATCATAAGGCTAGAGAAGCTGAATGGACCTATAGACTGGGGAAAATGGCAGAAGAGTTAAATGACTGCAGGTCCCAACTCGGGAACAAAGAGGGTGCTGTAAATGAACTTGAGATGGAACTTGAGTGTTGCCTTTCTTCAGCGGTGCAGTTGAGATTGCATAATGAGGAGAATTCTGTGATGCTTCTGGCTTTGCAGTCTGGGTTTTCTGAGGCTCAATCGTATCTTCACACTGTTCAGGTTCAAATTGGTCTCCATGACAAAGAGGAGGACAACAATGCTTCTTTTCTGATGCAGCAGCTTGAATTGAAGGATGCTGCACTAGCAAAAGCCCACAAAGATTTAGCAGATGAATGTGAGACAACAAAACTTTTATCAAGAAGGATTGAAATGCTGGAGCTGGTTGAGGAGCAGAAACATGTGATGCAGAAGGAGCTTGAAATGTACAAAGAAATGATTGAAGAATCATGTAGACAACAAGTCAAGATGAAAGAGCAGGTTTCCCAGGTGGAGAGTTGCTCGAAAGAGAAGATCAAAGAAGTCTGTGATGCCTTAGATTGTGCACATCTTGAACTGGCTAAAGAACGAGAAAAGGTGGCATCTTTATTGCCAAGGATCGAGTTGTTGGATCTTACTGAAAAGCAGCAGAAACAGATGGAAAAAGAGCTAGAACGATATAAGGAAATGCTTGAGGAATCATGCCGGCAACAAGCCGAGATGAAAGAGCAGGTTTCCAAGGCGGAGAGTTGCTCAAGAGAGAAGATCAATGAAGTCTGTGATGCCTTAGATCATGCACAGCTTGAACTGGCTGGAGAAAGAGAAAAGGTGGCATCTTTATTGCCAAGGATCAAGTTGCTGGATCTTGCTGAAAAGCAGCAGAAACAGATGGAAAAGGAGCTAGAGAGATATAAGGAAATGCTTGACGATATGTCTAAAAGCCGCTGTGAACTGGAAAAGCAAGCTCTGCTTAAGGAAAATGAATCCAAGAAGAAACTAAGAGAAGTCTGTGAGGCTTTACAATCAGCAGTTTCTGAATTGGCTGAAGAACATGAGAGAGCCGCTGCTCTTACAAAGAGGGTTGAGTCTTTGGAGCACAATGAAGAGCAGTGGCTTCTGATGCAGAAAGAAGTATGTGATGCCTTAGAATCAGCAGTTTGTGAATTGGCCGAAGAGCGTGAGAAAGCAAGCACTTTAGCAAAGAGAGTGGAGTCCATGGACCACATTGAAGAGCAACGGCTTCTGATGCAGAAAGAAGTTGAGAGGTACAAGGAAATTGTCGAGGCATCATCCAGGCATCAACTTCAACTAGAAAAACAAATTTCAAACATATCAAGTGATTCAAAAAGGAAACTGAGAGAAGCTCATGATGCTTTGGACAGGGCACATTCTGAAATACTAGACAGAAGCTGTCAATCACATGAAATTGAATTTGAGCTATGGATATGGAGGTCTATTGCTGAACGGTTAAAATCTGATCTTGAGAGGAGCAATGAAATGCGTAAAGATATAGAAGAGTCTCTTCTGCAACAGGTGGAAGATGGGGAGACAATCAAGCAAGAAAAGCAAACCCTTGTCCACATATTACAACAAAAGGACAGTAGGATCAATAGTCTTGAGGAACAGTTTTCCTCACTGGAAAGAGAACTGAAAACAAGAGAGCTTGCTGCAGATAGTTCATCTTTTGAGGTTGAAAAGACAATTAATGAGCTGCAAAGAGAGAAACTGAACCTGGAGGCAAGCATCACAGATTTGCGTGTGGAAAAAGAAAAACTCTGTGCCGTGATCCAGACCCTGGACTGCAAGATGAATGAGTTATCTAGTGAAGATGCGCGACTGATAGGAATGTTGGGACAAATGATGGAATCACTAGGTGATAATGCTTCTGCTTTTGTTTCAAAAAGCGAGGCCATTGAATGTTTTGATTCTGCAAAAGAGAACACGCACGTGGACAGTCTTTCTTCACCCACTGTGAAGAAACTTGAGCCCATAACTGAGGAAAGATCACCATTTAGACTGCTGAACTGACAGCCCATGAAGATGCAAGCTAAGTGAACTTGACGAATTGTGTTTCCACGTTTTGTGAGTTTGTGTGGCTGCTGTCTGGAAACCTCTATCTGGAGGTCACCTACTTAACTAATGGTATGACAAATTGTCATTGTCCTGTCTTTACATTTCTTCTAACCTCAAAATACATGACTTCCTTGACGAGCCTTTACTCGTGATCTCTAGTTGGCATGCGTTTTTCTACCTTTTCTTTCACCCCTTATGAGTTGCTTTGCTTGATCGTCTGCTTTCTTGCACCTGCTTGGGGCCCAACAAAAGCACCTGCCCTTAGTTGCCATGTCAAAAGTTTTACAAGGGAACCTACTGATGTCTGTTGGCAAGTTGTATAAAAATACATGGCATGCAAATTAAGAAATTTCATTGTGTAACTTGTGATGTTGAGAGTGTTGCCCGTGAATGAGTCTGCGTGTGCGAATGTGAGGCTCGGGAGGCGACTGACAAAGCAGTATTATACGGGAAAATGAAGATCAACGGTAGTGGTAAGACTTTATTTTGTGACATTGGTTATGGCTGTAAACATCCAGAACATTTGGTAAAATGTTCGTGAACAATTTGGAGGAGTTTGCTTATATTTATCTATTTAATTAACGGACGAATGTAAATAGAATTTATGTTTGTTTAAGTTAAACGAATGGATACGAATAAAATATCATCCTTTTGATTATATTTACGAACAGTTCAGTTAATATTTATTCATTTATTTATCCATTTGTTTATTTATTTGTTCATTTTTTTACTCATTTATTTATTTTTTTTATAAATTCATTCATTCATAATATTTTTCTTTTCTTCATTTGCTCGTTTATTCTTTTATGATTGTTATATTGTTTATGAATGCATTTATTTATATTGTCCATGATCATGTTCATTTAATGGTATTCACTACAATGTTTTTGTTAATGAACGAATATGAATGCATTCATTAGCAAATAACAAGAATAAAGTAACTAGAACAGAGCTACATAGATAGAAAGGTAAGAAAAAAAAATCAAGAAAAGAGAGTTGGTTTTAATACAAAGAACTTCAGCTCTCCAAAACCAAGATTAATTTCATGTTCATACAAGGTCTTTATTTATAGAATCTCAAGGTAGGTGAGGGAGGTGCTAAATGATCAACAAATGGGGCGCCAACATCTTCTGCATTTTTTACCTTCATGCACACTAATTTAACTTTTCTAGAAAAATAAAAGTTTTAAATCTATTTCTTAGTTTTAAAACTATATCTTGATCATTTAAAACTACTATCTACAACTTGAGTTATAATTTTTTTATCAAAATTATTCTTTAGTGCATGGTAGAACAAATTGTCTCACTTCTAACCAAATTTCAGCTTTGAAAATGATTGAATTGGTCCTTGACATCCACATATGAGTTAAAGATCTATGAGTTGACTTTTATATGATTTTGGAATCACTCAATTCATATATCCATAAACCTAGATATGAATTTTCTTATGAAAACTCACTAAACATGTGGATGACAGAATTGGTTCTATTTGTTGCCCAAATTTGACATCGTATATCTCTTAATAAGGCTGGCTTATGAATTAAATATTTGTAAATTATTTAGAGCCTGATCATTAGTCCAAGAATGACTTGATTTTGTCTTCTAGTATAAGAGATCTCATGATTTTACCAACCAGCAAAAAAAATAATCATTTATCTCAATTTGCAAAGGACAAATGCATTTTGTTGGCCCAAGTGCAACCAAGAGGGGGGGTGAATTGGTTGAATCCAAAAATATCACCGAATATGAGCTTTTAATCTCTTGAACCAAAATGCAATTCAATGAGATCAAATAAACTTATTTTATCCAGAAAATACTACCACAATGATCCTAAATTTTGCTTTGAAAACTTGCTTTGAAGTGTTTTTGAAAATAAACAACTTCAACCAATGAATGAAAACAAATCATCAAGCAATAATCAAGCAAGTAGAGGGAGAGAAGCTTGTACACAAGGATTTATAGAGGTTCGGTCTCTCCTCTTGAGAGCCTACTCCTCTCCTCAAGTTTACCACTTGAGAGTTTTCTTCTCCACTATAAATCACAAGAGTACACTCCTTTGGTAGTTTTCTCTACCACAACCACTCACTAGTTTTCCTAAAGGCTAACTAGAAACCTTACCAACACCCTTTCCCTCACTAGTTTTCCTAGAGGCTAACTAGAAACCTCACCAACTCAATCTCACCAAATGGTGTTTACAAGGTTACAAAGTGGTAAGAACAATAGAAGCTCTTAAAGCTAGATAAACAAGTAAAGACACAAGTTCTTGGCAAATATCAAGTTTGAGCTCTTTGATGATAGATTCTCTTTTCTAGTTGCCAAGTATTTTTTCCTTGATGATTCTTGATGTTTTTATACTCCAATGGATGCCCAAGAGACGTTTAAGACCGTTGGAAGGATCAGAAAAAGGCTCCTTGAAATCTGGTGAACGTTGCTATCAATTTTGACAGAAATTCGCGTCTGTCACCAGTTTCACTCGGGTGAAATATTTTCACTAAGTTGAAAGTTCTGTCTGATACCAAAATTCAACGTTTGACTTCCAACGGCTATATTTGTAATTAATGAGCTGTCAGTGCTTTATACACGTGGAATATGACGTGGCATGAATTTATATTTATTTTTCAAAGTTTTTTTGAACCGGAAACTCGCGCGCATGTCCGGAATCCAAGTTTCATCCGGTTGAAAGTTTTTCATTCGAATGATTTTCTTGTCCAGAAATGAAATGCTATCGGGTGCGAAAACTGAGTCCAGTTTCACTCGGTTGAAAAAATTTCACTCGAATGATTTTCTTGTCCAGAAATAAAATTCTCTCGGGTTCAAAAACTGACTCCAGTTTCATTCGGTTGAAAATGTTTCACTCGAATGATTTTCTTGTCCAGAATTAAAATTCTCTCGGGTTCAAAAACTGACTCCAGTTTCACTCGGTTGAAAACATTTCACTCAAATGAAAGCGCAGTTCCAGGATTTTCTTGCTTCCAGACATCCAAACTTTAAAAAGGTTTTTCTCCAAAATGATTTCTTCCTTCACAAGCAATGCTTGAATCAACATAAATACTTCAAATATACTTATGAAATAATTTTCCTTCCAAAGATCAAAGCTTTATCAATAAAAGAGCAATGTATAAATCTTTAGGTAAAGCTTTGAAACACATAAAACAAATATGTTTTGTTATCATCAAAATCAAATAAATGTGAGCCATGAATGGAACAAATCCAACACATTTCAACTCAAAATTACAAAAAAAGTGCTAAAGTTGGAGAGATTGGTCATAATCAAAGTATATAATGATAATTTAAACTCTTAATAGTTATATGCATATGAGCATTTATCACTTGAGATCCTATGATGAGGAATGCAGGAATTGAAATGATTTTGAGAAATGATCAACATAAGACTGATCCTAGTTGGAGGAGGTTGTAGTTATGCTTCTAGTGCTTTTCATCTTTGAATGATGACTATAAATAAAGGGAATACAAAAGGCAGTTGAGAATCATATTGATCACCTTATTGTTAAAACTAATTGTTTTGTAAGCCAGCAATAGATGTTGTTAGAGGGATGTAGGTAGATTAGTCTATTCATCCAAGGGTGGTAGACATCCAACAGGCAATAAGTCTTCGATTCATTTAACTTTCGTGTGTCCCTAACAATGTTAATGGTTATGCAGATTATATTGCCAAGATTTGTAAAAGAAAGATGATATTTTTTTAGTGCACCTACTTGAGTGATCAAATAAATTTGAACTTTCACTTGCCAATGAAAAAAAAAAACCGCTTACCTCCACGTAAAATATAAACCTAAAAAAATATAATTATTTTGACTTATTATAGTATATTTTAAAAGAGAGGCGTTTTACTGTTCATCAACAGTAAAACTTCATGTTTTTTTTTTTCGCTTCTTCAAATTTATGGTCAAAACCCTCTTTTGGTACCTGAATATTTCATATCTGCCATAATGTTTTTCCCACTTTCTTCTTCTGTCACCAGTTACAGGGTTGACTATTTGCTGACGGTGATATGATTGTCATATCATAAAGATTGGGAATATTATTAGACAAAATAAATATTTTAGGTACCTAAGAGTATTTTGTCCCTTTTTTTACACGTCCGCCCACCCACTGTTTTTTTTTTTTTTGAACTTTCTTGCAGAATGGTCAAATCTCTTCTTTAGTCCCTGGATATAATATTTTTGCCATAATTGTCCCCAACTTTCATGGTCTGTCATAAACTTTCTTTTCCTTTTTGTTAATAAGAATTTTTGTATAGCATATTCGAAAAGAGAGAGGCATTTTATTATTCATCAACAGTAAAACTTATGTGACTTTTTTTTTTTTGCATCTTCAAATTTATGGTCAAAACTCTCTTTTGGTACCTGAGTATTTCATATCTGCCATAATGCTTCCCCACTTTCTCCTTCTGTCACTAGCGACAGGGTTGACCATTTGCTGATGGTAGGGCTGAAAATGGGCCGGGCTTTATTCGGGTAGCTCGAGCTCGAGCTCAAGTATGAGATTTTCGAGTCGGGTATTTTCGAGCTCGAGCCGAAAATTGGGCTCGAGTTATTTTCGAGCCGAGCTCGAGCCTACACATATTCAGCCCTTTAGGCCCTCGAACTTTACAGGCTTGACATTTAGATTATTGGGCTTATCATTATGCCCATTGTCCCAGTCCCAGCCCACTCCCCTTCGGCCCTACCCCTTAGTCCCTCACTCCCTCTCCTAGTGACCCAGTCTCCTGTCTCTCTTCGCCTTCGGAATCTTTTCCTTTTCTCCTCCTCTGGCCTCTTCTCCGTCGCCCTCCTCCCCCTCGTGGCACTTCTCCCTCCTCCCTTCTCCTCCCTCTCCACTCTGCCTTCGTCTCCCTCCTCCATTCCCTGCCGCTAGACGCGCTCTTCTTCTCCGACGCCGATTCTCCTCAATGTCTGGGAAGTCCAATTCTCCTCAATGCCAATTGGATTTGCCTCCACCCAGATGGGGAAAGAATTTGAGCCGAGAAATTCTCTGACTTTGAGTTCGAATCGAAACCTGCCTTGTTCACTTCACCAGAGCCACCTCTCAAATTGCAGCCGAAAGCCAAGAACGGAGAGGCGAATTGTGAACGGACAGCGATTCGTGAACGGACAGCGATGGCTGGTGCTGGGAATCTCGAAGGGCTGGCACGGTTCGGATTTGGAATCGGAATCAGGGTTGGCTTCGATGTTTGTGTTGATTGGGTACCAGGATGTTACGCTGGCTGATCTCGCTCCCACGCACCCGACAAGGCTGCTGCAGCTTGAATCGTACTTCTGGCTCCTCTTGAGGAAAGTGATGGCTCATTTGTGAGATTTATGAAATTAGGGTAAAGCTGAAAAAAATTAGAAAGTTTAGGATATGATCTGTCATTTTCCCTTCTCTCACTATCTCTATAGAAAATTACAGATTTAGTCCCTATCTTTCATCTAAATTATAATTCTAAGACTAAAGATTTGTAATTGTCATTCGAGCCCAATAAGCCCTCGGGCCTAGCTCAAACTTATCTCGAGCCGAGCTCGAGCCTAGTGGGCTCGGGCTCGGCCCGGCCCGGCCCATTTTCACCCCTAGCTGATGGTGATATGATTCTCACATCATAAAGGATGGGGAATATTATTAGACAAAATAAATATTTTAGGTACCCAAGAGTATTTTGTCCCTTTTCCCTTTTTTTACACCTCTGCCCACCGTTTTTTTTTTCTTACTCTCGTGCAGAATGATCAAATCTCTTCTTTAGTACCTGGATATAATATTTTCGCCATAATAGTCCCTAACTTTCATGATCTGTCATAACCTTTTTTTCCCTTTCGCTAATAAGAATTTTTATATATACTAGAAGTCAAAGGTTTTTAAAGAGAATGAAAATGGGGCTATCTCAATCCCTAGTCGCAGGTGTGGCAAGCTTTCAGATACCTGACAAGAACTTTTGGGAAAAAAATTTTTTGATGAAATATTTAAATTTAAAATGATAAAACCTTAAATGAAAGTGAATGACATGCTTTTATTAACCATATTAAATATCAAAAAAAAATTCTTTTGCATTGTTTGACTTAGAGTTTTAATTATATGGATTTGATTTAAAGTTTTAATTAGTTGAAACAAATGTATACTTTTCATAATGTATGAGCGTTTTATTCAGATTTGATTTAGAGTTTTGATTACTTGGAATAAATGAACAATTTATATTATGCATGAGTGCATAATTCTTAAAAATTTTTATTTTTTCACTAATTTAATAGTGAGTGAAAACCTGGAAAACCTATATATGTATATTATGCAACTAGTTTAAATACCCGGCGTTGCCACGGGAACCATAAAAAAAAAACAATACTGAAGTCAATTACCGGCAAATTTAAACAGTACATACAATAAAAATACTTTTAGCAACCTATGATGTGCACTAATTGTCCACCTCAAACCGATAATCAGGTAGCAGTTCTGTTCACATCCTCAGCATCATTTTCTATTAATATACCGTTGACACAACTGCAAAAAAATGTAATACTTATATATTTATGACTATGTACATAAATTTCGGAAAAAAAACCTTTTATTTTTTTACCTGGTTGGATATGCCGGTATAGATTCAGGACACTGATTTGTCAAATTATATATGGGGTGATCACGGATCTCTGAGCTGTAAAATAAGAATTTAAATTTTATTATTGCAAAAGAAAAGGTGAGGTTAGATATATATATATATATATATATATAATGTTAGCTAACTACATACAGTATTTCAGCAGCTTGGATCTCCTGATCAGAAAGAATAGTGGAAGATGTAGAGCATCTTGATGAATTGTGATACATATCACACATTTCATCAGTTGTACTTGACTGACTACAAAAAATCACAATCAACTTTTACCACATCATTAACACATCAATACATCATAACATCATTCCTAAAAATCATCGAAGTGAAAGATCATTGTTTTTTTACCAAATATAATGCGCTCGTTTGTTTGACACATTGCTAGAATAGGCATTCCCAGATAACCTCCTTTTAGTATTGAAAGAATGCTGTCTTTGAGATAACTAATATGAAAAACAATAATTAGGGAGATAAAATAAAAAAATGTAGTAGAAACAGATATGGCAATGTGTGTGTGTGTGTGTGTGTGTGTGTGTAGATTGTGAACAATTTTGCATACCACTGAAATTGATCGTAGAAGCAACTGAGACTCATGTGCATAGTCAACAGGTTGCACCTTTTTTACTGTGAATCCAGAATAAAAGTTTTTTTGATTATATTTGGTAACTTCAATCTCCCAAATGAATTCCATACCCTGAAGACGTCAAAATTTCCTTGACAACTTTTGTTGTCCATTTTCCTGGTGGATATTTAAAGAGCTATAAGGTAAAAAAAAATTTCATAATTAGGAAGTTTAGGAATAGAATGTAAACTGTTCGATATATCCGAAGTAATTCAGCAGCTGAACAATGAAGCAATTGCCGAGCAACAACATCAAACAAAATAAAATGTCCTTCTGTATAACGATCTTGAACCTTTATGTCCACCCTATACCTATAAAATGAATATTCATTGTCATTATAAATTATTAGATTAGTTTAGATGTCTGATATATAAATGTAGGAGTTTAATCAAACTAAACTAAATTAATTAAATTACTTTTAATTACAAAAAATTAAGTACCGAGTTATCGGTGATCTGGTTGAAATCTGACAATTGCTGCAATAGAATGATGGTCCCTGCTCAGTGACCTTCCTCAGGCAAGTGCGACATCCAGTATAGTACCAAGGGAATGATTCATCAACAGAAATTATTGATGCACGGCAAGTAAACACAAAATCCTAAAACAAATATAAAGAATTCGTAAGGTAGTGAAATATGTATGAGACATAGGCAAATAGGTAACAATAGGATAGAACATCTATGTTTATAATCAAAAGTATAAATTACTCTACCTTTACTGCAACACAACTACGAAGATACTCCAGTTCACAAATCATAAGCCGATGAACTGACTTAGGACTTGCTGCCTCCAAAACTTGTGATGTACTTGTATAAATATTAGATACGGGAACTTCACCAATAGCAGGTCTTTCCAATGCATAAGAATGAAAAATATTAGAAAATAAGTAGTAAGAATTTTTTTCTTATTAAACAGAGGCATTTATATGATAGTGGAAGAGTTGGGAATATACGACTGTAAAATAGAAGTAACTTCCGGGAGGTCCAAGTTGACATATATCTTCGTTCCACATGTTGATGTAAGGAAATATTTTCCTATATACAAAATGTGTAATTTGTAGGTCAATCTATTATTGTAATATTTCAAGCTTGATCATGATTGAAATATTACCTTATTTCAAAAGTCAAGAAAGTGTCATACCTCTAAATCGTTTTACATAAGTACATGTAATAACCAATATTACATGATCTTTGAACCCATAAAATTCATCAAAAGGAACTACATCTACTTTATCTCCCCATAAAACAACCTGCATTTCAGCTCCTCTAGAAATTGAAATAGAAAAATATTAGAAGAAATTATTTACAGATTAACCAAAATATTAGACATAAAATGTAATAATAAAGTTCAATTTTGAGAAATGTACGCATTATTCTTCAACCAAATTGAACGCATTCGGCCAACCAAACCATCATTTTTATGTTGGTCATGAGGAGGCTCACATACAAATAGCTTCCCAACAACATCTTCCCAATAATAACCATGTAAACATAAAAATAAATAGTTAGTTAAAAAAATTAAATATTAAAAATTGAAATAACATAGGACAAAGTATTCAATTTTTGCAAAACAAACCTGTGCAAAGCTTGTTATCAGGATACCTCGAGGGTATGTGAGAATAATCAAGAGTCTCAAATTTATGTTGACCAATATCAGCACACTCAGCCAATTCCATGATGACAGTTGTGTAGCGAGAGAAATATATCTTATATAAGCACGACACAGGATTAAATGTTTTAGGAGCATCTACAACTGTGAAATTCTTAATCGTATAAACATTTCTTTCGATGAGTAGCCTTCGGAATCTCTCCACTAATGATGGTGGAACCCGTGCACATATGTGATCATTCTACAAAATTTTGTACAGTTTCATTAAGAAATTATTTTAATTGATAAGCAAACTTATAAACAACAAAATATTAAACTTCATGGCAAAAGATACTTACATTTGCATCTAAAAGAATCATATCAACGCCAAGAAAGTTGCCATCAAATGAATTAAATGCATCCCAGATCCGTGTTACTCGAACCTTAACTGACCAATTAAAACCAACTGTCGCAAGTTGCTGTATAAGGTGATTCTGCTGCCTCATCTGCAGTAATAAAGCATATAAAATGAAATTATATAGTCAATTAAGAAAATGAATTAAAATATGTTAGGAAAATATTTGATATGACTTACATGACAAGTAAAATGTTGCTTCATCTAACGTCTATATAATTTGTCAAACACTTCAGTATATACAATATTTTTTGTCAAAGAAGTGTTGTTTGACATCTTGTTTACTAACAACACATTCAATCCATCAGGAGAAGTGACACGGGAAGCAGCAACATATAGTTGCCCATGACCAAACACTGGTTCAGGAAGATACAGTCCGACATGTTCAAATGTTTGCCCCTGACTTTTGTTAATTGTCATTGCGAAACATGGTTTGATAGGAAATTGCAGACGTGATAGATTAAATGGTAATTGGGTATCAGATGGCATAATTTCAATACATGGAATGAAGCAATGCATGCCTGCATTTGTACCAGTTAATAGTTCAGCCTCAATAACTCGCTCAGCTAATCTTGTAACTATCAATCTTGTGCCATTACATAGGCCATTTGCTTGATTAATGTTTCTCATCAAGATAATAGGCACACCAACCTTTAACTCTAATATATGATTTGGAAGCCCAGAAAACTTTAAAGTGTTCAAATACTCAACAGGGTATAGTAAACTGTGTGCCTCAGCATTCTCAGATGTAGGAGATATACGATCTGCGCTCATATATACCACACTATCTCCCGGCAGTTCATTCATTAGATGATTATTAACAACATCAACAGTGTCATTCTTTGGCACAAGTATTGCCCTCTCTCTCAAGTATTCCCTATTAAATATGTTAATTTGTAAGTCCGGATACGTTGATGATATAACATCACGTATATGATCGCCCGTTCTAGGGATCAGAAATTTGTCCGGAATTTTTATCCATGTTGCCTCCTCCTCATCATCATAAAGTTTTTGCAGCGGTAATCTTCCTTCCCCAAGTCCAAGAATCCAATCAGAAAATAACGCAACAGTACTACATGTTGAGTTATGTAATCTCATATTTTGTGTAAGAGTATGGACTTGACATTGTGACCATAATGAAGAAGAACAGACAATTGAAGCTATAATGTCACCCCTACTTCCACGAGTAATTACGGGCAAAATTTGTCTAAAGTCACCTCCAAGGACAACAGTTTTTCCACCAAAGACTTTATGTTCAGCAGTGTGATCATGTACACGCATAAGATCTCGTAATGTTCGATCTAAAGCCTCAAATGCATGCTTATGCGTCATCGGAGCCTCATCCCAAATTATCAAAGTTGCCCTGCAAAGGAGTTCAGCTAATGGAGTTGATTGTTTCACATTGCACACTGAATCTTTATCCAACTTTATTGGGATTTTGAAACGGGAATGTGCAGTTCGGCCTCCAGGTAACAAAAGCGCTGCAATACCAGATGACGCAACTGCTAATGCTATCTTCCCTTCAGAACGGACACGAGCAAGAATGGTGTGCCATAAATAAGTCTTCCCAGTTCCTCCACTACCGTAAACAAAAAAGAAACCACCTGATCCAGTGTCAATTGAATTTATGATTGAATGATAAACAAATCGCTGACCATTATTAAGACCGCTAACCAATGATGTATGCTCAGCTGCCAATGTAGCTCGATCATAATTAAGTTCTTCCAAAATCAATGAATTCTCTTCAATTATTAAAGTGCTAAGATTAGGGTAAGGCATACCAGAAAATTCTTTCAAAGTTCTTCCAAGTCGATTCATCATCTTCTCAATCTCATATAATGCATAGTTATACCTTTCTTGATCAGACAACACCAACTCAGGATTATTCCTAACCCTGCGCTGCACAATGGTCATATCATCAGACAATGCATCACGGTGTTCGTTCCAAAGCTCCAAAGGATTAACAACTTGGCAGAATAAAAGTAATGTGACAAAAAGATCCCGAAGTTGGCTTCCCATTGCCCATTCTGTAGCTTCACGTAATGCCTCATGCCACTCACCATCTCCATCAAGCAAACCTAATGCTAGGCAAGCGTCCTTAAATGTAGGATGTAAAACACCTCGGACTGTGCGCAACTCCTCATATGATTTTGAGCCTCGTTGTACATTTAGTAGCATACGAAGGTAGTATTTCTCACCAGCAGTAGGATGCACATAATAGAGCCTACCAACACTTCTCCCACGTACACGTTTAGTCCATTCCTTAGATTGTCTATTCCAGACATATCGCATTGGAAACTCCACATATGTAAGTGTTCGGGCTTCAAAGTCAATGATATTGCGGTGCATCCATGCTTGAAATTTAGTAACACTGTCACGTTGCTTTCGTACCACCTCATGAATGTCAGCACTTTCAGGGAATACAATATTTTGCTCATTTGGTAAGTGGAATGACAATCGCTCTACTGATGGGTCATGCTTATGAATATCAAAACCAAAAATTCTCCAGCAAGCTTCCGATGCAGAAATATACCTACAATCTAAAAATTGTTTGATTTCATCAACTTGACCAACAGAGCCTTCAATTACCACAGTCGAACGATCTGTCCCCTTGTGCATATATTTACACAAGTACTTAATACACTTGTCTCTATTTGTCTTCTCAATGTTTACGTGACAATCATGTTTAACAACCAAATCAACATTGTGTGGTACCACTGAACGGTTGTCTAGCTGTATTCCATTCTTTGTGATAGTAGTTGAGCAACGCCTTCTTCTATATATTGGAAAACCATCATCACCAATAGATGTTTCTGTTTGAAAAGGGCGTGGGTATTTCTTTTTACATCTTCCATTTACCATGCATGGAGACCTACAATTTGCTAGTCCACATGGACCATGCATCATATGTTTAGCCACAGCCTTAAAACCAATAGGATCTCTATCCTTATCAGGTAATTCAGCTGATATGTATCTATCTAAGGAATCAGAATCATTTATTTTGTCTTCAGGGTGCAGAAATAGAGCTATATGAACATGTGGAAGCCCACGCTTTTGGTGCTCTATTGTGACAACAACTGCATATATCACATAGTGAAACATGCCGTTAATACCAAATTATGCAATAATTGATGTTTAATACATAATTTTGACCAAATGACATTGATGGTTACATTACCTCCTATTGATCTTCCAAAATGTTGACCTTTTGTTATGTCTTGAAGTAAAGAGTATAGCTTCATTTCAAAAACACAGTCCACGATATCAGGCCTGTCATCAGCAGTCTGTCCAGGTATAAATTCCAAACACTTAGTAATCTCATTCCACTTGGGATTACAAGTCATTGTTATAAATAAATCTGGATGTCCAATCCACCGGCATATTGCTATAGCATCTTGATAGTTCTGCATCATATATCGTGGACCACCTGTGAATGAAGAAGGCAAAATACAGGGTTTTCCACTACGATAGCCAATAGTGTCCCCCTTGTTGATGGAGTCTTGTAAGCCACATAATATTTCCGCCCGTAATATATTTTGATGACTTCTAATATAGTTGAATCGTTGCTCGAGGATGCAACAATATGCATAAACTACATACTGCTGGAAAAGTCTCCCACCTCGAAGGACCATGGAATGAACAAATGTACGATGTTGAAGTTGAAAGGCATAATACTCACACATAGTCACTTTGTTGCGGATCATGCCATCCATTGTACCATCACGATGCGGGATTCCTTCACGCCAACCATCTGATCCATTAGGGAAGAGAACAGGGAAGTGTAGAGACATTAACTTTGGGTGTAAAACATTAATTCTACGAGCACCATGAGCATGAGTATAAACAACAATATCTCGCTTGTCACTTTGCTCCTCATCCAGCCCAACAGTCAAGGCAGCAATTTCCTTGGATTCCGGTAGGTTATATCGATGACCATCTCCCGACCTTGACGTTAATAACCTCAGTTGCACAGAATGGTTACCGGAATCCTGACACATGTCACGTACACGCCTGAACTCTATCACAAGTTGGTTATGATCATCAAACATCTGCCGAAGTCCTTCAACAATAACCCTGTCCATATTATTAGGATTTGAATTTCCAAAGCTCCTGATTCGATTATCAGTTTCATGCTCTGTGTCATGTATATACAACTGAGCAAATCTTGGTAGGTTACCTTCAACAGGGACTAAAGAACCAATTCGATGGTGATTTTCACCCTTGATTTGGAACACTGGTGGACCACCACCATTATTTATAGTCAAATTAATATCAGCTCCAGTGGAGGTAAAAGAGAAACGACAGTTGAACTCCCGGATATTTTTTCGGAAATACTTTGAGAGTGTTCCACCCCTGTAGTCCATCAATGTGCGAAGGAATTCTGGTGCCGGTGCCTCATGTGGTAATTGCACCTTTCCCCTTTGGCAACATATAGAGAATGTAGGATGCCGTTGACGTTGAGATCGTACATTTCTCTCACCATACCACACAATTGCTTGACAGTGTTGATAAGGGCAAATACGATCTGGCGACCCAAAATCTTCTCGTTTAAGGAAACGTCCTATTTAAAAATATTTTAAATTACATGGATGACATAATGACTTAAAGATTACAGTAGTTTACATCTTTGCGATGAAACTTACTATGATGTCGTACAACAGTTCGCTCAACCAATTCTTCATCTTCTTGATCAAAAAGTCCAGACAATAAATTATCTGAATGACGAATGGGTATTTAATTAAGGAAATGAAATTGTAAGAAATGAGATTCCAAAGGCAGAAAGGGTAAATGTACCTTCATTATTTTCATCATCATCTTGAAGGTTTATGAATGGTAATCTGTCCATCTCCGTAACAACCGGCCTTCGTCTTTTATGAGGTAATTGTAAGGAATTTGAACATTCACCAACTTCTAAATTCCTACTATTAAATGGTTGGGCTGAATTTTGATTTGTGATACATGAAACAGTACCAACAATTCTGGAGTCATCAATAGAATGATTTAGCAAAAAATCATTCTGTAGGGTATTAGTAATATCACGCAAAGGGGTACGTGAGCTTGCTTGGTGGACCACATTGTTCATAAAATGGCCTGAGGGGATAAGGTTCTCAAAGTTGTGAATGACATCACCAAGAGACGTATGTTGGAGTGATTGACAATGAAGGCCAGATGTTTGTACATCAGATGGCTTTTCATTATCCCTTAAAGAACAATTAGATGATCGGTTCTCTTGTGACTGGGAAGCAATTGCACTTGACCGAAAAGTATTTATTCTCGGTCTATAATTGCTCAAAATATTAGTAGGGGTAACAACTGTAGATTGTGACTGTGAACGTGCATGGGCACGTGAAGACGCACGAGATCGTAAAAGCTGACTACGTTCAGCTCTTCTCTGTTTAGCATCCATTCTACAATACAATATATGTTATTTATTAAATAGAAAATTAACACATTAAAGTTTTTAAAATAAGTACATTAGCTACAATGGTGAAAAATCCTAAAATGTGTTCAATTATTATTTTTAAAACTTTTTAATCTGTTTCATGAGTGGGATGTGGAAAATTTCAAATATCAAGAATTATTTGTTTTGGCATACAATTGATTAGTAATATAGGTTTGGTAGCCAGATGTCAACTTTTTTTTTTTTATTTTCAGACCAAATATCTTCAAAGTGGAATTAAATGTTTTCATTTGTGATTATTATATATTAAGATAATTACTTTTTCTTATGTGAAACTTTTTTTAAAACTTTTTAATCTGTTTGATGAGAGGGATGTGCAAAATTTCAAATATAAAGAATTATTTGTTTTGGCATACAATTGATTAGTTAAATTAGGGGACTAAGAGTGTATTTACTTCTTTAAGCCATATAAAAGACCATTTTCTTTTTGTTTCCGTCCTCCTTTGCTGATGCGTCTTCTCTCTCTCTCACCTCTCTTCGCTCGCTCTCGCTTGGATGAATTGCCGGCCACCGATAGCGGCTGCTCTTGATTAGCCACTTACATGGTTTGATTCCGACCTTCCTTCTCTTTAACTTTTCCCAAAAAACTATATTCAAATTCTTTGTAGATTTTGTTATATTTTGAATTAAAGTTTAATATCCTTACCGTTTCTTTTGTGCTTTTGGGTTATAGATTTATTTTCTAGGTATGATTCTTTAGATAAAGTTGTTCACGAGGTCGAGATGAGTTGATACCCTCCCTCGGTGAACCAGATCCGTCGGTGACGGCCTCACCGGAAAAATTTCTAGCCACCGTCTACGGTGACTCTCGGGCATGTGATCATATGGTTTGCCTCTAATTTTCCTCCTCTTTAATTTTTTCCAAAGCACTATCTTCAATTTTTTTTTAGATTTTTATATATCTTGACTTTTCTGTGACTTTTTGTCCTAGATTTACTTTCCTGCGACTGTTCCAAATTCTGCCTCCGTTTGAATTCTGGGTTTCTTTTTTTTTTTTTTTATATTGTTTTTAGCTAAGAGATTCTTGAAAGTGAAACTCGTGTGGTTCTTTATTCCCTTTTCTGATTCGATCGTCTGAATATATTTGTTAGAAACCATAATTGATGCCTGCTGAAGTATCATTTTCGTTTTGAAAGTGAAAAGGACTTGGACATGTGATCTGGGAAATTGAGGTGAGAGGGACAAGTAGAAGGAGGAGATGGGCTGCAACTGTTTTGGTGACTCGGAGAAAAAGGGAGCTTCTCCAAGTCAGCCTCCACCTGGTATGGATAGTTGGTGGATTTGATTAACATTTTCCATTTATGAATAAATACATTTTGTGACGGTTACATTATTTGTGAATCAGATCTCTCAATTCAATGGAAATATGTTTCCTGTTGTAGCCCTTTCTGGGATCATACTTTAATATGATATGAATTGAGTTCAGTGAGGTGACTATATACTGAACCTATTTTAAGGATAGGTTCTAAGTAGCCCTTTCTGGGGTAATAGTTTATTGTTATGCATATGATATGAATTCAGTTTGAAGTCCATGGAGTTCAACTCTCACTCAAAGAATCATATACCTAGCTATATTCTTGGTATACCTTCCAACGCTTCATATGGTCTGTTCTACCATTTGAGCCAAAGCTATCGATTTATGCTAAAGTTTCTTGTGCATTTCTGCTTACTCTGAGTAGCTCGGGATTCACTTAGTAGTTTAATTTCCATAATTAAAATTGGGCATGATTATTTAAAATGAACATGTATTAATTACGTTAATAACACTTACTGTAATTGTTAGGTATTCACATGTATTACTGTATTTTAAATCAAATATTAATACTGTTTGAATTTTTAATGTATTTATTCCACATGAACATGTTTTTTCCCTTTCACGCATAGCTCCTTAATGTTTTCTTTTGTTATTACAACACCTAATTAGTTCTTTAAACCAATTATTAGTACTGTCTGAATGCCAAGTCCACAAATTAAAACATATGTGAGCAACTGATAATTTCCATGTGAGCAATAAGATAGGGAAGGGAGGTTTCGGAACAGTTTACAAGGTACTTTATTATTCATCAAACCAGGCATGGTTCTTTTTTAGGTATCATCAGCCTGTTTCTTTCAGTGGTTGAATCTGACATTAGAGTTTCAAGCAACTTCCTAGTATATGAAAAAATTTTGTTCAATTTATTTCATAACTCATAAGGGTTATTTTGTTAGACCTAGCTGATGAGGTATTTTGGTAGTTGGTCTAACTCTTCTAATATTTGAAGTTTCAAATTGATTACTCTAGCATCTGTAATTCAAACTCATGAAGAAGTTGGAACAGATCTAATAATCTTCTTTCTACAGCCTCATAATTTTGATAGTATCAGTATGGTTTTGAATTAGGGCATGAGAGCCATGGGCACAGTGTTTCTAGATAGCTTAATACTTCGTAGTACAGAAAATACTGCCACCAGACTTAGAAAAGGACCTCTTTGTAATTACAAGGCACCTATTAACCTACAGCTTTGTCATTTGTCATCAACTTTATGATTTAGTTGGTGAGTCAGGTATTGTATATATAATAATTAAGTCTTACGGATCCAAATCAAGACATATGTGAGGAGAAAATTTTATTTTTAATTCTATTTAAATTTCCAGATTTTTAACTTTTTAAGGATTGATCATAGTAATATTTTTTTCTTATATCTTCATATCTTTTTTTTTAATCATAACAGATGATGAAATTATTAAGTCTCACGAATGCAACTCAAGACCCAATCTGTCATCAACATCCTAATTTAGTTGGTGAGTAACTTCATATATGTATTGTGCCCTTATTACTTTTATTTTTGTTGCTTTTTAAGATAACTTTTTTTATATCCATGAATTGTTTCACTTAGTATTTTTTGAGTTTGAAATTTTTTATATACTAAACAATTCTGTAAATTTAGTACCAAGTGCATAAACTTTATTTTGTATTCTTTTACTTTGTTGGGCATTTTTAATATCTTATTTTTGACTCTTTTTAAGAAAAATATGATGTTAAAAGGCTTTTTCTAGTATTGTTGCTGTTATCTCCTAATATCTTATTAATTGTCAGGACATATGATGAAAAAATTGAGATCTCACATACAATACTAAAGACACCATTTGTCATCAACTTTATGATTTAGTTGGTGAGTAAAGTATTGTATATATAAGCCCTCATTACTCTACTATTATTTTTTTTTTGTTTTCTTACTCTACATGCATGATGATGTGTACTGTTTCAACTTTATAGAAACATAAACTGAACGGGATCTAACTGGCGAAAGCGAGTTATACATTCTTGGTAAGCAATTGAAATTCAATTATTATTGAGAAATTGAATTACAAAAATGCATAAATTTTTTATCTAGATTATACCTTTTGATGCTGAAATTCAATAGTATAAATAAAAGGCTCCCTTGCCTGTTTGCTGTGACACCACTCCTTGCAAATTAAAAAGAACTTGGCTTACTTTTAGTGAATAAACCACAATAAACTAATAGAAGCAAGAAATGAATCAATATCAAAATAGTGTTTGAATCACTTACAAGTGGGTTTGAGTGAGTAAAAGAAAATTTGATGGTTTCTCTCACTGCTATGAAAGCCTGGAGAATTATCTGGAAACACAGTATGAAGATCTTTATCATGGTAATTGATCTACAATACTTAAAGATGTTCAAACAAAAAGAATATAGATAGACAAAATGCATAAATTTTTTTATCTAGATTATACCTTGAAATGCTGAAATTCAATAGTATGAATAAATAACTCCCTTGCTCCTTTGCTGTGACACCACTCCCTGCAAATTAAAAAGAACTTGGCTTACTTTTAGTGAATAAACCACACAAAACTAATAGAAGCAAAAAATGAATCAATATCAAGATAGTGTTTGAATCACTTACAAGTGGGTTTGAGTGAGAATCAGAAAATATGATGCTTTCTCGCACTGTTATGAAAACCTGAAGAATCTCCCTAAAAGCACAGTATCTGGATACCCACAGTATGATAAAATAGATCTGGGTAATTGATCTATAGTACTTAAAGATGTTCAGCCAAAAAGAATATAGAATGACTTACTTGGCTCCTTTAGTTCGAAAATGATAATACAGAAAGCCAGAAGTGGGCTCTTATTTAGAAAATTAGAGGCCATTGATTTCCTTCCATAACAACTGATTGAAGTAATTTAGGAATTTTACTTGTTAAACAACATAATTAAAGGGATCTAAAATGATAAATTAGGAATGTAGATAATTGGTGGATTAATATATTATATTTTTTTGGAATGGTGTGATGGTTAATGGTAAAAAGGCTACTAATTGATTTTCTGAAATAATTATTTATAGAATAGGAAAATGTTGAGTTAGTCAGAATGGTATATTGTTTATATGTAAGTTTACGAAAAAAATTAGTAGGGAAAGTGGAGTAGATTGGAATGGAAGTTGCATGATATCAGTTTTTATGGAAAATTTTAATTACCATGACATTATTGAATCGGTATTAAAACAATTAACAATTATTGCACACAATACTAAGGAATATTTGATTTCAATATATGATTTCAATTTATAAGATAACATTTCTCAAGAAATTTGGCATTTTGATTCTAATACATCTTTGCAATTATACATTTTTAAAAATTATTAATTAATTGGAATTTGATTAAAAATGAATAGTTAAAGTGATTATCTTATTGATAAAAATTTATACTAAAAGTTATATTCATTATCTGGAATGATATTACTTATCTCAATCCATATCCAATAATTAAGCAGCAGAAAATAAATAATTATTCTTTAAATTATAATTCTAATTTAGATTATTATAATTCTTTTCTTCATTTTTAAATTAATGCACATAGAGATCTATATTTTTAAATTAATCCACATAGAGATCTAAAAGGATAATTGTTTATTTAAAATCACTATGAAATTTTTATTCCATAAATTATAGAGGTGGTTGTAAAATTTTATGCTTAATAAAAAATAAATAACAGATAAGAGATGAAAACTTTGATGTTGCTTTTATGCTGCTACTCATCGTCATTGGTAGACTTTACTTTTATCTAATAAAATAGTCTATTAGGCCGTAGCCTTTACTTTTATCTAATAAAATCCAGAAATTGAAACCTTTTACAAAATCCTAATCTTTCTTGAGTCCATCTTTCTTTACTCCATCCTCAATACCAGAAGCATCCTCTCCATCATCCTTGTAATTTCTGCTAGCTTCAATAGCAAGTTCTCTTGCTTCTGCTTCATATATATGAAGTTGATCCCATATTGGGATGAACTCTTCACCTGGAACATGGTGTTCAGCCAACTGGGTGAACAATGGAATAACCTTTGACTTGAACTCTAGCCAGTGCTTGCGTGGGAGTTTGTTTAGGTGCCTCCAGCTCTTCCAATTGGTTGCAGGGTCTGTTTGTTCATCGCTTTCAGACTCATCCCTATAAATTAAAATATTAATCCATAAATTTAATGTCAAATAAATATATTGGAGATGAAAAAGACATTGGTAGTAGAGTATGCAATTGACGAAGAAATATTAATAATTTCAATGAACTTCCTCTTTGAAACATCGTCTTCGCGTGTACTATCCTTGCATGTGTTTGTATAGATCTCACCACTTTGGTGCTCTTCATTGTTCCTTCCATCAGCCATACTATTGATTTTCTGAAATAATTATATCTAGAATAGGAAAATGTTCAGTAAGGCAGAATAATATGCTGTTTATATATAAGTTTACGAAAACAATTAATAGGGAAGGTGGAGTACATTGGAATGGAAGTTGTTCCATATCAGTTGTTATGGAAAATTTAAATTACCATGACATTTTTGAATTGATATTCGAACAATTAACAATTCAACACTAAGGAATATTCGATTACGCTATTAATGGTATTAGTATAAAAGGAATTTGGGAAACAATTACTCTTTGGTTTATCTAAAATCACTATGAGATTTTTATTCCATAAATTATAGAGGTGGTCCCAAAAATTTATGCTTAATAAAAAATATATAAAAGATAAGAGATGAAAACTTTGATGTTCCTTCCACTTTGATGTGTTTGTATAGATCTCACCACTTTGGTGCTCTTCATTGTTCCTTCCATCAGCCATACTATTGATTTTCTGAAATAATTATATCTAGAATAGGAAAATGTTCAGTAAGGCTGAATAATATGCTGTTATATATAAGTTTAAGAAAACAATTAATAGCGAAGGTGGAGTAGATTGGATTGGAAGTTGTTCCATATCAGTTGTTCTGGAAAGTTTAAATTACCATGACATTTTTGAACTGATATTCGAACAATTAACAATTATTGCTCACAACACTAAGGAATATTCAATTATGCTATTAATGGTATTGGTATAAAAGGAATTTGGGAAACAATTACTCTTTGCTTTATCTAAAGTATTTATTACCACTTTGAATCTATACAAAAAATATTGCTCAATAGTGGAGTTGTCGAATAAAACATGAGATAATATACAAAAAACAAATAATTATTATTTAAATTATAATTCTAATTTGGATTATTATAATCCTTTTCTTCATTTTTAAATTAATCCACATAGAGATAAAAATTTTTAAATTAATCCACATAGAGATCTAAAAGGATAATTGTTTATCTAAAATCACTATGAGATTTTTATTCCATAAATTATAAAGGTGGTTCCAAAATTTTATGCTTAATAAAAAATAAATAAAAGATAATAGATGAAAACTTTGATGTTGCTTTTATGCTGCTACTCATCGTCATTGGTAGACTTCCCTTCAGACCCATCTTCATCAACTTCCTTATCAAAAACTTCCTCTCCTGTAAAATCTTCACCAGCTTCAACAGCTAAACTCTGAGCTTCTTTCGCTAAAGCATCTAATTCATCCCAAGTAGGTAGAAAGCTAGGACCAAAATGGTTCAATTGCATTAATTTTGCATATAGCTCGATAACCCTGGGTTTGAAGTCTGCCCAATGAGTTTGAGGAAGTTTGTTTATTGCTCTCCAATACCTCCACTTTGACTTCGGCGTCTCCATTGGAAGGCTATCAGAATCATCCCTATGATACAAAAAATTATGGCCAATTGTATGTATCATTGTTTTAAAATTATCCAACAACAAAATATATATGTTTTAACTCACGAGGATATGTATTCTTCTCCTTCTTCAATTGCTGTCTCTTTGTCATTGTCCTTTCTGCCTGGATCTCCAATGGACAAAACAGGGATATCATTAGTTGGTTCATCCGCCATATATAGAATTTCTTTCGAACAAAATTTTAGCTAGTGGAAATATAGTGCTTAAAGCTATTTGGGTTTTGGGGGTTTATATAATGTCATACCATAAGATAATATGGAAATTTCCTGAGTATATTTAAAAAGTCTAACCACGTTAATTTTGTTTTTCTCTCTCTTTCTCCTTCCCCTTTCCCCCATCTCGCATTCCCTCTATACAAAATATCCATAACATTCTATCAATTATGTGGGTATTGGAGAGAATGAGGAACTATCAAAATCTTTTATGAAAATTAATGGGAGGCTACCAAAAATATTCTGTATTCATTAATGAATTGTAACCATATTAATAATGTTTCTCTCTTTTTCCTTCCCTTTTACCCACTCTCTCGCATTCTCTCTATACAAAATATCTATAAAGATTCTATCAATTAATAGTAAGGCAGAATAATATATAAGTTTACGAAAACAATTAATAGGGAAGGTGGAGTAGATTGGAATGGAAGTTGTATGATATAAGTTGTTATGGAAAATTTAAATTACCATGACATTTTTAATTATGTTTTGAACCACAATTCTCTCTCGCATTCTCTATATACAAAGTATCCATAAATATTCTATCAATTTTGTTGGTATTGAATTACCCGAGGGACTGTCAAAATATTCTGTATTCATTAATGAATTGTAAATATTCTTAACATTCTTCGTATGGATATTTATTGTTTCTCTCATTTTCTTCTAGAACATTTATGTTTTGGAATATTTTTAAAGTCAAACCAATAAAAATTATGTTTCTCTCTCTTTTGCCTTCCTCTTTACCCACTCTATCGCATTCCCTCCCTAAAAATATCCAAAAATATTCTATCAATTATGTGGGTATTGGAGAGAATGAGGGACTGTCAAAACATTTATGTCTTGAATTTTGTGCATAAGAATAGGAAAATGTGCAGTAAGGCAGAATAATATGCTATAAGTTTACGAAAACAATTAATAGGGAAGGTGGAGTAGATTGGAATGGAAGTTGTATGATATAAGTTGTTATGGAAAATTTAAATTACCATGACATTTTTAATTATGTTTTGACACAATTCTCTCTCGCATTCTCTATATACAAAGTATCCATAAATATTCTATCAATTATGTTGGTATTGAATTACCCGAGGGATTGTCAAAATATTCTGTATTCATTAATGAATTGTAAATATTCTTAAATTTTAGTTACAATTCATCAATGAATACAGAATTATTATTTTGAAACTGATATTCAAACAACTAATTATTCTTTAAATTATAATTATAATTTGGATTATTATAATCCTTTTCTTCATTTTTAAATTAATCCACATAGAGATCTAAATTTTTAAATTAATCCACATAGAGATCTAAAAGGATAATTGTTTATTTAATTTTTTTATATTCATGCCACACATAGAGAACTAAATATAGTTTGGTTTTTCCAATTAATGCAATTGTACATAAGATTGAAGATCATAGGGCGACTGAATAATATTACCATGGAATAAATTTTATTTAAAATCACTATGAGATTTTTATTGCATAAATTATAGAGGTGGTTACAAAAATTTATGCTCAATAACAGAAAAACATTCTTTTGCGCATAACTATTTGACCTTTACAACCGGAGGTTGCAAATTATTCCATGCCTAAGAGACACTTGCTACTAATTAAAAATAATACTAATACTTGAAGTAATTTCGTCATTTAGGACCTGTTCCATAAACAGTAACCCCTATAATATCAACTTCTTGGCTGCCATCAACTTCTTCTTTTGGATCCACCTCATCTCCTCCTTTAAAATTAAGACCTAACTTGTAAGCATTGAAATAATCGAACATATATTTTGTCCCACGCTCTCCACCCGTAGATCCCTCAGGCAAATCTTGATCAAAAACTGTCCTTTTATTATTAGGTCTTGATGCACTCAAGATCATTGTATCGATCACCTCCCGCTCGTCCACTTCGTCTATCTCCTCCATTCCTGAACTTCTCTTAGATTTCGCTTCTAGATCAATAATCTGTTGGAAAAATAATAGTTTTAGAAATAGTAAAATCCTGCTCACAACTTGAATTTTAAAACTTCAAATACCTTTCGAATAAGGAAAGCGTTCCTCTGTTTTTGGAAGTTGCACTCGATCTCCATGGACTTCAATTGCCCTTGCAATGTTGTATTTTCCTTTGTCACCTCTTGAAGCTCGTGTTCGGCATGCACCCGTGCACTAAAATTGAAGTCAGCAATTTAGAATTTATAAATACCTTCCAACCCTTTGATTGCTTGGTAGCTAGCACGTTGGCGACTTTTGTATCTCGATGCTGATGGTTCTCCATGAAATACATGCTTGGTTCGATTCTTGTTCCCATCCTCAACTTGAATTTTGATGAATGTTAAGAATACTGCTAAGCTCATAGTTTCTGTTTTGAAAACAACTTCAGGAAGTTTGAAATACTTCAGGATCCTTTTTAGCAAGCACACATAGCATGCTGTAATAAGATCCATTGTTTGAATAAAAGAAATTTACTTCAGCTAGTGGGAATTCAGCCAATATGCCGGGCATGTTGGCGAGGATTTATATAGTCAATTGTATGGACATAAATATAGCAAGTAAATTTCCGATTACTGATTGTATAATATCTTTTAATCCAATTTGTTGCTTAATTTCTGCTGCACTTAATTTTGATTCTCATCCTGACTCAACTTTCCACAATTGGGTCCATAATTTGGGTTAAAATATTATTTTTTATCAGTTGTGCTCATAATTCTGCTCACAATTCTTTTATTATTTTTCAGAATAAAAATCGCACCAAATCTTCTGTAATAAGATAGTGCTGATTGTTTTGTAATAAAAATCGCACCCACATATAATTCTGCCATTAATCTGCCATTAATCTCCAGTTTCCTTTATTATTTGTTAGAATTTAAATCATTGTCAAATTTAGAGTGCATTTTAATATAGAAAAGACACAATTCCTTTATTATTTTTCATAATAAAAATCGCACCAAATCTGTTGTAATAAGATAGTGTTGGTTCTTTTGTAATAAAAATCTTGGATGATTTGATCAGGCAGCTGGGGAAGACATCGAATCCTTAATATCCTATGGCAAAGAAGGGAAATCTGGAGCTCTCTTCAGTGACTTGCTACCCAAGATGCTGGAAACTGATGTGAACTACAAGGATGCCGACCTGAACGGTATGTGGGACTATGGTTGGAATGAGATGATGTTCATGTTCCATGAGAAGGATTATGTTATAAGGGATGTGGAGTGGCAAGTGCTTGATAGACTCATAAATGTAGTTTTTTCAGTTTGTAATTAATATTGGTGAAACAGATAACCATGGCCTTTCTGCTTTCCTTGATTGTCTTTCTGACACGATTCAGGGACTTGCTTTTGTATTTATACATCCGAAAAGGCAAATGGCGAGTGAAGGATGCTAGCAAGTATTAGGCGCATTAAGAGTGAATTGTTTTACATGGTATGTTTTACGATAATGAAAATTCTTAGATAATTAAAACGCCATTAAGTGCTGATATTATTTTGTCATCGAGGGTATTTGTGGAATGTTATTTTTGTGTAACCACTAACGTGTTCAAATAAAAAAAAATTGACACATGTCACCATTACAGAAACAGTTAAAGGGAAAAGACACAATTCTCCCTAAAAATTGTCCTGCTTTATATATATATAATAAGATGTTATTCTACATTATGAATGCCACAAACTTTCTTTCTCTTAATGGTTTTATTAAATTGATTAATGAAATTGCTTTAATCATTTTTTGTTTGTTATCTTTAATGCTCCTTAGACACTAAATAAACACATATTCAGTTGACTACTCTGTGTGTTTATAATTATCTATACTCAGATTTTACTTAATGTAAAGATAAGTCTTATCCTTTTGTATTGTTCCATCAATAACTTATATTGATTATATTACAGCTAATGTTGCTATAGAATTTACCCACGCAATGCATTAGTCCAACATATCTTGCTTACTTCTAAAAGTCATTTTCACTGTTCATCATTTAAAAATAAACATTTTTTTTTTTGTGTTTGCCTCTTTTTTTTTTCTTTTTCAAATACAATTGACCATTCCTTAAGTTCGAATCTCTTTTCACAATGGGTTAGGATTTTTTTAGGGCCCATTTTGCAATTTCTTCAATTTCAGGTTGTCTGGTTAAGTGTCAATTTAATCCCTAAGCTTCTACTCTTTTTCATGTTAGTCCCTATTTTCCATTCATGTTTTATTTTTGTCCCCAAATTTAATAAATATTTAGCTAGATTCTTTCTATTTATTTTCTTGGTCCCCAAATATTTTATTATTTTTATGTACTATATTTCAAAGTAAGACATTGGTTATCATAATTTATTTATTTTTGTGTTAAGCCATTTTTCACATTCATTAAACCAATTGTTAAGCCTTTAATACCAAACATTTTTTCATTTTTTTATCTTGGTTTAAACTTTTTTTTGTTGCTTTTCTTAAATTTTTTTAGGATAAAAATTTAATCATTATAATTTACCTACTTCTGGCTATGGTTCTAATTGATTCAATTTTAATTATTTTTTAAAAAAATTTATATTTATTAAATCAATGATTAAATTGTAAATTTATTAACATAAATTAAGCACAATTTTGTGTTTCAATCATATTTTTTTATTATTCATGATTGCATTTTTCAATATGAATTATTATCTACAGTTTAATAAAATAATTTGGTCCATAATTGCTACAATTAAAAGTAAATTTTTCTAAATAAATTTCTCATTGATATTAAAACTTAGAGTTTAATTTGATAAAAGAGGGAAATTTTTAGTTAATTGTTTTTAATGAAAAAATTATACATTATTTCAAAATACATATGATATTATGTTTCTATTTACCTAATTTCAGTTATTGTTCAGGTTAGTTCGGTTTTAATTAATTTATTATGTTTCTATTTACCTAATTTCAGTTATTGTTCAGGTTAGTTCGATTTTAATTAATTTTTCTCATATTTTAAATTATTTATTATTTAAATTTTTCATACTAAATTTATTGTAAAAAAGTATCCGCTAGATTATGCTTGCTAACATACCTCATTTTTTGCTAAATAACAAAAATTTGACTCTGGTGCACATGTATTTGCTGTATATTAGGCCTTTCTTGTCTGGTCCATAAGTAGCCGGAGAGTGGGTGAGCTGGGCTAGTTTTACCTAGACCGGGCTGATTTAGCCTTGCCTGTTAGTTATCACCCACCCCTGCGAAGCTTAGGGTAAATTCTACCATTCATCTCAAACATATAATTATTACCGCAAATCTTTCTTCAACATCTATTTATTTATATATTCGTCCCAATTCTCAAATCTTTATGAAATTTTGCATGTTAGCTCCTAGTGATACTGTAAGATTAAGTCAATATAAAAACCTTATTTATATAAAAGAAAAATTAATATTTTTTAACGAAGAAAAATGACATTTAAATAATCAATTAGCTTTCAAAAATTTAAACCACAATTTAAATTAACTCTGAATTTAAATAGACAATTATTGAACAGCTTAGAAGGTAATTTAAAAATTAATGTCATATAACTATGTGAAGTTAACGAATTCTCTGTAGATTTAAGGTCCTTAAGGATTGAAACTAATATGCAAGAAAATAGAAATTAACAACGAATTTGGAATGCATTTGACACTGCAAGTTCGTTAGTTTACACGGATCGAAATGCTGCCGTTTCGATGCAGGCTTATATGAGAATCTGAATCAAGCAGCCAAAATTCCTGCTTTTGTTTTGGAGGAGTTGAAATGAAGGCAGCGTTTTCGTCGATAGTGAACTCCAAGAATCTGAGCCACTCCTCTTCTCTCTCTCGTTCCCTTCTTCAAGCCAGGTCCAGACCCACTTCTTACAAATCCTCTTTTGTCCCAATCGTAGGCACAATCAACACTAGAACCAGCAATCCCACCCAAAAGCTACACTTCAGCTCCAAACCCGCATCTATCATGGCTTCTTCTTTCAAGCCCGAGGAGGCCCGGCATCCCCCGGCCCTCCCTTTGCCATCTCCTCCTCTGACCAAGGTGCATGTCTTTTAATTTGCTTATACTGATCTGGGTTTTCGTTTGTTTGGTCGGTTTTAGTCTGAAGCATCTGTGCCTTGTTGTCTTTTTCTATAGTTCAAGATTGGGTTGTGTCAGTTGTCTGTGACTCCTGACAAGGAGAGAAATATTGCTCATGCCCGCCAAGCCATTGAGGAGGCTGCTCAAAGGGGCGCTCAGCTGGTTCTTTTGCCTGTGAGTTTTATTTGGTTCTTGGATTCAGCATGTGTTGACTTTTGATGATCTTGAATTAGGAGGCTTTATCTGGTCTTTTCCACCTGAGGCATTGCGAATTAAGCCCTGCTTAGTTACAAAATGTTTATGTATTTTTCTTCTCTAAATTACCCCTGATTAAAACTTGGTTATTGATAGGCTTCATGTATGTGGTAAACGTTGTTTCTAGATTGTGAAGAGCTCCTTTTTCAGATGGAAAACGCCGTTATTATTTTCTTTAAATGTTGCTTGTACTTTGCAAGTGCAATGGTGTAGAAAAAATATATAGGAGAAGCTTCTAGAATTGAATAGAGATTTTCAGCTTCCTAGCCTGTTATGGTGAAGTATTTGATAACTACAAACCAGTATGGAATTCGTCTTTTGTTTATCCGTATTCTGTGGCTATTGAGAGAGAAATTCTGCAGTAAGTTTGGATGTCCTTCTCCGTTCTTTATGTTTCCAATGATGAACAACTATTAGTAAAAAAAAGGCCATCACTTTTTGGTTGTTTTAGGAAATATGGAACAGTCCCTACTCAAATGATAGCTTCCCAGTTTATGCTGAAGACATTGATGCTGGAGCTGATGCATCACCTTCCACAGCTATGCTATCTGAAGCTTCTCGTTGTTTGAAAATCACAATAGTTGGTGGCTCCATACCTGAACGTTCTGGGAATAAGTTATACAATACATGTTGTGTTTTTGGTACCGATGGAAAACTGAAAGCCAAGCATCGGAAGGTAAAGTCACTATCTATTCCCATACTGGAGATATGGTGATCAGTTTTGCAGGATACAGATTTCTGATATCCCATGCAAAAATATAGATTCATCTATTTGATATCGATATTCCTGGCAAAATCACTTTTATGGAGTCAAAGACTCTTACTGCTGGGGAGACTCCGACCATTGTTGACACAGGTTTGATGATCCCTTGGAATCTGACATGCAAAGGCTTTTTGTTCCAATAGTTTTGTTAATTATCAGTTTAGTTGGTCATTCTAAGTTTGTGGTATTGAACAAATTGTTTTACTATCTCAACTAGCACAGCAAAGCCCTTTGTTTACATCCTTCTCTATGTGAATGAACACTGCGGACTCTTTGGTTGCACAAAGACCTGGATTCCATACACTGATAGCTGTGTAAGGATTTTGGATCACCTGCAGGGCTTCTTGTTTCGTCGGTTCCTTAATTTTTTCTTTTTGGATAAATAACTATATATTGGATTAGTAATAAAGCACCAATGGGTTGCAAGCCCATATTCAAAAATTTTGTGGAAAAGAATAGCTCCTAGTAGTCAAAAGTTACGTGGTTCTTTCATTTTAAACTGGTGCCAGTGACCAACATCACGTAGTTCAAGTTTTGACATGAAATACATTGTTTGCGTGATCACCCTGATCTATGTCACTATCTTGCTTGGGGGACTCTGGTTCGATACATTTTGTGACTTTTGGGCCTATAACAGTTGTAATCCAAGTTAGGCATTTATTTTGGTCTGTTTGCTACTTTCAGTAGTGGTCAATTGGTTTGGATCGGTGACAGAAAGGAAGAGTGAAAGATCTTTGTTCTAGCTTTTCACCATTTTTTGGTTTACTCTTTTATTTGCAGTTCTTATTTAGCCTCTAAATTATCCAGAAAGAACATGGATAAAATCCACCGTTTCTGGTTTTTGTCTGAGAACTTTTGTTTGTTCAGAATCTAATAACTATATTTCATACAGATGTTGGGCGCATTGGTATTGGGATATGCTACGACATAAGATTTCAAGAATTGGCCATGATTTATGCGGCAAGAGGTCTGGCTATTGTCATCTAAAGCATAAGATATTTCTTATTATAGTTTTAGTTTGCTACCACCATGGAGCACTGACTGATTACTTTAGTGAATGTTCCTTCAGAAAACTTGACCAGAGGACATCTAGAGTATGCAAATTAGGAAATGAGAGAATTATGTAATTCTAGAATAGGCTGCTTAGGGTCTTTCCTCACTTACCAACTTCATTTTATTGTTCTATTATGTTTATTTTGAGTATCTTTTATTCTCTTAGTGTCTAGAAACATGACCTGATTCAGAATTATTATTGTTTTTTTATGGCATTGTAAAGATGAAAATAGGTCCAATCATCTATGAAGTTAGAGACTATTATCTTCTTTCACAATATGTTGAAAACATTTATCAGGGACTTCTGCTTTTGTTGGTATTTGCCATTGATCTGTTGGGACTAACTGTTAGAAGCATTGTCCATCCTCCCTCACTCATCCTACTGTTGGAACATTTTAATTCTGCAAGTTCTTCATTGTAGCTTAAGTAAAAGGATTTTCTTAATTATTGCTCTCCCTTAATCAGGTGTTATTACGAAGTATGCTTTCTATTTAGTTCATTATCTTTGTCCTGAAATTACCTTTTGACCTTCATCATTTTTTGAAATAATCCTTCTCCATCTCTTGCTTATATTTTTCTTAACCATGTCCAATCCTGTTTCAATAGGTGCCCATATGTTATGTTACCCTGGAGCATTCAATATGACAACTGGACCATTGCACTGGGAGTTGTTGCAGAGAGCAAGGTATTATGCTCAGCTTCTGCTTGATGCTTGACCAGTCTACTGAAATAGATCTTGAGTATTGTAAACTTGTGCTCTATTTTGTTATGGTGACTGCAAGGAGCAATCTTGGCAGTAGTATAGTTTTCAAAAAAAAAAAAAAAAAATCAAACTCTATTGCTACACCCCAACTAGTTTGGGTTAAGGCTCAAGTGATTGATTGAACTTGCATGCTAGTTGGGTTTGTAGTTTTTGCATGTTTCGATTCATTTTACTTATAATCTGCAGAAGGCAAATTTGAAAGAAACTAATCTCTGGAAATGTTAGAAATTTTGTTTGATGTTCTGAAATTGGTTTTCCATGTGTAGAATGGCCATCGTATGAATATGTATACTTGAACAGTAAAAGTATATTCCTATTTGCTCCTCCTAGCCATCAGTTCAGCTTATTAATCTTCTTCTATATTTCTCGTTAGAAACCCTCAGTTTTCAGAATGTGACACACCTTGCTACAACAACATAGAACAATCTGTGTTCATGTCTTGCTGTAGGATAGTGTAACTTGTTTTGTTCTGACATGCTTGGTTCTTGTAACGTTACTAATGTGTTTGCTGGTATTTCCACATACAGGGCTACAGATAATCAGGTATTCATGCTTTTACTTTTACCAATGTTTCAAAAATTTATGTCTTGTACTATTAGTTATTGCTTTCTTTATCTTCAGAAATGGACACATGATGGAATGGCATGTAAAAGTGTGTGTGCGTGTGTGCACTCTATATTTAACTACCATTTGCTACCAAAAACTGAATTGCTAACTAAGATGGTATTTAGACAGAGGGATTGAACATCTGCTGTGCCTCACCATATGTTAACACTTTATAGGACTCTGAGCTTACTTGAAATTTGTCAGAAATTATCTTGATGCTGTCTGTATTTGTCTTTAAACTTCTAAATGGCAGTTATATGTGGCAACTTGTTCCCCTGCTCGAGATGCTGGTGCTGGATATGTAGCCTGGGGCCACTCCACACTCGTAGGACCTGTAAGTAGATGTTTTCTCTTCAAGAGAAGGATGTGCGCTACTAACAAATAGCAAACATTTGTTGGCGTTCTCTTGATACCTTCACAATAAGACAGAAGAAATCGTCTCTTCTATTAAGCTCTGCGAGCAAATGAATCTCAATAGCTTAATGTTTGAATGTTATAGTTTGGAGAAGTTCTGGCTACCACTGAGCATGAGGAGGATATTATCATAGCAGAGATTGATTATTCAATTCTGGAGCAACGAAGGTGAGTTGGTTTTTTGACGCACATGCTTGTGAAAGAGTTCTTCAACGGTACAGCATTTCCTGTCTAATTCAAACTATCTTTTTTAATTATAGGGCGAGTCTCCCCTTAGGGAAGCAGCGAAGAGGTGATCTTTACCAGTTGGTGGACATACAAAGGCTCGGTTCCAAGTGAGTAGAAAGTATCCGTTTGGAAGGCTCCGATACTTGGATATTACGGTACTGTTTGTGGTTTCATTGGCATGAGGATGTAGGAAATCTGGAGGTGATTCTCAGATGTTATGGTGTGAGTATACTTTGCTTGCTCCTAAAATAACCAGACAGCCGTTGCTTTCAATTGCTTGGTAGGAACTAGGAAACCAGGCTCTTGTGACCTATCTCCACTACATTCTTCACCTACTGTTGTGTAAATGTTGGACTTCGTCATTTGGCGGGTTCAACTTCTAACGTACCTCATCTTATTGAATGGAAGTATGTTAACTAATAACTGCTAACTGCTAACTAGATGGCAATGATCTTGTTTAATACTTGAATGCAACCACAAGATCTTTAACTTGGCGCTTATTGGGTTCAAATCTAATCTAATTATATATATATATGAAGCAGGACATATCTACGGGAGTTTGTGATCTTTTCTTTAATTTGGTTTATGAAAGAATGCCATGTGTACTTTTTTTGCTTAAATATGCATGTTTCAAATGCAAATTTTTGAATACGACTGATTTACCCCCTTAAAGCTTGAATTGGTATTATGTAAGTAAATAAGGCATGAAAATAGCTCATTTGTGACATTTGATTTATGAAATCTTCCAAAAATATGTAGTTGACTTGTAAGTATCTCATTTGTGAGGAAGAATTTGTGAAATCCTATTTCTTTCTAATAGATACTCAATCTGAATTTTTAAAAATATTTTAAAATATTTATTTATTTAACACATTGAAAATTAGAATGAATAAACATTTAATTCCAAATTCAAATATATCAATTTGCTTTACCAAAATTTAAAAGATATATACTGTTAAGAATTACCAACCAAGTCGCTATGATTTTCTACTATATAATAAGTTTTCAACTTGAAAATCATAATTAATTGTTAACGGTGTAATACGGTTTCAACTGAAATTAACATGCTATTATATAATACTACGGTTACTATATATATGGTTACCATTTATTATATAATTACATCATTACAGTTATTATATGCTATTATATTATTATATTATTACATTATTGTATTATTAAACCAAGTTGCAACCGTATTAATATGCTATTCAAAAAATTCACTTCATTAACTTACCACTGCCACTAACAATTAATTAATTGTTAATGGTATGCCTCACTAATCGGCATTCATAATTGGAAACAAATTATAAGTTTTCTCATCCCAATACTCATATGCATTAACTATTAATAAATTGTTGACATAATAAAATTGTTGGCATAATGGTTGATTTGAAAATATACCATTATAATAAGCTATGTAACCAAAATTTACAATAGGTAATTGGCATTTCAATTAATTCTTGTACAATTGTAATTAAAAGTGACCATATTATGACTAATGTGTTTTGGAAACTAAAATTTTACTTTAAAATTTACCTCTATATATGCCGGATGTTAAACACATAAAACCTACACAAAGGTAACTTACTTTTATTTTCTCCCTTCAAAATTTTGATTATTTTTCTTTTCTGAGTATTACTTTTATTAGTTAGCTGTCATGACATGAATGTTTTCATGTGTTAAATTATAGTTGTAGAAAATATACTATGGATGACATTGACAAGCATGAAGATAACTAAAATCATGGTGAAGCCAGGATTCAGAATGGTGCAAAAAGAAAATGAATTTCTACCATGCCAACATGTCCAGTTGATGTTACCATTAGAGCAATTAAAGTTTAGGCAAATTATATTATGCAACTTTCTAAAAGCTCTATCAACTATATCAATCAAAATGTATAAATCTACACTTTTCTTTTTACCATTGAAATTTAGTATGATCATAGTTGTTCTATTTTACTTTCTATGACATTCTTATTTATTATATATATTATATTATTATAAAGGGAAGGCAAAGGACATTTATGTAATTGTACCAATCATTAGAGTCCAATTGAGTGACACCTCATATTTGCCTCCATAAATAATAAAATTTCTCTATAATGAAAATATAAATCCACAAATGTCTCTTACATGTCCTTCCCAATTTTGACTGAAGTTTGACCTTTGATCTAAAATTCACAATTTTTTTTCTTTTTAAAATGTGTTTATAGTTCACAATGCATCAACAATGCTTTTTATGGCAATCTGTTATTTGGTCAATTATACAATATTTGTTTAAAAAAAAAGGTAATATTCAATACTTTTTAGACGCTTCAATTTTTTTTAAAAAATAATTGTCATTCTTATCATACAAAAGACACACGTTGTGTGTGTGTGTGTGTGTGTGTGTGTGTGATTTAATAAAGAATAAACACATTATTTTTAATTGTAAATTAATTTTTTAATGAATCTTTAACATGGTAGATAATGTGTCTTTTCACTTTGAAAATATTAATCAAAATATTTTAGAAACTAATTTATTTTAATTGCTTACCAAAAACTAATTTGACCTGCTTATCATTTTTTTTTAACTTAAACTATAAAATAGCAAAAAAAACTAGAAAATACGATGAAAAATAAAAAATTAACAAATAGAACATGTGCATCCAAAATTAAAGCATCTAATCCATTCAAATAATTATATATTCATTAATTTGTGATAGGAATGTTGAATTGGTAGTGTTTTTTCTTATTTTTCATTATATTTTTCATTTTGTTTGCTATTTAAGGTTTAAGTTAAAAAAAAATAGATAAGTGTGTCAAATATATATTTTTTGGAATATAAAATAGTATCAATAAATATTGAAAGGGTTAGATGCTTTAAATTTGGATGGGCATGTTGAATTGTCCTTTTCTTATTTTTATTTTATTTTTTGGTTTTTTGCCATTTTATGGTTTAAGTTGAAAAAATAGATAAGTGTGTCAAATTCTATTTATTTGCAATCTATAATAGTATCTACAATTAATTTAATGTATTTGATCCTTTAAGTTTGGATCGGCATGTTGAATTGGTGATTTTTTTATTTTTCTTTCTATTGTTCAATTTTTTTTTGCTATTTTATGCTTTAAGTTGAAAAAATAGATATGTGTATCAAATTCTATTTCTTTTTCACTTGTAATGATCTCCATAATTATTTTAATCAATTGGATGCTTTAATTTGGGATGGGCATGGCCAATTGGTTTTTTTTTTTTCATTCTACTTTTTGGTTTTTTTGGCTATTTAAGATTTAAGTTGAGAAAAATAGATAAGTATATCAAATTATATTTTTTTTGGAATTTGAAATATTCTTCATAATTATTTGAAGGGATTATATAATTAAATTTTTATGGGCATGTTAAATCTATAGTATTTTTTATTTTCTATTCTATTTTAAAATTTTCTAACTATAAGGGGTTATGTATCTCAAATTTATGTTTAGGGGTTTTCCATTTGTTTTGCTCATGTTTAAGTGCTAATTTTAGATTTTACCCTCGAAGTTCTGCCAACATTGACAGAGATAACAGAAAGAGGGCCATATTTGCTATAAAATGTTATTTTAATCATAATTTTGCAACGTTTGACAATTTGGGGGTAAATAGGAAAAATGGGTATATTTTAAGGGCAAATTGTATAATTTAGCCAAATATTTATTTTGGATTTAGAGTTAAAAAATCCAATGCATTAACTATGCACATGAGTCTCAATTATTTCTTCATTCTATTTTACTCGTATGGAATCATCTTATATTATATATATACCTTTTTTGTAACAACTTTATTTTAATTTTTAAATTATTAATGTAGATTTCCATTTAATTTTTTACAACATTTTCCCTTACCAAGACCTCTTAGTGGGGTTAAGAGGACATTTCATGAAAACAACACTCATAACATTGTGATAACTAAACAAAGTCATTCTATTGGGTATTAAACTCTAATTTATTACATATGACATTAATTATTTTCTCACAATTTTAATAAGGTTTTAAAATTGTTTTACCTTTTTCAATAGTGATTTTCAACTATTACTTAATTCTAATGTTTCTCATAGTACAGTTGTCAATTTATTATTATAATCTACATCCACCACCATATTTTCTAATCAAGAAATTCGAGTAACTAAAATACTGTATGTAGATTGAAAATAATATTGACAGATAATGATATTCACATTGTCACAATAATTAGAATTCATACATTGTTTGCAAGTTAGAGTTTCTTCATCATCTCATATATCAATTAGCAAAACCTCCAAATGAAAATACAATGGATGCAGAATTCTTAAATAGGTATAAATCATGTTATTGTTTCTTTTATCAAATATGAAAAAAGTCTAATATTGTAGAAGTGATATATTTTTTTTTAATAATATAGATTTGATGACTGATATGTCAATAAAGTACGATACTGAAGATGTTCCAAAACAACTATATGATTGTTTATTTAAATGCATACTTATGAGTTTCTTTAGGTTGCCAAGACACTGTATTTAAAGTATTAAAATGTTTTTCAATATCAGTTTAGACAAACTAAACTATCTTTTCTAATATTTTTAAAACTTCTTAATTTTCTTATTTGTTCTCAATCAGTGGTGTAATTATTGATATGTGTTGCATTTTTCTTTTTGTGATCCCGTAATAACGCTGGGCATATAAACTAGTTTAAGTAATATAATCCTTCTATTTTAGTCGCCACTTCTACACTTGCGCCCCCCATATCCACCGATCCTCCTACTCTAGTTTTTGTAACCCTTGCTAAAATGCAAGCAATAGAGTTTCTCAATCTTTGCTTCCTCTCCTGCATCTACTTTATCTACGGCCTCATTTAATATTAACATCAATGATTAGCGTCAAGATTTTGATAAAAGTATCTAATGTGGGTGCTTAACTTTTAGTTTTATCGGTTTTTATCTATATTGTTGAACAAATTATTCAAAGTTTTAACGTTAATTATAAAAGTTGTTCCTAAACAGGGTTTACAAACATTTCATTTTAAGTATAAAACCAAATAAGTTATAAAATAAAAATGCATGAGATATACACCCAGTTTATTTTACCTTAAGTTAATTGATTTAAAAAATGACTTATTTTTATCCTTCCATCTTTTTCATCTGGACCTAATTTTAATTAAAATCTGATATTTTTTAGCTACAATAATCTATTGAAAATACAATATTTTCAATCTTACTAAATTTTTATGAATTTTTTTAGTTTAAGGCATTAAAAAAATGTATAAAAATTTAACAACATCATGAAAATTTGTTTTCAATTGAATTTTTGCATTTATATAATATTGACTCTCGAATAAAATTGGTTTTAAACAAAAAAGATGTAAAAATAAAAATAAATTGGTTAACTTAAGTTAAAAATAAATTAGCTCACAATTCATGCAATTTACCATTTTTATAAAACCATAGCTTTTACTCTAGAAGGGTGGGGGTTACATGAGTATTTATTTCTTCAAACCAAACTATTGGAATTCCAAATTCGATTTCGGGGATTCTACAGATAATAGGATGAATTAACCATAAACCAAAAAAAAAAAAATCAACAAGTGAAGCATGCAGTGAAGCAATCAACAACAAAATTGCAACTCTAACCTACTAATTTGCGGTTATTTTTTTTATACAGAACTATGAGGCTTAAGTTTCACTATTAAGTGATTTAACTATCAGGGTGAGTATAGAGTTTAGACATCCGAAAAAATAGTGCCATAAAATAACCGAAAGAACGCCTTTTGTATCCATTCGTTTATTTATTATCCAACATGAATAATAAATAAATATCACTCTCAATTCATGTTCGTTCGTCTGTAAATAGCCAGTGTCTGTATTCATTCCTTCAGTGTTAATACACACTCTAACTTATATTAAGTAAAATTGTTTGTAACCAATATAGAAGTGGATGAGTACTAAACAACATAAAGGATTTAATAATTGAATATAAATGAATGTATGAACGAACCAACCTACAAACATATAAACATTCATAACATATTTATAAACAAAGTAAGTAACAAATATAGGGATGTCAACAAGCTGGATTTGGAGAAAATAGAGTGATTCTCAAATTTTACCTATAACATAAAAGCTTCACCCAAAGCCTCTCTACAATCCGTAGTAAGTAGAATTTCTTTACCCAAACTCTCCTCGAATTAGGGCGGATAGGGTCAGGTATTGTACCCGCAATACCCGCATAAATGATTATATGACACAAAATTGGAACTAAATAAAGCATGACATGCTCGAATAATACAAAATAACCGAAAACAGAGTAGCCCAATCATATAATTATGAATTTTAGGGTTTACTAGATTAAAGTTATATTACATATTTGGAATGTATAAGACTATAATTGGGTATGTATGTATAATATATGTAATATTTTAGATACTTATATACTATGTATAATATGTAGGTAAGGTACAGACCGAGTTCAAGGAAGGTAGACCCCTAAGCCTGTACCTGGAGGGTAAAAAAAATAAAAACTACCCGAGCTTAGCTCAAACCTATCCAATTAAAAAAAAAACCCATACCATCGGGTATGGTAGAATAGGATATCCATAAGGTAAGGATACAAATTGACATCCTACAAACATTCAATGAGTAGCACTTATACTTAGCTTATGTCATAACCCATCCTCCTATAATTTTAATATAATCACCATACATTCTGAACTAATATAACATTACAAACAAGCCACTGAATTACAATTTCCAAGAAATGACCATTCCCACCGATACTACAAAACCTTCTTATTCAAGTTTTTTCATTTAAATAAATGAATATAAAAACATAAAATTATACTCATATTCATTCATTTTGTTAATAAATAGATAAACAATAATAGACTGTTCGTGAACATTTCAGAGGATTGCTTTATGTTGTACCAAACCTTAGTAATCTTTTTTTTTTCCTCATTATTTCTTAAGAAATCATTTATAAAAAAATATTTCTTTTCTACTTAGAATCAATTATACAAAATTACATGACATAAATAGGCACATATATATTATGCGAATGAGTATCTAGCATGCATTTGAAACTTTTAAAAACAATCAAAACAGTACTAAAGACACTTGTGGGATTAGGGAAGCTACTCCAGCTGTCTCAGCAGCCTTTTGCCACAACTCTGGTAGCTCAGGGACACAAAAAAAAACAATATTTAGATAAAGATAGCGTACAAGCTGGCAACCAATTTTAACGGAACTCAACTATTTTAATCAACAAAAAAAGTTTCAGAAGCATGGGCTGACTGACAGGAATTGGATGGAATAAATTCAAATACAGTTGAGCAGCTCACCGATGACCGATCTCATCTGCCCTTCATAAATAAATTTCTCCATATGAAGTCTATCGGTTCCTTCTTCCCCACAGCTCTCCCGTCCGACTCGCTTCCTCTTCCACTACCTCTCCCATGGCGGGACTTTTCTCTGCTCTTCGGCGCCTCTATCTCTCCCTCTACAACTGGGTGGTCTTCTTCGGCTGGCAAGCTCCCTCGCTCGCTCCCATCTCTTCATTTCGGTTCCTTTTCTCTGCAATTCGATTCGTGCTGAATTTGGTCGATTGCTTCCGTTTTCAGGTCCCAGGTTTTGTACCTCGCTCTCAAAACTCTCCATCAATCCGGCCACCAGCATGTATACAGCGCCGTTGAGAAGCCACTCCAGTTCGCGCAGACCGCCGCCGTCTTGGAGGCACGATTTCGGTGTTTTCCGCCATTTTATTTTCTGACTTTTCTTCGTTGGTTTGTTATCCGTCCGGAATTGATCTTGTTTCTACGCCGCAGATTCTACATGGACTAGTAGGTCTCGTGAGGTCTCCGGTGTCGGCGACGTTGCCGCAGGTTGGGTCCAGATTGTATCTTACTTGGGGTATCTTGCACAGTTTTCCTGAGGTTAGGGTTAATTTCGTTCCTTCGTTTTTCAGCTTTCTGGTTGTTTGGGGATTTTGATCTGATCCATCTTGATTCAATTCAGACTCAGACGCACATTCTTGTCAGCTCATTGGTCATCAGTTGGTCCATCACTGAGGTACTGATAGCTTTTTGTTATTTCCCAACTTTACTTGAGACTGGGGTTTAGTTGCTCTATATGTACCTGCTAATGCTTTTCTAGAGTCTGATGAACTTGATCTTGTTCTTTTTATTAATGTTGTTTTGGTAGATTATTCGATACTCTTTCTTCGGCATGAAAGAGGCCTTTGGTTCTGCACCTTCTTGGCTTCTGTGGCTCAGGTGAAGTTACTTATTCGATCTCTAGCGAACTGGAAACTTAGTGTTCAATTCTTTGGCTACAAATTTATTGCTACTTCATATCTATCTTGCAGGTATAGCACCTTTATGGTGTTGTATCCAGCAGGCATCTCTAGTGAAGTCGGCCTTATGTACATTGCCCTGCCATATATCAAGGTTAGTCGGTTGTTCCTTTTCCTCCTTCATGCGTACAAACTACTTACATTGAAATTAGGAAACCTGCTGGTTGGTATCAATAGAAATTCAATGTTATGCTTTGTGTCCCCGTCTCCTTTACCAGCAATTTTGAGCTGGCAGAGTGTGATTAAAGATGGGATAATACAATATTTTATTGGCATTCTGTTGTTTGCTGATGTTTCTTTCTATTGCCTTTCCTCTCTAATTTGCTATGTCTATAAGGTTGGTTACGAAAAAGTTCGTGGTGCCGATACTGACATTCTCATTCCAAGTTGTAGCATTTCCTTTCAGATAAAACTGTGAGACTACTACATGATTTGTAACACATCCCTTCAATTGACTGGTCACCTGCAGAAATCTGAGAAATACTGCATAAGAATGCCAAATAAGTGGAATTTCTCATTTGATTACTTCTACGCTTCAATTCTTGTCCTTGGAACCTATGTTCCAGGTATGGAGCAGATATCAATAATGTTTTTTTTTTGTTACTTGTTTATTTTGATATTTGTTTCTTTGTTACGACCTCACACGATGGCAACATATATTTCAGGTAGTCCTCACTTGTATGGGTATATGCTGGGGCAGAGAAAGAAAGCCCTCTCAAAAGCAAAGAGGGAGTGAAGTGTGGAGGCAAGTCCACTATTTACAAGAACTCCATCTGTATTGTGTCATGCCCTTTTAGGTTAAAGTGTTTCCAGTTGGGTTCTGTTTTGAGCCTTACCAAGTTGCAGTTCTGCTGGTGCCCATAGCTGATTTGATTTCTTTCCATTTTGAAGTTGGCAGAAATCCTATGATTGAGCTCTCCTTTCCTTTGTCTGGCAGTAGTGCCCTTCAGACTAAGCATCAAGAGGAAAATAGTGGGAATTTTTCATTTCTAGTGATCCTTATTCTATTCTGTTAACAAGAAGAAACCTCCATCTTTCACGGTTGCAGGGTTACCAATCCCTTGAGCACGAAGCGCTACGGAGTTCAAATTTGCAAACTGAAGCAAAAATATTGAACCAGCTAATGCCATAGAATTTTTATGAAAACCTGGATCTTACGAAATACAGCGTGGGCTATAGATTGCTTCGTACTACAGCGACTCCCTTTTATCAGCAATACTTTCTATGACTATGGGGTCCTGTATAATTGTGCCGAATAATTTTTTATTATTTAGGTCATACGGTCTTTCTATTTTGGGTTCACTTTTTTGTTCTCGTGCCCTCGCTTCTATTCTCAATCGCTACTTCCAATCATTTTTAAAACATTTTTACATTTTTTTGGCTCTTGTTTCTGCTCCCCACACCCGATATTGGACACTTTGACCCTTTTTTGAAGAAATTAAAAAAAATGTCCATAAGAGCCCCTTTCTTATGCAGATATATTACAGTTGATCTAATCAGTTTTATCTGCTATTCGAGTTGATTGGAGCTCGGTGCTTTTCGTCCCAAAGAAGCTCATAAATGCTACTTCCTCCGTCCAAAAATCTTTGTTTCATTTGACTTTTTGTTATATTTTGATTTAATTTTTTTATATTATTGTTTGTTAGAAAAAATTAAAAAATATATATTTAAAAACTACATGTCTAAATTTATCATTTGTATGCAAGGATTTTTTATTTATATACTAAAATGTTAAAAATAAAAAATCTTAGATTAATTGCTGAAAACAAATAGAGCAAAGATTTTGGGACAGAGGGATTATTAGTAACATACGAAGCTTTGATAATCCTCACCTTGTAATGGGTGTTTTTTTCCAATAAATTTAGTGTTAAAATAAATTTCAATTATAAATAATTAAAATTTTCTCAAAAATAAATTTATTTATGTTGATCAATTAAAATTACTCTTTGTTTTGATTTTGAGCTAGTTTCTTTTTATGTTATATTTTTATCATTAAAATAATTAGTTATAATTGAAATATAACACTAAGAAACAGAACATGTACGTGCTTTGAAATGATGTATATATATATATATATATATATATATATATTGCTATTTAATTATTTAGAAAAATTCACTTTCAATTTCAGCAATTATGGACCAAAACACTTTATTAAACCATAGAGATTGAAGTAAATAATTGATGCTACAAAACTTAATTATAAATAATGAAAAAAATGATTGAAATACAAAACTGTGTTTAATTTATGTTAATCAATTAATAGTTTAACTAATAGCTGTTGGCACCGAATTTCGTCCGACTAAAATTTCTTTTAAAAGAATTTAATTAATTAATCAAAATTTAAAGTCAAAAAAATATCATTAATTAATTAACTAAAAAGAAAAAAAATAAATAATAATAATTAATATAGGGACATTTTTTTATACATATATATTAGTTAATTAATTAAATTAATTAATTAAAAAAATAGTAATAAAAAAAAGGGGAAGGGTGGCCGACAGAGGCTCCTCCCTTATCTCTTTCTCACGCTTCTCTTCCTCTAATTGATCGGGCTCTCATCCTCCCTTATCTCTTACGCTTTCTTATCTTCTTTTCCGGGGCTCCCACTCTCCCACATAGAAATAATCTCCTCTGGGCATCTCCCCTCTCTCACAGACAACTCATTCTCTCTCTCCCCTGGTAACTCTGACCCTTCTCTCTCCTGCCTCTCTCACTCACTCTCTTAGCTCTCGCCGGAACCATCCCTCTCTCTCTCTTTCATCTCAGCTCTTCTCTGCATCTTTCGCCTTCTCTCCGACACGAACCCCCCCGCTCTCACGCGTTTTCTCTCGGCCTCTCACAGAAACACAGACTCCCTCGCCTCATTCCTCTCTCTTTCTCTCTCCCGGCGACTTCGCTCGCCTAACTCTCCTCCCTCTCCTTCCCTCTCCTCCCCGAGCGTCAACGCCTCAGGATTTCCCCCAAAGCTCCGCCATCTTCGACGCCCCATCGCTGACGCCCTTGCCGCTAGTCACTTCCTCTGCGACGCCGCGTCCAGCTTCTTGCCGTCGTGCTCAGTCGCCGCCTCGTCGCGCCTCCCTGCCGTCGCGCCAGTCCCCTCGCGTCGCCTCCCTGCCGCTGCATCGCCCCCTGCTATCCCGCCTCTTCCTTGCGCCACCAGCCACGCATCTCCAGCTTCCCGTCGGCGCACGCTGCCGCGTCACCCCTTTTGCTGTCCTGCCAGCCTCCTGCTCTCGCGACTCTCCCCCGCTCCGTCAGCCGTCGTTCTTTCCTCCGAGCACAGCGCCAGCGCCCGCCCCCTGGCTCGCCTCGTCGCGCCTCGCCTCCCCTGCTGCTGTGCTCCTTTGCTGCACGAGGAAGAAGACGCGTTTTTAAACTGTTGACCAAGTCAAAGACTCTTTTTTATCTTTTTGGGTAAAAATTCGTATTTAGTCCTAAGTTTTCTTTGTTTTGTCCATTTAAGTCACTAACATATTTTTATTTTGCAGATTAACCACTGACAGTAAGATTTTATTGTTTCCTTTCTTTAATTTCTTTGGTTTATTTGTCTATTTTGCCATTCACTAAATTTAGCCATAAAAATTCATGTAAGAATATAATATGGAATTTTTACTTATTTTTATATCTATTTTTTTTATCTATTTGATTATGGGATAGTTCAATTTTTTTTATTTATTTAATACTCACAATGCATCAAAAAAAAAAAAAACAAAATAAAATTTTCATCCCGCGTGGATTTAATAAAATTCCAAAATGAATTTAGGACACTAGTAAATTACAAAATCCATATCTAGGTGGTTCGGTTAGAATCCATGGTTTGGATGTTAACTGAAATTATTTAAAGCAAATAAAACAATAAAAAAATTCAAATTAAATAATGAAACTTGGATTGCAAATCGACACGTTATCGACCCGGATCTGATCTAAAAGTCTATAATTTCGACATAATTCTAGTTTTGTCCCCCCTTGGATTTATTTGATTTTCCTAAATTGAGACTCTAATGTTGTTTTGATTTGCAATTTAGTCACTAATTTTCTTTTGGGCTTTTATTTGTTCAGTTAATTAAAAGCATGAATTAACTTAGGAATTATTATTAAATATAACTATATGGTTAGGTTAGATAGATAATTTTAATAAATAATCTGTCCCTGGATTCCCTCGATTTGCATATTTGAGACCCTATGTTGTTCTAATTTACAATCTGGCCACCGGTTTATTGACATTTATTTGCTCTTTATAATTTTTGTTTTGTTCAGATAATTAAGGGCATAAATTCATTTAAAGAATTAATATTAAGTATAATTGTATGATTAGGTTAAATAATTTTTAATAAATAATTTGTCCTCAAATTTATTTGATTTGTTCATCCGAGACTTTAAGATTGTTCTGATTTACAATTTGGCCACTAATGTTTATTTTCTTTTATGTCTTTGTTTGTTCATTTAATTAAGAGCATTAAAAAAAACTTAAAGAATTAATATTATGCTTAATTATACGTTTAGATTTGGTAGACTTTTTAATAAATAGTCTTAAAAAATTAGTTTGACATAATCACACTTAGAGAAAAATTCAGTTTTGCATGTGCCATTCAATTAAATAACTAATAATAAATTGAATTTAAATTAAGTTTCATATCCGGATGATCCGGTAGGATCCACGGTTTGGAAAGAATTAACTTTTAAAATAAATAAATTAAATAAAAAGATAAAAATCCATATTTACGATATGGATTAAATTGATTAAAACTTCATCAAATTCCGTGTCCAAATGACTCGGCAGAGTCCATGGTTCGGAATCAAATCTTCCGTGTCCAAATGACTCGGCAGAGTCTATGGTTCGGAAGTATAGAATTCTATACAAATTAACTTAAAAATCCACATTCCGATTAATTCAGTTAAAAATTCTAGATTGAAAATTAACTGAAATTTTTCTAAAAGCAAAGCAAAACAAAATTAAAATCAACTAAGGTGCCAATTTTGGGCGCTATAACAATATTGTTTTAGCGTAACCGTACTCCCGATCCCCGAACTCTCACAGACCAATTTTAAGGTGTCCAATCGACCTAGGTAAACAGATTGGTGGCGACTCCCGAGAACCGCACGTTGCCACAGCTTGGCGACTCCACTGGGGACTCGACGTTAGTGAGTCGAGCCTAAAGTTGATTTGTTTTGATTTACTTTGCTTTACTATTATGTGGATTTATATATTATATTTACTTAAGTAAACATGAATAATGCATTCACAAAATGAAGCTCTATACCCGAGCTTCCTTAAATCAAACACGATTCTTTCTAAGCGGAATTGGTGTTGCTGTCCTTGTGAGGCCACGGTCTCCAAGCCTTCACCGGTTTCAAAGTAGCAAAGTAGTGTATTGCCTTCTGAGACGGTTAGTCTCTGCATGGGCCCACGAAAAGCTACGACTCGAATTAATCCATTCCTTACATAAACCCTAGATGGTAAGGAATCGGGCCGTCACTATGATTCAGTGACGGGATTCGGGAACTATCCCTTGCCTTTTTGATAAACCACCTTCTGCATGTAAAATTCCTTACTCTACCTTAGAACCAGCCATTAAGAATTTCCCATACCTCAGTTCCCATTTCCATAGGTTTTGTTTTATCTATATGTTTGTATGATCCTATGTGTTATTTTTTTTACTAACTCTATTTTTCCTTATTTTTCCGGCATATACATTTCATCATTAAAGATAAGTATTTGGTGAAAGAACTATTATCATGGATATTCTCGATTATCTTCCCACGGCTGTTACTGGATCATGGAATGACACGGTAATCGAAACTCAGCCTGAAGCTATGGAATATTCCGAAACGGCTCAAAAGCTTCACGGAGATGCTCTGACATCCCACTCTCACGTACAGCTTAAGGACCAGGTATCGGTCCGGATAAATCAGAACGACACCACGGAATTATTGCAAGTCTAGAATAGTTGGAACTCTGCAGATCGGGAAGCTTTCACAGCAACGTATGGTCACATTGCTCGCCTACTAAAAGTTACCGTTGATGCATCACTTGTCCGGGCTCTAATACAATTTTAGGATCCATTTTATCGATGCTTTTCTTTCGACAAGATGGATCTGGTTCCAACCATTGAAGAATACAACAGCCTCTTGGGTTGGTCCTCCGACTATCCAATCGAGACGTATCAACACGACAGAAGAACGGAGCCTCATCGAGCCCTGGCAAAATTACTGGATATGCCAGCTTCCAGTCTTCAAACCAAGTTTGCAACAAAAGGATCTCGAAAATTTATCAGTTGGATCGACTTAAAACAATTAAGTCACGTTCTCCCTCAGAAAAATCAACGACGCAAGCTTTTCGCCTTGGCGATATATGGCCTGGTAGTCTTCCCAAGAATCGTCGGATTCATTGAAGGAGACATCATTACACTATTTGAGCAAATCTGCAATGCTCAAATAAATCCGACCTCAGTAATATTATGTGAAACCATCAGGGCATTAAACTTCTGTCGCCAAAGAGGGGGCAAATTCATGGGATGTTCACACCTTCTCAACATTTGGATCAAAAGCCACCTTCCTTCAACACTTCGGAAATCGCTTTTCAAAGGACTTCATCCCAATCGAAGCCTTTTTGAAAAGTGAAACCATTCATCACGACAGCAAGGAAGCATGGGTTGACTACTTCAGGAACATCACTGAATTACAAGTTGAATGGAGAGCCCCCTGGTCCATCTCCACACGCGTTGTCTACCGTTGCGGTAATTGCCCGTGGGTTCCTCTCCTAGGTATATGGGGAGGGACAAGTTATGCCCCAGCTCAAGTTCGAAAACAATTTGGGTCCATGCAATTTATACCCATGACGCATAACCTGAGTAAGTTGGAGTTTTCACATGAAGATCCAAATTCAAATAAGCTCGTAATGGGTATTTCAATTGCGTGGAAAAGACTCTTTATATTGAAGTCGGGCCCTATTATTTCTCCCACTGCTTATTATGAATGGAGAAATAACCGAAAAGAAGGAATAGTTCTACCCGAAGAGGTCATCAGAAAATTGGCAAAAAGAGAGTTGGAGAAAGAACTAGAGGAAGAAAAGGAGAAGAACAAGAGGATGCTCCTTGACATGCAACAGCTCAGTCACAAAACACAACTCCTCGAAGAGAAAGTTGAATACCAAAAACAAGTCATCTCCCAATTGGTTGATGAAACCGATCAAAAAGAGATGAGAGTCAGATACTGGGAAGATCAATACAGATTTTCTCAAGATCAATTGCAAACATTTTTTGTAGAAGTCAGAAAAGTTACAGAACTAGCTCAACTAATGGGCGAAGAAGCCAAGGAGTTAGAATAACTGAGCTGTCCTACTCCATCAGTAAATGTTCAAAGAATGATGGAATTCATATCTAAGGCCAGAAAGCAGTATTGTACTTTGGGTCGTTTCTTTTAAACAAACCTTTGCTGAATGTAATTGAGAAATTCCATTATAGTTCTTCTTTCACCAAGTATTTACAATATTCATGCATGCATCCATCACATCAATCATACACACATAGAATCTAATAAAATAAATATTCCTTTAAAAAGGTAAAATTGGACCTCAACACCGATATTCAACTCGACTCCAAACAAGATTAATGGCAGAACAAGCCGAAGGACGTCTCATGGAGATGGAGTCCAATATTGAAAGTATGTCAGAACAGATGAGACAATTGATGGAACTAATCAAGGGGAAAGCAACTCAAGTTCCCATCAAAGAAGCACAATATCCCACTTATCCTCCGGGATTCACTCCGCAACGAGTCTCAGTCCAAGAAAACCTGTTTCAGGAACCAGGACAGTCTGCTAGTGTTCACCTGAAACAAGACACTGTGTATGAAGAGAAGAAGACGCCACCAAAGGAAGAAGGAGAATATCAAAAACTCGAAACAATAGAAAAGAGACTGCGAGCCATTGAAGGAGGTAATATATTCGGATCTCTCTCAGTGGATGACCTCTGCTTAGTGCCAGACGTCGTAATCCCTTCGGACTTTAAGGTGCCAGATTTCGTGAAATACGATGGAACGAGTGATCCCATCACTCACATCACATTGTTCCTAAGGAGACTACAACCACTCACAAAAGATGAAAAGGTATGGATCGCACTTTTTCAGGAAAGTCTCACAAAATCAGCATTACAGTGGTATCTAAGCCAAGGTCCAAGGAACATAAAAACTTGGAATGACCTTGCTCAGGCCTTCATCGGTAACTATAAACATGTTATGGACTTGGCTCCGGATCGCCAAACTCTCCAAAACATGGAGAAGAAAAAGCCAGAAACTTTCAAGGAATATGCCCAGCGGTGGAGGGACTTAGCTGCACAGGTTCAGCCACCCATGACAGAAAGAGAAATGGTCACTTTGTTTGTCCAGACACTAAAATACCCATATTATGACAAACTCATTGGCAATTCGGCAACCAATTTCTTCGACGTAGTAATGTCTGGAGAAAGGATCGAGCATGGTATCAGGACCGGGAAGATTACTGAATCCTTTAGCGATCCTATGAAAAGAGGAGGACCTTCCAAAAGAAAAGATGAAGAAATACAACAAATAGGAAGAGGAAGAGGGATTCCCTTCGTGGGCACTGTGGCCACCGGACCTCGCCTATCCTATTCTGCCAATAAGCTCAATTATTATCCTACCAATAGGCCCAATGATTATCCTCCCAATAGGCCCAATGATTATCTTCCCAATAGACCCAACAATTATCCTCCCAACAGGCCTAATCAGTTACGGCCACCTGTTCCAACTCCTCCAGTACCTGCACCAAGACCAAGAGAAATCTTCGCACCAATTCCCATGACTTATACTGAGCTGTATCCAAAACTCATCGAAAGTCAACTTATTCGCCCAATTCCTACAAGGCCATTGGAACCCCCGTATCCAAGGTGGTATGACCCTAACATAAATTGCCCATATCATGATGGTACCATGGGCCACGGACTGGAAAATTGCATAGCATTGAAACGTATAATCCAACAATTAATCGAATCAAAGTGGTTGGACTTTTCTGATAAGCCAAACGTCACTCACAATCCGTTGCCGCCTCATCAAGCAAAACCCGTCAATATGATAGAAGAACACTGGCCGACAACGAAGTCAGTCAATGATATCATAACCCCTCTTAAGCATGTATATTCATGCCTTGTGAAAGAAGGGATTATCATGGGAAAGCCTTCTTTTGGAAATGGAGAGGTCGAGAATGAAGAGTGGTGCAACTTTCATGACAGTAAGAGTCATTCTATCCAAGAATGCTCAGAATTTCGTGAAAGACTGCAAAGTCTCATCGACTCCTCCCAACTCATCATTTTTATGTCAGATAAAGATGATGATGTGAATGTGATCATTAAAGAACAAGAATTCAATGCTATGCCAAGACCACTGGTCATACCAATTTCAAAACCTGCTCTTAAGCCTTTAAAAATTCAAGTCCCAAAACCATTCCCATACAAATCAGACAAAACTGTTCCATGGAGCTATGATTACACTTCTAACATCACATCAACCCCGTTAGAAGTTGGGAGCATGACTAGAAGTGGTCGGTGTTATTCTCCGGAGCAAATGAACAAGCTCCAACAAGATAAGAATGTTACGACGAGTGGATCTCTTGATACAAATACATCTAAAGAGCAAGAGACGCCTCGAGCAGTAACAGATGAGCAAGCTACTGAGTTTCTCAAACTCATAAAGCAAAGTGAATACAGTATCGTTGAACAGTTAAACCGCCTGCCAGCAAAAATTTCCGTACTTTCATTACTCCTAAGCTCTGATGCCCATCGAGAAGCTCTTCTCAAAGTCCTGAATAAGGCTTATGTTGAACAAGATATCTCCGTGAACAACTTTGACCACCTCGTCAACAACATCACGGCACAAAATCTCATCACATTCACTGACGATGAGATACCAGCAGAAGGAAGGGGTCATGTTGACACCCAATTTCGTCCGGGTTTTTTTTAAAAAATTTTTTTTAAAAAAAAAAAAAAAAACTAATTAAAAAAATTATCATTATTATTATTATTATTGCTAAAAAATTTTAATTATGTTAATTAGTTTAAAATATATTTTTATTTTGAGAAGATTTGATTTAAAATAATATATGTGTGAATATGTATGTGTTTGAAATAAAAATAAAATTTCAGGAAAAAATGACAAAAAAATTAAAAGTTTGAGGTAAAAATGACAAAATTAAGAAGTTTCAGGCAAAATTGACAAATTCTGAAAGTTCCAGGAGCATTTGGCAGTTTTTCACATAAAATTTTGAGCCTGCCGACGTTTTTGGCTCAAATTGACAGAAAACGACAAAATTGTCAAAATCAGAAGCTTCAGGAACTTATCCAGAGGCTGAGAGACGTAAAGGACTAAAATTGTCATTTTACCAATTTAAGAGATAAGTTTGAAATTTTTTATTAATTTATCCGTCCACAGTTCAGCTAAGCTCCTTCTATAAATACCCCCCCAAATTCAGTTCTGAACACAGAAAAAAATAGCAAAAAAACTTAGAGCTCCGTTTTAAAAAAAGAGAAAATTACAGCCCTTAGCCCCAGCCCTCTTCCCTTCTTCCCCAGAAAGCCAATTTTTTTTCTGCTGTTCCCTCTCTCTCTCTCTCTCTCTCTCTCTCCGCCGTGCCCCTCGCTGCCCGCCGCCGCCGCCCTACGCCGTTCGCCGCCGCCGTCCCTCTCCCTCGCGCCGCCGCCGTCCTTCCACCTTGCCGTCCCGCCGCCCATCTCGCCGTGACGCCGCCGTCCTCCTCCGCCGTTCGTTTCCTCTCCCCAGCCGCCAAGCCGCCCCGTCGCCTCGCCGCCCCGCCGCTCACACCGCCCCGCCGTAGCGCCGCCGTCGCCCCTGCCCCGTGCCGCCACGCCAGCAACCCCACCCCCCTGCCCCTCTCTGCCGCGTCGCGCCCGCGTACCCAGGAAATTCAAAAATTTCAACTTCTAGGTAAAATTCAAATTTAATCTTTCATCTTTTCAACTTCTTTCATCTTGGTCACTAATCTTTTTATTTTGTTTTTTTTTTCAGAATTAATTACTAACTTTATTTTTTTTACTTGTGTATTTATTTGTTTATTATTGTTATTGTTACTAACCTTTTTTTTTTTTTTTTTTGTTATTATTAACTTGTTAACTAACTTACTAACAACTAACTTTTAACATTATTATTGTTACTAACCTTTTAATTTTTGCATTATTACTAACTTTTATTATTGTTAATTAATTTAATCAACTTGGTTAATTAACAATTAATTAATTTGGCTAAATTTTATTATTGTTGTTAATTAATTAATTTAATTAACTTGACTAACTTTTTATTATTGTTGTTAACAATTAATTTAATTAAACTTGGCTAATTTTTATTATTGTTGTTAATTAATTTAATCTAACTTTTACTAACCTTTTTTATTGTTATTAACTAACTAATCCAACTAATCTAACTATATTAATTGTGCTAACTTTTATTATTATTGTGTTATTAAAGTGGATGGCCAAAAAGCCCCACTTTATTAATTGAATTTTTTTATGATTAAAAGATAAAAAAAGGAATTTTACGTGAATGATTTTCTAAAGGCTAATAAAAATTACTTTTTTTTATTTTGAAACAAAGTTTTTATTCCTTTTAATAAACAAACATAATGAAATAATTCAAAAATAAAATAAATAAATAAATAAACATAAAATCATTCTTTTAATACATCTTTAAAATTAATAATTAATGAAATGAAAAAAAAAAATTAAAACTCCATGACTAAATGATCCGCCAGGATTCATGGCTCGGAAATATTTTTAAATAAAATATATAAATAAATTTTTTCTTTATAAAAAATAAAAAAAAACTTTAGACTAATATATTAATTATCTATTAATATATAATTTTTTTTAGTTTTCTTTATTAATAAAAAGAATAAAAAGCGTAAAAATTTTGGGTTAATATTTTATTCAGTAATATTTTACTTATTAAATTATATAACTTTTTGTTTCTTTTATAAAAATCTTAATCAAATAATTTCAAAATAATACAAAATAAAACAAAAATAATTGAATTTTCTCTTAAATATTTTTGACTTATTGATTAGATATATTTTCAGAAATATAAATTAAAATTAAAAAAAAAAAAATCTTTCATCAAACAAAGAAGAATATAAAAAATAAAAATATCAAGACTTTTGTTTTAAAATATATATAAGTTTTCGGTTAAATAATCTTTTATTCCAAAATAAATTAAATAAATATCAAAACTTTTCTTCTTTTGTTTAAAATTTTTGTTTCTCTTAATAAAAAAAAATAATAAAAAAATAATAATAAAATAATAAAAAATAATAAAAAAAAATAAATAAAAAAATAAAAATTTTTAGTTCATGGTATATTGGCTGGAAACTGTCTCGTGCCCGCTTTTGAGCTGCTTCACCTGGTGAAGAGGGTCTGGCTGAGTAACAACGCCCCGTACCATGATCAAAATTTTTATTTTTAAACTCTTTTAAATTAACTTCTTATTAAATAAAAATTAATTATTATTTTTTTTAATTCTTTTATAAATTGAGTAATCCTTTAAAATAATAAATATCTTTCATTAAACAAGAAAACAAAAAAAGTAAACAAGAAAAAAAAGAAAGATAAGAAAAATAAAAGAAAGAAAAGAAAGAAAAATAAAAGAAAGATAAGAAAGAAAAGAAAGATAAAAAAATAAAAGAAAAGATAAGAAAAATAAAAGAAAGATAAGAAAGAAAAGAAAGATAAAAAAAAATAAAAGAAAAGATAAGAAAGAAAAATAAAAGAAAGATAAGATAAAGAAAAGAAAGGAAAGATAAGAAAAAGAAAAGAAAGATAAAAGAAAGAAAAAAGAAAAAGAAAAGAAAGAAAGAAAAGAATAAAAAAGAAAGAAAAGAAAAGAAATTAAAAGAAATTTAAAAAAAAAAAAAGTAAAAAAAGTAAAAAAGAAGAAAAAGAAAGAAAGTAAAAAAAGAAGTAAAAATATAAAGATAAATTTTTTTAGTTAGTATTAAAAATCATTCATAAATAAAAAGAATTACCATTTAAAAATTAATTTCATAATAATAAGAATTAAATAATTACGATAAATCAATTTCCATATCCGGATGATCCGGCAGGATCTACGGTTTGGAAAATATCAAACTTTTTAAAATAAATAAATTAAATAAATACAAAGATAAAAATCCATGTTTACAATATGGATTAAATTATTTAAATTTCACTAAATTCCGTGTCCAAATGACTCGGCAGAGTCCATGGTTCGGAATCAAATCTTCCGTGTCCAAATGACTCGGCAGAGTCCATGGTTCGGAAGTATAAAATTTCATACAAATTAATTAATTTAAAAATCCACATTTCGACTAATCCAGTTAAAATTTCTAATTTTGAAAATTAACTGAGAATTATTTAAAAGCAAAGCAAAACAAAATTAAAATCAACTAAGGTGCCAATTTTTGGGCGTTTTAACAAAGTTGTTTTAACGTAACCGTACTCCCGATCTCCGAACTCTCGCAGACCAATTTTAAGGTGACCAATCGACCTAAGTAAACTGATTGGTGGCGACTCCAGAAAACCCGACGTTGCCACAGCTTGGCGACTCCACTGGGGAGATGCGACGTTAGTGAGTCGAGCCTAAAGTTGATTTGTTTTGATTTACTTTGCTTTACTATTATGTGGATTTATATATTATATTTACTTAAGTAAACATGCATAACGCATTCACAAAATGAAGCTCTATACCCGAGCTTCCTTAAATCAAACACGATTCTTTCTAAGCGGAATTGGTGTTGCTGTCCTTGTGAGGCCACGGTCTCCAAGCCTTCACCGGTTTCAAAGTAGTAAAGTAGTGTATTGCCTTCTGAGACGGTTAGTCTCTGCATGGGCCCACGAAAAGCTACGACTCGAATTAATCCATTCCTTACATAAACCCTAGAGGGTAAGGAATCGGGCCGTCACTATGATTCAGTGACGGGATTCGGGAACTATCCCTTGCCTTTTTGATAAACCACCTTCTGCATATAGAATTCCTTACTCTACCTTAGAACCAGCCATTAAGAATTTTCTATACCTCGGTTCCCATTTCCATAGGTTTTGTTTTATCTATATGTTTGTATGATCTTATGTGTTACCTTTTTACTAACTCTGTTTTTCCTTATTTTTCCGGCATACACATTTCATCATTAAAGATAAATATTTGGTGAAAGAACCATTATCATGGATATTCTCGATTATCTTCCCACGGCTGTTACTGCATCATGGAATGACACTGTAATCGAAACTCAGCCTGAAGCTATGGAATATTCCGAAACAGCTCAAAAGCTTCACGGAGATGCTCTGACATCCCACTCTCACATACAGCTTAAGGACCAGGTATCGGTTCGGATAAACCATAATGACACCATAGAATTATTACAAGTCTGGAATAGTTGGAACTCTGCTGATCGGGAAGCTTTTACGGCAAAATATGGTCACATCGCTTGCCTACTAAAGGTTACCGTTGATGCATCACTTGTCCGGGCTCTAACACAATTTTGGGATCCATTTTATCGATGCTTTTCTTTCGATAAGATGGATCTGGTTCCAACCATTGAAGAATACAATAACCTCTTGGGTTGGTCCTCCAACTATCCAATTGAGACGTATCAATATGATAGAAGAACGGAGCCTCATCGAGCCCTAGCAAAATTATTGGACATGCCAGCTTCCAGTCTTCAACCCAAATTTTCAACAAAAGGGTGTCGGAAATTTATCAGCTGGACCGATCTAAAACAACTAAGTCACACCCTCCCTCAGAAGAATCAACGACGCAAGTTGTTCGCCTTGGCAATATATGGCCTGGTAGTCTTCCCAAGAATTGTCGGATTTATTGAAGGAGACGTCATCACATTATTTGAGCAAGTCTGCAATGCCCAAGTAAATCCGACCTCAGTGATATTATGTGAAACTATCAGGGCATTAAACTTTTGTCGCCAAAGAGGAGGCAAATTCATAGGATGTTCACATCTCCTCAACGTTTGGATCAAAAGCCACCTTCCTTGTGAGAAGCAACATTTTGGAAATCGCTTTTCAAAGGACTTCATCCCAATCGAAGCCTTTTTGAAAAGTGAAACCACTAATCATGATAGCAAGGAAGCATGGGTTGACTACTTCAAGAACATCAGCGAATTCCAAATTGAATGGAGAGCACCCTGGTCCACCACCACCCGCATAGTTTACCGTTGCGGCAATTGCCCGTGGGTTCCTCTCTTAGGCATATGGGGAGGAACAAGCTATGCTCCAGCCCAAGTACGTAAACAATTTGGGTCCATGCAATTTATACCCATGACACATAACCTGAGCAAGTTGGAGTTTTCACATGAAGATCCAAATTCAAATAAGCTTGCAATGGGTATTTCAGTTGCATGGAAAAGACTTTTCATATTAAAGTCAGGCCCTATTATTTCTCCTACTGCGTATTATGAATGGAGAAATAATCGGAAAGAAGGAATAGTTCTTCCCGAAGAGGTCATCAGAAAATTGGCAAAAAGAGAGTTGGAGAAAGAGCTAGAGGAAGAAAAGGAGAAGAACAAGAAGATGCTCTTCGACATACAACAGCTCAGTCACAAAACACAACTCCTCGAAGAAAAGATCGAAAGCCAAAAACAAGTCATCACCGAATTAGTTGATGAAACCGATCAAACAGAGATGAGAGCAAGATATTGGGAAGATCAATACAGATTTTCTCAAGAACAGCTTCAAATATTTTTGGCAGAAGTCAGAAAAGTGACTGAGCAAGCCCAACTAATGGGCGAAGAAGCCAAGGAGTTAGAAGAATTGAGCTGCCCTACTCCATCAGTGAATATTCAAAAAATGATGGAGTTTATTTCAAAGGCCAGAAAGCAATACTGTACTTTGGGCCGTTTCTTTTGAAAATAATAAGCTTTTGGTGAATGTAATTGAGAAATTCCACTATAATTCTTCTTTCACCAAGTATTTACAATATTCATGCATGCATCCATCACATCAATCATACACACATAGAATCTAATAAAATAAATATTTCCTTTAAAAGGGTAAAATTGGACCTCAACACCGATATTCAACTCGACTCCAAACAAGATTAATGGCAGAACAAGCCGAAGGACGTCTCATGGAGATGGAGTCCAAGATTGAAAGTATGTCAGAACAGATGAAACAATTGATGGAATTAATCAAAGGGAAAGCAACTCAAGTCCCCATCAAAGAAGTACAAGATCCCACTTATCCCCCGGGATTCACCCCGCAACGAGTCTCAGTCCAAGAAAACCTGTTTCAAGAATCAGGACCCTCTGCTAGTGTTCACCTGAAACAAGACACTGTACAGGAAGAGAAGAAGACATTACCAAAAGATGAAGCAGAATCTCAAAAAATCGAGACAATAGAGAAAAGACTGAGAGCCATTGAAGGAGGCACTATATTTGGATCCCTTTCAGTGGATGACCTCTGCTTAGTGCCAGACGTCGTAATCCCTTCAGATTTTAAGGTGCCAGATTTCGTAAAATACGATGGAACGAGTGATCCCATCACTCACATCACTTTGTTTCTCAGAAGACTACAACCACTTACCAAAGATGAGAAGGTGTGGATCGCACTTTTTCAGGAAAGTCTCACAAAATCAGCATTACAGTGGTATCTAAGCCAAGGTCCAAGAAACATAAAAACTTGGAATGACCTTGCTCAGGCCTTCATCGGCAACTATAAACATGTTATGGACTTAGCTCCGGATCGCCAAACTCTCCAAAACATGGAGAAGAAAAAAACAGAAACTTTTAAGGAATACGCCCAACGATGGAGGGACTTAGCTGCACAAGTACAGCCACCCATGACAGAAAGAGAAATGGTCACTTTATTTGTCCAGACACTGAAATACCCATATTATGACAAACTTATTGGCAATGCGGCAACTAACTTCTCCGACGTAGTCATGTCTGGAGAAAGGATCGAGCATGGTATCAGAACCGGGAAGATTACTGAGTCCTTTAGTGATCCTATGAAAAGAGGAGGACCATCCAGAAGAAAAGATGAAGAAATACAACAAATCGGACGAGGAAGAGGGATTCCCCTCGTGGGTACCGTGGCTACCGGACCTCGCCTATCCTATTCTGCCAACAGGCCCAATTATTATCCTACCAATAGGCCCAATGATTATCCTCCAAATAGGCCCAGTGATTATCTTCCCAATAGACCCAACAATTATCCTCTCAACAGGCCTAATCAGTTACGGCCACCTGTTCCGACTCCTCCAATGCCTGCACCAAGACCAAGAGAAATTTTCGCACCGATTCCCATGACTTATACTGAGTTATATCCAAAACTCATCCAGAGCCAACTCATTCACCCAATTCCCACAAGGCCATTCGAACCCCCATATCCAACATGGTATGACCCTAAACTAAATTGCCCATATCATGATGGTGCCGTGGGCCACGGACTCGAAAATTGCATAGCATTGAAGCGTATAGTCCAACAATTAATTGAGTCAAAGTGGTTGGACTTTTCCGATGAACCAAACGTCACTCATAATCCATTGCCTCCTCATCAAGCCAAACCAGTCAATATGATGGAAGAATACTGGCCGATGAAGAAAACAGTCAATGATATCATAACCCCTCTTAAGCATGTATATTCATGCCTTGTGAAAGAAGGGATTATCATAGGAAAGTCTTCTGGAAATAAAGAAGTCGAGGATGAGGAGTGGTGCAACTTTCATAACAGTAAGAGTCATTCTATCCAAGAATGCCCAGAATTCCGTAAAAGTCTACAAAGTCTCATGGACTCCTCCCAAATCATCGTTTTTATGTCAGATAAAGAGGATGACGTGAATGTGATAATTAAAGAACAAGAAGTCAATATCATGCCAAGACCACTAGTCATTCCAATCTCAAAATCTGCTCTCAAGCCTTTAAGAATTCAAGTTCCAAAGCCATTCCCGTACAAATCAGACAAAACTGTTCCATGGAACTATGGCTATACTTCTAACATCACATCAACTCCGTTAGAAGTTGGGGGCATGACTAGAAGCGGTCGGTGTTATTCTCCCGAGCAAATGAACAAGCTCCAACAAGAGAAGAATGTTACGGATCCAGCAAATGAACCTATTAACATATCTAAAGAGCAAGAGATGCCTCGAGCAGTAACAGATGAACAAGCTACTGAGTTTCTCAAACTCATAAAGCAAAGTGAATACAGTATCGTGGAGCAGTTGAACCGTCTGCCAGCAAAGATCTCCATACTTTCATTACTCTTAAGTTCTGATGCCCATCGAGAAGCTCTTCTCAAAGTCCTGAATAAGGCTTATGTTGAACAAGATATCTCCGTGAACAACTTTGACCACCTTGTCAACAACATCACGGCACAAAATCTCATCACATTCACTGACGATGAGATACCAGCAGAAGGAAGGGGTCACTCTAAGGCTCTACATATTTCGATTAAATACAAAGATCGGATTATGGCTAGAGTTCTGATCGACAATGGATCAGCTCTAAATGTAATGCCATTAGAAACTTTACATAAGATCGGTTTAGACCCATCACACCTCAACAACAGTCATATTGTTGTTCGAGCATTTGACGGAACAAAGAGAGATGTGGTTGGAGAAATAGAGCTACCAATTGGGATTGGTCCCTGTCTTTTCCATATCACATTCCAAGTCATGGACATTTCTCCATCTTATACTTGTCTGCTGGGAAGACCATGGATCCATATGGCTGGAGCAATTCCTTCCTCATTACATCAAAAAATGAAATTCATCATTGAAGGAAAGATAATCACAGTCTTTGCTGAAGAAGACATTCTGCTATCTAGACCTGCGGATGCTCAATATGTTGAGGTCAATGAAAATATACCTGATTGCTCCTTCAGGTCTTTTGAGATTGTCAATGCTGCTTATGTCAGTGAATATGGAGAAGAACCCGTTCCTAACATCTCTAAAACAAGTCGCATGGTCGCCAAACTCATGATAAAAGGAGGATACTCACCGGGGTTAGGTTTGGGACAAGATTTACAAGGAATCCCAGAGCCATTGAAAATATCCGCAAATGAAGGGAAATACGGCCTAGGCTTCACACCGACAAGACATGATAAAATGAAGGCAATAGCTGAAAAGAGAGAAAAGAGGATTGCACGATTAACAGGGCATCCTCTCCAGGAAAGAAATCTGGATATCCCTGAAATCACCGAAACGTTCGTGAGTGGTGGTCTCATTCCGCAAAATGACAATGAAGGCAAGCTGACTATCAACATCAACAAGTCTTTTGAAAGTCTTTCTATTCAGGCAATCATCAGCGATTCACCTGAAGAGGAGGAGCTCGTTCAACCTTGTGGCCCACGGGATGTGCTGAACAACTGGGAGGCGATAGAACTGCCTGTTATAATCGAAAGCTTTCCAAAGTAATCTAATAGTAAAAACCTCCTAAAGAAAGGTTCAATCAATAGGGTGTAGTCTTTGTTTAAGTGAACCTTTTAGTTATTGCTTTTTATTCCAATAAAGTTGTGATTTATGCACATTGTAAATAAAGTACCAGTTTGCATCCATCTCATTCGTGCCATTTTTTTTTTTTCTTTCTCTCTTCTCTTTCTTTTCTCTCTGGATAATGCAGACCCAAAACTCTCTTTGATGACAATGAAAGAATGAACTTTGATAATCCTGTAAACACTACCGACTCGGATGACGAAGATCTTCAAGTATCTCCTGAGCTATTAAAAATGATTGAGCGAGATGAAAAAGAAAGAGCAACAAGTCAAGAACCAACTGAGGTATTCAACCTGGGAGATAGTCAGGATGTAAAAGAAGTCAAGATTGGCACTTTATTCCCTCCTGAAGAAAAAGAAGAATTAGTCCATTTATTGAAAGAATATGTGGATGTATTCGCTTGGTCATACCAAGATATGCCTGGCTTAAGCTCAGACATAGTACTACACAAAATACCCTTGAAGCCTGGGGCGAAGCCTGTCAGACAGAAGTTACGAAGATTAAAGCCGGAGTTAATCTTAAGAGTAAAAGACGAGATTCGAAAGCTGTGGGATGCAGGATTTCTTGGGGTCGCTGAATATACAGAATGGGTGGTTAACATTGTCCCAGTCGAAAAGAAAGAAAGTGGGAAACTAAGAGTTTGTCAGGACTACCGGCCTTTGAACGAAGCTAGTCCTAAAGATAACTTCCCACTTCCTCATATTGATACACTGGTGGATAATACCGCAGGAAACTCCTACTTTTCCTTCATGGATGGTTTTTCTGGATACAATCAAATCAAACTTGATCCAGATGACATGATAAAAACTGCTTTTATTACCCTTTGGGGTACCTTCTACTATAAGGTGATGCCTTTCGGGTTAAAGAATGCTGGTGCTACATATCAAAGAGCCATGGTCACGTTGTTCCATGACATGATGCATAAAGAAATTGAAGTATATGTGGACGACATGATCGCCAAAACTTTCACTGCTGGGGGGCATCTAAAAGTGCTAAGAAAACTATTCGATAGACTTCGCAAATATCAATTGAAGTTGAATCCTGCCAAATGTACTTTTGGAGCCTCTTCAGGAAAGTTATTGGGTTTCATAGTCAGCAAGGACGGGATTCGAGTTGACCCGAGTAAAGTCAAAGCGATACAAGAAATGCAACCCCCGAAGACTCCAAAACAAGTAAGAAGTTTTCTGGGTAGAATCAACTTCATAGCAAGGTTCATATCACAATTGACGTCCAAGTGTGAACCGCTTTTCAAATCACTGAAGAAGAACAATCCGATCGAGTGGAATAACGAATGCCAAGAAGCATTCGAGAAAATCAAGCAATATCTATCAAATCCACCAGTCTTGGTACCACCCCGATCTGGAGAATCGTTGATTCTATATTTATCCATACAGGATTCTTCATTAGGATCCGTATTGGGTCAACGTGATGAGACAGGCAAGAAAGAGCACGCAATTTACTATTTGAGCAAGAAGCTTACCACATATGAAGCGAAATACTCAATAGTAGAAAAGTCCTGTTGTGCCCTTGCATGGGTAGCACACCGACTACGACACTACATGCTCAACAACACCACATTGCTAATCTCCAAGACTGATCCCATTAAGTACATTTTTGAGAAACCAGCTTTATCAGGCAGGATCGCAAAATGGCAAATGCTGTTGTCTGAATACGACATACAGTATGTCACCCAAAAGGCTGTAAAAGGGAGTGTGATTGCTGAATATCTGGCTGATAGAGCATTGGATGATTATGAGCCAATGAAAATGGAGTTTCCTGATGGAGATATAATGACGATAGAACAGGAAGTCTCTAAAGATGATGAAACATGGAAAATGGCATTCGATGGAGCATCTAATTCTTTGGGACAAGGGATTGGAGCCATACTCATCTCTCCAAGTGGAGAGCAATTCCCTCTTACAGCAAAAATTACATTTCCTTGTACCAACAATATAGTAGAGTATGAGGCATGTGCTATGGGACTCCAAATGGCACTGGAATTGAAAGTGCGAGATCTCCGAGTTTATGGGGATTCCGCATTAGTCATATATCAAATCAACGGAGAATGGGAGACAAGGGATTCAAAATTGATCCCTTACCAAAAGCTCATACTAGACTTGGCTCGAAAATTCAACAGTATAAGCTTCCATCATCTTCCAAGGGAAGATAATCAAATACCGGATGCTTTAGCTACTTTGGCTGCTATGTACAAGATCAGTGACCCCGAGCATACTCCTGTGTTCGAGATGAGAATAATAGATTCTCCAGCTTATTGCATGAGCATCGAAGAAGAATTGGATGGAAAGCCTTGGTATCACGATATCAAGAAATACCTCCAAGAAAGAGTATATCCACCAGAAGTATCAGAAAATGACAAGAAATTTCTACGAAGATTGTCAATGGGTTTTCTTTTAAACCTAGACATACTTTACAAGAAAACCCCAGACTCAATGCTACTTCGCTGTGTAGATACTCATGAAGCACGAAAGATCATGGAAGAAGTTCATTCTGGAATATGTGGAGCACACACTAGTGGTCATACTATGGCAAGACAAATAATGAGGGCTGGTTACTATTGGCTCACATTGGAAAGTGATTGCGTCAATCACGTAAGAAAATGTCACAAATGCCAAATATATGCCAACAAGATCCAAGCTCCACCTGTTCCTCTTAATGTAACAGCAATACCTTGGCCTTTTGCCATGTGGGGAATCGATGTTATTGGAGCGATTACCCCTAAAGCTTCCAATGGTCACAAATTCATCCTAGTTGCAATTGACTACTTTACTAAATGGGTAGAAGCTGTGTCTTATGCAAGCGTAACTCAAAAGGTGGTATGCCGGTTCATTAAGAAAGAAATCATTTGTCGCTATGGACCGCCAGAGTGTATCATCTCAGACAATGCCACGAACCTGAATAATGCAATGATGCAGACTTTGTGCCAGCAATTCAAAATCAAGCATCTCAATTCAGCACCTTATCGACCGATGATGAATGGTGCAGTAGAAGCGGCCAATAAAAATATCAAGAGAATTGTTGAAAAGATGATCGTCACTTACAAGGACTGGCATGAGATGTTACCTTTTGCACTACATGCTTATAGAACTTCTACCCGTACTTCTACTGGAGCAACACCTTTTTCTCTGGTATACGGTATGGAGGCTGTATTGCCCATCGAAGTTGAAATTCCTTCATTAAGGGTACTAATGGATACTCAATTAGGAGAAGCAGAATGGGTCAAAGCTAGATACGAGCAATTAAATCTAATTGATGAAAGAAGAATGATAGCCCTCTGCCATGGGCAACTTTATCAAAGAAGGATGATTCGTGCTTACAACAAAAAGGTTCGCCCACGACAATTTCACGAAGGTGACATAGTGCTCAAGAAAATTTTACCCATGCAACATGATTCAAGAGGAAAATGGACACCAAATTATGACGGGCCATATGTCGTGAAGAAAGCATTTTCAGGAGGGGCACTAATTCTGACAGAAATGGATGGACGAGAATTACCGAAGCCAGTAAATTCGGATGCAGTAAAGAAATACTTTGCATAATGAAGAAATTTTCAAACAGAAGGGGAGAAGTGGATACAAGGTTACCAAAGTTTATTTGATCAAAGTTGTCAAAGAGAGCTTTCTTCTCTTACACTTTCATTATCTATCTGTACCCAAGATTTTCATATTACTCATAAATAAAAAGCCAATTTTCTTTAACTTACCTTAGATTCTCACGTTCAAAATGCTAAAGTCGCTTCTATCCAGTTCTTTTCCTTCAAATCTCACATTCTTACTAGCCTTAAGTGTGCAATAAATTATGACTTTTGAAGGAAGAATAGTAATAATTAAAACTTAGAAAAAACAAAGACCGTAGATTACTTTGATAAGCTTTATGAATTAAAACAGGTAAGATTGAGGTCCTGCTTTGCGAGCGGCACAGAACATAGGCTAACAAAGAAGAAGGAGTAACAAATCTTTGGGAGATAGCCTTGGTGGTAGCCTGAATGATCGCTTCAGAAGTCTTAACACGTCCATGTCAGCAAGAAAGAATCATACTCACGAATATCTCAACAGGGACAATTATCCAGAGAGGCATAAAGTACGAGGCGGACATTAAGGAAATTGAAGCCAAAATTTAAGAACAAATCAAGGAAAGAAGATTTTTGAAAAGAGTTAGGCTTTTTAGACAATGGACAATAGCTGGAAAGCGAGACAATGAACAACAGCTGGAAAGCAAGACAAGGAACAACAGCTGGAAAGCAAGACAATGAACAACAGCTGGAAAGTGAAACAATGGACAACAGTTGGAAAGCATAAAGAGATTCAACGATAGAAGGCAATTACAAAGAGGATCCAGTAAAGCAAAGATATAAAAAATAAATCCATCAGTTACACATGCTCTGCATTCATGCATTTCACATCATGCATGCATGGCATACAGAACAAGGATCAAATGGGAAGCGTATCCACCGCACAGTCACAGCAGTATAAGCTGACGTCTCAGTGACATCCGTTTTTACCAATCTACCGCTGGATGCACAGTTGATATAGTGGACCCAGCCCCATCAGCAATTCAAGGATAAAGTAGACAATATTGTCAAAATCCTGGTAATCAATTCAATAATCGAGGCTACACCGGGATGGACAGAATTGACGCCAGCTTAGCGGTATCCAAGATAAGAAATAGCTATGGTCAAAGATAAGCGTGGATATCGAGAAATATTGTCGTCGAAAGCAGACAATGGATTCAATAATCAAGGACTGGATCAATGTCATGCCTGATGAGATATCAAAGATAAGAAATATCTATGATACTAAAATAAAGTAGGATCCACTTTTCCGGTTAAACGGCGGATACGGTACTCCGTGACTCTCAAGTCGGTTCTCTCAGTTGCCCATAATAACTGATTCCTTCACCCCTTCTTTCTTTTACTTCCTCCTAGAAAATGGATCCTACTTTTTCCGCCTTGCGAAAGTATTTCCCTTCTCTCCCAATGAACATCCTAAAAAAGATCTACCAAGTTCGCTGTGAACGATTAAGAGCTCTGATGCATAAAGGAATCCCTGAAGATGTGCGGTGGTTAATTGAAGCTAAGGTTCGTCTGGCAGGTGAAATCCCAGAGGCATTTGTGTCTTACATGCCTGGTGTTGGCAAAAGTTCTTATGCCAGAAAAAGAAGAGCGAAAAGATTACAAGTCTGCCATAAATGTGGTAGGTGGACTTGTAAGACTAGGTGTCGTTCTTTAGGAATGATCTCCAATAATCGAGAAGATAAAATACGGTTCATCAAGAATGGCTTGAGTAAGGACTCATTGGATGATATCCAATTGACTCTTGAGACGCATTCTTGTGGATCTGTGCAACGTGAAATTCTTGATTTATGGAGTATTTTTCATGAAGAACGAGACCGTTACAGTCCCGGGAATCTGACTTTAAACGACCCTGTTTGCCGGCTTGTAAGAAAGCTAGATGGGAAGCAGATCCTCGACTCATAGAAGCCGTTAATGCCGTTACTGGACGTAAAACCAGTGGAAGATGTAAGCCACAGTCACAATTACTGTACATACAGTTTGTTATATTTGGAAAAATTTGCATTTTCTTTTGACAGATGTACATGCTCCCCTAAGTGTAATCGACACGTTATCCCTTTTCATCACTATAAATGCGTGTTCTTCCTTCTGATTAAACAACAGATAAGATACCCCGTGACTTCTAAAGTCGATTATTCCAGTTTCCTGCAATAACTGATTCATTTCCCTCTTCTCTCAAATTCTTCTCTCATCAATGGATTCTACTCTTTCTGTACTGCGAAAATACTTTCCTTCCCTCCCACTAAAAGTCCTTAAAAAGATCTACCTTGCTAGATGTGAAAGAATCAGAGTTTTTACACGCAAAGGCATTCCCGATAATGTGCAGTGGATAATTGAAGCTAAGGTCCGTTTGGCGGGTGAAGTTCCAGATGCATTTATGCCCCGCATGCCCGGTTTAGGTAAAAGCCGTTATGCCAAAAGGCGAAGAGCAAAGAGACTAGGCGTGTGTTATAAATGTGGGCGATGGAATTGTAATACTAAATGTCGCTCTTTAGGATACATCTCCATAAATCGTGAAGATAAAAGAAAATTCATTAAGAATGGCCTGCGTAAGGAGTCTCTGAAAGATATCCGAGAGACTCTTGAAACGCATTCTTGTGGAAAAGTGCAAGGTGAAATTATCGGTTTATGGAGGACTTACCATAAAGAACGAAACCGTTACAGTCTTGGGAATGTGATTTTAAACGACCCCGTTTGTCAGTTTGTAAGAAAACTAGATGGGAAGCAAATCCCCGACTTATAGAAGGCATTGAAGCCATTACTGGACATGAATTAGTGGAAGATGAGAGCCACAGTCATGATTGCTGTACATATAAGCTGTCATTTGTCTTTTCTTTTGGCAATAATGTACTTACTTCCGTAAGTGTAATAAACGCATTATCCTTTCATCACTATAAATGCGTGTTCTTCCTTCTGGATACGGTACTCCATAACTCCCAAATTCAGTTATTTCCATTTCCTACAATCACTAATTTCTTTCTTTTTCTCTTAAATGCCTCATTCATCAATGGAGCCTTCTCTTTCCGCTCTACGAAAATATTTCCCTTCTTTCCCAATAAATGTTCTTAAAAAGGTTTATCAAGCTAGATGTGAACGATTCCGACTATTTATGCACAAAGGCATTCCTGATAATGTGCGGTGGCTAATCGAAGCTAAAGTTCGTTCGGCTGGTGAAGTTCCAGATGCGTTCTTTCCCCGTATGCCCGGCTTTGGTAAAAGCGTTTATGCCAAAAAGAGAAGAGCAAAGAGGCTAGGCGTCTGTCACAATTGTGGATGGTGGATTTGCGGCAATAAATGTCGTTCTCCAGGAGTGATCACCAGAAATCGTAATGATAGAATAAAATTCATCAAGAATGGCTTGCGTAAGGAATCTCTGGAAGATATCCGAGAGGTTCTTGAAGCGCATTCTTGCGGAATAGTGCAATTTGAGGTTGTTGGATTATGGATAATTCTCCAAAAAGAACGAGAACGTTACAGTCTTGGGAATCTGACCCTAAACGACCCTGTTTGCCAGTTTGTGAAAAAGCTAGATGAGATGCAAATCACTGATTCATAGAAAGCATTGAAGCCGTTACTGGACGCAAAGCCAGTAGAAGACGGAACAAGGTCACGATTACTGTACGTGCTAGCTGTCGCTTTTGAAATTTTCCTCCCCTTTTGGTAATAATGTATCCACTCCTGACATGAACCAAAGTCACGATTACTGTACGTGCTAGCTGTCGCTTTTGAAATTTTCCTCCTCTTTCAGCAATAATGTATCCACTCTTGACATAAGCCATAGTCACGATACTGTACATGCTAGCTGACGCTTTTGAAATTTTCCTCCCATAATGTACCCATTCCTGACATGAGCTATAATTACGACTACTGTATATACCTGCCACTTTTGAAATTTTCCTTCTCATCCGACAATCATGTACCTACTCCTGACATAAGCTACAGTCGCGACTACTGTACATGCTAGCAGCTATTTTGAAAATTTTCCTCCTCTTTTAACGATAGTGTACCCATACCTGACCAGAGTCATACCCGTGACTACTATGAATAGCTGGCAATAATGTATCCATTCTTGAAAAATAAAATTATTGCCTTATCTCTTCATCTCTATAAATATATCCTCTTTTCTCACAAGGGTAAGGATAGGAATGGAGAAAACCCCAACTCGTAAATCCCGAAGTATTTGTGTATTTTCTGGGGCTTTTCCTGGAAAAGATGAAGAGTATTTAAAAGCAGCCAACCATTTGGGTAGAGTATTAGCTGAGCGAAAAATACATTTAGTTTATGGAGGAGGTAGTGTCGGATTAATGGGAGGTGTAGCATCAGCAGCATCTCTAGGAGGAAGTCAAGTTCTGGGCATTATCCCTGGACCTCTGAAATTTATTTCTGGGGGCACGATTGGAGAAGAATTAGTGGTTAAAAATTTACAAGAGCGTGTGTTACAAATGCTTTTAAATGCTGATGCTTTTATCGCTCTACCAGGTGGTTTTGGCACATTGGGAGAAGTCTTTCAAATTGCTTCCATGGCCCAACTTAATTTGCATAAGAAACCCATTGGGCTTTTAAATGTTAACAATTTCTTTACAGGTCTGATAGCTTTTATGGATTATGCTATGCAGAAGAATTTTATATCAAGAGTGGCACGGCGAATCATAATATCCGCAACAACTGCTGAAGAATTGCTAGATAAAATACAAGCTTTTGTTCCTGAACCAGATCCAGCAATGATTCAGATAGACTGGACGCGACAGTCTTTCCCGAACAGTTCGATCCCATAATAGTCCTCTACTAACCCTGTTGAAATATTGTGGAAGAAGAAGTGATCCGATCCGTTTTGCTTGTCCTTTAGTTTTATTATCAGCATTTTCTTTCGTGTTTTAGTTTTTCTTTCAGGGAATTTCTTTTTTACCTTATAAGATAGTCTCGTCCATGCTGATATTAAAACCATAGGACAATGCCTTTAGGTTGGAATGGCTGAGTAAAGAGTAATTTTTATTGCTCTTGAGACGCATCCTATTAGGTCTATTAGGCATAACATTTTAGGATAGTTAAGCTTCAACCTTATTTGGATGACATATCTCTCAAGCGAATCTATATTTACTAAAGAAAATATTAGATGAACCTTGGATATTGATTCCAAACATCCGTTCCCCTTTACATAATTTGTTAGCGATATTGTCATCATCAAGATTCACTCATTTTATCGAAGTCTAAAATTTCGCACTCGCCTATTATGCAAATTCACACTTTCGAAGAAAATTATTCCAATTCTAATTGCTTTCATATAAATTTCGCTCGAGGTTCAAGGAGATTTCCTTAACCTCATTCCATCAATTTTCCTTCAAACGATAGGAGAATTCCTATCGTCGAGGTTCTAAGGAAGGACCCTTAACCTCATTCAAACAATTTTCCTTCAAACGATAGGAGAGTTCCTGTCGTCGAGGTTCTAAGGTAGGACCCTTAACCTCAAAATCATCAATTTTCCTTCAAACGATAGGAGAGTTCCTATCGTCGAGGTTCTAAGGTAGGACCCTTAACCTCAAAATCATCAATTTTCCTTCAAACGATAGGAGAGTTCCTATCGTCGAGGTTCTAAGGTAGGACCCTTAACCTCAAAACAATCAATTTTCCTTCAAACGATAGGAGAGTTCCTATCGTCGAGGTTCTAAGGTAGGGCCCTTAACCTCAAAATCATCAATTTTCCTTCAAACGATAGGAGAGTTCCTATCGTCGAGGTTCTAAGGTAGGACCCTTAACCTCAAAATCATCAATTTTCCTTCAAACGATAGGAAAGTTCCTATCGTCGAGGTTCTAAGGTAGGACCCTTAACCTCATTCAAACAATTTTCCTTCAAACGATAGGAGAGTTCCTATCGTCGAGGTTCTAAGGTAGGACCCTTAACCTCAAAATCATCAATTTTCCTTCAAACGATAGGAGAGTTCCTGTCGTCGAGGTTCTAAGGTAGGACCCTTAACCTCAAAATCATCAATTTTCCTTCAAACGATAGGAGAGTTCCTATCGTCGAGGTTCTAAGGTAGGACCCTTAACCTCAAAATCATCAATTTTCCTTCAAACGATAGGAGAGTTCCTATCGTCGAGGTTCTAAGGTAGGACCCTTAACCTCATTCAAACAATTTTCCTTCAAACGATAGGAGAGTTCCTATCGTCGAGGTTCTAAGGTAGGACCCTTAACCTCAAAATCATCAATTTTACTTCAAACGATAGGAGAGTTCCTATTGTCGAGGTTCTAAGGTAGGACCCTTAACCTCAAAGTTATCAAATTTTCCCTTCAACGATAGGAGAGTTCTTATCGCAGAGGCTCTAAAAAAATTTTCCTTAACCACATAGTTTAGGCGGCGAGAAGGTTCTCAATGGCTAGCTAAGACGGACGAAATTTGGTAATTACTTTGCATACATCATGTCCCATGAAGCATGCAAAGGGGGGCAGCTGTTGACACCCAATTTCGTCCGGGTTTTTTTTAAAAAATTTTTTTTAAAAAAAAAAAAAAAAACTAATTAAAAAAATTATCATTATTATTATTATTATTGCTAAAAAATTTTAATTATGTTAATTAGTTTAAAATATATTTTTATTTTGAGAAGATTTGATTTAAAATAATATATGTGTGAATATGTATGTGTTTGAAATAAAAATAAAATTTCAGGAAAAAATGACAAAAAAATTAAAAGTTTGAGGTAAAAATGACAAAATTAAGAAGTTTCAGGCAAAATTGACAAATTCTGAAAGTTCCAGGAGCATTTGGCAGTTTTTCACATAAAATTTTGAGCCTGCCGACGTTTTTGGCTCAAATTGACAGAAAACGACAAAATTGTCAAAATCAGAAGCTTCAGGAACTTATCCAGAGGCTGAGAGACGTAAAGGACTAAAATTGTCATTTTACCAATTTAAGAGATAAGTTTGAAATTTTTTATTAATTTATCCGTCCACAGTTCAGCTAAGCTCCTTCTATAAATACCCCCCCAAATTCAGTTCTGAACACAGAAAAAAATAGCAAAAAAACTTAGAGCTCCGTTTTAAAAAAAGAGAAAATTACAGCCCTTAGCCCCAGCCCTCTTCCCTTCTTCCCCAGAAAGCCAATTTTTTTTCTGCTGTTCCCTCTCTCTCTCTCTCTCTCTCTCTCTCCGCCGTGCCCCTCGCTGCCCGCCGCCGCCGCCCTACGCCGTTCGCCGCCGCCGTCCCTCTCCCTCGCGCCGCCGCCGTCCTTCCACCTTGCCGTCCCGCCGCCCATCTCGCCGTGACGCCGCCGTCCTCCTCCGCCGTTCGTTTCCTCTCCCCAGCCGCCAAGCCGCCCCGTCGCCTCGCCGCCCCGCCGCTCACACCGCCCCGCCGTAGCGCCGCCGTCGCCCCTGCCCCGTGCCGCCACGCCAGCAACCCCACCCCCCTGCCCCTCTCTGCCGCGTCGCGCCCGCGTACCCAGGAAATTCAAAAATTTCAACTTCTAGGTAAAATTCAAATTTAATCTTTCATCTTTTCAACTTCTTTCATCTTGGTCACTAATCTTTTTATTTTGTTTTTTTTTTCAGAATTAATTACTAACTTTATTTTTTTTACTTGTGTATTTATTTGTTTATTATTGTTATTGTTACTAACCTTTTTTTTTTTTTTTTTTGTTATTATTAACTTGTTAACTAACTTACTAACAACTAACTTTTAACATTATTATTGTTACTAACCTTTTAATTTTTGCATTATTACTAACTTTTATTATTGTTAATTAATTTAATCAACTTGGTTAATTAACAATTAATTAATTTGGCTAAATTTTATTATTGTTGTTAATTAATTAATTTAATTAACTTGACTAACTTTTTATTATTGTTGTTAACAATTAATTTAATTAAACTTGGCTAATTTTTATTATTGTTGTTAATTAATTTAATCTAACTTTTACTAACCTTTTTTATTGTTATTAACTAACTAATCCAACTAATCTAACTATATTAATTGTGCTAACTTTTATTATTATTGTGTTATTAAAGTGGATGGCCAAAAAGCCCCACTTTATTAATTGAATTTTTTTATGATTAAAAGATAAAAAAAGGAATTTTACGTGAATGATTTTCTAAAGGCTAATAAAAATTACTTTTTTTTATTTTGAAACAAAGTTTTTATTCCTTTTAATAAACAAACATAATGAAATAATTCAAAAATAAAATAAATAAATAAATAAACATAAAATCATTCTTTTAATACATCTTTAAAATTAATAATTAATGAAATGAAAAAAAAAAATTAAAACTCCATGACTAAATGATCCGCCAGGATTCATGGCTCGGAAATATTTTTAAATAAAATATATAAATAAATTTTTTCTTTATAAAAAATAAAAAAAAACTTTAGACTAATATATTAATTATCTATTAATATATAATTTTTTTTAGTTTTCTTTATTAATAAAAAGAATAAAAAGCGTAAAAATTTTGGGTTAATATTTTATTCAGTAATATTTTACTTATTAAATTATATAACTTTTTGTTTCTTTTATAAAAATCTTAATCAAATAATTTCAAAATAATACAAAATAAAACAAAAATAATTGAATTTTCTCTTAAATATTTTTGACTTATTGATTAGATATATTTTCAGAAATATAAATTAAAATTAAAAAAAAAAAAATCTTTCATCAAACAAAGAAGAATATAAAAAATAAAAATATCAAGACTTTTGTTTTAAAATACATATAAGTTTTCGGTTAAATAATCTTTTATTCCAAAATAAATTAAATAAATATCAAAACTTTTCTTCTTTTGTTTAAAATTTTTGTTTCTCTTAATAAAAAAAAATAATAAAAAAATAATAATAAAATAATAAAAAATAATAAAAAAAAATAAATAAAAAAATAAAAATTTTTAGTTCATGGTATATTGGCTGGAAACTGTCTCGTGCCCGCTTTTGAGCTGCTTCACCTGGTGAAGAGGGTCTGGCTGAGTAACAACGCCCCGTACCATGATCAAAATTTTTATTTTTAAACTCTTTTAAATTAACTTCTTATTAAATAAAAATTAATTATTATTTTTTTTAATTCTTTTATAAATTGAGTAATCCTTTAAAATAATAAATATCTTTCATTAAACAAGAAAACAAAAAAAGTAAACAAGAAAAAAAAGAAAGATAAGAAAAATAAAAGAAAGAAAAGAAAGAAAAATAAAAGAAAGATAAGAAAGAAAAGAAAGATAAAAAAATAAAAGAAAAGATAAGAAAAATAAAAGAAAGATAAGAAAGAAAAGAAAGATAAAAAAAAATAAAAGAAAAGATAAGAAAGAAAAATAAAAGAAAGATAAGATAAAGAAAAGAAAGGAAAGATAAGAAAAAGAAAAGAAAGATAAAAGAAAGAAAAAAGAAAAAGAAAAGAAAGAAAGAAAAGAATAAAAAAGAAAGAAAAGAAAAGAAATTAAAAGAAATTTAAAAAAAAAAAAAGTAAAAAAAGTAAAAAAGAAGAAAAAGAAAGAAAGTAAAAAAAGAAGTAAAAATATAAAGATAAATTTTTTTAGTTAGTATTAAAAATCATTCATAAATAAAAAGAATTACCATTTAAAAATTAATTTCATAATAATAAGAATTAAATAATTACGATAAATCAATTTCCATATCCGGATGATCCGGCAGGATCTACGGTTTGGAAAATATCAAACTTTTTAAAATAAATAAATTAAATAAATACAAAGATAAAAATCCATGTTTACAATATGGATTAAATTATTTAAATTTCACTAAATTCCGTGTCCAAATGACTCGGCAGAGTCCATGGTTCGGAATCAAATCTTCCGTGTCCAAATGACTCGGCAGAGTCCATGGTTCGGAAGTATAAAATTTCATACAAATTAATTAATTTAAAAATCCACATTTCGACTAATCCAGTTAAAATTTCTAATTTTGAAAATTAACTGAGAATTATTTAAAAGCAAAGCAAAACAAAATTAAAATCAACTAAGGTGCCAATTTTTGGGCGTTTTAACAAAGTTGTTTTAACGTAACCGTACTCCCGATCTCCGAACTCTCGCAGACCAATTTTAAGGTGACCAATCGACCTAAGTAAACTGATTGGTGGCGACTCCAGAAAACCCGACGTTGCCACAGGTCACTCTAAGGCCCTACATATTTCGGTCAAATACAAAGATCGGATTATGGCTAGAGTTCTTATCGACAATGGGTCAGCTCTAAATGTAATGCCACTCGAAACCTTACATAAGATCGGTTTAGACCCATCATACCTCAACAACAGTCATATTGTTGTTCGAGCGTTTGACGGAACGAAGAGAGATGTTGTTGGAGAAATAGAGCTACCAATAGGGATTGGTCCCTGTCTTTTCCACATCACATTCCAAGTCATGGATATTTGTCCATCATATACCTGTCTGCTGGGAAGACCATGGATCCATATGGCCGGAGCAATTTCTTCTTCATTACATCAAAAAATGAAATTCATCATTGAAGGAAAGATAATCACAGTCTTTGCTGAAGAAGATATTCTGTTGTCAAGACCTGCGGATGCTCAATATGTCGAAGTCAATGAAAATATACCTGATTGCTCCTTCAGGTCTTTTGAGATTGTCAATGCTGCTTATGTCAGCGAATATGGAGAAGAACCCATTCCTAGCATCTCTAAAACAAGTCGCATGGTTGCCAAACTCATGATAAAAGGAGGATACTCACCGGGGTTAGGACTGGGACAAGATTTACAAGGAATCACAGAGCCATTGAAAATCACCACAAATGAAGGGAAATACGGCCTAGGCTTCACACCGACAAGACATGACAAAATGAAAGCAATAGCTGAAAAGAGAGAAAAGAGGATTGCACGATTAACAGGGCATCCTCTCCAGGAAAGAAATCTGGATGTCCCAGAGATCACCGAAACGTTCGTGAGTGGTGGTTTGATTTCAAAAAATAACAATGAAGGCGTGCTGACCATCAACATCAACAAGTCTTTTAAAAGTCTTTCTATTCAAGCAATCATCAGCGATTCACCTGAAGATGAGGAGCTCATTCAACCTTGTGGCCCACGGGATGTGCTGAACAATTGGGAGGCGATAGAACTGCCTGTTATAATCGAAAGCTTTCCAAAGTAATCCAATAGTAAAAACTTCCTAAAGAAAGGTTCAATCAATAGGGTGTAGTCTTTGTTTAAGTGAACCTTTTAGTTATTGCTTTTTATTCTAATAAAGTTGTGATTTATGCACACTATAAATAAAGTACCAGTTTGCATCCATCTCATTCTTGCCATTTTTTTTTCTCTGAATAATGCAGACCTGAAACTCTCTTTGATGACAATAAAAGAATGAACTTTGATAATCCTGTAAACATACCGACTCGAATGACGAAGATCTTCAAATATCTCCTGAGCTATTAAAAATGATCGAGCGAGATGAAAAAGAAAGAGCAACAAGTCAAGAACCAACTGAGGCATTTAACTTGGGAGACAGTCAGAATGTAAAAGAAGTCAAGATTGGCACTCTATTCCCTCCTGAAGAAAAAGAAGAATTAGTCCACTTATTGAAAGAATATATGGATGTGTTTGCTTGGTCATACCAAGACATGCCTGGCTTAAGCTCAGACATAGTACTACACAAAATACCCTTGAAACCTGGGGCGAAGCCTGTCAGACAAAAGTTACGAAGATTAAAGCCGGATCTAATCTTAAGAGTGAAAGATGAGATTCGAAAGCTGTGGGATGCAGGATTCCTTGGGGTCGCTGAATATACAGAATGGGTGGTTAACATTGTTCCAGTCGAAAAGAAAGAAAGTGGGAAACTAAGAGTTTGTCAGGACTACCGGCCATTGAACGAAGCCAGTCCTAAAGATAACTTCCCACTTCCTCACATTGATACGCTGGTGGATAATACCGCAGGAAACTCCTATTTTTCCTTCATGGATGGCTTCTCTGGATACAATCAAATCAAACTTGATCCAGATGATATGATAAAAACTGCCTTTATAACCCTTTGGGGTACCTTCTACTACAAGGTGATGCCTTTTGGGTTAAAGAATGCTGGTGCTACATATCAAAGAGCCATGGTTGCGTTATTCCATGACATAATGCATAAAGAAATTGAAGTATATGTAGACGACATGATCGCCAAAACTTTCACTACTAGGGGGCATCTAAAAGTGCTAAGAAAACTATTCGATAGACTTTGCAAATATCAACTGAAGTTGAATCCTGCCAAATGTATTTTTGGAGCCTCTTCAGGAAAGTTATTGGGTTTCATGGTCAGCAAGGATGGGATTCGAGTTGACCCGAGTAAAGTCAAAGCAATACAAGAAATGCAACCCCCGAAGACTCCAAAACAAGTAAGAAGTTTTCTGGGCAGAATCAACTTCATAGCAAGGTTCATTTCACAATTGACGTCCAAGTGTGAACCTCTTTTCAAATCACTGAAGAAGAACAATCCGATCGAGTGGAATAACAAATGCCAAGAAGCATTCGAGAAAATCAAGCAATATCTATCAAATCCACCAGTCTTGGTACCACCCCGATCTGGAGAATCGTTGATTCTATATTTATCCATACAGGATTCTTCATTAGGATCCGTATTGGGTCAACGTGATGAGACAGGCAAGAAAGAGCATGCAATTTACTATTTGAGCAAGAAGCTTACCACATATGAAGCGAAATACTCAATAGTAGAAAAGTCCTGTTGTGCCCTTGCATGGGTAGCACACCGACTACGACACTACATGCTCAACAACACCACATTGCTAATCTCCAAGACTGATCCCATTAAGTACATTTTTTAGAAACCAGCTTTATCAGGCAAGATCGCAAAATGGCAAATGCTGTTGTCTGAATACGACATACAGTATGTCACCCAAAAGGCTGTAAAAGGGAGTGTGATTGCTGAATATCTGGCTGATAGAGCATTGGATGATTATGAGCCAATGAAAATGGAGTTTCCTGATGGAGATATAATGACGATAGAACAGGAAGTCTCTAAAGATGATGAAACATGGAAAATGGCATTCGATGGAACATCTAATGCTTTGGGACAAGGGATTGGAGCCATACTCATCTCTCCAAGTGGAGAGCAATTCCCTCTCACAGCAAAAATTACATTTCCTTGTACCAACAATATAGTAGAGTATGAGGCATGTGCTATGGGACTCCAAATGGCACTGGAATTGAAAGTGCGAGATCTCCGAGTTTATGGGGATTCCGCATTAGTCATATATCAAATCAACGGAGAATGGGAGACAAGGGATTCAAAATTGATCCCTTACCAAAAGCTCATACTAGACTTGGCTCGAAAATTCAACAGTATAAGCTTCCATCATCTTCCAAGGGAAGATAATCAAATATCGGATGCTTTAGCTACTTTGGCTGCTATGTACAAGATTAGTGACCCCGAGCATACTCCTGTGTTCGAGATGAGAATAATAGATTCTCCAGCTTATTGCATAAGCATCGAAGAAGAATTGGATGGAAAGCCTTGGTATCACGATATCAAAAAATACCTCCAAGAAAGAGTATATCCACCAGAAGCATCAGAAAATGACAAGAAATTTCTACGAAGATTGTCAATGGGTTTTCTTTTAAACCTAGATATACTTTACAAGAAAACCCCAGACTCGATGCTACTTCGCTGTGTAGATACTCATGAAGCACGAAAGATCATGGAAGAAGTTCATTCTGGAATATGTGGAGCACACACTAGTGGTCATACCATGGCAAGACAAATAATGAGGGCTGGTTATTATTGGCTCACATTGGAAAGTGATTGCGTCAATCACGTAAGAAAATGTCACAAATGCCAAATATATGCCAACAAGATCCAAGCTCCACCTGCTCCTTTTAATGTAACAGCAATACCTTGGCCTTTTGCCATGTGGGGAATCGATGTCATTGGAGCGATTACCCCTAAAGCTTCCAATGGTCACAAATTCATCCTAGTTGCAATTGACTACTTTACTAAATGGGTAGAAGCTGTGTCTTATGCAAGCGTAACTCAAAAGGTGGTATGCCGGTTCATTAAGAAAGAAACCATTTGTCGCTATGGACCGCCAGAGTGTATCATCTCAGACAATGCCACGAACCTGAATAATGCAATGATGCAGACTTTGTGCCGGCAATTCAAAATCAAGCATCTCAATTCAGCACCTTATCGACCGATGATGAATGGTGCAGTAGAAGCGGCCAATAAAAATATCAAGAGAATTGTTGAAAAGATGATCGTCACTTACAAGGACTGGCATGAGATGTTACCTTTTGCACTACATGCTTATAGAACTTCTACCCGTACTTCTACTGGAGCAACACCTTTTTCTCTGGTATACGGTATGGAGGCTGTATTGCCCATCGAAGTTGAAATTCCTTCATTAAGGGTACTAATGGATACTCAATTAAGAGAAGCAGAATGGGTCAAAGCTAGATACGAGCAATTAAATCTAATTGATGAAAGAAGAATGATAGCCCTCTGCCATGGGCAACTTTATCAAAGAAGGATGATTCGTGCTTACAACAAAAAGGTTCGCCCACGACAATTTCACGAAGGTGACATAGTGCTCAAGAAAATTTTACCCATGCAACATGATTCAAGAGGAAAATGGACACCAAATTATGACGGGCCATATGTCGTGAAGAAAGCATTTTCAGGAGGGGCACTAATTCTGACAGAAATGGATGGACGAGAATTACCGAAGCCAGTAAATCCGGATGCAGTAAAGAAATACTTTGCATAATGAAGAAATTTTCGAACAGAAGGGGAGAAGTGGATACAGGGTTACCAAAGTTTATTTGATCAAAGTTGTCAAAGAGAGCTTTCTTCCCTTACACTTTCATTATCTATCTGTACCCAAGATTTTCATATTCTTTTACCCATAAATAAAAAGCCAATTTTCTTTAACTTACCTTAGATTCTCACATTCAAAATGCTAAAGTCGCTTCTATCCAGTTCTTTTCCTTCAAATCTCACATTCCTACTAGCCTTAAGTGTGCAATAAATTATGACTTTTGAAGGAAGAATAGTAATAATTAAAACTTAGAAAAAAACAAAGACCGTAGATTACTTTGATAAGCTTTATGAATTAAAATAGGTAAGATTGAGGTCCTGCTTTGCGAGCGGCACAGAACATAGGCTAACAAAGAAGAAGGAGTAACAAATCTTTGGGAGATAGCCTTGGTGGTAGCCTGAATGATCGCTTCAGAAGTCTTAACATGTCCATGTCAGCAAGAAAGAATCATACTCACGAATGTCTCAGCAGGGACAATTATCCAGAAGGGCATAAAGTACGAGGCGGACATTAAGGAAATTGAAGCCAAAATTCAAGAGCAAATCAAGGAAAGAAGATTTTTGAAAAGAGTTAGGCTTTTGAGACAATGGACAATAGCTGGAAAGCGAGACAATAGACAACAGCTGGAAAGCATAAAGAGATTCAATGATAGAAGACAATTACAAAGAGGATCCCGTAAAGCAAAGACATGAAGAACTTCCAAAATAAAAAAAGAACCATTAGTTACACATGCTCTACATTCATGCATTTCACATCATGCATGCATGGCATACAGAACAGGAATCAAATGGGAAGCACATCCACGGCACAGCTACAGCAGTATAAGCTGAGATCACAATGACATCAGCTCTTATCAATCTACCGCTGGATGCACAGCTGATATGTTGGACCCAGCCCCATCAGCAATTCAAGGATAAAGTAGATAATATTGTCAAAAGCCTAGTATTCGATTCAATAATTGAGGCTACACCTGAAAGAACAGAATTGATGCCAACTTAGCAGCATCCAAGATGAGTGATAGCTATCGTCAAAGATAAGGCAGACATCAAGAAATATTGTCGTTGAAAATTCGTCAAAAGCGGACAATGGATTCAATAATCAAGGACTGAATCGACGTCAGCTGGATGGAATATCTATCACATCAAAATAAAGTAGGATCCACTTTTCCGGTTAAGCGGCGGATACGGTACTCCGTGACTCTCAAGTCAGTTCTCTCAGTTGCCCATAATAACTGATCCTTTCCTCCCTCCTTTCTTTTACTTTCTCCTAGAAAATGGATCCTACTTTTTCTGCCTTGCAAAAATATTTTCCTTCTCTCCCAATGAACATCCTCAAAAAGATCTACCAAGTTCCCTGTGAACGATTAAGAGCTCTGATGCATAAAGGAATCCTTGAAGATGTGCGGTGGTTAATTGAAGCTAAGGTTCGTCTGGCAGGTGAAATCCCAGAGGCATTTGTGTCTCACATGCCTGGTGTAGGCAAAAGCTCTTATGCCAAAAAGCGAAGAGCGAGGAGATTAGGGGTCTGTCATAAATGCGGACGCTGGACCTGTAATACTAAATGTCGTTCTTTAGGGATGATCTCTGATAATCGAGAAGATAAAATACGATTCATTAAGAATGGCCTGAGTAAGGACTCATTGGATGATATCCAATTGACTCTTGAGACGCATTCTTGTGGATCAGTGCAACGCGAACTTCTTGGTTTATGGAGCATTTTTCATGAAGAACGAGAACGATACAGTCCTGGGAATCTGACTGTAAACGACCCTGTTTGCCAGCTTGTAAAAAAACTGGATGGGAAGCAAATCCTTGACTCATAAAAGCCGTTAATGCCGTTACTGGACATAAAGCCAGTGGAAGATGTGAGCCACAGTCACAATTACTATACATACAGTTTGTTATATTTGGAAAAGTTTACATTTTCTTTTGACAGATGTACATGCTCCCCTAAGTGTAATCGACACGTTATCTCTTTTCATCACTATAAATGCGTGTTCTTCCTTCTGATTAACCAGCGGATAAAATACCCCATGACTTCTAAAGTCGGTTATCCCAGTCTCCTACAATAACTGATTCATTTCCCTCTTCTCTCAAATTCTTCTCTCATCAATGGATTCTACTCTTTCTGCACTACGAAAATACTTTCCTTCCCTTCCAATAAAAGTCCTTAAAAAGATCTACCTTGCTAGATGTGAAAGAATCAGAGTTTTTACACGCAAAGGCATTCCCGATAATGTGCAGTGGATAATTGAAGCTAAGGTCCGTTTGGCGGGTGAAGTTCCAGATGCATTTATGCCCCGCATGCCCGGTTTAGGTAAAAGCCGTTATGCCAAAAAGCGAAGAGCAAAGAGACTAGGCGTGTGTTATAAATGTGGGCGATGGAATTGTAATACTAAATGTCGCTCTTTAGGATACATCTCCACAAATCGTGAAGATAAAAGAAAATTCATTAAGAATGGCCTGCGTAAGGAATCTCTGGAAGATATCCGAGAGACTCTTGAAACGCATTCTTGTGAAAAAGTGCAAGGTCAAATTGTCAAATTGTGGAGGACTTACCATAAAGAACGAGACCGTTACAGTCTTGGGAATGTGACTGTAAACGACCCTGTTTGCCAGCTTGTAAGAAAACTGGATGGGAAGCAAATCCTTGACTCATAGAAGGCATTGAAGCCATTACTAGATATAAATCAGTGGAAGATGAGAGCCACAGTCATGATTGCTGTACATATAAGCTGTCATTTGTCTTTTCTTTTGACAATAATGTACTTGCTTCTGTAAGTGTAATTAACGCATTATCCCTTTCATCACTATAAATATGTGTTAGTTATTTCCGTTTCCTACAATCACTAATTTCTTTCTTTGCCTCCTTCATCAATGGAGTCTTCTCTTTCCGCCCTACGAAAGTATTTTCCTTCCTTCCCAATAAATGTTCTTAAAAAGATTTATCAAGCTAGATGTGAACGATTAAGAGTATTTATGCACAAAGGCATTCCTGATAATGTGCGATGGCTAATCGAAGCTAAGGTTCGTTCGGCTGGTGAAGTTCCAGATGCGTTCTTTCCCCGTATGCCCGGCTTTGGTAAAAGCGCTTATGCCAAAAAAAGAAGAGCAAAGAGGCTAGGCGTTTGTCATAATTGTGGATGGTGGATTTGTGGCAATAAATGTCGTTCTCCAGGAGTGATCACCAGAAATCGTAATGATAAAATAAGATTCATTAGGAATGGCTTGCGTAAGGAATCTCTAGAAGATATTCGAGAGGTTCTTGAAGCGCATTCTTGCGGAATAGTGCAATTTGAGGTTGTCGGATTATGGATCATTTTCCAAAAAGAACGAGATCGTTACAGTCTTAGGAATCTGACCCTAAACGACCCTGTTTGCCAGTTTGTGAGAAAGCTAGATGAGATGCAAATCACCGATTCATAGAAAGCATTGAAGCCATTACTGGACGCAAAGCCAGTGGAAGACGAGGATCAAAGTCACGATTACTGTACGTGCTAGCTGTCGCTTTTGAAATTTTCCTCCCCTTTTGGTAATAATGTATCCATTCCTGACGTGAACCAATGTCACGATTACTGTACGTGCTAGCTGTCACTTTTGAAATTTTCCTCCCCTTTTGGTAATAATGTATCCACTCCTGACGTGAACCAAAGTCACGATTACTGTATGTGCTAGCTGTCGCTTTTGAAATTTTCCTCCCCTTTCGGCGATAATGTATCCACTCCTGACATGAGCCATAGTCACGATACTGTATATGCTAGCTGTCGCTTTTGAAATTTTCCTTCTCCTTTGGCAATAATGTACCCACTCCTGACACGGATTACTGTATATAGCTGCCACTTTTGAAATTTTCCTTCTCTTCCAACAATCACGTACCTACTCCTGACATAAGCTACAGTAGTGACTACTGTACATGCTAGCAGCTATTTTGAAAATTTTCCTCCTCTTTTAACGATAGTGTACCCATACCTGACTAGAGTCATACTCGTGACTTGTGTGAATAGCTGGCAATAATGTATCCATTCTTGAAAATAAAATTATTGCCTTATCTCTTCATCTCTATAAATATATCCTCTTTTCTCACAAGGGTAAGGATAGGAATGGAGAAAACCCCAACTCGTAAATCCCAAAGTATTTGTGTATTTTCTGGGGCTTTTCCTGGAAGAGATGAAGAGTATTTAAAGGCAGCCAATCATTTGGGTAGAGTATTAGCTGAGCGAAAAATACATTTAGTTTATGGTGGAGGTAGTGTCGGATTAATGGGAGGTGTAGCATCAGCAGCATCTTTAGGAGGAAGTCAAGTTTTGGGCATCATCCCTGGACCTTTGAAATTTGTTTCTGGGGGCACAATAGGAGAAGAATTAGTGGTTAAAAATTTGCAAGAGCGTGTGTTACAAATGCTTTTAAATGCTGATGCTTTTATTGCTCTACCAGGTGGTTTTGGCACATTGGGAGAAGTCTTTCAAATTGCTTCCATGGCCCAACTTAATTTGCATAAGAAACCCATTGGGCTTTTAAATGTTAACAATTTCTTTACAGGTCTGATAGCTTTTATGGATTATGCTATGCAGAAGAATTTCATATCAAAAGTGGCACGGCGAATCATAATATCCGCAACAACTGCTGAAGAATTGCTAGATAAAATACAAGCTTTTGTTCCTGAACCAGATCCAGCAATGATTCAGATAGACTGGACACGACAGTCTTTCCCGACCAGTTCACTCCCATAATGGTCCTCTACTCACCCTGTTGAAGTATTGTGGAAGAAAGAAGCGATCTGATCCGTTTTTCTTGTCCTTTAGTTTTATTATCAGCATTTTCTTTCGCGTTTCAGTTTTTCTTTTCAGGGAATTTCTTTTTTTATAAGATAGTGTCATCCATGCTGATATTAAAACCATAGGACAATGCCTTTAGGTTGGAATGGCTGAGTAAAGAGTAATTTTTGTTACTCTTGAGACGCATCCTATTAGGTCTACTAGGCATAACATTTTGGGGTAGTTATGCTTTAACCTTATTCGGATGACATATCTCACAAGGGAATCTATATTTACTGAAGAAAATATTAGATGAACCTTGAATATTGATTCCAAACATCCGTTCCCTTTACATAATTTGTCAGTGTTATTGTCATCATCAAGATCCACTCGTTTTATCGAAGCCTAATTCTTTGCGCTCGCCTATTATGAAAATTCACACTTTCGAAGAAAATTATTCCAATTTCAATTGCTTTCATATAAATTTCGCTCGAGGTCCTAAGAAAAGCTCCTTAGCCTCAAAATCAATTTTCATCATCGGGGTTTTAAGGATGGAACCTTTGCCTCGAAAATAATCAATTTTCATCATCGGGGTTTTAAGGACGGAACCTTTGCCTCGAAAATAATCAATTTTCATCATCGGGGTTTTAAGGATGGAACCTTTGCCTCGAAAACAATCAATTTTCATCATCGGGGTTTTAAGGATAGAACCTTTGCCTCGAAAACAATCAATTTTCATCATCGGGGTTTTAAGGATGGAACCTTTGCCTCGAAAATAATCAATTTTCATCATCGGGGTTTTAAGGGTGGAACCTTTGCCTCGAAAATAATCAATTTTCATCATCGGGGTTTTAAGGGTGGTTCATCATCGGGGTTTTAAGGATGGAACCTTTGCCTCGAAAATAATAAATTTTCATCATCGGGGTTTTAAGGATGGAACCTTTGCCTCGAAAATAATCAATTTTCATCATCGGGGTTTTAAGGATGGAACCTTTGCCTCGAAAACAATCAATTTTCATCATCGGGGTTTTAAGGATGGAACCTTTGCCTCGAAAACAATCAATTTTCATCATCGGGGTTTTAAGGATGGAACCTTTGCCTCGAAAACAATCAATTTTCATCATCGGGGTTTTAAGGATGGAACCTTTGCCTCGAAAATAATCAATTTTCATCATTGGGGTTTTAAGGCTGGAACCTTTGCGTCGAAAATAATCAATTTTCATCATCGGGGTTTTAAGGGTGGAACCTTTGCCTCGAAAATAATCAATTTTCATCATTGGGGTTTTAAGGATGGAACCTTTGCCTCGAAAACAATTAATTTTTATCATCGGGGTTTTAAGGATGGAACCTTTGCTTCGAAAAGAATCAATTTTCATCATCGTGGTTTTAAGGATGGAACTTTTGCCTCGAAAATAATCAATTTTCATCATCGGGGTTTTAAGGATAGAACCTTTGCCTCGAAAACAATCAATTTTCATCATCGGGGTTTTAAGGATAGAACCTTTGCCTCGAAAACAATCAATCATTCAGTCCATCTTACAACGATAGAACCTTTCCTATCGTTAGAGGTTCTAAGGACCTTTCCTTAACCTCAAACAAACAATCAATCATTCAGTCCATCTTAAAACGATAGAACCTTTCCTATCGTTAGAGGTTCTAAGGACCTTTCCTTAACCTCAAACAAACAATCAATCATTCAGTCCATCTTACAACGATAGAACCTTTCCTATCGTTAGAGGTTCTAAGGACCTTTCCTTAAACCTCAAACAAACAATCAATCATTCAGTCCATCTTACAACGATAGAACCTTTCCTATCGTTAGAGGTTCTAAGGACCTTTCCTTAACCTCAAACAAACAAACAATCAATCATTCAGTCCATCTTACAACGATAGAACATTTCCTATCGTTAGAGGTTCTAAGGACCTTTCCTTAAACCTCAAACAAACAAACAATCAATCATTCAGTCCATCTTACAACGATAGAACCTTTCTTATCGTTAGAGGTTCTAAGGACCTTTCCTTAAACCTCAAACAAACAATCAATCATTCAGTCCATCTTACAACGATAGAACCTTTCCTATCGTTAGAGGTTCTAAGGACCTTTCCTTAAACCTCAAACAAACAATCAATCATTCAGTCCATCTTACAACGATAGAACCTTCCCTATCGTTGAGGTTCTAAGGACCTTTCCTTAAACCTCAAACAATCAATCAATGAGTCCATCTTACAACGATAGGAGCTTTCCTATCGTTGAGGTTCTAAGGACCTTTCCTTAAACCTCAAACAATCAATCAATCAGTCCATCTTACAACAATAGGAGCTTTCCTATTGTTGAGGTTCTAAGGACCTTTCCTTAAACCTCAAACAATCAATCAATTAGTCCATCTTACAACGATAGGAGCTTTCCTATCGTTGAGGTTCTAAGGATCTTTCCTTAAATCTCAAACAATCAATCATTTAGTCCATCTTACAACGATAGGAGCTTTCCTATCGTTGAGGTTCTAAGGACCTTTTCTTAAACCTCAAACAATCAATCAATTAGTCTATCTTACAACGATAGGAGCTTTCCTATCGTAAAGGTTCTAAGGACTTTTCCTTAAACCTTAAAACCAACCAAATCAATTTCTTTTTGACGGTAGGAAGGTTCCTATCGTAGAGGTTCTAAGGTACTTTCCTTAAACCTCGATCAATCAATCAATGTTTATTTAACGATAGGAGAGTTCCTATCGCAGAGGTTCTAAGAAAGTTCCTTAACCTTATATTTAGGCGGCGAAAAGGTTTTCAATGCCTAGCTAAGCCGGACGAAATTTGGTAATGACTTTGCATACATCATGTCCCATGAAGCATGCAAAGGGGGGCAGCTGTTGGCACCGAATTTCGTCCGACTAAAATTTCTTTTAAAAGAATTTAATTAATTAATCAAAATTTAAAGTCAAAAAAATATCATTAATTAATTAACTAAAAAGAAAAAAAATAAATAATAATAATTAATATAGGGACATTTTTTTGTACATATATATTAGTTAATTAATTAAATTAATTAATTAAAAAATAGTAATAAAAAAAAGGGGAAGGGTGGCCGACAGAGGCTCCTCCCTTATCTCTTTCTCACGCTTCTCTTCCTCTGATTGATTGGGCTCTCATCCTCCCTTATCTCTTACGCTTTCTTATCTTCTTTTCCGGGGCTCCCACTCTCCCATATAGAAATAATCTCCTCTGGGCATCTCCCCTCTCTCACGGACAACTCATTCTCTCTCTCCCCTGGTAACTCTGACCCCTCTCTCTCCTGCCTCTCTCTCTCTCTCACTCACTCTCTTAGCTCTCGCCGAAACCATCCCTCTCTCTCTCTTTCATCTCAGCTCTTCTCTGCATCTCTCGCCTTCTCTCCGACACGAACCCCCCCGCTCTCACGCGTTTTCTCTCGGCCTCTCACAGAAACACAGACTCCCTCGCCTCATTCCTCTCTCTCTCTCTCTCCCGGCGACTTCGCTCGCCTAACTCTCCTCCCTCTCCTTCCCTCTCCTCCCCGAGCGTCAACGCCTCAGGATTTCCCCCAAAGCGCCGCCATCTTCGACGCCCCATCGTCGACGCCCTTCCCGCCAGTCACTTCCTCTGCGACGCCGCGTCCAGCTTCTTGCCGTCGTGCTCAGTCGCCGCCTCGTCGCGCCTCCCTGCCGTCGCGCCAGTCGCCTCACGTCGCCTCCCTGCCGCTGCGTCACCCCCTGCTATCCCGCCTCTTCCTTGCGCCACCAGCCACCCAGCTCCAGCTTCCCGTCGGCGCACGCTGCCGAGTCACCCCCTTTGCTGTCCTGCCAGCCTCCTGCTCTCGCGACTCTCCCCCGCTCCGTCAGCCGTCGTTCTTTCCTCCGAGCACAGCGCTAGCGCCCGCCCCCTGGCTCGCCTCGTCGCGCCTCGCCTCCCCTGCTGCTGTGCTCCTTTGCTACACGAGGAAGAAGACGCATTTTTAAACTGTTGACCAAGTCAAAGACTCTTTTTTATCTTTTTGGGTAAAAATTCGTATTTAGTCCTAAGTTTTCTTTGTTTTGTCCATTTAAGTCACTAACATATTTTTATTTTGCAGATTAACCACTGACAGTAAGATTTTATTGTTTCCTTTCTTTAATTTCTTTGGTTTATTTGTCTATTTTGCCATTCACTAAATTTAGCCATAAAAATTCATGTAAGAATATAATATGGAATTTTTACTTATTTTTATATCTATTTTTTTATCTATTTGATTATGGGATAGTTCAATTTTTTATTTATTTATTTAATACTCACAATGCATCCAAAAAAAAATAAAATAAAATAAAATTTTCATCCCGCGTGGATTTAATAAAATTCCAAAATGAATTTAGGACGCTAGTAAATTACAAAATCCATATCTAGGTGGTTCGGTTAGAATCCATGGTTTGGATGTTAACTGAAATTATTTAAAGCAAATAAAACAATAAAAAAATTCAAATTAAATAATGAAACTTGGATTGCAAATCGACACGTTATCGACCCGGATCTGATCTAAAAGTCTATAATTTCGACATAATTCTAGTTTTGTCCCCCCTTGGATTTATTTGATTTGTCTAAATTAAGACTCTAATGTTGTTTTGATTTGCAATTTAGTCACTAATTTTCTTTTGTGTTTTTATTTGTTCAGTTAATTAAAAGCATGAATTAACTTAGGAATTATTATTAAATATAACTATATGGTTAGGTTAGATAGATAATTTTAATAAATAATCTGTCCCTGGATTCCCTCGATTTGCATATTTGAGACCCTATGTTGTTCTAATTTACAATCTGGCCACCGGTTTATTGACATTTATTTGCTCTTTATAATTTTTGTTTTGTTCAGATAATTAAGGGCGTAAATTCATTTAAAGAATTAATATTAAGTATAATTGTATGATTAGGTTAAATAATTTTTAATAAATAATTTGTCCTCGAATTTATTTGATTTGTTCATCCGAGACTTTAAGATTGTTCTGATTTACAATTTGGCCACTAATGTTTATTTTCTTTTATGTCTTTGTTTGTTCATTTAATTAAGAGCATTAAAAAAAACTTAAAGAATTAATATTATGCTTAATTATACGTTTAGATTTGGTAGACTTTTTAATAAATAGTCTAAAAAAATTAGTTTGACATAATCACACTTAGAGAAAAATTCAGTTTTGCATGTGCCATTTAATTAAATAACTAATAATAAATTGAATTTAAATTAAGTTTCATATCCGGATGATCCGGTAGGATCCACGGTTTGGAAAGAATTAACTTTTAAAATAAATAAATTAAATAAAAAGATAAAAATCCATATTTACGATATGGATTAAATTGATTAAAACTTCATCAAATTCCGTGTCCAAATGACTCGACAGAGTCCATGGTTCGGAATCAAATCTTCCGTGTCCAAATGACTCGGCAGAGTCTATGGTTCGGAAGTATAGAATTCTATACAAATTAACTTAAAAATCCACATTCCGATTAATTCAGTTAAAAATTCTAGATTGAAAATTAACTGAAATTTTTCTAAAAGCAAAGCAAAACAAAATTAAAATCAACTAAGGTGCCAATTTTGGGTGCTATAACAATATTGTTTTAGCGTAACCGTACTCCCGATCCCCGAACTCTCGCAGACCAATTTTAAGGTGTCCAATCGACCTAGGTAAACAGATTGGTGGCGACTCCCGAGAACCGCACGTTGCCACAATAGCTTAATAAAGATAAAAAGAAAGGAAAAGAAAAAAAATTATTAAAGCCAAATCAACTAGAACCATGGCCAAAAGTAAGTAAGTTACAATGATTAAAGTTCATTTAAAAAAATAATAATAACGAAACATAGAAAAAAAAAAGGACTCAGGAAAAAAAAAAAGGGAAAATTTTAGATGTTAAGTTTTTAACAATTGACTTAGTAAAGGTAAAAAATGGTTTAACTAAAAAACTAAAAAAATTGTGGTAACTAATGTCTTACTTTAAAAAATGGTACATAAAAAAATAACAAAAAAATTTGAGGATTAAGAGAGCAAATAGAAAGAATCTAGTTAAAAAGTTATTAAACGGACAAAAATGGAACACAGATGGAACTGAGGGACTAAATTAAGAAAGAGTAGAAATTTAGGGACTGAAATCATATTTTAATAGCAACAAAACGTAAAACAGACTATAATTGAAAAAATTGCAATGCAAGCCCTAAAAAAGGAAAGTGCCTTGTGAAAAAGGGGATCGAATTAAAAAAAATGTCAATCACATTAAAAAAAACAAAAATAAAAAGGCACAATTCATTTACGATGAAATTCATTTTTTGATAAATAATAAAAATTTTTGCTTTCTTTTAGAAGTAAGCAATAATTCTAGAAGTTTCTTTTGCCAAGGGTGGTACATGGGAAAGGATTAGAAAAGTTCCTATTGGTTGGGAGAGTGTTACTCTGGCTATATTAGTGGGATGGCTCGATATTTGAGATCTTAGATGTTAGAACCATTGTATACTCCTAAAGCTCAGTGTAGGATGTTAACAGTAAAGCTCGACTATTGGTCTAATGGACGTACTCCTACTTTAAGCAAGTAAACATCTAGCCAGTTAAACTTGTGTCAACAACATCGAGCATTTGAAGCAGTCTGCTTAAGGTTAAGGATTAGTTGACAAGACTACTGGATACTCAAGAAGCTGCTAAGTGTATGCAAAGCCCCAATAAGTATGATATCCTTTGGAAGCTGAATAAATGAAGTAAATAAAGCCGTACTATCTAAGCATCATGTTATAACTTGGATGACATAGAAAAGAGGTTTCCCTACATGGTATAGAATGGATAGATGAAGGTTTTATCGCCTTAGCAGGTGGTTTTTATGCACTTGATGAATACTCATAAGTGTATTGTTATTAAGCGTTTAAATCATCATTATACACTTTAAGTATTATTAGTTTCTATATTCTGAACATTTTTTCACCGGGTTACTATTCATGCATTTTTACTATTCATACACTTTTTTACTATTCACCGACTTACTGTTCATATGTGTATTCACTGTACAAACATGGTTTGCTGTTCATTAATATTAAAATACATATATTAAATAATTATTTTTAATTAGGTAAAAATCATGACTTAGTGGCCCTTCACGAGAAAAAAATTATATCTGGAGCTGTAGGCATCGGAACTGAGTGATTCTAAATTCATCTGAAAGTCAACACATAGATCTTCAACTCTGCTTCATTCCGCAAGCTAGTTTGATCGTTTCTATTGCCGAAATCTAATTATAGATGAGACCCTTCGTTATTTCGTGTGCTGGAGAGCAGTTTCGATAGAAAAATCATAACTTGAGCTACGGATGTCCGATTTGAATAAGCAAGCCATTGATTCGAAGCTAAAGAGGAGATCTACAACTTTCGTGCTTTGAGGAAGAGCTGATCTGGTGTCTATGATGGCCAAAAAATTAAAAGAATTTGCGGCCTGCCATTGTTGATTTGTATTTACCTACATTTTACCATTTTATTTTTACCATTTCGCCCACCCCAAAACTCTATAAATAGGCACCTTGAGGGGAGGGTGAAGGTTGCCATTTTCTTAGGCCATTTCCATGTTCTTTAGTTTTTCTCTTTTGTTCTTGTTCTAGTTTTCAATACCGAAACTCTGTCCAAGTGTTTTCTCAGTCTTCTTCTTGTTCTTCCTTTGATCTTTCAATTCATGTTCATTTCATCTTTCTACATGTTGTCTACTTTTATTATGTCTAACTAATCTTCTTTTTGCTAAGGTGAAAGGGTGAAGCTTTTGGTGTAGAGGTTATGATTGATTTGAATGGATCATAACGTTAACGATATTTTCTTCCTTAATCTATTTAACTTCCTTTCTTGTTAAGTAGGAGTCTTGATTCATCATAGTTAAATCATTGGCACAAAAGCTGCTTGATTCCCTCTGTAGAACATGGCTCTGCCGGCTATATTGGAATCTTGAGTTATTGTCGACAAAGGTTGGCATGATGAATACTTGAACCCATTAGAAAGCGTTGGTGTTTTAAGATCAATGAAAGTTAATACTAACTAAATTCCCCTTTTGGGACCTCCTTTATGTGTGGATCTCAATTGAGTGGTAAGATTGGCTAAAATTAATCATAACCAATATACTAAAAGTAGATCCCCTAATCTTAGCTATTTTATTTGAATTTGAATTTTTAATCAACACTTATTCACACCTTTTACGAAAACCTTCCTTCACTTTTGTAATTTGTATTTCTTAATTCACTTCCTTGTGGTTCGACACTTGGACTTCCAAGATTTTATTACTTGCAACAACCTACACTTGGGTTACAACTGCTATAGTGCAGCAGCACTCGTGTAAAAGAGATGGTAAACCATCTTCTCTTTGATTGTATTTTTGCAAAATAAGTTTAGGAATGTGTGCAATGGCTTCAAATTTGAATGAATTCAATATGATGGCGTGATGAGCTCAAATGATCTAACCATAAAATGAAAGGGAAATCTATGCTTTGCAATATGGTTCTCATGACTTTGATGGTGACTTTATATGGTCCATTTAATTTTACGGCCATCTAAAGTGGTCTCTTACCTTAATTTTGTCATCATAAAATCTTTTAGCTCATGTTTCATGTTCTAATTGCGGTTCTTTTATCAGTTTCTCAATTATTTTTTATATAAGTTGCTTAAGTAGCACTTTCTACCCCTGTGGTAGAACTAAACTGCCACATGGTCTTCTATTTTATTAGAATAAATGGCTATGCTGTAAGAATAAGAAGCTTGAGGCTAAAATTGACATAAACTTATAATCTTAAGGGCATAAACTTATACTCTATGGCCTCACTTTTTCTACATGTTTAAACCTACTTTCTCCATCCTTATCTCTCTCCTTTCTGCTTCTTTTTACTCTTGCATTTCCACCTCACTTCTTTCTCAGGGTTGCTTTATTTCACATCACTTATGTGGCTCCCTTCAACTCCGTTGTTCATCGTTTCAAGTTTGCCCCCTCCACTATTGCCTGTTGCACCTTCTACATCATTTTGTAAGCTTATAAATGATAAGCCACATTTACTTAATTTTGAGGATAAGATAAGTCGTATCATGGTAGGTTTCGCCTCTAATTCACTCCCCAATTACTATCAGGCTTTGGGGTTCATGAGGTTTGGCATTAACAGCGAGCTTTTGGCTTAAATGGTTACATTTTAGTTCAGGCATTGGTCAATATTGAGGGTCAATTCTTGGATATCTCTTTCGGGTGGCCTTGTACCATAAAACCTTAAACCATTTTGGCTTTAGGCTAAGTTGTTTTCTCTTGTGCAACTTTGGGTTGAGGGATTTTTATGTTCATCGACGGCCTCAACAATTTGGCCTCTTTATTCCAACAAGAGAGTGTGAAGTGATGTCTTGCCTAGTGTCTTGTTGTGCGAATGCAGCTTGCGATTTTTGCATGTTAGTAGCATCTTGGACTTCAAAGGAATTAGTAAGGCTTGCCTGTTGTGGATTCTTTTAACATCATCTCTTGAGTTCTCAAAGTTGTGTTTAATGCAAAAAAGATACAGGGATGTGAAGATTATAGGCCATCTTCCACTCAATCGGAAGGCATCATCATCCAAGTGAAGTTTCACTAGCCCTATTGCTCAATCGAAAACCGTGCTTACCATTTTGAATATTTTTTAGTGGAGAAAATTTTAGGAAAAGATGGAGTGTAGATCATTTGTGTTTCAACTTCCCAAGATTATGTGTTTGTTCTAGTTTGGGTTTAAAATTTCATTTCTGTACAATATAGTCATTTATTGTAATTAAAAAGGAAGCAACAGTGGCTATCCAGGTCTTGGTATGACCTTTTAGACTGCCATATGAGCATTTTTATTGAAGCTATTCTTAAAATTGATGGAGAGTCAGCCTTGGTTATTAAAATTGCGTTTCAAGTCATAAAAACGTACGTTTTTACGACTTTAGAGATGAAAGATATTTTGAAATGCAATAGAAACGCAACCCTGGATAAAAATGAGTAAAAACGAGTTTTTAGTTCTAGAAACATAGAAACATTGTGATTCTATGACTCTAGTCTTATTGGGTCAAATCTATAAAAAAATATAAATTGGGACTAAATTGTACATTCCTGGAAGCAATGGACTGGAGCTGTAATTAAGTAATAAAAGGATTAGGGCGTGATTTAAAGCCAGTTGTGGTCCTTTATTCTCCCATGTGTCTCATAATACAACCAGTATTTGTACATTTGCCAGTTAAGGCACCAGGTGCGTGGCAATTTTAAGTGAAGCGGTAGTGTGTTGATTAAGCTAGCCGAACTTCTTCTTCTAGCTTTAGCCAGCCTCCCCTGCACAGAAATACCAAGATCGAACCTAGAAGCCCTAGCCAACCTAAAAACCTGTGTTATTCCACTAAATTAAGCACAAAATCAATGGGATTTTGGGTACAAATCATATGTTGTTTCTAATACTTTTTTAAGACAATTTAAATGGTTTTATATTTTTCATAATTTTTTTTCTAAGTTTTTTTTTGTATTTTTCACAAAGTTTTATGATGCTACAACTTTTTATGACTCTACAACTTTAGAACAACCAAAATGACTTTGGGTAAAAACCGATTTTTGACAACGTTGGGGTCAGCAATTAGAACACAACATATGAGCTAGGGGATTTTAGAGAACAAAGTTGAGCTAAGGGACTAATATAGAACGACCATAAAAGTAAAGAGACCATATATGGATTTCAAGAAAGCCATTGCCAATGGTTTGATAAAAAGGTGAATCAAGTACCTAGTTTAAATATAAGATCAAATTTGATGACTATATGTGAATTAGTCAAGTGGAATGAGATCAAATTTATCCTGTGACTAAGGTATTCAATATCGTTACCGTTAGATATACTGTACATTGTAAATTATAGGTATACTGTATAATATATTGTGTCATACATAGTTACCGTTTTTCATAAAAAAATATTAGAATATTAGTTGAAGATAAAAAACAACAAATATATATTTTTTTCACATTTTTATATGCATTCTAATTACTTTTAACATAATTATCTTGATATAAATAAAATACATATATAACAATATTTTTTATATGAAAAAAAAGTAGAATATATAGAATAAAATAATAATTATTTAGGACATGTCTATTAACTATATATTTTTATTTTACATATGTTTGTTAAGTACATGAAAAATAAAATATATGTCTGTTGACACCCAATTTCGTCCGGGTGTTTTAAAATTTTGAAAAAATTTTATTAAAAAAAATTAATTTAAAAAAAAAATATATTACTATTATTATTAAAAAAAAATTTAATTAGTTTAAAATATATTTTTGTTTTGTGAAAATTTGATTTAAAATGATATATGTGTGAATATGTGTATGTTTGAAATAAAATAAAATTTCATGAAAAAATGACAAAAAATTAAAAGTTTGAGGTAAAAATGACAAAATTGAGAAGTTTCGGAAAAAATTGACAAATTCTAAAAGTTCCAGGAGCATTTGGTAGTTTGTCACATAAAATTTTGAGCCTGCCGACGTTTTTTGCTCCAATTGACAGAAAACGACAAAATTGTCAAAATCAGAAGCTTCAGGAACTTATCCAGAGGCTGAGAGACGTAAAGGACTAAAATTGTCATTTTACCAATTTAAAAGATAAGTTTGAAATTTTTTATTAATTTATCCATCAACAGTTAAGCTAAACTTCCTCTATAAATAGCCCCCCAAATTTTGTGCTGAACACAGAAAAAAAATAGAAATGAAGCTTAGAGCTCCGTTTTGAAAAAAGAAAAAATTATAGCCTAGGTCCCTGGCCCTCTTCTCTTCCTCTCCAGAAAACCTAAACCTTCTCTGACCCTTTTTTTTTTTTTTTCTTTTTTTTCTCTCCCCCCGCGCGCGTGCGTTCTGTTCTTCACGTTTCCAGAATTTCAAATTCAGTTTTTAAGGGTACAACTCTCATTTAATCCTTCATCTTTTCAATTTTCTTTCACTTTGGTCACTAACCTTTTATTTTGTTCTTGCAGAATTAATTACTAACCCTTTTAATTTTTACTTGTTTGTTTATTATTTGTTTATTACTAACCCATTTTTTTATTGTTGTTATTAACTTACTAACAACTAACTTTTAATACTATTATTGTTACTAACCTTTTAATTTTTCCATTATTACTAACTTTTATAATTGTTGTTAACAATTAATTAACTTTTATTATTGTTGTTAATTAATTAATTTAATTAACTTGGCTAACTTTTATTATTGTTGTTAATTAATTAATTTAATTAACTTGGCTAGCTTTTTATTATTTTTGTTAATTAATTAATTTAATTAACTTGGCTAACTTTTATTATTGTTGTTAATTAATTAATTTAATTAACTTGGCTAGCTTTTTATTATTTTTGTTAATTAATTAATTTAATTAATTTGGCTAACTTTTTATTTATTGTTGTTAATTAATTTAATTAATTTGGCTAACTTTTTATTTATTGTTGTTAATTAATTTAATTAATTTGGCTAACTTTTTATTATTGTTGTTAATTAATTAATTTAATTAACTTGGCTAACTTTTTACTGTTGTTAATTAATTAATTTAATTAACTTGGTTAACTTTTTATTATTGTGGTTAATTAATTAATTTAATTAACTTGACTAACTTTTTATTATTGTTGTTTAACAATTAATTTAATTAACTTTGCTAACATTTATTATTATTTTTAAAGTGGATGGCCAAAAAGCCCCACTTTATTATTATTAATTTTTTTTCTTTATATAATTTTTTTATTTAATTCACCTTTACCCTTTACTAATTAATAAATAAATGAAAATTAAAAGAAGATTATTTTGTAATTAATTATTAAGGCTAATAAAAATTATTTTTAAAAAAGCCAATTATTTTTATTTTTATATACATGTTTTTAATTCTTTAAAGATAACAAAAAGTTAAAATTAATTTTAATAGTTATTTTTATCCAGTAAAAATAATAAAAAAATAAAAATAAAACCTGTTTAAAAAAAATACATGAAAATTAAGACTTTATATTTTACTGATTTATTTAAAATATAACTTTTAAATCCACTAAAATAATAAATATTTTTCATTAAACAAGAAAACAAAAAGAAAATTAAAACAAGATAAGAAAAAGATAAGAAAGATAAGAAAAAGATAATAAAGATAAGAAAGATAAGATAAGATAAGAAAGATAAGAAGGAAAAGAAAGAAAAGAAAGAAAAATATAGAAAATAAAAATTTTTAGATTATTAATGAATCTAAAAATTCTATAACAAAAAGAATTACGAATTAGTAATAAAACTAATAATTAATTCCATAAAAATAAGAATTAAATAATTAACTATAAATTAAATCAACTTACATATCCGGATGATCCGTCAGGATCTGCGGTTTAAAAAAAATATCACCCTTTTAATTAAATAAATTAAATAAAAAAAAAGATAAAAATCCATATTTACAATATGGATTAAATTATTTAAAAGTTCACCAAATTCCGTGTCCAAATGACTCGGCAGAGTCCATGGTTCGGAATCAAAAATCTTCCGTGTCCAAATGACTCGGCAGAGTCCATGGTTCGGAAGTATAAAATTTCATACAAATTAATTAATTTAAAAATCCACATTTCGACTAATCCAGTTAAAATTTCTAATTTTGAAAATTAACTGAGAATTATTTAAAAGCAAAGCAAAACAAAATTAAAATCAACTAAGGTGCCAATTTTTGGGCGTTTTAACAAAGTTGTTTTAACGTAACCGTACTCCCGATCCCCGAACTCTCGCAGACCAATTTTAAGGTGACCAATCGACCTAAGAAAACTGATTGGTGGCGACTCCCGAAAACCCGACGTTGCCACAGCTTGGCGACTCCACTGGGGAGTCGACGTTAGTGAGTCGAGCCTAAAGTTGATTTGTTTTTATTTACTTTGCTTTACTATTATGTGGATTTATATATTATATTTACTTAAGTAAACATGCATAATGCATTCACAAAATGAAGCTCTATACCCGAGCTTCCTTAAATCAAACACGATTCTTTCTAAGCGGAATTGGTGTTGCTGTCCTTGTGAGGCCACGGTCTCCAAGCCTTCACCGGTTTCAAAGTAGCAAAGTAGTGTATTGCCTTCTGAGACGGTTAGTCTCTGCATGGGCCCACGAAAAGCTACGACTCGAATTAATCCATTCCTTACATAAACCCTAGAGGGTAAGGAATCGGGCCGTCACTATGATTCAGTGACGGGATTCGGGAACTATCCCTTGCCTTTTTGATAAACCACCTTCTGCATGTAGAATTCCTTACTCCACCTTAGAACCAGCCATTAAGAATTTCCCATACCTCGGTTCCCATTTCCATAGGTTTTGTTTTATCTATATGTTTGTATGATCCTATGTGTTATTTTTTTTACTAACTCTATTTTTCCTTATTTTTCCGGCATATACATTTCATCATTAAAGATAAGTATTTGGTGAAAGAACTATTATCATGGATATTCTCGATTATCTTCCCACGGCTGTTACTGGATCATGGAATGACACGGTAATCGAAACTCAGCCTGAAGCTATGGAATATTCCGAAACGGCTCAAAAGCTTCACGGAGATGCTCTGACATCCCATTCTCACGTACAGCTTAAGGACCAGGTATCGGTCCGGATAAATCAGAACGACACCATGGAATTATTGCAAGTCTGGAATAGTTGGAATTCTGCTGATCGGGAAGCTTTTACGGCAAAATATGGTCACATCACTTGCCTACTAAAGGTTACCGTTGATGCATCACTTGTCCGGGCTCTAATACAATTTTGGGATCCATTTTATCGATGCTTTTCTTTCGATAAGATGGATCTGGTTCCAACCATTGAAGAATACAACAGCCTCTTGGGTTGGTCCTCCGACTATCCAATCGAGACTTATCAACATGATAGAAGAACGGAGCCTCATCGAGCCCTAGCAAAATTATTGGATATGCCAGCTTCCAGTCTTCAAACCAAGTTTGCAACAAAAGGATCTCGAAAATTTATCAGTTGGATCGACTTAAAACAATTAAGTCACGTTCTCCCTCAGAAAAATCAACGACGCAAGCTTTTCGCCTTGGCGATATATGGTCTGGTAGTCTTCCCAAGAATCGTCGGATTCATTGAAGGAGACATCATTACACTATTTGAGCAAATCTGCAATGCTCAAATAAATCCGACCTCAGTAATATTATGTGAAACTATCAGGGCATTAAACTTTTGTCGCCAAAGAGGGGGCAAATTCATAGGATGTTCACATCTCCTCAACATTTGGATCAAAAGCCACCTTCCTTGTGAGAAGCAACATTTTGGAAATCGCTTTTCAAAGGACTTCATCCCAATCGAAGCCTTTTTGAAAAGTGAAACCATTCATCACGACAGCAAGGAAGCATGGGTTGATTATTTCAAGAACATCACCGAATTCCAAATTGAATGGAGAGCCCCCTGGTCTACCTCCACCCGCGTTGTCTACCGATGCGGCAATTGCCCGTGGGTTCCTCTCTTAGGTATATGGGGAGGAACAAGTTATGCCCCAGCTCAAGTACGAAAACAATTTGGGTCCATGCAATTTATACCCATGACGCATAATCTGAGTAAGTTGGAATTTTCACACGAAGATCCAAATTCAAATAAGCTCGCAATGGGTATTTCAGTTGCGTGGAAAAGAATTTTCATATTGAAGTCGGGGCCTATTATTTCTCCCACTGCTTATTATGAATGGAGAAATAACCGGAAGGAAGGAATAGTTCTATCTGAAGAGGTCATCAGAAAATTGGCGAAAAGAGAGTTGGAGAAAGAACTAGAGGAAGAAAAGGAGAAGAACAAGAGGATGCTCCTTGACATGCAACAGCTCGGTCACAAAACACAACTCCTCGAAGAGAAAGTTGAATACCAAAAACAAGTCATCTCCCAATTGGTTGATGAAACCGATCAAAAAGAGATGAGAGTCAGATACTGGGAAGATCAATACAGATTTTCTCAAGATCAATTGCAAACATTTTTGGTAGAAGTCAGAAAAGTTACAGAACAAGCCCAACTAATGGGCGAAGAAGCCAAGGAGTTAGAAGAACTGAGCTGTCCTACTCCATCAGTAAATGTTCAAAGAATGATGGAGTTCATATCTAAGGCCAGAAAGCAGTATTGTACTTTGGGTCGTTTCTTTTAAACAAACCTTTTGCTGAATGTAATTGAGAAATTCCATTATAGTTCTTCTTTCACCAAGTATTTACAATATTCATGCATGCATCCATCACATCAATCATACACACATAGAATCTAATAAAATAAATATTCCTTTAAAAGGGTAAAATTGGACCTCAACACCGATATTCAACTCGACTCCAAACAAGATTAATGGCAGAACAAGCCGAAGGACGTCTCATAGAGATGGAGTCCAAGATTGAAAGTATGTCAGAACAGATGAGACAATTGATGGAATTAATCAAAGGGAAAGCAACTCAAGTCCCCATCAAAGAAGTGCAAGATCCCACTTATCCCCCGGGATTCACCCCGCAACGAGTCTCAGTCCAAGAAAACCTGTTTCAAGAATCAGGACCGTCTGCTAGTGTTCACCTGAAACAAGACACTGTACAGGAAGAGAAGAAGACATTACCAAAAGAAGAAGCAGAATCTCAAAAACTCGAAACAATAGAAAAGCGACTGCGAGCCATTGAAGGAGGCACTATATTCGGATCTCTCTCGGTAGATGACCTCTGCTTAGTGCCAGATGTCGTAATCCCTTCAGATTTTAAGGTGCCAGATTTCGTGAAATACGATGGAACGAGTGATCCCATCACTCACATCACATTGTTCCTAAGGAGACTACAACCACTCACAAAAGATGAAAAGGTGTGGATCGCACTTTTTCAGGAAAGTCTCACAAAATCAGCATTACAGTGGTATCTAAGCCAAGGTCCAAGGAACATAAAAACTTGGAATGACCTTGCTCAGGCCTTCATCGGCAACTATAAACACGTTATGGACTTGGCTCCGGATCGCCAAACTCTCCAAAACATGGAGAAGAAAAAGCCAGAAACTTTCAAGGAATATGCGCAGCGGTGGAGGGACTTAGCTGCACAGGTTCAGCCACCCATGACAGAAAGAGAAATGGTCACTTTGTTTGTCCAGACACTGAAATACCCATATTATGACAAACTTATTGGCAATGCGGCAACTAACTTCTCTGACGTAGTAATGTCTGGAGAAAGGATCGAGCATGGTATCAGGACTGGGAAGATTACTGAATCCTTTAGCGATCCTATGAAAAGAGGAGGACCTTCCAGAAGAAAAGATGAAGAAATACAACAAATAGGAAGAGGAAGAGGGATTCCCTTCGTGGGCACTGTGGCCACCGGACCTCGCCTATCCTATTCTGCCAATAAGCCCAATTATTATCCTACCAATAGGCCCAATGATTATCCTCCCAATAGGCCCAATGATTATCTTCCCAATAGACCCAACAATTATCCTCCCAACAGACCTAATCAGTTACGGCCACCTGTTCCAACTCCTCCAGTACCTGCACCAAGACCAAGAGAAATCTTCGCACCAATTCCCATGACTTACACTGAGCTGTATCCAAAACTCATCGAAAGTCAACTTATTCGCCCAATCCCTACAAGGCCATTGGAACCCCCGTATCCAAGATGGTATGACCCTAACATAAATTGCCCATATCATGATGGTACCGTGGGCCACGGACTGGAAAATTGCATAGCATTGAAGCGTATAGTCCAACAATTAATTGAGTCAAAGTGGTTGGACTTTTCCGATGAACCAAACGTCACTCATAATCCATTGCCTCCTCATCAAGCCAAACCAGTCAATATGATGGAAGAATACTGGCCGATGAAGAAAACAGTCAATGATATCATAACCCCTCTTAAGCATGTATATTCATGCCTTGTGAAAGAAGGGATTATCATAGGAAAGTCTTCTGGAAATAAAGAAGTCGAGGATGAGGAGTGGTGCAACTTTCATAACAGTAAGAGTCATTCTATCCAAGAATGCCCAGAATTCCGTAAAAGTCTACAAAGTCTTATGGACTCCTCCCAAATCATCGTTTTTATGTCAGATAAAGAGGATGACGTGAATGTGATAATTAAAGAACAAGAAGTCAATATCATGCCAAGACCACTAGTCATTCCAATATCAAAATCTGCTCTCAAGCCTTTAAGAATTCAAGTTCCAAAGCCATTCCCGTACAAATCAGACAAAACTGTTCCATGGAACTATGGCTATACTTCTAACATCACATCAACTCCGTTAGAAGTTGGGGGCATGACTAGAAGCGGTCGGTGTTATTCTCCCGAGCAAATGAACAAGCTCCAACAAGAGAAGAATGTTACGGATCCAGCAAATGGACCTATTAACACATCTAAAGAGCAAGAGATGCCTCGAGCAGTAACAGATGAACAAGCTACTGAGTTTCTCAAACTCATAAAGCAAAGTGAATACAGTATCGTGGAGCAGTTGAACCGTCTGCCAGCAAAGATCTCCATACTTTCATTACTCTTAAGTTCTGATGCCCATCGAGAAGCTCTTCTCAAAGTCCTGAATAAGGCTTATGTTGAACAAGATATCTCCGTGAACAACTTTGACCACCTTGTCAACAACATCACGGCACAAAATCTCATCACATTCACTGACGATGAGATACCAGCAGAAGGAAGGGGTCACTCTAAGGCTCTGCATATTTCGATTAAATACAAAGATCGGATTATGGCCAGAGTTCTTATCGACAATGGGTCAGCTCTAAATGTAATGCCACTCGAAACCTTACATAAGATTGGTTTAGACCCATCATACCTCAACAACAGTCATATTGTTGTTCGAGCATTTGACGGAACGAAGAGAGATGTTGTTGGAGAAATAGAGCTACCAATAGGGATTGGTCCCTGTCTTTTCCACATCACATTCCAAGTCATGGATATTTGTCCATCTTATACCTGCCTGCTGGGAAGACCATGGATCCATATGGCCGGAGCAATTCCTTCTTCATTACACCAGAAAATGAAATTCATTATTGAAGGAAAGATAATCACGGTCTTCGCTGAAGAAGACATCCTGCTATCAAGACCTGCGGATGCTCAATATGTCGAAGTCAATGAAAATATACCTGATTGCTCCTTCAGGTCTTTTGAGATTGTCAATGCTGCTTATGTCAGCGAATATGGAGAAGAACCCATTCCTAGCATCTCTAAAACAAGTCGCATGGTTGCCAAACTCATGATAAAAGGAGGATACTCACCGGGGTTAGGACTGGGACAAGATTTACAAGGAATCACAGAACCATTGAAAATCACCACAAATGAAGGGAAATACGGCCTAGGCTTCACACCGACAAGACATGATAAAATGAAGGCAATAGCTGAAAAGAGAGAAAAGAGGATTGCACGATTAACGGGGCATCCTCTCCAGGAAAGAAATCTGGATATCCCTGAAATCACCGAAACGTTCGTGAGTGGTGGTCTCATTCCAAAAAATGACAATGAAGGCAAGCTGACTATCAACATCAACAAGTCTTTTGAAAGTCTTTCTATTCAGGCAATCATCAGCGATTCACCTGAAAAGGAGGAGCTTGTTCAACCTTGTGGCCCACGGGATGTGCTGAACAATTGGGAGGCGATAGAACTGCCTGTTATAATCGAAAGCTTTCCAAAGTAATCTAATAGTAAAAACCTCCTAAAGAAAGGTTCAATCAATAGGGTGTAGTCTTTGTTTAAGTGAACCTTTTAGTTATTGCTTTTTATTCCAATAAAGTTGTGATTTATGCACATTGTAAATAAAGTACCAGTTTGCATCCATCTCATTCGTGCCATTTTTTTTCTCTTTCTTTTCTCTCTGGATAATGCAGACCCAAAACTCTCTTTGATGACAATGAAAGAATGAACTTTGATAATCCTGTAAACACTACCGACTCGGATGACGAAGATCTTCAAGTATCTCCTGAGCTATTAAAAATGATTGAGCGAGATGAAAAAGAAAGAGCAACAAGTCAAGAACCAACTGAGGTATTCAACCTGGGAGACAGTCAGGATGTAAAAAAAGTCAAGATTGGCACTTTATTCCCTCCTGAAGAAAAAGAAGAATTAGTCCATTTATTGAAAGAATATGTGGATGTGTTTGCTTGGTCATACCAAGATATGCCTGGCCTAAGCTCAGACATAGTACTACACAAAATACCCTTGAAACCTGGGGCGAAGCCTGTCAGACAAAAATTACGAAGATTAAAGCCGGATCTAATCTTAAGAGTGAAAGATGAGATTCGAAAGCTGTGGGATGCAGGATTCCTTGGGGTCGCTGAATATACAGAATGGGTGGTTAACATTGTTCCAGTCGAAAAGAAAGAAAGCGGGAAACTAAGAGTTTGTCAGGACTACCGGCCATTGAACGAAGCCAGTCCTAAAGATAACTTCCCACTTCCTCACATTGATACGCTGGTGGATAATACCGCAGGAAACTCCTATTTTTCCTTCATGGATGGCTTCTCTGGATACAATCAAATCAAACTTGATCCAGATGATATGATAAAAACTGCCTTTATAACCCTTTGGGGTACCTTCTACTACAAGGTGATGCCTTTTGGGTTAAAGAATGCTGGTGCTACATATCAAAGAGCCATGGTTGCATTATTCCATGACATGATGCATAAAGAAATTGAAGTATATGTAGACGACATGATCGCCAAAACTTTCACTGCTAAGGGGCATCTAAAAGTGCTAAGAAAACTATTCGATAGACTTCGCAAATATCAACTGAAGTTGAATCCTGCCAAATGTATTTTTGGAGCCTCTTCAGGAAAGTTATTGGGTTTCATGGTCAGCAAGGATGGGATTCGAGTTGACCCGAGTAAAGTCAAAGCAATACAAGAAATGCAACCCCCGAAGACTCCAAAACAAGTAAGAAGTTTCCTGGGCAGAATCAACTTCATAGCAAGGTTCATTTCACAATTGACATCCAAGTGTGAACCTCTTTTCAAATCACTGAAGAAGAACAATCCGATCGAGTGGAATAACGAATGCCAAGAAGCATTCCAGAAAATCAAGCAATATCTATCAAATCCACCAGTCTTGGTACCACCCCGATCTGGAGAATCGTTGATTCTATATTTATCCATACAGGATTCTTCATTAGGATCCGTATTGGGTCAACGTGATGAGACAGGCAAGAAAGAGCACGCAATTTACTATTTGAGCAAGAAGCTTACCACATATGAAGCGAAATACTCAATAGTAGAAAAGTCCTGTTGTGCCCTTGCATGGGTAGCACACCGACTACGACACTACATGCTCAACAACACCACATTGCTAATCTCCAAGACTGATCCCATTAAGTACATTTTTGAGAAACCAGCTTTATCAGGCAGGATCGCAAAATGGCAAATGCTGTTGTCTGAATACGACATACAGTATGTCACCCAAAAGGCTGTAAAAGGGAGTGTGATTGCTGAATATCTGGCTGATAGAGCATTGGATGATTATGAGCCAATGAAAATGGAGTTTCCTGATGGAGATATAATGACGATAGAACAGGAAGTCTCTAAAGATGATGAAACATGGAAAATGGCATTCGATGGAGCATCTAATGCTTTGGGACAAGGGATTGGAGCCATACTCATCTCTCCAAGTGGAGAGCAATTCCCTCTTACAGCAAAAATTACATTTCCTTGTACCAACAATATAGTAGAGTATGAGGCATGTGCTATGGGACTCCAAATGGCACTGGAATTGAAAGTGCGAGATCTCCGAGTTTATGGGGATTCCGCATTAGTCATATATCAAATCAACGGAGAATGGGAGACAAGGGATTCAAAATTGATCCCTTACCAAAAGCTCATACTAGACTTGGCTCGAAAATTCAACAGTATAAGCTTCCATCATCTTCCAAGGGAAGATAATCAAATACCGGATGCTTTAGCTACTTTGGCTGTTATGTACAAGATCAGTGACCCCGAGCATACTCCTGTGTTCGAGATGAGAATAATAGATTCTCCAGCTTATTGCATGAGCATCGAAGAAGAATTGGATGGAAAGCCTTGGTATCACGATATCAAGAAATACCTCAAAGAAAGAGTATATCCACCAGAAGTATCAGAAAATGACAAGAAATTTCTACGAAGATTGTCAATGGGTTTTCTTTTAAACCTAGACATACTTTACAAGAAAACCCCAGACTCGATGCTACTTCGCTGTGTAGATACTCATGAAGCACGAAAGATCATGGAAGAAGTTCATTCTGGAATATGTGGAGCACACACTAGTGGTCATACTATGGCAAGACAAATAATGAGGGCTGGTTACTATTGGCTCACATTGGAAAGTGATTGCGTCAATCACGTAAGAAAATGTCACAAATGCCAAATATATGCCAACAAGATCCAAGCTCCACCTGTTCCTCTTAATGTAACAGCAATACCTTGGCCTTTTGCCATGTGGGGAATCGATGTTATTGGAGCGATTACCCCTAAAGCTTCCAATGGTCACAAATTCATCCTAGTTGCAATTGACTACTTTACTAAATGGGTAGAAGCTGTGTCTTATGCAAGCGTAACTCAAAAGGTGGTATGCCGGTTCATTAAGAAAGAAATCATTTGTCGCTATGGACCGCCAGAGTGTATCATCTCAGACAATGCCACGAACCTGAATAATGCAATGATGCAGACTTTGTGCCAGCAATTCAAAATCAAGCATCTCAATTCAGCACCTTATCGACCGATGATGAATGGTGCAGTAGAAGCGGCCAATAAAAATATCAAGAGAATTGTTGAAAAGATGATCGTCACTTACAAGGACTGGCATGAGATGTTACCTTTTGCACTACATGCTTATAGAACTTCTACCCGTACTTCTACTGGAGCAACACCTTTTTCTCTGGTATACGGTATGGAGGCTGTATTGCCCATCGAAGTTGAAATTCCTTCATTAAGGGTACTAATGGATACTCAATTAGGAGAAGCAGAATGGGTCAAAGCTAGATACGAGCAATTAAATCTAATTGATGAAAGAAGAATGATAGCCCTCTGCCATGGGCAACTTTATCAAAGAAGGATGATTCGTGCTTACAACAAAAAGGTTCGCCCACGACAATTTCACGAAGGTGACATAGTGCTCAAGAAAATTTTACCCATGCAACATGATTCAAGAGGAAAATGGACACCAAATTATGACGGGCCATATGTCGTGAAGAAAGCTTTTTCAGGAGGGGCACTAATTCTGACAGAAATGGATGGATGAGAATTACCGAAGCCAGTAAATTCGGATGCAGTAAAGAAATACTTTGCATAATGAAGAAATTTTCGAATAGAAGGGGAGAAGTGGATACAGGGTTACCAAAGTTTATTTGATCAAAGTTGTCAAAGAGAGCTTTCTTCCCTTACACTTTCATTATCTATCTGTACCCAAGATTTTCATATTCTTTTACCCATAAATAAAAGCCAATTCTCTTTAACTTACCTTAGATTCTCACGTTCAAAATGCTAAAGTCGCTTCTATCCAGTTCTTTTCCTTCAAATCTCACATTCCTACTAGTCTTAAGTGTGCAATAAATTGTGACTTTTGAAGGAAGAATAGTAATAATTAAAACTTAGAAAAAAACAAAGACCGTAGATTACTTTGATAAGCTTTGTGAATTAAAACAGGTAAGATTGAGGTCCTGCTTTGCGAGCAGCACAGAACATAGGCTAACAAAGAAGAAGGAGTAACAAATCTTTGGGAGATAGCCTTGGTGGTAGCCTGAATGATCATTTCAGAAGTCTTAACATGTCTATGTCAGCAGGAAAGAATCATGCTCACGAATATTTCAACAGGGACAATTATCCAGAGAAGCATAAAATATGAGGCGGGCATTAAAGAAAATTGAGGTCAAAATTCAAAAATAAGGCAAGGAAAGAGGATTTTTGAACAGAGTTGGGCTTTTGAGACAATGGACAACAGCTGGAAAGCATAAAGAGATTCAATAATAGTCCGAGAAGGAAATCACAAAGAAGATCCAGTAAAGTAAAGCAAAGACATGAAGAGCTAGATTAAAAAAAAAAAAACATCAGTTACACATGCCTTGCATTCATGCATTTCACATCATGCATGCATGGCTTTTACATAACAGGGATCAAATGAAAAGCATGTCCGCAGCATGATTGCAGCAGTATAAGCTGAGATCTTAATGACATCAGCTCTTACTAATTGGACGCATAGCTAATACGCTGGACCCAGCCCCATCAGGAATCCAAGGATAAAGCATACAATATCGTCAAAAGCCTGGCAATTGAGGCTACACCTAAAAGAACAGAATTGATGCCAGCTTAGCAGCATCCAAGATGAGTGATAGCTATCGTCAAAGATAAGGCAGACATCAAGAAATATTGTCGTTGAAAATTCGTCAAAAGCCTGGCAATTGAGGCTACACCTAAAAGAACAGAATTGATGCCAGCTTAGCAGCATCCAAGATGAGTGATAGCTATCGTCAAAGATAAGGCAGACATCAAGAAATATTGTCGTTGAAAATTCGTCAAAAGCGGACAATGGATTCAATAATCAAGGACTGAATCGACGTCAGCTGGATGGAATATCTATCACATCAAAATAAAGTAGGATTCACTTTTCCGGTTAAGCGGCGGATACGGTACTCCGTGACTCTCAAGTCGGTTCTCTCAGTTGCCCATAATAACTGATCATTTCCTCCCTCCTTTCTTTTACTTTCTCCTAGAAAATGGATCCTACTTTTTCTGCCTTGCGAAAATATTTTCCTTCTCTCCCAATGAACATCCTCAAAAAGATCTACCAAGTTCGCTGTGAACGATTAAGAGCTCTGATGCATAAAGGAATCCCTGAAGATGTGCGGTGGTTAATTGAAGCTAAGGTTCGTCTGGCAGGTGAAATCCCAGAGGCATTTGTGTCTCACATGCCTGGTGTAGGCAAAAGCTCTTATGCCAAAAAACGAAGAGCGAGGAGACTAGGCGTCTGTCATAAATGCGGACGCTGGACCTGTAATACTAAATGTCGTTCTTTAGGGATGATCTCTGATAATCGAGAAGATAAAATACGATTCATTAAGAATGGCCTGAGTAAGGACTCATTGGATGATCTCCAATTGACTCTTGAGACGCATTCTTGTGGATCCGTGCAACGTGAACTTCTCGATTTATGGAGCATTTTTCATGAAGAACGAGAACGATACAGTCCCGGGAATCTGACATTAAACGACCCTATTTGTCAGCTTGTAAGAAAACTGGATGGGAAGCAAATCCTCGACTCATAGAAGCCATTAATCCCGTTACTGGACGTAAAACCAGTGGAAGATGTGAGCCACAGTCACAATCACTGTACATACAATTTATCATATTTAAAATTTTCCATTTTTCTTTTAATAATGTATTTGCTCCCGTAAGTGTAATCGACACGTTATCCATTTCATCGCTATAAATGCATGTTCTTCCAGTCGGTTATCTAAGTTTCCTTCAATAACTGATTCATTTCCCTCTTCTCTCAAATTCTTCTCTCATCAATGGATTCTACTCTTTCTGCACTGCGAAAATACTTTCCTTCCTTTCCAATAAAAGTCCTTAAAAAGATCTACCTTGCTAGATGTGAAAGAATCAGAGTTTTTACACGCAAAGGCATTCCCGATAATGTGCAGTGGATAATTGAAGCTAAGGTCCGTCTGGCGGGTGAAGTTCCAGATGCATTTATGCCCCGCATGCCCGGTTTAGGTAAAAGCCGTTATGCCAAAAGGCGAAGAGCAAAGAGACTAGGCGTGTGTTATAAATGTGGGCGATGGAATTGTATTACTAAATGTCGCTCTTTAGGATACATCTCCATAAATCGTGAAGATAAAAGAAAATTCATTAAGAATGGCCTGCGTAAGGAATCTCTGGAAGATATCCGAGAGACTCTTGAAACGCATTCTTGTGGAAAAGTGCAAGGTGAAATTATCAGTTTATGGAGGACTTACCATAAAGAACGAAACCGTTACAGTCTTGGGAATGTGACTTTAAACGATCCTGTTTGTCAGTTTGTAAGAAAACTGGATGGGAAGCAAATCCCCGACTTATAGATGGCATTGAAGCCATTACTGGACATAAATCAGGGGAAGATGAGAGCCACGGTCATGATTCCTGTACATATAAGCTGTCATTTGTCTTTTCTTTTAATATACTTGTTCCTGTAAGCGTAATTAACACGTTATCCTTTCATCGCTATAAATGCGTGTTCTTCTTTCCGGTTAAGTAGCGGATGCAATACTCTCTGACTCTCAGTTTCCTACAATAACTGATTTCTTCATCTCTTCTCTCAAATTCTTCTTTTATCAATGGATTCTACTCTTTCCGCCATGCGAAAATACTTTCCTTCCATCCCAATAAATGTTCTTAAAATGATTTACCAAGCTAGATGTGAAAGGATTAGAGTCTTTATGCACAAAGGCATTCCTGACAATGTGCGGTGGCTAATTGAAGCTAAGGTTCGTTCAGCTGGTGAAGTTCCAGAAGCGTTCTTTCCCCGTATGCCCGGCTTTGGTAAAAGCGCTTATGCCAAAAAGCGAAGAGCAAAGAGGCTTGGTGTCTGTCATAAATGTGGACGATGGAATTGTAATACTAAATGTCGCTTTTTAGGATACATCTCCAGAAATCATGAAGATAAAAGAAAATTCATCAAGAATGGCCTGCGTAAGGAATCTTTGGATGATATCCTATTAACTTTTGAAACACATTCTTGTGAAATAGTGCAATGGGAAATTATGGATTTATGGTGGACTTTCCGTAAAGAACAGGATCGTTACAGTCTTGGAAATCTAACTTTTAATGACCCTGTTTGCCAGTTTGTGAGAAAACTGGATGGGAAGCAAATCCCCGACTTATAGAAGGCATTGAAGCCGTTACTAGACATAAATCAGTGGAAGATGAGAGCCACAGTCATGATTGCTGTACATATAAGCTGTCATTTGTCTTTTCTTTTGACAATAATGTACTTGCTTCTGTAAGTGTAATAAACGTATTATCCCTTTCGTCACTATAAATATGTGTTAGTTATGTTCGTTTCCTACAATCACTAATTTCTTTCTTTGCCTCCTTCATCAATGGAGTCTTCTCTTTCCGCCCTACGAAAGTATTTTCCTTCCTTCCCAATAAATGTTCTTAAAAAGATTTATCAAGCTAGATGTGAACGATTCAGAGTATTTATGCACAAAGGCATTCCTGATAATGTGCGGTGGCTAATTGAAGCTAAGGTTCGTTCAGCTGGTGAAGTTCCCGAAGCGTTCTTTCCCCGTATGCCCGGCTTTGGTAAAAGCGCTTATGCCAAAAAAAGAAGAGCAAAGAGGCTAGGCGTTTGTCATAATTGTGGATGGTGGATTTGCGGCAATAAATGTCGTGCTCCAGGAGTGATCACCAGAAATCGTAATGATAGAATAAGATTCATTAAGAATGGCTTGCGTAAGGAATCTCTAGAAGATATTCGAGAGGTTCTTGAAGCGCATTCTTGTGGAATAGTGCAATTTGAGGTTGTTGGATTATGGATAATTTTCCAAAAAGAACGAGATCGTTACAGTCTTGGGAATCTGACCCTAAACGACCCTGTTTGCCAGTTTGTGAGAAAGCTAGATGAGATGCAAATCACCGATTCATAGAAAGCATTGAAGCCATTACTGGACGCAAAGCCAGTGGAAGACGAGGATCAAAGTCACGATTACTGTACGTGCTAGCTGTCGCTTTTGAAATTTTCCTCCCCTTTTGGTAATAATGTATCCACTCCTGACGTGAACCAAAGTCACGATTACTGTACGTACTAGCTGTCGCTTTTGAAATTTTCCTCCCCTTTCAGCGATAATGTATCCACTCCTGACATGAGCCATAGTTACGATTACTGTACGTGCTAGCTGTCGCTTTTGAAATTATCCTCCCAATAATGTACCCACTCCTGACATAAGATACAGTTATGATTACTGTATATAGCTGCCACTTTTTAAAATTTTCCTTCTCTTCCAACAATCACGTACCTACTCCTGACGTAAGCTACAGTAGTGACTACTGTACATGCTAGCAGCTATTTTGAAAATTTTCCTCCTCTTTTAACGATAGTGTACCCATACCTGACCAAAGTCATACTCGTGACTACTGTGAATAGCTGGCAATAATGTATCCATTCTTGAAAATAAAATTATTGCCTTATCTCTTCATCTCTATAAATATATCCTCTTTTCTCACAAAGGTAAGGATAGGAATGGAGAAAACCCCAACTCGTAAATCCCGAAGTATTTGTGTATTTTCTGGGGCTTTTCCTGGAAAAGATGAAGAGTATTTAAAAGCAGCCAACCATTTGGGAAGAGTATTAGCTGAGCGAAAAATACATTTAGTTTATGGAGGAGGTAGTGTCGGATTAATGGGAGGTGTAGCATCAGCAGCATCTCTAGGAGGAAGTCAAGTTCTGGGTATTATCCCTGGACCTCTGAAATTTATTTCTGGGGGCACGATTGGAGAAGAATTAGTGGTTAAAAATTTGCAAGAGCGTGTGTTACAAATGCTTTTAAATGCTGATGCTTTTATCGCTCTACCAGGTGGTTTTGGCACATTGGGAGAAGTCTTTCAAATTGCTTCCATGGCCCAACTTAATTTGCATAAGAAACCCATTGGGCTTTTGAATGTTAACAATTTCTTTACAGGTCTGATAGCTTTTATGGATTATGCTATGCAGAAGAATTTCATATCAAGAGTGGCACGGCGAATCATAATATCCGCAACAACTGCTGAAGAATTGCTAGATAAAATACAAGCTTTTGTTCCTGAACCAGATTCAGCAATGATTCAGATAGACTGGACACGACAGTCTTTCCCGACCAGTTCACTCCCATAATGGTCCTCTACTCACCCTGTTGAAGTATTGTGGAAGAAAGAAGCGATCTGATCCGTTTTTCTTGTCCTTTAGTTTTATTATCAGCATTTTCTTTCGCGTTTCAGTTTTTCTTTTCAGGGAATTTCTTTTTATAAGATAGTTTCATCCATGCTGATATTAAAACCATGCGACAATGCCTTTAGGTTGGAATGGCTGAGTAAAGAGTAATTTTTATTACTCTTGAGACGCATCCTATTAGGTCTACTAGGCATAACATTTTGGGGTAGTTAAGCTTTAACCTTATTCGGATGACATATCTCACAAGGGAATCTATATTTACTGAAGAAAATATTAGATGAACCTTGAATATTGATTCCAAACATCCACTCCATTTACATAATTTGTCAGTGTTATTGTCATCATCAAGATTCACTCGTTTTATCGAAGCCTAATTCTTTGCGCTCGCCAATTATGAAAATTCACACTTTCGAAGAAAATTATTCCAATTTCAATTGCTTTTATATAAATTTCGCTCGAGGTCCTAAGGAAAGCTCCTTAGCCTCAAAATCAATTTTCATCAATTCGGGGTTTTAAGGATGGAACATTTGCCTCGAAAATAATCAATTTTCATCATCAGGGTTTTAAGGATGGAACCTTTGCCTTGAAAAGAATCAATTTTCATCATCGGGGTTTTAAGGATGGAACCTTTGCCTCGAAAACAATCAATTTTCATCAATTCGGGGTTTTAAGGATGGAACCTTTGCCTCGAAAACAATCAATTTTCATCATCGGGGTTTTAAGGATGGAATCTTTGCCTCGAAAATAATCAATTTTCATCATCAAGGTTTTAAGGATGGAACCTTTGCCTCGAGATCAATCAATCAATCCGAGGTTTTAAGGATGGAACCTTTGCCTCGACATCAATCAATCAATCCGGGGTTTTAAGGATGGAACCTTTGCCTCGAGATCAATCAATCAATCCGAGGTTTTAAGGATAGAACCTTTGCCTCGAGATCAATCAATCAATCCGGGGTTTTAAGGATGGAACCTTTTCCTCGAGATCAATTATCAATCCGAGGTTTTAAGGATGGAACCTTTGCCTCGACATCAATCAATCAATCCGGGGTTTTAAGGATGGAACCTTTGCCTCGAGATCAATCAATCAATCCGAGGTTTTAAGGATAGAACCTTTGCCTCGAGATCAATCAATCAATCCGGGGTTTTAAGGATGGAACCTTTTCCTCGAGATCAATTATCAATCCGAGGTTTTAAGGATGGAACCTTTGCCTCGACATCAATCAATCAATTCGAGGTTTTAAGGATGGAACCTTTGCCTCGAGATCAATCAATCAATCCGAGGTTTTAAGGATAGAACCTTTGCCTCGAGATCAATCAATCAATCCGGGGTTTTAAGGACGGAACCTTTGCCTCGAGATCAATCAATCAATCCGAGGTTTTAAGGATAGAACCTTTGCCTCGAGATCAATCAATCAATCCGGGGTTTTAAGGATGGAACCTTTGCCTCGACATCAATTATCAATCCGAGGTTTTAAGGATGGAACCTTTGCCTCGACATCAATCAATCAATTCGAGGTTTTAAGGATGGAACCTTTGCCTCGACATCAATCAATCAATCCGGGGTTTTAAGGATGGAACCTTTGCCTCGAGATCAATCAATCAATCCGAGGTTTTAAGGATGGAACCTTTGCCTCGAAAACAAATAATCAATCAATCAGTCCATCTTACAACGATAGGAGCTTTCCTATCGTTAGAGGTTCTAAGGACATTTCCTTAACCTAAAACAAACAATCAATCCATCAGTCCATCTTACAACGATAGGAGCTTTCCTATCGTTAGAGGTTCTAAGGACCTTTCCTTAACCTCAAACAAATAATCAATCAATCAGTCCATCTTACAACAATAGGAGCTTTCCTATCGTTAGAGGTTTTAAGGACCTTTCCTTAAACCTTACTGTTTGGGCGGCGAGAACATTCTCAATGCCTACCTAAGCCGGACGAAATTTGGTAACGACTTTGCATACATCATGTCCCATGAAGCATGCAAAGGGGGGCAGCTGTTGACACCCAATTTCGTCCGGGTGTTTTAAAATTTTGAAAAAATTTTATTAAAAAAAATTAATTTAAAAAAAAAATATATTACTATTATTATTAAAAAAAAATTTAATTAGTTTAAAATATATTTTTGTTTTGTGAAAATTTGATTTAAAATGATATATGTGTGAATATGTGTATGTTTGAAATAAAATAAAATTTCATGAAAAAATGACAAAAAATTAAAAGTTTGAGGTAAATATGACAAAATTGAGAAGTTTCGGAAAAAATTGACAAATTCTAAAAGTTCCAGGAGCATTTGGTAGTTTGTCACATAAAATTTTGAGCCTGCCGACGTTTTTTGCTCCAATTGACAGAAAACGACAAAATTGTCAAAATCAGAAGCTTCAGGAACTTATCCAGAGGCTGAGAGACGTAAAGGACTAAAATTGTCATTTTACCAATTTAAAAGATAAGTTTGAAATTTTTTATTAATTTATCCATCAACAGTTAAGCTAAACTTCCTCTATAAATAGCCCCCCAAATTTTGTGCTGAACACAGAAAAAAAATAGAAATGAAGCTTAGAGCTCCGTTTTGAAAAAAGAAAAAATTATAGCCTAGGTCCCTGGCCCTCTTCTCTTCCTCTCCAGAAAACCTAAACCTTCTCTGACCCTTTTTTTTTTTTTTTTCTTTTTTTTCTCTCCCCCCGCGCGCGTGCGTTCTGTTCTTCACGTTTCCAGAATTTCAAATTCAGTTTTTAAGGGTACAACTCTCATTTAATCCTTCATCTTTTCAATTTTCTTTCACTTTGGTCACTAACCTTTTATTTTGTTCTTGCAGAATTAATTACTAACCCTTTTAATTTTTACTTGTTTGTTTATTATTTGTTTATTACTAACCCATTTTTTTATTGTTGTTATTAACTTACTAACAACTAACTTTTAATACTATTATTGTTACTAACCTTTTAATTTTTCCATTATTACTAACTTTTATAATTGTTGTTAACAATTAATTAACTTTTATTATTGTTGTTAATTAATTAATTTAATTAACTTGGCTAACTTTTATTATTGTTGTTAATTAATTAATTTAATTAACTTGGCTAGCTTTTTATTATTTTTGTTAATTAATTAATTTAATTAACTTGGCTAACTTTTATTATTGTTGTTAATTAATTAATTTAATTAACTTGGCTAGCTTTTTATTATTTTTGTTAATTAATTAATTTAATTAATTTGGCTAACTTTTTATTTATTGTTGTTAATTAATTTAATTAATTTGGCTAACTTTTTATTTATTGTTGTTAATTAATTTAATTAATTTGGCTAACTTTTTATTATTGTTGTTAATTAATTAATTTAATTAACTTGGCTAACTTTTTACTGTTGTTAATTAATTAATTTAATTAACTTGGTTAACTTTTTATTATTGTGGTTAATTAATTAATTTAATTAACTTGACTAACTTTTTATTATTGTTGTTTAACAATTAATTTAATTAACTTTGCTAACATTTATTATTATTTTTAAAGTGGATGGCCAAAAAGCCCCACTTTATTATTATTAATTTTTTTTCTTTATATAATTTTTTTATTTAATTCACCTTTACCCTTTACTAATTAATAAATAAATGAAAATTAAAAGAAGATTATTTTGTAATTAATTATTAAGGCTAATAAAAATTATTTTTAAAAAAGCCAATTATTTTTATTTTTATATACATGTTTTTAATTCTTTAAAGATAACAAAAAGTTAAAATTAATTTTAATAGTTATTTTTATCCAGTAAAAATAATAAAAAAATAAAAATAAAACCTGTTTAAAAAAAATACATGAAAATTAAGACTTTATATTTTACTGATTTATTTAAAATATAACTTTTAAATCCACTAAAATAATAAATATTTTTCATTAAACAAGAAAACAAAAAGAAAATTAAAACAAGATAAGAAAAAGATAAGAAAGATAAGAAAAAGATAATAAAGATAAGAAAGATAAGATAAGATAAGAAAGATAAGAAGGAAAAGAAAGAAAAGAAAGAAAAATATAGAAAATAAAAATTTTTAGATTATTAATGAATCTAAAAATTCTATAACAAAAAGAATTACGAATTAGTAATAAAACTAATAATTAATTCCATAAAAATAAGAATTAAATAATTAACTATAAATTAAATCAACTTACATATCCGGATGATCCGTCAGGATCTGCGGTTTAAAAAAAATATCACCCTTTTAATTAAATAAATTAAATAAAAAAAAAGATAAAAATCCATATTTACAATATGGATTAAATTATTTAAAAGTTCACCAAATTCCGTGTCCAAATGACTCGGCAGAGTCCATGGTTCGGAATCAAAAATCTTCCGTGTCCAAATGACTCGGCAGAGTCCATGGTTCGGAAGTATAAAATTTCATACAAATTAATTAATTTAAAAATCCACATTTCGACTAATCCAGTTAAAATTTCTAATTTTGAAAATTAACTGAGAATTATTTAAAAGCAAAGCAAAACAAAATTAAAATCAACTAAGGTGCCAATTTTTGGGCGTTTTAACAAAGTTGTTTTAACGTAACCGTACTCCCGATCCCCGAACTCTCGCAGACCAATTTTAAGGTGACCAATCGACCTAAGAAAACTGATTGGTGGCGACTCCCGAAAACCCGACGTTGCCACAATGTCTATTAATTATATTTTTGGTACTATATATATGCATGTATGGTACATTAATGTAAAATTAAAAAAAAAGGCTTTCTAACTCATGATATGTAGTACACCTATAGTATATCACAGTAAATTTTTCAAAATACATAAAAAATTAGCGGTAAGTGCAATATATTGGTTTATACTATGTGGTATTCTGGCATATTATAAAAATTGGTATACAACAGACCGCGTACCCTTAATATACCATGATATTTAATTCCCTTGTGACATCTCCATATAAATTACTACTTTATCAATGAGGATAAAAATGCAGTGGACTTTCACCATTGTAACGTATAGACAAATTTGAAATAAGTTGAACGGAAAAGTCTACTTAATAAATCTTACAGTAGGAAATATTCCACTTTAACAAGAAAGCATTAAAAAAAAGCATAACAGAGAAAGGCAATAATGGGACCCATTCCAATGAAACCAAACCAAACAAAAGGTTACTGAACTATTAGTCCCAAACCTTTTTATGTCATTCAAAATCAGACCCAAACATTTGGTTTGTTGCGTGGCCTATATGCACCATTAATCTTCCAACTTTATTAAACTCAAACAAGTTGGTTTCCTTAACTTTGACTCAGTATGCCTTAGTCCTCAAACTTTGCAAAATCATGCGACTTTCTAGAACTGTAAATGAACCAAATGAACACGAACAAGTCATATTTGCATTCGTTCATTAAACTTTTAACGAACACAGACATGAACATGAAAAATAAATGAACATAACTTCTCTATTCGTGTTTGTTCATTTATTAATAAATGAATACGACTTCCCTGTTCGTGTTTGTTTGTTTATTAATAAACGAACACGAATAATTAAAATTGATGACTACCACCAATCTGAATTGAAGCAAATCTAATAATAATAGCCAGAGTAATAGTCGATGGCGAGAAAGATTATGGGTTAAGGCTATGGTGCTCAACTTAGTGCCGTAACACGTTCACACTATGAGGGAAATGACTAATTATGTTTGAGGAAATAAAGACAATAAATTAATTTGGGGAAGATTGAGGCATAATCATTTGTGTGTGAAATAGGTAGACACTAATCAAAATATATTATATGTAAAATATACTCTTCCTATCCCATAATAATTAAAACATTTCTCTGAGTATGGAGATTAAGGTGTATGTAATTTATATTATTTTTTTTAATTTTTCTCATGAAAAAAAAATTAAAAAAAATATTTTAGATTTTGTGTAGTGAGAGTTTAAATAATAATTAAAAAATAAAAGATTTTTTTTTTGTTTTGTGTAGTGATAGTTTAAATGAAGATTAAAAAAAATTATTGGATTTTGTGTAGTGAAAGTTTAAATGAGAGTAGTAAGGCAAATTAGAGGTTGAAAACTTTCTAAAAAGGAAAATGTTTCTTTTTTTTTTTCAGCAAAAAAAAAATACGTTTCATTCTTTTTTGGACAGATAAAATATATAATAATAAATGTACAATTAATGTATAAACAAACAAACAAATAGACATAAATGAACAATAACCGAACGGTTTATAAATGTAAATGAATGAATGAGACTTTGTTCGTATAAATTCATTTAGTTAATCAAACAGAAAAATCTATTCATGCTCCTTCATTAAACTAAATAAACAAACATAACCAAACTATTGTCGAACAGTTCACCAAACGCTCTATTCATTTACATCCCTATGACTAGTTCTCAAACTTTTTAAATTATGTGACTTAGTCATTTAGCTATCATGAGAAATTACAACTTTAAGTCTTTACTTTCAATCTTTTGGCAAAATGATGTTTCTTTTGAGGAACTTCCATTATCACCAAACTCATGGGTTAACAAAATTTAATAAATTGTTAAATACATAATTAACTATTTAAATAACTTACAAAATGATAATTCAAAAAAGTATATACAATAATTTAAAAAATTTCTAATTATTTAATAATTTATATTTTTTTTATAAACTACTTTTCTTGATTTATTGGAAAGCAAAAAATATATATTTTATTCACTTCACTATTATATTCTCATCTTTTTTTTCCTTAAAAAATGTGCAATATTAGGGAGTTATGAATTTATATATCATTTTGGAAGAGTTTTTTTTAAGTAGATTTTGTTTTCAAACAATTTTCCAAATTAATCTTTTTGGTACTAATATTTTGTGATTTATAATTAAAAGACTACATCATCTTAAAACTAATTCAACCCTTACTATTCTCATGCTAATGAAGATAGTACTATAATTTTCTTGGCTTTTTATCATTTGTTTTCAAAGAAAAATTTAAAAATAAATCATAAAATTTACCCTCTTTTATATAGGAGTTAGCTAAAAATTTTATACTAAGTTTTTGAAATTTTTAATTCTACAAAAAACTACTATATAAACAATAGAAAAAGCAATGCAAGATTATGTTCCTTTTACAAAAAAACAACAGTAGTAGAAAATTTGCAATTTCAAAATTATAGTATGTATAATTTAATACTAATATGGAATTAGTATTAAATCTCTAGAACTAGCTTAATGGATGGATTCCACTTAATTAGAATATTGACTTTTTTTTTGTTTTGCTGGATTCCAACTAGAAAGCAAAAAAAACTCCATATTTTATTTCCTCCACCTTTACCTTGATCATTTATTTTTCCTATATATTTTCTTACTTTTTAGTAATATAAATTCTCCATTATTAGCAACTTTTTCACACAAAAAAATAATCCAACCTGTAACTTTGGGATAATTTTTCTCTTATCTTCTTATTCAGTTTGTCCTTACCTTCTTTATTTCTTTAATTTCTTGCATATTAATGGTTTTTTTTTGTTTAATTTAAATTTTTTTCTAAAATATAAATACTAGTTGGAGTCCATCAAAAGAAGAAATAGCCAATATTCTAATTAATTGGAATTCATCAATTAAGCTAGTTTTAGAGATTCAATGCTAATTTCATATTAGTAATTATTAGATTTCTTTCTTTTAAGTTATACATACTATTAGTAATTGATTTCAAAATAAATCTACTTGAAAAAAATCTTTCAAAATGATCTCTAAATTTATAAATCCATAATATTACACATTTTGTACAAAAGAAAGTGAGAAAAATACCTAGAAAAAAATAATTGAACAATGTAATAGTGGAGTGCATAAAAGATTTTTTTTTTTTTTGCTTTCCAATAAATCAACCAAAATAGTTTCTAAAAAAAAGAGAAAATATAAATTATTAAATAATTATAAATTTTTAAAATTTTTGAATATAATTTTTTTGAATTATTATTTTATAAGTTATTTAATTACTTAATTATATATTTAACAATTTAGTAAAGTTTATTAACATATGAATTTGGTGATAATGGAAGTATTTTGGTAAAAGATTGGAAGTTAGTTGTAGTTTTGCTAATAACTAAAGGACTAAATCACACCATTTAATAAGTTAGAGGACTAAGGGCCAGATCATTTAACTTTAACAACCCCTAGTTAACACGTTTTTGTAATAGGTCCACGTTTGACAAAATTGGGATAAAACTAAATGCCATTAAAAGAAGCTCATATTTACAATATAGCCATTTCAGTTCAGGCGAAGGTGAGCCAAAACACAAAGGTGAGTGAAACATAGCGGTCATTAGGCATTGGTCTGACTGGCTAGGTCACAGATTGGAGATCCGATCTAAAACAAACAGCCAAAGAATGCCTTATCGGCGTACAAGGGAGAGGTTATGGAGGAGGCATGTCATGATTCAGTTGGCGACGATGGTGTCAAGACCAAAATCGACAGTGGTGTCAAAACAAAAAATGCAAAGGACGCAAGTGATGATTCGCTTGACGATTGTGGTGTTGAGACTAAAACGGTGGTGGAGTCATGACAAAAAATGCCAAGAAGGCATGCAACGATTTAATTGAAGATGGTCATCCATATCGACGCCGTCTTTTATGAACAAAGAAATGAATTACAGCAAGGTTAAGGCAGAGGAAGTGCAATAGGCAAAAACAGTTTGGATGAGTTAAGTAAGATCTACATGCTACCTCGAAGGTGAAGGACAAGGCGGAATTTGGCTGGCGGTACAGTGGGGGTTGTCCGATTAGAGAGTTCCCGGTTGGCAGTTGGCTGAGGATGACAGGTGGTGAAGTTTCTTCTTGAATTTAGCCGGCAGTGGATGAAGTTTGTTTGATATGAGAGATTTGGCTGGCGACTGGCTGAGGAACAAGAAGTCAATTTGGAGAATTGGGGTTGGTGGGAAGGGTAGAACAAGTATAGGGGTAAATATGTCCATAAGGCATGTGGAACCCACAATTGTTAGTTTCCTAAACTAAAAACACATTAATAGGGGGCTGTTAACTTTTCCCGAACTGACTTTAAGTTACATGACTTTGCAAAGTTTGAGGACTAAATCACACTAAGTCAAAGTTAAGAAATCAACTATTACCAGTTGGTAAAGTTAGAGGACTAATGGTGCATTTAGGCCTTGTTGCGTGGTAACCCGCTTTGTGATTATCCCAAATTGGTCCTTCAAGCGGCCATGTTATCAACCGAAACAAACCATCACCATCTTCAAGTGATGACAAAGGTGGAAAGTTAAAAAAATTTAGGGAAACTTATAATTACCCTTTGAAACATACCTAAACTTATAATTTACCCAAACTATTTTTAAAAACTTACGCTTTACCCCATACATTTTTTACATTGTACGATAATAACTTTGAAATTGTATTTAAACAATATGCTAATCATCTACCATTAATTTCAATCTCTTCAATATTTTTTTTATAATTAATAGATATTTTAAATTATCAATTTTTTTCTTCCTATAAATGCATTTTCCTCGCTTTAAATATACATCAGTATCTTTTAAATGTTAGTTAGTGTTGACACTCAATTTCGTCCGGTTATTATTATTTTTTTTAAAGAAAAATTTAAAAAAATTTAGTTTAGGGGGGAATTTCATTTCGTAGGGTTAGTTTAAAAATAATAATAATAATAAATATAAAATATTAAATTTAAATAATAATAATAATAATAATAATAAGGGGGAATTTTAAAAAAAATGACAAAATTAAGAAGTTTGTGGTTAATCTGAAAAAATTGAGAAGTTTGGGAAAAATATGACAAAATCTTGAAATTCTACGGAAATCTGGTAATTATTCGCAAGGTTTTGGGCTAAATTGACAAAACAGACAAATTTTAGCCAATTTGTAATTTCAAGAAAACTATGGGACCAGATCAGTAATCAGTGAGAGGTGAAGGACTAAAACTAAAATTTTACCCAAATTAGGTTTAAAATCTTTTTTTAATTAAATTTAAATTATTTTTTAATTAAGGGAATCCAATGCTACCACTACTATAAATAGGGGTCCAAAACTGCAAAGAAACACACAAAATTAGTAAGATTTTAGCTCCTAACTTAAAAAGGAAAAACTTAGATTTAGTCCCTGACCTCTTCTCTCTCTTCTCAGAAATTCTAAACCTTTTCTAGCCGCTTCCCACTGCGCCGTCACCCTCCGTCTACCATCCAACGTTTTTTTTTCATTTTTCCGTTTCATCCTTTAGCCGTCGCCCCCCAGACGCTCCAGCCACCGCCGTCGCCGTGCTCCATCCGCTGCCAGTCTCGCCGCCGCCTTATCTCGCCTCCTCCGCGTCGCCGCCGTTCTCGCACAGCCACCTTCGACCTCCTTCCTTTGTCCGTCGCCCCGGACGTTTTCCCCACCGGGACTGTCCTCCACCCTCTCGCCGTCTTCCACGCTGCAGGCCACCATACTCACCTCCCTGGAGTCGCTTTAGCCGTCTCCGTCAAAACCTAAGCCGCCAATCACTCTATCGTCGCCGGACGAACACCGAATTGAAGACGAAACCGTTTCAAAAACCCGCGACCCGACCCGTTTCAGTCCGGTTTCAACCCAGTCAACTCCAGTTTCGGTATTACTCCTCTTTAGCCCTTCTGATTTTCTGTTTTGTTCATCTAAGTCACTAACTTTATTTTATTGCAGATAGGCCATTAACAACAAATCTTTTTTTTTTTATGTTTACTTTCTTTTCTTTCTTTTTTTTTATGGAAGGTTGTACCTTCTATTTTTACGTGGATGGCCAAAACATCCCACCGCATTTATTTTTTTATTTATTTATTTTCTGTATTTTTTTTGTTAATTCTTTTACATGGATGGCAAAAATGCCCCACCTTATTTATTTATTTTTATTTATTTTCTGTATTTTTTTAATTATTTTACGTAGATGGCTAAAACGGCCCACCTTATTTATTTATTTATTTTCTGTATTTTTTTTTGTTAATTCTTTTACGTGGATGGCCAAAACGCTCCACTTTTATTTATTTTTATTTACTTTCTGGATTTATTATTTTCTGTTATGTGGATGGTCATGCGCCTCACTTTATTTATTTATTTATATTTTTTTTATTATTTAATTTTTGCACTTTATTATTCCTTTATGTGGATGGCCAAGAGCTCCATTATATTTACTTTCTGCATTTATTATTTTCTGTTTATGTGGATGGCCAAACGCCTCACTTTATTTATTTATTTACTTTTATTTACTTTTTGTATTTATTATTTTCTGTTATGTGGATAGCCAAGCGCTTCACTTTATTTATTTATTTACTTTCATTTACTTTCTGAATTTATTATTTTTTGTTATGTGGATGGCCAAACGCCTCATTTTATTTATTTATTTACTTTCATTTATTTTCTGCATTTATTATTTTCTGTTATGTGGATGGCTAAGTGCCCCACTTCATTTATTTACTTTCTGCACTTTATTTTTTTTACGTGGATAGCTAAGCACCCCACTTTCTTTATTTATTTACTTTTTATTTAATTTTTGCATCTTATTATTTCTTTGTGTGGATGGTTAATCTTACTTACTTTTTTTTTAATTTACCATTTTTTTTATATATGGCTGGCCAAGAGCCTCATCTTACTTCCTTATTTATTATTTTTTTTAGTTTATTATTTCTATTACGACCAAGCACCCATTTTTTATTTTTCCATTATTCTTATCTTGTTTAGCATTAGTGGTTATTTGGAGCATCAAGTCATTTACTTTTTTTTAAATATTATTTTCTTTAAATAACAAAGTATAGCCTCCTATGCCGTTTATTAAAATAAATTTAAAAATTTATAACCAGATGATCCAATAAAATCAATGATTTTGAATAAGTATTTTTTTCTTAAAAAAAATATATGATATAAACAAATTTAGGATCCACATCCAGCTGATCTAATAAGATCCATGGTTTGGATAATCATTTAAAAATCTTCCAAAAAAAAAATAAATAAAGGGGATTAATTAAAAAATAAAAAATAATATTAAAAATCATTAAATCCATATTCAGATGATTCAATAAAATTTATGATATGGATTGATAATTAATTAAAATATTTAATAATAAATAAAAATTAAAATTCATTAAATTCCACATCCGGGTGACTCGATAGAGTCCATAGTTTGGAAATATCAAATTTATTATAAAAATGAATAAATATCAAGTACCAAGATTTAGAAGTCTATATCCGGGTGATTCAGTTAAAATCACTAGTTTGAAAATTAACCAAAATTATTTAAAAGCAAGCAAAACAAAATTAAAATCAACTAAGGTGCCAATTTTGGGCGTTAGAATAGAGTTATTTTAACGTAACCGTACTACTGAACTCTCGAACTCTTGTAGACCATTTTAAAGTGTCCAATCGACCAAAGTGAAACCGATTGGTAGTGACTCCAAAAAACCAACGTTGCCACAATTAGTTGTGATAAAAATTATGAAAAATCTTGATATTACTGGAACATGATTATTAGATAGTTTAAATTAAGGTTTTAGAAGTTGTTATTGAACATTGTAAAAGAAATATGAGGTAAAGTGTAGGTTAGACCAAACCATAGCGGGTTATTGTAATTTTCACAAAAATTTATATACCCTTCTGTTTTCATAATGGATGAAGCATTTTTTCTAGGCACGTAAATAGGTCATATTTCTATTTTTTATTTTTTGATTGAAAGGTACTTTATTCTACTTATTAGTGAGCCAAATGATATCTTACAAACCAATGACATATAATACTAAAAACCAAGAGGGACATATAAACTGGTCAATAAAAGACTACATATCTTTGTGACACCCAATGAAGGGAAGAAAATCGAATTTAACCAAAATCCTCTACATAAACCAGAATAATTTTAGAGAAACAACTCATAAGTAACTAGAAAAAAAAATTAGATAAAAGATAATATAAATAAAAAAATAACATATAATCATCTCGATCTATTATTTTTAAATGCATCATCATCTAAATCTTAGTTGCTTTCTGCACCCAACTTGATCTTTTCGTAGCCACTAATTTTGAAAATAGCGCACTTAGATCTGTTCGCCGCAAAATGTTGATGAACTAAATGGTACTCCTATTGCTGGTGGTGAAAGAATTTTATGGAGGAAAAAATAATGAAAGTAATTGAAGATAATTTGGGTGGAGTAATGGTGAAAAATTAACAGGCTAGGCCTAGATTAGAATTCAAGCCTGGCCAAATACATTGAAAACGAAAGAAAAGAAACAATGGAATGAGAGAAAGTGTGCAGCTAGGGTTTAAATCTCGAATCTTCATTCTTCATGTCATTTTTTTATTTTCAACCACTAAAACTAAAATTAAAAGAAATTTTTATTGGGTTTTATGCATTAAGAGTTTAAATGAGAATAATAAGGTAAATTTAATGTAAAATTTTTTCTAAAAAGGAAAACGATACAACCTTTTTGACAAAAAAAATATGATTCTTTCTTTTTAAACACAACCTCTTTGACAGAAAAAAAATATGATTTTTTTCTTTTTAAAATAGAGAAAGTAGCATAATAAATGAAAAAATAAGGTAGAACAAATGAAGTTATCATATAAACAAACCAATAGATTAAGTCATAAACAGAAGATGTCGCATAATTTACACATTTAGGATGACCTAAATTACAAATCTTCTATCAGTAGACCTCCATATTGGACAATTTGTTAAAATTCACATATTGTTAAAAACACAAAAATAAATAGAAATGCCTATTTGTTTCATGTGTACACGTTCAAGTTGATAGCCAGTAATATGGCCCTAATCATTAATGAGGGTTGGTTAACACAGTTTTAAATTTTGGGGCCGGTCAAACCCATGACCCGGTTTGTAAAAGACAAAATTGTTCCTCATCCCAGACCACATCCATCGCGCTGTTCCTTTTTGCCACCACTGCTGTCGCCTTCCTTTTCACCAATTTCCTTCATGTTCTTCAACAGCCAGTCTGAATAATTCCATATTCCATTACTTTTTCTCACATTCCTTTTCACCGTCTTCTTTGATTTTTTGACCACCCAGAGACAAAACTTCAAACAGGGCTAAAAACAAAGTATTTTCGAGGAGGACTTGTGGGATCAAAATCAGGAGAACCGAGTTTTTGCTAAATTCCATGTTCTTGTTCATCGGGACAAAACCATAACTCACACTCAAGACTAGAACCATGTAGCAGAGACCACAATTGCACCAACTTTGCAATAAATCACCATAATCAGAAGCAGAATTATTTTATGCGAGGCTCTTTGGAAGTTATGAGGTGTGGAATTTGTTGAGCAGATACCGTGAGTGAAGCAAGTGCGGTGGCAGTTGGCGAGTTGATAGGCCGGGAGAGATTAGGCGTGAGTGGTAAATGTTGTAATTTCATTCAATTTTGGGTCTAAATTCACATCAGGGGGTCTTCTGGGGTTGTTTTTTAAACACGTTAACCAGGCCTCGTTAAATTGAAATGAACAGGCTGTAAACATTTGCAAAAATTTTCCTAAGGTTTCCAATAGTTATTCCATCTGCCCCTTAACCACATCCTCCTCTTTCAGCCTCCATGCTTTCCAGCCAACCAACTTCTGGCGCGTCTGCTCCTTACCCCACCACTGTCAAACCACATCGGCCAAAGCCAATTTGTGTTTTGTTCTATTAATGACAGCTAAACTTAGCCACGATTAATTAATTGTTGATTTTAGAGATTGATTTAACCTTTCAAGTGGCCGAATTAAAAAACAAAACAACTGAAATCTTCAAATTGGTTCATAAAATGAGATATGGAGTTGGGGTTTTGAAATGGAAAAAATCATAATAGACCAGAATCTTCACTACATCTACTGCCTACTTTTGTTGCATCTGCTACCCATCTTGCTGCTGCTAGACCTCATTCACATAACGTTCTAGATTCCGCTCTTTCGAATTCCTTGCTTTAAGCCCACCCACTCCTACAGTCGACACTACTACCAACTACATTCTCCTTATCCAAGCGCCCACCTTACTGTGCACAAAAGAGCGGCAACATCTGCCCATTCAATACGATGTTGGTGACTGGAGAATGTCACAGTGGCATCTACCTATCCGACACTGTGTTGGTGACTGGAGAACGTTACAGTGACATTTGCCCATCAAATGCTATCTTGGTAATTGAAGAACATTGCATCCGGGGGTAATAGTTGGCCTGGTGCAAATGTAATTACTGGATCTTTTATGGAAGAGTTTGAAATAGTTTCAAGACCAAGCCCACAAAAAGTATTAACACGAACTTACTTTTACCAAATGAACTGGCCTAAATGAAAATTTCACTTAACAAATCTATCACATAACTACTCGAGATTATAAATTTAATAAGATAAGACATCTGATTTAATGGCGCCGAGATCAGGAGCTTTCTACAATACACACCCCCCAAAAAGGGGGTATCCTTACCCCTCGCCCCCCCCCCCCCCCCCAAATCTTGGCCGTGGATTATTGTTGCTAGAACATAGGGGAAAGGGCTGAACAAGGGCAGCCGGTTAAGCGAGAAAAAAAAAAAGAGAGGAAAGAGGAAGCGCAGCCGGGTTTAGGGGAGAAAAAAATAAAAGAAAAAAGAGAGAGGAGAGAGGAGAGAGAAGAAAATGGAGAGGAACAAAAAAAGAACAAGCATAGAGATGAGGGAGGAGAGAGAAGAAAAAATAGGGAAAGGGGAAAAAATGAGAGGAAAAAAAATAAGAGAATGTATTTTATTGGATAAAAATTTTTAAAAAGAAGAAAAATAATTTTTAAAATATTAATGGTGTAAAAAAATATTAATTGTTGAATAATACACTTAATAAAATATTATTTTGTACATATGTCAATGATTCTCAAAATATAAAATCTATGTATATTGATCAACTTGGTAAAGCAAATGAAAAATATTTTACAAAGTAATTGTAGCATAGCAAAGAATTTAAAATTGAGCACCTAATAGTATATATGGTTGATGTGCAATGTTAAAAGAATAATAAATTTTACTAGTGACAGATTTTGTAATTTCTGTTATGTAAAAAAATAATAATTTGAAATCAGATACCTAAATATGAGACAAATCATAAATTTAATGATCTAGTAGGTCAGGTAAATTTCAATGTCGGTTAGTTTTGAGCCAGACTTGAGTTGATAGACAGGTTTACTTAGGTTACTGTTACATAAGCTTAAATGACTTAATCGATTCTATTTTTTGTATGATTTTTTTTTAAATTTAGATTAAAGAATTCAATTTGCTGCAATTGAGTATTGTCCATAGTACTAAATTGTTGAATTGCAAAATTTACTACAATTTGCAACTTTTACTATGAAATATAAGTCCAATTGACTATTGTCCACAGTACTAAATTGTTGAATTGTAAAATTTTGGGTGAAAATGTAAAAAATTTATATTTTTAAAAATTTAGGTATTTTAGTGCACCGCACTTAAAATTTTGGATATCAAAGCTAAAATATTGACATTTGCTAATGAAAATCATTAAAGTTCCTGCATATGGAAGGTTACTTGTTTTGGAAAAACCCATAAATCCAAAACTTAACCATATCCCTATACCCAACCCTAACCTTAAAATGGGAAAAGTCCAAAAAAATTTGTCAATATTTTTTATGAGAAAAATATATATTTTTTTATTAATTTTTATCCTTTATAATTAGCTAATTTAAAAAATGTATAAAAAAATTACTTTGGACAAAAATATCTTAAAATTACTTTTAAGACATCTTGAGGTGCAAATTATCAACAAATTATAATTTGGGTGAATAATCACCTCCTAAAAATAATATACAATAATAGATAAAATTAATGCTAAATGATCAAAACCCTAATTGAGTAATAGTAGCAAAAGTATAACCGAGTCACCTTAAAGGTACCTAAAGGGTGATCGATTCACATTAAAAATAGCCTAAAAAGATTACCACGTAATAAAGTAACCAAAAGTGTAACAGGGTTACATTGAAAGGTAATATGAAAAAATTAACTGGTTACCTTGAAAGTACCTAAATTATGACCGGACCACATTGAAAGTAACTTAAAAAGGTAACCGGGTCACATTAAAGGTACCTTAAGTGTGATCGGGTCATGTTGAAGGTAACCTAAAAATGTGACTGGGTCACGTTGAAGGTATCTTAAGTGTAACCGAGTCACAATGAAGGTAACCTAAAAAAGTGATCGGGTCAAGTTGAAGGTAACCTAAAAAGGTGACCGGGTCACATTGAAGGTATCTTTGTTGTGACCGGGTCACCTTGAAGGTAACTTAAAAATGTGACCAGGTCGCGTTGAAGGTACTTTCGTTGTGATTGGGTCACGTTGAGGGTAACCTAAAAATGTAACCGGGTCACGTTGAAGGTATCTTCGTTGTGACCGGGTCATGTTGAAGGTAACCTAAAAAGGTGACCCGGTCATGGTAAAGGTACCTTCGTTGTGACCGGGTCACTTTTTTATGTTACCTTTAACGTGACCAGGTCACAACAAAGGTACCTTCAACGTTGACTTGGTCACTTGTTTAGATTATCTTCAACGTGACCCGGTCACAATGAAAGTACTTTTACCGTGACCCGGTCACAATGAAGGTACCTTCATTGTGACCTGGTCACATTTTTAGGTTACCTTCACCATGACCCGGTCACAACGAATATATCTTCATTGTGACCTGGTCACATTTTTATGTTACCTTTAACGTGACCCGCTCACAACGAAGGTACCTTTGTTGTGACCCGGTCACATTTTCAGGTTACCTTCAACATGACCGGGTCATAACGAAGGTACATTTTTAGGTTACTTTCAACATGATCCGGTCACAACGAAGATACCTTCAACGTGACCCAGTCACATTTTTTAAGTTACCTTCAACCTAACCTAGTCACATTTTTAGGTTACCTTCAACGTGACTCGGTCATAACAAAGGTACCTTCAACGTGACCTGGTCACATTTTTAGGTTACCTTCAACATGACCCTGTCACAACGAAGGTACCTTCAACGTGACCCGGTTACAACGAAGGTACTTTTGTTGTGACCCGGTCACATTTTTAAGCTACCTTCAACGTGATCTAGTCACAACGAAGGTTACCTTCAACGTGACCTGGTTATAATGAATGTACCTTCAACGTGACCCGGTAACCTTTTTAGGTTACCTTCAAAGTGACCCGGTCACAACAAAGGTACCTTCAACGTGACCCGGTTACAACGAATGTACCTTTAACGTAACCTAGTCACCTTTTTAGGTTACCTTCAATGTGACTCAGTCACAACGAAAGTACATTTAACGTGACCCGGTCACCTTTTTAGATTACCTTCAATATGATCCGGTCACAATTAAGGTATCTTTAACATGACCCAGTCATTTATTTGCAACTGAATATTGATTGTAATAAGAAATTAAAACTTTCAGTCAAGAATCAGTCGATGAACTTATGGGTGACAAAAATTTTGAAACTGAATATATTTTAATTAATATAATGTTTATTTAATTAATATTATATAATCTAATTTGTTATTTATTTTATTTTTTATTTAATTGATAATTACATTAAATTTGTATGAATATTAACTTATTATTAATTGTTATTAGTAATAAAATATTCAAATAATGAAATTAAAATTTAAGTAAAATATATTTAAATTAATATGAAAGTCAATACACATACCAAATATGCATGTGTACATGCGTGAATATAATTACAAATGTGATACAATCATAAATATATATAAGCTTATGAAATTTTCTCCATATACATAATTCCAAAAGTTAAAATTAATAAAGAAATCATATCATATAAAGGGAAATAAGAATCATAAGAACACTTCTCATATCTTAATAATTAATTAGACTTTAACACATGCAAACCCTCAATTAAACCCTAAACATAAAACCCTATACCCTCTAAGACCCTAATTCTATATCCTGAAATTGTAAATCTTAAACCTAATTATATACCATTAACCTTAATCCCTAAATCCTAAAGACAAACCTTAAATCATAAACCATTATTAAACCCTAAAACAACTACAAACCTTAACTACATACATACACGAAAACCTTAAACCCTAAATCCTAAACCATAATTAAACCCTAAACTTTAATTCCATATCCCTAAACCCTAGACACTTAACACAAACCCTGATTAAACCCTAAACCCTAAACCTTAATTAAAACCAAAACCTTAATTAAACTTTAAACCCTAAACCCAACTACCATTAACCCTAAACCCTAAATACAAACCCTAGTAATTAAACCCTAAACCCTAACCCTAACCGTAACTACTGTTAATCCAAAATTTTAAACCACAAATACAAACCTTAAACCTTAATTACACCCTAAACCCTAAATACAAACCTTAATTAAAACCTAAACCTAATTAAACCCTAAACCATAAACCTAACTACCATTAACCCTAAACCCTAAATACAAACCCTATTCATTAAACCCTAAACCTTAACCCTAATGATCATTAATCCTAAACTCTAAACCTTAAATACAAACCCCAATTAAACCCTAAACCCTAATTATACCCCAAACCTTAAATATAAACCCTAATTAAACCGTAAACCCTAGATACAAACCTAATTAAACCCTAAACCCTAACCTTAACTACCATTAATCCTAAACTTTAAATCCTAAATACAATCCCTAATTAAACCTTAAACCTAACTACCATTAACCCTAAAACCTAAACTCTAAATACAAAGCCTAATTAAACTCTAAACCCTAAATAATAACTAAACACCAAACCGTAATTAAATCCAAAACCCTAAATACAAACCCTAATTAAACCCTAATGCTAAACCTAGTTTATACCATTAACCATAAACCCAAAACCCTAAACTATAAAAAAACGCAAACCCTAAAAACCTAAAAATTCTAAATCAACGTAGCCACTGAGAATGCGACTGACGCAAATTGAATACCTAAAAAATTGACTAAATGGAAAAATATAGTCAAATCTATAAAAAAATTTTGACTGAAAAACGACTAATATGTGGGCGACTAAAACTTTCAATTGCTTATCAGTCGCAATTAAAAGTATACTTTTTTACTTCCAATTGTTTAGCAACTGAAACACTTGGCAACTAACCTTTAGTCGCGATTTTCAACCATTATTTTGCATCCATCTTGTACTGTGGTTTGAAAGATATGATTTAGGTCTTAGAGTTTAAGTTATGTGAGGAGATTGTTTTATGGTTTAGGGTTACTGCATGGGTTTTGGGTTTAGGGTTTAGGATTTTACCATTTAAAAATATGATTGAGGGTTAGGGTTTGTTGTGTTTTGAGAATATGATTTTATGGAGGCACACTTAAAATTTTTATGGATTAATGGCTTTTTGGAATATTTAAAAAAAAATCCTAGTTTCCTACTCTATTTATAGTGTTACAGAAATATATGTAAATGCCTTACAAATTTGAAGCATCATTTATATGTAGATAGTCTTATTCTAAGGTTCTTAAATTAATTATGGAATTAAGATTTAGGCATTTGAATAAAAATTAATAATTTTCTCATCAAAGAGCTTTGTTTCAAAATCATCTATAACTCATTTTTTTTTGTTTTTGTTAAAATTTAAAGTAAAGAATTTAATTTTTGATGCAATGGAAACTACAATAATTTTACTTATCTTTAAGTATTTAAAAAAAATTCATAAAAAAGTAAAATTTTATTTTATTTTTAGGTATTTTCAAGATGAGTCGTTCATATTTTTAGGTTATTTAAAAGGTGACTCGGTCACATTTTTAGGTTACTTTAAAAGTGACACAACATAACTAATTATGATTTTATGTATCTAGTTTTATGCATTTGGTTTTATGAAGTCTCTTCCATACCCAATTTAATAAAAGAAATAAAATCAATTAATTGAACTTAATTTTTTGGAAAAAATTAATTTTCATGTTCTTTTCAAGTTAAGTGGTGTAGCAACATATTTTTGGGAGTCGCCACCAATCATTTTCGCCTAGGTTGATTGAATACCTTAAAATGGTCTACGAGAGTTCAAGAGGTTCAAGAATACGGTTACGCTAAAATAACTTTATTCTAGCGCCCAAAATTGGTATCTTAGTTTGATTTTTTAATTTTGTTTTGCTTGCTTTAAATAATTTCAGTTAATATCCAAACCATGGATTCTAATCGAACCACCCGGATATGGATTTTTAAATTTTACTATTTAATTTTTATTTGGTTTTTATGAAATTTTGATATTTCTAAACCATAGATTCTATCGAACCACTCGGATATGGAACCTAAAAACTTAATTTATATCTATATATCTTTATGTATCTTTTAAATATTTTAGTTGGTCATCAATCCAAACCATAAATCCTATCAGATCACTCAGACATAGATCTTAAAAAAAAATTATTTTCTCTTTACTTTCTTTATTGTTTTGAAATGGTTTTTTTTAAATAATTATCCAAACCACGGATCTTATCAGATCAGCCGGATGTGGACCCAAAAATTTATTTCTTTAGAATTTATTAAACCCACGCGGAATTGATTTTTTACTAAATGAGATCTTTTGGATATATTATGCAAATGAACTTTAGACTGATGCTAGCTATAAAAAAAATAAATAAATAAAAGGAAATAAATAAATAAAATCAAATAAGATATGACCTCGCCTAAACATGCAATTTTATGTAACGTTGATTACTAAACTAATTCATGATTCTCGAAGTAATAAAGCCAGCAATCAGAAAAAAGAAAACAAAATAAAACAACACTGTCAGTGATTGATTTGTCAAACAGAAATGAGTTGGGTATTCAATTGAACAGAACAGAAAGATGAGGGGCCAAATGAGTGTTGTACCAAAGTTGAATCTGGCTGGTGGATCGAATCCGGTTCGGGTCGCGGGTCTGTTGATGATTTCTCCTTTGATTCAACTGACGACTGCGTCTTCGGAGTGATCGGCGACTTGGGCCTTGATGGCGAGGCGCCGGCGATGATGACGAAGAGTGGAGCGGTGGCCGGGGACGTCGGATACGACCGGAGGCAAGGATGGCGCGATCGGAAGCGGCGGTGGGAGTGCGATCCTTCTCCGAATGAGGAATCGTCGGCGGCAGCTTTGGTGGCAGAGACAGCGCGGGGCTAGGGTCGGAGATCGGCGGTGACGGCGGAGGAGAGAAGACGAAGGCTTGGAGGGAGTGAACCGTCGGGCAGCTGGGGGAAGGCGAAGCGTCACCTAGGAAGTGACGGTGATGGAAAAAATTTAGGGCTTTTCGGTGAGATTCCGAGAAACCAAGGACCAAAGCTGCTGTTTCAACCTTTTCCTTGTTGGAGCTTAAGGTTTGCGAATTCTCCTCCCTTTACTAAAAAATATGACTTATATTTATACTAGAGGGTCTTTAAAACGTGATTAACAATGTTTTTAGAGTTTAAACTTCATCCAAATCAAATTTGAAAAAGTTTAAATCAATTAGGATACAATCTGGTAAAATTACTAGTTTCAGTCCAATAAAACTCTCAATCTGCTGATTCTGCCCTAAGTTCTGTGAAAATTTCAATTTGACCCAAAATTTTCAGGAATTGTCAGATTAGCCCAAAACTTTGCAAAAACCCCAGATTTTTCCTGAAATTTCATAAAATCGCCAGATTCAGCTCAAACTCTCTAAAATTGACATATTTGACCCAAACTTTCGAATTTTGCTCAAAACTTTCTAAAAAAATCCCCAGTTTCCTCCCAAACATTTATTTTTCCCAAATTGACCCTACAAGACTTTTAGGACTCCAAATTAGTACCTAAACTAAATTAACTTCTATTTCTACCCTAGATGATCACTTTAAAGTTCTAAAGATTTTTGGACCAAAATAACAATGCAACTTAAATGTGACCAGACCCACTAATTATGCAGAACCATAAAATGATAAAAATGACCCAAATTCCTAACAAATGACCAAATAGTCCCTAAAAATAAAAAAATGCCCTATAAACTAATTTTCCTAATCTAAAACTTAGACAAAAGTTAGTGTCCAGACAAAATTGGGTGTCAACAAGTGGACAAGAATTTTTTATTTGTATAACATTCATAAATTTTTGTGGCATTCCTTTTAAAAATTTTTCTTAGAGATCAATTTAAATGGTGACTGAGTCAACTTTAAGGTACTTAAATGATTATTGGATCTTTTGGGCAAATTTGAAATCTCTGCAAGTTCAGGGTCACGATTGACGTATTCACAAAAGGTTTGGTACAAACCATGTAATATTCAAAGACTTTATTGAAAATGAAGAAATCATGTTCGTAGTCGCTAAATTGTTACGAATTCTACAGGAAACATCCCAACATTTCTTCTATGTCGCCCTCCACTGTCAACCTTACTAACACCATCGTTGCCGTTGATTAGCCTCCGCCAACCATTTCCGACGTTTGTCGCCATGCCACCAGAGCCCTCAGTACCTGTTTTAAGCTTCACCGACTGCCACAAGTGTGAAATCGACAATCTAAGGCCGCCGGACTCACGCATACGTATCACCGCCATTCCTTTAGCCATCACTTCCAAAGACCAAGCTTCAGCATCTCCCATCGTCGCTACAACCGACCCACGCCAACGCCTAGCTCAAATTTGCCACCCATGATCGCAATCAATAAGGAGAAGATTGGATCTCAACTGGGTCCGCTCGCGACCCAAACGTGACCCGGAATTTGACCCGAAAAAATTAAACTCTCTCCTTTATTAACCTGTTCAACCGGTTACAGGTGCTACATCGGATGACTAAGATTTGTTTAGGAATATCAAATGGCTCTAATATGGGGCTGTATTGATACCCCCTTCTTGGGGGTATTGTAGAAAGGTCCCCAAGATCATTCGAGAAATGAACAGCTTACCAAAGTTTGGGGTCAAATCAAAGATTTGGGATGGGCTTGTGCTGCTGGACAGACAAAAAACTAATGAACAAGACAAAGCCACACGCACAATCTCTCATCACATGCCAACCACACACTCGAGAAAGAATATTTGTTTACTAAACCTTATAAAATTTTTCCTTTTTACAATGTTTTGTTATATATTTAATAAACAATTTAAATTTAATATAATATTATCTATAATTGCTGTTTATACCATATTTGACAAGATTATGTTCAATGAATGGCTATGTTGCCAAAAAATACACATTTGAAGATTTCTTCTAGGCCCTGAAAAAAAAAAAAAGAAAGAGAGGTCTTCTCTTTATTTTGATATTACTTAAAAAAGAGCACTTAGACATATATCATATACTGGTGTTTAAACTCTGATCTTCTACTTTTTTCACATAATATTCTAAATATTGGTTCAAATTGAATGTATTTTAGGTCTTAAAAAATAAAAATTTTGATTAGATGTTAATATCTCATAATCTTTATACCTTATGTAAAAGAGGAAAAATTATAAAAAATGCGTGTCGTGAAACAATTCCAAGCACATAAAACTTGTGACTCCGGCCACCCTCGCATTTAATTCAAACGAAAACGACGCCGTCCTAACGATAACTTCCCTTCCTCTCGTTCTTAATCCCCTGTAGGGAAGGCATAAAAAATAAATTTAGAAATGAAAATTGAAAAGTGAGCCAGCCAGAAGAAGGGACAGCTCAGAGTTTATGATTTTAGCCATTTCGGAATCGGAGCTCTGCCAATTTCCGATTCTAGGGTTCCGGCGATGGTGGAGCAGCAGAGGAGCGACAACCGGTGGAACTGGGAGGTCACCGGTTTCGAGCCTAGGAGGCCGTCCACGCCACCGGACGATCGCCGGGCCAGTGCGCCGCTGTTCCGCCGTTACTCGATCTCCGCCGCCTCGGTCTCCCCGCGTTCTGCGGACTTCTCCAGCCCGGCATTGGCGTCTAAGGTGCAGCGGTTGGGAGATAAAGTTAAGGTAATGGCGATGCAAGTTTGAAACTCGAATTATGTGGAGATTTCTTAGTTAATTAGTGGTCGTTTTTTTTTTTTTCTTGATGTTTCTTTTTTCGAAGTTTTTCTGCCCCCTTTATGGAGTAGTGGTGTGGACGAGACCGTTGATTATCCTGGGGCACTAAAATTTGAAATTACCTTACTGAAAAATTTTAAATTAGAAGTCCTCTCCTGCAGGAGCATTATTGTGATCATCCACCTTTATTGCTTCTGCTTTTGCTCGTGATCAATTGACTTTCTTTCTTGTTTATCCTAAACGTACATATTTTGATTTCGGTAAGTCTTTTTTCCAAAAGAAAAAACTTTTCTTCTTCACAGTTTCAGTGATGAAACCGGGCGTTGGCAGACGAGCATCACAGAGCTGCAGGTTGCTTATGAAGTATACAAGCTCCACAAAAGTCCAAAATGACCTGCTAATTGACCTTAAGTCAATTTTAGTTGACCTTACTCAGTGTGAGATCCAAAGAAACGTTACTTTCACTGGGGATTAATTCTTCAAGACTGCTGTCGCAGTTCTTTTTTTTTTTTTTTTGTATGTGCTAATTGGTTACTATATAGTTTGTTAGGTTCTACTGGATCTTTTGCGACTAGCTCTACCCATTATACAGAGGAATTACTAGAATTTTAATAGGGGAGAAGGAAATTAGTCCTGATTATGAGTTATTTTGATGCTTCTATATGCATTCAAGTATAATATAGTAATTCTATCCTGACAACTATTTGAATGGAAGTAGCTATATGTGTTTTAGAAAATTTTCCATTCTCCTCAATCGAGGAGATTGATCTGTCTTTTGCAACAGTTGTCAGCAAATTAAAATAGTTCTCAATGAATTGAACAAGAAAGTGGCTTTGGAAATTCTCAAGATTTGTTGATCAAGCATTTAATTCTAAATTATTGGATGCATACTTCCTCTGTCTCTCTCTGCGTGTGTGTGTGTGCAGATATATATATTCATGCAAAAAATATAATTTGTGCAGCTTGCAAAAGAAGATTTCTTGGTGTTGAGACGAGAAGCGAGTGATTTACAAGAATATTCTAATGCAAAACTTGATCGAGTTACACGTTATCTTGGTGTTCTTGCTGACAAAACCCGTAAGCTTGGTAAGTTATTGGCTGTTGATATTTGCTTGCAGAACTTGCATTAGAAACCAGAAAGAAAGCGTGCTACTCTTTTTTGCTAGAATTGAGTATATATTACAAAAGAAGTATGAGTCATATATGATAAGAAAACAGTGTCTAAGCCTTTGGCATGCAATTAGTATTTTTCCCTGTGTATCCTTCCCCAAGGTGTTTGGATATCTTTGGGGTTCTTTTTGGATGAAATTAGAATTTTTTGAAACTATGTTGGTTCAGAATTTTCCTTTCTCTAGATTTAGTTATTGGTGGGCTCTGTTGATGGATTCTAACTTTTTTAACTTTATCTAAAAACGGCAGATCAAGTTGCTGTTGAAAGCGAGGCTAGAGTTGCTCCGCTGATTAATGAAAGGAAAAGATTATTTAATGACTTATTGACAGCCAAAGGTACTCTTTTTTTTTTTTACTTTGATTATACATGATCCTTGTACAGTAAATTGTTACTGAAAAGTACAAAAAATTGTTCATGCTATCTGCACCCTTATCCATCATATAGTGTTCGAATAATTTGGTTTGTAGACATTATTCCTGACAGACCCAATTTTTGATTTAGGAAGCATAAAAGTCTTTTGTCGTGCAAGGCCATTGTTTGAAGATGAAGGCCCATCTATTGTTGAATTCCCTGATCATTTCACCATCCGTGTGAACACTAATGATGATTCTATTTCCAATCCGAAGAAAGATTTTGAATTTGATAGAGTTTATGGACCCCATGTTGGGCAAGGTTAGCTGAAAGTTTCTTCTATTAAATTTGAGTTTGTTACCACCTTCTGATTATTGTTAAATGACCAAGTATTTTAATTTGTCATTGGTAGCTGAATTGTTCAACAACATTCAGCCATTTGTGCAATCAGCTTTGGATGGTCATAATGTTTCCATATTTGCTTATGGACAGACTCGCTCAGGGAAGACACACACTATGGTCTCTCTTCTCTCTCTCTCTCTCTCTCTCTTTCTCTCTTGCTCCCTCCCTCTACTCCTGTTCCACAAGTTTGATATTTTTTGTTGTAAAATCTTGGATATAAAAGTTTATAATGGACTGATAGTTTCTATTATTTCCAGGTAGATTTTTTGTATGTCTGACTTTTCATTCCCCTACTTCCCTTTATCCTGCTTCAAACAGTCAATCAATAACTTAGCGTTAATAGCAACTAGTTGGGTTTAGCTTTGTGAATCCTACTGCAATTAAGCTTGAGTTGATTGCTTGATTGATTGGAGTATAATGTAGCAAAGTATGAGAATAAATGGTTGAACATAATAGAATTTGAATAAAATCTGTCTGGAAAGAATAGAAACAATTTATTCTTTACAAAATTTAGAGACAACATTCTACTCCAAAAGAAAAGAATTTTCTTTTGACTTATTTCTCTCTCTCAGGAAGGACCTAGCCATGATCGTGGCTTATATGCTCGTTGTTTTGAGGAGTTGTTTGATTTAGCCAATTCAGACACAACATCAACTTCTAAGTTTAATTTTTCTGTTACAGTTTTTGAACTGTACAATGAACAGGTTTGCAAATTTTTTTACCTGCTGCCGTATGTCTTCCTCCATTTGCTGTTTTGAGAATATATTTCAGGTCTTTGATTTTTTAGTAATCATTCCCATATCAAAGAAACATGCTAAAGTAGTTTAGTCAAATGTTCTTACAGATAAGGGATTTGCTCTTGGATCGAGGGAGTAGTTTTCCAAAAATCAGGTTTGGATCTCCTGAATCTTCTACAGAGCTTGCCCAGGAGAAGGTTGATAACCCAATGGACTTTTCTAAAGTCCTAAGAGCTGCACTACATGGGCGGGGGAGTGATGTATCAAAGTTCAATGTTTCTCATTTGTATGGCCCTGATCTAATAACCTCAATGTCTTCTCTTAGTCACAAGTTTATCGATGCTTCTAGATGATGTAGACTCTCTGAGTATGTATATGTGCCTTCTTTATTTGATGTGATTAGTCTGTCATTGTTTTTGCTAAACTGCTTCTGAGGTATAGTTGGTTAAGTGTGTATTTGAGACATAGAATGAAGCTCTACTTCTAAGGAATATCTAATACAGACAGTGAAATTGTTTGTTAAACCTTGCATAGACGTCTTCAGCTTCATGAATGTCCTCTTCTTCTTGAACAATCTGAGATATTGTTCGAATTGAAAATTCAGCAACCCTTATGAGAAAGGTGTAGAATTGGCACCCACAGCAAATTTTGTGTTCATATTGCTTTTTGGTTGGCTGAAATTTACATTCTTGTTATAGAATAGCAAAGCAAACTGTTTGAAGCAGAGGTTATCTATGAGCTGGAACCTCTTGCATTCATGTTAATTTTCTGGTTACCTGGTCATATCATGTTGTGAGCCATGTATTTGGAGTCCGATTGAAAAGGAAGAGGTTGCTTTTGTTGAATGATTTTGGTCTGGATTCAATGAGACAACTTGTTGAAATGAAATGAGGTTTTAGTCAATATAAAAGGTTTTCCTTTTGACAAATAACCAATTGCCCTCGTATTCCTTTTTGCTCCCATAGGATATAGTTAATGATAAGAGGGAGACACGAGTTTCAATCGTCTCTCATCAGGACACCTCCAATTTATTTATCTGGTCTTCTGTGCATTTTTTATGCAACATAATATTAAGTTTAGTGCTAATGTTTATTTTGGATTGCATCATTAAGGGGAAGCAAAAAATACAAAATGACAAAACAAGGAGAGGAAATAAAGTTACATTTTGCTCCATCTTCAAGGGCTTAAAATCATTAAATATGTACCTGTTTTGTTCCTTATCATTCCTTGACCAAAGAACCGAAGGAAAAATGCTTTTCCCTCTCACACTTCCTGCTCAAAGAATGCAAATGCACTGTATGTATGGTTGTTCTGCATGGATTAGGATTATGAATATAGACCCTTGTGAAACAAAATGATTTTTATGTTCTATCAACTTCTGTTCTTTTATAAATTTTGGTTGGCGATTTAACATCATAATGTTAGATTTAAGGTGTTTTCTCTTTCAAATTTTTTTCTTCCAAGTAAATAAAGGGAACTTATCTGATTTGAGGATCTGTATAACAGCTTGTTGCCTTGTTAAAAATAAAGGAATGTCTACTCAATTGAGTTTTAATTGCTTTTGGAGATAAAAGAAGTTAATTCTAATTAGTTCCCCTTGCTTGAATACAATTGTTTTAATGTCTTACCTACCATTTGATATATAATCAGTCTGTAATTTTTGTATTGCATATAACAGGATAATCACAGTACACATATATTATAGCAATGTGATTAGCGGAGAAAGCATATATAGTAAGCTTTCTCTTGTTGACTTGGCCGGAAGTGAAGGGCAGATATTGGAAGAGGATAGTGGGGAGCGCGTGACAGATTTGCTACATGTCATGAAATCACACTCAGCGTATGTTATGTTAGCTCTCTAATATTTTTTTATTTGGCTGTATGGCAGTGATAGCTGATTTTAAACTAGTTTTTTGAACATAGATCTGCGTGCATTATATTTTGTTCATTGCTCATCCTGGTTTTTGATAATCTTGAAGTATTATGTTAAATGTTTTGGCACTTACATATTCCTCTTTGCCATCTGCTATCACAGCTTCTGGACTGCATGTTTTAGGTGTTTCTATTCTTGCTCATAATGTGCCATTCACAATTGGTCCCAGGATGGGATGGTGTGATGTGGAAGGCTTTCTAGTTTCCATTCTGTGTTGCCAATTTCTGTTTAAAATGGGGTTGAGCTTGAAAATTCTAACACAGTTGTTCTAGCTAATAAATGTGCTTTTAGAATAACTGAATGAATTAGATTACCTAAAATCATAAGAAAATTACCTCTTGTAAATTTATCTGGGGAAGTTTCTGATGATGTCGGCAGATGTGGATTGTAGTAAATTGCTTCCTCTTGGCTTTTATTTTATGTTTTTAGTGTCTTGACCACTTAAGTTTTGGAGATTATGCTGTTTCTGACTAGGAAATTATGGTAGTGTTCTAATTTCTATTTTGCACATGCAGGTTGGGAGATGTTTTGTCTTCTTTAACATCAAAGAAGACTATTGTCCCCTATGAAAATTCAAAGCTTACGCATTTACTTGCAGACTCCCTAGGTAACTCGTGTCTATACAATTTTGGTGTTGATAATACATCTTAAAACAGAGTATGTGGAGAGGTTGTAAACCTGAGTGTCACTATTTCCTTAGCATCCAAATGAATGAACATTGAGGATTGAACTTCCCCTTACTGAGTTGTGAACATGCTGATGGTAATAGAACATTATCGGCAAATCAGTCAACTGTCTTGATCCTTGTGTTACTTGAATTTTTTGTCTCCATTCCACTTAGTTGCAGGCCAGCTTCTATGCCCCTTTTATATTAGTGGTGTCTATGTACATAGGAATCATGACTATGCTGGTTGTCAACCTTGATCCTATATGTGGGCATGGAATCAGCATGTCAGGCAGAGCAGAGAGAAACATTAGTGTGAGAAGTGAAATTTGTTGGAGTTATTATGACAGCATCAAAGAAATTGTTGGCCTAGAAAATAGTTTAGTTTATAAACTTGCTATGAACAGGCCCTCTTCCCAAAGAGATTGAAGTGAATGATCTGCATATGTGGTTTATTTAATGGTAGAGAAATATTTATGGATGTCTTCCCTTATGCTTAATATTTTCTCTGTGTTGAAGGAGGAAGCTCCAAAACGTTGATGATAGTTAACATCTGTCCAAATGCTGCCAATTTGGCTGAGACTCTGTCATCTCTAAATTTCTCTTCAAGAGCTCGAAATATTGTTCCAAGCCTTGGAAATCGGGACACCATAAAAAAATGGAGAGATATTGTAAGTCACTACCTATGGATATTTAAACTTGGTACAAGCATAGTTTTTATGTTTTGCCCATGTTCTACATATTTCGGTTCAGTCAATTAGCCTATTCCAGTAAGTGCATGGGATGAAAATTTGTGTCGAAGGGATATGAGTGGAGTGTTTCTAGCTTGTTTTATAGGAAAATGTGATTGATTTAAGCTTTAATCTTCAACTTGTTGGGATACAGTGGATGGATTTTGTCTTTGTGTGGCTAATCTGATAAAAGAAAAACTGTTGGGAAATCCCTAGCAGTATTAAACCTTTCTACTGCCTCAATCCTTACAGTCATAGGTTTACTGTCTAGCGGTTTTCTGCCATCCAACTGGCGTGCTTTGGAGTTGGAACTTTGCTTCTGTTAGATAAGCAAAACTTTCTAGGCTACATTTAGTGATGAAGGAAAAAAAAGAAGTCTGAAGGCATCAAGGGATTGACTGATTTTATAACAGGAAAAATGGGTCTTGTAAGATGGAAAAGAGAAGGAAGAGGAGAGTCGAAGAAATATGGATTAATTAAGAATTTCACAAATTTTCCTGTAAGATGGGATCATTTAAATCACCTTTGAATCAGAAAAAAAACAACCAGTTTTGGCATCTTTTACATTGGGACTGAAGGTGTAACGTTTGTCACATCTATCATCAAGAGAAATTTTCAGCTGATTGGTTGGCTTTGAACTTCACCTCACTCCTGTTGGGTGTGACCTTTGATTTTCCCCGGGATGTGACTTCTAGCTGTTTAAGCAAAGATTTGTTAGGAGGCGCCCCAGGCCCCACCCCTGTTCTCTGTCATATTGGGCTTTCCTGTTCTTTTCTTCCTTTCCACCAAAAATAAAAAATAAAAAAAAGAAAGAAAACCAACCTTTAGGCTGGACCCAAAAAAAAAAAAAAAATGAAAAAGAAAAGCTCAAGCCCATTAGTTTCAGTTTTATGAACTCTAGATTTTCACCCTATATGAAAATTTAGTTTTGTGATTTTTTTTGGTGATAAGAATATGGTTTTGTAAACAATTGGCTATTATGCTAGGGTTAATTAACTAACATTTCTGAAGAGCTGGAAGAATTCCTGGACCCTTGTCTGACTTTCAATCTATGATTGGCAGTTGGATCCATGGGTGCCTGACATCTACTTTTTTTTAAAAAAAAAATCTGAAAATAAAATATTATATATTACCGAAGGAGCATCATGGGGGTGCAAAGCCTTAGGAAAAAAGATAAGGAACAAAAGAATAGCTCTACAAAATCTACAACTTCTAAATCCTTGCAAAATAACTTCCCTGACAACCAAAATCTGAGGAAATCTAGCCATTGTTGTAGTGCCACATTTGGCACCTACTTCCAAGTCCATGTAACATATATGATAGATAAAAAATTGATAGTTGTTGGGCTAAGTAGGAGCTGCAAAGACTAAATTTTACTGTAAAAGAAAAACAATCTTAACAAAGCATGGTGGAATTTTCTTACCAAAAAATAAAGTTTGATGTAATTCATCATTTAAATTCTTAGGGGAAAACACCAGAACCTACCTTGTTTTTGTTTTTTAAAGTGCCTAACTGGTGGTTTATGGCAAAGAACTGCCTAAGGTTCGTTCTATTTACCAGATGAGCTCTAACCACCTAGATGCTTCAAAAATACATGTAAAAATAGATTAAATTACCCTTGTAAGGTACCAACTTAGTTTTGTTTTTTGAGCCCATTAGACTCGCATAACAAGACATGCATAATATTTTTGTTCGTGTTCCAATAGAATAGATTATCATGTATTAAGAAATTACTAGGCTTCTAAACCTGAAAAAACTAAAAGATTTTTCTTGAAGTAGGAAAATGCTTCAATTGGGTTATTTACAAAATTATGTAAATATCTTTGTTCTATGGGTGAAAAGTTATCTACTAGTTTTGATTTGGAATAAACCAAGCTATAGTTGATAGAAAATACTTACAAGAGATAATACCATGGCCAGCAAGGGAAAAGTAAGAATAGATTTGTTAAAGCATCTAACTCAAAACCAATGTCAATGGGTGGAGAGGCCTCACCACAGCACAAAGCCTTAACTAGCCCCTTGACTTAACCATGTGGGATTTTCCCTGTTAACAAGAATAATTGAACCTAGTTGCTTAACATGCAGATATACAATGAGGACTAAAACCATGACTTTGGTGAAATTGATTTGATGGTGAAAGGGAGAAGTAAAATATCTAAGTAAGTGGTTGTTACTTTGTTTTCATGAAAACTAAGGATAAAATTGGAATAGAAGAAAATGTATCAGGCAAAAGTATCTTCAAAATGTGGCACTAAAAGTCTCAGGCATTCTTTTGCATGGAAAAGTCTCAAATGTTCTTAATAAAGTGAGGTTCTGTTCTGTTTGTTTACGTTGTTCATTTCCAAGTTTTTGCTGTAAGTTTCAGTTTTGCATGCATAGCCACGTTTAGTCAAATATACATTCTGATGGCCCTTTATGGGGTTTGTAGGCAAATGATTCACGCAAAGAATTATACCAGAAAGAGAAGGAAATCCAAGATCTGAAGCAAGAAGTTTTGGAGCTAAAACAAGCGCTTAAAGATGCTAATGATCAATGTGTCCTACTCTTCAATGAGGTTCAGAAGGCTTGGAAAGAGTCTTCTAAGTTACAATCAGATTTAAAGGTTAAGCACATAGCTTCTGATTTTTGTAGTTTTTCTGGGTTATTTTAGTACTTGTTAAAAGTCACAACAATTTGACCCTGGAACCCTGGGTTATTTCTCCAGTTGGGTTTGGTTTTTGCATTCTGTCTTATATAATTCTCTAGTTTATGTTTGTTGCTCTCTGCAGCATCATTCTCTTCAATCCTTGTTTTTGTTCAAATGTAGTCCGAGAATATGATTCTTGCTGAAAAGCAAAAAGTGGAGAAGGAACAAAATGCTCAGCTTAAGAATCAAGTTGCACAACTACTACAGTTGGAACAAGAGCGGAAAATGCAAGTGCAACAGCGAGATTCTACAATTCAGGCATTACAGGTTTGTGTTTATTGAATCTAATATTAGTTTGTATCGTTGACATACACCCTTAAAGAGACAATGTTGGTTTCATTCAGGTGTACTGTACTGGAGCTTGTGGAACTATTGTTGTTGTTGTTGTTTGCCTATAGATCCTTTCTGTGCAAGTGTAGGAAAACCTTTGATGGTGTACTTTGGAGTTTCATCTGGTTATTCTTTGAGTAGTGGGTTTCATTAAGAAGGCAGTTATTGTTCTTTTTCATGAATTTTTAGTGTCAGTTTTGAACAGTTGACATATATACTTCATGCCACAGACAAATGTAGTCAGGACTAAGGTGTAGTATGGTGATGATTGCAATGATGATATTAATGATGTTATACGGAATAATGTAAGTGTAGCACCAGTGGAAATAGAATGGGGGAAGTTCAGTTTCCATGATTTTGGCATATTCAATGTTGACCAAGAGAGGAGTTAATGCATAAGAGTGACATGTGGGATCTTCAAGGTAAGAGTAGGCTTAAGCTTACTTGGATAGATGTATTAAGAAAAGTTTTGCCCTCTTACAGTTCCCTCAGGAATTACCTCATATCACATGGAATGGAGAAATATGGTTTATGCAGCCGGCCACAAGTAATGGAATTGAGGCTCAGTTGATTGATTAATATTTGTGTGTTCCCTCCAGAGATGGGTGTTATAAGGAGGGCATAATTTTGAATTTGTTCTTTAGTACATTAATTTGTGATGTGAAAATGCTTCAACATGATCATCATATTGTACCCATGAATGCACAACCTGCATAGGACAGACTCCAATAGGCATGCCAGACGCTTGAACAATATTTGATAAGTTGTTATTTGATATGGAGAACTGACAATTAGAAGTTGATTTGAATGTTTTTGTTATCTTTAATCAAGAAGTTTCTTATGTGTGTTTTCTCATTGGTCTGATCCTTCCTAATTTAGGAAAAGCTTAAAAGCCTTGGGTCACAAGTCAATGCAGCACTTCTTTCTAGTGAAACAAGGTCTTCCAGCTCAGAGACAGGTTCTGGAGTTTCATCAATATCCAAGGCAGCTGGAGATTCCATTGATTCTACGGTAGTAACAAAGAAACTTGAGGAGGAACTCAAAAAACGTGATGCATTGATTGAGGTTTGAATTACTGAACTCTTGGATGTTTAATATCATCATCATCACCATCATCATCATTATTTGATGTTTTAACCTGTCACATTACTGAGGAAGTTTTGGCTATGTTATGTGAACTTGTATATGATCTGGATACTGCAGTTGCTCGTGTTGACATTTGTGTGATGACATGACAAAACTTGTATCGAATTCTTCATTTGCAGTCCCTAAAATTCCCTTATATTGCTAGGATTTCTTCTATTGTGTTAAAAATGAGATCGATTGTTTGCGCAAAAGTTGCAATTTTTTAAGAGGAAAATGTAAGAACTATAAAAATTGAATTGTTCATGTATGTTGCCCTGTGGTCATACAGAAAGCAGGTATTACATTGTGTCCACTCCAGGCCCAAAGCTTGTGCAATTCGGATGGTAATTGAGGAAAAAATAAGAACATGAACCTAAATGATGATAACTGAGATTTCTTGTAAAAAGAACTGATAACCTAGGTTTATCCTGAATATAAGAAAATATCAGTTTGGTCATGTCTCAAAATTTTAAGGAAGTTTATAGGCAATACGCTTCAGTTTGTTCTACCTAGATAGTTTGAAATTCTTAGAAAGTTGTTTTTCTTTATTTTTAGGTTTTGCTTCTTATGTGTTTATGGAAATCAAGGAGCTTTCCTTATTGATCTATGTAGAGATTAGGTTACTGAACTTCTTTGATCATAAGACTTTTCTGGTTGTATTCATTATGTTTCATTTCTTGCTACCAAATAAGTTGGCATGTGGGCCTGTCTGAGTTTTGGTTAATGATCAGACTGACCAACCTGCTTTTGATTTCATTATATGATTTGAGTGGGCTTAGCTATTTGACCATTATCCTTATGATTCTGCAGAGGTTACATGAGGAAAATGAGAAATTGTTTGATAGGTTAACAGAGAAAGCATCTGTGGCTGGATCACCTCAGGTACATTACTTAACCCATTTTTCTTCAGATTAGCATGGATTGTTGGTCCTCATGTATATGAGCAAGTGTGTGTGTGTGTGTATGTGTGTTTGTGTGGATTTGATGTTGTGTAATGTGTTATTTTGTGTAGCCCGTTTGTCCTTCACATAATTCTCCTGTTATTTCATGGTCAATCTTATACAAGTCCAGATATGAACTCTTGTGTAAACTTTCAGAAATCAAGGCACTTTTTGAGTGGTAGGTTTCATTTGATTTCTGTATCTCATGTGAGTAGAATCTATAAGAGTGGCAGTGATGAGGTACGAAGGGGCAAGGGTAGGCTTGAAGTCTTGAACTTGGATATAAATAGGGAAAAGATATGTTGCTTTTCTGCCTGCAAGGTAGCAGAATCAAGACATGAAATGCCTCTTAGAAAAGACAAACTAGATGGGATTGAGCGGTAGCATCGATTTGTTAATTGGTTGGGGTTAATATAATTATGCCAACAGGCAATTTTCACCTTAAGGTGCAGCATAAGCTATTAACAGAAATCTTTTACCTCTTCATTTAATTATACCAATTCGGTTTTGTTTTTCCCCCTTTTTAATCTCTGTGTTTCACTGGTTGACCAGTAAATTGGCAGATATTCTGATCTAAATAGTTAAAGCCCTCTTTCTTGCGTGTTAAAGGTTTTCTTTCTTTCTTTCTTTTTTTTTTCTTCTCTTTCATGTAACATTTGCATGCCTTGATATATATTCTCCGTATGTGTTTTATCTCATAGTGAATTGACATTGATGAATATGAAAGTGAGGCATTTTTCTTTTTCTTGCATTTTTGAGACTTAGGCTTCAGTGTTGAGTACATAGTGTGATATTCGGTTTTTAATTATTTTCTATTTCTTTCCAGCTTTCAAGTCCATTGTCTAAGGGATCTGTTAATAGTCTTTCTCGGGAATTAGGCAGGTGCTGATTTATCCCCTTCTTCTGTGTGTTTCTAGCTATTTTTGCTAATTCTTTCTGAGATGCTTCCTAACTTCCGCTAAAGTTTCAATTTCACAGGAATGAGAGTAACAAGGGGCTATCTCTGGATGCTAGTTCTTTGCCTTCTTTTACAGAGAAGGCTGAGAGCACAACTGCTTTGGTCAAAGCAGGTTCTGAGAAAGTTAAAACTACACCTGCTGGAGAGTATCTTACTGCCGCACTTAATGAGTTTGATCCTGATCAATATGATAGTATTGCTGCTATTTCAGATGGCGCAAACAAGCTATTGATGTTGGTAAGCTTCAAGAAGTACCATTGGCTTAAAGGTCGAATAACCTCTTTTATGTCATGCATGATATAGGTTTAATACTAGAGATTTCTTTTCTTATGTAAGCAAGGAGTGGAAATTTTTCACCAGAAAAACTCCAGTACATCCTAAGATCCGGCAGTCTCAGCACTAAAGCACAAACTGAAAGAACTTTTAGCTTTTGAAGGGCAGATTCTCACTGTCAGATAGCAGTATCAATAATAACGTTTATAATTGGTGAAAAAGTTGAATGGTGTTGTTTGAGAACTCCTGTATTCTTCTCCATAGGAAGTAAACTAGGCTTTTTACCCTCCAAATACTAGCCACTTCTTGTTGTTCTTGGGCTGATCTGTTAAACCAGTCAAGTCAATGACATAAAACCAATCTCTGGGTGTGGGTTACGAACGGAAATTATTTTAAACAATCTTCTATTGGACTCATTGTGAATGTTTCCTAAAATTTTCAAGATGATGCTTTTGTAGCTCCATGAAAAAGTAAAAAATGCAGAAGGTTGTTTATGGAAATAATAGAACAATTGCATTCAAATTTAACTGTAGGAGACTAGAAGTGTAACATGCTACAAGCCGCACCAGATATATTCTCAAGGATTGTGAATGTATTTGCCAAAGGTTTCAGAAATGATCTGAAACAAAATATCAAGTAATTCACGTGAATCGACTAACTGTCCAATAAAACGTTGCAGGTTTTGGCTGCAGTAATTAAAGCTGGTGCTTCTAGGGAGCATGAAATACTTGCTGAAATTCGAGATGCCGTGTTCTCTTTTATACGTAAAATGGAGCCGAGAAGAGTAATGGATACCATGCTTGTATCTCGTGTTCGAATTTTGTACATAAGGTCTCTGCTGGCTAGATCACCTGAGCTGCAGTCCATTAAGGTAATGAGTGTTGCATACCTACACTTCTGTGTACCTGGAGTTACTTGCATTTTTGTGAAACGTGGATTTTATTGCCAATCCTTAGGTTTCCCCAGTTGATTACTTTCTGGAAAAACCAAATACCGGACGCAGTAGAAGTTCCAGTCGGAGTAGTAGCCCTGGACGGTCTCCTGTGCGTTATATTGATGAGCAGATCCACAGTTTTAAAGTTAATATAAAGCCTGAAAAGAAGTCAAAGTTGTCATCTGTTGTTTCAAGAATTCGAGGACATGACCTGGTATATGTTACTGCAAGTCTGGATTTCTTTTCTTTGATTCTTTCTTACCTGGCAGTGAATATGTGAACAAAGCCTAATAAGAAATGGGGAAAAAAATAAAAAACAAGAGAAAGGATCTGATCTGGGAGTTTGAAAACAAAATGGCGCACCTGGAATTAGAATGAAAGAGTGTTGGAAGCATTAATTTTGCACTTGTTGCTTTTGGAAGGAAAAATAAATTTTTGTGAGATCTGGTCTTTTGTCTGTTCACTTGCCTGGTGGAATGACTTTGTCTGGTTGCTTAGATTACTTTCGAAGCAGTTCCCTAATACATATCGGTAGTAGTTTTCTCATGCACGATGATATTCTGAATGATGCACTTTCTGGATGGTTGTCTAAACAAGATCACATTTGGGATATTGTTATGGATCTGGTCTAGCAGTGGCAGGCTGGCCACCTCATGTAATTTGTGATGGTATTCTATTCAATACATGTAATTGCGAGCAGGTTTAGACTGTTTGTAGTTTTTGTTTAGAATAATTAATAGGTTGGGGTTGAGATGCATGCTTATGCCTATGCAGTAATAGTAGTAGTAATTGTGTACAATAAGCTGATGCTCTGGAAAGAAAAGATGAAGGTAGCATGGTAGTGTGTACAGAGAGTGAAAGGAGGGGTCAGCATGTCTGCTCCCTCTGAGCCCCTTCTCAGGCCATTGATTTGGGGGGGCTGGTTTTGTTCCACATTTTTTTTTTGCTTTTTCCAACCAAAAAAAATCTAACAAAAATAAATGCTCAGGATATTGTGAGGCAGCAGCAAGTTACTGGTGGAAAGCTAAGAGAAATACAAGAAGAAGCAAAAGGTTTTGCTGTTGGAAGCAAGGCTCTCGCTGCCCTTTTTGTCCATACTCCAGCTGGTGAGCTGCAGCGGCAAATTAGGTCATGGCTTGTAGAGAACTTTGATTTTCTTTCAGTTACCAGTGATGATGCATCTGGAGGGACAACTGGTCAGCTAGAGCTGCTTTCAACGGCAATAATGGACGGTTGGATGGCTGGCCTTGGTGCGGCAGTGCCTCCAGATACTGATGCTCTGGGTCAACTTCTATCAGAGTATACAAAGCTGGTCTATACCTCACAACTGCAGCACTTGAAGGTCTGCCTCTGAAACCTTCAGCTTAAGTTATAAGAATTACGTGTCAAAAGCTAAGGGGACATCCTTGAATATGTAGGCAAGAGTTGTTTGTTCAGGCATGTTGCAGGCTGAATGATGCTATGAGGATAGTGAACTGGTGCGATAATAGTTTGTGTTAGAAAAGAATAGAGAACAGATGGAGAGAAGGATTGAAAGTGCTTGAATCACATTGCAACCTCTCATCCTTTTATATTGGAGTGATGAAGTTATACAAGGAAGATTGCACTGATTGTGCAATTACAATTAACAAAAGCAAATCACTCTAGTTGGCAGTGATTCTGAGTCACATCAAATCATACCAAATCCTTCTATCAGATCATAGAATTCGAACAGTTTGTTCAGGGGGATTTGTAGATGTAGTTTCATCTTGTTGGGCCTCTGAACTTAAAAACAGGCTGTTTGAAGGCATGTAAACTCTGTTTGGTGCATGATTGCCCCGCTGCATCCTCAAAAGTTATTGCCATTTTTCTTGTTTTATTTTTGTTTTACTTTGATTTGATTTAAGCAGAGTTTTATTTACTATAAAAGAGAAGAATGCAAAGTATCGGGAAATGAATGATGATAGAGCTCATGTGGTTAGGTTGGTTTTAGCCAATAAAATGGATTTAGCATCTCTAAACCGTTTGAAGGCAAAACTGTATTGTAATTTGCTGCAAGAATTCTTCTCATCAAAGGTATCTGTTGTGGTCAAACATGCTTTGCTGATGTCAAATTCACATCAGACTTTTCTTCAGAAACGAGACAGCTTGTTGCTTCTTTTCTATTATATTTTTTTAAAAATTTGCTTTTGAGGCTATTTTTATGGTCAGAAGTTTAACAGTTTCCTTGTATCTCTCTCATTGGACAGGATATTGCTGGCACCTTAGCAACAGAACTGGCTGAAGATGCAGCACATGTCACAAAGCTGCGTTCAGCTCTTGAATCTGTTGACCACAAAAGAAGAAAGGTAGCCATCTTACTTGTACTACCATATTTTTCTTTATGAGTTGCATGAGAGATAATGCTCTACTATATAAAATTTCCTGTATGCCTATAAGAATCTAAATGGAGCTGCTATTGGACTAGCACTTTTGCTACCCCCCAGCTGTTCTAAATGGGGAACCCTATATGAGGCCACCCTGGGGGGGAGGGGGCGGTGTTTAGCACTTGGCTATTTTTAGCCACATCTACCGTATGTGGTTCATCATTTACAACTGATGCACAAGCTAATCCCTGCCTGCTTGCAGTGGGTTGTTAGCAAAAGACACCTCAAATAAATTAATCACAAGTCCGTGTTTATGGGAATGACTAGTCTGTTGCACGGGCTGCCAGGTTAGCATAATCCTTTTCTATCCAAACTTAGGGTTGGCTATGTCTTGTGTAAGGTGAAGTTCAAAGTACTTAGGATAAAGTAGCTTGTTAATTAAACAGACAAGACAGTTTTCTGGCTGGGATGAAGTTTTCATGAATAATTTTCAAGATCACAAGCACAAACAGTTGTGGTTTTTCTGAGGTTTTTTACCGTCCTGCATTTCTGTGGTATTTTCAGATTTTGGAAACAAAAACAAAGCTAAAATGTTTGCCATTTTTGTTTCCTATTCCTAGTTTTGAGAACTGTTAGTTAAGGCTTTATATAGTGGTGAGGTCTCTCCGCCCACTGCCAATTACTTTTGGGTTGGGTGCTTTAACATGGAATTAGGGCATAAATTATCAAAACAATTTTTCTTACTGTCTCTTTTGTTTCAGACTTTCCACTCGATTTCCCAAAAAAAAGAAAAAAGGACAAAAAGAGAAAAACCTTCCAAGTCTTTTAACTTCTTGAGAAGGGGTTTTTTTTAGTGCTTTCTCTGAGAACAAAAAAAAAAAAAAAAAAAAAAAGGGTACTCCCACATTTCCCAGAAAAAACTTCTGCCGAACCAATTCAACAATCAATTGAATTGAAGCCAAAAATCCAAGCAAACTTTTTGATGTTAAATTTTTTTGAAATTGCCAGCTATCTAATCACCAATTTCTGGGCTTGGAACCTAGCTAGCAACACCCAGGCCATCCCAAGCGCAGCCCAGCACCTCCACTGCTTGCCAGATCTCGGACTGATTTCATCCATCAATCTAGAAAAATCGTTGCCATCATCCCTAGAATCATTGCTATAATCAGTGTTGTGTTTCATCTACTTGAGAGAGAGAGACCTTGAAAAGCAACGAATTAAATTCTTGTCACCAAACATATTTTCTAAAGCTTCTAAAGGAGCATTTGCCTCTAGGTGAGCTAAATGAAGGCATAGGATTCATGTAGCCTACCCAACTACTTGGCTTTGAGGCTTAATTGGATATGAAAAAACCTTGCCCCTATGTTCCTCCCCCTACTGGATTTGCTTCACTGAAGTGTTAGTGGCTGCCGTCCCTGACTGTGGTCTGGAGGTTCCTTGAATATTAGAAAAAGGTCCATTTGAGCGTCTTTTACTGAATTTCTGAGTCAGGGCTTAGGTAAGGAAACCAACCAGCTCAATTGAATTAGGTACAAGAAGCTTCAGTTGCATCGCTTTGCCAATAAGTTGTCTGGTTTGATATTAAGCCTGTGGACAGCTCAAAAAATCTGGCTCGGCCTGGGAAAGCAATCGTCCCTCCTGTTTGGTTTAGAAGCTTATCTTGATTGAACTTTTGGGGACAAAAAGACTTGCGTTTGGAAATTCAGAAAATAAAACAGAAGCACAAATGAACTTTAGAATTTAAAAAACTTGCTTTTGATGGAAAACACAAGTTTAGAAGCTAAAACAAATATAAGATCTTCATTAGTATGTAACCTGATTGGATACCACAATTAATAAACCCCACAATAAGCAATATTTACTGGACCAGGAGCACCCCCTCCAGTAAAAGCTTCCACAGCCAGTTGACCAAAATACGTATCCCCAATTGGCATGCTGAAAAAAAAAAATCCTTCATAGCAAATCATTTACTTTGGCCATCACTGGAACACTTGGAAGTAGATGCATGATTAATTTTTGAATTCAGAGGAAATATTCAGATATCATTGGATCAGTGTTCTGACTCTTAAATCTCCATGTTTTATAGACGCTTTTGGTTGCATTTGATGGATTTAGGCTTTTGCTCAGCGTTTTCACTTTAGATTGTTTTCAAGTATATACACCTTGGTGTATGGTTACCTTTTTGCATAGAGTTGTCATCGTAGGTAATTTAACATGATACCCAGCAAAGAATTGCAGCATGCTACTTCTTGATGCAATCTTATAAGATCCTTTTTTTTTTCCGTTTCTTTCATAAAAAAGTTTATCTTGGTCAAGTCATAGGTTTTTTATGTGTGCAACTATGTTTCTTTGTGTCTATCAGATCCTGCAACAAATGAGAAGTGATGCAGCATTACTAACATTGGGAAGTAGTGGCTCACCTATTCGAAATCCATCTACTGCAGCTGAAGATGCACGCTTAGCATCACTCATTTCTCTTGATGGCATATTGAAGCAAGCCAAGGTTTTTGTGTCTTTGCAACTGATTTCTTTTGTCTAAATGGTTGAGCCCCAGCAGACTAATAAAAGTTATCTTATCATACACTGAACAGGATGTAATGAGGCAATCCTCTGTAAATTCTGTTTCTAGAAGCAAGAAGAAAGCCCTTCTAGCATCTCTTGATGACCTGGCAGAACGTATGCCTTCCCTTCTTGAAATTGACCATCCTTGTGCTCAGAGGCAAATTGCTGAAGCTCGACATTTGGTTGAGGTATGTGATTTGCATTAATGGCAGGATTGTTTGTCCAATTTATGTTTCATTTGAGGTGATAAGTGGATGCTCAAAGGGTATAGTTTTATCATTCCTGTGGGATACCACAAACATATTCTCTAATTTTTTAGAGATTGTTGAAATGTGTCCCTATTTCTTCTTTGTGGCAACTGTGTAAAGCCTGTTAGTTCCATTTGTCAATTTTGAAAGTTCTAGAGGGCCGTATGATATTTGTAAAGTACTAGTATGTTCAGATTCCATCTTCAGTTAAGTGGTTAGGATCAGTAGTAGCTCATTACTTTAGCTATTGGGTTAGAACCGAGACTAATTTAAATGCCATAATTTGACTGCATTTTATTAACAGTTGATTTATTGGTCTTGATTTACTCTGATTATGAAATTGCTGCCCAGCTGTTATTGAGAATTCAGATTTATCATCTTTGTTTGAAGAGGACTGATTTCCATGCACATAGCTATTTCCTATATTAAAGAGGTTAACATTATTCTGCCAGCTTGCCAGGAAAAAATCATATAAACCATTTGTTTCATCTAACTATTGTTCCTTTACAGATTGTCAAACATCAGGCGTGTGTATTTTCGTTTCCCTGTTGTCTCCATTCTTCTGCAGTTCCACTCCCTTTCTAAATGAGTGGAGCGTAGGGTTAATACATTCGAAAAACTCCTGGTTGCCTGCTTTATGATACCTGATGCATTTACATGCCATTTTAGAATTTATGTGAACTTAACTTTTGTATCTCTTGCTTCATGTTTAACATCTTGGCTATATTTTACAGTCAACTCCTGAAGAAGATGATCACGTACTTGGTGCAACACTCGTTCGAAAGCCTTCTGGGGACATGGGGCCTGGCAGTGAAGCTGATGTGTCGCAGTGGAATGTTTTGCAGTTCAACACAGGCTCAACAACCCCATTCATCATAAAATGCGGAGCAAACTCAAAGTCTGAACTGGTAATTAAAGCAGAGGCCCGTGTTCAGGAACCAAAGGGTGGTGAAATTGTGAGAGTCGTTCCAAGACCATCAGCTTTAGAGAATCTGAGTTTGGAAGAAATGAAAGAAGTATTCTCCCAACTTCCTGAGGCTCTAAGCTTGCTGGCTTTGGCTCGAACTCCCGATGGTACTCGAGCTCGATATTCAAGATTGTACCGGACTTTAGCTATGAAGGTTCCATCATTACGGGTTCTTGTGGGCGAGCTCGAGAAAGGCGGGGTATTGAAAGATGTCAAGTCATGAGAAAAGGTATGAGAACACTTCTTCATGTGTTGTATTCTAACTGTTTCTGTATATTAGGAGTATTTCTTTTCTTTCCTCTTAGTGGGTCTTGTTTTGGTGGGAGGGAGAAGTGTTGTTGTAATTCACGGGGGCCTTCCGGAGCAATGTTGCAGGGAGGACTTGTAAAACTGTTTCTAATCTGTGTAACTGTAACATTCTCTGGTCGTAATTATATGCCCAGTTGGTGGTAATTCTATTTTTTGTTCACAAGTCTGGTACTTAGCGTAACCCTAGTATTGTCTGGTTATTAGTGAAACAGTTTTATTAAGCAAGTACCCTAGTATTGTCTGGTTATTCTTGAAACAGTTTTATTTAGCAAGTAATGGTTCAAATTACATCAGTTGAATTTTTTGTCGGTGACCGTTTTGTTAGGAAAAACCTACACTTTGCAGGATGAACAACGCAAAATCCTGATCAAACTTCTCAATTCTCTGATTAACAAAACAGAAAAAGGAAACTTCTCAATTCTCAAGAACCTTTCACCTCAAGTCAAGAATTTAAAGAAAAGTACAAATGATAGGAAAATATCTACGTTCAATTAAACAAAAAAATATAGCACCAATGTTGTAGTAGGAATGTTGATGTGTCGGATTTGGGTAAGATATAGAAATTCGCACATCCAACCCATTACGTTGGACATCTTACTTGCATGTGATTTATTACTTGTCAAATTGACAGTTTTTACATCAATATCTTACTTATTTTTAGTTAGGTTGGATCCAGAAAAACTTATTCATCTATCACATTTTTACAACATTAAGTATCCGTGAGTATTTAAATAGAAAATATTGCATTAAAAGTAATTACAGACAACCAAACTATATGGAACAACCAAATCATGAAAGGAATACTAGCAATAATGTACTTATATTACTTCAACTAGAAGCTAAGGCTTAATGGTTGACATAAGCTCAACAAAAAACAAATATTGATGGAGTCTTTCTCCATATCCTCGCGCTATTACAATGAAGAACTTGGAGTTGAAATCACTTACTGACAAAAAAAAAATTGGACATGTTCACAAGGTTTCCCCGGTAAAAATAGAGCTGTGAGCAAAGGCTATTTTAAGTGACCACACTGTGTTCCTACTTCTAAGTGATACAATAAGTGATTGCACATGCATGAGATGAAAATGTGCAAAATAACAAGTTGGAAAGTAATTCCTAGCCTACATAGAAATACCCTCTTCCCACCCCACCAAAGGTAGTATCAAATTCATAAAGGAGCTTGCCCGAGTCTATTAACAAATTTCAATAAATTTATTTTTTAGACAAAGAGGGAAAAATAATCTAAAAGTATATGTACATGCATATATGTATATGGGTCGGACTTGGAGAGGATGAACCTCACACCCACATTCTATCTAAACTCAGCAAGTGAAGGAAAAAAAATTCACATATGACCCAAACTCATTTAATTACATAAAAATACTGATCAATCGAATTGGATGTAACTAAATCCCTATTGAGTTGGATGTTAATTAACATCCCTAGTTGCAGGTGTGGCGGCTAGGAAGGGGATCCTAAACTAAAACGGAGTCTATGACCCCAGAGAGGTTGAATGGAAAACTTTTCTCTCGATTATAAAACAAAAAATGAACATAACTTTTGGTTCATGCCTATGAGAAAGGGGATGTCTTTCCTACTTCCAAATCCTTTGAAATCTAATCAGAGCAGGGTGCGATGTAGGGGTAGATCAAAACATACTTCTAGACATTAGTGTAATAGTAGTTCTTAGTTTTCTGCGCACTTGGAAAACACTTTGACGATTAGAAAGTGGCCACCGGTTATAAAGTGAACATAAGGTATTAGAGCACTTCATACTCAGGTGCGAAGCAATTAACCCCTATTTATAAAGTACCCATCTACCGATTCAGGGGGGTTGAGGCAAGAAATGATAAACAGTTTCGTTTGCTACACAGTGGCCTACTTATTGTATAGGGGTTGTATACAATGCCCACAACTATCAGTAATATTATTGGGGTTAAAACACAAGAATACCCCACAACTATCCATACTCAGAACTCAAGAGTTAGGATCACACCATTTTTTCTGATTTTTTTTTTTCAAATTTGATGAAAGGGTTTCTGTGGCTTTTAGCATATTCTTGTTTTGTTTTTGTTTTTTTTTTCTTCTCTTTCTTCCAAGAACTGAGAAAATGCATTCCAGGCTAAGGTTTGACCCTTAAATGGACAATTTTCTGTTGCTTTCTCTAACTTGTGAAATGTTTTTTCTTTTAAATATAGAAGCGATAAAAATATATAGAGATTAGAATGTACTATAAGAGACTTAAGGAGTGAAGTGACTGCTACCCAAAACTTGGAGGACTTCGACTGACAGTTCACCACTTCTTGGGTTCCTTGGTCGTGGCCCTCGTGGGTGGTGCGGCGACACTCCTTGGCCTTGGCCTAAGCCCGGGGATTGTCTTGCCAGCAGAGTTGGAATTACGTGATTTTTTACTCAAACTTGTGACATGTAATTTTTTTTAGTATATAAAAAAGGTAATTTTTTTTAGTATATAAAAAAGAAAAAATTACTAAAACCCTTTTGTATTTTGGCTTAGCTTCATACTTCTTTTATATTATTAGATAGAAACTGTTGAAACCTTAATTCAAAGTGCAAATTGCTAAGTAATAATGTTCCAATAATTTCAAGCATTTCAATTTTCTTTTTTACAGTTAACTAACATTTAAGAGAAAATCAAAGATATAATACTTCTAGAGCATATCATATTCCCAAACTTTCAACTCCTTTACAATGGTGTCATTTACTCCTATAGCTTCTTTCCCAATATTGCACCTCCCTTTCCTCTCTCGCCCGATCTTTTTTTTCCCCCCACATATTCCTCCTCAAATGGCATTGATAAGGTCCTCGAACCTGGATGATGCACAACAGTATCCTCTCCATAGTAACTTACTAGTAGGAGGGTGTGAGGAGTTATGTCTCACAATTCTCTGGATCTGAGCCTAGGCCGTGATGATGCCATCTGGATTCTGTCATGGCCAAGTCACCTCTTCCTGTGATCATATCCTTCTTCATTCTCTTCCTCTCTCTATGCTTTGGTTCGGGCTTACTTGCTGCAGCTAATGTATAGCTACTTCAAATCAAACCTCATTTATTGCCCCATTTCGAACAATAGCCCCAGGATCAGGAAAAGGACAAAAAGACAAGACTAAAATTGTTATCCCTAACATTTTTTTGAACGAAGACAATTATTAGATCCATTGGGGTAAGAGTTTATATGTATATTTAATTAAAGGTTAAGAAAGAATATAATAGCTATAAAGTTAATATAAAGTACCAATTTATTATAATTTAAATTTAATCCCCATTTGTTGATGGCATAAAACTTATGTGTTATTTTTCTAAGTAAAAAGTAATGTTCCATTCATACAAAATGTGTTGTTCTGTAATATAATATTCATTTTATAAAAAATGTTATTCTGTAAATAATGATGTTATTTTTAACAAAAAGTGTTGTTTCATTCTTATAAATATATTGTTATATAAAATGTTGTTCATTCCATAAGAAATACTGTCTGTAAACAATGTTGTTGAATTCAATAAGAAGTGTTGTTCCATTTAAAAAATGTGTTGTTCTATAAGGTGCTGTTTATTTCTTAAGATATATTATTCAGTAAAATGTTGTTCATTTTAAAAAAAATGTTGTTTCATTATTACAATTGTGATGTTCTATAAAATGATGTTTATTTCATAAGAAATACTGTTTGTGAATAATGTTATTCTATTTAATCAGAAATATTGTTCCATTCAGAAAAATATGTTGTTCTGTAAAATACTGTTCATTTCATAAGTTGTGCTGTTCTATAAAACATTGTTCATTTCATAAAAAGTGTTGTTCCTTTCTTACAAATGTGATGTTTTGAAGTGTAAAATGCTATTCTTTTTGTAAAAAATACTATTTATAAATAATATTATTTGATTTAATAAAAAATGTTGTTTCATTTAGACAAATGTGTTATTTTGTAAGTTGTTGTTTCCTTCAGACAAATGTATTGTTTTGTAAAATTCTGTTCCTATTTGACAAATATGCTATTTTGTTTAAATGTTATTCTTTTTAGAAAAATATGTTATTCTCTTGGGACAAATATGAAATTCTATAAAGTACCGTTCTTTTTAGACAAATGTGATGTTCAAGCATGATGAGAAATTCATAAATATTACAAAAGTATGAATGTACTTCTTACAGCCAGTGCATCAAATAGCCATTCATTTTCATTTATATAGAGAAAAAATTGATAATTTAAAATATTTATTAATTCTAAAAAAATTATTGAAATTAAATTTAAATTAAAATTCAAGAAGTTCTTGTCGGATCAGCAAGCCAACCCGTTCACTGAAAATGGACGCAGTGAATAAACCCGCTCGCCTCTTCCCCTAAACCATCTTCTCAGGCGACGCAGAAGAGCGATGGATCATAAATTGGGAAAGAAGCACCTTGGGGAATCAGCAAGCGGTTCAGGTGATGTTTGGTCTACTCTTCCAGTAGCCATCCTACATATAATTGTTGAAAAACTCGAGCATTTCCGAGATCGCCTCAGTCTTGCGTCGGTCTGCAAGGACTGGAGAATTCCGGTCACCCCACGTCCTGTGCCGTGGCTAGCGACCTTCCCCGCTACCCCTCTTGTTCCTGGAACTATCAGGTCAGCATCGGTTACTTTCGAATTTTACGAACCCGGTAACCCTAGACCTTACCGACGTTCAATCTTGTTTCCTGAGATCGGTATTGCTGCTGATCACTTCCATGTGGTGCCAAAAATCGAGATAACCCAATTTGGTTGGCTTCTACCTGCAATACGGCCTCCGCAGCTCGGTAGTTCTGATTCTCATGTCATTGTGGAACCAACAATCGAATATTCCAAATTGGGGTGGTTGCTTGTTTCATTTTTGCAGTGCAAATTTGGAGAGAATGAGCTCCATTTACTTTGGCATTCTATATTTGTGTACCATCCTTTTTCTGCTCGGTTTATGAGTTTACCTGATCTATATACCAAACGACCATACACTGCTATGTTCTCTGGTTCTGATCCGACGTCTCCGGAGTGTGTCTTCTTTGTGCTAGTTTGGCAGCGCAACCCGTACGACACTTTGGAAATCCATACCTGGAGTCAGGGTCAAAGAGCTTGGAAGGAACATGAGATTAGAAAGTATGAGAATTTTGGGGATGTTAGGAGTGTGACTTGGCTTGATGGGATCTTTTATTGGTGCAGCCGCACACACATGGAAAGCTTCGATCCTTCCAATGGGGAATGGAAAGAGATTGCTCTGCCGTGGCAGCTTGGTCTCATTGTCTTTCGTCGGGCCCATGAACCTAAATTGTTTGAATTGAACGGAGAGATCTTTTTGCTGATATACAAGCCTTACCCTGCAAAAAAGTATCCTGTGTTCTTCAAATTTGATCCATTGGAAGGTTCGTGGATTAGAGGAGATGATATCTTTAATGATCGAGTACAGTTTATCAGTATACGGAATCCATCTTGCTACTTAATTTTGGCAAGAGGAGAATCTGAGAATATGGGTGGTAACAGGGTCTTCAGAATGTATCGTTTATGTCCAGATTGTCAAGATGTTGGGGAAATTGACAAAGATCCTGGGCTTCATGTCTCCTGCAGTTGGGACTGGCTTGCACCGGTGTTCCAAACTCCTGGTTAAAATATCGTCCTGCATCACTATTTTGAATGTGAGTTTTTCTTCTATTCCTTCATGTCATGTGAACGCATGCTTATATTATTACTGCGAGCAAGTTCAGTTAGCATTGTTTGTTCTACTTCAGCTATTTGATATGTGCATTAGGGCAAAGATCTGTTTCGGGGGGACTGGTTTCTAAAGGTTTCTTTATAAGTAAATTTGTTGAGCTTGTTTGCCACCTGAGTTATGCAGGCCTAGAATATGTTAGTAGCATATTTTGTAGCAATGATTAATATGATGAACTTGTAGGTGTTACTTCAGCTACTGACCTCAACGTAGTTGAAATTAAGGTACTGTATGATGATGGTGATGATAATCCATTTTATAACAATTTACAGTGCTCGTAAATGCATGTAGTTTGATTGCTTCATGATCAAATTGTAGAGATTCATAGGGAAAGTGCATTGCTCAGTCTTGTGTTTGAAACCTTAGCTTGTAATTGATTCTATTATTAAGAATAGAAAAATTAAAATGCCCTGTGTCATTTATTTGAGAGAGAGCATTTTAAAAGTAGCATTCGTTTTTTAGATCAATGAGTGGAGCTTAGGGCTATACATCTGAAAACCTCCTGGTTTCCTGCTTTATGATACCTGATGCATTTACATGCTATTTTAGCTTTTATGTGAACTTACTCAACTTTTGTATCTCTTGCTTCATGTTTCACATCTTGGTGATAGTCAACTACTGAAGAAGATGATCGCGTACTGGGTGCAACACTCATTCGAAAGGCTTTTTGAGACATGGGGTCTGGCATTGAAGATTATGTGTCCCAGTGGAATTTTTTGGAGTTCAACAACGCCATTCATCATAAAATGCAGAGAAAACTCAAAGCCTGGACTGGTATTAAAGCAGAGGCCCGTGTTTAGGAACCAAAGGGTGTTGAAATCGTGAGAGTGGTTCCACCACTATCGGTTTTTAAGAATCTGAGTTTGGAAGAAATGAAAGAAGTATTCGTCCAACTTCCAGAGGCTCTAACCTTTCTGGCTTTGGCTCGAACTCCTGATGGTACTTCAGCTCTATGTTCAAGATTGTACCAGACTTTGGCTATGAAGGTTCTGTCATTACGAGTCCTTGTGGGCAAGCTCGAGAAAGGCGTGGTATTGGAAGATGTCAAGTCATAAGTTAAGATCTGAGAAAACGCTTCTTCACGTGTTGTATTCTAGGGACTGTTTCTGTACATTGGGAGTATCATTTTTTCCTTTTCCTCTGGGCTTGTTTTGGTGGGGAGGGAGAAGTGTTTGTTGCAATTCACGTTGGCCTTCCGAGAAATGTTGCAGGCAGGCTTGTAGAAACTGTTTCTAATCAGTGTAACTCTATGTTGCAATTGAATTTTTGTTCACAAGTCCGGTACTTAGGCATAACCCTAGTATTGGCTGGTTATTCTCTAAACAGTTTTATTAAGCAAGTACCGGTTCAGTCTGACCTATGGTTACATTCCTCTTTTTCGAAAAACCCACACTTTTTGGGTAGAACATCAATATTAAGCTACCTTCCGGTTTGTCCAAATCAATCCCAAGACTTCTGATTTCGATCCTGTTAGGCCTAGAATATTAGAATTATTTTAACAAGACGAGGGACGATTTACTTGTGACATATCAACAAATATAGCGAAGAATTACGCAAAATCCTGATCAAATTTCTCAATTCTCAAGTCAAGAACTCCCCCCCCCCCCCCCCCCTTTTCAAAAAACCTCAAGTCAAGTGTTTAAAGAAAAAGTACAAATAATAAAAACATTTATATGGTCAATTAAACGAAAAATAGAGCACTAATTAGTTAGTGCTGCAGAGGATAGGAAGGATCACTAGACCAGTAGCCAAACCAACGGTGAAAGTGTAATGACTAAAAGGGGGTCCTAATCTAAAAGGCTGTCCATGACCCGGGGAGTGTTCAAAACCAATTGAAGACAAGTAAAGAGACATTACCACTAGATAAAGCCTTCATTAACTCATTTTTTTGGCCATGTGGGACTTTCCCATATAATAAAGAGGTCGAATAATTTTTTTTTTTAATCGAGTATACCCATTACCAAAAAATGAACATGGTACATTTATATGAGTTTGTTTAGTAGAAAGGGAATGTCTTTCCTACTTCTAGATCCTTTTAAAACTAATCAGTGCAAGGTGCAATATGAGGCAGATCAAAACATACTTCCGAGCATTAGAGTAATACTAATTCTTAGTTTATCTTCATCTACCAGGCTTAGTAGAAAGACCACCTTGATTCCATGTTTTCCATGCATTGGGAAAACGCTCTAGCGACAAGGAAGTGGCCATCGGTTATAAAGTGGACGTAAGGTATTAAGAGAGCTTCGCACAGTCAAGTGCAAAGCAATTACCCCTATTTGTAAAATACCCCTCTTCCAATTTAGGGGGTTGAGGCGAGAAATAGCTTGCTGAACGATTCTGTTCACCACATCCCGGCCTACTTATCATAGGAGCTGTAAGTACATAGTGCCTCACAACTGTCAATAGTATAGTGGGATTAAAACATGAGAATGCCCCATTACTATCAATAGAATCAGAAGTTAGGATGGAACCATTTCTTCTAACTTTTTCTTCAAATTTGATAAAAAGAGGTTACGTGGCTTCTACCCCTCTTGTTGTTTTGTTTCAGTTTTTTTTTTATTCCATGAATTGAGAAATAGGAAGAGGGAAAGGGTTTAACCTTAAATGGACAATTCTCTATTGCTTTGTCTCTAACTTCTGAAATGTCCTTTAGTTTTTTTTACTCAAACTTGTGTCATGTAATTTTATTTGAGTATATAACAAAGGAAAAAAAATTATAAAAATCTTTATAGTTGACCTAACCTACATTTTACCGCTATTATTTTGTAAAAAAAATCTAGACTTTACCTCATAAGTCTTTTTATAAATGTTTGAGAGAAACTTCTAAAATCTTAATTTAAATTGCTTAATAAATACATTCCTATAATTTCAAGTATTTTGATTTGTTTTTTTTTTTTTTGGTAGTTAACTATTATTCAAAAAATGACTATTTTACATTTATAGAGAGAAAAATTTTATAATTATTAAAATATATATTAATAGTACAAAAATATTGGGAAAATTGAAATTACTATATGATAACTATCATATCATTTAAACTAGAGCTTAATAAGTTATTACTGGATAATGTAAAAGAAGTAGAAGGTAAAATATAATTTGCCACTAATATATTGGGTTGAGACCAAATCTCTCACTAAATTTTTTTGGGTCCCAAACTCCCACTAATACTTTAGAATGGTTCAAATTGCCTAATAATGTTTTAAATTAGCTCAAATTGGCCACTAACAATTAAAAGGCTAACAAAAAAAAAAAGGAAAAATAATAGGTTTTGAAAATTTATGGAGATAATGTAACTTTTAACAAACTCATAGATTTTAGGTAATTAATCCTTTTCTTCTTACAGTCTTGGAGCTCCATATTGGATCCATTTTTTAGTTTTGGCCTACTTGATTTTTTTGCTTAAGGTTTTTTTTTTGCCATCTTTTCCTCATTAGCATTTTAATTCCAAAGCTATCAGAATTAAAGGTCTGAGTTTGAGATTTGATTTACTTCTATGTTGGCTTGAGATCCAGGTCTTACACAAAAAGGATCGGATTTAGGCTTTTTAGTTTAGGGTTATGAGAAGCCACTATCATACAAAACAAAAGCTCTGGCTGCTATGGAAAGAGCTTTGACTATAGGGTGATGATGACGAAAAGTGGGACTGGCGGTGATCACACTTAACGGTGATTCCGAGGGAGTTTGTAGTGGTGTACGCAGGGCCAAAGCTGCATCAGTTCATGATTCCGATAAGCTATTTGTCAATTCTAGAGTTTAGGAACTTGATGGATGAGATAAGAAAAGAGGAACTTGATTCGTAAACCCTTTTATTTTGTTCGTTAATTGAGGTATGAGAAAATATGGATAAGTTACTAAAGTCCTCAAAGTTTTTTAAATGCCATATTATCAACACCTAAAATTTCAAAATGTAATTTTTCCCCTTTTCCATTAGCCCTTTAATAGTCAGTGTCTAATTTGAGCTGATTTTGAAATATTAATGAATAATTTAAATCATTTTAAATATTAGTGAGAATTTATGATAAAAAAACACTTAATAGCATATTTGTAAAAAAAAAAATTTGTACGCTATAGAGGGTGTTGATATTTTCCCAATGGTTCATTGAAGGGTAAAATTAAAATTTAGTCTCCTAACTTTAAGGGTCGTCTTAATATAGTCCCTTATCTAAAAAAGTGACTATTAAAATCTCTTAACTTAACTCACGTGTCCTATTTTGGTCGCTACCGTCAGTTCAAGCGTTAGTTGGGATGAAAATTACCTACGTGGCACTCAAAGTGCCATATGACATCCTCTTTTATGATAATAAATGATAAGACTGGAAGAATAATAAATCTCAAGCCATAATTGACATAGTCAAATAATTTTAGGTACTTAAAAATTTGATAAACCTAAATTTAGCCTCTTCCCCAGCTCTTATGGTATGCCACCACCGTCTACACCCGCCACAATCTCGCACCTCTCCATCTCCTATCTTTTGTTTGTGCATTTGTCCTCATCGATCCTCATCTATTGTTGTCCATCATTGTCCATATGTCCTTGTTAGTCCTTGTCCGTCTACGTGTTCGTTTGCGTCCGTTTAATCTGTTTACACCTAAACTAATGGTAAGGATCAAAATATGACACACAAATAAAGATGTCAATTGGGCGGGTTCGGGTAAGGTTGTGAAATTCTAAAACCTGCCTTGTGATACAATCCATACAACTCGAATCCTACTTACAACCCGCATCGGGTAGGGTTTTCTAAACCCATATCCTACCCTTGCACTAACGGGTAGGATGCGGGTTTCTCAATCTGCAAACCCACCAAATTATTACATTTGAGATTAAGAGAAATATATATGAGATTAATAGAAATCTAACATGTAAATTACGATAAATTTCTCACACAACAACAATAAATATGTTCAAACAAAAAAAAAAAAATAACCATGTCCAAACAACAATTAATTCTAGTAATGTAATTCTCATTAATACCAACTAGTCAAATATAAATAAAATGTGAACTGCGTCTGTCAAGCTATTTCACATTTGTTTATGGTGTGTGTCAGTGATTTTAATGAATATAATATTTTTATTATTTTTTATTAATTATATATATATACACACACACATACTGACATACATAATATACACCATTTAGTGGGGCAGGTTCGGGGTGGGTTATTAGCTAAACCCGCATCCTACCCACATCCAACGAGTTCTATTACAAAAAAAATCCAAATCCACCCTAAATCCGTTTAATTGGAAAACAAAACCCTACCCGATAGGTTGGGTATCCACAAGGTAGGGTTCAAATTGACATCCTTACACACAAATTGATTCAGGGGACTTTAATAGTTAATTTTTGAGTTAAGGGACCATATTAAGATGATCCTTAAAGTTAGGAGACTAAATTTAGATTTCACTAATTCATTGAAAATGGATAGTGAAGAGCTGGCAAACCCTCTCGAGTCTCGCTTCTTCCTTCAAACCCTCTTCTCAGGCAACGCAGAAGAGCGATGTGTTGGGTTTTGGGAGCCAAACAAGCGCAGCGGAATTTAACCAAAAATCCTCCAGGATCTAAGTGAAACGGGGTAAACCGGGTGTTAAAAAATTTTCATACCTAATTTTCGGTTGAGATCTCTCACCCAACTGTAGAGTCAAATCACAAAACCTAAACAGTTGATGTGTTCAAGCTCTCTATGGTATCCACATGAGCCTTTCGGGATCACTACACTTCTACTATGTCCTGGCAGATACGTTTCTCTTGTACTCGCAGTGCTAGCTTGTGTTCTTCAAGGAATTGCAAGAGAAGAGTACGGCTGTCCTTGTGGGAGGCTAGGGCAAGAAGCTACGAATTTCTCACTAAAAGTTGTATTTATAATGATACTCAACTTCCAGGTCTAATGGGTTTTAAAGCCCTAATCCAATTAGGCTTCAATTTCAGGCTTAATAATGGCTCAACTTTTGTGCCCATTATTAATACGAAATTATTGTGAAACCATAACCCAAATAATTAGCCCATGTACTCTAATGATCCAAATAGCTCTATGTGTGCGACCCAATAGGCTCTTACCATGTTGGCAATGATCATAAATCACATTTATGATCATAAGCAATGAGCGGTGTCTAACAACACATCATTGCTACCTAAGTGACAAGATTATTGGTGATTCGACTAAACGTTTATGATCATTACCGATATATGCCATTGTCCCTTTGTCTAAGATATCAAGACTAAGCACGAGACATGGAATATGTCATTCTCGTATAGCCCAATGTTTGGTTTCTTGATTACCGAGTAGACCAACTTAAACTGATGACATTGATATCGTATATCAACTTATCTGAGCATGGCCATGCATTTTTCTAAGTCTTACTCTATCAAGGGGCCCGAAGATATCACTCCCATTACATAGGAGGGACAAATCCCATCTTGATCATACAAATCCCTCCGCATGATATGTGACATACCCAATGACCTCCTTCAAGTTCACTCAGTCACGAGCAACAAAGGGAAGTATCAAAGTATGTGACTCACATGTAGGGAATCTTGATGGTCTTAGGTCGAAGGACTACATATACCATGATCACTATGAGAATCACTTATGACACTCATAAAATGATCCATGTAGTATTCTCATGGTGGGTCGGTCCAATAACAAGTTGTCCAACTTATACCCATATGTAGACTACATATCTCATATTAGTCTCTACATATGCTAGTCGTTATCTATCATTAGGGCCGTAAATTTCGGGTTAGGGTCGGGTTCGGGTCGGAACCCGAAAAATGTAACCCGACCCGATCCAATTTATTACCTCAATTCGAACCGACCCTAACCCGAAAAAATATAGGGTTGGTGTCGGGTTCACCCGACAACCCACCGCCGGCCACCATTTCCTCTGCCTCTTCGTCTTCGATCCCTTTCGTTCTCGTCTTCTTCGTCATTTCCATGTTGATTTGATGACTATCTAAAGCAGTGAAGCCACGGCGATGAGCACGCCGCAACGAGGAGGGAAGGTCGGCTAACAACGAGACGATCAATCAGGACGGAGGACTGAAGGAGTTCGAATCGATGGTCCGACGCGACGTGTGGTGCTGGTGACGATAACACGATCAATCAAAGACAGGGGAGGGGCAGAGCTACGGTGGGCTGTAGATGAGCGGACGATGGAGAGCAGGAACCAGACAAGACGCAACGCGAGTCGCGACGACACTGATGACCAAACCAGGCGAGACTAGACGGCGGGGAGACAAGTAGAAGTAGGAGAGAAGTAGTAGCAGAGTAGGTAGGTGAGGGGGAGGCCACGTGGGAATGGTAGGAATGGTATAACTAGGCTTAGTGGGCTGGGCTGGGAAACAGGGAAAAGGTCTGAGGCCCAGGGGAGTTGCTGGGCCTAATATTTCGGGTCTATTCGGATGAATTCGGGTTCAACCCAAACCAACATGTTTTCTCCTTTTTAAGTCGGGTCGGTTTCGGGTTAACCCAAATAGGCTTAATTTACCTATTTAACCCGACCCTAACCTGAAAAATTGGTTCGGGTTTCGGGTTCAGATAAATGCTTTCACCCCTATGTATCATTGAAACCCGCTCCACAATAATACTAGACTGGGGACATTTAAGAATATCATTATTAGGTTAATGAGTCCGAACACTAAGGCCTGAAGATGGTGAACTGCCTTTGCTCGACCCAGGCCAGCAGTTATAATTGAGAATCCTTATGGTGACTCAACAAACCCTGAAAATCCCTATCCCAAATTAAAGCTAAATGTAACATTAGCTGGTAAATCGAAGACGTGTAGGCTGGACACAAAAAAAGTTCACATCTCCAAAACCCTGAAAGGAAGAATTGAGCATCATAGAAAATACTCGTCCCTTGGTATTTGACATAAGATTAACTAATGCTCGACCATCTAAAACAATCCCAATAACTAGATAAGTCATAATAGGCAGTTGAGTTATTTTGAAATTCAAGAAATCAACCTGGTTTTCATATTTATTATCCTAATCATGTGTGGTTTGATTTAGATTCTTGAGAAAATCCAAAGGCGTTGGCCAAAGAGGCTTAAAAGAATGACTCCATTTTTTCCTTCTCCCCAAGTTCTCCTTAAGCAATATCTAATTTTTTGTTGACAATATGCGCCTAAAGCAAAGTTTATAAGTATCTTCAATTGTAAATATTTAACCTCTGAGTGAGAGGAAGAAAGTGTAGGGACCAAAGTTGATATTTTCCTAAAATTTTATTAAATTCAACTGTGAAATTAACGGAAAGACCACAATTGAGATAGGATCTTACATGTTAAGGACTTTCAAAGAATGAAATGAATGTTAGAGACACTTGAAGGACAATGCAAAAGGGCTAGAGATAAAAAATGAATTTTATTATTTATTTTGAGCATATAAAAAAGGAAAATTTTCTAAAACTGTTTGCATTTTGGCATAACCTCAAACTTCTTTTACACTATCTGACAGAACTACTAAAATCCTAATTCAAACTGCTTGGTAACAATATTTTGGTAATTGCAAGCCCTTTAATTTTTTTTGTTTGTAATTAACTGACCTTTTTTTTTGAAAAAAAATTATTTTACATTTATAGAGAAGAAAAATTGACAATTCAAAAATGTTGTCTGACTATAAAAAACTATTAGGGGTATTGAAATTACTATAGGATAACTATCATGTAGTTTTTATTGCTTTCCCAATCAAATCAGCAAACGAACCCATTCACTGGAAGTGGACACAGTGAATAAACAACCTAAATCCATAATTCGCCCCCAAACTATGTTTACTTGAACACTTAACCCCTTTGACTATGGCTTGGGGTAACTCAACCTTTAAACTTTATAAATTGGGACACATAGCTCTTTATGCTGATAAAAAGTCATCATATGTTAAAATTCTATCATGAAAATGTTCTTTTTGGTTTCTTATGGATTTAAATGACAATAACATTAAACAAAGAGACCGAACTTGGTGTTTTAATAAAGGCTTTGGTTAGGATGATTTATTGATGTTACTTGTTTTAACATTATGATGGGACAATTTTTTTGATGTTATTTATGTTTAAATGGCACTACACTGAAATATATTTTAAAATTCATTAATTTAAAAATTTTTAAAAAATTATGGAAATATATTTTTAATTTTTTAAATTAATTACTTATAGAATAAGTTTTAATGCCAAATGAACATGAAAAATTTTAGGGGTTTATAATTGGCCTAAATACTCAGTTCACCCATGTACTATAATGACTCAATCTCTTGGTCTCTTGAACATTTTAGGGGTATGAATTGAGGCTTGAACTATGATCACCAAGACGCTTTACCTGCATGACTCAGTAATTCGGACATTTTACATCAGTTAGATAATTGAATTGTATTTGATTTTCATATATCTAATTGTACAAACCAATAACTTTGGGACTTAAATTGAAATTAAATATAGTCATCTAAGTTTTATATTTCAATAATTTGCACCCAAAACTTTGCCTCTTAGTACCCAAGTCCTCATCCTTAATGTAGTCTTGCAAGCATGCTCTCATTTCTGCAACTGCAGTAGCTCGAATTAAAGGCAGATCTATCATCCATAGTTGATTCCACTAATGGAATATAGAATAAGGAGAAGAAGCAGGTGAGGTTTTAAAAATCAAGTTACAATTACCTTTATTCTACTCTGTGTTCTATATTTGTCTTTCTCACTCTTAGTTGCTTTGTTTACTTGTTAAGTGCATAAATCAATGGTCAATGTGTTGACTTTTTGGCAACTTTGACCGCTAATTACTTGTATGTCTTCCATTTTATCTTAGTTTTTCTTATTTTCATTGGCTTTCTATAGGTTCGGTGGTGTTGAGGACATCGTGGTTTGGAGCGGGATTAAGCGAGACGGAGTTTGGACGAAGGAAGCGATTGAAGCTAGAAATGAAGGTTGGCGACGCGTTGCCAATGTTAGCAACGTTCTGTGGAGTTTTCATTATCTAGCGACACGTCGCCAGAATTTTGACCCAGTTGACGACGTGTCGCCAACATCTGCTCTATATCGCCGAATCTCGCAATTTTGATGGTCCCCCACACTTCCTACCTGGATGACTTGTCCAAAGAAGAAAGAGTTTGATCTTTTTAGGGTTTTGGAAAAGAGGAATACAAGAAAAATGACCTAGGATATAAATAGGAGAAGGAAAGAAGAGCCCACACACCTACCTTTGCATCTTTCTCTTCTCATCATTTCTTGGGTTTTCCACCATTGGAGGAGTCTTGAAGCTTGGAGAAGGTGACATCAGTCAAGGAGGCTTAGTCTTCTAAGGGCTAAATAGGGTTTCTTTTTTGCCTTTTCTCTTTTAGTTGAATTTTTATGGATAAATTGTTTATGGGTTTGTTGTTGAACCACATGATGGTTTGTGAGTAGTTTGTTATATCTCTCTAGGATGGCATTTATTTTCCTTGTTATTCAACGAATTTTTGTTTGTGTTTGATGGATGTGGATCACTTGTGTTGCCTCTACTTGTGCTAATGTTATGTGTTGGTAGGCCACCATACACAACTCACTAATTCCACTTGATTCTTGAGAAATGACCAAAAAGAGATGGAAGAGAAGTAGAGGGCTTAATGGGTTTCTTAGATTAGAGGTAATCTAGGAAATTATTAGGTATTTAAAGGAGATTTAAGGTTTAATCCACCTTAGATTAAACTTTTGCTTGAGTATTGCCTAGTTTAATTAAGGGTGAGTAAGAACTTATCTTGAGAAATGAGTTTTTGAATTTAGAACCTTATCACCACATAAGGGGAGACTACATTATGCCTTCATCTAGCTTGGGTAGCAAGGAAAGGGGGTGGAATCCTAGGGAGATGTTTACCCATTTTTAGCCCATTTCACAAGTCTATTTTAGTACTTAGTGCATCTTTAGAGCCTTTCATCTTCTAGTGCTTTGTAATTAGGAACTTCATTATCTCTATTTCAATACTTATCCTTGGTTAATTAGGTAGGTCGAGTAATTAAATTTCAATTCTTGGTAAAAATCTCATTATCCCTTGGGACAATACCCATATTTGCCTTATAGTAAATGACGACTCCGTACACGTGCGGGTAAATGAGGGTTACAAATGAAAAGCTCTTGGTTTTACAACATTACCCATTTTATGCCATAACTTCCCGACCAGTCCATGCTTTGACTGTCTCCAATGGCACATCTCTTTAGAGACCTTTCTCTCAGCCATTAAGAGAGAGTTCAATCCTCATTCTCCTGCACCTCTTGGCAACCCCATTAAGCTCGTCATCGGCGATGTCCCTCCCCTTTCAGCCAACCATTGCCTATCATCTCTTTGATGTCAATCTCTAACTCACAGCCTTCAACATCTTCGTGATTGCTTGCTAGACTTATTCTTCCAAGGCATTGATGAACATTGACTTTCCTAACCCCAACAACGACTACTCATCAACAAATCACTCCTCGACCGTTCAGTGCTTACTCACTTCTGCTACTACCAATAAGATGCAAGTGCAAATGCGGGTGCTCGAAACTTTTCAAAGTTTCAAAGGGGGTGAGGATTTAAAAATCTCATTTATTATGTTACAAGATTAATAAAAGTAAAAAATGTTGCATCTATGTTTCTCTTTCATAAAAATGTATTAGCATTCAATTTGGTAAAAAACAAGCTATTAAATACCACTACCGCTTGGATGGTTGATCAAACACAATAGATAATAATGAGCCACCTCATTAATTACTTCCATTGTTTTAGTAGATGTATTTTAATTTTTTGCCTAGATAATTTACATTTTCTATTATAGTAAAAATAAAGTTTAAATGTTTAGCTTCTAAAATTAATTACTCCCTCTGTCCCAAAAGTTTTGCTTCATTTGTTTTTGACAATTAATCTATACTTTTTTATTTTTAACATTTTAATATATAAATACAAAATATTTGTATATGAATGATAATTCAAGATATATAGTTTCTAAATATATTTTTTTTAATTTTTTTTAATAAACAATAATATGAATAAAATTGAGTCAAAATACAACAAAAAGTCAAATGTATCAAAATTTATGGGACGGAGGGAGTATAATTTATGCAATGTAAATTTTTTTAAAAAATAAAAGGCTAACGTGGAAGCTAAAGTAATTGAGAAGAGAGGTAGTATCAGTAGGAGTGGAGGACAAAGAGGTGGTAGGAGAAGTTTTGAAGGGGGGAGGCACTAAAGAAGGGAGGTGGTGGTCTTGAAGGAGGTGGAGACATGGATTGAAGACAGTGGCATAAGTGGAGGAGACAAAAATTTTGGGTCAAAAGAAGAAAAATAGGAAACTTAAGTGGCAGTTTAATGGTTTTTCCTTTTTTAAATGGTTGAAAGTTAAGTCAAGTGAGGAAAGTATCTTGGCCATCACAGTTTAGTGGAGGAACTGGGCAATTAGGCCTTTGTAATTAGCTTTTTCCAAAATTTCAACTATCACTCATCACAATATAGGACTTTCACTTTTTCTCTTTTTTATTTTGGTAAGATGGGCAAATTTGCCACTAAACTATAAGGGTGGAGAAATTTTTCCAAAAATTTTTTGTAGGTAAATTTGCCATTAATCTCTTTAAAATGTGCAAATTTACCATCAATGGTTTGTGTTGGAAGGAAATCTACCATCGACATTTAAAATTGCTTATGAAAAATGTGAAAAAAAATGAAAGTTTCAGTTTCAAGTTTCCCTTACTTAACATCCTGGCCCTTAAGTTTCTAAATCTATCATTTCTACTATCATATTTGCTCCAGTAAACCCCTATACCTTTTGCCATCCTTCACCCTTTCCACCATCAACGTTACCTCCACTCTTCTACATATCTCGGTAACGCTCCTTAAAACAAACCTTGATCAAATAGGGTTTAATTGATGCATGTGGGAATAAATCCAAAGGTGTTACAATTCTAAAATAAATAATTGACAACGACAACAATGGAGGGTTACTTGAAGACAATGAAGAAAGTGAAAATAAATAAAACCGAGCAATGAGGGTGTGTGGTCAAATACATAATTTTAACTTAATTAAGTATTATGAAATATTTGGGTAACTATGATTAAAGAAAAAACTTATAAGAACTAGTTTAAAAGTTGTGATACAGAATATTATATGAATAAACAGAATATTACTACTATTTTACGGCTTTTGTAAAATTGCCAAGGTAAACCATAAATTTACCTATAAACAAATTTAGCGATAAAATTACTCTAACCTATAATTTGTAGCAAAATTGCTCCTTTTGCCTTTTTATTTCAATAAATTGTCTCATCTCCCGTACTTAATTCCTCGTCCCCTCTCCTTCTTCATCCATCAGCTAGGTTCGAGGCTCTCTCTGCTCCTCTGCTCTGTTTTCTCTTCCCCTAAACCATCTTCTCAGGCAACGCAGATGAGCGATGGATCTTAAATCGAGAAAGAAGCACCTTGGAGAACCAGCAAGCGGTTCAGGTGACGTTTGGTCTACTCTTCCAGTCGCCATCCTCCATATAATTGTTGAAAAACTCGAGCATTTCCGAGATCGCCTCAGTCTTGCGTCTGTCTGCAAGGACTGGAGAATTCCCGTCACCCCACGTCCTGTGCCGTTTCTGGCTACCTTGTCCACTCCAACTATCAGGTCAGTATCGGTTACTTACGCATTTTACGATCCCGGTAACCCTAGACCTTACCGACGTTTGCTCCCTGAGATCGGTATTGCTGCTGATCACTTCATTGTGGACCCAATAATCAAATATTCCAAATTGGGGTGGTTGCTTGTTTCATTTTCGCAATACAAATCTGGAGAGAATGAGCTCCAATCACTTTGGCATTCTCTATTTGTGTACCATCCTTTTTCTGCTCGGTTTATGAGTTTACCTGATCTATATACCGACGGACCATACACTGCTGCGTTCTCTGGTTCTGATCCGACATCTCCGGAGTGTGTCTTCTTTGTGCTAGTTAGGCAACGTTACCCGCACAGGACTTTGAAAATCCATACCTGGAGTCAGGGTCAAGGAGCTTGGAAGAAACATGAGATTAGAAAGTATGAGGATTTTGGGGATGTTAGGAGTGTGACTTGGCTCGATGGGATCTTTTATTGGTGCAGCCGCACGCACATGGAAAGCTTCGACCCTTCCAATGGAGAATGGAAAGAGATTCCTCTGCCGTGGCAGCTCGGTCTCACTGTCTTTCATCGGGCCCATGAACTTAAATTGTTTGAATTGAATGGAGAGATCTTTGTGCTGATTTACAAGCCTAAGCCTTCGAAAAAGTATCCTATGTTCTTCAAATTTGATCCATTGGAAGGTTCGTGGATTGGAGGAGATGATATCTTTAATGATCGAGTGCTGTTCATCAGTTTGCGGAATCCATCTTGCTACTCAGTTTTGGCAAGAGGAGAATCTGAGAATATGGGTGGTAACAGGGTCTTTAGAAACTATGGTTTATGCTTTGATTATCAGGATGCTGGGGAAATTGACAAAGGTCCTGGGCTTCATGTCTGCTGCAGTGGCGACTGGCTTGCACCTGTGTTGCAAACTTCTGGTTAAAATATCGTCTTGCATCACTATGTTGAATGTGAGTTTTTTTTTTTCTTTTCTTTTCTAATCCTTCATGTCATGTGAACGCATGCTTATACTATTGCTGCAAGCCTGTCCTGTCTGTGGGCAGGTTTCTTTGTAAATATGCAAGGCTTCTTTGTGCATAATGAACATGTACAATCTCTCATGTATCTTTTTCTCTTTTGTTTGATATGCCTCTGTACCTGTTTCTTTAATCAAATTCTCACTCTCTGTGTTCTATTAGCCAGGAGTGCTCATCCAATCCACCTAATCTGCGAAACCGCATAGACCGAGCTGAAGTAACCTGTTGGCTATGCGGGTTTGTGCTGGTTATGGTGCAGTTTGGGTTCTAAAACTTAAAAATCGATGTATATATGGTGTGGTTCAGGTTTTAATTTTGAATTTCTGTAAACCTGGACCGAGCCGCATCCTTAATAATCTCATAGAAACTTCTGTTTAAGGTTGAGTGCAGAATTAATGAGCTTGAATAAATTGAATAAGTAAAATAGTTTCTTTTGCATTTTTGGTTAGTATATTGTATAATATGCATATAATGATACATCTAATTTATAATTTATTATTCTACAACTTTACAAAATTTTCCAGGGTAACTCAGATATCACTTGTTATTGGTGTTGATTGATAACCACTCTGATATCACTTGTTATTGGTGTTGATTGATAACCACTCTTTCGCTGCATATTTTTTTTATGTAAGTATGTTCTCATATTTTGAAATTTATTGTTCATAATTTAATTCATTTTAAATGTCTTGCAACTCATACTTAGTGGTTCCATACAAGTGAAATTGAGATCATTACGTATAAGAAGCTGAAATATTTTGAAGTAATTATGTACTCTAATCAAGCATGAGCTTTGGCAACCTTGTGTGACAGGAGCTTTGGACTCTATATACTATATTTGTATTTTGTAAAAAAAAGTTTGTTTTGTGCTTGTGATGTTCTAAAGTACAGAATTGTTGATATTTCGTAAAACTATTTAGTTTTCAGAATAACGTATTAACATTAAAACAAGTGTTATGAAGTAGCTTAAATTGTTTTACAGGGTAGAAAAGATAAACCAGTCAAAATGAAACACACAGAACTGCATTCTGTGCGGTTTGGTTTTATATTATGTAACCCAATTATCTATGCGGTGCGGTTTGGATTTAGGGTGAATCTAACCAAACCTGCATCGTAAACGCCCCTACCAATAGCATTTGTTCAAAAACCGTGCACATTGCCTGCCCCATTCCCTCTCTGTTGCTTGCTTTGCCACATTTGAGTTCAGTAGCGTTGTTTGTTCTACTTCAGCTATTGGATGTGCATTAGGTCAGATATCTGTTCCAGCGAACTGGTTTCTAAAGGTTTCTCTACAAGTAAATTAGTTGAGCATGTTTGCCACCTGATTTATGCAGTCCTAGAATATGTTAATTTGGAGCAATGATCAATTTCATGAACTTGTAGTGTTACTTTAAACAATTAATTAACACTCTTAACTTCAGCCACCGTCCTCAACTTAGTTGGAATTAAGGAGCTGTAAGTGTATGATGAAGATAATGCCTTTTTTTTTTTTTGATAATCCATTTCATAAGAATTTACAGTGCTCATAACTGCATGTAGTTTGATTGCTTCATGATCAAATTCTTGAGATTAATAGGCAAAGTGAATTGCTCAATGTTTTTTTTGAAACCTTGAACTTGTAATTGATTCTATTATTAAAAATTGAATAAATAAAAATGCCTTGTATCATTTATTTTAATAAACAAAGCATTTTAAGAGTAGCATTATTTTTTAGGTGAAAGGAGTGAGACACTAATTTTGAGCTGGAAGACATTTCACTGGAATCCTCTCCCGAGGATCTCTTCCAATTATTTCCATAATTTATGATATTAAAGATAAGATTCAGATCAATCACAAATAATAAAAAATAAAAAGAAAAATCACATCATGTGCCAAATCTGCTACTCAAAGTCTGACCTTTTTCCCTTTTTTTTTTTTGTCTTTCCTTCTTTGAGCTGCAAAATTTCTGATTTTACAATCAAAATATTCTCAAACAGGCTCAAGATCCGGAAGAACCATATAGCCCAACAATTTAAGAAAAAAACAAAGATGAGAAATAAAGAATAAAGAAAGAGAAATGCTCTAATTGGCCAAGGAATTAATGTTGAAGAAAGAATCAATATAAGATTACAAGATTCTGGATTTATGAACTTTAGATATCCCATGATCATTTCATAAAACGTCACTTAATATATGTGTTATTCCTGTATCATTCTTTCATAAATTTATAATATTGACATTTAAGCTCCTGCAGATCTCTATCTGAACATCATCTAAACTCTGATCCCTCAAGCAAGTAAGAACCGTTGATGATGATGATGATCCATTTTATAACATTATACAGTGCTCATAAATGCATGTAGTTTGATCGCTTCGTGATCAAATTCTAGAGATTTATAGGGAAAGTGCATTGCTCTCTCTTGTGTTTGAATTGATTCTATTATTGAAAATAAAAATTAAAAATAAAAATGACCTGTGTCATTTATTTTGAGATACAAAGCATTCTAAAAGTAGCATTCTTTTTTAGATAAATGGTTGAACCCCAACAGACTAATAAAAGCTATCGTATGGTACGCTGAACAGGACATAATGAGGCAATACTCTGTAAATTCTGTTTCTAGAAGCAAGAGGAAAGGCCTTCTAGCATCTCTTGATGAACTGGCAGAACACATGTCTTCCCTTCTTGGAATTGACCACCCTTGTGCCCAAAGGCAAATTTTGAAGCTCGCCATTTGGTGGAGGTATGTGATTTTGCATTCATGGCAGAATTATCTGTCCGATTTGTGTTTCATTTGAGGTGAGTAGTTGATGCTCGAAAGGTATAGTTCATCATTAATGTAAGATACCACAAATGTTCCTGCTTATCTTTTATAGATTGTTGAAATGTTTCTTTAGATGTTCTTCATTGCAACTCTGTAAAAAGCCTGTTGGTTCCATTTCTAAGAGCAAACATTTGTCAATTCGGAAAGTTCTAGATGGCTGTATGATATTTGTAAAGCACTAGTATGTTCTGGTTCCATCTTCAGTTAAATGGCTAGGACCGGTATTAGCTCATTACCTTAGCTATTGGGCTAGAACTGAGACTAATCTAGATGCCATAATTTGACTGCATTCTATTAACAGTTGATTTATGGGTCTTGATTTGCTCTGATTATGCTGGCCAGCTTTTATTGAGAATTTAGACTTATCATCTTTGTTTGGAGAGGATTGATTTCCATGCGCATAAGCTATTTCCTATATTAAAGATGTTAAGATTATTCTGCCAGCTTGTCAGGAAAAAATCATATAAACCATTTATTTCATGTGATCATTGTTCCTTAACAGATGGTCAAAGATCAGGCGTGTATATTTTATTTTCCAGTTGTCTCCATTCTTCTGCAGTTCCACTCCCTTTCTAAATTAGTGGAGCTTAGAGTTGATTCATCTGAAAAACTCCTGGTTGCCTGCTTTATGATACCTGATGCATTTGCATGCTATTTTAGCTTTTATGTGAACTTACTCAACGTTGTATCTCTTTCTCCGTGTCTCACAGCTTGTCTATATTTTCACAGTCAACTCCTGGAGAATATGATCACATACTTGGCGCAATACTCATTCAAAAGGCTTCTGGGGGCATGGGGCCTGGCAGTGAAGATGATGTGTCCCAGTGGAATGTTTTGCAGTTCAACCGCCCCATTCATCATAAAATGCAGAGCAAACTCAAAGTCTGAGGCCCGTGTTCAGGAGCCAAAAGGGTGGTGAAATCATGAGAGCCGTTCCAAGACCATCAGTTTTAGAGAATATGAGTTTGGAAGAAATGAAAGAAGTATTCTCCCAACTTCCTGAGGCTCTAGGCTTGCTGGCTTTGGCTCGAACTCCTGGTGGTACTAGAGCTCGATATTCAAGATTGTACCAGACTTTGGCTATGAAGGTTCGATCACTATGAGTCCTTGTGGCTGAGCTCGAGAAAGGCGGGGTATTGAAAGATGTCAAGTCATAAGTTAAAGGTCTGAGAAAACACTTCTTCATGTGTTGTATTCTAACTGTTTCTGTACATCAGGAGTATTACTTTTTCTTTCCTCTTAGTGGGGCTTGGTTAAGTGTTGTAATTCAAGGGGACCTTCCGGAGCAATTTTGCAGGGATGGCTTGTAAAACTGTTTCTAATCAGTGTAACTGTAACATTCTCTGGTCGTAATTATATGCCCATCTCGTGGCAAATCTATTTTTATTCACAAGTCTGCCACTTAGGCGTAACTCTGCTATTGTCGGTTATTCTTGAAACAGTTTTATTAAGCAATTACTTGTTCAGTCTAACCTATGGCTACAAGCCACTCTTCCCTCTCCTTTTTTTGTTCTTTGAAAAATCTACGCCTTTTAGCCAGAACTTCTATAGTAAGCTACCTAACTGTTTGTCCAAATCAATCCCAAGACGTCTAATTTCGGTCCTATTAGGCCTAGAGTATTAAAGTTTTTTTTTCTAGAATATTAACATTTTTTTTAAACTAGAAGACAAACAATTTACTTGTGACATATCAACAAAATAGCGAAGAACTATGCAAAATCCTGATCAAATTTCTCAATTCTCAAGTCAAGAAAAATTCCCCCCTAATAACCTCAAGTCAAGTGTTTAAAGAAAAGGTACAAATGATAAAAACATAACTATGGTCAATTAAACGAAAAGTAGAGCACTAATTAAGTTACGGGTGTGGAAGATAGGAAGTATCACTAGACCAGCAGCCAAACCAACAATGGAAGTGTAAATGACTAAAATGGAGTCTATGACCGTGAGAGTGTTAGAGTATCCAACCAAAAATCAATTATAACAAGTAAAAAGGCTTCATCATTATATAAATCGTTTACTAACTTCTTTTCTTAGACATGTGAGATTTTTTTACTTAATGGAGAGGTGGAATCATTTATTTATGTTTTATCAGGTATGCCCATTACCAAAGGGTGAACATTAACTTTTGGTTCATGCATATGAGTTTGCTCTGTAGAAAGTGAATGTTTTTCCTACTTCCAGATCCTTTTAAAACTAATCAGTGTAGGGTGCAATGTAGGGCATCTTAACACATCAAGGCATTAGTGAAGTATTAATTCTTAGTTTATACTCATTCACCAGGCTTAATAGAAAGACTAGGGGAGAACCCATGTTTTTTTTATAAAGGATGGGCCAAAATAAATATTTTCCTAAACTATAATCGTTATAAGGGAATGGACCGATTTTAAAAAGGATAAAAATGCGTTTATCTTTAAATTTTAGAATAAATTACAGATATTTTATAATTTTAAAGATACCCAGGCCTTATTAGCTTTTCTTTAGTTCCGTCCTAAGAAAGACCAGCTACACACCAGGAAAATACTCTAGTGACGGGAAAGCGGCCACGATTATAAGGTGAATGTAGGTATCAAGAGAGCTTCTCACGGCCAGGTGCAAAGCAATCACCCCCCATTTGTAAAGTACCCGCCTTCCAATTTAGGGAGTCGATGAAAGAAATGGCTTGGTGGCAATTTTGTTCACCACATGCCAGCTTGCTTATCACAGGAGATATAAGTACATACTATCAATAGTATAGTGGGATTGAAACATGAAGTGCCCCACAACTATCAATAGAGTCAAAAATTAGAATTGAACCAATTCTTCTAACATTTTTTTTTTATTTTGAAAAAAAAAAAAGGTTAGGTGGCTTCTTGCCCTCTTATTATTTTGTTTCAGTTTTTTTTCTTCCATGAGTTGAGAAATGGGAAGAGGCTAAGGGTTTAGCCTTAAATAGACAATTCTCTAGTGCTTTGTCTCTAATCTGTGAAATGTCCCTCTTTTTTCCTTTTTCTTTTTACTCAAACTTGTGACATGTAATTTGTTTCAAATATATAATAAAGGAAAAATTACAAAAACCTTTGCAGTTTGACATAACCTACACTTTATCCCATTATTTTAAAAAAAATTTACGTTTTACCCTATAATTCTTTTATATTATGAGAGAAACTTCTAAAACTCCAATTTAAATATCTTGATAACTATGTTCCAGCAATTTCAAGTATTCTAATTTTTTTTTGCAGTTAACTATTTTATTTTACATTTATATAGTGAAAAATTTAATAATTAAAATGTCTATTAATTGTACAAAAATATTGGGGAGATTGAAATAACTATACGATGACTATCATGCCACTTAAACTAGAGAATAAAGCATAATTAGCCACTAATGTCTTAGGTTGGACCAAATCCACCACTAAAAATTTTTTAAGTCCAAATTCTCACTAATGTTTTAAAATGGTTCAACTTGCAATAATGTTTTAAAATTGGCTCAAATTGGCCACTAATCATAAAAAAACTAACAGAAAATGGGGAAAATAACAAATTTTAAAAAATTACGGAAAATATTGTAACTTTTAATAAACTCATAGATTTTAGGCTTTGGATCCATTATTTGGTTTTGGCTTGTTTGATTTTCCCACTTAAGTTTCCTTTTTCACTGGTTCTTCCTCATCGGTGTTTTAGTTCCTTTTGCATTGGCTTGAGACCCACGCATTGCTCAAAGGGACCATATTCGGGTTTTTACTTCAGGGCTATGAGAAGTCATAATCATTAAAAGAGTAAATTTCATGAATGGTCCCTAACATTTAGTTATTATTTTTTTTTAGTCTCTATCCTATTGAATATTTTATTTTAGTCCTAAGCCTATTAAAACATTTTATTTTAGTCCTAAATATATTGAAAGTATTTTATTTCAATCTCATTTTGATGAAATTTGTTAACTCAAAGTATTTGTCTAATAACAACTTTTTAGATTATAACTTAAACTATCCGGTAACTGTTTTATAATAAATTTAATTTATATAATAATTTTTTTATAGTTAATAAAAAATTCAAATCACCTTTTTTTTCTCTCTATAAATTGAATTTATTTCATTTAGAAAGAAAAAACTACTAATTCAAATTGTCTATTTATTGTGAAAAAAATATTAAGCTATTTAAATTTACTGGAAGATAGTTATTAAATATTTAAATTAGAAATTTAAAATTTTCTGTCAGACAATTATTTTGAATTGATGAATTTTATCTTGTGAGAAATCAAAATGAAACAATTTTAATAAGTTTAGAACCAAAACAAAACATTGAATAGGTTAGTGACTAAAAGGAAACAATAACTAAATATTAGAGACCATTTATGCAATTTATTTATCATTAAAAACAAAAGCTCTGGCAGTTATGAGAGGAACTCTGATTGCAAGATGATGACGATGAAAGCTAGGGCGGCTAGTGGTGATTGCATCTAGCCATTCCAATGAGTTATTTGTCAATTCCGAGGATTGCATCTATGTTCCAAGGAGGTTTCTAGCCATGCACACTGAGCTCACGCTATGCCAATTCATGATTCTGATGAGTTATTTGTCAATTTTGTAGTTCAGGAAGTTGATGGATGAGATTAGAAAGAGGAACTTGATCCGAAAGCCCTTTTATTATTTTTTTCTTCAATTGACATATAAAAAAGTATAGATAAATTATCTAAAGTCCTCAAAATTTTTTAACAGTTACATTATCACCTCTTAATTTTCAAAACCTGCAACTTTTTTACCCTTTTTCCATTAGCCCTTTAACGGTCAATGTCCATTTTGAGCCAATTTTGAAACATTACCGGCAATTTGAACCACTTTAAACATTTTAGGGAATTTGGGATAAAAAAACTTTAGTATCATAGTTGGTCCAAATTCAAAATATTAGTGACAAATTTGAGACTTTTATCTTTTACTCCTTCCGTCCTAAATTTTTAACTCAATTTATTTTCGACAATTAATCTAGAATTTTTTATTTTCAACATTGTAATATATAAATAAAAAATATTTATATATGAATGATAAATCAAAACATGTAATTTCTAAATATATATTTTTTTAATTTTTTCTAATAAATAATAATTGAAATAAATTCAAGTAAAAAATATAACAAAAAGTCAAATTAAGCAAAATTTTTGGAACCGATGGAGTATAAAATAAAGTAAAAAATTTTGTAGGTTATAGGGGCTGTTGATATTTTTTTTTTGCATAAAACCATAAATAGCCACTAAACTTTGGTAAGCAGGGCACTTGAACCACTCAAATAATGGGAATGAGGCATGTGATTAAATTTCATTAGAGTTGCTGGACTTGGTTGTATGATAATTAAAACAAAAATCAATAAAAACTCAGAGGACTTAACTTTGTTATCCCTCTCATAATGGAATTGGTTCTTACCAAAGCAGCGGAATAGATCCAATCCCCGAAATCTGGACAACTCTGGACCAAATGAAACAAGGACCACCATTATTCCCAAAATTTGGACAATTTTTCAAAGAAACGTGAAATCTATACAATTTGAAAGTTGAGGAAAGCAATGAGCAGATGACAAAATTGACACACATGATTCGATTAAGTTGAATAATTTTTTCTTCTTATATACTATACAAAGGGGAAATACTCGCTAGTTAAACAACAACGTTTGATCAAGCTCAAAACAAATATTCTCGCGTAAACAAACTCATCTCATGCCATTGTTTGTGCTAGAGAAATTTCAGGAAATACAATTAAATTCAATTCCCTTTTCAAAAAAATGGAAAGTATGATATGAATGATGAATGTGGAATTGGACTCTGAAATAGCGATGACAAAATTTGACCAGACCCGAAGATCAGACCCAACCCACCTGAACCTAAACTTGACCTGATTCGATTTGACAAGAAAAGTCAACGACCTGAATCCGATTGTACCCAACCCGACCTGAACCTGAACCCGACTAAAGTGAAACTTAAGAAAATCCGAACCTGAACCTAACCTGACCCAAACCCGAAATGGCTTGATGATTAAACCCGACAAAGTCCGATTTTAACTTAAATCAATATAAAATATATGGTTAGCATAAACTTTAGAAAAATTATAATTTAATATATGTGAATGAGTTTCTTCTATTTTGCTGATCTGTTTTGCGTTGTAAAGCGAGCGAGTGAGAACTATGAGAAACGATTAGTGAAACGGTAATAGAAAGATAAAAATAATTAGATTTTAGAAATTATAGTATTCATTCTGTCCTATATTCTTTGAAGTATTTGACTTTTTCGAATAGTTTGAATTGAATTTATTCATATTACTCATTACATCTCAAATTATTTGCATCATTCATATTTTAACAATTGATATATAGTTTTTTGTTTTCAAAATTTTAATATATAAATAAAAAATTTTATACATGAATAATAAATCAAGACCTACAAATTTTAAATATATTTTTTTAATTTTTTAATAAATAATAATATAAATAAATTCAAATCAAACTAGTTAAAAAAGTTAAATAGAGCAAAGAAATTGGACGGAGGGAGATTATTTGTTAGAAAAAAATTTAAAAAGTATATATTTAGAAACTATAGGTCTTTATTTATTATTTAATATAATCATTTTTCATTTATATACTAAAATGTTGAAAACAAAAAAATCATAGATTAATTGTTGAATAGTGAATATTACAAAGAACTTGACATAGATGAAGTATTTTATTAAATAAATTATATATTAATATATCTTCATAAATTTTATATTATTTTTATGTCTAGTTAAATTAAATTTTAATCAAAATTAAACAAAAAAATTGAATCAATTTAGCAATTTTGGCTTATGCATCAGTGAACCGAGTAAACCCGACAATCAAGCTAAATCTGATCTAAGACCCGATAATCTGATCTTATTAAATCTGAGGCCAAATAAACCCGGTCTGACTGAACCCGAACTCGAACTCGAAATCTACTCAACTCAAAATAAACCCGAATCCAAATAACCCTACATGAACCCGAATACATGCTAACCCGATTAAACCTGAACCTGAATGGCCTAACCCAAACCTGATCCGACCCACCGAATTGTCATTCTTACTCTGAAAATTAAACAGTTCACATCAAAGGAACGATTGGATTGAATCTGAAACTTGTTGAGAGAATTACCAGAAGCTTCTTGATGAGATGCACATTTGTGATGTGAACAGAGAAGAAGAGAGCTGTGATGTCAGTTTTGAACTCCTCATAGTCAACGTGAACTTCACTTGCTACTTGGTACTTCCTCTCGTAGAACAAACTCCATCTTCATGGTCTTCAAGCAAATGGCATAGATGAAGTTGACATTGACCAACGATCCAGTGACGCAATTGAGCGCCAACTTGAGATCTTCGGTGAAGGAAGCATTTAGAAAGCGCTAGGTGACCTTAGCCCTTTAGTCGGCAGGGACCACTTGATGTTGAGTGAAGACCGTCATCAATCCTTTGAGTCGGGACCTTTGAGCTTTTGCTGATTTTCGTTTTAATTATCATACAACCATTTCCACCAACTCCATAATGGAATTTAATCACGTGTGAGCACTTGCCTCATTTTCATTATTGGAGGGGCTTAAGTGTACTACTTACCAAAGTTGAAAGGGTGAGTCAGCCCAAGTCAAACTCCAAGGGGTTACGTGTCTGAGTCATCAAAGTTCAGGGGCTGTTTACGGTTTTAGGCCATATTTTTCCAATGAGATCAGTGAAGAGTGAACAAACCCTTTGGCTTCTTCCCCCAAACCCTCTTCTGAGGCAACGCAGAAGAGCGATGGATCTTAAATCGGGAAAGAAGCACCTTGGAGAACCAGCAAGCGGTTCAGGTGACGTTTGGTCTACTCTTCCAGTCGCCATCCTCCATATAATTGTTGAAAAACTCGAGCATTTCCGAGATCGCCTCAGTCTTGCGTCTGTCTGCAAGGACTGGAGAATTCCCGTCACCCACGTCCTGTGCCGTTTCTGGCTACCTTGTCCACTCCAACTATCAGGTCAGTATCGGTTACTTTCGCATTTTACGATCCCGGTAACCCTAGACCTTACCGACGTTCAATCTTGCTTCCTGAGATCGGTATTGATGCTGATCACTTCCTTGAGGAGCCAAAAATCGATGATTCCAATTTTGCTTGGTTGCTACGTTCAATATTGCCCCCTGAGGTCGGTAGTACTGATGATCACTTCATTGTGGATCCAAGAATCGAATATTCCAAATTGGGGTGGTTGCTTGTTTCATTTTCGCAGTACAAATCTGGAGAGAATTAGCTCCAATTACTTTGGCATTCTCTATTTGTGTACCATCCTTTTTGTGCTCGGTTTATGAGTTTACCTGATCTATATACCGACGGACCATGCACTGCTGCGTTCTCTGGTTCTGATCCGACATCTCCGAGTGTGTCTTCTTTGTGCTAGTTAGGCAGCGTTACCCGCACAGGACTTTGAAAATCCATACCTGGAGTCAGGGTCAAGGAGCTTGGAAAAAACATGAGATTTGAAAGTATGAGGATTTTGGGGATGTTAGGAGTGTGACTTGGTTCGATGGGATCTTTTATTGGTGCAGCCGCACACACATGGACAGCTTCGACCCCTCCAATGGGGAATGGAAAGAGATTGGTCTGCCTTGGCGGCTCGGTCTCATTGTCTTTCGTCAGGCCCATGAACTTAAATTGTTTGAATTGAATGGAGAGATCTTTTTGCTGATATACAGGACTAAGCGTGCAAAGGGGTATCCTGTGTTCTTCAAATTTGATCCATTGGAAGATTCGTGGATTAGAGTAGACGATATCTATAATGATCGAGTGCTGTTTATCAGTTTCCGGAATCCATCTTGCAACTCAATTTTGGCAAGAGGAGAGTCTGAGAAGATGGGTGGTAACAGGGTCTTCAGAAACTATGGTTTACATCACGAATTTCAAGATGTTGGGGAAATGGACCTGGGCTTCATGTCTCCTGCCGTTGGGACTGGCTCGCACCTGTGAGTTTTTTTTTTTAAATTTTTTTCTAATCCTTCATGCCATGTGGACGCATGCTTATACTATTGCTGCAAGCCTGTCCCGTCTGTGGGCAGGTTTCTTTGTGCATAAGGAACATGTACAATCTCTATGGGCAGGTTCTTTGCTTCAAGTTCTCATGTATCTTTCTCTCTTTTGTTTGATATGCTTCTCTAACATTTTTCTTTAATGAAATTACCACCTTCGTGTGTTCTATTAGCATTTGTTCAAAAACCGTGCACATTGCCTGTCCCACCCCCTCTCTGTTGCTTGCTTTGCCACGTTTGAGTTCAGTAGCATTGTTTGTTCTACTTCAGCTATTGGATATGTGCATTAGGTCAGAGATCTGTGTCAGCGAACTGATTTCTAAAGGTTTCTTTATAAGTAAATTAGTTGAGCATGTTTGCCACCTGATTTATGCAGCCCTAGAATATGTTAATTTGGAGCAATGATCAATTTCATGAACTTAGTGTTACGTTAAACAATTAATTGACACTACTAACTTCAGCCACCGTCCTCAAAGTAGTTGGAATTAAGGTGCTGAATGATGATGGTAATCTTTTTTTTTTTTTCCTGATAATCCATTTCATAAGAATTTACAGTGCTCATAACTGCATGTAGTTTGATTGCTTCATGATGAAATTCTTGAGATTAATAGGCAAAGTGCATTGCTCAATCTTGTGTTTGAAACCCTGAACTTGTAATTGATTCTATTATTAAAAATTGAATAAATAAAAATGCCTTGTGTCATTTATTTTAATACACAAAGCATTTTAAGAGTGGCATCAGTTTTTAGGTGAAAGGAGTGAGACAGTAATTTTGGGCTTGAAGACATTTCACTGGAATCATGTCCCGAGGATCTCTTCCAAATATTTCCATAATTTATGATATTAAAGATAATATTCAGATCAATCACAAATAAATAATAATAATGATAATAATAATAATAAAATAAAAAGAAAAATCACATCATGTGCCAAAACTGCTACTCAAAGTCTGACCCTTTTTTTTTTTTTTGTCCTTTTTCCCTTCCTTCTTTGAGCCGCAAAATTTCTGATTTTACAATCAAAGTATCCTCAAACAGGCTCAAGATCCGGAAGAACCATATAGCCCAACAATTTAAGAAAAAAACAAAGAAGAGAAATAAAGAATAAAGAAAGAGAATAGCTCTAATTGGTCAAGGAATTAATATTCAAGAAAGAATTAATCTAAGATTACAAGATTCTGGATTTATGAACTTTAGATATCCCATGATCATTTCATAAAACGTCACTTATTAGGCGTGCTATTCCTGTATCATTCTTTCTTAAATTTATAATATTGACATTTAGGCTCCTGCAGATCTCTATCTGAACATCATCCTAAATTCTGTTCCCTCAAGCAAGTAAGAACCATTCTCTTGTTTTTCCCAGAAAACAATCTTCCTTCCGCCATGGTTTTGCTGCAACAGGTAAAACCACTTTCTCTTGTATGTGTGTGCGCATTCGCACGTGCCTTTGGTGTTTCCTTTGGTGTTTTGATTCAACTCTCTTCATTTTATACAGGTAGAACGATGCTTACAAACTGCTCCAACTCTCTATGCGAATTCATTGGCACGGTGGAAGCAGAGCAGTGGCCTCCCCAGAAGCTTAGCGCCTGCCAATCTCTTCCAATTCAAAAGTCTGGCCAGACGACGAAAATCCAAGGAAGAGGCCTTGAGGGAAGCTGTGGAAAAGCATAAAAATTCCGAAAGGAATCGGAGGCGGCGGATAAATGACAGCTATGATCGTCTCCGCTGTGTCCTGCCAGACTTGATCAAGGTAAGTGCCAGATAAGTTCAAACAGCTTTCCTTCTAGCGCCATGTTAAGACACGATCAGAACATAAAGCACATACATAATGAACATGTTTTTCACAGATGGACAAGGCATATGTGCTAGGAGAGACGATCAAGCAGGTGAGAGAGCTCGAACAGGCCATCAAAGACTTGGATAGGGCTTCCCATGGAGGCCTGTTTCATATGCTTCCTAATGGGTTAGATGACAACTTGGGACTAGAAGTCAGCAAAAGTGAAAACAGCTTTGTCAAGATAACACTCAGTTGTGATGACCGGAAGGAGCTAATAGGCGAGCTGACAGGGGCATTGAGTTCAGTTGGGGTGAGGGTTATGAGGGCTGAGATGGTGATGATTGGTGGGCGGAGTAAATTTGTCCTTGGGGTAACAGGGATAGGTGATGATGAAGGAATGAAGATGCTGAAAAGGGCATTGAACCGAGTTGTTGACAGGGTAAAGGAAAACCAGATGTGTCTGACTGCTCTGGAATTGCTATGAAGCTGTTTAAAACTGCAAACAGGAGACACAGAACTTGATATTTATAGGGTAGATAAAAGCAATAAGTCTAGCCCATTAGGCCTAACCTAGTGTAAACAATCTTACATGTCTGTAGCTGAAAACTTAATAGTGAACTAATATTAGCCTTACTGTGTTCTCATACCATGCACCAACCCTGTGGATCTTTCCTTTCTCTTGCTAATGATCTTTTAAATTCTGTAGGTTGTTTTCAATTTAAGAAATAGTAACATGCGTTGGCAGGCTCTTAAATTATAAGGAATACAAGTTTCAACAACTTAGGAACTTTTCCATTAATCACCTAGCACAAGTATAATAAATATTATGTACAGCATGCTTTATCAATCCAGAGGAAAGCTCTGGCATAATGTCAATGGTACTGAAACAGAACCTTTATATACAATAATAGAACAAGAGATTGGGAGGTAAAGATACGAAACTTAAGGCCTTTATAACTAACTGACCTCATGTGCAATTTTCCCGAATCAATTTGAATAACAGCTCACTGCATACAAAGTGTTCTAGCAGATATTTGCATAAATCTTCCCTATGGCCAGTGAAATGAGGTGTGCGCCTCACGTTGGGTCAGATTCGAGAAATCTCAAAATCAGCGTCTGTAGAAAACAATATTGCGACCACAATTAGCTTTGATAGCCTCCTCCAGCTTGTCAGCTCGATCAAATTCAACTTTGAAGGAAACCATGGTAATGCCGTCTTTGCCAGTATCATAATCTTGTGTAATGTCCTCAGCCTGAAAAGCTTGTAGCTGCAACCACCAAAACAAAAATACTGAATGCAATTGCAAGTACAGATACAAAAGACAAAAATATGTCAGGATCACGTTTCTTTTGTTTCAGAAAGCGGGAAGACCATGGAAGATAAGAGTGTTAGAAAGGTTTCCAATAGTACTGAGCAATGGGAACTACAACACACACCCCAGTAGTCATGTATACAACAGGTCTGCCTATCCATTGGTTTACAATAATTTTGGATAGAGTTTTTACTTTTAACTGAAATTTCCCGACACAGAACAAAATCATACCATCCAGAGCTTTTACTTTTATTTATTTTTACCTTTTTTGGTTAAACAGCAATTCTACACAGCTAGTGCTTTATTTCTTGAGACAAGCTTTACGCAACACTAATAGAACTAAAGCAGCCAGGTGCCTAGCCTACAGATTTTTTTCCCCCAAAGAAAGGACCTCGCATTGAGCATAGGAAACTGAATTGCCAGATAAGTAATGCATAAATAAGGTACTAAACCATCTTAATCGGGATTTACAAACATATAAAGAAGGTTGGCAAAAACACTAAATGAAGGAAAGGAATTGCAGCAGACTAAAGGTCAAGTAGACTGTCAAAAAGTTATGTGTCAATAAGTAGCACTCTTATGCATACAAAAGGAAATGTATCAAAAGCAACATTGAACATGCAACTCCAGAAAACAAAACCAACAATCTACATATTTGAAGAAATAAATTCCCAAGAATCATTTAAGTGATAGAAGTTCTGATAAAACTATAAGAAAAACAAACTCACCTGATGGTATAGAATTCCCAAAAGATCGAACGGAACCTCCAAGCCCATTGGAACCTAAACCAAACAAAACAAATATGTTAGAACCTCGACTCATTGGGAAAAAAAGGAGGGAGCTTATAACGAAGCAGCCACAACTTATGTCTATAAACATGCTAAAATGTAACACCCCAAGTCCTACCTTAGACTTAACAAGGCAAGTAGGAGCATTTCTCAAGCATTCTGATGCAACTCCGCCACAAGCCCTGACAAGACCCCCAGTACCTAATTTGATCCCTCCAAAGTACCTGAAATTCACCTTATCCAATTATTTAACAGGGGAAAGAGAATTCCGCAATTTTCCTTCCATTTTTCTCTAAAGCAGGCAAATTTACGGCCAACTTTACCTAATAACGACGACCATAATCCTATCCAGACCTGAAGAACCGATTGCAGATTGAATAGGCTTTCCCGCTGTTCCAGACGGCTCGCCGTCGTCATTAGACCGGAATTGGTCGGCCACCTAAGAAATTCACCAGCACGCCAATTTAAACCGCGGAAAATAAAAAATCCAATTCAACGAATTCGACCCATGAAGGGAATTGATCTCACCTTGTAAGCCCAACAATTGTGGGTAGCTTTTGGGTCCTTAACGTGGGCAAGGAACGACTGCGCCGACCGTTCGTCGGAGACGCAGCCAGCGATAGCGATGAATTTGCTCTTCTTTATTTCTTTCTCCGCGGTTGTTGTTTCCTTTATGGTGGTGTACTCTTCTGCATTGCTGCTGCTGCTGCTGGACACGGCGGCGGAGGAGGAGGTGACCATTGGTTTTCTCAGTGTAGCGACCGATGAGAGCGCGGCGGAGAGACGATGGTTTAGGTGGTTGCAGTAGCGGAAGCTCGGTGGTGACGGAACTGCAAGGCGCATTTGGTATCTTTTGGTAAAAGAGTGCTTGGCCACTTCCGGGCGAAGAGCTAAGATGGACGTCAGCGGTTCTTCCTAAACGACGTCGTGGAGAGGGTAAAATGTGGATTGAAGCCACATGATTTATTATTATTATTATTATTATTGATATTATTTATTTGGCCATAATACACTTGCAACCCTTGAACTCGGTCGACCAAGACACTTACCTCTAAGAACTTGAACTTGGGGCAACTTAGCCCCTAATCTTGGGAAAGTGAGTCAATCAACCCATTTGACTAGCACATGCTATCACATGACTCTAAAACCTTAACGCCATTCATTCATTCTCACTATTTCCATCTTCTCACATCTTTGTCCCCCCCTCCCCCCTTCTCTCTCCCTATTTTATCCATTTTAATGGTGTTGTTTGCCGCCGCCCTTCACCGTTCTCAATGAGTGTCCTTTCTCCTCGTCCTCGACCTTGGCTTCATCATCAATAAGGCCTATGAGATTCCCTTCAACAACTCCGACAGTAGAACCAAGGGGTTCACTATGATGGATGAATCGGGGATGAATCGGTGATTTTAGGCATTCTCCAAGAGCAATCCACCAAGGAAGTTGTGGAAGAATCTGATGAAGTTGCTCACAATGATAGAATCGTTGACCGAGTCGTAATTGCTCTTGAGGAAGCATTGGTAGGTCTATAGAGAGTTCTGGGAGAAAGGTTTTCGTCCCTTAACAACTACTCCAGGTTCTGAGTAATAATTTCTTCATTCCTCTTTCTAACACATCTGATTTCATCTTCATTCTAAGTTTATTGTTCTGGGTTTTTGTTTAATTTTGCCCATCTCGATTTGCCCCTTTGTTCAAGAATATGTTCTTTTGGAGTTTATTGTTCTGGGTTCCCGGTTCTATTATCGTTGAAATAGTGTAATTTTAGCTTGTTTTAGCTTTATATGGTTTCTATCTCTGCATCAATATGAAACATAGTTGATGGCCGAGGATAGGAAATGAATCAAGTTTTAGTAAAAGTCTCAATTTGATCTTTGGTAATATGAAACATGTTTTTGGGATTTTTGAGCTTCTGGGATTTAGAGAGGGGATGGTTCGAACTATCTATTTATACATGGCAAGTGAGAGCAGATGAACAATGTTAAGGTTTTAGAGGTTACATGATGACATGTGCTGGTCAAAGGACTTGACTTACCTACTTTACCAAGTTTAGGAGCTGAGTTGCCCTGAGTTCAAGTTTTGGGGGAAGGGGGAAAGCGTCCTGGTTGACCGAGTTCAAGGGCTGTAGGCGTATTTTGGCCTTTTTATTTATTTGTTACTACGCATTTACAAGTAAAGGTTTAGAAGTAAGACAGAATTGTTTGGTATACTCCTTACTTTATACTTGCATTATCCTTATAATTACTCTTATACCCTTACTTAAATTTGCTAATCTCCACCGTATCATCATCACCCTTTCTCGTTGTCCCTTTCACTATCTTGAGGCTATATGTTAAACTTGCCCAAAAAATGAGAGTAAGGGTAGTGTGTCTCAAACCCAGATAAACAATTAAATAGCCTAATATTTTTACCATTATGCCAAAGGTCTAGGAACAAACAACTAGGGGTGATTATTCAGTTATTTCGGTTTTAACCGAAACCAAATAACCAAATTTATTCAGTTTTTGGTTTTATATACCAATAACTAAATTATAGGGGAAAATTGAAAAAAAAAATTCGGCCGAAACCGAATAACCGAATTTATTCAGTTTTTGGTTTTATATACCAATAATTGAATTATAGGGGAAAATTGAAAAAAAAAATTCGGCTATTCGGTTTTCATTCGAAATAATCGAATTATACACATACATTTTCCAAACTTTAAACATTCATCATATATTTCAATCTAAACACACATTCCAATCACATGGAAAATATCTATAATTCATTCCAAATTCAAACATTGCATACATACACATAACAAACATCTATCACACACATAATCATTTTCAAATCTCAAACATAAATATTAATAAAATAAAAATTCGGTTATTTAGGTTAACCGAATTTTAGTTGGGGCAAACTAAAAACCGAACCAAATTTATATATTGGTTTTCAGTTATAATTAAAAACTGAAATTATTTATAAAATCAATAACCAAAACTGAATTTTTTTTTATTATTTGATTATTTTGGATATAACTGAAATTTTGTTCATCTGTACAAACAACATAGGATGAAAATCTAATCGACACGATTCTTTTATTTGAAAATATCATTCCAATTCTCTTTTTTCAGTTTCGCTCTCGCTCCATAACATTTTTATTATTCAATTCTTATATTGTGAGGTTTTCTGAGTTGGATGACCACCGTGATTCTGATAGAAACGAATAATAAATGTTTGATCGTCAACAAACAAAGTCGCTTTGGCCGAGTGGTTAAGGCGTGTGCCTGCTAAGTACATGGGGTTTCCCCGCGAGAGTTCGAATCTCTCAGGCGACGTATTCATTTTCCAACGTGCTGATTTTGTTTCACAGGCCACAGTAATGGCCCCATACGAGCTTCAGCCCAGCCCAGCCCATTACATTTAGCCCGTCCACCGGCTTTGGTCACTCTGGATTCTCCACCCCCCTCGTGCCATTCTCAGCCCCTCGTGAGATCCAATCCAAATTTTGGGCACAATTTTTGTGTGTCAATAGTTCACTGTTCCTTGATCCAATAATTTTTACACGGTCCATAAAACTTGGACATGCAAATCTTTTATAAGTTCAAAATTATCCTATGAATCAAATGATTGTGGCTAGATTCTACTAGTAATTGGATTAAAAAAAATTGAAGATGTTTAATGGAGTTATATTTGGGAAAATTCAACTCTAATCATTCTTCACTGTGATGAAGTATCACCGCGTATCCAATAAGGGCAAATGATTAGGGCCAGTTCGGAAAACATTAATTAGATTAACGAATCAAGTTTTTCGTTCAGGTCAAATGCGTGAAAGTTGGGCAGGGATGAGACTAACCTTGGACTTTTTAAAAAATTACGAAGATGCCACGAATTAATTTGGTGGCCTCGCATCTAGGTTTTGCTGGAGCGGCATTCGGGCAGAATATGTTTGTGAGTTCTCCTTGCTGTGCAACATGGCCGGCACACTTCCCACTGTGTTTCGTGTCGTCCGTCCGGATTGACCATCAGATCTGGTTCCTCGTAGCGTCATGAAGCTTTTCCCAGATGCAGTTGGCTCCAGCCGCCTCCATCTTCCTCCTTCAACGTCTTCTTCGAATCTTCCTCTGACGTCAATCGTCTTCAATTGACCTCCGGTAAGTTGGACATATTTCCCGACCATGTACCTTCACCATTGCATAATATATACCGAGTTTGACTTCCGATTTCCGTACTGATAATCGTAATTACTTTAATTGATATACCTCGTATACGCAGGAAAAGAAAACGGCATACCCGGAAGTTGCGAAGACATTTTTATCTGTACAAATTTTGCTCCCTTTTTCGGTGTTCCTCTTCTCTTCGCTGCACTTCCTCCTCTCTCTTAGGTGCGATTCTCTATCTCTATCTCTCATCGCCTTTTTCTTTCTATAGTAACTATATTTCGGCTTGAATTGTTGGGTAATTAAATGCTAAAGCTAATTGCCTACTCGATCCGGCTACATTTTCTTGTTCAAAATGAAATTTCATTTTTTTCCTCCATATAGATTCGATGTTGTTTTGGAATTTTGTGTAAGTATATATATATATATATATTTGGGGCTACTTTGCATTCAACCGAATCCTGTTCTTATCTATCCCCAGTGGTCTGATTAACCTTAATGTTCGAAGAGTAATTTGTTTTCCTCTCATCGTTGTTTCTAGTCTGTACGCGGATAGAACAATCTAGATTTCCTGTCGCAACATTATTTTACATTGTACTTTTTTCCTTATGTAGCGGCTAAGTAATTATTTGAGTTGAGTATTTTCAGTTTCCTTGTTTTGTAAACCTTGTGGGGGGTGTCTTTGAGCAATTATATGTGTGTTTTATTACACATAAGATGCGTTGATTGGTCGAGGTTAGTTTGATGAAAATGTTAGGAACACAAGTGTTGCAATGTAGCAATCATGAAAATTGCTCTTCTGATTACCATGAAGATGAACGCTGGGTAAATAGTATGCACCGAAGTAGTGCTCACCAATTATGTGGTTAACATCAATACGAATGTGTTGTTTAATTACAGGAATGGACAAGGGAAAGAAAAATGAATGGCCCAATGACCCCCATCTACGGTTATCTGGGGTGGGTTCAAACCTACACACCAACCTTTCTGTTTTTCGTGACTGAGGTGTTTGCGAAAGGACTGAATGATGGACGCTACTTGACCCAAGTTGGATGGAAACTTGTTGTTGAGAAAATGAGGAACGAGACTGGGTACTCGTGGACTGTGAACTACCTGCAGCACAAGTGGAACACGTTGCAGCGAGAGTACGATGACTGGATCACTGTGTTTGGCCCGCCTTCTGAATGGCCATGGGATGCGGAAACCAGGCATATAATCGCAGATAATGATTGGCGGGCTTGTCGTACTGAGGTATTCTAATAGTTTGTTATATTCTTTGTGTCCATGTAATGTTAAACAGGCTGGATATTGTAATTCATTGTGTCACTGGTAACATGTGTGAGTACATAATGGTTGGTATATGCCATTCCTTTCAGGATAACTTGGATGCAGCTGAACTATGCACAAAAAGGTTCCCTGACCTTCGCCAAATGGAGGCTCTGTTTGCAGAATCCCCGTATTCATCCTAGAATAAAAAAAAATGACATTTTTCCTGTGACGGACCCCGTGCCGGCCGATGACACTGTTATACAGATCCTGTCAAACTCCTCACCCCGCAGTTCCCCTGTGAGCCTGTATGTGTTCATGGAAGCGTTAAGTCGGGGGCATCAGCATCATCAGTTGGTTTTGTTGGTTTTGAGTCGACCAGCATCGGTCATGTTATGCAAGTTGTTAGTCAACTGGTTAGAGAGGGTGATCCATTCTAGTTGCGTGCCTCAGCTTTCCTGATTAGAAACGACAAAGCATGCGACATGTTTATAAATGGTACAAAGGAGCCGAAGGTCCAATTGGCATGGCTTCGGATGGAGCTGGGCCTATTGTGACAGGTATGGGAGTTTCTAATCTAGTTTGGATATGTCTGTCATAGTATTAGTTGAATGTATGGGAAGGAAGTGTCTTTTGGCAACTGCCCACGATGTAGGTCCTTGTAGATCATCGGACACCCAGTTTGGTTTCAATTGGCAGTGTATGTATGCCGTGTTGTGTTATTGTCTATATTGTGTACACGGAGGCAGTTATGTATGTTTGGAACCCCTATGGTTGGTTGTTAATGGTTATAACTTTGCTTCCGTGTTTCTGGTCGAGTTGTTTTGCCATAATTGTTAAAAGGACATTCCTACACTGTAGATACATAGTGTGTGTCATTGGACAATGGTTCCATATGGACTGAGCAATGTGTCAAATTTTGAGTCCGAAATACTATTAAGAAGAAGAGTAATTAGTACATGCAACTGCCCTTCATTGTTGCCTGTTCACCTCAACAATTAATTTTTCCTTTTTTTTTTTTGTATTAGTTTTTTCTCGGTTTTCTTATTCATTTTTGGTCAGTTTTGCATTAAGTACGTTAGTCCGCATTGAATTTAGCTGTGTTTTTTTCAATTATGAAAGTGGTTTTATTCGTTACTTTTTTCCCCATAGTTACTGGGTCCTTTTTTTTTTTTTTTTTGCTTGTTAAAAATTTGTTTTTTTTTTCTTCTTTTATATTTAACCTCGCCATTTCATTGTATTTTCGGTAGCTTCATTTTATATGTGTGTTGTATTGTATTTGTTCACGTTTATTTTTTGGATGAACAGGTAGTAATTTTTTGTTTTTACCGAGATATGTGTATTTGTATTAGTATGACTATGTCCTAGGATAGGAACTTTTTTCCGTTTGGTCATTTAGTTATACTTATTTCGTATTTTATTTGTAAATCATTCTCAGTTTATTAGTAGGAATTTGAGGTGTTCGCAATTATTGTTATTCCGCTAGATTAATTTCATATTTGTTATCGTCTTACTATACCCTTATTCTTTTAGTGATTTGTATTACCAGTTGAATGTGTTTATGTGAATGCAATCGATGCAATATATATTTCTTTTTTATAAGTAGCAGTTTATAGTTGGATTAGTACCATTTCTCTTTGCTTTGGTACCATTATAGGATGAGAAATTTGAACGTGATAGTCCTTTAATCCTTTCTTCTATTCCCGGTTAGAGACACATTGGCTATCACTTTTCTCATCCAACAGCCAGTATGTTTTCATTTTAACTGCTAAATTTCTTATTTCGATTTTAACTGTGAAATTTGTTGGGGGATTTTATATGTAGGATGTTAGAGAAACAAAAACTATTTTAAAACTGATAAATATTTTAAAAAATTGATTAAAAACAAAAAAAGTCATAAAAATTCTAAAATGCAATAAATATTTTTAAAAAAGTGATAAAAAAACTAAAAAAAGTGAAACATTTTTAAAAAATGAGTAAATGTAAAAAAAGTGATAAATGTAAAAAAATTGATAAATATTTTTAAAAAGCTATTAAAAATTGAAAAAGTGATAAATACTTCTAAAAAGCAATAAAAAATTTAAAAAAAGTGATTAAAAACTAAAAAAATTGAAAATTTTTCAAAAAGTGATTAAATAGAAAAGTGATAAAATATAAGAAAATGTGATAAATGTTAAAAAATTGGTAAATATTTTTAAAAAGCTATTAAAAATGGAAAAGGTGATAAATAATTCTAAAATGCAATAAATAAGTTAAAAAATGATTAAATAAAAAAAATGATAAAAAACTAAAAAAATTGAATTTTTTTTCCAAAAAGTGATTAAATATATAAAAAAGTTTATAAAATGTAAAAAATGTGAAAAAAGGTAAATATTTTTAAAAAGTGACTAAAAACTGAAAAAGTGATAAAATATCTAAAATGCAATAAATATTTTAAAAAAGTGATAAAAAATTAAAAAAAGCAAAAATTTTTAAAAAAATGATTAAATATAAAAAAAAGTGATTAGCTATAGAAAAAGCGATAAAATTTTTAAAAAAATTGATAAATGTTGAGACATGGCCATCATTTTCGTTTGCATTGTTGAGGAACAACTGTGCCGTAAGCTCCATATTGGGAACTTTGCTTTCTCGGAGGGTAGCCAATTCCGTATGGTACTAGAGTAAGAAGGAAGAAAAAGGAATTAAATTCTTTCTGAAGTTATAAATGCAACCGGAAATGATGATGTATGAGAGTTTATTTGAACAAAGAAACCTGCATCCCAAAGCTCAATCGTCTAGTTAAATCTTACCCCAATTTTGTTAATTCACCAAGTATTTGACACAATCACTTGCCCTGTTCTTTGGTCCCAACTCCATCCATCAATAGTCAGGCCAATTGCTTACAGGAAGGGCTTGAATTGGCCACGAAGCGTAATCCACAAGTTCTTCACTTGTTGGTCACTGCATTCACATTTTATCGTATCACCAGTCCGGGATGCAAACTAAACGCCACCCTAAACGAGAAAGACGCCCACCTACCCATTCTCCACGATTCTTCACGACCAGGCTGTAAGAAAACAATATTGAAAAAATGGTGGAAGTAAGGTACATGTAAGGAAGTAACACGCACGTTTGGAGCACACAAGAAAAACATCAGAGTCTGTCTCAATGGCATCAACATAAGATCCAAAATAGTATAGTAAGCATCGGTCGTAAACCTTGTGTCAGGCCGGGTAACCAATGATGTGGTAAGTGCGGCAGATATTTCATCACGGGTGCATGCCATTGACACGGTCTTTGCTTGCAAGTCTTCCTTGTAATTGTTCTGCACCCGGAAACGCACTATTGGGAACATAGGATCCATGTGTGTCGTACATAAGTTGTTCAGGGTCCTCACTTTCATGACGTCTTATGTAGTTGTACAACACACAGTAAGCAATAACTTTTTTTTTTCTATGTCCAGGGCAAACCGTCATAACCGTATCAGAATTGGAAATTTTCCCTTCAAACCACCGATCACACGTTCAACCACATTGCGCAATGATGCATGTGCCCAATTGAAAATTTCACGTGCGCCACTTGGCCTAGATCCATGAAGGTCATTATGGTGGTAACGTTCACCTCTATACAGTGCGAGGAACCCTTCTATATTTGGCTACCCGAAGTCCACCAAATAGTACCATCCTAAAATGAAAAACAAATTACATTAATCTAGTGATCCCCTTACTAGAGTTGCAAAAAAGATTATGGAACAAATTGGAAGCTTACCAGGTGGAGCTGTTGGGAAGTTCGAGCCTAGCTGGCCAATGCATGTACGTAGCACTAAACTGTCATGAGAACTCCCAGGCATCCCAGTAAACACATGTGTGAAGTATGTATCAAAGTCCACGGAAACTAGTACGTTCTGTGATGTATGCCCCGACCTGCCCCGGTAATATTCTCTATCAGGGCCTGCATATATCCCATATACGTGTGTGCTGTCAACTGCACCAATGGCGCCCGAGAATGCCCCATTCCATCAGCTGATTATGGTCGAGTGGGGCATTCTAAACTTCGGGTCATCTGGTAGGACAATTTTCTCTACTAACGATACCATCGACCTCAATACCTTCCTAAGCCATTTGCATATGCTATCCGTCGAATGCTCAAACACCTGACGAACATCCCGGTACTTTCATCCATGTGCTAACACAGTGACAAACATGGCAAGTCCTTCATACACAGCTATCCTATGAGAGCCACGTAGATGGTGGTTATCCCACAAGTCAGTATGTAGGTCCCAAAAACATTCATGGGTCATGCGCATGCGAGAGTAAAACTCATTTTCACTCTCCATCAAATGCAACAAATATTGAGTTCCAATGATTAGCTTTTCACGATGAACTGGTGACCGACGGTGGATTGCCTGGTGCTGTGATGATTGTGCCCATGCAAGCAATGTGGGAACTCCAGACATCATAACCAACTGATGATGTGCGCGTTGCATCTGCTACACTAATGCCGGTATCGGTTGGGAACTTGGTGGTGTTGTGGGGGGTGTGTTTGGGGGGGAGTCCCACGGTATATTCACATCAACTCCGACTGCATCTACGCTCAACTGTGTCCCGACGTTTCTGTCACCTACTTCACTGTCCATCCCCTGTTCATATGTGAATCCAAAAAGTTTGAATTAATTGTAGCACATAATAACAAAACATTATATAGAAACAGCGCAGTATGCAATAGTAGCATCCACGCTCCAAGTGTCAGCATGCATTGTCCAACCAAATATAATCATTAACCTCTTACTATATACAGTCACGTGTTTGAAGTGTACACTTCAACTTTAGCTTCCTAAAAGTAGTACAAATGCCATAGGAATAAGGGAACATCCTCCTAAAGACAACACACATACATGGCATACTGACAGTTCATAGGTCAGAAAAATCAAAGCTTGCCAAGTTGCTTTCGATGCCAATCTTTGTCCGAAGCCAATTAACCTTGATTTTTGGCGTTCGAAAACCATTGATGAAATACTCTCACAGACCCTCTTCTGCAACAAACATGGATGATGCATCAAGCCACGTTTCATCACCTTCAGTTATTCCTGGTAGCGAATACACTACCTCCAAGCATTTAGTAATGCTGGTGTCATGTGCGTACTGTTTGGAGGTTGCAGATGCAGAATCCAGTCACTTTTAACTATCCCATAACATTGAGATCCACTCATTAATAGTCGTTGCATGGTCAAGGGAGCTTCGCCTTGGACGTTTCCCAGACGAACTCTGCCCTCGTTGCTTGGTGAGAGCGTACCCTTCAAGCTGTGTAGTATTACCAACAAAGGAATGCGGTGTTCTATATTGAGATCCAATGTGATGAGAAGCCGGAGGCGAGTTGTTGAGGTCTGGCGCCCGGGCATCTAATTGAACTGCTCGTCTAGCAGCACGTTCTGACCGAGGACTCACATGAACTTGATGTGACATGGGGGGACTAGAAGATCTGACACGGGGGGATCGTCTTGGTGGAGTGAATGTGGGAAACGGATGTTGGCTACCAACAACACCAGAAGACTGTGGAATATCAACAGGTGGCTATGAAGACAACCCATGGCAGGAGAAATCTTTGACCGGACCAAACATGCTCTCCAAGTTTTGCCAATTTGCTGTCTTTTTGAACCTGATCGCAGCAACCTCAGAATTGTTCTACAACAATACAAAAAAAAAAAAAACCAAACATTCTATTAACATATTCCTTCTTACACTCACAAATAAAGTTAACATGTATTTGAATCTAACACCGGTTACTTGTATATGACTTTCCCACCATTCATCATCCACGACAATTGTACCAGTGTCCAGGTCCCATCCTAGCCCAATCGTGGATCCCAAAAGCCGCTTCCATATGCTGTACTGTCGTTTTGGATATGGCCACTTGTTCTTACATTGACCCACAGTGTATCGTCGACCGGTCTCTCGATAAAATAAGTCTTCAATTGTGGCCCAACCTGTCCTCGTTGGATGTCGCCCTTCAACAAGGCCGCATTGGACAACATCATCGCTATCCGGCAAAACACAACGGTGGTCGTGTGATCCCACAAAGCATGATCACGTTTGGTAGCCTCACTACCCATTGAGAACTCGCTTGACATATGTGAATCTCTTTGCCTATTCATTCTTCTTTGAACAAAAACATATTCATCTCACTTTATATGGTCAAAAACCTTCTCATTGAAGTACACTAACGCAACAAAATAACAAATTTTCACTCACCATAACAGGCAACCTAGGTACTGTAATGATTTATCAATTCTATAGCAATGCATACTAACTATGGTCCGAATTAGAATGCTGTATAGTGCATATGCCACTAGCATGAAGAATAAAATTGTATACAGAGATGCGAAAAAACAAATTCATACCTTACCTAAATCGCGTCCAGGAGATTATGAGAAATGTGATTTACTTCCCCTACTAACAGACCTTCCGACCGGCCAGTTCCTATTACCCAAGTTCAAATGTATATCACATTTTCCAATTAACATCCACAGACTAATCACACATTATATATGAAAGTAAATTGAATTTGTATAACAATGAAGGCGAAACTTAATATGGCCTGATACACAAAAAACAACAATGGGAGGATAACAAATTGCTATGCAAACATAAAGGTAAATTAGTGAGATGGGGATACATAAAAATAATGATTGTCTGACTCCAACTTCGCCACAAATATATATATATATATATATATATATATATATATATATATATATATATATATATATATATATATAACATTATCAGAAAAACATATAGTCCATATTGATAAAAAAATCAAAATTACATTTTCATCAAGAAAATATAGCCGGATCGAATCGGCAATTACCCTTACCATTTACTTAACCGATGGTGCATTCTAAAATAAAGTTACTATAGACAGGAAAAGGGAAGGACAGATGGAGACATGTAATCGCACCTGAGAGAGAGGAGGAAGTGCAGAGAAGAGAAGACGACCACCGTAAAGGAGAAAAAAAATTGTTCAGAATAAAATGAAGTCCACTCAACTTCCGGTTATGCCGTTGTCTTTTCCTACGAACAGGAGGTGTCTCTCTTAAATTAATTACTATTATCAGGAAGTAAATCGGTAGTACAACTGGGTATATATTATGCAATGACGGAGGTACGTGGTTGGAAAAATATGTACACCTTACCGGACGACAGTCGACGGTATACGGTGATTCGGAGAAGACACTAAAGGGGGAAGACGGAGGAGGCTGGCATCGAATGTAGCTGCGAACAGATTCACGGCCCTAAAAGGAACCAGATTCGACGGTTAGGCCGGCTGGAAAACACGGAACACGGTGGGAGGTACACCAACCATCTCGTATAGCTAGGAGATCTCACAAACTATTTTGCCTGAATGCCGCTCCAGTAAAACCCAGATGCGAGGCTACCAAATTAATTTGTGGCATTTTCATAATTTTTTAGAAATCCCAAGGTTAGTCTCATCCCTGCCCAACTTTCATGCGTTTGACCGGAATGAAAATCTTGACTCATTAATCTAATTAATATTTTTCGAACTGGCCCTTAGTCACAAATTTTTGACTTTCCATTTCATAAAACTGCAAGACATCACACGCTCCAATCAAATATTTATATTAATATTTACTTAATCAACTCTCACTTGCATGAAAAATAAATTCATAATTAGCTAGTATATTCAGTATTCTGGTGCGCCATTTAGATCACCAAAAAGTTTTTCTGACAACTTCTTGCAACTCCCATGATGACGATAATTAATATTATCTTCATCCTTAGTTTTATTGTATCATTTCATTTTTTTAACCTAAATTTGACTTAAATTTATTTATATTAGTATTTATTGAAATAAAAAATATAAATCTTCTAATTTTTAAATATAAACTTTTTAAATTTTTTTAGTAATTATTAATATAAATAAATTTAAGTTAAAGTTAAGTTAAAAACTGAAATTGTGCAAAAAAAAATATGAGTTTTAGCCAACAAATTCATAACTTCGGTGATACAACACAAGGATCCTGCCATCCAACAAAAGTTAGCTACACAAAAGTAACTAGCACATGTGTCAATTCATTGTGTCAATGTAGATACATCTCTATAATCCTTGAGGGACATCTACAAACTAGGTTCCAAGTTAGTAGCTTTTTGGTATGTATATAATCTTTCAAATAAGTTCCAATAATCCTTTAGACACATCTCTATAGTTCTTAGGACACATCCTGTATATGTAACTCTAAGCTAAGTTTTAGGTTAGTGGATTGTTGAGGTTCCTATGCCAAGGGATTTTCAACAAAAGTTTTCATCATTCCTCTATAATCCTCCTCCTATATTATGTGGGACTTGGCCAGCTCCCTCGAAGTCAGAAATTTTTATTACAGATAGTGCATGGTGAAGCTCAAATGATCTTGATGCAGCGGTCTTGGTTTGGTTAGGTGTCAATGACCCTCTAAATAACCAGAAAGGCTTCCTTATTCATTCTGTGAATTTACCCTAGAGACAGAACTTTAGGCTATTCATGATGTTATTCTTTTTGCGTCCACCCATTGCCTCAAATTAGTCAAGGGCAACTCCACTATGAGGGCAATGGGGGCAATTATCCCATTGAAACTTTGTAAACCTTTGGCTACTTGTGTATATATCTTCAAAAAATAGGTCATTACGTGTTGTTTTTACTTACAAATGCCACACATAGTTTTTGAACTTTCTAGAACCTTAGGATATATGAGTAATAAATACATTAATATCATCGTTATCTTATCATTTTTGCCTTCACTTATTGATCAAGAAGTCAAAATTTAAAGATTAACTTATAATTATCCCACAACTTGAGTCTTTTAGTCTTACATCACTCTTGACATTGCATCACAAAAGCTCACTGTTTCTACAAGTAGCCTGTCACTTGCAGCTTGCCCCTACAGAAATATTTGCAACCTTTCTATTCGCCGCATCTTCCCAATTCTAGTTCTCCATTAGACGCATGCCAAAGGGGTTTTCGACCAGAGTTGACCAAGTCCATCTCTTCAAGGCAAAATTCTCCACCCATTTAATTATAGTTCGTTTCTCTTTCTTGGTTTCTACTTTTGCTGTGTTTGTGGTTTCTAATTTCTATAGCTTCTAAAGTTGAAATGTAGGTTATGGTTCAAGATATAAGGAATTTCTACCCAACATGATCAACTCATCATCGTCAATTCCCCAGCCCAAGTGGCCCTAAATTGGAAGGTTAGTAAGTTTATCTTGGTTTAGTTTTTATTTGTCTTTCATATAATTTTTCATTGAATCAGGTGATTTGAAATGTATCTCATCATGAACAATTGCAAAGGACAAAAATTACTACTTATAAGTTGATGTATTGTACTTATTAATATTATATAAATTATAATTTTGACTTTGTCCCATATTAAAAAGTTCCTACAGCTGTCACTGATATCAATTACAATTTTAACAAATTGTTTGTAGGCTCTAGTTCTCATTGGTGCTTTAGTTTTTAGTAACTCTTTATCTACTTCCATATGACAGATGATGTAGTTGTTGAATTCTTTCCAGCTTTACTTTGTGGTCGATGTGGTTCCGAGGCCAAAAGTTACTCCCGCGCCTAACAACTTGCTACTTCTATGCTTTCTTAATTCTTCTAAAACTCCTTTGCTTTCTCTTGATTCTAATTATTAAAAAAAACATAAAAAGATAAGATATTATGATTATAAAAATCCCCTAAAAGTTTAGGGACAATCAGATTGCCCTCTTCATTTTTCCAACCTGTAGGCTGCAGCCATGAGGGGCAAAGGGTCGGCTTCCAATCTTCAGGGATAAAAAGTGTGTTTGCTAGAAAACCTAAAAGTGGGAAAATAGTTTACATCTCATAGTAAAACTTGCTTGAATAAAGGAGTCAATACTAGGGGTCCAATTTTTCAATTCGCTTGTTCCTTTCCATGAAAACTTAATTATAAAAATAATAAGTGTGTCTATCATTAATAATAATAAGTGTGAATCCTTAACCTTGTTCACAATGAACAAAACTTAGAGTCAATTAGTTTTATATTTAGTTGGATTAATTCAAAATAGTTTTTTTTTTATTTCTGAAAGTTTATACTATATATAAATACAATAATTCATTGAATAACATTTTTCTAATTTAATTAAATTTTTATAAATTTTTTACTTATTCAACCTAAAACAATTGTAAAAACTTAATTATGTTATAAAAAAATTATTTCGTTGACCATTGTACTTATATGGCATTAGTTTCAAATGATATTAGTTTCAGACTAAAAAGTCATAAAAAGGAAAATATGTCATTTTAGGTTAATCCAACTTAATGTAAATCGAATTGTGTCTTAGACATACAAATATTTCACACATTTAATATTCTCCTATTAGAGAAGCTTCTTAGTAGAACAAGATTATCTATAAAAAAAAATAAAGTTAGGATCATTGCGCAGGAGTTTGCACCAACAGCGGGATGGAGACACAAAAACTCAATTTTACCAACCCTAGCTAATTGAGATTAAGACTCAGTTGATTGATTGGTTAATTGATTTGATATTATCCTACAAACCTGATAATTCAATGTATATAGATTGTAGTACTAGTTGTGTTATTAGATTACATAAACACTTAAATAGACACTTGGAAGTCTGTACCGTCTGCTACTATTTGTTGGATTATTCTTCCTCTCTCTCATAGTAATGACCAAAAGAAACGTCCTGCATCCAACAAAAGCTAATAAGCTATACCAGAACAAAAGCTATTACAGAACACTTCAAAACACCCTGTTGCATAACGTCAAGCCCAAGAAAAGGCAACCATATTATTATTAAAAGTTTTAGGCAACAAGCTTGATGACTTGGGACATTAGTTGTTTCACTTACCAGACCTGTAAATTGTTACATCAAACTTGAGCGCGGGAGGATTCACCTGTTCAAAGACGCAAACGTCGCCTACTTTTAGATCGTTGTCCCTCACAAACTCCCTCCAACCATCTCGGAAAGATGAACGGGGTGAGCTCTTGCGTGCTACGCAATGGTACAAGACCTGCCAACTCCTCCCACTTGCAAGGTGGAGGAACGCATATTCACTCTTCATTGAAGCATGCTTTTTGGCAAAGTCTGATGGAATATAGGCCTACACCGTAGAAATATTCAATTGAACAAGAAAAACATAGTCAAGAACAAGCCTAATTGAAACAGAAATCAAACTTGTTTCGTTCACAAAAGAAAAGGACTAACTTTTTTTCTTTTGTTTGGCCGCAGCTTACCTTGCTACTTTGATAGGGAAGAAGGTAAGTAGGATTCATGACAACCTTGAAAAATGGCTTGCTGGATTTGAAGTCCTTCGCTCTTCCAAGAGCTTTAGCTTTCTCTTCAGGCGTCCATCCATTTCCACCCTCTATCTCCCGGCGTCTATGATCTACAAAGGTTATATATTGTCATTGCAAAACACAGATATTGCTTGTATAAAACGTAACAGTAGGGACAATTTCCCGTATTCGGAAGGCTGCTTAAGGGCACAGTCCCATCTTTGTTTAGACTTTGGTTACAACCTCACTAGCTATTCAAGCCCCATTAGTTGGAATGTAAGAGACCAAACCATCTCATAGCATTCAATTGCATTACCTGCAGAATTGGCTTCCATCCAGTTCGGAACCTCAGAAGTTGTTCCATTCACTTGCTTAGCATGCAAGGCTTCGCCAATGATCTCAACAGAGACATCATCATCGTCATCACCGCCATCATCAACAGTATCATCAGAACTGCTGGGACGAGGGTAGTCTATCTCTGAGGCACTCAAATCAAGTATCACAACATCGAAACGGCAACTACCAACATATCGGAAAACCAGAAAGTTCCCTTGCTTTAGACTGTAGTGCTGAACAAATTCTTGCCACCCATTTTGCAGCCAAATTGTGCCATCAGATTTCGTTAGTCCCATTTCCCGTTGTGTACCATCAGGGAGCCTAAGCAATGCTGTGCTTGAGCCTAACAAATCATTCCCATGCTTTCTAACATACCTTTTTGGGATTCCCTGCATTGAAATTATTAAAAAAAAACAAAACCTTGGCTCACCATAAACAAGGAAATAAAATTACAGGTTGCCCATAAGCCACAAATATATATGCCTTCCTTTTACTTGGGTTTGTATAGTTTATTATTGAATACTTCGCAAAATGAAAGTTCAACTAAAACAGGAGAGAGGGGAATGTGAAATTGAAAAACTTGAGAACAAACCAAGGCAAACTAAGGAAGGTATAAATACTTACAAGCTTACCCTGGGTGAGGGTGTCAGCAACAATTATCTTGAAGAAATGGGGGATTTTTGGGCTAATATTGCCATCACAATTCTGCATTTTTGGATCCATTTTTTGAAAAGAAAAAGAATGGGAGAAAGGAAGAATATGGCAATCACACCACTGGAAGTGGAACCGAACTGGCGCTGGTTCGGTTGCTCCAAAGAAAAGTAGAAACTCGATGATTATGAGACAACTCCCGGACTTCAAGGGACGCGCAAGAAACCAGCCGATCCCTAAGGTCACAGCGTCGCCACTAACGATAATTGTGTCACTCTTTTGTCACATTAAAAATTTGTCGATGACTACTAGTATCATTTTGAGATTGGGCCTCCTTTTTGTGGGTTATCAATATTTTCGGCTTCATGTTGAGTTTGTGTTCGGGTTGCTTCATGTTGAGTGACATTTTGGGTTTGGTTGTTTAAGCTTAATTGATTTTGGATTAACACAAGTTGCATCACTAACCCAAACCAGCATGCTAGATTTTTGTAGGTACTGCTGGTAGGATTGGGTAGCTAAAAGTAATACCTGGTCATTGATGTGGGTTGGCTCGGGCGAACCAACTTGCTTATTTTTAATTAGAATATTGTTAACTACATAAATGGTCAAAAGTTGGATGTTAAACTACTAATTAGTATACTTCATCTGTCCTATATTCTTTGTACTGTATTATTTTTTAGGTTGTCCCAAATTCTTTATAACATTTTCTTTTTTAGTAAATTTTACCATTTAACTTTACTATTATATCCTTCATCATCTCACCACTCAATTCATTTGTTCCTCTTTCCACCCGCTACTCGAATGGACAATGGCGCCAGCAATCAACATGACAACTAGACGAATGAGGATGGGGATGAAACGGATGGCGAAACGGGGGTGTGATCAACGGTTGGCAAGATCAAAGTGAGGCCGAGGTTGGAGTGAGAGACCGAGAATCATGATCGATGACAATCGATTTGACGAGGATGAAGGTGGAGGCTAAAAGGTGGAAGCCAAGAAGGGTTTGATCAGAGTTAGGAGCGATGGTAAGGCTAGAGGAGATGAAGATGAAGCCAACAAGATTGATTGGGGATGGAGACGAGAATCTGTCATATGAGGCGATTGGCGAGTTTGAGATGAAGAGAGGATGGCAGCAGACTATTTGCTGACGATTCGAGGACTGTGCCATTAGAATCGATGGTGGGGGCATTGCTCAACAGCAAGGCGTTGCTGGTGATTGGTGAATTGACGAAGGTAGCAAAAGCATAAGATTGGCGATGGGGATGACATGAGATTAACGATGGGGATGGCATAAGATCGGTGATGGTGTTAGACAACAGCATCCAACCGTGGCTGCTAGAGGTAGTTAGGTTATGTCAACAGGAAAAATGGAAGGGAAAGCATAGAAATAAGGATATAGTTGGAAAAAGGTATACATTTTCATCATTTTTTAAATTCCGTGCCAAACACAAATGGTGCAAAAAATACAGGATAGAGGGAGTGTTAGAATTTGATTAGTATATTTGTTAAAAGGATAAAATCCATTATAGGTCCCTTAGCTTGTTTTTTTTTTCTAAATTGGTATATGAGCTTAAGGTTATCCTCCTGAAGTTCCATAACTTATATTGCGCGTCCTAATTTGGCTCTTTTTGTCAATTTCATTGTTAAATCAGATGAAAAATGCTAATGTGACACTAATCAACACTAAAAGACATGTAAAATTACAATTCTAGTCATCACATCTTTCCAATTAATAACTCTAACCCTTAAACTTTTAAATATATTGTTTACACCACTATTTTCTCCAAATTTTCTCTTGTTCTTTCCCCAGATTGCCTTCCATTCTTTTTCTCCAATTCTTTCATGCACAGACTTATGGGAATTTGTCAATTCTCTCCAGATCTCTTGTAAAGATTTATGGGAATTTGTCAATTCATCTGAGACCCAGTCTAATTATGATGCCATCTCTCTTCATGATAGTTTTGTGCCATCTCATTTGACAATTTCATCCTCTTCGGCTCAAAAAATTGATGACCTAGTTGATGGGTTTTTTATTTTGGTTGTCAAAAGGGAGATTTGAATGGACGGCTATGGATTCAAGTGAACGGGTGACAGATTTGAGCAGACAACTATGAATACAAGTGGACGGCAATGAATTCACCAAGGCTTAGAGAAACAATGGAGGGCTTTACGACTCCCCTTCAAGTTCAATTTTAGCCATTGAACCTAGTTTATTCCAGAATCTACCGGCGAAGAAGCAAAGCAATGGTGCACGATAGCTCATTTGTCATCTCTACCTCTGCCCTAAACTGCCTACCATCACCTCTGTCTCTGCCATCATCTTTCTCGTTGCCCGCCACTGCAGCCATCTCCAGCAAAGAAGTAGACCAGACATCAGGATAAGGAGCATAAAGGGTAATTTTGAGTTTCTGGGCTGGCCGATTTCACCTACGGACCTGGGTGAAATTTAGGTGGGGAAACGAGGCAGAAATATAAAAAAGGCTTGGTAGGTGTGAATAATACTTTTAAAATTGTATGGTTTAAAATTTTTTATTGGAAAGGTTTTAAGGACCAATATTAATTAACACCAAATCAGCAATATTCTTTTTTTTTTTTTTACGGTAAAATAAACAGAAAGCACTTAATTGGGGCACACGTAATTAGGTAGAACAATTCAATAAGACAATTTTAAGGTAGGGCACTTATTTAGGACAGAAAAATAAGTTAAGGAACCCCTGATGGAATTTACCATTTGGTGAAATGCAAGAGCCAACATATAAACAGTCAAAAGTAAGAGTAAAATTATAGTCTTTATTAATCAACATACACCAGCAAAATAACTTGAGCTACATGTACCAAGCTTTCAAGCATGCGCAAAGTTGTTCTTACTGCATCATGTAAAACAATAAGATAAAGAAGGATAGAACAATCATCAATGCTTCATTTATTGCAAATGACTAACTTTCTAGGCTGAAGTATATAACTAGATGTTCTTGGCTGTTTGAATGTTCTCAGCTGTTTGTAGATTGAATTATATAACTAAAATTACATGAATCTATATTTGCACTTGTGTTAAGTTTTTTTGTTGTATCTTTCTCATTCCTTTTGTTTTGTTGTTCATGGAATTATTGCTTGTTGGTGATATGAATTTTATTTGGATTGAAACGTTTTTTGTACAAATTACATGTTTAAAGTTATTGGGTGTTTTACCTTTTTATAACTGTTTTGGATAAAAATTGTTGTGAAGAATATGAAAATCTGGTCATACCAAACTAACCTAAACCATTTTTTATGCAATTCAGGTTTCAATGGGTTTTAGGGTATGCATGTAGAGTTAGGTAGTGAATTGTATAACCCAGTATCACTGGTGCAGGGCAAGTCGAGTTAAGCCGAAACCCGGTTATACCTACCCCTCGAACAACCCCTAAGTCAAGTTAGTTCAGGTTATTCAAGTTTCAGTCATAATTCAAGTTAATTCATTAGATTTATTCATGAGAAGTGATATAAATAAATATGTGAATCTAGCTTAATTTGGCACCTATTAGGTTTAGACTTGGATAATTTCGTCTTTGGTCATTTTCAAGTTTAGATTGTTTGGATTAATTCATGCCATTCTAATTCAGGTCATCTTTGATTTGGGTTGTCTCAGTTTGAGTCATTTCAGATTTGGATTTTCTTAGATATTGGCATTAGGTTTAGCTAGATTCCAGCGATTAGCTTTTTTGAATCTCTTCAGCTCATATCAGTTTGAACTTGAGCAATGCTATGTCGAGTTTTACCATTCCTTGTGTAAACTTCATTGGAGGGGAAAAACATATCCATGTAACTTTTACTCCCTCCGTCCTATATTCTTTGCACCGTATTCCTTTTTTGGATGTCCCAAATTCTTTACACCATTTCCTTTTTTGGCAAATTTTAGTAATGAAAATGTCTGTTATACCCCCATTAACCCTTTGAAATCTAACCTTTTTTTTTTCCAGGTCCCTCTGGTGATGCCTTTGACGATGTCCTTTCGGCATTGCCCAGACCAGTGTCATCGGAACGCTAATCGATGATGTTCAAACCAAATGGATGATTGAGGAAGCGACAACGGCAACGTCGAGAACGGTAGATGGACGAGAGAGGCGTAGGATCTGTAAGCGACGAGGCACAAGATTGATGAGTTGTGGACAGAAATCGATGAGTTGGGGACCAAATCGACCTAACGGGCATAACAATAGAGGGCTAGAATCGATGGGAAGATGATCGGCGTTGCTAGAATCGACGCGAAGACGATCAACACCGGAGGTTACGAATTGACATCAGAGGTCACAAACCATGTGATTTGTTGACGAATCTATGACCGGGCCGCTTGAATCAACAGCGGGGCTGCTGCTCAATGACAAGGGATGTGGCGACGCGACTGGCAACCGGCGATCGGCGGTCGGCAAATTGTCTGAGAGGGAAGGGTAAAATTGTCTAAAACGTAAAAATTCTAACTCGCTTAAAAAATTGTGCAAAGTCAAATGGTGCGGTCAATGTGGGACAGAGGGAGTATGATTTATTATTTAAATGCTAGTTTTTTTTAATGTTTTAAGAATTATGTATATTTGATTGTATAATTTATCTTTATAATTAATTATTATATAAAAGTTTTGAAATTAGGATAAAATGAGGTGATTTTTGCCTAGCATATATAAATTTTATGATTTTAAAAATCAACATATATATAGAGAAGATAACTATTTTATATACTAATACATTTTACAAAAAGGAGGTAAAGACATACTTTGTTTGTGAAAAAAAAAAACACAGCTATTGAAGCTATTAAATCAAGTAGAGACTTGAGTTAGTGAACTTTTTTTTTTTTATCACTTTCTTCATAACATTGACTGATTATTGATTTTCAAACTAACACAATCAAGGCAAAAAAAACATCTTTATATTATATTCACAATAGAATGACTGAAACCAAGTGAGGGAGAAGGCATAGAATGCCTTTCGCAAAATTGCAATAAATGACATCTAATTAAAGTAGAGGCTGTTATTGCATTAAAATTCCCTCTATTGATGGACGAAAGACAAATTTAGGATTATTCACAGCTTGACTAAGTCAATAGCAATTGTTAATAGTTAAGTTAAGTTTGTGGTTAAAAAGGAGAGAGCATGCAGGTATTTAAAGAAATATAAGTTTCTTATTTCTTTGAATTTTTTTTTAGTAAAAGGATTTCAGGGGTTTCTATTCCGGAGGGAAAAAATATTAAAAGGAAATTGTTGATGATGAATTCTTGCAATATAAGACAAAGTGTTTGACTGTCCTTAAATATAAGGATATGATAGTTTTTATACAACTTTAGAAAAAAAAAAGAAGATAAATTGGTTGGATAAGGGCAATATTGTTACACTTGGGCCATAAAATTTCGTTGTTTATTATTCATACACATGCATTTAAGGATTTTGTAAATAACATTTAAATTATTCATCTCATTGTTTATGAAATAGTAGGATAATCTTTGTAGTTTGACAAGTAGGTTCATCTTACCATTCATAGATATTAGGATAATTTGTTTAGTTTGACCTTTACCTGTCATTGGTCATTAAATATATATAAAATACATGTATTGAAGATTCCTAGATAACATTATATTTTTATTCTTTCCAAACATACATGGTGCATGAAAATACCAAAAATGGTGATTCTCAACAAAAATTTTTTACAGTTAGCCGTAAGAAAATGTCATTTTCAATTGAGAGTCATTAGTAATTTGTCCTTCGGTGTCAAATTGGCATTAGAAAAGGTTTCATTTTATTGGAAAATTTTGGGCAAAGATAAGTTCAACGGAAAAAGTATGACGGCAAGCTGTCTGACTACCGTACAAAAAAATGTCTGTCAGGAATTGAGGAAATTTTAGTTGAACTAAAATTTAAGAAAGTTGATGTTACATGCTGCATAAATAAAATGTCGCATATAGACAATAAAGTGTGTGCTTTTTTTAAACAAGAGGGCCACTACTAAAAAAAAGGCTAATTTCCAACGGCCACACTTTGAAAAATTAGATTTTTCAATGTAAAATCGTTGGAAGTTGACACGTTAGCTAAACACGTGTTGGAAAAGGAAAAAAGAAATTCCAATGGCTCAAGGGTTAGCTGTTGGAACATGAGCCATTGGAATTTTCCAATAGCCAAACCTTATAGAATTTGTTCTAATAGTTGAATAGTATTTTAATGGCCAAGGCCGTTAGAAATATACTAATGGTTCAAGCTGATAGAAAATACCAATAGTTTAAGCCGTTGGAAATGTATCAATAGTTTAAGCCAATGAAAAATACCAATAGTTCGGCCGTTGGAAAATCTTTCTAAAAACATTGAAAATACATATAACAAATGATACTATATTTTATATTTTAGTAAAAGTATAATTTATATTTATTAAAAACATATTTTATATCTTATATTATTACAAAAACTTGGAATCACATAATTATATTTTATATTATTACAAAAATTTCATTCAGATTAGCACCCATCTTCAAAATTCAAAATCAAAATAATTCCATAAGATCTGCACAACAATTCAAGAACAAAAAATTTCAAAATCCCAAAAATTTGATCAGATCTACACCCAACTTCCAAAATTCTATTTTATGATGTTCTTAATTAACAATTAAAATGAGAAATGATGCGCTTTTGCTTTTGCTCCTCATGCATGGCGAAACAAAATCTACTCCTCCTCCGGCAACGATTCATGTTATGCTTGCCAATGTTAGCACACATTTTTATTAATGATGCTGGTTTATTTGTGCAAAAAGAAAACATTGGTAGTATATTTACCTAAAAAGAAGTATATTTATTTGCACAAATTAAAAGAAAATGATGGTAGCATATTTACCTTAAAAAAAAGTATATTAATAAGCTGTTTGTTACAATAGCCCACTCCTAGTTGTAGTTTCGTGGTCCAATCTGATTTCCCCATTCGTTACAAATTAGGGTTCAGGATTGAGAAATAAGTTCTCGATTCGGCAGGCACTTCTTCCAATTGGCAAGGATGTCTGTCACAGCGGGTGTGAGCGATACAGTTATCGCCATTAGAGATAAACTCAGAGGGAAGATCGGCCAGACAAAGGTCAGGAGGTATTGGCCCGGTAAAGCTCCCGAATGGGGTACAGAAGCGGGCGAGGAAGACGATCTTCGGACGGCGAGGGCCGCAGCTTTAGTGAAAGCGTTCCCTACCCATGATGATTCCGACGACGACGACCCGAGGCTGCGTCGTCTGGCCGAGAGCCGGAGTGCTAATCGCGACGAGATTAGGGCCGATCACCGGAGGTTCAGGGAGGCGGAGATCGTGTTCACAGAGGAAGAGGAGAACCGGAGGGCAGAAGGGTTGGATTTAGAGGAGGAAGAGGATGATGATGCTTTGGAAGAAAAGAGACGTCTGCTAAGGGAGAAAGCGCTTAAAAAACTGCAGAAGGAAGCTGAGGAGGCGATTCTCGAAGCAGAAGAAGAGGAGGAGGAGGAGCCGGATGACGAAGATGAAGAGGAATCTGAATACGGAACTGATTCAGAAGGTGATTATGGCACTGTTGCGATGTTCAAGCCGGTTTTCTTCCCAGAGGCCGAGAGGGAAACAATAGCTGAGCGGGAGAAACTTGAGGCCAAAGAACGTACCCTTGAGGAGGCGGAGAAGCGGAAACTTGAGCATCGGAAGATTGAAACAAGACAAGTGCTCGTAGAGATGATAAGAGAAGAAGAATCAGTTCAAAAGAATATCGAACTGGAGGCAGATATTGGTGATGTAGATACAGATGATGAGCTTAACGAAGTGGACGAGTACGAAGCCTGGAAGACGAGAGAGATGGCGAGGTTGAAGAGGGACAGAGAGGAAAGGGTGGCGACGATGAAGCTGAGGGAAGAGATCGAAAGGGTAAGGAAGATGAGTGAGGACGAGAGAAGGGAATGGGAAAGGAAGAACCCTAAACCGGCTAAACCATTGAAGGTGAACCGGAATTTTATGCAGAGGTATTACCACAAGGGTTCTTTCTACCAGACAGAAGCCGATGATTCTGCTGCAACTGCTAGAACAGACGGTATCTACCAGCGTGATTTCTCTGCTCCCACCGGTGAGGACATGTTGGACAAGACCATATTGCCCAAGGTTATGCAGGTGAAGCACTTTGGTCGCAGCGGGAGAACCAAATGGACCCATCTCGTTAACGAGGACACAACTGACTGGAACAGTCCATGGACATACAGTGATCCCCTCAGGGCTAAGTACAATGCGAAAATGGCTGCTCTAAACGCACCTATAGCCAAACCTAAAGGAAACAAGAAGTTGAAAGTTTGGGACTTGAGATAAAGGCTTCGTCTGGTAATAGCGTTTAAAACTAGCTTTAGATATTGGAACAACTTATAACTATTGTTTCCAAACAAAGCAAAAGGCTCATATTTTTTTCGGTTTTCGGTTACTTCTGAAGTATGCAACCGCATTTGCAATTGGTTTCTTTGGTTGGCTGGTTTTGCTTATATCTATTGTAGGGTGTGAAAAGGACCACAGTAATAAAAGGCATCTTGTTAGACCTGCTAGCTTGTTCATTTGTTTGTATTCGGGAGTCCCCAATCTGATCATGCCTATGATTTTTTCTATCGGCTCTAAAGTTGAAGCGTTTTAACAATATATTGCTGCGTTATACATTTGATAAATATTTCAGTATATATAAACAACGCATGTTTGTGACTCTAGTCCAATATGCAATTTAAATGAGAAATGCTTCAACTAAAAAGAATTAATGTACAAATGTGAAATTTTGTAATACAAACTTTGATCAGATAAAGTTTAAATACGAACAGGTCATATATTAAATTCTATTCCTATTACTATCAAAACTAAAAATAAAAGGAAAAGAATAGAAAAGAAACATCATGGCGTTAACATGTTTGAGGTTTGAACCAACCTAAGATGTCTAAATCTAGGGCTCTCCAGATCTTTAAGGAAAAATAAGGTTGAAATATGAGGCCTATTAAAAGGCTCCCGACTATAAGTTATGGTTGGAAAAGTACGCCCTTGACGCTAACGTATATGTTAGCTTATATCTTTTTCAAGTTTTTGAAGAAACTTAACTAGCTACACTACTAGAAAAACCGCATTTAGCGACGGTTTAATTAGAGACGGCTAAAAACAGTCGCAAATTAGCGACGGCAAATAGTCACTAAAAGTCCGGTGAAAGTTTAGCGACGGTTGGAAGTCGCTAATTTTTAGCGATGGCAAGCGAAGGCAGGTAGTCGCTAAAATTAGTTAGTGAAGGCAGGTAGTCGCTAAAATTAGTGACGGCTTGCCTTCGCTAATTTAGTGATTATTAACCGTCGCTAATTAGCTTTAAGCGGTTCAAAAATTACATACAGCTATAATATTAATAGTTCTCATGTAATAATTATTTTTTATGCAAAATTGTCATCTATTGTAACATAAATATTTTTTTTTTAAATATATGTACTGAAGTTGAGATGTGTACCTTAAAGTCGGATAAATAATTTACTAGAAAATGGTCATTTAGCGACGGTTTAATTAGCGACGGCTAAAAACCGTCGCAAATTAGCGACAGCAAACAGTCGCTAAAAGTCCGGTGAAAGTTTAGCTACGGTTAGTAGTCGCTACTAATTTTAGTAAGAGGTTCAAAAATTAAATACGGGTTGCCCTTGGTAATATTCACTAACTAGAGACACTAACTATGACTAGCTTTTAATGAGACTTTTATTCCATTTTCTTTTCATTTGTTCGATAATGATAAATTTCAAATGCTTTCAGTTTCTTTTCTGATGAAAATGTATGGATCGATTGATTCATGCATGTATAAAAAGATATTATAATTTAGGATAAAATTTTATTTTATGGTTAAAAAATTTATTATCTTAGTTATTTTTCTAAAAATGAACGAACAAAGTTTTAAAAGTGATGGCTAGCTGTCACTAACTTATGGAGACGGTTTGCCCTCACTAAGTTAGCGAAGGCTAGCCGTCACTAAATTATAGATAGTGCTAGTGACGGTTTGCCTTCGCTAATTTAGCGACGGTTGGCCGTCACTAAATTTAGTGACGGCTGACGGCTTGCCCTCGCTAATTTAGCGAAGGCTAGCCGTCACTAAATTATAGATAGTGCTAGTGACGGTTTGCCTTCGCTAATTTAGCGACGGTTGGCCGTCACTAAATTTAGTGATGGGTTGCCCTCGCTAATTTAGCGAAGACTAGCCGTCACTAAATTATAGATAGTGCTAGTGACGGTTTGCGTTCGCTAATTTAGCGACGGTTGGCCGTCACTAAATTTAGTGACGGCTTGCCCTCGCTAATTGAGCAAAGGCTAGCCGTCACTAAATTATAAATTTTATATGTCACTTGTTTAATTGTATAATTATAAATTTTAATTTGATTAATTCGGATTACAAAAGTCGCTAATATTTTTGTAGTAATTAATAAAAATTAAATTTATTTAATTTGATTTATTGGCACATAACATTTAGCAATTTTTAATATTTTATCATCTCATTGTGGCATAATATTACTAAAAGTATGTTAAATATGTTAAGAACTAGCGAAGGTGAATAGTCGCTAGTTTTAAGCGACACTTAGCCGTCACTATGCGTTTTATTTGTAGAGCGTCTCCTCTCCTCTCCATCGCTCCCGAAACCCTTCTCCTCACTCTCCTCTACTCTCTCTTCGTCTTCATCCTCGCCCTCCTCGGCGTCGGCTCCGTCACCTACAGCGTCTTCCATGGCTTCTTCGCATACCTGTCAAGCTTTTATCCTTCATCAGGTCGGCCTTTGTCTCCTTCCTCCCTCTACTCGCTACTTCAATCGTAACACTGGTTTTCGCAATCGGGTTCATCGCGATTCTGGGGGTTTTCGCGATTAAACTGTACCAACTCATTGAATTTGTGACGGTACTTATTCTTCCCCTTGTGTGGCATCTGTTCTAGTGATCCTATCGGTGTTCCTGCTTCTGGGCTTGGTTTGTTTGGCAGTGAATTGGAATCTGGCTTGCGTCATTGTGGTGGTGGAATCGACCTGGGGTCTGCGTCTTTGGGTTATTGTGTTTAGCTTCATGTGAAATTTGGGATTTTATTCTGGAGTTTCAGCATTGAGTAATTGCTATTTTGGATCTTCTCCTTCATATAGTTTTTGTTGGCTTAAATGCCTTTGCAACATGAAAGTTCTGCTAATCCTTGTATCGCTTATAGACAAACATGTAAAAATGTCAGTCATGTGTATATATACATGTTATACAGAAGAGGATAATGGCTTTAAAACCTTTTGTCGACAGGCTTTAAAAAGAAACTCATCCAGTCCAGGGGTCGTTCATTTATCTTTTCAACTGCTTCACCGCTTCCTGTCATTGTGGCAGCTCATGGTAAGGTTTTGCATTCAATTCATATGATTGATTCATTATTGTAATTCTGGTTTACCTTCTTGTTTTTTGTTTGAAGATTAGCTACTCCATTATATTTGTCAGTTAGAAAGGTTCTTGTTGTTTCACATCTTAAATGCCCCACCTTTTTCTGGTATAAATCACACTGCTGTCAAGAATTGATTTTGGTTTCATTCTCAAGCTTATGGAATTTCAGAACATTTATTTTGGTAATTGAATTTTGAAGATTAGATCAGCCATTGTGCTGTAATAGCTTTGTTTCTACTGTTGAGTTTCAGCGGCATGGTTCTGAACTTCATCTTGTTGCCAAACTAAGCCCTAGCTTCAACTTGAGAACCTTATTATTGAGATTAGTTATATCTTTTGTATTTGTTGACGTAGGGAAGTCTTAGACAAATGATTGAGCACATTTTGCCTATGCCTTGCATTGATGACACTAATTGCTAGCCACTTCATTCTTGGTACTTATTGTCGTTTTTAACTGAAACTGGCAACTGCTGTTATTGTTGCAACAAGAGAAACATGGCGGAGAAGGGCAATTTGGGATCGTGTGCAAGACTTCCGCGCTTTAACTGGAATTCATAAGTAGGTAAAGGCAAAAAATGGTGGAGAAGGGTAGTTTGGAATTTTCTGAACCTCTGTTCTCCAACTTGTATTGGTTTAAGTCTCTTCATAAATGGCTAACACAGTGCGACTTCTTTTTACAATTTTAGGCCACTGATGATGTACATCATAATGAAGCCTATATTGCTTTGAGAAGAGTTTTAGAGGTATGTTTTTCCATCTTTTTCCTTCTTTTTTTCATGATCACTTATCACAAAAATTCTTTTGAAGGCGATTTTCTGTGCTTCTTTTTATATTCTGGTGCAGAAACATGCATGGTTTGTTTCTACTAGATTTGTGGAGCTGATTGAACTATTACTCAGCCTCAAGCCTCCTGTACACATTGAAGCACTTAGAAATAGATTTGAATGCTTCAACAGACTAATGGTTTATGCTTTAAAGGTTAGGCTCATCCCGAAAATTTTAATAGGGTTTATGCTTCTCTTATTCTTTCAAACGTGTATGTTGGCTTCCCCTTGCTTTGCAGGTCATATTCTTGCTCATTCCACTTCCTTTTGCTGCATAGATCACAACATCATGATTATAAACATATGAAAACTAATTTCCAACCCCAGAACTAGTTATTAAAGCACTAAAATCTTAAAGTCCAATCAATAATCATAAATCTGCCCTCTTTGCTCAAACTTGGTTTCCATATGGTCATTTTTTGGTTCTCCTGCTCCATTTTAAAAAAAAATTCTGTAGAAAGCTTCCTTAGGCCATAAGAAACATGTCTCCATTCATACACCTCAGTTTAGGTGCCATCTTCCTTAACTTTGATGCACAAATAGTTCTGGAAGTATTACATAGGCCAAAATATTGGGTTTGTTGTGAGTTCACTGCCCTCAACAGTCCTTTTTCCAACCAAACTTTCCAGTCCTGTTCCATTATCATAATGAAACATATTTATGCCCAAAAATCTCAGTTCAAGGCTTCAAAATCAAAATTTGGTATTTGACCAGTTTTGCTGGTCACAGCTTTAAAAAAAAAACTGGAGCTTAAAGGGTGATTTCGAGTTCCACTCTTCCAAATTGGTTCAAACTTTGTAGAGAACATCCCTTAGACATAAGTAACTAGTCTCAGCCCTGAGACCTTAGTTTAGATATCCTTTAGGTAAAATTTGAAGCATGTTTTGTTCTACTGAACACTTAGGCTGGAAAGTTTGTTTTTAACGCATTCACTGACTTCTCCTTGTCATATCCTTCCAAAATTTGGGATTTATGCTTCTCTTATTCTTTCAAACATTTTCAATTTTATAAATCTCAGCTTGGCTACCCAGATCAACATTTGACCCTCAAATATCATGAAGTTTTGTTCATTTCTGCTGAAACAAAACTCCTCTTCATTTTCCCATTAAACCAGACTTTCTTGCATTCTTATTGAGCTCAACAAGTTCCATTTTGCTTCAGGAACATGTCTGCAAGGGTTCATTCACCATCACTTCCTTCCACAGGAAGTCAATGGCCCAGTCAAACTGGTTTAATTATAACTCTTGCCTTTAAACAAAAGCTTCAATAATCAGTAGCTGGAACATAAACTTTCCATACATGTTTCTACTATTAAAAGAAACATGCTCAATTATTCTCACTTTTATTTCAAATGATATGGATTCAATAATCAGTAGTGGAGTTTTTATGTCTTTTATTTTATTCAAATGATATGGATTGCCTTTAAATCCTCTCCTTCTAACTCAGGTCTATTTTCTTCCATTTCATTCAGCTAATTTTGTGATGTTTTGCTCTTTCTAGGCCAATGCAAGTAATGCTGAAAATGTGAAGGATGAGTTGAATGGTCTTGATAAAGCAGTAAGTGCTGTCTTAGGACAAAGAACAATCGAGCGAAAGCAGCTACTGGTCAGCCTTGCAAAGAGTAATCTTACCAGACGTCGTGACGACAAAACTGAAAAAGTTACCAAGTCTGAAGAGCTTGTGCGCTTGTATGATCTTTTATTGCAGGTTAGCCATCTTTAAGAGAGTTTTTTTTTTTTAAAAAAAAATCTTGCTGGATCAACTCTATAAAATTTAATGTATCTTGTCCAACTGATGTTATGCTTTTGCATTTTTGCAGAATACAACTGATTGGTCTGATTTAGTTGGTTCAGGAAGAGATAGAACACCAGAAGAGGTTGTATTTCTTCAAGAATGTCACCTTAAGAGTCTGGCTTTCCCAGCATAGAAAGGTTTAGTTTGTTTAAGCTTTATGTTGTCTGTCCATTCTAACACAAGTTTTTACTGTGGTTGCTGATTTACTGCTCTATTCATGAGGATTTGATGGGTCGCTATATTTGGGGAAAATTATATCTGTTCGTAGTTGTTGCTTTTCTAGTCTGTTTTCACATTTCATTTCACTGACAATTATTTCCTATGAAAACTTTTGCACTATACTCTGTACATATGTAGTACTTCGAAATGCATATCTGTGGATGCTTGAGTGAGTGTGCACTACAGTTTTAGGTCATAGTCTTTCCATACTACACATGGATCGTTGTGAAGATATGTGATTGCTTTTACTTGGAAAGAATTTACAGAATATAACCTCATGTGCCCTGACAATAATTGAGCATGGCATGACAGCTAAAATTTCAGTTTTACAATATCATCAAACTAGCATATTTTCCACAGAAAATGTGCTCCACAAGTTCTAATTTACAATTACAGCACACTTGCAAAAATTCAGGTTCAAAATCCTTTCTAAGCTTAAAGTAAATAGTTGGTGTCATATGCTTGCTCAATTAAGCTCACATGCTGACTTATTTGTACCCTTCAAATGAACTTGCTCATGGCTCAACACTACAACTACGGCCTAGAAACCATAATTTTCTCATGGATGTGCACTTAAATATATCTATGTTCTGTGAAAGGTAATAAACAGTGCAGCTAGTTTGTTTCATGACTATGTTTTTATACTGTAGATATGGAAATTAGTTATGGAAAAAGTTCTACACTATGTTTTTGGCGAAGACAAAGCACAAACCTGTTTTGTTAAGTAAAAGGGATGAAGAACCATTGGTAAGAATGAACAAACCAGTAAGTCATGCTATAGGTCCTAGTTGTGCAGCAAAATGAAACAAGAGGCCAAGAAATATTACTTCTAGAACTTAAATAATGACAAAAAGTCCATAAAACTAAACATATCTTATATACAAGACTACTAGTTAAGGACATAAATAGAGACGATAACTATTGAAGCAGTGAGGTTTGTTGCATTTGAGCAGAATGGTCCAATTTGACGAACAGGTTTCACTTAAGCTAGGAATGAAAAAATGGCCTAAAATTGTATGAGCAAATTAGTATGTCTAATTAACACGTGTTCATATGGTAGACCCAAGATATGCACTACAGTTTTGGAAAATGAATTAGCGGGTGCTAAATGGAATCTATCATTTAGAGGTCATTTTAGCGACGGCTATGTGTCACTAACTACACAAACTAGTGACGGCTATGCGTCACTAACTAGCGACGGCCACACATCACTAACTAGCGACGGCTATGCGTCACTAAACTAGCGACGGTAATGCGTCACTAACTACACAAACTAGCGGCGGATACGCGTCACTAACTAGCGACGGCAATGCGTCACTAAACTAGCGACGGTGATGCGTCACTAACTAGCGACTGCTATGTGTCACTAACTAGCGACAGCAAAATGTCACTAAGGTGCCTGCAGGAACCAATGCCGGAAAATTAGTGACGGTCTCTTTAGCGACATTTAGCTGTCGCTAATTAGCGACGCTATCCGTCGCTAAAAATTAGCTGCGAGTGAATAAGCAACGGACCTTTTAGTGACGGTTTGCCGTCGCTAATTCATGTTTAGCGAAGGCTGGCCGTCGCAAAATGGCTTTTTCCTTGTAGTGCTAGCTACTTCTTCAAATTCTTGATTTTTTACCAAGAGTACTACTTCTGTAAGTGAGATGATACTATATTGGGGTAAAGTTAAAGCTAGGCTTGTTATTAGCTGTCTGTTTTTTGTTTATTGGTAGTGTTATTTATTCTTTCAGCATTTGCTCTTGACTAATTTTTGCTGCAATAGTTTAATGTTCTTTTGGCTCAACTTGCTGAATTGATTCTTTTAGAACTGGTTTTCATATTCTTTTAGTTATAAGTTCTTCTTTGTTCTTTGGGATAATCAGTCAATTTATTTCTTAGCTGTGGTGATCATTTTATGGTAAAAGTGAAATAAAAGAGACAGGAATTATTGGAAACAAATTTTTTAGCGAAAGAAACAGCAAGAAAGTGATAACAACAAAGTTATATATATTCATTTGATTGCGAACAAAGTTAGTTAACAGCAAAAAAAAAAAAAAAGCAAGAAAGTGAGGAATATTCTGCTACTTAAGCTGTTGAGAGATTTGAAAAACTAGCTAATTGATGTTAAATGAATAAGAAATAGAACTAAAAAGAATAACTTGTAATTTTATATATTCTATATGGTTCATTTAGTTGTCTTAATTTGTTCGTTTAATCATTATGCGCAGCTTTCCTTTATCACTAATTGTTTTTTGTGTTTGTTTAATGCATCAAATATTCATTTCGTGTTCTTATCAATTCATAGTAAGTACCGTTGCAACTTCTAAAAACTCTAACCTCCTGCTCAAAATTCATTGTCCTGGAAAAAAACACATATCTCCTACATAAAAAGAACATCTGATTCTACTTACTGCAGGAAAAAAAACATCTATTTTCTATAAAAGAACAACTCCTTAACACCTATTTCTCCGACCGATCGTTTATGTGTTTATTTTTTATGTAAAAAGTAGAAAAACTAATTGCAAGTGAAAATTAATGATTAACCTAGAAAGAATTTGCCTTTGACCAGTGCCAATATATAGTTGTTACTAGTAAAGATCATATATAATAGATTCTTTTAATTAACCGAAAACGATCTTGTCCTGACTCAGGATGTCAGCAAGAATTATCTTGAAGAAGTGCAGATTTTGTGGGCTAATTTTGTCATTAAAATCCTACATTTTGATCAACTCGTTTTAAAAGTAAAGAATTGGAAAGTCTTTTTATTTTAGTGTGATTAAAGACAACGAAACAAGAAGAAGATAATCAAAGTTTATAAAAAGTCATTATGTTATGTTTTGCCGATGGTATGATCATTTTGAGGTTGGGTCTCTCTCTGTTGCAATTGGACCAGACCAGATCCAATTGGTCACGAACTGGTTCAATCCTAGTACAATATTGTCCCAAATGTTGGCTAGGCAGAAACTAACCCCATTAACCCTTCCGTTAATCCAATTCCTAGCTAGCTTTTTTTTCTTGACCCAAAAGAAATGTCGATATTAAACACCTTTCACAAGTCCTCTGGGGCACCCGTTAACATAACCGTTTGCTATTTAAGCCGTCTGAAACTTGATCCCTAGAGGAGAGACTAATACATATAAAAGTTGGTACTGGGTGCCTCCAGGTTTAGGCTACAAAAACTTCTCATCACATCACAAGGTCCTGCTTTCCTACAACAGATTGATGACTTGTTACACATCTTGAACACTGTAAATTGTAACTTCGAACGTTTGATCCGAGGGGTTTACCAGTTCAAAGATGCAAACATCACCTACTTGAAGATGGTTATCCTTCACAAACTCCCACCAACCATTGAAGAACCATGCGTTGGCTGGTTTCTTGCTGCTTAAGCAATGACACTTAACTCGCCAACTTCTCCCGCTTGCAAGGTGGAGATGTGCATACTGCACACCTTTCTCTGAGATGTGTTCCCTGACAAAGTCCGTCGGAATAGGCTAAACAATAGAAACATTCGATCATCAAATCCCGATCTGAGTCTTAGAATCTATAAAAGCCTAATCGAAAGAAGAAATAAGATGGTTTCGGTCACGAAAAGGGATTACCATGCCACTGTGCTTGCGGCGAACATATGAAGGAGACATGAGAACCTTGAAGAATGGCTTGTTGGATTTGAAGTCTTCTGCTCTTCCAAGAGCTTTAGCCTTCTCTTCACGCGTATAATACCTCACCAGTCTCTTTCCACCCTCCATCCTTGGGCGTCTATGATCTACAACCAATCCAAAAAGTTAACATAACAAACCTTGTTGCCATTGCAAACAACCAAGTTGCTTAGGATGACAAACCATTCGCTTGCTTAGGACACAAGGCAACGCCGATGATCTCAACAGAGACATCATCAGCGTCATCTTCATCAACAACAACATCTCCAGCTTGCCCTTGAAGTTCCCTGTTGGTTCTACTGCCCTCTTCGGCATTATTACTGGGACGAGGGTAGTCTATCTCTGACGCAGTCAAATCCAGTATGACAACATCAAAACGGCAACTACCGTCATATCGGAAAACCAGAAAAGTTCCTTGCTTCAGACGGTAATGCTGGGCAAATTCTTGCCACCCATTTTGCAGCCAAATTCTGCCATCAGATTTTGTCAGTCCAATTGGCCATTGTTTACCATCTGGGAGCCTAAGAAATACTGTGTTTGAGCTTAACAGATCATCCCCATACTTCCTAACATACCTTTTGGGGATTCCCTGGGTTAAATTTTCCAGAAAAACAAGACATTAGCTTAAGAGTTGCTCAAGACTGATTCTAAACTTCAAATAAAGGAACAACGACAAAAACAAAAACAAAACAAAACAAAACAAAAAGAAAACCTGCAAGAAAATGAGACAAATAATTGTTTTCAGCTAGTACCGACATAGTCCTATGATGATCTTGAAGAATCGTTAAACTTTATGAACAAAAGGAACAAATATGAAGGTTTCTTATATAAAGTATGAAAAGCACCCAAACTGAAATAAGGGAGGAAAGAACTTACAATCTTGCCCTGGCTAAGGGTGTGAGCAAGAAGAATCTTGAAGAAATGGGGAATTTCTGGGCTAATGTAATGATCAGAATTCTGCATTTGGATTGAGTTTTGAAGAGAGAAGAGTGAAGTCTCTGGCAAAGGGGAGTAGACTGGAAGGGACGCTTTGGTGTTTGTGAAGCTCTTTAATTTCACTTACTCCCATTTAATGCGGAATTATAATTTCGATAATTCTGACAAACTTAATGAGTTCTTACTTGCTTTTTATTGCTTACCATAAATGATACAATTAATTTTGGATAGTCTAGATATTTTTATAATGAGTTGCATATATTAGTACTAGGGAAAAACTATGTTGGTACATAAATCTGATTTATAAAGAGGAATAATTAATAATGTAAATGGTTTATTGATTATCAAAATATTATATCACAATTTGAATGTGCAGCAAAATAGTTATTAAATAATTTAAATTAGAAAATTTAAAATTGATGTGTGATAGTTAAATAAGAGCTATCATATTTAAATTATTTAATAACCATTTTTTTATAAATCCAAGTTATTCTGTAATTTATTGACAGTTAATGAATCGCTTAAACTATGTATTCTAAAATTTAGGACCAATACACAATAGAATGAACATTGTTGACTAATTTACAATAAAACGTAAGTGTGCTTAGTATACGACTCATTGACTGATCTTTTTTTTTTTTTTTTACTTTTTTTGAAAAAGAAAATTAGTTCGGGAATATTTGGGGCAAGGATATACACAAGGCATAAAGCCTCCAATACTTGTCTCCGGTAGGTCTATACTGCAGATCTAAGCTTCTATTGGCAGATGGTCTTCTATACTAAACCACACAAAACATTCCAAAAATGGGAGTAATGAGGAAGAGCAAAAATAAGAAAATATTACTTTTTTAAAAATTTAAAAAAGTAAAAGTGTTATAAAAATGAGAGTTGAAGCAGCATTTGAGAGCAAAAGTAAGAGTGCACCGGAGCGGTGACCCACAATGAAAAAATTATATCGTATAGCTTTTATCTCGAGCCTACATTAGTTAGGTCTTCTGAAAATATATTGAATTTCTGAAAATTAGGAAATATCTTACAACATATGTGAAAAGAACATTCTCCATCTTGAAGCCATGGCTATTCTATGGGAGTGAAGAAGGCTCGCAGGCATGGATTGGATTCAATAGTGATAGAATCGGACACGTCAATAATTATTTCTGAATTGCAAAAAGGTCACTCATCCTCTTGTTAATTTTAGAGTTTAGGTAGATGAAGCTTGTGAGTTACGTAGTTTCTTTTCATCTTGCTCGTCCCCTTTTATTAGTTCTCTGAATGGATCTACTCATTGCTTGACTAGAAAAGGCATCTAGTGTTATAGCAGAGTCAAGTGGGAGGGCCCTCTCCTAGATTGGTTGCTATGTGCTTTGGTTGAATTTAATGAAATACCGTTTTCTGTAAAAAATAAGGTTAAAATCTAGTTTTTTAATCAAAAAATATTGTCTGGTGTAGCTAGAGTATATTTTATCCAATAGGTAGGTCTAATCTCCCCAAGGCACCGATTAGCAAATTAACAGAATTAGCTAGGAGCTCTCCCAAGCAAGTCAAAATTAAACTGAAGATGTTCAAGCTAGTTATCTACATACTTAGAGCGCAGGCACAGAGATTAATATGTGTTTAACTTATATTTTTTTCATCCCACATTGACTGCAATGTTAGATTTAGCTCGGTTTTGTAGGCAAGTAAAAATTTTCGCATCTCGAACAATTTTGCCCTTTCATCCTTTTCTCGCAAGTAAAAAGGTATGTTGCCAACAAAAGTTGTGTTCTATCCAGCATGGGACATTGTTACACATCCTAAACCCTGAAAATTGTTACATCAAACATGAACGAGGAAGGATTTACCAGTTCGAAAGCACAAACATCGCGGACTTTTAGATCGTTGTCCCGAACAAACTTCCTCCAGCCTTGACGGAAGGAAGCATACGGCCCATTCTTGCACACCAAGCAATAATGATACTTGACCTGCCAACTTCCCACGCCTGCAAGGCGGAGACATGCGTCTTGCTCTCTTGTCCCCGGGGCATTTCTCTTCGCAAAGTATGCTGGAATAACCTTTAAAAAAGCGAAATTGTTAACTTGGTCGGTAAGGGAACTAAGAGCCTATTGGGAAGAAGGTAAAATTATTGCTACTCACCAGGCGACTTTTAGAAGGACCAACATATGAAGGATACATGACAACAATGAAAAATGGATTGTTGGACTTGAAGCCCTTTGCTCTTCCAAGATCTTTAGCTTTCTCTTTACGAATATAGTTCGTCCATCTCTTCCCAACCTCCATCCCTCGGCGTCTGTGACCTGAAATTACTCGAACAAGAAACAGGAAACTTCTGTCATAGGAAGAAGCAGATATGGAACATAAACACTAGGGAATGTTTCCAATCTGAGGCTGCTGGACACAAGTAACTGATCAAATTGCTTTATATTTTCGGCTACATAACCTCACTAGCTACTCAGAGCCCCATTAATTAGAAGGTAGAGGGTCAAGAACTAGCCATGTAACTGCACTCAATTTCACTACCTGCAACGTCTTTCATCCAGTTCTCAGCATTGGAAGATGGCACCTGTGATGTTCCTTTGGTTTTCTTAGGATCTAACGCTTCGCCAACAATCTCTAGAGACACATCATCATTGTTGTCGTCATCATCATCATCGTTGTCATCGTCATCATCTTCATCTTCATCATCATCATTATCAGTACCAGCAGCAGCAGCTTGCTCTTTAAGTCCCCTACTTGATTTACTACACTCTCCAGCATTGCTTCGATGGGGATACTCGATCTCTGTGGCACTCAAATCAAGTATCACAACATCAAAACGGCAGCTACCATCATATCCGAAAACCAGAAAGCTTCCTTGCTTCAGAAGGTAATGCTGAGCGAATTCTTGCCACCCATTTTGCAGCCAAATTGTGCCTTCAGATTTGGTTAATCCCATTTCCCATTGTCTACCATCCGCCAGCCTAAGCAATACTGTGCTTGAGATTAGCAAATCATTCCCATGCTTTCTGACATACCTTTTGGGGATTCCCTGTATTAAAATCATTCCCATGAAGTTCAAGATCCGCTACTAAAAAATCATCATTTTCCAACTGCTAAAATTCCAGTGGCTAACATATATTTCAAAATATTTTTTCCAGATATCTAACACTACTCTTGCTGCTACACAAATGGTTTTGCATGCCCTAAATTAAGGCCTAAGTCGCTATCAGTTTATTGCTGCTACAGATCTCACTCACAACTTCACAATTTTCGTTGTCAACCTGAATCGACAATTCAATCGGCGTCTATCTATATGTAGACAGAAGTTGAAAAAAAAAACAAAGTAAGGATTAAAATAATGTGAAACTGAGAAAAACAGAGACAAAAAGAAGAGCGGCCAAACTAAATATGCAAGGGTATATTTTAACTTACAATCTTCCCCTGGCTGAGGGTGTCAGCGAGAATAATCTTGAAGAAATGGGGAGTTTTTGGGGTAATGTAATTGGAGCTCTGCATTTTTTTAATTTTTAATTGGTGATTTTGTAGAAGAGAAGGAGGAGAGAAGAAGGGTAACCATATTAAAGCTTATCGCTATCGTAGCAGAGGAAGGAAACTTGCCCTTTCGGCTCCCACTCCAAGATTAATGTAGAATCCCGATAATTATGACAATATTATCCTCAGTTATACGATCTTTTTTAGATTAATGGATCTTTCTTTCTGGGTATTTTTAGAATTTGGGGTGAACCATATCTAATTGGAATATCCAATTGGTTCTGAGACTGTCACTTGCAACTTGACTCATGTTAAAAAATTTTACCCTAAGAAAGTACGGCTGAAAATGAGCCGAGTCAGGCTGAGCTGAGTAGTGGGTAAGTTAATCATGCTCGGCTTGAATTTTTTATCGAACTTGATTTTTGGTTCATTTTTAAATTGAAAATTATATGAACGAGCTGTAAACAAGTTTTAATCGAATTAAGCTAGAGTTGTTCATTTAAATTAAGGCAAAAAAATCTAAAATTAGACCAAGTTAAACCAAGTAATAATTAAATCGAGCTTTATTTGAATTATATATCGAGCTATGAATTTTGTTGAAGCTTGGCTTGATAACTTTCTGAATGATTCACAAACAAATTTTAAACCTAGGTAGTCAAACTCGAGCCGAGCTCGAGCTATTTATTCATTTTTCAACCCTATAAATAACTTATCCATTTGACTAGCAATTGAATCAATGAGCAAAAAATGCCTTACTTTTGGTAGTTTGTGGACTGAGTTGATTTGGGAGGATGCAAAGTGTTTGAATAAACAAAATTTAAGAAACTAAAATGGGTTTAGGCTTACCCAATTGATCACAAATTTTTAATCTAGTGGAACCTAGCTAGGCCATTTTCCAATTTGTTGGCTACACTCAGATCAATCAGCCCCATAAATTCCTTAGGTGGGTGGGAGACTTTGTATTACCGCTGTGGCAACTTGCTGCAGCGGCTATTGAAGAAAATGACAAAAAATAAAACAGTAATGTATAAAAGTTTTTTACCAGTTACCTGGTTGTTTTGGTTGTAAATGTAAACAAGTTTAGTTTATAAAGGGAATAAAGCGTAAAAAGATAAAATAATGTGTAATATTATATTTAAAAAATTCAATAAATATAATTGTTAACATGTTAGTCGTAAATAATTTAGATCGAAATAAGAAAAATGGTATTAAATAGTGGTAAATACTTTGAGAGAGAGAGTTAATGTGATAAGTTTAATTTAAGGTGAGATAAAAGTAATAAAAATAGTATTAAATAATTTGTGAGAAATAGCAGTATGTATTAACAGAACAAGAAAATGATGGGTGGAATAAAAAAAATGAATGAGGATTAATATGAGAAATTTGATTTAATATTGAGAAGTGAATTAACGTAGGAGTAGTAGTTGTGTTTGTTGGTAAGAGGCAATTAATACAACTAATGAGGGTAAATTAAACCATCTGATAACCATATTTCAGTACTTTCAAGATTTTTCATTTTTTTCGTAGCTAATCAATCTTTAAAAAATATTAATATGCTCGGTTTTTCATTTTTTATTTTTTCTATTTATCGCCTTTTTTGTACTGTAAATCACTTTTTTTTATCGCTTTTATTAAATCGTTATCACCTTTAAAATAATATTATGCCCTTTTTAAAAATTTTATCGCTTTTTAAATTTTATCCATTTCTTAAATTTTATCATGTTTTAAATAATATTATTGTCTTTTTAAAAATTTATATCACCTTTTCATAATTTATATCACCTTTTACTAAATTTAATAGCTTTTAAAATTTTATCCATTTTTAAAATGTTTTAAATAATATTATCACCTTTTTAAAAAAACTTTCACCTTTTCATAAATTTTAGCGTTTTTTCCTAAATTTTAATCATTTTTTAAAAATATTTATAATTTTTTAAAATTTTAATCATTTTTTACACTTTTTTCAAATTTTTATCATTTTTTTAAAACTATTGTCACCTTTTATAGGTATTTATCTCCTTTTCATATCTTTTAAGGGCTAATGACAATATCCCTTATGGTCTAATGTAACTTACATTTTACCCCTATCTTTAAAAACTAATACTTTACCTCAACTTCATTTGTAGTGTTTTACAACAACTCCTGACATCCAGAATTGAAACATCTGATAATTAAATTTCATTAATTTTAAGATTTTTCATATTTATTTCGTAACTAATTGAGCTTAAAAAAATGTTAAAATGATTTTACACAAAAAAAAAATGAATGTACAATAATGAATAAGTCAACCACTAATTTAGCGGGTAATTTTCTAAGGAATGTGGTTCCCAAAGTAGCCCCTAATTACATAACAGTGGTATAAATTTTGGGTAAAGTGACAAAAAAACTGGCCATTAACTGTGTACCAGAGATTTCAACTTAGGACCTTCAAATTGAACTACAAACCCCATAATTTGTACCACAAAAAAGTACGGTTCATATTATGGCCCCCAAAAAGCTCATCACAAATGTAGCAGTTACATAAAGTGGCCCCTCAAATTAAACCACAAGGGCCCAGAAAGTGCATCATAGAAAAGCGATTAACATTTTGGCCCCGAAAAGTCAACCACTAATTTAGTGATTTATTTTCTGGGGAATGTGGTTCACAAATTGGCCCCTAAATACATATCAGTGGTATAAATTCTAGGTAAAGCGGTTAAAAAATAGGCCCCTAACCATGTACCAACGGTTTCGATTGGAGCCCCTCAAATGGAACAACAAAACCCCATAATTTGTATAACAAAAAAATACAATTTATATTATAACCCCCAAAAAACTCACCACAAATGCAGCGGTTGCATAAAATGATCTCTCAAATTAAACCACAAAGTCCCAGAAAATGCACCACAGAAAAGTGATTAACATTCTGTCCCCGAAAAGTTAACCACTAATTTAGCGGTTTATTTTCTGGGGAATGTGGTTTACAAATTGGCCCCTAAATACATACGAGTGGTATGAATTCTGGGTAAAACGGTTAAAAAACTAGCCTCTAACCGTGTATCAGTGGTTTTGACTCAGGCCCCTTAAATTGAATTACAAAACCCCACAATTTGTACCACAAAAAAATACAGTTCATATTATGCCCCCCCAAAAAGCACACCATAAATGCAGCAGTTGCATAAAGTGGCCCATCAAATTAAATCACAAGGGCTCAGAAAGCACACCACAGAAAAGCGGTTAACATTCTGGCTCCAAAAAGTCAACCACGAATTTAGCGGTTTATTTTTTGGGGAATGTGGTTCACAAAGTAGCCCATAAATACATACCAATGGTACAAATTTTGGGTAAAATGGTTATAAAATGCATTTTTTGAATCTAAAACGATGCAAACGGTTTTTTCATTATAATTATAATATGACCTTTCTCTTCTGTCTAACGCTTTTTGTCTTCCGAAACATTTTTTAGGACTCAATTAGAAAGTTCATAAATTTTTGAGCTAAGTTGATAAAACACTAAAAGTTTTAGGCTTGAAAGTGTCATTTTAGCCTAAATGGTTAGTGGTAGCTTTTTTTTCTCTAACTAGATGCTTTTTATTTCTCTAATAAACGCTGTTGTTCCCCCCTAAACATTTTTTTTAAATGCTTTTTATTAAATGTAGTTATTAGTTCACCAAATTTAATTATTTTTTAATTTCAACAGTCAATAAATTATTTAATAATATATATATCAAAATGGTTGCAACTTATTTTCTATTTTTTAAAATTTATTTATCATCATATTTTTCATTTTATCTACTAGTATTACAAATCTAGTAACATGGTTTTCAAAAGTAAAAAGTAAGTTAGGAAAGAGTTTTACCTGTTAATTGGTTTGTTTCGGTTGTAAATGTAATGATAAATTTTATTTATAAAGGGCATAACGATTAGACAGATAAAATACTTTATAATATTATATTAAAAAATCTATTTGTGGTAAATAATTTAGGTAGGAATCAGAAAAATTGTATTAAATAGTTTGAGAGAAAGAGAGGAAATTATGAATTTGATTTAATGTGAGATAAAAATTAAGAAAAAAACAGATTTAAAGAAGTTGAGAGAAGGAGCATCATATATTAATAGAATAAGAATAGGGTGAGTGGAATGAAAAAAAAAATGAGGATTAATGTGAGAAATATGAATTAATATGGATAAGTGAATTAATGTAGGAGTAGTAATTGTGTTGTTTAGAAAGAGGGAGTTCATACAACTAATGAAGGTAGATAGGTGGAAGAGAGGAATTGTGGAAGTAGAAGTTCAGAAGTTTTAAGTGCATCTTTTCCATAGTTGTATCTCAACATAAGATTAATGTAAATATGTGAGAAGAGAATATATGAGTCAATTATAGGTAAATCATAAAGGGAAGATGTGTGAATTAGAAAAAGTTTGTGAAGGATTGACACAGTAGTGATACTTAATTTATTTTTGAATGTTTGATTTTAAAGGTTTACTAAGTGCGTAGTAGAAGAGTTAAAAGTAAGAGCCTTTCTAACTAAAACGCATTTGTTTGGACTAAATCGCTTTTGTTTTTTACCAAATCACATTTATTTGGATTAAATCGCTTTTGTTTTTACTAAGTCACTTTTTTCGCGAATGAGATGTTTTTATTACTAATAAAAAGGCGGCGATGAGTTAGCGTTATGTTATATATAAAGGCGATGAACAAGATATGTATAGAAAAAATGATTAATTTATAAGAAAGGTGATGGAAAGCTGTATAGGCGACAATTGACATGAAAAGACGATAATGAAAACAAAAAGTCAAGAACTAATAATCAATTATTTTCACGTAAACGTAATCACTTTTTCCGGCTCATTATCATTTTTTTAATTTTTTTCAAAATTGATGTTCACCTTAAATTTTTTTTCACCTTTATTGGTGTTTAAACACTTTTTATGCTATCTTGTCACCTTTTTATATTTATTATCCTTTTTTATATATATAACAATGGACCCGTGATTTTAAACCACTAAATGTGTGGTGTATATTCAGAACCCTTTATTGGAAACTATATATTTAATTGTAAACTACAGAGTTAGTGGTTCATAATTTGGGTGTTAGTTGTTTAACTTCAGGTCACCTGATTTTTAATCACAATTGTTGTGATTTGCAATCAAAGTTCTGCGGCGATTTACTTCTCAAGCAAATGCATTTCTGGATCTCTTATCACATTTTTAGGTTAGTCAACCGGTTTCTAAACATGGTCGGTTTTTTTGTTTTGTTTAATCATTATTTTAGACTATTATCACTTTTTTTGTCACCTTTTCATATTGGTAATCACATTTTTTGGTTTGTTATCGCTTTTATTTTATTTTATCGCTCTCTTATGATGTTAATTGTTTTTTTTTGTTTATGATTTTTAAAATACAAAATGTAGTAATAAGTTTCCCACTTATAAGTTTAATTTATGAATGGAATAAATACTAGAAATATGAAATAATGTGTAACATTATATTACAAACTTTAGTAAATATAATTGTTGGCATTAAAATTGTCATTAAAGAGTTTGAAAAAAAGAAGTGAGCTGGTGGGTGAAAGTAAAAAGGAACGACATTTATGTGATCAATTTGATTTAATGTCATATAGCAAGTTGCATGCCTAATTTGTGATTTAACAAGGAAAAAGGAGATTTGAGTTCAAAATCACCAACAAAAGTTAAAAACAGATGATAACATATAAAGAAAGGCGATAGGGTTAATTGAAGTGCAAGAATATGTTGATAAAAACGTTTTTGTATACGAATAAATATTATTGGAAAATAAGAGGAAATGAATAATATATTTATCATACTTTAGTCTATATAAAGTTTCAGAGGAATAACATTTTAGCGTCCACGGTACATCAATATAACATAACATAGTTCGGAAATCATGCATATTCTCTAAACAAAATTAAAAAGCATATCATATTGTCTGTAAACGAAATTGAAAAGCATCTTAGTTCAAATGCCATTCACCCTCTCCTTCCCCTGTTAGCTACAGGCCTATCTTCCATGTGCTTAGTACGGCCCTCTAACCGTCTACCAGATGCAGGCTCTTCTAAGTCAAACCTAGGTTCATTATTCGACTCCGCAGCTAAGTCATCTTCATCGTTATCTTCAACCTCTTCATTCCCACCATCAGAATCTAAACCTTGTTCACCAACAATGTCTTCATGCTGGCCATTGTCATCCGTCTCATCTCCTTCTGAATGCGATCCGGCACCAACTTCGTCACTCTTATCTCCATCACTGTGGGAACCTTTATCCTGCACCACTTCTTTGCCAGGACAACGATATTGCATGTGTTCCAAGCCAGCCTCTACAGTTGTTCCTCCACATGTCACCTGGAACCATAAGATATATCATTAATATGTCATAGTTGAAAACAACATTTTATATAAACTATAGACTTACACACTATTTCAAAGAAAATTTCTTCGCATCCTACCATATTTTGTCCATTATAGCCTTCTTATGACCTACCACCAAGCGCAGCAGCTTCTCGACAGTGTATCTCTTCACCTATACATTACATTTTAAAATCAAAAGGTAAGTCTGTTATGGGATTAAGTACAATAATGTAGGACATGATAAACTTACAGATTTTATCGAAGGATTAAGAGGTAGACCCTTGACATCCTCATCCTCAATGCTTGGAATTCTTAGCAGTTTAGCATCTTTTGTCTCGAGATCTGGGAGCAACATAGATGTTGCAAATAGTTGTATTTCAGCTACTTCTACTATAGTGTATGTTTCGCATGCAACAGTAGACCTTTCATGGCTTCAGCCAGCTCCTTCATTATGCCCTCCCACCACAACTGAAATGTACTAGATAGCAAAATGGTTGAATTATTGTCCTACAATGATCCTTCAACTGTTGCTGTTTCTTTCACACAGCGCCACTTATGGTTGAACCTGGATGTTGGCAGTGGATTCGGAATGGTCTTGTCATGCAGTTGTTGAAAGCTAATGTGTTGTCTGAAGACCCCCTCACTTAAAAAATAGACTACACCACATGGGATTTCAAGTAAAATTCGACACCTTGTTGTCCCTAAACTTTCACTCACGTACTGAGGAAGGTCATCCACGTACTTCTCCCACGGCCACATCTTCACCCTTGCCACGTTTACTGTCTTAAATAGCTTAATATACACTTTAATGTAATATGCCATGCCCCCCAAGTGTCCCTCAGCATAGTACTTTGCTCTAAGGTATGTCTCATTTCCGCTCAAATTTAGGTTAGGCCTAATATTCATAAAATGCTCGCACGCTCATGTATGTGATTGGAAATAATTTATATTGGACATGATCATTCAATAATCATTTCAAATGTAACCGATGTACATAATTTAGTAAAGTAATTCAGTTATGTAATAGTTACCTGCCATAACTGCCAAAAGCCACCACTCTCTTGAGCACCTTTGCTTGGACCATCTATGTACAAGTATAGGTTAGCCAATGCGGCGCTTCCCCAATTATACTTTGCCAGTCGAGATGTGTCTGCTATAGCTGAAATCCACCATGTATAAAAGCTACTCATGCTTGTGTCATAGAATATGGTGGTGCCAAGAAAGGTTGCTAGGAAAACACAAACAAAGTGATTCTTTCTCTCCATAGTATTTGAGCAGTAGCCCATGTACGTGTCAAGTACTATTTTAAAACTCACCTTTCTCTTTTGGTGGAATATCTCCCAACTATCACCAACTAGTAGTTGCAGGCAGCAGGCATCTTTGCATATTTCCACATCAATAATTATCCTATCACCACTGCAACGCAAGCCAGTTATTGCCGCAAAATCTGTATATGTCATTGTCATCTCTCCTATAGTTGGGAAGTGAAACGTGTGTGTCATATTCCACCAAAAGTGGCTAAGTGCACGAACTAAGTGTCTGTCGCAGTAGTTGGACTTCAGTGCTTTGACTGTATTGAACATACCCACCACTTTAATCATAGCTTTTATAGCCTTTGGGAACCCATTAAACCACTCCAACAGCGGCTTCACGTTGTCATGTCCACAGTATGCACTGAGCCTATTCTGTACATATCAAATTGCATGTCACAGTATGAAAACTGCTTGTAACCTAAAATCGAACATAAAAGGGGTAACAGTTTCATAGATAATGATATTCTTTAACAATATTAGCGTTTTGTTAATAATATCTCTTTTTAAATTCTACAATCACTGTATTGAATTACATATCACTTTTTTAAATAATGTTAATGCGTTTTTATAATTTTGTATTTTATCACTTTTTTTCCAATATTTATCGCTTTTTTTTTTGTTTTTAATAGCCTTTTTTAAAATGGTTATCATTTTTTTAAATTATCATCACTTTTTTAAAATTTGTATTGCCTATTCATAACTATTATGGCTTCTTTATAATTTTTAGCACCTTTTTAAAATTGTTTAAGCCTTTTCAAATTTTATTTTACTTTTTTAAATAATATTAATGCATTTTTTAAATTTTATTTATCACTTTTTTTTAGTTTTAATCACCTTTTGGAAATGGTTATCATTTTCTTAAATTATTATCACCTTTTTTAAATTTTAATCACCTATTAATAATTATTATCGCTTCTTTATAATTTTTAGCACATTTTTAAAATTGTTCAAGCCTTTCCAAATTTTAGTTTGCTTTTTTAAATAATATTAATGCATTTTTTTAGTTGTTATTTTATCACTTTTTTTACAATATTTATCACTTTTTTTTGTTTTAATCACCTTTTTGAAATGGTTATTGCTTGTTTAAATTATTATCACCTTTTTCAAATTTTAAACACCTATTAATAATTATTATTGCTTCTTTATAATTTTTAGCACCTTTTTTTAAATTTTGAAAAAATTTTATAATTTTCTTCTACTTTTTTAAACAATATTAATGCTTTTTTATTTTTCTTATTTCTATTTTTACAATATTTATCACTTTTTTTTGTTTTACTCACCTTTTTAAAATGGTTATCATTTTTTTAAAAATTATTATATCCTTTTATAAATTTTTAATCACCTATTAATAATTATTATCAACTATTTATAATTTTTAGCACCTTTTTAAAATTCTTCAAGCCTTTTCTAATTTTATTCTTATTTTTTAAATAATATAAATCCATTTTTTCAATTTTATTTTATCACATTTTTACATTATGTATCACTTTTTTTGGTTTTGTAATTACTTTTTTATAAAGGTTTTCATTTTTTTTAATTATTATCACCTTTTTAAAATTTTAATAGCTATTAATAATTATTATCGCTTATTTAAAATTTTTATCTCCGTTTTAAATTTCTTCAACCCTTTTCTACTTTTCTTTTGCTTTTTTAAATAATATTAATGCGTATTCATTTTTTTTACTTATATCACTTTTTTTAAATATTGATCGTATTTTTTTTTAATTTTTCTCGCCTTTATAAAATCTCTGTCGCTTGTTATATATATATTTTTTACTTTTTTAAATTATTATCACTTTTTTTATTCACTTTTATAAAATTAATGTAGTATTTTTTATTTTCTTTTTCTTTTTTAAATAATATTATAGCCCCTCCTATAGTTTCTTGCTATTTTAATATTTACGGCATTTTTTGAAATTTTATCGTCTTTTTGACATTTTTTGGCTTTTAAATTATTATCATCTTTGTTAATTTTTAATTGCTTATTCATAATTGTCATCACTTTTTTACATAATTTGTCGCCTTTTTTTTGTCATTCTACATTACTAATTTCTTTTGATGTTCAATAAAATCAGTATCCTAGTACACAAGAATTCTACAAGAAAATCCCTATCTTCATTTGTTCACAATATTCGATTCACAAATATTTTTTTAAAATAGTTTTTGTTTTTCTAACATCTTACATATAAGATCCCCCAACAAATTTAGTAGTTAAAATCAAAACATACCGGCTGTAAGGGGTGAGAAATGTGGGACTCCGGGTCTAAGTAAATAGTCATTGAAGATCAGAATTTATTCCGATACATTAGTCTTTTTATTATGGAAGTCTTAAAATCACATAATAATTCCTTCACAGAGCCTCCAACAGCACCGTGAGACATTGTTTGCCGATGAAAGGTAGGAATATGGAAGGTGAGAAAAGGGAAAAAAGGTAGGACCTGGGGGCGATTGGAGCAAAGTAAAATGGAGGAACATTAAATAATGAAGTTACAGGGGGTAGGTGTAAAAATTCAAATGGGGTGTGGGGAAATTTAATAGGCGGGTCCTATCCTTTAATGGTTAATGGCAACAGCTCCCCTATGGTCAATGTAACTTACACGTTACTCCATATCTTTCAAAACTAATACATAACCCCACCTTCATGGCTTAGTGTTTTACAACTTTTGATCTCCAAAATTAAAACATCTAATAACCAAATTTAATGAATTTTAACTTTTTGCCTATTTCTTGCGTACCTAATTACAATTTAAAAAATACTAAAATGATTTTACACCAAATAAATGGATATACACAAAAAAAAACTAATTTATCGGTTAATTTTATGGGGAATGTGGTTCATAAATGACCCTTAAGTAAAAACGAGCGGACTCAATTATGGGTTAAGTGGTTCATAAAATGGCCCCACAAATTTAAGCACAATTGCCCAAAAAGTGCACCATGTCAAAGTCGTTCCCAATAAGGCCCCTAAAATTCAACCACTAATATAGTGGTTAATTTTTTTGGGATTGCGGTTAAATTTTAGAAAATACGACAAGAATTTTACAAAAGTGATTAAAATTTTAAAAAAGTGATAATAATTTAAAAAAGTAAAAATAAATATAACAAATGACAAAGAGTTTAGAAAGGTGATAAAAATTCCAAAAATGCTATGAAGATTTTAAAAAAGTGAAAAAATAAAAAGAAAGACTCATAAAACTCTACCAGTAATGTCTTACTTTGGAAATGCTATGTCGACTTTCTCTATTTGTTAACGGTTTTCTTGGTTACATTTCACCATACAATTATATTTCGTTACTAGTTTTTCATTGGAAACATCTAAACATGAACAGTTTCCAAAAATATGTTTTTTACACATTAACGCACTGAATCACGTAATCAACTCTTTTTTTTAGTGCCTTTCCTTTTCCCTTTCCCTTTCCGTTTCCCTTTCCCTTATCCCTTCCTTCTGCACTTTTTAACGTTGACAACAGATGTTGTTGTTGTACTAAGAACTTCATCTTTCACATTTTTTACTTAGGTAGCACGTGTTCTTCACTTCTCAGCGGGTCGCACATTTGTATCACCTGATGAAAGAATATCTTTAACATCAACTACCACTGGAGCGTGTTCAACTACTTGTGCTTCATGCTTGTTGCTTTTATTAGGAGCCGGGCATTACTATTCTCTTCACCACACAAAATTTGAACCAGCAACTTACATCGTTATTTATGGCTATCTTACTGTAATACCACAAAAATTTTTGAAAATAATATTGAATAAATATACTGAAGTAGTAATTGGAGAGTGAAACATACTGTTTCAATGTTGAAAAATGTGGCTAGGTCCGGCTTCTCCATTAGCATACAAGTAAAAATTTCACAATCATGACCATTTGGTTGCTCTGTAACCAGAACTCTTACATTATAAAAATCCAAAAAGCAATACCCCCTTGGTAAAATAATATAGTCGAGCGCTTTAGCCTAAAATTAAAAGAACTCCACTATAATCACCTTGTCATTACAACTTTGAAACTGCCATTGAGTCAATACCAAACTTACAATGTGTGATATCCAATGTCTGTACTCATGTACAGGTTTGTTAGGTGACATGGAGTCCCACAACTGCACCTGTCTATAAAATATATCCACAACAACAAGGAAAAAATGTTTACGTGATCGATCATACACAGGCACATAAATCTGCAAAATGAAGTCACACCATGTTAATTATCCGATAAATGTAATGAAAATATTTCAGATATTTAATTTTCATAAAACCTTTTCAAGATGCTGCCGAACCCCTGCATCATGATCAAACCATCCACGGTCAACAGTTTGTTCAAAAGCGCATGCTTCACCCCCTAGTGTCTTATGCTGCTTTGCAAAAAATAAATTCATTCATTGCCACATTTAATTACAAACATCTAAAATGGACTTTTATATTCATACGTATAAAAAATTATATCGAAAACCACCAACAACGAACACCATCTGTCTTCCCCTTCTCCTTTGCATAAAAAACAGTCACCATATAGCTGATAACAGTTGAAAACAACCACTTACATGGCCTCAATGTTCGAACATTTTTTCTTACCAACTCATAGCCAGATGGTGATATAGCAAAAACCTCACCACCAAACAACATAATCATATAAAGTTAATCATTGCATTAACCCATCATAATCATATAAAGTTAACAAGTATACCTCATATCGTTTATATTCTCTGAAAGAGCATATTAGATCACTCGATGAGTTATATCCTCAATAAGAGCTGCAACCATATAGGGCCCAGCCCAATACCTTTCCCTGAAACAACTCATCATTCTTCCAACCGTGCATAAAGGTGATTTTTTGCCAATGTGATGGAATTACATCACAATCTGATTTTCTTCCTGCTATATCTTGCTCCATAAAAAATTTCAACTTATCATTCATATCCTACAATTAGTAGAAACCAGTTAAATAGTTAATTAACAAGCAAACAATTAATCAGCTAAACACTAATTACCTCATCATCTTCATCATTTTTTTCAGATGACTCCCCCTCAATTTCAAAATCATCTCCTATATTTTCAACCCGTAACTTCTTCTTATAAGAGCTCTTAACGTTAATCCTGACAGATGATTCTAAATCATTCATTCTTGGTGAGCATACCTCACTCAACGTTAATCCCGACTGGTGATTCTAAATCATTCATTCTTGGTGAGCATACCTCATGATCATCAATCTTCCACTTGAGTGGTTCTTTAAATTTCTCCACATTCTCCTTTCCAGTCCCCATTATGGGAAACAGCTCATCATTCCATACAGGGATTCCAACATCCTTGTCTTCACAATTATCAGGATATCTTGAAGTGGGAACCTTCTTCGGTGTTGGCACATTCGACACATAAGTATCTGCTCTGTCATCCTTGGCCCATCTTGTTGCTCCTTGTACAACAATCATATTAACAGTCTGAGCAACCTTTTTTCATTGTACCTTTTAGAGTTTCTTGCATCAATCGAATCATAGTAGCGTCGGTCCTCATTCTTTTATATTCTAGCACTAGCTTCCCTACATCATCAATTAACTTATTCAACTTTTCTCTATCCTCATCCACATGATTCCCACTTATCCCCCTCATAAAACTTTTTAGACCAGCATTTCGTTCCTTCCCATTCTCATTTGACTCGTATTCTTTATTCACATCATCTGCATAATCTCTATCTCCCAGCTTATCTGTATTACATCTATCTCTCTTCATCTCTTTTTCCTCTTCAACATCTTTATTATCTTCACTCACATAACTTTCATCATCATTGCCCTCCATATCTTCTATAACCCTTATATCAATCTTGGCCAATAATGTGACGACTCTCCTAGTTAATGATGGGTCTTAACCAAATAAATATTTTTTTATTTTATTTAAGTGTTTTTAAATTAAGTACCTCAAGTTAGCACCTTGTTAAGCAAGAAAGACAAGCTTAGCTAAGTAAGTGAGTTCCTAAGTGTGGTTTGGCACCTAAAAGTCAAAAAGGGGTAAAATGGTAATTTTGACCTAAGTGAATAGCATGACTATAATTTTGATGAAATTAGGGTAATGTAAGGAATTTGGCCTAATTAAGTCAAGGCCATTAGTTATCCTAGCTATTAGAACCATTTTTTAAGGAAAAGAGTAAAAAGTTACACTAAGTGTTTAATTGAGCCATTTATGTCTTAAGTAGCTTAAGTGTCCAAGAGGCCAAGTGCAAGAGGCTGTTGGGCATCCTTTAGGACAAAGGGAAGATGGTTTTGGGTGAGTGTTTGGTGACCAAAGCAAAACAAATGAGAACTTAAGGATCAAGGAGCAAGAAAACAAGAAGTATGCCTTAGTGGGGGAGTTAGGATATTTTTGGGTTAGTTGACTTCCTTTACCATTTGCTGTCTTTCCTAAAATTCGTAGCTTCCTTTCCCCACCAGAATTTTTGCTCCAAAGCTCCCTAATTCTACAAATTCCCATTGAATTTTAAGGCCCTAAGGTGATTACAAAAAGCCTTAAGCTCCATTTTGGTGTTCTTGTTTCAATCTAGCTCCTTGATGCTTGTTTTGGACTTGAAACCTTAGGTAAGATTCTTGGTTTTATATGGGCTGGTTCTAAGTTGTTTGCATAGCTAGAAAGGGTCTTGATTTGAAATTCTTGGTGCCATATCACGTTGGTTTTAGGATCAGAACTCAAGAGAGCTTGGTTGAGCTAAAGTGAGCATGTGCTTCGATTCTTGCTTTGTGGCTGAGTTTGAGGTAAGGGTTAAAGTTAATTTAGCTTAAATAATGCATAGAAATGTAGTGTTATGTGTGAGAATGAATTGGCAATGCGTCTGCGTTGGCGACGCGAATTGGAGACGCGTCGCCGTTAAACGTCAGGATTCCAAAGTGTTGATGCCTTTGGCAACACCATTGGCGACGCGTCGCCAAGGCATTAGTCCCTCAAGCTCAGGGCATCCTAAGAATGTCTTAAACTCTCGATTATCATCCCTAGGCTAATTTAAGACGCCCCGTTGCCTTAGTTGGGTCTTAGACTCATTCCTAAGTTAAGAATTATGCATTATTTAAGAGGTAGCTAGATAGGGTGGTTAAGTTAGAGCTAAGTAGAGTGGCTAAGGGCTAAAAGTACTCAAGTTGTCAAGTGGGCACTAAGGGGGATTCAGTCGGTTTCAGTGGCTACATTGGCCTAGAAGAAAAATGTCTCAAACCTAAGGGAATTGAATAAGAAACCTAAGAAGATCCCAACCGAACCATTTGGTTTGGTAAGTGAGTCACTACGGAGCTCTAAGCCAAACTCAAGGGTTTGGCTAGTTAAACCATATAAGATGGCTACCCTGTACAATAAATTAAGGGTAAGTTTGAGAGGAGGTGATGACCTAGTCTATGACCCGTAAGTGGGACTTAAGGGAGGTAAAGTATTAGGGATACGAGGGCCAGTTTCTCAAGTACCTCCGCCATTTGGGCTCACGGCAAGTATAAGGCACTTAGTGCGTAAAAAGTCCCAAGGATTGTGTGAATTAAATACCATACATTCATGCTTTGCATATCCTCCATGTTGTTGTCTTGAGTTGCTTGTTGGTTGGGTATTTGATTGTTTGTTTGTCATGGTTGCATTCTGGCTTGCTGCTATCTTCTTTGTAGGTACCCCAAGGGACCCTTACTGAGTACATTCATGTACTCACTCCCTTAAGCTTGTTGTGCAGGTTCTAACATTGGGCCTAACAACTAGTGGATAATTGTGGGCTAAGCTTTCTCTTTTTGCAGGTATTCTTTCTCGAGAATCCTTGTGATTCTAAGTTTACTTGTGGACTAAGTTTTATGCCTTTACAGTGTAGAGGCTAAGTGGTGCACAAGGACTAAGGAAGGGCTTGCACTTGGAGCTTTGATAGCTCGAAGGTGGGGCTCAAGTAAAGGATCTTAGTTAGGTTGTTGTCTCATGTATATGGTACCTTGTGTACTAAGGTGTTGCCTCTATTAGGATACATTGTGGTGTAAAACCATTGAGTTACTTTTGGGTGCATGCTAGTGATGTTAAATGTGCATAGACTATTACTTAAAGCCGAAGTAACTAGCATTTCACTGTCTTGGCACGATTTAAGCATGTTTTAAACGAAATGCTCGAGCAATGCTTTTAACAAATAGTTTACTTATTTGTTGCATTGCCAGGATGAAAGCACACATCTCTTTTGCAGGGTAGGCTAAGAAACTAGTTACACATAAATTGTTTTAAATTTTACTGACGAGTAATAATTAGCCAATAGTAACTAAGTGGGATTCATAGTCCCTAAGGGCCTACATGCCAAGAAATTTGGGGCGCTGGGACCCCGTTCCACTACAAAGAGCCTACAAGTCACTTCCTTATTAAGCTGAACCACTATTAGGTTCAAACCGTCATTTTTCAATTCACCAGCAACAGCCTTCATCACAAAAAACATCTGTCCACATAAACAAAACATAGATTCAATCAAATATATATGCAAAATAATAATATTAACCAAATTACAATATGCATGAAACAACACTTACTTGTATAAATAAAGCACATCCCGTCAATTTCTTCTATTTTCTCATCTTCTACTTCTCAATTCTTACAACCAATTGATCCATTGCAAAGCTTGCCAAAGCCTTTTCCTTAATCTTGCTGACATCCCCAACACATCCAAGATGGGCCAGACCAACCTGGCTTCGAATTGGTGGACACAAAATATTAGTCATGCAATACAATGCAAATGCTCTTTGCACCTTCCCTAGATCATTACTCTTTAACAGATCATGCTCTACAACTTCTCTCCTAACAGTCCACCTTCTACCTCGTTCCTTCCGGCAATAATATGCCACCAAATCTCCTCTAGGTACATCACCTAGATTCAACTCAATTCGTTCAGTATCATCCTTAATCCCCATTTTCTTAGTGAAATCCTCTGTTCTAATCTTATACTATCTCCCATATACTTGAATAGTCCTCTTCTTCACATCAAAATTTTGAATAAATGGAAACACCAAGTCCGCCTACACAGCATGCGATTTTATTCCTAATAAACTCCAAAAGGCTGTTTCTTTCAATATCTTTTCTTTCTCCTCTCCAAACTTCCTCATTATCATACAAAATGTGGAAATTGTAGACTTTAACTTCAACTTCTCCTTCTCTTCGACTTTGTTTGCATAATCAATTTTTTTATCAAATGACATTTTCAGCCAACTGTTACGACAAGCCTAAACATAAAATCATCTCATTATAATCTTATTACTCTTATTGTTATAATTCAACTTATAATATACTTACAACACTATCATATGCCAATCCAGCATCTTTGCATCTCTCCTTCTCTGCCCTTTTGCATATATTTGAACCTAAACTCTAATAACCATAGTAAACAATAACACACACCAACAACTAATACCAGTTTACTCACTGATAATTATTCCATGCACCAGGTAACCTCTCATCCCTTCGACTTCTCTTCGATGTTGAAACAACTTCCTCCTCACCACCGTCCAATACAACATCTTCTTCCTCACTAAATCAATAAAAAGTCACAGTAATATACATTATTGGAAACATGTTAATAATTCAATAAAAAAGCGACATAATCACTATAAAGGTGTCAAAATCACAAAAAAGGCAAAAAAAAGTCAGCAAATAAGCGACAACAGTCTAAAAAAATGACTAATTTAGTCACCTTTTTCCTTTCACTATCACCTTTTCCCTATTCTTTTCGCCTTTTGTCTCTCCCAATCACTTTTCTATAATTTCTCTAACTATTACTAATCACCACCCAATATCTAACTCTCAAACTCATTCCCTTTTTACTACAAATACAAAAGAATAAAAGTAACACTTACTTTCCCTCTGTTATTGATTTTCTCCCCCTATTCTTCTTCATCATTTCGCTTCCTGTTTCCATGCCAACAATGTTGTCGCACGCAACTTCAACACACAATCATCTACTCTCCACTTTTTTTTTTTAGATTCAAACTCAGTTTTGCATTCATGACTTAGTTAAAGTTTGATTTTGGATTGAGGTGTTTTAATATGTTTCTAATTTTCAATCATTGTTAAAAGCTAGAGCTCTAGGTTTCAGGTTAAAAGGTAATGCAACATCGAACGGCTATACTCTCACCTCCTAACCTAATGACTTATCAATCATTAGATTAGGAGGTGGGAGCATAGCCGTTGGATAGTAAATTGACTTTTTAACCTAGAACCTGTATCTTTAGGTTTTATTTACCACAGCGATAAAAAATTACAAATATATTAAAATACCTCACTCCAAAATTAAACTTCAATGAATTTGCAAGGGAGATTTAATCTGAAAAAAATGGAGTGGCAATTATGTTTTGACATTAAGTGAGGCGATAACATGGTGGAAACAGGCATCGAAACAATGACGACGACTAAGAGGAGAAAATAAAAAACATATTTTGTGTAGGGATTAGTATTAGTTACATAAAGGCGATAAGAATAGGAAGAAAGACGATAAGGATATGAAAAAAGCGATAAGGATATGAAAAAGGCGATACAGATATAAAAAAGGTGACATAATTTGATGCCTTTATGATGATTTTATTTCCTTTTCCAAAATTTTATCACCTTTTTTAAAAATTTTATAGCTTTGTAGATTTTATGGCCTTTTTAAAAATTTTATCACCTTTCATAAATTATTATCATCTTTTTTAAAAATTTATCACATTTTTGTCGATCTTGTCGCCTTTTTAGCAATTTTAGAGTTAATTACAACATCTCCACCTATGGTGTAATGTAACTCACACTTTGCCCCATATCTTTAAAACTAATACTTTACCTTGACTTAATTTAATAGTGTTGTACAACAATTTATGGGATCCTAAATTAAACCTGATAACCAAAATTTCAATAATTTGAAGATTTTTTGTATTTCTTTTGTAGCTAATTGACATTCAAAAGATACTAAAATACAGTTTTAGAAGTTGTTATAGAAAATATGTAAAAAATTAGGTGGCAAAGTGTATGGTATAAAAGATAAAGGGGATAAACAGTCAATTAAAGTTAATTTAGTGGTTAATTTTCTTGAGAATGTGGTTCATAAAATGGCGCTTAAATACATACCGCTGATAGACGTTTAGGGGCCAGTTTTTGAACTACTGTACCCAGAATTTATACCACTAATATGTATTTAGGGGCCAATTTGTAAACCATATTCTCCAGAAAATAAACTGTTAAATTAATGGTTGACTTTTCGGGACCAGAATGTTAACCGCTTTTTTGTGGTGCACTTTCTAGGCCCTTGTGGTTTAATTTGATTGGCCACTTTATACAACAGCTTCATTTGTAGTGAGATTTTTGGGGGCCATAATATCAACCGTATTTTTTTGTTATACAAATTGTGGGGTTTTGTGGTTCAATTTGAGGAGCTTGAGTCGAAACCGTTGGTACACTGTTAGGGGCCAGTTTTTTTACGACTTTACCCAGAACTCATAACGCTGGTATGTATTTATGGGCCAATTTGTGAACCACATTCCCCAAAAAATAAACTGCTAAATTAGTGGTTGACTTTTCGGGGCCAGAATGTTAACCGCTTTTTTATATTGCACTTTTTGTGCCCTTGTGGTTTAATTTGAGGGGCCACTTTATGCAACCGCTAAATTTGTGGTGAACTTTTTTGGGCCATAATATGAACCGCATTTTTTTGTGGTACAAATTGTGGAGTATTGTGGTTCAATGTGAGGGGCCTGAGTTGAAACTGTTGGTACACGGTTATGGGTCACTTTTTGAACCATTTTACCCAGAATTTATATCAGTATGTATTTAGAACCACTTTGTGAACCACATTCCCCAGAAAATTACTTGCAAAAAATTAGTGGTTGACTTATTCATTCTTGTATATCCATATTTTTTTGTGTAAAATCATTTTAATATTGTTTGAAACTTAATTAGCTACGAAACAAATATGAAAAATCTTAAAATTAATGAAATTTAGTTATCATATGTTTCAATTTTAGATGTTAGGAGTTGTTGTAAAACACTACAAATAAAGTCGAGGTAAAATATTAGTTTTTAAATATAGGGGGTAAAGTGTAAGTTACATTAGAATGTAGGAGGGATGTTGTCATTAACCCTTAAAGGATATGAAAATGCCATAAACACCTATAAAAGGTTACAATAATTTTAGAAAAATGATAAAAATTTGAAAAAAGCATAAAAAATGATAAAAATTTAGGAAAAGAGGTTAAAATTTATGAAAATGTGAAATTTTTTTTGAAAAGGTGATAATATTATTTAAAACATGAAACATTTTAAAAAGGGATAAAATTTAAAAAGCTATTAAATTTAGTAAAAGGCGATAAAAATTATGAAAAAAATGATAAAATTTTTAAAAAGGCAATAAAAGTTTTAAAAATGTGATAGAATTATTTAAAAAGTGATACAAATTTTAAAAATGCAATAACATTTTTAAAAAGGTGATAACATTTTACTAAAGCAATACAATTTTATAAACGTGATAAAATTTTAAAAAAAAGTGATAAATTTTTTAAGAAGACGATCTAATTATTTAAAAAGTGGGAAAATTTTTAAAAAATTGATAGTGATTTTATTCCATATCTTTTATATACTTATTTTGAAAGGTGATAAAATTTTTAAAAAGGTAATAAGATTTTTAAAAAAGTGCTACTAGTATAAAATTGATTATTAAAAAAAAAAAGATATGAAATAAAAAATGATTAATTTAATAAAAAATAATTTTTTTCGTTATCACTTTTTTCTATCCATTGTCGCCCATTGACGTCCAGCTTCATATATACCGTCTCATCGCTTTTCTTATAAATTAATCTTTTTTTCTATACCAATATCGCTTGTTTATCACATTTATAAGTAATATAATGCAAACTTATCATCATCTTTCTATTATTAATAAAAGTCAATGCCTCATCCACGAGAAAAGCGACTTAGTAAAAAAAAAAACGATTTAGTCCAAACAAATGTGTTTTAGTAAAAAAAAAAGTGATCTAGTCCAAACAAATGCATTTTAGTTAGAAAAATGTTATTACTTGTATTTAAAAGCATTTTCATGTGAAACTCTTTTACTACGCTCTTGGCAAACCTTAAAAAAATTCACAAATAAATTAATCATTACTACTAAGCTAATCTTTCACAAACACCTTGGCTATTTATGATTCACATCTTCTCTCATTTACACTCACAGTGATACATTAATTTTCTTTAGAGTTACAACTTATTGAAGAAGATGAATAAACTTTAAAGCTTATAACTTCTATTTCCAAACTTTTTGCCTTCCACCTATCTATCCTCATTGGCTGTATTAACTCTCTCTTACCAACAAACGCAACTACTACTCCTACATTAATTCACTTCTCCATATTAAATCAAATTTCTCACATTAATTCTCATTCTTTTTTTTTTTTCATTCCACCCACCATCTTCTTGTTCTGTTAATACATACTACTATTTCTCTCAAATTATTTAATACACTTTTTTTTTTTACTTTTATCTCATCATAAATCAAACTCATCACATTAACTCTCTTTCTCTCAAACTATTTAATACTCCCTCCGTCCCGGGTTTTCTGCTCTATTTGTGTTTGGCGCGAAGTTTAAGAAATGATAAAAATATGTATGTTTGGACAGTTATACCCCTGGCGCTTCTTTTCCTTCCCTACCTGCCACCACCCATTCGGCCAACTCCACCCTCACCTCAGGCCGTCCGTCGTGCTCCATCGGAGACACGTGACATCTTTCAGCTTCAGATCTCTCGGGGATGAACGATCTTTCGTCGTCGGATCGCATCCTTGGCGTTCGATCGAATCGCGTCCTTCGCCTATCTCACGTATTCACGTCCTTCACCTCTTCGCGTCCGATCGGATAACCTGTCGCCTTCGAATCTCTCGCCCATCGGCGTCGTATCACCTCCTCTCACTTCCTTTGCGTTCGATCTCTCGCAGCAGATCTCTCACCTCTCTACGTGCTCGTCTCTCGTCGGATCTATGGAGTTCGATCGTCGCATCCGATCTCTCGCCTGCCGTTGCCATCATCTCTCGTTCAATCTCTCACTACCATCATCATCGAGAAAATGAGTGCACGATTCCGGTGACAACGAGGGGACGTACACAATGAACGACGTCGCGTCGGCGACAGTGGTTATGACGCCGGCGACGGCGACGGCCACCGAAGAAAAGAAGCAACGAATAGAAGAGTCTATCAAATTAGAAAGTGGAATATGAGGGGTATAAGTGTAAAATTAATTGGTGAAACTTATTAAAAATGGAAATGGAGTAGAGAATTTGGGACAGCCCAAAATGGCAAATGGAGCAGAAAACTTGGGACAGAGGGAGTACTATTTTTCTTACTTCTATCTAAATTATTTACCATTAACATGTTAACAATTATATTTACTGAATTTTTAAATATAATATTACACATTATTTAATACCCTGAGTTGAAACTGTTGGTACACGGTTAGGGACAAGTTTTTTAACCACTTTACTTAGAATTTATACCACTCGTATGTATTTAAGGGCCACTTTGTGAACCACATTCCCTACAAAATAAACCGCTAAATTAGTGGTTGACTTTTTTTGGACAAAATATGAACCGCATTTTTTTGTCGTACAAATTGTGGGGTTTTGTAATTCAATTTGAGGGGCCCGAGTCAAACTCGCTGGTACACGGTTAGGAACCAATTTTTTAACCACTTTACCCAAAATTTATATCACTGGTATGTATTTAAGGGCCACTTTGTAAACCATATTCTTTAGAAAATAAACCGCTAAATTAGTGGTTGACTTTTTAAGGTCAGAATATTAACCGCTTTTCAGTGGTGCACTTTCTTGACCATTGTGGTTTAATTTGATGGGCCACTTTATACAACCGTTGAATTTGTGGTTAATTTTTTGGGGTCATAATATGAACCGCATTTTTTTGTGGTACAAATTGTGGGGTTTTGTGGTTCATTTTGAGAGGTCTGGCTCGAAATTACTGGTACTCGATTAGGAGCTAGTTTTTGAACCACATTACCTAGAATTTATACTGCTGGTATGTGTTTAGGGGCCACTTTATAAACAACATATCCCAGAAAATTTACCGCTAAATTAGTAGTTGGGTTTTCAGAGCCAATATATTAACTGCTTTTCCATTGTGCAATTTTCTAGGCTTTTGTGGTTAAATTTGATGGGCCACTGTATGCATCACACGCCCCAAAATATGAACCACTAAATTTATGGTAAACATTTTATGGGCCATAATATAAGGCACATTTTTTTGTGATACAAATTGTGGGATGTTGTGGTTTTGGAGCCTCACTCGAAACCGTTAGTACACAGTTGGGGGCCACTTTTTCAACCACTTTACCCAGAATTTATACTGCTGATATATATTTAAGAGCCACTCCGCAAACCAAATTCTCCAAAAAATTAACCATTAAATTAGTGGTTGACTTATTTATTCCTGTATATTCATTTTTTTTTTTTTGTGTAAAATCATTTTCGTATTTTTTTAAGATCAATTAGCTACGAAAGAAATATAAAAAATCTTAAAATTAATGAAATATGGTTATCAAATTTTTTAATTTTGGATGTCAAAAGTTGTTGTAAAACACTATAAATGAAGTCGGAGTAAATTATTAGTTTTTAAAGATAAGGGGCAAAGTGTAAGTTACATTAAGCAATATGGGATGTTGTCATTAACCAGGATATAAAAAGGGCAATAAACCTCTAGAAAAGGTGATTAAAATTTTAAAAAGGTGATAAAATTTTGAAAAAAAATTGAAAAAATGTAGAAAATGAATTAAAAATTTTAAAAAGGAAATAAAATTTTGAAAAATAAACCGATAAAAATGTAGAAAATGCAATAAAATTAAAAAAGTGTTAAAATTTAGGAAAAGGTGCTAAAATTGTTATAACTATGGAAGAAGACTACATTCACATTGATAATTAATCTTCTTTAAAGTTACAACTATGGAAGAAGATTTACAAACTCTAAAGCTTCTAAACTTCTACTTCCAGACTTGCTCACCGCTACCTATGTATTCTCATTGGCTGTATTAATTCACTCTTACTAATAAACAAAATTACAACTCCTATATTAATTCAATTTTTCATATTAAATCAAATTTCTCATATTAATTTTCATTCCTTTTTCATTCTACCCTCCCTCTTCTTTTTCTGTTAATACATACTGCTATTTCTCTCAAATTCTTTAATACCTTTTTTTTTTTTTACTTTTATCCCGCATTAAATCAAGCTAATCACATTAACTCTCTTTCTCTCAAACTATGTACTACCATTTTTCTTACTTCTATCTAAATTGTTTACCACTAACATGTTAACAATTATATTTACTGAATTTTTTTAATATAATATTACACATTATTTCATTTTTTACACTTTATTCCCTTTATAAACTAAACTTATTTATATTTACAACCGAAACAACCATTATAACTGAAAAAACTAGTTAACCGATAAAAATCTTTTACACATTATTGTTTTATTTTTTTTCATTTTCTTCAATAGCCACCGCAGCAACTTGCCACAGTGGCAATGTAAAATCTTCCTTGGGTGAGTGGCTCCTAATAAGAGCACTGGATAATTTTTGGAGGGTGAGGTCAACATTAGATCATCAGTTATAGTGTTTTCTTACACTTAATAAATATTTTAAATTATCAATTTTTTTTTGTAAATACATTTTTTTCTTTCTAAGTGAAATCAATATTTTTAAATGTCAGTTAACTATGAAAAAAAAAATAAAAATTTTAAAATTAAAAAAACATAGTTACCAAATAATTTAAATTAGGGTTTTAAAAATAGTCGTTAGACAATGTAAAAGAAGTAGAGGGGATGAAGTGTGTGTTTTTGAAAATAAGGAGAGCAAAGTGCAAGTTAGATCAGGGAAAATATCTATCTTATACATTAAAGTGGAAGAGGTGGATTTGGTGGTGACACGTGTCATATGTGTAGTGGGATAATAATGGGTTCGGTCATTTTGTTCTTTTGTTTTAAACGGTCTGAGTGGGTTGTTTCTATGTTATTCCAATTGAGTCCTTTGTCTAATTGGTAGTTTCTATGGTCATGCATGTTCGTCTGACATTGTTGATTTCCTTATTTCATGAGAAGTAATAATGATTAGTAATCAAGAGATTGTGGCATTTCTCATTCCCTGGGAAGTAAATGAATATATATTATAATGTTTAAGATAAGTAAGATAAATATAATTAATTAATTATTAGTGTATAATAAGATGGATACATGATATATAAAATAGGTGGATATTATTAGCGGTGGTGATCATATATATGTGTCCATTTGTTTTAAGCATGTTTTTAACGTGGCAGTTGCAGGGTGTGTTGCTGGCCACGTGGCCAGAGCAAGATTCATAGCATGGCTTAGGAGCATGCATTGTGTGACCAGTGGCCCCTATTATCTGGTTTTATCGTCTGCCAGGTGTTGCCAGCTGTATTTTTCATGGAGGCTTAATGATGGTGTTTGTCCCCTGCTTTCCCTTTTGGTATGACTTCATCCCTTTGCCCTATTATGTTTCTCCAGAATTTTGAGTAGGAGAAGGCCACGTGTGAGCCAGAGTAAGGATGAATCCGTGAATGCGTCCTGAGGTCTTACTTTCTTTCTTTTTTCGTCACAGTTTGTTACAAGTTGCCATAAGAACCCTTCCCTAACTTGCAGCTCCTCCTACCTCTTTTCATCTGCCTTTTTCTTCCATGTGGTTAATCATGGAATATGCTTACATGGCCTCAGCTGGCAATGCTTTTTTTGTCATGTTTTTCTCACCCATCAGTGCTTTACGCTGAAAGTTATCAGCAACAAAAAAATCTTCAAGGGTGTTCAGGTTTAAAGCACATGTTTTGTGGCCGAATTCAGGCCTAAGTAGTTATAACATCTTTCGTTGTTCATTGTTTCCCCCAAGAGTTGGAATTGTTCACAAAAGTCCTTTGTATGTAATAGTAGGATTCTCGCTTTGCCTCAACGCTCAGGTGCCCCTGTATGGAGCGATGGCTTTAATCATTATATTGTTAATTAATAGCATCATTTTAATAGGTGTAGAGTTCTCCCCCATTCTTATCCTTTTTGTTGTCCATCTTTCAAGATTTCAGTAGACGTGCCATGATTTCGCTTTGGTATAATTGGCAGTCAAGTAAGCTGGAGGCACGTGGATATCTCGCTTCTTCTGCTTCAACCTTTTCTTCTCCCATCCTCATTGTTCTTCCTTTTTCCCCTATATAAATAGCTAATCCCATGTAAAATGAGAACCATCCATCTCATTCCCTCTGTCTCCTGTGAGTTAATGGTACATTTTAGTCCATCATACCGTTGTATTGTCCTCCACTTCTTCCTCTTGATACTTTGTTTCGTTTTATGCAATGCTACTCAATTTATAAAGTTATAAATTGTTTGATTTTTCCAGTGCTGGGAAGGTTAGCTTAATTTCTTTCTTTTTTTCCTTTATTTTTTTTTAATTATTTTCCAATGCTTACGTTAGTTTGCAGATTTTACATGTTGTTCTTTACCTATATAAATATAATATTGTAGATATTACACTACACTATTTTTATTGCAGTAATTAGTTCATATCAGGGTATGAAGTTGAATTGTTTGTGGCCGAAAATAGTTCTTTATGGATTATATTCTAGATTTTCTTTAGCTAAGCCGCTATATGGACATGTAGTTTCTGCTGATGGTTATTTTTGTGCACCAATAAAATGATAAAAACATCCATGTCTTCCTCAACAAATGAAGAAGATACGTCTCTTGCCTCACAATACACAAGACATAAAATATAACACTTGCATATCAAATACCCTTTACACTTCTTCAAAATTCAGAGTTTTCTATTATTATACTAATTCAACACTATATTTCTTTACAACAAGTTATGCTGGGACAATGGTTGAATAAGAAAATGAACAAAATAAGGGAGCATTACCTCAAGACACAAGATGCAGAAAAGCACATCACATTCAACCCTTTACATGTGAGATTTGTTATGTAACGCATAGCTACCACATATATGGAACCCGTTCATTGTACTTTTGTCACATGTATAGTGTAATATAGAACAAACAAATGAATCATTTTGTACTTAAATGAAGCAACATATGCTTTTTCACGATAGAAATTATTTTGAAGAAACAACATATCACACCACCACCTGCCAAAACAAAATCACAAAAACAAAAAAAACTGACACTTGAGCCTACCCCCTCGCTCCCGCTGCGTAGCGCGGGCAAATGTCTAGTGTGATCTAAATCATGTAATATTCTTAACGTTAAACTTTTAGATATTGTCTTGGTGACAAATGTACAGGTTAATGCAGCTTAACTCAACCCAAAGGTAAATATTTCGATTTGGTGGAAGCATTTTCAGAGTGTTTTTTTTCTTTAACACTTAAAGACCTCAAAACAAAATGAAAGTGACAATGTTTTTTTCGTAATTTTTCAGTTAGTATGGATAAAATCAGTGTACCTCCTAAGTATTTCGGGAATTCTCTTACAACAGTGGCGAAAAGAATGAAACCCACCACAAAGGTCATGGTAAGAAATCTATACAAAATTGCGATATATGTATGACTGGAAGTCACCAAAACTCATCCTCAATTTTACACCATGGGAACTAATTACTCCCCTACTCCCTATATTCTACCGGACCGTTCCATAACATCAAGCAAGTAGCTTCACGAGGATTGAGTTTCTCCAAACAGATCTGTACATCAGTAGTGAAAACTTAGAAGTAATAGTTGTCCCCATTGCTTACAGAATCTTTGCAGAGCATGGACCGTACTTCCCTTATAGAACTTGGCAGCTCCATGTCTCTCTCGGCGAGTGTATTTCCTAGCAGTTTCTGCATTTCGGACACAAATATCTCATCCAAGATCTACAGAAGAAGTAACAACGGTCAGTAATAAATTAAACGTGTGGCCAACAGCATGACTTCTTACGTGCACTTTGATCTGCAAATGTGGATCAAAGCATGTAAGAAACACCATATAGATTGTTATGCGCTACATCGCAAGTCATTAACCACCTTTTTATGAAGTCAAGAGCAAAAAGTTTTCTAAGCTATGAGAGGAAAAGCATCAGCCAAACCAAATTTTAGCAGGGCGAAAATGGTGGAGCTAACTTACTGATACTGTGATCCTTAAACCCTTGTAACAAGACTGGTTATCTCTAAGATTCTCCAGGAAGGATAGTATGTCCTGTAAGGAGGAAATAAAGCAAGTGAGAACTTGAGATGTTCAAGACTTTGACACACTTTGAGCAGGCATGTTCCAGATTTACCTGCCCCATTCTGTCCCAAAAATTGCGGCAGATGATAATGAAGAGATGATTGTCAAATAATGTAGAGAGGTGATGGATTGAGTTTATCAGAAGATCCTTCAAAGACTGCATTCTGTTCAGTACATCTGATTCGACCGCATTTTCTTTTGAGTCTTGAATTATCTTCTTTAACTTTGTTGCACTCTGAACTTTAGTCTGTGCAGACAAAACCAAAATCCCATGCAAAGTTATTACTTTGAGTTGAAGGCTATCTGAGAATCTAATTTAATAAGAATAAGCATCGGCATGAACATGAACATGCATGCGCAGATAGTGCAACAATGACAGAATCAATATTCCTAGCCTTGAGTTGCTATAAAGGGGAAAAAAACTAGAAGCTAACTCATGCAACTAGAACTGTAATTTCAACATGCCACAGTTGATTAGCAATCCACATACAAAAGAATAAGTTGATGAAGAATATCAGACAATGTGGAAAAAGAATAAAGAACTGCTAAGCGAGCAGTTGGTGCATAAAAGAGCATGATATCAAAAGCAATCCATCTGTAGAACCTTTAGAGCACTCACATTCTCCATGAGTTTCTCCACTACAGCTTGCGTAAAATTCCTGAGTTCAGCTCTCAACATCACTCTTATCTCACTGAGCTGTTCCCCTGGGACTGCATTCCCAGTAGGTGCAGTTAAAGAACTCCAGGACTTGAACTTCGTCTCTATGTTAGAATGTAGCAAATCCAGCATCCTTTTTATAGAATTCAGAAAAACACCCAACTGAAAGATAATTGTTTTGGTTAGTTGTGGGATGTCAAGTTACCATTCATTGTCAATCAAAAGATGCAAAAACACAATAATGTATCTCAGCAACCTCATCTGGAGCCACGTAAGTGGAGGGTGTTCCTTTGGCAATTTTCTGTACATATTTGAGGCCAAATATCTTTGGAGCAATGCTCTCCTTCAGTGGTGACAAAACATCCGCATATTGCTTCTCAAGGGCTCTGAAAGTTGCCTTCTCTACGGTCGTGATAGCCTTTTGGTGGATACAATCCATTGAAAAAGAGAGAAAAGATCCACAAAATCATCAAAATGCAATGCAGGTGAAGAACAAAGAAACATAATAATTAATATCTGCAGCATATTACTTGCTAGATATCTTCTGGTCTCTCGAGAAATTCAAATGGACAAGTTTTTTGTTATGGGTGATTTAACTGCTTATTATGCAGAGCAAATGCATGTACCATAAATAACATAATATGTGTGGCTGTATGAGAATTATCCCTAGAAAGAGAAACTTATTGCTTTCATGCTTCACTTTTACATTCTAAATGTTCTTACAATGGATATTTTAGTGACGTTATGAATCTGCAATAAATTCAAATGTCGCGAACCAAAGCCTGGGTTCAAGTAAACTCAAGTATTAGGATTCTCCATCTCTTCGTCATTCTGGAATGCATAAGCCCCATTCCCTGATAGGACTTCCATGTACGTGTGAATATATTCTTAGAGTTGATCTAATTTTCTGCAAACATAAAGGATTGTAGAAACTAAAAGTACTCGTTTCATATGACAAGAATATATTCCTGATCTCCGGACAAATCTGATAAAAATATATTTTCCCTTCCATATCCCCTCATATGTTGACTAAATGTCTAGAACAGTAAGAACAACAGTGGTAGGCTAGAATATACCTTTTCCAGGAAAAATGTAAATTCAGGCCATCGGTGAATGATGACTTCATACTTGTTCATCATATCCATCAGCCGATCATACATGTCATCGATGAAAGGCGTTGTTGACCGATCAGTTTTGACAGCAGACCACTTTAACTGAAATAGATTGCATCAACTTGTAACATCTAAAATTAATAAACTTCCAACAGATGAAAAAAATGAGGTGAAATATATCATTCATACCACATCTAATTTACATGACCCTGTTAAAGCATCACGCTGCTCCTCTATCCATCTGATTATATATGAGTGAAACAAATCCTTCGCATCAACTCCGCCTTTTATTGGACTGTAATAAGGAAAAGATCAGGAAAGACAATAGAGGCAGGAGTAACAGAGACCAATTTTGATGAGAAAAAGAAACGGTTACCCATATTGTGTGATTCAAAAGAAAATAGGAAAAACAAAGAACCATATGTGTTACCTAATGTTCCACGAGGAGAGATCTCTTTGGAAGTCTGATGTAGCAATGACAAGCTCAATAACAGGAGGTGAAGGACCTGAAGGGGGATAGGCACCAAAAAATGCTCGCAGCCTAGAGCAGAGCTCTGTACTGTATATGCATGCAGAAAGATTTGGAAGGTCTATAAAACTGCACAAAGGAAGGATTCGATTTCAACAGAAGTTAGTGATTCATTTTTTTTCTCAGAAATTAGTAATATCAAAAGCTATAGAGCATGTAAATGGAAAGGAAGAAGAAAGCATCCAACCCAAAACCAATTAGCAATAGGTGGCGAGACGTCACAGTAATATAAAGTGCTACTAAGCCCGTTAACTTGACCATTAGGGATTACACAACTCAGCATGGACCCTCATGTGCAAACCATTGGAATGGCTAAAAGCAGGCCTGTCATGTTGACCATGAAACTGGGCTAATAATAGACATCTAAGCTAACCTTCCCTAACAATCAAGTTATCAAGATTGTAATGGAAATCAATTGAGAATAAATGATAAAAATCTCCTTTATTGTGTTCCTATTTAAAAAATATCCTTTTATCAATTTTGCTCGAGGTGATCAAAGACTTGAGAACCGTAAACTTAGTTGTTCACCTGGCACACCTAGAGTCCCTAACTTATCTTTAGGCAAGGCACCTTAACTTTGACACTGAAGCACTACGGTGCTAATGTCACTAACATCACTTGTATGGAGGCTACATAATTGTGATTTTTGTGATTGCTCAAATTTTGGGAAGGAGAAAAACAAAATGAGAAATAAGAAAAAGCTACTGGAAGTCTGCTTATGACTAGATTAACTTGATCCTAAGCATGTGATTATCTTGCAAAGCATAGTACCACCTTTTGCACATCTAGGAATTTATTAGATAAACTTAATCCAGATTTTCTGGGATGTGCGTTTGATTATGTGCCTTGCTTCACTCAGTGAAGTGCATTTTAGTGCAATCCACGCCACACGCACTTTTTGCCTTTGACTACCTTGATTTGCTACCTTTCCTCACTGTCAATTGCCTTATCAGATTTTCTAGTAACCAAATAGGAGTAGCTAATGAGAGCAAGGGTAAAACTTAAACTTGATTCTGCTAACATAAGATTTTAACAAGCAGCATTCTCAATGTAAAGCCTTATGGCCCTTTATTGAGGAAAAGCAATGTCCTTGTTCCTCTTCATAATAAAAAAGAATTAAAAAATTTTAACCAAGCTCCCTCCATGATGGAAGACTGGCAATTCTTTAAATTCTTCACAACCACTGTACAGCAAACTCACAAGTGCTCAAGCAATGTGAGGATCCTACTTTGACCACGTTTTGTTGAAATAACCTCTATTCCAAGTTTGCACCAATGCTAGAACTAATATCTTATCTTGGCCTTTCTCAAACTCAAACTCCTTTCATGCATCAATTAACTAAGAGACCAAATAACAGTTTCTTTATGATAGCCGATTTCTATTTTTCCAAACAGCCAAGCAATTAATCCAGGTTTCCTTATTTGATTACTAGACAGAAGATTTAAAATCGACAACCTTCTTATGTTCTTGAATGAAAACTCTAGCATTCAAAAGAAGATAGTGCATGATAAGAAACTGCTACAGAAGCATGCAAAAATAAAATTGCCAAACAAAGATTTTATAGCATGTTATTATTTTGCCTTTGAAAAATGCATTGAATTCAACACAAGGGACTGATTACAGTTTAAGGTCAACCATCATAACACATAAAATGCAAAAACTATTTCAGAACAACAAAAGAAATTTTGCAGCCTAATTCAAGTAGAAGGAAACGAAAAAATCAATTTAGTTATAGAAGAGCATACATACACACCTAGGAAGCACATTGTGACCATGGATCTCAATGTCAGTCAAAATCTCATTTCTAAAATTCAAAACAAGAGACTTCATCTTCTGGTAAGCTAAAGCAAAAGTAACCGGATCAATTGATGTTCCCTCACTATTGCTCCCAGCAAACTCATCTGTCTCGGCAAGATGCCTTCTTGACCTCTTCTTTGCAGCAGCCTGAAATGTTTTTTATATTTTGCCACTTATAGATGTGACCAATATATTATGACAACCCATCAAGGAAAAAGGAATCACTGGTACCTGGAAATATCTTGTGAATTTCAGCTGTGCTTCTGGACTTAATACATCATGCAGTAGATTGTAAAGCTTGACAGCAGGTGCCAAGGCAGGAGCTGGCTCCCCAGTGGCAGAACCAAACACATCCATCATCCCTGATGGCAAAGACTCATCCAAAGATTTATAATTCTCAAAAATCAGAGTCAAGATTTGCTGGATTTCATCTTCAATTTCCCCTAGAATGCGGTTCTGTTCAAAGTATATTGTTAGGGAGTAAGAAAAAGAAAACTATTCACAAACTCAAAAGCTATCTGATCATAACTAAAATGTAAAAGACGTGGAATAGTGAGGCATCACATTGTTAAAGAGGTTCTATCTCACATGGCTAAAGTTAAGAGTTCATTTGGCTTAGCTCCCTCCACTTATTGCCAATTCACTCAAGTAGCTTCACCGGGCCTATCACATGGAGGGAAAAGCCAAGTGGTTATATCCCACACAGTTTATGTTAGGGATTTCTGATGGCTTTCTACTGCAGCTAGGCCTTTCCAGATGATATCAATGCTCAGGTTTCCTGCTGGCATATTTGTTGCTGTTAACCTTGTTACGATGGTCCATAAGCTAGATCTGTTCAGTTATTTCCATGGGTTTGATGTGAGGGGGGCATGTTAAGCGTCTATGTACCATGTGGTTATGAATTTCGAGTTCATCATTGCCACGGCTACCCCTCAGCCAATTGGTTTTGATACTTTCATTTTCACACATCAAAAGTACACAAACTTCAGGATACTTAAAGTGAAAATCTTGCTTTTCAATCAGACATAGAAGCTATCATGCATTAAGGCTGACTTGGTTGATAATATAAAATTAGAACCCCCTCTAAGCCATGTGATATGATGCAGATCATAATAACTACAAACATTTCAAGAAATACCTCTTGGTGACTTAAGGAGCCCTTACTTTCACTCTTCTTCATCAGTACAGGATATAGCAAATCAAGTATCAACGTAAGGCAATCTTTGGTAGGTGTAGCAACATCCATGACATATGAAAGGTATCTACAGCAGCAAAGAAAAAGAAAAGGCTGAGAATTTCAGTTTAAATAAATGATGGGCCATAGATCATTGCAGCTTATCCAAAATACCTTAATTTAGTATATGCATCAGATACTCCATAATACGATGCAAATTGCGCCACTAACCACTTCCACGGACCATCAAGCAATAACTTCCTTTCCTGAAAGTCCAGACATTTCATTGCAACTTCTAGCACTAAGTCATATGCCACAGTTTCTGCAACAGATCCACACTGGAAAAGAAAAACAAGTTACTGGCTTGTTAACAGTGAGTCAATTTTAATTAGGACTAGGGATTTACAAAACTTAATCAGTTGTTGGCATCAAGACAAAATATTTAGAAAAACAAAAACAAACTTAAGTACATCCAATGTAAAATTGAAAAGCACTTTTAACATCATTTAACGTACCCTGAGATGATTACTCTCATCCTGACTGGTTGAATAGCTTATGTATAGTTGAACCCTGCCAACAAGCTCATGTTCTGGCTCTTTATAGACAGGCCACCATTGAACTTTATTACTCTAGAGAAATATTTTTAAATTCTCATGAGGGTCATCAAAAAAATCCAGTTTCAGAGAAGATAATGCAGAGCTATAAGCATTACAGGATCATCAGCAATAGTAGCAATTTGTGCCAGGACGCGACCATAAGTGTTGCCCTTGCTGTCATACACCTCAAGAACCAGATCATCACTAAGACCATCTGGCAGGCTGTATGACAATAGTAGTTAGCTATCACTTTCCATGGGATCTAGAAAAAGATGATAGAAAGCATAGTCTTTCAAAGAGGAAGAGGAGTTACATACAATACATGAGTTTCACCAGAACCTGCTTGCATGCGCACCACATCCTCCTCAGATGAGCTTTTCAACTTCAACGAGCAAAAATATGTTTCTGCTAAAAAAACCATAGACCTAAGTGAGATAAAAAAATAATTCATGCAAAAATCAACTTTTAACATGAAATGAGGAAAAACTAATCATCAAGTGAACTAGTTCCACAGAATTATTAAACATCTAAGAAAATTTTATTTATTTACCTGGTACCACTTGATCTGATGCTGAGCTGGTGTTCAAACTCTTTGCCCCATTCTTCAAAAGTTTAGAAACCTGTTTGAGATATTGAGAGCTCACCTGCAAATAAGACAGTGCTTGCCGGGAAAAAGTAGCATTACGAGGAACATGACGTGTAGCATGGACTTTCCGTAGAGCTTCCCATCCCGAGTGCAATCTGGAGTTTAATCTTGACAAATGCTGGTGTATTAGTTCCAAATTTATTTCTGGCGCCTTTAGTGAAGAAAAGTTGCAGCCAGGAGGAGGATCCAAACCAATTTTCACTTTGCGAACTGTCAAAGAAAGTCCATGAATATAGAAAATTCATTCAGGTTCATTTAAAAACTTCAGTACTTAGTTAAAAACAGTACCTTGTACTTTCATTTTTCCAATGGTCCTCTTGGATTTTGGGGCAGCAGCATCACTGACTAGTTGAGAAGACTTCCTTGCCAACCATTCTTCTTCTGATTGCAGTAGTACATGCTGCAAACTAAAATTTTGGTAGATAATTAACTGACAGCAGCATTGATAACTTAGAGAGGAATGGTAGAAAGAGCTGGAATGCATGGGAAGCAGAGTTTTTAATTGCACATACACAAAGGGCAGTGCTATCTTACAAGTACTTAATCTATCTTAAGGTATTAGCAAAAAGAAAAATGAAATAGTTCAAATAGATTGCAGTAATGGTATATAGTTTAATCAAACAGTAACAGTTAACCATGATAATAAACATTTAAATGTGGGAACAAGACATGAGAGAAATGATGAACTCACCCAAAGGCATTTCGTAACACGGCACACTCATTATTCAAGAAGTAGGGGGCTTCCTCAGAACAACCTTTGGCCCATGAATTAAGGCATAGCCGAACACATGATTCATAAGACAGCACAGCACACCATGGGCCCAGCCCACTGATCCATTCATGAGTTAGACAAAAATAAGGAACAATGCGAACTGTTGCACAGTATATGAAGTGAAATACAACTACTGTGACTAAAAGAATGTCTTGACTGCATACATGTTAACATGCCAAAAATGGCAACTATACTCACAATCACTAACCTTGCATGAAAAGTGGGATAACGAGCGGGCATAGGGCTTGGGGATTTATCAACCTTTGTACTGGTGGGAATCCTGTAGTGCACAATATCAACAAGTATGGGTAGATAAATTTTCAGAAACAGGACCTACAGAGACCGTTCTGCAAAGTGTACCTCGCAGATGTACTGGGAATCTCTGAAATCACTTGTTCATTGCATTCTGGATCGGAAGTTCCACTGTGAATATTTACTGTGATGTTTGGTTTGTTTGTGACCACTGAAATGCTTGGATTTGTTCGGTAACTGTGTGCTTTTGATGTATAAACTCGACTAGAAACCTCTTCAACTCTGCCCAATGAACCCACTATTGGAGGTGCACTAGGCCTTGCATCATCCAAATCTTTATAAGAAACCCTTCTATTTCGCATTCCTTCATTATGGAAATGCTGCAAGAATTTAATTTACCTAAAATCAGTAAAAAGACAATTAATAAAAAAAAAGGGGAAAAACAAAAGAAAAAAATTAATCTCTTATCACCCAAACTACAAAAACTATAGAATCCAATCTAAAAGATTAACGGTCACTGCTTTTTCATGGTGTTAGTCAATGCTCATATTGAAAAGTTTAGCCAGGCAATCATTGGCACGTTAATCACCGGGAGTTGCATTGTCATTCATGTTACTTCCAAACAGTCCACAGGAGTTACACAGTGTATGTTACAGCATCTATCTAAAATTTACTTATAGCACCACAGAATGCTTTTAAAAAGAAATGCTCAGATTTTTTAACTTTATTAAGAAGACCAATGATCAGACACTTAAATACACTAACAAAAACCAGAACTCTGCATCATGAATCCTGGTAAGGAAGTAAATAAGCAAGCTGTGTCATTGGAGCTGGCTTGGAAGTCCCCAACCACAAGTATTTTATCTCCATCCTGTATGTGAAAAACATACAATCTATGTTCGTCGCACTTCTGCTTCTCTCCTAACATGTATTCCGACACTTGTAATTTTTTGGAACAATACAGAGACATTACAAGGACAGCACAGCATATTACTCTGTGCCTTATGTGTAATGAGCAAAAAAAATAGATGATGAGACACTAAATAAGCTGCAAGCAGCACTGTTTTCAAGGATTCACCATCACACTTAAAGAAGTAACAGAAAACAGAAAAAAAAAATTCAAGTGAGGAAATGGACCAAGAAATTAAAATGCTAATTACAAATTTTAGTGCACCAGGAGATTAAACAAAGTTATTGCTGCATGACAATCATTGTTCTTGAACCACCTCAAGGCTCAAATTCTAGGAAGTGAACAAGACCCGAACCTGTTTATCAGCGAACCCATTCACATGAGAGGTAACACGAGGAGAAAAATTAGCAGAAGAATGCACTTCCCTGTGATGTACACCATCATCATTGCTTCCACACTGAGTAAATGAAACTTCAATGCTACTGGCAGAGTCTGACGAGTGATCTTCTGCAGTCCTCCCAAATCTGGTATCATGCAGAGCAATATGTCCTTGGGACACCCCATTTGGTAGCTTGCCATCCTGAGGCAATGAAATGAATGAGTACTGCTTATCATAGAGGTGCTCATCGGACTCGGATGATGCGTCCATATCTGATCCAGAGCTATCATTGTTCCTAACATTTATTTTTCTAGATGCAGGAAGCGCAGTCGAAGAATTCCCTGGTAATTTAGACAAATGAGCCAATCCAGAATGCACGCTGCTGTTGGTAGAGTTGGTATTGGTACTATTAGGTATTAATCTCTGAGTCCAGTTAGCACTTGAGGTATCTGATTTCTTGAAACTATGCTCCTATCAAATTACAAATCCGAAAAAAGTCAGATTCATCAAGCAACTCAGATATGAGAACACTAAAACAACTTCCAACCACACTAACTCACCACCCGTGTCCACCGTCTCGCATCCTTCTGTAGACCTTCAGCGAGCATTGTAACTTTTAATGTCTTCGCCTTCACCAAAATCCACTATGTCCAGCAAATATTCCAATCCCAGAATCTAAAGTTTGCAAGTCACGAGAGTACAGATAACCAGTAAGCATACACGGACAACCCCACAAAGTGAACACGATGGATCAGACGAAACTCCCGAACTCCTTTTCCATCACCCATGTTTCACGGCAGCCAAACAGACCAAATTGGGTAATAACCCACAAAAAAAAAATCAAAGAGTTCCCCAAACCCAAATCCGTTTGAACAAGGTATTGCCACCAGAACCAAAGATTCACAGCAAAAACCACTCTCCCCTCTTGCCAGTGACAGTAATGCAGACTATAGAGTGAGACCCATTAAACCAGAGCAAAACGAAAAAAAAAAAAGAGAAAACGCAAAGTGGCTTTGGATCAATCGAGGAAAAGAAAAAGGAAGTAGGAAAACCAGTGGCACTTACAGAGAGAGATGAAGTACTTGACAGAGGACGAAAGAGAGAAGGAACAGAAGTTGGAGAGCCGAGTCGATTGTCTGGTTCTGTGTATTATTGTAAACTCGTCTGTTCTGCTCAGAAGACGTGCAGTGATGTGGATGGATGTGTCTGTACATCGAAGTACTCGCGGTCCCTGTCCTGTTAGTGTGGACGAATTCTCGCGTCCACCCTGATGGACGTACGCCAGGCGGAACATGTTACACCTCCATTTGTGTTTTTTTTTTTTTAATTCAATTACTTTTTTTAATTTTATATTTAATTAAAAAATAATTACTTTCTCCGTTTCACATTGTTTGTAACAATTTTCTTTTTGGAATGTCCCAATTTTTTAAAACATTTCTTTATTTAATAAATTTTTTGCATCTCATTTACTATTATACCCCAACTTTAATCTCTGGCCTACTATCTCTTTTTCTCCATTTCATCTCGGCCTTTCTTACATTTGCTATGAACGATGAGGCCGTAATGTCTGCTGCTTGTCTGTGATTGAGGATGAAGAGGCCATGGGTTATAGAATGGAGGTCCGACAAGGTCAAGATTAGGGCGGAAGCACCGAAGACGGAGACGACAGAGGGATGTGGCCAAATATGAAGACGACTAACGGACAGAGATCGATGCGAAGCGGCCAGAGATTGACACGACAGATGAGATCGATTTGATGGAGATTGAAGCAAAGCAACCGGAGGTTGATGCGATGACCGAGATTGACTGACGAGATTGATGTGATGGAGAATGAGGCAGACAAACAAGAGAAGCATATCGATTTGATCAAATCGGACGAGATCGGATGCGACGGACGAGATTGGAGCTTGATTTGAGCAAATTGGCAAATCGGGGTAAGGAAGCTGAGGTGAATCGTCGGTGCCAGAAGATCAAAGACCAAGGGGGAGATGGAAGCCTGGCCAGGTGGCGACAGAAGGTCAAGGGTGGGGCAGAGACAGAAGGTCAAAGGCAGGCAGAGACGGACGATCAAAGGCAAGGTGAAGAAGAAGGCTGAGGGGCTATCAGAGATGAAGGGCAAGGATGAAAAGAAGAGACAAACAGTAGTTTACCTTGGTATGTGTGCCAAACCCGTTTGTTTCAAACAACACGGGACGAAGGGAGTATATTTTTTCTATAGATATTTTTATTAAAAAATATTTTTTACAGTTTTTTCATATTTTTAGGGAATTAAATCAAATACTATTTTTTATTTTTAACATCAAATAATTCTCTTATTTTACAAAATCTCTTTTATTAGTTCTATTGTTAGGGATGCAAATTAGTTACAATTTTTTTTAATATTTTTATATTAAAATATTAATATTCTAACTAGCACACAGACCAAGATAATATAAAAAAGAAAAGTGGTGTCTATATTTTTATTTTTTATTAGAAAATAGATATCATAATATGTGATAGTGGACATCATTGTAGACAAAATTAGACACTTTTATAAAATATGTTAGACACTACCACATAACTTGTTTGCATAAAAATATAAAATTGTTGGCCTTTTCTTTTTTGAAATATGTTTGTTTTTTAATACCTAATTCTATTTAAGTAGTATCTAATTTTACATAAAATGAAGGAAATTTATAGAGCGTCATAATTAAATACTTGGATACTACAATCATGTAGCTTGTATAGTTTTTTTATCAAATTTAAACACTTAACTCATCATATTAGACATTCAATAATCATAATCAGACATATGAACACTTCAATCCAACACTTGGAACATCATACTCAAACGTGTGGACTAGATACTTTTTTTACCAAATTTAAACACTTAAATTATTATACTAGATATCTAATCACTACATTTAGGCACTTGGACACTGCCAAAATTTAAAAAAAAAAAAAGAAAGAAAAGATAGAGTTAGACATCTTTTACTTTGAATAAAAATCAGTGATCTGATGTCAATTTTTATATATGAGATGTCTAATTCTATGAACAAAATGTTCAATGCTATCTACATGGTGTTTAGTACATATAAAATGTATTTAAGTTCATCTACATGCATATAAGATACAACCATATAGGAAGCTATAAAAATATGACATAATTTTTCAAGTATATATTCCTTAAAATAACATTATTATACTCTCAATTAAAGATAAAATTTGAATAATCAAAGTATTTTATCTTCACCATTAGAAAAATTAACAACTTGCAGACATTTACATACTAGAAGCAGACACCCAAACACTAGACACAGATACCAGTAACTTAGCTTCAGACACTCTAAGGTAGACACTATTTACCTACAATTAAACACTAACGTCATTAATTTATCTGTTAGTAGTGGATATCCGCTCTAATGGACAGTATCATATCTCTGTTACTGTATTTTTCAAGTTTTTGTTTCTAGGATCTTAGCGATCCAAGATTCTTTTTCGCTGTTTCATACCTATTTAGTTCCTAATTTACTCTTACGCATTTCCTTTGAGTTGTTGGATTCCTTCGTTTCATGTTGCCTGCTAACCGATTAATCGTCTTCATCTTAAAATATCTATCAATTTTATTATTATATTTATATTTTAATTAAGAATAATATAAATAAACCATGAACAAAGTTTTAATTTGAAGTGAAGTCAACTCGAGCTCAAGTTATTCGTTCGTTTTATACCCTACATTTTACTTTTGATTTTTGACGTAAATGTAAAAATATTTGTTCTTTTTATATTTTTGCAGGAAAATGAAAAGTGAATCGAAGTATTCTTTTACCTTTTTTTAAGGAAAGAGCGTGCAGTATTTCTAGAAAAAAAAAAGCTATGAAGTTTAAGTAATATAGAATGGAAAATGTATTATAGAATGGAAAATGTATTTCCATCAATAAAGGAAATTCATTGCTGATGTGGAGATAAAGTTTGAAGTTAGAAGATATCATTAAATAATTTATTTTTAAAATTTTAATGTTAATTGCTGGTGTGAATGTCAAATGGGGCTAAAGTATCTTTTGATACAAATATACTAGTATTATTTTCAAAATATGAAAATACATCGTTCATAAAATAGATTATAAACAAATCACCCATTAAATCATGTTGATTATCTGGAATTTTTACCCTTGATGTAAGCATAAATTTTTAATGACGGCAGTTTATTTGCCTAAAAAAACAATAATGACATATTTACCATTTAAATTCTTGTGACATGTTTACTAATTTACCCAACAAAAATTTCTAGAAGGACCAAGGAAGCTGGCTCTGGGCCTCTGAGAATGACGTGGGATGGAGACGCGCCTGCTCCGCATAACGGTACTTTTTTTTATTTTTTATTTTGGCTTTTTTTGTTTTTTTTTTAATCATGCAAAGAGCCCCCTTTTTTTTGGTTGTTTCGATCTTTGTTCGGTCGGCCATGTCATTTGTGCTTTTCACTCCTGCAACTGCTTTTTACACACATGAAAAAAAAAAAAAGAAAACGGAGATAAATATATACACATTTTAAAGTATATATTGTCTTGTTTGTGTCCAGTGTTTTATAAAGTGATAATGAATTTCATTCCTTCCACTTGTGGGACCAACAGACATTAGAAGTGCTTCGCCCTCTAAAATGAATTCACTGTACTTAATTTTTATCGATTGGAATCAATTGAAACATTTAAATTCCGGGATATCATAATTAAGCAAAAATAATTATGTCTTAAATCAGTGAATAAAATCTAACAATGTTGTCCGCAACTCAGCAGCTCAATAGTTGCATGTTCGTACAAAGGGTTAAAATTTTCACAAGTACATTATGCTCTTCACTAAATTGTCAAGTAATGTCCTTCAAATTTTAAAAAGTAAATTTTTTAAAATTTAAATAAATAAAAGTGTTATAAAAATAAAAGTTAAGAGCAGCAATTAAAAACGAAAGGATGAATAGAACGATTATGTGATTATCAGAATTGAGAGAGGAAGTCTGTGTTGGAGCGTGATAAGTGCAGCAAAAGGAGTAATTAAAGGAAGCGGGTCCACGCGGCGCATGTGCTTTTCAGCCCTAACTGGGTGTATGCTGTATCCAGTCCACTCCACTGCTCTATTTTCGCGCCAGTGGACGCTTAATGGCGAAGGTTTTTGTGGATTATTTACTACTATTACTCTATTAGTCAAGCAAAAACGGGCCTATAGTTATTCTGATTTCTGTCCTTTTCTTCTTCTCTAGGCAAAGAATTAAAATCTCCTGTACCCTCTAATCTTTAGCTTTTTAAGTCGATTTGGTCCTCTGTATTTTTTGGTTTGTTCATTAGTCAAGTACCTACGTTCCGTTGCTTGGGCTCTCGATTTAAATTTGAGGGTATATGAAGCTCCACAACTTCCTCTGATAGCATGTGGAGCTCCAATCTCCTTCAAGTTCGAACCAATAAGACCTCCAAAACACAGTGGACTTAGAGAGATGAGTATTGATTAATGGTGGAATCAGGATTTTTTGTTCGGGGTGAGCTCGGAGGCAAGTGATGGCGTCGTGGTGAGGCAAAACTGAAGATTGAGATTAAGTCGTACTAATTCAAATATAAGGGAGCAACTCGTACGATTTGAAAAAGTTAGATGACTAATAGTGCATTTAGGCCATATTAAAATATTTACTTAAGTCATAGGGATTATTACTCATTTGGTCCCTACTTTCTTTAGAGTCTACCTCACTGCCCCCTCATCTTTATATTCTTCCATTATTTGGGGGCAAAAATGCATATTTAACTCTAATTTATTTTGAATTGACCAATTAATTACCTATTATCTAAACCTTTGCAAAATTTTTGGGGGGCAGCAGTACCCTGCCCTAAGGGTGGTTCGCCACTGGTATTGATCCTGAGTTTTTGGATTGTCTTATAATGGTAAAATCTCAATTTAAGTCCTTAAATTTCAAAGATAAATGTATTCTGAGTCTTTGACCCTCCTTAAATTTGGAGCAATTCACTTATAAGAATTACATTTAGAGAAATATCTTTTTTTTTACCTATACTTTATAAAAATGCTAGGTCCTCCTCCATTTCAAAGACCTAACTCCTCTATTTTCCCATTTTAGCTGGATTGGGTATTACATTGGAAATGTGACGTAAAGATTCATTTTGTTTATAGTAATATGTCAAATATCAATTGTACTTCTCAGTTCTCAATTAGCATTAATGAAATTATGGAAGGATAAATTTACATTTAAAAAGGAAAAGCGAGGAAGAAGAATTAAATGACAATAATAAACTTTTAGGAACCGAAATGAGCTCAGACCAACAATTAAGTGATTTAAGAGGGTAAGAACCTAAGATACTCTTTCCAGAAAGAGGGCATACCTGAACAAGTTTTAGGAGATAAATGAAAGTTGGTAAGAGTTAAGGGACTGATACAATAAAAGTAGACAAACAGTAGGACCAAAACTCAAAGTTTTCCCAATAAGAAAAAAAATTATTTTAAAGAACGACGGACTGATAAAGGCACTGGTTTAAGTCATGGATTCAGCTTTAGGAGTCAGACCGACCATGTGATTTCGTCAAAAAATAATTGTCGGTTGTAATTTTTTTCCTCAACTCGGAATACAAAATTTCACCTCTTCTTAGATAAGTCTACTTATTGGCTATAAAGGGGAGGAATTTATTATAAAATCAAGATTTAAATGCTAATTAACCACAAGCAATTATAGACACTATGTTAAGCAATGAACTAACAAACTCTTTCAATTGTTAAATGCAATGACAGATAAGGAAACAACATATTCTCGTGGGTTGTTCCCCGAAAATGTCCATTCCTTGGTTGTTGGGGTTTTCAATACACCTTTGTGACTCATTCCTTTGGTCTAAGTGTTTCTCGGGCGTCGATCAATCTATCACTTAGCAACAAGAGATGGATCCTCCTCCTAAATAAAGAGGTTACCGATTAATAAATTAAGATTGATGCATTATCAACACCAGATTAGGTCAAACATGTGAGGTCTTGTATAACTCGCTTTCAAACAACTGAGAAACCCCTTAAAAGAGTAAGTAATTATGGTTATACCATATTCAATTATTTCCCTCGGTTGTGATATGCTTCCACAGTCCACACCACATTTGTTGCTCCACCTGCATTGCCCTTCCCATGCCCCTCAGCTCCTACATCACCTGCCTCTTGTAAGGCTACCCGGCAGACCCATTGGCCATACGTTGTGGGTGGGACATCGTGGGTTTCTTGGTTAACAGCTTGGTAGCTCGTGATCTCACCCAAAAACACGTTGTTAGCCTTTTTGTACACTACAAGAAAAAAGACATTTAGCGACGGCACACCGTCGCTAAATGGTCCGTTGCTAATTTACTCGTCGCTAATTTTTTAGCGACGGACACCGTCGCTAATTAGCGACAGCTAAACGTCGCAGAACAGACCGTTACAAACTTTCCGGCAATGGTATCTGCCGGCGCGTTAGTGACGCGTAACCGTCATTAGTTAGTGATGCGTAACTGTCGCTACCTAGTGACGCATGTTGTCAAGTATTCCAAAAAGTATATCCCACATGGCTTGGACACTGAGAGTTTCTAGACTTTATAAGTTACCATACCCAAATGGGCTTGATAAGAAAGAAAATGGTAATGGGCTCGCGCGCACAAGATGGGCCAAAACAGTGGAAAGAGCCCGATTTCGTATCACGAGGCCCGGTCCAAGTCAGTTTTTACATTTTCCTGAATTTACTTTTTTATCCTTACCCGGAAAACTTGTTTTTCACGTGTTTGGAAATCAAAACGGACAAAATCATAAAACCAAGATTAATTTTGTAACTCCCAACATTATTGCCCCAACGTTCAAATTCAAAACCCTGTTACCTATAAATACCCACTCCCACTCCACTCTCAAATCATCCCGCTTTCGAGCTCTCTCTTCTTTCCCTCTCCTGCTCTGATCCTCGCTGGTTCTTGTGTTTCTGTTGATTCCTAGAGTATCCCGGGTGTGAGTGCAAACTTCCCGAAAGACCCGTTGTATCCTGGGGGATTTTTGTATACCTGTTCTCCTGCACGTTTTGGAGAGTCGCGAACTATAATCCTTGAGGACAGTGTATACACGTCTCGGGTCGCTGGTGGTTCATGATTGTGACAAATCGATACTTACAACAATCTCAAGGATTATAGCATGAATCCGAACCACAACAATGGTGCTCTAATCATCGATCCTTTGGACATTGTCCGGGAAGAGCCTACTGATATCGAGGCTGCAGCTGCCAACTGTGAGCAAGCTCTTGCAACTGCAATTGCACAAATCGATCGAGAGAAGGATCCCGACCTTGCTGCTGCTTGCGATAGGGCGCTCGCTGATGCTCGCTTCTACATGAAAGCTGCATCCAATGCCAGGATACCGGTTCCTCCAACCCCTCCATCGACATTAGCAAAGCCATTCCCTGACATTTCAAAGATAGAAGTGTTTAGTGGAGAAAACTACAAAAGGTGGCAGGAGCGCATTTACATGCTTTTAGATGTGCATGGAGTTGCTTTCGCACTGAATGAGTCCAAACCGAATGACCCCAAGCTACAGGAGTCTTGGACTTATGCTGATAAGGTATGCCGTCACACAATAATTTCAACTTTATCTAATGAGTTGTTCGATGTATACATTAAGTACAAGGAAGCAAAGGAAATATGGGAGTCCATGCTGCTCAAATACACAGCAGAGGATGCGGGCAAGCAAAAGTTCGTGATTGGGAAATTCTATCGATGGGAAATGGAAGATTAGAAGGATGTAAAAACACAAATCAATGAATACCACAAGCTTCTAGAGGACTTGAAAGGAGAAAAAATCACACTGCAAGAAGAGTTCGTAGCTGGCTTGTTGATTGAAAAACTGCCACCATCGTGGAGAGAATACAAGCAACAACTAAAGCACAAGCATAAGCAGCTGTCTTTGGCCGACCTAATCACTCACATCATCATCGAGGACACTAATAGGAAAGAGCAACGAATAGCCAAAGGGAAGCAATTGACCTCCAGTGCAAATCTCATCAACTCCAAGAGGTACAATCCAAAACCGAAACCCAACAATAACTTCAAGCCAAGACCAATGCCAAAAAATAATGAGGACAAAGAAGTGCCGCCTTGCTTCGTCTGTGGAAAAAAGGGGCACTTTGCTCGACAGTGCCGAAAAAGAAAGCACTTTGATAAACCTCATAAGCCAAGGGCAAATCTGGCTCATGGGGATGATGATGATGATGACATCATTGCTGCAGTAGTTTCACAAGCATACCTTGCTGCTAATTCAAAAGAGTGGGTGATAGATTCTGGTGCCACCAGGCATATTTGTGGCAACAGAAATGCATTTTCCTCCTATACTCCACTAGGAGAAGACGTTGAAACAGTGTATCTTGGTGACTCCCGAGGTACACCAGTTCTGGGTAAAGGCAAGGTACTTTTGAAATTGACCTCTGGAAAGACACTGGCTCTAAGTGATGTATTGCATGTACCCACTATAAGAGCCAACTTGGTCTCCGTGTCTTTATTGATGAAGGCTGGCATCAAGGTCGCATTTGATTGTGACAAGATAGTCATGACTAGAAACAATAATTATGTGGGCAAGGATTATTGTAACTAGGGTCTCTTTGTACTGAGTGTTTCTAATATTATCAATAACAATAATGCATCGTATTCTGCTTACTTGGTTGAGTCTCTTGATTTATGGCATGCTAGATTAGGACATGTGAGTATATCTTATTTGAAAAAGATGCAATCATTAGGTTTAATCACACCCCCTAGTAACACAAGTTTTGATAAATGTGAAATATGTGTTGAAACTAAGTCAACAAAGAAAACTTGTACTTCAATTGAAAGAGAACCAAAATTATTATGTTTAATTCACACTGATCTTGGTGATTTGAAACATACTATGACTAGAGGAGGAAAAAGGTATTATGTGACTTTCATAGATGATTTCTTTAGATTCACCAAAGTTTATTTGTTAAGAAACAAAGATGAGGCTTTTGATATGTTTTTATTGTATAAGTCTGAAGTGGAAAATCAATTGAACAAAAAGATTAAAAGAGTTATATCAGATAGAGGAGGTGAGTTTTTATCGTTTAATGATTTCTGTGAAAAAGAAGGGATAATTCATGAATTAACTCCACCATACTCTCCTAAATCAAATGGTGTAGCTGAAAGGAAAAATAGAACTTTGAAAGAAATGATGAATGTCATGCTTGTTAGTTCTTCTGCTTCTGATAATCTTTGGGGAGAAGCTATCTTATCTGCTTGTCATTTGCAAAATCGAATCCCTTATAAAAAGACTGGTATAACTCCATATGAAATATGGAAGGGTTATCCCCCAAACTTGAAGTACTTAAAAGTTTGGGGATGTCTTGCAAAGGTTATGTTTCCTGAACCAAAAAAGCGTAAAATTGGATCAAAGACATCCGATTGCATGTTTATTGGATATGCATATCATAGTGCTGCATATAGATTTTTAGTGTTGAGAAGTGATGTGTTGGACTGCAACACCATAATCGAAACAAAAAATGCTGAGTTTTTTGAGCATATCTTTCCTTTGAAGAAGGAAAAGATTTTTCATGCCCCCATTGATGAAAATATCCCTGAACATCAAGTGGAAGATTTGAGAAGGAGTAAAAGGAAAAGGAAAGAGAGTTCCTTTGGACATGACTTTTACACGTACCTTGTAGATGATCCCATAACTTTTAACCAGGCAATTTCCAGGCAATTTATTCGAAAGAATCTGTTTTCTAGAAAGAAGCCATTCAAAATGAAATAGATTCTATTTTACAAAATCAAACATGGGATTTGGTAGATTTACCACCTGGTGCTAAACCCATTGGTTGTGAATGGATTTTCAAAAGAAAACTTAAGCCTGATGGCTCGGTTGACAAATACAAAACAAAGCTGGTAGCAAAAGGATTTACTCAAAAGGAAAATGTTGATTATTTTGACACTTTTGCACCAGTTTCTAGGATTTCTTCAATAAGAGTTTTATTTGCCTTGGCTTCTGTACATAAACTTATTATACATCAAATGGATGTTAAAACTTCTTTCTTAAATGGGGATCTACAAGAGGAAATATATATGGTCCAGCCAGAAGGCTATGTTGTTTCTGGACAAGAAACAAAGGTGTGCAAGTTGCGAAAATCCTTATATGGATTAAAACAAGCACCTAAACAATGGCATGAGAAATTTGATCAAGTCTTGTTAGGTAATAATTTTTCAACTACTGGAGTTGATAAATGTGTTTACACAAAACTTGAAGGTGGTGAATGTGTAATAATTAACCTTTATGTGGATGATATGCTCATTTTTTGAACTACTCTTGAAATAGTTAAACACACCAAAAGCTTCCTATCTTCACAGTTTGACATGAAAGATCTAGGGGAAGCTAGTGTAATTTTGGGTGTTAAGATCATAAGGAAAGAAAGTTGCTTAATGTTGTCACAGGAACACTATGTTGAAAAACTTCTAATGAAGTTTAACTATTTTAAGGTGACATCTGTGAGCACTCCTTATAATGCAAACACACAATTAAAGAAAAATAAAGGTGAAAGTGTTGTTCAACAAGAGTATGCACAAATTATTGGAAGTCTGATGCACCTAATGAACTTCACTTGACCTGACATAGCTTATGCTATGTGTAGATTGAGTAGATATACTCAAAATTCGAATGAAGAATATTGGAATGCTTTGGTAAGAATTATGAAATACCTAAAAGGTACCATGAAATGTGGTATCATGTATAGTGGTTTTCCCGCTATACTAGAAGGGTACAGTGATGTTAATTGAATTTCTGACTCTGATGAAACCAAATCTACGAGTGGGTACATTTTCACTCTTGGTGGTGGAGCTATGTCTTGGAAATCTTCAAAGCAAACCATCATTGCCAGATCCACTATGGAGTCAGAATTTATAGCCTTAGAAATGGCTGGAAGTGAAGCTGAGTGGTTGAAAAATTTCTTAGCAGATATACCGTTGGGTATAAAACCAATGCCTTCTGTGTCTATGCATTGTGATTGCCAAGCGGCAATAGCAATTACAAAAAATAAATCTTACAATGGCAAAAATAGACACATTCGATTAAGACATGATGTTATAAAGCAGCTGCTTAATGATGGTGTTATATTGATCGATTATGTAAAGTCAGAAGTGAATTTGACCGATTCTCTGACTAAACCTCTGGGAAGGAAAATGATATATAAAACATCGAGGGGAATGGGACTATTGCCAACCTGAGTCAATAGTGATGGTAACCCAACCTATGTGATTGGGGATCCCATGAATTAGGTTCATATGGGTAACAACAAGTCACTGTTAGACCTGGAAGCATTATCGAAGCTTTTCCTTAAAAGGTCCCTCCTATGGTGTAGATAATGCAAATACTGCATTTACTAGAGGATGAGCAAAAAGCTCTTAATGATTTACATAAGCCATGATAGGTAGTGTATTTATGCAGTATACACTTGATAGAATCACCTATATGAGTGTAGGAGTGAAGCTGCTCCTATGAGATTTGTGGCAGAATCTCTAAAGCACTCATGAAAACCAGGACATGTTCATGGCCGATAAGCACAACACCGCGATGAACAGCAGAAATTATGGGGGTGTAATGTGATCAATGAATCATTTAAATTACAAAAGGTTATTTGGTTCATAGAAACTAAATGCTTCACCAAGTACTCTGTAAGTTAAGTTTCATTGGCTCTAAGACTGGTTCATAGTCTAATAGACACCAGCCACGATGCATTGCACTCTTGAGCTTGAAGCCAGGAAAGAAACCTTGAAGTAATGCTTTTTGAAATATGTGGGGGATTGTTGTCAAGTATTTCAAAAGGCATATCCCACATGGCTTGGACAATGAGAGTTTCTAGATTTTATAAGTTACCATACCCAAGTGGGCTAGATAAGAAAGAAAATGGTAATGGGCTCGTGCGCACAAGATGGGCCAAAACAGTGGAAAGAGCCCGATTTGCCCCCCCTGCGCGCAAAGTATCATGAGGCCCGGTCCAAGTCAGTTTTTACATTTTCCTGAATTTACTTTTTTATCCTTACCCGGAAAACTTGTTTTTCACGTGTTTGGAAATCAAAACGGACAAAATCATAAAACCAAGATTAATTTTGTAACTCCCAACATTATTGCACATTATTGCCCCAACGTTCAAATTCGGACCCTTGTTACCTATAAATACCTACTCCCACTCCACTCTCAAATCATCCCGCTTTCGAGCTCTCTCTTCTTTCCCTCTCCTGCTCTGATCCTCGCTGGTTCTTGTGTTTCTATTGATTCCTAGAGTATCCCGGGTGTGAGTGCACACTTCCCGGAAGACCCGTTGTATCCTAGGGGATTTTCGTAGACCTGTTCTCCTGCACGTTTTGGAAAGTCACAAACTATAATCCTTGAGGACAGTGTATACACGCCTCGAGTCGCTGGTGGTTCGTGATTGTGACAAATCGATACTTACAACAACGCATAGCCGTCGCTAGTTAGTGACGCATAGCCGTCACTATTTAGCGACCCCTGACCGTCGCTAGTTAGCGACGAGTAACCGTCTCTAATTAGCGACGAGTGACCGTCGCTAGTTAGTGATAATTTATGACTAATAGTTATCGCTAGTTCAAAAACTCTTGGCCAGAACAATTCAATCACTAGATCTCCACTATACGCATCCATTCCATACAACTCCAACAACCAAAAACAAAACTAGTTCCCATTAATCCAAACTAATACCATACACTTCCAAAACCATAAACATAATTTATTCCTATTTATCTGAAATATTTTACACATAAACATAATTGTTCCCACAGAACTTTTGATGCATTAGCACTACTTAAAATTCTGTATGAATTCCAAATTAATATTTCATACTCTCTTCTATGCCTTCTTTGGTCAAAATGGCTGCCTTCATACCTATGGCTCTGTGCATGAGTCTCGTAGAGAGGCTTTTGGCTGACTAGCTCTTAGAAATGTTGATAAAAATAATTCCATCTGTTGACCTTCACAAGCTATTTGCTGCATTTTTCTTTTTCTGTTTTTCATTCCCAGCTTGCTTCCCCTTTCACTCGTGATCCTTTCTTTTTGCTACCTTTGTCTTTTGATGACTTCTTTCTCTTTGCGGGCAGCTTTCCTGTCTGATTTTCTATTTGTACATCATTTGTGCTGAGCTCTTCAAGTGGTGGGGTTGCTGCTGCAAAAGCTTTTAGTATGAGATAATGAAAAAACACAGTAATTGTCTTGAGAAAGCAAAACCAGAAGATGAAATAGTGACTTGCTTCAGTGAAACTTGCATCAAAGACCACTTTGTTAAGATGCTGTTTCAGGAAAACCTGCAACCAACCACCATGTTCAGAAATTTCTCTTTCTCGCATTTACATGTAAGAGACTGATGTTCATAAAAATGTCCTCAAAATTTTATGATTTCCATGGAGATGCTTAATTCTATCTTAATATCACAAAAAATGCACATTGATCCATATAATACATAGCAGTAAAATGTTGAATCATGAGAACAAGCCAGAAAAAAAGGATTAATCCAAGAAATCCAGTATTTCTCTTCTCCCAAACCTGTTCAAACGAATAACAACAATGCCAAAACGTTAAACTGGTTTTGATACCATGTCTACATAGCAACCTACTCTCTCTTTAGAGAAGAATCTTGGACAGAAGAAAAGATGATATAAAGATGGACCAACTTACTTATGAATGTATCCACTACCACCTCAGTTATCAACATCAATGACTAGTTCAACGGGAAGTTTCTATGCATGGTAAAGCCAAAAGCCTTTAGAGAATTATTTGTTACATAAAAGAACAAATAATCAAAAGATGAGTCATAGGTAAAATCTTTAAACACAAGATCATTGATGGGTTACATATCAAGTAAAACCTTTGAACACCAGTTTCCTTTAAGTGAAAATTTGTGAGAATTAGACCTGACAGAGCAATAACACAATCATGAGGCTAAAAATGCAAACAAGCCAGATAAATTTGAAGTTCTTTTAGGCAAAAACAAGGTAGCCACCCAAGAACAGAGATGCTTCCATTCTAATCACATGCTGTCAATAGAACCTAAACCACATTCACAGTTTAAGCTGTCAATTTATACAAGTAGAATTTGCTCTCAGAAACAATAACAGAATATTCATGGAAAAGTTCATCTGTCGTATCTAATATACTTATAAATTGAGCTTTAATTTTCCAAACCAATCAATTCCTACTAAAGCCCCTTCTTGGTCGTCTGAACTTGTTAAGCCCACTTAAGTTTGAAGCAAAAAAGTTGAACTTACAAACAACTTAAAGGTGTTCCTTAAGTGAGAAACTCAGCCAGAAATGTAATTTTGAAGTCAAACATTGAGCTTGCGCATGATTGAAATAGTGAAATCAGGAAGACATGCATTCGAATCAAGTTAGTTGTCAAGGAGACACACACAATTTTTTTTTTGTTTGAAATAATAACAGACACACTTAAAAGCAACAATAAAACAATTTTATTTAACAAGAGAGATATGATAACAACAAAATTCTATGGATACTCGAGCTTCAAAGTTGTTGTCAAAGAGAATGTTTGATGACTTGATGTCCCTGTGAATAATACGAGGATGACTTAACATGTTTGGGAAATAAAATTAAAAATAGCAACTTAGAAAAAATAATGCTTCATTTTATAGAAGTGAGAGCTAGTTTCAGTAGGCAAAATCAGAAAAAGGATTATCATAACTTAATCAAGCCCATGCAAAGTAAACACTAGAAATTTAGAATGAGAACGATGTAATCAGAGAGCAATCTAAATATTTTTTCAGCTTGGAGAGAAATATTGAAGATTGGATATACATTTCATAGCAATCCTGATCTACTCGGCATAGTTCTAAGCCAGCATGTCATTGCATTATAATTACAATTCACTTGTGTTGAAGGGTGGATATTAAATTCTTTTTTTTTCCCTCTTCTCTAATTTAGTTGTAGTGAACAATGAGGTCACCAGTCAAGGGGTAGAAACTTACAGTCTTCATGGAGATATGCAATTCCATGAGTTGCACCAGCAGCGATTCTTATGCGTTTTGCCCATTCTAGAGCTGGCCTTCCTTGGCCTATATTATAATGGCAAGATGTCAAGGTTAAAATAGGGGTAAAAGAACTCATGCTTCAAACCCAAGTCATGTCCTTACCATGAAGATGAAAATAAAGATTATTGTTAGGAACATAATCATAAACGAGTAGTCTTCGGTTTTCAGAGATGCAGTAACCCACAAGTGAAACCAAATGGCGATGGTGAATGCGACTAATGATATGTTCAAAGCTTTTTTAACAAATTTGGATGTTGTGTTGTAGTCTTTTGCTACACGGAGGAGCAAAACAAGGCTAACAGCTACTGCACGCCAAGCTCATAGTTCCCCTATGTAGCAAGCAAGTCTTACTATAGCCGAGGCCCCATCCAATTAATTGGAAATGAGAACTACGGCAAGGCCGGCAGAGCCCTGAACTTAGATTTACTGAACAACCCGAAATCACAACTAGAATCAAGTACTGAAAAGAATTTTTCAAACAATCCAACGATATCCAAGAATTTTTCAACCAGGCAGTTGAACTAATCGAAGTAGGGATTAAATGAGTTACCTTGTGCAGAGGAGAGGAAGAGAAAGTGACTGACCTTACTGCCGAGGGCAGACTCATAGGCATCTTGGAAGCGCCAGAAGCAAACGCCGTTCTCCTGGCCGGCCCATAGCTGGGAGTCGGTGCAGGCGATGGTGCGGAGGAACTTGCCAACCTGGGTCTCGCGGAGGGGGTGGGGACGAAGCTTGAGACAGGGGGCGGGTGGGGTGGATGACGCCATGCTTGGGGAGGCGGAAGACACCGGAGCCGCCGCCGGAGCTGATGAACTCAAGGATGGACTGGGAGATGGAGAAGTCGTCAGGGGCGGAGGAGGAGTGGGACTGGAAGAATTTGGAGTCGTCGTCGAAGCCGTTTTCAGTGTCATCGAGGATGGGCTTGGGGATGTCGTCGAGGGAGTGGTTATGTAGAGGGTGGCAGCGCTTGGGGGCTCGGAGCTGCTAGGAGTAGGATTGGATCTTGGCACCGTTTGAGTTTTTAATCAGGTTTCTGAAGGCAGACAGTCACAGGTAGGAACTAAAGATAGCGACGGCTAGCCTTCCCTAAACCTGCTAGAAAATTAAAAAAAAAAAGGTTAATGTATTAATTTTTTAAAAAATAATTAATACACTTTACCAACATAAGTTACTCTAAACCTATATAATAATCTCTTGCACCATAAATAATTTAATTTGTATAAATCAAATTATACTATGAATACATCTTTATATATATACATACACATATATATACATACAAATACATATATATATAAAGAAATATTTTGTATATTTTATATATCTATGTATGTGTGTATAAATATGTACAAATTAATGCGAATTACCCATATCATAATTTGATTAATAGAGTTAATGAGGGCAAGATGTCACTAAATTTAGCGAAGGTAACACGTCACTAAATGTAGCGACGGCTAACCGTCACTAAATTAGAGACAATAAACCATTACTAAGTTAAATTAGTGACAGCAAGCCGTCACTAAAAGTTAGCAACTCATAACCCCCACTAAACTTTTAGCCGACTTTAAGGTAAACATCTCCACGACATTACATATATTCAAAAAAAATTACTTATGTTAAAAGAGATGACAATTTACCATAAAAAATAACTAACACATGAGAACTATTACTATTTTTTGGGATTTTATTAAGCTTAGCGACAGCTAACCGTCACTAACTTTAGTGACAGCTAACCGTCACTAAATTAGCGAAGGTAAGCCGTCACTAACTTTAGTGACGGCTAACCGTCAATAAGTTAGCGACGGTAAGCCGTCACTAACTTTAGCGATCGACATTCGTCGCTAAAATCTCACCGGACTGTTAGCGACTATTTACCATCTTTAAGGTAAACATCTGCACGACATTACTGATAGCCGAAGGGCTATCGCCTCTCAGTACGAGCTTCCTGCCGAAGGTGTGTTCGGGAAGCTCGGCGTAGCCCGAAAAGAAGCATCGTCATTGACCTCGGCAGGTGCGAAGTCGAGTACCACAAAGTCAGGACTTTGGCTAAAACGCCAAGAAATCTAAAGGTATTGCCGGCTTCCTCGGGGGACCAAACGGATCGTCTTCGGGACAGAGGCCTAGTCCCTACAAGCAGGAGAGAATCCTCTGAAGGCAGAATCCCCGAAATAAAGGACTCCCCGAACTATGAGCATAACTCCTAAAGAACGGCATCCAGACCACGGGGCGACCTCGCCCGAAGGACTTCGGGAGTACGGCATAAGCATTTAAGGAACCTCTGACATGTCGCCCACAAACGTTACAGGCCGCCCCAAACGGCGGTCTGACACACTGATGCCGTCTAAGTCCCATCACGACCTGTCTCGGTTCAAGGCTCAAGGAGCCTGCCACCGGCTACTTGTCCCCTACGCCTAGAAATTCAGAAAACATCCGACCGAACACGTGTCGTCATCTGAACAGGCCGGACACTCCTATAAATACCAGTGAATAGACCTTGGCAAGGGGTTGGACTCCTCCTCCTTGAGAAAGCAAAAACAGGCAAGGCACCTAAACCTCCTAATGTTCCCCTCTTTTACCTCTCCGGACACTGACTTGGGCGTCGGAGGCTCCTCCCCGGAACGACATCCCGGGGACCTTCTAACCCTCTCTTTTGAGCTTTTCAGGCACGCTCCCCTGGGCAATCTGGCATTCGGGCGTTCTCCTCATCAGGAAGTCCCTCCGCAAGTCACAATGTCATCCGACAAAGATGCTGTTGGGCATCAATTACATATATTCAAAAAAAATTATTTATGTTAAAAGAGATGACAATTTACCATAAAAAATGACTAACGTATGAGAACTATTACTATTTTTTGGGATTTTGTTAAGCTTAGCGATCGCTAACCATCATTAAATTAGCGAAGGTAAGCCGTCACTAACTTTAGCGACGTCACTAAATTAGCGATGGCTAACCGTCACTAAAATTTAGCGACGGTAAGCCGTCACTAAAATTTAACAACTGACAGCCGTCGCTAAAATCTCACCGAACTGTTAGCGACAATTTACCGTCTTTAAGGTAAATATCTCCACAACATGACATATATTAAAAAAAATATATATTTATGTTAAAAGAGATGATAATTTACCATAAAAAATGACTAACACATGAGAACTATAACTATTTTTTGGGATTTTGTTAAGCTTAGCGACGGTTAACCGTCACTAAATTAGCGAAGGTAAGCCGTCACTAACTTTAGCGACGGTTAATCGTCATTAAATTAGCGACGGTAAGCCGTTACTAACTTTAGCGACGGCTCACTGTCGCTAATTTAGCGACGGTAAGCCGTCACTAACTTTAGCGATGACTAACTGTCAGTAAATTAGCAACGGTAAGCCGTCACTAAAATTTAGCGACTGACAGCCGTCACTAAAATCTCATCGGACTGTTAGTGACTGCGACGATTTTTAGCCGTCGCTAATTAAACCGTCGCTAAATGACATTTTTCTAGTAGTGGTACATGATAGGATGCCTGCTTAGTGGACACCAGGGTTGCCAGTAGACCTAGAGGGATTTGGTTGGGCAGTTACGAAGTGGGGGGTAGGGGATATGCAAGTAGAGCTTATAATTCACGTGGTTAAAGGGGTCAATTCGCTCCAATACCAAGTGGGTCTCTTTTAACCCACGTGTCTGACTTAACCAGAGGCATAGATAATCTTACTATTCTTTGGTAGTTCTTAATGTAATATTCTAGGTGGATTTATAGTCTTTCCTTTCTCCTGTTTTTCTTTTTTTTACTGTTCTACATTTGTGTCCTTATGGATGATGTTTTAGTCTATGCTTTAGTTGAATTAATATTAGGATGTAGAAATGCCATTAACCATGTATTAGAGTTGTTGAATTTGTTGCCTCAAATTCAAAAAATATAAGGATTTTGATTTTATTTATGATTTGGTTTTAGTTTCCAGACATCTCATCCCTTTTAAAACCCTCACATTTTACTTCTTCACAATAATTGGTTTTTCTCTCATACTAAAAACTCTAACACAACAAGCCTTGATAAACCCAAATCGGAGAGAGCTAGAATGAGAAGCATTTTCTAAGTGATTTTCTCTCATCAATGAATGTAGGTTAGCTACGACCTGAAACACGTTAGACATATTTAACAGTGCGTAATGAGTAATTAGAGAATTTTTTTTTCCAACAAAAGTCTGCTATTGATTGTAATATCTCATGGTTATAATTGACTGGAAGAGTTATCCTTTAATTTCTTCAATAGAAATTAAAAAGAGTATGTGTGCATTCAAAATACATAACAAATTTTCTTCCCCCATTCAAAGTTATTCTAGGTTGTCCTGAAGTATTAACCTAAGTGATTGAGGCTTAGGGCACCAAGGTAAAGGTTAATGGTTTGAACTTTATCTTTACCAAATTTCCCCTAAAATACCAAGTTATGCTAGTTCTGTGATCTTTTGGGTTTCAAAAAAATAGACATTCACCTATTTTCTTAACTATTAAGTACTTCATATCCTTATATTTGTATAGATACTTCTGATTATAAAAAAAAAAAAAAAAAGGCTTTTCCAAGTTAGGAAGTAAGAAAACATGAGTTAAGAAGAAAGATAGCCTAATTATCCAAGTAGACTTGATCCGGAAAAAAAAATCTGTAAGAAAATATAGACTATTAAAGTTTTTTTGTTATTTGATATGCAAAAGCATTGTTACAACTGTACAGCGGCTGGAGTATATTGTTATAAGTATACAATGACTATAGAGTACCTGAACTAATATTATAGTGGCATTATGTGGAGAAGTAGAAGAGGTGCACGACTCTAAAATAAACATAAATTTGATCTCTTAATTTGAATGCTTTGACCATCACTTAAAAATTTTAAAATAAAGTAATACCTGCAAAAACTTGCACCAACACTACTTAGCTAGCCTTGCCTTTGGCTTGTCCGATACATGGATAGTTTTACTTTAATTTTAGTATAGACAGGGTTTATGGAGATTCACACGTTGCGGCAGTTCAATACGTGTTAACATTAAATATAAATATAATCAGTAACAATTATTAACCAAGAAAAAAAATTCATGGGTATTAAAAAAGGATCTATAATTCGAGGAAAAAAGTTAAGATAAAATTTAGGAACCAAGGGCTTAACTTCTGACTTAACAAAGGAGAAAAAAATGTAAATAATGACAAATTTATCAGCTCAAGTCATGCCAAAAGACAAACAAACCACAGTGACTAAAATACGCAAACGATATTAAGGGTTTAGTGACAAAAAGTGACGTTTAATGATTAACATATAAAAACAATACAAATTTGTTTTGAGACCAGGAGAAAAAATGGAAAACTTCAAGAATTATTGGTATAATTGTTAACTTCATAAAATAAAAAAATAAAATAAAAAATTGCTAAAACCAAATCAGCCAAATCATACAAAAAAAAAAAAAAGATAAATTGATAGTGACTAAAGATTTTTTAAAAAACAATAATAAAGAAAAGCAACAAAAAAAATTAAATGAAGCCACTATTTTTGATTAAAAAAATAAATCATGGATCAAGGTTTTGCCTTAAAAAACAGTAAATAATAAAGAACAACAAAAAAATTTTGGGGATCAAGAGAACAAAAGGAAAAAAGTCTAGTGATTAAGTTTGGGAACTAAAATGACAAATTAATAGGGAATTAGGCGCTGAAATGGGAAATCTCGGAAATTCAGGTACTGAAAAAGAGTTTAACCACAAAAAACTGTGAAGGATAACGAAATGTAAACTAGCAAAATAGGCCACGGAGAAAGTGATTTCGTTGCAAAATACGATCGAGATTCACAAAGTGTCAATTGAGTCCGGGAAAAGGCAAAAAAGGCTAATTTGGTTTTTGCATTTTTGTTTTCCTTCCTTTCTGCCTCTCAGTCTCCCTGCCTCAATTTTTTCTTCTTCACTTTTTCTTTCTTTTTGCCCTCAATTTTCTTCCCTTCGTCGTTCTTCGTTCTCTCCCTACTTTGATTTATCTCTCGCTCCGTCACTCTCTGCCTCTCTCCCCCATTGTTCTCTCTCGTAATTTTCTTTTTTCTTCTCTTTTCCCTCGCGATTTTTCTTTCTTTTTTTTTTTATTGGATCTTCTTTTTTCTCGATTCTGTTCCTCCCCCGTTTCTGTGCTTTAGCTACTATACTAATAAATGAGCCCAAAATCATGGGCCAAACAAATCCAACCTTAACTCATCACACAAACACAAACAACAAATAAATAGCCGGACCAAAGCATAGAGGCCCAACAACCAAGAAACTGACATAACCCAACACGTGAATTGAAGGGCAAAAACGTAAGTACACTGTAGTTTACTGTTCAAATGAGTTAGTATATAGTATAATTAGTGAGGATAAACAATCATTACTACATCAACATGAATTTTATAAGTGCACATATTAAGAAATATTAAATGCACACTTCATTTTTATTGAAAGCGTAATATCACTTTAATTAAAATTTAATCTTTTTTGTACCCTGATTTCCAAACTTCCCAACTAACTAAATTCTCCTCTTTTACTCCTGTTTTTTCTAGGCTTTGTTTTTTTTGTTTTTTTATGTTTTTTTTTTGTTTGCTAAAGCTCATCTGTTTTGCTCTTTCCTTTCTTTTGTAACCTTTTTCCCCCTTTTTCACATAGATGTTAATTCTTTTTCATTTTTTGAGGTAGCTAGTCATTGAAATTATATTATTACACTATACTTCTAAAGATAAACACAAGTACTGTAGATGAATAGTGCAAAAGTTGAGTGAAAGTATACTATTCATCAACAGTGCCCATGGCTTTTTTTTTTTTTTGCTTTTTTTCTGGACTAGATTGACTGTTTTTTAAGTTCAGTCCACGTTTCGGCAGACGATTTGCGTCCTGAGGGCCAGTGTTGCCATTTTTTTAGTTTAAGCCTGTTTCACTTTTGGTTGTGGTTAAATGCGTTTTTCGTCCTAGAATTTCTAACATTTACCATATAAGTCACTAAATTCGACCCCTGTTACGTTTTGGTCCCTAAACTTAATAATTACTTAATGTTCTTTCTATTTGCTCTCTTACTCCTCAATTTTTTTTTGTTGTTTTTTTACAATTTTCTAAAGAAAAATAAATTAAACACAATTTTTCTAGTTTCATCATATCTTTTCATTATTGATAATTGAGTTTTGTAGTATGAGTTATTTAATTCAAAAGCTTTATAGTTTAATAAAGTAATTTGGTCCATAATTATTAAAATTGAAAGTGAACTTTTCTAAATAAATTTTTTCCCACCAATATTAAAAATTAGAATTTGATTTGATAATAGAAATTTTTTAGTTAATTATTCTTTAATGAGAAAAAAATATCCATCACTTTTAAACATGTACAATGCTACTTTTTGATCATGAATACTCATTTTAATGATAAGAACATAACATAAAAAAAACTAAACTCAAAATTAAAATAAATTAGAATTTTAATTAACATTTATTTTAATGGTAATTTTATCAAAACAAATTACCCGCTACAAAGTGTGGGTAAAAAAACTTAGTATTATACTCCCTCCGTCCCAGTTTACTTGAAACATATTTCTTTTTGGGATGTCCCAAAAGGTTGAAACGTTTCCTCTTTTGGAAAAGTTTAAACAATTAAATAATCCTTTTACACAAAACCCAATAAAGATTTTTTTTTTAATATCCACTCAATCTGTCACTGCACAAAACCCAAAAAAGAATATTTTCTTTTTTAATCATTGTTTAAACTTTTACTACATAAAAAATTAACACAAATTACATACACCTTAATCTCCGTGCCCAGTCAAATGTTTTAACTTATTTGGGACGGAGGTAGTACTATATTCTAAAGAAGGAATGAATTTTACTGTTTATATACAGCAGATGAACAGTGCATTTTTTTAACCTTCTGTCCTTTTTTTTTTTTTTCCGCCCTTTTTCGGATGCGATTTGCTCTTTTATTAATTTGATCCTCTTTTAGCAAGGCGATCATCTTTGAGAAGGCCAATGTTGTAGTTTTTCCGGTTTTAAGTCTATTTCACGTTTATTTCGGTAAAAAGACAGTTTCAGTCCCTAATTTTCTATGTTTTTAATTTTCGTCCCTGAGTTACATTCGTGTTACATTTTGGTTCCTAAATTTTATAACTATTTAATTAGATCTTCTATTTGCTCTTTTGATTGCTAAACTTTTTTTTTTGTTGTTTTACGTACTCTTTTTTTTTTTTGTTTTATGTACTATCTTCTAAAGTAAGACATTGGTGATCATAATTTATTTATTTTTTAGTTAAACCAATTTTTATCTTTATTAAGTCAATTATTTCTCTCTTTGTATTTATAAAACAAAAAAAAACTAGAACCAAGCTAAAAGTAGGCAAATTATAATGATTAATGTAAACACATTTTCATTTAGTTATTATGTATAGTTACAATTATCTATATTTAAATTTTTTTTAATGTCAAAGTATGCCTTATCTTTTTATATTGTTCCATCAATAACTTGTATTATTACACAGGTTTCCACATACTTTGCTTATTTCTAGAAAAGACCAGTATTTGTACTATTAATCTATGGTGAATTTCATTATACATTAACAATGCCTCTTTTTTGTTTACCTTTTCTTGGATACTGTTAACTCTTTTTTTTTTTTTAATTTGATCTCCCTTTCATGAGACACTAGCCTTTTTTAGAACATGTATTGCAATTTTTCATTTTTAGTCCATTTTCACTCTTTCTGAAGTTAGTCCCCAAGTTCTGTCTATGTTCCATTTTGGTCCCCAAATTTAATAAATATTGAACTAGATTTTTTCTATTTGCTGTCTTGGTCGCCAAACTATTTTTGTTGTTTTTTATATCCTATCTTTTAAACTAAGACATTAGTCACCATAATTAATTTTTTTTTTGTTAAATCATTTGTTGACTTTATTAAATCAATTATTAAGCCTTTAATACATAAAATTTGTCCAGTTTTTATCTTGGTCCAAAGTTTTTTTTATTATCTTTCTTTATTATTGTTTTCTGAAATGAAACTTTAATCATTATAATTTGCATACTTTTGACTATGGTTTTGGTTGATTTGCCTTAAGTCAAATTTTTTTATTTTCTTTTTATTTTTATTAATTTAATAGTTAAACCATTGATTGATTGACATAAGTTAAATATAGTTTTATATTTCGGTCATTTTTTTCATTATTAATGATTGAATTTTGCTGCATAAATTATTTACTTTAAGGTCTATAGTTTACTAAAATAATTTGGTCAATAATTACTTAAATTTAAAGTAAAATTTTCTAGATAATTTTTTTATTGATATTAAAAATTAGAGTTTGAATTAATAGGAGATGTAAAATTTTAGTAGATTCTTTTTTAATAACAAAGAAAATATGTATAGACTCAAAGCATACACAATTTTTTGTTTCACATTATTATATTTTGATCATAAATAATCGTTTTAATGATAAGAATATAATATAAAGAGAACCCAACTCAAAATTAAAATAAAGCAAAATTTTAGTTGATTAATGTGAATTTATGAGTGAAAATTTTTTAATTACTTATAATAAAAATTTATTTTATTACACAATTTATCGAATTAAGTTTCCGCAATAATGTGCGGGTTATCAAAACCTTGGTAACTTCTATTTCACCTACACCTTGTGCTTTTTTCGGCCTCCTAAATTGGAAGTATCATGGATATATAATTTACCATTTTCAACAAAGAAAAAGTCCAAGGTAACAAACAATTGCATATTGTTTCAGTTTCAGTCATGATTTTAATACAAGCCAAAAGAAAATGGAAAGATAATTGCTTCATATATACATTAAGACTTGAATCTTAGGTTTTTTTTTTTGTGAAATTTTAAAAAAGTGATGGATAAATTATATCTTTGAAAAAGAACTGTTTTTTGTATGACATCCAAGCTAAGAAATACAGTTAATAGACAGTTATTCAACCTTAATTAATACTCCATCCGTCCCATAATTTTTGTTCAATTTTCCATTTTAAGCAGTCCCAAAATCTTTGCATCATTTCTTCTTTTAGTAACCTTTGCACTGTCAATTTACCACAATACCCTTACTTCAACCATTCCCAATAGTAAACAGAAAACCATCCCTGCCGAAGACAAAGCTCTCTACGATCGACGACCAAGGCTGGCCATGGATGGACGTGCAATAAATGACGGGAGCTGAGCGAGGACAAAGGCCGATTAACAGCAACAATGCCCGATTGACGACGGAGGCCAAACGATTGACTATGGAGGTCGATCGACAGCAACGATGCCCAATCGACGACAAAAGCCAAACGATCAACTATGGAGGCTGATTGACAGCAATGTGGCTTGATCAACGATAGAGGCCGAACGATTGACTACAGAGGCCGATCGACAGCAACGTGGCCCGATCGACGACGGAAGCCGAAAGATCAACCACGGAGGGCGAACGATCAACTACGGAGGGCCAGTGAGGATGAAGGTCGAGCGATTGGCGACATAGGCCGAGCGAATCGAACATGCGATCGACTACGGAGGGTCGGTGACATCCCCGGAGATGTGATAGCGGTGGTAGGCGAAATTTTTTGGGAGATCAAGGCGAAGAGAAGGGCAAAGCCGGAAAACGCGTGGAAACAGTAAAAATGCCTAAAACTACGCACAAACTTAATTAGAGCAAAAATTACGGGACGGAGGGAGTATCAACTTATTCTTTTAATGGGAAACAAATCTACATGTAATGTTTGTTACCATGTGCCCTAAGAGCACATATTTGACAAACCCTTAACACATTCACAAAAAAATAAGCGTTGATGCTAATGGCTTGTGGGTGGGATCTTGGCTTCTCAATGGACATCGGTGCCTCCTCTGCCTTGTTGGCTGAGCAACTGCCTACCCGGTCTTCAAGAAGGCCTGTGCCCAGCCGGAATGCCTCCTAGTCGTGCAGTTGTTGCTGATTGCATACGCCTTGTGGAGGTTTGTGGGAATCCAGGTGTGTAATGTTCTGCGTGAAGGCAATGATTCTACAAATTTCATGGCTACTCGTGTGCATTAGCATGAGCCTGGGATTGTTGTCGCCTGCCAGGCTTAGGGCACTTGCTTGGCTCCCAATTTCGGCTTGGGCTCTCGAGCATGCTGGCTCTGGAGACTTATCGGTCTGAGACAATCGCTTTCATCCAGTGATGAACCGCAGTGCTCAATAGCATCAATCATGTTGGATATAGGGATCAGCAGACTCAGCAAGGATGACTCAATCGTCAATGCATTGACGAGGCCAGGCCAATAATCTCAGTATGGAATAAACATCTCAAACCGAGCAACGCAAGTTTGGTAGCAGAGGGAGTATTAGCATTTCCCTAACCAGAACCTGCTACTGGTAAATTTTAGTAATGCTACAGAAATGCAGCATTAGCATTGTAGAGAAGCTCACCATCTATTTATTTACACCCTCATTTCTAAAATATGTGAAGAACAAATAAAATAAAAGGGCTCAAGAAACTCATTTACTGCTATAGTTACTAAACATTTATACACCCAGGTGCGTAAACATCAGGTAGAGAACATATTCAATTCTTGGTCGATCTTTGCCTCCTTGGATGGGGCAAACACAAGTCTGCAATGGAAAAGCCCACAACATTGACAGTCTCATCACTCCTCAGTCATCATCTGAGCCAAGAACTTGCCGCTTCAGGTCTTCAACTTTTGCTGCCAACTCCTCTCTGTTGCTCTGCAGAACGCATTTCAAACAATCAGCATTTCCAATGGCATTCACTTCTATTCAGTTATTTCTAAGGAGGGAATTCATACTTGAGTGATTACCTTGAATAGCAGATATCGAGTGGTAAACCAAGCTGTGTAGCCAAGACCCACAACTTCCAAAACCTTAGGGATCTGGGCAAACAACATATAATACGCACATCATATTGGAACGATGCCACTTCGTTATTATAGCTGAATAAAAGTGGGAAAACGCACCAATGGTATGGAATCAATAGCAGCAACAACGGCTGATGCTAGCCAGATAACAACCAATGCGCCAGTACCATATAACAAAATTGAGGGTGCATCGCCTGAATCTAACTACAAGCATGCAAACCATATCAGTCCCATCATAATGCAAGCCCCAAAAAAACAAAAAAATACACGGCATATCAGGAATGTGTCTAAGCCTTCTCTAAGGTTTCTATGACAGGATTATACATCATGGAACACAATAATGTTGATCAGAAGGACCAACATCTTAAAAGGCTACAATGACAGCTTGCAAATTCAAAATTTAGGACAACCTTGAAGATCTAAGCCATCAGAAGCCATTCAGAAGGAAAAGCCATGGGCTACTTCAAGACAGCAGGTATCATAAGGGTTGCACTCTTCACATATAATTGAAACGACTAGACTGGGTCAGGCAGAGAGAAAATGGTTCATTGGAATAACTCCAAAAGTAAGAAAGAAAATTGCTAATACGTTCATTGACATAGACTTGACATCAAAGATAAACCAGTTATATGAAAACACGTATCTTCAGTCAACAAAATTCAGACAAATTCTAGCAATCACTAGACATTGTCTTCAAATGAGCAAAATATATGCAATATGCATACCCCAAAATTGAAACAGTTCGGAAAACCCTATAAAAGAAAATGATATCTATTGCTCAATTATTGCAAAAAAGGCCCATAAGAAATACTGAAAGCTCAAACAAAATTCAACTTTTTATAAATCATCAGTAGCAATGATATACTCAAGTAAATCAATGAATAAGAAATAAGTAAAATGCCCTGAAGGACATAACATGACCATTTGAATATCCTTCAGAATTTTTGGATCCAACATATAGATGAACCAAAGCAGAAAGAAAACTGGTTTAATCAGAAGCATAAAGAGAATGAAGGCTTACTGTAGTAAAATAAAGTTAGAAATGTGCTTTGCGAAGAACAGTTACCACTTTTAGTGTTGTGATGAGAAAATTAAAAAATCAAGTGAACAAAGTGGTTGCTCAGGTAACCGCTCAGGATCGACACTATGTCGAAGTATCATAAAAATGAAAACTTTCAACAAATCCAAAGCCTCCTCATAGCAACCAAGTTAGCACATCCTTCAAAAGACTTCTTGAGATCCACTCCTCTCAAGAAAAATAAGGACCATAGTCTTAGCTACTTTTAACATAGCGGGACATGTAATGAATTTTGAAATAGCATCCAAGCAATTACTGAAATTTGGTTGCTCAGGTAACCGCTCAGGATCGACATGCTGTCGATGTTTCACAAAGCACATACACACTTTCCACAAGTCCAGAGTCTCATCATAGCAACCAAAATTTCCATAGTCTTCAACGTGAAGCCTGTCATTCATTGGTCTATCCCCATTTGCTAGACTACTTGAAAATTAGAGCATGAATGCATAGTAAAACATAGCTCTTGGATGGAAAAGCATCTATTCGAACAGCAATCACCAAAACACGGGAGAGCAATACTGAATAAATGAAAGTAGTAGAGTGCCCAACATAGTGCTCCCAAAACAGAACGACATCCACTACGAGGGGAAATAGGAAAATGCATAAAATCACAAACGATTTACCAAGCCAAATTATTTTTCCCAAATTACCAAGTTCTGCAACCACGTAAAAGGAACCTGCCATACAAGAGAGATTTGCGACCTCAAACTTCCAACCAAAACACAGATGATGGAATAAACGAACCTTTAAATTAAGCTTCTCCAGAAAGTCAGACGTCTCATCTTGGCTGTCAATAGGCGAGTCCTCTTTCAATAACTCTACTTTAGGTGATTCTGCAGGCTCACTCCTTCTGTACATATTCGGCTCCACGGGAGGATCTTCCAGTGCCATCACTCCATTGCGCTCTTCCCTGGCGTACTCATTCGGTACAGTATCTTCAGATGTTGCCCTGGGCAATAACTTAGAGAAACGGATAATGCCTGAAAAAGGGGAGAACTTTCGTCATCTCTATACCTCTATAAAACTGACTGACAAAACCCAATACGCAAAATTTGTCACTTCCTCTTCTCAAGGTTCAGAGTTCGAAAAATCTTAATCGAAACACAGAAAAATGCCTAAGACACTACTTACTACAGTACTCATTTACACAAAAAAGAAAATGGGAACAGAACACGTATTAGACACGCAGCAACTGTATAAACATATCAATACACTAATCAAGCCCAGAATCCATCAGAAACCCTAAAATGCGATTCCGGAAAGTTGCGAAACGAGAGGAGAGCTAGGGATCTGAAAACGCACGGGAGGATATTGCGGGGCAACGCCGGCGAGAAACAGAAGCATGATTGAGCGGGAGAGACAGAAAAGACGGGAAGCCGGGGCTTCTAGTGGAGAATCCATGGCAGGAGCTTGGAAGATTCGAAACCAGCTGCTTCGTACAGAGCTCCATTTCTTCGATTTAAGTGAGTGAGAGCGAGGGCTTCAAATGATTTTACGTGATAGGAGGTAGCCTAGGGTTTATCAGGATTTAGGAGAGCAGCAGTCGGCCGAAAAATTGTTAAGCAGGTGGGCCGGGCCTGCGCCAATTCTTTTCAGGGTTCATATTTCGAGATGCCTTGGCCTGCCTGCCTTAGTTAAATGGCCCCGCCATGTCCACAGCGGCCTCTTCATATTCTTGGCGTAGTTTAGCAACTACGTGCTAATCAGCATGCATTTTGTTGTGGGTTAATTAATAAAAATACAAATATTTTATACCAATTATATTTATAAAAAAAATATTAACAAAACTTTTGTATTTAAAACTAAGTAATGTGATTAAGTCAATGGTTTTAAAAAGTTGGAACATTTAAAAATTATTGACAACCAATTTGATAAATAGAAAATACACAGCATAAGAATAAGGTAATGAATTTAGAATTTCAACATAAACTGGGGCTTAGATTGTAACTTATGAAAGTTTGATAACCTTAAACATCAAAACCAAAAAGTGTAAGGCGTCTTCTGTGTCTGTTGGGATAAAGTGACAAAAATGTCTAATTTCAAAGTTTGGGAACTAAAAAAATTTTATTTATACAAATAGAGGACCTACATTGTTTGGTTTCAGAAATCTACTAGGCCAATAGCCCAAAACTACATATGAAAAAAGGAAGAAGCTGTAGCAAAGGAGTGTTTGTCGGGATAGAGTAGCAAAAATGTCTAATTTTAATGTTTGAGAAGTAAAGATATTATCATACACAAATAGCGGACATATATTGTAATTTACTCATTTTGTTTGGTTTCAGAAATCTCTTGGGTCAATAGCCCAAAATGTCTGCAGCCCAAAAAAAAGGGAAGAAGTTGCAGCAAGGGAATACTATTCATAATGTAGAGGACCAATATTGTACTTTACCCATATTGTTGGTTTTGAAAATCTCTTGGGCCAGGTGATTGTACAGACTACTAGCCTGTAATAGTTACGTGTAAATGATCTTATTGGGTTGAAGAGAATTATTTGTCGACTGTTTTTCATCCTCAAGATGTGTTTTATATTATGCAAATTCATTTTGAGATGGTCCGAAGGAAATCGACATATCATTCAGCTCTTGCTCTGGAAGGTGAACATACAGAGTCATCTATGGAGGATCAGAAGCTTTGGTCATGATTATGGAATGCATTTCTGCCTCCTAAATTATCAAATTTTGCATGGAGGGCCAGTTAATGGATTACTGTCTCGAAATTATTACTTCCAATTGGGTTGGAATCCATGTTAATTTTGCATGTATTGATTGTGGTTTGCTTGCAAAGTCATTTAATTATTTATTCTTTCAGCGCTAGCTTGATGGTTTAATAGCTATGACAATTGTTGAATTCTTGATGCCCTTCTTTGTCATCTTTTGCAGAGATAATTCATTATATGGGAAAGTTACAATTGCTCTCTAAGGTTTATCCTAACCTACAGTTTGCTTTTTTTATTTTTTAAAACTAATGCTTTGCTCTTGGTTCTTTTCTATTGTCTAATAACAATTTCTAAAACTGTAATTTAAACTATACGATAGTTATCTTCTAGTAATATCGGTGTCTCTAATATTTTTTTTTATAGTTAATATACATTTTAAATTATCATTTTTTCCTTTATGTATATGCATTTTTTTTCTATAAATGCATATTAGTATTTTTTAAAGGTCGGTTAGCTATGAGAAAAATATAAAAATAAATTACTAGAATATGGCTAGAAGACAGTTTAATTTAGGGTTTTAGAAGCTGTTGGACTCTATAAAGGAATAGTAAGGGGTAAAGTGTAGGTTTGATCAAACCATAACAGAGCTTTTGTAATTTGCCCTTCCTTCTATATTTTGGCAAAGGTGAATTTAGAGCGAGTTCGTTGTAACTTATATCAATTGACTCCAAATTTTTATGTTTTTTTCTACCTATAACTAATTTTAATTAAAATTCAATATTATGTAGTTGTAATAATTCATTGAAAATACAATTTTGTAATCTTAATAAATTTTTATGAATTTTTGTAATTTAATGCATTAAAAAAATTCATAAAAATTCAACAACATTATGAAAATTTACTTTCAAATGGATTGTTTCATCTACATAAAATTGGCTTTCAAATAAAATTAGTTTTAAGTAAAAAAAAATATATAAAAGTAAAAATAAATCAATTAACTTAAGTTAAAATAAATTGACTTTAAAGTAAGTGTGCTGATTATTACCAGCTGGAAACTATGGTAGAAACTGGAACATAATTTTTTTTTTAATTCTATAGGTTTTTAACCCCAACAATTAGTTGCGTTGGTTCTTAGATTCTTGGAGACATTAAACATATATATGTCGTGTTGATACAAACTAGGCAATTGTCCGTGCTTTGCTGCGGATGTGGCCTAGTACTTATTTTAATGTAAAAATGTGGTTACAGATGTTGCTTAATAATAAATGTTAGTTAAGAGAGAGGAATAGTAAATGAAAAAAAACAAAAAAAGATAAACAATAAAATAAAATAATGTATTAGGTAAATTTGGTATAATTTTATTAGTACTTACCATAAACAAATCTTACCCCTAAAGATGTAATATATTCACGACACATATACTTTAAGAAAAATAATGTGAATAAGAAAATAACATCCACGGTAATGATGATTCAAGCCTAATAATTATGTCTTCATGGAATAAGAATTTTTCACCTAATCTCTTTTGTTCCTTGTAAGACACAGTCGATGGTCTTCGCCCTACATAATTTACATATCGAGAGGCTCAACTAACAGCAGGTAAATTTATGAAGGTCTTAATCTAAATTACTCCAATAAAGAGGTATATAAAATCTTATCACTCCCTAAAGTGTTTTCTCCATTACAAAAATATTGATATCAAATCACACAGTAGAAACACAATAAAAGAGAATCAACTATGAACATATCCTTCTATACCACAATACTGACCTTCTACAACTCCAACACCGAGACAGACGGGAAAAAATAATCCCAAAGGTGGTGAGTTTTAATAGGAGTAATATTGCAACAATTGAAGGATAAATGACTTAATTGAAAAATCAGCACAAATGAAAGGTTCCTAGGCAAATTAATCCAGCTTCATAAGAACAGATTTCCTCATTATACTATAGGTCTAAATGTAAACCGCCAGACATTAGGTACTATTCCACCATAGCTACAAAAGATGGATGACCAACATCATCATTAACCCATCAATAAAGGGAGACGTGTCACACCCTCCTTCTCCTCTTCCGCTTTAATGTTTATAATGTTCCACTTCGTCGTGCTCTTTGTTAAGGAGCCAATTCCTTTAATTTTCCATTTGGTGTTATTTCAGATGATATTTTATTCCTAGTTATGAATTTTCCATTTGTCATTTTCATTCATAAGTCTAGTAGTTGTAATCGAGTTGCTAATTCTTTTGCCCAAGCTTCTCAGCTATTAGGGAGAAGAAGTAGTTTGTTGTTCCTTTTCTAAGATATTGGCTTTTTGATGTACCAAACTCATATTTGTCTTAATGATATTTGAGATATTTATTTAAAAAAAGATAGTCCATTATATCCATTAATAAAGGACCAAAGCATCAGGTAAATTTAAGTTCACCGATACATTTTTTTTTCAGTGTTTACGACAATTTTGGAAATCTACATTTTAGTTTTTAAGTTGTTTATAAGTGAAATCTCATATTTCCCACTAATATTTTGAGTTGAGACCAAATCATAACATATATTTTAGAAATAGTTTTTAAACTTATTAAAGTGTAGGATTTCAATTAGTACATAACCTGAGCAAATCATATATATATAAAAGAATAGATATTCGATGCACTCAGTATACAACACTAAAACCATACATTCATGATATTAATGAAACTGGTACTATGCCATGAATAGTAAATTTATTTGGAGAGAACAACACATTTGTCTAAAGATAACGACATTTCAAATAACAACTCATTTGCATGAAGGGAACAATATTTCTTACAGAATCAAATAACATCTCTAACAAGCTGTCATGGAATTTGTCTTGAAGGGTGTCCTGATCACCCCTATTGCCATGAAAACTGCCTGCCTAAGGTGGGAGGAGGAAAGAGAGAAAGATTGAGCAAATTGACAATGGAAAAATTTGAAGGAATTTTGATCCAAAACTAAGACTATTTGTATGTATTTGTTTGCATCAAAAGGGGGAGAGAGAGAGAGAGAGAGAGAGAGAGAGAGAGAGAGAGAGAGAGAGAGAGAGAGAGAGAGAGAGAGAGAGAGAGAGAGAGAGAGAGAGAGAGAGAGAGAGAGAGAGAAATTATACAAATTTTTTTAGAATGACTATTATGTTGCTCTATTCAATAAAAAGTTATATTCCATTTATACAAATGTATTGTTTTGTAAAATAATATTCATTTCGTAAGATGTGTTATTCGTTAATAATATTCCGTTCAGTAAAAAGTGTTGTTCTATTCATATAAATGTGATGTTCTGTAATATGTTATTTATTTTATAGGATGTGTTGTACATAAATAATGTTGTGTTGTTTTGTAAAAAGTGATTTTCCATTCATACAAAAGTGTTATTTTGTAATATGTTGTTCATTTCATAATATGTGTGTTCGTACATAATTTTTCTCATTCAGTAGAAGGATTGTTTCATTTATGCAAATGTACTATTCATTTGGTGCAATGTGTTGTTCGTTAATAGTGTTGTTCCATTAAATAAAAAGTGATGTTTTATTCATACAATTATATTGTTTTGTAATATGTTATTCTGTTCAGTAAGAAGTGCTGCTTATTTTTGTAGGATATGCTGTTCAAGAGCGATGATATTTTTGTGAATAATGTGAAAGTGACGTATAAGTAAATAATGTAAATATTATTTATAAATAATGTTGTTCGATTCAAACAAATGTGTTATTCTATAGTATGTTGTTCACTTTGTAAGATGTAATGTTTGTAAATTATGTTATTTCGTTTAATAATAATATAGTTTTGTAATATGTTATTTATTTTGTAAGATGTATTGTTCGTATATAATATTGTTTCATTTAATAAGAAGTGTTGTTTTTACAATTGTAGTGGTCTGTAAAATATTGTTAATTTTGAAAAACATAATGTTCGTAAATAATATTGTTAAGGTTCATTAAAAAATATTATTCCCTCTAGACAAATGTGTTGTTCTATAAAACACTGTTTCCTTAAGACAAATATGTTGTTTAAAATATAGTAACAATTTTGAAAATATCATAATCGTATGAGTGTTGCGTATGGTCTAAAATTATTTTATCCTCAGCCTATATAAAATAATCATTTTTAGTAATTTGTACCGAATAGGTGTAAGACTTGCTTGCATTTGCTATAGATTTAATACTAAAATGTCAATAGAAAAGAAAGATGTAATTTACTGAACAAATCATTACTTTGTTTAAGAAAGCACTTAGTCTACGCCTTTTCGTTTACCTTAATGTTTTCGAACATTCTTTCAGAATTTCGTATTTCATGTTATTTTTCCAATTGGAGGACAAGAAAAGAAAGGTAAATTACCTAAGGTCCCTAAGGTTTGTTAGAGGTTACATGATTGCCCTAAGATTTTGAAACCTATTACTTTTCTCTTTTTCTTATTGGGAAAATTACTTGGACCCCCTCCTAAGGTATGAGCAAACCTACACTTTTGTTCTCCCTATTTCAAGTACCTACACTTATCTCCCAAAAATTTAATTCTGTTAATTACCGTTATGAAGAGAAGAAAAAAATATTCTCTTTTGCCCCTAGCTTTCTTCCGTAAAAATTTTGCCCCATCAACTTCTGCATCTAACAAACTAGACCCCATCTCCTTCCATCCCTCACCTCCACCCGCCAGTTTGTCCACCTTCAACGTCTCCCTTCGCAGCAGCGGCTCGATTATCTCACTGCCAGAAATCACAATCTCATGACCTCCACCTCGGTTACCCAAAATGTGAATTAAAAATTAAAAGAATAAAAAATCAATTGGATAATTTGTGTCTGATCTCGCTGCCAGAAATAAAAAAAAACAAATGTTTTTGTCTGTAGAAAGAAGAAAAGAGGTGTGAGGCTGCGAAAGTCATCTCCTACTCGACGACATCAAGAGTGACCACAGCCAGTGTAGAATCGAACCCATCGGCCAAATCATCGACATGGAACAAGATCTGCCACATCATGAGGCAGGGTAGCATCGGCGAAAGGAAGGCTATAGTGGCTCTAGCATAGCTGGAGAGGAAGATCCGAATGCCGTCACGGAACGGCTTGCTGGAGGACACCTCGGAGGGGGCAGGAAAGGAAGTTGGAGAGATCCGCAATGACCCTAACACGACTTCTCTCTCCTTCTCTACTCTGATTCCATCGTGCTTGCTCCAATTCATTGTACCGCTGCCGTGAAATTCTCTGCGGTGACATTGGAATATAAAGGAAACAGGCACTTCTAGGTTGTACAAGCATGGCCTTGTCTGGTGCAATCCAGTCCGTTTATTCGTTCGCCATGGGATTGGTGATTTTGGTCTATTTCCTGACAAATCATTGATTAGATCAAAGAGAAGACGAAGATTTATGCTTCAAGCTTCTTTGGGTTGTTTGTACTTTTAGTGCTGGTCAACATTGGCCAAAGAACCCATAGATCTTCCTCAGCCTAGAAAACCCATCGAGCTTGTTAGATGGAAGAAGGCTCGGTGATGAGAGCTAGGGGAGTAGCTTGTTAGATGCATAAATTGGGGGACAAAATTTCTAAGGAACAAAGCTAGGATGACAAAGTTAGGCACTTTTCCTTTTATTTCTTAAAGGTGAATAACGTAGTTAGTTTTAGAGGGGGATAAGTGTAGGATTTGAAACAGAGAGGACACAAGCATAAATTCACCTATACCTCAGGGTGGTTTTGATAATTTTCCCTTTCCCGTTTAGTTTTTAATAGTCAATGGTAAACTTGAACCCGTTCAAAAACATGAATCGCAGTTCGAGCCTATTTCCAAATTAACATGAGTGGGAGAGTTGGACTGAGAAAAACTTTAACTGAATGAACGTCTTGCTTATATTAAGTTTTGAAATCATAATTAAGCTCTTACATGAATGAATGTCTAATAAATCTGATCTGTCTAATAATAATTAATAGTTTAAATTATTATTTTTTTTCTCATCAAGTATTGGACAATCTTTGTTCTACAACTGGTGTTAACGATGGCATAGCATTAGGGGGCAAAATGTAGGAGTTCAAAATGACGGGGCAAATTAGAGTTTGACCCAAACCCTAAGAATTGTATGTAATAAGCCTGTGTAAGTATATCAATTTATAAATATAAATAAATAGAGCAAACAAAAAGGAGCCAAATATGAATATCAAATAAAATTCAACGTACAAAGACTACTCAACTACAATTATTCATCTTGCAACCCTAGGTGAAGTGGCAAGGGTTTTGCCTTACCATGTTCACGATCCGAGTTTGGGACATGATAGACCCCTTATCCTTAAAAACTCTCAACTTTAATGTAAAGAATTTTGAGTAGTAAAAAAAAAAAAACTACGATGACTCAACCTAAAATATACTCAACTTCAAGGAGAAAGAAAATGCATAGTTAGAGAGTAGTGATGAAATTATATATGATCATGTTAGCTAAAGTACATTTTAATGGCAATATAAGTGATGCATTATTCCTGTTTTACTTATTTATTTGTCTAAAACCAATCATTTGAAAGTTAATACTTTTATCAATATAACACTCATTTGAACAGTAATTGTTTTTATGAAATTTTTTTTATCAGTTATCCCAAAAAGTGAAAAACTAATAAAACTAGTGTTGGGGAGAAATTAAATAATGAATTATTTAATAAATTATTATTAATTTTGTTGAGTTTTCACTTAACTTGTATGCTTATTGAAACTTTATATTTTAAGAAACCTAAGAAATATTCTTAAAATATTTTTTAAACATAACTGTTTGTTTATTAAATTTTATATTTTAAATTAGGTGGCAAAAAACATTTCTAAAAAACTCAATTAATTTCTGAAAAATTTTTATTTAAGTGATTACTGGGTATGTAAAGCGTTACTTTTCAAATGATATTTATTCTGAAAAAAATCAACAAAATAAAAAATAATGAGTATTTTAATTGGAAAAAGAACAGAAACTGAAAGCAATTAGGCGCTTAACTACATCAATAAAATGTCAAAAACCTAATCTGAAAACAGAAACTGACATAATCAGATGACACAAGAGCCAATAAAAAATTCTATCAACACTATCACCTACATAGACTAATCTAAATGCTGCAAACGATCATCCAGCCCACAACCTACTCCAAACCTAATTGAGGTACATCTTACACAAATAATCACTATATATAAAAAATAAATATTAAAAAACCATTTTTTTTAAAAAAAATCTCAATCCCGAACACATGTTGCTACATGAGAGTACAAATGGACAATTTATAGCTTAAGTTAACTTAATCTAAAATGATTTATTTTTTATTTTTACAATTTTTTTGTTTGAAACCGATTTCATATAAATGCCAATATTACTTAAGAAAATCATAAAAAGCTTATTTTGAATGAATTATTACATTTATATGATATTGCTTTTCAAATGAAGTAGATTCTAGGTAAAAAATAATATAAAGATAAAAATAAACTATTTTTTTATTAAACTAGTTTAAGTTAAAATGAATTGGCTTAAAGTCATTGGCTCAGGGTGTGCAATTGTGGCTACTCAACTCTGGAAAGTTGAACGACGGTTAGACCTATCTAATCTATTATGTACATTCTCACGTTTATCATCAAGCTTGCTCAGTGAGCCGACCACGTCTCTCATTGACGGCCTAGAGCTAGGCAAAGTTTGGGCGCACCGATGTGCCAGTTCCAACAGTTTAAGGGCCTTTTGTTGGTGACCGTCATCCCAAGCACTGACTTCTTCATCAAGGAACCCCATGCATTGGCTACTGTGCTGCAACTTCTTTCTGCTCCATGCCACAATGTCTTCCCCTTCCTTGAACCCGGTGTCTACTGGTGTTTTTCTGCATAAAATTTCTAGCAGGATCACCCCATAACTGTACACATCACATTTCTCTGTCAATGTAGTTGAGTATGCATTCTCTGTGATGGCAGAATAAAAAAAAAATGAGTCAGAATCAAATTCTTAAGTTTAGTAAGCAAAGTTTCAAATCTCATATCAGAGATCTGCACCATTTTTTTTTTTTACCAATGTGATACAGTATCGATCTTAGTGTAATACCACACTGGTAATAGATTTATCTATGTTGATACTCCTTCTATCGCAAAAAGCATGTCAAGTATTCATTTCTAAGCTGTTCGAAAAAAAAATGAGTGGTTTCTCTTTTTGTAAAGTTTTTAACATTTAATTTACTCCATTACTTTTATATAAATTTTTTCTACTCAAAAACTAGAAAATTACACAAAGCTCAAAAAAAATTTCTTTTTCTAATAATCATTTTAACTCTCACCGTACAAAATCTATAAAGATTTTTTTTTTTAATTTTAGTTTAAGGGGTAAAAATGGTAAAGCAACGTAAATTATATACATCTTAATTTCCGTATTCAAATAACTGCATCATTTAAAATAGTTAAGAGGGAATTATATTTTAACATCTATTAAATCTTTCTGTGAAATAAAAGCATCCAAAACCCCCATAAATAATCTATCATATACAGCAAAAACACAATTTTTTTTTTAAATGTAAGGAATATTATATTAAACCGAAGCAGACAATAACCAAGCAGGGAATGGCGCAAAAATTTAAAGTATAATAAGATTCTTTTGGATGTGCTTACTGAGATGGGTGCGACAACTAAGATTTCCAGTAAAAATGATGGTTAAAACACATAAGAATCCTGTAATTTTCTTAATATATGGTACGGTGTGAGATTTAAAACAATGGTGGTAAGTTATTTGAGATGGAGATGAGAGAAAAGAAACCAACCTGGAGCCATATACCCCGAAGTCCCAACAATGACGGACCTTGTGGAGCTCAAATCTGAATCCGAGACCAATTTCGCCATTCCAAAGTCCCCAATCTTCGGTTCAAAATCCGAGTCCAACAAAACGTTTTCTGTTTTCATGTCCCTGTGAATGATCTTTGGGACGCAGTCGTGGTGGAGGTAAGCTAGTCCATGGGCTATGCCGGAAGCAATCCGGAACCTGGTGTTCCAGTCTAAAGCTCGCCGGGCTTCATTCTGGTGAAGCACATGGAACAATGAACCTCCGCTCATGAACTCTGTCACAATAAACCCGTGTCCATCTCTGATGCAGTAGCCTTCCAATCGTAGGATGTTTCGATGCCGAATCGATGTCAGAGCTCTCATTTCATTGATGAAGTTTGCTTCAGATAAGTTTACCCTCTTTACAGCCCAGAGCTTACGTGGGTTAGAAGATTCTGCCTGGTAAACCGTCCCATGTCTGCCTCTTCCAATCACATACTTCCCACTGAACTCTTCTGTAACACGAACAATATCTTGAACCTTTAGACCCTCTGGCAATTCTTCTTGTGATGCAGGTTGTTCATGAGCAGGAGATGTATCAATTGAGGCCTTCTTTCCTGAGCCTGGAATTAGCAGTATATAAATCACAGCAGAAAGTAATGCCAGAGAGAGAAGAACACCAATGATTATAGCAGCCAGGACGGGCTTATTCGTATGCCGTCTCTTACGTTCCTCACAATTATCAGTTACATTGCTTTGCAGGCAAAGCTCCGGGTTTCCTATGAAAGATGTAGGATAAGAAGCCGCCATCTTGATCCATCTGGATGGGAGCTTTCCGGAGAGATGGTTAAACGATATATTAACGAAGCGAAGGGCAATCAAGCTGTCGAGTTCTGTTGGTATTTTCCCTGAGAAGTTGTTGCTCGAGATATCGAGAATCTCGAGCTTGCCTAAGCTTCCAAGGCATGGAGGAATGTTGGCTGATAGCCTGTTGGTACTCAGATTGAGGTTCCCCAGCTGCTGAAGGTTTCTTATACTGCAAGGAATAGAACCTTGAAGCATGTTGGCTCCAAGCTCCAAATCAAGTAGGTTTTGGCCAGGTGTGAATGAATCAGGTATGGACCCAGTAAGTTTATTGTCTTGAAGCAAAAGTTTTTCCAACCGAGGCATTGAAGCAACTTCTGTAGGAATTCTTCCTGTAATAAAGTTCCCTCTGAGGTCCAGTTCTAACATCTCTCTGCATTGACCCAGCTCAGAGGGAATACTTCCTGTAAGTTTGTTGGAAGAAATTCTTAATCTTCCCAGGCTCTTAAGCATCCCCAGCTCAGGGGGTATAGAGCCCGAGAACCTGTTTCCTGATAAATCAAGGACCGTAAGATTGCTCCAATTACCGAATACTGAAGGTATGCTTCCTTCAAAAAAGTTTCCTTTGATATCCATGTAGGAGATTCCATAGTTCTCTTCCAAAGTAGCCGGTATGGTCCCTTGCAATAGATTGTTACCAAGGATCACCCTCCTGAGAGAAGAAGATTTGGCAATTTCAACCGGAAAACTACCATTGAAACGATTGCTTTCCAGGATCAATTTCATGAGATGGTTGCCAGCACATATACTAGAAGGAATAGTTCCAGTGAGGTTGTTCCAAGATAGATCCACGCGGACTAGAGCAGGAGAGTTTTTTCCTAGCTCTGGTGGCACCTCTCCAGTGAGATGATTATGAGCCAAAGACAGAAATGTTAACTTCTGCAGGTGAGCAATCTCCGGTGGGATCGAACCAATCAAGCCATTGTTATACAATGCTAACTGAAACAGATTTCTCAGGTCACCTATTTCAGGTGGAATGTGACCTGTTAGATTGTTATTGAACAGTAAAAGCAGCCGGAGGTTTCCAAGATTCCGGAGTTCAGTAGGGATGGTTCCTCCAATGAAGTTAGTGTCAAGCCTAAGTGTCTCAAGAGAAGTGCAGTTTCCAAGCTCAGGTGGCAGTGAGCCACCAAGCATGTTCCTGTAGAGCACAAGTGTCTTCAAACGTGCAAGATTTCCAATTGATCTCGGGATGGAACCAGCAAGTTTAGTACCAGAAATATGAACATGTTCTAGCTGACTACAGTGAGCTATTCTCTCAGATATTGTTCCATTGAGACCATTCCCAGAAAGAACAAGTATTTTTAATGATGTAAGGTTCCACAGGGTCTCTGGGATTTCCCCTTGAAGACCATTTTTGTAGAGATCTAGCGTTTCCAACCTCGCAAGGCCCTCGAAAATCTCAGGTGAAATATCACCATGAAAGTTGTTAGAAACAGCTGTGAACTCTCTAAGATTGTGGCAGTTCCTTAAGCTACGAGGCAAATTCCCAGAAAATTTATTCTTATGAATCCAGAGCTTTGCAAGTGCACACCAGACTGGGAAATCTGGCAACGAGCCTGTGAGGTTATTTGTGTTCAAATACAGAATTTTCAACTTTGGTAGAGAAAAAATTCCACTTGGAAGCTCCCCAGTCAAATAGTTATCATCGAGGCTAAGATATTGAAGATTGGAAGAGAGACTTACCTCATATGGGATTGAACCAGATAAAGAGTTATAACCCAGATCAAGTTTCCTCAGCCTGGTGGACTTGAAAATGAGAGGAGGAATTGAACCCTGAAGAACATTGTCATTGAGCAGAACTGTGTGGAGCTGGGCACAGTCACCAAGCAGGTCAGGGATGGTCCCAGAAAAATAGTTGCCACTGAGATCAAGAGAGACCAATCTGCCATGGAGGCAGAGGAAGGGAAGTGAGTTGTTGAGAGAGCCAGAGAGGCCATAGCCAGAAAAGTTGAGAGCTTTGACCTCAAAGTTGGAGCTTTCTGGGTAGCAAGTAACCCCAGCCCAATGGCAAGGAGATAGAGATGAGCTGTCGGATTGGTTCCATGGCAGGAGAAGCTGGGAGTCTCTGGGAAGGCTGTGGAGGAAGTGGAGAAGATACATTGCAGGAGGAGGTGAGGAGAGAGAGAGGGAGGGTGGAAAGAGAACGAGAAAGAGAAGGAAAAGAGAGGGGCGACAGCAAAGCATGCTTGTCTGTGTTGTGTTCTAAGTGGGGGGAACTGGAACAGAAGTCATGTAAGTGAACAAGGCAGAAGCTGTCGTGTTCTATTCTGTACTACTGTATTTGTTCATATGGAGTTCCCAAGACATTCTTTTTTTCTTTTATTTTAAATGGATTTCCTTGAAGAAAGTTTTTTGCCTTTTTAATTGGTCGAGTGGCACATGGGTCAAAGTCTGTGTTCTTCGTGATGAGTCAACAACAGAAGGCTACCTAGGCAGCTTTCTCAAACTACTGAGAAGATTCTTTAGCTAAGTTTTAACAATTATAAAAAAGCCAATGTTAAATTTTCTAGTGTTGCCAAAGCAAATATTATGAGATTCTGGGGAAGAAAATCCAAAGGAGAAGATGGTGGAAGATTTGTTGGGAGCATCTGGTACAACAAATGGTGTGCTAGAAATCCTTCGCTGAATGACTGAAAACCCAACATGTTCTGCAGAAGTATGATGAGAATTCATAATTCCTTTGGAAACAAAAGTCTGGTACCTAAAATAAAGGACATAGTCCTCAATTCGTCAATTTGGCATACTTGGATCTAGGGCTGAAAATAGGCCGAGCCTAGTTCGAGCAGCTTGAGTTCGAGTTCGAGTTCGAGTAAATGTATTTTGAGTTGGGGTTTTTCGAACTCGAGCTCGAGCTTGAGCCGAAAATGGGGCTCGAGTTTATTTAGGGTCAAGCTCGAGTTTGATGCTATTCGGCCCCTCAAGGTTAGGCCCTATATTTTGTTTTTTGTCATTGGGCCTGCTTGTAACATGTGTTGAAGGCCTTGGCGCGTTGAGCCCAGAACTCCCCCACCACGTACTACAACCACCCACCCCCCCCCCCCCCCCCCCCCCCCCCCCAGGGGCTGTTCTGTTCTTCTTGTGGCTCGTGACTCGTCCTCTCCATCTTCTTCGCTCACTTGCACCTGTGTTTGTCTGCTCCCATAGTACCCATACTGTTTCTTTTCCCTTCAGTTTGAAGCTTCACTTTTGGAAAAAATCTAATCTAATCTAACCCCGATGGAAAGCGGAGGGAGGATTTGTGCTTGGATCAGAGCCTGGACGAATTCAAATTGAGAGTTTTGTTCGACAACTTGTCATTTCTCTTCACTCCAATGGATCGTGAAGAATCTAGCTCCAACGCTACTGTCGTCTCCTCCCTCTCGTCCTTCATGGGAGCACAGGAGCTTGGCACTCACAGCGCCTCCACCGGCTTGCCGCTCACTTGCTTCACTGAGCTTGTTGATGACATCACCCTCCATTTCCAAATTATCCGTTTGCTGAAATAGGTGATTTCTCCCTTCTTCTTCTCAGCGATTCACTCTACTGCTTTTCTGGTTCATTGTTTGAGTTCCAAAATGAATGGCCTTCTGACATGCGAATCAGATATACGATTGGAAGACTCGAATTAGGGGCATAATTTGGTGAAGCAAATCAGCCCCAACGTCGAGGAGGAACGAATCAGCTGCCGCCCGTCACCAATCGGTGATGATCGCCGTTGCGCCGAACCATCAGGGAGGCTGAAGCAGTGTCCGTCGTCGATGCTAGAACTCAGGCTCGAGACCGCCCGACCCCAGCAACGCCTAATGCCAGCCACCAGATGCTAGCCACGTAACTCCAGCCACGCGACAGCAGCGAGGCAAGGACGCGATGGTGACGCGAGGCACAAGGCTTCTAAGGCTTATGTTTTCGTTTTTCCTGCTCAGTTGGTGCTACGTTTTTGTGCAAAATACATATTTGTATTCGAGCCTGAGGGGCTTGAGCTGATCTCGAGCTCAAAAATTTCGAGCTCAAGTAATTTGAGTTCGAGTTTAAGTAGTACCGAATACCAATAGGGTCGAGCTCGAGCCTGATAAGCTTGGCCTCAGTTCGGCTCTTTTCAGCCCTACTTGGATTGAAAGTAGTTTAAGAGGTTTCAATGGTAGGATGGTTGACGCTTATAGCAGCTAATATTTTGTAAGGAAACTTATAATAACTTCTTCTAATTTGCTATAATTTATACTTTTCCCCTCATTTTTTTTAAAATTTTTAAAGCTATAATTTAAACTATGCAATAATCGTATTTCAGTAATTTCGATTCCTCCGATATTTCTTTTACAATTAATGAAAAATTTAAATTATCTGTTTTCCTTCTCCACAATTGTATCTTATTCTTTGTAAATGCAAATGAATACTTTTGAATATCAATTAAGTGTGAAAAATAATAAAAACTTGAAGATAACTGAAACATAGTTAGAAAAATAATTTAAATTTATATTTTAAAAGTTATTAACAGATAGTGAAAATAAAATAAAAGATAAAGTATAGATTTTTTAAAATAGATAAGGTAAAATGTATGTGGGGCCATATGGTCTAGCTGTTGTATTCCTGAATGTAGATTTATTGAGGTGATTTTTATCAAATGAAAATGCCCTTTGCCTTGTGAAATGAAGGACCGATCATTTGGCTCGGTCAGTTCTTCCAAGGATTAGACTCGTTCTTAATGTTGTATTCGGCATGTTTACCGCGAGACTAATTGTGTACTGGATTAGTTTGCATCAGACTTTACCTGGGGAAGCTGCGCCATGATTTCTAATCTTTACTTATCTTCTCTCGCCGTAACATGAAAATTATTTGTGATAAATAATCCCCACCCTCAAAAAGAAAATTTGTTTGTTCATTTTTCAGACGAAAATCATTATAATAGAATGAGAAATGTTACATAAATCTAAGATTATATGAAAAATCTCAATTTCAGTCTACCAGAGCTTCTTCGCTCCCCAGAAATCCTAAGATTTGCTCATGTAATAACCTAGACAACATCTCACCTTCTATCTTCTACTCTGCTGTGGTACTCTGGCCCATTGCCAATGAAAGTTGCTAAACAATGGGTCAACAATAGACTTCAATGCTTCACTACAACACTAATGAAAAATCGCAAGTGAAAATCACGATTGAAAGTTAGTTGCTAGATGTTGCAATTGCTAAGCAATCGGAATAAAAAATGTGTACTTTTTATTGCGATTGATGGGCCACATGGTAGTTGCCCTTTAGTCGGTTTTTTAGGTCTCCAATTTGCCTAAGTTGTATTCTTAATGGCTAAGTTGATTTAGAAGTTTTGGGTTTTTAGGGTTTGGTTTTTTTTAGAGTTTAGGGTATATGTATTAGGAATTTTTTTAAGGGTTTGGAATTTTTTTTAGGGTTTAGGGATATAGAATTAGGACTTAAGGTTTTTAAAGGATTAAGAGTATTAGACATAGATTTAGGGTTTGGGATTTTTGTTTAAGGTTTAGGGTTTGAAATTAGTATAGGGTTAGGGTATTAATTGAATCAATTTGATATTAGGGTTTTGGGATTTATTTTAGGGTTAATTTAGAGATTTTTTATGATTTAGGGTTTGACAATTTTTTTAGGATTTAGGGATATAGAATTAGGATAATTTAAGAGTATTTAATTAAGTATTAGGGTATTGAAATTTAGGGTATGAGATTTGCTTTTAGGGTTTAGGATTTAGGGTTAAGGGTTTAGGGTTAATGGTATAGATTAGGTTTAGTGTTTAGGGTTTAATTAGGGTTTGTATTTAGGGTTAGGGTTTAGGGTTTAATTAGGGTTTGTATTTAGGGTTTAGGTTTTAGGGTTTATGGTAGTTAGATTTAGGCTTTAGGTTTTAATTAGGGTTTAGAGTTTAGGATTAATAGTAGTTAGGGTTAGAGTTTAGAGTTTAATTAATTTGGTTTGTATTTAGAGTTTAGAGTTAGGGTTTAGGGTTATGAAATTAGAGTTTAGGGTTTAATTATTGTTTAGGATTTAGGGTAGGTTTGTGGGTGTAGGGTTTGGAATTTTTTTAGAGTTTAGGGATATATGCATTGGAAGTTTTTTTAGGGTTTAGGATTTTTTTAGGATTTAAGGTTTAGGGTTAATGGTATATTAGGTTTAGCGTCTAAGATTTAGGGATACATAGACAAATGGTTTAGGGTTTAGGTCTTAGGGTTAAGGGATATAGAATTAGAGTTTAGGGTTTTAGGGTTTGTATTTAAGGTTTAGGGTTATGGAATTAGAGTTTATGTTTTAATTATGGTTTAGGATTTATAGTTTATAGGGTTTAGGGTTTTACGGTTTAGGGTTTGGAGTTTTTTTAGAGTTTAAGGATATATGTATTGAGCTTTTTTTTTAAGGTTTTAGGATTTTTTTTAGGGTTTAAGGCTTAACGTTTAGGGTTAGTGATATATTAGGTTTAGGGTTTAAGATTGAGGGATATATAGAAATATGGTTTAGGGTCTTTGGGTTAAAGGATATAGAATTAGAGTCTAGGGTTCACTACAACAAAATAGTTTTTTAGTGACATTTTACTAGTATCATTTTTTATAAATGTTGCTAAACACAATTAATAAATAATTAAAATGACATTTAATATAAACATCATTTTAACTTGGGATTTTTGTAATATTTCTTGGATAATTTGTTCAAATGTAATTAAAAGGTGAATTCGTTAAATTTTAGAAATCTAAGTGTCTTTAAGCATTTTTTTTTTATACAGACTTTTAAATATTTTCCCCAGATATAAATATTGTTATGTTCAAAGCATTCCAATAAATCGAATTAGCCACCTTTTGTATGAAATACATAATTTCTTTGTCCCAAATTCTTTCTAATAGTTCAATTTGTCAACTTAAATTTAACTTAATATTTTCTAAAAAATTAAAATAAATTATATTTAGAAACTAAAATTTTTTTACGTTTTATACATAATTTTTTAAAAAAGTTTAACAAATATTAATAAAAATAAATTTAAATGAAATTTAAGTTAAAAACTTGAAATGCATTAAAGAACTTTGGACGGAGGTTATTTTCAATTTTTTAATATTTCAAACAAAAATATAACTATGTAACAAATTGTCTTTAATTTTATTTTGATCAAATATAATTAATTTTATTATTATTTTTAATAAAATATTTTTAATAATTATTTAAATACATCCACACACCCCACTAGCTACTTAAATCACGTCCAAAACTTAGAAACAAGAAAACAAGTAAAAAAGCTACGTTATGGCGCCCACGTTCTTGCCATTTTTCCAATTACTAATTAGTGATTACAACCTTTTTAACACTATTTCGGTTCTCTGCCGTACAGTTTCTCTTAAATTTTGGTTGGCTTTTATAAATTAAAATCAGAAGTTTGTGTGAAAAAAGAAGAAGTGGTGAGATGGCAAGCATAGTGAAACTTTTGTGGGAGGTCTCAGGTTCGATTCTTTGATTTAATTAACAAATTCGATACTTCTACTTAATTTAGTTAATTTGAAAAATACTGTTAAATTACATTAAAAAAATACGAAAATCAAACAAATAAGTACTAATGGAGGACATTTGGATTCGATCGTCTGGGTTAGTGTGTATACAATAAAGGATATAAATGCCGATCTTGTCCCACGTATGTTATATAATTTAATTAATCTAACAATATTGCATTATTTCTTATAATTATATAATATAATATTTTAAAATGTATAAAAATAGGGTAGCAACGTTTATTTGAAATGTCACTTCAACTTTAAGTGACACTGGATATAGTAACATATATATGACATTTATAAAAAATGTTATAACAATTCTATTGTGACATTTTTTTAAGTTATTGTGACATATAACAAATGTATTTGTAGGCCTTTTTTATTGTAGTGGTTTTAGGTATTAGGGTTTAATTTAGTTAGGTTTGTAGGTTTGTATTTAGGGTTTAAGGATTAGGGTTAATAGTATATGATTAGGTTTAAGGTTTATGATTTATGGATATAAAATTAGGGTTTGGGATTTAAGGTTTGGGGTTTTAGGGTCTTAGGGTCTAGGGGGGTTTAAGGTTTTGGGTCCTAAGGTTTAATTTAGGTTTGCATGTTTATAGTCTAATTAATTATTAAAGTATGAGAATTGTTCTTATGGTTCTTGCTTCCTTATATATGATATAATTTCTTTATTAATTTTAATTTTTGAAATTATGTATATGGAGAAAATTCCATGAACTTATATATATTTATGATTGTGCCACATATGTAATTATATTCATGTATATACACCAAGGTTTTAAATCTCGTACCAGTTTCCATACTAGTTTTCCAACAGTATGGTACAATACCGGTATCATATCGTCATGTTTAGGATGCATTGGTTATATATCATATATACATATGAACATATAGAACATAGCAACCATTGAAAATATGTGGATTTAAAGTACAAATGATATGTATATAGATTTTTTAAACATAAATATATATTTATAAAATAAAAATATAACTTTAAGGGGCATAGAAGAAATAAAAATATAAAATTCTTTCAAATATAAAAAAGATTTTGTTATACAAGCATTCAATTAAATATAATAATTATATATTTTACTTAAAATATCAAAAAATAAAAATAAAAATAAAAAGGTGCATTTTCCCATCTCGTTCAGTTTTCTCCATCTCGTACCATTTTTTGACTGGTACGCCTAGTATGAGACGATACCGGCCGGTACGGTATGAGATTTAAAACCATGATATACACAAACACATATTTATACACATATTTATGATTGTACCATATATATAATTATATTCGTATATAAATATATTTATATTTATATGTATCTGTGAAAATATAAAGTAAAAAAACTAGAAAAATGATGAAAATAACAACTGAATTTTGACTACACTCATGTATGACGCAACTGCATTTATGGTTGTTAGTTGAGGTTCAATCGGGTTATTGTTGGAGTTCAGTCGCTTCAGTTACTTCCCTTTCACTTCCTTTCTTCTTTACCCGATTGCCCCACCCATTTCAAACCTAACCCTCTCATCACTCACTCTCATCCTTCATCTCTCACTTTCATCTTCGAATTTCATCTCTCTTAACCGTCTCACTCTCATCTCACTTTTGTCTTTTACTTTCATCTATCATATCTGTCCATGTTGCTGTCCGCCATGTCCGTCCGTGTTGCCCGTCTGTATTGTTGTCTATTCACTTGGCCGGTTTGTTGTCCGTCCACTACATACGTCCATCTCACAATCCGATTTACCCATTTCTCATCGTTTCTCTCCTCATACAGCAGTCCGCGTCATTTTTTTTAGCCGGCACCTCCTCAGCTTGCTCGTCATTCTTCACCGTCACCTCCTCGGTCTCACCACCATCCAACTCGTTCTCCTCCTCAGCTTCATCGTTGTTGCCTTGGTCTCTTCCAAATCTAAGTTTTAAAATGTTTGAATTGTGATTTTTAAATGTTATAATTTGGTATGTATGTTGACTTATATATATATATATATATCTTTTTATAGTATACTTATGGCTCATTTTGAAAAATTTTTTAGTTTATTCTTCCAAGCTTATATAAATCATGAAGAATTAATGTGAAGAAGATTGTATTGCCTTATCATGGGATGCAGAAAATACAATGAAATATTACAAAATTGGCTGTGAAATATTAAGTAATGAGCTATTTAATACACTATTATTAATTAATATTATTAAGTTTTCATTTGATCTGTAGATCAATTAAAATTCTATAATTTAATGTGCTCAAACAATATTTTTAAAATATTTTCTAAAATTTTATTTTTAAGTTCAATAATTCGTAAATAATTGATTACTTTCTTAAAAAAATTCTTAATGTGATTGTTAAGTAGGTAAAGTGCTAGGTTTAAAATGGCTCAAGTATTATAATATCTCCATTTTTATAATATATTCCATTGATGTAATGACAATCAATGGTCTCAAAACATAGTAAATATAATAGTTTATTTATAAAAGAAGAAGAAGAAGAAGAAGAAGAAGAAGAAGAAGAAGAAGAAATTGTTTATTTTGAACATTTTCTAAAAATTCTGGGCACAAAAGCAATAACCCAACTTGCACATTTCAATTAGAATTACGCAGTTTTATATTTCTTTTGAACTTATGGGTGACTTGCTAGAAAATTGGAAACTGGTGACTTAATTAGAAAAGTTACAAAATGAAATGACTAATTTTGATATTTCTCCATTATTTTTACCGTTAGTTATACGTCACATAGGATTTCCATCAAATTTTCTGGTTATAAGATTAACAGAGATTATGTTTTCAAAGATATATAACTCAAATAGAAAATCGTGAAGATATAAAACTTACTTAGAAAAGTTTTGAAAGTTATAGGATTTTTTTTAACATTTCCCCGTTGAACTTTAAAGGAATAGAAATAAATTTAGGAAGGAAAAAAAATGCAATATAATTATAAATAAGCAGGAAAAAAAGGAAAGCAAGCAAAAATTTGAATAAATTGAGAGTAAATGAAAATAAAAGTCAATATACATTTCTCTCCTACCAAATACATATCAATTATTTGATTTATAAATATATTTGATTTTTATAGAAATGTGTTTTGACATGTTCATACCTGCTTTTAGGATGAAAGGATGAGCTCGATTTGTTTATATCTCTAACTTTGATAGAAAGTAAATTTGGACACATGGATAATTTTTTTATATTTAGTAACAATTTTGTGATCTTATTTGCACATATATTATACAGGATAGATAAACGTCTCTAACTTTATTCGTACATAAAGTTTATGCATATTTATTGTTTAATTTGTACATACTACTATGATACTGCTAATCAAAATTTTTCTTTTATTGTTTTTGTAAAAACTTAATTCCCATTTCATTTATAAAAATATATACAAATTTATGCAAATTTATGAAAATATGAATAATATGTTTGAATAAATAAAAATTTATGTACATATGAGAAATAATATACATGATGAAACAACTTGACCTAACATGTACACCATATCATGGCCAAAGCTTGTATCCTGACTTGTGTAAGAAATTGCTTCTTTTTGTAGTCAATGAGTAAATTTAGGGTAGATGGAGTAGAGTGTATGATAGACTAGATTGTATAATATTTCTTATATTCATTCTCTTAATAATGTGTATAAAATATTTAAAGTATTAAAGTCGCACATAAAATTAAATATACCAATAATAATTTTTATGATTTATTTCTGCATAGATCTCCTACGGCTAAGGTTTGTATATATCCATCACTGTGTTTTTATTTTGGTTTTGTTTATGACATCTTCATATATTGGATTCGTACATATCTGTATAAGTTCTCAAAGCTATAGATAGTTCAATGACATTCGTTCTGATTACGTACAGAGCAACTCCCATTATTTATAATGACAAAACAAGCATGTGATTTAATTACATTAGCCATTAGTGCGCACAGAAGCTATAGATTTACCTATTCTCTAACAACCAGAGCATCCCCAAATCGATTAGCTAACTCAGAATCTGGAATTCTGAAATGTCGAATTTGGAGATTTTCAACACCAAGCTTCCTGAAATTACTGGCCCTTCTAGCTGCGAAAAACTTACCCCAATTGTAGGGTCTATATTTTGTTGGATTTTCTTCATTAATCAGCTCTTCTAGAGGCTTCACATCGTAGTAGTGAGGAGGGTTGAAGACGAAAGGGACCGAGTACCGGTCCTTCTCTGGGTTCACCGTCACCCTATGCTCCACGCTCTCGTATATGTCATTGCTCCAAACCTGTATGTTTTTGAAACATCTCAAAGTTAGCGACTACTTTTGGATATCGAAATGTTTTTAGTGGGGGTAGATCCAACATTTTTTTTTATGTAAAACGGGTTCCATTAGTGGAGCAAAAGAGAACAGTTATTAAGTGGAGGACTAAAACGAAATGAAAATAAAAAATTAGGCACCCATCATGAATTTTACCCTGTTTACCTGGATAACGTCCCCGACGTTAACGGTAAAAGCATCGGAGACGGGTCTGACCCGGACCCATTCCCCATCGGATTTCCTTTTCACTTGCAGCCCACTAACGTCGTCTTGCGCTAGAATGATCAAGGCGCCAGTGTCCTTGTGGCGGCCGACGCCGAGGGCGAGATCCGGGGTCGGACATGGTGGGTAATGGTTGAGCCTGGCCCTGATGAAGCTGGCAGTCTGGTCCTTGAAAAAATCTTCGAACATGTTCTGTTTCAACCCCAAGCTCAACGCGATCAATTCCATTAATTTCTCGGCGAGTCCTTTCATCTCCTTCGCATATTCCTGGCAAATCCCTCTGTGGAAAAAAGATCAATTTCCCAGGAATTACTCGACTCAACTCTGCACCCGGAAAAATAAAAAAAAAAAAGGAAAAAGTACCGTAATTCAGGGGGATTTTCCGGCCACTGATTGAAACACTGAGTGGTTGCACTATCCTCAGGATCCGGCGAGGCGGGGATGGTGGCCGGGTCGTTCACGGCAAAATCGAAGACTTCCTTCCAATCTCTAACGTTCTTGGTGTGTTCGTATTCAAAATAACCCAGAACATTGCTTTGGTTCCGTCTGACCTTCAACTTCTCCTCCAACGGCTGAGCGAAGAACTTTCTAGACATGTCGAGGAGTTTCTTGCGGATTTCTGACGGCACGCCGTGGTTGATGACTTGGAAGAAACCCCAGTTCTTGCAGGCCGATCGAATCTCGGAAACCAGAGCATCGATCGAGGTCGGGGATTTGTAGGGATCGATGAAGGGGAAGAGATCGATGAGGGGGATTTCTTTGGCTTCGTCGAGGGAAGGGTTTGGGCGGTGGTCTGGCTCTTGGATGAAGGCTGGATCGACTTCTCCCATTGTTACAGGCGGTCAGATGTGGCGGTGGTGGCAAGTTTTGATTTTTGATTTGTCCGGAAACGGTGACGGCTGATAAAGTGATGATGATGAGTACAACTGATCATGGTGCTGATAAAGTGTGAAAACTTGGAATGAACTTGGACAGGATTTTGCTCCATATGGTGCTGAGTGGCTTTTGTTGGTTTTTCGTAGCTCGAGAAACAAATATGTTTCTAATACTTTCTAGAAAATAGTTATGTTGTGTGAAATTTGCGCAATTAGCTAATAAGTTATAGGAAGTTCGGAAACTTTTGTAATTTAAAACATGGTTGAATTTTTTATGAATTAATAAAATAAGAGTGATTGTCTTATTTTTAAAAAACACACAAAATTAAAAAAAATACTCCATCTACCCCATAAAAAATGATGTGTTTTTTTGGCATATAAAATAAGGTTTATATAGTTTATAATTTTTTTCATTCTTTTTCATGAAACTAAAATATTTTAAAAAATTGAGTTATAAGTGGTGAAAGTTTAAATAATAATTAAAGAAATATATTTTTTTAAAATTTTGTGGAGTGATAGTTTTAATGAAAGAGTCTTATATTCTCTTTACCTGATGTATAACCTACCCCTATAATTACCATTCTATCCTTATTAAAATTAAAAAAAAAAATCCCAAACATGTCCTTTCCCCCAAGCAAGCACTCAGCCAAGAACCGCCTCCTCTTCTCCTCTATTCACGACAGTGGCGACAGGTGGATTGCAGCTGGTTGGATCTCCACCGGATAGCACTAGTGATCCCTAACAAACACAATAATCTTTAGCCACGCACCGGCGTATTCCTCAGGAGCAGAGAGGACAACAGCGGTGCTGTGGGTAGCGATCCTCAGAAGCCGAGTTTCGAAGACGAGGAGAGGAGGAGAGCATTTCCGTCAGAGAGAGATAACAGTCGGAGACGTGGCAGAGAGAGTTGGACTGCATGTTGGGAGGGAGAGATTAGTCTGTGGAGGTGGCTGGGAGGGATTCAAACTTGGTTAATGGGTTTACACATGATTAGAGTTAATAAAGGTTTGAGGAAGAACTATCTTTTGTTCCATGATCTTTTTACTTTTTTTTTTTCAATTGATCTCTCACGTTTTCAGAGTCTCAGACATGCATACATGCAAAAAAAAAAAAAAATGATATAAGCATTGTTATGAAGTTATATGCATACACAATAATGTAGGAACAATTCTAATATCACACTATAACATAGATAATTAAATACACATAATTGTACTAACATAGCTCTGATTTCATTTATACATGTATGTCATATATATATTTTGTACATATTCATTAGTCACTTTATATGTTGAGTTTCATACATATCTACCATTCTATTTATACATAACTCCAATTTTGGCGGAAGGTGGAATTTGTCACGTTCGCATATATTTTTTTATGTTATATTGAACTCGTATATACTATTGAATATATTGTTAACATATATCTGATGTCAATTAAACATATGTCATACATTGTTTTACAGATCCCTTACTTTATTTATATATCGAGTTTGTATATATCTGATATCTGATTTATACACATATCCATTTTAAAGGGGATACGAAATTTAATGTGTTTACATTTATTTAATTCTATGAAGAGTATTAATGGGATACACATACACACACACACACACACACACACACATACATATATATATAAACATAAAGGGTATAATGTACATAAGACTTACTCATTTTAATAAAGATTAAAAAGAAAATATTTATTTATTAAATTTTGTATAATGAGAGTTTAAATGAGTATAACAAGATAAATTGGATGTTAAAAATTTTTTAAAAAGGGAAAATGCTTTATCCTTTTCGGGATGGCTAAAAAAGAAATACGCTTCATTTTTACTGGGACAGAGGAAGCATTAGCTAGGCATAAGTAATTACAATCACTACATGACTAAAACAAAAAACAAATTGAAAATTTAAATATAAAGGGCTCGGTCTACCCTAAACAACAAACACACACAATTCACATGATGGGATTAATTAGGGTTATAAATGAGTCAAGCCTTTCTCGGGTAGTCAAACTCAAGAGAGATTGAATTAGACTTATCAGGACGAGCTTTATTGAGCTTGAGAGAATCTTAAACCTTAACCTTAAACCTTAAACCCTAACCCCAACCCCTTGAACCCTAAACCTGAAACCCTTAGCCCAAAACGCTAAACTCCAAATCCAAAAACCTAAACCCCAAAACCTTACTCTATTGAGCTTGAGTTAGAAAATTAGCGAGCACGATACCATAAAGAGCCTAAGCCCCTGAACCTTAATTAAACCTAAATCCCTTAAACACACACACATATACGCGCAAACACTATAGTATGATGAGACTAAGGATGTAATTAAACAAATCGAACTAGGCTTTTTCTCAGGAAGCTCAATTTGAGATATATCAAGATTAGCTTTATTGAGCTCAAGCTTTAAAATGATCCCAAGACCCTAAAATTCAAATAAAAAAACCTAAACCTTTAAACCATAATCTATTGAGCTCGAGCCTAAACCCTGCACTAAACTACAAATCCTAAAACCTTAATCTATTAAGCCTGAGCTTGAAAATTGACTAGCATGATACCTTAAAGAGCTTGAGCCCCTAAACCCTTAATTACACATATACAAACACACAACACACATACACAAACACACAGGAACACTCAAGTAAGATGAGATTAGGGATACAATTGAACAATTTGATCCATGCCTTTCTTTGGGAGCTTGAATTAAGTTATGTCAAGGCAAGCTCTATCGTGTTCAAGCATTAAAATGATCCCAATATCCTAAACAATGGGAACCCTAAAAAACCATAAACACTAAACCCTAACATTAAATCAAAATAGCTATTGAAAGAATACTGAATGGCAAAAATTCTCCCTCATAGGTGAATAAGACTTGGGCAACTGAGACTCTCAATCTCGTGTTCCAAATGATACCCCATTAAGCGACTAACCTCACTAGTTTGAGTTTCAGTTGCATCATTTAGTTTCTTCCTTGCACTTTTCTTGTTCTAAATGATATTCTATTAAGGGTTCTCAATTTCCTCCCACACATGTAGATTAGGTGACTCATTTTTATTTTCAACTAGTTTTAGGGTCTGTTTGGATTAAGAGAATGAAAGGGAAAGGTAAGGGAGGAAAAGGGAGGAAAATCAGTATAACTTCCTTGTTTGGATGAGAGGAAATATAAAGGGGGAGAGAGATTTATTATCCTTATACTTCTTTCCTTTATACTCTATTTATCTCACCAATCTTGCTCCATTTTTCTTTTAAGCCATCATAAATCTTTGCAGCATTTCTATATTTAGTACCTTACTTTACCACATTATCCTTTAAACTACTTCATCTGTGCTAGAATAATTACACCACTTGCGATTGCATGCAAATTAAGAAAAGACCATCAATTTACACTTTTGCCCTTTTTTCATCATTTTTCTTTTCTTATGTCCTTTGCCTGTCCGCTTTGGTCTAATGTGTTCATCTATGATAGAGGCAGAGGTCGATGAATCAGACAAAGACACCTGTGACGATGGAGGAGGGCGAGGGCGAGAGGCGATGGTGGAACCTTTCAAACCAATCATTTGTGGCTTTTCCATCTCTGTCCTCAATTCACCTCTAGGCTCGATTTGCCTCGGCCACTCCCCCTCTATCCTTGATTTACCTTTTTGATTGCCTTCTCATTTGTGTTGGTCACTAGCACGTCTAGTAGAGAAGGCCATCCTAGTTCATGTTGGCCACTCGTAATCCATCTCGCATCCTCGATTCGCTTCCTCCTTGTGTCACCCCATTGTAATCCATCTCACTGCAGCTTGTCCTTGTTCACTTTGGCCACTCGTAATCCATATTGTGTCATCAATTCATCTCTTTTTAGTGTCACCCACTCATAATCCATCTCGTTGGAGTTCGTCTTTGTTTGTTTCAGCCACTAGTACATTTAGTAGAAGAGGGGCAGAACCTGACTAGATGGGGAAAAAGAGATAGATGAGTTGAAATGGGGGAAAATGAGAAGAGAGAGAGAGAGAGAGAGAGAGAGAGAGAGAGAGAAAGTAGGGTCTGGGAAGTAAAAAGATGGGTTAAGTGAGATGTGAAAAAGTTACTAAAAAAGGAAATGGTGCAAAGTTATGGATAACCCAAAAAAGAAAATTGAGAAAAAGATATGAGATGAAGGAAGTAACATTTTAATATCGACTTTTTCTAACTTTCTTGATTTATGTACAAAAAATTAATAACAAAAATGGAAACAATTGAGAAATTTTTTTCCACTTTCTTAATATCTGCGTCAAACAAATAAAGTACTATTAATGAGATTGAGGGAGTATGTTTTTCACTATTCCAAATTGGGAGGGAAATAACTCATGCCTCACATTCTTTTCCTTTCCCTCCATTTCTCTTTCTTTATTAATTGTATCCAAACAAAACTTCAGTCTTAGCCCATGGTTGAAATATTTTTAAAGATATATAAAATTTAAAAACAATGTTGTTTTAAGATAAGTAAATAAATGCAAGAATAAGAATTATATTATAAAGATAGTTATGATGATTTTTAAAGATAAAACTACTAACTGATTATAATTTTTTATTATTAATATTGTTAGTATTATATCCACCTAATAATGTTCATTATGATAATATTTTCTATTGTTAATTGATTTTTTATGCATTTTTTTAGCTAACATATAAAAGTAAAAATTTACAAAAAAATACTTAATTTTATTAAAATATTTTTTAAAATTAATTTTTAAAATATTTCAATGAGTATGCAATTTAACCAAATGCTCACTATATAAAACATAAATACTTTTAATATGTTATACATTAATAATCTCAAAAAATTGGGTTAGAAAAGCAAATAATTATTACAAACACATATAAAAGGATAGTTCATATTAAGATTGTTCACTTTTATACTTTAAAGTTTTTATACTCAAATCCCTGTATCATTTCAAGAAAGGGTAAAATCCATATTTAGTTCCCTAACGTTAAGGATCGTCCTAATGTGGTCCCTTAACTCAAAAAGCGACTCTTAAAGTCCCCTAACTCAACTTAAGTGTTCCATTTTGGTCCCTACCATTAGTTTTTCCGTTATTTTGGATGGAAATTGCCCACGTGGCATGTATATTGCCACGTGGTAGTCTCTTTATGATAAGAAGTGATTAGATTGGAAGAATAATAGAGTTCGAGCTAAAATTGGCACAAAAAGTAATTTCAGGGACCTAAAAGGATAATTAAACCAATCTTCAACGCCGCCGCCCCTCTTCGATTCGATCGCCGCCATCGCCTCTCTTTCCGCCAGTGCTCAATCTTTGTCCAAAACAAATTCTAGTATTGTTAGGTTCTCAATTCTACGCCCAATAAATTTCTAAATCAACTATCTACGCCCAGTTTTCCCAAATCCCCCAATTTTAGTCAGGTTCTCAATTCTCCCCCACTTAAACCACCGCCTCCCTCAGGGTCTACTCCCCAACTAGCACAAGGCCAACAGCGTTTCCAAATCTTTCCCATCTCTTTGCTCCTAGATTTGCTTCAGCCCATTTCTGCCTCGTCTGATCGTCTTCGGCCCAAAGAGCTGTTCGATGAGGGCCTAGCTGCAATTTCCTAAACCAGAACAAGGATTGGCCATTGTAGCATATGTTTGTCTTCCATAAACCCTTCGATTAGGATTCGAGTGAACTCCGAATTGTCAGATCTACGAACGGAAATTGTCGAAATTGTCCAATGGAGATCGTCCTAGCCGAAACAAGGTCATCGGATAGTTGGATTTGCGATTGTCCTGTTATTTCATTCTTGCGGAGGCGGCAATGAGGAGAGTGGCAGGAGGTGAAGGGGCGTTGGGCGAATTCAGCGAGACCCATAAAATGGACTTGGGTCTCTTTTCGTCGAGATGAGCAGTGTGGGCACAGGCGGCGGTGAAGCAGAGGAGAATAGATGGGCGGGCTGCGCAGATCTGATAGACGAAGAGAGGTAGCCCAATTTTAAATTTCTGGGTTTTGGACAAAGTTCATGACTTTGTTTTTGGGTAAAATCCAAATTTGGTTTAATTATCCTTTTAGACAAAGATTGAGCACCGGCGGAAAGAGAGGCGACGGCGGCGATCGAATCGAAGAAGGGTGGCGGCGGTGATTGAATAGGAGAGGGGCGGTGACATTGAAGATTGGTTTAATTATCCTTTTAGGTCCCTGAAATTACTTTTTGTGCCAATTTTAGCTTGAACTCTATTGTTCTTCCAATCTAATCACTTCTTATCATAAAGAGACTACCACGTGGCAATATACATGCCACGTGGGCAATTTCCATCCAAAATAACGGAAAAACTAATGGTAGGGACCAAAATGGAACACTTAAGTTGAGTTAGGGGACTTTAAGAGTCGCTTTTTGAGTTAATGGACCACATTAGGACGATCCTTAAAGTTAGGGGACTAAATATGGATTTTACCCTCTTCAAGAAATGTATGGAGCTATTTTATCAATAATAATAATGGCATAATTACAGTTGAGAAACTTACAATTACTTCCATGAAGTTTGCCTTAACTTATAGTTTGCCCCTTCATTTTTAAAATCCTATACTTTACCATTGTTTCTTTTACACTATTCGATAACAACTTTTGAAACTATATTTAAACTATATGATAACAATTTTTTTTAGTAATTCAAGGTAAATATACATATATAACTGAAAATGTAATACATAGATTATCAAAAATATGTTCATTGATATTATATGACTGTCTTTTAGAATGATGACTAAGAAAATTGTTAGTGAAATAAAATAATATGGGGCATGGTGACCTTATTCCAAGTTGTGGACAAAATGGACAAAGTCAAATAGATATAGTGATTGGCTGTGTAACACCCCTTATATTTCACATTAGAGAAATGTGAGAAGCCTAATGCAGATATATGAACTCAAGTTTCAGAATATAAGCACATAACACTTTTTTTTAAAAAAAAAAATAACTCATGTGGTGTGGGCAGATATTTTGTTGACCGGTTTTGGATTTGGTTTATTAGAGATGGTTTTAGTGCCGACTTGGATAGGGATGATGTGGCATACTATGTATGTACATGCATTGTATACCAAGACTGATCTTATATTAAAAGGGTTAGTTGGCCAGGGACCAAGCAATCAGATTAGATAGACTATTAGTCTAGGGGACCAAATAATCTGAGAGACTCCTAATGAGGACGTTGGGTACATTGGCGGGAGTTTATAAAAATCTTATATCCTATATTAGAGAAATGTGGAAAGCCTTAAATAGATATGTGGACTTAATGCTTACACTTCTCAGCAAAGATAACCTATCCGGTATGGATAGGTCTTCTTTTGACCGGTTCTAGATTTGGGTGATTGTAGAATGAAATTTTAAAACAAATTATAGTTGTTCTTTGCAATTATCTTTTTATTAACACAGTGGCTCTAATCCAATTGTTTAATTATTTTTTTTCCATTTTTAGCTTTGCCTTATTATTTTTCAAGATATAGTTTGTTACTTTTTTTTAGGAAATGGTAAATATCATTAATGAAAGAATATGAACAAAGGATCCCTTGGCAATCCAAGATAAAAAAAAAGAACATCTTAGGACTAAATCACTGAATTACACTACCTAGATTTCTCAAAATCAAGATGGGTCACATGATCACAGGCCTTTAACTGAATTCAACATTGTAGCTGCTTGGCAATGTTGTTGGTCTCTCGAAAACATTGGTTATTTCTTTCTGTCCAAATGTGATATAGTTTGTTACTTTTCCTTCATATTTTATGTTCTTAAATTGGATCTAAAGAAAAATATAATATTTTAATAGCACTGATCTCATTTCATCTCAAAGATTGCGGATATAATCATCGAATTTCCTTAGTAAGCCCCATTTTATGATTCTATATATTATATGTGAATTAAAAAAGAAAAAGATGAAAACCAGAATGATTTGAAATTCAAAGAATTTTCAAATTCAAATATTGTCAAATGGAAGGGAAAAAAAAAGATATGGAGAATCGTATAGTTGTTGAAAAAAGGAAAAAAAATATAAAAATAAATTAAAATGTATTTTATCAATAAGAATGAATATTAGTTTTGAAAATAGTGAATGAAATTAAATATAATGCTACAAGTGTGAAATACATTTAGGCCTAAATGCCTATTGCTCCCCTAAACTTTAGTGACTTAGACAGTTTGCCCCTTGAACTATAAAGTGGATCAATTTGAACCCCAAACTTTGACGAACGAGACACTTTAGTCATGTGACTCAATTATATAACGTATGTGATTAATGTCTGCCCATTGATAAAAAGGAAAAATTATGTAATAATGATACAAATTATATTTGTTCTCTTTTTCACCCTAAACTTTTATCTCCAACACTAAAGCCACCATCTCCATGTATCCAACAATCTCTTCCACTATCACACCTTTTGTTATTGATAGAATATTGATTCATGGGGCATGATTCATGACATTAGTTGCTCATGGGTTTTGATTCCATTCAATCGATAAAGAACTCGTTCATTGCTATTTGGGAATTCTTCAATTTCCGCCGGTTATCTCGATCAGACCCAATTAGAATGCCCACCTAATGGAACATGAGTAGAAACCTCACTTGATTGGACTAGAGCTTGGAAGAGGGGGCTGGGGAGAGGTTATAGGAGATGAACTTGGAGCGCTTGAAGGTGGCGTCGAATTGAGCACCTAACTATACTCAATGTTTGGAGAGGAGATAAGGAAGGATGAGGAATCAGAGGCTGGAGTGTGGCTGGTGGTGTGGAGGTAGGAGAAAAGAAAGAGACACTGGGAGGGGGCTGTTGCTGTTAAGGCGGAGGTTGAAAGGCAGAAATGGTGAGGAAGAAGGGACGCTAGGATGGGGGCTGCTGCTGTAGAGATGGAGGCCGAGGCGGAGGCCGGAGGGCAGAGATAGGTCTATTGTTGTGGAGGTGAGAGAATAGGAAGGTGAAGGAGAGAGGTAAGAAAGGACAGTGATGGTGAGGAAGCGGAGGCCGAATTGTGGCTGGTGGGCTGCCGGACGAGCAAAGAAGGGGCACGGGAGGGAGTGTGTATGAAGAACCCTGCTCCTCCGTTAAATTACCTATGCCATCCATAGCACATGTACTCACGTGAAGCTTTTTCTGAGTTCAAGGATCAAAGTGATCGATTTCTTAAACTTCTAGGTTTGAATTGATGCGGTTCATAGTTCAAGGTATAAACTGTCTGGGTTACTAAAGTTTAGGGGAGAAATAGGCATTTATGCCATACATTTAAAGCCAAAATGCAAACACATTTATTTTAGAAGCAATTAAATGTCCAAGCACCATTTCGTCAGAACAAAAAAAAAAAAACCACCTTAAATTCACAAATTGATGAAAATGTTGGAAAATTTTTCTTAGATAAATGTAATAGATCACTGTAAATCAAGGCTTAATTAATGTGCAATTTATTCCTGAATTAAGAAAATACCACACATTCCTTAAAATTTAATGGATTCCTAAAATTGATTCAATCAATTAGGTGAATTCTAAAATGCACATATGTATATATGCACATACTTGATGACGTTAGAAGGAGGGAAGTTTCCATTTGGTTTGGATCATTTATGGTAGTTATGTTTGTTAAGGTGAAAGATTTGATTGGATTCTAATTAAGATATCAACTGTATTTAACATTTTTAGTTATGAAAATTTAGTTTTAAACATTTTTTATTTATTTAATTCCACGTCTTCATTTCTTCTTCTCTTTTATGAGGTTCAATAGATTTATGTTCTCTTTCTCTCTTTATTTTTTTTCTTTTTTAAATTGTCCAAACATTAATTGTTTTATTATGGAAACTTTATGAATTTGAATTCATTTGGAAAAATAATCTTAAGAAAAAAATAAAGATAATCTAATAAATACGGTAATTATTTAATATAATTTTATAAATATTCAATTTCATATAATATAAATTTATTTTGTATAATATATAATTTTCTCGTATGATAGTTTTGCCACATAGATTAATACATTTCATTTCCAGTTTAATACGTTTCATGTACAGACTATATAGCCCACACAGTTTAATACAATTCAGTTTCAGTTTAATACATATTTCATATAGTTTAATACATTTTACTTTCAGTTTAACACATATCCTACACAGATTAATACAATTCACTTCCAGTTTAACACATATCCTATACAGATTAATACATTTTACTTTCAATTTAACACATATCCTACACAGATTAATACAATTCACTTCCAATTTAACATATATCCTATACAGATTAATACATTTTACTTTCAATTTAACATATATCCTACATAGATTAATACATATATTAGAAGCATACATAAAAAATCCAAAAGTATATATATATATATTTTTGTTTTATAGACCTGGGAGCATACATATAAACCCGAGAAACATACATATATTTTTGTATTCTTTACAAAACTAGAAGCACACATATAAAGTGCAAAAGCATACTTATATATTGTGTTTTTAAAAACTTAGAAGCATACATATAAACATCAGAAGTAAACATATATATACTGATGTTCTTTACAAACTCAAAACATACATATAAGTCCCAGAAATATACATATATATTTGTGCTATTTATAAATCCAGAACATACATATAAAACCCAGTAGCATACATATGTATAAATTCATGTTATTTTGTAATATAAAACACAAATCATGGATGTTTTTATCATGTATCTCAAAAAATGATACGGGCCTTCTGTTTATTTGCTGAAATCGACATCTTAAGCACTATCGTCCACCGTACTTGCTTCCTAAACCTTTTTGTATGCTTTCCCTCTTCACGAGTTTTGAACCACTGTCGTCCTCCGCCCTTTGATCCAGTTCACACCGCTTGGGTCTTCACACCGCCCGTGTCTTCACACTGTTAGTGTTTTTGTGCTTCTCGGTAATAGGGAACAGCCATCAAGGGATTGGACAACCGAAGGAGACACAATTGTGGATTTGGGAATCGTGGGTTTAAGGATTGTGAGTGATTGGATATAATTTTGTGTGGTAACCATTTCTAATGAGGTATTTCCTTGATCTTCGCTCCCCAAATTCATGCTTTCCAAATTGTTTCAAACTTTCTTTTTAACGGTAGACTTTGTTAGTAACACTAACAATGTTACTATGTGTACAAATAGATAGGTGGACAGTCTTAAAAATCCAATCAATTACATCAAATTTTCCACTCTCACATATGTTTTTTTCTAAGTTTCTTTTCTTTTATTAGCAGGGGTGGAGGTGCGGAATGGTAATTTGTGTTATGCTTATTTGTACATAATATTCACAAATAGTATTTTCTATTTTTCTAAATGAGTTCTAAAATTTTATAACTGTATAAATAGTTAGTCATAAGATGGACTATTTTCCGAAAACCAATTTTTTCAAATTATTATTTAAACTATTTGATATTATCTTCCAATAAATTCAAACTTTGTAATAATTTTTTGATAGTTGATGCACCATTTAAATTTTTAGGTTTTCTTTTTTTTTTTAGATCATATTCTTATTCAATCATTATCTTTCAATAAATATAGGATTAATTTTTAATACTTTAAAAGAGTTTTGGGACTAATTTAGAACAATTGAAAGTTTTAGAACTAAAAAAAAAGCATGATAAATTGTAGAACTAAAAATGATATTTATTCTTTTGGGTTTGAAGCTTGAAATTAGGGTTCATGGGATTAATCAACTGAAATTTGAAATGTGGACCAATTGCGCCATCAATTGGATTCTTAGTTTCAATTATGACCCAAACTTTCCTTTATAGCAATATAACACAATAATATAATGTTATACTTATCTAATTGAAAAATTAATATACTCAGATCCCACATTAAAAAGTTTAACAGTGTACTACATTTTCATCTATAATATTTGGTTCTAATTACTTTTTCCTTACCAATCCAACGCTTGAAAATCTACTTCCCCTCACATTAAGTTTGGAAAACCAATAGGGAAAAATTGTTTTGCATTTAAACGATGAAAAAATGATACTACTTTAAGTTTTCTATTAATTATAAAAAACTATTTAGAAAATTTGAATTTACTATAATTTTATGATTGAGTAGTTCATTTTAAGATTTTCAAAGCTGATTTAAGTAATATATAAAAAGCAGGGCAATGAAAGTTTCTAAAGTTTTTTAGGGTAAAGATGTAAATTCTACTGAACCTTGTAATTTTCTCAAAAATTTATGTAGCCATACTTCAGAAATAGTCCAATGTCATTTTTTAAGTAATTTTATGTGAGTCATTAAATTTCTTTTGATAAGCTAGCTATAATTTTATTTTTTGTTTTGTTGTTTATAACTTTATACTCTATCCTTTCCACATTAAAAATAATAAAATTATTTTTAAGAAAGAAAATGTTTCAATAATTACTTAGATAATTTTTTTAAAAAATTAATCTATTTTGTTTGAATTTGCTACTAAAGTATTTCTTTGGAAAAATTTGCCACTAACATTTTCAAACTGGGTATCTTTGCCATTGCCGTTAATGACATGTTAAGACATGCTGCCAGAGCGAAAATGTGACAATATTTTGTCAACATGGAGCCAATGTGGTGGCACAGTTGGAAATGGTAAAAAGGAAAAATTATTATATAGTCACTTAAGTTATATTTCTTTCTTATTTTTCACCTTAATCTTTCATCTCCAACACTAAAGTCACCATCTACAACTTGTCTTCCACAACCCGTTAGAAATGGAAGGCTATAAAAGTGCATTGACGAATTCTTCTAACATGATTTCCTTTTAACTCACTCACACAACCACCGCAGTTTCAGCCCCAATTGCAGCAACCAAAACCCATGAATTTGCTCAACTCAAGTGGTGGTAATTACTAGGCAATTGTTGGTTGTTAGCAATAATTGCCCAGCAATTATTGCTTGTCAGGTCTCATGCGTCATTTGCCACCACTTAACAACCATTCACTTTGTTCGCCCCTATTGGATGTTGCCACCATGTCTAAATTTGATGGCACATATATGCATTTCAAAAACTTTGATGGCAATATATTCATATAAAAAACATTGATTGCAAATATGTCACATATTGGCTAACGTGGCTGGTGGAATATCGAACTCACTCCTATTCTGACGAAATTTTCTTTGTGATAACATAATATTCCCACTGTTAACTGTTATAGTGGTAAATATCACACTATTTCAAAACATTAATGGCAAATATGCCCATTTAAAAAATGTTAGTAGTAAATTTATCTGGAACTTTACGCCATATACTTTAATGGAAAATTTGCCCCTTTTGCTGAGTAAAATCTATTCGTAGTCCCCTAGCCTTAACACTTGTCCTACAATGGTCACTTACCTCACTTTGTGCCATCGTAAAGTCCCCTATCTTCTAATATGTGTCCTATCGTAGTCCATTATGTCAAATTTTCCATTTTCTTGGACAGAAATTGATGAGGTGTTGACTTAGATGTTGATGTGGTGGTCCAAAATGCTATGTGACATCCTTTTTCATTACAATAAATGGAAAAATTATAAAAACCCCTATGGTTTAGTCTAACCTACTCTTTGTCCTCCCTATTTTTAAAAACCTACACTTTACCCCCAGTTTCTTTTATAGTATCCAACAATAATTTCTGAAACTGTAATTTAAATTATATGATAATCATCTTCTAGTAATTTCAAGATTTTTAATATTTTTTTTATAGCTAACTGACCTTTAAAAGATACTGATATGCATTTATAGATAGAAAAATGTATTTACAGAAAGAAAAACTTGATAATTTAAAATGTCTATTAATTATAAAAAAAATATTTGAGAGATTGAAATTATTGAAAGATGACTATCGTACAGTTTAAATACAGTTTCAAAAGTTGTTATTAGACAATGTGAAAAATATAAGGGGCAAAGTGTAGGTTTTACAAATAGAGAGGGCAACTTGTAGGTTAGGGCATACCTTAGGGGAGTAATTGTAAGTTTTCCTGCATAAATGATTATACTGAAGAATAAAAACCTTTAACCTAAAATTGATACAAACATATATTTTTAGGGACTTAAAATGTAGAATTTGGCGAATATCTTCATCTTCATGCCAAACATTTCTCTCTTGTCCAATGCCTTCTTATTCGACCACGTCACCGCTGACAGTTGTCTGAAGCCATCGCTGCTTACCCGAATCGTGGCCTCTACTTTGTCTATGCCCATGTTGAAGGTATCTTCTTCCCAGAGGCCTTGGACTTTGTCCCTGCCGTCGCAAAAGTAGAACTAGGTGTTGAGTTGGTTTGTTGTTAAGATTTGTTTTTATCCTTCAGTTATTACTCCTAGTTGTTAGGATCGAATCGAATAAATCTATTTTTATTTTGATTTCTTAGTTGACCACGTAACTAGGCATGCAAAGCGTGGTCAGGAAACGTCTTTCTGTAGGCCATATAAGCCAACCCCATGCATCAAGATGAATAAGAAAGTATATCTATAGTAGTACCAATTCTCTTCAAACTTGCATTCTTTAACAAATCTGATATCAGAGCAGTGCACACAAGGGATAGAACTGCATTCTTTTTCACAAGCAAGCAAGAATGGCAGAGAGCAGCTATTTCGTACAACCTGCCATTCTAAAGTTTGATGGATACTATGATCACTAGGCGATGCTGATGGAGAACTTTCTTCATTCCAAGCAGTACTTGGACCTTATAGAGTATGGGATCATAGAGGTGGCAGAGGGGACAGAACCTACTGAGGCACAAAGTAGGTTAATTGAGGAGCAAAAGCTGAAGGATTTGAAGGTAAAAAACTATCTTTTTCAAGCAATCGATAGAAATATTATGGAAACAGTCTTTGTCAAAAGTACAGCAAAACAAATATGGGATTTTATGAAGCTCAAGTATCAAGGATCGACTCGTGTAAAGCGAGCCCAACTACAAGCTTTGAGAAGAAAGTTTGAGATTCTACAAATGAAGGAAGAAGAAAGCGTAGATGAGTACTTTGCACATCTCTCACCATCGCCAACAAGATGAAGATTCATGGAAAAAAATTGGAGTAAGTCGTCATCATCGAGAAGATCTTGAGATCCATGACCAAGAAGTTTGACTACATTGTTTGTTTAGTGGAAGAATCCAAGGACCTAGATTCGCTGACAATTGATGAATTACAGAGTAGCCTATTGGTTCATGAGCAGAGAATGAAGGACCACGTGCATGGCAATGAAGAACAGGCTTTAAAGGTCTCATCTGAAGAGAAGTATGACGGTAAAAGAATAGGACGCAGAGCATTCAGAGGTAAAGGACGTGGGAAAGGAAGAAATACCTTCAGCAAAGCAACTGTGGAGTGCTTTAATTTCCATAAGCTAGGACATTTTCAATATGAGTGCCCTAGCTGGGAGAAGAATGCGAACTACACCAAACTTAATGAAGAAGATGAGATGCTCTTGATGGCACATATGGAGTTACAAGAATCGAAGAAGGAAGACATGTAGTTCCTAGACTTAGGATGTAGTAATCACATGTGTGGTGACAAGAAATGGTTTTTCCAAATAGATGAAAGCTTTCAACAGATTGTGCAACTTGGAAACAATACTACAATGGAAGTTACTGGAAAAGGGAGCGTAAAAATGAATGTTGATGAAATTTTAAGGGTAATCATTGAAGTATTCTATATACCAGAGTTGAAGTACAATCTTTTCAGCATTGGGCAGCTCCAGGAGAAGGAACTAACCATTCTAATCCAAGAAGGAGCGTATAAGCTCTTCCATCCCAAGTTAGGTATGATTATGCAAACCTGAATGACCATAAATTGGATGTTTGCACTGTCAGCCTCCACACTACCTAATGGCCCAATGTGCTTCCAAATAACCTCAGAAGAAGTGTCACACTTGTGGCACTGCAGGTACGGTCACCTGAACTACAAAAGTTTGAAGGAGTTGCAATCCAAAAGAATGTTGAAAGGATTGCCCACTCTTATAATGCCTAGTGGGAAAACAACATTGAGAGGCCATTCCAAAGAAAAGTTTGTGGAAGGCGATGCAAAGACTTCAACTAGTACATGCCAACATTTGTGGACTGTTTACATTAACGTCGAGCAGTGGAAAGAGGTATCTATTAACCTTTATTGACGATTTTAGTCAAAAACTGTGGACTTACTTCTTATGTGAGAAATCAGAAGCTTTTGGTGCATTCAAGATCTTTAAACAACATGTTGAAAAGTAGATTGGAAACTTCATTAAATGTTTACATACAGACAGAGGAGATTAGTTATCTTCGACTGAATTCATTAATTTTTGCATGAATCATGGCATTAGAAGGCAGCTAACAATAGCTTATACTCCCAAACAAAACGGGGTTGCTGAACGACGGAATAGGACGATAATGAATTCTGTTTGATGCATGTTATCTGAGAAAAAGGTTCCTAAAGTTTATTGGCCAGAAGCTGTCAACTGGTGTGTGCATGTGTTGAATCGGAGCCCTAACTCAGCCGTGAAAGACGAAACTCCAGAGGAGGCCTGAAGTGGCATAAACCAACGGTTGATTACTTTCGAGTGTTCAGATATGTTGCCCATGTACACATTTCGGACAGTAAGAGAGTAAAATTGGATGACAAAAACTTCTAGTGTGTATTTTTTGGGATGAGTGCAGAATCCAAGGCCTACAAGCTCTACAATCTAGTCTCTAAACCAATTGTGGTGAGTAAACACGTGGTATTTGACGAATCCAAGTGCTGGCACTGGGGAAAGAACGATGAAGAAACAAAACATGATGCATTAGAATGGAGGGAGGAAGAAGAAAGTAAAGACAAGTCAGACCAAAGCAAAGCTGAAGGTAGCGAACATGAGAAAGGAATTAATTCATATCCAGAAAAGCAGCCAAACTTGAATTCACCTAGTCCAAATCAAGGGAAAATTAGGAGAGCTCCTGCTTGGCTAAAAGAATATGTCAGTGGTAGCGGTCTGGGACTGTCTGAAGATGGGGAAGACAACAACGTGTTTCTTGCTGTTGTTGATCCTGTTACATTTCAAGAAGCTGTCAACAACAAAAAATGGAGAGAGGCAATGGATAATGAAATAAGAGCTATAGAAAAAAATGACACATGGGAGTTGACTACCTTACCAACTGGTGCCAAGAAAATTGGTGTAAAATGGGTGTTCAAAACCCAACTTAATGAATTTGGTGAAGTAGACAAATATAAGGCTTGTTTCGTTGCAAAAGGATATGCACAAGAACAAGGCATTGATTATAAATAAGTGTTTGCTCCAACTGCTAGGTGGGATACTATCAGAATCATGATAGCTCTTGCAGCAACAAAGGGCTGGAGCATTTTCCAGCTGGATGTGAAAAGCGCATTCCTCTATGGTGAGTTATCAGAAGAGGTTTATGTTGATCAACCTCAAGGTTATGTTTTCTTCCTTGGCAATGGAGCTGTAGCCTGGTTGTAAAAGAAACAACTAGTTGTAACCTTGTCCACCACTGAAGCAGAATTCATAACTATTGCCTCCTGTTCATGTCAAGCAATTTGGATAAGAAGAGTTCTAGAAGCTCTCGGTCATACTCAAACCAAAAGCACAAGGGTGTATTATGATAACAGTTCAACTATTAAGCTTTCAAAAAACCCTGTGTTACATGGAAGAAGCAAACATATTGATGTTAGATTTCATTTTCTTCGTGATCTCACCAAATAAGGAGTTCTGCAACTTGTTCATTGTGTTTCAGAAAATCAAGCAGCTGATATCATGACCAAGGCCTTGAAGCTGGACACGTTCTTGAAGCTAAGAGAGCAGCTGGATATGAATGAAGTACCAAAGTAAACTATTTTTTAAGATTGCATAACAGTTTAAGGGAGGAAATGTTGAGTTGGTTTGCTGTTAAGATTTGGTTGTATCCTTCAGTTATTACTCCTAGCTGTTAGGATCGAATAAATCTATTTCTGTTTTGATTTCTTAGTTGACCACATAACTAGGCATGCAAAGCGTGGTTAGGAAATGTCTTTCTGTAGGCTATATAAGTCAACCCCATGCATCAAGATGAATAAGAAAGTATCTCTATAGTAGTACCAATTCTCTTTGAACTTGTATTCTTTAACACCAGGTGCGGAAGAAGTGCCTCTTTTTCTCTTTGAAATTTGGTCTTCCATTGCTCAGTTGACTGAATTATCAGAAAAATATCAGGTCTGGCAGAAAAAGATGATGAGATAATGGCTCCGTTCTTTTCCATGTCTCTCGACGAGCTTCTCGAAGCTTTTACCTTGCCAAATCCTAAATCCCTCTCTTCCCCATATTTCTTAATTGATTATGCTCTAGTGGTTTCAGAAAATTTGTGGCTCTATGATTCTGTTTGCAAGATTTTGATTGATTTTTTTTAATTTTTCTATTATTTTTCTTGAATCTTAGGTGTTTTTTTTTTGTTTTTTTTTTTATGTGCTGCCTTGGCGGGGATGAAGGAATAGTTGGAAATAGTGAGTACTGTGTTTGAAATGATCAAAGAGAGCAAGCAGAAAATCACTTCCACAGATTTGCCTTCTTTTACACGGGGTTGGTGAGAATCTCATTGGACTGCGACAAGTAGAAGTGGATGGAAACGCAGATTGATTTTAGCAGGGGGCGAAAGAATGTGTGAAGGAGATGAAAGCCCTGGTGTTAGCATCAGCAATTAGTGTTACAATTTTGAAAAGACTATCAAAGTGTAGTTTTTAGCTTTTAGCTTCAGCGTTTTCATATCAACCGTTAAATAAATTATCTAAAACTCTAATACTAATTATAAAAGCTATTTCCAAACTGGGTTGAAGTTGGAGAGTTGGGGATAATGAATGTTTAAGTTACAAAAATTTTGTATTTGTGTCAATTTTAACCTAGTACTTTTTATTCTTTTAATAAAGTCATTTGTTGTTATAAAAAAAAAAAGAGGTCATTTGGTATTTTGGGCCCAGTCAGTGTGTGTGGCACTACCACATCGACATCTTAATTGCTACATCATTGAGTCTCATCCAAGATAACCGAAAAACTAATAGAAGAGACTATCTTGGGATACGCTTCAACAGTTAGGGGATCTTATGATGATATAAAGTAAGAAAAGTGGCCACTTTAGAACAAGTGTTAAAGCTAGGGAACTATGAATGGATTTTACGCTATTGATATAATCAAGACATTTATTATGGGTGAAGATTTGTTAATTTTTTGTCTTTAGATTGTTAGTAGTAATAATTATTCTCCATTTATCTATTTAGATTGTTTATGTTTGGAAAAAATTTCAAATTTACCACAAAAGTTTTAGGTTGGGAGCGGATATGCCACTATAGGTTTTTTTTGCCTAATTTCCCACTAATGTTTTAAAATGGGCTGTATATGCCATTGAAGTTTCAAATTAAAAGTGGATATGCCACTGGCTATTAAAAATCTAATGGAAAACATTAAAAAGCCAGTAAAAAATATTAAAAATAACAAGTTTTGAAATTTTAGGATGATCATGTAAGTTTTAACAAACTTTAAAGACTTTTTGTAATTAAACTCTTTCTCTCACTCTCTCTCAAGAATGCCAGCGAGGAGATTAAACATTAGAGATAGAGAGAATGAGGGTAATGGGGTTGGGGCACTAGTGACGGAGACAACAACAGGGCTAAAGCGCTGATGGCAAATATTAGACAATCTTTTAGCAAAAATCTCAAATGTCATGATTTTTTTTGAAAGATGCATAATAACCCAAATATTTCAAAACCCATTATTTTACCATTTTCTATTATTTTTCTAACCTACAGTGGCATATTCGGTTCATTTTAAAACATTAGTAGGAGATTGGGTAAAAAAAACTCCCTACTTATAACATTAGTGGTAAATTTGATATTTTTTCCTTTATGTTTTTATATTTAAATTAGGACCATACGTGATGACAATCATTATAAATTTTTCCCTTAAATTATGTTTATTATAAAAAGTTCAGAAAATAAGAATTGGTTAAAGATTGAATGGAAATTTGCTTAATTGAGAGTTGAGATAGATTTGCTTAATTTCTTCGAGCTTCAATTCGCTGTTGAGGAGATAAGATTGAATGGAGAAAAAGATCGAGCTTCTTATGTAAAGGCGTAATGAAAATATGAGATTTCATCAACACCCTCTTAATGTTTTTCATTTGCTTTTTAACGTTTTTCGTTATATTTTTAATGGCTAGTGGCATTCTACTCTTAATTTGAAACTTCAGTGGCATATCAGGCCCATTTTAAAACCTTAGTGGAAGATTGGGCAAAAAAAAAAAAACTATAGTATCATATCCGCTTTATATCCAAAACGTTAGTGATAAATTTGATATTTTTGCTTATGTCTTTCTATTACAATGGGAATTGTGATGCTAATTTGCTGGTTTGCAAGTAGTGCTATGCTTATTACTTTTGGTTTGTAAGTAGTGCTGAGCCTCAGCTTGATTCTGAGCCCAGAGTTGATTCTCCATCTGAAGACCTGGATGTGCAACAGATCATTTTTCACTTGTGGTTAGCTTTAGCTTTCCTCAGCTAAATAATCTCAACTAACTGATTAGTGAGTAGCGCCTAATGAAGTAAGTAATAAAAATGCACTAGCAAGTTTTTAAATAGAAATTATTTAATTGAGAAAAATGGTGCAAGAATTAAAAATGATCATATGTGCTCCAAAGGTGGCAGGATCCGTGAGGCTCGGTGGAAGACCATAAACTAATTAAATATTACACAGTTTACATAGAAAAAAACCTATAATTTGAGAAAACGAATCAAATAAACTAGGCTATTTGTTGGCCACTAACTCAAATTTCAAATTAGAAGCTCCAAGTCTTTTTTTTTAGGCTAGAGGCATTTTTATCTTTTTTTTTTTTTCAACTGAGCATCAAATTGAAAATATGAAGGCATCATTGGAATCTTCTTACGAAAATGAGTTAAAAGAACTTTGTCTCACTCGATTTTAAATTTGTTTGTTTAGATTCCCTAAAATTTAGCATACACAAGTGCATAATTTATACCAGGTTCATTCTTACATGAGATAATTTCTCATCTAATCCTAATCTCTTCCTTAAAAGAAAAATAAAACTTCCAGCCACATATCTTACTAGTATATATTTTAAAATTCAAATTAAATTTCTTTAATCTACTTATCTTTTTTCTTATTTAAATAACTTTACCATTATCCCATTATTCTTAGTCCTTTTTCTTTTCCTCGTATTTCAAACAAGCTAAAAGTCCAGTTGGCTTGTAGTAACCAAAACCTATGCATATTCCTGCTTTTTTTGTTTTTCCTTTCCATCAACAACTCCCATCTAAGCCACAACAAAAAACGAAGTAACACCCATGCCCACCGTTCTCCGCTTTGCCATCCTTGTCACCTCATGGCAACTTCGGCTATATTCCTCTCTCATTTTTTTAGTTCATGTAGATAGCCTCATAATTCATCCATTATTTTTTGTCTTGTTTTTTGGAGTAGAGAAGTCATCACACTAAAAGAATCATCACCGCACCATTGTGTATCATTATCATCTTCATTGAGCTCTTTGTCAAACCTGCATAAGTCAAGCCCTTCGTACTTTGTTTCTCAATTATTGAAGGTATTTTGAATGTTACTTAATTCTCTATTCTTGCATATGTTCATTAGATCAAAGGTAAACCCCATATGGACACTGAAAGCCATCCTATGCAAGCCGACAATTCCAGAGTCGGTTGTATGAGTGTAAATCCTTTGGTATTACTCATTTATTTTTTTCCCAGCACCTAAATAGCTTATATTCATTATGTATTTCGTAGATAGGTTTTTCCTTATCTAAAATTCTAGGCTTATGCACTTGTTCCTAGTGCGATTAAACCCTTACTTGCACCAGAGCCTCGGTAAGCCATTGTTGCCTTTGTGGAATTCTTTTGGCTGTAGACTACAAACTTTATAATCCATTTTAAATATTTTCTCATTGTTTTCCAAGTTGTTATAGAAACCTAGGAACTCCTCACATTAGGGGTGTAAGAAAATCACCCTCACCCAATATTCGATCTGAAATATCGAGTTAGGGTCGGGTCAGGAAGAAGGAAATGTGTCATTTAGGTTGACCTGAACTCGACCCAATGTAAAAAAGCTAAAACCAGGTTGGTTCAGGTCCAACCTGAAATCCCTAACCCCTTCAATCCCTGACCCAACCTATCACGGCTCAACCTTAAACTAACTCTTTACGCAATAAAAAATCTCAGCCCAGCCCAATTCTTTAACACTATCTAGCTAACCTAAGTGGCTAAACCTAGTAGTAACCTCTAAATCTCCCTCATGCCTTCTCTCTTGCTTTGCCTCGTCGTCTTACCGCCCTTGCCTCACCCCGCCCTTGGGCCGCTGTTCTACCTTGGCCAATGACGTCACGCAGCTGTCCGTTGTCCTTCGCATCGTCATCCTTCGCGTTGTTTGCTCCTCCCTCCTACCCCTTTTGCATTACCTCTTCCTCCCTCCTTTCTCCATCTCACAACCTCCTCATTCTTCCTCCCTTCTTTCTCCATCGCACAACCTCCTCATTCTTCCTCCCTTTATCACACGAGCTCCACCTCACCTTGTGGCCCATGCCTCAGACAACCTCCTCTTCCCTCATCTCGTATCGGGCCTTTGCCGCGGCTGTTTGTCACTTTGCTTGCCTTACCATCAAATTCCTCTCCTAGACAAGTCGCTTTGCCTTTTCTGTCGTTTGTCACTAGATCACATTACAAACAGGTTGGTTAGGTTAACTCGAATCCAACCCTAAAAAATTTGGTTTGGGGTCGGTTTGGGTTCTCACTTAATTTTGGGTTGCTTCATGTTGGTATTTTCAGATCATAAAACTCATTTATTTCATGTTTCGGTCCAAATTTGACCCGAAACCCGAAACTTTCACTCCTACCTAACACAAAAGACACATCAGTAATCGAAATCATCTTTTATCACTCCAAGTTAAGTTTTCAAGACCATTAAATGAGTAAATAACTCATGGTGTTAGCTGTTATAATTTTAGGATCATCATCAAGAAAGACTCCTGACACGATTTTGAGTAGACCTAAGACCATCGGAAACATGCCCGAGACCTTTTCTGTGGACTTGGTAAAATTCATCCTAAATATGAAAATGTTAACCTTCTAGGTACCATTTTAGGAAATTTCAAAATTTTAGCATATTTTCTATTTTTTTTACCTTCTCAATCTTTTGTAGGACTCATTCTACAGAATCATTTTTTTGCCTTGTTATTTCACACTAGATAAAGGGAAGAGCGGGTTAGTCCTCATGGGCTCACCTAGGCCTAAAATTAGCATCAACACAAATAGTAATTTTCAAGTAAACAGTTGGGCTAAATAAAATCTTTAAAAGCATGAGCAGCATGGGTAGAGTAATTATTTAATTTTTCTATAATTTTGGTTTTTTTATTTTATTTTTTTCCCTTTGAGATATAATTTTGATTGGTTGCTTTCATAGTTGTAATAATGTGATATATGATGTATGTTTGGGGTTAGTATCAGGTTAGAACCATTTACAACAAGAATTGAGTTAGAAGTATATTAGGACCATTTGAATAAACTCCACTAGTATCATGTTTAGGGCTAGTAAGAAAAACCCTACTAGTACTATGTTTTGTGTTGACAAACTGGCTAACAGCAAGATTAAGGTCGAAAACAACCATTAGTGGCATGCTAAGGCCGTAATAAACTACTATAATCTAGTAAGTGGAAGATTAGGTGTGTAAATACTAAATGACTAACTTCAAAGGAATTCAAGAGATAAGAGATGGACATTTAGCATAAATATACTTAAAAGAATACCATTGAATGTCTTTTTATCTTGCAAAACTAAACTAAGATAACAAGATAAAAGAAATAGGATGCACTAGAATCATTGCACTCTAGTAAAAAGGTTTAAATAAAATGAGTTACAGTCATACGTCAATTGATTGTTCGATTTAATTTATGTTTGTCATACATGAGATTGCATTAAGTAAAAGATCTGAGGAATAAGATAAAATATGAGGCATGCTAGGTTGGCGGTGGACCATATCTAATGGACCTGATGAGTTGTAAATTTAGAAGAGATGTTCTGAATAGATGATTTAAACCCTAAAGGCATGTTTGGGTGGCGATAGACCATCCTTAGTCATTACCTAATATTGATATGGAGTTTGGAGAGATAATTATGCGTTACTGACCATAGCTGGCGGGGGACCATGCTTATAGCTAGTATCATGAGAGGCTCTACCTTCATATAGATATCCCCAAAGGCTATAACTTGGTGGCATCCCTAATGGCACTATTTAGGAGTTATCCCAAGAGTAAGCAATGTACATACTCACCACCTTATGTTTGCCCAAGAGCATTCAAGTATTAGACTAAATGATTTGATCAATGCAATATGACGTAATCAATAAAAGGAATTATGAATATACATATAGTTCAAGCAAGCTCATAGAACTTTAGTATTGTTGTTTTGATGTTGAATGAAATTATTCCTTGATTGAATTGCTATAATTTATTGTTTATTCATCTTTTTGTTATTTGTTGAGAGAATATTAGGACCCACATGATGAGCTTGATATTTCCCCATTATTGAGCAAATGGTGCTCACACCTCCTTCTCAATTTTTTTGCGTACGTGAGTATTATGAGGAGACGAATTATGTTGGACTACGTGATCAAGTTTAGGATGTGGAACCGACTGAGTGAGGGCATATTGTAGCCCTTCAAAGAACTGGTTAGGACTATATTTTTAATTTTTGTTATTCAAAAAAATATGGAAGGTTGAAATTGTGACATTTTTCAAATTTTGGTTTTCCAAGGATTATCATTTTATTATTAAGAATTGGTTTAACACTTTTATTAATTGGAAAAATATTTTTCTAAATTTTTTTACCCGATATTTCTTAAATTATTTTTAATTAATTGCTTATTAAATCTAGGAAATTAAAATATTTTTGAAAATTGAGATTTATAAAACTGGGGTTGTTACAATTTGGCATCAAAGCCAGGTTCGAATAAGGTAATGACCTTACTCTGGTAAGTATGTTTATTGTTCGTTTGATTATGTTAGAGACCTTGGATAGGTTTTGAAAAGTTGCCATAATTGAGCATAAAATATTAGCAATGTTATAAACAAATGTTAACAACTTGGCATTAGAAGTTAAAGGTTACTTTAAAAATTATTTACTTGCGCTGGACGAAACCTTTTCCATTTTAGGTCATGGACCTACATGAGGATCTTGTCCTCTGGGTTAATGAACGCACTTGCAGTTTTCATAGGTTTGATAAACAGGATGTTCCAATCATTCCTAGATCAGTTTGTCACCATTTTCATAGATGATACTTGACAATCAAGAAACTTAATGGGGTATTCTCCATAACTTAGGTCTTCCCATACTGGTATGACAGATCAGGCTAACATTTGCCCGAGATTCACAATGCATTTCCTTAATGAACTTATTGAAGGCATTCTGAACATGGGCCGAATTTGGTGGTAATGCCAACCAGTAAGCTACTTTCCCTAGATTTTCAAGAATTTCAAAAGGGCCAATGTATCTTAGAGCCAACTTACGCCTTTGGCCAAACCTAGCCACACCCTTTATCGGGGAAACTGTAAGGAGTACTTTGTCTCCTACATCAAATTTCAAGTCTTTCATTCACATATTGGCAAAAAACTTCACTTTCTTAACTTGAGTTGAAAACTTTTAGGGGCCACTTTGAGCTGATGGCTCAATCACATGGGCTGGCAGCCAAGACTTTAGGGCATGTCGCTTACTGATCCAAAATTCTCCTCACTTGTCATCATTTCACAATCAGATTTTGAACTCCTAGATTCTTTCTGATTCTTTTTAGCTTCTAATGGCTAAAGCTCATAAAAGCCATTTGACTACTGCCTTATTATCAATTAAGGCTCCAGCATTACAAATTTTTAAAATGACCACCCAAAACATCTAAATTTCACAATGGCCACACACCGTCTCTCTTTTCAGCCTCTGTTTCTTAATTTTGGTTCATTTCATTTGAACCTCAAATTGCTAAATCTCATAAAAGCCATTTAATTAGTGTCTCATTGTCACTTTTGTGCGATATGAACTTTCTAAAATAATTTAGATGACTATATATTTTTTTAATTTTTTTCCAAGACTTTTTTTTTAAGTCTTATGACTTGATGACATTTTACGATTTTACGATTGTAGAAAAATTAAAATGACTCTAGGTAGAATCCCAATTTTGATAACCTTGGTCTACAACAACGAAAACCACCCATCAAGCTATAATTTCAGAATAGGTCATTAACAAGTGTTGTTCACCCACAGTCAATGTGCTTAAGATCAGTGTGGATTACACATTGAATATGAAGAATGGATTATGAGGTATTGTGGTCATTTGTTGTGATGCGAAGGGGAAGGTTTGAGTTTCTTTATCATATGACATGCAGCATGTAAGGAGGGATCCAATTTTCACAGCAAGTTAAATTAGGCTTTTAGTAAATTTGTCACATAACAGCTTTTACTTAAAGTTAATTTACCAAACACTAGAAATTTTTCACACTAATAGCTAACTCTAATACTAACAACTAATAGCTAATGCCAACCTCTATATCTTTAATCTCTAATGCTAAACTCTAACACTGTTGCCAAATAGGTATAGTGAAATATATGAGCAAACGATCCCTTGGCAATCCAAGGTAACAAAGGAGAACACTTAACTTAGGACCAAATCACTAAACTACAATACTTAGATTTCTCAAAATCAAGATGGCTCACATGAACATAGACCTCTAACTGAATTCAGCATCATAGCTGCTCGACAGTGTTGCTGGTCCTTTGAAAACATCAGTTATTTCTTTCTGTCCAAATGTGATATAGTTTGTTACTTTTCCTGCATCTTTTATGTTCTTAAATTGGATCTAAAGAAAAATATAATATTTTAATAGCATTTATCTCATTTCATCCCAAACATTGCGGATATAATCATCAACTTTCCTTAGTAAGCCCCATTTTATGATTCTATAAATTATATGTGAATAAATAAAAAGATGAAAGCCAGTACGATTCAAAATTCAAAGAATTTTCAAATTCACATATTGTCTAATGGTATAAATGAAAAGATATGGAGAATCGTATAGTTGATGAAAAAAGGCAAAAAATAAAATTAATTAATTTTTTTTTTATCAATAAGAATAAATATTAGTTTTGAAAATGGTGAATGGCACTACTTATGATTGTCATGGTGCTGGGTCATAGTGCCCCGAATTGCTTAACTTGTAAGCCTTTTGGGATTGTGATTCCACTTAGTTATTATTGACTAACCATTACTTGTGGGTTAGTTAAAATAGTTTACGTGCAACTAGTTTCCTAGCCTACCCTGCAAGAAGATATGCATGCATTTGTCCTAGCAATGCAAAACAAATAAGTAAACCATTTGGGAAAAACATTGCTTAAGCATTTGTTTTAAAAGTACTTAAATCGTGCCAAGACAATGAAATACTAGTTACTTCAACTTCAAGTAATTGTTTATGCTACTTAACATCTCTAGCATGCACCCAATAGTAACTCAATGGTTTTACACCACAATGTATCCTAATAGAGGCAACATCTTAGTACACAATGTACTATACAAATACAAGACAAAGTTCTTAACTAAGATCCTTTACTTAAGCCCAACCTTTGAGCTATCAAGCTCCAAGTGCAAGCCCCTTTCTTATCCTTATGCACCATTTAGCCTTTAAACTATAAAGGCATAAAACTTAGTTAGTACGAAACTTAACTATTAAGTAAACTTAGAATCTCAAGGATTCTATAGAATTAGTACCTACAAAAAGGAGAAACTTAACCTGCAACTAACTGCTAGTTATTAGGCCCAGCGTTAGAACCTGCACAATAAACTTAAGGGAGTGAGTGCATGAATGTACTCAGTAAGGATCCCTTGGGGTACCTGCAAAGAAGATAGCAAGCAAACATGCGATATGGCACACAAACAAATATACAACCAACCAATAAACAACATAAGACAACACATAAGAATATGTAATGTATGAATGTATGATATGCAACACAAACAATCCTTGAGACTTCTTACACCTTAGGTATTTTATTCTTACCGTAAGCTCAAACGGTGAAGGTATGTAAGACACTGGTCCTCGTATCCTAAATCCTTTAGCTCCCTTAAGTCCTACTTATACGTCCTAGAGTAAGTTGCTACCTCCTTTCAAAACTTACCTACCTTACCCTTAACTTATTAAGCAAGGTAGTCATCTTGTGTGGTTCTACTTGCCAAACTTTTAGAGCTTAGCTTAAAGCTTCTTAGTGGCTTACATACCAAACCACATTGTTTGGTTGGGATCCCTTAGGTTTTTTCCTTATTTCCCAAAGGTCTAAAACCTAACTCTTGGGCCAATGAAGACTTCGAAACTCGACTTAATCCTTTTATTGTCCTCTTGATAACTTGAGCACTTTTACCCCATTAGCCATTGCCACTTTACTTAGCTCTACCTTAACCACACCACTTAACTACCACTTAAATAATGCATAATTCTCAACTTAGAAATGAGTTTTAGACCCAATCAAGGCTACGAAACCTCTTAGAGTAGACTAGGGATGATAACCGATGGATTAGGACATTCTTAGGATGCCCCAAGCTTGAGGGACTTATGCCTTGGGCGACACCTCACCAACAGCATCATTCCTAGGGCTTTCTAAGGAATTGTCGGTGACGTATCGCCAAACCACATCATCAGCAACGACATCGCCAATGCTCTTCTAGCATTGCGCAACTACGCGCGAACTGCACAAAATTTGCCCAGCCTTCCTATCCTCAAAACCAATTCACATGGGTTTTATTCTTACTTCATTCCCACATGTACCTTAATTCAGCCATAATGCAAGAACAACGCACAAGCACACTTGAGTTTAACTTAGCTCTCTTGGATTCACCTTGGGACCTTTAAGTTTGATGGAAACTTGAGGAATTGGGAAGGTTTGATGCAAAATTTCTAGTGGGGAGAAAGAGCCACGAAAATGGGAAAGGAGCAAATGGGTAATGGAAGTCAAACTTGCCCAAAATATCCTAACCATAAGGCATACTTCTTGCTTGCTTTCTTGCCTTTTGGCTTTCAGGTTCTCCTTTGTTTCACTTTGGTCACTAAACAATTACCCAAAACCAATCCTCCTTGGTCAAAGTCCGTCATTGACTAGGAGAGTCATCACAATAATGTTATAAGTGGGAAATACTTTTAAAGCCAAAATACAGAGACATTTATATTAGGAAGCAATTAAATGTCCAAGGCACCTTTTCATCAGAACAAAAAAAAAGCCATTAAATTCACATATTAATAAAAATGTTGTAGATTTTTTCTTAAATAAATGTAATAGATCTTTGTAAACCAAAGGATTAATTAATGTGCAGTTTATTCTTGAATTAAAAAAATACAACACATTCCTTAAAGTTTAGTGGATTCCTAAAATTGATTCAATCAATTACATCAAAATTTCCACTCTCACGTACATTTCTTCCTTTTTGCAGGGGTGGGAGAGAGAGGGGAACGGTAATTTGTGTTATGTATCATCTGTGAATAATATTCATAAATACATTTATATACCTTTTTAAATTAGTCTTAAAATTATACACCTTTTTAAATAAGTCCTAAATTTTGGTAACAGTGTACGTAAGACGGATCACTTGCCTGAAACTAAATGTTTCAAATTATAATTTGAACTATTTGGTACTATCCTCCAATACACTTAAACTCTGGGAAAATTTTTTTATAGTTAATAAACTTTTTAAATTTTCAGATTTTCCTTTTTGTAGATCATATTCCTGTTCAATAATGGCTGATTATTCTGTGCGCTCGGCGCACGCATAAGCCACCTCCCCAAAGTTATTTTTTATGTACAACTTAGTCCCTAAAATTTAATTTTTATCTCATTTATTTGATTCAAGGAATGGTCAAATTTCCAAAACTTTTCTCCTACTAGTAATTAAATATTATTGTTAGGAAAATTTCAGAATATCACCTAAGTTGCGTAGCAATTGTAAGACCCATAATTGATGTGAAAGGACAGTAAGATTGTGTAAAACATTGACAGATAAGCTAATAAAGATATTAACACTAATTGATAATTACCAATGGATAAAATTTTTAGAAATTTAACTAAGTCTACTTCAAAAAGACAAGAGGAAGAAGAAATTATGGGAAATAGAATAATGAAGAACTCACAAACTATATTAATCAAATATGTTGAAAAGAAATTAAGAAATTGGAATATTCCTAAAATGGATAAATGGGATGGTATATGAAAAATGGACTTTTGATTTCAGAATGACAAACATGAAGGAAAAAAAACAAATAATATTTTCTAAAAGAACAAATATGCTCTTCTAAAAGAATAAACATACCTTCTGAAATAACAAACTCCAGAAAACAAAAGAACAAGAAGTTTACAAAAATAAGTTATGTGTAAGAACAAACAGTGTCTATAAGAACAAAAACTTAAGTAACAAAAAATAAACATGTAAAAGAAAGAACAAACAATGTCTTCTAAAAGAACAAATATATCTTTATAAAAGAACAAACATATTCTTCTGAAAGAATAAACACCAGAAGACAAAAAAAATAAGAAGTTTCTAGAAACAGAGTCATATATAAGAATAAATACTTAAGTAAAAAAAAATAAACATGTAAAAGAAAGAACAAATAATGTCTTCCAAAAGAATAAACATGCCCTTCTAAAAAAACAAACATACCCTTCTAAAAGAATAAACACCAAAAAATAAAAGAACAAGAAGTTTACAAAAACATGGTCATGTATAAGAACAAATAGTGCATTCTATAAGAATAAACACTTAAGTAACAAAAAATAAACATGTAAAAAAAAAGAACAAATAATGCATTCTACAAGAACAAACATGCCTTCTAAAAGAACAAACATACCCTTTTAAAAGAACAAACACTAGAAGACAAAAGAATAGAAGGCTTACAGAAACAGGGTCATGTATAAGAAAAAACAGTGCATTCTATAAGAATAAGCACTTAAGTAACAAAAAATAAACATATAAAAGAAAGAACAAACAATGTCTTCTAAAAGAACAAAACAGTACCTTCTATAAGAATAAACACTTAAGTAACAAAAAATAAATATGTAAAAGAAAGAACAAACAATGTCTTCTAAAAGAACAAACATGCCCTTATGAAAAAATAAACATCAGAAGAAAAAAGAACAAGAATTTTATAGAAACAGAGTCATGTATAAAAACAAACAGTATCTTCTATAAGAAAAAACACTTAAGTAACAAAAAAATAAAAATGTAAAAGAAAGAACAAACAATGCCTTCTAAAAGAACAAACATGTCATTCTAAAAGAACAAACATATCATTCTAAAAGAACAAACACTAAAAAATAAAAGAACAAGAAGTTTACAAAAACAGAGTCATGTATAAGAACAAACAGTGCCTTCTATAAGAACAAACACTTAAGTAATAAAAAATAAATATGTAAAAGAAAGAACAAACAATGCCTTCTAAAAGATCAAACATATAGACAAGAAAAAAGAAACTTTGCCTTCTAAAAGAACAAACAGGCCCGTAAGTATAAATACGAAAACATAAAAGAACAAGTAATTTATGCAATGCCTGAAAATGTAAAAGAACAAGCATGCATCGTATTTTTGGGCTTGGTCAGAGGATCTTTTTGTAAAGAGATTTATCTTGATTGGAATGTTATGATAGACAACAACGCCAGTCCGTTTCACTCCGGCCAACCGGTAAGCTAGCTAGCTCCCTTTTCTTCCTTCTCATGTTAATTTTATCCCAACAAGCTAGCTCCTTGTTTTAGCTGGGGTTGCTCGATATTGCTCTAACCAATATTTTTCAACAATTCTAGGATCCAACAAATCAATTAATTCCCCTAGTTTGACCAAATTGAAAACCTAGATCAGTTTCATCGATCGGGTGTGTGTGTGTGTGTGTGTATAGGGATTTTGGTAATCGATGTTGATGACTAACGTAGTGTTGAGGAAACAATTTCATAGAAATCGTAGTGCATCTGTCAAATGATAGTTTTTAATAGGTAGGGCTTGAAGTGACAGTAGTTATATAATAGAAGGAAGACTTATGACATGAGCCAGGTTTACGCAATCAGTACTCTTCAATAATTGACTTTCAATAAATGTATGATTAACAGTTAATATTTTAAAAGACTTTTCAGACTACTTTAGAAAAATTAAAAGTTTTAAGACTCGAACAAAAAAGCATGATAAAGTTTAGAACTAAAAAAGAAATTTCTTCTTTTCGGTTTGAAGCTTAAAATTAGGGTCTATTATTGGATTAATCGACTGAAATTTGAAATGTGATCCAATTACGCCATCAATTGGATTCTTAGTTTCAATTATGGCCCAAACTTCCCTTTATAATAATATAATACAATAGTACGCTGTTATGCTTGTCTATTGGAAAAATCAATATAGTCAGATTTCACATTAAAAAATTTAATGGTGTACTATATTTTCACCAACAAGATTTGGTTCTAATTACTCTTTCCCCACCAAGCGAAGGCTTAAAAATCTACTTCCCCTCACATTAATTTTGGAACACCAATAGGGAAAAATTGTTTTGCATTTAAATGATTAAAAAATGATACTACTTTAAGTTTTCTATTAATTATCAAAAACTTATTAAAAAATTTGAATTTACTTAATATTAAGTAGTTCATTTTAAGATTTTCAAAGCTGATTTAAGTAATATATGAAAAGCAGGGCAAAGAAAGTTTCTAAAGTTGTTGAGGGTAAAGGTGTAAATTCCATTGAACCTTGTAATTTACTGAAAAATTTGTTTAGCCATATTTCAGAAATAGTCCTATGTCATCTTTTAAGTAATTTTATGTAAGTCATTGAATTTATTTCGATAAGCTACATATAATTTTTTTTGTTGTTTATAACTTTAGACTCTATCCTTTTCACGTTAAAAATAATAAAAAATATTTTTAAGAAAGCAAACATTTCAATAATTAATCAAATGAATTTTTTAAGAAAGCAATCTTTTTTTTTTTGAATTTTTAAGCATACCCTGGATAATATATAACTAAATAAAAGTTATTTTTAAAAATGTTTTATAAATACATTTTAAGTTTCTTAAAATAAAGATTTTCACCTAGTATACAAGTCTGGCGAACAATTACTATATAAAAAAAATTACTTTTGATCTATTTTTTTTAATAATCACTCCAGGATGTAGCTTTAGTTATGTATTAATGTTAATCTTAAATTTCGTTCGATGGTTGCATTTGATTTTAAATAGAATAAGATTATAAACTGAAAAAATAAATCTAAAAAATATTAAAGTATGCCGTTCATAACTATTTTCTAACAATTGTTTGAACACACAAGTACCATTTGAATTTATAGATATAATTAAGGCATTTGTTATGACCGAAGATTTTTTTTGTCTTTAGATTGTTAGAAGTACTAATTATTCTCCGTTTATCTATTTATTTTAGGTAATATTTATTGTTTATGTTGTTTTTCTATTTAAATTAGGACCATATATGATGACAATCACCATAAAATTTTCCCTTAAATTATGTTTATTATAAAAAGGCCAGAAAATAAGAATCAGTTAAAGATTGAATGGAGATCTGCTTAATTGCTTCAATTCGCTGTTGACGAGATAAGATTGAATAGAGAAAAAGATGGAGCATCTTATTTAAAGGCCTAATGAGAAGCACCATAAAAAAATGCGCCTTATCTTAGATGCGCCATACGGGCAATTTTACTGTTTTGCACTTAGTTAAAGTATTGAATTGTGTGTGTCCTTTTCTTTTGTTCTTTACAAGGCATGGTTGTTTTTCAGTTGGGATCTTTTTTTTCTCCATCATAGCTCTATTTGCTAGTGTTTTTGTGGTAAATTGTTTGTGCTTTTGAAATTAGTTGGGTTTTTTACTCCATATTTTTTAATGTGGACTGATTTTGGTTCTTTTTTTCGTTGGCGGTTTCATTTGATTTTCATCCCAATCTAATTGGTTTCAAAGTTTATCATCTCGGTTCAGATGGAGATTGATCTAAATGACATCCTTGTGGTTGTTTTTGAGGATGACAAGAATGATTCAGTGTTTAACAATTTGATTGATAAATGCATAGCAGATTTAGGTTTAGCAGGTGAGTTTTCTGGGTTTTTTGTCTCCACATTTATTTGTTTTCTACATATGTTGTATATCATCTATGTATTTGTTTTCTTTTAGATGTTTTATGGTGTTAGTATGTATTCTGGTTTAGACATATGTAATGTGCATATAGTACATATGGTGGAACTTGTAATTGGTGTTATGTCTTGATTTGCCCTACAGGTGATTGCATATAGGTTATGGCGTTGGTGTTTTGGGTAGTAAAGGTAGTGGATCAACTGGAATGTTGGGGCAGTGTTCTGAGTTGAGTATGTTGCATTGTGTTTTGTTCTTTTTTGTTTATTTTTTATTATTGTTTGTGGATTGTGGTTTTCTATTGAGTAAAGGTTATGAGTTTTTGAATTTGTTGTTTTGCTTTTTTCTCTTTTAGGTGAAAGTAGTGGATCAATATGTAAAATTTGTCAGAGAGGTTCTAGTTCAATGTACTTAGATTGAGTTTTGTTTGTACCTATGTGGAATATTATCTATGCATATGTTTTTTGATAATGTAGAGGTAGAGATTGGTTTTGGTGGGAAGAGTGGAGGTGGTTCTAATTTTGAGGAAACATCTAAAAGTGGTTCTAAAGACAGTATCTGTTTTTATGTATTTGTTTTTTAGATTTATTTGTGCACATATGTCATCTTTTAATACATATATTTTGTAGTTATTGTAGGTTAAGGAATTGCTTTTGAAAAGATTATTGATGATTCTATAAGAGATTAAGGATTGGGGAGCAGTGGCATAACTAGGATTTTACTCATGGGGGGTCAATGGCATATAAATATGGACCACTAAAAGAATTGCAAACTATTTTTAATTAAAGGGAAATTAAATAATTGAAAGAGATTAAACCATAAAAAAAACATAGATATATTTGTTTATTTAGAAAACTTGAGCTACACCTGTCGCTCTCTTATATTAAAAAATTCATCCAAAATTGAATCTAAATTAAAAGTCTTGGCAATTTCTTTTTCAATATACATGACTTGACTATTGCCAAGAAATTCATTATCCATCCTATCACGCAATCTATTTTTCAAAACTTTCATTGTTGAAAATGCACATTCAGTGCATAAGGTAAATACCAGAAGAGTCAAGACAAGTTGGATTAATCTATCAACAAGATGATATTGCTTTGCTTCTCTTGTCTCTACTAAGCCTTGAAATAGTTTAGCAACAGAAGACAACTTTCCCAAACATGAATGATTTAGCAGATCAACTTGAAAATGCTTCAGTTGAAACTCTAGAACATCTATTTCTTGCTCCATAAAATCAAGGGGATAGTATTTCTTTACAAGGTTGCAACTAGCATCTAGATCAAAGAATTTATAACCATCTCTTGGTTTTAAAACAAAGTTATGTTTTAGAAGCTCAATAACTTTCATTAAACCTAGAGTTAAGTTCCTGTAACTGAAAATTTATAGTTTCATTGAATATATCAAAATGGTAATGATGCTCCTTATCAATGTCATCTCGTTGTCTGCTGCTTCTGTCTTCAAAATAAGGAGCATTGAAATCAGAAATATTAATGTCATGATTCTTGCAAAAATCTATAACATCACCAAGAAAAGAACTCCATATATGATCTCTTAGGGTTTCAACGAGCTTTCTTGTAGAGTGCACCAAGTTCAAAGCATTTATTATATCTTAGGGCTTTGCTTGCAAAGCTTGACAAAGAACATCTATTATGCCCAAGATTTCTTTCATCAGATGTAAGATGAAAATAAACTCAAAAGATGTAATTCTTTTCAATGTTGTACTAGCATCTCATCTAGTTTTGTAGTTAGAGCCTTCTTTTTTTTCTTTTATGTTTTCCAAGACTGTACACGTTGGATTGTACATCCGGTGAAGACTATTAATAGAAGCATAATGTGAGCTCTAACGAGTATCACTAGCACACTTGAAAGTGCCAATTTGATTAGCACCTCTTCCTGTTTCAATTTTATTAAATGCTAGCTTTCATGTAATTTCATCAACTTGGGCAACTTGTAACTCATCATGGCACTTACAAGAAACACCAACAGCATTCATAATTGAAGTTAAATTCAAAAAGAATTCATGTACAAAACGTACCTCTTTAGCTACTGTAACCAATGCCAACTACAGTCGATGAGCCATACAATGCACAGAATATGCACATAGGTATTTTTTAAGGAATAATGCTTATAATCCTCTTTATTCACCTTGCATGTTGTGAGCTACAACATACCCTTGTCCACAAATATTCTTGATGCTAACCATATAAGAAGAAAGAGTAAAGTAAATTGAAGAATATAAGGTGGCTGATGTTATATCTTTGACATGGACAAGATCAAAGAAACATTCTTGTATGTAACCTTTACTGTCAACAAAACGAAGAACATTAGCCATTTATTCTTTCTTACTTTTGTCACTTAATTCATCCACAATTATACAAAATTTAAAGTCTTTATTCTCTTCAATTATCTTCTTCAGTACTTTCTCAGTAAAAACATGTAGAATTTCTTTCTGAATTTTAGGTGATGTGTATTTCAGCATTCTGTGGAGCATTGTCTAAGACAACACTTGCTACTTCATCATTGTATGATGCTATGTACATGATCAACTCAAGAAAGTTACCTCTATTTTTTGAATCAATACTTTCATCATGGCCTCTAAAAGCAATCCCTTAAAATGATAGCCAACAAACAACATCTATTGATGATTTTTCTCGCAGCATATTCTTCTTGATTTATTCGGAAGATTGTCTTTATGTCACCTTTTCAATATGCTTAGCTTGATTCATCAAAGTATCATAAAATCTTACGACATTGTTATGTGGAGAGCTTGGCCCATCTCCAATGTGTTTCCAAAAAGAATAATTTTTTCCCTTGACCTTTTTCCAATTACTAAAACCAATACTTGTAAATGCATCTTGACCCGTTTGATTATTTGGATTTTTCATAAAAATATAACATGGAAAACAATATGCTACATCTTTCACTTTAGAATATTCAAGCCAAGGAAATTCAAAATAACATTTAGCTTGAAAGCGACATTGATGCTTTTTTAGTCTAGATAAAGAAAACTTAAAGAGCACAAGTTGATGAAGACCAGATCTTATATAAGCTCGTCTAACCTCATCTCGCTTGGTACCTGGATATTCCCATATAGGTAGTCGTAGCCTTGGATCACGTTCTATGGATGAAAAGGAAGGATTTTCAACTTCTTTAAATAATGGAAGGCTTTTATCCTTTGATGGTTTAGGGATATCTTCTATTGTGGAAGGAAGATGAACACCCTCAACTCCTAAAGGTCCATAATTCTCCTTTTCTAGTGTGGCATTATTTTCACATCTTGGCAAAACTTTCCATATAAAGAATGTATCTAATCTTTTTTGCTTCTCCGTCATGACTACTGATTATCAATAACCAATTAACTTCATCAAAAAATATAGAATTTATAAAAATCAATATTAAGTATAGAGCCAATAAAAAAAGCAACTATGGAAAACTATAATAAAATTCTAGAAAAATTAGGAAAATAAACAATTAAAGGTGTAATAAATTTAATTAATATTCTTCAAGATATTATAATACACACAAGAAAGTAAAGAAGAATAACAAATTTTTATGGAATCATGTTAATATAACAATCATGTTTATATGATTATGCAATAATACTTATAATTATATGGATGTTGAATCATCGTCTTAGCTTATTGCACATATTAGAAAATGCTGAGAGAAATATTAAGTGGCTGGTGTGTATTGAGGGATTTAAGAAGAGGTTCAATAAATGTTTATATGATTGTGCAATAATACTTATAATTATGTGGATGTTGATTGGTTGAAGAATTTGTACAATGTAAGGGATAAATAGTGTCCTATATTATGCAAGCACATATTCTCTACTAATAATTGTTTTACATTTTTTTGTAAAACCTTTATAGCTCTGATGAATTTATATGTTATATGTTTAATGTGCATATTTGAAAAGTCTTTGTTTCTGACTTTAGTTTTTTATTTTTTATTTTTTGTTTTTGTTCTTTAGGCATTCGGTCGTCGCAACATAGTGAAAGTATGAATCACGCTTTAACTTGTATGGTAAACAGACAAATAGGCCTATTTAATGTTTTACTACAGTTAAGAGGAGGCTTAAGGCATGATGAGCTTCAACAGGATTTCAAAAGCATTGGTACTGTTTATGTTCAAGTTGAGTCTTGGTATATGCTTAAGAGAGCGTTTGAGGCATACAATCTTGCAATATTTACAGATTTTCAAGGTTAGTTTGCTAACAGTTTGTGTCAAACTTTGTGAAAGTATCACTAAATGAAGATATGAAGGAGTATGATGTTTCATTGGGTAGGGTGGTTTTTAAAATCAAGTTTTATAAGGTTTTGAATGTTGTGTCTTGTTCATGTATGTTATTTGAAGAACGTGGTATATTAAGTTTTCATGTATTGAGAGTGTTAAATGTGAATGTTGTGTCTGAAGTTACAAAACATTATATTTTTGATCGATAAAGGAAGGATGTGATGGGCTATGTTTATAAGAATGGAAACTATGTTCGTGATGTTGCATTTTCTGTTATTTGTTGGCAGTCAAATATTGTGAAGAATTTCTATAATATTGTACTTGATTATTAGAATGATAAAAGGTGTAGAAGTATTTCTAAAGATGAGATTGAGTCAATGGGACGACTTGTTATGAGGCGTAGGGTTGAGGAAGGTGGAACATCTATTGTTTCTAAATGCAGATCTGCTAATCCATCTGTAAGAGATCCATAATTCATATAATCAAATCTTTATAGTTGAAGGCATAAGAGATTGGGATCTAAAGGACATGGTCATAGGAGACATGGAAATGCTTGATTGTTTTTTTTTCTTCTGAATATAAGGGAAAGTAGATGGTAATTACTTATGTAAGTAGGATATTTAATATAATTTGACCTTTTTGATATGTGTGGATGATTGGTTCATTTATAGTTACTTATTTGTACAAATGTCGTTAAGTTTTATTTTATCAGCAGAGGACTATTATGTTGTTATTCCTCTAATTTTACTTTTTCATATGTATTATTATGTACAAAGCATAGAATCTAGAGATGATTTGTATGAAGTTTTTGTTTATGATTTCAAGTCAATTGCTGGATATGTATAAAATTTAAATTACATGTGTACGGTACATTTGGAACTAATATTTAACAAATGTACAAAAAAAAATGAATATGAATGAAACATAAAAGATCCATACAAATTATAAAATGGATATGAATAAAATATCTATAAATGTAAAAAAGATTTGTATGACTTTATTAACAAATATTGATGAAACAATTGTATAAATAACAACATACATATGCACAAACACCAATGAACCAGATGTCAACAAGCAAGAAACATAAAAATGCACACGTTAACAGAAGCATTCATACAACTAATAAAAACCCGAGATACATTTCAACACATCAGCACCATTTAAAACCAGAAAAAAAAAATTATTTATAAATATGCCAATTTATTTTATTTACAAACATGCCATTGAACCCACAAACACGTGACTTCTATAAACTTCTCAAAAAGCCGTCTTATTGTTTCCCCTATGACCTTCCCAAACACAAAAAACTTCCTAGAACCCCAATACACAACTTCTTGTTCTTCATTCATTCGATAACCACAAAGATTACTTTAGCAAAATGGCTTCCAAAAGTGATGAAGTAGCCGCAAAATGCCCTCAACATTACAGGTCAATTTTCTCACATCCAAACACTAACACTTTGAATGAAACATGCTTCTTTCTAATTTTGCGAATTCCACTACTATTATGCTCTGAAATATACTCAAATACAACAAGCCTCGCATATCTAGAGCAATTTAAGCATCTGTAAATCAATATTGTACTTGTTAAAATGAAACCCGCACAAACCCAAAACAAAGTCTGTCTCAAACCCATATTCAGTTAATGGCTTCTGTTATAATAGCTCCTAAATCCTATATAGCAGTAGCTAATGATGTACATAAGATGGAGTGTAATCATGCGTTTGTTTTTGGAAAGCAAAGAACTTGATGAGAGTTTCAAAAAGAGTGACTGTTAATAAATTTGAACTAGTTATTCAGTTAATGACTTATGGTATTATAGCTGTTGAGCCCTATAAAGCAGTAGCTAATGATGTTGGGAGTCCTAAAAATGTTAGGTTCACGAAGAGGATGTTATACAGTTATTTGGCTAGAAAACATACTATTTCTTTTGAAAAAGGTGATGCACAACTGTTCATTAATATATTTAAAGAAAGATATGAGACAGAAGTTGATTTTTATTCTGCATATTTTGTTAATGATAAGAAAAGGCTGACAAATTTCTTTTGGAGGGATGTGGTGATAAAGGCTGACTATTTGATGTTTAGAGATGTTGTTGTGTTTGGCACTACATTCTGTAAGAATAGGTACAGTATGTTTTGTGCTCCATTTGTTGGGGGGAACAATCACAAGCAAAATGTGTTATTTGGCTATGGGTTTTTATGTGAAAAGCATTTTGAGTGGTTGTTTAGAGAGTTTGAAAAGAGCATAGGTAGCAGATTGCCAAGGACTAATATGACAGACCAAAACTCTGCAATTGCATATGCTATTGGTAAGGTTTTTAATAGTGTGAATCATCGCCTATGCTTATGGCACATATTAGAAAACGTTGAGAGAAATATTAAGTGGTTGGTGTGTATTGAGGGATTTAAGATGGGGTTTAGCAGATGTTTGTATGATTATGCAATTACTCGAGAGCTTTAAGAAACATGGGATTGAATGATTAATACTTGTAATTGTGTGGATGTTGATTGGTTGAAGAATTTGTATAGTGTGAGGGATAAATGGTTTCCTTCATTATGCTAGCACATCTTTTCTGCTAATAATTGTTTTACATTTTTTGTAAAACTTCTATAGCTCTGACGAATTTATATGTTATATGTTTAATGTGTATATCTGAAAAGTATTTGTTTCTGACTTTAGTTTTTTTATTTTGTTTTTATTTTTGTTTTTTAGGTATTCGGTCGTCCCAACATAGTGAGAGTATGAATCATACTTTAACTTGTATGGAAAATAAACAAATAGGCCTATTTAATTTTTTTTCCCACAATTAAAAGGAGACTTAAATATTAAAGGCATGGTGAACTTCAACAGGATTTCAAAAAAATTGTTACTGTTTATGTTCAAGTTGAGTCTTGGTATATGCTTACGAGAACGTCTGAGGCATAAAATGTTGTGATATTTAATGATTTTCATGGTCAGTTTGTTAATAGTTTGTGTGCAAACTTTGTGAAAGTATCACAGAATGAAGATTTGAAGAAGTATATTGTTTCATTGGGCATGGTTGATCCAAGGGTTTCTAAAGTCAGGTTTTATAAGGTTTTGAATTTTGTGTCTTGTTCATGTATGTTATTTGAAGAATGTGGTATATTATGTTCTCATGTATTAAGAGTGTTAAATGAAAATGTTGTGTCTGAAGTTCCAGGACGTTATATTTTTCATCGATGAGGGAAGGATGTGATTAGCTATGTTTATAAGAATGAAAACTATGTTCGTGATGATGCATTTTTTGTTATTTGTTGACAGTCAAATATTTTGAAGAATTTCTATAATATTATACTTGATTCTCAGAATGATGAGAAGTGTGGAAGTATTTGTGAAGATGAGATTAAGTCAATGGGATGACTTGTTACGAGGTGTAAGGTTGAGGAAGGTGGAGCATCTACTGTTTCTAAATGCTCATCTTCTAGTCCATCTGTAAGAGATCCAGAATTTATATCATTAAATATTTATAGTTCAAGGCGTAGAAGAAGAGGATCTAGAGGATGTGGTCATGGGAGACATGAAAATGTTTGATTGTTTTTTTTTTTTTTGAATATATGGGAAAGTAGATAGTAATTTTTTTTTCTCATAAATTACTTATGTAAGCAGGATTTTAAATGTAATTTGACCTTTTTGATATGTGTGGATGATTGGTTAATTTACAGTTACTTGTACAGATGTAGTTAAGCTTTATTTTATTAGCGGAGGACTATTACGTGGTTATTCTTTTAATTTTGCCTTTTCATATGTATTGTTATGTACAAGGCGGAGAATCTGGTGATGATTTGTATGAAGTTTATGTTTATGTTTTCAAGTCAATTGTCGGATTTAGATAAAATTTGAATTAGATGTGTATGGAACATTTGGAACAGATATGAAGCAAATATACAAAAAAAAATGGATATGAATGAAACATAAAAGATCTATACAAATTACAAAATGGATATGAACAAAATATCTATCAAAGTAAAATGATCTATTTGACTTTGTTAACAAATATCGATGAAACAATTGTATAAATAACAATATATATATGTACAAACACCAATAAACCAGATGTCAACAAGCAAGAAACATAAATATGCACACATCAATAGAAGCATTCATACAACTAATAAAAACCTGAGATACATTTTAACATGTCAGCACCATTTAAAACCAGGAAAATTTTGTTTAATTTACAAATGCGCCAATTTATTTTATTTACAAACACACCACTAAACCCACAAACACGTGCCTTCTAGAAACTTCTCAAAAAAACTGTCTTCTTCTTTCCCTCATGACCTTCCCAAACACAAAAACTTCCTAAAACTCAAATATACAACTTCTTCTTCATTCATTCGATAACCACAAAGACTACTCTAGCAAAATGACTTCCAAAAGTGATGAAGCAGCCACAAAATGCCCTCAAAATTACAGGTTAGTCTTTTCACACCTAAACACTAACCTCTTTGAATGAAACATGCTTCCTTCTGATTTTGAGAATTCCACTACTATCATGATCTAAAATAGACTCAAATACAACAAGCCTTGCATATCTAGAGCAATTTAAGCATATGTAAATGAATATTATTGTCACAAGCCTTGAACCTTAATCCCATCTTAGTCATATAGGACCCCAGGAACCTTACACTTATTCAGTGTTAGGCCCATGTAAATTTGTCCTTAGTGGGCCTGCTAATTGATTAAATCCTTAATGTAATACTGTTTTATATTATGCCTTACTATAGCTATAGGTTAATGACCATAAAAATAATATATAATCGATGTAGCTGGCCAGCACTTCAAACATGCATTTATATAAAACATACTATTATGCATTGTGAATCCATATAAGCTACTAGGGAACACAACCACTAGTTCCATAACATTTACTAGAGGCATAAGTTCCACACACATATATATACATCTTACACAAAAGTGTTATACATATGCTATACACTGAGAATCTGAGAATTCAATCCCACCTGAGTTACACTGCCAAAAAAGGTCACTACAGTGTTTAGGTATTCCCTGTTCTTTGCCTCTGTACAACAAAGGCCAATAAGTTAGTATTTCAGTAATTAGGAACCTGCAAGAAAGAAACTCAACAACAATGTATGCTATTAATAACTTTTGCACACTTGGTATCAAAATGCTAACAACCAGTTTTTTTCTTGGTTATTAGCCCCAGGTCCACCAGTATCCGTACATAAAATATGTAAGGGATGTGAGAACCAAAAGCTCCCAGTAAGGGTTATAACCTGTAAGAAAACAACAATATAGGACCCTGCATAATATCCATAAGGATGTCTATATATATATGCCTCATGCACTTGAGCTCAAATCATAATGCTAAGAACTCATATTATTGGCCAATAACTATGGGAGTATCTGGTTCTCTCAATTCCTTTACCCGTATGTCCTGTAATTGACAAATCCAACTTGTCTATACAAATACTGTTTTGAAAGCTTTTTAGTATTTGCCAATATCCCTTATTTTATGTACAGGAGTGAACTATTTGTTTATTTAGTGCATGTGATAGTGCTAACTTTATAAGGTTTCTTGAGTGGTTAATGACACCTCCCCCTTTTAGGTCCATCCAGGTCTTAGCCCATCATTGTGATCTTAGGTATCGTAGGTTCCTAACCCGCCATACTCTTCGTAAATTAGACCATATTAAGGTCTTTTTTGCCTATAGATATAAGTTTACAAATATTCACTTACACACTTCATATGCACTTTATAGTTTAGCTTCTTACCAAACTCAATCATATAAGCTTCTGAAATAGTCATCAGTACTCAAATCATATACTTGTTAAATTTATCAATAATTCGGCCACTTAATATACAAGTATCATAGCCAAATTTATTTAACACATAAGCATACAAATTAAATAACCCTTACCTTAGATAACTTAGTTTGCAAGCTCAAGGCACTTGATTCTTTTTGTCTCAGTTTCAAGCCAAACTTAGGTCTCTTCTTAGTAGCTTACGCTCAAGACCTATATTGATCATTTAACACATAAATAACCCATTTTTAGGCTAATAATTAACAAAGCCCCATATGGTTTAAATGACTAAATTAACTTTTACATTGGTCTCCACATAATTGGCCCTTAATAAAACTTAGACCCAATATTTTCTTTTTCCTTGCTTGTTAGTCTTTTATACTTAGCAATAATCAAGCAATATTAATTCCAGCTCCTTCCTCTAGCCACAAACATCAAAACTATATAGGAAAAGCTACGTATAGCACATCAATCCATAGCCTCCTAACCAAACACCATTTCTTTGTAATTTAAGTTTTTTCTCAACTTACCATATTTAGTTTATTCAATAAACATACATGGAACACAGTTTCCAGCAACCCAGGTCTGAAACGAAACTAGAAAAATTAGGAGAAAAATAATTTGTTTACTTACTTGCAACAATTTAGCTCAACTCTAGCTCCTTATGCAAGAATACTTGATTTCAACCCCAAATTCTTGCTAATTTGTGTTTAATTTAAGAGAATTTGGATGTTGGGAGCTTAAGAAAGTTCGTCAATGGCGTTTCTAGGAAGAGGAGTGAAGTTTCGGGAGGTTAAACATGAAAGAAATGACCCAGTTTACTCAATTAAAACACCACCGCCTCACTTTAAAAATCATGTGCTCAATGCCCTCTTTGTACTCCCCAGTAAATTTAGATTATTCGTAATACGTTTAAAACTTTAGGACCAAAATTGGTATTACGTCGCGCCTGGTTTCTTCACAGATATAATTACACGGCCAGTCTCATACTTTCATTTATATTCAATTTTATCCCTGAATTTATCAAAGTTACATTTAAACCATTTATGAACAATATAGTTAATCCAAAATTTCACGATGATAGAGCGAAAATTACGAAAAACCATGATACCTCAAATTTAATATTTTCCTATACTCTATCTAACTGTGCAATAAAAATAGGTTACTATATGAAATGACCAAAATACCCCTATTGGCCCAGCTTGCTTAAATGATCAATTTTATGAACCATAAATTACCGAGACTTAACTTGCAAATAAATTATTTAAAGTATAATCTATTAAATTAACTAATTACCTGACTGATTAGACTTATAGCTCCGAGGACCGTCACAATTATACTTGCTAAAATGAAACTCGAACAAAAAGATAAACTTTGTCTCGAATCCATATCCGCATTGTAAATAATTGAACACTCACCAGTTCATATCAAAACAAAGTCTTGCACATTACAAACCATTCATAGAATCAATGAATGGAAACCAAATTCTATTTGCAAATTTCCTGACAAATATGTCACCATTATTTTATATTGCAACTTGGGAACGTAATATATTCATAACATGTTATCATGAGTAAAATATTCCTTACATATGTCTACCCAAAAGCATACATACTTTTCTCTATGTAACTCTATATCCAATTACACGTGTCTCAGACTATTAATATACTTAATGTATCCTATATTTGAACATCACTTATGACCCCCTTTCTTGTAGCCTCCTTGTGCCTTTTGGGAGAATGCAACTGGTCACCTATGAATGCACACCACCAGAAAAAAACAATAAGGTACACATATCTACTTGACAACTAATACACATGTAATTTAGTGTTTATCAATCCATCTGTTATTTGTTGAGGGAATATTAAGATTCACATGATAGACTTGATATTTTTCTCTTATTGACTAAGTGGTGTTCATCCCTCATAAGTTTTTTTTTTCCATAGGTGAGTATTATAAGGAGATGGGGTATGCTGCACCATGTGATGAGGCTCGAGATGTGGAGTACATTGAGTGAGAGCATCCTATAGCCTCTTGAACAACTGGCTGGAACTAGATTTTTAACTTGTGTTATTCAGAAAAATATGAATGGTTGAATTTAGAACATTATTCATATTTTGATTTTCCTTGGATTGTTATTTTATTATTTAGATTTATTCTAGTACTTTTATTAATTGGAATTTTTTTAAAAAAAAAAATTTACCTTATTTTTTAAATTATTTTTAATTTTTTGCTTATTAACTATGGGAAATTAAAATATTTTTCAAATTTAAGATTTATAAAACTGGAGGTGTTACATATATTGTAACAACGCAACTTCAGAATTAGTCAACAAAACATTTGCCCATACCACATGAACTATTCTTTGGAAAAGGAAAAGTGCTAGATGTTTATACTTTAGAACTTGAGCCTATATATCAACATAAAGCTTTTCACATTTCTCCCATGCTGGATATGGGCTGTTACAAACTCCCCTCTTATGTACCCAACGTCCTCATTGGGGCCACTTAGTTTACTTGATCCCTAGAATAGTAACCTTTGTCATCTGACTACTAGGCCCCTATGCAGGATCCGCCCGGTAGACGATGTATGTGTACACCTAGTTTGCCACATTATTGCAGTCTTGGGTCTGCTCTGATACCATCTGTAATGGTCCAAGTCTAGAACTAGTCAACAGAACATTTGCACATATTGCATGAGTTATCCATTGGAAATGATAAGTATAATGTGCTTATGTTTTGGAACTTAAGTCTATATATCCATATAAGGCTTCTTATATTTCTCCCACATCTTTGGATCTCAAATAGGGCTGAAAATCCTTAAGTTTCATTATTTGAATGGTGTTATTTTCCATTACTGGCTTGTGAGAATTGGGTTTAAGTTTGATTGTTCTTTATTTTCTTACTTCTCTCAAGTGATAATGTTCTTTAGTGAGGGCCTATGATCTTTGTCAAAATGGTGTACTGTTTTGTATTGTTGGCTCTTACTTGAACTTTACTTATTCTTGTTTTTTGTCATCCCCTTTTTGGTGGTGTTAATACTATTTGAAGTTCTATAAAAAAAGAAATAGCAACTCCTTTGTGATCTCAGTAATTGGAATGAATAACTTTGTCACAAGTGGATGTAGCAAATGATCTAGCTCTTGTAAAGAAATTTAAATCGTTTAAGGGAAATGAAAAGTAAAATAAAGGCTTTTACCTCTTCTCACCTCGTTCTTAACCACTACTACCCATGTTAAATAAACTATATTAGGATGGAATCAAAATAATTACTGTCAAATGTATAGGATTAAATCGACAAATGCTCAAGCTAATAAATCATAACCAACATAAATAATCAGGAAAACAACATAAAATAAAGATAATAGAGATACATGATATATATGAAAAATCCTTCAGTGTAGAGGAAAAAACCACAAGCCAAACTGATAGTAATCCACTATCGAGAAAAATAGTACAATATCCAAGATTCAAGTTATTGCTCAAAATGGAATTCTATTATAGTAATTTGAGAGAAATCTGAAATTCAACACTCCAGGATTCTAGAAAAAAAATTCACATCATAGAGACCAAAAGACACCAATACTCATCGATTGATGCTCACAAATCTAAGGGAATGGCACTTCCAAATTACAGAATCATGGAGAATAATTTTTGTTTAGGGTTTAGGGTTTGTCAAAACATTGCTCTTTGAAAGCCCGCCGCTTGAAATTGTTTTAATTTTGACTCTGTCTCTATGTCTAACACTATCTTTTATTCAGCCTTTTATATCTTACACAATACCGTGTGTGAAACGTACTTAATAAGCCAAACAAAACTAACATGGCTTCTCTAGCAGCTTTCACAAAACTACCATAATGTTGGATTTTTAAGTTCAACTCAACTGAGCCAAAGACAGAAATATGGATTGTACTTTAATGGTATTATTACCATAACAATCTCTCCATCTAACATCATTAGAGGAAGATACCATTACTGCTCTCTACATGGTGCACATGTCGACTGTTAATCCGTATGATTCAAGCTCCTCCATAAGAATTACCTTTGTCAACAAGTCAATTGCATTATCATTTGTGTAAATTTTTTCAAGCTTCAAAAGCTTCTTTTCAGTCATCAAACGCAACCAATGATACCTCACCTCAATGTGTTTAACTCAAGTATGATACATTGCATTTTTGCTCAAATCAGTAGCACATTGCATTCTTGCTCAAATCAATAGCTCTCTGAGTATGACAATGTATCACATGCTCCTCTTGTTTCAAACCCAGCTCAGGAATAAACCATTTCATCCAAAGCATCTATTAACCTGCTTCATTCGCCACTAAATACTTTGCGTTAGTTGTAGACAAACCAACATACTTTTGCAACTTTGACTGCCATGAGATAGCTCCCTCAACAAAAGTTAAGATGTAATATGATGTACACTTCCTACCATCAAGATCATCGGTCATATCTGTATCAATAAAGCCTTCCTAGATAGGTTTAGCACTGCTACAACTCAAACACAATCTAGAAGTACCTCTCAAACATCAGAGAATCCATTTCACAGCTTCCTAAAGAGACTTCCCTGGATTATATAGAAACCGACTAACTAACCCAATAGAATGAGCAATATCTAACAAAGTACAAATCATGGTTTACGTAAAAAAACCAATGACAGAAGAGTAAGGCATAGCTGACATCTTTTCCTTTTCTTTTACTGTAGTTGGACATGACTTCTTACTTAACCTGAAGTGATTTGTAAATAGTATGCTAACTGGCTTAACATCTGTCATGTTGAAGCTTTCAAGGACTTATTCAACATAATTTTTCTGTGATAACCATAGCTTGCTAGATTCCTTATCATGAATAATTCTCATGCCTAGAATTTGTTTTACTGACCTTAAATCCTTTATGTTAAAGGGCTTAGACACTTCCTCTTTTAAACTGCGAATCATCGAACCATCTTGCCCAGCAATAAGCATATCATTAACATAAAGCAGAAGAATAATAAAGTTACCATTAGGGAATTTTCTAACATAGACACAATAATCTATATCAGTTCTTTTATTTTTTTGACCAAGCATTGTCTAGGTGCTTGCTTCAAGCCATACAAATTCTTCTTCAACATGTAGGCCATGTTCTTTTTCTCTTTCACTTTAAATCCTTCTAGTTGAACAGTGTAAATCTTCTTATTTAAGTTGCCATGTAAAAATGCAGTCTTCATATCAAGTTATTCAAGGTCAAGATTTAGACAAGCTGTTAGTCTAAGTACAAATCAAATGAAACACATCTTCACTATAGGGAAAAAAAACTCATCAAAGTCAACTTCTTTTTTCTAATGCAAGCCTTTCACCAAAAAATGAGCTTTATACTTTACTAGCTTGTAACCATCTTTTTTCAACTTGGAATCCCACTTATTCTACATTGTTCTTCTATCCTTAGGTAGATCCACCAACTTATATGTGTTGTTCTTCTAAGAAGAATTCATCTTCTCTTACATCATAGTGACCCACTGGTCATTATTTATACAAGACTACACATCTAGGAAGCTCTCAAGCTCCTTTGCATCAATAAGGATGACATAATCAAAGCTGGGCACACGGTAAATGGATGCCGCTCTCTAGTACATATCCTTGGCTGAGACTCTACCTCTTCTAGTGGAGGGGGCTACTCTCCCTACTCAAGATCACTTTCATGCTCAAGTATATTGCCATTAACCTATTCATAAAAAAATGGCTGGCTGCTCTGCCTCATGTTTCATAGTGCTTTCCCATCTGTGACATTCTAAGATAGAATAGGTGTAGGTGTTAGATCATCAACTTCATAAGCAATGTCTGAAGTCTTCTTTTACAACTCAATATCTTTTATATATTCACCCTCTCTAGAGACAACATTTTTACTTTGAACTACTTTTTTTTCTTGATCCTATAACTGGTAACCATACTCTTCACTGCCATAACCAATAAGAATGCATGGTTTGGCCTTACTATTAAGCATTGATTGTTGTTCCTTGGGCACATGTATGGATTTTTTATAATCAAATGCCTTCAAATGTAAATAAGAATCATTTTTACCTGTCCACACATTTTCAAGGACTAGAAAATCCAAAAGAATCGATGGAATCCGGTTAGTCAAGTAAACAGTAATACTCACAACTTCACCCCAGAACATCTTTGGTAGTTTAAACATCCTTAGCACACACCTAACTTTCTCAATAATGGTGTGGTTCAACCTTTCAGCTATAGCATGTTGTGGTGTGCTAGGCTTCTTATTCTTATGACGAATGCCACGTTTCTTGCAATACCTTTTAAACTCATTAGAGTAGACCCTATACCATTATCAGAATGGAGACATTTCAAGTGCACATTAGTCTCCCTCTAAACCATGTCATGGAAAATCCTAAAGCACTTAAACACCTAATTCTTTTTCTTTAGTAAGTACACCCAAGTCTTTTATGAAGTATCATCAATAAAAGTCAAAAAATACCTACCACTCAATGACTTCACCTCAATGGGACCATAAACATTAGAATGTATTAGCTCAAGACTTGTTCCCTTTTGTGTAGAAAGAACACAAAAAGAAACTTTATGATGCTTTCCTACTAAACAGAAATTGCAAGGGTCAAATAATGTACATTTAGGAATAGCAATGATGGACTACTTTGCCAAAGTCTTTACCCTTTATTATTGGTGTGTGCCAGCCGTTTATGTTATAAATTCATAGAAGCATTATCCTCAACCATATCTAACAAACCGCTCCCATAAACATGAAAATGTTTTTGACACAAAGTACAACTAAGATTATCTTTCGCCATTAGTAAAAAACCATGCTTCAACCTCTACATCTAATTTTTGAAACTCTGATCATAACCATGATGATCAAGTACATTCATTGAAATAAGGTTACGCCATATATCCATAATGTTACAAACATCCCTCGATGTCAAAGTGGCATTAAAACTAGTTTGCAAAACAAAATCATCAATCCCTAATATCTTGGATTGGGTCATGTTATCCATTTTTACTACCTTAAGATAAGCTTTTCTGTAAGTAGTGAACAATTTCTTGTTAGGAGACATGTGATAGGATGCAGCCGAATCGACTATCCACTAGACATCCAAATCTATAATATGATCACCGTACTATTATGAACAAACTAGTGTAACCGGATCATTTGCATATAACTCGAAAATGCAACCTTATTTTTTTCCTCATGAGCTTTCATTTTTTCTCTTCCAACAATGCTTCTTTATATGACAAAGTTTCCCACAATAATGGCAGCCTTTGTCATTTCTAGATTTCAAATGATCACCAGATTTACCACAACCACACTTAGATCATTTACAATTGCTTCTACCTATGCTCTTTGTGGCAATAGCCTATGCATACTTAGAACCCAACTCCTTCCTCCTTGTCTTCTTGTCGAACAGGTTGTCTTTAACCAAACTTAGTGTGAGTTTGTCATCTGGGGGTCAAATTGCTAATAGTAATCAACAAGGTTTCCTAGCTCTCAGGCAAGGAGCTCAAAATAAATAATGCTTACAGTTCATCATCAAGCTCCAACTTCTTGGAAGTCAATTGATTAATTAAATTCTTGAAATCATTCATCTACTAGGATGCTAACTGTCTCTCCTTAAATCTTTATATTCACAAGCTTTCGTATAGTGAAAGCTTCATTTTGAGCAGTCTTTCTATCAAATAAGCCATTCAATTTCTTTCACAAAGTTTGAGCATTCATCTATGTAGAAACATGATGGAACATGCTCATATCCATCCATATTCTAATGGTGTTAACTGTCTTGTAATTGAGGTTCTTCCAATCATCATCTGATTTGTCCTTCCGCTTCGCTGAATCACCTAAAGCTGGATTATACAAATCAAGATAATAAAGTAGATCCTTCATCATTGGCTTCCAAATCAAATAATTCAACGCATTCAATCTAACAATTAAACTTCTACTGTCACCCATATCGTCTTTAGCCATAGGCTTTGATACCACTTTTTATGATAAACCCAAAAAAATTACTGTTAAACCCATATAATAAAATAGACAAATGCTCAAGCTAATAAATCACAACCAAACCTAAATAGTCAGAAAAGTAGTACCAAGCAAAAAAAATGGAGATACAATATATGTGAAAAACCCTCTAATGTAAAGCAAAAACCCACAGGGCAAACTAACAACAATCTATTATCAAGAAAAATAGTATAATGGAGAGAAAAAAGTTTCCCTGCTTAGTAAATCATGAGACCCAATAAGAAAAGATATTTTTCTTACTTTGTTACATTTTCCCTTGCCTTAAATCTTTGAATTTTAATGAAATATTACAAATCTCTGCCTAAAACTATTCAAACATTTTGCAACTATAAAACAAAAATCACTTTATTTTTGTAATAAGTTTTATATCACCCAAAAATATTTGTTTTTATATAAACCGGTAAATGGGTATTTTATATTTTTTGAATAAAAGGAAAATACCATTAAAGCACAAAAACCTCATTAAAAAAATGGACCCAGGCATACCTGAGGAGAATAAAAAGAAAAAATTATAACTTGAAAGCTTGAACCCACTAAATACATGTTAACAACTAGGACATGAGGATGAAGCCCTTCTATAATGCTGCAACTATCTAACTACGGCAAATTGTCGCCGTAATATTTTAACCATTAGTTAGAGGGAACAACAATAGCCATTAAATGGCAGTTGACAGGTTAACTAGTAACCTACTAATTCGGTAACATTAACTCTCGAGTTTTTTTTAAGGATAGAAAAGTAAAAAAAAATAATTTGAAAGAGTCTGGGTGAAAACAAAGTCTGAGCAATCGATGAGAATAGACATAAAAAATTTGGTGAAGAGGTGGGGTAAGGAGTTGGAATTAATTAGAAATGAAGAAGTGAATTGAAAGAGAGTCAGGAGCAACAACATTGTTGTCGTTTGGAAAGAAATGACATCCAAAAAAATGCTGAGTAGCAAGACAAAAAAAACCAGTAAAGTGATGAAGTAGGTTGAAAAAATGCTAACTACCTCGAAGAAATGATGAGAAAGGTTAAAAAAGCGATAAAACTCCAAAGAAAGTGATAAGGATTCAAAAAAAGCATTTGTGCGGGTAGAAAAACATTCACTTTCAAAGTGTTTGTGGTTCATAATTAGACCCTTGGCTGTGAATTGTAGAACTCTTGATTGTGAACCACAGTATATGGTTCACAATCACAAGGTTTGCGGTTTACAATCAGGGGCTCTATGGTGCACAATTAGGGGCCTGAATGTGAACCATTAGGAATATGTGGTTCACAATCAAAGGGTCTGTGGTTCAAAATTAGCGAGCTTGAAGGTAAACTATAAATACCCTGATTGTAAGCCACTGAAGCCTAGATTATGAACCATTAACTCTGTTGTTTACAAATAGGGAGTATGCGGTTCACAATCAAATGTGAATCGCAGACCACTTGATTTTGAACCACTAAGTTTTTGGTTTACAATTAGGGGCCTAATTGTAAACCACAAACTTAGTGGTTCAAAATCAGGGGGTCTGCGGTTCACATTTAAGGGCCTGATTATAAACCACTAAGTTTGTCGCTTACAATCAAGGGTATGTGGTTCACAATCAGGGGTAAATGGTTCACATGCAGGCCCATGATTGTGAACCACAAACCCCCTGATTACAAATCGTAAATGCTTTAATTGCGAACCGCAGACCTCCTAACTGTGAACCATAGACTTAGTGGTTCTTAATCAAGCCCCTAATTGTGAACTGCAGAACTCTTGATTTTGAACCACCAAGTTTGTGGTTCATATTCAGGCTCCTGATTGTGAACCACATATCTCCTAATTGTAAACCGCAGAGTTAGTGGTTCATAATCTGGCCATTAATAGTTCAAAATCAAGGTGTTTGTGGTTCACATTCAGGCCCTACGATTTTGAACCGCAGACCCCTTGATTGTGAACCACATATTCTTAGTGGTTTACATTCAGGCCCCTAATTGTGCACTGTAGAGCCCCTGATTTTGAATCGCAAACCTCCTGATTGTGAACCACATATCCATTAATTGTAAACTAGTACTTGGTGGTTCACATTCAGAGGTTACTAGTTCATAATCATGCCTTTTATTATGAACTGCAATCATTGCGGTTCACTTTTAGGAAGTTTGCTATTTAAACCTTGGGGTTAGAATATGAACCACATTACCCCCTAAAAGTGAACAACAATCATTGTGTTTCACTTTTAGAAGCTCTGCAGTTCAAAGTTACGGGTCTGAATGTGAATTGTAATCATTGCGGTTTAGTTTTAAGGGGTTTACGGTTCAAACCTAGGGCCTAAATATGAACCACATGTTCCCTTGAAAGTGAACTACAACATGCTTATACGTGAACCGCTGCCCTGGAAAGTTAAGCACAACACCCCTAAATGTGAACCACATAGACCTCAATACGAACCACACTTCCCCTAAATAGGAACCACACCCCTCTCTATGTGAATTGCATTAAATTTGGGCTTAGGTCCTACCCAATATATTAAATTTAATCTACATTGCCCCTAAATTAAATTTACCCTCCACCATATTTAAAATTTTACAACCACTTTACAGTAACTTCATTATTTCATCATCCACGCTTCTTCTTTACTCCCTATCGTCATTGGTTACCTTCCTTCCTCTTTTCCTTACCTTCGATCTCACTACCCGTCATCAGTAAACAATGGCCCATAGTGATGCTGGAGAGCTTGTTGTGGACTTTCTATACAGTTTTAAGCCATCCATGATTAAAAGACTATCTCCTCACAAGACATTCTGGATGACGACGACTGTTTATCTAGATCTGGAGTCCCACATTTCTCACCCTTCACACATGATATGCTTGGTTTTAAACTCATCAAGTTGTTTGCATTTCAACTAAAGTCATTGTGACACCTTTTTTTTTTTTTGTGGATTTGAGCATTTTACTGTGAAATTCGGCTTTTCATAAAATGTGGGACTCTGGATCTAGATAGATAGTTGTTGTCAGTCTTTTATCATGGATGGATTCAAATTGCATGGAAAGTCCTTAACAAGCTCTCCAGCATCACGGTGGGCCATTGTTTACCGATGAAGGGTAGTGAGATCAAAGGTAAGTGATGATAGGGAATGAAGAAGAAGGGTGGATGATTAAATAATGAAGTTATTGTAGGGTGGTTGTAAAAATTTAAATGTGGTGGAGGGTAAATTTAATTGAGGGGTAGGGTAAGTTAAATTTAATATATTAGGTAGGGCCTAAGCCCAAATTTAATGCGATTCACATAGAGGGGGGTGTGGTTCATATTTAGGGGAAGTGCGGTTCGTATTGAGGTCTATGTGGTTCACATTTAGGGGTGTTGCGGTTCATATTTAGGGGAAGTACGGTTCGTATTGAGGTCCATGTGATTCATATTTAGGGGTGTTGCGGTTCACTTTCTGGGGTAGTGGTTCACGTATAAGCGTGTTGCTGTTTACTTTTAAGGGATCATGTGGTTCACATTTAGGCCCCAGGTTTGAACCGTAAACCCCCTAAAATTGAATTGCAATAATTACGGTTCACATTCAGGCCTCTAACTTTGAATTGCAGACCCCCTAAAAGTGCACCACAATGATTAGTGCTCACTTTTAGGGGGTAACATGGTTCACATTCACGCCCCATGGTTTGAGCCGCAGACTCCCTAAAAGTGAACCGCAATGAGTGCGGTTCACAAAAAGGGGCATGATTGTGAACCAGTAACTCCTGAATGTGAACCCCTAATTGCCAGTTTACAATCAGGGGGTATGTGGTTCACACTCAAGAGGTTTGTAGTTCATAATTAGAGGGTCTGCGATGTACAATCAGGGGCCTGAATGTGAACCACTGGGAATATGTGGTTCACAATCAGGGAGTTTGTGGTTCAAAATTAGAAGGCCTGAATGTGAACTACAAATACCCTAATTTTGAACTGTTAATGCTCAAATTATGAACCACTAACTCTGTGGTTTACAATTAGGGGTTATGTGGTTCACAATCAGGAGCATGAATGCAAACCATAAACTTGGTGGTTCAAAATCAGGAGTTCTACGGTTTACAGTTAGGGGCTTGATTATGAACCACTAAGTCTATAGTTCACAATTAAGGTTTCTACAGTTCACAATTAGAGTATTTGCGGTTCGCAATCAGGGGATTTGTGGTTTGCAATCAAGGGATTTGTGGTTTACAATCAGGGACCTGTATGTGAATCGCTTACCCCTGATTTTGAGCCATAGACTTAGTGGTTTATAATCAGGTCCCTAAATGTAAGCTGTAGACCTCATAATTTTGAACCACTAAGTTTGTGGTTTACAATTAGGCCCTGTAATTGTGAACTGCATACCCTTTAATTGTAAACCACAAAGTTAGTGGTTCATAATCTAGGCTCCAGTGGTTCACAATTAATATATTTGTTGTTCACCTTCAAGCCTGCTAATTGAACCGCTGACCTTTTGATTGTAAACCACATATTCTTAGTGGTTCACATTCAGGCCCTTGTTTGTGCACTGCAGACCCCTTGATTGTGAATCGCAAACCATCTGATTATGAACCACGCACTATGGTTCACAATCAAGAGTTCTACGGTTCACAGTTAGGGGTTTAATTGTGAACCACAGACTCTTTGAAAGTGAACGCTTTTCTACCTGTGAAAATGCTTTTCTTGAATCCTTATCACTTTTTTAACCTTTCTCATCACTTTTTCAAGGTCTTAAGTGCTTTTTCAACATACTTCATCACTTTACTAGTTTTTTGTCTTTCTCCTCGATATTGTTTGGATGCTGTTTGTCTCCAAACTGCAACAATGTTGTTGCTCTCAATCCTCTGTCAATTCACTTCTTTGTTTCTAATTAATTCCAACTCTTCACCCCATTTCTCCACTAAATTTTCAATGTCTATTATCATCAATTGCTTCGACTTTGTTTTTGCCCAGACTCTTTCAAATTATCTTTTTTTATTTTTCTATTCTTAAAAAAAAAATGAGAGTTAATGTCACCGAATTAGTAGGTTACTAGTTAACTTGTCAACTACCATCCAATGGCTGTTGTTGTTCCTCCTAATCTAATGGTTAAAATATTACTGCAACAATTTGCCGTAGTTAGATAGTTGCGGCATAAAGTCTCATACAAATATCCATTTCTATATTTGTCACCATCTCAATAGTTGAATTACACTTCTTGTCATGAATTCTATTGTTCCTTTCCAGCCATAGGTGGTAAAGCGTAGTTAAAAACCTAGCTCGCCTGACTTTAAACATAAGATGCCTACCTAGAAACACCTCTAATACTAGCACCACCTCTTAATATTCCTAGCCACATGCTTCAAGCCAAGCCACTATGTAATCTCCCTCCAAATTGATTGGGAAAAAGATTTGTTGGAGATTTCATTTCAATAAAGAAAAGATAATATTTATTAGTTACAAATCCTTAACAACACCAGCCGTTTGGTTTTATAATTAGTATCCATTCTTTACTTTTTCTTCCCGTTAGGTCTATAATGTGTGCATTAAAACGTAAACGGCAAATAAAGGTTTTATGAGTTTTAATTTTTTTTCTAACGATTTTCAACATGCATATATATATATATGTGCCTGTTTCTTTTATATTTTTAAGATACTCTCAACGCCCTCTCTCATTCTCTCTATATTTTTTGCGAAAAATAATATAAAAAAATTCTTATTTTCTCTATGTATCACAAAGTTATAATATTGGGTAAAGAAAGGTGTGGGTGGAGCTTGCTCGCAACAATGCATGTGTATGTGGAGTTGCAATAAGATGATTGGGCTATTTTATCTTGACGGCGGCGTGACCAAGGCCGCTACACCAGTATGATACAAAATGTCCTAAAGAGAGTATGTAAACCCACGACTCATTGCATCTTATTCTTGACATATAAGTGATATTTTTCCTATTCTCAACATATTTTATTCTCTATTATCTACTAATCTTATGTTACAAACTATCTATTTTCATGCCGTTGGTGAAATCAAAATTTGGCCTAAATTCTATATTTATTATTTGTGAATTTTCTAATGCTTTTACGTTGTAGGAACAACAATTTTTGGACATTTTGCCGTAACATCTTTTTGAGAATTTGGTGGGTAGAATTTTTAATTTCTAAAGGGTTTATCATTTGAAAAAGGAGAGAAATTATATCTGCCTCCTTTATTTTCAAAAGAATTTTTTAGCAACTTGAAATATATTGGTCATGCAAGAAGGTTTTCACATGAGGAAAAGAATATCAGTTATTTCTTAACAATTTCTTTTACTTCAATCTTGGTTTGATGTTACTGGCTGGATTTAGCAGATGAAAAGTTGTTTCATTTGGCGTGGGTTAAGATTGGAGTTTTGTAACTGGTACTAATTCCTTTGAGTTACTATAGTTGATTTGAAAAAATTTGCATTGTTTTTGTAACATGCATGTGGGAAGAATTCCATAATTTTTTAAAACAAATTTTTTGTGGAGAATCAAAATATTTTATTTTTACAATTGCAAAAGACCATGCAACTGAGAGCAAAGTTTTTCACTGCGTGAAACTTTAATCGTTTATTTTCCATGAGAAAAAATATTCTTAAAATTGGCAGATTCTTTGTTGTTGATTGCTTTGCCACATTTATGGAATTAAGAGCATTATAAGTCAGATTCATTCAAAAAATGGAAGGAAAAAGACAAATTTTGTTTGTTTTATAATTGCCGAACAATTTATGTTTTTGCATGTTTTACAAAAGCAGTCTTAGTTCCCAAAATTTGTGCATTCTAGAGCATGTAAGATTTTTTTTATATTGGTATATTACTGGTACTTTGGCTAAAAAAAATTGACCAATTTATATTTAACTCATGAAAGCTTTTTTTAAAAAATATATATATATAGTGCGGCATATTTGACCCGTATCCATTACGAGTAATGGTTCTTTTTCAGGAAAAAAAATATTAAGTTTGATGTGTTTATCAAGAAGGAATTTCAAATTTGTTGGAAGATTTTTTTTTTTTTTGTATGTGCCGTTGAGGATGGAAAAGAAAAAGTAAAAAGGAAGTTTTATTGGTGAAAAAATACTCAGAAAAGATTTATTGGAAATTTTTTTAAAAAGGTCTTGAAATCTCCCCATTTATAATTTATATTTTGGTGCCTTTGGTTGTTGAGAAAATTCTCTTTTCTAATGAGAGTAATGTGTTGCCTTGGATTTCAATTGTGGGAAGTAGAACTTGTTGTCTTGGATTCAAGTTTCAGGATTTTAAAATTTGGTGTCTTAAAAAAAAATTAGTGAAAAGAATTGGTTAAAGATTTAGACTTTAACATTGGTCTAAATCAATGCATCAAAGTCGCAAATTGTGAAATACTATTGTGACTCATATGAGTTGTATTTACGGCTTAGGCTTGTTAGCAGGCACAAAGACCCCAAAAAGTTGTCTTATATGACAAACTCATGTCCCGAGTAAATGTGAGAATAAGATGAACTCTATTTATGCTCAATTGAGAAATACACATAATGTGAAGGAAATACAAAAGGAAAATGATGGACCCCCAATCATGCTCTTTGAGAAATGCACATCAACTCAACATAAAAATGCAAAATAACATGAACCCCAATTCAGACATGTGCATACTCATTGAAGCGTATACAAGTATCCCATAAAATGGGAAATCATGAAAGTGTGCATTATCATTGAAGCATAAATACCCATGAGGTGGGAATTACAAATTCAAATATATGATAAATTTATTGGCACATAAGGTTGGTTGGTTGAAAATAAAATGTGCAAAATGAAATTTGAGCTCAATGCTTATCACTACCCACAATCATTGATATCATTGCTAGCAACGTTTAGCATGTGGTCAATACATCCTAACCTTTATCATTTATGAAGTCAAAGGTTAAAAGGGTTACATTAAAGGGGATGGGTTAAGCCCAAATTGAAAGGAACTTCCTACGCGAAAACCCAACCAAAAAATCAGAGATCCTAATGATTGAGTTTTGAATGGGAAAAACGAATCATAAAGAAGCTGTTGAGAGATGCATCATTTTAGAGATTTATTTCTCGTCCCATCTCTATCGTGCAGATGCATCAATTCTGTAATGATTGAGGGTTAAGTGCTTACTCCTAATGATAATTTGTAGCTCTTTATTAAGTAGGGTGTCAGAGTTATAAGAGTACCATTGACGGATTTTCATCTATATGATCGTTGGAGTGAGGTCGCTCTTTGGGCTATTTTTAAAATCACTTATGAAAAGTCAGGATATGCATATGACCGTTAATAGTGTAGATTTATAAGCTCAATAGACACCTAGTTTATTATGCATGTTAGGTGAACTTGTACAAAAAAATCAACCATAGTTCAAGGTCATACCATTATTGGTTGTGGAACAAGGGAGTTGACTTACTAAGTAAGGGTTCAAGGTATTACCACATTTATTACGCATAATAAACTGTCTTTATCTAAATATAATTGTTATTTTTGTTTTTATTGAAATGGAGATGGAACTGTTGGAGATTTTATTTCAATAAAAAATAATATTTATTAGTTACAAATCCTTAACAACATTAGTCGTTTGGTTTTATAATTAATATCCATTCTTTAATTTTCCTACCTCGTTAGGCCTATAATGTGTGCATTAAAACATAAATGGCTAGTAAAGGTTTTATGAGTATTAATTTTTGTTCTAACGTTTTTTCAACATGCACATATATATATGCCTGTTTCTCTTGGATTTTTAAGATACTCTCACTCTCTCACTCTCTCTATATTTTTTTGTAAAAAATAATATAGCAAAAAGTCCTATTTTCTCTATGTATCACAAAGTTATAATATTGGGTAAAGATAGTGTGGCAACGTCGGGTTTTCTGGAGTCGCCACCAATCTGTTTTTTTCTTAGGTCGATTGGATACCTAAAATATGGTCTGCGAGAGTTCGGGGATCGGGAGTACGGTTACGTTAAAACAACTTTGTTAAAACGCCCAAAAATTGGCACCTTAGTTGATTTTAATTTTGTTTTACTTTGCTTTTAAAACTTTTCAGTTAATTTAGATATTTTACCTGAATTAGTCGAAAATGTGGATTTTGGTAATTAATTTGGATAAAATTTTATACTTCCGAACCATGGACTCTGCCGAGTCATTTGGACACGGAAGATTTTGATTCCGAACCATGGACTCTGCCGAGTCATTTGGACACGGAATTTGGTGAAATTTTAAACAATCAATCCATATTGTAAAAATATGGATTTTTATCTTTTTATTTAATTTATTTATTTTAAAAGTTTGATATTTTCCAAACCGTAGATCCTGCCGGATCATCCGGATATGGAAATTGATTTAATTTATCGTAATTATTTAATTCTTATTATTAATTTTTAGTTTAATTACTAAATTTATCTTTATATTTTTACTTTTTCTTTCTTTCTTTTTCTTCTTATTTTTACTTTTTAATTTTCTTTTCTTTTCTTTCTTTTGTTTTCTTTTTCTTATCTTTCTTTTCTTTTTCTTATCTTTTCTTTTTTTGATTTTTTTCTTGTTTAATGAAGGATATTTATTATTTAAAGAATTACTCAATTTATAAAAGAATTAAAAAAAATTAATTTTTTTTATTTAATAAGAAGTTAATTTAAAGGAATCAAAGAATTTAAAAATAAAAATTTTGATCATGGTACGGGGCGTTGTTACTCAGCCAGACCCTCTTCACCAGGTGAAGCAGCTCAAAAGCGGGCACGAGACAGTTTCCAGCCAATATACCATGAACTAAAATTTTTTATTATTTTTTTATTATTTTTTTTTTATAAAAGATTAACCAAAAGTAATTGTTTTATTAAGAGAATCAAAAATTTATATGTATATTTTAAACAAAAGAAGAAAAGTTTTGATATTTATTTAATTTATTTTGGAATAAAAGATTATTTAACTGAAAACTTATATGTATTTTAAAACAAAAGTCTTGATATTTTTATTTTTTATATTCTTCTTTGTTTGATGAAAGATTTTTTTTTAATTTTAATTTATATTTCTGAAAATATATCTAATCAATAAGTCAAAAATATTTAAGAGAAAATTCAATTATTTTTGTTTTATTTTGTATTATTTTGAAATTATTTGATTAAGATTTTTATAAAGGAAACAAAAAGTTATATCTTTTAATAAGTAAAATATTACTGAATAAAATATTAACCCAAAATTTTTATTCTTTTCATTCTTTTTATTAATAAAGAAAACTAAAAAAAATTATATTTTAAAAGAAATAAATAAAATATTATTGAAAAATATTAACTCAAAATTTACTCTTTTTATTCTTTTTATTAATAAAGAAAACTAAAAAAAAGTTTTATTTTAAAAGAAATAAATAAAATATTACTGAAAAATATTAAACCAAAATTTACTCTTTTTATTCTTTTTAATAAAGAAAACTAAAAAAAATTATATTTTATTATTTTAAAAGAAATAAATTTTACTGAAAAATATTAACCCAAAAAATTACTTTTTTTATTCTTTTTACTAAAAAATTTATATTTTATTATTTTAAATAAAATATTACTGAAAAATATTAACCCAAAAATTTTACGCTTTTTATTCTTTTTATTAATAAATAAAACTAAAAAAATTATATATTAATAGATAATTAATATATTAGTCTAAAGTTTTTTTTTATTTTTTATAAAGAAAAAAATTTATTTATATATTTTATTTAAAAATATTTCCGAGCCATGGATCCTGGCGGATCATTTGGTCATGGAGTTTTAATTTTTTTTTATTTCATTAATTATTAATTTTAAAGATGTATTAAAATAATGATTTTATGTTTATTTATTTATTTATTTTATTTTTGAATTATTTCATTATGTTTGTTTATTAAAAGGAATAAAAACTTTGTTTCAAAATAAAAAAAAAAAAGTAATTTTTATTAGCCTTTAGAAAATTATTCACATAAAATTCCTTTTTTTATCTTTTAATCATAAAAAAATTCAATTAATAAAGTGGGGCTTTTTGGCCATCCACTTTAATAACACAATAATAATAAAAGTTAGCACAATTAATATAGTTAGATTAGTTGGATTAGTTAGTTAATAACAATAAAAAAAAGTTAGTAAAAGTTAGATTAAATTAATTAACAACAATAATAAAAATTAGCCAAGTTTAATTAAATTAATTGTTAACAACAATAATAAAAGTTAGCCAAGTTTAATTAAGTTAATTAATTAACAACAATAATAAAAGAGTTAGCCAAGTTAATTAAGTTAATTAACCAAGTTAATTAAATTAATTAATTAACAACAATAAAAAAGTTAGTAAGTTAGTTGTTAGTTGTTAGTTGTTAATAACAACAATAAAAGAAGGGTTAGTAATAAACAAATAATAAACAAACAAGTAAAAATTAAAAAAGTTAGTAATTAATTCTGCAAGAACAAAATAAAAAAGTTAGTGACTCAATAGAAAGAAATTGAAAAGTTGAATGATTAAATGAGAGTTTACCCTTTTAAAATCAATTTTTTGAATTTTATGGAAACAGGGAAACGACGACGAACGCAGGCGTGGCTGGGCGTGCAGGGGAGCAAGGGAGGAGGGGAGGGAGGCTGACGCGAGGGCGGCGTGCCAGGCGAGGCGGTACGGCGGCAGGACGGCGACGGGCGAGGCGGCACGGCGGCGGGACGGCAACGGGCGAGGCAGCAAGGCGGCTGGACGACGCGGCGAGGGTAGGGTGACGCGGCGAGGGCGGCGCGGCGAGGCGGTATGGTGGCAGGACGGCGACGGGCGAGGCGGCACGGCAACGGGCGAGGCAGCACGGCGGCAGGAGGAGAAAGAGAGAGAAAACGAGAGGAGAGAGAGAGAGAACAACGAAGGAGATCAAACGAAAGAGATGGTCAAATCGTAGAAAAATAAAATTTTGAGACTTTCTGGCAGAAGGAGGAGAGGCTAGGGAATAAGGCTGTAATTTTCTCTATTTTTAAAACCGAGCTCTGAACTTTTTCTCTGATTTTCTGTGTGTTCAGCACTGAATTTGGGGGGGTATTTATAGAAGGAGCTTAGCTGAACTGTGGACGGATAAATTAATAAAAAATATCAAACTTATCTTTTAAATTAGTAAAATGACAGTTTCAGTCCTTTACGTTACTCCAGCTCTGGATAAGCTCAGAAGCTTCTGATTTTGACAATTTTAACGTTTTCTGTCAATTTGGGCTAGAAACGTCCGTTTAGGCCCAAAATTGACGCGAAAAATTACCCAAAGCTCCTGAAACTTTCAGAATTTGTCAATTTTGTCCGAAACTTCTCAATTTTGTCATTTTTACCTCAAACTTTTAATTTTTTTGTCATTTTTTTCTGAAATTTTATTTTTATTCCAAACACATACATATTCGCACATATATTATTTTAAATCAAATCTTCTCAAAATAAAAATATATTTTAAACTAATTAACATAATTAAAATCTTTTAGCAATAATAATAATAATAATAATTTTTTTAATTAGTTTTTTTTTTTAAAAAATTTTTTTTTTAAAAAAAGGCCGGACGAAATTGGGTGTCAACAGCTGCCCCCCTTTGCATGCTTCATGGGACATGATGTATGCAAAGTAGTTACCAAATTTCGTCCGTCTTAGCTAGCCATTGAGAACCTTCTCGCCGCCTAAACTATGTGGTTAAGGAAAATTTTTTTAGAGCCTCTGCGATAAGAACTCTTCTATCGTTGAAGGGAAAATTTGATGATTTTGAGGTTAAGGGTCCTACCTTAGAACCTCGACGATAGGAACTCTCCTATCGTTTGAAGGAAAATTGTTGTTTTGAGGTTAAGGGTCCTACCTTAGAACCTCGACGATAGGAACTCTCCTATCGTTTGAAGGAAAATTGATTGTTTTGAGGTTAAGGGTCCTACCTTAGAACCTCGACGATAGGAACTCTTCTATCGTTTGAAGGAAAATTGTTTGAATGAGGTTAAGGGTCCTACCTTAGAACCTTAACGATAGGAACTCTCCTATCGTTTGAAGTAAAATTGATGATTTTGAGGTTAAGGGTCCTACCTTAGAACCTCGACGATAGGAACTCTCCTATCGTTTGAAGGAAAATTGATGATTTTGAGGTTAAGGGTCCTACCTTAGAACCTCGACGATAGGAACTCTCCTATCGTTTGAAGGAAAATTGTTTGAATGAGGTTAAGGGTCCTACCTTAGAACCTCGACGATAGGAACTCTCCTATCGTTTGAAGTAAAATTGATTGTTTTGAGGTTAAGGGTCCTACCTTAGAACCTCGACGATAGGAACTCTCCTATCGTTTGAAGGAAAATTGTTTGAATGAGGTTAAGGGTCCTACCTTAGAACCTCGACGATAGGAACTCTCCTATCGTTTGAAGTAAAATTGATGATTTTGAGGTTAAGGGTCCTACCTTAGAACCTCGACGATAGGAACTCTCCTATCGTTTGAAGGAAAATTGTTTGAATGAGGTTAAGGGTCCTACCTTAGAACCTCGACGATAGGAACTCTCCTATCGTTTGAAGTAAAATTGATTGTTTTGAGGTTAAGGGTCCTACCTTAGAACCTCGACGATAGGAACTCTCCTATCGTTTGAAGGAAAATTGATGATTTTGAGGTTAAGGGTCCTACCTTAGAACCTCGATGATAGGGACTCTCCTATCGTTTGAAGGAAAATTGATGATTTTGAGGTTAAGGGTCCTACCTTAGAACCTCGACGATAGGAACTCTCCTATCGTTTGAAGGAAAATTATTTGAATGAGGTTAAGGGTCCTACCTTAGAACCTCGACGATAGGAACTCTCCTATCGTTTGAAGTAAAATTGATTGTTTTGAGGTTAAGGGTCCTACCTTAGAACCTCGACGATAGGAACTCTCCTATCGTTTGAAGGAAAATTGATGATTTTGAGGTTAAGGGTCCTACCTTGGAACCTCGACGATAGGAACTCTCCTATCGTTTGAAGGAAAATTGATGATTTTGAGGTTAAGGGTCCTACCTTAGAACCTCGACGATAGGAACTCTCCTATCGTTTGAAGGAAAATTGTTTGAATGAGGTTAAGGGTCCTACCTTAGAACCTCGACGATAGGAACTCTCCTATCGTTTGAAGTAAAATTGTTTGAATGAGGTTAAGGGTCCTACCTTAGAACCTCGACGATAGGAACTCTCCTATCGTTTGAAGTAAAATTGTTTGAATGAGGTTAAGGGTCCTACCTTAGAACCTCGACGATAGGAACTCTCCTATCGTTTGAAGTAAAATTGATTGTTTTGAGGTTAAGGGTCCTACCTTAGAACCTCGACGATAGAAACTCTCCTATCGTTTGAAGGAAAATTGATGATTTTGAGGTTAAGGGTCCTACCTTAGAACCTCGACGATAGGAACTCTCCTATCGTTTGAAGGAAAATTGATTGTTTTGAGGTTAAGGGTCCTACCTTAGAACCTCGACGATAGGAACTCTCCTATCGTTTGAAGGAAAATTGATGATTTTGAGGTTAAGGGTCCTACCTTAGAACCTCAACGATAGGAACTCTCCTATCGTTTGAAGGAAAATTGATTGTTTTGAGGTTAAGGGTCCTACCTTAGAACCTCGACGATAGGAACTCTTCTATCGTTTGAAGGAAAATTGTTGTTTTGAGGTTAAGGGTCCTACCTTAGAACCTCGACGATAGGAACTCTTCTATCGTTTGAAGGAAAATTGTTTGAATGAGGTTAAGGGTCCTACCTTAGAACCTCGACGATAGGAACTCTCCTATCGTTTGAAGTAAAATTGATTGTTTTGAGGTTAAGGGTCCTACCTTAGAACCTCGACGATAGGAACTCTCCTATCGTTTGAAGGAAAATTGATGATTTTGAGGTTAAGGGTCCTACCTTAGAACCTCGACGATAGGAACTCTCCTATCGTTTGAAGGAAAATTGTTTGAATGAGGTTAAGGGTCCTACCTTAGAACCTCGACGATAGGAACTCTCCTATGAAAATTGATGATTTTGAGATTAAGGGCCCTACCTTAGAACCTCGACGATAGGAACTCTCCTATCGTTTGAAGGAAAATTGATGGAATGAGGTTAAGGAAATCTCCTTGAACCTCAAGCGAAATTTATATGAAAGCAATTAGAATTGGAATAATTTTCTTCGAAAGTGTGAATTTGCATAATAGGCGAGTGCGAAATTTTAGACTTCGATAAAATGAGTGAATCTTGATGATGACAATATCGCTAACAAATTATGTAAAGGGAACGGATATTTGGAATCAATATCCAAGGTTTTATCTAATATTTTCTTTAGTAAATATAGATTCGCTTGAGAGATATGTCATCCAAATAAGGTTGAAGCTTAACTATCCTAAAATGTTATGCCTAGTAGACCTAATAGAATGCGTTTCAAGAGCAATAAAAATTACTCTTTACTCAGCCATTCCAACCTAAAGGCATTGTCCTATGGTTTTAATATCAGCATGGACGAAACTATCTTATAAGATAAAAAAAAGAAATTCCCTGAAAGAAAAACTAAAACACGAAAGAAAATGCTGATAATAAAACTAAAGGACAAGCAAAACGGATCGGATCACTTCTTCTTCCACAATACTTCAACAGGGTGAGTAGAGGACCATTATGGGAGTGAACTGGTCGGGAAAGACTGTCGTGTCCAGTCTATCTGAATCATTGTTGGATCTGGTTCAGGAACAAAAGCTTGTATTTTATCTAGCAATTCTTCAGCAGTTGTTGCGGATGTTATGATTCGCCGTGCTACTCTTGATATGAAATTCTTCTGCATAGCATAATCCATAAAAGCTATCAGACCTGTAAAGAAATTGTTAACATTTAAAAGCCCAATGGGTTTCTTATGCAAATTAAGTTGGGCCATGGAAGCAATTTGAAAGACTTCTCCCAATGTGCCAAAACCACCTGGTAGAGCGATAAAAGCATCAGCATTTAAAAGCATTTGTAACACACACTCTTGTAAATTTTTAACCACTAATTCTTCTCCAATCGTGCCCCCAGAAATAAATTTCAGAGGTTCAGGGATAATGCCCAGAACTTGACTTCCTCCTAGAGATGCTGCTGATGCTACACCTCCCATTAATCCGACACTACCTCCTCCATAAACTAAATATATTTTTCGCTCAGCTAATACTCTACCCAAATGGTTGGCTGCTTTTAAATACTCTTCATCTTTTCCAGGAAAAGCCCCAGAAAATACACAAATACTTCGGGATTTACGAGTTGGGGTTTTCTCCATTCCTATCCTTTCCCTTATGAGAAAAGAGGATATATTTATAGAGATGAAGAGATAAGGCAATAATTTTATTTTTCAAGAATGGATACATTATTGCCAGCTATTCATAGTAGTCACGGGTATGACTCTGGTCAGGTATGGGTACACTATCGTTAAAAGAGGAGGAAAATTTTCAAAATAGCTGCTAGCATGTACAGTAGTCGCGACTGTAGCTTATGTCAGGAGTAGGTACATGATTGTCGGATGAGAAGGAAAATTTCAAAAGTGGCAGGTATATACAGTAGTCATAATTATAGCTCATGTCAGGAGTGGGTACATTATGGGAGGAAAATTTCAAAAGCGTCAGCTAGCATGTACAGTATCGTGACTATGGCTTATGTCAAGAGTGGATACATTATTGCTGAAAGAGGAGGAAAATTTCAAAAGCGACAGCTAGCACGTACAGTAATCGTGACTTTGGTTCATGTCAGGAGTGGATACATTATTACCAAAAGGGGAGGAAAATTTCAAAAGCGACAGCTAGCACGTACAGTAATCGTGACCTTGTTCCGTCTTCTACTGGCTTTGCGTCCAGTAACGACTTCAATGCTTTCTATGAATCAGTGATTTGCATCTCATCTAGCTTTTTCACAAACTGGCAAACAGAGTCGTTTAGGGTCAGATTCCCAAGACTGTAACGTTCTCGTTCTTTTTGGAGAATTATCCATAATCCAACAACCTCAAATTGCACTATTCCGCAAGAATGCGCTTCAAGAACCTCTCGGATATCTTCCAGAGATTCCTTACGCAAGCCATTCTTGATGAATTTTATTCTATCATTACGATTTCTAGTGATCACTCCTAGAGAACGACATTTATTGCCGCAAATCCACCATCCACAATTATGACAAACGCCTAGCCTCTTTGCTCTTCTTTTTTTGGCATAAGCGCTTTTACCAAAGCCAGGCATACGGGGAAAGAACGCTTCTGGAACTTCACCAGCTGAACGAACCTTAGCTTCAATTAGCCACCGCACATTATCAGGAATGCCTTTGTGCATAAATAGTCGGAATCGTTCACATCTAGCTTGATAAACCTTTTTAAGAACATTTATTGGGAAAGAAGGGAAATATTTTTGTAGAGCAGAAAGAGAAGGCTCCATTGATGAAGGAGGCATTTAAGAGAAAGAGAAAGAAATTAGTGATTGTAGGAAATGGAAATAACTGACTTTGGGAGTTATGGAGTACCGTATCCAGAAGGAAGAACACGCATTTATAGTGATGAAAGGATAATGCGTTTATTACACTTACGGAAGTAAGTACATTATTGCCAAAAGAAAAGACAAATGACAGCTTATATGTACAGCAATCATGACTGTGGCTCTCATCTTCCACTAGTTTATGTCTAGTAATGGCTTTAATGCCTTCATAAGTCGGGGATTTGCTTCCCATCCAGTTTTCTCACAAACTGGCAAACAGGGTCATTAAAAGTTAGATTTCCAAGACTGTAACGATCCTGCTCTTTACGGAAAGTCCACCATAAATCCATAATTTCCCATTGCACTATTTCACAAGAATGTGTTTCAAAAGTTAATAGGATATCATCCAAAGATTCCTTACGCAGGCCGTTCTTGATGAATTTTCTTTTATCTTCATGATTTCTGGAGATGTATCCTAAAAAGTGACATTTAGTATTACAATTCCATCGTCCACATTTATGACAGACACCTGGCCTCTTTGCTCTTCGCTTTTTGGCATAAGCGCTTTTACCAAAGCCGGGCATACGGGGAAAGAATGCTTCTGGAACTTCACCAGCTGAACGAACCTTAGCTTCAATTAGCCACCGCACATTATCAGGAATGCCTTTGTGCATAAATACTCTGAATCGTTCACATCTGGCTTGATAAATCTTTTTAAGAACATTTATTGGGAAAGAAGGGAAATATTTTCGTAGAGCAGAAAGGGAAGGCTCCATTGATGAAGGAGGCATTTAAAAGAAAAAGAAAGAAATTAGTGATTGTAGGAAACGGAAATAACTAACACATATTTATAGTGATGAAAGGGATAATGCGTTAATTACACTTACAGAAGCAAGTACATTATTGTCAAGAGAAAAGACAAATGATAGCTTATATGTACAGGAATCATGACCGTGACTCTCATCTTCTACTGATTCATGTCCAGTAATGGCTTCAATGCCTTCTATAAGTCGGGGATTTGCTTCCCATCTAGTTTTCTTATAAACTGACAAACAGGGTCATTTAAAATCACATTCCCAAGACTGTAACGGTTTCGTTCTTTATGGTAAGTCCTCCATAAACCGATAATTTCACCTTGCACTTTTCCACAAGAATGCGTTTCAAGAGTCTCTCGGATATCTTCCAGAGACTCCTTACGCAGGCCATTCTTAATGAATTTTCTTTTATCTTCACGATTTATGGAGATGTATCCTAAAGAGCGACATTTAGTATTACAATTCCATCGCCCACATTTATAACACACGCCTAGTCTCTTTGCTCTTCGCCTTTTGGCATAACGGCTTTTACCTAAACCGGGCATGCGGGGCATAAATGCATCTGGAACTTCACCCGCCAAACGGACCTTAGCTTCAATTAACCACTGCACATTATCGGGCATGCCTTTGCGTGTAAAAACTCTGATTCTTTCACATCTAGCAAGGTAGATCTTTTTAAGGACTTTTAGTGGGAGGGAAGGAAAGTATTTTCGCAGTACAGAAAGGGTAGAATCCATTGATGAGAGAAGAATTTGAGAGAAGAGGGAAATGAATCAGTTATTGCAGGAAACTGGAATAACCGACTTTAGAAGTCACGGGGTATCTTATCTGTTGTTTAATCAGAAGGAAGAACACGCATTTATAGTGATGAAAAGGGATAACGTGTCGATTACACTTAGGGGAGCATGTACATCTGTCAAAAGAAAATGAAAATTTTTCCAAATATAACAAACTGTATGTACAGTAATTGTGGCTGTGGCTCACATCTTCCACTGGTTTTACGTCCAGTAACGGCATTAACGGCTTCTATGAGTCGAGGATCTGCTTCCCATCCAGCTTTCTTACAAACCGGCAAACAGGGTCGTTTAAAGTCAGATTCCCGGGACTGTAACGATCTCGTTCTTCATGAAAAATACTCTATAAATCAAGAATTTCACGTTGCACAGATCCACAAGAATGCGTCTCAAGAGTCAATTGGATATCATCCAATGAGTCCTTACTCAAGCCATTCTTGATGAACCGTATTTTATCTTCTCGATTATTGGAGATCATTCCTAAAGAACGACACCTAGTTTTACAAGTCCACCTACCACATTTATGGCAGACTTGTAATCTTTTCGCTCTTCTTTTTCTGGCATAAGAACTTTTGCCAACACCAGGCATGTAAGATGTAAATGTCTCTGGGATTTCACCTGCCAGACGAACCTTGGCTTCGATTAACCACCGTACATCTTCAGGTATTCCTTTGTGCATCAGAGCTCTTAATCGTTCACAGCGAACTTGGTAGATCTTTTTTAGGATGTTCATTGGGAGAGAAGGGAAATACTTTCGCAAGGCGGAAAAAGTAGGATCCATTTTCTAGGAGGAAGTAAAAGAAAGAAGGGGTGAAGGTATCAGTTATTATGGGCAACTGAGAGAACCGACTTGAGAGTCACGGAGTACCGTATCCGCCGTTTAACCGGAAAAGTGGATCCTACTTTATTTTAGTATCATAGATATTTCTTATCCTTGATATCTCATCAGGCATGACATTAATCCAGTCCTTGATTATTGAATCCATTGTCTGCTTCCGACGACAATATTTCTCAATATCCGCGCTTATCATAGCTATTTCTTATCTTGGATACCGCTAAGCTAACGTCAATTCTGTCCATCCTGGTGTAGCCTCGATTATTGAATTGATTACCAGGATTTTGACAATATTGTCTACTTTATCGTTGAATTGCTGATGGGGCTGGGTCCACTATATCAGCTATGCATCCAGCGGTAGATTGGTAAAAACGGATGTCACTGAGACGTCAGCTTATACTGCTGTGACTGTGCGGTGGATACGCTTCCCATTTGATCCTTGTTCTGTATGCCATGCATGCATGATGTGAAATGCATGAATGCAGAGCATGTGTAACTGATGGATTTATTATTTTTTTATATCTTTGCTTTACTGGATCCTCTTTGTAATTGCCTTCTATCGTTGAATCTCTTTATGCTTTCCAACTGTTGTCCATTGTTTCGCTTTCCAGCTGTTGTTCATTGTCTCGCTTTCCAGCTATTGTCCATTGTCTCAAAAGCCTAACTCTTTTCAAAAATCTTCTTTCCTTGATTTGTTCTTAAATTTTGGCTTCAATTTCCTTAATGTCCGCCTCGTACTTTATGCCTCTCTGGATAATTGTCCCTGTTGAGATATTCGTGAGTATGATTCTTTCTTGCTGACATGGACATGTTAAGACTTTTGAAGCGATCATTCAGGCCACCACCAAGGCTATATCCCAAAGATTTGTTACTCCTTCTTCTTTGTTAGCCTGTGTTCTGTGCCGCTCGCAAAGCAGGACCTCAATCTTATCTGTTTTAATTCATAAAGCTTATCAAAGTAATCTACGGTCTTTGTTTTTTTTTTTTTTTTTTTTTTTTTTTTTTTTAGTTTTAATTATTACTATTCTTCCTTCAAAAGTCACAATTTATTGCACACTTAAGGCTAGTAGGAATGTGAGATTTGAAGGAAAAGAACTGGATAGAAGCGACTTTAGCATTTTGAACGTGAGAATCAAAGGCAAGCTAAAGAGAATTGGCTTTTTATTTATGGGTAATATGAAAATCTTGGGTACAGATAGATAATGAAAGTGTAAGAGAAGAAAGCTCTCTTTGACAACTTTGATCAAATAAACTTTGGTAACCCTGTATCCACTTCTCCCCTTCTGTTTGAAAATTTCTTCATTATGCAAAGTATTTCTTTACTGCATCCGAATTTACTGGCTTCGGTAATTCTCGTCCATCCATTTCTGTCAGAATTAGTGCCCCTCCTGAAAATGCTTTCTTCACGACATATGGCCCGTCATAATTTGGTGTCCATTTTCCTCTTGAATCATGTTGCATGGGTAAAATTTTCTTGAGCACTATGTCACCCTCGTGAAATTGTCGTGGGCGAACCTTTTTGTTGTAAGAACGAATCATCCTTCTTTGATAAAGTTGCCCATGGCAGAGGGCTATCATTCTTCTTTAATCAATTAGATTTAATTGCTCGTATCTAGCTTTGACCCATTCTGCTTCTCTTAATTGAGTATCCATTAGTACCCTTAATGAAGGAATTTCAACTTCGATGGGCAATACAGCCTCCATACCGTATACCAGAGAAAAAGGTGTTGCTCCAGTAGAAGTACGGGTAGAAGTTCTATAAGCATGTAGTGCAAAAGGTAACATCTCATGCCAGTCCTTGTAAGTGACGATCATCTTTTCAACAATTCTCTTGATATTTTTATTGGCCGCTTCTACTGCACCATTCATCATTGGTCGATAAGGTGCCGAATTGAGATGTTTGATTTTGAACTGCCGGCACAAAGTCTGCATCATTGCATTGTTCAGGTTCGTGGCATTGTCTGAGATGATACATTCCGGCGGCCCATAACGACAAATGATTTCTTTCTTAATGAACCGGCATACCACCTTTTGAGTCACACTTGCATATGACATAGCTTCTACCCATTTAGTGAAGTAGTTAATTGCCATTAGGATGAATTTGTGACCATTGGAAGCTTTAGGGGTAATGGCTCCAATGACGTCAATTCCCCACATGGCAAAAGGCCAAGGTATTGCTGTTACATTAAGAGGGGTGGGTGGAGCTTGGATCTTGTTGGCATATATTTGACATTTGTGACATTTTCTCACGTGATTAATACAATCACTTTCCAATGTGAGCCAATAGTAGCCAGCCCTCATTATTTGTCTTGCCATGGTATGACCACTAGTGTGTGCTCCACATATTCCAGAATGAACTTCTTCCATGATCTTTCGTGCTTCATGAGTATCTACACAGCGAAGTAGCATCGAGTCTGGGGTTTTCTTGTAGAGTATGTCTAGGTTTAAAAGAAAACCCATTGACAATCTTCGTAGAAATTTCTTGTCATTTTCTGATGCTTCTAGTGGATATGTTCGTTCTTGGAGGTATTTCTTGATATCATGATACCAAGGCTTTCCATCCAATTCTTCTTCAATGCTCATGCAATAAGCTGGAGAATCTATTATTTTCATCTCGAACACAGGAGTATGCTCAGGGTCGCTTATCTTGTACATAGCAGCCAAAGTAGCTAAAGCGTCTGGGATTTGATTATCTTCCCTTGGAAGATGATGGAAACTTATACTGTTAAATCTTCGAGTCATGTCTAGTATAAGCTTTTGGTAAGGGATTAATTTTGAATCTCTTGTCTCCCATTCTCCATTGATTTGATATATGACTAATGCGGAATCCCCATAGACTCGGAGATCTCGCACTTTCAAATCCAATGCCATTTGGAGTCCCATAGCACATGCTTCATACTCTACTATATTGTTGGTACAAGGAAATGTAATTTTTGCTGTGAGGGGAAACTGCTCTCCGCTTGGAGAGATGAGTATAGCTCCGATCCCTTGTCCCAAAGCATTAGATGCTCCATCGAATGCCATTTTCCATGTTTCATTTTCTTCATCGACTTCCTGTTTTATTGTCATTATATCTCCATCAGGAAAATCCATTCTCATGGGCTCATAATCCTCCAATGCTCTATCAGCCAGATATTCAGCGATCACACTTCCTTTTACGGCCTTTTGGGTGACATACTGTATGTCGTATTCAGATAACAGCATTTGCCATTTTGCAATCCTGCCTGATAAAGCGGGTTTCTCGAAAATGTACTTAATGGGATCAGTCTTGGAGATCAGCAATGTTGTGTTGTTGAGCATGTAGTGTCGTAGTCGATGTGCTACCCATGCAAGGGCACAACAGGACTTTTCTACTATTGAGTATTTAGCTTCATATGTGGTAAGCTTTTTGCTCAAATAGTAAATTGCATGCTCATTCTTGCTTGTCTCATCACGTTGACCCAATACGGATCCTAATGAAGAATCCTGTATGGATAAATATAGAATCAACGGTTCTCCGGATCGAGGTGGTATCAAGACTGGTGGATTTGATAGATATCGTTTGATTTTCTCGAACGCTTCTTGGCATTCGTTATTCCACTCAATCGGATTGTTCTTCTTTAGTGATTTGAAAAGCGGTTCACACTTGGACGTCAATTGTGATATGAACCTTGCTATGAAGTTGATTCTACCCAGAAAACTTCTTACTTGTTTTGGAGTCTTCGGGGGTTGCATTTCTTGTATCGCTTTGACTTTACTCGGGTCAACTCGAATCCCGTCCTTGCTGACCATGAAACCCAATAACTTTCCTGAAGAGGCTCCAAAAGTACATTTGGCAGGATTCAACTTCAATTGATATTTGCGAAGTCTATCGAATAGTTTTCTTAGCACTTTTAGATGCCCCCCAGCAGTGAAAGTTTTGGCGATCATGTCGTCCACATATACTTCAATTTCTTTATGCATCATGTCATGGAACAACGTGACCATGGCTCTTTGATATGTAGCACCAGCATTCTTTAACCCGAAAGGCATCACCTTATAGTAGAAGGTACCCCAAAGGGTAATAAAAGCAGTTTTTATCATGTCATCTGGATCAAGTTTGATTTGATTGTATCCAGAAAAACCATCCATGAAGGAAAAGTAGGAGTTTCCTGCGGTATTATCCACCAGTGTATCAATATGAGGAAGTGGGAAGTTATCTTTAGGACTGGCTTCGTTCAAAGGCCGGTAGTCCTGACAAACTCTTAGTTTCCCACTTTCTTTCTTTTCGACTGGGACAATGTTAACCACCCATTCTGTATATTCAGCGACCCCAAGAAATCCTGCATCCCACAGCTTTCGAATCTCGTCTTTTACTCTTAAGATTAACTCCGGCTTTAATCTTCGTAACTTCTGTCTGACAGGCTTCGCCCCAGGCTTCAAAGGTATTTTGTGTAGTACTATGTCTGAGCTTAAGCCAGGCATATCTTGGTATGACCAAGCGAATACATCCACATATTCTTTCAATAAATGGACTAATTCTTCTTTTTCTTCAGGAGGGAATAAAGTGCCAATCTTGACTTCTTTTACATCCTGACTGTCTCCCAGGTTGAATACCTCAGTTGGTTCTTGACTTGTTGTTCTTTCTTTTTCATCTCGCTCAATCATTTTTAATAGCTGAGGAGATACTTGAAGATCTTCGTCATCCGAGTCGGTAGTGTTTACAGGATTATCAAAGTTCATTCTTTCATTGTCATCAAAGAGAGTTTTGGGTCTGCATTATCCAGGGAGAAAAGAAAGAGAAGAGAAAAAAAAAAAATGGCACGAATGAGATGGATGCAAACTGGTACTTTATTTACAATGTGCATAAATCACAACTTTATTGGAATAAAAAGCAATAACTAAAAGGTTCACTTAAACAAAGACTACACCCTATTGATTGAACCTTTCTTTAGGAGGTTTTTACTATTAGATTACTTTGGAAAGCTTTCAATTATAACAGGCAGTTCTATCGCCTCCCAATTGTTCAGCACATCCCGTGGGCCACAAGGTTGAATGAGCTCCTCCTCTTCAGGTGAATCGCTGATGATTGCCTGAATAGAAAGACTTTCAAAAGACTTGTTGATGTTGATAGTCAGCTTGCCTTCATTGTCATTTTTCGGAATGAGACCACCACTCACGAACGTTTCAGTGATTTCAGGGATATCCAGATTTCTTTCCTGGAGAGGATGCCCTGTTAATCGTGCAATCCTCTTTTCTCTTTTTTCAGCTATTGCCTTCATTTTATCATGTCTTGTCGGTGTGAAGCCTGGGCCGTATTTCCCTTCATTTGCGGATATTTTCAATGGCTCTGGGATTCCTTGTAAATCTTGTCCCAAACCTAACCCCGGTGAGTATCCTCCTTTTATCATGAGTTTGGCGACCATGCGACTTGTTTTAGAGATGTTAGGAACGGGTTCTTCTTCATATTCACTGACATAAGCAGCATTGACAATCTCAAAAGACCTGAAGGAGCAATCAGGTATATTTTCATTGACCTCAACATATTGAGCATCCGCAGGTCTAGATAGCAGAATGTCTTCTTCAGCAAAGACTGTGATTATCTTTCCTTCAATGATGAATTTCATTTTTTGATGTAATGAGGAAGGAATTGCTCCAACCATATGGATCCATGGTCTTCCCAGTAGACAAGTATAAGATGGAGAAATGTCCATGACTTGGAATGTGATATGGAAAAGACAGGGACCAATCCCAATTGGTAGCTCTATTTCTCCAACCACGTCTCTCTTTGTTCCGTCAAATGCTCGAACAACAATATGACTGTTGTTGAGGTGTGATGGGTCTAAACCGATCTTATGTAAAGTTTCTAATGGCATTACATTTAGAGCTGATCCATTGTCGATCAGAACTCTAGCCATAATCCGATCTTTGTATTTAATCGAAATATGTAGAGCCTTAGAGTGACCCCTTCCTTCTGCTGGTATCTCATCGTCAGTGAATGTGATGAGATTTTGTGCCGTAATGTTGTTGACAAGGTGGTCAAAGTTGTTCACGGAGATATCTTGTTCAACATAAGCCTTATTCAGGACTTTGAGAAGAGCTTCTCGATGGGCATCAGAACTTAAGAGCAATGAAAGTATGGAGATCTTTGCTGGCAGACGGTTCAACTGCTCCACGATGCTGTATTCACTTTGCTTTATGAGTTTGAGAAACTCAGTAGCTTGTTCATCTGTTACTGCTCGAGGCATCTCTTGCTCTTTAGATGTGTTAATAGGTCCATTTGCTGGATCCGTAACATTCTTCTCTTGTTGGAGCTTGTTCATTTGCTCGGGAGAATAACACCGACCACTTCTAGTCATGCCCCCAACTTCTAACGGAGTTGATGTGATGTTAGAAGTATAGCCATAGTTCCATGGAACAGTTTTGTCTGATTTGTACGGGAATGGCTTTGGAACTTGAATTCTTAAAGGCTTGAGAGCAGATTTTGAGATTGGAATGACTAGTGGCCTTGGCATGATATTGACTTCTTGTTCTTTAATTATCACATTCACGTCATCCTCTTTATCTGACATAAAAACGATGATTTGGGAGGAGTCCATGAGACTTTGTAGACTTTTACGGAATTCTGGGCATTCTTGGATAGAATGACTCTTACTGTTATGAAAGTTGCACCATTCCTCATGCTCGACTTCTTTATTTCCAGAAGACTTTCCTATGATAATCCCTTCTTTCACAAGGCATGAATATACATGCTTAAGAGGGGTTATGATATCATTGACTGTTTTCTTCATCGGCCAGTATTCTTCCATCATATTGACTGGTTTGGCTTGATGAGGAGGCAATGGATTATGAGTGACGTTTGGTTCATTGGAAAAGTCCAACCACTTTGACTCAATTAATTGTTGGACTATACGCTTCAATGCTATGCAATTTTCGAGTCCGTGGCCCACGGCACCATCATGATATGGGCAATTTAGTTTAGGGTCATACCATGTTGGATATGGGGGTTCGAATGGCCTTGTGGGAATTGGGTGAATGAGTTGGCTCTGGATGAGTTTTGGATATAACTCAGTATAAGTCATGGGAATCGGTGCGAAAATTTCTCTTGGTCTTGGTGCAGGCATTGGAGGAGTCGGAACAGGTGGCCGTAACTGATTAGGCCTGTTGAGAGGATAATTGTTGGGTCTATTGGGAAGATAATCACTGGGCCTATTTGGAGGATAATCATTGGGCCTATTGGTAGGATAATAATTGGGCCTGTTGGCAGAATAGGATAGGCGAGGTCCGGTAGCCACGGTACCCACGAGGGGAATCCCTCTTCCTCGTCCGATTTGTTGTATTTCTTCATCTTTTCTTCTGGATGGTCCTCCTCTTTTCATAGGATCACTAAAGGACTCAGTAATCTTCCCGGTCCTGATACCATGCTCGATCCTTTCTCCAGACATGACTACGTCGGAGAAGTTAGTTGCCGCATTGCCAATAAGTTTGTCATAATATGGGTATTTCAGTGTCTGGACAAACAAAGTGACCATTTCTCTTTCTGTCATGGGTGGCTGTACTTGTGCAGCTAAGTCCCTCCATCGTTGGGCGTATTCCTTAAAAGTTTCTGTTTTTTTCTTCTCCATGTTTTGGAGAGTTTGGCGATCCGGAGCTAAGTCCATAACATGTTTATAGTTGCCGATGAAGGCCTGAGCAAGGTCATTCCAAGTTTTTATGTTTCTTGGACCTTGGCTTAGATACCACTGTAATGCTGATTTTGTGAGACTTTCCTGAAAAAGTGCGATCCACACCTTCTCATCTTTGGTAAGTGGTTGTAGTCTTCTGAGAAACAAAGTGATGTGAGTGATGGGATCACTCGTTCCATCGTATTTTACGAAATCTGGCACCTTAAAGTCCGAAGGGATTTCGACGTCTGGCACTAAGCAGAGATCATCCACTGAGAGAGATCCGAACATAGTACCTCCTTCAATGGCTCGCAGTCTCTTTTCTATTGTTTCGAGTTTTTGAGATTCTGCTTCTTCTTTTGGTAACATCTTCTTCTCTTCATGTACGGTGTCTTGTTTCAGGTGAACACTAGCAGAGGGTCCTGATTCTTGAAACAGGTTTTCTTGGACTGAGACTCGTTGCGGGGTGAATCCCGGGGGATAAGTGGGATCTTGTACTTCTTTGATGGGGACTTGAGTTGCTTTCCCTTTGATTAATTCCATCAATTGTTTCATCTGTTCTGACATACTTTCAATCTTGGACTCCATCTCCATGAGACGTCCTTCGGCTTGTTCTGCCATTAATCTTGTTTGGAGTCGAGTTGAATATCGGTGTTGAGGTCCAATTTTACCCCTTTAAAGGAATATTTATTTTATTAGATTCTATGTGTGTATGATTGATGTGATGGATGCATGCATGAATATTGTAAATACTTGGTGAAAGAAGAACTATAATGGAATTTCTCAATTACATTCAGCAAAGGTTTGTTTAAAAGAAACGACCCAAAGTACAATACTGCTTTCTGGCCTTAGATATGAACTCCATCATTCTTTGAACATTTACTGATGGAGTAGGACAGCTCAGTTATTCTAACTTCTTGGCTTCTTCGCCCATTAGTTGGGCTTGTTCTGTAACTTTTCTGACTTCTACCAAAAATGTTTGCAATTGATCTTGAGAAAATCTGTATTGATCTTCCCAGTATCTGACTCTCATCTCTTTTTGATCGGTTTCATCAACCAATTGGGAGATGACTTGTTTTTGGTATTCAACTTTCTCTTCGAGGAGTTGTGTTTTGTGACCGAGCTGTTGCATGTCAAGGAGCATCCTCTTGTTCTTCTCCTTTTCTTCCTCTAGTTCTTTCTCCAACTCTCTTTTCGCCAATTTTCTGATGACCTCTTCAGGTAGAACTATTCCTTCCTTCCGGTTATTTCTCCATTCATAATAAGCAGTGGGAGAAATAATAGGCCCCGACTTCAATATGAAAATTCTTTTCCACGCAACTGAAATACCCATTGCGAGCTTATTTGAATTTGGATCTTCGTGTGAAAATTTCAACTTACTCAGATTATGCGTCATGGGTATAAATTGCATGGACCCAAATTGTTTTCGTACTTGAGCTGGGGCATAACTTGTTCCTCCCCATATACCTAAGAGAGGAACCCACGGGCAATTGCCGCAACGGTAGACAACGCGGGTGGAGGTAGACCAGGGGGCTCTCCATTCAATTTGGAATTCGGTGATGTTCTTGAAATAATCAACCCATGCTTCCTTGCTGTCGTGATGAATGGTTTCACTTTTCAAAAAGGCTTCGATTGGGATGAAGTCCTTTGAAAAGCGATTTCCAAAATGTTGCTTCTCACAAGGAAGGTGGCTTTTGATCCAAATGTTGAGGAGATGTGAACATCCTATGAATTTGCCCCCTCTTTGACGACAAAAGTTTAATGCCCTGATAGTTTCACATAATATTACTGAGGTCGGATTTATTTGAGCATTGCAGATTTGCTCAAATAGTGTAATGATGTCTCCTTCAATGAATCCGACGATTCTTGGGAAGACTACCAGGCCATATATCGCCAAGGCGAAAAGCTTGCGTCGTTGATTTTTCTGAGGGAGAACGTGACTTAATTGTTTTAAGTCGATCCAACTGATAAATTTTCGAGATCCTTTTGTTGCAAACTTGGTTTGAAGACTGGAAGCTGGCATATCCAATAATTTTGCTAGGGCTCGATGAGGCTCCGTTCTTCTATCATGTTGATAAGTCTCGATTGGATAGTCGGAGGACCAACCCAAGAGGCTGTTGTATTCTTCAATGGTTGGAACCAGATCCATCTTATCGAAAGAAAAGCATCGATAAAATGGATCCCAAAATTGTATTAGAGCCCGGACAAGTGATGCATCAACGGTAACCTTTAGTAGGCAAGTGATGTGACCATATTTTGCCGTAAAAGCTTCCCGATCAGCAGAATTCCAACTATTCCAGACTTGCAATAATTCCGTGGTGTCGTTCTGATTTATCCGGACCGATACCTGGTCCTTAAGCTGTACGTGAGAGTGGGATGTCAGAGCATCTCCGTGAAGCTTTTGAGTCGTTTCGGAATATTCCATAGCTTCAGGCTGAGTTTCGATTACCGTGTCATTCCATGATCCAGTAACAGCCGTGGGAAGATAATCGAGAATATCCATGATAATAGTTCTTTCACCAAATACTTATCTTTAATGATGAAATGTATATGCCAGAAAAATAAGGAAAAATAGAGTTAGTAAAAAAAATAACACATAGGATCATACAAACATATAGATAAAACAAAACCTATGGAAATGGGAACCGAGGTATGGGAAATTCTTAATGGCTGGTTCTAAGGTAGAGTAAGGAATTCTACATGCAGAAGGTGGTTTATCAAAAAGGCAAGGGATAGTTCCCGAATCCCGTCACTGAATCATAGTGATGGCCCGATTCCTTACCCTCTAGGGTTTATGTAAGGAATGGATTAATTCGAGTCGTAGCTTTTCGTGGGCCCATGCAGAGACTAACCGTCTCAGAAGGCAATACACTACTTTGCTACTTTGAAACCGGTGAAGGCTTGGAGACCGTGGCCTCACAAGGACAGCAACACCAATTCCGCTTAGAAAGAATCGTGTTTGATTTAAGGAAGCTCGGGTATAGAGCTTCATTTTGTGAATGCATTATGCATGTTTACTTAAGTAAATATAATATATAAATCCACATAATAGTAAAGCAAAGTAAATAAAAACAAATCAACTTTAGGCTCGACTCACTAACGTCGAGTCCCCAGCGGAGTCGCCAAGCTGTGGCAACGTCGGATTTTTTGGAGTCGCCACCAATCTGTTTTTTTCTTAGGTCGATTGGATACCTAAAATATGGTCTGCGAGAGTTCGGGGATCGGGAGTACGGTTACGTTAAAACAACTTTGTTAAAACGCCCAAAAATTGGCACCTTAGTTGATTTTAATTTTGTTTTACTTTGCTTTTAAAACTTTTCAGTTAATTTAGATATTTTACCTGAATTAGTCGAAAATGTGGATTTTGGTAATTAATTCGGATAAAATTTTATACTTCCGAACCATGGACTCTGCCGAGTCATTTGGACACGGAAGATTTTGATTCCGAACCATGGACTCTGCCGAGTCATTTGGACACGGAATTTGGTGAAATTTTAAACAATCAATCCATATTGTAAAAATATGGATTTTTATCTTTTTATTTAATTTATTTATTTTAAAAGTTTGATATTTTCCAAACCGTAGATCCTGCCGGATCATCCGGATATGGAAATTGATTTAATTTATCGTAATTATTTAATTCTTATTATTAATTTTTAGTTTAATTACTAAATTTATCTTTATATTTTTACTTTTTCTTTCTTTCTTTTTCTTCTTATTTTTACTTTTTAATTTTCTTTTCTTTTCTTTCTTTTGTTTTCTTTTTCTTATCTTTCTTTTCTTTTTCTTATCTTTTCTTTTTTTGATTTTTTTCTTGTTTAATGAAGGATATTTATTATTTAAAGAATTACTCAATTTATAAAAGAATTAAAAAAAATTAATTTTTTTTATTTAATAAGAAGTTAATTTAAAGGAATCAAAGAATTTAAAAATAAAAATTTTGATCATGGTACGGGGCGTTGTTACTCAGCCAGACCCTCTTCACCAGGTGAAGCAGCTCAAAAGCGGGCATGAGACAGTTTCCAGCCAATATACCATGAACTAAAATTTTTTATTTTTTTTTTATTATTTTATTATTATTTTTTTATTATTTTTTTTTTATAAAAGATTAACCAAAAGTAATTGTTTTATTAAGAGAATCAAAAATTTATATGTATATTTTAAACAAAAGAAGAAAAGTTTTGATATTTATTTAATTTATTTTGGAATAAAAGATTATTTAACTGAAAACTTATATGTATTTTAAAACAAAAGTCTTGATATTTTTATTTTTTATATTCTTCTTTGTTTGATGAAAGATTTTTTTTTAATTTTAATTTATATTTCTGAAAATATATCTAATCAATAAGTCAAAAATATTTAAGAGAAAATTCAATTATTTTTGTTTTATTTTGTATTATTTTGAAATTATTTGATTAAGATTTTTATAAAGGAAACAAAAAGTTATATCTTTTAATAAGTAAAATATTACTGAATAAAATATTAACCCAAAATTTTTATTCTTTTCATTCTTTTTATTAATAAAGAAAACTAAAAAAAATTATATTTTAAAAGAAATAAATAAAATATTATTGAAAAATATTAACTCAAAATTTACTCTTTTTATTCTTTTTATTAATAAAGAAAACTAAAAAAAAGTTATATTTTAAAAGAAATAAATAAAATATTACTGAAAAATATTAACCCAAAATTTACTCTTTTTATTCTTTTTAATAAAGAAAACTAAAAAAAATTATATTTTATTATTTTAAAAGAAATAAATTTTACTGAAAAATATTAACCCAAAAAATTACTTTTTTTATTCTTTTTACTAAAAAATTTATATTTTATTATTTTAAATAAAATATTACTGAAAAATATTAACCCAAAAATTTTACGCTTTTTATTCTTTTTATTAATAAATAAAACTAAAAAAATTATATATTAATAGATAATTAATATATTAGTCTAAAGTTTTTTTTTATTTTTTATAAAGAAAAAAATTTATTTATATATTTTATTTAAAAATATTTCCGAGCCATGGATCCTGGCGGATCATTTGGTCATGGAGTTTTAATTTTTTTTTATTTCATTAATTATTAATTTTAAAGATGTATTAAAATAATGATTTTATGTTTATTTATTTATTTATTTTATTTTTGAATTATTTCATTATGTTTGTTTATTAAAAGGAATAAAAACTTTGTTTCAAAATAAAAAAAAAAAAGTAATTTTTATTAGCCTTTAGAAAATTATTCACATAAAATTCCTTTTTTTATCTTTTAATCATAAAAAAATTCAATTAATAAAGTGGGGCTTTTTGGCCATCCACTTTAATAACACAATAATAATAAAAGTTAGCACAATTAATATAGTTAGATTAGTTGGATTAGTTAGTTAATAACAATAAAAAAAAGTTAGTAAAAGTTAGATTAAATTAATTAACAACAATAATAAAAATTAGCCAAGTTTAATTAAATTAATTGTTAACAACAATAATAAAAGTTAGCCAAGTTTAATTAAGTTAATTAATTAACAACAATAATAAAAGAGTTAGCCAAGTTAATTAAGTTAATTAACCAAGTTAATTAAATTAATTAATTAACAACAATAAAAAAGTTAGTAAGTTAGTTGTTAGTTGTTAGTTGTTAATAACAACAATAAAAGAAGGGTTAGTAATAAACAAATAATAAACAAACAAGTAAAAATTAAAAAGGTTAGTAATTAATTCTGAAAGAACAAAATAAAAAAGTTAGTGACTCAATAGAAAGAAATTGAAAAGTTGAATGATTAAATGAGAGTTTACCCTTTTAAAATCAATTTTTTGAATTTTATGGAAACAGGGAAACGACGACGAACGCAGGCGTGGCTGGGCGTGCAGGGGAGCAAGGGAGGAGGGGAGGGAGGCTGACGCGAGGGCGGCGTGCCAGGCGAGGCGGTACGGCGGCAGGACGGCGACGGGCGAGGCGGCATGGCGGCGGGACGGCAACGGGCGAGGCAGCAAGGCGGCTGGACGACGCGGCGAGGGTAGGGTGACGCGGCGAGGGCGGCGCGGCGAGGCGGTATGGTGGCAGGACGGCGACGGGCGAGGCGGCACGGCGGCGGGACGGCAACGGGCGAGGCAGCACGGCGGCAGGAGGAGAAAGAGAGAGAAAACGAGAGGAGAGAGAGAGAACAACGAAGGAGATCAAACGAAAGAGATGGTCAAATCGTAGAAAAATGAAATTTTGAGACTTTCTGGCAGAAGGAGGAGAGGCTAGGGAATAAGGCTGTAGTTTTCTCTATTTTTAAAACCGAGCTCTGAACTTTTTCTCTGATTTTCTGTGTGTTCAGCACTGAATTTGAGGGGGCATTTATAGAAGGAGCTTAGCTGAACTGTGGACGGATAAATTAATAAAAAATATCAAACTTATCTTTTAAATTGGTAAAATGACAGTTTCAGTCCTTTACGTTACTCCAGCTCTGGATAAGCTCAGAAGCTTCTGATTTTGACAATTTTAACGTTTTCTGTCAATTTGGGCTAGAAACGTCCGTTTAGGCCCAAAATTGACGCGAAAAATTACCCAAAGCTCCTGAAACTTTCAGAATTTGTCAATTTTGTCCGAAACTTCTCAATTTTGTCATTTTTACCTCAAACTTTTAATTTTTTTGTCATTTTTTTCTGAAATTTTATTTTTATTCCAAACACATACATATTCGCACATATATTATTTTAAATCAAATCTTCTCAAAATAAAAATATATTTTAAACTAATTAACATAATTAAAATCTTTTAGCAATAATAATAATAATAATAATTTTTTTAATTAGTTTTTTTTTAAAAAAATTTTTTTTTTTAAAAAAAGGCCGGACGAAATTGGGTGTCAACAGATAGGTGTGGGTAGAGCTTGCTCCCAATAATGCATGTGTATATGGAGCTACAATAAGATAGTTGGGCTGTTTTATCCTAATGATAGCGTGACTAAGGGTACTGCACCGGTATGACACGAAATGTCTAAAAAAGAACGGGGAGACCCGCGACTCATTCCAACTTATTCTTGATATATAGATGATATTTTTCTTATTTCATACATATTTTATTCTCTATTATCTACTATTTTTATGTTACAAAAACTGTTTATTTTCATACCACTGGTGAAATCAAAATTTGGCCAAAATTCTATATTTTATTATTTATAAATTTTCGAATGCTTTTACAGTGCAGGAACAACAAGAGCAGGCTAGAAAAATATGCTCCAAAGATTCCTCTGCTTGCTCACATAAATAGCATCAACTGGCCAAAGAAATCCTCCATGCTTGAAGCTTTGTCTGAACTCTGAACAAGAAGTCCATCATTTATTATCAATCAATAAACCATGTTATGCTAGGGAACTGCAAGAGATTCCGAACAAATTCGAAACCAGCCCTCTCCTGGCTTCTGAACCAAAGCACATTATAAGCCATTTGCTGACCCTGAGAAGCCGAAACAGCTCTGTCCATAACAGTCCTGGCCTGAACAGTGGAGCCAGCCTTCTCACAAAACAATTTCCTAGTTTCACGAATATCTTGCCAAAAGGCTGAAGCTGTCGAGCTCTTAGTGAGCTCCCAAAAGTCTTTAAGTAGTAACTGTGAACCCATGTAATCCAAAGCACATCCTGCTTCTTGTGAATTGCCCAAAGTAATTGAAAAATCACAGCGTGGTTCCACGGCTGAAGTTGGTTTTCTTTTTAATTGTTGGATATGAATTTTTAAAATCCTACTAAATAGTTTAGTAATTATGTTGTAGTGATTCAAAGTTGTCTAGTATTTGTTTTACAGCTAATTATCATTTAAAAAGGATATCATTATGCATTTTATATAGAAATAATTTATAATTTAAAATATCCATTAACCGTAAAAAAATATTGAATGAAATGAAATTTGTGGTAGACAATTACCAAACAGATTAAATTAGGATTTCAAAAATTTTTACCAGGTGGTATAAAAAAAGTATAAAAGAAATGTAGATTCTCAATAATCATTGATGTAACTATAATATCAACATAAATTTAGGGGTAACTAAAAATATCTAGAAAGATATTGTTATACATTTTTCCCGTGACATCTACAGTCATGTAGTATATATTTTTCAAAAAAACATTAGAAAAAAGGAGCAAGCAGTTCTGAAAAAATATCATGACACTACAAGATCATTACAAGATTTTTCATTTTACAACATAAGATGGATTATTATTATTATTATTGTAGCAACGTGTTTTTGGGACTTGCCACCAATCAATTTTCACCTAGGTCGATTGGACACCTAAAAATGGTCTACGAGAGTTCAAGGGTTCGGGAGTACGGTTACGCTAAAACAACCTTGTTATAGCGCCCAAAATTGGTACCTAGTTTGATTTTTAATTTTGTTTTCCTTGCTTTTAATTTGTTTGATTAATTTTCCAAACCATGAGCTCTAATCGAACCAACTGGATATGGACTTCTAAACTTTATTATTTGACTTTTTATTTGATTTTATGAAATTTTTATATTTCCAAACCATGTACCCTATCGGGCCACCCGGATGAGGATATCTAAAAAGAAACTTAACCTATCTCATCTTATCTCTACTTATCTTTTAAATATTTTTATTTGATTATCAATCTAAACCGTGGATCCTATCGAATCATCTGAATGAGGATATAAAAATTTTATTTATTATCCTAAATTTATCATAAAGTTTTATCAAACCCAGGCAGAATGAAATTTCCTAAGTGTGACCCCTTTTTTAGATACATTAATTTCCTAACGCTAATTCCTAAACTAATTCATGACTTGAAACAAAATAAACAAAACTATGAAAGAAAAATACAAGTAAAACAATACTGTCAGTGATTGATTTGAAAAAAAAAAAAGAAGAAAGTTAGCAACTTAGATGAGCGAAACAGAAAAGTCTAGGGACTAAATGGCGATTATACCGAAAAGTTAACTGGGTCAGCGCTGACAGGTCGGATTGTGGGTCGGATTTCGTCGCGATACGGGCTCCTCTCTCTGATTCTCAGTCTAGCAGCGTAACGGAGGAGGCGGTGGCGCGACGGGAGCAGGGGAGCGACGGCGAGGCCGGCGGCGACGATCGAGGGCGACAGGGGTAGCGGACGCGCGACGTCAAGAGAGAGAGAGCCGGAGCTGCTGGAGGAGGGACGACGGCGTCGGTGAACTTGAGGGCTGACGGAGGGAGATGAACCGTCGGGCTAGGAGGCTGGCGGTAATGGCGGCGCGAGCGTTGGCGATGGGGAGGACGAAGACGGCGACTGGAGCGGCGTCGGGTATGCACGAATAGTCTGGGAAGAGGGAGCAAGGGTGACGGCGTTGTAGGGAGGAAATTTAGGGTTCCTGGGCAGAAGGGGGGCGAGGCAGGGTACTTGAGCTGCTGTTTTCTCTTTTTTCGAGACTAGAGCTTAGGGCTTCGTTTTTCCTTCCTTTCTCTTGAAATCCTGATCCATATTTATACTAGAGGGGGCTTAAAACGTGATTAACATTGTTTTTAGAGTTTAAATTTCATCCAAATCAAATTTGAAGAAGTTTAGTCCAAATAGGATATAATCTGGTGAAATTACTAGTTTCAGTCCAATAAAACTTTCAATCTGCTGATCTGACCTAAATTCTGTGCGAATGTCAATTTGACCCAAAACTTTGAGGAACTGTTAGATTAGCCCAAAACCTTGCAAAACCCCCAGGTTTTTCATGAAATTCCATAAAATAGCCAGATTTGGCTCAAACTCTCTAAGATTGACATATTTGCCACAAACCTTCGAATTTTGCTCAAAACTTTATAAAAATCCCTAGTTTCCTCCCAAACTTCCATTTTTGCCCAAATTGACCTTACAAGACCTTTAAGACTCTAAATTAGTATCAAAACTAAATTAACTCTTATAACCTAAATGTGACTAGACCAACTAACTATGCAAAACCTTAAAATGACAAAAATGATCCAAACTCCTAACAAATGACCAATTAGTCCTTAAAAATGAAAATGCCCCATAAACTAAAAACTTAAGTAAAAGTCAGTGCCCGGACAAAATTGGGTGTTAACAGCTGCCTCCCTTTGCATGTCTCATAGAATATGACTCATGCAAAGGCATTACCAAATTTTGTTCGACCTTAAGCTAGACGATGAGAGCCTTCTCACCGTCGAAACCTTGAGGAGAAAAACCTTCATCTCCTCATTTTTGAGGTTAAGGAACCTTCCTCATTACCTCCATGATAGAAACTTTCCTATCATTTAAGAATCTAAGGAGTAAAACTCTTTCCTCCTTGATTATCAGGCTTAGGAACTCTCCTAACATTTTGCAATAAGAACCTTCCTATTGCTTCCAAACCTAAGAAGAAAAACCTTTTTCTTCTTTGTGAGGTTAAGGAACCTTCCTTAATACCTCTACGATAAGAACCTTCCTATCGTCCAAGAATTTAAGGAGAAAATTTTTTTCCTCCCCGTTTGCCAAGTCTAGGAACTTTCCTAGTCTTTTCGCAATAAGAACCTTCTTATCGCTTCCAAACCTAAGAGGAAAACTCTTTCCTCTTTCCTTGATGGGTTAAGGAACCTACCTCACCCTTGTCTCTATAGAAACCTTTCTATAGAAGAGAGAAAATTTTCTCTCAATCTTAACTTTGGTAGAGAACTCTCACACACCATGATTTAAGAGGTAGAGAACCTTCTCTTCACCACCTCTTGTCGCCTTCGAGATAGAGAACACCGTCTCTTTACAACCTCTGAATTTTTTTGAGGTAGAGCACCCTGACTCTTTACCACCTCCAAATTCCTTTAAGGTAGAGCACCCTGACTCTTTACCACATTTGATGACTCTTGAGGTAGAGAACCCTGTCTATTTACCACCTCGATGGCTCGCCTATCTTCTTCTCTTGTCGCTTTAGCTGCTATCAATGAGAACTTAAATGAGCTTGTATAGGACGTACCTTGTCACTTACATGAAGTCTCAGTTAGTACTAGCAATGCCATGGCTATCCCTTGGATGTGCCTTCCTTTTAATTCCTGTTATGAAAAATCTAAGCGTGCATGATGTGAGATGCATGAATGCAGAGTATGCATGACTGATGGCTTTATTTTATTATCTCGATTTCTTTGTGTTTGTGCTTTGCTGTCATCGCCTACTTGCTCGCATGGATCTAGTGCTTCCTGTCTTTGTTTTGCTGGATTATCCCTTGCTGGCTGCCCTCTTGGATTATTGTTGAACCCCTTTTATGCTTCCCAGTTCTTTTCCTTTGCCTCTGAAATTCTTTTTCCAGATCTCTCTTCGGAGAAACTTTCTTAACCTGGTCCCGAATCTTTGTCTCAACTTCCTTATCATATGCTCGCCTCGTGCCTTTGTCTCATTGGATACTTATCCCTATTGTAGTGTTTATAAAACTATCGTGAGTATGCCTTCTTCTTATTGATATTGGCCATGTTTCCATTTTCGACCGTAATACTCTTGAAGCAATCATCCAGATGATCACAAGGATATCACCCAAAGACTTGTTACTCATTCTTCCCTGTTAGCGAATGTTTTGTGCCTTTCACAAGGCAGGACCCCGATCTTACCTGTGTTAATTCATAGAGCTTATCAAAGTAATTTACGGTCTTTGCTTTTTCCAAGTTTTAATTATTACTACCATTTCTAAAAAGTTATAATTTGTAGCACACCAGAAGCTGGCAGTAATGTGGTATTTGAAGAAAAGATCTAGAGAGAAATGGCTTTTTATTTATGAATAGTGGGATACAAAAGTCTTGGGTATGAACAAAGAACAACGAAGGTTTGAGAGAAGAACATTCTCTTTGACAACTTTGATTGAACAAACCCTCATAACCCTACATCCACTCCTTCCTCTTCGTCCGAAGAACTCCACCGTCATGCATAGTACTTCTTCACTGAATCTGAATTCACAGGCTTTGGCAATTCTTGTCCGTCCATCTCTGTTAGAATCAAGGCTCCTCCTGAAAAGGCTTTCCTCACCACATATGGTCCATCATAGTTCGGTGTCCATTTCCCCCTGGAATCGTGCTGAATAGGTAAAATCTTCTTGAGGACAATGTCACCTTCTCGAAATTGCCTTAGGCGGACCTTCTTATTATAAGCTCGGATCATCCTCCTTTGATAAAGTTGCCTGTGGCAGAGGGCAGTCATTCTCTTCTCATCGATCAGATTCAATTGTTCATATCTAGCCTTGACCCATTCGGCTTCTTCCAATTGGGTATCCATCAATACCCTTAACGAAGGAATCTCGACTTCAATGGGCAATACGGCTTCCATACCATATACGAAAGAAAAAGGTGTAGCCCCAGTAGAAGTGCGAACCGAAGTCCTATATGCATGTAGTGCGAAGGGTAACATCTCATGCCAATCTTTATAACTGACAGTCATCTTTTCTATGATCTTCTTGATATTCTTATTGGCTGCCTCAACTGCACCATTCATCTTTGGTCGATAAGGTGCTGAATTGTGATGCTTGATCTTGAACTGTTGGCATAGGTTCTACATCATTTCGTTATTCAAGTTCGTGGCATTATCAGAGATGATACGTTTTGGCAACCCGTATCGACAAATAATCTCTTTCTTGATAAACCGGCATACCACCTTTCGAGTTACACTCGCATAAGATACTGCTTTTACCCATTTAGTGAAGTAATCAATTGCCACCAGAATGAATTTGTGACCATTTGAAGCTTTGGGAGTAATTGCTCCAATAACATCTATCCCCCACATAGCGAAAGGCCAAGGTATCGCAATTACATTAAGAGGAGCGGGTGGAACTTGTATCTTGTTGGCATATATTTAGCACTTGTGACATTTCCTCACAAAATTGATACAGTCAGTCTCTAATGTGAGCCAATAATAGCCAGCCCTCATTATCTGTCTTGCCATGGTATGACCACTGGTATGCGCCCCACATATTCCGGCATGAACTTCTTCCATGATCCTTCTTGCTTCAAGAGCATCTACACAGCGAAGTAACACCAAATCCAGGCTCTTCTTATAAAGTATGTCTGTATCCAAAAGGAAACCCATTGACAGTCTTCATAAGAACTTTTTGTCATTTTCAGATGCTCCTGGTGGATATACTTGTTCTTGGAGGTATCTCTTGATATCATGGTACCATGGTTTCCCATCCTGCTCTTCTTCTACATTCATGCAATAGGCCGGATAATCTAGTACTTTCATCTCAAAGACAGGAGTGTGCTCATGGCTACTTATCTTGTACATGGCAGCTAAAGTAGCTAAAGCATCCGGGATTTGATTATCTTCCCTTAGAAAGTGATGAAAGCTTATCCTTTCAAACTGCCTTGCCAAGTCGAGTATGAGCTTTTGGTAAGGGATTAGCTTTGAATCCCTAGTCTCCCAGTCACCTCTCATTTGGTATATGACCAACGCTGAATCTCCATAAACTCGTAGATCTCGCACCTTCAATCTCAATGCCATTTGGAGTCCCATAGCACATGCCTCATATTCCGCTATGTTGTTGGTACAAGGAAATGTGATTTTTGCTGTGAGAGGGTACTGTTCTCCACTTGGAGAGATGAGTACAGCTCCAATCCCGTGTCCTAAGGCATTAGATGCTCCATCGAACGCCATCTTCCATGTTTTATCTTCGTTTCGGGCTTCATGTTCTACTGTCATTACATCTCCATCAAGAAAATCCATCTTCATCGGCTCATAATCTTCTAATGCTCTATCAGCCAAATATTCAGCAATTATACTCTCTTTTATGGCCTTTTGAGTAACATACTGTATGTCGTATTCCAACAGAAGCATTTGCCACTTCGCGATCCTTCCTGATAAAGCGGGTTTCTCAAAGATGTACTTAATAGGGTCTGTCTTGAAGATTAGTAATGTGGTGTTATTGAGCATGTAGTGTCGTAATCGGCTCGCTACCCATGCAAGGGCACAACAGGTCTTCTCTACTACTGTGTATTTCTCTTCATATATGGTAAGCTTTTTGCTCAAATAGTAGACTGCATGCTCTTTCTTGCCAGTCTCATTGCGTTGACCCAATAAGGATCCTAATGAAAAATCCTGTACCGACAAGTATAGGATCAATGGTTCTCCAGGTCACAACGGTACCAAGATCGGTGGATTGGACAAGTATTGCTTGATTCTCTCAAATGCCTTTTGGCACTCATCATTCCACTCGATTGGATTATTCTTCCTTAGTGATTTGAACAGAGGTTCGCATTTGGATGTCAACTGCGATATGAATCTTGCTATGAAATTGATCTTGCCCAAGAAGCTTCTTACTTCTTTTGGAGTCTTCGAAGGAGGCATATCTTGGATCGCCTTGGTTTTACTTGGATCAATTTGAATCCTATCTTTGCTCACCATAAATCCCAGTAATTTCCCCGAAGAAGCCCCAAAAGTGCATTTAGCGGGATTCAATTTTAGCTGGTACTTGCGAATTCTACCAAACAACTTTTTAAGTACGTCCAGATGCCCCCTAGCGGTGCAGGATTTGGAAATCATGTCGTCTACATAGACCTTAATCTCCTTATGCATCATGTCATGGAACAAAGCAACCATCGCTCTTTGATAGGTAGCACCCGCATTCTTCAACCCGAAGGGCATTACTTTATAGTAGAATGTCCCCCAAAGGGTAACAAAGGCAGTTTTTATCATATCATTTGGATCAAGCTTGATTTGATTGTACCCAGAAAAACCGTCCATGAAAGAAAAATAGGAATTCCCAGCAGTATTATCTACCAACGTATCGATGGGGGAAGTGGGAAGTTATCCTTAGGACTTGCTTCATTTAGGGGCCGGTAGTCTTGACAGACTCTTAGTTTCCCACTTTCCTTATTTTCTACTAGGACTGTGACAACCCGCTCTGTGCATTTGGCGACCCCTAGAAATCTTGCATCCCATAGCTTTTGGATTTCCTCCTTAACTCTTAAGATTAGCTCTGGCTTCAGTCTTCGTAGCTTCTGTCGGACAGGCTTTGCCCCAGGCTTCAATGGTATCTTGTGCAACACTATATCCGAGCTTAGGCTTGGCATATCTTAATATGACCAAGCGAATACATCCACATGTTCTCTTAACAGGTGTATCAACTCTTCCTTCCCCTCAGAAGGAAAGAGAGTGCCAATTTTAACTTCTCTCAAATTCTGATTATCTCCGAGATTGACTATCTCAGTTGGTTCCTGGCTTGTGGCTCTTTCCTTTTCATCTTGCTTAATCAGTTTTAGTAACTCGGGAGATATTTGGAGATTTTCGTCGTCCGAGTCAGCAGTGTTTACAGGGTTATCGAAATTCATTCTTTCATTGTCGTCAAAGAGAATTTCGGGTCTGCAGTAATAAGAAGGGCAAAGGAAAGAAGAAAATGGCAAGAATGAGATGAATGCGAAATTGACGTTTTATTGATAGTGTGCATAAATCACAACTTTATTGAAATGAATAGCAATAACTAAAAAGTCCACCTAAGCAAAGACTACACCCTATTGATTGGACCTATCTCTAGGAGGGTTTTATTATCAAATTACTTTGGAAAGCTCTCAATTACAACAGGTAGATCTATCGCCTCCCAATTGTCCAGCACGTCCCACGAGCTACAAGGTTGAACGAGCTTCTCATCGTCGGGTGAATCACTGGTTATCGCCTAAATCGAAAGATCTTCAAGAGATTTGTGGACGTCTATGATCAGTGTGCCATTGTCGTCACATCTCGGGATCAAGCCACCACTCACGAACGTTTCAGTTATGTAGGGGATGCTTAGATCTCCTCCATCAGGAGTGTACCCTTTCAGCCGCGCGATCCTTTTTTCTCTTTTCTCAGCTATCATCTTCATCTTATCTCGTCTTGTTGGTGTAAAACCCAGGCCATACCTTCCTTCATTTGGAGTGACATTCAGGGGTTTTGAAGTCCCTTGTAAGGCTTGTCCCAAACCTAGTCCTGGTGAATATCCTCCTTTCATCATGAGCTTTGCCACCATCCGACTTGTCTTAGAAATGCCAGGGATAGGCTCATCTCCATATTCCCCAACATATGTAGCATTGACAACCTCAAAAGATCTGAATGAGCAATCTGGCATATCTTCGTTGATCTCTACATGTTGAGCATCGACTGGCCTAGACAGCAAAATATCTTCTTCAGCAAACACAGTTATCAACCTTCCTTCGATGATGAACTTTAGCCTTTGATGCAGTGAAGATGGCACCGCCCCAGCCATGTAGATCCATGGTCTTCCCAGTAGACAACTATAAGAAGACTTGATATCCATCACTTGGAATGTAATATGGAAGATACACGGGCCAATCGCTATCGGCAATTCTATGTCCCCTATAACATCTCTCCTTGTCCCATCGAACGCTCAAATGACTACGTGGCTGGTAATGATGTATGATGGGTCCATGCCTAATTTGTGCAAGGTTTCTAGAGGCATTACATTCAGAGCTGACCTACTGTCAATGAGGACCCTAGCCATGATCCGATCCTGGTACTTAGTAGAGATATGCAGAGCCTTCGAATGTCTTCTCCCTTTCATTGGTATCTCGTCATCGGTAAATGAAATAAGATTCTGAGCTGTGATATTGTTGACAAGGTGATCGAAACTATTCACGGAGATGTCTTGTGCAACATAAGCCTTGTTTAAAATTTTGAGGAGAATTTCTCGATGAGCATCAGAATTTAGAAGCAACGAGAGTATGGAAATCTTTGCTGGTAGATGGCTCAGCTGCTGTACGACGCTGTACTCACTTTGCTTTATAAGCTTGAGGAACTTGCATGTCTATTCATTCGTCACCACTCGAGGGGTTCCTTGCTCTTGCGTTACGTTTGTAGTGGGGAGTGCAGACTTCGGGTCAATGCCATCCTTATCCCATTGGGGCCTGCCCATTGGCTCTGATGAATAAAAACGACCATGCGAGTCATGCCCTCAACCCTCTGGCAGGGTTGATGTGATGTTGGAAGTATAATCGTATTTCTATGGCACTGCCTTGTCTAATTTGTAGGGGAATGGAGTTGGGACTTGAATTCTTAAAGGCCTGACGGTGGGCCTTAGAATTGGTATGACTAGTGGCTTTAGCCCGGTATCCACTTCTCATTCTCTGGCGATTACGTTCGTACTGACTTCCCATCCTTGCGTAGAGATGATAAGTTGGGATGAGTCCATGAGTCCTTGTAAGAGCTCGTGAAATTGTGGGCAAGTTTGGATAGAGTGACTTTCACTATCGTGAAAAGCACACCACTTTCCACTCTTGTCCTCCTTATGCTCAAGTGAATGTTTTTTAATGATAACTCCTTCCTTCACAAGCCATGAGTATATGAACTCAATAGGGGTTGTAATATCGTCCACTGATGTCTTTACACGACGATCTTCTTCTATCATGTTCATAGGCCCCGCTTGATGAGATGGTAATGGATTATGGGTGACACTTTGGCTCTTCAGAAAAATCCAGCCACTTTGACTCAATTAGCTGTTGGACCACCCTTTTCAATGCTAGACAGTTTTCGATACCATGGCCCACAGCACCATCATGATATGGGCACGTTACATTGGAATCATACCACTTTGGATATGGTGGTTCCATTGGCCTTGTGGGAATTGGGCGAATAAGTTGGCTCTCGATAAGTTTAGGATATAACTCCGCGTAGGTCATAGGGATTGGTGCGAATGTTTCCCTTCGTCTTTGCATAGCCATCGGCGGAGCTAGAGCAGACGGTCGTGATTCAGTGGCCTTAACAGCGGGATAACATGGGCGAGGCCCAGTTGCTAAGGCACCTACTAGGGGGATTCCCCTTCCCCGACTTACTTGTTGTATTTCCTCATCCTTTCTTCTAGTTGGTCCCCCTCTTTTTTGCTCCTTCACTGTAAGACTGGATGATTTTTCCAGTTTTGATCCCATGCTCAATTCTTTCCCTGGATAAGACAATATCGGAGAAATTACTTGCTGAGTTGCCAATGAGCTTGTCATAGTACAGGTATTTCAACATTTGGATGAACAAGGTTACCATTTCTTTTTCCGTCATGGGGGGTTGAACTTGCCCTGCCAAGTCTCTCCATCTCTGGGCATATTCTTTGAATGTCTCTTGTTTCCTCTTCTCCATGTTCTACAAGGTTTGTCGATCAGGAGCCAAGTCCATGACATGCTTATAGTTGTTGATAAAAGCTTGAGCGAGGTCACTCCAAGTTTTGATGTTTCTTAGGCCTTGGCTCAGATACCACTGTAGTGCCAATTTTGTAAGACTCTCTTGAAAAAGAGCCATCCACACCTTTTCATCCTTTATAAGCGGTTGTATCTTCCTCAAGAACAGGGTGATGTGAGTGATGGGGCAGCTCGTTCCATCGCACTTCATGAAATCCGGCACTTTGAAATCTGAAGGGTTTATCACATCTGGCACCAAGCAAAGGTCATCCACAGAGAGAGATTTAAATATAGTGCCTCCTTCAATGGCTCGGAGCCTCTTCTCTATAGTTTCGAGCTTTTGAGCATCATCTATCTCCTTTGTTATTGTCCCCCTTCCTTCATAAATGGGATTGTGCCTAAAATGAATACCGTTGGATGGGCCTGAGTCTTGGAAAGGCATTTCTTGAACTGGGGCCCGTTGCGGGGTGAATCTTGGAGGATAGGTCGGGTCTTGTGGGTCTTTGACAGGGGTCTGGATCGCTTTCCCTTTGATCAGCTCCATCAACAGCCTCATCTGTTTGGCCATACTTTCGATCTTTGACTCAATGTCGGTGAGGCGTCCTTCCATTTGTTTTGCCATAAGTCTCACTCGAAGCCGAGTTGAATATCGATGTTGAGTACCAATTTTCCTTTTTTATCCTTTTTAAAGTGAGATTCATTTCGTTAGATCATACGTGTATATAATTACTTGAATGCATGCATGAACACTATAAGTACTCGGTGAAAAAAGGACTACCATGGAATTCTTGGATAACCAGCTAAAGCATTTTGTAAAAGATATAGAAGCCTAGACTAGTTCGTTACATGAAAAATGAATCTCCTAAAAGAAACGACCCAATGTAGAATATTGCTTCCTGGCCCTGGCGATAAACTCCATCATCCTTTGGCTGGTTGGTGATGAGGTAGGCCAACTCAACTCTTCTAGTTCCTTGGCTTCCTCTCCCATTTGCTGAGCTTGATGTGTGACTCCCCTAACTTCAACAAGAAAAGCTTCTTCTTGATCTTGGGACACCTTGTATTGATCCTCCCAGAATTTTGCCTTAATCTCTTTTTGATCAGTTTCTTCAACCGGTTGAGAGATAACTTGCCTTTGCTGCTCAATCTTTTGCTCTAAGCACCGGGTTTTGTCGTTGAGTTGCTGTATATCGACATGCATCCTCTTGTTCTTTTCTCTCTCTTCTTTTAACTCCTTCTCGAGTTCCCTCTTAGCTAGCTTCCCAGGAGCATCAATGGGGAGCATTATCCCTTCTCTTCGATTGCTCCTCCATTCCTGATATGTGGTGAGAGAAATGATAGGCCTGGACTCGAGCACAAAAAGCCTTCTCCATGCAGCAGAGATACCCATTGCCAACTTTTCCGCCATTGGGTCTTCATGTGAGAATTCCAACTTGTTCAAGTTATGAGTCATGGGGATAAATTGTGCCGACCCGTATTGTCTTTGAACTTGGGCCGGAGCATAACTTGTGCCTCCCCATATACCGAGAAGAGGGACCTATGGGCAATTTCCACAACGATAAAGAACACGAGTAGATGTAGACCAGGGGGTTCTCCATTCTATTTGTGGCTCAGTGAGGTTCTTGAAATAGCTGATCCATATCTCTTTACTATCATGTTGAACCCATTCACTTTTCAAAAAGGCTTCAATTGGGATAAAATCCTTTGAAAAGTGATTCCCAAAATTCTTTTTCTCACATGGGAGATGGCTCTTGATCCATATGGTGAACAGGTGAGGACATCCAATGAACTTGCCACCGTTTTGGCAACAAAAATTCAACGATCTAATGGTCTCAGCAAGAATCACCGGAATTGGAGTTACATGAGACTTGTAAACTTGACTGAAGAGTGAAATGACATCTCCCTCGATGAACCCAATGATCCTAGGAAAGATCACCAGACCATATATCGCCGGTGCGAAAGCCTTATACTTTTGATCCTTTCCCGAAAGGGTATGGATAAGTTGTTTCAACTCGTTCCAACTGATATACTTGCGGTGTCCCTTCGTTAAGAATTTGGACTGAAGAACAGAGGTAGGCATATCCAACAGTTGTGCCAAAGCTCTATAAGGCTCGACTCTCCTATTGTGACGGTAAGTCTCGACTGGATGTTCAGATGGCCAGCCTAAAAGGTTGTTGTACTCCTCTATTGTAGGAACAAGATCGAGCTTGTTGAAAGAAAAACACCGGTAATATGGATCCTAATGCTGTATAAGTGCACGAATGAGTAATGTGTCTACGATGACTTTGAGCAAGCGAGCAATATGGCCATATGCTGATGTGAAGGATTCTCGATCCTCAAAGCTCCAACTACCATATATTCTTGACAATTCAGTTACGTTATTTTGATCCAGGAAAACTGAAACTTGGTCTTTGAGGTGTATGTAACTGAGTGGTGTAAGGCAATCTCCATGAAGCTTTTGGGTCGTTTCAGAAGATTCCATTGCCTCCAGCTGGGTTTCCACTATCATGGCATTCTAAGACTCTTCATTGGCAGTGGGAAGGTATTCAAGAATATCCATGGTAATGATGCTTTCACCGAATACTTAACCTAATGAATGACATGGATGAAAAATGGACCAACAGCAAAGAGTAAGGTTAGTTCCGAGCACGTAAGTTAGAGATATCGTAATAAGCATACAAGTAATAAAATTTATGCCTAGGTGATGACAAAAGGGTAGGAATTCTAGGATGGTTTTATGGCTAGGTGGGGTATTCTATATGCACAGGGTAGTTTGTCAAGAGGCTTAGGGTGGTTCCCGAATCCCATCACTAAATCATAGTGACAGCCCAATTCTTTACCCACAAGGGTTTATGTAAAGAGAGGATTAATTTGGATCGTAGCTTTTCATGGGCCCATGCAGAGACTATCGTCTCAGAAGGCAAATACACTACTTTACTACTTGAAATCGGTGAAGGCTTGGAAACCATGGTCTCACAAGGACAACAACATCAATTCCGCTTTGAAAGAACGTGGTTTGAGTTTAGAAAGCTTGGGAGTAGAGCCTCATGTCATGAATGCATATTGCATGCTTACAACGAGCAAGTGCAGTAATGATAAGCACAGCAAAACAGAAAATAAACCAAACATTTAGGCTTGACTCACGAGATGTCCCCAGTGGAGTCGCCAAAGCTGTAGCAACGTGTTTTTGGGAGTCGCCACCAATCAATTTTCACCTAGGTCGATTGGACACCTAAAAATGGTCTACGAGAGTTCAAGGGTTCGGGAGTACGGTTACACTAAAACAACCTTGTTATAGCGCCCAAAATTGGTACTTAGTTTGATTTTTAATTTTGTTTTGCTTGCTTTTAATTTGTTTGATTAATTTTCCAAACCATGAGCTCTAATCGAACCACCTGGATATGGACTTCTAAACTTTATTATTTGACTTTTTATTTGATTTTATGAAATTTTTATATTTCCAAACCATGGACCCTATCGGGCCACCCGGATGAGGATATCTAAAAAAAAACTTAACCTATCTCATCTTATCTCTACTTATCTTTTAAATATTTTTATTTGATTATCAATCCAAACCGTGGATCCTATCGAATCATCCGGATGAGGATATAAAAATTTTATTTATTATCCTAAATTTATCATAAAGTTTTATCAAACCCAGGCAGAATGAAATTTCCTAAGTGTGACCCCGTTTTTTAGATACATTAATTTCCTAACGTTAATTCCTAAACTAATTCATGACTTGAAACAAAATAAACAAAACTATCAAAGAAAAATACAAGTAAAACAATATTGTCAGTGACTGATCTGAAAAAAAAAAAGAAGAAAGTTAGCAACTTAGATGAGCGAAACAGAAAAGTCTAGGGACTAAATGGCGATTATACCGAAAAGTTAACTGGGTCAGCGCTGACAGGTCGGATTGTGGGTCGGATTTCGTCGCGATACGGGCTCCTCTCTCTGTTTCTCAGTCTAGCAGCGTAACGGAGGAGGCGGTGGCGCGACGGGAGCAGGGGAGCGACGGCGAGGCCGGCGGCGACGATCGAGGGCGACAGGGGTAGCGGACGCGTGACGTCAAGAGAGAGAGAGCCGGAGCTGCTGGAGGAGGGACGACGGCGTCGGTGAACTTGAGGGCTGACGGAGGGAGATGAACCGTCGGGCTAGGAGGCTGGCGGTGATGGCGGCGTGAGCGTTGGCGATGGGGAGGACGAAGACGGCGACTGGAGCGGCGTCGGGTATGCACGAATCGTCTGGGAAGAGGGAGCAAGGGTGACGGCGTTGTAGGGAGGAAATTTAGGGTTCCTGGGTAGAAGGGGGGCGAGGCAGGGGACTTGAGCTGCTGTTTTCTCTTTTTTCGAGACTAGAGCTTAGGGCTTCGTTTTTCCTCCTTTTCTCTCGAAATCTGAATCTGGACCCATATTTATACTATAGGGGGCTTAAAACGTGATTAACACTGTTTTTAGAGTTTAAACTTCATCCAAATTAAATTTGAAGAAGTTTAGTCCAAATATGATATAATCTGGTGAAATTACTAGTTTCAGTCCAATAAAACTCTCAATCTGCTGATCTGACCTAAATTCTGTGCGAATGTCAATTTGACCCAAAACTTTGAGGAACTGTCAGATTAGCCCAAAACCTTGCAAAACCCCCAGATTTTTCATGAAATTCCATAAAATCGCCAGATTTGGCTCAAACTCTCTAAGATTGACATATTTGCCACAAACCTTCGAATTTTGCTCAAAACTTTCTAAAAATCCTCATTTTCCTCCCAAACTTCCATTTTTGCCCAAATTGACCTTACAAGACCTTTAAGACTCTAAATTAGTATCAAAACTAAATTAACTCCTACAACCTAAATGTGACTAGACCAACTAACTATGCAAAACCCTAAAATAACGAAAATGATCCAAACTCCTAACAAATGACCAATTAGTCCTTAAAAATGAAAATGCCCCCTAAACTAAAAACTTAAGTAAAAGTCAGTGTCCGGACAAAATTGGGTATCAACAATTATTATTATTATTATTATTACCACTACGATTATAGCTACCCCAGTAACATTTGGGTGTCACATGAGTATTTCTCCAATTAAAAATACTTAGAATATACCTTTTCAAGAAAAAAAAATAGTTTTTAAAAAAGAAAGTATTTCTCCAATTAAAAGCTTTAAGTCGATCATTTGGAAAATAAAATACATGAGTACAATGTTTTCACAAGGTTTTATAACAATATTTTTGTAGATCTAATGTGATCAGGGCCCATGAATTATTAGTAGAGATGTTCAGTGGGCCGGTCCTGACACGGCCCGGCTCGGGACCGGCTCGCTTGGAGCACGGCCCAAGCACGTCCAAGACCGGCACGGCCCAGGACCACGTCAAGCCCGGCTGCATGTGGGCCGTATATGGGCCTGGAGGAGGGGGGGGAGGGAGGTGGGCTCGGCACGGCCCAGGGACGGGTTGGGCTCGGCTCGGCACGGCTCAGCACGGCGGCACGGGACCGGCACGGCGCAACGGCAGGGACAAGTCCAACGGCCAGAATTTTCAAAAAAAAAGGGCAAATGACAACTTAGGTCCTTTTAACGGTTGGCAGCATTTTCTGGACCCCAGAATTTACATTTTTGCCCCCTCCAACAATTATTTTCTAAGGGTATTTTAGGCCAAAAAAAATAAGGCCTTCCCCTATAAATAGGGAGGCCATTTGCACCATTTCTTCACACCAATCTTAGCAATCTCTCCTTCTCTACTCATATATTCTCTCATTTCTTTCAAGCAGTCAATATTATTTTCTCCATTCTCACTCAATTCTCAATTACTTTCGAAACTTGTGTTTTGCTCAATTTTGCCTCACACAAATGGCATCAAGAGGAAAGGGAAAAGCCTCAAGCTCTTCATCCCGCACCGGTTTGAGGTCATTTTTTCGTGGCCTTTCTCGACCGGCGACCCGTGGGACTCATATCCAACAAACTGACGATGACGAGCAATTCGATATGAGTCAATACGACTTGGGCCTCGATGATCAACTTTCTGATGACGACGTTGAGGAGGTGGAGGCAACGGCAGCAGGGAATGTTGGTGGAGGAGATGGTTCTGAACAAACCCCGACAAGCCATCAAGCCGAACTTCCGGCAGAAGGTAAGACGGCGAGGTGCACCGCATGGGTTTGGGAGCATTTTGACCAAGTTTTTGAGAATGATAGTCATGGAAACAATGCGAGGTTCGCACAGTGCAAACACTGCAAGCAAAAGCTCTCGCATAAGAAGAACGCTGGCACAGGAACACTGAGACGTCACATGGAATCAAAGCATCCGACTTTATGTCCAGATGCAGCTACGAGTACCGGCGGTCAGACACAGCTTGCAAGCACTGCCGGTGGATCAGGTATTTTTAAATTTAATCAAAAAGATTGTAGAGAAGGCATGATAGAATGGATGATGTTAACTGAAAAACCATTTACACAATCGGAAGATAGACACATGGAAAAATGGATTACAACACACTTAAACCCTGCTTTTAAAAAAACATCTAGAACCACTGCTAGAAGGGAGGCATTTAAAAGTTATGAAGCTGGTAAATCAAACTTACAAGCATGCTTCTCTGCTTTAGATCACTCTATCTCATTTACTAGTGACATGTGGACTTCACCACTAGGACAAGATTATTATTGTATAACTGCACATTGGATTGATGATAGTTGGGTTATTCAAAAACGTATCATTGCATTTAAGTGGATGGAGGTCGATCATACTGGTTGGAACATATTCAATGTAATTTCAGAATGTTTTAAAGAATATTTTTGTCATGACAAGGTTTTTAGCATAACATTTGATAATGCATCAAACAACGATGTCGCGGCTGAGACATTGAAGGAATCACTACAACCTGTCCGTGATGCCGCATTTTTTCATATTAGGTGTATATGTCATATTTTAAACTTAGCTGTCCAAAAAGGTCTTCAAGTTTTGAGTAATGAAATTACTCCAATTAGGTGGGCACTCCACTATTTAAAGTCAAGGCCGAAAGTTTCTAAAGAATTTAAGCAATATTGTCTGGAAAATGGCCTCGAATTTAGTTGGAAACGTTTTAAACTTGATTGCCCTACCCGATGGAACTCCACTTTTGAGATGTTGATAGATGCCATGCCATTTGCTGCATACATGACATGTTTTATAAATGTCAGAGAAAAGAACACGATTTTGAAACAAGAGATGTGGGATAAACTGTCAAAATTGGCTGCTGTGCTGCGATATTTTTATGATGCCACTGTTTTTTGCTCTGGTGTATACTATCCCACATCGCATAAAGTTTTAATGCATATGGTCAACATTGCATGGGTTTTGAACCAATACAAAGATGACGAGTCCTTAAAAGACACAATTAAGGCCATGAAAGATAAATGGATTTCATATTTCAGTACTATACCCCCAATCTACTTAGTTGCAGCTACACTAGACCCGACCGTAAGAATCACAGGTACGCAACAGCTACTTGAGGGTTATTATAGTTTCTTAGAAATTACACATATTTCTGTTCATCCTATAATTGCCTCTATTGATGAGCACTTGCGAGAGTTATTTAAGATATATGCCAGTCGGCATAAGGATAAGGTTGCAAACACTACTTCATCTACCATCGCATCTTCATCGGCCTCATTGTCATTCAATCCGGCTGAACAACTCCTCAAACGGCCCCGTGCTGCCGCATCCGGTCTTACTGAAGTGGACGCATACCTTAACCTTGTTTGGGAAAATAGTGAGACCGAGATTCTAGACTGGTGGAAAGCAAGAAGTAACAAATTTCCAATACTCTCCATCATTGCCAAAGAAGTTCTAGCTGTTCCCGTCTCAACCGTTGCATCGGAATCCGCTTTCAGCGCTGGAAAACGTGTCATTTCAGAGAGACGCGCAAGGCTATCACCAGATTCAGTTGAAGTTTGTATATGCAACCGTGATTGGGGTCTTGCAGCTTGCAGATTACAAGACCACAAGAGTTCTGACGAAGAAAACCCCGATGAGGTAGATGCTTAAATCCACCACTTGCTCATCATTTACTTACTTTGTATTTGATCTGATTTTGCTGTGTAGCACAGATCGTACTTTTTATTTTGCATTTAATTTTATGGAACGTTTGGCTATTGAGTAATGTAAAGCCCGTTCCATGGTATGTAAGTGCCGTTTGGCTTTAATATTAATAAAAGTTCACACCGGTGGTGGTGTTTTGCTCTTAAAACAAGTAATTATACAAAATATAAAGATAACCTTAGAATAAATATTTATCTAGTTTTTTTGTCATTATTTTATTTACTGTCTTGTAAAGTAAAATCTTGGTAATCATGGTTTGTTTATTTAACATAAAGAAATAACAAAAAATGGTTTAACTCAAAATCAAATATATCAAAGTTTCCAAACTTTTTGGTCAATTTCTTACCTTTAACGTTTGATTAATTTAAAAGTCTAGTAGAATTGAAGATGAAGTGGAATTTAAGATAAACTAGATTATAAAATATCACTTATAAAAAAACTCTCAGACTCTTGTTTTTATTAAGTTATTTAAAAGTGAAGACTAAAAAGTGGAGACTAAAAATTAAAAATAAAAACTAAAACTTAAAATTAAAATTAAAATTACAATTTTAAAAATTAAAATTTTTCGGGCCAGCTCGGGTTCGGCCCGGGACCGGCACGGGACCGGGTCAGGACCGGCACGTGTAAACACGGGCTGTGCCCGAGCCCAAATTAGTTAGGCCCAGGACCGGCCGGTCCGGTCCGGTCCCGGTCCGGGCAGCCCGTTTGAACATCTGTAATTATTAGGCGGGGGAGTTAGGTGGTCTTGGTTTATTACGGTAGTCCCTAAACTATTGCAACTCACGACAGTCAAATTACCACAAAAAACAAAAAAAAAATGTAGACGTGGGGCCAAAGAAAAAAATTACCAATTGATGATATAATCTTTTTGGAGCAATTAATAATTGACAATACATAATAAAAAATACATCGTCAAAAGAGGAGAAATTTTTTAAAAATGACAAGACTAATTAAAAAAATAAAAGAGATTATTTAGGAATAACCATATTAATTGGACAAAAATGAAGGATTTAAAATTGTAAACAGGAATTAGTCTCATAAAATAAAAAGAAAGGAACATGAAATAGATTGCAAAAAGATACAGTTGGAATCAACAAAATGATTGGGTAAAGAATATAAACGAAAACAAACAGAGAAAATGGATCATAAATTAGTTATGTAGGTAATAAAGAATTAGATGAAAAAGGAACAAGAATTAGGCAAAAACGTAAGGAAGAATGATGAAACATTAATGACATTTAACTAGAAGTGTGAGTTTTAGTTTTGAAAAGCATAGTTTTACACAGAAAAGCATTGCCCTTGTAAAAAAAAGCAATTAGGCTTCAATAAAAGCGATTAGCCTCAATTAAAGCCATCATGAAATGAATCTTCACTACAAGTAAAAACCAATTTAGTGACGGCCGTTAGCAATGGCTCGCCTTTGCTAAACACAAAATAGTGATTGCACACTGTCGCTAAAAGATCCGTTGTTAATTTACTCGCCGCTAATTTTGTAGCGATGGATATCGTCGTTAATTAGCGACATCTAAATGTCGCAAAATAGACCATCACATAATTTCCGGTAACGGAATGTGCCAGTGATTTAGCGACATTTTGCCGTCGCTAATAATGACGCGTAGCCGTCATCGCCTCTAATTAGTGACGCATAGCCGCCCCTAATTAGTGACGCATAGCCGTCCCTAATTAGTGACGTGTAGCCGTCGCCGTCGCTAATTAGTGACACATAGCCGTCGCTAATTAGTGACGTGTAGCCGTCGCTAATTAGTGACATATAGACGTTGCTAGTTAGTGATGCATAGCCGTCGCTAGTTATGTAGTGATGGGAAACTGTCACTAGTTACTAACTCCTAGTCGTTGCTACTTAGTGACGCTTAGCCTCGCTAATTAATGACTTTTAGCTGTCGCTAATTAGTGCTAAAAATTTCAGACTTGTATCTGTCGCTAGTTCCATTATATGCATCCATACGAATTCAGCTATATCATGGTCAACAATTTCATCAGCAAACCTCCACTATACGCGTCCATTCCATACAACCCAAACACAAAACTAGTTCCCGGTAATCCAAAGTTATGTTATACACTTCCAAAAACCATAAAGATAACAATTGGTATTTAGAATGCATATAATGTCACAATTTATTTTGGCGTATGTACAATTTTAATAATTATAGTCAAACAAGTTCATAGGAGATAATTATACCCTAATGACAACCAGTTTTATAACGAATAGTACCTAACCATCAGACTCTGGTGTAGCTGGCGGAGTCTTCCTAATTGCTTGCCATATGGATGTCATTAGATCCTGGTGTCTGCACTCCATCTATGCTAATTGATCCTGATACTGACTCTCCATCTATGTAGTATGCCTATCCATGTCCTCTTGTACCTGTGACTGCAACTGGCTCATTCTCTGGAAGACTCTCTCCTCCACCCGACGGTCAACCTCCATCTGGAATTGGACTGTTTGCATGAATGCGATTGGTGCACTACACCCATCACCGTAGTATGAACGGCAACGACGACCAAGCACCAAATGACTCTCTGAACCCATTCCTGGGATGCGTCCCTTATTTTTCCCCCCAGCAATATCTACAAACAGCAATGCCTCATTGAACTCAGCCTTACCGTCTAAATGCTGTGTTATTTCCTCTGCCTCTGCAAGATATTGAGCCTGTATAATGCTCCATGTTAATCAAGTAACCAACAGTAGTATATGGTTATGATCTTTTTAAGCAATGTCTAATAGGTCATTAATACTTACCTCAAAATTTTCTATCTTCTTATTCACCTTCTTTCCATATTTCTTTATGTAGCACTTGTTTCACGGTTTGAAGAAGCCGGGATCCTTTTTCTCCGGATCTGCTTCCTTCTGCATTGTAATAAACAGGCATAATTTCTTAGTTACATACTTATTGTGACAAATTTCAATTAACAAAATTTTTATTTTCTTACCATCTTCAGCCTATGTCCTGAAACTGAGACTCTACCTCCAACATAATTTCCCATCTCTTCACCAGATGCACATATAATCTGGCTCATCCTAGATGACATATCCTTAAAATCAGGTGAAGCCCACCAAGCTTCAAGTGCCTCTAATGTCTCTATCGTCAGCCAGTTCGCTTTTTCTTTTCGTTTCATCGAATCTTTTTCTTGTCGTATTTTTTCATATGCCTACATCAAGCGCCTCTTTCCCAATTTGCAAAAAATGGCAAATATCCAATTATGATCAGAAGGCTCCCATGAACATTTAGTCTGAAAATTATCAACAAAGTCAATTAAAGTTTGCTTTTATATAATAACAATAACTTTTAATGAATCTATGAACTTGGAAGATCCTAAACCATTGGTTAACAGCACCAGCCTTGCCAGCCTCCTCCCATGACCTATATGGTCCATGAAAATGACCCTTGATGCAATTCGCAATTTGGTCCTGCACAGTGTATGAAACGAAGCTAGAAAATGAAAACATATATCAATGTTGTCAATAAGCAGTCCACGAATAAAAAAATAAGTTAACAAAAGGAGGTTTAATAATTGTCATACCATGTATCAGAATAAGATGATATATGAATACATCGGGATACCACACGAGCAGATAGGTTAGGGCTTAATGAATCCATGCCACCATCCAAGGAGTCTGGCTGATCAGAGGACTCGTGCGTGGGGGTGACCTCTAGGCAATCTGCTCCCAGTTGGCGTACGACCACGTCGACTTGAGTGCGATGATCTTGAGCCTCCACATTCCAATGACCCACCCGTCTTTGGTACAATCGTATCGGCAGGAGGTGATGGTCCATGTATATCCCGTGTAATATCAACAACCGTATGCCTCGATGATGGGTTCCCTCCACTACTGCTCGTTGCTCTAATGTTAATAGCATTTGCAAAGTCTTTTACAAGACTATTCTTTGGCAGTCCTCACCTCTTATATTGGTTTGGTGGGGTACCCCTAACGTCTTCTCTTTCAGCCATTTGCACAATACTGAAATAATCATTACAAGCAGAAAAAAATCGTTAGTATAATAACAATTGTTGTCCTAAATACTGGTTCTTCACATCGTCTCTATTATAACAAACTTATTGAGAACGCAAAAATTAAAAACTTCATAACACGCATTCTAGTTTGGACTAAGTTCATCATCACCAGTATCATCCTCTTCATCTTCCGTTTCTAACTCATCAAGTTCAACATCACTCTCCTCATCATCCTCCGTGCTGCTTGTTAGATCATCCTCTGTCTGATCTTCTTCCATCACATCATTAGTGTGATTGATCTCCTCAGCAACAGTTTCAACCACATTTATATCATCTAAATTGGCAATTGGGTCATCATGAATCACTTGTGGAAGCCGCTCCCCAATTGCATCTTGAAAAACCTCAATATCTTCAGTTATTTCATAATTCACAATACATCTTGGCTTTATCTTAAGTATTACCAACCAACCAACCTTCTTTTTTGACTTACTTAGGTAAGGGGTGTAATACACTTGATCCACTTGCGATGCAAGAATAAATGTATCATACTTTGGGTACCTCCGGTTGTATAGGACTTCAATAATTCTATATTGTTTATGAATGCGCATCCCACGTTTCGATGTCATGTCATACTAGTCACACCTAAATAACACAACGTTCATATGAGGCATGTCAGGGTACTCCAATTGAATGATTTCTTGAACTACTCCATAGAAATCAGTGTCAACATTATTGGTTGATCTAGTGCATTTCATGCACACCCCATTGTTATATGTTGATTTGCCCTCACCCCATGCAATAATCCATAACTTGTATCCATTTACAAAAAATATAGGCCAACACTCTACTCGACGTGAAGGCCCACAGGCTACATCCTATAGCATTTGACTTACTTCACCATTAGCACTGTCACTAACGTATAGGAAGTGAAAGAGTGTTGTGAGAGTCATTAGTGGACTTTATAGTGATATCTGAGTAACACGAATTACATAACTTTGTAGCCATGTTGGGAAATCCTTCTCAATTCTATCATCAACTTCTAAGTTAGCGATGTCTGGTGTCATTAGATGCAAGAATTTGACAAACTTTTGATTCTCAAAGCACAAGATAACGTGGTAAACATTAGTATTTTTTAAATCTATGAATATAACTGATCAAATTATATGGATTTACTAGATACGTGATATATGGTTTTATCTCATCACAGTTGAGAAGGATATACAATGTCGCAGTTTGTAGCTCTTTATCATTCAAGTACCGATACTTTGACTGTCCATGTGGATGTCCAGGATATGTGAATATTTTCCACAATGTTCCATCTTGTGAAACTGGGCCACCATCATTATTCCTTGGGACCTTAGTACACATTCGGGGAATATAGGACTCAAAATAGTAAGAGCAAAAAGTTGATGTCTCTTCGATCAAGTAGGCATTGCATATCAACCTTTCAACACGGGCCTTATTCGAGACTCTATGCTTAAGATTCCCCAAACACCTGCTTATTACAGTGCGTGTTAGGAAGTATACAAACATCTCCAATATGGATGTTATTAAATTAAAGCTTATCGCTCAAATTTAAGCATCCAACGATACTGAACAGGTCCACCAATTAATGCTTCATATGCCAAGTGGATAGGTAAATTTTTCATAGAGTCGGAGAAGGCCAGTAGGAAAATCCTCTCCAACTTGCATAGTATAATTGGGATGCTATTTTGTAGTGCATGGATATCATCAACATGTAATTCAGGCAAGCAAAGATCCTGGAAGAATTGGCTCAATTTAGTTAATGGTTTCCATATGTTCTCCGGGAGTGCCTGAAACACTAGGGGAAGTAAGCGTTGCATAAATACATGACAATCATAACTTTTTATGCCAAACATTCTTGTCAAGCTATTGTCGATACACCTGCTGAAGTTTGACGTGTACCCATCTGGAAGTTTGAGGGACTTTACCCACATTAACACATTAGACCTTTACGATGCGGTCAGTGTGAATGCAGCCTTAGGTTTGAATACACCCCTACCTTCTAAGTCAATCACATTCAACTTTGGATGCTTACACAGTATCTGCATATTCCTACGTGCCTTGACATTGTCTTTCGTTTTATTCTTTATATCCATGATAGTGTTGAATATATTGCCAAAGACATTCTTTTCAATATGCATGATATCAAGGTTATGTCAGAGGAGGTTGGTTCTCCAATAAGGTAATGTCTAAAAGATGCTACACTTTGTCCAATTGTGTGTTTCCCCATAACCTGGCATCTTGGATAAGTTACTAGTTTCAATGACTGATGGCAACTGAGACACACGAGACCAAATTTCTTCCCCTATTAGGCGCTCAAGAGGGGCAGACTTTTCCAGTTTCCCCTTTCTAAAGGAAACTTTATTTCTTCTATAAGGGTGTTCAATATCTAAGAACTGACGATGGCAATCAAAAAATGATGTTGTACGGCCGTACTGAAGTGTAAAGGCCTTCAACTTTTCCATGCATATGGGACAAGAAAGTCTACCATGAGTCATCCACCCGGATAACATGCCATAGCTTGGGAAGTCACTAACGGTCCACATGAGTGCCGCTTGAAAGTGAAAGTTTTGCTTAATTGAGACATCCTATGTTTAAACTCCGTCATCCCATAAAAGATTCAACTATTCTATTAACGGCTATAGGTAAACATCAATTTTCTGCCTTGGACTACGTGATCCTGGTATCATGGAGGTTAGAAACATATATGGACACTTCATGCACATCCATGGTGGAAGGTTATATGGAGTGACTACTGCAGGCCAGCAAAAGTACTGCCTACCAGAGGATCCAAAAGGATTGAATCCATCAAAACATAGTCCAAGTCGAACATTGCGAGGTTCTGCTACAAACCAAGGGTATGTCCTACCAAAATGCCTCCATGCTTCAGCATCAGAAGGATGTTTGAGTACATTTTCAAAAGGGGCATGTACCTTATGCCATCGCATATGCTCTGCTGTAGTAGGCAAGACATATAGTCATTGAAGTCTAGGTATTAGTGGAAGGTGATGCACGGTCTTCAATGCTTGATGTTTTCCCACATTGCCATTTCTTGGCTTATAACGTGGAGCATGACAGAATTTGCAACTACTGGCATCTTGGTCACCTTACCAATACAGCATGCAATCATTCACACAAACATCAATTTTTATATGTGAAAGACCGAGACAGGAAACCAACTTCTTTGTCTCATACCATGTACTCGGCATATTGCTGTCTTTTGGCTGAGTATCCTTCATCAACTTTGCAATGCCATCATAACGTCCTACGGACATATTGTATTCCGATTTAAGATTTAGCAAACGAACTGCAGTTGAGAGTTCAGAATGTTTTTCACAACCATCCCACAATGGTGTTAATGCTGAAGCAAGGACGTCATAGAAATGTCAGGCATCAGCATTTAGCTCATCCTCCACCTCATCATCAATAGAAGAGTGATTAGGACCTACAGCATCAAACACCATTCTTTCGAACTGGTTAACTGAAGAACAATTATCTTCGTAATGCTCATGAAACCGGTATGGCTGAGGCAGACCCACTAAATTAACGGGTTCACCATGAAATGTCCAATTCCATTACATCGGCGTGAACCCCCACTTATATAGATGAAACCTCACTTCGTCACAAGATCAAAATTGAAGGTTCTTACATTTTTGGCATGGGCACCTAATTTGGTCCCCATTCATGAACTGGACATAAGCACATGCGAAGCTTATAAACTGTTCCACTCCCCTACTCCACTCCTTTGAAAAACCCCATTTCTATCGGATGTAATGTTTACTGTACATCCAATTACGCTCATTTTCCATTCTCTTGTAGTCCAAGTACACTGCCGTAATATTATCAAGTTGATCCTTTATTATTTCTGATAATGTCAAACTATATGGATTAGAACATAACAACAAATATAAAATAATTGTCTACCTTGACAAAACTAATAATTATCACTCAACAAATAACAACACAGAGATTATTGTATAAATAGGTTAAGGGCAAAAACAAAACAATAATTAAAGGTTAGGATTATCCACCTAAATTATCTGAAAAATTATAACAAAAAACACAAGGCAGGGGCTTTGCTTTTTCAAATCTAGAAGTACTATTTCATATCATATGAAAGCTTGATCTTTCTCCATTTTTGTGAAACATGTCATGATGCCAGTAAATATTTGAAGGGTAAATTGTGATGATAGTCTCTAACCTTCAATTATATTTCTATTTTTGAGTCCTTCCCATTGACTGTTCTGTTTGGTCCTACACCTATTAAAACAACTAAAGTTTCTTACCTTGTATAGCAATTTCAGACGTCTCTCTGTCTTGTTGTCATTTATTTTTTTTGGAAAATGAAACTTGACCTTTTTCTTATTACTACCAATTAGTGTCTCTCTTTATTATGAAAATTAAATTTTATCAATCCATGTCATATACAAGCAGTATCGACAAACTTTCTATCCCACACTTCACCAGCTTGTTCCCTTCAATACCAACTGCAGACTCAAGGTAAGGAGAGGATAAGTCAGCAGCACAAGCAGCGGGGTTTGGCCTGCAACCATAGCAGTTCAGTTAGCACATATGCTCAAAGTTTTCTCCATATAAGAAAAAAAAGAATCAGAAGCACGGAAGGCACATTACTTTACTTCTCTATGCACTCTTAACGGCATATTCCACAGTTTTGTGTCCCTGTACTGCTCCTGAAGTTGCTGTACATACACAGATAAAACATTTCAGAAAAATTCAAAACTGAAAAATGCTTCATTTGATCAACCTAAAAGCCCTACAACAAAACTTGTTTAGCGTAAGTAACTTTCTGATTAAACCTATTGCCATAACAACAATAGAGGAATTTGTAAAAAACATTGTCTATTTTTTTTCCCCATACTTATTTTACCATGCAATGTACTAATAGCTAAATGACAATGAGGTTAGAGTGAATGAGAAATAATAAATTTATTAACAGCCAATATTGTTTATGTGTAATCATCTATTGAAAAAAATTATTTTTTAAAAAAAATTTTTAAATTTTTCTACCTTTAGGTATTAAAGAAGAAAAACTCATAATACTTTAATAAAATATGAAGAATTTACTTTAAAATGAATTTGACTGTATATACCTTAACCTAAACTAATGTAGAATTGATTAGAAATAAAAAAATATAAAACAAAAAAATAAGTTATCAAAACAAATGGTAAGAACAAAAGAGTTAATGTAAAAAAAAAACTAACAGAAAAATAAAATGTAAAGGGCACATGAAGAGTAACAATTCAGATATCATAAAAAATGGTACATTACCAAAATCTGTTATTTCAATGGTGAATATAGAGGATAGTAACTTCAGTAAGTTAGCCATCCGATGAAATATTATTTCACCCAGCATGTCAGCATTGCTTTGAATTACAAAAAGGAACTACTTCCCAGCACATGTCATCATTTTTTTACTTTTTCATGATTAAATTGACCTTATTCAATTTGTAAATACACTTTCTCACAAAGCATTTCAATAACAGGATATGAGCCAATTAATAAACTGGAAGGTCATTGTCAGTTCTCAACTGTTATCCCATATATGTGTAAGAATGTAATTGAAAACAGCAAGAGAGAAAGTCTTTGTTCCTACTCTATGAAAGAAAACAAGGAATCTTGTTGTATGAATGTATGATGAGGCAGAAGCAACCAAATTGGAGGATAGATGAGCAGTGGCAGATTGTTTAGATGACATAGAAACCGACAAATAAGTCTATTATTTGTAGCTAAAAGAAGTGTTGCTTGAAGTTAAGAACACTAACCTTTCCACCTCCTAACAAGGAGAATTCACCCAAAAATTAATCCCGTGATCAAGCATCAGAAAAAGTAGCCAAGGAACTTCAGAGACCTACACAAAAAATTTTTCTTTTTCAGCTGTAGTTTATCTGGTCTGATCATGCCGTAGTTATATGTCAGCCACATCATTGCAAGTATATGCCTTAATGCATAAAATGCAATATGAAGATGGCAGTCCTTGTTATTCTTATCTAAAACTGGAAAATCCAAGTTCAACCGAATGAAAAAAATACTTTCTAACAAATAGGAGAAAGAAAGGGAGTTTGAGAACGAGGAAAGCAGGTAATTTTATTTACACCTACTTAAGAGGCTATCATGTTTAGACTGCATAGGTTACGGATTTTCTCTTCTGGCTACTACATGCCCCTGATGATGATTGCTGGAAATGCTTTACATTTGTTTTATTTTTTCGGAAGAAATTTAAGTTTGATAGACTTAACTGTGTTGAGGGGATTTTACTCTCCCATGATGCTTGAGTAGTGCTAGTGAACAACCATGGAAGCTACATTCAGACATGGTGTCTAGGATCCCAAAGCTTATTTGTTTTCGATAACATTCATGTGTTATTTTGAGATATATTCATCCTGCAGGAGATTCAGAGACAAGAAAGAAGCTGTTGAACCTGAGGCTGATCCAGAAAGAGACCAAAGAACTGTTTTTCCTTACCAGGTAGACAGGTTGCACAATTTTCCTTTATCTCTATCTCTCTCTTTTGATTAGAAAAATATTATCTATGAACACCATTTTACTTTGTGAGAGTTATTTGACTTAAAACTTTTTTGCTAATGTACAGAAGAATGATCTATTTGATCATTGCAGTGCTTGTGCTTATCTTTTTAACCACATTATTCTTTTGTTGCGGATGCCTCTGACAGTGACTGAGAGGGATGTCTTTGATTTCTTTTCAAAAGCTGGTAGGGTAGGCTGGATTCAGCATTCTTTTGCCTTTTTTTTTTTGTTTTTTTGTTTACTATTTGGAAAAACACTGCTTGAGGTTTTTTGGGGAATATCTTAATTGTGTTGGTGGATTTGGGGGAAGGGTCTTAAGGGATTTGGAAATGGTCCATTTCTGGATGATGAGTCACTCTTACCACTAGGACAAAAGTCATTGTTGCGTTTTGTGATCAATTAAGTATATACTCATCTTAACTCAAAATTCTCTGAGATAATGATAGTGATTAAGGAAGTGTTTGAATATGATATTTGAGGTACTGGGAAACTTATCAGGAGGTTATAATCAAAATAGGTTCTTTGTCGAGATTTAAGCATATGTATGTTCGCTACTTCTATTTTAACTTACTTGAATGATGTTTTATATTTGTTCTCAAGTTGGCACATTGTTTGAGCAACTATAGCTGATTTGCCTCAAACACCTATTACAATAGTACAAGGAATTTACATCTGCTTCCTCTTGTAGTACTTGCTCCTTTGCCTTCAGTTACGCGTATTATTCTGACTTTCTTGTGTCTCAACATATTGTGTGTGTGGGGTGAGTCTAAAATTTATAGAATTTAAATGCGATGAGGTAGTGAACACCCTCAGAAGGTGTCTTTAATGCATCTTGAAAGGCAAAATTTATCTTTCTGAAAAATTTATGTTGGCTGTTTTTTAATTGTAGAGCTGCTTGTCTATAGGTGATAGATGTTTGACTAATCATGGACAGAAATTCTAAACGATCAAAAGGAGTTGGGTATGTGATCCTATTTTCTAACAAATAGGCACTTTGTTGTAGCTGTGAAATAAATGTTGGTTGTTTTCAAGGTTTAGGGTTTATTTTCTAACAAATGGTTATGAAAATTAACTAGTTGCGAAATGAACAATAGAAAGAACATCAGACTTACTATGTTAACATTAAAATCGCAGATGAGCAATGAAGGAGCTAGAAGAAATGACTGTCGCACCAACAGATAGAGGCGATTAACCAGTTGACAACACCACAACTATATCCGAAACTAGCAAAGAACAACTAGAAAATTAAAATGCAAGGAAAGTGAAACCCTAAATACAACAAACGATTCAAGCCCTAAATCGATGTCAAGTGAAAGTGAGAGAGATTTACCTGAAATAAAAGCGATTTTTAGCAGGATTCCGAAAAAAAAAGATCATCGTTAAGCCATTTGTACTGGTGGGGAGGACAGTGTATGGAGATTAGGAGCGACGCAGCAGAGGGGAGTTTTTTCTCACGTCACGTCTGTGAAATAAGTTAGGGAAGGGGGCGAAGGAATTTTAATTCACACTAGCAATGGTTTAGACTTGCAAAACTTGCGACGGCAAAATGTCAGTAAATACTAGCGATAGTTAACTTTCATTACACTTGTGATGGTAAACAATCGCTAATATTAGCAACGCATCGCCTTCGCTAGTTGATAAATAATCTAAATGTCCCCAACCTTCTACTAACTTTAAGCTGCTAGAATGAGATGATAATATATTAAACAATTGCTAGCCTTCATGTGCCAATAAACATATTCAAACTAATTTAATTGATATTCATTAACAATAATTTATATATGTTAAATTACTTACAAATTTCTTAAGTGATTTTTGCTCACCAAAATAGTAAAGCATTATTCGAATTACGCAAACTCTACTTTGTATTTCTAAAATTCGACAACTGATATATAACTAAACTAATTTGTGCAAAATTTGACATAAACAATTGATGCACTCCGGCATCTCTGTCCAGTTACATGGTGAATTCCGATGGAGCTTCCAAGGGGAAGGAGGTCTTGCGGAGATATTCCCTAGGTGGGAAAATGCCTGAAAAGCTCAGAAAAAGGGTTAGGAGGTCCCCGGGATGGTTTTCCGGGGAGGAGCCTCCGACGCCCAAGTTAGTACTCTGATAATGGATAAGGTAGGCCCGCTAGAAAGGTGCGAGAGTTAGCCTGCATATGTTTTCAGCTATGGGTGAGGGCTGCCCAGGGAGAGGGGATGGATCCCTTGCCAAGTCCTTTTTCCCAGTATTTATAGAAATGCCCGGCCCGTTCAGATCCTGACACGTGTTCGGCTGGATCCTTTTAGGGTGTAGGGGACAGGTAGCCGTCTTCAGGCTCCTGGTTTTGTGGCTGAGATGGGACTTGGACGACGTCAGTGTGTCAAGTCGCCGTTTCAGGCGGCGTGTGGGTTTCCTGTCAGAGGCTCATTAAATGCTCATTAAATGCTCATGCCGTACTCCCGAAGTCCATGGCCGAGGTCGTCCTTTGGTACGGACGATGCCCTTCGGGAAATATGCCCACAGTTCGGGGGGAGTTCCCTATTTCAGGTTCCGCCTTCGGGGAGATCTTCTTCGGCTTGCAATAGCTGATTCTCCGTTCCCGAAGGTGATTTGTTTCGTACCTCGGGGGGCTAAAAGCTTCCTGTCGCTCCGGGTTCGGGTTAGATAGAGGCTATAGCCTTCGGCTATCACATGCCCTCCTTTGGAAAGCCGAAGTGGAGACTTCGGTTTGTAGTCTTTCCGAGGATGCTCTTTGGGAGTTTTTAGGGAGTAAAACCTGTGCCAAAGGTACACCTTTTGCCCGAAGATTATGGGCTGTTCGGCAATAGCCTGTCTTTTGGTGTCTTCGAGGCTACTTACTTCTTTCTTTTTCCTTTTGCAGGTCTGTGCAGCGTCGCGTCCCATGACCAGGCGTGTCAGTTTGGAGTGGCGCGTCCCAGTTTTTAGGGGTGTCAGAAGGCGCGTCCCCCTTTTTTGGCTCGATGGCTGACACGTGGCACTTAGTCATTGGTAGGGATTGTGCTGTAACGTCAAGCGCGCCTTTTTAGGCGCGAAGGAGCAGTTATGGCAACGTTTCGCCTTCGCCCAGCACTTAAGACGCCGGTTCTCCTATCTCCCTTGGCCTATATATATGCTCACTCTATCATTTTTTCTCTTTTTGCTTTTTCTTTTGCTCTGGTTTTCCTTCTGCTTTTTGCAGCGGTTCTTTCACCTGAGCTTTTTTCCGACCACCTTTCACGACGGCGTCTTTACATACAGATTTCGGCAAGTGTTTTGGTGGGTTTTGATTTCCAGAACTTTTTTGTTCTTCTCAAAGTTTTTCCAAAGTTCGCTGTTGCCTTTTTCTGAACTTGCTTTTCAGCCCAAGATGCCTGTTCCTGAGAGTTGGTAACCTCTCTTGTCCCACCCTTGCTGCACTACTCCTAAAAAGTTAGCAAGGTGGAAGAAGAAATTTTTCCTTCCCTCGTACGCTGTTACGAGGTTGCCACGTCCCGACCATTATAGCTTTTCAAACCATAGCAACGAGGTTACCATTTTCCGAGCTCAGTTGAAAGCCGATCTTCGATACCCCCCTCCGGAGTTGATTTGTGAGTTTTGCAGATTTCATGGCATTGCCGTAAATCAACTCCCTCCGAACTCGTACTGCTATTTCAACGCCTTTCCCTGTATGTGTGGCATTTTCAAAATAAAGCCCCACTACGTTATTTTTATGCAGTACTACAAGCTCTATGTGGTCCTGAAGGGTGGCTTCTACTTCATGCTACCTCGGGGATCCGGGAGCAAAAGGTACATGTTCACCTTCGCCACCAAGGACAGCTGGCGAGGGTGGCAAAAAAAGTTTTTCTTTTTGAAGGTGGAGGAGGCCTGGTCGCATGTCCCGACCAAGTGGGCTCAGGGAAGGCTGGACGACGACTTCGTAGATCCGAAGATGTTGCTGACCCCAGAGTTGGCTCCTATATTTGCGGATTTCGACCGTCATATTCGAGCCGTCGCTGACTGGGGTCCCGAGGTCTCTTCGCGCTCTCTTTACCCCCTTCCCCATTAACTGGAGGTTGATGACCGAGGAGGTCCTTCGGGAGCTCAAGGTGGTAAAGGAGCACGAGACGGACCTCGAGATGCCAGCTCCTGCCATCGCTGGGAAGGATTCCTGGCTTGTGCAACTCCTTCGGGAGGAAGTTTCTTTCGAGACCTTTTTTGAGCGTGAGTTATTTTCTAGTCTCTTTGTTATAACTTCGTTTTGCACTCACACTGATGTCTTCCTTCTTTCTCAGAAATGGGCGAGGACACGGCTGCCTTCTACAAAGCCCTTTTCACCGGCCAAGCCGAGAAGGGTGATCCGACGAAGAAAGTCGTCTCCCGAAGGCGTAAAACAACCTGGGCCGGTCCTTTGGCGGCAAAACGGGCGAGGAAGGCCACTCCCGAGGAGGCTATAGAGGAGCCGGGAGTTGTTATTATTCCTCAGCCCGAGGTTACTGCCGAGGTTCCTCCTCGCAGTCCTACTTCGTCGCAGGCTCTTCTGGATGCCGTGGTGGAGTCCCCTTCTGCTGAAGAATGGCGCAGAATTAAAGGCAAGGGGGTCCCTGCCGAGGAGGTTCCGGCTGCCGAGGACGACGTGGTGGAAGTGCCTTCAGGTTCGGTTTGTGGTGCCTTTTTCCTTTTTCGGGTTCGTTGGCGTCCAGCTGCCTTAATCCAGTTTCATGTCTTATTGCAGAGGAGTTACTCACTCCGGGCTGGGTGGCCGATCATGCCCAAAGAAGAGCCCTTCGGGACGCCATCATCCCGAAGGGGAAGGTCCCAAAGGAGCCTTTTTGGACATTCACGGAGGACATGAACATGTACTCCGGCGATTGTCCACAGATGGCTAAAGAGATCTTTAAAGGGATCCTTACTGAGGCCTCTTTTAGAGCCATCGCCGAGGCCCATCCGGGCGATGACTCTCTTGCTGCAAAGCTTTCCGAGCACGCCGCCCAGGTATACTTCGCGCCCCATTTTCTTGAATTCTTTCTAAGTGCTTGGTTTTCTCTCTATTTTAGTGACCTTGCCTTTGCCCTTTTACAACTACTGGGATACGCCGGCTTTCTCAGAGTTCGGGTGGCGAGGCAGACGGCGTTCCGAACTCCTGTCTTAGGTACTTTAGAGAAAACTAGGGCCATGTGTTCGGATCTAGCTGTCAAGAATTTGGAGCTGGCCAATTCTGCGGAGAAGGAAGTTTCCGCTCTTCGGGAGGAGTTAAAAGAGAAAGAGAAACTATCAAACGACTCCTCCCAGAAAATTTCTGACCTCGGCTCCCAAATAGCGGAGCTGATTTCGGCAAATGAGGCGTACCAAAAAGAGAAATCCGAGGCCGAAGACCGCCTGACAAAGGCGCTTGCTGAGAAGGCTGCGCTTCAGGCCGAGGTTGATGCCTTGAAAAAGGAACCGAAGAAGAAGAAGATGAAGGCATTGAAGGAGGAGGTTGCTGAGCTTAAAAAAGACCTTGAGGACCTCGGGGTCGAGAAAGACAAATCTGACCAGACCAAAGTTGGTTTTCAGGACGGATTTTGTCTTGTTCGTCACCAGGTTCTTCAAAGGCTCCCTGACTTGGACCTTTCTTTCCTGGAGGCCCTAAATATTCCCGAGGGGCCTCGGTGGTCCTGGTCCAAAATTGAACATCTGAACCTGCCATCTTCTCTCCCTGCGCCGAAGATAGTAGAGAAGAACGCGGGAGCTGGCGGTTCTCAGGATGCCGGGAATCCTTAGTTTTGTTTAGGGTCCTTTGCCTTTTGCTTCTTCTTTCTTTTTTTTTTTGGTCTTCTTCTTTTGGCACTCCTTTTTTGTAAGCAGTTTCATTTCCAATAAAGAAAACTTGGCCAAGTCTTTTTGGTGAGGTCTCGGACTAGTTCGCTCCACAGACTTCGGGAAAATTCGTCTACGCTTAATATGATGACCTTTTTCGCGAAGTTCAGCTTTTCGAGGGCTTAATCTCAAGGATTTTGTCCAAGTCTTTTTACGAGACTTCGGAAGATGACACCTTCGCTTGTCTGGTCGCCTTTGAGAAATTTGCGCCATTTATGCTTAAGGCAATTTTCTGTGCTTAGAGAGAATTTTGCTAACTTTTGTAGTACAATTTTCTTTTGCCGAAAATCCTAAGCATAGTATTTTCTCAAGGCGTTCGAATGCCAAGTATTTTTCAACTCTACTCCTTCGGAATCGCCGAGCTTATAGACCCCTTTTCATACTTCGGCCAGAACTAGGTAAGGGCCTTCCCAGTTCGCACGAAATACCCCGTGGGATGGCTTTCGTGGCGCAAATTCAGCCCTTCGGAGAACGAGGTCTCCTTTTTTTATTCCTTTCATCCTAGCACGCAGGTTTGCAGGCACGGCCACTCTTTGCTGAAAAGCTTTTCTTCTCAGCTCGGCTATTTCTCTGTGTTCGTTGACGAGGTCTAGCTTGGTCCTTAGGCTGAGATCATTTCCTCTTTCATCAAACACTTGTACCCGCACCGAGGGTCGTATTATCCCTATCGGGATGATGGCCTCTGTTCCGAAAACGAGTGAAAAAGGTGTCTCCCCCGTGGCTCTTCGGGGTGTCGTTCGGTAGCTCCACAATACACTTTGGAGTTCTCCTGGCCACTTTCCCTTTGCTTCCCCTAGCCTATTCTTCAGACCATCTTTTATGGTCCTATTAGATACCTCTACTTGGCCATTGCTTTGAGGATGGGCTACTGGGGCGAAGTGCATTTTTATTCCGAGGTCGTTGACAAAGTTCTGGAACCCTCTGTCTGTAAACTGGGATCCGTTGTCGGCTACCAGCATCCTCGGTATGCCAAATCTACATACAATATTTTTCCATACGAACTTTTGCACTTCTTTGGCCGAGATGGTTGTTAATGGTTCTGCCTCGACCCACTTAGAGAAGTAGTCAACTGCAACTACGCAAAACTTTACGCCTCCAGGTGCTGTAGGGAGTGGCCCGATGAGGTCTATGCCCCAAACTGCGAAGGGCCAGGGATAGTCAGCTGAAGTCACCATCTCCGAGGGTACTCTCTGGATTTTAGCATGTCTTTGGCAGTTGTCACATTTTCGGACGAACTGCCGGGCATCCTTTCTCAAGGTGGGCCAAAAATATCCTTGGCGAAGTACTACCGCAGCGAGGGAGTCTGTTCCGATGTGTGAGCCACAAGTGCCTTCGTGGACCTCTTCGAGGATCATTTCAGTGTCCTCTTCATCAACACACCTCTGTAACGGATTGGCGTATCCCTGCCGGTACAACTCCTCTCCTATCAGGAAGTATCTTCCGGCATGCCTTCGGACTTTTGCCGCATCCTTTGGATCTTCGGGAAGGGCATTGGTTGTGAGATACCTTTTTATCGAATTCTTCCAGCCTTTTTCCGAAGCCACTATGTTTAGTGATGCCCCAAAGCATCTTCGTTTGCTGTCATGTTGACAGGTGGAGAGACTTCCTGAGGAGGCGAGCGCCTGGAGCTCTGGTTTCCCAGCTGAGTGTGCCTGAAAAGCTCAAAGAAGAGGTTAGGAGGTCCCCGGTTTGCTTTTCCGGGGAGGACCCTCCGACGCCCAAGTCAGTTTTCTGAGTGAAAGTGGAGGAAGAACACTAAGGGATCAAGTGTTTTGCCTGTTTTATGTTTTCTCAGAGGGAGGAAAATGCCCATCCTTTGCCCAGTCCCATTTCCTAGTATTTATAGGAGTAGTTGGTCCGTTCAGATCATGACACGTGTTCGGTCGGATTTGATCTGTACTTTTGGACCTAGGGGACAGGCAACCGTTTGCAGCCTCCTTTAGCCCCTGGACCCGGACAGGTTGTGTCAGGACTGGGGAGGCTGCGGCATGTCAGTTCGCCGATCAGATGTGACGTGTAGGGCTTGTGGGCGACATGTCAGAGGCTCCTTAAATGCTCATACCGTACTCCCGAGGTCCCCTGGGCGAGGTCGCCCTTCGGTGCGTGCACCCTCTTCGGATTCTATCCGTCCTTCGGTGTGAGCACCTCCTTCGGGATCTATCCCATAGTTCTGGGAGCTCCCTTGATGAACACCTTCTTCGGGACTCACACCCATAGTTAGGGGATTCCTTTGTTCAGGTGTTTCTTGTTCGGGGAAGATCCTCTTCGGGGCCTCTGCCTTCGGGGAGATTCTTCCTTGCTTCAGAGAGATGGCTCTCTTACCCGAAGACGGTCAGTCTGGCCCCTCGATGGAGACGGTGTTGTCCTCGGAATTCCTGACGACCTAACCGAAGTCTCGAGCTCATAGTGTTTGACTTCGCACCTTCCGAGGTCAGTAAAAAGATCCTCTCTTGGGTGACGTCAGACTCCTCGGCCAATATTCTGGCAGGGAGTTACTACCGAGGAGGCAATAGCCCGGAGATGGTTAGCGCGTTCTGCAACTTCCATGGCATTGCTGTTAACCAACTCCCACCGAACTCGTATTGCTATTTCAACGCCTTCCTCTGTATGTGTGGCGTTTTCAAAATAAAACCTCACTTTGTAGTTTTTCTTCAGTACTACAAGCTCTTCGTGGTCCCGAAGGGTGGCTTCTACTTTATGCTACCTCGGGGATCCGGGAGCAAAAAGTATACGTTCACCTTCGCCACCAAAGACAGCTGGCGAGGGTGGCAACAAAAATTCTTTTTCCTGAAGAAGTCGGAGGCTTGGTCGCACGTCCCGACCAAGTGGGCTCAGGGGAGGCTCAAGATGGATGTTGTTGACCCGAAGATACTGCTAGACGCCGACGTAGCACCTATCTTTGAGGACTTCGACAGGCGCATCCGGGCCGTCTCTCACTGGGCTGCCGAGGTCTCTCCTCGTGCCCTTTACCCCTTTCCGATCAACTAGAGGCTCATGACTGAAGAGGTCCTTCGGGAACTCAAGGTGGTAAAGGAGCATGTGACAGACCTCAACATGCCGAAACCGGCTTCTTCGGGGAAGGACTCCTGGCTCGTGAAACTCCTTCGGGGGAAAGAGACTTATGAGTCTTTTTACGAGAGTAAGTTACTTTCTCATTTTTTTCTTCATAACTTCATCTTGGACTTACACTGATCTTCTTTTTCTTTTTTCAGAGATGGGCGACGACGCGGCTGCCTTCTACAAGGCTCTTTTTACCGGGCAGGCCGAGAGGGGCGAACAGACAAAGAAGGCCGCCTCTCGGAGGCGGAAGCAGACTTCAGGCGGCCCTCCTTCCAAACGGGCAAAGAAAGCTGCTCCTTCCTCTCTTCCGCAAATTCCGGAGGAGGTAGGCGAGGAGCCCGAAGACCCTGCTACCCCTATGCCCGAGGTTCCTTCTGTCGACGTCCCTTCTTCCGACGTCCTTCCTCAAAGCCCCACGCCTTCATGCTCTTCTGGAGGGCGATGGGGAGGAGACCCCTTTTACCGAGGAACGGTGCCAAATAAGAGGCAAGGGGATCTCTACTGAGGCGACGTTGATTCTTGACGACGACGTTACCGAGGTGCCAGCAGGTTTGTATTTTGTCGAAGAACCTTTTTTCTCTTGTAAATCCTTAACAGTTTTCTGGCCTTAACTAATTTTTCTGCTTTGTTGTGCAGCGGAAGTGGCCACTCCTGACTGGGTTGCCGAACACGCCCGCAAGAGGGCCCTTCGGGATGCCAAAGTCCCAGCAAGGAAAGTTCCGAAGGAGCCCTTCTGGACGTCCACGGAGGACATGAATATGTACTCCGAGGACTGTCCCGAGATGGCCAAGCAGATGTGCAAAGGGGTGTTTACTGAGGCCTCTTACAAGGCCCTTACGGAGGCTTACCAAAGCGACATCTCTTTGGCCGCCAAACTCACTGAACATGCCGCCCAGGTACGCTTCACTGTTTCCTTAGTGCCAATTTCGCCTTTGCTTTTTACTTAGCATCATTTTCCCTTTGTTTGCTTTTTTTGCAGCTGATGGGGTATGCCGGGTTGCTCCGTGTTCGGGTGGCGCGAGAGTCAGAAAGGAGGGCGTCACTCTGGGACCTTTACACCAAGACGAAGGCCCAGTGTTCGGCGTTGGCTGCCGACAATGCTCAGCTGAAGCAGTCTTCAGAGAAGGAAATTGCTGAACTTCGGGAGGGGTTCATTAAAGAGAAAGAGGAACTTGAGAAAGGCACCTCTCAGAAACTTTCCGATATCTGCTCTCGGATGGCCGAGCTGACTTCGATCGTAGAAGCGATTCAAAAGGATAAGTCAGAAAGTGACGCAATCCTTGCGAAGACGCTCGGGGAAAAGGCCCAGCTCGAAGCCGAGGTCGCATATCTGAAGAAGCCTTCAGAAGAGAAGAAGAAGATGAAGTCATTGAAGAAAAAGCTCAAGGATCTGGAGAAGGATTACGCGGATCTGGAGAAGGACTATGCAGATTTGGCGGTCAAAAAGCGGGAGTCCGATGATATGACGAAGTTGGGCTTTCAAGACGGCTTCTGTCTTGTTCGGCACCAAATTCTGCAGAAGTTCCCAGATTTTGACCTCTCCTTCCTGGAAGGCATGAACATCCCCAAGGAGCCTCGGTGGACTTGGTCCAAGATCGAGCACTTGAAACTGCCTCCTTCTCTCTCGACGCCTAAGGCTACCGACAAAAGCACAGAGGCTGGCAGTTCTCAAGACGCCGAGGTTCCTTAGTTTGTACTAGGGCCTTTTGTCTTCATTTTCTTCTTCTTTTTTGTAGTCTTTCAGCAACTTTCTTCTCTGTAAGCACTTCTTTGGCTCAATAGATAAAAATTTGGCTAAATATTTTTGCCAGATTCCTTTGTTTCCCCCTGTCCCGAACATAATTCGCTCGAGAGACTTCGGAAAACCATACTTTTGCTTTTCTTTGTCCCGAACATATTCGCTCAAGAGACTTCGGAAAACCATACCCTTCCTTTCCTTTGTCCCGAACATATTCGCTCAAGAGACTTCGGAAAACCTTACTTTTGCTTTCCTTTGTCCCGAACATATTCGCTCAAGAGACTTCGGAAAACCTTACTTTTGCTTTCGTTTGTCCCGAACATTTTCGCTCAAGAGACTTCGGAAAAACTTACTTTTGCTTTCCTTTGTCCCGAACATATTCGCTCAAGAGACTTCGGAAAAACTTACTTTTGCTTTCCTCGGCGATTGCTTTCGGGAGACTCTTGTTCAGAACTTTTTACTTAGACAAATTTGTCCAACTTGTGCAATACAACTTTCCCACCAAACTTTTTAGGCATATAATTTTTTCAAGGCCTCTGAGTGCCAAGTATTTTTTAATTCTATGCCTTCGGCATCACCGAGCTTATAAACTCCTTCTCGTACTTCGGCAAGTACCAGGTAGGGTCCTTCCCAATTTGCGCGAAGTACCCCGTGGGACGGCTTCCGGGGTGCAAATTCAGCCTTTCGAAGAACGAGATCTCCCTTCTTTATTCCTTTTGGCCTGGCGCGTAGGTTTATGGCTGCTGCCACTCTTTGCTGGAAAGCTTTTCTTCTCAGCTCGGCTACTTCTCTGTGTTCGCTGACGAGGTCGAGCTTGGTTCTCAGGCCGAGGTCATTTCCTTTTTCATCGAACACTTGGACTCGTATTGACGGTTGTACTACTTCGATAGGGATGATGGCCTCTGTACCGAAGACGAGTGAAAAAGGCGTTTCCCCTGTGGCTCTTCGGGGTGTTGTTCGGTAGCTCCATAACACGCTTTGGAGTTCTCCTGGCCATTTCCCTTTTGCTTCTCCCAATCTCTTTTTCAGACCATCTTTTATGGTCCTGTTAGATACTTCCGCCTGACCATTACTTTGGGGGTGAGCTACTGGGGCGAAGTGCATTTTTGTCCCGAGGTCGCTAATGAACTCTTGGAATCATTTGTCTATGAACTGGGATCCATTGTCCGCTACGAGCACCCTCGGTATGCCAAATCTGCATACGATGTTTTTCCATACGAACTTCTGCACCTCTTTTGCCGAGATAGTTGTCAGAGGTTCTGCCTCGACCCACTTAGAGAAATAGTCTACTGCTACTACGCAGAACTTTACGCCTCCAGGCGCCGTTGGGAGTGGCCCAATGAGATCTATGCCCCAAACTGTGAAGGGCCAAGGATAGTCTGCCGAAGTCACGAACTCCGAGGGTGTTCTTTGGATGTTCGCATGTCTCTGGCAACTACCACATTTCCGGACGAACTGCTTGGCGTCCTTTCTCAGGGTAGGCCAGAAGTATCCTTGGCGAAGTATCACTGCTGCCAGGGCGTCGGTTCCGATGTGCGAACCACAGGCACCTTCGTGAACTTCTTCGAGGATCATTTCAGTATCCTCTTCACTAACACACCTCTGTAGTGGATTTGCATATCCTTGCCGATATAGTTCTTCTCCAATTAAGAAGAAACGTCCGGAGCGCCTTCGCACTTTTGCGGCTTCGCTGGGGTCTTCGGGGAGTGTGTTGGTTGCGAGATACGTTTTGATTGGTTCTTTCCATCCTTTCCCCCAGGTCTCTATGCTTAGCACCGCGATGCTGGGGTGGCTTAGCACTTCGGTGCAAGTTTTGGACTTCGCCAAACAGTTTGCCTCAGCATTTTCTCTTCGGGGTACGTTCTCGATTTTCACGACGTCGAACTCCCGAATAAGCTTTGTTACCAACTCATGGTATTTCGCCAAGGTCGGGTCTTTCGCGCCATAGTCCCCTGCCATTTGCCGGACCACCAGCTGGGAATCACTATGGGCTTTCAAGTTTCTCACGCCAATTTTTCTGGCCAGGCGTAATCCTGCTATGAGTGCCTCATACTCGGCCATATTGTTGGTGGCGTTGAAACTGAACTTGATGGCCTTCATTACTTCTAGGCCTTCGGGGCCTCTGATAATCACTCCAGCTCCCTGGTGTTCGGATCCTGAGGCCCCGTCAACATATAACGTCCATTCTGGCTCGTCTTCGCCCGAAAACGAATGTCCCTCCTCGGTGTTTGGTACTTCGGCGATGAAGTCTGCCAAAGCTTGAGCTTTTATAGCTTTCCGGGGTTCATACGTGATGTCATGTTCGCCAAGCTCTATACACCACTTGGAAAGCCTTCCCGAGTGATCAACTTTCCTCATAACATCCCGTAGAGGCAAGGTACTTCGGACGATAATGGGGTGAGCCTGAAAGTATGGCCGCAGCCTTCTCCCTGCAAGCACTAAGGCATATATAGCTTTTTGAAGCAAAGGGTACCTGACTTCGGCGCCATGCAGGGACTTGCTGACATAGTAGACCGGCCATTGCTTTGGCCCTTCTTCTTTCACGAGGACCGAGCTCACAGTTTTTTTTGTGACGGCGAGGTATAATACGAGGGGCTCTCCCTCCCGAGGTTGCCACAGAGTCGGCAGGCTGGCCAAGTAGACTTTGAGTTCTTCCCAGGCTTTTTGGCAATCTTCATCCCAAGGATGACCATTCCTTCCGAGGTCGCCTTCCATCTTTGCTGCCTTTGTGAGCACCTTGAAGAAGGGTCGACACCTATCTCCGTACCTGGAAATAAACCTGCTCAGAGAGGTTATTCTTCCGGTGAGTCTTTGCACGTCTTTGACTGTGGCAGGAGTTCGGAATTCAAGCAGAGCCTTAATCTTCTCGGGGTTGGCATCGATGCCTCTTTCGGATACCATGTACCCAAGGAACTTTCCCGAGGTCACCCCGAAGATGCATTTCTCAGGATTAAGGCGGATCCCAAAGGCTCTGAGTTTTTGGAAGGTTTCCTCTAAATCTGCAACGTGGTAGCCAGGCAGTTTGCTTTTGACTATCTTATCATCAACATACACCTCCATGTTCCTCCCCATTTGGTCTTTGAAGACTTTGTTCATCAGCCTCTGGTAGGTGGCTCCTGCATTCTTGAGCCCGAAGGGCATCCTAATATAGCAATATGTTCTTCCCTCGGTGATGACGGCAGTTTTCTCTTCATCTTCGGGGTTCATCCTTATCTGATGGTAGCCACTGAAAGCGTCCAGGAAACTTAGGAGCCCGTATTCGGCAGTTGAGTCTACCAGTTGGTCTATTGGCGGAAGAGGATATGAATCTTTCGGGCAAGCATCGTTCAAATTTCTGAAGTCGATGCACATCCGGAGCTTACTACTTCCTTCTTTTGTGGCAATTACCACGTTGCTTAGCCATTCGGGGTAGTTTACCTCCCGGATAACACTAGCGTCTATCAGACGCTGGACTTCGGTCTTGACGAAGTCACTTTTGTGAGTTGAGATGCTCCGTTTCTTTTGCCGGACAGGTTTTACTTCCGGACTCGCTTTGAGGCTATGCTGGATTACGCGAGGGTTTACCCCTGGCATGTCCTTCGGCGAGTAGGCGAACAGATCTTTATCAAGTTTTTCCTTGTCTCCTTCGGCCATGCTTTTCCCTATTCGGGTACCATGGCCTGGGACAAGCTCTACTTCTTCTGTTTCCGCTTTTATGGAATCTTCTGCCTCGCCCCTTTCCAGCTCTTTTGCTTCTACAGCATGTGCTAAGTTGCTTGCTGGAGCCTTTCATGCTCTGACGAACACCTTTCTCACCTCGCTTTGATCAATGAAGATCTTTGCGTCTTCTTCTTTAGTGGCGAAGGTGACGGTCAAGTACTTTACATCAGGGCGAATGTGCAAATTTCCCTGTGTCTGTCTGCCGAGGATGGCGTTGTATGACGAAGGAACGTCCATGACTATGAATCTTGCCATGGTAGAGGCGAACAACTCAGCAGTTCCTTTCTCCGAAGTTCCTTTCATCATCAAGGGGAGGTCGATCCACCCGAGGACAGGTAGCTCAGATGGTCCTACGCCGAACGTGGGTGAAGTAACAGCCTTGAGGTCGCTCCTGGATACGCCCAAGCTTGGCAGCAAGTGTGAGAACAAGACGTCTGCGTTTGACCCATCGTCCAGCAGTACCCTCTTGACGTCCCAGTTTCCTATCCTCGCCATTATCAGCAATGGATCGTCATGGGGAAATACGATGGTGAAGCCATCCTCGCGGCCCAATTTTTTTGTTGGGCCCTGATATTCCATCACCGCTATCTCTCTGGCCCTTCTTTTTCTTTTCGAGGATAGAAGTCCGGTTGTGATCGTCTGTATTACTCCTGCCGAAGGTGGAGGACGCCTTCTCGGACTTCGGTTCCTTCGCCTGTCTGAATCGTAATCCTCGTCATCGGGCTTTCCTTCTTCCTCTTTTTTCCCCTTCGGGGAAGGCATTCTCAAATAACGCCGAAGCTAGCCCTGCTTTATCAGTGATTCAATGTACTTTTTTAACTGAAAGCAGTCTTCGGTGTCATGACCGTGATCACGGTGGAACTGACAGAACTTCTTCATGTTCCTTCTGTTGTCAGCAGTCATGCCCCTCGGTCGTTGGATTTGAGCCCCCTGTTTTTCCAACGCCATGAGGACGTTAGCCCTCGTGGTGCTCAGAGGTGTAAAGTTTTGGGGCTTCCTTCCTCCTATTCGCGTTCTCCGAGGTCGGCCTAACTGTTCCGTTGGACACCGGGCTTGCTGGCTGGACCCTTCCCCACGAGCGTGAATATGGTCAGCCTTCGGTCCGGTCATTCTCAGCTCTTCGGCTGTCATATGTTGTTCAGCCCTTCGGTAGAATTCTCCCAGCGTGTCCGGGGGATCTTTGGAGAATTCATAAAACATGTGCGAATCCCTCCGGAGGCCCCTCGTCATGGCGAGGATGCGGATTTCGGGACGAAAGTCCGGAACACTGAGGGCTTCTCTGTTGAACCTCTCGACATAGTCACGGATGGTCTCCCCGTTTCTTTGTGCTATGTCAAACATCTGGACGGGCATCTTTGCCGTCGGCTTGCTCCCAATGAACTGTTGGGTAAACGCTGTGGACAGCTCCTGGAACCCCTTGATGTTTCTGGGAGGCAGGGAATTGTACCAGGCAGTTGCTGGTCCTGCGAGGGTGACTTCAAAGCACTTGCAAAGTGTAGCATCATCAGCCCCGTGTAGCACCATGCTGCGTTTGTACTTTGTTAGGTGGGCCTGGGAATCAGTCCGACCCTCATAGGTCTCTAGCCGAGGTAGCCTGAAGTCACTTGGCATGGCCGCCTCGACCACTGTTCGAGCGAAAGGAGTTTCATCTCCAGAGACGGTTTCAGTTAGCCTGGCCCAAACAGGCTTGCGTGCCACCTGCTGTTCCACTCTGTCCAGTCTTGCCAAGACTTTCTCCAGGAGGAGCGTAGCACTGGGCTCCTCTTCCTGGTGCTTGGAGGTTCTTCGGTAAAAGGACTGTTGCCGTCTCTTCGGGGAGCGACTTCGGTGCCGAGGTGAGGGGGACCTTGCCTCTGGCGACAAACTTCTTCTGGACGGGACTTCGGGTCATTCAAACCTCGCTCTTTCCGCCAGCCGTGCTCTGAGGGGCAAGTTATCTGTCGAGGACTCTTCCCGTGGCTCCCTACTTCCCGAGCTATGATGGGTTGCCCTTGGGCTTTTCTCCCGAGCTCGTGCTGGCGAAGTGGGTTTTTGCGCCTGGGCCGTTGGCGGCCACCTTCGGTCTATCTGTTGTGTCATTTCAGCCACAACAGACCTCTGAAAGTCTCGTAAAAAACCCATGGTGATCACAAGAGGGCGTTCCTCTTCAGGCAAGGAAGTCTCTGGGGGACCTTGTTCGGTAGCTGGTTAGGTCTCAGGCGCGGACGAGGACTTCGGGAGTCCTTTGTCCTTCGAACGCCGAGTTTCGACAACAGCTACCTGGGAGTAGTTTCCCACAGACGGCGCCAAATGATGCCGCAAAGCATCTTCGTTTGCTGTCATGTTGACAGGTGGAGAGACTTCCTGAGGAGGCGAGCGCCTGGAGCTCTGGTTTCCCAGCTGAGTGTGCCTGAAAAGCTCAAAGAAGAGGTTAGGAGGTCCCCGGTTTGCTTTTCCGGGGAGGACCCTCCGACGCCCAAGTCAGTTTTCTGAGTGAAAGTGGAGGAAGAACACTAAGGGATCAAGTGTTTTGCCTGTTTTATGTTTTCTCAGAGGGAGGAAAATGCCCATCCTTTGCCCAGTCCCATTTCCTAGTATTTATAGGAGTAGTTGGTCCGTTCAGATCATGACACGTGTTCGGTCGGATTTGATCTGTACTTTTGGACCTAGGGGACAGGCAACCGTTTGCAGCCTCCTTTAGCCCCTGGACCCGGACAGGTTGTGTCAGGACTGGGGAGGCTGCGGCATGTCAGTTCGCCGATCAGATGTGACGTGTAGGGCTTGTGGGCGACATGTCAGAGGCTCCTTAAATGCTCATACCGTACTCCCGAGGTCCCCTGGGCGAGGTCGCCCTTCGGTGCGTGCACCCTCTTCGGATTCTATCCGTCCTTCGGTGTGAGCACCTCCTTCGGGATCTATCCCATAGTTCTGGGAGCTCCCTTGATGAACACCTTCTTCGGGACTCACACCCATAGTTAGGGGATTCCTTTGTTCAGGTGTTTCTTGTTCGGGGAAGATCCTCTTCGGGGCCTCTGCCTTCGGGGAGATTCTTCCTTGCTTCAGAGAGATGGCTCTCTTACCCGAAGACGGTCAGTCTGGCCCCTCGATGGAGACAGTGTTGTCCTCGGAATTCCTGACGACCTAACCGAAGTCTCGAGCTCATAGTGTTTGACTTCGCACCTTCCGAGGTCAGTAAAAAGATCCTCTCTTGGGTGACCTCAGACTCCTCGGCCAATATTCTGGCAGGGAGTTACTACCGAGGAGGCAATAGCCTTTGGCTATCATTTAGTACTTCGATGCTCGGGCGGTTTAGTACCTCGGTATGCGTTTTCGACTTCGCCAAGCAGTTTGCCTCGGCGTTATGCCGCCGAGGCACATTTTTGATTTGAACGCTGTCGAATTCCCGGATGAGCTTGGCCACTAGCTCGTGGTACTTTGCCAAGGTTGGGTCTTTTGCACCGTAGTCCCCTGCTGTTTGCCGAACTACCAGCTGGGAGTCACTGTGGGCCTTCAAGTTTCTTATGCCGATTTTCCTAGCCAGGCGCAAGCCCGCTACGAGAGCTTCATACTCAGCCATATTGTTGGTGGCGTTAAAGCTGAACTTGATAGCCTTTACTACTTCTAGACCTTCGGGTTCTCTGATAATTATGCCGGCTCCCTGGTGTTCGGAGCCTGAGGCTCCATCTACATGCAGCGTCCATTCTGGCTCATCTTCACCGAGATTTTGGTGACTGTCTTCGGTTATGGGTACTTCGGCGATAAAGTCTGCCAATGCTTGAGCTTTAATGGCTTTTCTGGGCTCGTAGGTAATGTCATGTTCACCCAGCTCTATGCACCATTTGGAAAGTATTCCCGAATGATCAACCTTTTTCATGACGTCCCATAGAGGCAAGCTACTTCGGACGATAATGGGATGAGCCTGAAAGTATGGGCGCAATCTTCTTCCTGCCAGTATCAAGGCATATATGGCCTTTTGTAGCAGTGGATACCTGACCTCGGCGCCATGCAGGGATTTGCTTACGTAGTAAACTGGCCATTGCTTTGACCCTTCCTCTTTCACAAGTACCGAGCTTACTGCTTTTTCCGAAACAGCGAGGTACAGGATGAGGGGTTCTCCTTCGCGAGGTTGCCGCAGAGTAGGCAGTCGGGATAAATAGGTTTTGAGTTCTTCCCAAGCTCTTTGGCAGTCCCCATTCCAAGGATGATCATTACTGTTGAGGTCGTCCTCCTTTTTTGCTGCCTTAGTGAGGACTTTGAAGAACGCTCGACATTGGTCTCCATATCTGGAAATAAATCTGCTAAGGGAGGTTATTCTTCCAGTAAGTCTCTGCACATCTTTTATTGTGGCAGGAGTTCGGAATTCCAACAGAGCCTTAATTTTTTCTGGGTTAGCATCAATGCCCTTTTCTGATACCATGTACCCAAGGAACTTTCCTGAAGTTACCCCGAAGGTGCACTTGTCGGGGTTAAGGCGGATTCCGAAGGTCCTGAGCTGGTGAAAAGTCTCCCTTAGGTCTGTGACATGGTCAACAGGCAACTTGCTTTTGACTATCATGTCATCTACGTAGACTTCCATGCTCTTCCCTATTTGGTCATTAAAGACCTTGCTCATCAACCTCTGGTAGGTGGCTCCTGCGTTTTTGAGCCCGAAGGGCATCCTGGTGTAACAGTACGTCCCCCCCTCGGTAATGAAGGCTGTTTTTTCTTCGTCTTCGGGGTCCATCTTTATTTGATGGTAGCCGCTGAAGGCGTCCAGGAAACTTAGGAGCCCATATTCGGCAGTTGAATCTACCAGTTGATCTATTGGCGGGAGAGGATATGAATCTTTTGGGCAAGCATCGTTCAGGTTTCTGAAGTCGATGCACATCCGAAGTTTGTTGCTTCCTTCTTTTGTGGCGATCACCACATTGCTTAGCCATTCGGGGTACTTGACCCCCCTGATTACATCTGCCTCCAATAAACGTTGGACCTCGGTTTTGATGAAGTCATTTTTATGGGCTGAAATGGCCCGTTTCTTTTGCCGGACAGGTTTTGCTTCCGGACTTACTTTGAGGCTATGTTGTACTACGCGCGGATTTACCCCTGGCATGTCTTTCGGCGGGTAGGTGAACAGGTCTTTATTCATTATTAGAAAGGATACAAGTTTTTTCTTATCTCCTTTGGACAAGTTTTTCCCTATTCAGGTACTTCGTCCTGAGATAAGTTCCACTTCTTCCATTTCCATCTTGCCAGAATCTTCTTTCTCGCCATTCTTTGACTTTGAAGCCCTGCTTCTACAGCTTGTGAGGAATTGTTTACCGGAGCTTTTCGGGTTTTGACGAACACCTTTCTTACTTCGCCCTGATTTATGAAGATTTCTGCGTCTCCTTCCTTGGTGGCGAAAGTGACAGTCAAATATCTCATGTCAGGGCGGATGTGCAGATTTCCCTACGTCTGCCTTCCGAGGATGGCGTTGTATGATGAGGGGACATCTATGACGATGAACCTCGCCATTGTCGAGACAAACAACTCAACTGGTCCTTTGACCGAAGTCCCTTTCATCATTAATGGAAGGTCGATCCACCCGAGGACGGGTAACTCGGACGGTCCTACCCCGAAGGTCGGTGAAGTGACCGGCTTGAGATCACTGATGGATATGCCTAAGCTCGGCAGTAATTGTGAAAATAGGACGTCAGCGTTTGATCCATCATCAAGCAATACCCTTTTGACATCCCAGTTTCCAATTCTTGCCATGATCAGGAGTGGGTCGTCGTGAGGAAAGACGACTGTGGAACCATCTTTTCGGGATAACTTCTTCGCCGGACTTTGATAGTCCGTCACAGCTATTTCCCTGGCCTTTCTTTTCCTTTCCGAGGATGGAAGTCCCGTTGTGATTGTTTGTATGACTCCCGCAGGGGGTGGAGGGTGCCTCTTCGGACTTCGGTTCCTTCGCCTGTCGGAGTCGTAGTCCTCATCTTCTTCCTTTCCTTCCTCCTCTTTCCTCCCCTTCGGGGAAGGCAACCGTAGGTACCGCCGAAGTTGGCCTTATTTTATCAGCGATTCAATATACTTCTTCAGCTGGAAGCAATCCTCGGTGTCGTGGCCATGATCGCGATGAAATTGGCATAACTTCTTCATGTTTTTTCTATTTTCAGCGGTCATGGCCCTTGGCCTTTGAACTTGTGTTCCCTGCCTCTCCAGAGTCATGAGGATGTTGGTCCTCGTAGTGTTCAACGCTGTGAAGTTCGGTGGTTTTCTTCCTCGCATTCTCCGAGGTTGGGATGGCTGGTCGATCGGATAGCGTGCCTGCTGGCTGGACCCCTCGCCACGGGTGTGCTCGGAACTGGGTCCGCCCATCCTTAGTTCTTCGGCCGTCATGTGCTGTTCGACCTGTCGGTAGAATTCGCCCAGTGTGTCTGGAGGGTCCTTGGAGAATTCATAGAAGAGTTGGGAATCCCTCCGAAGGCCCCTTGTCATGGCGAGGATGCGTATTTCAGGCTGAAAGTCTGGAACACTTAAGGCCTCTTTGTTAAACCTCTCGACGTAGTCGCGTATAGTTTCTCCACTTCTTTGCGCTATGCCGAACATTTGAACGGGCATCTTCGCCGTTGGGCGACTCCCGATGAACTGTTGGGTGAAGGCTGTTGATAACTCCTGGAACTTTCCGATGATTCCTGGAGCCAAGGAATTATACCACGCTGTTGCTGGTCCAGAGAGCGTGACCTCGAAGCACTTGCACAAGGTCGCGTCGTCCGCACCGTGTATCATCATGCTACGTTTGTACTTCGTCAGGTGGCCCTGTGGGTCGGTTCGACCATCATACGTCTCTAGCCGAGGTACCCTGAAGTCACCCGGCATAGCTGCCTCGACCACAGCTCGGGTAAAAGGAGACTGATCCCCACAAAAAGACTCAGACAGTCTGGCCCAAACTGGCTTGCGAGCCACCTGCATCTCGACTCTGTCCAGCCTTGCCAATATTTTCTCCATGAGGGCGGTGGCGCTAGGTTCTTCCTCAGGTAGAAGAGATTGACGGCGCCTCTTCGGAGAATGGCTCCGTCGTCGGGGAGGGGTTGACCTCGTCTCAGGCAAAAGGCTTATTCGTCGTGGAATTTTGGGTTGGTTGGGCCCCGTTTGCCCTGGAAGGCGTGCCCCGAGGGGCATATTTTCTGTTGAAGACTCCTCACGTGGGTCTTCACTCCCCGAACTGCGGTGGACTGCTTTGGGGCTCCTCTCCCGAGGGCGTATCGGTGAAGGAGACCTTTGAGTTTGAGCTTGTTGTGGCCATCTTCTGTCCATCTGTTGTGTCATCTCAGCCACAACAGAGTGCTGGAAGTTACGGAGGAAGCTCATGGTTATGACCAGAGGACGTTCTTCCTCGGGCGTGGAAGTCCCTGGAAGAGTTTGCTCGGCAGCCGGTTGGACCTCAGGCGCGGACGGGGACTTCGGGAGTCCTTTGTCCTTAGAACGCCGAGTCTCAACGATGGCAACCTGAGGGTGGGTTCCCACAGACGGCGCCAAATGATGCACTCCGGCATCTCTGTCCAGTGACATGGTGAATTCCGAGGGAGCTTCCGGGGGGGAAGGACGTCTTGCGGAGATATTCCCCAGGTGGGAAAATGCCTGAAAAGCTCAGAAAAAAGGGTTAGGAGGTCCCCGGGATGGTTTTCCGGGGAGGAGCCTCCGACGCCCAAGTTAGTACTCTGATAATGGATAAGGTAGGCCCGCTAGAAAGGTGCGAGAGTTAGCCTGCATATGTTTTCAGCTATGGGTGAGGGCTGCCCAGGGAGAGGGGATGGATCCCTTGCCAAGTCATTTTTCCCAGTATTTATAGAAATGCCCGGCCCGTTCAGATCCTGACACGTGTTCGGTTGGATCCTTTCATGGCGTAGGGGACAAGTAGCCGTCTTCAGGCTCCTGGTTTTGTGGCTGAGATGGGACTTGGATGACGTCAGTGTGTGAAGTCGCCGTTTCAGGCGGCGTGTGGGTTTCCTGTCAGAGGCTCCTTAAATGCTCATTAAATGCTCATGCCATACTCCCGAAGTCCATGGCCGAGGTCGTCCTTTGGTACGGACGATGCCCTTCGGGAAATATGCCCACAGTTCGGGGGGAGTTCCCTGTTTCAGGTTCCGCCTTCGGGGAGATCTTCTTCGGTTTGCAATAGCTGATTCTCCGTTCTCGAAGGCGATTTGTTTCGTACCTCGGGGGGCTAAAAGCTTCCTGTCGCTCCGGGTTCGGGTTAGATAGAGGCTATAGCCTTCGGCTATCAACAATAACTAAATGAAATTTAAAGTAAATTTACCATAAACAATAACTAAACTAGATAGCTAATGATTGTCCACAATATAAGGACACATGATAAAGATTAATTAATAATCGCATGGACATCATGAAAAATGGAAAATCACTATAATTTGTGTAGGTACTTAATTGGCTTATGTTAGTTTGTAGGCCTTTGCGACAACTAGCCGTTGCTATATTAACGAAGGCTCAACATTGAAATGTTAGCGACTACGTACCGTTACAAGATAGTGACACAAAACCGTTCGCAAATTAATTTGCCACACATTGCTGTCACAAAAGTAGCAAAAACCTACTAACTAGCACAATATTAGCTAAATTTAGCGAAATCGAGTCCTTATTAAAGTTGAATGACAGGCAGATGTAGCTAGACTGCCTTTTGAGTTGGTCATCATAGTTAACTTTCTTTTGGCGAGGGCTACTTGTCACAATAATGCCGAAGTACAGCTGTTGCAAATATCCTCACAAAACTTAATTAGCTACAGTTTAAGGTCACTAATTACAGAGAGAATTGTGTCATTAACTACGACTTAATCCTAGAGATGCGTGACCTTAGCTATATCATCAAATAACATTAACCTATCCATATTTCTAATGAATTTAGGCTAAATTAGATGCCAATATATTATAAAATAGCTAACCCTCATGTGCCAATAAACCTATTCAAATTAATTTAATTTTACTTAACTAGATTTTTTTGTTAAATTAATTAAAAATTCTTAAAATATTTTAGCTCAGTAAATAGAAAAAAAATTCTAATTACCCAAATTCTAATTTGTAAATCTAAAATTTAATAAGCTACTCACATATAACTAAAAAAAATTGTGAAAAATTGAACATAAACAATAACTAAATCAGATTTATAGTAGATTTAACATAAATTAACAATAACTAAATTAACTAAATTCATTAAAATTTACGTGCACATGATAAAGATTAAATAATGGCATGGACATCATGAAAACTAGAACCTAACATCAATTTCTATAGGCACTTGATTTGGTTTTAGTAAGGGCTATATATGTGCCACATTAGCGAAAGTTTAACGTTGCAACATAATTAGTGACTATTTACCATCGCAAATTACCGACCTCTTGCCCTTGCAACATTAGCGAAGGGTAGCCTTTGATAAATTTAGTACATACTAACTAACTTGATCAGTTAGCGACAGTTTAACATCGCTAAATTAGCGAGAGCAAAATGTTGCTAAATTAGCGAGAGCAAAATGTCGCTAAAATTTAGTAACATACAACCGTCGCTAAACTTTCACTGGAGTTTTAGCGACCATTTGCCGTTGCTAATTAGTGATTATTTTTAGCCGTTGCTAATTTGACCGTCACTAAATGGTATTTTTCTTGTAGTGCTTGAATCTGTCATAATATTCTTAAATGCCATGACAAGTTATGATGCAGCGAGAAACGAAGATTGACCAAGCGACACGCTCAATCAATAAGAAAAAATGAGAATCCACTTGTAGAGGAAGCCAAAAGCTCTAAAATACTTTAATATTACTGATAGAATAGGCCTATTTATAGGCTTACAAAGAAACTCTAAATCAAAACAATTAAGAAAACCGAAAATAACAAGGAAACAAAATCGGCAGAAACTTTAGGGGCCCAGATACCCCTCAAAATAATAGAATTTTGACCCAATAAATGAGGCTATATAGAGCAAAGCTCTCATGACACCTATAGAGCTTAAAATTTCCTTCAAAATGGCATATTATAATAGTCATTCTAACAACCGCAGAACTCTGAAAGTTAAGGTTGGCACGATGCCTATTTTCATGATTTCTTCTTCGGTTTTGCCCGTTTAACCTAATCCATGAACTCATCCACTAGACGCTCCATGTCAAGTTGCTGAAACGATGTGCTACCAAGGAGAGGATACAAGCGGTTATTGAAAGCAGGAAGATGATATATGATGCCATGTGGTTGAAGAGCAATTAGGTTACATGGGAACTTGTAGTGTGGAACAACCTATCCTTACCAAAATATTTTTTTATATTATGGCTACTTGTGGCAAGGGGACTTAGGACTTACGACAAAATCCATCAATAGGGCATCCAATTACCTAATCGATGCTATTTGTGCTAGAATGAGGAGGAGACGTAGAGTCACATGTCTTTTAGATGTTGACGCTCTCACCAGCTTTAGTCCCTTGTATTGAACTGGTTGCGCATTAGATGAGTTCCGTTAAGATGGGGAGATGAGCTAAAATGGTTTGCCAACAAGATAAAAAACAAATCAATTGTGAGTAGAGTTTATCGAGCAGCTTTTGCAGTTAAAATTTACCATATATGGGCTGAGATGAACAATCATTACTTTTAAGAATCCAATAATAGTGTTGATCAGTTGTTTTCCTTGATACAGTATAAGGTGTATGCTCATTTGAGCCACCTTGGAATTCCAAGATTCTTGTTGTAACATTATCATTCAATGATATTTACCATCCCAACAAAAAAAATTGATTAGGCTTCAATAAAAACAAATGCTTTTCTACGTTTTTTTATGCTTTTGTAGAAAAATGAATGCCTTTCTTCATTATCATTCACTTTTCCGCAAAACACCAATTTTCTAACATGAAGTCATTGGAAAACACCAATTGGTACCAAGAAGGCCCTTGAAAATACTAATTGGTGCCATGAAGGCCCTCGAAGGTTTCAATTGGTACCATAAAAGCCTTCAAAAGTACTAATTGGTACCATGAAGGCCCTCTATAGTACCAATTGGTATGATCAAGGGCTTCAGAGGTAACAATTGGTGCCTTTGAGGGCCTTCCAAGTGCCAATTAGTACCTTTGAGGGCCTTCAAGGTACCACTTGGTTCTTTCGAAGGCCTTCCAAGTACCAATTGGTACCTGATGCCCTAAGACATCTTCACTGGAAGGCATGGTGACTTCCGGGAGGACTTCCTGTGAGGGAGAGCGCCTGGAGGTGAGGTTTCCCAGGGGAATGTGCCTGAAAAGCTCAGAGAAGAGGGGTTAGGAGGTCCCCGGGGTGCTTTTCCGGGGAGGAGCCTCCGACGCCCAAGTCAATTTCCTGGGAAAGTAAGGGGGAAGCACTAGAGTTTTCAGTGGGCTTGCCTGTGTTTTTTCAGGGAGGAGGAATCCAACCTTTTGCCAGGGTCTGTTCCCTGGTATTTATAAAGAAGCCCAGCCCATTCAGATGACGACACGTGTTTGGTCGGATGTTCTCTGAGTTTCTGGGCGTAGAGGGCGAGTAGCCGGTGACAGGCTCCTTGAGTCTTGAACCGAGACAGGTCGTGACAAGACCTAGACGGCGTCGGCGTGTCAAATCGCCGTTTGAGGTGACATGTAGCATCTGTGGGTGACATGTCAGAGGGTCCTTAAATGCTCATACCGTACTCCCAAAGTCCCTGGACGAGGTCGCCCTCTGACACAGACGGTGCCCCTTTGGGAAATGTGCCCGTAATTCGGGGAGTTCCCTAATTCAAGGTTCCGCCTTCGGGGAGATCCTCTTCGGCTTGCAATAGCTGATTCTCCATCTCCGAAGGCGATCTGTTTAGTACCTCAGGGGGGCTAATAGTATCCTCGCGTTCCCTGACGCTCCGTGTTCGGGTCAGATAAAGGCGATAGCCCTTCGGCTATCACATGCCCCCCTTTGGAAAGCCGAAGTGGAGACTTCGGTTTGTAGTCTCTCCGAGGATGCTCTTTGGGAGTTTTTAGGGAGTAAAACCTGTGCCGAAGGTACACATTTTCCCTGAAGAAATGGGTTGTTCGGCTATGGCCTGTCTTTTGGTGTTTTCGAGGCAACTTACTTCTTTCCTTTATCCTTTTGCGGGTCTGTGCAACGTCGCGTCTCATGGCCAGGCGTGTCAGTCTGGAGCGGTGCGTCCCAATTTTTTTAAGGGTGTCAGAAGGCGTGTCCCCTATTTTGACGCGGCGGCTGACACGTGGCACACTGTCATTAGAGGAGAGTCGTGTCGGTTACAGAGGGCGCGTCTTTTCAAACCCAGGGAACAGTTATGGCGTCTGTTCGCCTTCAAGGGGTACTTATGACGCCGGTTCGTCTACCCACCTTCGGCCGATATATAGCCCATTCCATCATAAGTTCCTTTTTTGGTTTTGCTTTTGCTCTTTTCCCTGCTTGCAACTGTTTTTTCCCCTGCTTTCCCCGGCGGTGCTATTTGACAGAGCTTTTCTCGATAATCTTTCACGACGGCGACTTCATACCCAGATTTTGGCAAGTCATTTGGTGGGTTTTTGATTTCTAGAATCCTCTGATTTTTAGAGTATTTCCAGAAGTTGTTTTCTTTCCCTTTTTCGAACTCGTTTCTCAACCAACATGCCTGTTCCCGAGAGCTGGCAACCCCTTTTGTCTCACCCCTACTGCACCACCCCAAAAAAACTAGCAAAATGGAAGAAAAAGTTCTTTTTTCCTTCGTATGCCGTTACGAGGTTGCCACGTTCTGACCAATTTTGCTTTTCAAACCGTAGTAATGAGGTTACCGTTTTCCAAGCCCAACTGAAGGCCGGACTTCGGTACCCTCCTCCGAAGATGATTTGCGACTTCTGCCAATTCCATGGCATTGCCGTAAATCAAGTTCCGCCGAACTCGTATTGCTATTTTAACGCCTTCATCTGCATGTGTGGCGTCTTCGGGATAGAACCCCACTTTGTTATTTTTATGCAGTACTACAAGCTTTTCGTGGTCCCGAAGGGTGGCTTTTATTTCATGCTACCTTGGGGATTCGGGAGCAAAAAATATATGTTCACCTTTGCCACCAAGGACAGCTGGCGGGGGTGGCAACAAAAATTTTTCTTTCTGAAGATGGAGGAGGCCTGGTCGCATGTTCCGACCAAGTGGGCTCAGGGAAAGCTGAAGATGGACGTCGTAGATCCGAAGATAATGCTAACTCCGGAGTTGGCTTCTGTCTTCGCGGACTTCGACGGACGTATTCGGGCTGTCTCTGACTGGGGTCCCGAGGTCTCTTCGCGCTCTCTCTACCACTTCCCTATTAATTGGAGGTTAATGACCGAAGAGGTTCTTCGGGAGCTAGGGGTAGTGAAGGAGCACAAGACTGACCTCGAGATGCCAGCTCCTGCCATCGCTGGGAAGGATTCTTGGTTGGTGAAGCTCCTTCGAGGGAAAGCTACTTTCGAAAATTTCTTCGAGAGTAAGTTATCTCTGGCTCCCTTTGTTATGGTTTTCATCTTGGACTCACACTGATATCTTCTTTGTTTTCCAGAGATGGGCGACGGCACTGCTGCCTTCTACAAATCCCTTTTCACTGGCCAAGTTGAGAAGGGTGAGCAGACGAAGAAGCCTGCTTCCCGAAGGCGGAAAACGTCTGGGGCTGGGCCATCTGTGGCCAAACGTGCGAAGAAGGATGCGCCCCCTCCTCTCCCGGAAATTCCCGAGGGGGTGGGCGAAGAGCCCGAGGCTGCTGCTGTTCCGCCTTCCAAGGTCATTGTTGACCTCGCTGCTCAAAGTCCCACTCCTTCGGCGACTCTTCTGGATGCTTTGGTAGAGGCCCCTTCCGCCGAGGAGCGACGTAAACACAAAGGTAAGGGGATTTTTACCAAGGAGGCTTCCGACGACGACGTCGCCGAGGTGCCAGCAGGTTTGTTTTTCTAATAAACTGAGGTGCCTTCTTTTTTATGGGCTTTGAGATTTTCTTGCCTTGACCAATTTTTTTTTGTTTTTGCCATGCATGGGAGATATCATCTCTGGGTTGGGTGGCCGAGCACGCCCGAAAGCGGGCCCTTCGGGATGCCCATATCCCGAAGGGGAAGGTCCCGAAGGAGCCTTTCTGGATGTTTACGGAGGACATGAATTTGTACTCCGGAGACTGCCAGCAAATGGCTAAGGAGATCTCAAAGGGGGTGCTTACTGAGGCCTCCTTCAAGGCCATCGCGGAGGCTCACCTTGATGATGACTTTCTTGCCGCGAAGGTTTCTGAGCACGCTGTCCAGGTACGCCTTTGGCCTTTGTGTCTTTCCTTTTGATTTCCTCTAAATGTCTGCCTCTTCTTCTTTGCCTTACTGACTTTGTCTTTGTTTTTCTGTAGCTGCTGGGGTACGCCGGTTTCCTCAGAGTTCGGGTGGCGAGGCAGGTGCTGTTCCAAGCCTCCGCCGTAGGCACCATAGACCAATATAAGGCCAAGTGCTCGGAACTGGTCACGCAGAACGCACAGCTGGCTCAAGCTGCAGAAAAGGAGGTTGCTGCCGTTCGGGAGGAGTTCATGAAGGAAAAGGAAGAACTTTTGAAGGACTCATCCCAGAAGATTTCTGACCTCGGTTCCCAGGTGGCGGAGCTGATTTCGGTGAACGAGGCAGTTCAAAAGGAGAAGTCAGAATCTGAGGCTCTCCTGGCGAAGGTGCTTGAAGAGAAAGCCATGGTTCAAGCTGAGGTCGAGTCTTTGAAGAAGGAGCCGGAGAAGAAGAAGATGAAAGCGCTGAAGAAGAAGGTCGCGGATCTGAAGGAGGACCTTGAAGACCTCGGTGTCGAGAAGGACAAATCCGACCAGATGACCAAAGTTGGTTTTCAGGACGGGTTTTGCCTCGCTCGGCATCAGGTTCTTCAAAGGTTCCCAGATTTGGACCTTTCTTTTTTGGAGGCTCTGAACATTCTCAAGGGGCCTCGGTGGTCTTGGTCCAAGATCGAGCATCTGAACCTGCCCCCTTGGCTTTCGGTGCCGAAGGTTGTGGAGAAGGACGCTGGAGCTGGTGGCCCTCGGGACGCCAAGAATCCTTAGTTTTTTCTAGGGCCCTTTGCCTTATTTTCCTTCTCTTTTGTACTTCTTCTTCTGGCAATCTCCCTTCTTTGTATGCAAATTTATCTTAATAAAAGACTTTTTTAGAAAATTTGGCTAAGTATCTTTGCGAGATTTTTCGTTTCCCTTTTTCCCGAACTCATTCGCTCAAGGGACTTCAGAGAACCTTATCTGCGCTTAGCATGGCGACCTTCTTCGCGAAATCTTGACTTGTACAACTTATGCCCAAGAATTTTGGCTAAGTCTTTTGCCAGGTTTTTCTCCACTGTCCCGAACCCGTTCGCTCAAGAGACTTCGGAAAACCTTATTTGGTTGGCCATTTTTGCGGAATTTGCACTTCTTATGCTTAAGACTTTTTGGCTAAGAAACTTTCGTACTTAGAGAATTTTTCTAACTTATATAGCACAATCTTCTTCGCCGAGATTCTAAGTATAGAATTTTCTCAAGGCGTCCGAATGCCATGTATTTTTTAATTCTATACCTTCGGAATCGCCGAGCTTGTACACCCATTTTCGTACTTCGGCAATGATCAGATAGGGACCTTCCCAGTTCGCGCGAAATACCCCGTGGGATGGCCTACGAGGTGCAAATTCAGCCTTTCGGAGAACGAGGTCTCCTTTCTTTATTGCTTTTGGCTTGGCACGCAAGTTTATAGCCGTGGCCACTCTCTGCTGAAAAGCTTTTCTTCTCAGTTCCGCTATTTCCCTGTGTTCGCCGACGAGGTCGAGCTTGGTTCTTAGGCCGAGGTCATTTCTACTTTCATCAAAAACTTGTACTCGGATTGATGGTTGCACTACCTCGATTGGGATGATGGCCTCTGTACCAAAAACGAGTGAAAAAGGCGTTTCCCCTGTGGCTCTTTGGGGTGTTGTTCGGTAGCTCCACAGTACACTTTGGAGCTGTCCTGGTCATTTCCCTTTTGCTTCCCCCATCCTCTTTTTCAGACCATCTTTTATGGTCCTGTTGGATACTTCTACCTGCCCATTGCTTTGAGGGTGAGCTACTGGGGCGAAGTGCATTTTTGTTCCGAGGTCATCGATAAATTCCTAGAACCCTTTGTCTATAAACTGGGATCCATTATCAGCTACTAGTACCCTTGGTATGCCAAATCTGCATACGATGTTCTTCCATACGAACTTCTGCACTTCTTTTGCCGAGATAGTAGCCAACGGTTCCGCCTCGACCCATTTGGAGAAATAGTCTACTGCTACTACGTAGAATTTCACGCCTCCAGGCGCTGTTGGACGTGGTCCTATGAGGCCTATGCCCCATACTGCGAAGGGCCAGGGATAGTCAACCGAAGTCACCATTTCCGAGGGTGTTCTCTGGATATTTGCGTGTTTTTGGCAGTTACCACATTTTCGGATGAACTGCCTAGCGTCTTTCCTCAGGGTAGGCCAAAAGTATCCTTGGCGCAGTATTACTGCCGCCAGGGCGTCGGTTCCAATGTGTGAACCACAAGCGCCTTCGTGGACTTCTTCGAGGATCATTTCAGTATCCTCTTCGCCAACACACCTCTGTAAAGGATTTGCATATCCCTGCCGATACAGTTCTTCGCCTATTAGGAAGAATCGCCCGGAGCGTCTTCGCACTTTTGTAGCCTCGATGGGGTCTTCGGGGAGTGCATTGTTTGCAAGATACCTTTTTATCGGGTCTTTCCAGCCTTTTTCCGAAGTTACTATGCTCAGTACTTCAATGCTCGGGCGGCTTAGTATCTCGGTGTATGTTTTTTACTTCGACAAGCAGTCTGCTTCGGCGTTATCCCATCGAGGTACATTTTCGATCCGTATGGTTTCGAACTCTCGAATGAGCTTTGTCACCAGTTCGTGATATTTTTCCAAGATTGGGTCCTTTGCCCCATAGTCTCCTGCCGTTTGCCGAACTACTAGCTGGGAATCGCTGTGGGCTTTTAGATTTCGCATGCCAATTCTTATGGCTAGGCGCAATCCTGCTATGAGGGCTTCATACTCAGCCACATTGTTGGTGACGTTAAAGTTGAACTTAATAGCCTTCATTACTTCAAGGCCTTCGGGACCTCTGATAATTACCCCAGCTCCCTGGTCCTCGGACCCCGAGGCTCCGTCGACGTACAAAGTCAACTCTGGCTCACCTTCGCTTGGATCTGGATGGCTATCTTCGGTGGTGGGTACTTCGGCAATGAAATCTGCCAGAGCTTGAGCTTTTATGGCTTTTCGAGGTTCATAAGTGATGTCGTGTTCACCAAGCTCTATGCACCATTTGGAAAGCCTTCCCGAATGATCAACTTTTCTCATGACATCGCGCAGAGGTAGACTGCTTCAGACGATGATAGGGTGAGCTTGAAAATATGGTCGCAGCCTTCTTCCTGCTAGCACCAAGGCATATATAGCTTTTTGCAACAGAGGGTACCTGACTTCGGCGTCATGCAGGGACTTGCTTACATAGTAGATTGGCCATTGCTTCACCCCCTCTTTTTTCACAAGGACCGAGCTTACGGCTTTTTCTGTGACGGCGAGGTATAACATGGGGGGCTCTCCCTCGCGAGGTTGCCGCAAAGTGGGCAGACCGGCTAAGTAGATTTTGAGTTCCTCCCAGGCCTTTTGGCAGTCTTCACCCCAAGGATGGTCATTACTCCTGAGGTTGTCCTCCTTTTTTGCTGCCTTAGTGAGGACTTTGAAGAATGGTCGACACCGGTCTCCATATCTGGAAATAAAACTGCTGAGGGAGGTTATCCTTCCGGTGAGCCTCTGCACGTCTTTTATTGTGACAGGAGTTCGGAACTCGAGTAGAGCCTTAAATTTTTTTTGGGTTGGCATCAATGCCTCTTTCTGATACCATGTACCCAAGGAACTTTCCCGAGGTCACTCCGAAGATGCATTTTTCGGGATTAAGGCGGATCCTGAAGGCTCTGAGCTGGTGGAAAGTTTTCTTTAGATCTGCGACATGGTCGCCAGTCAGTTTGCTTTTGACTATCATGTCGTCCACATATACTTCCATGTTTCTCCCTATTTGGTCGTTGAAGACCTTGCTCATCAACCTCTAGTAGGTGGCTCCTGCGTTTTTAAGCCCGAAGGGCATCCTGACGTAGCAGTATGTTCCTCCTTCGGTGATGAAGGCGGTTTTTTCTTCATCTTCAGGGTCCATCCTTATTTGGTGATACCCACTAAGGCGTCTAAGAAAGATAAGAGCCCGTATTCGGCAGTTGAGTCTACCAATTGGTCTATCGGTGGGAGAGGGTATGAATCTTTTGGGCAAGCATCGTTCAAGTTTCTGAAGTCGATGCACATCCGGAGTTTGCCGCTTCCTTATTTTGTGGCAACTACCACATTGCTTAACCATTCAGGGTACTTGACCTCCCTGATGACATCGGCTTCTAACAGCCGTTGGACTTCGGTTTTGACAAAGTTACTTTTATGAATCGAGATGCCTCACTTCTTTTGCCGGACAGGCTTTGCTTCCGGACTTACTTTGAGGCTATGTTGAATTATGTTAGAGTTTACCCCTGGCATGTCTTTCGGCGAGTAGGCAAACAGATCTTTATTTGTCAGTAGAAAAGATACAAGTTTTTCCTTGTCACTTTCGGCCAATTTTTTCCCTATTCGGGTATTTTGGCCTGGGACAAGTTCTACTTCTTCCATTTTCACCTTCGCGGGATTCTCTGCCTCGCCCTTTTTTGGTGTTTTTGCTTCCACAGCTTGCGCGAAGTTGTTTGCTGGAGCCTTTCGTGTTTTGACGAACACCTTCCTTACTTCGCCTTGATCTATGAAGATTTCCGCATCTCCATCCTTGGCGGCGAAAGTGACGGTTAAGTACTTGACATCAGGGCGAATGTGCAGGTTTCCCTGTGTCTATCTTCCAAGGATGGCGTTGTACGATGAAGGGACATCCATAACGATGAACCTTGCCATTGTGGAGGCGTACAACTCTGCTGTCCCAATCACCGAAGTCCCTTTCAGCATCAAAGGGAGATCGATCCATCCGAGGACGGGTAGTTCGGACGGACCTACCCCGAAGGTAGGCGAGGTGACGGGCTTGAGGTCGCTACTAGATACACCCAACCTCGGCAGCAAGTGTGAAAACAGGACATCGGTATTTGATCCGTCGTTAAGGAGCACTCTCTTGACGTCCCAGTTTCCTATTCTCGCCATGATCAGTAATGGGTCGTCATGGGGAAAAATGACGGCGGAACCATCCTTTCGAGCCAGCTTTTTTGTTGGACTTTGATACTCCATGACTGCTATTTCTCTGGCCTTCCTCTTTCTTTCTGAGGATGGCAATCTCGTCGTAATTGTTTGTATGATTCCCGCTGGAGGTGGGGGGGCCTTTTCGGACTTCGGTTTCTCCGCCTGTCGGAGTCGTAGTCCTCATCTTCTACCTTTCCTTCCTCCTCTTTCCTCCCTTTCGGGGAAGGCATGCGCAGATAACGCCAAAGTTTGCCCTGTTTTATCAACGACTCTATGTACTTTCTCAATTGGAAGCAATCTTCAGTGTCGTGGCCGTGGTCGCGATGAAACTGGCAGAACTTCTTCATATTCTTTCTGTTGTCTGTAGTCATGGCCCGTGGCCGCTGAACCTGAGATCCTTGCCTTTCCATTGTCATGAGGATGTTGGTCCTTGTGGTGTTCAGGGGTGTGAAAATGGGGAGTTTCCTTCCTCGCGTTCTCCGAGGTCGGCCTGCCTGTTCGGTGGGATACCGGGTTTGCTGGTTGGATCCTTCGGCCCGGGTGTGATCGGACTTCGGTTCGCCCATTCTCAGTTCTTTGGCTGTCATGTGCTGTTCGGCCCTTCGGTAAAATTCACCGACCATGTCCGGGGGGTCTTTGGAGAATTCGTAAAATAGCTGCGAGTCCCTCCGAAGGCCTCGTGTCATTGCGAGGATGCGTACTTCGGGCCGAAAGTCTGGGACATTCAAGGCCTCTCTGTTAAATCTCTCGACATAGTCGCGGATGGTCTCTCCAATTCTCTGCGCTATGTCGAACATCTGAACCGGCATTTTCGCTGTTTGCCGACTTCCGATAAACTGCTGCGTGAAAGCTGTGGATAACTCTTGGAACTCCGTGATGGTTCCTGGGGCCAATGAATTATACCAGGCTGTTGCTGGCCCAGTGAGAGTCACCTCGAAACATTTGCACAAGGTAGCATCGTCGACACCGTGCATCATCATGCTGTGTCTATACTTGGTCAGATGGGCCTGTGGATCAGTACGGCCATCATAAGTTTCCAGCCGAGGTACTCTAAAATCACCTGGCATGGCTGCCTTAACTACATCTTGGGTGAATGGGGACTCATCCCCACAAAAGGTTCCGAACAGCCTAGCCCAGACGGGTTTGCGGGCCATCTGTTTCTCCACTCTGTCCAACCTCGCCAATATCTTTTCTATAAGGATCATGGAACTGGGTTCTTCTTCTGGGAAGGGAGATTGTCGGTGCCTCTTCGGAGAGTGAGTTCGGTGCTGAGGGGATGGGGACCTCGCCTCAGGTGACTGGTTCCTCCTGTGTGTGATTTTGGGTCGTCTTGACCCTGCTTGTCCCACGAGCGGTGCCCCGAGGGGCATGTTTTCTGTTGAAAACTCCTCTCATGGGTCTCCGCATCCCGAACTACGATGGGTTGGTTTGGGACTTTTTTCCCGGGGGTGTGCTGGTGAAGGAGGCCTTTGGGCTTGAGCTTGTTGGGGCCACCTTTGGTCTATCTGTTGTGTCATTTCAGCCACAACAGAGCGTTGAAAGTCGCACAGAAAACTCATGGTTATGACTAGAGGATGCTCTTCCTCAGGCATGGAAGTCCCTGGGAGGGCTTGCTCAGTGGCCGGTTGGACTTCAGGCGCGGACGGGGACCTCGGGAGTCCCTTGTCCTTAGAACGCCGAGTCTCAACGACGGCGACCCGAGGATGGGTTCCCACAGACGGCGCCAAATGATGCCCTAAGACATCTTCACTGGAAGGCATGGTGACTTCCGGGAGGACTTCCTGTGAGGGAGAGCGCCTGGAGGTGAGGTTTCCCAGGGGAATGTGCCTGAAAAGCTCAGAGAAGAGGGGTTAGGAGGTCCCCGGGGTGCTTTTCCGGGGAGGAGCCTCCGACACCCAAGTCAGTTTCCTGGGAAAGTAAGGGGGAAGCACTAGAGCTTTCAGTGGGCTTGCCTGTGTTTTTTCAAGGAGGAGGAATCCAACCGTTTGCCAGGGTCTGTTCCCTGGTATTTATAGAGAAGCCCAGCCCGTTCAGATGACAACACGTGTTCGGTCTGATGTTCTTTAAGTTTCTGGGCGTAGGGGGCGAGTAGCCGGTGACAGGCTCCTTGATTCTTGAACCGAGACAGGTCGTGGCAAGACCTGGACGGCGTCGGCGTGTCAAATCGCCGTTTGAGGTGACATGTAGCGTCTGTGGGCGACATGTCAGAGGCTCTTTAAATGCTCATACCGTACTCCCGAAGTCCCTGGATGAGGTTGCCCTCTGACACGGACGGTGCCCCTTTGGGAAATGTGCCCGTAGTTCGGGGAGTTCTCTGATTCAGGGTTCCACCTTCAGGGAGATCCTCTTCGGCTTGCAATAGCTGATTCTCCATCTCCGAAGGCGATCTGTTTAGTACCTCGGGGGGGCTAATAGTATCCTCGCGTTCCCTGACGCTCCGTGTTCGGGTCAGATAGAGGCGATAGCCCTTCGGCTATCAGTACCTACGAAGGCCTTTTAGCTACTAAAGGGCCCTCAAGGTACCAATTGGTTCTTTCAAGAGCCTTCCAAGTACCGATTAGTACCTATAAGGGTCTTCCAGGTACCAATTGGTACCTTCAAAGGTCTCTGAGGTACTAATTGGTACCTTTGAGTACCTCCGAGGTACCAATTGGTACCTTCAAGGGCCTCCGAATGCCAATTGATTCTGTTGAGGGCCTCCGAGTACTAATTGGTGCATTCGAATGGCTTCACGATACAAATTCATGAAACTGAGTCATTTTGTGTCAATTTGGTTATTCTTTAAACTACATTGTTTTGATGGTACCTTAATTAAATCTCATAAGTCCACAACTCCAATCACTTTCCACTACTTGTATGGCACTCTTATACCTTCTTTCGATTCTCCCTCCCATGCTCAAAATTAGTTCATTCCTTGATTAGCCAAGTTATGGTAAGTGGAGGCTTTATGAAAGATATGCCATGTGACAAGAATGATGGCAAGATCGAGCATAGCATTCCAAGAGGGAAGTTCCTTTGAGGGCCTTCAAAGTAACCTTTGATAGAATTGGATTGCGTCATCCACGTTCTTGAACTGGACTCCTTCAAAATTCGCCAAGCCCTACTTATTGACTGGTTTTTAAAACTTTAGCACCAACTAGTTCTAATCATCATCAATATAGTCTCTTTTTCTATCACCATCCATATCCATATGTTCAACCTCTCTTACATCTTCGAAACCAGAAGGCACTCCATCAACTCCTCATGCCTCATTGCTACACACTCATTCTAATACAGCTAGGTAGTCCAGATACACCCCCAAGCACTTCTATTAACATGATCCTCCTCTTCCATAGAAGCATTCATCTACAAATACGTATTTGTAGCCTTCATCACTGTAGTAACATTCTGCATTACCACATTACATTACCAAAATAACTTTGAATGTGACAAAACATAACATCTTTGCTAAATAATGCTACAACATATCGCTTTTTTGGAATTATCTATCACTTTTCCAGAAAAACGTAGACTACACATCACATTTTCTAGTCTGTGTAACATTCAGAGTTCGCACTTCTATGCACTTTACTCCTATGCTTGTGTTCATAAAATTATCATTTTTCTGGTTTTATTTAATGCTTTTTTATGCTATTCATCACTTTGCCATATACGTTTTTCCTATACACATCTTATTTCAAAATCCTACCCCCACAATAGCAATTTAGTACAAATTAAAAGCATTTTAGTACAATAAAAAAATGTTCATTTATTAAGAAAAGTGTTTCTACCCCTAAAATAATGAAGAACAATGTTTTGAACGTGTTTCTTTCTTTCAACCCAAAACTTTTAAACACATATAAACCACCTATCAAGTTACTAACTTCTGTAGATCTTTCATTGCTCATGCTTCAAAATACCTTATCACAACATCTTACAACACAACTTAAAACCATATTATTCACATCCACAAGAACTAAACATTTACCATAGCATGGTTAGCTAAGCGAGCATATATTGTTTCTCCATTTGTTTCCTATGCTCCCTAACCCTCTCTTTCATTAACTAGCTACACTAACTCTAACAACCATTTCTCAATTAACTCCAACCACCCCTTAACCATATTGTGCAAGTTTATAACTTCAACAGCACCAACTCTAGTTTTTTTCCTTTATTCATTAATCCTTAAATTCTTTCTACATGCAATTACTACATTTATTACTAATGCCAATTTTTATTACTTTATTAGCATTTTTAATTCACTACTTACTTATATCCATGTTCTCATTGTACATACTATTACGGCTCTCCTAGGTTTAGACCAAGATTACCAAGCCAAGTGTAAATTTTATGCTTATAAAATATAATTGTGAACTAATTAATGGATTTAGTAAGTTAATGTAGCATAAAATAAGTAATTTGATCATTTGGGCAAATTTTAGCCATAAAGGTCAAAGCAATAATTTTACTGAGAAACCCTAATTTTTATGCCATAAATGGGATTAAACTATAAAATTAAATGTTTTGAAGTCTTATAATGATTCCTAGTTCAATTACATTTTTGAAGTGAAAAAATAAAGTGAAGTGTGAGACATGGGATCAAAGTGAGTAGAGGTTAGAAAGTTAAGGGACCAAAGAGTGAAAATGGGAGAGGATAAGAAGAAGACTTGGTTGTCTTCTTCCCAAGGCCCCAACCCATGCAGTTGTTGAGCCAAGAAGCTCCTAATCTCATCCTACCCAAATTCTTGCAAAAATTAAAGCTACCAAAGCAAAGTTCCTAGGTGTTTATGGCTAATTTGAGCTTAAAGGGGCTTGAATCATGTTTCTTTCCTTACATGACTTCAATTTTAGTTTTGGGATGAGGTGAGTGCTTTTCTTAGTTAATTAAGGCTTGGGTAAGTTAAACAATTGGCCCTTAAGCTCAAATCTTGCTTGTGAAGGTTGATTTGCAAGCTAGTGTGACTTGTGTGCAAGCTGGTCTTAAATGAGTTTGGTTTTTGTCTCACAAAGTGGGTAAGGGTATGTAGCTGTTTTTAATCTTAAAATTGCTCAAATTCATATCATATTACATGTGTTCGATGCTTTGGCAATTGGTTTGCTAGGCTTGAACGAGAGCTACATTGATTTGTAAGTAAAATGCCATTGTTGTGCTTTTGTGCGCATAAAAGGTTTGGAGCTTGTGATCTTGTGTTTGGTAAGGGATTTTTAAGTTTCCAAGTATAAAATTGATGTATTTACATGTTATCTAGAATTTATTAAAGTATTCAAAGTGGTTGCTAAGTGGTTTAGTTGAAGGAAGAAATGAAAGAGGGCAAACCAAGCACGAATTGAACAAAATAGAGCACCCAGGCAAGACCATTAATGCCACAACACCAAGCTTGGTACTATAGTGCCCGGAAGGTCTAGTTGGGCAGAATGTTCATGGCATTAGTGATGCCATTGGCATTGTGTCGTCGGCGCCTTAAGGCCTAACATTCAGGGCTTCTAACGGACTTTCAGATGCTTCAGTTAGCCTACCTAGACCTTCCTAAGACATGTCGGACCTTTGAATGGGCCTTAGAATCACCTATAAGATGAAATTAAAGCATTTGTTATAAGAGTTAAAGGGTGGTTAAAGAAATAACTTAAGGCCTAAGAAGGGAAGGTGGCCTTAAACAAGATCATGGGTGCTAAGTAAAAAGAGAGGTTGTAAACTCCTATAAGCACCTTGATTAAGTAATTTAGCTTAAGAAATCAGGCCACCAAGTGAAGTAAACTCCTTTACAATATGATTGTGGGTAAGAAAGAACAAGTTAAGTTTAAGGCAAGAATTTATTCTTGTAGTTAGGATGAGATAGGGTTCACACAATAGAACCTCTTTTGGTGGCAATTAGATAAGACCTCGAGATGTTTGAGATCACGTTGAGTTGTATATAAATATTTTATATATGGGTCTTAAAATTTTCATGCAGGTTAAGAAATCTCTTACTGAGAATTATTGAATTCTCACGCCTTAAGTTCATATTGTGCAGATACATTGATGTTGTGCTTAACACCAAACAAATGAGTGTTAAGTTTGATTTTCTTGTTGCAAGTATATATTTATGGAATCAAGATTGGTTCTAAGTTTCAGTAAGTTCGTTATTATACTAACTAAGTTTTTTTATGGCCTAGGCCATGAGAAGGCTATTAAAGGCCTAAGGGAAATAAAACGACTCTTTACTTTGGAGTAAGTAAGCTCGAGTTAGAGCTATGTTATTTTGCAATCTCGGATACCTTAGAAAGTTGAGTACCTAATTGTGCTAAGTTGATTCTTTAGTAAAGACAAGAGTGAAAAGACTTAAGTGGATCTTATATTCATAGTTGCTTTTGATTGTACATTAGGTTGTTAAATGATGTACATAGGGTTGATACTCAAAGTCTGACCTACTTGTTTTTTTTTTCTTTGGTTTAGGTTTATTTTATGTATTTTATAAAATGCATGCAAGTTCTTAAGTTTATTGCCTTTTATTTATTTTACTAAGATCAGAAGCTACGCATGGTGATCATGTCCTAAGTTAATGAACTAGTCTCATGTAATTTTTAAAGAATTACGAGTTTCATCTAGCCATTTGCCACTAAGTGTGGGATCACTAAATCCCAATTAAGTTTTCCACAAGTGATCCTAGGTAGGTGTCCCTTACACATACCATACAATTTTGTCCACATTTTTTTAGATCACTTCCATTCAAATTTCTTATTATGCTACATTTTATTAAATAAATTATTATCTAATTTTAATTAATAAATGATTCCCTTCAATTTTTACTATGAAGAAGCAATGTTTCAACTTTTTTTTTTTAGCACAGTTTTGAACTATTAAAATTTATATTTTCATCCAATTTGACTTAATTGCACACATGTGAAGCTCTAATGTTTGCCCGTTAGTTGAGAACTAAAGGCGTCATTTGCCCTTTTTCTTTTTTTTTTTTACGTCGTGTGGTAGTGCTTTTCACTCTTCCTAGAAAAAAATCTGAAGTCATGCAGTACGTATGAGATATTTATTTCCCCCGGCAACAAGTGGCTGCTACCAAATATTTGAGATGTCAAGAGCCGAGCACCTACCACTGCCAGCCCTTTTATTGCTCACAAAAGTTTGCGTGTGCGAAAGGGACTTCACAAGCCAAACAAAAGGGACCTGGCACAAGTCCAACTCAACCGCTAGAAGGAGGAGTCCTTCTAAAGTGTGGCTAATATTTTTGACCTTATCGTAAGGTCAAAGTTGATCAATGAACCAAATTGAATGGAGCCAATCATCTCATCGTGGCCATTGAATCATAAACCAACCAACCGGTGGAGCAGGTTTCAACCATAGGAAAAAGTAAATTAAATGGAACAAAAACGTGTGCCTAACCAGGGGATGTAATAGCTTTGGAAACAGAACAATTTATAGAAGCAGTAAAACATGACACGTGTTCCGAACTTTCTAAGGATTCGGAAGTTCAATTTTCAAATATTTTTATCAGGGTTTTTGTTGATTCGTTTGGGCTACTGGAATTACAAAAATTCGTGCTCCTCTCACGAGTTGGAGGATGCACGACAGAGGAGCTGAACAAGTTAGAGATGAAAGTTTCATTTTGTGATGAATTTTGAGCAATGGAGCCGCGTCGGAGGTTATTATCAGATCGAAAGGGCTCCATGTGCGGAGAAGTTCAAATCCAGGCTTGTTACAGTCCCAGGAGAGATTCTTTGCCGGAAATTTTGAACTCCCAATTCATATGTACATACAATTTTTTGTCAAATATGAAAATTTTTTCTTTCCCCGTTTCTTCTTAGAATATTAGACCCGAAGTAGAATAGAATGATACTATAATCTTTCGAAGATCATGGTGAAATATAAAAGAAACGTGTTATGTTATAATTATCGTTACGATGAATTAGATAGACAAACACGTCAAACGACATTTGTTATAACAAAAAAATCTAAAAATTATTTGAATTCATAAATATAGCTAAGACATTTGTTATAACCGAAAAATCTATAAATTATTTTTGTTATTTGTCTATAGATCGTTACAAGTACTAATTATTCCTCATTTATCTACATATTTTTAGTAATATCTAATTTTTATGTTCTATATTTAAATTAGGGATATATATTATGACATTCACCATATGTTTTCTATTAAATTATGTTTGTTATTAAAATGTCATCTGTCTCTGAGATGGGTATAAAACTAGTTTCACTAAAAAATAATAATCATTAGTAAATACACAAACTTTTAAACTTTACTCAAATTCTTACAAATTACTCACTTCCATAAATAAAGATAAAGTAATAAGTAGTACACACACATAACTATTAACTTTTACTCTCATTCTTATGAAACTCACTTACTTTTAAAAAATAATTCATTTTCATAAAAATAATAATAATAAATAGTAGATACACAACAATTTTAAGTTTTACTCATATTCCAACGGGATGACTGACTTTAATTACTTTTATAAAAAATCAATAATTTATTGAAAACTACGACAATCCCCCAAGTTCTGTATAATTAAAATTTACACCATTTTATTATAGAAATTTACTCTTTGCTTCTATAATTAGTGAAAAATGACTTGTTTTCATTTAGATGATTGGGAAATTAATGACTTAAAAGGTTAACTACCTATTCAAAAGTTACTAAAATGTTTAAATTTATGGGAAGATAAGTATTGTAGTTTTTAGATTAGGATATAAAAACTTAAGTCGAACACTGTAATTGTAAAATAGTGCTCACATTTAGTTATTAAAGTATTAATTTATCAACTATTATGGGTAAACTGTAATTTTATCAAAACTTTATGGAGTAGTTTAAGATAGCCCTTTTCCTCATCTTGAAAATAATCCATGATTTTAGGTTTTTTGTGCAACTGCCTATCACCCGAAGTATCAATGGGGCCACACGGTGAGCTCAAAAAATGTGGCCTCATGCTAGAAGGACCCGAGAAAGAGAGAAATAGGGATTTGGTGAGTAGCTATAGGACACACTTCGTGTAGCTCGCAACTCCCTCGCTTTCGCATTACTTACAAAAATGCTACATCATCCTGAACAGCACATTTGTCTGAATGAAACACAATTGTTCAGAATAACACGTTTGTCTGAAGAGAACAACACTTCACAGAACAACACATTTGTCTGATGGGAATAATATTTTTTATTAAATCAAAAAATATTATTTATGAACAATATTTTTAATGAAACTGGCAATATTTTATAAAACACAATATTTATGAGAATAGAACAACACTTCTTACTGAACGGAATCACATAATTTACGAATAACACATCTTACAAAATGAGCAGTATATTACAGAACAACATATTTGTCTGACTAGAACAACATTTTTTATTAAATTGAACAACGTTTATTTACGAACATTATTTCTTCCAAAATTAACAATATTTCACAAAACCCAACATTTATAATAATGGAACCACTCTTCTTACTTCTTACTGAAAAGAACAACACATATGACTAAAAGGAATAACAATTATTACTGAACGAAACAGCACTTATTACGAACAACACATCTTACAAAATAAATAACATATTACAGAACAACATATTTGTATGAATTAAATGAAACTTATTACTGAAGGGAATAACATTTATTACTGAACATAACAACACTTGTTATGAATAGCACATCTTACAAATAAACAATATGTTGCAAAACAGCACATTTGTATGATAGAAACAATACTTATTACTAAATAAAACAACAATTATTACTGAACAGAATAATACTTATCACAAATAACATATCTTACGAAATGAATAACATATTATAAAATATCACATTTGTATGAATAGAACAACACTTATTACTGAATAAAACAACACCTTTAATAAACAGCAAATCTTACGAATAGAACAACACATTTGAACAAATTGAACAACACTTCTTACTGAATCGAACACCATAATTTACGAACAACACATCTTAGGAAATGAACACCATATTATAGAACATCACATTTGTATGAACAGAACAACACTTCTTTTTGAATAAAATACCATAATTTATGAACAACATATTTTACAAGATGAACAATATGTTAGAAAACATCTCATTTGTATGAAAAGAACAACATTTATTACTAAACAGAACACCACAATTTATGAACAACGCATCTTATGAAGTGAGCAACATATTATAGAACAATACATTTGTATAAACAAAACAACACTTCTTGATGATATAAACAACATATTACAAAATAGCACATTGAAATGAATAAAACAACAATTGTTACCGAATAGAACACCTTAATTTACAAACAATACATCTTATCAAATAGAAAACATATTACAGAACAACATATTTATATGAATTGAACAACACTTCTTATTGAATAGAACATCATAATTTATGAACATCACATCTTACATAATGAATATCATATTACAGAACAACACATTTATATGAATGAAACAACACTTCTTATTAGACATAACAGTAAAATAGTCATTCTAAAAAAATTATATAATTTGTCTTTTATTCTCTTTCTTCTTATTAAAATATATTAACACATTCGAAAAAATATTAAAGATCAACACATTTTTATGAATGAAACAACATGTCTTACTGTATGAAACAACACAATAATCATTCTTAAAATAATTTCTATAGTTTCTCTCTTGTTCTCCTCGTTCTTTTTGCCTACTAACAATTTAATTGTGTGTGTTGTTTAATCACATAGACCAAGCTTAAAGAATGAAAATCAAATAAACTGAAGGAAAAAATCAAAGCAATCAAAGAGAGTTTAGTTCAAAGAAATGGATCAGAACAATGTAAATATCAAGGAGGAAAAGGTGTTTATGTAAAAATGTGTTGGTACTTTGGATTTTTGTTCTATTAAGATAAAGGTATTGTTCTGTAATATACTATTCATTTTATAATATATTGTTTTATTCAGTAAGAAGTGTTGCTCCATTCTTACAAATATGGTGTTCTATAAAATATTATTAATTTTGAAAGAAATACTATTCATCAATAATATTGTTCGATTCAATAAGAAATGTTGTTTCCTTCAGACAAATGTGTTAGTTTGTGAAGTGTTATTCTTTTTAGACAAATGTGTTGTTCTCTTCAGATAAACATATTGTTCTGTACAGTAGGGTTCCACGCAGACAAATTTGTTGTTTAGGATGTGGTAACATTTTTGTAAATATCAACATAAATATTCTTTTTTAATATACTTTAGATTTTTTTCTTATCTTAAAATAAATTTTAGTACACTCAAATGTGAATTTTGTTAATTGGGTGGATGAATATGGTGATGAGCGGCAAGAGAGAGAGGAGGAGGAAAAAGATGAAGTGGACACTGAAAAATTCTTATATATAAGAGGTGAGGTGGCAAACTTGTAAATTAGTTGAAAGTCTGTGTGTTTCGTGTATGCCGAGTGTGTTTTAGCTTTTGCCTAAGTGGTATTATCATCGCAAAAAACTACAATCAAAATATTAAAAACTAAATATGGAAAAAATAGTTAAATTTTAGATGTTAAACATAAACAAATAAAATACAAGAAAAATATAGAAATTTTAAATACAGAAACCACCACAAACTAGTTTGTTTAGTATTAAATTGAATTACAATTTTTTATGATTTTTTTATCTAAAATAAATGTTATTTAAAAGCTAATATAAAAATCCATTAAATAATATTTTTATAATATAATTAAGCTTTTATAAATTTTTCTTCTAATAAACTTAATATAAGAAAAGTTAATAAAAATTTAATTACATCATAAAAATATTATTAGTGAATGATTATATCTATATAATTAGTAGGTCTAATTTTTAAACAAGTTTTAGGGGCTTGCTTATGGTAGGTATCCTTTTTTTTACAAAGTTGGACAAAACCTGTTTTTTTTTTTTTTATAATCAGAAGCAACTTTAAAAGGAATAAAGTTATGAGGTACTATATATTTCAGGGAAATGAGGAAATGCTTGGTTTTTCGAGATCTGGAACATACCCGAACTAGCATTAAGTATCATTTTGTGGGAAAATGGTAGAGGTCAGAGTTAAACTTCAATCCTCCACACATGTCTTTTTGCCACTTTAGCAAGTGGCTAAGATGGCAAAACCTTCTTTTAAGTAGGCCTCGCCCTTCCATTACACACTTGTTTTTTATTGATGACTATTTATTTTTTTCTAAGACCAAATGCAAGCAACTGCAATGCCTTTAAAAGAATTCTAAAGGATTATTGTGTAGCTTCTGGCCAAGATAACAACTTTAACAAATACACCATATTTTTTTAGTAAGAATACACCTAAAGATATTCATATAGAAGTGGGCCAATCCATGGGTATCCCTATCAATGACAATCCTGGAAAAAATCTTGGCTTACCTACAATATGGGGAAAAACTAAATCAAAAGCTATGACTGCAGTTAGAGAAAAACAAGCAAAAAACCTTTATGGCTGGAAGGAAAATCTTTTCTCTTTTACTAGTAAAAAGGTCCTTATTAAGGCAGTAGCTTTTTCTTTACCTGTTTATCCTATGGCTAGCTTGATGGCTGTAATGAAAGAGTAAGCAACATTTCCTTCGATTCATCAAACTGCAACACTTGATGTTGCCCCGATTGTTGCTTGCACTTTTTTTAAACTCATTAACCACTAACTTTTGGAAAGGGCACTCTGAGAAAGAAAACAAGACATACTAGAGGAGTTAGGACACTTTAACACATCCTAAACCCCAAAGAAGGCTTAGGTTCAAAGTTTGGTGGCATTTAATAAAGGTCTTCTAGCTATGTTGGCCTAGAGGATCCTGAAGAATTATGTTGCTCTCGAGGTAAGAGTTTTAACAGGGATTTTACTTCCTTAATCATGATTTTCTAGAGGCAAAGAAGGGGGTAATGCTTCATGGGGTTAGGCTAGCATCCTCTGTGAGTGTTATAGTTCAATCATCGCATATGACCATTTAGATGTGCCGAGTCCCAAGAGCAATGCATGTTCAATAGGCCAAACAAAATAATGCTAATAGTGTTTACCCAAGTAGCCCTATTGGTCATTAAGTAAAAATATGTATATTGGTCCAACCATCACACACATATTCATATACAATCTCATTTGATAGGGAATAAAAAGGTCAAAAACCCTAACTTGGGCAAATTTTACACTTATACAAAATTACATGCACACATGGTGTACTTGCTACCCATTTATGTGTCTATATAAGTTATACCGTGTCCATCTCAAAATTTATTCATGTCCACTTATGCCATAAGGGTTCCAAACCCTTTCAAATACTTAAATAGGAAAAAAAATTTGAGGCACTAAATCCATCTAAATTTGCATTTATGAATTTTACAAACCATTCGGGTAAAATGACCAAATGAATAGGATACAGCAAACTTTGATGAGCCGTAACTCTGGCTATAGGGCACCAAATCAAGTGGTTCAAAAGCCAAATCTTTATCTTGGAGATCTTTATGTGTGGTCAAAATTTCATAGCCAAATTTTGCTCATACAAAAAGTTATGGTTATTGGACTATAAGGTGTCAAAATTGAACCCTTATTTCCAATAATGCCCTTACAAAATTAATAAATTTGTCTTTCTTCCCCAGATGTAAAACTAACTTGGAAGTGTGCACACATGTCTTAAACATATGGAAAAGTTATTCCGCTGAATTTAGGACCATTCCATGAGCATTAAATATAATTTTCTTCAAAACAGCCCATAAAACTCAATATTGACATAATTGAACATACAATCTTAAACATCACTTCATTGCTTTATATATCATTAATACAACATACATAGCATATTTTCATGCATAGATACATCATAGATATGCCCTAGCTATGTTGGGTATGTACTCTAGCTTCTTGGAGAGCCTTACAAACCAATACACTTCAGAAACTTTAAAAGACAACTACTGCGTAGGGCAGAAAGTACTAACACTAAAATTAGCTAATATAATCCAAATATCAATAAAATTTCCATTTAAATACTATACATATTGAAGTTCATATACTTGAAATTTCACAATAAAAATCAAACTAAAACTATTTGTTTGAATGCTTTCTTTCAGGTTCTTCTGAAAATGGACAAAAAGGGGATAAGTTTCTTTGAAGAACTTAGCAAAGGATTATCTTTTAAAACTTGAAATATTTACCATATACCTTAGATCCAAAAACATTATAACATAAAAATAAAGCACATATACACAAATATAGTCATCCAAGTTCACAAACAAACACAACAACAATAAAATGTAATGTTGGTTGCAACATATCATTAGGGTTAATCCATAAACAATCAAATAAAACTTAGAATAACATTATGGCAGCCCTCGTTAAGCTTTTGCTTGGTCTTAGGAGGTCAATTGGTCTTAGTTAGTACTAACGTGGGCTCTTTCAACTGCCATTAATATGCAAGATAACAATAAGGCCGAAACCTTGTCTTGCATGTCCCATTTAAGCATGAAGCTTGATAAACCTTTGCCTTGGATATTGAAACAGAAAACCCTAGGTAGACCTAGAAATTAGGGGTATTATATCCTTTGATGACTTTCTTGCTTTCTCTTGCTTGCTTTAGCTAAGGTGGCTATGGAGGACAGTGGTGGAGCTCAATGAAATGTTTAAGGCTAGTGGAGGTCAAAGGTATCGGAGGAAATGAACAAATTTGTTGATATTTTCTTTCTTTTCCCTTTTTATTTTTCTTTTTGACTTAGGTCAAGATACGTATAAGGCAAGCATGAAAGTTTTGCAACTTTTTGCCACACTTGGAGAAGGTCATGCCTGACCATTTAGGGTGGGATAATAACAATTTTCCAACCATCTTTACCTTGGTCAAAGGTTATTTTCACCTTTAAAAATGTTTAGGACACTTAAGCCCTTAAATGTCCCTAAGCATTAAATGACTAACTTTACCTCCTTGATCACTTTGCTCCTCAACAATATCCTTAATTTCATCCATGTCCTCTCCATAAACCTTCTTTAAAAATTTTATAATTGAGTACCCAACATTTGTAACCTTACAATTTTGTCCATTTAGTCCATAGGGTTACTTGCAAAACAAGCAATTCCTTAAAGCTTTCTTAAGGACCAAACCTTCACTTTGTGTGTCACTTAAGGGAGTGTGTATTGAATACTTTACACTTCAAAAATTATACATTATGGTGAAAATTAAAGCATAAAACTTTAGGTCCTTATGCTGTAATTTTTCCATTTTCTGATAGTGATAACACTCTATGGCAAGGATTGTACTAACAAAAACTTTTGTTGGCAGGTTAAAGATGGAAAAAAATTGACATTTAGAAAGACCTTGTGGGTTCCTAATATTACTAGGCATAGACTCCATCCTACTGAACCTGTCCTGACCAGTTACAGAACATTAAGGCATGCTCTCTAATGGACTTGGAGACCTATTCCTGGAATCTGAGAATTATTTTATATTTGATACTTGTAGAAGGGTTGAGGGCTGTTCAAAGAATTCCTATTAGCAAAATTATAGACTCACGTAGTATTGTATAACCTTATTCCAAATAATGACAATGCACTGTCAAGTCAGCATATTATGTGCAGAAGAAGGTCAGAAGGTCAGTGACTTCTTCCTATTCTCATCAGAATGATCTAGTGCTATAAAGATGTCTTTTGTATATCAAGTACCCTCCTAAGATGCTGAACTTTCTTTGCAAACTTTGCCAAAATAGTGTATTAGTCAAGCAGAATAATGTGAAGTGATGCAAAAAAGGTGAGCCCACTTGTCCCTTTTGCACCTTCCCTCAATCTAATGAGGGTGCTATCCTCTTGTGTGAATGGACTGAGCTTGTGCAACATAGCTGTTTAGATTACAAAATCAACAAACAGGCTGTTACTCCTTTTGACTGCTTGTTATTAGCTGTCTGGCAATCATTTTCTAATAAACATCTTAAAAGAGAGCTTGTAGTTACAAAGATTGCTTTTCTTTGCTAGCATATCTAGATTGTTAGAACTCGGGCTATTTTTTACAGAAGGTAGTTGCATCCAGAGAACACTATTCAGCAAATTGAGCATGCTTTTGCTGAATTTTGTGGAGCATTCCCCTTCGTCCCTCCCACAATAAAATAGCGGCAACTGCAAAATCATTAGAAAAGGCTAGTTTGGGGTATGTCAAAGTTAATATAGATGGAGCTTGGGGCCATTCTTCTAGCTTGACTGGCACTAGTGCTATTATGAAAGATTCTTGTGGGCAAATGTTAGCTACTAAAGAAAATTGTTTGCAAGCTTCGAGCGCATTGATGGCTGAAACTATCGCTCTATGAGAAGGTCTGCTACTTGCTCTGGGTGCCAGAAAGGAGAAAGTTCATATGAGATAGATTGTCTTGAGCTTTTTACTGTGGTTCAGGGGTTGGCTACAGATTGGCAAATTGATCTAGTTGTTTAGGAAATACAGTAGCTTCATAGCCGATTCTTTGATTGTACAGTTAGCCACATTCATAGATCAGCTAATGAGTTTGCAATTTTATTGCCACTTGTTATAAAAAGGAGATGAGCCTGGTAAATTGTACCTTGTGTCCCCCATCTTCTCTTAAAACTCTCATTGATCTGGATATTTTGCATGACCCTCCTTGAGTTTTAGTAAAGCCTTCTTCTTCCTTGGCCCAAAAAAAAAAAAAAAAAAAGTAGGCCTTGTCCTCGAATGTGTCTTAGGAACCGACATTGGGAATGTCTAACAGCGAGATACAAAAATTAAAAAATAAAATAAAAAACGAAAATAAAATAAAATAAACTAAGAAAGATATGAAGGCAATGTTTAGTGAAGAAATTAAAGATGGGCACCAGGGAGAAGTTGCTTGACTTGGAACTGGCAGGTTCAAGAGCTGTCCACTTAGTCCTTCATGGACGTCTCCTCCAAACTTGGGACCTCTTCTTCGACTCCCATCTTCTCTGCAAGCAAGGAATTTCGCTCCTCGATGAGACGCTGGTTCTCAGTGACAAGACGGTTATTCTCCTCCCTGAGAGAAACAACAGCTGCCCGAAGCCCGTCATTCTCCTGACGAAACGCCTCCACGGTTTCCCTGGCGAGACCTAAGTCAGACTCCAAGCATGTGACCTGAGACTGAACAGCTTCGTACCGCTCCTTATGCTGCTTGGCCATGTTCATGAGCTCCTTGGCCATCTCGGCCAGCTGCTGGGCGTTTTTCATGGCCGTTCGTAGTTCTCTGCTCGATTCTGCGTCCTCATAGAGGTCAGGGGAGCATTCTTGGCCCTCATTCGCAGCCGTGTGCTCGCCCTGGCCAGACGCAGCGGATGAGACTTTGCCCTTTCCCTTTTCCATATCTGAATCTGCAAAGGAATAAAAATGTTAGAACACAATAATACCGAAGCCCTTTTCCTGGTTCCACTTCCACCGTGCTGAGATATTCATTATGATGGAAAGAGTCCGTCCCGTGAACCGGGTTACTGGTTTGTGGGTCATGAAGATGGGGCCCATAACCAACAATAATTACGTAGGAAAAGAAAACTACCACGTCCATAGGCTACTAAACGAGATATGATACCATTTGTGAAGGCGAACGTCCCTCACTAATGGATATATTAATACCATTAGTATTCAACCGTAAATAAATAGTATTTACCTTAAAGTATTTGAAATTGGGCTATTAATGTCTGTATTTTTTATTTAGGTGTCTACTTCTAACATCTGAATGTCTATAAGTTGTTTTCCTAGTAGTGACAATAAAGTATTTTGATTATTCAAAGTTTTTTTTTAATTGAGAGTATAATAATGTTATTTTAAGGGATATATACTTGAAGAATTATGTCAAATTTTTATAGGGACTTATATGGTTGTATCTTGTCTACATGTAAATGAACTTAAATACATTTTATATATACTAAACACCATGAAGATATAATTGAACATTTTGTTCATAGAATTAGACATCTCATATATAAAAATTGATATCTGATAATTGATTTTTATTCTAAGTACAAGGTGTCTAACCTATAAGAGTATCTAATTTTGTCTACAGTGATGCCCAATGTCCCATAGTATGGTATCTAATTTCTAATGAAAAATAAAAATGTAGACATCTTTTCTTTTTTATATTATCTAAGTCTGTGTGTTAATTAGAATATTAATATTTTAGTGTACGAATATAAAAAATTATAAATGATTTGGATCCCCAACAATAAGAATAATAAAAGAGATTTTGTAAAATAAGAGAATTGTTTGATATTAAAAGTAAAAAATGGTAATTGATTTAATTCCTTAAAAATATGAAAAAAAACTTTCAAAAAAATTTTTTTTTTATAAAAATATCTTTAGAAAAAATATAATTATTCTTCAATTAAATATGAAATTAAAAAAAAGTAATTGGATTTTGAAAAAAAAAAAGAAAAACAAACGGAGGTTACGCGTTCCGTTGGTGGCGCACGCGGGAATTATCCCTACCAAACAAGATAGCTAGGGAACGACAGCTCGAAACGTTTGGTTGGCCTCTAAACCTAACACTAGAGCTTGAAATTTGAATAAACGATGGTTCAATCAAGGACCATTCCAGAATACACTCCCTACTCCCTAGTCCCTCCAGAACGGAAACTTATTACTAGTTACTTATTAATGAAAACTTTAGATGTTTATCTAAGTCCTCTTAAAAAAGATAAAAAGTAAACATGGATGAAACAAGTGTTACACAATGTCTATAAAATTGACCCTATCATTTTAGGGAAAAATCAAACATGAATGCAATAAAAAGAAGACACAAAAATCTATACCACTAGGATCACCTAATCCTAGTTTTTAAAAATTTTTAATTAAATGTTATGACAAAAACATTTAAAATGGACGACAAAACTCTAAGTGAGAATTTTTAGTCAAAAAAGAATAAAGCTAAAGGACAATGGTTCATAGATAAATATACCAAAGAGGAAAGAAAAACAATTAAACATCTTTGGTTTAAGAAGATGTATTATAAAGAGAAAAAAGAGTTTGAAATTCTTTGAATGGTTTATTCTTGCCATAGTCTTAGATGAAGAGACCACATTGAATATACTAGAAGAAACATGGCATACCAATAAGATTAAGGATGCAAAAAAAAAAAAAAGAAAGATTGAACCCCATCTGCTCACTATTGCTATTATCTTAGGGGAATAAACAAAAGCATTACCTTTTAAAATATTCATTATGGAAAATCCTGAGAATAGTGAAATACTAGCAGAAAATAAAATATCCAGAACATCATAAAACAAAATGGTTATACCAACCTTTACTTACAGCCAATAGGTAAAAAAATGTATAAGATTGAAACATCTTTGAATAAATATAAGTTTGATCTCACAAAAACCATAGTTTTTAAACCAGAACTTTTCCAAAAACGTCAAAGTCAACTATAATTTTTTTTTTTATGAAAACTCTAGAATTTATATTAAAAACAAAAGATACATTTGCTGATTTAGCTGATCAAATAAATAAACTAATGATCCAGTCAAATCACATGGATTCTACAGACAAAAAAAAAGAAAGGTCTCTGAATCAATGTTATTGGTGCCAATGAAAATATCCATGAATTCATTCGACTTTAGAAGCAAGAAAATGAAATGTTAGAACTAATTATCATCTCAAAATGGAGAGAGGGAGAGAAAGCCAAAGAAAAACCTGGGCTAAGCCTCATCCACATGCATCAAAACCATCTACAGTTGACTAAAATAGTTTTGAATCTTATGATTTTGCTAAGTATAAAGGAGATAATGTAAGATAATGAAACATATATGGTTTGTTAGAATATCAAATCATAAACACTACTCAACATATGACTATGTTCAGAGCAGATGTAGAAAGAGAATTTAATAATTAAGGTCTGAAAAGAACAAAAATTATTATAGCTGGATTTATAGGACAACCAAGAATTTGTTGGGGAAAATGCTTGACGAAACAAGCAAGAAAAGAAATAAGGTCTGCCAAAAAATTTATAACAACACAACATATAGGGAATATAATGAAATCATATGTGCCTAACGTTATTAAAACCTTGTTGTTAACCATTTATTCGCTTTTTTTTTTTTTTTTGAAACACAACAAGTAAAGAGAACAGAAATGGAGATTTATTGTTAAATTTAAGATGTAGATCTCTATCCGATTTAGAATGGTATAAGGGTACTTTTCTTATGAGAGTCTATGAAATAGTTAATTGTAGATTATCAATATGGAAAGAAAAGCTCATCTAAAGATTGCCAACACGTAATCAAGGTTATGTTAACGTAGAAAATTATACTTATGGTTAAATGTTGGCTGAAATCAAGGAATTTGTCCTTACTATGTGTCATGCAATGAAATGACTAAAATATGTAAAAGAGAAAAATTGGCTGGGAGAAAAGAAAGTGGAAAGTTTTGTTCTCAGTTTGGTTATGACATAAAACTATATTTTGAGTATGATTATAGAAAAACAAAACAAACATATACTACTATCTTATAAAAATATAGGAGAAGAAGATTTGAAAGATTAAAAGAAAAACCTAAATCTTCCAAAAGATTTAAGAATAAGAAAATTTACAAAGGACTCTAAAATTGTTTGTAAATGTGGAAACTTAGGAAAAATGCAAAAAAATAAAAAACAAAACTCTTTATAAATTGATGAATTCCTTAAAAACAGTTTAATGCAAATCTTGTCAAATAGTGATAGTGAAAAAGAACAAAAAGGAATAACTTCTGAAGAAAGTTCTAAGGAAAGAAATATAATTGGTCTCACTGATAGCTCTAGAACTGAATCAGAAAGTTATGGCACCAAATGTGGTTGTTCGTGTGAGCTACAAAACACATTTAACAATCATCAATTCAATATGATTCAATTTAATGCTGTTATCGTAGAAGATGAAAGAATTTTAAAATTTGTTGGAAAAATTGATGATATAGAACTAAGAAAATATGGTTTGCTTGGATATATTGACAAAGTTGCCAAGCAAGAACACAACATCAAATGTTTTTGAGATGCATGAAAATGGGAAACACACAGTCAAGTCGGCCTATCACCTGGCATATGCAAAATCATATGGGTGCAATCCACTTGTCAGGTTTGACTTCTTGGTGTGGCTTTGGAGTCTCTCTCTTCCTCCTCGAGGTTCATCTCTTCCTGTAAAGATTGTGTGCTGAAATCCTCCCCTTTTTAGATAACTTGCGTCGAAGAAGTTTGGAGGTTTCCCCATTATGCCCCATGTGTGGTTCATAAGAAGAATTCGCTGAGCACCGACTATTGTCTTGCTTTTTTTGATCCAGGTGATGTACTTGCTTCAGTTAAATCTTCTGCCACCCCTTCTAGATGGCAAGTCAGAGTGCAAGCAGTTATGGAGGGATGTGAGAAGCGGACAATATTAGTGGACCTATATGGGTGGTTTATTTGGAATAATAGGAATCAAGTTGTCCATGAGGAGCTATGTCAATCACCACAGAAGGTTACTACTTTTATTCTCCATGCTTGGTCCACAGCATAGTTATTAAAATCATGTCTCAAGTCGTACATTCTTACAACTTTTACGTCTTCATAACACAAAAATGAATCCAGTCGTTATGAAATCGTAACTGACAGTAAAGTCGGGTGAAAATGCGACTTCACACGTAGAAACGTAGAATCAAAAGTTTCTACAACTATAAGTGGCCAATCAAAGTTAACAAAAAAACTTCACTTTCTTAACTTGAGTTGAAAACTTTTAGAGGCCACTTTGAGTTGATGGTTCAATGATGTGGCCCACTTGCAATTTTATAACCACCAACTCTCCTTTTGCCTTTCTAAGATATCCATGTGGGAGCAAGGCAACAACACAAATGAGGCAGCAACTCTTGTTCTTTTCTCTTCCCTGCGGCCTTGCCCCAAATCTTTTCTACCTAAACCATACTCGCCGAATCTGAATGCTCCTTCACGTCATGGACGATATTAATCGGCACCCAAGACTTTAGGGAACGTCGCTTATTAATCCAAAATTTTCCTCACCTGTCATCATTTCACAATCAGATTTTGACCTCCCAGATTCGTTTTGATTCTTTTTAACTTTTAATGGCTAAAGCTCATACAGGCCATTTGACTACTGCCTTATTGTCAGTTAAGGCTCCAACATTACAATTTTCGAAAATGACCACCCAAAACATTTAAATTTCACAATGGCTACACACCATCTATATCTTCAGCCTCTGTTTCTTAATTTTGGTTCATTTCATTTGAACCTCAAATTGTTAAATCTCATAAAAGCCATTTAATTAGTGTTTCATTGTCACTTTTGTGCAATATGAATTTCCTAAAATAATTTAGATGACTATATATTTTTAAATTTTTTTTTGAGAGTTTTTTGTAAAGTCTTACGACTTTATGAATTTTTACGATTGTAGAAAAATTAAAACAACTTTAGGTAGAATCCCAATTTTGATAACCTTGGTCTACAACAACTAAAACTACCAATCAAGCTATAATTCCTAAATAGGTCATACAGAAGTGTTGCTCACCTGCGGTCAATGTGCTTAAGATCAGTGTGGATTACACATTGAATATGAAGAAGGGATTATAAGTTATTGTGGTCATTTGTCATGATGCGAAAAGGAAGGTCCAGGTTTCTTTATCGTATGACATGCAGTATGCAAGGAAGGATCCAATTTTCAAAGCAAGTTAAATTGAGCTTTTAGTAAATCTGTTGCATAATAGCTTTTACTTAATGCTAATTTACCAAACACTAACAATTTTTCACGCTAATAGCTAACTCTAATACTAACAACTAACAGCTAATGCCAACCTTTATATCTTTAATCTCTAATGCTAAACTCTGACGTTGTTGCCAAATAGGCACAATGAAATATATGAACAAAGGATTCCTTGGCAATCTAAGGTAACAAGGGAGAACACTTAACTTAGGACCAAATCACTGAACTACACTACTTAGATTTCTCAAAATCAAGATGGCTCACATGAACATAGACCTCTAATTGAATTTAGCATCATAGCTGCTCGACAGTGTTGCTGGTCTCTTGAAAACATCGGTTATTTATTTCTATCCAAATGTGATATAGTTTGTCACTTTTCCTTCATCTTTTATGTTCTTAAATTTGATCTAAAGAAAAATATAATATTTTAATAACATTTATCTCATTTTATCCCAAACATTGCAGATATAATCATTGACTTTCCTTAGTAAGCCCCATTTTATGATTCTATAAATTATATGTGAATAAATAAAAAGATGAAAGCCAGTATGATTCAAAATTCAAAGAATTTTCAAATTCACATATTGTCTAATGGCAGGAACAAAAAGATATGAAGAATCGTATAGTTGATGAAAAAAGGCAAAAATAAAAAAAATAAAAAAATTAATTAAAATGTTTTTTAATCGATAAGAATGAATATTAGTTTTGAAAATGGTGAATGACACTACTTATAATTGTCACGGAGCAGGGTCCTAGTGCCCTAAATTGCTTAACTTGTAAGCCATTTGGGACTGTGATCCCACTTAATTACTATTGGCTAACCATTACTTGTAGATAAATGAAAATAGTTTACATGCAACTAGTTTCTTAGCCTACCCTATAAGAAAATATGCATGCATTTGTCCTGGCGATGCAAAACAAATAAGTTAACTATTTTAGAAAAACATCGTTTTGAGCATTCATTTTAAAAGTACTTAAACCGTGCCAAGACAATGAAATACTAGTTACTTCAACATCAAATAATAGTTTGTGCACACTTAACATCTCTAGCATGCACTTAAGAGTAACTCAATGGTTTTACACCACAATGTATCCTAATAAAGGCAATATCATAGTACACAAGGTACTATACAAATACAAGAAAAAATTCTTAACTAAGATCCTTTACTTGAGCCCCACTTTTGTGCTATCAAGCTCCAAGTGCATGCCTTTTTTTATTCTTATGCACTACTTAGCCTTTAAACTGTAAAGGCATAGAACTTAGTTAGTATGAAGTTTAATTCTCATGTAAACTTAGAATCTCAAGGATTCTATGGAATCAGTACCTACAAAAAGAAAAAACTTAGCCGACAACTAACCGCTAGCTGTTACCCACAGCATTGGAACCTGCATAACAAACTTAAGGGAGCGAGTACTTAAATGTACTCAGTAAGGATGCCTTGGGGTATCTGCAAAGAAGATAGCAAGCAAATATATGATATGGCACACAAACAAACATACAACCAACCAACAAACAACACAAGACAACACATAAGAATATGTAATGCATGAATGTATGATATGCAGCACACACAATCCTTGAGACTTCTTACACCTTAGGTGTCTTATTCTTGCCGTGAGCTCAAATGACAGAGGTACTTGAGACACTGGCCCTCGTATCCCGAATCCTTTACCTCCCTTAAGTCCCTCTTATAAGTTTGAGAGTAGGTCGCATCTCCTCTCAAAACTTACCCTGTATTACCCTTAATTTATTGAGCAAGGTAGTCATCTTATGTGGTTCTACTTGCCAAGCTCTTAGAGCTAACTTAAAGCTTCTTAGTGGCTTACCTACCAAACCCCATGGTTTGGTTGGGATCCTTTTAGATTTCTTCCTCAGTTCCTAAAGGTCTAAGACCTAACTCTTAGGCCAATGAAGACTTCGACTTAATCCTTTTAGTGCGCCATTGATAACTTAAGTACTTTTACCCTATTGCCACTCTACTTAGCTCTACCTTAACCACACCGCTTAACTACCACTTAAATAATGCATAATTTTCAACTTAGAAATGAGTCTTAGACCCAATCGAGGCTATGAAATTACTTAGAGTAGCCTAAGGATGATAGCCGAAAGCTTGCGATGTTCTTAAGATGCCCCAAGCTTAAGGGACTTATACCTTGGCGACACCTTCGGCGATGAGTCACCAATGGCATTAGTCCTTGGGCTTCCTGGGGAATTCCCGGTGACGCATCACCAAACCGCGTTGTCAATGACGACATGCTGCCAATGCTCTTCCAGCATTACGTGACTGCACTCGAACTTGCACAAAACTTGCCTAACCTTCCTATCCCTAAATCCAATTCACATGGGTTTTATTCCTACTTCATTTTCATATATAATACTACATTTCTATGCATTATTTGAGCTAAATTAACTTGAACCTTTACCTCAATTTAGCCACAAAGCAAGAATAAAACACAAGCACACTTGAGCTGAACTTAGCTTTCTTGAGTTCCAGACCTAAAACCAATGTGATATGGCAGCAAGAACCCAAAATTAAGACCATTTCTAGCTACTTAAACAACGTAGAACCAGCTCAAAGCAAACTAAGAAGCTTACCTTAGGTTCTAAGCTCAAAACAAGCATCAAAAGGCTAAATGGAAGCAAAAACACCAAGAACAAGTTGGAGCCTTCTTGGATTCACCTTGGGATCTTCAAATTTGATGGAAACTTGAGGAATTGGGGAGGTTTAATGCAGAATTTCTGGTGGGGAGAGGGAGCTACGAAAATGGGAAAGGATCAAGTGGGTAATGGAAGTCAAACTTGCCCAAAATATCCTAACCACTCCACGAAAGCATACTTCTTGCTTGCTTTCTTACCTTTTGGCTCTCAAGTTCTCCTTTGTTTCACTTTGGTCACTAAACAGTTACCCAAAACCAATCCTCCTTGGTCCTAAAGAAAGTTCATAACCCTCTTACACTTAGTCTGTTGGATACTTAAGCGACTTAAGGCATAAATGACTTACTTGAGCACTTAGTGTAACTTTTGCACTTTTCCTTCAAATGATGGTTTTAATACCTAGGATAATTTATGGTCTTAACTTAATTAGCCAAAGTTCCTTATATGACCTTAATTTTATCAAAATTACAGTCATGAAACTCACTTTGGCCAAAATTACTATTTTACCCCTTAGATTCTTAGGTGCTAAACCACACTTAGGAACTCATCTTTACTTAAACTTAGCTTGTCTTTCTTGCTTAATAAGATGCTAACTTGATGTGCTTAAGTGAAAACACTTAAATAAAACATATTTACCCGGTCAAAGTCCGTTGTTGACTATAAGAGTTGTCACAATAATGTTGCAAGTGTGAAATATGTTTAAAGCCAAAATACAGAGACATTTATTTTAGGAAGCAATTAAATGTCCAAGGCACCTTTTTGTTAGAACAAAAAAAATATTTAAATTCACATATTGATGAAAATGTTGTAAATTTTTTCTTAAATAAATGTAATAGATCACTGTAAATCAAAGGATTAATTAATGTGCAATTTCTTCTTGAATTAAAAAAATACCACATATTCCTTAAAGTTTAGTGGATTCCTAAAATTGATTCAATCAATTACATCAACTAGTTTCATAACTCATCTTACGGACGGGGATAGTAGGTCATATAAAAATGTTCGTTATGCACAATATATATGGACAAAAATTTAAACATTAAGTTTGAAGATAAAATGTAATGTTAATATTACACCATATGAAACTAAAGGGAAGTACACATTTTCTTAGAAGGTCAGATTTGTTATGACATTATGAAATGGCACACTGAAATTCTAGTTGGGGTTTAGGAACTCAGTGGCAACGTCACAATCTTCAATGAGGAATAACTTGTTCATATCAGGGAAAAGGAAGAAGTAAACATGTATTTCAAAATAAGGTAATGCTAAAATAATTTGTAATATATATGTAAATAGTATTTGTGGTTACATTTCATGAGCAGCGATTAACTTTAAATCAAATGGGAATTTTGAATTTTGAGCGTGCACCGGGTGTGGGTTGTCATGAAAGTCTAGCCTATGCAAAGATTGAGTAAAGAAAATGAGAGAAATAGGGGCATGGAAGATGAACCAGAAAAGGAATAATGTACATACAAGATGTCTACCACTTTCACATCAGTTGTAGAAAATGTATGAGAAGATGCAGTTTGAGGAGGGGAACTGCTTGAATGACTGGTCTGTCTGGAACATGTTAAGTAAAGGGCAATGTCATCTATGTTGTAATGAATGAGTAAATAAAGGTTCATAGATGAAAAACAAACTCAGGGAGGAGTTGACTTCGACTCCATGCATTAGCAGTTCTGTTTGGTGGGAGTTTTGGCCAACAGGAGAATGGAGGCTCAGTTGATAGCTAGGGTACCTGGTAAATGAATGGAGTGGTTAGGTGGGATGATGCATGAGGAAGATTCATGTGTAAAGTATGGAGTGGAATGAATAAAATATGACCGTACAAGGCATTCCTTTAACCTAAAGGCAAGTTCTTCTTATTCGGGGTCAATACTGTCTAAATGTTTAGTAGTCAAACACGCATCCTTGTTCTAGAAGTTGAAAGAAGTGAGCTCAATTTCAAAAATTAAGTCACGATTGACAGCCTGTTGGAACTTTTCTTCAACTTTTGTTTGTCCATTGTCCTGTGCACAGTGTGATCAGTTGCAAGGGAGAATATAACATAGTATTAGCATTGTACATCTATTAATGATAGGGAAAGAAAAAACATGGTAAGGATGTGGGAATTAACCGATTGAAGGAGTGTTTGTAAAGAAGATGCTGAGCAACCAAAGAACCTCGAAGCAATAGTGTCAAGCATTGTGAAGAGAACAGTAGCAGTAGCATCAGTAATCTTCACAGTAGCTTTGTAACTAAATAATCTTTGTGTAAAAAAGTGTTAGTAAAATAGTCAAACATTGAGAAAGGATGGGAAAAATGATTCGATGAGACTGGAGTAATTATGTAGATATACCGCAAAGATGGTGTGCGGTTGGCTATGTTACAGGTGTGGCAAATAAATGTTACGCCAATAGGTTTGACTTTTCGGCAACATTTCTTGCAGGCTTGATATGCCCACCCACATTCAATTATGACCTCATTAACCATTGCACGACATGTATACTTATTGTCCTATAAGAAGAGTAGATGAGATTATGTAGCATGGTTATAGAAAATGGAGGTGGTTAGTTTGAGTGTGAAGTTACTGGAAAATTTTTACTCACCGGCTGGGGGCCACTTGATAAAAGTTTTATATTCTGCTGTATGGTCCTATGACGACCATAAAGAAGCCGAGGATGTGGGTGTTGTGGTGCTACAGGAAGAGCATACCCAGCCACGATAGCATGTCCAAGTGATGGTCTAACATGGAAGAATGATTTTGTAAGTAGTATTATTAAAATAGGGCAAATAAGGATACAAAGTAACCTATGAGAAATAGAAAGAAAGTCATTAGAGGGAAGTGTCTTACGATTGAAGGAACTCGTGTACTTCATTCACTTCAAGATTAATATAAACTTTTGTCCCCGAAGTAGAAGACAAATTATAATTCCTTGTAAATGTATGAAATGTAGGAAGAATCAAGTACGATGTTTAAGTGTAAGTTTCAGCAAAATGTTTTGGATAGTTTACCACAACATGTTTTGACAAAAGTTGAAGTAACCACCACAATTGTATGAGTTGATGAGTTCTTTAATGAGTTATAATCGAGTAGGCATGTCTGATCTTCCCAAAAAATAATTTCCATCCTTGATCCACTGAAATATTGGAGGTGATAAAGTCTATTAGTTGTATAGGAAAGAGTGTGGAAGAAATAAATGTAGGTGCAGTTTTAGGATGTACCTTAAATTTTGTAATTGGATTATGCGTTGTTTTGTGAAAACCCCATCTATTTTTTTTGCATCTGTTAATTGCCCTATCTGAGTAAGCTTTCCAACATCATCTACAAATGCATGAAATATGATTTTAGGCTTAACATAATATGCATCTAAAGTTAACAAATTTAGGAAAATAGCGTAAACTTACCATAGAGCTGAACATTAGTTGGATAGCGTGGCAGAATTTCATCGAAAGACAAAAAATCAAACTTGTGTCGAGTATTTGAGGTACAAGTATGGAAACCAGAGTCATCCACGTCTTCGCATAAAACCGAATTCTATATTCATTTATCACAGGCCTGTAGCCTCGATCAACTCGATCGACACTGAAATTTTGAATCAGATATACATTGCCTTCTTGGAGCAATGAGTTGAATATATGAGCAATAGACTTATAAGCCATCGTGTGAATATGATCATCAAGACAGTAGAATGTAAGAATTAGAGAATTTGAAACAAATAAAGGTAATGGTAAACTTTGAAACTATTATAAGTGTAAAAATACAAACACCAATAGGTAACATACCTTCTTATCAAGTAGTATCATTGTTATCCCGTATGGTTAATAAGTGTTAATATTGATAGCATTCCATATATGAGTTATACGGACCTTGATTGTCCATTTGTAAGTCAATGGACTTAATTAACTGATAAATGTTATCTGAGGCCTCATCTAAAAATGTATTAATAGTAAGGAAGAAGCACATAACAGATTAATATAGACACATATATGTTAGATTATGCGTACATGATAGAAGTAGAAGGAAATATTGCATCATTGTAATGATAAAATGAAATGAAATACATAGTAGACCTATAACACCAACTGATGTAAACATTGGAAGACTTCATAGTATACAATGTTGTGGGTTAAGGAACAGCGGGAAGGGTCTTCTCCTTCCAACATGACACGAAAACCTAATGGAGAGGTAACTCGGGATCCAGCGACATACAGCTGACCATAGGTAAAAACTGGCTGTGGAAGATACAGGCCAACATAATTGAATGTCTGTCCCTGACTTTTATTTATAGCCATCGTAAAACAAACTTTAAGTGGGAATTGTCTTTGAGAAAATAAGAATGGCAGATCAATATCAGAAGGGACCATTTCAACCCGAGGTATGAAAAATTGACGACCTGAATTCAAATTTCAGCTTCAATCACCCTCTCAGCCAACCGTGTCACAACTAATCGAGTACCATTGCATAAACCAACTGATTAGTTCAAATTCTAAAGCAACATCACTGGACACCAGGCTTCAAGCGCAATTCATGATTTGGGAAACCAAAAAATTTGAAGGTGTTAAGGTACTCTGTAGGATATAAAGCTGAGTGCATTTTAAAATTATCAGATACTGATGAAACTTTATCAGCACTAAGAAATGTGTGTATCTCATCGGGGAGGAGACTTATGACATGATCATTCACCTTATCAACAATGTCATTTGTGGAGGAAAGTATAGCGCGCTCTCTCAAGTACTCTAGATCTTGATACTGTGCAACCAAATCTGGATATGTTGATGTAGTAATGTCACTGAGTGGATCCCCAGAAGAAAAAATTAAGAAATCATGAGGAATATCGATCCAAGTAGGTTCGTCCTCATCCTCTAACATTTATAGTGCTGGAAGTAAACCCTTCCCCATTCTCATTATCCAGTCATTGAATGAGGAGACAGATGGTGATGAAGAATTGTGTAGTCGCATATTCTCAGTAAGAGTGAAGATTTTACAGTGAACCCTGAGTAGCAATAAGAAGATAGACGCACGTACAATATGAGCTCGACTACCAAGAGAAATGACTGGTAAAATTTGCCTAAAGCCTCATCCTAGAACAATCGGTATACCCCCAAACACCTTACTCATGGTAGTAGGATCACCCACACTCATGATGTCGCGAATGCTCCGATCAACAGCTTCAAATATGTGCTGGTGGGCCATAGGAGCTTCATCCTAAATGACCATGCTTGTATTGGAAATTAGCTGTTCCAATGGTGTTGATCGCTTCATGTTGCATATGGATATATCCTCAACAGGAATGGGTATCTTAAGCCTCGAATGCGCTTTGTTCCTCCAGGTAAAAGGAGTGCTGCTATTCCGAAAGATGCAACAGCTAAAACAAATTTCCCTAAAGACCGTAGCTTAGAAATAATTGTGAGCCATAAAAATGTCTTACCAGTCCCTCCACTACCATGTACAAACAAAAAGCCTCCAGTATGTGACTCAACGCATTAACCAGCATAAAATACACATGTCACTACCCATCATTAAGATGACTTACCAATTGTTCGTGTTTGATAGCCAAAGCAGATCTTTCATAGTTGAGTTGTTTAGTAAGTAAAAAATTCTGGGCCTTCATTTTAGGGTCAATTTTAGGATAAGTAATTTCCTTAAATTCCCGTAAAGTTTGACCAACTCTATTCAACGTTTGCTCTATCTCGTGAAATGCATAATTTTGTTGCTCAGCATCAGCCATAATTAGTTCAGAGTTGTTTGATATCCTCCTTTCTCGATGCAAGATGTCCTCTGACAATAACTGAGCATTTTGTGTCCATAGGTCCAATGGGTCATCAACATTGCAGAAAAGTAAGAAAGTGACAAATAACTCCCTTAATTGATTTCCAAAAGCCCAATGCGCTACTTCACGTATACATTGGTGTCATTTCCCATCACCTTCTAAAAGACCTAAAGTAGAACAGGCGTCTTTAAAACTATCATACTGAACTCCATTAATAGTCCTGATTTGTATGTACGATGATGGCCCCTTAACCATATTCAGGAGCATATGAAGGTAAAATTTCTCTCCTGCTGTAGGGTGAACAAAATATAATCTTCCAACACTACGACCACTTTGACGACGTTTCCACTTTTTTTTTTCTGCCTATGCCATACACACCGTTCCAGGAATTGCACATACATCAATGTTCTAGCAAGATCATCATGTGAATTGCAATGCATCCAGCTCTCAAATTTTTTCATACTTTCTTCATGAGCACGCATAACATCTCGAAGGTCATCACCCTCATCATAAACAATGTTCTACTCACCTGGTAAATGGAAAGATAGCCTTTCAACGGGAGGATGATGTTCATGGATAAAGAACCCAAAGATGCGCCAGTAGGCCTCACAAGCAGAAACAAATCTACCATCCATATATTGCTTAATTTGATCATGATCATTAACATTTGATGCATTTGTCCCTTCATCACTTCTTCAACCACATTCGAGGACAACAGTTGACATATCTGGTCCCTTGCAGACATATTTACATAAGTACTTGATGCACATGTCTTTGTTTATCAACTCCACGTTCACATGACAGTCATACTTAATAACCAAGTCAAAATTATGAGGTACAACCCAGTGGTTATCCAAAGGTACCCTTTTAGTAGTTGTAACATGGTTATTTCTCCTCTATCTATATATAGGGAATCCATCCTGATTTATGGTTGTCTCACTCTGAAATAACCATGGGTAATGTTTTGAGCATGTATTATTAAGCATGCAAGGGCAGTGAGAGTTAGCTGCCCTACATGGCCCATGAAGCATGTGTCAAACTACAATAGAAAACCCAATGGGGTCCTTTTTTTTATCAGGGAACTCTGCAGATATGAAACGGTCAATCTTCTATGGAGTGGTTACCTTGTCATCTAAGTGGAGGAACAAAGCTATGTGTGCATAAAAGAGACCACATTTTTTAAATTCAACTATGCAAATGTCTGAAGGCAAAACATTTACAGTAAGCGATAAATTTAAATGTCCTATTTAGATAAGGTGATAGGATATTAAGAAGTGAATGAAAGTACAGTACCTGTAATGACACGTTCGAAGTGTTTTCCCTTAGTTAGATCTTTCTGAAACTGTGCAAGTTTCATCATAAAAACACGTTCAATGATCTCAGGTCTATCCTCAGGGGGTTGGCTTGGAATGAGATCAAGGAAGTGACTGATTTTAGGCCATTTTGGGTTACACGTGAGGATAATGAATAAATCAAGATAACCTATAGCATGACATAATGCCATGCAATCCTGATGATTCTGAATCATGTATCTTGGACCACCAATGAACGAAGATGGAAGAATGGTTTGTTTTCCATATAAAGATGCATCTATGTCACCTCTATTCACCGCATCCTGCAGGCCGCATACTCTTGGAATAATCGGCCACCCTTAAGTATTAGAGAGTCAACTAAATGACGTTGCTGGAACTGGAAGGCATAAAACTCTCTTGTAGTAACTATCCCTGATGAAGTAAAGTGACCATTGGAGGTGACATAGTAGATCTATAAATGGTATCCATCCTCTCTGTACACCAAGAATAATGGAAAGTGTAAGGTGCAACATTTTGGGTGAAAAAAATCTATAGTACGGGGTTCTAAATTCCATGGGCAAACCAGTATATACCAATGGTTCCCTGAGTCTTCATCAATCCCATTGAAAAGCCCAGCAACCTCATTTGATGTTGGTAAATTATATCTACGATCTTGATTCCGAGAACTAAGGAGTTGTATCTTTACAAGAGGCAACGTTGTATCAATCAATCTGTCCCTGGCCATACGGAAGAACCTAACCAACTAATTATGCTCATCAAATAACTGAATAAGGCCATTAATAATTGTCTCATCATACTCGGTGTAGTTGTCATCCCCAAAACTCATGATAAGGTTGTATGTGTCATTCTCTGTATCATACATATACAGCTGTGCAAATCGAGGATGATTTCCATTGTTAGGATACAGTGACCCTATACGATGGTAGTTCATACCAAAAGTCCTGAAAGTCAGTGGTCCTTGGCCATCATGTGTGCTTGAATCAATATATGCACCCGTTGAAGTGAAAGAAAATCTAGAATTTATTTCACGAATGTGCCTCCTAAAGTACCTCGATAGCTCGTCTCTATTGTAGTCAAATAGTCTATGAAGAAACTCAGGTGGAGGATGGGAATGGGGGATAAAAACCTTTGCTTTCTGGCAACACAGAGAGAATTTAGGATTCGTTGTGTGTTGAGATTTATTGCTTCTCTCTTCATACCACATAATGGCACCACAGTGAGAACAAATGTAAGTCGGGTGGCCTAGATCTTTATATTGGAAACATGTTCCTAGGACGAGAAAAAATGTAAGGAAGGTGATAGACATGCATTGTTCTATGGTAAGTAGAAGAAGGTAAGACGGTGTACTCTGATGCCCAGTCCCTCCGAACTGTTAGGTCTCATGAGTAGGCTAGGGAGAATAGGTTTCTAATGGGGTCGTTATGAGAAAAGGAATTATAAATCAGTAATAGAACGCGAGGTACGGGTAAAACTATTGAACATAAGAAAGAAATAATATATTCCAAATAAGAAGTATACCTGTAATAGTTGTCAATAGATCTGGCATGGGTACCATCGGTGTAGGTATAGAGGGCAAAAGACATTCTTCTTTGCCTCTTGGAGCGTTGGGCTAGTGTCGAAGAACTCTCACCAACTTCAAAAGTTCTTCGACTATAATAGGTTGTTGATGAATGAGGTGTAATAGGAACGGTATGGGAACCGTGTCCATTATTTAAAGTAGAAGGATGCATTTCGTGGGTTGGTGGAATTAGATTTGTTATATTAGTCAGAGGACGTGTAGGTAGTGGAAGAGCATCGGATAGAATAGTATTATGACATTGATTAATCCTCAGTGACACATCAACTATAGGAGCAGACGGAGATGGAGTTGGAACTGGTCACGTTGACGCTGAACATCACGATGTTGCTGGACTCGAAGGGCTCTTTGAACACGAGAATACATGTTCTTAACAAATAATAATGAAATGTAAGTAATATAATGTAAGATGGTAAGACTATGAAGCCAATAGTTTGAGTAATGAACAAAAGAATGCATATTGAAAGATATAGAAGAAATGGAAACAATGTAGAAGGTAAGAGTCAAAAAACTTAATTACCAAGTACACATGAAGTAACAGAACAAAATTAAAGTCCATAAATGAAGATCACATAACATTAGCAAAGTGAAACTAAAGATCTAGTCAAACCTATGCAACATGACAACCAAAGAACGAGGCTCATCATCTACAACACACTTGTCACATAGCCTAGCATCATCAATGTCATAATAACTCTCAGTCCAATTATTGAGACGGGGAGTTGTCAAGATACAATAGACACACATGCCACAATTACGACGGTGAAGTTGTGGGGCAACGGTTTCAATGTAGACATGGCACGTTTGATTAGGCCACATTTGAATGATTGTTCCAATAATGTAATTAGCTTCATGTCGAAGTTCCTTAATACGCTTACCCCAATGACTTCCCTCTTCATCTTTTATTTTTTAGATATATTTAATGCTTTCTTTCATATAAATGTGTCCACGAACTCCACCTAGAATAGCGTACATATAGCTTGCAACGAGGATGCCACGTAGAGATGCATTATAAATATGGTGAAGTCCCTTGTCAAACGCTCCATACTTGAAATAACTCATTACCTCATGTAGGAAAATAGCTATCGGTTGGCCAGAATCCTTCAATTGATTGAACAACGGAAAGGGCATATTAGCGGACCAATACTAAATAATAGATAAAACATCTAGTGTGGTAAAAATAGCCAAGTGAATACTAAGGAGAAAATGGAGTGAACAGCGGCCAAATTAGCGGACTCCAGAGGTCGGTCAATTAAAACCTTAGAGAGAATCAAAGCAATAATCTCGGTTGGTAATCAAATCATGGTAGACAATTAGCTGCATAGTGGAAAATGAAAATTTGTCAATATACTTTTTGTGAATTAATGATGCTAAGAACATAGTTCAATGATAAAAAGACTAATTTGCTATACATATTTTGAGTTTCTAGTAAAGAAATTAAATAAAACATTCATACTTAAAACAAATTCAAAATTTGAAAACGAAATTAAAGTATGGAGGTAGGCATGACCAAGAATATGTTTGTGTAATTATTTTAGTACATAATATTGTGTACATTAGATAGTAGAACCAAAAGGCAGAAATGTCCCACACGTTAGATTGTTCACATAATGTGACAATGTTAAGAAAAATAAGAACGATAAAAAAAAAAAGAGAAAAAAAAATAGTTTGGGGAGCAAGGAAGAAAATGTGAAAATGTTAGGCATTAACAGTTTAACAATTAAGTTAGTAAAATGTAAGAAAAGGAGTAAGTTTAAGTGAAAAATAAATAAGCCATGGTAAGCAATGATTTAGCTTAGAAAACAAAATAGCATTTAAAAAAAAAAGCAAGAGATTAAAAAAGACAATCTAATTAAGTAGTTACTAAGTTTAGGGTTCAAAAAGTCAGGCTGATGAAATTGAGGGTCTAATATGGGAAACAGAAACAATACAGGGATTGGATAAGCGTTTAAGCTAAAAGAAACGTGAAACAAAAAGGAAATGGAAGAATATGAAGACAGCCCCTACAAAAGATATTGTCTTTCTAAAATGTAATAAAATTTCTAAAACAGGCATTGCGTCCATAATAAAAACTGAATTAGGGGAAAACAATCAAACGAAGGCCAACAATTTGGAAGAGTAATTGGGCTGGAAAGAGGATGTGAATAGAAACAAAACGAAGGCCCTTTTTTAAGCCCAAAAGCTACAAACCCTATTACTATGGTTCCAAACAATTCCCTACATTGTAGGCTTATCCCCTTCCCCCTTTTTTGTCCGTCTCATCTCTCTCTCTCGCTCTTTCTCTCTGTCTGTCTCTCAGACGATGCCTCCATTTCTTTATTTGCATCGTCTCTGTTTCTCGCTCTCTTTCTTTTTCTTCCATTCTACTATCTTTGGTCGAAGCTGATTCGGCGGATGTATGGGTGGACATAGGTGTTTATCCTTTTTGTTATGGCGTTCGAAAGAGAGGTTTTGGTGTCTATTTTCGGAGATCGCATCGTCCATCGAGGATCTAAAGGTACATAATACATTTCCTTGAGTTTATGTTAACGAATTTTCTGGACTAGTTAGATTTCATTTAAAATTGTGTTTCAGTACAAACGATTTACTGACAGAAGTTAGGTTTTTTTTTTACTGAGTTTTTCTGTCATGATCACAGAGGCGGGGGCTTCTTTATGATGGAAATGACGAAGGCTTGGTTGTGATTGGAAGGAGGGGCTTCTTATTAGATAAAGATAACGGCGGCGGCGTGTTGTTTCTCCGTTGCAGTTCACGGCGAATGAGTGCGCAGACCTCGCTTCCTCAGGGACCAAATTTCTTTCCCATTCTGCCCCCAATATTTTTGTTAGATACCTGTTTCACCCTTCACTCAATCCATAACCCAATTAGCAATACTCAGTCCAAGGCCCAGCTAATTTATATTTTAGTAGACCCAACCTAATGTTTTAAGTCCAATGTCCGAAGTAGGGCCCACACTAATTTGAATCAAGTTTTTAAAACCCTATTTTAAATCGGATTTTAGAAACAAAGGCCCAAAAAGTAATTTGAAGGAAGTTTTTAAAAACATAATTATCAAACCGGATTTTAGAAACATTGGGCTTAGGTGTGGACCCATTATGTTGTTCAGGAACCTTTTTTTTTTATTCCCTAACTGAACGGGCCCATTAACCCTTTTATCATAATTACATTAACTATTTTCAAGCCTACTTAAAACCCAATCCTTGTACAGAGGTCAGTAGTGCTGTGTTTGGTTTTTTTATGTTCGTTTAAATTACTATTATTTTGCCTTATCATGATCCTATTCATTAGAGAATGATCCTCTTCATTAGAGAAGGCGAATAATTGTGTAAGAAGGAAATTAGCTTTTAATATGGGTACTTAACTTTCACTGTTGGATACAAACAAAACATGTAAATAAAAGCAGAAATAGGTTGGTTGTCGTTGATACCTATAACTAAACCTAATGGAGTGAGAAGAGTGCAATGTGGTTAAATTTATGAAAATGGAGTGAATATAGTTTGCAGGAAATAAATAATTTAAGAATTCATAAATTCCCTAAAGGGCATAACATTGAAGTTCAAATGATAACAATAAGGAACCTAAAGGATATGTAGAAAATGCCAGTTAAAAGGAAATGAAGACAGATGAAAATAAAGATAGTCTTAAAACAGGAAAGAGAGTTACGACATAGTAAGTTAAAAAAATCGGTCATCTAGCACATTGTCTTCCTCTAGGTTTGAGTCCACAGATGCTGCTGTATTCCCCTATGGCGGATTGACCCCATTAAGCTGCTTCTTAAGTGCAGCAACCTCCGCTTCCAAAACTCTAACTTGATCCAACCAATAAGCCTTTGTAAAATGATTATTGTATTCTTGCACCTGTAGCTCATACTTCAGTGCATCTATCTCCCAATTGGCCTTGTTTAGGTGCTCCCTTACATCAACCACATGATCAAGATTAATGTCGTCAACATGGAAATTATAAAAACTCTTAAGCCTTAATATTGCAGCTCGGGCATCAAATTCCTTAGCAAATTGAAGCTTCCTAGAAACTGATCCCCTGACCTTAACAATGTTGTTGCTGCCATCAGGCAACTTCCCCAATTGCACATCCACGTTGTATCTAAACTTTAGTCCATCTAGCACAAATGAATAAGAAGGGGATTCTATTTTGAGCTTGGTGCAGATGTAGGCCAGAGTGGGAACAAAAGGAATTGAAATCACTTCCATGCTACGTTAAAAAAGTGTTTCACAATGTATGATTTATTTGGAAAAAAAGAACATGAATAAGAGAGTAATGTTCGATTAGAAAGAGAGTGAACATAAAAAGCTGCAGTCGGGTACTTTAAACAATGAAATGGTTAAAAAGAGTGACAAAAATTTGGAAAGTGGTACATGAAAACAGAATATGTAGGGAAGTTGTATGTTTTTTTTTTAAAGAACAGGAATAAGAGAGTAGTGTTCAATTAGGAGAGTGACCATAAGAAGGTGCAGTTGGGTAATTTAAACCATGAAATGGTAAACGAGGTTGAAAAAAATTTGGACACTGGTACATAAAAACAGAATATGTTGGGATGTTGTGTTATCCTTTTTGTTTCAAAGAAAGAACAGGAATAACAGAGTAGTGTTGAATTAGGATGACAATGAACATAAGAAGCTGCGGTCGGGTAGTTTAAACCATTGAATGGTAAAAGAGATTGAGAAAATGACTACTGATTTTAATTTCATATTCTTTGAAAGGGTTAGAGAATTAGAGACAAACTGAACCACATTGCACACTTGCTAGAGAAACTGTTGAATATTCAAGAAAAGTACATGATATAGGGAGTGACTGACACATATAGATGCATTTTAGCACTAGAGAAGCAGTTATAGAAGCACTAAATTTGCACAACTGAGGGAATAAACACTTTATTAACGGAAAACAACAGGTACTAATAGTAATTAGGAGGAACCTGGTTTGCTGCAGTTGAAAAGTTGTAATAGGTGTGTGGAAGAGAAATCGCTGGCAAACTTTCTTGTTCAGCTTCAAAAATTAGGAGTGAGCATGGATTGTATAAATCCAGTAAATAAGGTTAATGATGTAGTATAACTGCGTAGGGAACTGAATTCTTAGCAATATTGTTACCTGGCGTGGGGGAAGATTGAATAATTCTTCTACCTACTGAGAAATTGATTACTGCAATTTAAAAATTAGGAGTGAGTATGGGTTGTATAAATCCAGTAAATAAGGTTAATGATGTAGTATAACTGCATAGGGAACTGAATTCTTAGCAACATTGTTACTTGGCGTGGGGGAAGATTGAATAATTCTTCTACCTACTGAGAAATTGATTACTGCAATAGAGAGGAGGAAAAAGTTAGTTTAATGGTAATATCATATTACTGTGTTTTGTGTTTACAATACAAACACTGACTTACCCACTTCTTGTTCAACCACAGGTCGAAATAGATGTGCAACTTGGAAAGAACTACTGCCAAAACATTGGGCGAACTTCCGATGTTGGAAAATTGGTGTGTGAAGATGTTGTGATGTTTTTTGTAATACTGGTCATGTATTTATATTTGGGTGTAATGTATAACAGATAATGGAAGTGGACACTGGTAGTGAAGTAGTGGGTAGTGTATGGAAGAATTGAAAGTCACGATTTAGGTGGGTGGAAAAAGTGCCCACGTTATGGGGGAATGGTAGTCCATAATATTTGTTAACTGCTTTGTCGTTAATAACCGTGCACATATACAATGACATGTGATAACAATAAGGGTGAAATAGGTAGAAAATTCTTAAAAGTACACATGGCAGGAATCTAACAATTTCAATAAATAAAATGTGGACTTGAGTTGACTATATTGCCATTCTTGCTGCTTTCATATCTATTAATAGATTTTTCCACTCTCACGTATGTTTCTTCCTTTTTGCAGGGGTGGGAGAGGGGAACGGTAATTTGTGTTATGTATCATCTGTGCATAACATTCACAAATACATTTACGTACTTTTTAAATAAGTCCTAAAATTTTTTAACTGTGTACGTATGACGGATCACATGCCTGAAACTAAACTTTTCAAATTACAATTTGAACTATTTGGTACTATCCTCCAATAATTTAAACTCTGGAATAATTTTTTGATAGTTAATAAACTATTTAAATTTTCAGGTTTTCCTTTTTGTAGATCATATTCCTGTTCAATCGTTGATTTTCAATAAATGTATGATTAACTGTTAATATTTTAAAAGATTTTTTGGACTACTTTACAAAAATTGAAAGTTTTAGGACTCGAACAAAAAAACATGATAAATTTTAGAACTAAAAAAGAAATTTCTTGTTTTCGGTTTGAAGCTTAAAATTAGGGTCTATTATTGGATTAATCGGCTGAAATTTGAAATGTGATCCAATTACGCCTTCAATTGGATTCTTAGTTTCAATTATGACCCAAACTTCCCTTTATAATAATATAATACAATAATACAATGTTATGCTTGTCTATTTGAAAAATCAATATAGTCAGATTTCACATTAAAAAATTTAATGGTGTACTATATTTTCATCTACAAGATTTGGTTCTAATTAATCTTTCCCTACCAAGCCAAGGCTTAAAAATCTACTTCCCCTCACATTAATTTTGGAACAGCAATAGGGAAATTTTTTTTTTTTGCATTTAAATGATTGAAAAATGATACTACTTTAAGTTTTCTATTAATTATCAAAAACTTATTAGAAAATTTGAATTTACTATAATATTAATATTAAGTAGTTCATTTTAAGATTTTCAAAGCTCATTTAAGTAATATATGAAAAGCAGGGCAAAGAAAGTTTCTAAAGTTGTTGAGGGTAAAGTGTAGCCATATTTTAGAAATAGTCCTATGTCATCTTTTAAGTAATTTTACGTGAGTCATTGAATTTATTTTGATAAGCTACATATAATTTTTTTTTTGTTGTTTATAACTTCAGACTCTATCCTTTTCACGTTAAAAATAATAAAAAATATTTTTAAGAAAGCAAACATTTCAAAAATTAATCAAATAAATTTTTTAAGAAAGAAATGTATTTTTTAAAAAAATTTCAGCATACCCTGCATAATATATAAATAAATAAAAATTATTTTTAAAATTTTTTATAAATACATTTTAAGTTTCTTAAAATAAAGAGTTTCAACTAGTATACACGTCTGGTGAACAATTACTATATAAAAATAATTACTTTTGATCTATTTTTTTTTAATAATCACTCCAGGGTATAGCTTTTATTTTTTTTAATAATCACTCTAGGATATAGCTTTAGTTATGTATTAATGTTAATCTTAAATTTCGTTGAACGGCTGCATTTTGATTTTAAATAGAATAAGATTATAAACTAAAAAAAGGACAAAACAATAAATCTAAAAAATATTAAAGTATGCCATTCATAGCTATTTTCTAACAGTTGTTTGAACACACAAGTACCATTTGAATTTATAGATATAATTAAGACATTTATTATGACCGAAGATTTTTTTTTGTCTTTAGATTGTTAGAAGTACTAATTATTTTCCATTTATCTATTTATTTTAGGTAATCTTGATTGTTTGTGTTTTTATATTTAAATTAGGACCATATATAATGACAATCACCATAACATTTTCCCTTAAATTATGTTTATTATAAAAAGGTCAGAAAATAAGAATCGGTTAAAGATTGACTGGAGATTTGCTAAATTGCTTCAATTCGCTGTTGACGAGATAAGATTGAATGGAGAAAAAGATGGAGCTTCTTATTTAAAGGCCTGATGAGAATCGCCATCCAAAAATGCGCCTTAGCTTAGGTGTGCCATAGGGGCAATTTTACTATTTTGCACTTTCTTAGTGTATTGAATTGTGTGTCCTTTTCTTTTGTTCTTTATAAGCTGTGGTTGTTTTTTAGTTGGGATTTTTTTTTTCTCTGTCATAGCTCCGTTGGCTAGTGTTTTTGTGGTAAATTGTTTGTGCTTTTGAAATCAGTTGAGTTTTTGATTCCATATTTTTCAATGTGGACTAATTTTGGTTCTTTTTTTTGTTGGCAATTTCGTTTGATTTTCGTCCCGATCTAATTGGTTTGAAAGTTTATCATCTCGGTTTTGATGGAGACTGATCTAAATGACATCCCTGTGGTTGTTTTTTAGGATGACGAGAATGATTTAGTGTTTAACAATTTGATTGATAAATGTACAACAAATTTAGGTTTAGTAGGTGAGTTTTCTAGGTTTTTTGGCTCCACATTTATTTGTTTTGTATATATGTTGTATATCATCTATCTATTTGTTTTCTTTTTGATGTTTTATGGTATTAGTATGTACTCTGGTTTAGACATATGTAATATACATATAGTACAGATGGTAGAACTTGTAATTGGTGTTATGTCTTGATTTGCCCTACAGGTGATTGCATATATGTTATGGCGTGGGTGTTTTGGGTAGTAAAGGTAATGGATCAACTGGAATGTTGGGGCAGTGTTCTGAGTCGAGTATGTTGCATTGTGTTATGTTCTTTTTTGTTTATTTTTTATTATTGTTTGTGGATTGTGGTATTCTGTTGAGTAAAGGTTATGAGTTTTTGAATATATTGTTTTGCTTTTTTCTTTTTTAGGTGAATGTAGTGGATCAATATGTAAAATTTGTCGGACAGGTTCTAGTTCAATGTACTTAGATTGAGTTTTGTTTGTACATATATGAATTATTATCTATGCATATGCTTCTTGTTATTGTAAGGGCAAAGATTGGTTTTGGTGGGAAGTGTGGTGGTGGTTCTAATTTTGAGGAAGCATCTAAAAGCGGTTCTGAAGATGGTATTTGTTTTTTAGGTTTATTTGTGCATATATGTCTTATTTTAATACATATATTTTGTAGTTATTGTAGGTCAAGGAATTGCTTTTGAAAGGATTATTGATGATTCTATAAGAGATGAAGGAAGGGGAGCAGTCGCATAGCTAGGATTTTACTCATGGGGGGCCAATGACATATTAAAATGGACCACTAAAAGAGGTGCAAACTATTTTTAATTAAAGGGAAATTAAATAAATGAAATAGATTAAACCATAAAAAAACATAGATTCATTTGTTTACTAAAAGTCTTGGCAATTTCTTTTTCAATGTACATGACTAGACTATCACCAAGAAATTCATCATCCATCCTATCATTCAATCTGTTCTTCACAATTTTCATTACTGAAACTGCACATTTAGTGCATGAAGTAAATACCGAAAGAGTCAAGACAAGCTGGATTAATCTATCAACAAGATGATATTGCTTTGCTTTTCTTGTCTCTATAAAGCCTTGAAATAGTTTAGCAACAGAAGACAACTTTCCCAAACATGAATGATTTAGCAGATCAAGTTGAAAGTGCTTCAGCTGAAACTCTAGAACATTTATTTCTTGCTCCATAAAATCAAGAGGATAGTATTTCCTTGCAAGGTTGCAAATAGCATCTAGATCGAAGAATTTATAACCATATCTTGGATCTAAAACAAAGCTAAATTTTAATTAGAAGCTCAACAACTCTATCATTAAACTTAGAGTCAAGTTCCTGCAACTGAAAATTTATAATTTCATTGAATATATCAAAATGGTAGTGATGTTTGTTATCAATGTCATCTCATTGTCTGCTGCTTCTATCTTCAAAATAAGGAGCATTGAAATCAGGAACATTAATGTCATGATTCTTGCAAAAATCTATAACAGCACCAAGAAAAGAACTTTATCTGTCATCTCTTAAGGTTTCAATGAGCTTTCTTATATAGTACACCAAGTTCAAAGCATTTATTATATCTTGGGGCTTTCCTTACAAAGCTTGACAAAGAATATCTGTGATGCCCAAGATTTCCTTCCTTGGATGTAAGATGAAAATAAACTCAAAAGATGTCATTTTTTTCAATGTTGTACTAGCATCTCATCTAGTTTTGTAGTTAGAGCCTTTTCTTTTTATGTTTTCCAAGATTGTACAGGTTGGATTGTACATCCGGCGAAGACTGCACATAGAAGCATAATGTGAGCTCTTACGAGTATCACCAGCACACTTTAAAGTGTCAATTTGATTAGCACCCGTTCCTATTTCAGTTTTATCAAATGCTAGCTTTCATACAATTTGATCAACTTGGGTAGCTTGTAACTCATCATAGCACTTACAAGAAGACCAACAGCATTCACAATTAAATTTAAATTAAAAAAGAATTCATGTACAGAATGTACCTTTTTAGCTACTGTAACCAATGCCAACTGCAATCGATGAGCCATACAATGGACAGAATATGCACATTGGTATTCCTTAAGGAATAATGCCTATAATCCTTTCCATTCACCCTACATGTTGCTAGCTCCATCACACCCTTGTCCACGGAGATTCTTGATGCTAACCATATAAAAAGAAAGAGTGGAGTAAATTGAAGAATATAAAGTAGTTGACGTTATATCTTTGACATGGACAAGTTCAAAGAAACATTCTTGTATGTAACCTTTACTATCAACAAAACGAAGAATAATAGCCATTTTTTCTTTCTTACTTTTGTCACTCGAATCATCCACAACTATACAAAATTTAGAGTCTTCAATCTCTTCAATTATCTTCTTCTTACTTTCTCAGTAAAAACATGCAGAATTTCTTTTTGAATCTTAAGTGATATGTATTTCGCATTCTATGGAGCATTCTCTAAGACAATACTTGCCACCTCATCATTGTATGATGCTATGTACCTAATTAACTCAAGAAAGTTGCCTCTATTTTTTGAATTAACACTTTCATCATGGCCTCTAAAAGCAATCCCTTAAAATGATATCCAACGAACAACATCTATTGATGTTTTTACCCGCAACATATTCTTCTTGACTTGTTTAGAAGATTGGCTTTGTATCACCTTTTCAATATGCTCAGATTGATTCATCAAAGTATCACAGAATCTTACGACATTGTTATGTGGAGAGCTTGGCCCATCTCCAATGTGTTTCAAAAATGAACATTTTTTTCCCTTGACCTTTTTACAATTCCTAAAACCAATACTTGTAAATGCAGCTTGGCTTGTTTGATTATTTGATTTTTCCATAAATTATAACATGAAAAAAAATATGTTGCATTTTTCATTTTAGAATATTCAAGCCAAGGAAACTCAAAATAACATTTAGCTTGAAAGTGGCGTTGATGCTTTTTTGGTCCAGATAGAAGAAAGTTAGCGAGCACAAGTTGATGAGGGCCAGATCTTATATAAGCTTGTCTAAACTCATCTTGCTTTGTAACTGGACATTCCCATTAGGTAGCCGTAGCCCTGGATCACGCTCTATGGATGAAAAAGAGGGATTTTCAACTCCTTTAAATAATGGAAGGCTGTTATCCCTTGAGGGTTCAGGGATATCTTCTATTGCTGAGGGAAGATGAAGGTCCTCAACTCCTAAAGGTTCATAATTCTCCTTTTCTAGTGTGACATTATTTTCACTTCTTGGCAAAACTTTTCATGTAAAGAATGTATCTAATCTTTTTTGCCTCCCCGTCATGACTACTGAATATCAATAATCAATTAACGTCATCAAATAATATAGAATTTATAAGAATCAGTATTAAGTATAGAGCCAATAAAAATCAACTATGGAAAACTATAATAAAATTCTAGAAAAATTAGGAAAATAAACAATGAAAGGTGTAATAAATTCAATTAATATATTTCAAGATAGTATAATACACACAAAAAAGTAAAGAAGAATAAAATTTTTTTGTGGAATCATGTTAATATAGCAACTTCAACAATGGCCAGTCAACATCATAATTGATACTTGATGGAAAATAAAGTTAAATTATGTAAAGGAATTGAGAATTTTAGGTGTTAGTGGAGAAAACAATTATAGAGCTTGGCCCCTGAACATGATGGAGAATAAAATTAAAATAAATAAAGTAAATTAAGAAATAAATTAATGAAAGAATCTAAAAAAACAAAAAAAGAATCTCACCTTTGAAATCTTGTTATTGAAAAATCGGTAGGACAAAAATCATTTGCTATACTTGTTTTTCACACACTATTTTTTGGCCTAAAAAATCATATGCTTGTGAAAGGCCGGCTTTGGCACAATGCAATGGAGTTGATAGGGGAAAGAAAGAAAAATTAGGGATTTGATAGGTGAGACAATTTTTTATGTGTTTTTACTTTATTTGGGTTACAAACTCATTTATTAGATGATAGAAATGGGCTTACATGTTTAACTTTTACCAAGATAAAAAAAAAATCCCAACCCTTTAATGAAAATTGGAAAAATGTTTTAGGGGGCCGTGGCCCCCCCACTAATATATATAGCTCTGCTTCTATTGGGAAGTGGTTTTAGGGAACGTATATATAGGGTATTTATTTTCTATCTGTAAATATTGGTATATTTTATGCTTATATATTTAGTATATATGTTTGTAATGATTTTATAGGATCAGTAGACTGTGGTGTTTGTGAGAGTACTAGTATTTCTAAGTTAGGTGAAGCGTGTGGAATTTCTGTTGGTGAAGATATTCTTTTATTCTCTATGTACATATGTATGTTTAATTGTGTGCATATGTTACAATTTTTTATTACATATGCTATAATGTTGTGTCTGTGTTTGTTTGATAGGTCAAAATGTTGGTTCTAACAAAGGGTGAAGTGATGTTGGTGTTATTTCTGCTGAGCCTTATTCTTTTGTTGATCATTTGTTTCATAATTTTCTAGAGGCTTATAAAGTATGTTTTAAGTATGAGATTTCAGTTGAGTTTGGTGTTCATATGTAAAGGAGTTGTTTTAAAGGTAAGAAGAATGATGGTGCACATTATACCAAGGAATCTGTATGCAGTTGTAAGGGATACAGGGAATTAAATCGTTTAGGTGAGTAGAAGCTCAGGTTGAGTATTTAGTGTGGTTGTACTGCAATGATGCATGTTAAGGAGAAAGGTGACGGTTATTGGGTTTGTGATGTACATAAGACGGAGCATAGTCATGCTTTTACTGTTAGAGAGCAAAGAAACTTGTTAAGAGTTTCAAGGACAGTGCCACTAACAAATTTAAACTTGTTATTCAGTTAATGACTTCTGTTATTACAGCCCTTGAGTCCTATAGATCAGTAGCTAATGATGTACATAAAAGGGAAAGTAGTCATGCTTTTGTTGCTGGAGAGCAAAGACACTTGTTGAGAGTTTCAATAAGAGTGACTATTAACAAATTTGAACAAGTTATTCAGTTAATGACTTTTGGGATTATAGCTGCTGAGCCTTATAGAGCAGTAACTAATGATGTTGGGGGTCCTGAAAATGTTGGGTTCACAAAGAAGATGTTGTACAATCATTTGGCTACATAACATGCTATTATTTTTGAAAAAGGTGATGCACAACTGTTCTTTAATATATTTAAAGAAAGAGTTGAGACAGAAGTTGATTTTTATTTTTTATATTTTGTTGATAATAAGAAAAGGCTAAAAAATTTCTTTTGAAGGGACGAGGTGATGAAGGCTAACTATTTAATGTTTGGAGATGTTGTGTTTGACACTACTTTCTGTATGAATAGGTACAATATGTTTTGTGCTCCATTTGTTGGGGGGAACAATCACAAGCAAAATGTGTTATTTGGCTCTGTGTTACTATGTAGACAGAGGAAAGAGAATTTTGAATGGTTGTTTAGAGAGTTTGAAAATAGCATAGATAGCAGATTGCCTAGGACTATTATGACAGACCAAAACTTTGCGATTGTATATGTTATTGGTAAAGCTTTTAATGGTGCGAATCATCGTCTATGCTTATGATGCGAACCCCAATGGTATAAAGACCATGAAAAGCACCCAAGATGTTTTTCAAGCTCCACAAGACATCAAAGAGACTGGATTTAAAACCCCTACCCTTAATCAACCTGTGATTAGAAACAAGAAGTATAGAACACCAAGAACACAAGCACACTTATGCACCAAGGTAGTCCACAAAGAACCAAAGAGATTTCCTCTTCAAAGTAGCAATATTATTTCGGTTGAAAAGCTGTATTTTACATCCAGAATATGTGCCTATTTATAGGCCTAAACTAGGGTAAAATACAGGCCAAAATTCTCAGCCCAAGTCACCTGGGAAACCTAGTTACAAACGACTCAAGAAAACCTAGTCAAATTAGGACTCCTACATCCCTTCAACCTTGTTTTAGGTATGCAGCGTATGCCACTTGTCCTAAGTTACCTGAATTAATTCCATAGCCTAAATAACATCCTAAATAATCTAAATAACCAGGAAATTAATGAAAATAAATTGCAAATACAAGTTTGGCCCCAAAAACCCCCAAATGGTCTTCTCGGGTGCACTTTGGGCTCTTTAGGGTTTTCACTTGTATCTTCAGCTCAAAGCTTGAATATTTGAGTTCCAAAGGCATGATTCTTCCTCTTAGATGTTGGAAAGAGTTCCTGAAAAGTTATAGCTCAAATATCTAGCTTGTAGACACAAAATGCATCAAGAACACTCAAAGGGGCTTAAAAGGCGCACTTTGAGTGGTGTCCTTGTTTTGTGACTTGTCTAGGGACTCTAGGATTGAGTACAAAGGTTTTCCATCATCTCCATATGGTGTCTTGAAAGTTCCAATAGCTCTTTGTGAAGTTCCATGTCCATTATCCATGAAGAAGCTTGAAACAAAGGCTTATAGTGCACTAGTGAGCTCCTTAACTTTCTTCCCTATTATTGGTCCACTAGAAACCTTCAATGGGTCCTTGTCTTCCTTGAGTGTGCCTTTCTTGATCATATAAACTCCCCCCTCCTTAGAAGGATTCATCCGTGAATCTACATGTTCAAACAAAGACAAATCAGAAACATTGAAAGTAGCACTCACATTGTACTCACCCGGCAAGTCTAGCATGTATGCATTGTCATTGATCTTCTTAATGACTTGGAATGGACCATCTCCTCTTGGATGAAGCTTATTCCTTCTTACAACTAAAAATCTTTCCTACCTCATGGGCAACCAAACCCAATCTCTAGGCTCAAAGACAACTCTCTTTCAGCCTTGGTTGGCTTTCTTAGCAACTTGTTGATTTTTGTGCTCAATTTGTTTCTTAACCTTCTCATGCAACCTCTTGATGCTCTTGGCCCTTTTGCTACCATAAAAAACTAGAAACCTCATGAGTAGATAATAGCAAAAGATTTAATGGAGTTAAAGGATTAAAGCCATAAACAATCTCAAAAGGTGCCAGACTAGTAGTAGAATGCTTGGACCTATTGTAAGCAAACTCTACATGAGACAAACAATCTTCCCAAGCTTTCAAGTTCTTACCAATGAAAGCTCTAAGCATAGAACCTAAGGTTCTATTTGTTACCTTGGTTTACCCATCAGTTTGTGGGTTACAAGATGTAGAAAACAAAAGCTTAGTGTCAAGCTTTCCCCACAAAGTCCTCCAAAAGTGGCTTAGAAACTTAGTGTCTCTATCTGAAACTATGGTTCTTAGAACCCCATGAAGCCTAACAACTTCTTTGAAAAACAATTTAGCCACATGTATAGCATCATCAGTCTTATTGCATGGAATAAAGTGAGCCACCTATCAACTACAATAAAGATTGAGTCTCGGTTTCCTTTAGTCCTAGGTAATCCAACAATAAAATCCATTGAAATATCAACCCATGGATGACTAGGTGTAGGAAGTGGTGTGTATAATCCTTGTGAAGTGTGAGTGGACCTAGCCTTCCTACATGCTATGCATTGATCACAAACCTTCTTTACATCCTTTACCATGTTTAGCCAATGATAGTGCTCCTTCAAAGTATGCAAGGTTTTGGCTTGTCCAAAGTGTCCCGTAAGTCCTCCACAATGAGCTTCCTTTGTGAGTAATTCCCTTAAAGATGTCGTGGGAATACACAACCTATTTTCTTTGAAAAGAAACCCATTAACTTGATAGAACTTTTCAAAAGCAAACTTAGAACACTTAGCATAAATCTCACCAAAATCATCATCAAAAGCATACAAATCCTTAAAGTGTTCAAAACCTAAAAATTTAGCATCTAAAGCCGAAAGTAAAGTATACCTCCTAGAAAGTGCATCCGCCACTATATTATTGTAATGCCCACATAAGTAATTAAGCCTTAGGCTATGAGGATTCATGGCTTAAGAATTTTTCCTAAATTAGGAATTAAGCTCATTGAGTTTGAGAGACACTAAATTAAGTGGGAACGGGGAGAATGATAAGTGTTGGACACTCTCAGAATTTAAACTTGGCCTAGGCCAAGTAAAATGATGAAAATTTAATGTGAGGGACTCAATTGGACAAAAAGGGACTTTTGGTGGTTGGTCAATTGCCCAAATACAAGAAATTGAGGGACTAAAGGGAGGATTAGACAATTTTAAAGGCATTGGATGCCATGGCTGCCACCTTTCTCCATTTCCCATTATTTTAATCCAACTCATCACTTAGGATTCCTTCCTCCACCTACTTGTCAACCACTTTTGACAAATTCAACCAACTTCCACAAAAGTCTTCTAATTTGTCCCCTACTTTTGACTATCTCACCCACCACCCACACAAGTCTTCCAATTTGTCCCCCACTTGTCTCCCACTCATCCAAGCACATGATACACTCATTCTGCACTCCCAAATTCATCCATTACATGCCCATTAAGCTCCTAAATTCATTCATTTCACTCTTCCCCATCTCTCTCTTCAATCTCTCTCTAAGTTTACTCTCAAACTCTTCCAACTCTTCTCTCTCAAATACCATTCAGCCATAGCTCATTCTTGAGCATCCTTGAGCTTTTACCAAGTGTTCTTGGTGTCTATAAGTTATTAAGAACATCCCAAGAAAGAATCAAGAAGAAGATTTGTGGCAACGTCGGGTTTTCGGGAGTCGCCACCAATCGATTTTTTCTTAGGTCGATTGGTCACCTAAAATATGGTCTGCGAGAGTTCGGGGATCGGGAGTACGGTTACGCTAAAACAATATTGTTAAAACGCCCACAATTGGCACCTTAGTTGATTTTAATTTTGTTTTATTTTGCTTTTAGAAAATATTCAGTTAATTTTCAAACTAGAAATTTTAACTAAATTAATCGGATGTGAATTTTTGGTAATTAATTTGTATAGAATTTTATACTTCCGAACCATGGACTCTGCCGAGTCATTTGGACACGGAAGATTTGATTCCGAACCATGGACTCTGCCGAGTCACCCGGACACGGAATTTGATGAAATTTTAAATAATTTAATCCATATCGTAAATATGGATTTTTACCTTTTTATTTAATTTATTTATTTTTAAAGGTTGATATTTTCCAAACCGTAGATCCTGCCGGATCATCCGAATATGGAAATTATTTTAATTTATCGTAATTATTTAATTCTTATTATTATGGAATTAATTTTTAGTTTAATTACTAAATGGTAATTCTTGTTGCTTATGAAAAATCTTTTTTTTAGATTTTTGTCAATGATTTTTAATACTAACTAAAAAAATTTTATCTTTTTGTTTATTTTCCTTATATTTTTACATCTTTTTCTTTCTTTCTTTTTCTTCTTTTTACTTATTTTTTACTTTTTTATTTTACTTTTCTTTTACTTTCTTTTCTTTTCTTTCTTTCTTATTCTTTTATTTTTAGTTTTCTTTTCCTTTCTTTCTTTTCGTTTCTTTTACTTTCTCTTATTCTTTTTCTTCAGTTTTAGTTTTCTTTTTTTTGGTTTTTTTTTGTTTAATGAAAGATATTTATTACCTATTTAAATAATTACTCAATTCAAAAATAATTTCTTTTTAATTATTTAACATCAAAAATCTTTAAAGAAAATAAAGAGTTAAGAAAAATCTCGACATTTATTTATGTTTATTCTATTTATTTGATAAAAGAATAACCAAAAATAAATTATTTAATCGAAGTTTCATTTAAAGAAATTATGGATTTATATTAAAATAAAAATTTATATATTATGTTTTGTTTATTCTTTTTATTTAACAAAAGATGAATCAAACAAAATAGTTATTTAATCAAGATTTTTATTCATTTAACAAAGAAACCAAAATAAGAGAAAAGTCTTAATATTTGATTTGATAAAAAAAATTAATTATTTAATTAAAATTTTATTTATTTAATAAAGAAACCAAAAATTTGTATATATAATAAAAAAATATTAATATTTCATTTAATCAAAATTTTATTTATTAAATAAAGCAACTAAAAAAGAAGTCTTGATATTTCTTTTGATAAAAGGTGAATTAAAACTTAATTATTTAATCAAAATTTTATAAAGAAAACAAGATTTTATATGTATATAAAATAAAAGAAAAGTCTTAATATTTTAGTATTTTTTTAGTAAAAGATTAACCAAAAGTAATTATTTGATTAAGAAACCAAATATATAAAAAAAAGAAAAGTCTTGATATTTATTTAATTTATTTTTAATAAAATATTAATCAAAAGTAATTATTTAATTAAGATTTTATGTATATTTAATAAAGAAAACCACAAATTTATATGTATATTTTAAACAAAAAGAAAAGTTTTGATATTTATAATTTATTTTGATAAGAGATTAACCAAAAAAGTGATTATTTAATAAAGAAATCAAAGATTTATATGTATATTTTAAAAATAAAGGAAAGTTTTTGATATTTATATTTCATTTTTATGTTCCTTTTTTATAAGTCTTAAAATACATCTAATTAATAAGTCTAAAATATTTGAGAAAAAATTTAATTCTTTTGGTTAAAATTTTATTTTTTGTTTAATAAAGGAAACAAAAAAAGTTATATCTTTTTATTATTTTAAAAGAAATAAGTAGAATATTACTGGATAAGTAAAAATATTAGCCCAAAAATTTTACTCTTTTATTCTTTTTACTAATAAAGAAACTAAAAAGTTATATTTTATTATTTTAATAAATAATTAATATATTGCTGGATAAAGAGATAAGTAAAAATATTAGTCCAAAGTTTTTATTTCTTAATAATAAAGGAAATTTTATTAATATACTTTATTTAAAAAAATATTTCCAAGCCATGGATCCTGGCAGATCATTTGGTCATGGAGTTTAATTTTTATTTTAATTATTTAATTAATTATTAATTTTAATCATAATTTTATTAGATTTTATTATTGTTTTATTAAACTTCGATTAAAGTTATATTTAAAAAGAAACAATTTGTACTTGTTTGTAATTATTTAAATATGTCTGTTTAATAATTTTAATAAAGGAATAAAAGATTATCTTTTTGTTGTTGTTTTTTTTTTTAATGAAATAAAAACATGTGTTTTAGAAATAACAAAAGATGATTGGATTTTAAGAAAAGATAAATTTTTTATTAGTCTTAAAAATGATTTTAATTATTCACATAAAATTCTTTTTTTTTTATTTTTATTATTTGTTATTATTTTTTACATTATAAAGAAATAAATTTAACCACTTAAAGAAAACAATTAATGATAAAGTGGGGCTTTTTTGGCCATCCATTATAATAATAATAACAAAGTTAGTTGTTAATAACAATAATAAAAGTTAGCAAAGTTAATTAAATTAATTGTTAACAACAATAATAAAAGTTAGCCAAATTAATTAAATTAATTATTAACAACAATAATAAAAGTTAGTCAAGTTAATTAAATTAATTATTAACAACAATAATAAAAGTTAGTGAAGTTAGTTATGTTAGTAGTTAATAATAATAATAACAATAACAATAAAAGTTAGTTATATTAGCAATTAATAATAATAATAATAACAATAAAAGTTAGTATGGTTAGTAAGTTAGTGAGTTAATAATAATAATAATAAAGGTTAGTAATAACAACAATAAATAATGGATAAATAAATAAATATAAACAAAAAGTTAATAAAGTTTTCTGCAAAAGGTTAAAAAAATAAAGTTAGTAACCAAAGTGAAAGAACATGAAAAGATTAAGGATTAAAGCAAGGTTTTACCCTAACAATTAAAATTTTGAATTTTCTGAAACGGGAAACAGAGAAACGACGCGAGGGGCGAGGAGGGAGCACGGCGGCGACGGAGCTGGGCAGGCGGAGGCAGCGAGGGCGCTGGGCGGAGGGCGAAGCCGGCGGAGGGCGACGGCGGCGTGGAGACGACGGCGGGGAGGAGCGACGGCGGTGGAGGAAGAAGAAAGGGGCGGCGACGTCGGAGCGGAAGGAGACTCGCGGTCGGCGGCGTACCGGCGTGGGGACGGCGCGACAGCAGTGTGGGGGCGACGGCGGCGTGGAGGAGACGGCGACGGGATGGGGCGGCGGCAGCGAAGAAGAGAGAGAGAGAGAAAACGGAAATATTGGGGACGGGGCTTAAAACGTGAAAACAGAAACGTTTTGGTCTTCCAGGAAGAGGGAAGAGAGGCCAGGGAATATGGCTATAATTTTCCCTTTTCTTTAAAACGTAGCTCTAAGCTTGCTTTCTATTTTTTTCTGTGCCTTCTTCACATATTTTGGACCCCTATTTATAGGGGAAGGGGTTCTGGACTGTTCAAAATTAAAAATTAATTAAATTCAAACTTATCTCTTAATTTGGTAAAATGACAGTTTCAGTCCTTTACGTCTCTCAGACTCTGGATAAGCTTCAAAAGCTTCTGATTTGACAATTTTGTCGTTTTCGGTTAATTTGGGCCAGAAACGTTAGTCTGGCCCAAAATTGACGCGAAATATTGCCAAATGCTCATGGAACTTTCAGAATTTGTCAATTTTTCTCAAAACTTCTCAATTTTGTCATTTTTACCCCAAACTTTTTAATTTTGTCATTTTTTATGGAGTTTTCCTTTTTATTACAAACATACATTTATACACATATATCATTTTTAATTAAATCCTCACAAAACAAAAAAAATGTATTTTAAACTAATTAAAAAATTTTAGTAATAATACTAGTAATAATAATAATAATACATTTTATTTTTTTTTAATTAATTTTTTTAAAATTATTTTGATGGCCGGACGAAATTGGGTGTCAACAGCTGCCCCCCTTTGCATGCTTCATGGGACATGATGTATGCAAAGTCGTTACCAAATTTCGTCCGGCTTAGCTAGGCATTGAAAACTTTCTCGCCGCCTAAATCCTGAGGTTAAGGAACTTTCTTAGAACCTCTGCGATAGGAACTCTCCTATCGTTAAATAAAAATTGATTGATTGATCGAAGTTAAGGGCCCTACCTTAGAACCTCTACGATAGGAACCTTCCTACCGTCGAAAAAATATTGATTTGGTTGGTTTTAAGGTTTAAGGAAAGGTCCTTAGAACCTCTACGATAGGAAAGCTCCTATCGTTGTAAGATGGACTGATTGATTGATTGTTTGAGGTTAAGGAAATGTCCTTAGAACCTCTACGATAGGAAAGATCCTATTGTTGTAAGATGGACTGGTTGATTGATTGTTTGAGGTTTAAGGAAAGGTCCTTAGAAACTCTACGATAGGAAAGCTCCTATCGTTGTAAGATGGACTGGTTGATTGATTGTTTAAGGTTAAGGAAAGGTCCTTAGAACCTCTACGATAAGAAAGCTCCTATCGTTGTAAAATGGACTAGTTGATTGATTGTTTGAGGTTAAGGAAAGGTCCTTAGAACCTCTATGATAGGAAAGCTCCTATCGTTGTAAGATGGACTGGTTGATTGATTGTTTGAGGTTTAAGGAAAGGTCCTTAGAACCTCTACGATAGGAAAGCTCCTATCGTTGTAAGATGGACTAGTTGATTGATTGTTTGAGGTTAAGGAAAGGTCCTTAGAACCTCTACGATAGGAAAGCTCCTATCGTTGTAAGATGGACTGGTTGATTGATTGTTTGAGGTTAAGGAAAGGTCCTTAGAACCTCTACGATAGGAAAGCTCCTATCGTTGTAAGATGGACTGGTTGATTGATTGTTTGAGGTTTAAGGAAAGGTCCTTAGAACCTCAACGATAGGAAAGCTCCTATCGTTGTAAGATGGACTGGTTGATTGATTGTTTGAGGTTTAAGGAAAGGTCCTTAGAACCTCAACGATAGGAAAGCTCCTATCGTTGTAAGATGGACTGATTGATTGATTGTTTGAGGTTTAAGGAAAGGTCCTTAGAACCTCTACGATAGGAAAGCTCCTATCGTTGTAAGATGGACTGGTTGATTGATTGTTTGAGGTTTAAGGAAAGGTCCTTAGAACCTCAACGATAGGAAAGCTCATATCGTTGTAAGATGGACTGGTTGATTGATTGTTTGAGGTTTAAGGAAAGGTCCTTAGAACCTCTACGATAGGAAAGCTCCTATCGTTGTAAGATGGACTGGTTGATTGATTGTTTGAGGTTTAAGGAAAGGTCCTTAGAACCTCAACGATAGGAAAGCTCCTATCGTTGTAAGATTGACTGGTTGATTGATTGTTTGAGGTTTAAGGAAAGGTCCTTAGAACCTCAACGATAGGAAAGCTCCTATCGTTGTAAGATGGACTGGTTGATTGATTGTTTGAGGTTTAAGGAAAGGTCCTTAGAACCTCTACGATAGGAAAGCTCCTATCGTTGTAAGATGGACTGGTTGATTGATTGTTTGAGGTTAAGGAAAGGTCCTTAGAACCTCAACGATAGGAAAGCTCCTATCGTTGTAAGATGGACTGGTTGATTGATTGTTTGAGGTTTAAGGAAAGGTCCTTAGAACCTCAACGATAGGAAAGCTCCTATCGTTGTAAGATGGACTAGTTGATTGATTGTTTGAGGTTAAGGAAAGGTCCTTAGAACCTCTACGATAGGAAAGCTCCTATCGTTGTAAGATGGACTGGTTGATTGATTGTTTGAAAAGCTCCTATCGTTGTAAGATGGACTGGTTGATTGATTGTTTGAGGTTAAGGAAAGGTCCTTAGAACCTCTACGATAGGAAAGCTCCTATCGTTGTAAGATGGACTGGTTGATTGATTGTTTGAGGTTTAAGGAAAGGTCCTTAGAACCTCTACGATAGGAAAGCTCCTATCGTTGTAAGATGGACTGGTTGATTACGAGGCAAAGGTTCCGTCCTTAGAACCTCGTTGAAATTGAAATTGATTGATTACGAGGCAAAGGTTCCGTCCTTAGAACCTCGTTGAAATTGAAATTGATTAATTGATTGGTTACGAGGCAAAGGTTCCGTCCTTAGAACCTCGTTGAAATTGATTAATTACGAGGCAAATGCTCTGTCCTTAGAACCTCGTTGAAATTGAAATTAATTGATTAGGAGGCAAAGGTTCCGTCCTTAGAACCTCGTTGAAATTGAAATTGATTGATTACGAGGCAAAGGTTCCGTCCTTAGAACCTCGTTGAAATTGAAATTGATTGTGGAGAAAAACTCTTTCCTCATTTTTAAGTACCTCAGACAATCGAAGTTGAAATGTTCTATTCGAAAGTGTGAATTTTCATAATAGGTGAGTGTAGAAATTTAGACTTCGATAAGATAAGTGAATCTTGATGGTGACAATAACACTAACAAATTATGTAAAGGGAACGGATGTTTGGAATCAATATCCAAGGTTCATCTAATATTTTCTTCAGTAAATATAGATTCCCTTGTGAGATATGTCATCCAAATAAGGTTGAAGCTTAACTACCCCAAAATGTCATGCCTAGTAGACCTAATAGGATGCGTCTCAAGAGCAATAAAAATTACTCTTTACTCAGCCATTCCAACCTAAAGGCGTTGTCCTGTGGTTTTAATATCAGCATGAACGAAACTATTTTATAAAAAAAGAAATTCCCTGAAAAGAAAAACTGAAACGCGAAGGAAAATGCTGACAATAAAACTAAAGGACAAGAAAAACGGATCAGATCGCTTCTTTCTTCCACAATACTTCAACAGGGTGAGTAGAGGACCATTATGGGAGTGAACTGGTCGGGAAAGACTGTCGTGTCCAGTCTATCTGAATCATTGCTGGATCTGGTTCAGGAACAAAAGCTTGTATTTTATCTAGCAATTCTTCAGCAGTTGTTGCGGATATTATGATTCGCCGTGCCACTCTTGATATGAAATTCTTCTGCATAGCATAATTCATAAAAACTATCAGACCTGTAAAGAAATTGTTAACATTCAAAAGCCCAATGGGTTTCTTATGCAAATTAAGTTGGGCCATGGAAGCAATTTGGAAGACTTCTCCTAATGTACCAAAACCACCTGGTAGAGCGATAAAAGCATCAGCATTTAAAAGCATTTGTAAAACGCTCTTGCAAATTTTTAACCACTAATTCTTCTCCAATCTTGCCCCCAGAAACAAATTTCAAAGGTCCGGGGATGATGCCCAAAACTTGACTTCCTCCTAAAGATGCTGCTGATGCTACACCTCCCATTAATCCGACACTACCTCCTCCATAAACTAAATGTATTTTTCGCTCAGCTAATACTCTACCCAAATGGTTGGCTGCCTTTAAATACTCTTCATCTTTTCCAGGAAAAGCCCCAGAAATTACACAAATACTTCGGGATTTACGAGTTGGGGTTTTCTCCATTCCTATCCTTACCCTTGTGAGAAAAGAGGATATATTTATAGAGATGAAGAGATAAGGCAATAATTTTATTTTCAAGAATGGATACATTATTGTCTGCTATTCACAGTAGTCACGAGTATGACTCTGGTCAGGTATGGGTACACTATCGTTAAAAGAGGAGGAAAATTTTCAAAATAGCTGCTAGCATGTACAGTAGTCACTACTGTAGCTTACGTCAGGAGTAGGTACGTGATTGTTGGAAGAGAAGGAAAATTTTAAAAGTGGCAGCTATATACAGTAGTCATAACTGTATCTCATGTCAGGAGTGGGTACATTATTGGGAGGATAATTTCAAAAGCGACAGCTAGCATGTACAGTAATCGAGACTTTGGTTCACGTCTTCCACTGATTTTGTATCCAGTAACGGCTTCAATGCCTTCTATGAATCGGCGATTTGCATCCCATCCAGTTTTCTCACAAACTGGCAAACTGGGTCGTTTAAAGTCAGATTCGCAAGACTATAACGATCTCGTTCTTTTTGGAGAATTATCCATAATCCAACAATCTCAAATTGCACTATTCCGCAAGAATGCGCTTCAAGAACCTCTCGAATATCTTCTAGAGATTCCTTACGCAAGCCATTCTTAATGAATCTTATTCTATCATTACGATTTCTGGTGATCACTCCTGGAGAACGACATTTATTGCCGCAAATCCACCATCCACAATTATGACAAACGCCTAGCCTCTTTGCTCTTTTTTTTTTTGGCATAAGCGCTTTTACCAAAGCCGGGCATACGGGGAAATAACGCTTCTGGAACTTCACCAGCTGAACGAACCTTAGCTTCGATTAGCCACCGCACATTATCAGGAATGCCTTTGTGCATAAATACTCTGAATCGTTCACATCTAGCTTGATAAATCTTTTTAAGAACATTTATTGGGAAGGAAGGAAAATACTTTCGTAGGGCGGAAAGAGAAGACTCCATTGATGAAGGAGGTATTTAAGAGAAGAAAGAAATTAGTGATTGTAGGAAACGAAAATAACTAACAGATATTTATAGTGATGAAAGGGATAATGCGTTAATTACACTTGCAGAAGCAAGTACATTATTGTCAAAAGAAAAGACAAATGACAGCTTATATGTACAGCAATCATGACTGTGGCTCTCATCTTCCACTGATTTATGTCTAGTAATGGCTTCAATGCCTTCTATGAGTCGAGGATTTGCTTCCCATCCAGTTTTCTTACAAGCTGGCAAACAGGGTCGTTTACAGTTACATTTCCAAGACTGTAACGGTCTCGTTCTTTATGGTAAATCCTCCACAATTTGACAATTTGACCTTGCACTTTTCCACAAGAATGCGTTTCAAGAGTCTCTCGGATATCTTCCAGAGATTCCTTACGCAGGCCATTCTTAATGAATTTTCTTTTATCTTCACGATTTGTGGATATGTATCCTAAAGAGCGACATTTAGTATTACAATTCCATCGCCCACATTTATAACACACGCCTAGTCTCTTTGCCCTTCGCCTTTTGGCATAACGGCTTTTACCTAAACCGGGCATGCGGGACACAAATGCCTCTGGGATTTCACCTGCCAGACGAACCTTGGCTTCGATTAACCACCGCACATCTTCAGGGATTCCTTTGTGCATCAGAACTCTTAATCGTTCACAGCGAACTTGGTAGATCTTTTTGAGAATGTTCATTGGGAAAGAAGGAAAATATTTTCGTAAGACAGAAAGAGTAGGATCCATTTTCTAGAGGGAAGTAAAAGAAAGAAGAGAGGAAAGAATCAGTTATTATGGGTAACTGAAAGAACCGACTTAAGAGTCACGGAGTACCGTATCCGCCACTTAACCGGAAAAGTGGATCCTACTTCATTTTGATGTGATAGATATTTTTTATCTTGGATATTCCATCGAGCTGACGTCGATCCAGTCCTCGATTATTGAATCCATTGTCCGCTTTTGACAAATTTTCAACGACAATATTTCTTGATGTCTGCCTTATCTTTGACCACAACTATCTCTTATCTTGGATGCTGCTAAGCTGGCATCAACCCTGTCCTTCTAGGTGTAGCCTCGATTATTGATTCAATTGCCAGGCTTTTGACAATATTGTCTACTTTATATTTTTTGATATCTACCTTATCCTTGGCTATAGCTATCTCTTATCTTGGATACTACTAGCTGACGTCAATCCTGTCCTTCCAGGTGTAGTCTCGATTATTGAATCGATTGCCAGGCTTTTGACATATTGTCTACCTTATCCTTGAATTCCTGATGCGGGTTGGTCTCGCATATTAGCTGTGTATCCAGCGATAGACTGGTAAGGGCTGATGTCATTGAGATCTCAGCTTATACTGCTGTAATTGTGCCGTGGATGTGCTTCCCATTTGGTTCCTATTATGCAAAAGTCATGCATGCATGATGTGAAATGCATGAATGCAGAGCATGTGGAATTGATGTTTTTTTTTTTTTTATGGATCTAGTTCTTCGTGTCTTTGCTTTACTAGATCTTCTTTGTGATTGCCTTCTTGGACTATCATTGAATCTCTTTATGCTTCCCAGCTCTTATCCATTGCCTCAAAAGCCCAACTCTTTTCAAAATCCCATTTCCTTGACTTGCTCTTGAATTTTGGCCTCAATTTCTTTAATGTTCGCCCGCCTCATACTTTATGCCTCTCTGGACAATTGTCCCTTTTATGGATTTCATATCATCGAAGGCTTATCTTCCAATGTCTGTTTGCCCATTTTCTTGTGGCCGTGCCGACACTTTTCTTATTCCCATGTTATAGTCTGAATGATTGCTCTTCCTTGAGCTCAAGTTTTGATCCATAAGACTTGCCCCCTTGTCTGTTGAGTTTCTTTCTTGGCAGTACTCTTCTTACGCTTAGTAGAGACTACTTTGCCCCCCTGAATACGGTGTTTATGTGGATAAAAGGTATCACCTCACCTTTAACAGAAGGTCGAGCATTTCTAGACCTTTTGTGATGGCACTTGATCGTAAATTTTTCTTACAAGAACCACATCTTCTTAAAGAACGTCTCAAGCTATCTCCTCACTTTTAAGTCTACACACATTAATGAATAATGGTTTGGCCTTAAAGAAAAACTTTCATCAATTTGCAAAGCTTGACAAAGTAATTTACGGTCTTTGTTTTTAATTAAAATATCCTGCCATTCTTCCCTTTCCAACTCGAAGACATAAACTGTGCAAGGCAATAAGGTATAAACATGATTCACAAGGATAGCCTTTTAGCTGAATGAGGATGATATCGAGAGGTAATTGTTAGGCGTGAGGAAAATGAAGTTTGAATGTTTTTTTTATTTTGTTGCAGTCTTTTAGCTGAATGAGAATGATACTAAGAGGTAAATATTAGGTCTGAGTAAAGTTAAGTTTGAGTGGTGTGAAAGAAGGGTCTTTTAATACTACTCGTGAGCAGTATTAAATAAGGTAGAAACATGATTCACAATGATAGTCTTTTAACTGAATGAGGATATTCGGTCTGAGGAAAGTTAAGTTTAACTGGTGTGGAAGAAGGGACTTTTAATACTACTCGTGAGCAAATTTGATTATGGTGAAAAACTCAATAGTGATGACCTCAACTTGCCACTCTTTCCAGAAAGTTAGACCTCATCTGTTGCCCCCCAACTATTGTGATCTTTATGCATGCTTGGTTTGAGGGTTGCTTTTGTGTTCTAAACCGCCTTTGCAGGTTTTCAGTCTAGAATCCATAGCTCACTTTTTTTGTTTTCTTTCTTTTGTTCTAACTTGAGCACTTTTTCTTTTCTTTTTTTTTTTTGTTTTTTTTGTTTTTTTTTTGTTTTTTTTTTCTTTGTTTCCCTTTCCTTTTTTTTTTTTTTTGAGCTATGGTGATGACGTACTTGATAACTCTCTTGAAGTGAGATGACTCAAATGGCCTTGCTTGCTCGTGCTTGTTCTCAGTTTTTTTTTGGTTTTGAATTTTCCCTTGTTGTCTTTTGATGGAAGGGACGAATTTCTCTTTCTTTTTGGAGTTTGTGTTGCAGAGAACTGAGAACCTTTGCTTGTGTTGAGCATTCATAAGAATTGAGAGACCATTGAAGCCATTTAATATGAGAGCTAACTTCTTTGGATTTGGAAGCTAACCCAGGACTTTTTGCAAGGATGTTGATAACCACTGTGAATTCCTTTTGAGGGTTGAGGTGCAACGTTTAAAATCCTTCTTACTAGATTTGGCAGCACTTTCAAGATCATTACTATCAAATTTTCCTTAACTTTTTATTTTCACCCACGAGTAGTATCATTTAGAAAGCAAAGTATGATGGCAATAATAGATAGTGCAATGGCAAAGATTGAGAGATAGAGGTAAAAATGAAATTTTCGGTAAAAAGTGGTAGAATGCACACATAACATCTTTTTGTTGGAGAACAAAAAGAATTACCGGTTGTTAAAAAGTAAAGTATGATGGCAATAATGGATAGTATAATGGCAAAGAGTGTAAAAATGGAAAGTAGTAGAATGTACGCATTATATCTTTTTGTTGGAGAACAAAAAGAATTACCGGTTGTCAAAAAGTAAAGTGTGATGGCAATAATGGATAGTATAATGGCAAAGAGTGTAAAAATGGAAAGTAGTAGAATGCACGCATTACATCTTTTTTTTGTACCAGAAAAAGAATACCAGGTGTCCATTTAACAAAAACTACACCCTAGATTCTGGACTAAATCTAGGAGATTTTTACTATTAGATTACTTTTGCAAGCTTTCAAAGATACAAGTTTATTCAAAGGATTCCCTGTTATTCAAAAGTGTGTGTGAACTGTTAGGTCGGATTTGACTTGGAGCCCTTCCAAAATCAATGTAATTCCAGTTCAAAATCTTCACTTTCAATTATCAATCACATTATGGCCTAGCAACTTGGACTCGACCAACTTGAGTTTCAGTGCCACACAATTATCATTTGAATGCCCAATTGAACCTTTTTGGTAATCACATTTGGCATTTGGGTCATTCCAACTTGGAAGAAGATGCTACTTGATCTTTGCTACCATTGGTATGGGTGATAGCAAGTTTGTAGCTTGTGGAAATTGAATCGACTTGAGTAGCTTTCTTCCCATAAGTGGTATGTGGTGCTGATGAGGGAGCCTTGAAGATTACAGTCTCAATAGGATATCATTTCACTCGTAACATGAGTGGTAGTAGACCATAGGACTTGGAGATGATGTTTTGGACAGCTCCGCTTCTTTCATTGAAAGATCCTCCAATTGAAAAATCAACCAGCTTTCTTGTTCTGATTCCAAATTTGTTTTTTTTTTCAGATAATACCATATTTGAAAAGCTACTTGAAGTGTTCCCAACTAGTTTTTCACAAAATGGTATGTTTAGTGTTTGGATAAACAGGGTTATCAGTTCTTTTTTTATCATAGAAGTTTCTCCACCTTTGTGCATATTCCTTAAAGGTCTCTTGTTCATTCTTCTCCATATTCTGGAAAGTTCGGCGATCTGAGGCCAAGTCCATAACATGCTTGTAACTTCTGATGAAAGCTTGGGCGAGATCATTCCATGTTCTAATGTTCTTTGGGCCTTGACTTAGATACCATTGTAGTGCTGACTTTGTAAGACTTTCTTGAAAAAATGTTATCCACACTTTCTCGTCTTTTTTGAGTGGTTGTAGTCTTCTTAGAAACAACGTGATGTGAGTGATGGGATCACTTGTTCCATCATATTTTACAAAGTCTGGCACCTTAAAGTCTGAAGGGATTACGACATCTGGCACTAAACAGAGGTCATTCACTAAGAGAGATCAGAATATAGTGCCTCCTTCAATGACCCGAAATCTCTTTTCTATGGCCTCGAGTTTTTTTTTAGTATCCTCTTCTTTTTTAAGCAGGGGCTTCTTTCCTTCAAAAATTGGATTGTGCCTTAAATGAATGTTATCAGATGGGCCTGAGTCATGAAAAAGCTTTTCTTGAGCTGAGACCCGTTGTTAAGTGAATCCGTGAGGATAAGTGAGATCTTGTGGTTCTTTGACGAGGACTTGGGTTGTTTTCCCGTTGATTAACTCCATTAATTGTTTTATTTGCTTGGCCATGTTTTCTCTTGGACTCAATATTTGTGAGGCATCCTTCGGTTTGCTCTGCCATTAGTCTTGTTTGGAGCCGAGTTGGATATTGGTGTTGAGATCCAATTTTACTTTTTTTAAAGTGAGATTCATTTTATTAGATTTTACATGTATATGATTGATGCAATGGATGCATGCAATACATAATGAGATTATGTTTTTATCAAAATTTATATGCACGTGATTGATGTAATGGAATGCATGTAATGAGATTATTTTTATCAGATTTTATATGCATGTGATTAATGTAATGCATGCGATGAGTGAGTTTGATTATCCACTATCGTGGAACTTCAAAACTTTTAGTTGTCATTATAAAGACCAAAAAGTTAGCATAATTTGATGCGTGGTTTTGATGCATGAAGAATAATTGCACAAGAAAGATAAGGTTATTAATAAGTTAAATAGCAATTAACAACTCATGAAGTATTATGGATAAACAAGTTAAAACCATACGAAGAAAAGTGTAGAGTAACAACACAGCATAACAAGGATATGCTTATGGCGTTGGTAAAATGGTAGAAATTCTATGGTCAGTTCTATGGTTAAGTGGGGAGTTCTATATGCATAAGGTGGCTTATCAAAAAGGCAAGGGATAGTTCCCGAATCCCGTCAATTAATTATAGTGACAGTCCGATTCCTTACCCTCTAGGGTTTATGTAAGGAATGGATTAATTCGAGTCGTAGCTTTTCGTGGGCCCATGCAGAGACTAACCGTCTCAGAAGGCAATACACTACTTTGCTACTTTGAAACCGGTGAAGGCTTGGAGACCATGGCCTCATAAGGACAACAACACCAATTCCGCTTAGAAAGAATTGTGTTCGATTTGAGGAAGCTCGGGTATAGAGCTTCATATTGTGAATGCATGATGCATGTTTAGAATAAGTAAATATAACATATAAATCCACATAAAAATAAACAAAACAGAACAAAATAAATCAACTTTTAGGCTTGAATCACTAACCAGGGTCCCCAGTGGAGTCGCCAAGCTGTGACAACGTCAGGTTTTCGGGAGTCGCCACCAATCGGTTTTTTCTTAGGTCGATTGGTCACCTAAAATATGGTCTGCGAGAGTTCGTGGATTGGGAGTACGGTTACGCTAAAACAATATTGTTAAAACGCCCAAAATTTTGTTTTATTTTGCTTTTAGAAAATATTCAGTTAATTTTCAAACTAGAAATTTTAACTAAATTAATCGGATGTGAATTTTTGGTAATTAATTTGTATAGAATTTTATACTTCCGAACCATGGACTCTGCCGAGTCATTTCGACACAGAAGATTTGATTCCGAACCATGGACTCTGCCGAGTCACCCGGACACGGAATTTGACGAAATTTTAAATAATTTAATCCATATCGTAAATATGGATTTTTACCTTTTTATTTAATTTATTTATTTTTAAAGGTTGATATTTTCCAAACAGTAGATCCTGCCAGATCATCCGGATATGGAAATTATTTTAATTTATCGTAATTATTTAATTCTTATTATTATGGAATTAATTTTTAGTTTAATTACTAAATGGTAATTCTTTTTGCTTATGAAAAATCTTTTTTTTAGATTTTTGTCAATGATTTTTAATACTAACTAAAATTTTTTTATCTTTTTGTTTATTTTCCTTATATTTTTACATCTTTTTCTTTCTTTCTTTTTCTTCTTTTTACTTATTTTTTACTTTTTTATTTTACTTTTCTTTTACTTTCTTTTCTTTTCTTTCTTTCTTATTCTTTTATTTTTAGTTTTCTTTTCCTTTCTTTCTTTTCGTTACTTTTACTTTCTCCTATTCTTTTTCTTCAGTTTTAGTTTTCTTTTTTTTTGGTTTTTTTTTTGTTTAATGAAAGATATTTATTACCTATTTAAATAATTACTCAATTCAAAAATAATTTCTTTTTAATTATTTAACATCAAAAATCTTTAAAGAAAATAAAGAGTTAAGAAAAATCTCGACATTTATTTATGTTTATTCTATTTATTTGATAAAAGAATAACCAAAAATAAATTATTTAATCGAAGTTTCATTTAAAGAAATTATGGATTTATATTAAAAGAAAAATTTATATATTATGTTTTGTTTATTCTTTTTATTTAATAAAAGATGAATCAAACAAAATAGTTATTTAATCAAGATTTTTATTCATTTAACAAAGAAACCAAAATAAGAGAAAAGTCTTAATATTTGATTTGATAAAAAAAATTAATTATTTAATCAAAATTTTATTTATTTAATAAAGAAACCAAAAATTTGTATATATAATAAAAAAATCTTAATATTTCATTTAATCAAAATTTTATTTACTAAATAAAGCAACTAAAAAAGAAGTCTTGATATTTCTTTTGATAAAATGTGAATTAAAAGTTAATTATTTAATCAAAATTTTGTAAAGAAAACAAGATTTTATATGTATATAAAATAAAAGAAAAGTCTTAATATTTTAGTATTTTTTTTAGTAAAAGGTTAACCAAAAGTAATTATTTGATTAAGAAACCAAATATAAAAAAAAAAAAAGAAAAGTCTTGATATTTATTTAATTTATTTTTAATAAAAGATTAATCAAAAGTAATTATTTAATTAAGATTTTATGTATATTTAATAAAGAAAACCACAAATTTATATGTATATTTTAAACAAAAAGAAAAGTTTTGATATTTATAATTTATTTTGATAAGAGATTAACCAAAAAAGTGATTATTTAATAAAGAAATCAAAGATTTATATGTATATTTTAAAAATAAAGGAAAGTTTTTGATATTTATATTTCATTTTTATGTTCCTTTTTTATAAGTCTAAAAATACATCTAATTAATAAGTCTAAAATATTTGAGAAAAAATTTAATTCTTTTGGTTAAAATTTTATTTTTTGTTTAATAAAGGAAACAAAAAAAGTTATATCTTTTTATTATTTTAAAAGAAATAAGTAGAATATTACTGGATAAGTAAAAATATTTGCCCAAAAATTTTACTCTTTTATTCTTTTTACTAATAAAGAAACTAAAAAGTTATATTTTATTATTTTAATAAATAATTAATATATTGCTGGATAAAGAGATAAGTAAAAATATTAGTCCAAAGTTTTTATTTCTTAATAATAAAGGAAATTTTATTAATATACTTTATTTTAAAAAATATTTCCAAGTCATGGATCCTGGCGGATCATTTGGTCATGGAGTTTAATTTTTATTTTAATTATTTAATTAATTATTAATTTTAATCATAATTTTATTAGATTTTATTATTGTTTTATTAAACTTCAATTATTTCTATTTTTAAAGTTATATTTAAAAAGAAACAATTTGTACTTTTTTGTAATTATTTAAATATGTCTGTTTAATAATTTTAATAAAGGAATAAAAGATTATCTTTTTGTTGTTGTTTTTTTTTAATGAAATAAAAACATGTATTTTAGAAATAACAAAAGATGATTGGATTTTAAGAAAAGATAAATTTTTTATTAGTCTTAAAAATGAATTTAATTATTCACATAAAATTCTTTTTTTTTTTTTTATTATTTATTATTATTTTTTACATTATAAAGAAATAAATTTAACCACTTAAAGAAAACAATTAATGATAAAGTGGGGCTTTTTTGGCCATCCATTATAATAATAATAACAACAAAGTTAGTTGTTAATAACAATAATAAAAGTTAGCAAAGTTAATTAAATTAATTGTTAACAACAATAATAAAAGTTAGCCAAATTAATTAAATTAATTATTAACAACAATAATAAAAGTTAGTCAAGTTAATTAAATTAATTATTAACAACAATAATAAAAGTTAGTGAAGTTAGTTATGTTAGTAGTTAATAATAATAATAACAATAACAATAAAAGTTAGTTATATTAGCAATTAATAATAATAATAATAACAATAAAAGTTAGTATGGTTAGTAAGTTAGTGAGTTAATAATAATAATAATAAAGGTTAGTAATAACAACAATAAATAATGGATAAATAAATAAATATAAACAAAAAGTTAATAAAGTTTTCTGCAAAAGGATAAAAAAATAAATTTAGTAACCAAATTGAAAGAACATGAAAAGATTAAGGATTAAAGCAAGGTTTTACCCTAACAATTAAAATTTTGAATTTTCTAAAACGGGAAACAGAGAAACGACGCGAGGGGCGAGGAGGGAGCACGGCGGCGACGGAGCTGGGCAGGCAGAGGCGGCGAGGGCCCTGGGCGGAGGGCGACGGCGGCGTGGAGACGACGGCGGGGAGGAGCGACGGCGGTGGAGGAAGAAGAAAGGGGCGGCGACGTCGGAGCGGAAGGAGACTCGCGGTCGGCGGCGTACCGGCGTGGGGACGGCGCGACGGCAGCGTGGGGGCGACGGCGGCGTGGAGGAGACGGCGGCAGGCCAGACGGCGTCGGGATGGGGTGGCGGCAGCGAAGAAGAGAGAGAGAGAGAAAACGGAAATATTGGGGACGGGGCTTAAAACGTGAAAACAGAAACGTTTTGGTCTTCTAGGAAGAGGGAAGAGAGGCCAGGGAATAAGGCTGTAATTTTATCTTTTTTTTTAAAACGTAGCTCTAAGCTTGATTTATATTTTTTTCTGTGCCTTCTTCACAGATTTTGGACCCCTATTTATAGGGGAAGGGGTTCTGGACTGTTCAAAATTAAAAATTAATTAAATTCAAACTTATCTCTTAATTTAGTAAAATGACAGTTTCAGTCCTTTATGTCTCTCAGACTCTGGATAAGCTTCAAAAGCTTCTGATTTTGACAATTTTGTCGTTTTCTGTTAATTTGGGCCAGAAACGTTAGTCTGGCCCAAAATTGACGCGAAAAATTACCAAATGCTCCTGGAACTTTCAGAATTTGTCAATTTTTCTCAAAACTTCTGAATTTTGTCATTTTTACCCCAAACTTTTTAATTTTGTCATTTTTTATGGAGTTTTCCTTTTTATTACATACATACATTTATACACATATATCATTTTTAATTAAATCCTCACAAAACAAAAAAAATGTATTTTAAACTAATTAAAAAATTTTAGTAATAATAATAGCAATAATAATAATAATAAATTTTATTTTTTTTTAATTAATTTTTTATTTAATTTTTTTAAAATTATTTTGATGGCCAGACGAAATTGGGTGTCAACAAGATTGAAAGAAGGAGACATTTTTGGAAGCCATCAACTAAGGGAAGTTTCGGCCCATTCTGTTCTTGGCATTCTCGTGTTTGAAGCTTGTGTTCTTGATGCACATAAGCTTCTAAAGCCTTCCAAGGCTAGGAATCAAGTGGTGTATTCAAGAAAGGACGAGCGGGAGCTCTAAGGCAATCAAGCCAAAGGATTTGGCCATACCTCATTTGGTTGAGGTATTGTGTGTTCCACCAAGTTTTCTTGGTATATGTAAGCTTTCGAGCTATGGTAATGAAAGAATATACTTGCTAATAATTTAGCCATTGTATGTTCTCAAGCTAGAAATTAAGTTCTAGCTACGACAAGCAAGGAAAAGGCAAAGAAACCAGCTTCTAAAGCTTTCGGGCAACAAAGTTGCTAAGGGTTTTGTGGTAAGGATTCTTATACTCTTTGAGTATTCAGTGCCCTTAGGTGATGGATAAAGAATTTCATGTGATCCTAAGGTGCTGTAGAGGGCTATGTTTTGTTGTTTAGGCAACTCTGTACTAGCTAGCTTTGTGCAAGCATTCCGACTAGAAATTGGGCTGGCCAACTCAATTCCCAAGCATAAAGAGATCTCAGATTAATACGGACTAATAAATGGTTAACCGAAATTAAAGAAAATATGTTATGCTTGCTTTGCCCTTCATGGGAATATGGTGTTAAGTGGTGTGTGTGTTTGTGTGCTTCTATGTTTGGTTGTGCTTGCTAACCCCGATTATTATTATATGCATATATCCTGTATTTTCTTTGTCTTAGTATTTTCTTTGCAGGAGCTTGGATTATATTTTTCCAAGATACACTTGTGCTATGTAGGCTTTTTGAGCTATACGAAATCCTTACTGAGTTTATAACTCACCCGCCCTTCTATATTTTTTTTTTAGGAAAAATGCTTACTTGAAAGGCACTAAGGTCAAGAATATTTTATACTCTTTCTGTTTGTAAAGGTTTGTGTACATATGTATTTGCTCAAAATTCTAAGTATTCTAAGTGTTATGGGTTGCTTGTGTATCAAGCTAATAAGTGTGGACTTTATGTGCAGGACTTGGAGTCTAGATTGTGGGAACAAAGTCTCTAAGGTGGAAAGTGTGTTCTTTGGCTCTTTGTGTGGTTTGCCATGTTTGCACATGTGCTATGATGTTGGACTTATCTAAATGACCAAACTTGTGTTAAAAATGGACTTTAAGAACATTCAGCCATAATATGTGTTAATGACTTGTACATGGACAGTTGGGCCTAAGTAATGTTGATGATGGGTTTGCATAATAGTATGTTTATAAGCCTATGCTTGATTATGAAAAACATGTGCATAATAAACAAGTTCCAAAACTTGGATTGGTGTTTTGGTTGCCATGCATGTACTTGGCTATGTTTGATAACGAGCTTGAAATAAACACACAAGTTTCACATAAGTACTAGCTTGTTTCCGAGAGCACAACATTAACCTTTAAGTAAATTATTAATGAGCTAGTACTAGTAATATCTTGGGGTTCATGCCCGTATGTTCTGATAAGGATTAAATGCCCCTTTTGTAGAATTCCGCTGCATGGTTAAGTAATTGGGCCCGAATAGGCCAGGGGCTAGGCTGGGCATGACAATTATCCTTACCTTGCTTGTATTTGATAACATATGGGAATGACTCAATGAATTCTACCCATTTAGCATGCCTCCTATTCAACTTACCTTGCCCATTAAGGATCTTAAGGGCTTGATGGTCAATGTGAATGACAAACACTCTTGGCCATAAGTAGTGTTGCCAAGTCTCCAAAGCTCTTATCAAAGCATAGGGCTCTTTGTCATAAGTGGGATAGTTTAAGGTAGTACCATTTAACTTCTCACTAAAGTAGGCAATGGGTCGGCATTCTTGCATTAACACATCTCCAATGCCTATACCTGAAGCATCACATTCAACTTCAAAAGTATTAGCAAAGTTAGGCAAAGCTAAAAGTGGTGCATTACATAACCTCTTCTTGAGCAACCCGAAAGCCTCCTCTTGAGCTTTCCCCAACTTAAATCCAACATTCTTCTTTATAGCTTCGGTTAGAGGTGCAGCAATGGAAGAAAAATTCTTTACAAACCTCCTATAAAAGCTAGCTAACCCCATGGAATGATCTCACCTTAGTTATGGAAGTTGGTGTTGGCTATTCTTGTATGGCTCTTACCTTCTCTTGATCCACCTCAATTCCATGTGAACTCATAACAAAACCAAGGAAAACAACTTTATCAATACAAAAAGAACACTTCTTCAAGTTAGCATACAACTTTTGCCCTCTTAAGGTGCTTAGTACTTGTGTGAGGTATCGAACATGCTCTTCTCAGTTCTTGCTATATACTAAGATATCATCAAAGTAAACAACAACAAACCTACCAATAAAGTCACACAAGACATGATTCATAAGTCTCACGAAAGTATTAGGAGCATTAGTTAATCCAAAAGGCATAACTAACCATTCATAAAGTCCAAACTTGGTTTTAAAAGCAATTTTCCATTCATCCCCTTCCCTCATCTGAATTTGATGGTACCCACTTTTCAAATCAATTTTTGAAAACAAGGTAGAACCATGCAACTCATCAAGTATATCATCAAGTCTAGGGATAGGATGTCTATACTTTATAGTGATTTTGTTGACAGGCCTACAATCCATGCACATGCGCCATGAACCATCCTCCTTTGGCACTAAAAAGACAGGCACGACACAAGGACTCATGCTTTCCCTCACAAAGCCTTTAGCCAACAACTCCTCCACTTGCTTCTCAATCTCTTTAGTCTCCTCGAGATTGGTTCTATAGGCTGGCCTATTTGGGATAGGTGCACCCGGGACAAAGTCAATTTGATGCTTAATGCCTTTAATTGGAGGCAAACCTCTCGGATCTTCAAGGAACACATCTTCAAAGTCCTTCAACAAAGATAAAACAACACTAGGAAGATGTGTTAGATCATTGATAACAAGCAAAGATTCTTTGTAAATTAAAAGAAGCACTGGTCTTTGTGCTTGAATGGATTTCCTCACATCACTCATTTTTGCAATATAGCATTATTTCTTGCCACTCATCTTCCTTTCATTCTTTTCTCTTGGGAACTCTCCACTCTTCTTCCCCTCATGTTCACTCTTCACACTTGATCTCTCATTTTGTTTCTTAGTTTTCCCATCTTCACTCGTCCCCTCAACTTTCCCCTCATTTACTTTTCTTTCAACCTTACTTTGAAGTTTCCTTTGATCCTCCAAGACTTGTTGTGGTGAAAGTGGAGTAAGTGTAACCGGCTTGCCTTCATGGAAAAATGAGTACAAGTTCTTCTCTCCATCATGTGTGACTTTCTTATCATATTGCCATGGTCTCCCAAGAAAAATGTGGCAAGCTTGCATAGGAACAACATCACAAAGAACTTGATCATGGTAAGTACCAATTTTAAAGTTAACCAAAACTTGCTTTACCACCTTTACCTCCCCAGTATCATTCAACCATTGAAGTCTATATGGTTGTGGGTGTTTTTGTGTAGGAAGCTTCAACTTCTCCACCATGGTTGAGCTTGCTACATTGGTGCAACTTTCTCCATTAACAATGAGGTTGCACACTTGGTCTTTGATTCAGCACCTAGTGTGAAAGATGGACTCTCTTTGATTGGCCTCCTCATTGGCTTGCACACTTAGAGCTCTTCTAGCAACAAATGCAAAGTCTTCCTCCTCGGGCTCAAGTGTGTTTTGTTCATCTTCCTCCAAAGGTGGGCTTTCCTCCATGGCATCTTCACCCTTGGATGTGATCTCTCCATCATCCTTAAGTATCATCACCCTTTTGTCTGGGCAATCTCTCATGTAATGCCCCTTACCTCTATACTTGAAGCACTCAATTTACCTTGTCTTAGGTGCTTCTTTAGGTGGAACTTTAGACTTGTCTTCTTGAGGCCGAGACAAGCCTCCCTTGGGAGCCTCTACTCTCGGCTTTGGTGCCTCTTTGCTCCATGCTCCCCTCCATATGAAGCTTCCTCCTTGAGCCATCTTGGATGCCTTAGACCTCTTGATGATTCTTTCGGCCTTAGTGGCATGGTGAAGTAAATCCTCCATGTTGACATATGGCACCATCTCCACTTTGTTGGCAATCTCATGGTTAAGGCCATTGATGAATCTAGCAATGGTGGCCTCCTCATCCTCAATGATATTGGCTTGGGTCAAAGTCATCTCCAAGTTCTTGTGCTAGTCCTCCACACTCCTTTGGCCTTGCACAAGCCTTTGAAGTTTGAGGTGTTGGTCTCGGTAATAGTAACTAGGCACAAACCTCCTCCTCATCATGGCTTTAAGGGCTCTCCATGTATTGATGTGTTCTTCCTCATTTCTTCTCCTAAAAGTGACAACTTGGTTCCACCATACAAGAGCATAATCAGTGAACTCCATGGTAGCTAATTTAACTTTCTTTTCCTCAGAATAATAATGGGAATCAAACACCATCTCAATCTTTTGCTCCCACTCCCAATATGCATCAGATCACTCCTCCCTTGGAAAGGTGGAATGGTAAGCTTGATGGAATTAAGGTTGTTATCCTCTCTTGGCTCCCCCTTCCTTGGAAGCCCATGGTCACGCCAATTGTCTTCCTCCTCCTCGGGTTCTTCTTTCCTTGGACCTCTCCTTGGTTGCAAGATGGGATTTGGTCTCCTTCGCAACCTCAAGTCTATATCCTCAATTCTCCCTAAAAGTCTATTGAGAGTTTCTTGAGGTTGTCTCATGGTAGGCTCCTCATTGTGTCTCACTTCCATCCTCCTATCCTCCTGGCCCTCCATACCTCTGAAAACAAAAATCCTCACAAAGACTCATCTCACGTGTTTCACTCAAAAGATGGGCACTCAAACACTCAATTTGTTAGTGAAAATATTGCTATTCAAAGAGTCTCAAAAGTTCTAAGAAAACTGTCCTCAAAGCAAACAAGAAAACTTGAATTCTTGAAAACAATTTTGACTTCAAAAAAGGTGGGCTAAACAAGCTTTAAAAGACTCTAGGAAGCTCTTGCAATTGATGATCACAAGAACCACAAAGAAAATATTTTTGGCTCAAAACAATGGGATAAGGTTTGTAGGCACAAAAATTTTAACACTTTGAGTAAACTTCTTTTGCAAGCTCTTTTCTTTTTTTTTTCTTTGTTCTTTCTTTCTTCCTTTTCTTTTATTTCTCTCTTTTTTTTTTTCTTGCTGTTTTGATGCTAAAACAACTTTATCCTTGAAGTTCCTTGCTGCCAAAGATAAAAAGTTAGATTTCTTTTCGGCCAAGACAAGAAACTATGAAAATATGCACAGTTTGAAACAACTTTTTTGATATCGAAACTTGCTGAACTTGGATTTTTTTTTTTGGTGTTTTTCTTGACTCTAGGATGTTGGCAACAGTGAAAACAAGAGAGATTAATAGGACTGGACAAGAAACAGAAAGATAAGAAACAAACAAGAACAAACAAATTGAAACCGAGAACACAAGGTAACACTAGTTGACTTCTTTTTGTTGTTTTTGGTTGTTTTGATTGGAAACAAGGCTAGAAACAAGAACACAGACCTGAAACAAGATGAAAAAGGATTAAAATAAAGAATTCAAACACAAAATTACTAGAAAAATTGAATGAAAAATGAAGAGAAACAAGAACACAAAGATATGTCCTTCGGATGGAACTTGTGGCTCTGATACCAACTGATGCGAACCCCAATGGTATAAACACCATGAAATGCGCCTAAGATGTTTTTCAAGCTTCAAAAAACATCAAAGATAATGGATTTAAAACCCCCAACCCTAATCAACCTATGATTAGAAACGAGAAGTATAGAACACTAAGAACACAAGCACACTTGTGCACCAAGGTAGTCAACAAAGAACCAAAGAGATTTCCTCTTCAAAGTAGCAATATTATTTCAGTTGAAAAGCTGTGTTTTACATCCAAAATATGTGCCTATTTATAGGCCTAAAATAGGGTAAAATACAGGCCAAAATTCGCAGCCCAAGTCACCTAGGAAACTTAGTTACAAACGACTCAAGAAAACCTAGTCAAACTAGGACTCCTACATCCCTTCAACCTTGTTTTAGGTATGCAGCGTATGCCACTTGTCCTAAGTGACCTGAATTAATTCAATAGCCTAAATAACATCCTAAATAATATAAATAACCATGAAATTAACGAAAATAAATTGCAAATACAAGTTTGGCCCCAAAAACCCCCAAATGGTCTTCTCGGGTGCACTTTGGGCTCTTTAGGGTTTTCACTTGTATCTTCAGCTCCAAGCTTGAATATTTGAGTTCCAAAGGCATGATTTTTCCTCTTAGATGTTGGAAAGAGGTCTTGAAAAGTTAGAGCTCAAAGATCCAGCTTGTAGACACAAAATGCATCAAGAACACTCAATGGGGCTTAAAAGGTGCACTTTGAGTGGTGTCCTCGGTCTCCTTGCTTTGTGACTTGTCTAGACACTCTAGGATTAAGTTCCAAGATTTTCCATCATATTCATATGGTGTCTTGAAAGTTCCAGCAGCTCCTTGTGAAGTTCCATGTCCATTCTCCATGAAGAAGCTTGAAACAAAGGCTTGTAGTGCACTAGTGAGCTCCTTCACTTTCTTCCTTGTTATTGGTCCACTAGAAACCTTCAATGGGTCCTTGCCTTCCTTGAGTGTGCCTTCCTTGATCATATCAGCTTATGGCACATATTAGAAAATGTTGAGAGAACTATTAAGTGGCTGGTGTGTATTAAGGGATTTAAGCAGGCGTTTAACAAATGTTTGTATGATTGTGTAATAATACTTATAATTGTGTGGATGTTAATTGGTTGAATAATTTGTACAGTGTGAGGGATAAATGGTGTCCTGCATTATGCAAGCACATCTTCTCTGCTAATAATTGCTTTACATTTTTTGTAAAACTTTTATAGCTCTGATGAATTTATATGTTATATGTTTAAGGTGCATATATGAAAAGCCTTTGTTTCTGAATTTAGTTTTTTATTTTTATTTTTATTTTTTGTTCTTTAGGCATTCAGTCATCACAACATAGTTAAAGTATGAATCATGCTTTAACTTGAATGGCAAATAGACATATAGGCCTTTTTAATATTTTTACCGCAGTTAAGAGGAGGCTTAAAGATTGGAGGCATGATGAGCTTCAACAGGATTTCAAAAACATTAGTAATGTTTATATTCAAGTCAAGTCTTATTATATGCTTAAGAGAATGTCTAAGGCATACAATGTCGTAACATTTAAAGATTTTCATGGTCAGTTTGTTTATAGTTTGTGTGCAAACTTTGCGAAAATATCACTGAATGAGGATATGAAGGAGTATGATGTTTCATTGGGCAGGGTTGATCCAAGGGTTTTTAAAATCAAGTTTTATAAGGTTTTGAATGTTGTGTCTTGTTCATGTATGTTATTTGAAGAATGTGGTATATTGTGTTCTCATGTATTGAGAGTGTTAAATCTGAATATTGTGTTTGAAGTTCCAGAACATTATATTTTTCATCGATGAAGAGAGAATGTGATGAGCTATGTTTATAAGAATGGAAACTATGTTCGTGATGATGCGTTTTCTATTATTTGTTGGCAGTCAAATATTTTGAAGAATTTCTTTAATATTTGAACTTGATTCTCAGAATGATAAGAGGTGTAGAAGTATTTCTAAAGATGAAATTGAGTTAATGAGACAACTTGTTACAAGGCGTAAGGCTGAAAAAGGTGGAACATCTGTTGTTTCTAAGTGCACATCTGCTAGGCCATCTGTAAGAGATCCAAAATTTATATCCTTAAATATTTATAGTTCAAGGCGTATGAGAAGGGGATCTAGAGGACGTGGTCATGAAAGACATGGAAATGCTAGATTTTTTTTTTCTAAATATAGGGGAGAGTGGATAGTAATTTTTTTTTCAAAACTTACTTATGGAAGTAGGATATTTAATGTAATTTGACCTTTTTGATGTGTGTGGATGATTGGTTCATTTACAGTTACTTATTTGTACATATGTAGTTAAGTTTTATTTTGTCAGTAAAAGACTATTATGTTGTTATTTTTTAATTTTACATTTTCATATGTACTATTATGTACAAGGCATAGAATCTGGTAATGATTCGTATGAAGTTTATGTTTTCAAGTCAATTGTCGGATATGTATAAAATTTGAATTAGATGTGTATGGTACATTTGGAATAGATATGAAACAAATATACAAAAAAAAAAAAATATGAATGAAACATAAAAGATCTATACAAATTACAAAATGGATATGAACAAAATATCTATGAACGTAAAAAGATCTATATGACTTTATTAACAAATATCGATGAAACAATTGTATAAATAGCAACACACATATGCACAAACACCAATGAACTAAAAGTCAACAAGCAGGAAACATAAATATGCACACATCAATAGAAGCATTCATACAACTAATAAAAACCCGAGATACATTTCAACACGTCAGCGCCATTTAAAACCAGAAAAATTTTATTTTATTTACAAATGTGCCAATTTATTTTATTTACAAACGTGCCACTACATCCACAAACATGTGCTTTCTGCAAACTTTTTAGAAAACCATCATCTTCTCTTCTCCATGACCTTTCTAAACACCAAAGCTTGCCAGAACCCTAATATACAACTTTTTCTTCTTCATTCATTCAATAACCACAAAGACTACTTTAGCAAAATGACTTCCAAAAGTGACGAAGCAGCAGCAGAAAGCCTTCAACATTACAGGTCAGTTTTGTTACACCCAAACACTAACTCTTTAAATGAAAGATGTTTCCTTCTGATTTTGCGAATTCCATTACTATCATTCTCTGAAATAGACTCAAATACAACAAGCCTTGCATATGTAGAGCAATTTAAGCATATGTAAATCAATATTATACTGTTAAAATGAAGCCCTCACAAACCCAAAACAAACTTTGTCTCGAACCCATATATGCATTGTAAATAATCGAACATCCACTAGTTCATATTGAAACAAACTCTAGCACATTACAAACCATTCATAGAATCAATGAATGAAAACCAAATGCTATTTGCAAATTTCCTGACACAAATATGTCACCATTATTTTATATTGCAATTTAGGAACATAGTATATTCATAACATGTTCTCATGAGTAAAATATTTGTTACATATGTCTAACCAAAAGCATACATATTTTTCCCTATGTAACTCCATATTCCATTACACATGTCTCGGACTATTAAGATACATAATGTATCCTATATTTGAACATCACTAACGACCCCCTTTCTTGTAGCCCCCTTGTGCCTTTTGGGTGAATGCAATTGGTCCCCTATGAATGTACACCACCAGAAAAAACACTAAGGTACACATATCTACTTGACAACTAATACACATGCAATTTAGTGTTTATCAATCTGTCTATTATTTGTTTAGGGAATATTAGGATCCACATGATAGGCCTAATAATTCTCCTTTATTGAGTAAGTGGCGCTAACCCCTCCTAAATTTTTTTTTCCATAGGTGAGTATTATAAGGAGATGAGGTATGTTGAGCCATGTGATAAGGCTTGGGATATGGAATAGACTGAGTGAGGGCACCCTGTAGCCTTTTGAACAACTGGCTGGGACTAGATTTTTAATATATGTTATTAAAAAAAATATGAATGGTTGAATTTAGGACATTATTCAAATTTTGGTTTTCCTTGGATTGTTATTTTATTATTCAGATTTGCTCTAGTACTTTTATTAATTGGAAAATATTTTTTTAAAAAATTACCTCATATTTCTTAAATTATTTTTAATTTGTTGCTTATTAACTATGGGAAATTAAAATACTTTTCAAAGTTAGGATCTATAAAATTGGAGGTGTTACATATATTGTAACAACGCTACTTCAGAATCAATCAACAAAACATTTGCCCATACCATATGAGCTATTCTTTGGAAAAGGAAAAGCACTAGATGTTTATACTTTAGAACTTGAGTCTATATATTTACATAAAGCTTTTCACATTTCCCCCATGTTGGATATAGGGTGTTAAAAACTCCCCTCTTATATACCTAACGTCCCCATTGGGGTCACTTAGATTACTTGATCCCCAGACCAGTAACCTTTCTCATCGGACTAGTAGGCCCCTATGTAGGATCAACCCGGTAGAAGATGTATGTGTACACCCAGTATTCCATATCATTGTAGTCTTGGGTCGGCTCTAATGCCATCTGTAATGGATCAAGTTCAAAACTGGTCAACGGAACATCTGCCTATATTGCATGAGCTATCTGTTGGAAATGATAAGTGTAAAGTGCTTATGTTCTAGAACTTAAGTCTATATATCCATATAATGCTTTTTATATTTCTCCCACAACTTTGGATCTCAAATAGGGCTAAAAATCCTTAAGTTTCATTATTTGAATGGTGTTATTTTCCATTACTGGCTTGTGAGAATTAGGTTTAAGTTCAACTATCCTTTATTTTCTTACTTCTCTCAAGTGATAATGTTCTTTAATGGGGGTTATGGTCTTTGTCAAAATTGCGTACTGTTCTGTATTGTTGGCTCTTACTTGAACTTTACTTATTCTTGTATTTTGCCATCCCCTTTTTGGTGGCATTAATACTATTTGAAGTTCTATTTAAAAAAAACATGGCAACTCCTTTATGATCTCAGTAGTTGGAGTGAATAACTTTGTCATAAGTGGATGTAGCAAATGATCTAGCTCTTGTAATGAAATTTAAATCATTTAAGGGAAATCAAATGTAAAATACAGGCATTTACCTATTCTCACCTCATTTTTAACCCTCACAGCCCATGTTAAATAAACTATGCTGGGATGTACTCAAAATGATTACCATCAAATGTATAAATTGACCAATGCTCAAGCCAATAAATCATAACCAAGCATAAATAATCAGGAAAGTAGCACAAAATGAAAATAATAGAGACACATGATATATATAAAAAAACCTTCCAATGTAGAGGAAAAAACCACAGGCCAACCCAATAGCAATCCACTATCAAGAAAAATAGTACAATATCCAAGATTCAAGTTATTACTCAAACTGGAATTCTATTGTAGTAATTTGAAAGAAATCTGAAATTCAACACTCTAGGATTCTAGTAAAAATTTCACATCATGAAGACCAAAAGACACCAATACTCATCAATTGATGCTCACAAATCTAAAGAATGACACTTCCAAATTATAGAATCATGGAGAATAATTCTTTTTGCAAAAGAACCAATACATGATTTTCTGTTTTGTCAAAACCCTGGTTTTCGAAAGCCCCTGCTGGAAATTGTTTTAATTTTGACTCTGTCTTTATGTCTCACACTACCTTTTATTTAGCCTTTTACATCTCACACAATACCATGTGTGAAATGGACTTAATAAGCCAAACAAACTAACATGGTATCTCCAGCAGCTTTCACAAAACTACCATAATGTTGGACTTTTAAGTCCAACTCAAACGAGGCAAAGAGAGAAATAGGGATTGTACTTAAGTGGTGTTATTACCACAACAATCTCTCCATCTAATGTCATTAGGAGAAGATACCATTACCACTATCTACATGAAGCACATGTTGGCTGCTAGGCCATATGATTCAAGCTTCTCCTTAAGAATTACCTTTGTCAACATGTCAACTGCATTATCATTTGTGTAAATTTTTTCAAGCTTCAAAAGCTTCTTTTCAGTCATCAAATGCAGCCAATGACACCTCACCTCAATATGTTTAACTCAAGTATGATACATTGCATTTTTGCTAAAATCAAAAGCACATTGCATTCTTGCTCAAATCAATAGCTCTTTGAGTATCACAATGTATCACATGCTCCTCTTGTTTCAAACCCAACTCATGAAGAAACCATTTCATCCAAAGCATCTATTAACCTACTTCATTGGCCACTAGATACTCTGTATCAGTTGTAGACAAAGCAACATACTTTTGTGATAAGCTTATATTTATTATATTTATTTCTCACATATTTAGTATGTTTTAATATGTTTTGAATCTTAAAGATATATTTTAAGTATGTTTTGTAGCTTAGAGCATATCTGGACTCAATTGATTGAAAGTGGATTTAATTTGGCATTTTACAAGTTTTAATTTGTTTGTGTTTTTTTAGGATTCTGACAGATTAGCGATGTTCCGGTAGAAAAATAATATCTTTAGCTACAGAGATCAGAATTGAGTGATTCTTGATTCATTGGAAAGCTAACATCTGTAGCTACAAATCATATGCATACCATGAAACAGTTTGTACGTTAAAAGGGTCAAATTCAGCTTCAAAGTCATGATTTGTGAGTCATCGCTGGTTCAGAAAATAGTTGAGGTATTTTCGACATATCTTTGGTTGTAAATGTCCGTTTTATGGGATTCAGATGTTGTTTCGAAGCTAAGAAAGAGCTCTACAACTTTTATGCTTTCAATTTTGAGAAATCATGGCTGTATCAAGGTCAAATCTCAGCTTGAAGTTGCTATTACTGTTCTGGAGCATTGCTTGGCTGATAACTTTGAAACCTTATATCTAGTTTGAATCTTTTTATTTGTGCGGTGTAATTTTGTAAAAATATAAAAAATTTAGGGATAGTTTGTAAATTTAGCGCACTAGGTTAGTTCATTAGAATGGGAGCAGAGCAGCTCGCCTCGCTCTCTCTCTATTGGGCTGCCGCCAGACCTCCATCTCTTTCCCTCTTTCTTGTTTGCAATTTTAGTTTTTTTTCTATTATTATTGTTTTTTGTTTTTCTTCAACTCATGAGTGAGTAATCTTTCTGGTTCAGTTCTAGGGACAACTTCCATCACTAACACCGGTTGTGAAGATTGATTTTACTTGCTTAAATTCTCTTTAAATTCAAGTATTTACTTCTTTGTTGTTTAGATTTATTGCAATTAATTTTTCTGTTCTCGCTTGTTGGATTGGTTATGCAATTAAAAATTTGTTTGATTTTCTTTCAACCGCTTAGGTGAAGAATTCGATTTAGAAGCAAGTGAATTGACTAAAGATTACTTTTATTTCTAATTAGTTGATACAGAAAAGTAAGACAGGTTAAATTGTTTAAGCTGTTGGATTATTGCCTGGAATAAACTTTTGTTCATTATTCCTAATGCTAAATTTGGGTTTATTAGAAATTACTTTTCAATATCTGGTTACTCAAAATTAAGAAATTAATCTGAATCTTTTTCTGGTTAATTTTACTGTTGAATTTTTTGGGTTTGTTTTGGCATTAAAGAGAATCCTGTTTATTTGGTTGGATTGAAGAAATATTTTCTTTCGATGATCAATTGCATGATTGGAATGGATAATCAACCCTGAACTGAGCATTTTTAGTATTGGTTAGTTTTATTTTGATTCTACAGTTAATTTAATTCAGCATTCAATTCAAGAAAACCCCACAACATTTTATTTTAGTTTTCTCATATGAAGCTTTCAGTTAAAAAATTTTCCTTGAGATTTGACCCAGTTTGCTCTATTATATTACAAATTTATTTATTCTGAGTTATTAATGAGACCAAAATTATTTTTGACGGTTTTGACAATCGACCAAAAATTTGGCACCATTGCCGAGGAGATTTCTTTTTCCGTTTAATTTTCCTTTTTATTTATTTATTTTGTTTCCTTTCTTTCTTTCTCAGTAAACTGACTTATGCCAAGATCTTCTTGTACAGGTGAATTATTGTTTGATCCAGAGATTGAGAAGACAACAAAGGCAAACAGGAAAGCAAAGAGGCAAGCGGTCAATTTTACAGCTTCGACTTCTGTAAACAGCAAATCAAAAAGCGAAGAAAAAGCATTTGTTACTATAGAGATGACAACACCAAGAACACTAAGGGAGTTGGCAACTCCCAATGTTGTCCAGCAACCCCTGTGCATCAATTTTCCTGATATTGTGGTAGCATTTGAATTAAAATCTAGATTAATTCATTTATTGCCTACTTTTCGTGGTCTTGTAGGTGAGGACCCCTACAAACACTTGAAGGAATTTCATGTAGTTTGCTCGACCATGAAACCACAAGGAGTTACAGAAGAACAGATTAAGCTAAGAGCTTTCCTATTCTCTTTGGCGGACAAGGTGAAGGACTGGCTATACTACCTTCCCTCCAGTTCAATCAGAACCTCGAATGACCTGAAAAGAAAATTTTTGGAGACGTTCTTTACAGCTTTGAGGGTTGGAACGACTAGGAAGGAAATTAGTGGGATTCGGCAGTATAACGGAGAAAGTCTCTACAAATACTGGGAGAGATTCAACCAGCTATGTGTGACCTGCCCACATCACCAAATTTCTGATCAACTGTTGCTGCAGTACTTCTACGAAAGGCTATGGATTGATGTATGTTAGATGCTGTAAGTGGAGGAGCACTTGTAAAAAAGACGGCCAAAGAAGTAAAAGACCTAATTTCTAAAATGGCAGCTAACTCACAACAGTTTGGCACACGGGTAAGGATGGCAATTGGGTGGGTCGGGTCAGGTTTGAGTCAGGTCATTCAAGTTCAGGTTTCATCGGATTAGCATGAATTCGGGTTCAGGTCGGGTTCAAGTTAGGTCATTTGGGTTCAGGTCAATTTCAGGTTGAGTTGATTTCTAGTTCGGGTTGGGTTGGGTTGGGTTTATTTAGGTTTGAGTTCATTACAAGTCGGGTCAATTTCAGTCTCGGGTAACTTCAGGTCATATTTCAGGTCAAATTCGGGTTAATTTTTGTGTTCGCTCAGGTTATTGGTGTGTAGGGCAAAACGATTGAATCGATTCATTTTTTTTTCTATTTTTTGTTAAAATTTAAATCAAAGAATTTAATTTTTTATGTGATTTAATTTAAATTAATTTTTTATTTTTAGTATATTTAATTAAAATATTCATAAAAATCTTCTTCATTATAGTGTAGTATATAGTTAGGAAATTTAACATTATTAGTAATACTTGAATATTTTTCTAAACCCATACCCTTTAAATATCACTGTACAAGTCATTTAGATCCTCACCCAGCTATCACTCAGACATACAATACGACAATTTTGCTATGCTTATGTTTTGATGAATTTTCTTTGAAATTACTATGAAATGCAAATCAAGTTCACTATTAGTGACTAAACTATAAAATTGGAAAAAAATTGGGTGAAAGTACAAATATTGCAAAAGTCCAGGGACCCATGTTGCAATTATTATGGGTGACTGAAATGAAATTTTTTAAAATTTAGGTACCTTATTGCACTATACCTAATAGTTTAGGAATGAATGTTACAATTATATCAATTGCCTATTAAGGTCATTAAACTTACTCAATATTAAAATTACTTCTTTTAGAAAAATTCAAATATGGGTCTTACTAAATATAAAAGTTGCTTACCCAAATATGATACCTGCAAATTGCAATATATAGAAGTCCTTAAAAAATGGAAGTTACTAAATATGGAAATCTCCTTTCAAAATATGAGAATGGCTAAACATGAACATCTAAAAAAAAAAAAAAAGAACTACTAAATATGGAAGTCTCCTCCCCAAATATGAGACTTACTAAATATGGAAGTACAAAAAAATGGAAGTTACTAATTACGGAAGTTACCATTCCTAAATATGAGACATATTGAATATGAAAGTCTCAAAAAATGAAAGCTACTAAACATGGGAACCTCAATATTTAGGACTGACTAAATATGGAAGAAAATGAAAGAGGAAAGTTAAGGTTTAGGATGAGGGTTAAAATCGGGTCTTGTCGGGTTTAGTTATCGGGTCTTGTCGGGTTTAGTTATCGGGTCATCTCGGGTTTGGGTCATTTCAGATTTGGGTCAATTCAGGCTCTGGTCATTTTCAGGTTCGGGTATTTCGGGTTTGGGTCATTTGGGTTCGGGTTTTCTTGGGTTTCATTTTAATTGGGTTCAGGTTCAGGTCGGGTTGGGTACAGTCGGGTTCAGGTCGTTGACTTTTTTGTCAAATTGGGTCAGGTCAGGTTTAGGTTCGGGTGGGTTGGGTCAGATTTTTCCATCTCTAGACACGAGTAGACCATGTGCCGAAGAAGGTAAATGAGGTAAAAAATTCAAGTATTGAAGCTCAACTTTCTGAACTAACCTCTCTTGTTAGACAATTTGCCTTGGGACAGGTCCAAAATTCTAGAGTTTGTGGCATTTGCTTTACTCAAGGACACCTTACTGACTCGTGCCCACAACTGTAAGAGGATACAACACCTTAAGTGAATGTGGTAAGCGGTTTTGTTAACCAACCAATAAGGTATGACCCCTATGCCAATCAATATAACCCTGGTTGGAGAGACTACTCGAATCTGAGATATGGGTAACCAAACAACCAGCAACCGTATCCATCTGCCGGTTATAACATACCAGCTCCTTCACCACAGAACCAAGCACCAAATTCAGGTATGGCTTTAGAAGATATTGTGAAAGCTTTAGCCACTAACACTTAAATGTTTCAACAGAAAACAAGGGCTAGCATTAAAGACTTAAGAAACCAAATTTCACAATTGGCAGCCTCATTGAACAAAATTGAAGCTGAAAAAGAGAGGCTGTGTTATGGCCCTTCTAGTGGAGAGCGCAATTGAGGAAGGTAAAGTGTTTTAAATTAAGTTTAGAACCTTAATTCAAGTTTACATAGCAAGAATAGAGAAGTTTAGCAAAGTTCACTAAGTTCCGAGAAAAATAAAGCACTAAACGAAGTTCAGGGGTAAAATGGTAATTTTACATCCTGAATAGCCAGGACGAGTCCCGAGTGTTTTAAAATAAATTTTTATAACTTAACTTTCAACCTTAACTCATACTTAAAGAATAGACAAGAATTTAATCAAGAATCACTATGTTACAAAGATGGGGGACTTAATTGCATTAAACTTGAAACCTTGATGGCCTTGATGCTAAGTAAGGGTTTAAGAAGGGAAAGAGAAGGGGAGGCTGTCATAACCACGTTTTCAACCTTCCCTCACTCATTTCTCTCTCAAATTAAGCTTGGAATCAAGTGATCTTGGTGTCAAGAGGTGCAATTCAAGGTGTATAAGCTTGGAGGAGCCAATTTCAAGCTTGAAACCATGATTTTGAAGCTTGGAAAGGCATTTTTCCACATCCCCTGTTTTTGAACGAGGTAAGAAATGTGTTCTTGATTGAATTCATGTTTGTTAGTTAGTTTGAAGCTTGCGTTTTGGTTAGAGAATGACGTTTTAGTGATTAGTGCTTTGTTTTTGGATTAGATTTGGTGTAGAACTTTGGTGAGCTTGGTTGGTTGAAAGGGAGCTTGATTCTTGCGTGTTACTTGGAGTTGAGGTAAGGGAGATATGTTTTCAAGTTCATTTAATGCCAATAGCTAGAGTTTGCTTGAAGAATTCGAGTGGTTTTAGCTATGGCATTAGTTAAAGGTTTTGGTTGAATTATGGTGGACTAGAGGAATTGGGAGCTCAACAATGTCATGTCATATTCAATATATGCTTCTTTGAAACTTGGACCTTTGAATGAAACTAGTGTTGTGATCCAATTAGCTGATAAATCGGATGCCTATCCTAGGGGCATGGTTGAGGATGTTTTTGTGCAAGTAAATAATTTAATTTTTCCTGCTGATTGTTATGTGCTTGATATGGAGAATAGTGACCTAATTGCTCCTATTTTGTTAGGAAGACCATTTTTAAAAACATCCAAGACCAAGATTGATGTGGACACTGGCACTCTCATAATGGAATTTGATAAAAAATTGCACAGTTCAATATTTTTGGCACATTAAAGGAAACTGACAAGGATAATTCTATTTCTTTTGTTGAAAAAATTGATACTTTGGTGCCATAATGAATCAGGAACAAAGTTTGAAAACCAAGCAAAGTTGGGACAAAAAGGTAAGAAAGAAAATGTCAAGTTGCAGCAAGAACATATGATGTCATTTTGTGGTTGGGCAAAAGGTGTTTCGCAAACACAGAAAAAGATGGAAGTGTTATTTGGTAAGTTTGAGCTTAATTGGATTGGACCATTTTTTATTACTGATATTTCTACTCATGGTGCAGTCAAGCTTAAAAGTTTGAAAACGGATAAAGTGTTCAACATTGAGATGCATAAGTTGAAGCCTTTTCATGAGGGATTCTCAAAGCACCCTGGTTGATGCAGGAAATGACTATCTAGCCAAAGACAATAAAGAAAGGCGCTTTTGGGAGGCAACCAAAGCGTGGTTTTGTGCCACAAACAATTAGGATTTTTTTTTCTTTTATTTTTTTTCCCAGCTTTTAGTTTTTAGGTTTCTTTATTCTCACAACTGATTTTCTTGCTCAGGCAATATCTCTTTCCAGTTGGAGGTGAACTGAACCATATGAGGCAGCAAGTTGAAGTCAAATTCTGGGCTGTGAATCACTGTGAAATCATTTTTCAGGGCAGTACCTTTTCTTTTCTCCATTAATGTTTTTATTGTGAACATTAAGGACAATTTCGATTTAAGTGTGGGGGAGTGGGTAGCTTGGGCCCTAATTTTTGAATTAAAATTTTTTTATTCATACTTTTGAGCATCGATCTGAATTGTTAAGATGATTTCACCTTTTTGGTTCTTGAATACTTAGCTTGAGTGTTGAGTTAGTAATTTATTAGTCTTTATGCAACTCTCAAATTTTATTTTTAAATTGTTTTTATAATTTTTGATCAAGCTAGTTGATGGTTATCTTAAGAAACTAATTTTTTCATCAAATTTGTGTACTTAGTACATTGATTTAAACCTTGTGAGATTATGACCTTATTAAGTTGAATATGCGGTTTGTTTAGTTGATGAATGATTTGAATCACTTGAGAAAAAAAATAAAAATTGTTTGACTTGTTGCATTCTGCTAAAAGAGAAAATTTGCTACTACACTGTTCTAGGTATTGAAGTAGGTTGGGGTCTTCTCCTAAGGCAAGAGTCAATCTTACTCGAAAAAGTACTAGAAAAATTAGTATGGTCAAAGACCACTTTGGAGTTATGTTGAGTTAGTAGCTTGAGTATAGCAGAGCCCCTGTTATACACTCGTTAAATAGCGGAACACAAGAAAAAGACAAAATGAAAAAAAATCATGTAAAAAAAAAGAAAAAAAAAGTAAATTCTCAACTGATTTCTTATTTTCCATGGGTTTGTGGTAAGATCGATTGTGCTTTTTGAGTTCTTATCTACCTGGTTTGTTCTCTTTACTTCGTGCAAAAGTTTGATGTTTTTCTTAGATTTTTAACGGTGATTGTTGCTAGCTTAAGAAGAAATTGTTTTCAAGGACTTATTCAGTTTTGAGTTGCTATTGCTGAGTAGATTGCGTGCTTAATTCCTCTTGTTAAGTTTTTTAAGACCCTTGGATGTAAAATTATCTTACTCAGTTTTGCCCGAGGACTAGCAAAAGCTAAGTGTGGGGGAATTTGATAAGCTTATATTAATTATATTTATTTCTCTCATATTTAGTATGTTTTAATATATTTTGAATCTTAAAGATATATTTTGAGTATGTTTTGTAGCTTAGAGCATATCTGGACTCAATTGATTGAAAGTAGATTTAATTTGCCATTTTACAAGTTTTGATTTGTTTGTGTTCTTTCAGGATTCTGACAGATTTGTGATGTTCCGGTAGAAAAATTATATCTTCAGCTACAGAGATCGGAATGGAGTGATTCTTGATTCATTGGAAATCTAACATCTGGAACTACAAATTATATGCATACCATGAAACCTAGTTTGCAAGTTAAGAGGGTCAAATTCAGCTTCAAAGTCACAATTTGCGAGTCATCGCTAGTTCAAAAGCGGATGCGGTATTTTGGACATATCTTTGGATGTAGATGTCCGTTTGATGCGATTTAGGTGTCATTTCGATGCTAAGAAAGAGCTTTACAATTTTGATGCTTTAAATTTTAAGAAATCATGGCTGTATCAGGGTCGAATCTCAGCTTGAAGTTGCTGCTATTGTTCTGGAGTATTGCTTGGCTGATAACTTTGAAATCTTCTTGCTAGTTTGAATCTTTTTATTTGTGTGGGGTAATTTTGTAAAAATATAAAAACTTTAGGGATAGTTTGTGAATTTAACACACTAGGTTAGTTTATTAGAAGGGGAGCAAACCAGCTCGCCTTGCTCTCTCTCCATTGGGCTGCCGCCAGACCTCCCTCTCTCTTTTTTGCAACTTTAGTTTTTTTTTTCTATTATTATTATTCTTTGTTTTTCTTCCAATCATGAGTGAGTAATCTTTCTAGTTCAATTCTAGGGAAGATTTTCCTCGGCAACACCGGTTGTGAGGATTGATTTTACTTGCTTAAATTTTCTTTAAACTTAAGTATTTATTTCTTTGTTGCTCAGATTTATTGCAATTAATTTTCCTGTTATCGTTTGTTGAATTGGTTATGCGATTACAAATCTACTTGATTTTCTTTCAACCGCTTAGGTGAAGAATTCGATTTAGAAGCAAGTGAATTAACTAAAGATTACTTTTATTTCTGATTAGTTCATACAGAGAAATAAGATAGATTAAATTGTTCAAGCTTTTGGATTATTGCCTGGAACAAACTTTTGTTCATTGTTCCTAATGCTAATTTTGGGTTTATTAAAAGTTTCTTTTCAATATCTGGTTACTGAAAATTAAAAAATTTAATCTGAAGCTTTTTCTGGTTAATTTTATTGTTAAATTCTTTTGGTTCTTTTTAGCTCTAAAGATAATCTTGTTTATTTGCTTGGATCAAAGAAATATTTTCTTTTGATGATCAACTACGTGATTGGAATGAATAATCAACCCTGAACTGAGCGTTTTTAGTATTGGTTAATTTTATTTTGATTCTACAGTTAATTTAATTCATCATTCAATTCAAGAAAACTCCCAAACCTTTTATTTCAGTTTTCTGACATGAAGCTTTTGGTTAAGAAATTTCCCTTGGGATTCGACCTGGTTTTCATTATTATATTACAAATTTATTTATTCTGAGTTATTAGTGAGACCAGAATTATTTTTTGCGGTTTTGACGATCGACCATTCTGCAACTTTAACTGGCATGAGATAGTTCCCTCAACAAAAGTTAAGATGTAACATGATGTAGATTTCCTACAATCAAAATCATTCGCCATATCTGTATCAGTAAAGCATTCTTAGATAGGTTTAGCACCGCTACAAACTCAAACACAGTCTAGAAGTACGTCTCAAACATCAGAATATCCACTTCACAGCTTTCTAATGAGACTTCCCTGGATTATATAGAACCAACTAACTAACTCAAAAGAATGAGCAATATCTAACAGAGTACAAACCATGGTATACAAAAAAAAAAAAAACCAATGACGAAAGAGTAAGGAATAACTAACATCTTTTCATTTTCTTTTGTTGTAGTTGGACATGACTTCTTACTTAACATGAAGTGATTCGTAAACGATATGCGAACTGGCTTAACACCTATCATCTTGAAGCTTTCAAGGACTCATTCAACATAATTTTCCTGTAATAACCACAACTTGCTAGATTCCTTATCATGAATAATTCTCATGCCCAGAATTTGTTTCACTGACTTTAAATCCTTCATGTTAAAGGACTTAGGCACTTCCTTTTTCAAACTAGGAATCATCAAACCATCTTGCCCAACAATAAGCATATCATTAACATAAAGTAGAAGAATAATAAAGTTACCATCAAGGAATTTTCTGACATAGACATAAGAATCTGTACCGGTTCTTTTATTTTCTGACCAACAACTGTCTAGGTGCTTGCTTCAAGCCATAAAAATTCTTCTTCAACATATAGACCATGTGTTTTTTCTCTTTCATTTCAAATTTTTCCAGTTGAACCATGTAAACCTTCCAACTTAAGTTATCATGTAAAAATGCAGTCTTCATATCTAGCTACTCAAGCTCAAGATTTAGACAAGCTACTAGTCCAAGTACAAATCAAATGAAACACATGTTCACCATAAGGAAAAAGATCTCATTAAGGTCAACTTCCTTTTTCTGATGGAAGCCTTTTACCAAAAAATGATCTTTATACTTTACTAGCTTGTCACCATCTTTCTTCAACTTAGAATCCCACTTATTCTACAATGCTATTCTATCCTTAAGTAGATCCACCAACTTATATGTGTTGTTCTTTTAAGGAGAATTCATCTCCTTTTACATCATAGTGACCCCCTAGTCATTATCTGTACAAGACTACATATCTAGGAAGCTCTCAAGCTCTTCTGCATCAATAAGGATGACATAATCAAAGCTGGGTACATGGTAAATGGATGACGCTCTCTAGTACATCTCCTTGGCTGAGACTCTACCTCTTCTAGTGGAGGGGGCTACTCCCCTTACTCAAGATCACTGTCATGCTCAACTATATTGCCATTAACCTATTCATCAACAATGGTCGGCAACTCTACCCCATGTTTGGTAACTCTCCTATCTGTGACATTCTAAGATGGAATAGGTGTAAGTATTAGATCATCAACACCATAAGCAATATATGAAGTCTTCCCTTACAGCTCAATATCTTTTATATATTCATCCTCTCTAAAGACAACATTTTTACTTTGAACCACCTTTTTCTCTTGACCTCATAACTAGTAACCATACTCTTCACCGCCATAACCAACAAAAATGCATATGGTTTGGCCTTACTGTCAAGCATTGACTGTTGTTCCTTGGGCACATGTATGGATGCTTTAAAATCAAATACCTTTAAATGTGAATAAGAATTATTCTTACTTATCCATACATTTTCAAGGACTAGAAAATCCAAAAGAACCGATGGAATCTGGTTAATCAAGTAAACAACAGAACTCACAACTTCACCCTAGAATGTCTTTGGCAGTTTAAACATCCTTAGCATACACCTAACTTTCTCAATAATGGTGTGGTTCAATCTCTCAGCTATAGCATTATGTTGTGGTGTGCTAGGCTTCTTCTTTTCATGATGAATACCGCGTTTCTTACAATACCTTCTAAACTCATTAGAGGTATACACTCTACAATTATCAGTATGGAGACACTTCAAGTGCACACTAGTATTCCTCTGAACCATGTCATGAAAAATCCTAAAGCAGTCAAACACCTAATTCTTCTTCTTTAGTAAGTATACCCAAGTCTTTCATGAAGTATCATCAATAAAAGTCACAAAGTACCTACCACCCAATGACTCCACCTCGATGAGACCACAAACATTATAATGTATTAGCTCAAAACTTGTTCTCTTTCGTGTAAAGGGAACATGAAAAGAAACTTTATGATGCATTGCTACTAAACAAAAATCACAAGGGTCAAATAACGGACATTTAACAATAACAATGAAGGACTGCTTTGCCAAAGTCTTTACCCTTCATTACTAATGTGAGCCAGCCATTTATGTCATAAATTCATAGAAACATTATCCTCCACCACATCCAACAAATTGCTCCCACAAACATGAACACGTGTTTGACACAAAGTGCAACCAAGATTATCTTTCACTACTAGTAAAGAGCCATGCTTCAGCCTCCAGATCTAATTTTTGAAACTCTGATCATAACCATGACAATCAAGTACATTCATTTTAATAAGGTTATGCCATATATCCATAATGTTACACACATCCCTCAATGTCAAAGTGATATTAAAACTAGTTTGCAAAACAAAATTATCAATCCCTATGATCTTGGATTGGGTCATGTTACCCATTTTTACTACCTTGAGATAAGCCTTTCTGTAAGTAGTGAACAATTCCTTGTTAGGAGAAATGTGATAGGATGCAGCTGAATCGACTATCCACTAGATATTCAGATCTATAATATAATCACAATGCTCTTATGAACAAACTAGTGTAACTAGATCATTTGCATTTGACTAGGAAACTACAACCATATTTTTATCCTCAAGAGCTTTCCCCTTTTCATCTTTTTTCTCTTCCAACAATGTTTTTTTATATGACCAAGTTTCCCGCAATAATGATGACCTTTGTCATTTCTAGATTTCGATTGATCACTAGATTTACCACTACCACACTTAGATCCTTTACTCTTACTTCTACCTATGCTCTTAGTGACAACAGCCTATGCATACTCAAAACCCAACTCCTTCCTCCTTGTCTTCTTGTTGAACAAGTTGTCTTTAACTAAACTTAATGTGAGTTTGTCATCCAGGGTCAAATTGCTAATAGTAATCAACAAGGTTTCCCAACTCTCAGGTAAGGAACTCAAAGGAAATAATGCTTACAACTCATCATCAAGCTCCAACTTCTTGGTAGTCAATTGATTAATCAAATTCTTGAAATCATTCATGTACTAGGATGCTAGCTGTCTCTCCTTAAGCTTGAAATTCACAAGCTTCCATATAGTGAAGGCTTCATTTTGAGTAGTCTATCTCTCAAATAAACCCTCTAATTTCTTCCACAAAGTCTGAGCATTTGTCTCTGTAGAAACATGGTGGAAAATGTTCATATCCACCCATCTTCTAATTGTGTTAACTGTCTTGTGATTGAGCTTCTTCCAATCATCATCTGACTTGTCTTTCCGTTTGGCTGAATTACCTAAAGCTGGATTATACAAATCAAGATAACAAAGTAGATCCTTCATCATTGGCTTCCAAATCAAATAATTTGATGCATTCAATCTGACAATTGAACTTCTATTGTCACCCATGTCGTCTTTAGCCAAAGGCTCTGATGCCACTTATTAGGATAGACCCGAAATAATTACTAGTAAACCCACATAATAAAATAGATAAATGCTTAAGCCAATAAATCACAACCAAACCTAAATAATAAAAAAAACAGCACCAAGAAAAAATATTGGAGATATGATATATGTGAAAAACCCTCCAATGTAGAGAAAAAAATCACGGGGCAAACTAACAGCAATCCATTATCAAGAAAGATAGTATAATGCCTAAGATTTAAGCCATTGTTCAAACTTAAATTTTATTGCAGTAATTTGATAGAAACCTAAAATCTAACATTTTAGGGTTCTTAAAAAAATCTCATATCATGGAGACCAAAGGACACCAATACTCATCAATTGATGTTCACAAGTCCAAAAGAATAACACTCCAAAGTTACAAGATCAAGGAGAATAATTGTTGTTGTAGAAGAATCAGTACACGACTCTCTGATCTATCAAAGCACCACTTTTTGAAAGCACTCTGCTCGAAAGAGGGCTAAAAGGGGCCCGCTCTTGACGTCTTCTTCTTGCCTTTGCTTCATAAATCTATGTGTTTCTTGAAGTTTGTTTTAAAAACTGGCAACAGCTTGCTTGAGGTGGATAAAAATGCTTCCCTGCTTAGTAAATCATGAGCCCCAATGGGAAAAGATATTTTTCTTACTTTGATACATTTTCCCTTGCCTCAAATCTCTCAATTTTAATGAAATATTATAAATTTCTCCCAAAAACTGTTCAGACATTTTGCAACTATAAAAAATTCACTTTATTTTTGTAATAAGTTTTATATCACCAAAAAATATTTGGTTTTATGTAAACCGGAAAGTCGGTATTTTATATTTTTTGAGGAAAAGGAAAATATCATTAAAGCACAAAAACCTCATTACAAAAATGGACCCAGGCATACCTGGGGAGAATAGAAAGAAAAAATTATAACTTGAAAGTTTGAACACACCAGCTAGATGCTAACAACCAGGACATGGGGATGGCACAAAGTCTCGTACAAAAATCCATTTCTATATTTGTCACCATCTGAATAGTTGAATTACACTTCTTACCATGAATCTATTGTTCCTTTCCAGCCAAAGGTGGTAAAGCATAGTTAAAAACCTTGAACCTTGCTCGCCTGACTTTAGACAGAAGATGCCTACCTTGAAACACCTTCGAATACTAGCACCAACTCTTAATATTACTAGCCACATGCTTGAAGCCAAGCCACTGCGCAATCTCCCTCCAAACTGATTGGGAAAAAGAGCTATGGGAGATTTTACTTCAATAAAAAAAAAAAGATAATATTTATTAGTTACAAATCCTTAACAACACCAGCCATTTGGTTTTATAATTAGTATCCATTCTTTTTGCTTTTCCTAGCCATTAGCCCTATAATGTGTGCATTAAAACATAAACAGCTAGTAAAGGTTTTATAAGTATTAATTTTTGTTCTAATGATTTTCAACGTGTGTGTGTGTATTCCTATTTCTCTTGGATTTTTAAGATACTCTCACGGCCCTCTCTCACTCTCTCTATATTTTTTTGTGAAAAATAATATAGCAAAAAGTCCTATTTTCTCTATGTATCACAAAGTTATAATATTGAGTAGAGAAAGGTGTGGATGGAGCTCGCTCCCAATAGTTAGTGGCGGAACTAGGATTTTTGGTTCGGGGGGGCAAGCCCGGAGGAGAGTCGGCAGAGCCCGGAGGAGAGAGACAACGTCGCGGTTAGGTAAAGCTGTAAATTGGGACTAATTCACACTAATTCAAAGCTCAAGGATCAAATCATACGAGTTGGAAACGTTTGAGGACTAATAGTGCATTTAGGCCATGTTAGAATATCCTCTTAATGTAGAGGGAATAAATACTCACTGGGTCCCTACTTTCTTCAGCGCCTACATTATTGCCCCCCTATCTTTATATTTTTCCACAATATTTGGGGGGCCAAAATGCACACACAATCCTTAACTTTTGACAAAATTATCAAATTACTACCCCATATTTATGTTTTTTCAAAATTCCCGAGGGGGAATGCCCCCCCCCCCCCCCCCCCCCCCCCCGGCAAAGCGTAGCTCCGCCACTGCCAATAGTGTATGTGTATGTGGAGTTACAATAAGATGGTTGAGCTATTTTATCCTAAGTGTAACGTGACCAAGACCACTGCACCAGTATGACACAAAATGTCCAAAAGACAGTGGGTAGATCCACGACTTATCCCAACTTATTCTTGATATATAAGTGATATTTTTTCTATTCCTTACATATTTTATTCTCTATTATCTACTAATTTTTTGATATAAAACTGTCTATTTTTGTACTGCTGATGAAATCAAAATTTGGCTAAAATTCTATATTTTATTATTTGTGAATTTTCTAATGCTTTTATGGTGCAGGAACAACAAGAGCAGGCTAGAAAAATATGCTCCACAGATTCCTTGGCTTGCTCCCATAAATATCATCAACTGGCCAAAGAGATTTCCCATGCTTGAAGCTTTGTCTGAACTCTGAACAAGAAGTCCATCATTTATTATCAACCAACAAACCATGTTATGCTGGGGGACTGCAAGAGATTCCTAACAAATTCAAAACCAGCCCTTTCCCTGGCTTCTGAACCAAAGCACATTATAATCCATTTGCTGACCCTGAGAAGCCGAAACAGCTCTATCCATAACAGTCCTGGCCTGAACAGTGGAGCCAGCCTTCTCACAAAACAATTTCCTGGTTTCAGAATACCCTGCCAAAAGGCTGAAGCTGTCGAGCTCTTAGTGATCTCCCACAAGTCGTTATCCTTTAAGTAGTAACTGTGAACCCATGTAACCCAAAGCACATCCTGCTTCTTATGAATTGCCCAAAGTAATCGAAGAATCAAAGCTTGGTTCCACGGCTGAAGTTGCTTTTCTTTTTAATTGTTGGATATGAATTTTTAAAATCCTACTAAATAGTTTAGTAATTATGTTCTAGTGATTCAAAGTTGTCTAGTATTTATTTTACAGCTAATTATCATTTAAACAAGATATCGTTTTGCATTCTATATAGAAATAATTCACAATTTAAAATATCTATTAATTATAAAAAAAATTGAATAAAATGAAATTTGTGGTAGACAGTTACCAAACAGATTAAATTAGGATTCTAAAAGTTTCTACCAGATGATATCAATATAAAAGAAAATGTAGATTCTCAATAATCATTGATGTAACTATAATATCAACATAAATTTAAGGGTAACTATAAATACCTAGAAAGATATTGTTATACATTTGTCCCCTGACATCTACAGACTACAGTCATGTAGTGTATATTTTAAAAAAAAATTAGAAAAAAAGAGCAAGCAATCCTGAAAAAATATCATGTAAGTGTTTTCCTTTAAATCAACTCTACAGACAAGATTTTTCATTTAACAACATAAGATGGATTATTTTGGATATTATTATTATTATTATAGCTACCGCAGTAACAGTTGGGTATCAGCCAAACCTAGTATCTTCTTCAAATATATATACTTAGAATATACCTTTTCAAGAAAAAAATATTTTTTTAAAAAAAAGTATTTCTCCAATTAAAAGATTTAAGTCGATCACTTGGAAAATAAAATACATGAGTACAATGTTTTCACAAGAGTTTATAACAATATTTTTTCAATAACATATAAATTATTCCAAAAATTTGTCAAAAACGTCTTCTCTATAAACTTGTACTTGAGAGGTTTAAGGCATAAGAAAATGTGACAAAGCAAAAACAATATTTTTGTAGAACTATTGTTATTAGGGCCCATGAATTATTAGGCGCCGGAGTTATGTGGGTCTTGCTTTATTACGGGAGTCCCTAAACTGCTACAACTTACGGTAGTCAAATTACCACCAAAAAAAAAAATGTGGACGTAGGGCCAAAGGAAAAAATTACCAATTGATAATATAATTTTTTTAGAGCAATGAATAACTGACAATACATAATAAAAAACACATTGACAGAAGATGGGAAAATTTTTAAAAATGACAAGAATAATTAAAAAAATAAAATAGATTATTTAGGAATAACCATATTAATTGAAAAAAAAATTAAGGATTTAAAATGATAAAAAGGAATTAGTCTCATAAAATAAAAAGAAAGGAACATGAAATAGATTGCAAATAGTTACAGTTGGAATCAACAAAATGTTTGAGTAAAGAATACAAAATGAAAACAAATAGAGAAAATGGATCATAAATTACACTACAACTAAAAGGTACAAATGTGACATAACTTTAACAGCTTTATTGATAAAATGTCAGGAAAGACCACATGATTGCTAGCAAATTGATAAAAATGCGGGTAAAGATCTAGTTAGGCCTAACTAGTTTTACAAAATGCAGCTATAAAGCCTTCTAAGCTCGACAATTTTAAAAAAACATAGCAAAAGATCCCGTGAAGAGTGACTATTTTACAAAAAATACAGCTAAAAGTACGGCTAAAGGGCTACTAGTTCCCAAAAATCCAGCTAAACCCCTAAGCCCACTAACAAATCAAAATCGCAAAACCCATCAACAAACCCAACATGTTTTATGAAAAAAAAAAGCCAAAAAAATGACCCTGTGCCTACCGACGGAACAACAAAAAACAAAAAGAAAGCGTGAGGGACCTAGAGAAATGTGAGAGTAAGCAAAACCTTGTGCCGTCAGCACTCGATGGCCATCTCCAATCAAAGTTACAGTTTTGCAGACTACAGCATTTAACTCCAACCACATTCTGTCGATTCTTCCTAGTTTTGTCATTGCCTGCTTCCGCACTAGGTGTGTACAAATCCTGGTGAGTTTTGTCTGCATTTTCTTATCCTTTTTTTCTTCTTCCCTGAATTTTGATAGTTATCTTTGAAGCATAACCTGCCGCCGTTCGCCTTCTTTCAATTCCGATGGCAATGGATTGAATCGGAGAACAATTTGTGTTTCGGGTCGTTGTCCAATGCAGTAGTTGGTTCGCATTGAAATGATCATGACAGTTTGCAATATTTGTGAATATAAATGATTTTGCTCTCGAATCCCCATCTTACGCCATAAGCATACAGAAATTGAGATTTGTAGTTTCGTTTCCCTCCATTTAGTTTATCAGTAAAGGTAGCTAGATTCAGATTTCAAGAGCCAGCTCAAATGATGGCTAGATTCTGGTTTGTTCTGTATGAGAATTACTTTCAGACCCATAGGAAGAGAGGACAAATTTGGTGTTTAATAAAGTAATGATATGAATGATATGAAATATCAAGGTAGATCGTCTCAGCTTGTTCCCAGAAGCGAGGATCTCGACTGATTGCCCATGCATTAACTGTGATTCTGCATTTAACAGGTATCTCATGCCCATCAATCTCACACCTCTGGCTATTTTCCTTTGGAAGCAGCAGTGGTACAGCCGAGTGAAGTTTCGTGGTTTCTTTCACGACCATCTTTAAGTACTTTAGTACATGAACTCCTGCTTCATCCACTTTCTATTTCCCCTTGAAGACTTGTCTCACCTCCACTTGTGCCTCCCTCCTTACCCTTGGATTCTTCATCATTTCGGACATTGCCCACTCCACAGGTGACGATGAAGTGTCAGCTTAAACAATGAAAATATCCTATTTATAGTAATGCTTCTAGTCAATCCGAATTGCTCATAACTTTCTACTCAGCAAAAATGTTACTAAATCAAATCTGTGCTTAAAATGGGTACTTATATCATACGCAAGAATTCCCATACCAGGATCACTATTTTGAGATGGTTGTCCTCGATGCAATATTCACCACACTCCTGAGTTGATAAGAGAGCATCTAACAGACTTTCTTCTGCATCTCCTTTTCCGTCTTTTGTTGTTGCTCTAATGTGTTTCCTATCTAGGATTATTTTCCCAAGCATCCGATCACTCTTCTTGAATTGCTTCTTAAGTGCTATTCTTAACTCACTCATAAGAGAGAACAATTTTTTTGAAGGATAAAGATCAGCCAAACAAAAAACTGACCTAAGTGTATGAAGTTCTACAACAATTTGTCTGAGCTCAGCCTGGTCTTTACATTTGGTACCAAAGGCTGCCCTTGCTCTTATAGCAAATGTCATTGCCATCACTTTCTCGGAGAGGTAAACCAGCTCTCCACCATTTTCACTGATCCCTTTGATAAGATTTAATGTCTTCTTTTCTCTTATGGAACGAAAAGACTTGACAGAATCTGCACTTAGAAGCTCTGTAACACACAGCCTTTGCATTTGGCTATAATACTTGCCATGAGGGGCAAAACCAATATCTTTGAAGTCATAAGTGCAAATCTTGGTAGCAAGAAGAAGAGGTTTATTCGCAAATACCAAATCATGTGTTCTCATGATCTGTTTGGCCATTTCAGGTGTGGAAGCTAGAATTGTATGAACTTCATTGAGCTTTAGATGCATGAGAGGTCTATAAGTCTTGGCCAGATCCCTCCAGGACTGATGAATGAAAGGGCCCACAACAGTAAGGTGGTGTAGATTGCCAATGACCAATAACTCACGTGGTCCGGGAGCCAACTTTGAGCATGCCCTTTTGGATTTCGGTATGTTCAAGTTTTTAAGGGCAATCAGGATAACAAGAACTGTGAACAAGTAGGGAAGTTGGAGATCCATGAGAAAGGTTGCAGTGTGTTTGAGTTTGGAGGGAAGGAAATGAATGGACACTAGGAGAACCAAATGCTCATTTCTTATGTGTGACAGAAGGCAAGAAGCTCCAAGAAAACCAAACAAGATGTCTATTTCATATCATTACTTTATCATTACTTTATTCTAGTTTGCTTTACAATTTCATTTCCCTCCATTTGTTCTGTATGAGAATTACTTTTAATAAGATTCCTATATGTATAAATTAATAGAATTATGGAGTCCAGATTCTGAGTAAATTAGTGGGCATGAATTAAACATATGAAGTTCAGTTTTTTTTATTTGGGTTCACTATGTCTACAACTAGTTGCTAATTAATCAAATGATGCTTGCCATAGAATAGGCAAATTAAAAGCTAATGTCTTTTGGTTCAAGTGGCAAGAAACTTAGTTCTCCATAAGTAATGTTTCAAGTTCAATTCTTATGAATATAGAAGTTTAAAATTTTTATATATACATGTGAATACTGAATGAGAGATAAGATTTCCATTACAAGAATCATCTTCCAAATGCAATGCAATATTAGTAGTAAACTAGTTGGACCTCATCTCATGGACCCATAACTCTAATTTTCTGCCTTATAGTTGTGTATATGTACTAACTAGCAGTACATCTACGTATGTATAAGATAGATCAAATCCTACCTAAAACCTCATGCCTGGATGGATGGAAGAACTGAGATTTTCAATGCAAACTTATTTCTCAAGGAGAGGAGTTGAGAAAACAAATTGGCGTTGCAACATATATCAAATGCAACTCTAAGACTCAGCAGGTGAACATGATTTGGATGTGCAATTTGACTCTTAATGTATAGATTGCAGTTCGTTTGTCTTTGCTTTGGATTATATCCCAATTTTTTAGTTACTGAATCCCCCATTGTCTTTATCTGCTAATTTTCTAAAATGTCAAAGCTATTTTTGATACTGCAATAAAGGTCATTCTTCTACCTCCAAGAAGGAAAGAGATGGAAAGGAAGGAATGGCATTAGAGCACTAGTTGCTTTATTGCGTAAGTATTGTATTTTGATTTGGCATTCTATTGCGTAATGCATTATGCTGTACTAGGTGGTATAAGTAACCGTAAAAACAAATTTATACGTTAGTCTTGGCTTAGCGCAAAGTTTTATCTGGTTGCTTATCTTATGATAGTCCATTGACTTTTGTTCCTTTCACATTCCTTTCACATAAACATCTAACTTAACTGTTGAAAAGCAAAATGTTACAAACTGAACCGTATCGTTAATTCTATGTTCAGCTTATAGATAGGCAAAAAGAACATACATATATACATACATATATATATATATATATATATGATAAAATTTTAGAAAATGGCAAATCACTATTATAATTGTCATTGCTGCATAATCCCTTAACACTTGCATTCAAAAAACTGAGAAATTGCCTCTTTCCAATTTTTATTTGCTTGACTCTAAAATTTTAAAGCATCATTATTTTTGTTTGATCTATTTGCTTGACTCTTTCTAATTTTTTTTCTATAGATTTTGGGTGTTGATGCAATACGAATTGACAGTACTTGTGAAGCTTTTGGAGATGAATCTGTACTTATGGAGCTCCAACTTATTTTTTTACTTTTATTTATTACCAAATGTCTGAACTTATTAGTAGGAATTGACATGAATGCAACACTAAAAAATTCATATTTTCATATTTAGAAAGTATGAATTTTTTGCAATATCTACTAATTGAAAATTTTCATTATTTGATGTCTTAAGCTTCAAAATAGATTTTGTTGTAATTTACATTTGACAATAATAATATAGTTTTTTGATCCCAAGTTAAGAAACAGATGGACAATGATATGCTGATAAGGGAAAGTTAATATGCTAAGAAATTTTGGGGTACTAGGTGTTAGTGTTGTGCCCAAAAACCCAATCATGAGATGATTGTATTTTTGCACATTGAGTCATGATATTTTATTGAGACATTAATCCAGCAATTTTGTTTGTTGTTTTGTTTCTGCGTAACGTAATAAACATAATTGTAACCCTAGAATAATGATATTCTTAAACGTCCCTAGTCTAGTATTATTGTGGAGCGGGTTGCAATAATACATAATGACTAGCATATGTGGAGACTAATATGAGATATGTAGTCTACATATGGGTACAAGTTGGAAAACTTGTGTACTGGACCGACCCACCATGAGAACACTTCATGGATCGTTATATGAGTGTCATAAGTGATTCTCATAGTGATCATGGTATATGTAGTCCTTCGACCTAAGATCATCAAGGTTCCCTACATGTGAGTCACATACTTTGATACTTTCCTTTGTTGCTCGTAACTGAGTGAACTTGAAGGAGGTCATTGGGTATGTCACATATCATGCGGAGGGATTTGTATGATCAAGATGGGATTTGTCCCTCCTATGTAACGGGAGTGATATCTTTGGGCCCCTTGATAGAGTAAGACTTAGAAAATGCATGGCCATGCTCCGATGAGTTGATATATGATATCAATGTCATCAGTTTAAGTTGGTCTACTCGGTAATCAAGAAACCAAAGATTGGGCTATACGAGAGTGACACATTCCATGTTTCGTGCTTAGTCTTGATATCTTGGACAAATGGACAATGGCATATATCGGTGATGATCATAAAGGTTTAGTCGATTCACCGACAATCTTGTCACTTGGGTAGCAATGATGTGTTGCTAGACACCGCTCATTGCTTATGATCATAAATGTGATTTATGATCATTGCCAACATGGCAAGAGCCTATTGGGTCGCATACATAGAGCTATTTGGATCATTAGAGTGCATGGGCTAATTATTTGGGTTATGGTTTCACTTTAATTTCGTATTAATAATGGGCCAAGGAGTTGAGCCATTATTAAGCCCGAAATTAAATCCTAATTGGATTAGGGCTTTGAAACCCATTAGGCCTGGAAGTTGAGTCTCACTATAAATACAACTTTTAAGTGAGAAATTCGCAGGTCTCCTTGCCCTAGCCTTGCAAAAGGACAGCCACACTCTTCTTTTGCAATTCCTTGGAGGACGCAAGCTAGCACTGCGAGCACAAGAGAAACGCATCTACCGGGACGTGGTGGAAGCGTGGTGATCCCGAGAGGCTCGTGTGGATAGCATAGAGAGCCTGAACACGTCAACTGTTCAGGTTTTGTGATTCGACTCTATAGTTGAGTGAGAGATCTCAACCGAAAATTAGGTATGAAATTTTCGAACACCCGGTTTACCCCGTTTCACTTGGATCCTGGAGGGTTTCGATTAAATTCCGCTGCGCTGTTTGGCTCCGGAAACCCAACACTAGGTACATTGCCAACGATTTTTCATAGAAAAAGCTACTAAATATAGTACATTGGTGATGTTTTCTGGATAAAAATGCTACTAAATATGGTACTTTACCAATATTTTTAATTAAAAATGTCACTGATTATAGACCTTTACTTGCATTTATAAAACGTGGGAAATACCTATAGTCTTTACCAACGTGTTCTTAGACTGCGTTTTTTTCTTGCATTTCTAAATAGTTGGTAAAGGCATCCTAGCATTTTAAAATGTTAGTAAAATTCCTAAAAAATATAGCCTATGATCCCTTTAGTGTTAGTTGTGTAGGTAATAAAGAATTAGATGAAAAGGAAACAAGAATTAGGCAAAAAAGTAAGGAAGAATGATGAAACATTAATGACATTTAACTAGAAGTGTAGGTTTTAATTTGAAGTTTATGTAATTGAGCTTAGTAATATTAAATAGCATAACTTTTGCACAGAAAAGCATTACCCTTGTTAAAAAAAGAATCGGGCTTCAATAAAAGTGATTAAGCTTTAATAAAAGCCATTATAAAATGCATCTTCGATCTAGCGTAATTTTCTTAAATGCCATGACAAGTTGCTAAAATGATGTACTACCAAGAAGCGGATACAAGTGGTGATTAAAAATAGGAAGATGACATATGATGCCATGTGGCTGAAGAGTAGTCGGATTACATGGGAACTTGTAGTGTGGAACAACTTGTGCTTATTGAAATATTGTTTTATATTGTGGCTACTTGTGACAAAGGGACTGAGGACTCAGGACAAAATCCATCAATAGGGCATCCAATTACCTAATCGATGCTATTTGTGCCAGAATGAGGAGGAGACGCAGAGTCACATGTCTTTTAGATGCTGATGCTCTCACCTAGTTTAGTCCTTTGTATTGAACTAGCAACACATTAGATGAGTTCCATTGGGATGGAGAAATGAGCTAAAATGGTTTGCCAGCAGAATGAAAGACAAATCAATTGTGAGTAGAGCTTATCGAGCAGCTTTTGTAGTTACAATTTACCATATATGGGTTAAGAAGAATAATCACTAATTTTGAGAATCCAATAACAGTTTTGATAAGTTGTTTTCCCCAATACAGTATGAGGTGTGTGCTCGCTTGAGCCACCTTGGAATGCCAAGATTCTTATTGTAACATTATCATTCAACGATATTTACCATTGAAAAAAAATGATTAGGCTTCAATAAAAGCAAATGCCTTTCTACATTTTTCCATGCTTTTATAGAAAAATGAATGTCTTTCTTCATTGTTATTCACTCTTCTGCAAAACACCAACTTTCCAACATGAAGTCATTGGAAAACACCAATTGGTACCAAGAAGGCCCTCAAAAATACCAATTTGTACCATAAAGGCCCTTGAAGGTTTCAATTAGTACCATAAAAGCCTTTGAAAGTACTAATTGGTACCATGAAGGCCCTCTAAAGTACTAACTGGTACATTCAAGGGTCTCAGAGGTAACAATTGGTGCCTTCGAGAGCCTTACAGGTGCCAATAGGTATCTTTCAAGGCCTTCAAGGTACCACTTGGTTTATTCAAGGGCATTCCAAGTACCAATCGGTACCTATGAAGGCCTTTTAGGTACTAAAGGGCCTTCAAGGTACCAATTGATTATTTTGAGAGCCTTCCAAGTACCAATTGGTACCTTTAAGGGCCTTCAAATACTAATTGATTTCATTAAGGGCCTTTGAGTACCAATTGGTGCATTCGAGGGGTTTCAAGGTACCAATTCATGGAACTGTGTCATTTTGTGTCAATTTGATCATTCTTGAAACTACGTCATTTTGATGGCATCTTAATTAAATCTCATAAGTCCACATCTCCAATCACTTTCTACAACTTGTCTGGCACTCTTCCACCTTCTTTCGATTTTCCCTCCTATGCTCAAAACCAGTCCATTCCTCGATCAACCAACTTGTGGCAGGTGGATGCTTTATGGAGGATATGCCATGTGGCAAGAAAGAAGGCAAGAAAGTGCTCAGTATTCTGAGAGGGAAGTTTCTTCGAGGGTCTTCAAAGTACCCTTTGGTAGAATTAGATTGCCTCATCCACGCTCTTGAACTGGGTTCCTTCACAATCCACCAAGCCCCACTCATTGACTAGTTTTTGGAAATTTAGCACCAACCAGTCCTAATCATCATCAAGATAGCCTATTTTTCTATCCACATTCATATCCATATGCTCAACCTCCCTTACATCTTTAAAACCAGAAGGCACTCCATCAACTCTTCCTGCCTCATTGCTACACGCTCATTCTAATACAGCTAGGTAGTCCAAATACACCCCCATGCACTTCCATCAATATGATCCTCATCCTCCCTAGAACCATTCATCTCTAACGACATGTTTGTAGCCTTCATCACTACAATAACAATATTGTGGTTCCACATTACCACATTATATTACCAAAATAACTTTGAATGTGACAAAACATAACATCTTTACTAAACAATGCTGCAACATATCACTTTTTTGGAATTATCTATCACTTTTCTAGAAAAACGTAGGCTACACATCACTTTTTCTAATCTACGTAATGTTTAGAGTTTGTACCTCTATGCACTTTACTCCTATACTTTTGTTCATAAAATTATCATTTTGCTAGGTTTATTCAATTTTTTTTTTATGTTGTGCATCGCTTTACGACATACACTTTTCCTATGCGCATCTTATTTCAAAATCTTACCCCACAATAAGGGTTTAGTAGAAATAAAAAGCATTTTAGTATGATCGAAAAATGTTCATTTTTTAAGAAAAGTGTTTCTGCCCCTAAAATAGTGAAGAACAATGTTTTAAACGTGTTTCTTTCTTTTAACCCAAAAATTTTAAACACCTATAAATCAACCATCAAGTTACTAACTCTTGTAGTTCTTTCTTTGCTCATGCTTCCAAATTCCTTCTTACAACATCTCACAACACAACTTAAAACCTTCTTATTCAAATCCATAAGAACTAAACATTTACCACAACATGCTTAGCTAAGTGAGCATTGATTGTTTCTCCATTTTTTTCCTACGACCCCTAACCTTCTCTTTCATTAACTAGCCACATTAACTCTAACAACCATTTCTCAGTTAACTCCAACCACCACTTAACCACACCAACTCTAGTTATTCTCCTTTATTCATTAATCCTTAAATTATTTTTGCATGCAATTACTACATTTATTACTAATGCCCATATTTATTACCTTATTAACTTCTTTAATTCACTTTTACTTATATCCATGTTATCATTCTACATACACTTATGGCTCTCCTAGGTCCAGACCAAGATTACCAAGCTAAGTGTTAATCTTATGCTTATAAAATCTAATTGTGAACTAATTAATGGATTTAGTAAGTTAATGTAGTGTAAAATAAGTAATTTGATCATTTGACCAAATTTTGGCCATAAAGGGAAAAATAGTAATTTTACTAAGAAACCCCAAGTTTTATGCCATAAGTGCAATTGAATTATAGAATTAAATGTTTTGAAGTGTTTTAATGATTCCTAGTTCAATTAAATTTGTGAAGTGAGAAAATAAAGTCAAGTGTGAGACATGGGACCAAAGTGAGCACAAGTTAGAACGTTAAGGGACCAAAGGTGAAAATGGGAGAAGATAAGAAGAAGACTTGGTTGTCTTCTTCCCAAGACCCCAACCCACGCAATTTTTTGCAGCCAAGAAGCTCCTAATCTCATCCTACCCAAATTCTTGCAAAAATTGAAGCTACCAAAGCAATTTAAATTTTTTTTTATATTTAATATGGTTAATAAAAGCATGTATCTCATTTTCATTTAAGGCTTTATTATTTTAAATTTAAATAAACCACCCAAATTTTTTTTCTAAATTTTTCGACCGGTTGCAAAAGTTGGAGACCACTATGGCCAAATTGTTATATTAAGGGACCAAAAGGGGGATTTGAACATTCCCCTGGAAGTAAAAAACACAAATGGAAACGGGGACTTGCAACAAAATGGAAAAATATGCCTTCATTTCCTAAATCATTGGTTTCTGCAAGTAAAAGTCTCCATACTTTATTATCTGCCGATCTTACCATCATCAATAAATTGTCTGCACGCTATCTCACGATAGAAGGAGAAAGTGAGGGATCAACATGGCAAACATAAAATATTCAGGGACCAAAAATGAGGTTTTACCACAAAACCAGAAAAAGTAAAAAAAAAAAAAGGGACGGTACTAAAGTAACCAAGGGCAAGACCGTAAAGACACTATTTTTTACTGTTGAAATAAACAGTATCCCGAAAACGGGTTTTAGTAGACCGTATAATAATGAGATATTTATTTCTTCCAAGAACGAGTGGCTGCTAGTTCTACCGAATATATGATGAAACATGTGGCAAATTTATGGAGCATGGAAAGAGATGTGAAGAGCCAAATCACCTACCTGCCCGTCCTCCTCGCTGAACATGTTTTAATTTCAGCTTCGCTCTCTCTCTCTCTCTCTCTCTCTCTAGTGTGGCTAATAACCATAAGGCGAAAGTTGATCAATGAACAAAATTGATTGCGACCAATCGATCTCATCGTGGCCATTGAATCATAAACCAACCCACTGGTGGAGGAGGTTTCAACCATAGGAAAAAGTAAATTAAATGGAACAAAAACGTGTGCCTAACCAGGGGATGAAATAGCTTTGGAAACACAACTTATAGAAGCAGTAAAACATGAAACGTGTTACAAACTTTCTAAGGATTCGGAAGTTCAATTTTCAAATATTTTTATCAGTTTTGTTGATTCGTTTGGGCTACAGGAATTACAAAAATTCGTACTCCTCTCGCGAGTTGGAGGATGAACTCCCAATTCTTATGTACATACAATTTTTTATGTCAAATATGAAAATTTTTGCTTTCCCCTTTTCTTCTAAGAATATTAGACCCGAAGTAGAATAGAATGATACTAGAATCTTTCGAAGATCATGGCGAAATATAAAAGAAACATGTTATGTTATAATTATCATTAGGATAAATTAGACAGACAAACACGTCAAACGACATTTTTTATAACAAAAAAATCTATAAATTATTTGAATTCATAAATATAACTAAGACATTTGTTATAACCAAAAAATCTATAAATTATTTTTGTTATTTGTCTATAGATCGTTACAAGTACTAACTATGTATTCCTCATTTATCTACATATTTTAAGTAACATCTATTTTTTATGTTCTATATTTAAATTAGGGATATATATTATGACAATCGCCATAATTTTTCGATTAAATTATGTTTGTTATAAAAATATCATCCGTCCGTGGGAGGGTATACAACTAGTTTCACTAAAAAATAATAATCATTACCAAATACACAAACTTTTAAACTTTACTCAAATTCTTACAAATTACTCACTTTCATAAATAAAGATAAAGTAATAATTAGTAAACACACGTAACTATTAACTTTTACTCTCATTCTTATGAAACTTACTTACTCTTAAAAAATAATTCTTTTTTATAAAAATAATAATAAAAAATAGTAGATACACAACAATTTTAAGTTTTACTCATATTCCAACCGTATGACTGACTTTAATTACTTTTATAAAAATAATTACTTTTACAGACACAAAAAAGGTCTCATAGATTATTATTTATATGTAATTATAACACACCAAGTCTTGCATTTTCTTTATTGAAAACTACCACAATCCCCCAAGTTCGGTATAATTAAAATTTACACCATTTTATTATAGAAATTTACACTTTGCTTGTATAATTAGTGAAAAATGACTGTTTTCATTTAGATGATTGGGAAATTAATGACTTAAATGGTTAACTACCTATTCAAAAATTACTAAAATGTTTAAATTTATGGGAAGATAAGTATTGTAGTTTTTAGATTAGGATATAAAAACTTAAGTCGAACACTGTAATTGTAAAAATAGTGCTCACATTCAGCTATTAAAGTATTGATTTATCAACTATTATGGGTAAACTCTAATTTTATCAAAACTTCGATGAGTAGTTTAAGTTAGCCCTTTTCTTCATCCTGAAAATAATCCACAATTTTAGGTTTTTTGTGCAACTGCCTATCACCCGTAGTATCAATGGGCCGCATGGTGAGGTCAAAAAATGTGGCCTCACGGTAGAAGGACCCGAGAAAGAGAGAAATAGGGGTTCGATAAGTAGCTATAGGGATAAATAGCTATAGGGTACATCTTGTGTAGCTTGCAACTCCCTCGCTTTGGCATTACTTACAAAAGTGCAATCTCATCCTGAATAATATATTTGTCTAAATAAATACCACTGTATAGAATAACATGTTTGTCTGAAGAGAACAATACTTCACAGAATAATACATTTGTCTAAAGGAAACAACATTTCTTATTAAATCAAAAAATATTATTTATAAACAATATTTCTTCCAAAATTGACAATATTTTACCGAACACTATATTTATAAGAAAGGAACAACAAATCTTATAAAATGAACAATATGTTACAGAACAACACATTTATCTAAACAGAACAACATTTTTTATTGAATTGAACAACATTTATTTACGAACAGTATTTCATCCGAAATTAACAATATTTAACAAAATACAATATTTGTAAAAATGTAATAACTCTTCTTACTGAAAGGAACAACACTTATAACTGAACGGAATAGCACTTATCAAACAATACATTTTACGAAATAAACAACATATTACAGAATAACATATTTACATGAATGAAACAATTCTTATTACTAAACATAAGGATACTTATTACGAATGACACATCTTACAAAATGAATAACATATTGCAGAACAACACATTTGTTTGATAGAAACAACACTTATTACTGAATGGAATAATAATTACTACTAAACAGAACAATACTTAACACAAATAACATATTTTACAAAATGAACAACATATTATAGAATAACACATTTATATGAATAAAATAACATTTATTACTAAACGAAACAACACTTATAAAAAATAGCAAATCTTATGAGTAGAACGACACATTTGAACGAATTGAACAACACTTTTATTGAATAGAACACCTTAATTTATAAACAACACATCATAGAAAATGAACACTATATTACAGAACATTACATTTGTATGAACAGAACAACACTTCTTATTGAATAAAATATCATAATTTATGAACAACACATTTTATAAGATGAATAACATATTAGAAAACATCTCATTTGTATGAAAAGAATAACATTTATTACTAAACAGAATTCAACAATTTATGAACAACACATCTTATGAAATGAGCAGTATATTATAGAATAACATATTTATTTGAATAAAATAACTCTTCCTAATGAATTGAATATAATAATTTATGAACAACACATCTTATAAAATAAACATGTTACAAAGCAACACATTGATATGAATATAACAATAATTCTTACCGAATATAACACCATAATTTACAAACAATATATTTTATGAAATGGAAAACATATTATAGAAGAACACATTTATACGAATAGATTAGCACTTCTTACTTGATAGAATATCATAATTTACGAACTTCACATATTACAAAATGAATATCATATTACAGAACAACACATTTGTATGAATAAAACAACATTTTTTACTGGATGTAAAAGTAAAATAGTCATTTTAAAAAAATTATATAATTTCTCTTTTATTCTATTCCTTCTTGTTAAAATATATGAACGCATTCAATAAAATATTAAAGAACAATACATTTTTATGAATAGTATAACAATTCTTACTGAACAGAACAACACAATAATCATTCTTAAAATAATCTATATAGTTTCTCTCTTGTTCTATTCCTTCTTCTTCCCTACTAACAATTGAATTGTGTGTGTTGTTTAATCACATAAAACAAACTTAAAGGATGAAAATCAAATAAACTGCAGAAAAAAAAAAAAAACAATGCAAGCAAAGAAAGTTTAGTTCAAAGAAATGGATCAGAACAATGTATATATCAAGGAGAAAAAGGTGTTTATATGAACATGTGTTGGTACTTTGGATTTTTGTTTTTTTTTAGATAAATGTATTGTTTTGTAATATATTTGTAACAAAACTTTTGTTGGGAGGTTAAAGATGGAAAAAATATTGACATTTGGAAAGACCCTGTGGGTTCCTAATATTACTAGGCATAGACTTTATCCTACGGAACCTATCCCTGACCAGTTATAGAACATTAAGGCATGCTCTCTGATGGACATAAAGAACTATTCTTGGAATCTGAGAATTATTCCAGATTTGATACTTGTAGAAGAGTTGAGGGCTGTTTAGAGAATTCTTATTAGTAAAATTATGGACTCGGATAGTATTGTATGACCTTATTCCAAATCAGTACAATTCACTGTCAAGTTAGCATATTGTGTGCAGAAGAAGGCCAAAAGGCCAGTGACTTTTTCCTCTTGTTATCAGAATGTTCCAGCGCTGTGAAGATGTCTTTTGTAGAAGATGTCATAATAATATAATATGATTGGATTGTAGAAAATTTAATAGGCGATGTTTGATTTTTCAAGAACTAATTAGGCTGACCCTTGTGATTAAGACGATTTTGTTTTTGGCACGTAAATAATGTTTTAGAGTTACCCATCCTTCCCTTAAAAAAAATTAGTGATCACTTTATCCGAGGAATGAATAGCGAATAGCTTAAACATGCTGAATAACATAGATAAAAAAAAATAAGTATAATTAAATCGATTTCTCTGTTTTTTATTAATCAAAATCCTCGTTCTCGTCCCTTGGCCTTGTATATTTACGTTAACTTCAACATAATACATACATTGAATCCTTCAAACATACCATCTTTAATTACTCTATTAAATTTTCTCTAGTTGAAGCTAATACCAATAAGCTCAAAATAGATCATATAAATGTTATGTTCTTCTCACGACTCAAATCAAATTGATGATGGATAGAGCTACAAATAGGCTTTAAATTAGTTGGGCTAAGCCTGAACCTACTAGGTTTGAGCTCAAATCAACAATTAATTGCTTCCTTAATGCATCTCTGCGAAATCAAACCAAATGCATCGCCTAAAATGTATGACTCGGTAATTTTTCTACTCTCTTCCAATAAATTGGATTCGATCTCGTTCACACACACGGTATAAATCACTCAAACTAAACATTCTAATTACATCACTAAAATTACCCATAATTAAAAATTAATTAACACAAACTAAATGGGAAAGACCCAACTAAATCACCAGGAAAATGTAGAATCTACAGCCATAATACTAAAATTTTCATTATAACATAAATAAATAAATACATGTTCTTTCCCAAAAAAAGAATTAATTCGGATAATTAAAAAAAATTAATAACTTACCTCAACCAACTTGCCCAGCCACCGAATCACAACAATGAGAAGATAATCCACCTCAAACAAGAGCTGAAACTAAAAGAATAATCCATAAAAACCAAATACCACGATTTTCCCAAGTATATACGTTAAAGTAGAATATAAATACAGAAAAAACCCATACCTGAGCTCGCCTCCACCAGATCTATGCTTCGCGGCCACTCACGGCGGAAAACGGCCGGAAATCGGCCGGCTACACTTGCGTGGGCGTCGCGAACCAGTTCGCGTTTCTTTCTCCCGCAACAGACTCGAAAATGGCAGCTGGAATTGGTTAACGGAGAAGACGATTTAAACACAATTTTACCAACGGCTGGCCGTTGATAAATTTTTAATTGAAACGCTGCGTTTCACTTACAAATTTCCAACGCGCAAGACGTTGGTAAAGTACCGTCCAAAAAAAAAATTTGAATACCAACTGCTGGGAAGTTGGAATATTACCAACGGTCAAGACTGTTGTAATTACCAACGGCTTGCACGTTGGAAACAAAACAAAAAACCTGTTAAATTAATTTGACACCCTCACCAACGCGTGCACGTTGGAAAATAAATATCAACGGTTCTACGCGTTGGTAAAATAGCCGTTGGAAAAGCATGATATTTTAGTAGTGAGATGCTGAACTTTCTTTGGAAACTTTGCCAAAATAGTGTAGTTGTCAAGCTGAATATTGTGAAGTGATGTAAAAAAATGAGCCCACTTGTCCCTGCTTCACTTTCCCTAAATCTAATGAGCTTGCTATCCTCCTATGTGAATGCACTGAGCTTGTGCAGCATAGCTATTTAGATTACAGAATCAACAAACAGGCTATTATTTCTTTTGACTGCTAGTTATTAGCTATTTGGCAATCATTTACTAATGAACATCTTAGTAGAGGGCACGTAATGACAAAGATTGCTTTTATTTGCCGGCATATCAAGACTTCTAGGAATAGGGCTATTTTTAATAGCAGGTAGTTACATCTAGAGAACACTATTCAACAAATTGAGCATACTTTTGTTGAATTTTGTGGAGCATTCCCCTCTGTCCCTCCCATGATAAAGTAGCAGCAACTGCAAAATCATTGGCAAAGGCTAGTTTGGGGTATGTCAAAGTTAATATAGATGGAGCTTGGGACCATTCTTCTGGCTTGATTGGCATTGGTGTTTTTATGTGAGATTCTTGTGGGCAAATGTTAGCTACTAAAGGAAATTGTTTGCAAGCTTCGAGTTCATTGATGGTTGAAACTATAGCTCTGCAAGAGGGTCTGCTGCTTTCTCTGAGTGCTAGAAGGAGAAAGTTCATATGAGATAGATTGTCCTGAGCTTGTTAATGTGGTTTGGGGGGTGGCTACTGATTGGCAGATTGATCCAGTTGTTCAAGAAATACAGCAACTTCATAGCCGATTCTTGGATTGTACAGTTAGCTACATTCATAGATCAGCTAATGAGCTTGCAAATTTTATTGTCACTTGCTGTCAAAAGGAGCTGAACCTAGTAGGTTGGACCTTGTGTCCCTCATCTTCTCTTAAAACTCTCATTGATCTGGATCTTTTGTATGACCCTCCTTGAGTTTTAATAAAGCCTTCTTCTTCCTTGGCCAAAAAAGGAAAAAAAAAAAAAAAAAGTAGGCCTCGTCCTCGAATGAAGGAACCGACTTTGGGAATGTCTAACAGTGAGCTACAAAAATTAAAAAAGAAAATAGAAACGAAAATAAAATAAAATAAACTAAGAAAGATATGAAGGTAGTGTTTAGTGAAGAAATTAAAGATGGGCGCCGGGGAGAAGTTGCTTGACTTGGAACTCGCAGGTTCAAGAGCTGTCCACTTAGTCCTTCATGGATGTCTCCTCCAAACTTGGGACCTCTTCTTCGACTCCCATCTTCTCTGAAAACAAGGAATTTCGCTCCTCAATGAGACGCTGGTTCTCAGTGACAAGATGGCCACTCTCCTCCCTGAGAGAAACAACAGCTGCCCGGAGCTCGTCATTCTCCTGACGGGATGCCTCCACGGTTTGCCTGGCGAGACCTAAGGTAGACTTCAAGCATGTGACCTCAGACTGGAGAGCGTTTACCTGAAGAACCTGCAGGTCGTACCGCTTCCTATGCTGCTCGGCCAAGTTCATGACCTCCTTGGCCTCCTTGGCCAGCTGCTGGGCGTTGTTCCTGGCCCTTCGTAGTTGTCCGACCAAGCTTTCTCTGCTCGATTCTGCGTCCTCATAGACGTCCCCAGTGACAGGGTCCCGAGCCGCGCCCTCCGGACGAACAGGGGAGTACTCTTGGCCTTCGTTCGCAGCCGTGTGCTCCTCCTGGCTAGACGCGGCGGATGAAACTTTGCCCTTTCCCTTGTTCATATCTGAATCTGCAAAGGAAGAAAAATGTTAAAGGACAATAATACCGAAGCCCTTTTCCTGGTTCCACCCTGCTGAGATATTCATATAATGAAAACGGGTCCGTCCCATGAACCATTTACCGGGTTACTGGTTTGTGGGTCATGAAGATGGGCCCATAACCAACAATAATTACGGAGGAAAAGAAAACCACCACATACATAGGTTAAGATAGCTAGGAAATGAGACCCGGGAACGGTTAGCTGGCCTCCAAACCTAGGACCAGAGCTTTAAATTGGCAAAAAGGACGGTCATATTAAGGACCATTCCAGAATAGACTCCCTCCATTAGTGCACCCACGATCTCCACCGTCCATCCAGAAAGAAAAATTGACTTTCTGGCCTAACTGTCTTACAATCAAAAGCTTTGCTCTTTTGACATTGAGTCCCTAAAGTTTATTTTTCATCACATCTCTTTAAAACAAGAGGTATTTATATTTGAAAAATTTTCATCTTCCAAGTAATTAAAATTAAAGATTGTTATTAAAATTTTACAGGACTATCACCAAGTCACTTATCCATCGTAAGACCAGATTGTTGAGTTGAAAGGGTAGTAAAGTGGGGTAAAACATTGACATGCAGGAGAATAAAATATTAATATTGATTAATAGTATTTTTTTTTGAACTTCTAATATTGATTAATAGTTACTTATTGCTGGAATCTTTAGAAGTTTATCTGAGTCTCTTCAAAGAGACAAGACTAAAAAGAAACTATATGGAGTGGAAAAGTAAAAGAATTTACAGGCTATAATAATTAGGAGTGATTATTCGGTTTTTTCGGTTTAAACCGAACCAAATTAATTGGTTTATTCGATTTTCGGTTTTGGATGACAAGAAACTGAATTAACTAAATTAGTCTATAAAACCGAATTCAAACCGAACTGAAATATTTCGGTTCAGTTCGGTTCAAACCAAATTAACCAAAAAAATGGTAGTTAAATTCTATATATAAAAGATTAAATGAGATAAAGATATTATTTTTCTTTTCAAATTCTATTCAATATAGAAGATTCATTGTCCATGGAAAGAAAAAAAATAAGAATCCAAGCTAATTTAGGTTACTTGGTAGCATTACAGTTCATGAAACAAATAAAAAATTTTTGGTTATTTTGGTTACCGAATTAACCGAATTCTAAAATCAAAACCGAACCAAAACTGAAATTTTTGTTATTTGGTTTCAACTGAAATCAAACCGAATTACCGAATTAACCGAACCGAATTTCAAAATTATTTCATTTTTTCGGTTTGAACCGAATACTGATCACCCCTAATAATAATCAGAGATGTAGAAAAAGGCTAGGAAACTGGAATATTCCTAAAGTAAATAAATTTGACATCTTTCGGAAAGGAACCTTATTAATAGTTATTAATGGAACCTTTAGATGTTTATCTAAGTCCTCTTTAAAGAGACAAAAAGCAAACATGGATGCAACAAGTGTTACACACTGTCTACAAAATTGACCCTATCATTTTAGAGAAAAATCAAATACGAATGTAATAAAAAAAGACATAAAAATCTGTACCACTAGGATCACCTAATCCTTGTTTTTTAGATTTGTCAATTAAATATTATGACAACAACTTTTAAAATGGACTACAAAAGTCTAAGTAAGGATTTCTAGTAAAAAAAGAATAAAGCTAAAAGACAATGGTTCATAGATCAATATACCAAAAAGGAAAGAAAGACAATTAAACACCTGTGGTCTAAGAAGATGTATTTTAAATATTAAAAAGAGTTTGAAATTTTTTGAATGGTTTATTCCTACCATAGTCTTAGATGAAGAGATCACATTGAATATACTAGAAGAAACATAGCCTACCAATAAGACTAAGGATGCAAAAAAAAAAAATGATTAAACCCCATCTGCCCACTATTGCTATTATCTTAGGGGAATAAAAAAAAAAGCATTACCTTTTAAAATATTAATTATGGAAAGTCCTGAGAATAGTGAAATACTAGCAGAAAATAAGGATATCCAGAACATCATAAAATAGAATAGTTATACTAACCTTTACTTATAGCCAATAGGTAAACAAATGTATAGGATTGAAACATATTTGGATAAGCATAAGTTTAGTCTCACAAAAACCCTAGTTTTTAAGCTAGAACTTTTCCAAAAACCTCAAAGTCAACTATAAGTTTTTCGATGAAAAATCTAGAATTTATATTAAAAAGAAAAGATACATTTGCTGATTTAGCTTATCAAATAGATAAACTAATGATCTAGTCAAATCATAAGGATTCTACAGGGAAAAAAAATAGAGAGAGAAAGGTCTCTGAATCAATGTTATTGGTGCCAAATGCCAATGAAAACATCCATGAATTCATTCAACTTCAGTAGCAAGAAAATGAAATGTTATAACTAAATCATCTCAAAATGGAGAGAGGAAGAGAAAGCCTAACAAAAACTTGGGTTAACCCTTTTCCACATGCATCAAAACCATCTACAGTTGACTAAAACATTTTTTAGTCTTATGTTTTTGCTGAGCATAAAGGAGACAATGCAAGAGAATAAAACATAGATGGTTTGTCAAAATATCAAATCATAAACACTACTCAACGTATGACTATGTTCAGAGTAGATGTAGAAAGAGGATTTAATAATTAAGATCTGGAAAGAACAAAAATTATTATAGCTAGATTTACAGGACAACCAAGAAATTGGAGGGGAAAATGCTTCATGAAACAAGCAAGTCAAGAAATAAGGATTGCTAGAAAAAATATAACAACACAACATATAGGGAATATAATGAAATCAAATGTGCCTGACATTGTTAATACCTTGTTGTTAACCAATTATTCGCATTTTTATTGGAAACACAAAAAATAAAGAGAATAGAAATGAAGATTTGTTGTTAAATTTAAGATGTAGATCTCTATCTGATTTAGAATAGTATAAGGGTACTTTTCTTATGAGAGTTTATGAAATAGTTAATTGTAGATTATCAATCTGGAAAGAAAAGCTCATTCAAGGATTTCCAAAACATTTTAGAAAATTAGTCATAGATTACAGCAAAAAAAGTAATCAAGGTTATGTTAACATAGAAAATTATACTTATGGTCAAATGTTGGCTGAAATCAAGGAATTTGTCTTTAATACGTGTCATGCAATGAAATGACTAAAACATGTAAAAGAGAAAAATTGGCTAGTAGAAAAGAAGGTGGAAAGTTTTGTTCCCAGTTCGGTTATGACATACAACTATATTCTGAGTATAATTCTAGAAAACAAAACAAACATAGATATTATAAGAATATAGAAGAAAAAGATTTGACAGATAAGAAGAAAAACCTAAATCTTCCAAAAGATTTAAGAAAAAGAAAATTTACAAAGGACTCTAAAATTGGTTGTAGATGTGGAAAATTAGGAAAAATGAAAAAATAAAAAATAAAATAAAACTCTTTATAAATTGATGAATTCCGTAAAAAAAGTTTAATATAAATCTTGCCAATTAGTGATAGTGATAAAGAACAAGAAGAAATAACTTTTGAAGAAGGTTATGAGGAAATAAATATCATTGGTCTCACTGATACTCTAGAACTGAATCACAAAGTTGCGGCACCAAACGTGGTTTTTCGTGTGAGCTACAAAACACATTTAACAATCATTAATTGAATATAATTTAGGTTAATGCTATTATCGTAGAAGAAGAAATAATTTTAAAATTTACTAGAAAAATTGATGATATAAAACTAAGAAAAGAAGTTTTGCTTAAATATATCGACAAAGTTGCGAAGCAAGAACACCAACAAGAGTGTTTTTGCAATGATGTACTAACATGAGAGATGCATGAAAATGGGAAATACACAGTCAAGTCGGCCTATCACCTGGCATATGCGAAATCATATGGGTGCAATCCACTTGTCATGTTTGACTTTTGGGTGTGGCTTTGGAGTCTTTGTCTTCCTCCTTGGGGTTCATCTCTTCCTGTGGAGATTGTGTGTTGAAATCTTCCCCTTTGTAGATAACTTGCATCAAAGAGGTTTGGAAGTTTCCCCATTATGCCCCATGTGTGGCTCAAAAGAAGAATCAGCTCACCTACTGTTGTCTTGTTTTTTTAGATCTAGGTGATGCACTTGCTTCGGTTAAATCTTTCGCGCACCTCTTCTAGACGGCAAGACAAAGTGTAAGCATTTATGGAGGGAGGTCAGAAGCAGGAATTGTTAGTGGAACTATATGGGTGGTTTATTTGGAATAATAGGAATCAAGTCGTTCATGAGGAGCTATGTCAATCACCACAGAGGACACTACTTCTATTCCAGAATAGGCGATTGACAAGTGGTGCTCACCTGTGGTCAATGTGTTTAAGATCAATGTAGATGACGCATTGAATGTGAAGAAGGGATTATGAGGTATTGTAGTTATTTGTCGTGATGCGAAAGGGAAGGTCCGGATTTCTTTATTGTACAACATGCAGTATGCAAGGAGGTATCCAACTTACTTGGAGGCTCTAACTCTGCTATGGGGAGTACATGAAGCTCGAAGACATAATCTTGAATCTGTAGTCTTGGAGTCAAATTTGGCCATCATTGTTTCGGAGGTCCAGAAGAGGATATCTCCATCTATTTTTTACTTTGGTGCTATAGTTGATGAAGTTAAAGTTCTAGGTCGCTTCTTTTCTTTATGTTCTTTTTTCTTTTATCTGTCGTTCTTTGAACAAAGCAGCCCAGGTCTTGGGATTTAATAATATCCTCACAGATTATATACTCTAGTTAAGATATGTCAACTACAGTTACCATCCAAAAGCCGTTTCCTGGTTTTGAAAGAAAAAAGAAACAGCAATATTTTAGGGGGGAAGCCATGATTCCATACAACAACCGAAATATCTTCTCCCAAATCCTAAAGATTGAATCCTTAAACATGTGATTCAGCTATATCCTAGACATTAATTTTTCGGAAATGATACCAACACTCCCAAATTGTAACACTGCTTATTACCGCCTGACGTGTCTTATGTTTATTGGTCTGTTTGAGAATTTGTGTAACAGTAGAAGAAGTCCTAAAAGTTTGATAATATAGTTATTTTAGTCCTTAAATTTTATTTCTTTATCACCCTCTTAAAAGTAAGAAATAATCACATTCTAGATGATTCTATCATAAGGTAATGAAAGATCACTGTTAAATCATTTGCCGCTCTATCACACATGTAGTTTACAGTAAGATCCATACGCCAAAAAGCATCAATTTTTAGGATGATTAACAATTTCTTGGATGTTATCATAAAATATCAAATATATTGATCTGAGAGCTTTTGCTTATATATTTACCAAATCCAAATTACTATTGACTGCATGCTTGGTTCTGGTCAATAATAAGAGTGTAAATAGAGGAAGTTGACTGTGTAAATATATGAAGATTTTGAAAATATTTTAATTTTCTTACAATAGGATTCTTTACGTAAATATGTCTATATATGTGATCTATGTTTTGGAGAAAGTCAAATTGAAGATGAAAGTTTTCGTTTTCTGACAGCAGTTATTTCACATTTTTTGAATAACTATTATTCGTATTTATCTTCAAACATAGGGTCTTTATTTGTAAAATTATTTAAAGTTTGAAATTACGGCGGTATTATGGTGCTTAGTATTTGTTGGTGCGCGTAGCAGCACTCTTAATTTTTTGTCCCCAGCCCACCGCTTTAGATTCGTAATAACCCTCATTCTCCTACTTTAGACTTTTAGTGGAACCCCTCAGCGACCATTGGCTTCCACAGTGACATATTGCCGTCACCAATCAATAGGACGATTTACGAAGCGCTGTTGGGCTTTCCCCCCATCTTTTTTGCCGGTCCAATTGGGTAGCCAGACAATGGAAGCTCTGTCCATCGTCGACTGCTGGAGCGCCGTCAGTTGAATCACTGTGTCCGATTTGTCATAGTACATCATTTTTTCAAATATATTGTGGATGTCGCCTTCGCGATACAGGAGTAGGTGACTACGATTTGGCTAAACAGTTGGAAGGTATGCTTTGAATTGAATTTGTGAGTGGTTTTCTGTTAAATTAGGAGAAAATAATGGTTTGGTTAGGGTGGGTCTTGTTTGGTTTCAGTAAGTGTTTGTACTGGGTGGGCCTGTTTGAGGGGCGGGTGATGTGCAATTGTAGTATGGGCTGTTGTTGTGCAAATTTTTTTTATGGTTCTGAATGTATTTTGCATGTGTTTGGAAGACGTATGTATGGTTCTCATAGTCTAGTGAATGGTGTTGAGAGATGAAGGTATTGATCTAAGAGGCATATTGATAAAGTTATATTTATTATATTTATTTCTCTCATATTTAGTATGTTTTAATATATTTTGAACCTTAAATATATATTTTGAGTATATTTTGTAGCTTAGAGTATATCTGGACTCAATTGATTGGAAATGAATTTAATTGCAATTTTACAAGTTTTAATTTGGATGTGTTCTTTCAAGATTTTGACAGAGTGGCGATGTTCCAGTAGAATAATCATTTCTTGAGCTACAGAGATCGGAATCAAGTGATTCTTGATTCATTGGAAAGCTAACATCTTGAGCTACAAATCACATTCAGATCATGAAACCCAGTTTTCACATTAAAAGGGTCAAATTCATATTCAAATTCGCCATTTGCTAGTCATCCCTATTTCAAAAGTAGTTGCTGTATTTTGGGTATATATTTGGCTGTAGATGTCCATTGTATGCGATTCAGGGGTCATTTTGAAGATAAGAAAGAGATATACAACTTTAATTCTTTGAGTTTTGAGATATAATGCATGAATCAAGGTCGAACCTCAGCTTGAAGTTGCTGCTGCTGTTCTGGAGCGTTTCTTGGTTCACAACTTGAAAACCTTCTAGTTAATTTGAATCTTTTTATTTGTTTGGGGTACTTTTGTAATAATATAAAAATTTTAGGGAGATTTTATGAGTTTAATACACTAGGTTAATTTTTTTTAGGTATTTAAGGTGGCTGCCGAGAACTCTCTTCCCCCCTCCCCCCCTCTCTCCTTCCACCCCCTATTCGCCAACTCTCTTTGTTTCTTGTTTCTTTTCATTTTTTTTTCTCTTTTTAGTAATTTATTTTATTCTTGGTTGAAGAAGACTGAAACCCCGAATTCTTCAGCACTATAAGATCAAAGTTGTTTTTATTCATCAATTAATATTTTGAGTATTGGATGTTCTTTTATGATTAATTTTATAATTGTTTCGCTTATATGCTAGGAGGCCTACTAGTTGTTATTCGAATTTAATCTATTGCTGGGTTAGAAATAAAATCCGTAATTGTTTGGTTTCTCTAATCTGTAAAGCAACTGAGGTTTAGTGATTTGCTGCGTCAAAAATTATTAGGTCTTAGGGAGAACATTCAAATAAATGAAATGCAACCACTTGTGTTTGTGTTTTTTAGTTTCATCGATCTCTCTAATTTTTAATACAATTGTTAAATTAAATCAAAGCGTTTGTCTTAGGTTGTTTAGTAGTTAGGGTTAATTAGATCGCTTGTTTTCTTATTAACTACGACTAAGGAGAGATAGGATGATAGCTCCAACGATGAATATTCAAAGTCTTGATTGATCTATCTATGCATCGATGATCGGTTGTAGGAATTCGGTGGTGGATGTTGACTGATGCCAAGGTTTGAATTCTTGATTGTTTTGTTGGTTTCTTACTTGATAGGTTTCTTAATTTTTGTTCTTTGATCATTTTTTTTTCTATTTTTTTTTTTTTTTGCATTTCAAATAATCCCCCAAATCTTTTATTTCAGTTTTCTGTCAGGAAGCTTTTAGAGAAAAAATTTTCCTTAGGATTCGATCTGGTTTTCACTACTATATTACAAATTTATTTATTCTGAGTTTTTAGTGATAGTAGAATTATTTTTTGCGGTTTCGACGACCGACCACATATGTATGGGTCTAAAATGCGTATGTATGGTTATGTGAGACACATGTTTTGTTCTAGAACTCTTTATGTATGGTTTTGAGAGGAGTATGTATGGGCCGAATATGTTTATGTATTATTCTGAGAGTTATATGTATGGTAGTAAGTATGTCATGTATGCTTCCGAATGTCTTTTGTATGCTTTTGAGGGTCATATTTATGGTTATGGGAGCATTATGTATGGTTCCGGAAAGCTCATGTCTGGTCTTGAAAGTCTTATGTAAGCATGTACGGGAGCATGTATTTGGTAATTTCTATGGAATTGGTTATGGTTAGCAGTGTGCAGAGCTATTGTTGTTGTGGCGGAACAGGGCCCCAGTGCCCTGAATTACTAACACTGGTAGGCTCTAGGGAACTATGATCCCACTTAAGTTACAGTTGGCTAGTTATTACTTGTAAAAATACCTTAAATCATTTCGTGCAACTAGTTTCTTAGCCTACCCTGCATAAAAGATATGCATGCGTTGTCCTGGCTATGCAATAATAATTAAATTAAAACTTCATCGAAAACAGTGCCGCGGCAATTAATGAAAACATAAATCAAATAAGCCAAGACATAAATCTTTAGTTGCTTTAACTTCAAGTAACAACTGCGTGCATACACCTTAAACTTATATGCACCCAAAAGTAACTTTAGTGTTATACACACCCATGGTCATTAGTATAGGCAATCTATGTATGAAATTACCATACATATCAAAGAAATATCTTATGACTACTAACTACTAAGATCCGTCCTTAGCTCTTCACCCAAGCAAGAAAGCTTCAAGTGATGAGCCACACTATCCTTGTGCTCACTTAGCCTCTCTGTAAGGCAAACACTTTGGTCAGTACTTACTTATGCTGTAAGTAACTTAGAAAACATGAAGTTTCCTACTTAGAGAATACCTTTGAAACTAAAAGAACTTAGCTTTAACAGTGCCCCTTACCAACTGTTAAGCCCAGACAAAAGTGCTTAAACCTGCACAACACTTAAGGGGTGAGTACTCCGAAGTACTCAGTAAGGGATTAGCACCTGTAGGAAAAACATAATGCATGCAAACAAGGCACAACAAGCATATAAATAATGCATACAAAACAAATCAACAAACAAGCAAACAACACACAACCAAAAGCAAGTAAATAAACAACAATAATGCAAATGATGGGATGGATGGATGAATGAATGAATTATGCACATGCAATGCGCTTAGGACTTCCTTACACCCGTAGGTGTTGGACTTGTCGTGAGCTCTTACGACTGGGGGACTTGGATACTGGCCCTCGTATCCTTGCTAGCACTTAATTAACCCTTTGAAGTCCACTTACGGGCACCTTAGAGTAAGACCTTGCTTACTCAACCTTACCCGCCTTGACGAGCTACTTAGAGTAAGTTTCCACCTACTCACTTCTTACCCGTCTCTTCCCTTAAATTATTGTGCAGGGTAGTTATCCTATGTGGTTAAACTAGTCAAACCCTCAAGGTTCAACTCAAACACTACTAGTGGCTTGCCTACCAAACCAAATGGTTCGGTTGGGATCGACTTAGGTTTTTCTCTCTATTGACCATATGTAAATGATACTTTATACGGCCAATAAAGAGTCTAAAAACCCCTCTTAATCCCCTTAGTGCTCATTCAAAAGTCACACACTTTTACTTAACCACACAACTTAACTACCTCCTAAATAATGCAAAATTCCCGCTCTAGGAATGAATTCTAGACCCAACCGAGGCTATGGAACCTCTTAGGATAACCTAGGAATAGAAACCGAGAGCCTAAGTTAACCTTAGGATGGCCGGAAAATGAGGCCAAAATCCCACTTGGCGACGCGGCGCCAAGGAGCAATTGCTTCTGGCGACGCGGCGCCGACGAACAAACGTTCTGTGTACAATTTCGCATTCTGGCGCCGCGGCGCCAATTCACGGACGAATTGGCGACGCGTCGCCAACTTTATTTTCTGGGTTTGTGCGTCCGTGTCGTTCTTGCACATAAACTACTCAAACTCTCTCGTTTCTAATCCAAACTTAATGGGTCTTGTTCCTAATTCATCCCCACACACAAGACTACAAAACCATGCATTATTTGAGCTTGATTACTTAAACCCTTACCTCAATTTAGCCACACAAGCAAGCAATGCAACATAAGCTTTCCTAGCTCCACAAGCTTCCTTGAGTTCCAAGTCTAAAACCAAAGCAATTTGGCACCCAAACCAATCAAACCAAGACCATTTCTAGCTCTTAAAACAACCTAGAACCAATCCAAATAAACTCAAGAAGCTTACCCACGAAAATTGGATTCCAAAACAAGCTCCAAAGATCAAATGAAGCAAGAACACTAGCAAAGAGGCTTAGTGATCTTCCTAACACCTTGGGCACCCTTAATTCAATGGAATCTTGCAAGAAAATGGAAGCTTGGGCTGTGATTTTGGGAGAGGAAGTGGAGCCACGAAAATATGGAGTTAGTTGCAAATGACTAAGGAAGAAGAAGACTTGGATATATGTAAACAAGTCAACTTTTCCTTCTCCTTGCACCTAAGTCCACTAGCTTTCAAAGCTTCAAATAGCTCACCAAACCCTCACTCAAAACCACTTTTATTTGTTCTAAAGGATACTAAAAGCTTCCCAAACTTAATTTTCTTGAACACTTTAGCCACTTAAGATTCAAATGGCCCAAAAACACACTTAGTGCCACAAGTTGTCAAAGCTTACTAGGATGATTCTAAAAGCTAGAGTAACTAATGGTCTTGACTTAACTATGCCAAATCACACTTAGGAACTCACTTAACTTAATTAAGCTTATCTTACTTGCTTAACAAGGCGCTAACTTGAGGTACTTAAATTTAACAAACACTTACGTGATTAATCGACTAGGAGAGCCGTCACACTTGGGAAACACTTACCTCAACATTTTATGTAGAGGAAATACTAGGAGAGCCTTTACAGTTGTTTTAAATTGGTCATTGAATGTATGGTTTTGGAGTCTTTGTGGATGAATTTAGTGGTGATGATGGATGATATTAAATTAGATTCTTTGTGTATTAGGGATTTTGTGTATTAAACTGGTTTAAAAAGTGTATGATAATGGGAAGAAATTGAATAAAGCTGGTTATTATTATAATCAATATTGTTTTGTGATAATGGCTTGTGTGTGAAAGTCAGGTGTAGGAAGTTGAGGTAAATTAGAATAAAATTATGAGTAAATTGTTCATTGTAAAAACTGGTACGAATTTGTATAAAAATTGTTCACACTTTGTAAGGTGTAAAAGCATTATTATGAGAACAGGAAGGTATATGGTTTGTTGGAAAAGTTTGCATGAAAGTACAAACTTTTAGCATGAAAGTGATTCACTATTTGTATGTGGATGTTGATTGTGGGATTTTTGCAATGAAGCATATGGAGCTATCTGATGAGACCAATTTGGAAAGTAATCTTGGCCTGGTAAGACCGTTCTATACAAACTAAAATCCCAGGAATCTGAATTACTTATACATATAATTGAAGAAATGTTTTGTTCCCAATTTCAAGATAAGACTATTCGTTACTATTGCAGTAGCATAACAACGACTATATTGAAAGACCAAAGCAATTCAATTGCAAAGGATATTAGGAAACGGGTTGGTGATGCGCCAAAAGAGTTTGCATAGATAGTATATTTGATATATTGTCCTCATTTGTTATACCTAGAGGCTGATATTTTGGAATTTGGATTGATTTTTAAACACATATATTGTTTTCTATACTAACTAGGCACATCAATTTTTTGTTTGATTTGTACGCATGTTCTAAGAAATCGAAAGTATAATTATGCATTCAGGAAAATTGTTAAATGTGAAAGATTACTAGGTATTTGTTTTATTGCCATACAAAAAACCAATAACTAACAAAAACCGCACAAAAAAAAAACAGTAAACAAGTCGAATAGAAAAGTCATGTCAGCATTACTTCCACTTTCTCCCCCATTGAGCTCAAGACTTCTCAGCTTTAGATTTTGCTCTCTTCCTCCTAAAGGTGTTAGTTGCCCTGAATTAAGGATTAAGCCCATGCATACCAATACCAATAGTGGTTGAGGAAGTACCAACAAATTCATGATCTAGTAGAAGAACATCTCGTTCAAAAATTTGAAATGCTTCATCAAAATGTCTTCTAGTTGCAGTATCATTCGTACAATGGATCACCAAATTCGTACATTCACGAATTGTGTTCGTATGCAGCAAAGCCGCTGCAATCACTCCTGCCCTCAGCAGTAGTTGTCTTTTCTTCTGTGTATGTTCTTGCATTTTTTGTCCATCACTTCATAATATATTGACTTGGTATCTTTTCCTCACCTTTCATATGCAGAATCCATAGTGCATGAGCAACAAAAACTTCGCTAGTTGAAAAACTTGCAAGAACGTTAAATTATTGTTTTCCCTTTAATTGAAATTTTACAATGAACTCACAAGGACCGTGACGTCCCAGCGATAAGAAAACTTTCAACACACCCATCTATATTTGTAAGTTGAAACTTAGCACGCATCGTATAACTAAGCTATTCTTGAAAGTCTTTGAAAACTATAAAACTATATAATTTCACACCCATAGCATAACTAAGTTGTCCTTAAAAGTCTTTGAAAACTTTGAAACTATATACCTTTGATGCATGGATCAGCAAGTCATTCGGAAAGAGTATGTCATACTCCCCACAATTGTTATAATCATTCTTACGCTCAGCATGCCTCCATTCCTTCACTTTAACTTCAATGGCTTTAAAAATTTAAAGCAGCCTTATTTGTTTTATTTGCAAGAGATGTAGGCACACTATTTATGCTTTCACTATGCTGTGTAGCAAACGTACCTATAAAGAAAATGAAAAAGGAAATGTGAACAACCTATACCGAAAAAAAAAAAAGACATGTACTGACAAAACATGGATAATAGAACATGAATAATTAGTATAAAAAAAGGTACCTTATGAAAAAGCATCTCTAGATAAACATGGAGCCCATCTTTCACGTACCCTTCAAATAGATTTCAGCTTAGCATATTCAAACTTCCCTAGCATCTCATTCCACTTGTCAACAAGCTCTTCTTTAGTCACACAATCATACAAAAACTTCATGAAAATAGATTGAAACCCAGGCCAACAAAACAAATAGCGTAGCTTACTAGGGGTGTTCTCAGCAATATGCCACAAGCATAACCTATGTTTAGTGTGCTTCAACACAGAATCAAACGCATGCATAAATGCTTTGTCTTGGTCTGAGAAAAGTGTCTTCGGCTCAATATCATCCATACTCATTAAAAATGTCCTAAAAAACCATTCAAAATCCCTAGCCTTTTGCTTTACTAGAAATGCACATCCAAACATTATATTCTACCGATGGTTGTTCGCACCAACAAAAGGAACGTAGAACAAGTAGTACCTGTTCGTCTGGTACATTGTGCCTCTAGATACAAAATCACCGAAGAGCATGTAGTCAACCTTCATTTGTCCATCACGCCAAAAGAAATTGCCTAACCTCCCTATATCATCAATCTCAGCTGCATAGAAACAATTAGAGTCACTTTTAGCCCGATCCTTGAAACACTCAATAAGTGAAGCAGTATCCCTTTGTGTAGCAACTTTAGCCTTCTTAGTTTCAACCATTTTATAAAAATTCTTCTTCTTCATACCAGAAATCTCAGGCCCATCGGCTTCATTAATGAAAACCCTAAAAGTGTCTACTATCTAAATACCACTTGTCACCATGGACATGAATGTTCCAAATTGTTCATCTAACATGTCTTTATTAGTGTTTAGCAAATGTCGCATCTTTGTCGGCAAAAAAGGGTGGTTATGCTTTTAAACATAACGATCACAAACCCAACGACAATCTTTATTCCACTGGAACCTTATTGTAGCACCACAGCCACACCTTAAAGCTGGCTTCTGATATAAAGGTTCTTCCTCCTTGTCCTTACCATGCATCTTAAACCCTTAATGGTGACAACAAAACTCAACAAAAGTAACTACATTATGTGACCATTGAACCTTACCCATTTCACCTTGAAACCATTCTTGATAGCATACCTCCCAAAAAAAGTAAATACTGCACCTGAACCCTCAAACTCTACGCCTTTTAATGATAGCTCCTCAAACTCATTAGGCCTGGCCACCTATGAAAAGTCCACCCTAACATCTGTACAATAGGGGGGAAAAATTTTATGAGAGTCAGCTTTATTAACAAATTTGGGTAAATGCAAACATTTAATTCCAACACATTACAAGTAATAATCACAATTATACAAATAACAAATAGAATCAAACAACCAAACTCCAATCAAATCCAAAACATTATGAAGCAATTATTAAAAAAAAAAACTATGCCTTCCCCACCCCTCACATCACTTCACTCTTCATCAGCCCCATCCAGGTTAGTTTGGTTATCTCCTTCACCAAATAAAGCCGCAACGATTTATATAAAATAGGATAAATAACACCTGTCGTTCTTGAACTAAGATTCATGTTGTGGATTCATCCCGAAACTACAAAACGTTACATCGTTTATCTTCTAACTATGAAAATGTTATACTATTCATCCTGCCGTTAGGTTAAGCCGTTATACAGTAATAAAAAAGTGCACAATTAGTCCCAAACTTAGTAAAATTTTTTATTTGAGTCCTAAAATTTTATTATTTTTTAACGAAGTCCTAAAACCAACATCAGAAGGTTGCTAGCTGTGTAACCATCGGTTATGAAGAAGGGGATGAATGACAGAAAGGGTATGAGTTCCCCAGTGAGGATTGATTGGCATTATAGCCGCCACCGTTCTCATTACCTTATGAATTATGATCATTTCTCTGTTCAAAAATGTAGAATTAGCGTTTTGAATTCTGCCGTGAGAAGAAATTAAAATTGATTAATAATTAACGATCAATTGTTAAATTACCTCTTAATTTATTTTCAGATCCGAATCTAGTTCTTCTTTACTCTCAGTTTCTAAATCCCCAGAAGAATTACAAACGAAAAATAAATAAATAAACAAATGTAGTTGTAGGTTTGATCTTTTTAGATTTTCCTTTTTCCAGATCTTTTAGATAAACTCACTAACTTTCGGTATCTTCCCCTTCTTCATCGTCTACATCGAAGTCTTCTTCTTTTTCTTCTTGGTCTACTTCTTCTTCATCGTCTTCATAGTAGTTGTCAAAGGAATTATAATCACTAGAGTTACCATCTAGACATCCTCGTCTTCATCACCGACCTAAGGAAGAAGATCAAACATCAGCCCGTTTCGCTATAAGACAGCAATCTATGCACAACTCCAAGGTAGAAGATCAGACATCGGTATTGGATGCGGCTTTGAGGAAGAAGATTGGACATTGGCATCAAGCATCTTGATTTCTTCGTCTGGGCATCAGCGTTTGGAAGGAACAGGCTACCTGAAAACTTGAAGGGGGTACTCCGCAGACAGAGCCGTTTCTTCTCTCACCGCCTCCAGATAGAGATTTGGCTAGATATTTGAAGAGAGGCTATAGTAGCAGACAGTGGATTGGATGAGGAGGCCGAGCAAGGGGTCAATCGGTGGGGACAGTGGGGGGCGACAGTGCGGGCTTCAATGGGGAGGATGGGAAAAAAGAAAAAATAGTGAAAAAATATATATATTTTTATGCATTTAGGACAGAATTAAAAAATAATAAAATTTTAGAACTCAAATAAAAAATTTTACTAAATTTGAGACTGACTGTGTACTTTCTCCTCACCAAATGTTTATTCCGTTACTTCTTAACTGCCCAACCTAATGGTAGGACAAATAGTGTAATATTTTCATTAATATAGAGCGAATGATGTAACGTTTTGTAGTTTCAAGATAAATCCGTAATATGGGTCTTAGTTCAGGGACAACTAGTGCTATTTACCCTATAAAATACAAAAAATAAAATTTTAAACAAACTGTCACAAAAATTATTAAACCATGCATTACTGTAATAATACAAATAAAACTTAAAATCATACAAATGACACAGAGCAACATACAAATAAAAACCACTTAAATGCAGACATTACAAAATTATGAGACATAATTAACTACAGCAAACGCCCATAACCAAAAAAAGACAATAGAAAACCAAAATCATGCACCTCACAAGCATTTTAGCCTAGTGTCTCCACCTAAATGAATTATAACTTAACTATCACGGATAAATGGTAAAAAGCAAAACTACCTTCAACACCCCTCACATCATTCCCCTTCTCATCACCATAGTCCAGGTTCGTTTGATCATCTTCTTCTCCAAATAAACCTGAAAAGATATCTAGAAAAAAAAAAGAAAACAAAGTCTCACACTCATTATTAAACAAAACCAACGACAACGATCACAATGGGTAGAATATAAACCTTCTATCCCCTCACCATTGTTTCCACTACCACCAACACCATCATCATCCTGTAAAACGTCTCCGACTCCCAACTCGTCATCTCCGGCAACACAAAAATCTGAACGTGCGGTTTCATTTCCTCCCTGCTCTTCGGCACTCAGTTGGGATTCAGTCAAGAAGTCCTCGTCCGGTGGAAAGTCGTTCAAGTCAAATGGCATACTGAAAATATAAAGCCAATAGACATAAAAAAAAAAAACCACAAGTGGCGAAAATGATAAAAACAAATAACCCAACCTCGCCGGCAGTTGATGCACATAAACAGAAACACAAGGTAGCGATAAAAACCAGCAAATTAAAACCATTTTAAAAAAGTTACCATACTAACTAGTTAAATAAAAAGGAAGTTACACAAAAACAAAATCCCACAATATTCTCCATCCTTTATCCCCTCCTTAATTACTTGGTATTAATTAATCCACTTTTAACTAACTGATATCCTCAAAATCAATTATCCTTCCCCTTTAAAAAGTAGCCTCACGGTGAATGTTAGGCAGAGTACCTAATCCGCGAGCATGCCATTGGTTGTTTCATTCATTATCTTAGCTAAATGAAATGCAGTTTCCATCAAAAAACACCAACAAGAACTAGGAAAACTTAAATAAAGAAAGTAGATATATAAAATTGATAAAACAACCAGCCTATAATTTTAATGAGATTCTTAAGAGGATTAATAATGAGCCATAAAATATCTATAAAGAACCAAGTGGTAAAATTGAAATAAAAAATTTCAGAATTCAAAGCAAAAATAAAATCCTTAAGGAATAGAATTGAGATTTTGGAACTTTAGAATTTTGGATCCAAGGATAATCAAGACGATGAACTAATTATAAAACAAATGGAAGAATTTGATTTTAGAGCAAAACAGAGGAAAGAGGAAAAGATATTCTAGAAAAGAGTTAAGAAAATAAAGGAACAAAATATTTTCCTTAGGATTTACCAATGCAAAGCCATGAAGTTTATGCTATTCTTAATCAAAGATTTACAAATAGAATGATTTTATTTATGGAAAACTAATTCAAAATAAGAGTGGTAGTTTTAATGGACTTAGAAGCCGATAAAAACTGTGTCAATGAAAGGATTATCCCTTATCAATATTTGGATAAATCTTTGAGGTTAATTACAATGTCATACAAAGAAACATTGTCTACCAGGTTCAAGCGAACAAATGTTGATGTATGGATCCCATTCCTTTTTTTTTTTATCCCAATCGGGTTACATTCCTTTACTTTTTCCGAACAGGATCCCACATATCATATAGTGTGTCCTATTAAAATCTCTTTCGTCACTTTCATCATTAACTTTGACAAAAATTTGGCAAAAAAACACTCATTCTAGTTCTTATATTCTCTTCATCTTACTACCAACACCCTAGAACTTATATATCTAACACTTTAGCCACCATTCCTCTAAATTAGAGAAAATCCATCGTCAAATAACATGTCCAATCCAAATTTCATTATCATTTTTCCTCCCAAAGAAACAACAATTTCTCCTAAATTCCCTTTGCTTATTTTCATTTTTGACTCCAAGCTGTCCAATTCTATTCCATTTGGAAACCCCAAAAAGTGATTCAAGCCCCAAAAGAGTTGTTTCTCTGTTTCCAGTTCTAACCACTAGAAATAGAAGCTTTGACCCTCATCCATTCAATCAATGTGGCATTCATGTGGAAGAAGTAAAACCAAATCTGCCCTCCAAATTAACGACTCTTCCTCAGTGGCGTATTCATGCATGTAATATGGACCCTTTTTTTCTATAAAGATGTTAATAAGGGATACATAATTTAGCAATTTGACCCCCTTTATTTTTTTAGTAGACCTTCATAATTTCCATAATATCTATTAGAAAAAAAAAAAATGTGTCCATTTGCCTTAATAAAAAAATGGGTCAGCTTTTTTTTCTCCACTAAAAATAAGAATGATAGAAGTCCTATATTGTGCTTTGAACTTTCATACATTTCCCCATCTAGGATCCAATTTTTTTTCACTCTTTTTTCTCTTCAAATATATGAAAAAAATGAGGAGCTAGTTTGACACAAGATAAAGTCAGAGAGCCAGGTGAGAAAGAATGTATAAGTTTACAAGATAAAAAAGAAATTTTATCTTTTATACTGTACACAACATGAACATCCTATTCATCTTTTGCATATTTCATTGAAGCAAGTCAACTAAGAATAGAAAAAATAAATATTAAATCAACACTTTTCCAAATTTTCCCCTAAAAAATATTTTTGGTGTGTGTATGTGTGTGTGAAAAAGCACTCCACTGTCTTCCATCGAGTTCATTTTTGTAAATACCCCATTGCGCTCCTATTCTGATCTGAATCCTTAAATCCATACCTTGAATTCACAATCCCATAGCCCAGACTCCCAATCCTACTCTTACTACCTATTCGTAGCTATTCTAGGAGGCGACAAGTGGATTGTGGTTTATTTTATGAGTCTCCGCATGGTTTGTTCGGCAATGCGAGGACTTCAAAGTCATCTGATCAATCCTCTGCGGGTTCCACATGGAAATAGACAAGTGAGATGTGGCAATAAATTCTGGGTTCTTGAGCAAGTTAGAGCAAACGTGGAATTTTTTATTTCTCTAGAAGGAAAATGAAAATGGAACACTTAACGGCACTGTTCGTAGGTGGATTTCAGATTGATTCAGATTAATGGTAGAGAATAGCATATGGAGATCAAATTGGGGCTTTTTGGGTTTGATGGCGAGGACAATAACAAGGACAATAGTGAGCATAAGAAGGACAAATAAGGAGAAGAGTAAGGGACAGCGAAGGAAGAGCTAGAGCATGGGTAGTAAGCTTGGTGGTGGTAATGCTCGAGAGGCAGCATGAAAGGTTATTATTCTGCCACTAGTAGGCGAGGGCAATTGTGGTGGTCGCTATTGAGGTTGGGGTTTGTGGGTTGAGATTTTCTCTCTATGAAGTGGTTGGTGTATGAGGGAGAAAAGTGGTTGATCTATTAGATCTATGACTTTTAGGGTGTTAGAAGCAACATGAATAAAGTCTAGGGTGCAAGGAACATGATGAAAAAATCTAGGGACTATAGTTATCATTTTCACCAAAATTCCTTCAAAGATAACAGTCCAAACTACACAAATGATCCAAAAGACACACTATATGAGGTACATGTTAGTGTTGTGCCTAAAGCCAATCATGAGATGATTGTGTTTTATACATTGAGTTATGATATTTTATTGAGGCTTTGTTCCAATAATTGTGTTTGTTGTTTATTTTTGTGTAATGTAATCAAACATAATTACAACCCTAGAATAATGATATTCTTAAATATCCCTAATCTGATATTATTGTGGAGCAGGTTATAATAATACATAAAGACTAGCAAATGTAGAGACTAATATGAGATATATAGTCTACATATATATACAAGTTGGAGAACTTGTGTATTGGACCGACCCATCAAGAGAACGCTACATAAATCATTCTATAAGTGTCATAAGTGTTTCTCATAGTGATCATGGTGTATGTAGTCCTTTGGCCTAAGATCATCAAGGTTCCCTATATGTGACTCATATACCTTGATACTACTATATGTTGCTCACTTTGATACTACTGTATGCTGCTCGCTACTGAGTGAACATAAAAGTGGTCATTGGGTAAGTCACATATCATGTGAAGGGATTTATATGATCAAGATGGAATTTTTCCATCCTATACATTGGGGTGATATCTTTGGGCCCCTTAATAGAGTAAGACTACGAAAATGCATAGCCATGCTCGGATGAATTGATATAAGATATTAACGTCACTAGTTTAAGTTAGTCTACTCGAGAATCAAGAAACCATGGATTGAGCTATACGAGAGTGACACATTTCATGTATCGTGCTTGGTTTTGATATCTTAAACAAAAGGATAACCGCATAAACGAATAATGATCATAGAAGTTTAGTCAAATCACCGATTATCTTGTCACTTGGGTAGTAATGATGTGTTGCTAAACACCGCTCATTGTTTATAATCATAAATATGATTTATAATCATTGCCAATGTGGTAGGAGCCTATAGGGTCACACACTTAGAGCCAATTGAATTATTTGAGTACATTGGCTAAATTATTTGATTTTGGTTCATGATAATTTCAGATTAATAATTGGCTCAAAGGTTTAGCCATTATTAAGCTCGAAATTAAACTTAATTGAATTAGGGTTATGAAACCCATTAGGTTTGGGGGTAAGCTTCGCTATATATACATCATATAGTAAGGATTTTTGTACCCTAACCTTAACCTTCCAAGAAAGACGAAATCAGAAGGGTTCTGAAAGGTTCTAGTCACACTCTCCTCTTGCCTTTCCTTGGAGGATGCAAGCTAGCACTACAGGCGTAAGAGGACTGCATCTACCGAGACGTGGTAAAGGCATGGTGATTTGAAAGGCTCATGTGGATACTATAGAGAGCTTGAATACGTTAACTGTTTAAGTTTTTGTGATTCGGCTTAACAGTTAGGTGAAAGATCTTAGCCAACTAGGTAAAAATTTTGAACACTCGATTTATTCCATTTCACTTGGATCCTAAAGGGTTTCGGTTACTTTTCGTTACGCTTGTTTGGCTCCCAAAACCCTACAGTACAAGACCTCACTAGAAAGAAATAAACATGCCCTAATATGGAGCTTATCCTAATGTTTGCAGTAGACAACATTTTAAATTTTTCAACAAGAACCAAGATAAAATCTCATGTACTCCATTTCTAGCTACTATTATGTGATTTGAACTTCATATAGATGGAATCTTTACTAGAAAATTTGATAACAAAATCACTTTTGAGTTTACTAAACTTCTTAGATGGTCTTTATTAGAAGAACTTACTATAAATTTAGACAAAGAAGTAAAATTTACTGATGTGATTGTAATAATAAGTAAAGTTCAAAAGTGTTGAAGAAAAAATACAATCACTACTAAAAAAACTTGTTTTTCCAACTATCAAATTACTAACAACCAAACCGTTGGTAATTTATCAACGGTCTACCACGTTGGTAATTTACTAATAGTCTAACACGTTGGTAAATTACGTATGTTTCAACGAGCAAATTATCAATGGCCAGACCGTTGGTAATTTATCAACATGTTAGTCCGTTGATAAATTTACCAATTTACCAACACATTTAACTGTCGGTAAATTTTTTTTTTTTTTACCAACGGCCTAACGCATTAGTAAATTTACCAACAGCGTGGCCATTGGTAATTTGCTCGTTGATAAATACTATTACTAGTATATTATTATTATTATTATTATTACTGTTATGATTATAATATATCATATATTATAATGTTTCATAATATATAATATATCATCTAATATAGCATAGCATGTACTATATCCATACATACATACATATCTATATATATATAAACAATAATAATAATTTTATTATTATTATTATTATTATTATGATTGTTGTTGTTGTTGTAGTAATATATTAATTATAAACATATTAATGTATGTATCATATTGATATTTTCATATATATCATATTTATAGTATATCATCTACAATATATATATATATATATATATATCATTTATATCATATTTATCATACATATATATTATAGTGTATACAAATAATCATATATGAAATTATATATTTCAGAAAGTAAAGTTTTAAAATTTTAGAAAGTAAAGTAATATTTTTAAAACATTTTTTACAAATAATAATAATAATAATAATTTAAAATATATATTATCGTACACATGTATAATAATAATAATAATAATCATCATCATCATCATCGTCATCGTCGTCGTCGTCGTCATCATCGTTGTATATATCACATTATATATCATATTTATATATTATATATAGGACAAAATAACAATTGGGCCAACCCATATAAAAAGCCCAAACCTAACCCTAACTTATCACCATATATACTCGCACAGTCACCCTAACCTAACCCTCTCACAGCCACCCTTCATCTCTCGTCTCTCATCTCCCTCCCTTTGCCGTTCGGCCTCCATTTACTGGGCTTCACCCATTCGTCCTCTCACAGTCCTCTCATCTCCGTCTACCATCTAGATCTCCTCCGTCCTTCGCCGATCACAGCTCGCCGCCTGGATTTCCTCAATCCTGTCGGTCGTCCATTTCCTAGTTCTTTTCAAACGATTTTGAATTGTGCACATGCAATTTTTGTATAGTTCCTTTAATGTGAATTTTCTGAGTTTGTGATTCTTGTAGATTTGATTTTCTTTGTGCCTAATCGAATACTTTTTCTTGTGCTTGATTGTTGATTGTTGATCCCGTTTCAATTTTGTGAATTTTGTTTCTAATTTTGAATTTTTAGTTTATCCAATTTTTAGTGGTTATAAAATATATAATTTCAGTAAGGCTTTTTAATTTTTAGTTAATTTTTATGATATTTGTAATTTTTGAATTCTTGAATTTATTCTAAATTTTTGAAATTTTTTTCAATTTTTTATTTCTTGTTCATTTCAGTAAATTTTTATGAATTTCAAATGTTTATTTGAATTTTTATCTAATTTTTCTAAAATTTTGATAATTTTTGAATTTTTATGTATTAATAAAATCTTAGTTATATAATTTTAGTAAATAAAGTTTTTAGTGAATATAACATGTATTTTTAGTAAATATAACATATAATTTTACTAAATATAATTTTATCAATGTTGTTAATATTAATTTCTAGGTTTTGTTAATATTATTTTTAAATTTTTTATACACTAGTTTAGTAAAATATATTAGGAATTTTTATATTAATTATTTTATTTTTTTGCATACTTTTTTTTTTAAATTAAAAGGCGGTTTCCAACAACTCTTTCTTGGAAACTGCTTTATTTTTTTTTAAATTTCAAAATAATTACCAGCGGCCTTACTCTCTGGAAATATTACTAACGGCCTATCATGTTGGTAAAAATTGAACTGTTGGTAAAAAAAAATTGTACTTAGGCCGTTGGTAATATCCATCGGCTGGTTTTCCAACGGCTATACATTAAAAATTACCAATGGCTTACTTTTAAACCATTGGTAAAAATTTTCCGACACGTTGATTACCAATGGCTCGCTACCAATATCTACACATCATGGCCGTTTGTAAATCTCTTTTTGTTTTAGTAGTGAATTAAGACATTAAATTGAACATTTTAAGGCAGTTTTAGGAAATAAAATATGTGCACATATTCTTAATGCTTTTTGGATGAGGAAAATGCATACTGTGAACCTCCCTTATGAGGCAAAACTTAATTAGAAAAACAATCCTATTAGGCCAAGAACTATACCAATGAATGAGGAATTGATGACTCATTATGAGCAAGAAATTGAATAATTACTTGAGAAGAAATTAATTAGAAATAGTTCCTCTCAATGGAGTTATTATGTCTTTTGTTATAAAAAAAAAAATTTAAATAGAAAGGGGAGTATCTAGATTCTTAACAAACTATAAACCTTTGAATAAAGTCCTCGAAAGGATTATGTATTCAATAACTAAACAAGAAATATTTACTATCTAGGCCTTATAATGCTACCGTGTTATCTAAATTTAATATGAAATTATGATATTGACAAATCCAAGTTAATATAAAAAAAGCTAAGTATATAACAAGTTTTAATGTTCCATTGAGACATTTTGAATGTAATATTTATGTCATTTGGGTTAACTTGAGGCTTCCCAAAAATGAGGAGATGACCTTAGAGATAAGATATGGGAGAGATTTACTGGACAAGAATAGTCTGAGAGTGGAGAGAAATGAGGGAGACGCGTTTGGAAGGCGACATATATGAGAAGTTATTTCCCTAAAATCGTCACACATATGCTGCATCAAAGTCATACCAAATTGCTACAAAGTTGGAGTCACATGTTTTGTCGCGTTGGATCTCCAAATCCTAATTATGCTTCGCCGAATCTCGAAAATCGTCCCAGAATTGTTGCAATCAAAACTCCTACCCACATTTCCCATGCGAGCTTTTACATGTATTTGCAACGAAAACTATCCTTGTAATTTTTTTGTAGCAAAATCATTATAATGTTCAGTTGTTAATCAATTTGTGAACATCATATATAGCGTCAAAGTGGTGTAGCAAATGCCCCAGCTCTTTTAGTGGAAATAAATCTTTTAATGGAAAATTAAAAGTAAAATAAGGCTTTTACCAATGCATCTCATCACTACAACAGAAAATAACAAAGCGACCGAAAGTTTAGTCTCAAATAGTCATAAAAAGCAACTGAATAATAACTATAGTATCTAGTCGCAAAAATCATGGTCACTAATAAAAAGTGATTGAATGTTTCAAGTGCTTTTTACGGGGACGCTTAGGAAAAAGTTACTGAAATGTTAGTCACAAATTAGCGGTCGAAGATTTCAGTCGCTATTTTCCCAGATGATATTTTGATAAAAATTTCTCAATTTAAATAAATTACACAAAATTACATAAATTATAAAAAATCCTAAAATTACATAAAATTACTAAATATATTAAAAATTACAAAAAATAACAAAAAGTACTAATATGAAATAAAATTAATAAAATTACAGCCAATTACTAACATGCCCCTAAAATTACATAAATTACATAAAATTCACAAAATGACTAAAAAATCCTTAAAATCCTAAAACTACAAAAAATTCCTAAAATATGAATTAATAAGAATATAAAAACACAACCATAACAACAATCTTCAACAACAATTCAACAAAGAAAATTTTGAACAAAGTGTGCTTGGAGAGAACATTCGAGAGAAAAAAAAATAGAAAAGGAAGCATATAAGGGAAGTACTTACAAATAAAAATCGAAGAGAAGATGTTGACTAGAACCAGATGTTGAGAGTACCGGAGAAGTTGACTAGAACTAGAGAGAAGAAGAAAAAATCAGATTTGGAATGAATGAGACGATTGCTCGAGGTGGAGTTGAAGCAAAAAGAAGAAAATGACGACCAGAATGGGGGATAAGGAGAAGTAGATTAGTTTTTGTTCCACAATTGTAATTGAAAAGCGTCTGATTTTAAAATTTTTAATCTAAAAGCGACTATTTAGTGACTTCCACGTGATGACTAAAATAAAGCAACTGAATTGCGGCTGACTTTTTTTTTCCCCAACTTACAATCGAAAAGTGACTGAAGCACTTCAATTACAAATCAGTCACAATTTTTGTGATGCCTACATAAAAGCGACTATTTGCAGCTGAATTAAAAAGCAATTGAAGTTCAATCGCTTTTTTCAGTCACTTTTTTTTTTTTGTTGTAGTGCATGTCTTAGGTGCGAAAATTTCACCACACTTGTATATCATCAAACTGAAACAAATAAAGTATCAGCAAGATATTAAAAGGATAGGCCAAATACGTTCCTGCTCCTTATATCCATATATGATTTTATTCTAGTACTACCCTCTATAGCATAAAACAAGTTTAAATGCATGAAATTTTGCATCCCCTCAAAACTGAAGATATGTACAATTTAAATACCAAATTACTACAAGTTCGATATATAGGGGAACTGAGGAATCTGTACAAATAATGTGTTACATATGTACAAATGCGATCACAAATATGTTACTGATATATTTAATAGTATATATGGAGTTCAACCTCACATAAAAAAAGATGTGAATGTGTCAAATCCCACTTTCCACTAAAATTTGATATATGTACAAATTAGATGATAGATATGTATGATATTTCATGTATAAAGCAAGTAATGGATGTGTACATAACATATGACACATATGTACAGATGAAATTAGAAATATGTTCGGGTAAACACCACTCATCATCCTTAAACTAAGACCCATGTTTTAGATTCATCCCGAAACTACAAAATGTTACACTATTTATCCTTTTACTTTGAAAATGTTATACCAATCATCCTGCAGTTAACTGCAATCATTAAAATGGACGGAAAAAAAATGTAAAAAACTAGTTTTAGCCCCTGAAAACCTTTCATTTGTTATTGAAACCTCAAAACTTTTACATCTTACAATAAAACCACCTTTTCTTAACGGCCCTTCCTCCTCCATGTCCACTGCCATCCTTTGCTTTGCCCATTCGGTTCTCGCATCCAGTATCGTTGATTCCAAGCCAACCTTTCTATTTGTGAGCCCACCTCCCCTATTTTCCCGCCATATTGACGGTGTGCAGTCATCTCCCCCTAGTGGTGCACGATCATCTTCCTCCGATGGAGCACGATTGTCAATCGTCGTCTTCCTCCAACAATGCATGATTGAAGAAAAACAACAATATTAGAGTGTGATTGAAAGGAGATGTCTAGGCGGGATCGAAGGGAAATGACTATTGAGGATGATGATGCGTAAGGTTGGAGCATTACACGAGAGCACTGTGAAAGAGAATGCTTAATCAACAGGAGAGGGCAATGAGACGGCGACCAAAAATAGTGATAGAAGACAATGACGAAGGACAGTGATCAACAAGGAAAAAGGCCGCATTCTGGCCTCAAGGGCATCAGCCTTTTATTCCTCTTTCTCCATCGATTAATTGTCAATGGTGGGTATGATGTGGGATGTCAATGCCTAGATAGGGATGTGACGCTGGCAGATCAGCACCAACTATAGTAGAGGTGAAGGTCATGAGGGACCGAGGAACAAAGTTACAGGTCATGACAGGACAGTAGTTTTATTGTAGGATGTTAACATTCTGAGGTTTCTATGACAAATAGAAGGTTTTTGAGGGTTAAAACTAATTTTTTATTTTATTTTTTTCTGTCCATTTTAATGATTGCAGTTAACATTAGGACAATTGTGTAACATTTTGTAGTTCTTGGATGAATCTGAAACATAGGTCTTAGTTTATGGACAATAGGTATTGTTTACCTGATATGTTATAAATATATTCAAATGTATATATAAGTTTAATCGTTCCAATATTTTCATTGAGTTAGAACATATATCAACCCTAAAATTAAATCATCTTATACATATTTTTTGAGTTTATATAAAAAACTCTTAAATTGCATAGTGAAAATGCAATACCTGCGTAACCAATGATCTGTACAAGTAGGATAATATATATGTATAAATCTAATATTATATAAAGAAAGTGCATGAGACATATGTATAAATTGTATAACACATATATACAAATCATATGAGACATAACAAAAAAAACATTAGGTATGCATGCACATATTAATTAGTTTTTATTTTGTATACATATGTGTACCTAAAAGAACATTAGGATCAATTTGGAAAAAAAAAAATAAAAAGGTTTGACATAAACCATTTTAAAAAACTCTTCACAGGTTGAACCGCTGCCATCTCCACCAATACCCTCCAAATGTCACCACCACCTCTCCAACTGTCCCAACCTACCCAAATCATCAATCTACGAAATTGTCTGTGTGATCCATCAATGTTTGCACTGCCACACATCATCGACTCGTCTGGCGGTCACCCGGCGCCATCCCCTCGTGGCCCAGCTTGTTGCCAGCTATGCCCGTCTGCTAATGCCTTAAGATGCAACATAGCGTTGCTAGTGAAATAGAGGATTAGTGAGTTTTAATAAGTGTTGACACCCAATTTCGTCCGGCCATTAAAATAATTTTAAAAAAAATTAAATAAAAAAAATTAAATAAAAAAATGTATTATTATTATTATTGTTATTATTATTACTAAATTTTTTTTAATTAGTTTAAAATATATATATTTTTTTAAGATTTGATATATGTGTGTATATGTGTATGTTTGAAAGAAAAAAAGAAAACTCCATAAAAATGACAAAATTTAAAAGTTTGAGGTAAAAATGACAAAATTAAGAAGTTTCAGGCAAAATTGACAAATTCTGAAAGTTCCAGGAGCATTTGGCAGTTTGTCACATAAAATTTTGAGCCTGCCGACGTTTTTGGCTCAAATTGACAGAAAACGACAAAATTGTCAAAATCAGAAGCTTCAGGAACTTATCCAGAGGCTGAGAGACGTAAAGGACTAAAATTGTCATTTTACCAATTTAAGAGATAAGTTTGAAATTTTTTATTAATTTATCCATCAACAGTTCAGCTAAACTTCCTCTATAAATAGCCCCCCAAATTTTGTGCTGAACACAGAAAAAAAATAGCAAAAAGACATAGAGCTCCGTTTTAAAAAAAGAGAAAATTACAGCCCTTAGCCCCAGCCCTCTTCCCTTCTTCCCCAGAAAGCCAAATTTTTTTTTTTTACTGCTGTTCCCTCTCTCTCTCTCTCTCTCTCTCTCTCTCTCTCCGCCGTGCCCCTCGCCGTCCGCCGCCGCCGTGCCTTCCTCCTCGCCGTGACGCCGTCTTCCTCCGTCGCCCCTGGCCGCCGTCCACTTCTCCCCTGCCGTGCACCGTCTTGGCCGCCAAAACCACTCCCTACCCCTGCTCCCGCGTTGTTGCTCTGTTCTTCTTCATTCTTCAGATTCAAAATTAAACTGCTAGGGTAAAACCCCTACTTAATCTTCTATCTTTTCATTCTTTTTCACTTTGGTTACTAACTTTTTCTTTTGTTCTTGCAGAATTAATTATTAACCTTTTTTAATTTTTACTTATTTGTTTATTATTTGTTTATTACTAACCCTTTCTTTATTGTTGTTATTAACAACTAACAACTAACAACTAACTTACTAACTTTTATTATTGTTAATTAATTAATTTAATTAACTTTGTTAATTAATTTAATTAAACTTGGGTAACTTTTTATTATTGTTGTTAATTAATTAATTTAATTAACTTTGTTAATCAATTAATTAATTTGGCTAACTTTTATTATTATTGTTAATTAATTTAATTAACTTGACTAACTTTTTATTATTGTTGTTAATCAATTAATTAACTTGGCTAACTTTTATTTATTGTTGTTAATTAATTAACTTAATTAAACTTGGCTAACTTTTTATTATTGTTGTTAATTAATTAACTTAATTAAACTTGGCTAACTTTTATTTATTGTTGTTAATTAATCAACTTAATTAAACTTGGCTAACTTTTATTATTGTTGTTAATTAATTGACTTAATTAAACTTGGCTAATTTTTATTATTGTTGTTAATTGTTAATCTAACTTTACTAACTTTTTTATTGTTATTAACAACTAACTATATTAATTGTGCTAACTTTTATTATTGTGTTATTAAAGTGGATGGCCAAAAAGCCCCACTTTATTAATTTTTTTTTAACTAAAAGATTAAAAAAAGGAATTTTATGTGAATAATTTCCTAAAGGCTAATAAAATTTTTTTTTTTTATTTTGAAACAAAGTTTTTATTCCTTTTAATAAACAAACATAATGAAATAAATAAATAAATAAATACAAATTATTTTTTTAAATACATCTTTAAAAGTGATGTTTTTTTTTTCTAATTAATAATTGATAATGAAATATAAAAAAGAAATTAAATTCCATGTCCAAATGATCCGCCAAGATCCATGGCTTGGAAAATATTTTTTAAATAAAGTATATAAATAAATTTTCCTTTATTATTAAAAAAAATAAAAAAAACTTTGGACTAATATTTTTTATTTATCTCTTTATCCAGCAAAATAATAAAATATAATTTTTTTGGTTTCTTTATTAATAAAAAGAATAAAGGAGTAAAAATTTTCTTGGGCTAATATTTTACTTATTTCTTTCAAAATAATAAAAAAAAAGATATAATATTTTTTTTTTGTTTTTGTTTCCTTTATTAAATAAAATTTTATTCAAATGATTTCAAATAAAGGTAATAATAAAAATCTTTTAGCAAACAAAAAGAACATAAAAAAAATCATATAAATATCAAAAACTTTTTATACATATAAATCTTTGATTTCTTTAATCTTTTTTCAAAATAAATTATATAAATATCAAAACTTTACCTTTATTTTCCTTATTAAATAATCATTTTTGCTTAATTTTTTTATCAAAAATAAAACAAACAAATATTAAGATTTTTATTTTATTTTTGAAATATATATATAAATTTCTGGTTTCATCATTAAATAAATAAAGTTTTGTTTACTTTTTGATTTACCTTTTATTAAATAAAATATTAAGGCTTCACTTTTATTTTTAAAATATACATATAAATCTTTAGTTTTCTTCATTAAATAAACAAAACCTTGATTAAATAATTACTTTCTTGGTTCATCTTTTATCAAATAAAAAAAATAAGCTTAAAAAAATAAATATGTATAAATATCAAGACTTTCTTTATATAAATCTTTTCTTTATTATTTTATTGAATAATTAATTTTGGTTAATCTTTTAAATAAAAAATCAAATACATGAGAATTAAGATTTTATTTTCAACTCTTTTGTTTTCTTTGGTAAATAAATAAAATCCTGGTATTAAATAATTATTTTAATAAAAAATTAGTTCATGGTATATTGGCTGGAAACTGTCTCGTGCCCGCTTTTGAGCTGCTTCACCTGGTGAAGAGGGTCTGGCTGAGTAACAACGCCCCGTACCATGATCAAAGATTTTTATTTTATTTTATTTTTTTTTTTTAAACTCTTTGATTCCTTTAAATTAACTTCTTATTAAATAAAAAAATTAATTGCTTTTGAATTCTTTTATAAATTAAGAAAAAAATCAGATAAAAATAAAAGAAAGATAAAAAAAAAAGAAATAAAAGAAAGATAAAAAAAGAAATAAAAAAAAAGAAGATAAGAAAAATAAGATAAAAGATAAAAAAAAAAAAAAGAAAAGAAAAGAAAGAAAAAAAAAAGAAGTAAAAATATAAAGACAAATTTTTAGTTAGTATTAAAAATCATTACCTTTTAAAAAATTAATTTCAGGAATTAAATAATTACGATTAAGTAAATCAATTTCCATATCCGGATGATCCGGCAGGATCTACGGTTTGGAAAATATCAATTTTTTTAAAATAAATAAATTAAATACAAAGATAAAAATCCATATTTTTACAATATGGATAAAATTGTTTAAAATTTCACCAAATTCCGTGTCCAAATGACTCGGCAGAGTCCATGGTTCGGAATCAAAAATCTTCCGTGTCCAAATGACTCGGCAGAGTCCATGGTTCGGAAGTATCAAATTTTATCCAACTTAATTACCAAAAATCCACATTTTCGACTAATTCAGTTAAAATATCTAAATTAACTGAAATTTTTTTAAAAGCAAAGTAAAACAAAATTAAAATCAACTAAGGTGCCAATTTTTGGGCGTTTTAACAAAGTTGTTTCAACGTAACCGTACTCCCGAACCCCCGAACTCTCGCAGACCATATTTTAGGTGACCAATCGACCTAAGTAAACTGATTGGTGGCGACTCCAGAAAACCCGACGTTGCCACAGCCTGGCGACTCCACTGGGGAGTCGACGTTAGTGAGTCGAGCCTAAAGTTGATTTGTTTTTATTTACTTTGCTTTACTATTATGTGGATTTATATATTATATTTACTTAAGTAAACATGCATAATGCATTCACAAAATGAAGCTCTATACCCGAGCTTCCTTAAATCAAACACGATTCTTTCTAAGCGGAATTGGTGTTGCTGTCCTTGTGAAGCCACGGTCTCCAAGCCTTCACCGGTTTCAAAGTAGCAAAGTAGTGTATTGCCTTCTGAGACGGTTAGTCTCTGCATGGGCCCACGAAAAGCTACGACTCGAATTAATCCATTCCTTACATAAACCCTAGAGGGTAAGGAATCGGGCCGTCACTATGATTCAGTGACGGGATTCGGGAACTATCCCTTGCCTTTTTGATAAACCACCTTCTGCATGTAGAATTCCTTACTCCACCTTAGAACCAGCCATTAAGAATTTCCCATACCTCGGTTCCCATTTCCATAGGTTTTGTTTTATCTATATGTTTGTATGATCCTATGTGTTATTTTTTTTACTAACTCTATTTTTCCTTATTTTTCCGGCATATACATTTCATCATTAAAGATAAGTATTTGGTGAAAGAACTATTATCATGGATATTCTCGATTATCTTCCCACGGCTGTTACTGGATCATGGAATGACACGGTAATCGAAACTCAGCCTGAAGCTATGGAATATTCCGAAACGGCTCAAAAGCTTCACGGAGATGCTCTGACATCCCATTCTCACGTACAGCTTAAGGACCAGGTATCGGTCCGGATAAATCAGAACGACACCACGGAATTATTGCAAGTCTGGAATAGTTGGAATTCTACTGATCGGGAAGCTTTTACGGCAAAATATGGTCACATCACTTGCCTACTAAAGGTTACCGTTGATGCATCACTTGTCCGGGCTCTAATACAATTTTGGGATCCATTTTATCGATGCTTTTCTTTCGATAAGATGGATCTGGTTCCAACCATTGAAGAATACAACAGCCTCTTGGGTTGGTCCTCCGACTATCCAATCGAGACTTATCAACATGATAGAAGAACGGAGCCTCATCGAGCCCTAGCAAAATTATTGGATATGCCAGCTTCCAGTCTTCAAACCAAGTTTGCAACAAAAGGATCTCGAAAATTTATCAGTTGGATCGACTTAAAACAATTAAGTCACGTTCTCCCTCAGAAAAATCAACGACGCAAGCTTTTCGCCTTGGCGATATATGGCCTGGTAGTCTTCCCAAGAATCGTCGGATTCATTGAAGGAGACATCATTACACTATTTGAGCAAATCTGCAATGCTCAAATAAATCCGACCTCAGTAATATTATGTGAAACTATCAGGGCATTAAACTTTTGTCGCCAAAGAGGGGGCAAATTCATAGGATGTTCACATCTCCTCAACATTTGGATCAAAAGCCACCTTCCTTGTGAGAAGCAACATTTTGGAAATCGCTTTTCAAAGGACTTCATCCCAATCGAAGCCTTTTTGAAAAGTGAAACCATTCATCACGACAGCAAGGAAGCATGGGTTGATTATTTCAAGAACATCACCGAATTCCAAATTGAATGGAGAGCCCCCTGGTCTACCTCCACCCGCGTTGTCTACCGTTGCGGCAATTGCCCGTGGGTTCCTCTCTTAGGTATATGGGGAGGAACAAGTTATGCCCCAGCTCAAGTACGAAAACAATTTGGGTCTATGCAATTTATACCCATGACGCATAATCTGAGTAAGTTGGAATTTTCACACGAAGATCCAAATTCAAATAAGCTCGCAATGGGTATTTCAGTTGCGTGGAAAAGAATTTTCATATTGAAGTCGGGGCCTATTATTTCTCCCACTGCTTATTATGAATGGAGAAATAACCAGAAGGAAGGAATAGTTCTATCTGAAGAGGTCATCAGAAAATTGGCGAAAAGAGAGTTGGAGAAAGAACTAGAGGAAGAAAAGGAGAAGAACAAGAGGATGCTCCTTGACATGCAACAGCTCGGTCACAAAACACAACTCCTCGAAGAGAAAGTTGAATACCAAAAACAAGTCATCTCCCAATTGGTTGATGAAACCGATCAAAAAGAGATGAGAGTCAGATACTGGGAAGATCAATACAGATTTTCTCAAGATCAATTGCAAACATTTTTGGTAGAAGTCAGAAAAGTTACAGAACAAGCCCAACTAATGGGCGAAGAAGCCAAGGAGTTAGAAGAACTGAGCTGTCCTACTCCATCAGTAAATGTTCAAAGAATGATGGAGTTCATATCTAAGGCCAGAAAGCAGTATTGTACTTTGGGTCGTTTCTTTTAAACAAACCTTTTGCTGAATGTAATTGAGAAATTCCATTATAGTTTTTCTTTCACCAAGTATTTACAATATTCATGCATGCATCCATCACATCAATCATACACACATAGAATCTAATAAAATAAATATTCCTTTAAAAGGGTAAAATTGGACCTCAACACCGATATTCAACTCGACTCCAAACAAGATTAATGGCAGAACAAGCCGAAGGACGTCTCATGGAGATGGAGTCCAAGATTGAAAGTATGTCAGAACAGATGAGACAATTGATGGAATTAATCAAAGGGAAAGCAACTCAAGTCCCCATCAAAGAAGTGCAAGATCCCACTTATCCCCCGGGATTCACCCCGCAACGAGTCTCAGTCCAAGAAAACCTGTTTCAAGAATCAGGACCGTCTGCTAGTGTTCACCTGAAACAAGACACTGTACAGGAAGAGAAGAAGACATTACCAAAAGAAGAAGCAGAATCTCAAAAACTCGAAACAATAGAAAAGCGACTGCGAGCCATTGAAGGAGGCACTATATTCGGATCTCTCTCGGTGGATGACCTCTGCTTAGTGCCAGACGTCGTAATCCCTTCAGATTTTAAGGTGCCAGATTTCGTGAAATACGATGGAACGAGTGATCCCATCACTCACATCACATTGTTCCTAAGGAGACTACAACCACTCACAAAAGATGAAAAGGTGTGGATCGCACTTTTTCAGGAAAGTCTCACAAAATCAGCATTACAGTGGTATCTAAGCCAAGGTCCAAGGAACATAAAAACTTGGAATGACCTTGCTCAGGCCTTCATCGGCAACTATAAACACGTTATGGACTTGGCTCCGGATCGCCAAACTCTCCAAAACATGGAGAAGAAAAAGCTAGAAACTTTCAAGGAATATGCGCAGCGGTGGAGGGACTTAGCTGCACAGGTTCAGCCACCCATGACAGAAAGAGAAATGGTCACTTTGTTTGTCCAGATACTGAAATACCCATATTATGACAAACTTATTGGCAATGCGGCAACTAACTTCTCCGACGTAGTAATGTCTGGAGAAAGGATCGAGCATGGTATCAGGACTGGGAAGATTACTGAATCCTTTAGCGATCCTATGAAAAGAGGAGGACCTTCCAGAAGAAAAGATGAAGAAATACAACAAATAGGAAGAGGAAGAGGGATTCCCTTCGTGGGCACTGTGGCCACCGGACCTCGCCTATCCTATTCTGCCAATAAGCCCAATTATTATCCTACCAATAGGCCCAATGATTATCCTCTCAATAAGCCCAATGATTATCTTCCCAATAGACCCAACAATTATCCTCCCAACAGACCTAATCAGTTACGGCCACCTGTTCCAACTCCTCCAGTACCTGCACCAAGACCAAGAGAAATCTTCGCACCAATTCCCATGACTTACACTGAGCTGTATCCAAAACTCATCGAAAGTCAACTTATTCGCCCAATCCCTACAAGGCCATTGGAACCCCCGTATCCAAGGTGGTATGACCCTAACATAAATTGCCCATATCATGATGGTACCGTGGGCCACGGACTGGAAAATTGCATAGCATTGAAGCGTATAGTCCAACAATTAATTGAGTCAAAGTGGTTGGACTTTTCCGATGAACCAAACGTCACTCATAATCCATTGCCTCCTCATCAAGCCAAACCAGTCAATATGATGGAAGAATACTGGCCGATGAAGAAAACAGTCAATGATATCATAACCCCTCTTAAGCATGTATATTCATGCCTTGTGAAAGAAGGGATTATCATAGGAAAGTCTTCTGGAAATAAAGAAGTCGAGGATGAGGAGTGGTGCAACTTTCATAACAGTAAGAGTCATTCTATCCAAGAATGCCCAGAATTCCGTAAAAGTCTACAAAGTCTTATGGACTCCTCCCAAATCATCGTTTTTATGTCAGATAAAGAGGATGACGTGAATGTGATAATTAAAGAACAAGAAGTCAATATCATGCCAAGACCACTAGTCATTCCAATATCAAAATCTGCTCTCAAGCCTTTAAGAATTCAAGTTCCAAAGCCATTCCCGTACAAATCAGACAAAACTGTTCCATGGAACTATGGCTATACTTCTAACATCACATCAACTCCGTTAGAAGTTGGGGGCATGACTAGAAGCGGTCGGTGTTATTCTCCCGAGCAAATGAACAAGCTCCAACAAGAGAAGAATGTTACGGATCCAGCAAATGGACCTATTAACACATCTAAAGAGCAAGAGATGCCTCGAGCAGTAACAGATGAACAAGCTACTGAGTTTCTCAAACTCATAAAGCAAAGTGAATACAGTATCGTGGAGCAGTTGAACCGTCTGCCAGCAAAGATCTCCATACTTTCATTACTCTTAAGTTCTGATGCCCATCGAGAAGCTCTTCTCAAAGTCCTGAATAAGGCTTATGTTGAACAAGATATCTCCGTGAACAACTTTGACCACCTTGTCAACAACATCACGGCACAAAATCTCATCACATTCACTGACGATGAGATACCAGCAGAAGGAAGGGGTCACTCTAAGGCTCTGCATATTTCGATTAAATACAAAGATCGGATTATGGCCAGAGTTCTTATCGACAATGGGTCAGCTCTAAATGTAATGCCACTCGAAACCTTACATAAGATTGGTTTAGACCCATCATACCTCAACAACAGTCATATTGTTGTTCGAGCATTTGACGGAACGAAGAGAGATGTTGTTGGAGAAATAGAGCTACCAATAGGGATTGGTCCCTGTCTTTTCCACATCACATTCCAAGTCATGGATATTTGTCCATCTTATACCTGCCTGCTGGGAAGACCATGGATCCATATGGCCGGAGCAATTCCTTCTTCATTACACCAGAAAATGAAATTCATTATTGAAGGAAAGATAATCACGGTCTTCGCTGAAGAAGACATCCTGCTATCAAGACCTGCGGATGCTCAATATGTCGAAGTCAATGAAAATATACCTGATTGTTCCTTCAGGTCTTTTGAGATTGTCAATGCTGCTTATGTCAGCGAATATGGAGAAGAACCCATTCCTAGCATCTCTAAAACAAGTCGCATGGTTGCCAAACTCATGATAAAAGGAGGATACTCACCGGGGTTAGGACTGGGACAAGATTTACAAGGAATCACAGAACCATTGAAAATCACCACAAATGAAGGGAAATACGGCCTAGGCTTCACACCGACAAGACATGATAAAATGAAGGCAATAGCTGAAAAGAGAGAAAAGAGGATTGCACGATTAACAGGGCATCCTCTCCAGGAAAGAAATCTGGATATCCCTGAAATCACCGAAACGTTCGTGAGTGGTGGTCTCATTCCAAAAAATGACAATGAAGGCAAGCTGACTATCAACATCAACAAGTCTTTTGAAAGTCTTTCTATTCAGGCAATCATCAGCGATTCACCTGAAGAGGAGGAGCTTGTTCAACCTTGTGGCCCACGGGATGTGCTGAACAATTGGGAGGCGATAGAACTGCCTGTTATAATCGAAAGCTTTCCAAAGTAATCTAATAGTAAAAACCTCCTAAAGAAAGGTTCAATCAATAGGGTGTAGTCTTTGTTTAAGTGAACCTTTTAGTTATTGCTTTTTATTCCAATAAAGTTGTGATTTATGCACATTGTAAATAAAGTACCAGTTTGCATCCATCTCATTCGTGCCATTTTTTTTTTCTTCTCTTTCTTTTCTCTCTGGATAATGCAGACCCAAAACTCTCTTTGATGACAATGAAAGAATGAACTTTGATAATCCTGTAAACACTACCGACTCGGATGACGAAGATCTTCAAGTATCTCCTGAGCTATTAAAAATGATTGAGCGAGATGAAAAAGAAAGAGCAACAAGTCAAGAACCAACTGAGGTATTCAACCTGGGAGACAGTCAGGATGTAAAAGAAGTCAAGATTGGCACTTTATTCCCTCATGAAGAAAAAGAAGAATTAGTCCATTTATTGAAAGAATATGTGGATGTGTTTGCTTGGTCATACCAAGATATGCCTGGCTTAAGCTCAGACATAGTACTACACAAAATACCCTTGAAACCTGGGGCGAAGCCTGTCAGACAAAAGTTACGAAGATTAAAGCCGGATCTAATCTTAAGAGTGAAAGATGAGATTCGAAAGCTGTGGGATGCAGGATTCCTTGGGGTCGCTGAATATACAGAATGGGTGGTTAACATTGTTCCAGTCGAAAAGAAAGAAAGCGGGAAACTAAGAGTTTGTCAGGACTACCGGCCATTGAACGAAGCCAGTCCTAAAGATAACTTCCCACTTCCTCACATTGATACGCTGGTGGATAATACCGCAGGAAACTCCTATTTTTCCTTCATGGATGGCTTCTCTGGATACAATCAAATCAAACTTGATCCAGATGATATGATAAAAACTGCCTTTATAACCCTTTGGGGTACCTTCTACTACAAGGTGATGCCTTTTGGGTTAAAGAATGCTGGTGCTACATATCAAAGAGCCATGGTTGCATTATTCCATGACATGATGCATAAAGAAATTGAAGTATATGTAGACGACATGATCGCCAAAACTTTCACTGCTAAGGGGCATCTAAAAGTGCTAAGAAAACTATTCGATAGACTTCGCAAATATCAATTGAAGTTGAATCCTGCCAAATGTACTTTTGGAGCCTCTTCAGGAAAGTTATTGGGTTTCATGGTCAGCAAGGACGGGATTCGAGTTGACCCGAGTAAAGTCAAAGCGATACAAGAAATGCAACCCCCGAAGACTCCAAAACAAGTAAGAAGTTTTCTGGGTAGAATCAACTTCATAGCAAGGTTCATTTCACAATTGACATCCAAGTGTGAACCTCTTTTCAAATCACTGAAGAAGAACAATCCGATCGAGTGGAATAACGAATGCCAAGAAGCATTCGAGAAAATCAAGCAATATCTATCAAATCCACCAGTCTTGGTACCACCCCGATCTGGAGAATCGTTGATTCTATATTTATCCATACAGGATTCTTCATTAGGATCCGTATTGGGTCAACGTGATGAGACAGGCAAGAAAGAGCATGCAATTTACTATTTGAGCAAGAAGCTTACCACATATGAAGCGAAATACTCAATAGTAGAAAAGTCCTGTTGTGCCCTTGCATGGGTAGCACACCGACTACGACACTACATGCTCAACAACACCACATTGCTAATCTCCAAGACTGATCCCATTAAGTACATTTTTGAAAAACCAGCTTTATCAGGCAGGATCGCAAAATGGCAAATGCTGTTGTCTGAATACGACATACAGTATGTCACCCAAAAGGCTGTAAAAGGGAGTGTGATTGCTGAATATCTGGCTGATAGAGCATTGGATGATTATAAGCCAATGAAAATGGAGTTTCCTGATGGAGATATAATGACAATAGAACAAGAAGTCTCTAAAGATGATGAAACATGGAAAATGGCATTCGATGGAGCATCTAATGCTTTGGGACAAGGGATTGGAGCCATACTCATCTCTCCAAGTGGAGAGCAATTCCCTCTTACAGCAAAAATTACATTTCCTTGTACCAACAATATAGTAGAGTATGAGGCATGTGCTATGGGACTCCAAATGGCACTAGAATTGAAAGTGCGAGATCTCCGAGTTTATGGGGATTCCGCATTAGTCATATATCAAATCAACGGAGAATGGGAGACAAGGGATTCAAAATTGATCCCTTACCAAAAGCTCATACTAGACTTGGCTCGAAAATTCAACAGTATAAGCTTCCATCATCTTCCAAGGGAAGATAATCAAATACCGGATGCTTTAGCTACTTTGGCTGTTATGTACAAGATCAGTGACCCCGAGCATACTCCTGTGTTCGAGATGAGAATAATAGATTCTCCAGCTTATTGCATGAGCATCGAAGAAGAATTGGATGGAAAGCCTTGGTATCACGATATCAAGAAATACCTCCAAGAAAGAATATATCCACCAGAAGTATCAGAAAATGACAAGAAATTTCTACGAAGATTGTCAATGGGTTTTCTTTTAAACCTAGACATACTTTACAAGAAAACCCCAGACTCGATGCTACTTCGCTGTGTAGATACTCATGAAGCACGAAAGATCATGGAAGAAGTTCATTCTGGAATATGTGGAGCACACACTAGTGGTCATACTATGGCAAGACAAATAATGAGGGCTGGTTACTATTGGCTCACATTGGAAAGTGATTGCGTCAATCACGTAAGAAAATGTCACAAATGCCAAATATATGCCAACAAGATCCAAGCTCCACCTGTTCCTCTTAATGTAACAGCAATACCTTGGCCTTTTGCCATGTGGGGAATCGATGTTATTGGAGCGATTACCCCTAAAGCTTCCAATGGTCACAAATTCATCCTAGTTGCAATTGACTACTTTACTAAATGGGTAGAAGCTGTGTCTTATGCAAGCGTAACTCAAAAGGTGGTATGCCGGTTCATTAAGAAAGAAATCATTTGTCGCTATGGACCGCCAGAGTGTATCATCTCAGACAATGCCACGAACCTGAATAATGCAATGATGCAGACTTTGTGCCGGCAATTCAAAATCAAGCATCTCAATTCAGCACCTTATCGACCGATGATGAATGGTGCAGTAGAAGCGGCCAATAAAAATATCAAGAGAATTGTTGAAAAGATGATCGTCACTTACAAGGACTGGCATGAGATGTTACCTTTTGCACTGCATGCTTATAGAACTTCTACCTGTACTTCTACTGGAGCAACACCTTTTTCTCTGGTATACGGTATGGAGGCTGTATTGCCTATCGAAGTTGAAATTCCTTCATTAAGGGTACTAATGGATACTCAATTAGGAGAAGCAGAATGGGTCAAAGCTAGATACGAGCAATTAAATCTAATTGATGAAAGAAGAATGATAGCCCTCTGCCATGGGCAACTTTATCAAAGAAGGATGATTCGTGCTTACAACAAAAAGGTTCGCCCACGACAATTTCACGAAGGTGACATAGTGCTCAAGAAAATTTTACCCATGCAACATGATTCAAGAGGAAAATGGACACCAAATTATGACGGGCCATATGTCGTGAAGAAAGCATTTTCAGGAGGGGCACTAATTCTGACAGAAATGGATGGACGAGAATTACCGAAGCCAGTAAATTCGGATGCAGTAAAGAAATACTTTGCATAATGAAGAAATTTTCGAACAGAAGGGGAGAAGTGGATACAGGGTTACCAAAGTTTATTTGATCAAAGTTGTCAAAGAGAGCTTTCTTCCCTTACACTTTCATTATCTATCTGTACCCAAGATTTTCATATTCTTTTACCCATAAATAAAAGCCAATTCTCTTTAACTTACCTTAGATTCTCACGTTCAAAATGCTAAAGTCGCTTCTATCCAGTTCTTTTCCTTCAAATCTCACATTCCTACTAGCCTTAAGTGTGCAATAAATTGTGACTTTTGAAGGAAGAATAGTAATAATTAAAACTTAGAAAAAAACAAAGACCGTAGATTACTTTGATAAGCTTTGTGAATTAAAACAGGTAAGATTGAGGTCCTGCTTTGCGAGCAGCACAGAACATAGGCTAACAAAGAAGAAGGAGTAACAAATCTTTGGGAGATAGCCTTGGTGGTAGCCTGAATGATCATTTCAGAAGTCTTAACATGTCTATGTCAGCAGGAAAGAATCATGCTCACGAATATTTCAACAGGGACAATTATCCAGAGAAGCATAAAATATGAGGCGGGCATTAAAGAAAATTGAGGTCAAAATTCAAAAATAAGGCAAGGAAAGAGGATTTTTGAACAGAGTTGGGCTTTTGAGACAATGGACAACAGCTGGAAAGCATAAAGAGATTCAATAATAGTCCGAGAAGGAAATCACAAAGAAGATCCAGTAAAGTAAAGCAAAGACATGAAGAGCTAGATTAAAAAAAAAAAAAACATCAGTTACACATGCCTTGCATTCATGCATTTCACATCATGCATGCATGGCTTTTACATAACAGGGATCAAATGAAAAGCATGTCCGCAGCATGATTGCAGCAGTATAAGCTGAGATCTTAATGACATCAGCTCTTACTAATTGGACGCATAGCTAATACGCTGGACCCAGCCCCATCAGGAATCCAAGGATAAAGCATACAATATCGTCAAAAGCCTGGCAATTGAGGCTACACCTAAAAGAACAGAATTGATGCCAGCTTAGCAGCATCCAGGATGAGTGATAGCTATCGTCAAAGATAAGGCAGACATCAAGAAATATTGTCGTTGAAAATTCGTCAAAAGCGGACAATGGATTCAATAATCAAGGACTGAATCGGCGTCAGCTGGATGGAATATCTATCACATCAAAATAAAGTAGGATTCACTTTTCCGGTTAAGCGGCGGATACGGTACTCCGTGACTCTCAAGTCGGTTCTCTCAGTTGCCCATAATAACTGATCATTTCCTCCCTCCTTTCTTTTACTTTCTCCTAGGAAATGGATCCTACTTTTTCTGCCTTGCGAAAATATTTTCCTTCTCTCCCAATGAACATCCTCAAAAAGATCTACCAAGTTCGCTGTGAACGATTAAGAGCTCTGATGCATAAAGGAATCCCTGAAGATGTGCGGTGGTTAATTGAAGCTAAGGTTCGTCTGGCAGGTGAAATCCCAGAGGCATTTGTGTCTCACATGCCTGGTGTAGGCAAAAGCTCTTATGCCAAAACACGAAGAGCGAGGAGACTAGGCGTTTGTCATAAATGCGGACGCTGGACCTGTAATACTAAATGTCGTTCTTTAGGGATGATCTCTGATAATCGAGAAGATAAAATACGATTCATTAAGAATGGCCTGAGTAAGGACTCATTGGATGATCTCCAATTGACTCTTGAGACGCATTCTTGTGGATCTGTGCAACGTGAACTTCTCGATTTATGGAGCATTTTTCATGAAGAACGAGAACGATACAGTCCCGGGAATCTGACATTAAACGACCCTATTTGTCAGCTTGTAAGAAAACTGGATGGGAAGCAAATCCTCGACTCATAGAAGCCATTAATCCCGTTACTGGACGTAAAACCAGTGGGAGATGTGAGCCACAGTCACAATCACTGTACATACAATTTATCATATTTAAAATTTTTCATTTTTCTTTTAATAATGTATTTGCTCCCGTAAGTGTAATCGACACGTTATCCATTTCATCGCTATAAATGCATGTTCTTCCAGTCGGTTATCTAAGTTTCCTTCAATAACTGATTCATTTCCCTCTTCTCTCAAATTCTTCTCTCATCAATGGATTCTACTCTTTCTGCACTGCGAAAATACTTTCCTTCCTTTCCAATAAAAGTCCTTAAAAAGATCTACCTTGCTAGATGTGAAAGAATCAGAGTTTTTACACGCAAAGGCATTCCCGATAATGTGCAGTGGATAATTGAAGCTAAGGTCCGTCTGGCGGGTGAAGTTCCAGATGCATTTATGCCCCGCATGCCCGGTTTAGGTAAAAGCCGTTATGCCAAAAGGCGAAGAGCAAAGAGACTAGGCGTGTGTTATAAATGTGGGCGATGGAATTGTATTACTAAATGTCGCTCTTTAGGATACATCTCCATAAATCGTGAAGATAAAAGAAAATTCATTAAGAATGGCCTGCGTAAGGAATCTCTGGAAGATATCCGAGAGACTCTTGAAACGCATTCTTGTGGAAAAGTGCAAGGTGAAATTATCAGTTTATGGAGGACTTACCATAAAGAACGAAACCGTTACAGTCTTGGGAATGTGACTTTAAACGATCCTGTTTGTCAGTTTGTAAGAAAACTGGATGGGAAGCAAATCCCCGACTTATAGATGGCATTGAAGCCATTACTGGACATAAATCAGGGGAAGATGAGAGCCACGGTCATGATTCCTGTACATATAAGCTGTCATTTGTCTTTTCTTTTAATATACTTGTTCCTGTAAGCGTAATTAACACGTTATCCTTTCATCGCTATAAATGCGTGTTCTTCTTTCCGGTTAAGTAGCGGATGCAATACTCTCTGACTATCAGTTTCCTACAATAACTGATTTCTTCATCTCTTCTCTCAAATTCTTCTTTTATCAATGGATTCTACTCTTTCCGCCATGCGAAAATACTTTCCTTCCATCCCAATAAATGTTCTTAAAATGATTTACCAAGCTAGATGTGAAAGGATTAGAGTCTTTATGCACAAAGGCATTCCTGACAATGTGCGGTGGCTAATTGAAGCTAAGGTTCGTTCAGCTGGTGAAGTTCCAGAAGCGTTCTTTCCCCGTATGCCCGGCTTTGGTAAAAGCGCTTATGCCAAAAAGCGAAGAGCAAAGAGGCTTGGTGTCTGTCATAAATGTGGACGATGGAATTGTAATACTAAATGTCGCTTTTTAGGATACATCTCCAGAAATCATGAAGATAAAAGAAAATTCATCAAGAATGGCCTGCGTAAGGAATCTTTGGATGATATCCTATTAACTTTTGAAACACATTCTTGTGAAATAGTGCAATGGGAAATTATGGATTTATGGTGGACTTTCCGTAAAGAACAGGATCGTTACAGTCTTGGAAATCTAACTTTTAATGACCCTGTTTGCCAGTTTGTGAGAAAACTGGATGGGAAGCAAATCCCCGACTTATAGAAGGCATTGAAGCCGTTACTAGACATAAATCAGTGGAAGATGAGAGCCACAGTCATGATTGCTGTACATATAAGCTGTCATTTGTCTTTTCTTTTGACAATAATGTACTTGCTTCTGTAAGTGTAATAAACGCATTATCCCTTTCATCACTATAAATATGTGTTAGTTATGTTCGTTTCCTACAATCACTAATTTCTTTCTTTGCCTCCTTCATCAATGGAGTCTTCTCTTTCCGCCCTACGAAAGTATTTTCCTTCCTTCCCAATAAATGTTCTTAAAAAGATTTATCAAGCTAGATGTGAACGATTCAGAGTATTTATGCACAAAGGCATTCCTGATAATGTGCGGTGGCTAATTGAAGCTAAGGTTCGTTCAGCTGGTGAAGTTCCCGAAGCGTTCATTCCCCGTATGCCCGGCTTTGGTAAAAGCGCTTATGCCAAAAAAAGAAGAGCAAAGAGGCTAGGCGTTTGTCATAATTGTGGATGGTGGATTTGCGGCAATAAATGTCGTGCTCCAGGAGTGATCACCAGAAATCGTAATGATAGAATAAGATTCATTAAGAATGGCTTGCCTAAGGAATCTCTAGAAGATATTCGAGAGGTTCTTGAAGCGCATTCTTGTGGAATAGTGCAATTTGAGGTTGTTGGATTATGGATAATTTTCCAAAAAGAACGAGATCGTTACAGTCTTGGGAATCTGACCCTAAACGACCCTGTTTGCCAGTTTGTGAGAAAGCTAGATGAGATGCAAATCACCGATTCATAGAAAGCATTGAAGCCATTACTGGACGCAAAGCCAGTGGAAGACGAGGATCAAAGTCACGATTACTGTACGTGCTAGCTGTCGCTTTTGAAATTTTCCTCCCCTTTTGGTAATAATGTATCCACTCCTGACGTGAACCAAAGTCACGATTACTGTACGTACTAGCTGTCGCTTTTGAAATTTTCCTCCCCTTTTGGTAATAATGTATCCACTCCTGACGTGAACCAAAGTCACGATTACTGTACGTACTAGCTGTCGCTTTTGAAATTTTCCTCCCCTTTCAGCGATAATGTATCCACTCCTGACATGAGCCATAGTTACGATTACTGTACGTGCTAGCTGTCGCTTTTGAAATTTTCCTCCCCTTTGGCAATAATGTACCCACTCCTAACACGGACTACTGTATATAGCTGCCACTTTTGAAATTTTCCTTCCCGTCCAACAATCACATACCTACTCCTGACGTAAGCTACAGTAGTGACTACTGTACATGCTAGCAGCTATTTTGAAAATTTTCCTCCTCTTTTAACGATAGTGTACCCATACCTGACCAGAGTCATACTCGTGACTACTGTGTATAGCTGGCAATAATGTATCCACTCTTGAAAATAAAATTATTGCCTTATCTCTTCATCTCTATAAATATATCCTCTTTTCTCACAAGGATAAGGATAGGAATGGAGAAAACCCCAACTCGTAAATCCCGAAGTATTTGTGTATTTTCTGGGGCTTTTCCTGGAAAAGATGAAGAGTATTTAAAGGCAGCCAACCATTTGGGTAGAGTATTAGCTGAGCGAAAAATACATTTAGTTTATGGAGGAGGTAGTGTCGGATTAATGGGAGGTGTAGCATCAGCAGCATCTTTAGGAGGAAGTCAAGTTTTGGGCATCATCCCTGGACCTTTGAAATTTGTTTCTGGGGGTACGATTGGAGAAGAATTAGTGGTTAAAAATTTGCAAGAGCGTGTGTTACAAATGCTTTTAAATGCTGATGCTTTTATCGCTCTACCAGGTGGTTTTGGCACGTTGGGAGAAGTCTTTCAAATTGCTTCCATGGCCCAACTTAATTTGCATAAGAAACCCATTGGGCTTTTAAATGTTAACAATTTCTTTACAGGTCTGATAGCTTTTATGGATTATGCTATGCAGAAGAATTTCATATCAAGAGTGGCACGGCGAATCATAATATCCGCAACAACTGCTGAAGAATTGCTAGATAAAATACAAGCTTTTGTTCCTGAACCAGATCCAGCAATGATTCAGATAGACTGGACACGACAGTCTTTCCCGACCAGTTCACTCCCATAATGGTCCTCTACTCACCCTGTTGAAGTATTGTGGAAGAAAGAAGCGATCTGATCCGTTTTTCTTGTCCTTTAGTTTTATTATCAGCATTTTCTTTCGCGTTTCAGTTTTTCTTTTCAAGGAATTTCTTTTCTTATAAGATAGTTTCGTCCATGCTGATATTAAAACCATGGGACAATGCCTTTAGGTTGGAATGGCTGAGTAAAGAGTAATTTTTATTACTCTTGAGACGCATCCTATTAGGTCTACTAGGCATAACATTTTGGGGTAGTTAAGCTTTAACCTTATTTGGATGACATATCTCACAAGGGAATCTATATTTACTGAAGAAAATATTAGATGAACCTTGGATATTGATTCCAAACATCCGTTCCCTTTACATAATTTGTCAGTGTTATTGTCATCATCAAGATTCACTCATCTTATCGAAGTTTAAATTTTTGCACTCACCTATTATGAAAATTCACACTTTCGAAGAAAATTATTCCAATTTCAATTGCTTTCATATAAATTTCGCTCGAGGTCCTAAGGAAAGCTCTTTAGCCTCAAAATCAATCAATCCGGGGTTTTAAGGATGGAACCTTTGCCTCGAGATCAATCAATCAATTCGAGGTTTTAAGGATGGAACCTTTGCCTCGACATCAATCAATCAATCCGAGGTTTTAAGGATGGAACCTTTGCCTCGACATCAATCATTCAGTCCATCTTACAACGATAGAACCTTTCCTATCGTTAGAGGTTCTAAGGACCTTTCCTTAAACCTCAAACAAACAATCAATCATTCAGTCCATCTTACAACGATAGAACCTTTCCTATCGTTAGAGGTTCTAAGGACCTTTCCTTAAACCTCAAACAAACAATCAATCATTCAGTCCATCTTACAATGATAGAACCTTTCCTATCGTTAGAGGTTCCAAGGACCTTTCCTTAAACCTCAAACAAACAATCAATCATTCAGTCCATCTTACAACGATAGAACCTTTCCTATCGTTAGAGGTTCTAAGGACCTTTCCTTAAACCTCAAACAAACAATCAATCATTCAGTCCATCTTACAACGATAGAACCTTTCCTATCGTTAGAGGTTCTAAGGACCTTTCCTTAACCTCAAACAAACAATCAATCATTCAGTCCATCTTACAACGATAGAACCTTTCCTATCGTTAGAGGTTCTAAGGATCTTTCCTTAAACCTCAAACAAACAATCAATCATTCAGTCCATCTTACAACGATAGAACCTTTCCTATCGTTAGAGGTTCCAAGGAACTTTCCTTAAACCTCAAACAAACAATCAATCATTCAGTCCATCTTACAACGATAGAACCTTTCCTATCGTTAGAGGTTCCAAGGACCTTTCCTTAAACCTCAAACAAACAATCAATCATTCAGTCCATCTTACAACGATAGAACCTTTCCTATCGTTAGAGGTTCTAAGGACCTTTCCTTAAACCTCAAACAAACAATCAATCATTCAGTCCATCTTACAACGATAGAACCTTTCCTATCGTTAGAGGTTCCAAGGACCTTTCCTTAAACCTCAAACAAACAATCAATCATTCAGTCCATCTTACAACGATAGAACCTTTCCTATCGTTAGAGGTTCTAAGGACCTTTCCTTAAACCTCAAACAAACAATCAATCATTCAGTCCATCTTACAACGATAGAACCTTTCCTATCGTTAGAGGTTCTAAGGACCTTTCCTTAAACCTCAAACAAACAATCAATCATTCAGTCCATCTTACAACGATAGAACCTTTCCTATCGTTAGAGGTTCTAAGGACCTTTCCTTAACCTCAAACAAACAATCAATCATTCAGTCCATCTTACAACGATAGAACCTTTCCTATCGTTAGGGGTTCTAAGGACCTTTCCTTAAACCTCAAACAAACAATCAATCATTCAGTCCATCTTACAACGATAGAACCTTTCCTATCGTTAGAGGTTCTAAGGACCTTTCCTTAAACCTCAAACAAACAATCAATCATTCAGTCCATCTTACAACGATAGAACCTTTCCTATCGTTAGAGGTTCTAAGGACCTTTCCTTAAACCTCAAACAAACAATCAATCATTCAGTCCATCTTACAACGATAGAACCTTTCCTATCGTTAGAGGTTATAAGGACCTTTCCTTAAACCTCAAACAAACAATCAATCATTCAGTCCATCTTACAACGATAGAACCTTTCCTATCGTTAGAGGTTATAAGGATCTTTCCTTAACCTCAAACAAACAATCAATCATTCAGTCCATCTTACAACGATAGAACCTTTCCTATCGTTAGGGGTTCTAAGGACCTTTCCTTAAACCTCAAACAAACAATCAATCATTCAGTCCATCTTACAACGATAGAACCTTTCCTATCGTTAGAGGTTCTAAGGACCTTTCCTTAAACCTCAAACAAACAATCAATCATTCAGTCCATCTTACAACGATAGAACCTTTCCTATCGTTAGAGGTTCTAAGGATCTTTCCTTAAACCTCAAACAAACAATCAATCATTCAGTCCATCTTACAACGATAGAACCTTTCCTATCGTTAGAGGTTCTAAGGACCTTTCCTTAAACCTCAGAGTTTAGGCGGCGAGAAGGTTTTCAATGCCTAGCTAAGCTGGACGAAATTTGGTAACTAACTTTGCATACATCATGTCCCATGAAGCATGCAAAGGGGGGCAGCTGTTGACACCCAATTTCGTCCGGCCATTAAAATAATTTTAAAAAAAATTAAATAAAAAAAATTAAATAAAAAAATGTATTATTATTATTATTGTTATTATTATTACTAAATTTTTTTTAATTAGTTTAAAATATATATATTTTTTTAAGATTTGATATATGTGTGTATATGTGTATGTTTGAAAGAAAAAAAGAAAACTCCATAAAAATGACAAAATTTAAAAGTTTGAGGTAAAAATGACAAAATTAAGAAGTTTCAGGCAAAATTGACAAATTCTGAAAGTTCCAGGAGCATTTGGCAGTTTGTCACATAAAATTTTGAGCCTGCCGACGTTTTTGGCTCAAATTGACAGAAAACGACAAAATTGTCAAAATCAGAAGCTTCAGGAACTTATCCAGAGGCTGAGAGACGTAAAGGACTAAAATTGTCATTTTACCAATTTAAGAGATAAGTTTGAAATTTTTTATTAATTTATCCATCAACAGTTCAGCTAAACTTCCTCTATAAATAGCCCCCCAAATTTTGTGCTGAACACAGAAAAAAAATAGCAAAAAAACATAGAGCTCCGTTTTAAAAAAAGAGAAAATTACAGCCCTTAGCCCCAGCCCTCTTCCCTTCTTCCCCAGAAAGCCAAATTTTTTTTTTTTACTGCTGTTCCCTCTCTCTCTCTCTCTCTCTCTCTCTCCGCCGTGCCCCTCGCCGTCCGCCGCCGCCGTGTCTTCCTCCTCGCCGTGACGCCGTCTTCCTCCGTCGCCCCTGGCCGCCGTCCACTTCTCCCCTGCCGTGCACCGTCTTGGCCGCCAAAACCACTCCCTGCCCCTGCTCCCGCGTTGTTGCTCTGTTCTTCTTCATTCTTCAGATTCAAAATTAAACTGCTAGGGTAAAACCCCTACTTAATCTTCTATCTTTTCATTCTTTTTCACTTTGGTTACTAACTTTTTCTTTTGTTCTTGCAGAATTAATTATTAACCTTTTTTAATTTTTACTTATTTGTTTATTATTTGTTTATTACTAACCCTTTCTTTATTGTTGTTATTAACAACTAACAACTAACAACTAACTTACTAACTTTTATTATTGTTAATTAATTAATTTAATTAACTTTGTTAATTAATTTAATTAAACTTGGGTAACTTTTTATTATTGTTGTTAATTAATTAATTTAATTAACTTTGTTAATCAATTAATTAATTTGGCTAACTTTTATTATTATTGTTAATTAATTTAATTAACTTGACTAACTTTTTATTATTGTTGTTAATCAATTAATTAACTTGGCTAACTTTTATTTATTGTTGTTAATTAATTAACTTAATTAAACTTGGCTAACTTTTTATTATTGTTGTTAATTAATTAACTTAATTAAACTTGGCTAACTTTTATTTATTGTTGTTAATTAATCAACTTAATTAAACTTGGCTAACTTTTATTATTGTTGTTAATTAATTGACTTAATTAAACTTGGCTAATTTTTATTATTGTTGTTAATTGTTAATCTAACTTTACTAACTTTTTTATTGTTATTAACAACTAACTATATTAATTGTGCTAACTTTTATTATTGTGTTATTAAAGTGGATGGCCAAAAAGCCCCACTTTATTAATTTTTTTTAACTAAAAGATTAAAAAAAGGAATTTTATGTGAATAATTTCCTAAAGGCTAATAAATTTTTTTTTTTTTATTTTGAAACAAAGTTTTTATTCCTTTTAATAAACAAACATAATGAAATAAATAAATAAATAAATACAAATTATTTTTTTAAATACATCTTTAAAAGTGATGTTTTTTTTTTCTAATTAATAATTGATAATGAAATATAAAAAAGAAATTAAATTCCATGTCCAAATGATCCGCCAAGATCCATGGCTTGGAAAATATTTTTTAAATAAAGTATATAAATAAATTTTCCTTTATTATTAAAAAAAATAAAAAAAACTTTGGACTAATATTTTTTATTTATCTCTTTATCCAGCAAAATAATAAAATATAATTTTTTTGGTTTCTTTATTAATAAAAAGAATAAAGGAGTAAAAATTTTCTTGGGCTAATATTTTACTTATTTCTTTCAAAATAATAAAAAAAAAGATATAATATTTTTTTTTGTTTTTGTTTCCTTTATTAAATAAAATTTTATTCAAATGATTTCAAATAAAGGTAATAATAAAAATCTTTTAGCAAACAAAAAGAACATAAAAAAAAATCATATAAATATCAAAAACTTTTTATACATATAAATCTTTGATTTCTTTAATCTTTTTTCAAAATAAATTATATAAATATCAAAACTTTACCTTTATTTTCCTTATTAAATAATCATTTTTGCTTAATTTTTTTATCAAAAATAAAACAAACAAATATTAAGATTTTTATTTTATTTTTGAAATATATATATAAATTTCTGGTTTCATCATTAAATAAATAAAGTTTTGTTTACTTTTTGATTTACCTTTTATTAAATAAAATATTAAGGCTTCACTTTTATTTTTAAAATATACATATAAATCTTTAGTTTTCTTCATTAAATAAACAAAACCTTGATTAAATAATTACTTTCTTGGTTCATCTTTTATCAAATAAAAAAAATAAGCTTAAAAAAATAAATATGTATAAATATCAAGACTTTCTTTATATAAATCTTTTCTTTATTATTTTATTGAATAATTAATTTTGGTTAATCTTTTAAATAAAAAATCAAATACATGAGAATTAAGATTTTATTTTCAACTCTTTTGTTTTCTTTGGTAAATAAATAAAATCCTGGTATTAAATAATTATTTTAATAAAAAATTAGTTCATGGTATATTGGCTGGAAACTGTCTCGTGCCCGCTTTTGAGCTGCTTCACCTGGTGAAGAGGGTCTGGCTGAGTAACAACGCCCCGTACCATGATCAAAGATTTTTATTTTATTTTATTTTTTTTTTTAAACTCTTTGATTCCTTTAAATTAACTTCTTATTAAATAAAAAAATTAATTGCTTTTGAATTCTTTTATAAATTAAGAAAAAAATCAGATAAAAATAAAAGAAAGATAAAAAAAAAGAAATAAAAGAAAGATAAAAAAAGAAATAAAAAAAAAGAAGATAAGAAAAATAAGATAAAAGATAAAAAAAAAAAAAAAGAAAAGAAAAGAAAGAAAAAAAAAAGAAGTAAAAATATAAAGACAAATTTTTAGTTAGTATTAAAAATCATTACCTTTTAAAAAATTAATTTCAGGAATTAAATAATTACGATTAAGTAAATCAATTTCCATATCCGGATGATCCGGCAGGATCTACGGTTTGGAAAATATCAATTTTTTTAAAATAAATAAATTAAATACAAAGATAAAAATCCATATTTTTACAATATGGATAAAATTGTTTAAAATTTCACCAAATTCCGTGTCCAAATGACTCGGCAGAGTCCATGGTTCGGAATCAAAAATCTTCCGTGTCCAAATGACTCGGCAGAGTCCATGGTTCGGAAGTATCAAATTTTATCCAACTTAATTACCAAAAATTCACATTTTCGACTAATTCAGTTAAAATATCTAAATTAACTGAAATTTTTTTAAAAGCAAAGTAAAACAAAATTAAAATCAACTAAGGTGCCAATTTTTGGGCGTTTTAACAAAGTTGTTTCAACGTAACCGTACTCCCGAACCCCCGAACTCTCGCAGACCATATTTTAGGTGACCAATCGACCTAAGTAAACTGATTGGTGGCAACTCCAGAAAACCCGACGTTGCCACAATAAGGGCATAAACATAATTTCGCCCCGTAAGGCATATGTAAAGTAAGACGTATTTATGACAAATGCATACTAAAATGTTAAGTATGAAAACAAATAAAATGTTAGGATGTTAAGCGGAAAAAATAAACTACGAGTAAAATATTAAAATGATCAATATGGAAACAACACGAACCAGTTTGTTTAGCATTGAGTTGAATTAATTCAAATTTTTATGGTTTTTTTTGGTCTAAAATGAATGTTATTGAAAAATTGATACATAATAATTTATTGAATAGATTTTTTACAATGTAATTAATTTTTATGAATTTTTCATTTACTCAACTAAAAAAATAAAATTAATAAAAAATTAATTAAATCATAAAAAATATAATTCAATAAATTATTATATCTATATAATATTAGTTTTCAAATAACATTGGTTCTCTCTTGCACCCAAATCAACATTTAAAAAGTCTGATTTTGAGTAGGTTAATTCATTGAATGAGTTTTGCGGACCTGATTTTATTTAGGCAGAATTTTTAAACAAGTTTTATGAGCTTGCTTATTTTTTTGGTAATTAGAAGCCTTTATGTAATATATAAGAGTTATAAAGTAATCATTTATAAGCGAAGGGGGAAATGTCCGCTATTTTGATACCGGGAAAACACCCTAACCAATGTTAAAGTATTATATATGTGCCTCTCTCATTTTTCTCTTGCTCTTTAACCAACAGGTGAAAGTATTGGGATTAAAAACTTGGTTATGAGTAGGCGTTAAATTTTAAAGAGTTAGGCGAAACCCTTCTTGTGAGTAGGTATATTCAATCGACCGACTTTGAGAATGTCTCATCTTGATCTACAAGAAAAAAATAAGAAATAAAAATAAAAATTAAAAAGAAAATAATAATAGGAATTAAAATAAAAGAAACAGCAACTAAGAGTTTTTAGCGGGCGACGTGCATAAGAAGGCAATTCCTCCCATGTATTTAAAGCAGTGTGCCTTTTTACTGTTTATGATCCTTAACAACGTTTTTTCTTCCGGATAAATTCCTCTTTTAATTTCTAAGTATGTTTTTTCTGCTCTTTTGATCCGCAAATTTTTCCATTTGATGATCAGATACCTTATTTTTAGGGGTAAAAAATGAAAAAATAGCTCGAGTTCTACTTGAGTTCGGCTCAGTTTAAAGTTCATTCATAACTCGTTTGAAAAGTTTATTAAGTTAAGCTTGAACAAAATTTAAAGCTCGATGTACAATTCAAACAAAGCTCGATTTATTTACTACTCGACTCAACTCGATCTAATTTTAGATTTTCTTCTTAATTTAAGCGAACAGATCGAGCTCAACTGGAGTTCGATTAAATAAAAGCTTGTTCACAACTAGTTCATAATATTTTCAATTCAAACACGAACAAAATATTAAGCTCGATAAATTATTTAAGCCGAACATGATCAGCCTACTACTTGGATCGGCTCGATTCGTTTTCAACCCTACTTATTTTGTTGTACCTTTTTTATTATTCATAAACAGTAAATCAAACGATGACATTTTTTTTCTATTTTTTTTCAGTTCAAGTATATTCTTTCTACCCTTTTGGCCCTAAACTCCTCAATTTGATGATCAGATCCTCAGTTTTAGTTACATTTACATCATAACCAACGTCATTTTTCACTCATTAGTTCCTACTTAGGATTTTTTTTCCAACAAAATGGGTAAATTCATCTTTCAATTTCAAAGTATGTTCTTTCTACCCTTTTGGCCCCCAAACTTCTCAATTTGATGATCAGATCTTCAGTTTCAGTTACATTTACATCATAACTAATGTCATTTTTCACTCATTAGTTCCTACCTAGGATTTTTTTTCCAACTAAATGGGTAAATTCATCTTTCAGTTTCAAAGTATGTTCTTTCGACTATCTTGGTCATTAAACTTCTCCATCTAATAATCAGATCTCTGGTTTTGTCATATTCTTTTTTAGAACTATTCATAAACAATAAACCAAAGATGATGTTTTTTTTTCCTTTTTCCGGTGAATGGCTAAACTTCCTTTTTAGTTTTTAAGTATGTTCTGTTTGCACTTTTACTCAATAAACTCTTCCATATGATAATTAAATCCCTGGTTTCAAGTACACATACTTAGTAACTAACGTCATTTTGTATTCTTTGGTTTCATTTCCAGCCCAATTAACCCAAAATTAAGTACGCAAAAAAAAAAAAAGTTCCAAATCTCTCTTTTCACCCCCTCTTTCCCATTTTCTTCAATTTATTTATTCTTTATTTGGTAAATTTGTGATTTATTTATCATGTTGAGTGTGAAATTGGTGATTTACGTAAAAGGGTTTTACATTTTTCACTTTTATTGCAATCTATATAGGTTCTAAAATGATGCTTTCACCATTATATTCCATTATTATAAATTTACAAATAATCTCTCAGTCAAGTGCGGTCTCTCACATCTAGTGTTTTAGTGAAGCGAGAAAGGCACTGGGGAGAAGTTGCTTGACTTGGAACTGGCAAGTTCAAGAGCTGTCCTCGTAGTCCTTCATGGGCATCTCTTCCAAATTTGGGACCTCTTCTACGAGTCTCATCTTCTCTGCAAACAAGGAATTTCTCTCTTCAATGATGAGATGCTAGTTCTCAGCAAAAAAATGGTTACTCTCATCCTTGAGAGAAGTATAAACTGCCCGAAGCTTGTTGTTCTCCTGACAAGACGCCTCAGCCGCTTGCTTGGTGAGACATAAGGCAGACTTTAAGCATTTGACCTCAAACTGGAGAGCTTTTACCTAAAGAGCTTGCAAGTCATATTGTTTTTTATGCCACTTGGCCAAGTTCATGATCTCATTGGCCTCCTTGGCCAGCCGTTCGGCGTTGTTCTTCACCTTTCACAGATGGATGACCAAGCTTTCTCTAGTCAACTCAGTGGCCCATAGATGCTCATAGAGGTCCTTAGTGACAATAACATGTTGAGACTTGATCATCCCCAAATGGCCAAGGGCTTTTTCTCGCCATGAGGTCACCGTGCCATCCAAACGAATAGGAAAGCACTTGTGGCCCTTGAGGCTCCACCTGGTCATCAGATGCAGTGGATGAGACTTTGCCCTTCCCCTTGTCCATATCAAGATCAAAAAAGGAAAAGCCATGTTACAACACAACACCGACACCCTTTTCTTGTTCCACCCTGTAGAGATATGTATTAAAATGGAATAGTCCGTCCCATCGAACCATTTAATGGGTTACCGGTTTTGGGTCGTAAAGAAGGGCATGAAAAACTTAATATTGTTGCACAAACATAGGCTGCTCTTTGTGTATATTTATACAAGAGTTATTAGTTTATAGTAGAACACAAACACATGTAGAAATAGATGATAAGAAAAGATAACTTCTATGCTAAGCTAACTATTATCATTAACACGCCCTTGCAATATCAACTATCTTAAACTAATGTTAAGAGTGTCCCAAAAATGTTAGTGAAGATGAAAAGGCAATGACTTAGGAAGAACATTCGTAACTTGATCTTTAGTATAGATGAACCAAACAACAAGACCCTTTTGAGAAACCTTCTCTCAAACAAACTTAAAATCAACTTCAATATATTTTGTCCAAGCATGAAATATAAGATTAGCAGTAAGATAAGTAGCTCTTATATTATCACACCATAGGATGGGTGGTTGGGAGAGATAAACACCAAGTTCAGAGAGTAAATTTTGTATCTAGATGAGCTCTGCAGTGGCATTGGCTAGTGCTCAATATTCCACTCTAGTGTTAGACCTTGAAACAGTGTGTTGTTTGCATGAACTCCAAGAGACAAGATTCTCACCTAGAGAAATAGCAAAGCCATTAGCCGAGTGATGGTCACCTAGGCACCCAGGCTAGCCAACATTTGAGAATGCACTAAGCACTTTTGAAGAAGACCGACAAATACTAAGACCAAATGAGAGCGTATGCTTCAAGTATCAAAGTATTCATTTAATGGCAGACCAGTGAAGCATTGTAGGAGCTTGCACATATTGACAAACTTTATTCTCTGCAAAGAAAATATCAAGCTTGGGTAAAGGTGACATACTGTAATGCTCCAATAGTGCTTCGATACAAGGTTGGATCAGGCATGGGATTGTCAGCCTCTTTAGACAACTTTTCTGTTGCGAACATTAGTTGGGCAACAGGTTTTATAGCAATCATGTTGGTCTGTTATAAAAGCTCTAGGATATATTTCTGTTGAGACAGAAGAATGCCATGGGAAGAAGCCATTGCTTCAATGCCGAGAAAGAAATTAAGCGAGCCTAGATCCTTAACTGGAAAATCATATTGCAAGGCCTTAAGAATCCTTTCCATCTCATGCAAGGAAGAGCTTATCACTAAAATATCATCAACATAAATGTGTATATATAGAATTATTCTAGACTTATTATAAATAAAAAGTGAAGTGTCAACATTTGATGCCACAAAGCTAAGTTCCCATAATCTAGTGCTGAAGCGAGAGTACCAAGCATGGTGCGCCTGCTTAAGGCCATAAATGGCCTTATGAAGTTTGTTTACATGTCCTAGATATTGAGGGTGTTCATACCCGGGTGGTTGTGACATATACACCTCTTCTTTTAGAAATCCATGCAAAAATGAATTTTGAATGTCTAACTGCTGAACACTGCATGCTTTAAAAAATGCAAGAGAAAGAATGAGCCGAATGGTGGTAAGCTTTACCATGGAACTGTAAGTATTGTGATAATTGATCCTATATTGTTGTTTAAAATCTTTCACAACAAGGCAAGCCTTGTGTCGTTCAATGCTCCCATCAGCCTTCTTTTTCAGTTTGAAAACCCACTTGCAATCAATGATGTTCATGTTGCGTGAAGGTGGGACAAGAGACCATGTCTTGTTTTTCAAGAGTGCTACAAACTCAGAGTCTATTGCATGATGCCAAGATGGATCATTCTTGGCAGAGGCAAATCTTGTCGGTTCACTCTCACTAGAGGTTGAAAAAGTGGCTATTAAGGTTTAAGATATAGGGTATCAAATGGTGCCATCCATAAACTAATTTGGTTTGCTAATATTATTTTGTAATTGTGTCCACATTGGACGATAGACAGGCGATGAAGACTCATCAGCTATGGATGGCTCAGGCTGAGGAAGATTTACAGAATCCTTCAGAAGATCTTTACTTTTTGGCAAAGATGGTGCTTCAAGAGGAAGTTGTGATGTTGACTGAGATTCAAAAGCTAGAGGAGAGAGAACTGAAAGCTAAACAAGAGTAAAGTTAGACTCACTTGTATGTGAGCCTGCATCAGTAGGCATATGTGCAAAAGGAAATATCTGTTCATCAAAGATAACATCTCTAGAAATATAAACTTTGCCAATAGAAGTATCATGGCACTTATACCTTTTGTGAAGACCACTGTATCCAATAAACACACATCTTATTAATCGAAACTCAAATTTGTGTGACGTATCAGCCCGTAGGTGTGGCCAACAAGCACAGCCAAAATCTTGAAGAACTTATATTCAGGTTTTTTGTGAAATAGACGTTCTAATAAAGAAAGATTGTATGTGACATGGATCAACATTCAGTTAATAAGATATATGGCTGATTGAAATGCATCATCCCAAAATTTCAAAGAAAATGATGCATAAGCTAAAAGGGACTTGTCGGTCTCAACAATGTAGCAGTATTTTTGCTCAACTAAGCCACTTTGTTGATATGTGTGGGAGCAGGACATTTGGTGATTAATTCCAATAAAGGAGAAAAATGAATGTACTCTTTGATATTCACCACCCCAATCTGTCTGAATAGCCTTTATTTTCTTATTTAGGAGGTGCTTAACATGTTGCTAATATTTTAGAAAAAAAAATGTAAACCTTAGACTTACAAACCATAGGATATAGCCAAACAAATTTACTATAGTCATCAATGAAATTAACGTAGTAATGGTAGCCATTAACAGACTTAAGAGCAGGTCCCAAAACATCGGAAAATATCAAATCCAGTGGACTATTTGAAAGTTCAAAGTAGAAAATGGTAACTGATGACTTTTTGCTTGTTGACAAGCATCACACACCGTCAACTCTTTATTCACAACATAAGGAAGATTATGTCGACTGAGAACTTGCTGAACCACATATTAAGATGGGTGCCTGAGCCTTGAATGCCACAGTTGAAAGCTAACTCGTTCCCTGGTAAGGGCACTAGCTGAATGAGAAACACAATGTGAATGAATTTGGTAGAGTCTATTTTTACACATTCCTTAAAGGAACATTTTCTTCAAGACTCAATCCTTGACAAGAAAATAATCAGGATGAAATTCAAGAAACACGGGATTATCACAAGTGAGCTTGCTGACTAAATTAAGATTTTTTGTGATACTAGGTACATAAAGAACATTATTTAATTGTAAGGGAAAAGCAGTTGTAGGAATATTGGATAAGCCAATATTATAGATGGACAAACTTACTCCATTACCGACTTGAACTCGATTAGGACCATTGTCGCATTCACTCACGAGTCAACTTGGTATGATGGTGTATTTACTATTGTAGTAAAGTGGTTTTGCTTCTTTTTATAGGGGTGATCAAAGTGATAAAAGCACTGAAGTGCTGAGTGTCCCGACTTTTTACATACTTGGGCATGTGACTCTTGAATTGTTTATATTTCCTCATATTTTCTAATTTAAAGGACCAAATCGCCCACGTCCACAGCCTTGTCCATGATTATTAGGACATCTACCTCCATGATTAAAAATATTCCTTGTTGCTACATTGGCAAAAAATAACTTTGATGGAGGTTAAACTGCTGCATAGTGTTGCTCAAGTCACAGCTCATAACTCAACAAATGCCCATAGAGATCATTGAGGGGCATGAAATCAATCCTTGTTGTGATTGATGTAACAAGTGGACCATACTCAAAGTTGAGTCTTGCAAGGATATACGATACAATATCATATTCCTGAGAAGGCTGTCCAATAGCAGCCAAGGTGTCAGCAAGACTTTTAATGCATTGAAAATAGTCAATAACTTTAAGATCTTTCTTCTTCATGGTCAATAATTGGTACCGTATCTGCGTAATACTTGCACTAGATTACAAGGAAAACAATTTTTCTAAAGCATCACATACCTCATAAGATGTTGTCGTATTAATGACATAGGTAAAAATCTCTTCAGAAAGAGACAAAAATATAGCACTCAAGATCATTTTGTTAGTGTTGTGCCTAAAAGCCAATCATGAGATCATTGTATTTTACACATTGAGCTATGATATTTTATTGAGGCATTATTCCAGTAATTGTGTTTGTTGTTTTGTTTCTGTGTGACATAATCAAACATAATTATAACCTTAGAATAATAGTATTCTTAACGTCTTTGGTCTAGTATTATTGTGGAGTGGGTTGTAATAATACATAAAGACTAGCATATATAGAGACTGATAGGAGATATGTAGTATACATATGGATACAAGTTGGTGAACTTGTGTACTAGACCAACTGTGACGGAACGGGGCCCAGTGCCCCTAATCTTGTAGGCTCTTAGGGATAATGAATCCCACTAGTTACAGTTGGCTAACTATTACTCGTCAATATAAATTAAAACAATTTATATGCAACTAGTTACTTAGCCTACTCAGATTAAGTTATGCATGCTTCTGACTTGGCAATGCAACCGAAATTTAAAAGTCTTGAATTAAAACATTGCTCGAGCATTTCATTAAAACATACTGAAAACGTACCAAGTCATTGAAATACTAGTTGCTTTAACTACAAGTAACAGTTTTGTGCATACATTACAACTCTAGCATGCACCCAAAAGTAACAAGATGGATTTACATCCTAATGTATCCCAATAGAGGCAACTTACTTAGTACACAAAGTACTATGTACAAGAGACAAAATTACTACTAACTAAGATCATTTACTTGAGCCCACCTTGAGCTAAACCAAGCTTCAAGTGTAGCCCTTCACTAGACCTTGTTCTTGTGTACTCTTAGCCTCTACACTGTAAAGGCACAACTTGGTTAGCACATAACTTATACTGCAAGAAACTAGAATCACTAGGATTCTCAATAAAATACCTGCAAAACAGAAAGCTTAGGCCTCAGCTATCACTTCAGTGATTAGGCCCGGGATTAGATCCTGCACAATAAAACTAAGGGAATGAGTACTTAAAAGTACTCAGTAAGGATTCCCTTCTTGAATACCTGCAAAGAAATATGCAACAAATATGCAATATGGCAACCAAGCAATCAAACATGCAATTCAAACAACAAACAATCAACAAAATGCCAAAAATGCAATGTATGGATGTATGGTATGGAATGCACACAACACATGCACTTGGGACTTTCTGCACTTAAGTGCCTTAATTCTTGCCGTGAGCTCAAACGGCTGAGGTACTTGAGATACTGGCCCTCGTATCCCGGACACTTTACCTCAATTAAGTCCCATCTACGGGTTCTAGAGTAGGTCGTCACCTATCTCAAACTTACCCGCCTTTACCCTTGATTTATTGTACAGGGTAGTCTTACTATGTGGTTTAACTAGTCAAACCCTCAAGGTTTAACTCAAAATACTACTAGTGGCTCACTTACCAAACCAAATGGTTTGGTTGGGATCGACTTAGGTTTTTCTCTCTATTGACCATATATAATTGATACTCTATACGGCCAATAAAGAGTCTAAAAACCCACTTAATCCCCTTAATTTCCATTTAAAAACTTAAATATTATGAGTTACTTAGCCACCAAGTCACATTTCTTTTATACTTAACCACACAACTTGACTACCTTCCAAATAACGCACAATTCCCGCCTTAGGAACGAATTCTAGACCCAACCGAGGCTATGGAACGTCTTAGAATAGCCTAGGGATAGAAACCGAGAGTATAAGTTAATCTTAGGATGGCCGGAAATCGAGGCCAAAATTGCACTTGGCGACGCGGCGCCAAAGAGCAAATGCTTTTGGCGACGCGGCGCCGCCGAGTAAGCGTTCTGTGTACAATTTCGCTTCTTGGCGCCGCGGCGCCAATTCACGGACGAATTGGCGACGCGTCGCCAATTCTGTTTTTCTGGGTTTATGCGACAGCATCGCTCTTGTACACAAACTACTCAAACTCTCTCATTTCTAATCCAAACTTAATGGGTCTTGTTTCTAATTCATCCCAACATACAAAGCTACAAAACCATGCATTATTTGAGCTTAATTACTTGAACCCTTACCTCAATTTTAGCCACAAAGCAAGCAATGCAACAAAGCTTCCTAAGCTCAATTGAGCTTCCTTGAGTTCCAAGCCTAAAACCAACGAAATTTGGCACCCAAACCAATCAAACCAAGACCATTTCTAGCTCTAGAAACAACCTATAATCACACCAAATGATCTCAAGAAGCTTACCTACGAAATTGGATTCCAAAACAAGCTTCCAAAGATCAAATGAAGCAAGAACACCTCAACCAAAGTTGGTGATCATTCCTAACACCTTGGGCACCCTTAATTCAATGGAATCTTGCAAGAAAATGGAAGCTTGGGTTGTGATTTTGGGAGAGGAGAGGGAGCTACGAATTTTTGGTGTTGCAATGAAATGGCTAAGTATGAAGAAGAGAAGAAGAAACTTAACTTATAAGCTTATTAAGCAACTTTTCTCTCCCTTGCACTTAAGCCCTCATACTTTCATTTGTTTCAAATAGCTCACCAACTCACACTCCAAACTCACTTTTCTTTGTTTTAAAAGGTACTAAAAAGCTTCCCAAACTTAATTTTCTTGAACACTTTAGCCACTTAAGTTCTAAATGGCTCAAAAAGAACACTTAGTGCCACAAGTTGTCAAAACTTACTAGGATGATTCTAAAAGCTAGAACAACTAATGGTCTTGACTTAACTATGCCAAATCACACTTAGGAACTCACTTAACTTGATTAAGCTTATGTTACTTGCTTAACAAGGCGCTAATTTGAGGTACTTAATTTCATAAACACTTAATCAAAGTAAATGAACACTTACTTGATTAATTGACTAGGAGAGCTGTCACATCCTCCCCTCCTTCAGAAATTTGGTCCTCCAAATTCTGACTTAATTGAGCATACAGACTTGGATATTGCCTTAGCATATCCTGCTCGGTCTCCCAAGTGGCCTCTTCCTCCCCATGGTTAGACCATAGTACCTTGACCATTGGGATCCGTTTGGTCCTTAGTTTCCGGACTTGACGGTCAAGAAACTTGATAGGATGTTCCTCATAACTTAGGTCCTCTCTCAAGGGAATAGTGGGCGGGGTTAACACTTGCCCAGAGTTCACAATGCACTTCCTTAAGGTACTCACATGAAACACATTATGAACATGGGCTAAACTTGGCGGTAAAGCCAACCGATAAGCCACTTTTCCTACCCTTTCGAGAATTTCAAAAGGACCAATAAACCTTGGTGCCAACTTACCCCTTTGACCAAACCTAGCCACACCTTTCATAGGTGAGACTTTAAGGAGTACTCGGTCTCCTACCTCAAACTCTAAATCTTTTCTTCGCACATTGGCGTACTTAGCTTGCCGGTCTGAGGCAGCTTTGATCCTTGTTTGGATCAACTTAATCTTTGCCGTGGTCTCGGCAATGATTTCTGGACCAACAACTATTTCATCAGCTTTATCTGCCCAACAATGAGGGGTCACACACTTACGCCCATACAAAGCCTCGTAGGGCGCCATCTTAATAGCTTCTTGATAGCTATTATTATAAGTAAATTCAATCAAAGGCAGATGTTGGTCCCAATCCCCTTTGAAGTCCATCACACAACTTCGTAACATATCTTCCAAGGTTTGGATCACCCGCTCAGTCTGCCCGTCAGTCTGAGGGTGATATGCAGTACTTAGGTTCACAGCAGAACCCATAGCCTTTTGAAAGGCACTCCAAAACCTTGAAACAAAACGGGGATCTCTATCAGATACAATCTGATCAGGAATACCATGAAGTCTTACTACTTCTCGGATATACAACTGGGCTAATTTCTCCATGGTATAAGTGATTTTAATGGGGATAAAATGTGCAGATTTTGTTAACCTATCCACCACCACCCAAATGGAATCATGCTGACTTCTTGTGTTTGGCAACCCAACACAGAAGTCCATGGTGATGGATCCCCATTTCCTTTCTGGGAGTGGTAAACTTTGCAACATTCCTGATGGCCTTTGGTGCTCTGCCTTCACCATTTGACAGGTGAGGCACTTAGACACATATTCATACATGTCTCTCTTAAACTTTGGCCACCAAAAATGAGTCCTAAGGTCATGGTACATCTTATTCACACCAGGGTGAACATTAAACTTACTCGTATGTGCCTCCTGCAACACTTGTTGCCTTAATTCACTTGGCACATAGAGCCGGTCACCAAAATAAAGTAACCCATCCTTGTACTGAAATTCTTTCAGTACAGTACCATGCTTTTCCTCCCCAGAAATTCTTTTCAAGCTCGAATCACTTTCTTGAGCTTGCTTAACTCTAGTCAACCATGCTGACTGAATTTCAAGGACCATGACTTGAGCCATTTCCCATTCTCTCCACAATTCATATAAAACTGTGAATTGCTCTGCACTAGGATCTTTTGAGGTTTGTGTTACTTGATCCTTGGAGAGAATTACCCCAGAATACTTACGGCTCAAGGCATCAGCAACCACGTTGCCTTTACCTGAACAATAGTCTATCGAGCAATCATAATCCTTGATATACTCGACCCATCTTCTCTGCCTCATGTTAAGATCCTTTTGGGTAAATAAGTACTTCAGACTTTTATGGTCTGTAAAGATCTTAAAGGACCTTCCCATAAGGTAGTGTCTCCAGAGCTTTAAAGCAAACACAACTGCTGCTAACTCAAGATCATGCACTGGGTAATTCAACTCGTTAGGCCTTAACTGCCTAGACCCATATGCAATCACTTGCTTATCCTGCATCAACACACATCCTAATCCTGTCCCAGATGCATCGGTATAAACCACAAAAGTCTCATGCGGATCTGGTAGGATTAAGATGGGAGCAGAAATTAACCTTTCCTTAAGCTCCTGGAAACTCTCCTCACACTTAGGAGTCCAAATAAACTTCTGTGCCTTCTTTGTCAAGGCGGTCAATGACGAAGCTATTATAGAAAATTTTTCAATAAACCTTCGATAATAGCCTGCCAAACCCAAGAAACTCCTAACTTCAGTTACAGTTGTTGGGCGTTTCCACTCCACCACAGCCTTTACCTTTTCTGGGTCTACACTTAATCCTTGAGCATTTATAATATGTCCAAGGAAAGGAATTTCACTTGCCCAGAACTGGCACTTAGATAGTTTGGCATAAAACTGATTACTCATGAGTACTTGCAAAACTATCTCTAAATGTTTTTCATGCTCGTGGGGAGTCGGGGAATACACCAAAATATCATCAATAAACACCTCAACAAACTGATCTAGGTAGGGCCTAAAAATCCGATTCATGGTATCCATGAAAACTGCCGGAGCATTAGTCACTCCAAACGGCATAACGGTATACTCATAATGCCCATACCTAGTCCTGAATGCAGTCTTCGGGATATCCTCATCCCTAACTCTTATCTGGAAATATCCAGACCTTAGGTCTATTTTTGAAAAGACCTTCGCCCCTCTTAATCTATCAAATAGATCATCAATTCTGGGCAATGGGTACTTATTCTTTACCGTTACTGCATTCAGTTTTCTATAGTCTATACACAACCTTAAGGTTCCATCCTTTTTCTTTACAAACAACACTGGAGCACCCCACGGGGAAATACTTGGCCTAATAAAGCCTTTCTCAAGCAACTCTTCTAATTGCTTTTTCAGCTCATCCATTTCAGGTGCTGACATTCTATAAGGGGGTATGGAAATTGGTTCTGCCCCAGGCTGTAAATGTATGGAGAATTCAATCTCCCTTCTTGGAGGTAACCCTGGGAGGTCTATAGGAAAAACTTCTGGAAATAGATTGGCTACTTGAATTTCCTTGAGTTGCTCCTCGACTGCCACTCCGTTCAACGAGCAAGCGACCAACTCACTCGGAACGGGAATGGACTCCAATAACTTGAGGTGCAAACTCTTTACACTACTTGCCAAACCGCCTGTGCAAATTATACTTACCCCTGAGGCATCCTCAAGAGTGACCTTACAACCCGCACAGTCAATCTGGGCCTTAAACTTACTTAACCAATCCATTCCAAGGACAATATCATAAGGAATTGAGGCCAAGACCCAAAGGTCACTTAAAAATTTACTACCTCCTAATTCCAAAGGATATCCCACAACCATTTCATTGGTAAACACAAGGTTACTCCCCACTGACTTAATGAACATCATTTCATCAAGCACAGTTCTATGCAAACCAAACTTAACAACCATGCTTAGAGTAATGACAGAAATAGTAGCACCAGTATCAAACAGAATTCTAATACTACTATCCTGAACATTAAAGTTACCTTGCACAGCTGTAGGTTCTCTGGATACCTGGCTTGCCAGTGCAAAAACTCGTGGTGGCACAGGAGGAACTCTGATAAAAGTACTACCAGTACTACCAACTCCTGAGGCTCCCGGTCGTCCTTGACCTTGGTCTTGCCTAAGCCTTGGGCACTCCTTCGCCCAATGTCCTGGCTGACGGCAGTAATTACAGAGATCGGTTCCAAGGGTACAAGGTTTGTTACCATGAAATCTCTGACACTTAGGACAACGGCCTTTTACAGCTTTCTTGATTTTCTTGGAAGGTCCTTGATCACCTCCCACACTAGGCCTTTTATCCATTAACCTTGAATGTACTGGAACCCTCGGCTCAACGGCCTTTTCATTGGATTTTGCTTCCATCAACTCCCTTTCCAACACTAAGGCTTTTTGGACAGCCTCATGATAGGTCCGAACTCCTATCACTGTCAGAAAACTCCTCAACTCCACCCTAAGTCCACGTATGAACTTCTTTGCCTTTAGTTCATCTTTTCCGGCCAAATGAGGTGCATACCGAAAAAGAGAACTAAACTTCCTTTCATACTCATGAACTGTTAGCCTTCCCTGGATTAGTTCATCAAACTCAATCCGCTTTTGATCCTGGGCAGCCTCACTATTGAATTCATTTCGAAACTCCTTCTCGAATTCAATCCAATCAAGTTCTTTAGGCCTTTGCCCGATCCTCCCTTCATTATAAGCATCAAGCCTTTCCATGACATCCTTCCACCATAATGACGCCTTGCCTTCTAAAAAGAAAGGCACCAAATCCATCTTTACTTTGTCATCCAACTTCATGTTTTTGAAGATCTCATTAATCTGATACAACCACCCTTCAGCCATATCGGGATCTCCTATGCCATTGAACTGGGAGTATTGATGTCCCGGCATAAGGAAACAAGTCCCATATGGTCTGGAATGACGGGTCTCCTCCGTCTCCTCCTTGGATGGATGTCCTCCTCATCTTCCTCCTCACTGTCCTCTTCACTGTCCTCACTGGACTCCACTTGAACATGCTCATTAGACGGTTCCTGACCTTGCACTTGCCCCTGGGGCGGGGGATTTCTCCCCTGACCTTGGTGCACCGTTGGGCCTTGGTGCACTTCGGCCCTTACCCCATTAGGGTCCTCCAAGGTCTCCCCCTGTACTGGAGGTTGAGCACGCTCTTCAAGCAAAATGGCCATGCCATGTAGCATCCGGTCCATCGACTCATTAAGTCTCCTCAACAAGGAAACCACCTCCCTCATATCTGATCCACCAGGATCACTAGTTCCTGCACCGGAACCCTGAGCCTCAGCAGTAGTACCAGCCCGTGTGTTCACCATACCTGCAACCACAGCCAGAAGACCATATCCAGAGCAACTTATAAGCAGTACTAACCACACTTAACACAAGAACACTTTGATCTTAGTTCACTTATTGCCTCTACTAGGAACATTAACCCGCTCTGATACCAATTTTCTGTGACGGAACGGGGCCCAGTGCCCCTAATCTTGTAGGCTCTTAGGGATAATGAATCCCACTAGTTACAGTTGGCTAACTATTACTCGTCAATATAAATTAAAACAATTTATATGCAACTAGTTACTTAGCCTACTCAGATTAAGTTATGCATGCTTCTGACTTGGCAATGCAACCGAAATTTAAAAGTCTTGAATTAAAACATTGCTCGAGCATTTCATTAAAACATACTGAAAACGTACCAAGTCATTGAAATACTAGTTGCTTTAACTACAAGTAACAGTTTTGTGCATACATTACAACTCTAGCATGCACCCAAAAGTAACAAGATGGATTTACATCCTAATGTATCCCAATAGAGGCAACTTACTTAGTACACAAAGTACTATGTACAAGAGACAAAATTACTACTAACTAAGATCATTTACTTGAGCCCACCTTGAGCTAAACCAAGCTTCAAGTGTAGCCCTTCACTAGACCTTGTTCTTGTGTACTCTTAGCCTCTACACTGTAAAGGCACAACTTGGTTAGCACATAACTTATACTGCAAGAAACTAGAATCACTAGGATTCTCAATAAAATACCTGCAAAACAGAAAGCTTAGGCCTCAGCTATCACTTCAGTGATTAGGCCCGGGATTAGATCCTGCACAATAAAACTAAGGGAATGAGTACTTAAAAGTACTCAGTAAGGATTCCCTTCTTGAATACCTGCAAAGAAATATGCAACAAATATGCAATATGGCAACCAAGCAATCAAACATGCAATTCAAACAACAAACAATCAACAAAATGCCAAAAATGCAATGTATGGATGTATGGTATGGAATGCACACAACACATGCACTTGGGACTTTCTGCACTTAAGTGCCTTAATTCTTGCCGTGAGCTCAAACGGCTGAGGTACTTGAGATACTGGCCCTCGTATCCCGGACACTTTACCTCAATTAAGTCCCATCTACGGGTTCTAGAGTAGGTCGTCACCTATCTCAAACTTACCCGCCTTTACCCTTGATTTATTGTACAAGGTAGTCTTACTATGTGGTTTAACTAGTCAAACCCTCAAGGTTTAACTCAAAATACTACTAGTGGCTCACTTACCAAACCAAATGGTTTGGTTGGGATCGACTTAGGTTTTTCTCTCTATTGACCATATATAATTGATACTCTATACGGCCAATAAAGAGTCTAAAAACCCACTTAATCCCCTTAATTTCCATTTAAAAACTTAAATATTATGAGTTACTTAGCCACCAAGTCACATTTCTTTTATACTTAACCACACAACTTGACTACCTTCCAAATAACGCACAATTCCCGCCTTAGGAACGAATTCTAGACCCAACCGAGGCTATGGAACGTCTTAGAATAGCCTAGGGATAGAAACCGAGAGTATAAGTTAATCTTAGGATGGCCGGAAATCGAGGCCAAAATTGCACTTGGCGACGCGGCGCCAAAGAGCAAATGCTTTTGGCGACGCGGCGCCGCCGAGTAAACGTTCTGTGTACAATTTCGCTTCTTGGCGCCGCGGCGCCAATTCACGGACGAATTGGCGACGCGTCGCCAATTCTGTTTTTCTGGGTTTATGCGACAGCATCGCTCTTGTACACAAACTACTCAAACTCTCTCATTTCTAATCCAAACTTAATGGGTCTTGTTTCTAATTCATCCCAACATACAAAGCTACAAAACCATGCATTATTTGAGCTTAATTACTTGAACCCTTACCTCAATTTTAGCCACAAAGCAAGCAATGCAACAAAGCTTCCTAAGCTCAATTGAGCTTCCTTGAGTTCCAAGCCTAAAACCAACGAAATTTGGCACCCAAACCAATCAAACCAAGACCATTTCTAGCTCTAGAAACAACCTATAATCACACCAAATGATCTCAAGAAGCTTACCTACGAAATTGGATTCCAAAACAAGCTTCCAAAGATCAAATGAAGCAAGAACACCTCAACCAAAGTTGGTGATCATTCCTAACACCTTGGGCACCCTTAATTCAATGGAATCTTGCAAGAAAATGGAAGCTTGGGTTGTGATTTTGGGAGAGGAGAGGGAGCTACGAATTTTTGGTGTTGCAATGAAATGGCTAAGTATGAAGAAGAGAAGAAGAAACTTAACTTATAAGCTTATTAAGCAACTTTTCTCTCCCTTGCACTTAAGCCCTCATACTTTCATTTGTTTCAAATAGCTCACCAACTCACACTCCAAACTCACTTTTCTTTGTTTTAAAAGGTACTAAAAAGCTTCCCAAACTTAATTTTCTTGAACACTTTAGCCACTTAAGTTCTAAATGGCTCAAAAAGAACACTTAGTGCCACAAGTTGTCAAAACTTACTAGGATGATTCTAAAAGCTAGAACAACTAATGGTCTTGACTTAACTATGCCAAATCACACTTAGGAACTCACTTAACTTGATTAAGCTTATGTTACTTGCTTAACAAGGCGCTAATTTGAGGTACTTAATTTCATAAACACTTAATCAAAGTAAATGAACACTTACTTGATTAATTGACTAGGAGAGCTGTCACACCAACCCATCATGAGAATGCTACATGGATCGTTATATGAGTGTCATAAGTGATTCTCGTAGTGATCATGGTATATGTAGTCCTTTGATCTAAGGTCATCAAGGTTCCCTATGAGTCACATACTTTAATACTTCCCTTTGTTGCTTATAACGAACATGAAGGTGGTTATTGAGTATGTCACATATCATGCGGAGGGCTTTGTATGATCAGGATGGGATTTATCCTTCCTATGTAATAGGAGTGATATATGTGGGCCCCTTTAATGCATGGCCATGCTCGAATGAGTTGTTATGGGATATCAATATCACCAGTTTTAATCAGTTTACTTGGTAATCAAGAAACCTTAGATTGAGCTGTACGAGAGTGACACATTCTATGTCTCGTGCTCGGTCTTGATATCTTGGAAAATGGGACAACGACATATACAAATAAAGATCATAGAGGTTTAGTCAAATCACTAACTATCTTATCACTTGGGTAGCAATGATGTGTTGCTAGACGCCACTCACTGTTTATGATCATAAATGTGATTTATGACCATTGTTAATGTGATAGAAGCCTATTAGGTCGCACACTTAGAGCCAATTGGATTATTTGAGTGCATGGGCCAAATTGTTTGCTATTGGTTTAATTATAATTTTATATTAATAATTAACCCAAAGGTTAAGCCATTATGAAGCCCGAAATTAAACCTAATTGGATTAGGGTTTTGAAACCCATTAGGCTTGGGAGTTAAGCCTCACTATATATGCATCGTATAGTAAGGATTTTCATGACCTAGCCTCACAAAGGAAAAAATCATAAGGGTTCTAAAAAGTTCTAGTTGCAATCTCCTCTTGCCTTTACTTGGAGGACACAAGCTAGCACTATGGGTGCAAACGGAATATACATGCTGAAACATGGTAGATGTGTGGTGATTCGAATGGTTCGTGTGGATACTGTAGAGAGCTTAAACATGTCAACTATTCAACTTTGTGATTCAATTCAATAATTGGGTGAAAGATCCTAGATGACTAGGTATAAAATTTTAAACACAAGATTTACTCCATTTTACTTGGATCCTGGAGGGTTTCGGTTAGTTTTCGCTGCATTTGTTTGGCCCTGAAACCCTACACATTTGATCTTGTTGGTACCAATTTTTGTCTGCTGGATTAGAGACAAAAAAACTGTGCTGAGCCAAGAGTCTGGTCTCCATTATTAGAGGCTGGAGCTGAGACAACTGGTGGCGATGCTGCAAGCGTGCCATCGACAAAACCCAATAGATGCTGTCCACCCAAATAAGGCAAAAAAATGGGATTTCCAGATGAGGTAATCGTCATGGGTTAACTTAATGTTAATAAGGTGTCCAAGGTTTAAGGATAGAGTAGGCAAAAGAACATATGACTTGTTGCCTCAGAAAGAAGTATTCGAGGAGGGATAAGAAGGGGAATTTTCAGAGGCCATTATTTTTTCTAAGACGTAAGCCTTTGCTAGCTCTGATACCATGAAAGACTTAATATCACCGTACAAACACAGGCTGCTCTTTGTGTATATTTATATAAGAGTTACTAGTTTATAGTAGGATACAAACACACGTAGAAATATATGATAAGATAAGATAACTTATATGCTAAGCTAACTATTATCACTAACAGGGTGTAGCTAATAAATGAGGCCTTGGAAGGCTTGGTTGGCCTCTAAACCTAGGACGAGCTCTTGAAGTTTCTAAAAAATGATGTTCCAATCAAGAGTAAGGGATATGTTCTTGGAAAGGTCAAGAGCAAGAAGGAAGAAACTTTTCTTCCAAGAATGAGAAGGGTCTCCCATGCAGAAGTGGCAGTTTGCCGGGGCTAACAAGGGGCCAAAAAAATATGGAACAATTACCATGAGACTTAAGAAATATCTGCTTTGAGCTTCTAGTTGAGTGCTTCAATATGCTGTTGAAGAAATTATAACTATATAATAATTGTCAACTTACATTACTATTCATAATAATTCTTTTTATTTTACATTTTTCTAATTAATGGTCTAGCCTCTGCCTTTCAACCATTTGCAGATTTCCCTTCTTCCATTTTGATCACTAGTTATTTCATCTGATGATCGCTCATTGATAGATAGTATGGGGTAATAAAAATGATCAATATTTGATAAAAACCAAAAAACTGAACAACTGAAATAGTCTAGAAATTCTGTTTGGCTAATTCAATTTTTTAGTTAGGTTTCAGTTGAAGCCAGATAGAAAAAATATTAGTTTCGGTTATACATGTCAATTATTACTGAATTTTTTTTCATGTATTTTTCGAGATTATAGTGGGTAAAGATTCAAAAGGAGTAGGGGGCTAAGTGAAATGGAAATAGAATGTTAATGACATTATTGGAGTTTGGCCATCCTAACTAAAATAAATGTGCTTAAGTGCAATTTTGGTCCCAAAACTCATTCAAACTGGATACATTACCCCTAGACTATTACTCGATCCAACTCACCCCTTAAACTTTAAAAAATGGGACAGTTTACCCCTTATTGTGCATGTATGCATCACATGATATGCTGAAAACAAACGACATCAATTGCCATAAGTAAAATAAGGGCTTTGGTGCGAGATTCAAAGATAAAATAGAGGTTGGAAGATCAAGAAATAGGTTTGTTTGTGAGCACAAACCCTAAATCAAAGTGCACTTATAGGATTGTTAATCAATGTCAGCACAATACTGATTAGCATTGTTGGACGCTCATTTCGTTGGATTGAAAGGCCCAAACTATAAGTATGACATTTGAGCTAGTTAAGGAGCAACTCGTAAGGAAAAGGCAGATTGCATGTGAAGATTTTGTCATTGTCAGTATTATGGAGAAGTAGAGTATCTATTTTGAGAAAGCATTTCTCAGTTTGGTTGTGAGTCAAGTAACATTAGTATGAGGTTTTCTTTACGCATTGGTATGTCTGAAGTAAAGGCTGGTGTTGCTTCCAGTTTATGTTATTATTGCGAACATGATGGGCTTATGTTTCATTGCTCTTGGTTTGCAGTATGTGTTGGCTTGGTCTTAAGATTTATGCGTTTATTGTTTCCAACATGTCTTTTCTTGGTCTAAGGTTAGGATGATTATAGTAATGTATTGTCACGACTGCTTTTTAATAATACTTTTTTCTTCATTAGATGGACTTGTTATACCTTTTGCATCTTGTTGATAATACAATATCTTGTTTCAAGAAAAAAAAAGATTGGTGCATAAGTAGAGTGAATTATTAATGATTTTGTTGTAGATTTCATAGACATTAAAGGACTATAAATTTTTCTCTTGGTTGAATGATAAATTTTCAAATGTGTAGAGGAGGTAATCGTTGACTTTCGAAAGAAGGAAAAAGGAATGGAAAATGAAATCCGAGCTTTAAAGATGCAAGTTTCATAATTGTTATATTTGAAGGGGCAAGCATTGGGAGAAAAGTGAAGCTAAAAGGTTGGTAATACATCAATTGGAGAGCATGCAACAAAAGGTGTCCGTACTAAACGTATTTGTAACTGTTGGATGTTGTTTGCGTGTAATTGTTGTCTCTATTGCAGCCATGTTTTATTGTAATTATAGGCTACTAGGATAGTTGGAATGATGCCAAGAATGGTGCCTTGTGTTTGCTGTGGGATGGTGAACTAACTGGTTAAGCCTAAAAGCTCCATAGTCTGTATCTTTTATATATTTCAGTAATGAGAACTTTGTTGTTGGTGCAAGATTATGTTAATTTCACTATGGTTTGCTGCACTTCCTAAAACTTTCAAATATGAAAATAAAATTGCTTGCTGAGTTTGATAGGAAAATATAACAAGTTGAGATACCATAGAATTATGACAAGTTTCAAGTATAAGGGTCTAAAACCAATAACTTCAGTAAATAGGTGACAAGTATACTTTGCAAAATGAAGTTGCAAAACCTAGTTTCTGGTTTGAAACATCTCCCAAATGTCATGCAGGACTTCCACCTTAAGTTTAAGGCCAAAAAAATCACTATAGCATGAAGTCAAACTATAAATCAAACTTTACAACTAAAAACTCAAATTTTGCAGTATTCTTGGTTAAATCAGGTGGCTGTTTCTATCCATTTCAACCAATAACTTGAACTCATTTAGGAAAGCATAATGACGTATCATGGTCTATAATAGTACAAAAAAAGCTAGATATATTTTAATTACATATTGTACTTTGTATATCTGAGACAACAATCACAACCCATCTATGCATATTAAATACAAAAAAATATGCAGAATTAATCAGCAGCCTTTACGACTGATGTCAAAAGAGTACAAAATTGAACTGGGTTAGTTTATGGGTTGAGTTAATCCTTAGGCATGAAAACTCTTCCATCTACAAAGACGGTTTCATCTTGCAAACCAGGCTAAAAACAACATTAAAAAATCACTTTCACCCAGTAAACTATTATTAGCATACTAATACATTAAATATTGAAACTCTTCTACATTGCTTATTATTAGTGAAACTCATGCTAAAAAAAAAAATTTAACTACATTGCATTTTCATCACACTTTGGAAATTTAATTGGCTTTTTTGATAAAAACTCTATTCTCATCATTGTGACTACCTAAACTGAAGCTTTACTAACATCCGAGTTGTCATGATCTATCATGAAATTATTCTTTCAGCTGTTTACAGTAGCCCTTCTATGTAGACCATCTTTTCCTACTTTTCCTATGCTATCCGCAATTTCATACTGTGCTACTGGACAATCGACACTATTTATGAAATAAAAAAGATAGCAGAATTCTCTTATTTTGCAAATTGCTTCTTCTATTTTCTCATCTTCACCACCCAATATTGTATCCTCAATATCATTGAGCACTCTTTTACATTCATCCCTCAAGTTTTCATCGTCATTCTTTGAATCCTCACCACTTTCTTTTGATTCTTCTTTACTCTAACTGCTTTCTCCACTGGACAATGTCAAATCTTCATCCTTGTTACCTACCTAAAAAGCACCCTCTCTCTCAATAAATTGTTGTTTCTAGGTTGCTTCAGTTATGCATTTATCAAGTGGCTAGTTTATGAATAAGTTGTTGGTCTGATTTGAGATGTCAATGCAACCCATGTCCTTGACATGCTCCAAGTATATCTCCATTTGTCCACCCAAAATAGCACAAGCTCCTATGTCCATAACACTTGAATCATTGAATACCTCGTTTAGTCCTACATTAAAAGGCTGTCTAGGGACTTTATAGTAATTTTTTTTTAACATTGCTAGGTGTGTAATCAAGTTCCTTTAATATGTTTTCAAATACCCAATATGTGACTAAGTCTGTATCAATTTTTTTCTCATAAACCTTATGGCACATATCTCACAATTTGTTGCCTCAACATTATCCCACCATAGTAAATTCTCATATTAACTTCCTTCATTTGCACCCTAAACCATCAATAACCAATCATTAGCAAATCCATTAAATAACAAAAGCAAAATAGTATAAATCATAACCATAGCAAACCTGACCATAAACCAATGTCAACAGTCAACAATACACATACAAAATAGTTACCTGTTCTATACCAACCATCATCAATACATACACAAAAAAATTCATACACCTATAATAAATTATTTTGCCCCTGACAAGGATTCTATCAACGCGAAAAATCCAATATACAAATCAATTTGCCATCTATTGTTTTCTTGTTACTATTGGAAGCCTTAACTTTCTTCAAGGATCTTTGCTGCTTTCACCCTCTGTAACACTTTTCCTCAGTCTTGATTCAACCAAAACTTTGGCTTAATTATCCTCTTGGCCGATTCTTTCACTACTAAAAAACATTGATTTTCCAACAGTCAAATTTCCAACGCGAAGAACCGTTGAAAATAAAGGTGAAGAATTTCAAACAGCCAAAGCGTTGGAAATTTTGAATAGCATATTTTCCAACGACCTAACTGTCGGAAATTTGCAATGTGCTGAGCCATTGGAAATATAGTCGTTGCAAACTTGAAATTTTTAATTTCCAATGATCTTGCGTTGGATTTCGCATTGGAAATTTCCAACACGAAGGGTGTTGGAAAATTGTGTTTGTAAACCAATAAATTTCACAATGTTAGGAAATAAAGTAGTGTTTTAAAAATATTTTATAATAAATAATAATAATAATATAAATATTTGTTAACATATTTATAATATATAAAAACCTTTAAACCGTTGCAAATACAAGTTTGGGGTTGTTGGAAAATTTTCAACAGTTTTTTCTTTCTAATGGCTATACATTTGGCCATTAGAAATTTTCCATCACGTGATTTTCCAACACGTCTGTTTTCAATGGCTTCAAGTTGGAAAAACTTGAATTTCCAACACGAGGCCATTGGAAAATAACATTTGTTTAGTAGTGTTTCTTTGATCGAACATCACTTTGGTGCGAAATAAGAAAATCTTAGGCCATGGCCCTTATTTTACTTACAACAATAGATCATGTTTGTTTTCAGCATATCACGTGATGCACACGCGTACAATGATGGGTCAAATGTCCCAATTTTTAAAGTTTGATGGGCGAGTTGTACCGAGTCATAGTCTAGGGGTAATTTGTCCGAGTTGAACGAGTTCAAGGACCAATATTGCCTTTAAGCCAAATAGATTCAGCTCCCTGCCCGCTACTGCCATCCTCCTAATTAAAAACCATATTCGTCACACCACTTCATCGTTGTAGGCTTCATTGATAAGCACTAACGGCCCCGCTTCAACTCCATGATTGAGCTTTGCTTTCCTAGTGTAAAAGCGTTATACTCCCCCCTCATAGGGTTACTTATCTTGATCCCTTTCCTTCCCATGTCTTCTCGCTCGCTCATGCAAGCACCTCTCTCATCTTCTCTTTTTCCATCTCTGTGTTTATGAGCTTGATTCCATTGTCGCCGTCACGATTACCCATCGTGGTTTTTCTTTTGGTTGGTTCCTGGAATCCCCCCAATTTGCCCAACAGCGCTAACGTCTGATTAAAGTACCACAATTTTCTCAATTTTAGAAGTCAATTTCGGCTAAAATGTAGACTTAGTCCTATATTTTTCATTAAATGATTAACTAAGAAATTATATCCTTAGTTTTACAATTTATCTATTGGATTACAACTTAGAAGCAACTTTTGATATGTTAGTGTAAAATAGAATGGAACTGAAAAAATTTGGTTCAGTTTTACTTTGGTGTCATCCCTTAATTCGGTTATCTTGGTTTATTACAATCAAAACTTAAAATTAGAAATTTTGGTTCTGTTTCACCTAAATTAACCTAATGATCAGCCTTAGGGTTGGCGACAAAGTCAATAGATTTACAAGTTTGGAGACTATAGCTGCCAAAGATAAAAACTAAAAGGACTTTTTTCACATTTTGTGTTTTTGACTTTTTTTTTTTCCTAGCTAAATCTGTTTCAGCTTCTAAGCTATCGATCTGTTCCATTTTAGTCCCAGAATTTTATCTGTTTTCCGGTTTAGTCATTCTTCTCCCTTTTTCTTTCCTTTGTTTTGTGTTTATTAAATTAATGTCAAACCCTTATTACCTACAGTATTTTCATTTGCTCTAGTGATCCTAAAACTTTAATTTGACTTTTATATCAATGCTTAAACATTGCTTTCTGCACGCTGGTTATTTTTGTCTTCTTAGGAAAAGCTTTGGTCACTATAGTTTGTCTAATTTTTTCTATTACTTGGATTGCTACGAGATTTTACTTATAATTTTGTTAATTAAACCCCCAATTTGTTCCATTTGTATTACTTTCTCAAAGGTTAATCACCACTTTTAATTACTAAAACATCCTGCTATTTTTTGAAACAACAAATAAAAAATTTCATTAATTAATAGAATGAATACATGGCCGCTAGATGCGGAAGAATTACGTCACCTTCTAAAAAACAGTTTCAATCCCTTTGCTAATTACGTGGTCAACCACAAAAATCTCGCTATTTACCGTATTAACCCAAACACTTTATCATATAGAGATTACACCCTGATTTTATGTCAACTCCAAATATCACTTTTTTATTTCATGAAATTTTTTAATCAATGGTTAAACCTAGTTCTAATTATTGAAACTCTAATGTTTTCCTTCTTCTTCTCAAATTTTATTATTTAGGCATCATTTGAGAATAACATTAAAAATTAGTTATAAAGGTTGGAACAAATTACTAACGGTTGTGATAGCTTTTCTAACATCAAATGTTAAACACTGACATTGTTTCTAAACAAAGTCTTAATAATTATTTTATTATATTTATATAAAATGTTGTCTCAAATTAAACGGCTGTAACACACGAGACATATAAATCTTATATGATCGAATGAAGGGAAGATGAAGCATCTTAATGAAAATTTGAAATTCCATCACCACCACCCAACAAGTTACACAAAGCAAAACAAATAGGTAAAGTTCAAACACGTTAATAATTTTTCTAATAAAAAAAAAGAGTCAAGTTAAACTTTAATCAAAAGCAATTTCTTAATGGACATTGGAAAGTTAAACGAAAAAAAAAAGATCAAATTCCTAAATACACAATCATGTGATTGAACCTATAATTATTCATATGTACTGTTTTTTTTTTTTTAAGCAAATAACAGTATTCAAATTTAAAGCCATTTGTTGACACCCAATTTCGTCCGGCCATTAAAATAATTTTAAAAAAAATTAAATAAAAAAAATTAAATAAAAAAATGTATTATTATTATTATTATTGTTATTATTATTACTAAATTTTTTTTAATTAGTTTAAAATATATATATATATATATTTTTTTTTTCGTTTTGTTTTGTGAAGATTTGATATATGTGTGTATATGTGTATGTTTGAAAGAAAAAAAGAAAACTCCATAAAAATGACAAAATTTAAAAGTTTGAGGTAAAAATGACAAAATTAAGAAGTTTCAGGCAAAATTGACAAATTCTGAAAGTTCCAGGAGCATTTGGCAGTTTGTCACATAAAATTTTGAGCCTGCCGACGTTTTTGGCTCAAATTGACAGAAAACGACAAAATTGTCAAAATCAGAAGCTTCAGGAACTTATCCAGAGGCTGAGAGACGTAAAGGACTAAAATTGTCATTTTACCAATTTAAGAGATAAGTTTGAAATTTTTTATTAATTTATCCATCAACAGTTCAGCTAAACTTCCTCTATAAATAGCCCCCCAAATTTTGTGCTGAACACAGAGAAATATAGAAAGAAAAGCTTAGAGCTCCGTTTTTAAAATAGAAAAAATTACAGCCTTAGTCCCTAGCTCTCCTTCCTTTCCTCAGAAAATCTCAAAACTTTTCATTTTGACGATTAAGCCATCTTCTTCCCCCCCCCCGCGCGCCCTCTGTTTCCATTTCTCAGAATTCAGAATTTAAAATCAAGGGTACAACTCTCATTTAATCCTTCATCTTTTCAATTTCTTTCACTTTGGTCACTAACTTTGTATTTTATTCTTGCAGAATTAATTACTAACCCTTTTAATTTTTACTTGTTTGTTTATTATTTGTTTATTATTAACCCCTTTTTTTATTGTTGTTATTAACTTACTAACAACTAACTTTTAATACTATTATTGTTACTAACCTTTTAATTTGTGCATTATTACTAACTTTTATAATTGTTGTTAACAATTAATTAACTTTTATTATTGTTGTTAATTAATTAATTTAATTAACTTGGCTAACTTTTATTATTGTTGTTAATTAATTAATTTAATTAACTTGGCTAGCTTTTTATTATTTTTGTTAATTAATTAATTTAATTAATTTGGCTAACTTTTTATTTATTGTTGTTAATTAATTTAATTAATTTGGCTAACTTTTTATTTATTGTTGTTAATTAATTTAATTAATTTGGCTAACTTTTTATTATTGTTGTTAATTAATTAATTTAATTAACTTGGCTAACTTTTTACTGTTGTTAATTAATTAATTTAATTAACTTGGCTAACTTTTTATTATTGTGGTTAATTAATTAATTTAATTAACTTGACTAACTTTTTATTATTGTTGTTTAACAATTAATTTAATTAACTTTGCTAACATTTATTATTATTTTTAAAGTGGATGGCCAAAAAGCCCCACTTTATTATTATTAATTTTTTTTCTTTATATAATTTTTTAATTTAATTAACCTTTACCCTTTACTAATTAATAAATAAATGAAAATTAAAAGAAGATTATTTTGTAATTAATTATTAAGGCTAATAAAAATTATTTTTAAAAAAGCCAATTATTTTTATTTTTATATACATGTTTTTAATTCTTTAAAGATAACAAAAAGTTAAAATTAATTTTAATAGTTATTTTTATCCAGTAAAAATAATAAAAAAATAAAAATAAAACCTGTTTAAAAAAATACATGAAAATTAAGACTTTATATTTTACTGATTTATTTAAAATATAACTTTTAAATCCACTAAAATAATAAATATTTTTCATTAAACAAGAAAACAAAAAGAAAATTAAAACAAGATAAGAAAAAGATAAGAAAGATAAGAAAAAGATAATAAAGATAAGAAAGATAAGAAGGAAAAGAAAGAAAAGAAAGAAAAATATAGAAAATAAAAATTTTTAGATTATTAATGAATCTAAAAATTCTATAACAAAAAGAATTACGAATTAGTAATTAAACTAATAATTAATTCCATAAAAATAAGAATTAAATAATTAACTATAAATTAAATCAACTTACATATCCGGATGATCCGTCAGGATCTGTGGTTTAAAAAAAATATCACTCTTTTAATTAAATAAATTAAATAAAAAAAAGATAAAAATCCATATTTACAATATGGATTAAATTATTTAAAAGTTCACCAAATTCCGTGTCCAAATGACTCGGCAGAGTCCATGGTTCGGAATCAAAAATCTTCCGTGTCCAAATGACTCGGCAGAGTCCATGGTTCGGAAGTATAAAATTTCATACAAATTAATTAATTTAAAAATCCACATTTCGACTAATCCAGTTAAAATTTCTAATTTTAAAAATTAACTGAGAATTATTTAAAAGCAAAGCAAAACAAAATTAAAATCAACTAAGGTGCCAATTTTTGGGCGTTTTAACAAAGTTGTTTTAACGTAACCGTACTCCCGATCCCCGAACTCTCGCAGACCAATTTTAAGGTGACCAATCGACCTAAGAAAACTGATTGGTGGCGACTCCCGAAAACCCGACGTTGCCACAGCTTGGCGACTCCACTGGGGACTGGTTAGTGAGTCAAGCCTAAAACTTGATTTGTTTTGTTTTGTTTTTGCTTCTTTTTATGTGGATTTTTATATGTTATATTTACTTATTCTAAACATGCATAATGCATTCACAATATGAAGCTCTATACCCGAGCTTCCTCAAATCAAACACGATTCTTTCCAAGCGGAATTGGTGTTGCTGTCCTTGTGAGGCCATGGTCTCCAAGCCTTCACCGGTTTCAAAGTAGCAAAGTAGTGTATTGCCTTCTGAGACGGTTAGTCTCTGCATGGGCCCACGAAAAGCTACGACTCGAATTAATCCATTCCTTACATTAACCCTAGAGGGTAAGGAATCGGGCCGTCACTATAATTTAGTGGCGGGATTCGGGAACTATCCCTTGCCTTTTTGATAAACCACCTTCTACATATAGAACTCCCCACTTAACCATAGAACTGACCATAGAATTTCTACCATTTTACCAACGCCATAAGCATATCCTTGTTATGCTGTGTTGTTACTCTACACTTTTCTCCGTATGGTTTTAACTTGTTTATTCATAATACTTCATGAGTTGTTAATTACTATTTAACTTGTTAATAACCTTATTTTTCTTTTGTTATACTTCCGTTCTGTGCAATTATTCTTCATGCATCAAAACCACGCATTAAATTATGCTAACTTTTTGGTCTTTTTAATAATAACTAGAAGTCTTGAAGTTTCACAATAGTTGATAATCAAGCTCACTCATTGCATACATCCATTACATCAATCACATGCATATAAAATCTGATAAAAATAATCTCATTGCATGTATTCCATTACATCAATCACGTGCATATAAATTTTGATAAAAAACATAATCTCATTATGTATTGCATGCATCCATTGCATCAATCATATACATGTAAAATCTAATAAAATGAATCTCACTTTAAAAAGGTAAAATTGGACCTCAACACCGATATCCAACTCGGCTCCAAACAAGACTAATGGCAGAACAAACCGAAGGACGTCTTATAGATATAGAGTCCAAGATAGAAAATATGGCCGGAGCAATTCCCTCCTTATTACACCAAAAAATGAAATTCATTTTTGAAGGAAAGTTAATCACAGTCTTTGCTGAAGAAGGCATTCTGCTATCATCTATATCAATAGTAGTAAAGACCAAGTGACCTTCTCTTCCAAGTTGGTATGACCCAAATCCCAAATGTAACTGAAAATTCTGTCATATTGAAACTCAAGGTCCAACAGTTGGTCGAGTCCAAGTTGCTAGGCCCGATGTGATTGGTAATTGAAAGTGAAGATTTCGAGCTAGAATTACATTGATTTTGGAAGGGCTCCAAGTCAGATCTGACCTAACAGTTCGCACACACTTTTGAATGACAGGGAATCCTTTGAATAAACTTGTATCTTTGAAAGCTTGCAAAAGTAATTTAATAGTAAAAATCTCCTAGATTTAGTCCAGAATCTAGGGTGTAGTCTTTGTTAAATGGACACCTGCTATTCTTTTTCTGGTACAACAAAAAGATGTGATGCGTGCATTCTACTATTTTCCATTTTTACACTCTTTGCCATTATACTATCCATTATTGCCATCACACTTTACTTTTCGACAACCGGTAATTCTTTTTGTTCTCTAACAAAAAGATGTTGCGTGTGCGTTCTACCACTTTTTAATTCCATTATTACATCTACACATTCTACCAATTTTTACCAAAAATTCAATTACTACACCTACACATTCCACCACTTCTTACCAAAAATTCCATTTTTACATCCATCTCTTACTCCTTTCCATTATACTATCCATTATCGCTATCATACTTTGCTTTCTAAATGATACTACTCGTGGGTGAAAATAAAAAGTTAAGGGAAATTTGATAGTAATGATCTTGAAAGTGCTGCCAAATCTAGTAAGAAGGATTTCATATGTTGCACCTCAACCCTAAAAAAGAATTCACAGTGGTTATCAACATCCTTGCAAGAAGTTTGGGGTTAGTTTCCAAACAAGGTAGCTCTTATATTAAATGATTTCAGTGGCCTCCCAATTCTCATAAATGCTCAAAAAAAAAAAAAAAAAAAGGGTCTCAGTTTTCTGTAACACAAACTCCGAAAAGAAAAAGTTCATCCCTTCCATCAAAAAGCCATTAAAGGGAAAATCCGAAACAAAAAAAAGAGACTGAGAGCAAACACAAGCAACTAAGGCCACTTGAATCATTTTACTTCAAGAGGGCTATGATCTCAGTTCTTTGCAACACAAACTCCAAAAAAAAAGGGAAAAAGTTCATCCCTTCCATCAAAAAGCCAACAAGGGAAAATTCAAAACCAAAAAAAGAGAGACTGAGAGCAAACACAAGCAAGTAAGGCCACTTGAATCATCTCATTTCAAGAAGGCTATGATCTCGGTTCTCTGTAACAAAAACTCCGAAAAGGAAAAAGTTCATCCCTTCCACCAAAAAGCCAACAAGGGAAAATTCAAAACCAAAAAGAACTGAGAACAAGCACCAGCAAGCAAGGCCACTTGAGTCATCTCACTTCAAGAGAGTTATCAAGTATGTTATCACCATAGCTCACACAAAAAAACAAAAAAACAAAAAAAAAGAGGGAAAAGGGCTCAAACTAGAAAAAAAAAAAGAAAGAAAAAAAGTGAGCTATGGATTCTAGACTGAAAACCTGCAAAGGCGGTTTAGAACACAAAAGCAACTTTCAAGCCAAGCATACATAAAGACCACGATAGTTGGGGGGCAACAGATGAGGTTTAACTTTCTGGAAAGAGTGGCAAGTTTGAGGTCATCACTATTGAGTTTTTCATCATAATCAAATTTGCTCACGAGTAGTATTAAAAGACCCTTTTTTCAAACCACTTAAACTTAACTTTCCTCAGACTTATCATCCTCATTCAGCTAAAAGACTATCATTGTGAAACTTGTTTCTACCTTATTTAATACTGCTCACGAGTAGTATTAAAATACCCTTCTTTCACACCACTCAAACTTAACTTTACTCAGACCTAATATTTACCTCTTAATATTATTCTCATTCAGCTAAAAGACTGCCACAAAAAAAAAAACATTCAAACTTAACTTTCCTCACACCTAACATTTACCTCTCGATATCATCCTCATTCAGTTAAAAGGCTATTATTGTGAATCATGTTCCTACCTTATTGCCTTGCACAGTTTATGTCTTCGAGTTGGAAAGGGAAGAATGGCAGGATATTTTAATTAAAAACAAAGACCGTAAATTACTTTGTCAAGCTTTGCAAATTGATGAAAATTTTTCTTTAAGGCCAAACCATTATTCATTAATGTATGTAGACTTAAAAGTAAGGAGATAGCTTGATTCTTTCTTTAATAAGATGTGGTTCTTGTAAGAGAAATTTACGATCAAGTGCCATCACAAAGGTCTAGAAATCCTCAACCTTCTGTTAAATCAAAGGCAAGATGATATCTCTTTCCACATAAACACCATAATCAAGGGGGCAAAGTAGTCTCTACTAAGCGCAAGAAAAGTACTGCCAAGAAAGAAGCTCAATAGACAAGGGGGCAAGTCTTATGGATCAGAACCTGAGTCTAAGGAAGAGCAATCATTCGGACTGTAACATGGGGGTAAACAAGTGTCGGCATGGCCACAAGAAAATGGGCAAAGCAGACATTGAAAGTAAAGCCTTTGATGGTATCAAATCCATGACAAAGGATGAGTATTCGAAAGAGATATAAATTATGAGGTGGGCCAACCTTAAAGAAACTGAGGCCAAAATTCAAAGAACAAGTCAAAGAAAGAGGATTTTGAAAAGAGTTGGGCTTTTGAGGCAGTGAACAAAAGCTGGAAAGCATAAAGAGATTCAATGATAGTCCAAGAAGGCAATCATAAAGAAGATCCAGTAAAGCAAAGACATGAAGAACTAGATTCACCAAAAATAAAAAATAAAAAAATAAAATAAAAATAAAAATAAAAAAGAACCATCAATTACACATGCTTTGCATTCATGCATTTCATATCATGCATACATAGCCTTTACATAACAAGGACCAAACGGGAATCACATTCACAGCACAGTTACAGCAGTATAAGCTTAGATCTCAATGTCATCAGCTCTTACCAATCTATCACTGGATACACAGCTAATATGCGGGACCAACCCGCATCAGGAATTCAAGGATAAAGTAGACAATATTGTCAAAAGCTTGGCTACCGATTCAATAATCGAGGCTACGCCTGGAAGGATAGGATTGACGCCAGTTAGTAGTATCCAAGATAAGAGATAGCTATAGCCAAGGATAAGGCAGATATAAAAAAAAATATAAAGTAGACAATATTGTCAAAAGCTTGGCAATTGATTCAATAATCGAAGCTACACCTGGAAGGACAGGATTGATGCCAGCTTAGCAGCATCCAAGATAAGAGATAGATGTGGTCAAAGATAAGGCAGACATCAAGAAATATTGTCGTTGAAACTTTGTCAAAAGCGGACAATGGATTCAATAATCGAGGACTGGATCAACGGATAAAAAAAAAAATATCTATCAAAATGAAGTAGGATCTACTTTTCCGGTTAAACGGCGGATACGGTACTCCGTGACTCTCAAGTCGGTTCTCTCAGTTGCCCATAATAACTGATTCCTTCACCCCTTCTTTCTTTTACTTCCTCCTAGAAAATGGATCCTACTTTTTCCGCCTTGCGAAAGTATTTCCCTTCTCTCCCAATGAACATCCTCAAAAAGATCTACCAAGTTCGCTGTGAACGATTAAGAGTTCTGATGCACAAAGGAATCCCTGAAGATGTGCGGTGGTTAATCGAAGCCAAGGTTCGTCTGGCAGGTGAAATCCCAGAGGCATTTATGTCTCACATGCCTGGTATAGGCAAAAGCTCTTATGCCAAAAAGCGAAGAGCGAAAAGGTTACAAGTCTGCCATAAATGTGGACGGTGGACTTGTAATACTAAATGTCGTTCTTTAGGGATGATCTCTGATAATCGAGAAGATAAAATACGATTCATTAAGAATGGCCTGAGTAAAGACTCGTTGGATGATATCCAATTGACTCTTGAGACGCATTCTTGTGGATCTGTGCAACGTGAACTACTTGGTTTGTGGAGCATTTTTCATGAAGAACGAAACCGTTACAGTCCCGGGAATCTGACTGTAAATGACCCTGTTTGCCAGCTTGTAAGAAAACTGGATGGGAAGCAAATCCTCGACTCATAGAAGCCGTTAATGCCGTTACTGGACGAAAAACCAGTGGAAGATGTGAGCTACAGTCACAATTACTGTACATACAGTTTGTTATATTTGGAAAAGTTTGCATTTTCTTTTGACAGATGTACACGCTCCCCTAAGTGTAATCGACACGTTATACCTTTTCATCACTATAAATGCGTGTTCTTCCTTCTGATTAAGTAGCGGATAAGATACCCCGTGACTTCTAAATTCGGTTATTCCAGTCTCCTACAATAACTGATTCATTTCCCTCTTCTCTCAAATTCTTCTCTCATCAATGGATTCTACTCTTTCTGCACTGCGAAAATACTTTCCTTCCCTTCCAATAAAAGTCCTTAAAAAGATCTACCTGGCTAGATGTGAAAGAATCAGAGTTTTTACACGCAAAGGCATTCCCGATAATGTGCAGTGGATAATTGAAGCTAAGGTCCGTTTGGCGGGTGAAGTTCCAGATGCATTTATGCCCCGCATGCCCGGTTTAGGTAAAAGCCGTTATGCCAAAAGGCGAAGAGCAAAGAGACTAGGCGTGTGTTATAAATGTGGGCGATGGAATTGTATTACTAAATGTCGCTCTTTAGGATACATCTCCATAAATCGTGAAGATAAAAGAAAATTCATTAAGAATGGCCTGCGTAAAGAATCTCTGGAAGATATCCGAGAGACTCTTGAAACGCATTCTTGTGGAAAAGTGCAAGGTGAAATTATCAGTTTATGGAGGACTTACCATAAAGAACGAAACCGTTACAGTCTTGGGAATGTGATTTTAAACGACCCTGTTTGTCAGTTTGTAAGGAAACTGGATGGGAAGCAAATCCCCACTTATAGAAGGCATTGAAGCCATTACTGGACATAAATCAGGGGAAGATGAGAGCCACGGTCATGATTCCTGTACATATAAGTTGTCATTTGTCTTTTCTTTTGACAATAATGTACTTGCTTCTGTAAGTGTAATTAACGCATTATCCCTTTCATCACTATAAATATGTGTTAGTTATTTTCGTTTCCTACAATCACTAATTTCTTTCTTTGCCTCCTTCATCAATGGAGTCTTCTCTTTCCGCCTTACGAAAGTATTTTCCTTCCTTCCCAATAAATGTTCTTAAAAAGATTTATCAAGCTAGATGTGAACGATTCAGAGTATTTATGCACAAAGGCATCCCTGATAATGTGCGGTGGCTAATTGAAGCTAAGGTTCGTTCAGCTGGTGAAGTTCCCGAAGCGTTCTTTCCCCGTATGCCCGGCTTTGGTAAAAGCGCTTATGCCAAAAAAAGAAGAGCAAAGAGGCTAGGCGTTTGTCATAATTGTGGATGGTGGATTTGCGGCAATAAATGTCGTTCTCCAGGAGTGATCACCAGAAATCGTAATGATAGAATAAAATTCATCAAGAATGGCTTGCGTAAGGAATCTCTGGAAGATATTCGAGAGGTTCTTGAAGCGCATTCTTGCGGAATAGTGCAATTTGAGGTTGTTGGATTATGGATAATTTTCCAAAAAGAACGAGATCGTTATAGTCTTGGGAATCTGACTTTAAACGACCCAGTTTGCCAGTTTGTGAGAAAACTGGATGGGATGCAAATCACCGATTCATAGAAAGCATTGAAGCCATTACTGGACGCAAAGCCAGTGAAAGACGAGGATCAAAGTCACGATTACTGTACGTGCTAGCTGTCGCTTTTGGAAATTTTCCTCCCCTTTTGGTAATAATGTATCCACTCCTGACGTGAACCAAAGTCACGATTACTGTACGTGCTAGCTGTCGCTTTTGAAATCTTCCTCCCCTTTCGGCGATAATGTATCCACTCCTGACATGAGCCATAGTCACGATACTGTACATGCTAGCTGCCACTTTTTAAAATTTTCCTTCTCTTCCAACAATCACGTACCTACTCCTGACGTAAGCTACAGTAGTGACTACTGTACATGCTAGCAGCTATTTTGAAAATTTTCCTCCTCTTTTAACGATAGTGTACCCATACCTGACCAGAGTCATACTCGTGACTACTGTGAATAGCTAGCAATAATGTATCCATTCTTGAAAATAAAATTATTGCCTTATCTCTTCATCTCTATAAATATATCCTCTTTTCTCACAAGGGTAAGGATAGGAATGGAGAAAACCCCAACTCATAAATCCCGAAGTATTTGTGTATTTTCTGGGGCTTTTCCTGGAAAAGATGAAGAGTATTTAAAAGCAGCCAACCATTTGGGAAGAGTATTAGCTGAGCGAAAAATACATTTAGTTTATGGAGGAGGTAGTGTCGGATTAATGGGAGGTGTAGCATCAGCAGCATCTCTAGGAGGAAGTCAAGTTTTGGGCATTATCCCTGGACCTCTGAAATTTATTTCTGGGGGCACGATTGGAGAAGAATTAGTGGTTAAAAATTTGCAAGAGCGTGTGTTACAAATGCTTTTAAATGCTGATGCTTTTATCGCTCTACCAGGTGGTTTTGGCACATTGGGAGAAGTCTTTCAAATTGCTTCCATGGCCCAACTTAATTTGCATAAGAAACCCATTGGGCTTTTAAATGTTAACAATTTCTTTACAGGTCTGATAGCTTTTATGGATTATGCTATGCAGAAGAATTTCATATCAAGAGTGGCACGGCGAATCATAATATCCGCAACAACTGCTGAAGAATTGCTAGATAAAATACAAGCTTTTGTTCCTGAACCAGATCCAGCAATGATTCAGATAGACTGGACACGACAGTCTTTCCCGACCAGTTCACTCCCATAATGGTCATCTACTCACCCTGTTGAAGTATTGTGGAAGAAAGAAGCGATCTGATCCGTTTTTCTTGTCCTTTAGTTTTATTATCAGCATTTTCTTTCGCGTTTCAGTTTTTCTTTTCAGGGAATTTCTTTTTTTATAATATAGCTTCGTCCATGCTGATATTAAAACCATAGGACAATGCCTTTAGGTTGGAATGGCTGAGTAAAGAGTAATTTTTATTACTCTTGAGACGCATCCTATTAGGTCTACTAGGCATAACATTTTGGGGTAGTTAAGCTTTAACCTTATTTGGATGACATATCTCACAAGGGAATCTATATTTACTGAAGAAAATATTAGATGAACCTTGGATATTGATTCCAAACATCCGTTCCCTTTACATAATTTGTCAATGTTATTGTCATCATCAAGATTCACTCGTTTTATCGAAGCCTAATTCTTTGCGCTCGCCAATTATGAAAATTCACACTTTCGAAGAAAATTATTCCAATTTCAATTGCTTTCATATAAATTTCGCTCGAGGTCCTAAGGAAAGCTCCTTAGCCTCAAAATCAATTTTCATCATCGGGGTTTTAAGGATGGAACCTTTGCCTCGAAAATAATCAATTTTCATCATCGAGGTTTTCAGGATGGAACCTTTACCTCGACATCAATCAATCAATCCGAGGTTTTAAGGATGGAACCTTTGCCTCGAAAACAATCAATTTTCATCATCGGGGTTTTAAGGATAGAACCTTTGCCTCGAAAACAATCAATTTTCATCATCAGGGTTTTAAGGATGGAACCTTTGCCTCGAAAATAATCAATTTTCATCATCAGGGTTTTAAGGATGGAACCTTTGCCTCGAAAATAATCAATTTTCATCATCGGGGTTTTAAGGATGGAACCTTTGCCTCAAAAAGAATCAATTTTCATCGCCGGGGTTTTAAGGATGGAACCTTTGCCTCGAAAACAACCAATTTTCATCAATCCGGGGTTTTAAGGATGGAACCTTTGCCTCGAAAACAATTAATTTTCATCATCGGGGTTTTAAGGATGGAACCTTTGCCTCGAAAATAATCAATTTTCATCATCGAGGTTTTAAGGATGGAACCTTTACCTCGACATCAATCAATCAATCCGAGGTTTTAAGGATGGAACCTTTGCCTCGAAAACAATCAATTTTCATCATCGGGGTTTTAAGGATGGAACCTTTGCCTCGAAAATAATCAATTTTCATCATCGAGGTTTTAAGGATGGAACCTTTACCTCGACATCAATCAATCAATCCGAGGTTTTAAGGATGGAACCTTTGCCTCGAAAACAATCAATTTTCATCATCGGGGTTTTAAGGATGGAACCTTTGCCTCGAAAACAATCAATTTTCATCGGGGTTGTAAGGATGGAACCTTTGCCTCGAAAATAATCAATTTTCATCATCAGGGTTTTAAGGATGGAACCTTTGCCTTGAAAAGAATCAATTTTCATCATCGGGGTTTTAAGGATGGAACCTTTGCCTCGAAAACAATCAATTTTCATCAATTCGGGGTTTTAAGGATGGAACCTTTGCCTCGAAAACAATCAATTTTCATCATCGGGGTTTTAAGGATGGAACCTTTGCCTCGAAAACAATCAATCAATTCGAGGCTTTAAGGATGGAACCTTTACCTCGACATCAATCAATCAATTCGAGGTTTTAAGGATGGAACCTTTACCTCGACATCAATCAATCAATCCGGGGTTTTAAGGATGGAACCTTTGCCTCGAGATCAATCAATCAATCCGAGGTTTTAAGGATAGAACCTTTGCCTCGAGATCAATCAATCAATCCGGGGTTTTAAGGATGGAACCTTTGCCTCGAGATCAATTATCAATCCGAGGTTTTAAGGATGGAACCTTTGCCTCGACATCAATCAATCAATTCGAGGTTTTAAGGATGGAACCTTTACCTCGACATCAATCAATCAATCCGGGGTTTTAAGGATGGAACCTTTGCCTCGAGATCAATCAATCAATCCGAGGTTTTAAGGATAGAACCTTTGCCTCGAGATCAATCAATCAATCCGGGGTTTTAAGGATGGAACCTTTGCCTCGAGATCAATTATCAATCCGAGGTTTTAAGGATGGAACCTTTGCCTCGACATCAATCAATCAATCCAAGGTTTTAAGGATGGAACCTTTGCCTCGACATCAATCAATCAATTCGAGGTTTTAAGGATGGAACCTTTGCCTCGAGATCAATCAATCAATCCGAGGTTTTAAGGATAGAACCTTTGCCTCGAGATCAATCAATCAATCCGGGGTTTTAAGGATGGAACCTTTGCCTCGAGATCAATTATCAATCCGAGGTTTTAAGGATGGAACCTTTGCCTCGACATCAATCAATCAATCCAAGGTTTTAAGGATGGAACCTTTGCCTCGACATCAATCAATCAATTCGAGGTTTTAAGGATGGAACCTTTGCCTCGAGATCAATCAATCAATCCAAGGTTTTAAGGATAGAACCTTTGCCTCGAGATCAATCAATCAATCCGGGGTTTTAAGGATGGAACCTTTGCCTCGAGATCAATTATCAATCCGAGGTTTTAAGGATGGAACCTTTGCCTCGACATCAATCAATCAATTCGAGGTTTTAAGGATGGAACCTTTGCCTTGAGATCAATCAATCAATCCGAGGTTTTAAGGATAGAACCTTTGCCTCGAGATCAATCAATCAATCCGAGGTTTTAAGGATAGAACCTTTGCCTCGAGATCAATCAATCAATCCGGGGTTTTAAGGATGGAACCTTTGCCTCGAGATCAATCAATCAATCCGAGGTTTTAAGGATAGAACCTTTGCCTCGAGATCAATCAATCAATCCGAGGTTTTAAGGATGGAACCTTTGCCTCGAAAACAAATAATCAATCAATCAGTCCATCTTACAACGATAGGAGCTTTCCTATCGTTAGAGGTTCTAAGGACATTTCCTTAACCTAAAACAAACAATCAATCCATCAGTCCATCTTACAACGATAGGAGCTTTCCTATCGTTAGAGGTTCCAAGGACCTTTCCTTAAACCTCAAACAAACAATCAATCATTCAGTCCATCTTACAACGATAGAACCTTTCCTATCGTTAGAGGTTCTAAGGACCTTTCCTTAAACCTCAAACAAACAATCAATCATTCAGTCCATCTTACAACGATAGAACCTTTCCTATCGTTAGAGGTTCCAAGGACCTTTCCTTAAACCTCAAACAAACAATCAATCATTCAGTCCATCTTACAACGATAGAACCTTTCCTATCGTTAGAGGTTCCAAGGACCTTTCCTTAAACCTCAAACAAACAATCAATCATTCAGTCCATCTTACAACGATAGAACCTTTCCTATCGTTAGAGGTTCCAAGGACCTTTCCTTAAACCTCAAACAAACAATCAATCATTCAGTCCATCTTACAACGATAGAACCTTTCCTATCGTTAGAGGTTCCAAGGACCTTTCCTTAAACCTCAAACAAACAATCAATCATTCAGTCCATCTTACAACGATAGAACCTTTCCTATCGTTAGAGGTTCCAAGGACCTTTCCTTAAACCTCAAACAAACAATCAATCATTCAGTCCATCTTACAACGATAGAACCTTTCCTATCGTTAGAGGTTCCAAGGACCTTTCCTTAAACCTCAAACAAACAATCAATCATTCAGTCCATCTTACAACGATAGAACCTTTCCTATCGTTAGAGGTTCCAAGGACCTTTCCTTAAACCTCAAACAAACAATCAATCATTCAGTCCATCTTACAACGATAGAACCTTTCCTATCGTTAGAGGTTCTAAGGACCTTTCCTTAAACCTCAAACAAACAATCAATCATTCAGTCCATCTTACAACGATAGAACCTTTCCTATCGTTAGAGGTTCTAAGGACTTTTCCTTAACCTCAAACAAGCAATCAATCATTCAGTCCATCTTACAACGATAGAACCTTTCCTATCGTTAGAGGTTCTAAGGACCTTTCCTTAAACCTCAAACAAACAATCAATCATTCAGTCCATCTTACAACGATAGAACCTTTCCTATCGTTAGAGGTTCTAAGGACCTTTCCTTAAACCTCAAACAAACAATCAATCATTCAGTCCATCTTACAACGATAGAACCTTTCCTATCGTTAGAGGTTCTAAGGACCTTTCCTTAACCTCAAACAAACAATCAATCATTCAGTCCATCTTACAACGATAGAACCTTTCCTATCGTTAGGGGTTCTAAGGACCTTTCCTTAAACCTCAAACAAACAATCAATCATTCAGTCCATCTTACAACGATAGAACCTTTCCTATCGTTAGAGGTTCTAAGGACCTTTCCTTAAACCTCAAACAAACAATCAATCATTCAGTCCATCTTACAACGATAGAACCTTTCCTATCGTTAGAGGTTCTAAGGACCTTTCCTTAAACCTCAGAGTTTAGGCGGCGAGAAGGTTTTCAATGCCTAGCTAAGCTGGACGAAATTTGGTAACTAACTTTGCATACATCATGTCCCATGAAGCATGCAAAGGGGGGCAGCTGTTGACACCCAATTTCGTCCGGCCATTAAAATAATTTTAAAAAAAATTAAATAAAAAAAATTAAATAAAAAAATGTATTATTATTATTATTATTGTTATTATTATTACTAAATTTTTTTTAATTAGTTTAAAATATATATATATATATATTTTTTTTTTCGTTTTGTTTTGTGAAGATTTGATATATGTGTGTATATGTGTATGTTTGAAAGAAAAAAAGAAAACTCCATAAAAATGACAAAATTTAAAAGTTTGAGGTAAAAATGACAAAATTAAGAAGTTTCAGGCAAAATTGACAAATTCTGAAAGTTCCAGGAGCATTTGGCAGTTTGTCACATAAAATTTTGAGCCTGCCGACGTTTTTGGCTCAAATTGACAGAAAACGACAAAATTGTCAAAATCAGAAGCTTCAGGAACTTATCCAGAGGCTGAGAGACGTAAAGGACTAAAATTGTCATTTTACCAATTTAAGAGATAAGTTTGAAATTTTTTATTAATTTATCCATCAACAGTTCAGCTAAACTTCCTCTATAAATAGCCCCCCAAATTTTGTGCTGAACACAGAGAAATATAGAAAGAAAAGCTTAGAGCTCCGTTTTTAAAATAGAAAAAATTACAGCCTTAGTCCCTAGCTCTCCTTCCTTTCCTCAGAAAATCTCAAAACTTTTCATTTTGACGATTAAGCCATCTTCTTCCCCCCCCCGCGCGCCCTCTGTTTCCATTTCTCAGAATTCAGAATTTAAAATCAAGGGTACAACTCTCATTTAATCCTTCATCTTTTCAATTTCTTTCACTTTGGTCACTAACTTTGTATTTTATTCTTGCAGAATTAATTACTAACCCTTTTAATTTTTACTTGTTTGTTTATTATTTGTTTATTATTAACCCCTTTTTTTATTGTTGTTATTAACTTACTAACAACTAACTTTTAATACTATTATTGTTACTAACCTTTTAATTTGTGCATTATTACTAACTTTTATAATTGTTGTTAACAATTAATTAACTTTTATTATTGTTGTTAATTAATTAATTTAATTAACTTGGCTAACTTTTATTATTGTTGTTAATTAATTAATTTAATTAACTTGGCTAGCTTTTTATTATTTTTGTTAATTAATTAATTTAATTAATTTGGCTAACTTTTTATTTATTGTTGTTAATTAATTTAATTAATTTGGCTAACTTTTTATTTATTGTTGTTAATTAATTTAATTAATTTGGCTAACTTTTTATTATTGTTGTTAATTAATTAATTTAATTAACTTGGCTAACTTTTTACTGTTGTTAATTAATTAATTTAATTAACTTGGCTAACTTTTTATTATTGTGGTTAATTAATTAATTTAATTAACTTGACTAACTTTTTATTATTGTTGTTTAACAATTAATTTAATTAACTTTGCTAACATTTATTATTATTTTTAAAGTGGATGGCCAAAAAGCCCCACTTTATTATTATTAATTTTTTTTCTTTATATAATTTTTTAATTTAATTAACCTTTACCCTTTACTAATTAATAAATAAATGAAAATTAAAAGAAGATTATTTTGTAATTAATTATTAAGGCTAATAAAAATTATTTTTAAAAAAGCCAATTATTTTTATTTTTATATACATGTTTTTAATTCTTTAAAGATAACAAAAAGTTAAAATTAATTTTAATAGTTATTTTTATCCAGTAAAAATAATAAAAAAATAAAAATAAAACCTGTTTAAAAAAATACATGAAAATTAAGACTTTATATTTTACTGATTTATTTAAAATATAACTTTTAAATCCACTAAAATAATAAATATTTTTCATTAAACAAGAAAACAAAAAGAAAATTAAAACAAGATAAGAAAAAGATAAGAAAGATAAGAAAAAGATAATAAAGATAAGAAAGATAAGAAGGAAAAGAAAGAAAAGAAAGAAAAATATAGAAAATAAAAATTTTTAGATTATTAATGAATCTAAAAATTCTATAACAAAAAGAATTACGAATTAGTAATTAAACTAATAATTAATTCCATAAAAATAAGAATTAAATAATTAACTATAAATTAAATCAACTTACATATCCGGATGATCCGTCAGGATCTACGGTTTAAAAAAAATATCACTCTTTTAATTAAATAAATTAAATAAAAAAAAGATAAAAATCCATATTTACAATATGGATTAAATTATTTAAAAGTTCACCAAATTCCGTGTCCAAATGACTCGGCAGAGTCCATGGTTCGGAATCAAAAATCTTCCGTGTCCAAATGACTCGGCAGAGTCCATGGTTCGGAAGTATAAAATTTCATACAAATTAATTAATTTAAAAATCCACATTTCGACTAATCCAGTTAAAATTTCTAATTTTAAAAATTAACTGAGAATTATTTAAAAGCAAAGCAAAACAAAATTAAAATCAACTAAGGTGCCAATTTTTGGGCGTTTTAACAAAGTTGTTTTAACGTAACCGTACTCCCGATCCCCGAACTCTCGCAGACCAATTTTAAGGTGACCAATCGACCTAAGAAAACTGATTGGTGGCGACTCCCGAAAACCCGACGTTGCCACACCATTGAAGTTTGAATCCTTGTCTTTTACCCTATTTTCTCTTTCGTCGGCCATAAGCCCCCCAACCCAACACTTTCTTACATTTATGCACCCGTCTGCTTAAATTGGGAATTAGATTTATAGTTACTCTACAGGCTAAAGTTTCAAGATCTACCCTGGCTATGACACCAAGAGGAAAAAAAATTGTTTTACATTTATAGGTGAGAAACTGACGGTTAAAATTATCTATTAAATGTTCGAAAGTTATTGGATAATTTGAATTTACTGAAAAAGTAGTTACCAAACTGCTCTGCACTTATGAATAGAAAACTTCGATAATTTTAGAAAATTTTAATTATAAAAAAGAATTTAGAAAATTTAGATTATGATTTTTAAAGTTAATGTATTATAGTGTACAAAACGGTAACCTACTCTTACCTCCTGAACTAAGGTTGACATTATAGTTACATCCATCAAGATTGGAAATCTATACTTTTCACTTCTTTTTTTACATTGTCCAATAGTAAATTCTAAAGTCTCAATTTAATTTTGCTCGTTGATTGCCTTTCAATAATTTTAAGCCACTTGATCTATCTCAAAACTATTGTAATACTCCCTCCGTCCCATTTTAGTTGAAACGTATTCCTTTTTTAGAATGTTCTAAAAATGTTGAAATGTTTTCTCTTTTATAAAATTTTAAATAATTAATTTACTCTCTTACCCCCATTTAAACTCTCACTACATAAAACCCAATAAAGAATTTTTTTTAATCTTCACTCAATCTTTCTTTGCACAAAACCCAAAAAAAAAAATCTTTTCTTTTTTAATCATTATTTAAACTCTCACTACACAAAATCTAAAAAAAAATAATTTTAGTTTCATGGATAAAATTGAAAAAAAAAAAAACACAAATTACATATACCTTAATCGTCGTGCCCAAAAAAATGTTTCAACTAAAATGATATGGAGATAGTATATTTTATTTTTTGCAGTTTCAAATATTTCTAATATTTTCATATTTAGTAAATCACTTTACTATACAACTCTTAAAACTATCTTTTTAATATTCACTTTTTTTAACTTTCATGATTTATGTGTATAAAGTTAAGTAAAAAAGTGAAAATAATACAAATTTTTTCCACTTTCTTAATCTTCATACCAAGGTAAATGGTTTATTAGATATGAGACTAAAAATGTATATAGTAAATCTTTTACAATTATTTTAATTATATTTTTTCCCCTTTGTAGATGCAAAATAGTCTTTCATAAAATTTTAATTAATTATACAAAAACATAGAATAACTTCAAATTACTAAAACATATAATTACTAGACTTTTGAAATTAGGATTTTAAAAGTTATTATTGGGTAGAATAAAAAGTATATTAGGTGATGTGTAGATTTCAAAATTTAAGAGTTAACTACTGTAATAAAACCTAAGTTAGTTCAACTACAACGGAAAATTCAAAGAGACCCCTAAGATTTAGCCTAACTTATACTTTATCTTGCCTATTTTAAAAGCCTAGACTTTACCCTATATATCTTTTACATTGTCCAAAAATGAATTTTGAAATGCTAATTTAAACTGTTTGGTAACTATATTCTACTAATTTTAAATTTTTTAATTTTCTCACAATTAATTGACATTTAGTAAACACTAATTTAGTGATTTGCATTTATAAGGAAAAAATGTATTTATAGAGAAAAAATTGATAATTTAAAATATTTATTAATAGTAAAATAATATTGAAACGATTAAAATTACTAAAAAATGATTTTTATATAATTCAAATTAAAGTTTCAAAAATTGTTATGAGACAGTTGTTGACACCCAATTTCGTCCGGCCATTAAAATAATTTTAAAAAAAATTAAATAAAAAAATTAAATAAAAAATGTATTATTATTATTGTTATTATTATTACTAAATTTTTTTTTTAATTAGTTTAAAATATATTTTTGTTTTGTTTTGTGAAGATTTGATATATTTGTGTATATGTGTATGTTTGAAAGAAAAAAAAGAAAAACTCCATAAAAAAGACAAAATTTAAAAGTTTGAGGTAAAAATGACAAAATTAAGAAGTTTCAGGCAAAATTGACAAATTCTGAAAGTTTCAGGAGCATTTGGCAGTTTGTCACATAAAATTTTGAGCCTGCCGACGTTTTTGGCTCAAATTGACAGAAAACGACAAAATTGTCAAAATCAGAAGCTTCAGGAACTTATCCAGAGGCTGAGAGACGTAAATGACTAAAACTGTCATTTTACCAATTTAAGAGATAAGTTTGAAATTTTTTATTAATTTATCCATCAACAGTTCAGCTAAACTTCCTCTATAAATAGCCCCCCAAATTTTGTGCTGAACACAGAAAAAAATAGCAAAAAAACTTAGAGCTCCGTTTTAAAAAAAGATAAAATTACATCCCTTAGACCCAGCCCTCTTCCCTTCTTCCCCAGAAAGCCAAAACTTTTTTTCTCTGTTCCGTCTCTCTTTCTCTCTCTCTCTCTGTCTCTCTCTCTCGCCGTGCCCACCACCGCCGTCCGCCGGCCACCACGCCTCCGCCCAACCGTCCTGCCGCCGTAGTCCGGCCGTCCCGACGCCGTCGCCGTCGTGCCTAACTCCCGCCGCCGCGCCGCCCGCGTTCTTCTTTCTCTCCTTTTTCCTCCGCCGGACACCTCCGCTGCGCCGCCTTGCCCGTCGCCGTCGCCCTGCCCCTGCCGCCGTCACCGTGCCGTCCGCCCTCGCCGACGGTCGCCCGTCGCCCCCTGCCCTTCCCCTCGCCGCCAGCGCCACCCCCCTGCCTCACGCCGTCATCGTTTCCTGGGATTCAAAATTCAAAACTAAAAGGGTAAACCCTTGTTTCACCCATCATCTTTTCAATTTGTTTCTATTAGGTCACTAACCTTTTTATTTTGTCTTTGCAGAAAATTAATTAACTAACTCATTTATTTTTTTTTACTTGTTTATTTGTTTATTATTGTTATTATTACTAACCCTTTTTTTTTTTTTTTTTTGTTATTAGCAACTAACAACTAACTTGCTAATTTTTACTAACCTTTATTATTATTGTTGTTAATAATTAATTAAATTGTCTAACTTTTATTTTTGTTGTAATTAATTAACTTAATTAAACTTGGCTAACTTTTATTTATTGTTGTTAATTAATTAACTTATTTAAACTTGGCTAATTTTTATTTATTGTTGTTAATTAATTAACTTAATTAAACTTGGCTAATTTTTATTTATTGTTGTTAATTAATTAACTTAATTAAACTTGGCTAACTTTTATTATTGTTGTTAATTAATTAAATTAATTAAATTGTCTAACTTTTATTTTTGTTGTAATTAATTAATTTAATTAACTTGATTAACTTTTTATTATTGTTGTTAACAATTAATTTAATTAAACTTGGCTAATTTTTATTATTGTTGTTAATTAATTTAATCTAACTTTTACTAACCTTTTTATTGTTATTAACTAACTAATCCAACTAATCTAACTATATTAATTGTGCTAACTTTTATTATTATTGTGTTATTAAAGTGGATGGCCAAAAAACCCCACTTTATTAATTGAATTTTTTTATGATTAAAAGATAAAAAAAGGAATTTTACGTGAATAATTTTCTAAAGGCTAATAAAAATTACTTTTTTTATTTTGAAACAAAGTTTTTATTCCTTTTAATAAACAAACATAATGAAATAATTCAAAAATAAAATAAATAAATAAATAAACATAAAATCATTCTTTTAATACATCTTTAAAATTAATAATTAATGAAATAAAAAAAAATTAAAACTCCATGACCAAATGATCCGCCAGGATCCATGGCTCGGAAATATTTTTAAATAAAATATATAAATAAATTTTTTCTTTATAAAAAATAAAAAAAAACTTTAGACTAATATATTAATTATCTATTAATATATAATTTTTTTTAGTTTTCTTTATTAATAAAAAGAATAAAAAGCGTAAAAATTTTGGGTTAATATTTTATTCAGTAATATTTTACTTATTAAATTATATAACTTTTTGTTTCTTTTATAAAAATCTTAATCAAATAATTTCAAAATATTACAAAATAAAAAAAAAATAATTGAATTTTCTCTTAACTATTTTTGACTTATTGATTAGATATATTTTCAGAAATATAAATTAAAATTAAAAAAAAAATCTTTCATCAAACAAAGAAGAATATAAAAATAAAAATATCAAGACTTTTGTTTTAAAATACATATAAGTTTTCGGTTAAATAATCTTTTATTCCAAAATAAATTAAATAAATATCAAAACTTTTCTTCTTTTGTTTAAAATTTTTGATTCTCTTAATAAAAAAAAATAATAAAAAAATAATAAAAAAATAATAAAAAATAATAAAATAAAAATAAAAATTTTTAGTTCATGGTATATTGGCTGGAAACTATCTCGTGCCCGCTTTTGAGCTGCTTCACCTGGTGAAGAGGGTCTGGCTGAGTAACAACACCCCGTACCATGATCAAAATTTTTATTTTTAAACTCTTTAATTCTTTTAAATTAACTTCTTATTAAATAAAAATTAATTATTATTTTTTTTAATTCTTTTATAAATTGAGTAATCCTTTAAAATAATAAATATCTTTCATTAAACAAGAAAACAAAAAAAGTAAACAAGAAAAAAAAAAAGAAAGATAAGAAAAATAAAAGAAAGATAAGAAAGAAAAATAAAAGAAAGATAAGAAAGAAAAGAAAGATAAAAAAAATAAAAGAAAAGATAAGAAAAAGAAAAGAAAGAAAGAAAAGACAAGAAAAATAAAAGAAAGATAAGAAAGAAAAATAAAAGAAAGATAAGATAAAGAAAAGAAAGGAAAGATAAGAAAAAGAAAAGAAAGATAAAAGAAAGAAAAAGAAAAAGAAAAGAAAGAAAGAAAAGAATAAAAAAAGAAAGAAAAGAAAAGAAATTAAAAGAAATTTAAAAAAAGAAGTAAAAATAAGTAAAAAAGAAGAAAAAGAAAGAAAGTAAAAAAAGAAGTAAAAATATAAACATAAATTTTTTTAGTTAGTATTAAAAATCATTCATAAACAAAAAGAATTACCATTTAAAAATTAATTTCATAATAATAAGAATTAAATAATTACGATAAATCAATTTCCATATCCGGATGATCCGGCAGGATCTACGGTTTGGAAAATATCAAACTTTTTAAAATAAATAAATTAAATAAATACAAAGATAAAAATCCATGTTTACAATATGGATTAAATTATTTAAAATTTCACCAAATTCCGTGTCCAAATGACTCGGCAGAGTCCATGGTTCGGAATCAAATCTTCCGTGTCCAAATGACTCGGCAGAGTCCATGGTTCGGAAGTATAAAATTTCATACAAATTAATTAATTTAAAAATCCACATTTCGACTAATCCAGTTAAAATTTCTAATTTTGAAAATTAACTGAGAATTATTTAAAAGCAAAGCAAAACAAAATTAAAATCAACTAAGGTGCCAATTTTTGGGCGTTTTAACAAAGTTGTTTTAACGTAACCGTACTCCCGATCCTCGAACTCTCGCAGACCAATTTTAAGGTGACCAATCGACCTAAGAAAACTGATTGGTGGCGACTCCCGAAAACGATCCGCACGTTGCCACAACAGTACAAAAGAAACAGGGAGCAATGTGTATGTAGGTTTAGAAGCAAAGTTAGGTTAATTAGGTTAAACCATAAAAGGGTTATTGTAAGTTTACCCATTTAAAAAAGACCCAAAACTAGGGGTTATTAAGTTTAACCTAGCTGTAAATTAACTTGAGTTGAATTTCTTCCTCAAGTTCCAATTTTCGAATTTTAACTTAGCCATCACAAGTTCATGTGCCCTTTTGAATCGATCAGACAATCATCAACTTCAGTCTTTTCAGTTTCTTGTTCTAATCTAAGGAAACACCTCATATAAAATATATATATATATATATATATAAGGAAACACCTTTAGGGCTTTTCACACAGGTGCATGCATCACGCGGTCAAAAGTGTCTTCCACATATTCATGAAAAGCCAGGTCATCCATAGACCCTTCTTGCTTTGCATCTTTGCAACCACAGATCTACTACCCAATTCTCGACAGAAACAGAAGATCCGAACTGAAAGCTTATCGTATCATCAATTCCACTGGTTGGTGACATTAACTTCCAAAATCTTAAACTAAATTGTACATTACTTGTCATTATGTAAATTTAGGGTCAATTCGTTTCGTCTAAAGTCAACTGACTTTTTTTAACTTTTTCATCTTTTTTACGTGAAACCAATTTCATTTGAAAGTTAATGTTATGTAGATGCAATAATCAATTTGAAAGTAAACTTTTAGGATGTTGTTAAATTTTTATGAATTTTTCTTTTTTAAGACTTGAAACTAGAAAAATTCATAAAAAATTAGTAAGATTATAAAAATTATATTTTTAATTGATTATTGTAGCTACATAATATTGGCTTTTAATTAAAATTAGTTTCAAGTAAAAAAAATGTAAAAATAAGAAAAAGTCATTTTGTAGTCAATTGGCTAAAATTGAAACGAATTGGGTGTTAATTTGCCTATTAACAATTTGACCGTCAACGAGCAGTGTAAATTATTAATTTTTCTTTAACATATAAATATAAAACAATCTTGTTTTCCTCACTGATGTCAACGTAGAACTAACATAAGGGCCAAGTGTAGGTTCTCAAAATAAAAAGAATAAAGTATAGTTTCACTCAAATCTCAAGGGCCTTTCTAACATTTACCCATTGATAAAATTTAATCCGATCTAACGGTCTTGCCTAACTCACTCAAAACCAAATTCAACCTAATCCATTTTGACCAGAAAAGTCAACAATCTGAGCCCAATCAAACTTGAACCCAAGTCGAATTAAAATAAAATCTAAGAAAACTTGAACAAAAATGACTTAAATTTGAAATACTCAAACCCAGAATAATCTAAACCCAAAATGACCCGATCACTAGACTTGACATAACCTAATTTTAGCTCAAATCAATATAAATATATAGTCTGTAGAGATTTAAAAAACAGTGATTTTTTATATATTGTTTACCTATCTAAATTACACATCAATTATCAATTATGACTATACAATTGAAGAAAATTTAAAATACTATAAAATTATTTTTTATTTAGAGGCATTTGAAGAATAAATTAACCAAATCATATGCTTTACGTAGGGGTATTTATGAATTTAATAATTTAGAGATTTACTTAGACATCCTTTTAAAGCATGTAATTGACATTAAGGCTTTCATTTAGTAGTTAATTTGGACGTTGACTAATCCAAATCGAGTAATAGTAGATTCATGTAGAGACAACTTCATTTGCCGCAAAAAAATTTTCTTTTTGTTTTTATCTTGTAACCCTCCACAAATTTGTTCAATTATGAGATACTTGGATTGGTTATTTGGGTTTCAAATTTCAAGTTTGTTGCACAAACTTTAATTGGTAAAGAGAATATTAATTTACTATAGTTAACTGGTTTAAATGATGGTATTTGAAATTTGATTTAATTAATACGGTTTTCTTCTTTGTTTGAAATTTAATTCAATTAATTTTAAATCTTTCAAATTATAGTATTTTTATGTTGAGTCAAATTTATTTTTTTACTAGTTTTTTCTTCCACTAGTATTAACATTCCGACCCTACTCTGTATTACTAATATTCCTATCTTGTATTAGTAGGAATGGTAAAAATAAGATTAGTCTTTAATTATTTATCTTTAAATTTGAATTTAATTCACCATAAATCCCAAACCTAAACCCAAAACCCAAAAACCCTAAACACTCATTAGGCTTGGCAACAGGGCGGATCGGACGCAGATACCCTCTATCCATCATTGGCGTTCGTGGATTTTTTCATATCCACCAGCTCGCAGGTATCTGCTAATGGGCAAAAAATAGCACCCGCACCCGCAACCCGCGGATAATCTATATCCGCTGGTAATTTACGGTTTAGGCTATTTCTTCATAAGCAAACTAATAAAAAGAAAATTTCTTAAATTTGCACCTCAATTTAGAGTCTATTAGAAATTTCATGATGGAAACAAAGAAATAACTAACTTGTTGGCAATGAAAAAAAAATTGGTTTAGTCCCGGCCTAATTAAGGCTTCCGGAGACCGAAGGTGAAAAACGGAAAAAAAAATCCTACTAAATGGGTGAAGATACTTCATGGAAAACAATATATATATTTAAGAAAAATAAATTGAAGGCCACATTCCCGGTTTAATTTAGATTAGAAATTGACAATTGAACTGAAGTAGCCAAAAAGATTAAGTTCTTAGTAAAAGAAGTGGTGTATTGTGTAGAAGGTAGATTGTTGGAACCAATTGGAGGGGTTATGATCAAATGAGGTGTAAACTCAGTGACGAGATCAATGGAGCAAGGGATGGAAACAGGCATTTGGAAGCAATGGAAAATGAATGGAAGTCAGAATTAGAGATGGGCTAGGCAAGGCAAGTTGGTGTGGGGCAGCGAGCTAATAGAAGAAAAACAGAAGAATCTGATCATTAGGTAAACCAAGCTTCTAAACATGACCACCGTTCTTACCACCTTCGCCCGCTGCCCGCACAAATGGTCGCTGCTCTGAGCTGGCCTAGTTTCCCGCCGTCAACCTCTAACCAGGCGTTCTCCTCTCCCATTCGCCGTCACTCCTAGTTTCCCACCGTTCTCCTCTCCGATTCGCAGGGAAATATCGTCGTCGGGCCGTGCCAGTGATGCGTTGCCTGAGACTAGTCGCCCACTTCTGGTCCTCTGCAGCTTGATTTCTTCACGATCTCTTCGTGATGCCGCCGGCGCTGGACAGTTGATTGAGTATCAGATTTTTGTGTGCGGCGGCAGTCGTGAGCAAATGAGCAATGAAGACCTCCCAGTCCCAATTTCCCAAACCTAGCGTCCAATTCCAATTTCCGAATGAATCAGTGAAGCGAAGCCAGAAGGCAAAAGTGGCTGAAGCTGATAAAGGGGAAATTACTGAATTAGCCATTTAAGTAATTACGAGAGGTGACATTTATGTTAAGGGTGAAATTGATATTTCATATTCTTGGCGGGTTTCATGGGTAGACGGGGCGGATTTATCCGTGATGGATACTCCATACCCGTTACCCGCCGCGCCCGCCAAACGGATGCAATTTACTACCTATGTCCACCCTATCGCAGATATTTTCACCTGTTTACCCGTTCGCCATGGGTGGATATCCGTGGTTCGTGAATCTCGCCCACTCCGTTGCCATCCCTAACACTCACCCTAGTCTAAACCATAAGCGCTTAATCATAACCATAAATACTATACCTAAACCTAAACCCCAACCCTAATTGAAATCTTAACTTTTACCATAAACCTAAACTCTAACCGTAACCATAAGCCCTCAATCCTAACCCTAAATCTTAACATTTATTCTTAATATTAACCCTTATCCTAAACCTTAATAATTAATTCTAACATTTATCCTACACCTTAACTTTCTTTTTTTATTACCTTAATATTTAATAAGTTTTTTACTTGAGACTTCTATATTTAATAACTTCTTTTTTTATGAACATCAATATTTAGTGAGTCTTATATTCAAAGATTTTCATATTTAATAAGTTCCATGTTTGGGTTTTTCTAAAATAAGTAACTTCTATATTTAATAAGTTTGATGATATTAGTAGACAATTGTCAAATTATAATATTACTCCCTAACTTTTAATCTATAGTGCAATATAGGTCCCTAAACTTTTCAAATATTTGCATTGCCACTCAAAATTTTTAAAATTTTGTAGCTTAGTCACTAATAGAATAATAGAAACTAGAGTTATATTTCATAGCTAGCAAATTTGTTGGATCATAATTAAGAAAATTTTAATGAATTTTTTAATTTAACATACTAAGAAAAAAATTAACGTAAACTATTTGCAAAAAAAAAAATGAATTATTTAATTTAAATTTTAACAAAAAAAAACTGAACAAAAAAACTAAATTGATTAGGTGATTTCAATATATATACTAGTAACCCAAATAAACCCAACTGGTTAACCGGAGTTTGGACTCAAAAGCTGACTTGAAATTACATGAGACTGAAATCAATCCGATCCGTATTGAACCAGAATCCAAATAAATCAGGCTCAACCCAACCCAAACTTAAAATGCACTTAACCTAAAATCAACTCGAAGCCAAATAACATGACTTAAATTTAAATTCATGTGAACCTAATTAAAACTAAACTTGAATGATTGAACCAAACCTGACCTAACCTATAATAAGTTCAAGTTGTTACTTTGTCAATTAAACTTATGATGTTTTTCTTTTAATCATAAATTATGAAGAATAAAAAACGAAAAAGAAAACATATACGATATATCAAACCATCTGCTTTTCAAATAGGATTTTCATTTTTTTTTCTAAACATACGAAATGCTGAAGTAAAATAGAAACTAAATTTTAATAAAAAAGGTGATGAAACTATATGCTTAAAAGAAAATGAGACAGTGGGACTATAGACATTCTGAAAACTCTGATCGCTTTTTTCACCTCACAAAAAGAAGTGATAAGCTCCACAACAAAAGTCATCGCCTATTGACAAAGCGGTGGGCTGTTTACGCTCCTAACTAGGTCGGGCTGAAAAAGAAAAACATGTTTTGGCCCAAAAATTTTATATTGTAAAAGACACAGTTCCTAATTTCTTTTCTAAGTCTGATGGCTTCAGTATATATAATTTTGTTTGGTCCTCTTATAATTCCTTAGAATAATATAAACTCATTACTTATTAGATTTATTGCTTGGGAAAGTTACAATTATCTTCTGAGGTTTATCTTAACCTATAGTTTGCCCCTTTTATTTTTTAAAACTTATATTTTGTTCCCTGATTTTTTATATTATCTGATAACAACTTCTAAAATTATAATTTAAACAATACGATAGTTATCTTCTAATAATTTTGGTTTTTTTAATATTTTTTTATAATTAATAAGTATTATAAATTATTAGTTTTTTGTTTCTGTAAATGTATTTTTCTTCTTGTAAATGTATATCAATATTTTTTAAACATCGGTTAGCTATGAAAAAATATCAAAAATCTTGAAATTACTGAAACATGGTTGCCAGACAATTTAATTTAAGATTTCTGAATTTATTTTCAGATACTATAAAGGAAGTATGGAATAAAGTGTATATTTTTAAAAATAGAGAAAATAAAGTATAGGTTAGATTAAACTATAAAGGGGCTTTTGTAATTTACTCTTATTGCATTGACGTACGCTCAACCCGACAACAAATACTAATCTTCTTGAGATGTAATCAAGCTCTAAAATAAAAATGTACCCATACTTTACACCTGCATCAGTACTTAAAACTTACCTCGTCCAAAATGATATAACTAAAATAAAGTGTTATTTCCTACGCCAAATTGCTACAATTTTAATCACAGTAGAATAAAATTGAAGGAAAATCATTGCAACAAGGGGAGTTGACAGGTCAAAGTGGGCCACCCGTGGCTGATATGATTTTGCTACTTTAGACTCTGCGACGAATAAAATAGTCGCAGATATGTCAGACGGACCAAGTTTTGCAAAGATTTTGATGCATTCCAAACAGCAGAAACAAAAATCCACATAGATTCAAAGGAAGACTCTTGTGCTTTGCAACACATTCTCTATTTTTTTTCTTGACCGGCTATTAAGATCTTGTTAAAACTAAAATAAAAAAATATACAAGTATCATCTTAAAACAAAAGATGATGACCTAAGACACCTCAAACCTAAAGAAACCAACTCCAGCTAGAACCCCAAGAATAAATAGCAAAAATTCAGAGCCCGCAACCCAAGCACCCTTGGGAAACATAGAGTCAAAACATAGAAAATAAAGAAGTCCTAAGAACAAAAGGAATTTTAGCTAGAACCCAACCATTTTAGACCAAATATAGAAAAGTCCTGAAACAAATTCCAAAACCAAAGACAGAAACTCTATAATGAAGGAAAGAAAAATATTTGTCATTTTTCATTTGACGATTTAATTCCTCATTTCAATCTTTTGAACTTGCTTTTCAATGCTTTTCTACTATTTGATTTATTAACTTGTCAAATTTCTCAAGAAAACTCAAAGCATGTTTTTCGCACCTGTCTAATTGCTTCTCATTAAAGTTTTCCACTCTATTATCAAGCCCACCGGGCCCAAATTAAATGGCTTACCAATTTCAGGCCTACTAGAACAATTAGTTGATCCATTTGAACCCTAAATCCCCAGGCCATCCACACTACCCTCCTTGAGATTTTCCACTTCCCCAACCAACGAATTGAATGCATCATTGAAGAGGCCCCATTTCCAAAACAACCCGCCTTATCCCCCTAGAACCACCTGATGAATTTGAAGCACCAACGTGTCTTCTATCTAATCGAATCTCGTCTCCTCCAGTCAGCCTTGATTCTCTAAAGCCCTCCAATTTTGATTTAGCCCGCCAGTGAAATTGAGGAACGAAATTCCCTGCCAATGAGTTACGCCCCTTGCAAGAGAAATGATTTTCTATTATCCCATCGTACAAACAATCCATCAAATGAAAGAATCTCCCCTGCCCAAATTTAAACTCTTCCACCAATTCATAATACGTACCATGTTTATCTCCTTTCAAACCAAAGATTAACTCCCTGCTAGAAGTACCGAATTGAAGTTGCCTTAATCCTTGCGAGGCAGTACTAGAGAAATTTCTCCAATTTATAATAAGCCATGCTATTTCTTCTCCTCTCAGATCTATTCATCCCCAACCGAATTCAATTATTTAAGTGACGTTTTCAGACATCCCCCACTCAACTTGTAATACAAAAGATTTTTGCTCGATAGGAATAAAATCCTCAACATTAAACCTCATGCCTAAACTAATTTTAGAGAGAAGCAGGAGCTCTCTCTCTAGAAATCAGCCCCCTCCTGCAATACTTTTTCCGGCAATTTTTTTTTTACCAAAAAATTTGTAGTAAATAAGTTTTTCTCAAAACTATAGGAATAAGTTGCAATGATTTTATTGTAATAACTATTTTGTATCGATAATTCTATGATTTGCTACAGAGTTTGGTAATAAATTATAATTTAGGGTTTAGGGATTTAGGGTTAAAGGCTCAATCTCGAGCTTTCCCGAGAAAATCCTAGACCGAATTGTTTAACCGTAAACCCTAAAAACTATATTTGTGTGTGTGTTTATATATATATATATATATATATATATATATATATATATATATATATATATATATAGCCAAAAAAATCATCAATTTTGGGTGGGAAATGAAAAAAATTAAAAGTGACGATTTTGCTTCTATTTTGAATAATCGTCAAATTTTCGTCGCAACTGAGAACGAAAATTTTCATAATTCACGGCGAGGATGGGTGGGAAATGAAAATTTATAGATGCGACGATTTTTGTTTCAAAATAACGGATTCGTCACAGTTTCATCACAATGGTTACTCCTACGATATTTCTTCACATTCGTAGAGTGAAGCGATTTTGACACAAAATCGTCACAAAAAACGTTGCCCTTGCGTAAAAGGGTCCAACTCGCCTTTTCCCCTCCACATAAATGCTCTCAGGTTCTCTCAACATCATCCACTTCTCAATTCGGATTTGGAACAACCCTCGCCACTCGCTCAGTTCAATTTCGCAGCAACTTGCCCCGGCTGTAAAAGATTATTTTTGGGTGCTAATGAAAGCTTTTAGTAGTTATGAAAGGTTTACTTCTGTTGATGCACTTGGCAAATATGGGTCCATGGACCCTTTTTCTGAAAAAAAAAAATTAATAAGTAGTATATAATTTTTAAATTGGACCCCTTTTAAATTTTTAATGGACTCTGATCCTTCACATCATATACTGGGATAAAAAAAATTAAAAATGAAATTTTCTGCCTGGTAAAGACAAATTGTGGGCTACTTTCTTTTGTCTTCAATCATCTATTTATTGGTTAAAGCCCTATCTCAAGCACTAAGCTTCCATATTCTTTTTCTGTTAGGTACCAAATATTTTATTGTCTCACTTATTTCCCTTCAAATATATCAAATACTTTAAGTACAATTTTAGCAGAATATAAAGTTATGGGCTCAAATGGTAAAACAAAATAAGTTTAGGATTTAAATAGGAAGTTATGCATTTTTAAGTAACAAAAGTCTCTTGTCTTCGCCGCTTTTGATTCTCACAATTCGCAAATTGCAATCCAATTGCATCTTTCCTTGTTCGCCTCCAGCAACACGCCAAACAACACAAATAAAGAAACATCCAGTCCAAGCTTTTTTATCAAATTTTTTCTTCCAGTAATCTAAAAGTTAGTTCTTTTTTTCTCAGATCTCTGTTTTCTTTTTCCATTCCCTTAAAAATTAAAATCCACTACTGTTCAATATTTTTTACTTTAGTGTTTTTTATAGTTTCTCACTTTTCTTTATTTGGTTAGCCAATTATCATGTTTTGTCTTGCTTTTTATTCTTTTATTTTTATTTTTTTTAATTTTTTTTACTTCTTCTTATTCTTGTCTATATACATATATAAACAGTGAATTGCCAATTGTTACAAAATTGTTTAGGTGGGAAAGAAACTTAATTGGTTATTTTATTTTTCAGTTATATTAAGGTATTATTAAAAAGCAAGGGCTGTGGAATTCTCAACTTATATTACTGGAACATCAAGCTCAATGAATGAGGAACCACAAAGTCAAGAAACGGCAAGTGATAATAAGTCTAATTTTGGAAACAAATAGCAAAGTTCATCAAAGTATGGAAAGATTAATTTAAATACCCTTTCAGCTGAACCATGAGAACGACAAAAAAATTGAAAGCTTTCATCCAACTGCAAGAGATGAAGTTAGAAAAGCATATCTTCAAAAAGGCCATTGTCAACCTCGACATCATACCTTTCAAGAAATGATCATTGGACATAGAGCACGTTGATTTAACTATGTTTGGTTTGATAAATACAAATATTGGTTGGAGTATTGTTTAAAAGAGGAAGTAGCATTTTACTTATGTTACTACTTATTCAAACCTGAAATCAAAAGTCGAGGTGGATATGATTCTTTGTAAGTGGTGGGTTTAAAGCTTGGAACAAGAAAACATGTTTGGATAAGCATGATACTAAAAGTGAACAGAATCTGGCAGTTCAAAAATGTCAAAATTTTATGAAGCGATCTCGGTCCATTATTTTTGCTTTTGATTAGAAGACAAATTTGGCTAAAAATGAGTATCAAATTTAGTTAAATGCATCAATTGATTGTGTTAGATTTTACTTTGACAAGGATTGCTTTTTCGTGGTCATGACAAGCATGATGATTCGAGTAACAAAGAAAACATTCTTGTACTCTTATATTTTTAGGCAGAGCAAAATGAACAGGTGGGTAGTGTTGTATTGAAGAATGCTTCAGAATGCTCCAAAGAATTTACAAATGATTGCTCATTTAATTCAAAAAGATATTGTGTATATTGCAATAACAAAAATTGTTAAGGCTATTATTAAAGATCTTGGAGATGATTTTTTTGGAATTTTTGTAGATGAATCTCGTTATGTGTCTTGTAAGGAGCAAATGGCCATGGTTTTGCAATACGTGAACAGTGAATGACTTGTTATAGAGAGATTTATTGGTGTGAAGCATGTAACTGCACTTCAATTGTGTCACTTAAGGTTGCCATTGACTTTATGTTTTTAAAACATGAACTAAGTTCATCTAGAATTAGAGGTCAAGGATATGATGGAGCTAGTAACATGTGAGGTAAGTTTAATGGTTTAAAATTTTTTCTTATGAAAGAAAACCAATATGCATACTACATTCACTGTTTTGCTCGTCAGTTGCAGTTGACACTTGTGTTTCTTGCAAAAACCATTTTGCTATTGATGATTTCTTTGATTTGGTTTCTCAGTTACTGAATGTGATTAAATTTTCTTATAAATGATGAGATAAGCTTGGAGAGAAGCAAGCACATAAAGTTGTGTAATCATTGGCTAATCATGACCTTGAAACTGATCGAGGTTTACATCAAGAAAAAGGTATTATGGTTCACTGTTGAATGTCAAGATCATGTATGCTTCAATTGTTGAGGCCCTTGGAGATATTGAAAGAGATGGCATGCTACAAGACCAAATAATAGAAGCGCACATCGTCTTTTAGAGTAATTGGGAACATTTGACTTTGTCTTTTGTCTACACTTTAAGATCTTGGGGCGCACAAATGATTTGAATTTGGCTTTACAAAAAAGAGACCAAGAGATTGTCAATGCAATGTCACTTGTTAAAGTTGCTAGGAAAAAATTATAAGATATAAGAGATGAAGAATGAGGACTTCTTCTAACTGATGTTTCTTTATTTTGCAATGAGTATGACATTCATATTCCAAGCATGAAAGATCTATATACTCTAAGAAGGCACAAAAAAGATTCACAGATTAGCAACTAGCACTATTATAAAGTTGATTTATTTAATAGTGTCATAGATGTGCAACTTCAAGAGCTAATAAGCCATTTCGATAAAGTCAATATAGAATTACTTCTTAGTGTTCCTTGTTTGTGCCCATCTAAGTCTTTCTATGCATTTGATGAGGAAAAGTTGCTGAGAATGACTGAATTTTATCCAGTGGAGCTTTTTATGGTTGAACTTGCAGCACTTAGATATCAACTTGGGAATTATATTGTAGATGTGCTTGGAGATGATAGGTTTATTAATTTAAAAGAGATTGAAAACCTTGCAAAAAAGATGGTGGAAATAAAGAAACATATTATTTATCCCCTAGTATACCTTTTTTTTTAAGCTAGCACTGATTTTACCAATGGTAACATCAACTGTGGAGCGGGGGTTTTTAGCAATGAAGTTGATAAAGAACAATTTATGGAATAAAATAAGTGATGAATTTTTGAATGATTGTTAAGTGACATATTGAAAAAGACGTATTTGACAGTATTAACAATGATACAATTGTAAAATTTTTTCAAGTTATGAAAACTCGTCAAGAAAAATTGTAATGATATATATTTTTTATCCTTGGAGCATCTAAGCAAATTTATAAATTTCATTATGAAGTCTTAGTATTTAGTATTTGTGTATATATATAGATAAACCTCTCTTTTAAAAAAATCCTGGATCCGCCACTGTATTGATTGCCATTGATTATATTTCATTTCTTCTTGAAATTAGTCTACTGTCCAACTTGTTTCTATTGCTTTTTACCTTAAATATGGTTAACAAGTAAGTTTTCAGCTGACATATTTTTTATAGTGTCCTAGCTCACCTCAAGTATGTGAGCAGTGGAGAACAAGGGAAGAACCCCATGCAAGTGGGTGGATTTTGGAAATTTAGAATGGGAACCTTTTAGTTTATCAATTAGTTGTAATTGAAACCTTTTTTTGTAGTATTTGATAATTTTAATACATAATAATTTGTTAATTCTACTTTTAGCTATAAATATATAAAATATTATTAGATATACATACATACATACATATATATATATATATATATATATATATATATATAACTGAAAAAAGAAAAAATAATAGATTATCAGAAAATTGTAGCACTCTATTTGCCACAAAATCATTGCCCCAGCTAGTGTAAAAAAATTGATGCACTTTACAGGGTCTCAAAATCGTCATGTACTATGGAGCCCACACACACCTTTATAAGGCATCAGAGAATTGTCGCAATGCCAGGTAATCAGAAATTTGTGATACAACAACCATCAGAGAATTGTCGCACATGTCTAACAATCTCGATATCCCACGTTCTTACAATTATGCACTGGTTTTTTATTTCTGACCTTTGTATTTCCTACGATTCTGGCAACAATTTAAATGGAAATAAATAATCTTTTCCTATGATTGTCCTATGATTACAGCCATCTGAAAACACGTGATCACTTGTAATGATAGTCAACAGTGCAAGCAGATGTTCTGTGAATCGATTATGAAATTGAGTCATCTTAAATGGTATTATAACTAATTTGATTTCATAGTGATGTGGACAGTGTCTCATGGTTTTGTATGGCCCGAGGCCCAATATTGTGTTTTATGCTTTGGCAGTCCATATTCATCACTTACCGGATTCATGATTCAAGAGATTTATTTGTGGCCTAATAAGAATGTTAATCATATAAGTGGGGGAGATTGTGACACCAAATATACCGCATGAGATGTTTGTGTAGTTTTTTATGGTATATATAACTTCAACTTTTAGAGTTTAATCACGCACCATTTATTATTTTCCAAAATGATGGACCCATATGTTGTGAGCATATGTTACGTGGACCAATTTTGAAATTTTGATTGTCATCTTTGTGTGTGTATGCACATGTGCACTCATATGTATAAGATCTAATTGATCAAACCAAGAACCTTCAACTAAGTACTGAAGCTCTTTCTATTCAAACAAGCTCATGTTAACACTTAATTTGTTATGATGGGAAAGAAGTAAAGAACTTGGGTATAAAGCATCATCAATCACCAACAATGTAATCCCCATCTTTATTTATTGACAAATTGAAAGAAAATAAAAAAAAAACATTATTTGAGAAACTCCATAACCCAATAGTTGAAAACAGATGATACAAACTTAATATCAATAAATCCAGCTTTGGTTGCCAAGGCCATGAACTCTTCCCGTGTCCGTTCCTTTCCACCTGGATTTTGAGTCATCATAAACACATCACTTCCGGCATTGTTTCTTTCAATGACACTGTCACTGGGCACGGATGAGAGTACAGCTTCAAAAACAATAATTTTCCCATTTTCTGGAATTGCATCATAACAATTTTTCAACAGCTTCACACAGTGAGCATCACTCCAATCATGAAGCATCCACTACAAAATTAAACTGCAATGTCAATTTTGCAAAGTAAGTGGCCCAATATGCATATATAAAAAGATATGTCCTCACCTTTAGAAATATGGCATCCCCCTTCGGAACACTTTCAAACATATCGCCTCCCATATGTTCAACACCTGCATGCAAGTATTGGAGATGAATAGATCTTAGGAATCCGGGAAACTAAACTCTGACACATACATAGATCAGCCAAGTGAAATTTAAAATAAAAAGAGACATTTAAGAAATGGTAGCTTTTGAACTAGTAAAATCCATTGTTTTAAAATTGATATCGCTAAATGTACCATGGCATTTAAATCGTAAACACACTGTGTTGTATATAACACATCATATACAGTTATCGATTTCATTAAAAAATTATTATTTTAAAATAAAAATGTTAAATATAACTTTTTTGTATCTAGTTTCAATAATATAAATAAAATATATATGAAATACAGTATCTTACTACATAAAAATATATCATAAACAAAACATATAGAAAAAAAATAAATATTATTCAACAAAAGAACACTAATAATTTATTAACACGTGAGAATAAAGAATACTCCAATAAAATACGTGTAGCAACTTTTTCTCTTATTTTGTACGGGCATGTACAGTATATTATGAGTATGATTTAACATGAAATATGATATATAAAAAAAAATTAATGATATACTGTGGTAAATTAAAAGATGTAAAAGAAAAATGTGGGATGTAAAATATCATAGTTTACCACGTTGTAAATTAACAAAATGCTAAAACATGTGTGTTGTATACTATTCATTCATATAAGCAATTTACCGCATGATAAATGGTGGTATTTGATTCTCTGGTACTACTGGAATAATAATGTTGCATTGAACCAACTTATTGAGTACTCCAATTTCATAATAAGGTGAATAGAGGATAATCTATAGAGTAGATTTGAAATTAGAAGCTTTTTAACCATATAAGGCAGTTTATTGTTAGTCAAAAAATGTATCGCCGAGACATAACTACAACGTACCGGGGTAGGCAGATCCATGCTCTATGACATGAGGTAAGTCAAAATTAATTCCTTTGATATGAGGGTACTTAGATGTGATCTTAGAAATGGTGGCTCCAAGCCCTCCACCGACATCCACCACCCGGTTAAGGTGCTCAAAACCATTGTAAGAATCGAGAAGCTTTTTCACAACAATGGTACTGTGATTGAACATAGCTCTATTAAAAATATTATTGAATCTAGTGTCACTATTTGGATACTCAAAAGCATGAGTACCATGGGCCTTATCAAATGGGACTCCACCTTCAATAATTGCTTCTTTTAGTTTGGTCCTACATGTTAGGAGCAAAAATAAAGCGGGAGTTAGCAACCAAAATCTAATCCTAAAAACTATACTAAACCAATGCAATTGCCCAAAAAAAAAAACGGATAGAAAATGATACCATGATAAGGATCTGGATCAGTACTTTGGAAGCAGAGTTCATTACCAGAAACATCAACAGAAAATCCGAATAGAAAACCTCTGCTAAGTTTGGAGAAATTGGCAAAAAACAACAACAGAAAATCATGATAGATTACCAAAAGAACTGAACTTTCGTGGAAAGGCAAAAACTTTTAGCAAAATTTGAAGGTTGAGTGAAAAACTTTGACAGAGAAAGGAAGGAAGCAAGCTGACCAGCTAGCAAGAAAGACTTTGTCCTGCAGCAAATCCATCAGAGGAACTAGAGAAACACCATCTTCGTTCCTGACAAAGAATCGGGAAACCGGCAATAGCCCATAAACCCTCTGGCGGTTCCCATCGCTGTTATCCGCGAAGGAGCAAGAAACAACCCCATAACTGGCCAGAAACCACAGGATTCGGTCGAGCATCGCCGCGGCATCCGGATTCCGGGCCGCCAATTGACCGGCTATCTCGTCCGCCGAGAGCTTGGCCTCTGGGCCAGGGCCGGACAAAATATCGAACACGCCGAGGCTCATGGCTGCATGGAGAGACATTGGAAGGCCAGAAGAGCCGACTAGCTGGAGAGCGTGCGCGAAGGCCTCTGCCTCTGGCTGCGGCGTCAAGGACGAAGCCATTAGAGTTGTTGTGCGATCTGTGGTTCGGCCAAGGGTCGCCGAATGGGACGAACGAGAAAGAAGAAACAAGAGACGGTAGGTAGCTTAGTATAAAGATCGTGTCGTGGGTGCTATTCACAGATCCGGAGTAGATAGATCTGCAGTTATTGCATTTATTGAAACATTTGATTTGATAAATTAAGAAAATTAAAAAGTTTTATGCATTATTTTTATTTTTATTCTCAAGTTGAGGATAAATCTCTAAGAGCCACATCTAAAATATCAACGTTAGGATATCTTGGAACCACATCTGCATCCAAAAAATATTCTATATATACAAAGTTTTTGAAAAAATATCAAAGTTGGGATCTTTTGGAACCACACCTACATCCAAAAAAACATTATGTTGGCCCAAGTGCAATCAAGAGGGGTGAATTGGTTGCTTAAAAAAACTTTGGTAAAAATAAAATTTACAATCACATTCACTCAATCAAAGATTAAAAATAAACCAAGCAAGTACGAGGAAAATATAAAGCAAAATATAAAAAGAAACAAAAAAAGAATGCATTGAGATTTATAGATGTTCAACTTCATCAACTGGAGTCTATGTTCTCTCCTCAAGGTTGCCCACTTCAGAGTTTCTCTACTATCTTTTGATCAATATTACAATGGTGTTTTATTCAAGGCTCACAGCCAACCAAACATTAGTTTTCTTCAAGATTAATAAGAAACCACACCCTAATTTTCTTCAAAAATCACTAGGAATCACTCCCTAACACAATAGATTCTAAGGTTTGAAGTGTTTTTAAACTCACAAGCTTATATAAAAGCACTCTTGCTAGATATACAATTTGAAAGCACAAATCTTGGCTCTTTTCACTTTGATGAGCATTTGATGATGAATCTTTGTTTTTACGGCCAAGAGTTATTTCCAAAGTATTTCTTGATGTATTTATGCACATTTAGGTCCATTGGAACGTTAAAGAGCCATTGGGGAAGCCTTAAGATCAGCTTTGAAGAAACTAACCATTGCTTTGTCTTCTAGCGGACGATCTGACAGTTCTTAACTGATTGAAAATTTTCACCAAGTTGTTTTTTTTTTTACTTCCAAAAGCTACAATACATTTTGTCTCCAGAGATCAACTGGTTGTTTTATCTCAACCGGTTGCTTTGAACCCACTTGAAGCTAAAACTTCTTGAGAGCAAAAAACTACTTTAGTTTCAATGGATTGAACATTTTGCACCCTGTTAAAACTGTACCTCTAGGATATTTCAACTTCCAAAACTTCTAGATTTCAACATTGATTTCTTTTAATGAATTTCTTCTTTCACAAACAACATTTGGAACACTTCAAGCTACTTGAGAAATAATAAAAACTTTTGAAAAGACATATAAATTGTCTAAATGCCTTGCAAACTAAAAATAAACATATTAGTCCTTCATAAATGTTTTGTCATCATCAAAATTCTAAGTTAATTGATTGGAATAAATCCAACAATCTTCTAATTTTTTATGATGATAAAATAACCTTTCAGAAAACATATATAACATCCAAAAGATAAACATAAACATCAGTTCTCCAATTCTCACTCCCACTTTTTGTCATAATAAAAAAGGCATATGGATCGACAAAACAAATCATGAAAATTCTCAAGTGTGATTGCCATAAACATGCAACAATCTCCCCCTTAATCAAGGCATAAAACTCTAGGGTACTTTTACAAGAAAACATGCTCCTTCTTAGTCCAAGTATATAAAAAAATTTTCCTCTTTTGTAAATCAAGAAAGTAGCCAAGAATGAACTAATAAGCTAGCAACATAATATTTTTCATACAAATTCATATTATCAAAATATTGGAATAAATCCACAATGATTATAGTAACATCAAGCACATCACTTATCTTCAACAAAAAATGAATAACTCATATACACTCATTAAGCAACATACCACAACCAAATAGCTTAATCCATCAATAATCACCATTAACCAATGGAAAACAACAATGTTACCAAAATTGAGCTTAAATCTCAATCATTTATCATTGTGATCCAAATCCCTATTTTCTTTATGCATAGAGCTTCATGCATAAACTTCCAAGTATTAATCCATGCTCTAGCACCTATAATAAATCTCAAACTTTGATCTTTAGTACCAAAATCTCTTTGAGTCCATGAGGGTTAGCTCAAATGATTTTAGTTTCTTTAGGAACCCATACCAATTTATAGCCAATAAGAACATTTCCTCTTCTAAACATGCATTCATAAGAATAATGTCTTTTTCTACCACAAACATAGCATGTTACAAAAGGACTAAATGAAGATATAGATGCATCAACAAAATAATTTCCAAACCTTTTCTCTTTTGTCAAAGGATTGAAATCAATACCGGCTTTGTCATAAACATCTTTTTTAGCACCAAGTAACAAATCAGGTTTTTCTTTACCTTTGAAAAATTTAGATAAAGATTAACTAAGATCAAATTTATCCTTTTTCAATTCATCTATTTCTTGTCTCAAGGATAAGTTAATATCCAAGTTCTCCTTCTTCAAGTCATTTATTTCTTTTTTTTTAAGAGGCATTTAAAACCTTCAATTCATTAACCTTTTTGGCAAGTCTTTTTGAATTTTTGAAAAGCTCAAGAAAAGAATCTAATAATTCTTTATATGAGCAACTAGATGAGCAGGATGAGGATGATGATGTGTTACTAGAATAAGTACTTGTTACCTCATTTTCCTGTTTTTCCATGAAACACAAGTTGGCTCTATCACTTGATGTTGAAGTACTATTGCTTTGACTTGAAGATAAATCACTAGCACTCCATGTTACCACTATGGATCTTCTATTCTTCTTGTTGCATCACATTTTATTATTCTTCTTCTTTTTCTTTCTTTTCTTGTCACCAATGCAATTTTGATTGTTATGATCTTTTCTATGGTTTGCCTTCTGTTTTCCATCCACCAAACCAAGTCTTTCCCAAATTTCATTAGTGGAGTTGTAGTCTGAAAAACCTTTAAATGTTTCATTGCTCATAAAGGAATAAAGAATATGCATTACCCTAGCATTTAGAGTACATGACCTTATATCAAAACTTTTTAACCCCTTTTCAACTATTTTCCAAAGTTCAAAATCATTTACTTGAATAAAAATTTTCATTCTTTCTTTCCACAAGTTCAAATTTTTAAAACTCAAAGGAGGCAGAAAGATAGAACTCATGTTATCACATAAGGTTGTCATAAATCTTTAGATTTTAAAACCTAAAGGTTTTCAAAACAAAAAGCACTAAGCTCTAATACTAATTGTTGGCCCAAGTGTAACCAAAAGGGGGTGAATTGGTTACTTTAAAAAACTTTGGCAAAAATAAATTTTACAACCAAATTCATTCAATTAAAGATTAAGAATAAATAAAGCAAGTATGAGAAAAATATAAAATAAAATATAAAGAGAGACAAGGAAAAAATGTACCGGGATTTATAGATGTTTAACTCCACCAACTGGAACCTACGTCATTTTCTCAAGTCTACCCACTTGAGAGTTTCTCCATTATCACTTGATCAAGATTATAATGATATTTTTTTCAAGATTCACACCCAACCAAACACTAGTTTTCTTCAAGGCTAATTAGAAACCACTCCCTAGTTTTCTTCAAAGATTATTCAGAACCACTCCCTAACACAAGAGATTCTAAGGTTTGAAGTATTTTCAAACTCACAAGCTCACATAAAAGCATTCTTGCTAGATGTACAAGTGAAAGCACAAATCTTAACTCTTTTCTCAAATTATAGAAACTTTGATGAGTAGTTGATGATGAATCTTTGATCTTATGGCTCAGAATTATATGTATTTATGCATATTTGGGTCCATTTGAACGCTAAAGGGCCATTTGGGAAGTCTTGAAATCAGCTTTGAAAAGACTAGTAGTTGCTTTGTCTTCTGGTGCATGATCTGACAATTTTCAACTGATTGGAAATTTTCAACAGGTTGTTTTCTAACTTCCAAAAGCTACAATACATTCTGCCTCCAGAGATCAACTAGTTGGTTTATTTCAACCAGTTGCTTTGAGGCCTCCAGAAGCTAAAACGTCTCGGGTGTAAAAAACTGCTCTAGTTTCAACGGGGTGAACATTTTCTCCCTGTTAAAATTGCACCTCTAGGAAATTTTAACCTCCAAAACTTCTAGATTTCAACATTGATTTCTTCCAATGAATTTCTTCTTTCACAAACAACACTTAGAACACTTTAAGCTGCTTGAAAAATAATAAACATTATCCAAAAGACATGTAAATTATTCCAAATGCCTTGTACACTAAAAATAAACTTATTAGCCCTTGATAAATGTTTTGTTATCATAAAAATTCTAAGTTAATTGATTAGAACAAATCCAACACATTCCAATTCCGACCTTACTACACTTTTACCTCGCCTATTCATTAGGACATAATTATCATAGTTCAACGGAGCATCCTCAATATTCTTATCTTCATCAGCCAATCTAATAGATGAAGTGCTAGCAACGGGTGATTCAAACACATTCATTTCATATTCTCTCAACAATTTGCTGCATGTTTGCATAATATTTTCAACTTCTTCATCAAACTTTTGTTTTTCATATAACTTCTCAAAGTAATATCTGAGCAAAACTCTCTTATACCTATGAACTAACAATGTAGCAACACTCATAATCTCTAGTAGATTTTCCAAATACTTCTCATATTTTCCTAACATGTCTTTTTCCATCTAAAAAATTAAAGAACTTGGGCCTAAAATCCACCATCTTAATGCCAACCAAATCTTACCAAGATTTGGAAAATATAAGCTAGTTGTAGGATATTTTATTCCAAAGAGCTTCTCTGTAATGAAATAAAATAATTTTAATGTATCAAAAATTAAAGCAACCCCTATCCTAATCAACTTTAGATGTTGCAATTTTGTACCCCAGCTCAAAGTCACATTTTTTATATCGCTAAAAAACCTTCTTGTAGTTTATAGCTGTTACAAGCATCAAGTAGGTTGAATTCCAACATATTTTACAATCAATCGACAACTTTTTATTTGTTGGAATTTTCAATTGAGAAACTAGCTCCTCAAATTTTTCCACTCTTTTTGGAAAAACAGTCCAGAACAAGACACTATCACGAATGTTTTCTACAAAATCTTCAATAACATCCAAACCATTCTTGATAATAAGGTTCAATATATGTGCACAACATCTCATATAGAAAAAATTTTCATTCAATAACAAAGAATCCTCACTGATTTTTCCAACCAAGTCTCTAACAACATTATCATTCACAGAGCAATTGTCAACAGTGATTATAGAAAGGTTTCTATCAATATTCCAATCAAGCAAGCAATTCATCAAATGCCTCACAATCACATATTTTGTATGTAGAGTAAGAACATATTTAAATCTATATACCAAATATTTAATATACAATTCATAAGAAATATACATATAAACAACTAGTTAATTATTTAATATACAAAGCATTTAATATACCTGATCATGCACTTTTGTATACTCCAAGTGTTGTCAATGAAATGGGCGATAATTGCTATATACACCCTGTTATGGCTTTCCTAGTCGGAAGCTCATTTGGGGAAGGTGAAAATTTTGAAACTTTGGTTAGAACCTTATTTCAAGTTCTCATAGCAAGAATAGGTAAGTTTAGCAAAGTTCACTAAGTTCTGAGGAGGTTAAGGCACAGAATAAGGTTCGGCGGTAAAATGGTAAATTTGTGTCCCAAATAGTTGGGTTGGGTCCTGAGTATTAAAAATGAGCTTTTAAAACTTAATTTTTAACTTTAACCCAAACTGAGTTTGAATAAACCAGATTTGACCAAGTTTGACTATGGTTACCTAAGGAATGGGACTTATTTGTAACTTTTTAAATACTTTGGTGGCTTGATGGTTTTGAGGCTTATATAACATGGTAAAGGTGAGGAATGGCTGCCATTTTCATTCCAAAAACCAAGCTCATCCTTCTCTCTACCATTTCTTCATCAATTTATGCCCAAAACCAAGAGTTTTTGGTGGAAATTGAAGCTACCAAGAGAGTATATGTGTAATGAAGCTTGTTTCAAGTGAAATTTCATGTTTTTGAAGCTTAAAATCATGTTTTCTACCATCCCCTATTTTTGATGCGAGGTACCATTTATGTTGTTGGTGAATTCTTGTTTATTAGTTGGTTAGGAGCATGGGTTTTAGTTAGAAGTTAGTAATTATGTGTTTTGTGCCTTTGTTTGATTAGAACTAGGAAGAACTTTATGGAACTTAGATTTTTAAGGAAGGCTTAATTGGTTCTTGCTTGTGAGTTGAAGTTAAGGCAAGGAAGTTATGTTTTCAAGCTTGATTAATGCTATTGAATTACGAATGTTTAATGAAATCAAGTAGTTTTGACACTAGCATTAGTTAGTAGGCTAGTTGGATCATGGTGGACTACTGGCTTTGTAGAGATTGGAATGATATTAAAATGCATCGTATGAATACTTGTGATAATCGGCCATGGTCTTTGCAACATGTTTCACAGGTATGTGAAATTTGAGAGCCATCCAAGGATGTTTAACATGTTTGGTAAGTCTTCAAAAGTTATAGTAGCAAAACTAAAAATTTCTGAAAATCGTAGGTATTTGCGATGTGTCGCCAGTTCAGCTCAAAAAACACCATAGCATTTTGTATTGCAACGACGCATCGCCGTTAACTGTGACACGTTGCCACAGTTATGATGGCTCAAATTTCTCAATTTTGCTAGGAGGTTCAAGGGGAGGCCTAAAGGGGTTCATAGGGTACCTAAGGGTCTAAGTATTCCGAAGGTACTCCGAGGCCTCCAAAAATTCTCCAAGACCTAGGAGTTTTCTTGGGTTTTATGGTTATTATCACCGTAAGCAAGAAAACTAGGTAATAAAGGGCCACAACTAAGTATCATTAGCTTGGGTGAAAGGTTTAGTACCATCGGCGACCTAGCCGTGCAGTTAGCGACAAGGTTACAATGTGAAACCCTAGTGGACCTAATTGGTCTTTATGGCCTAATCGACAGTAGTCCCACCATAGAGCCGCTATGCAACATAAGGGAGTTTCAGGTAGTGAAACATCACTAGTTAGGCTAGTAAGCTTTGTTTGCTAGTAGACAAGGCTCTGTCTTGTAGTTCAAGGACTAGGTTAAGGAAAAGTCCCAAGGGATTGAGATCTATGCGCATAAGTCTAGCCTTAGATGGTATGAACTCGCAGCAAGTTACATATGTTCACATATGTGTGGTCCTTAGTAACTTTTCTTGTAGGTGAAGTGAAGAACCTTACTGAGAATTTCTGAATTCTCACTCCCTAGTTATGTTGTGTAGATTCTGACACTGTTGGGCCAGATAATTGTTGAGGGTTATCGTGGTAACTTGTTGTTACAGGTATTGTGCTTGAGAATCTTTATGATTCTTGTCTACTTAGGTTACTTGTTAGTTAAGTAACAGTGCTAACTATAGTATTTTTCATGGCCGTAGAGCCTAGCAGCATGTGGATAGGACTTTTGTGACTCATCATTAGGACTTACCTCTAGTATGGGAGTTAGTTTGAGAAAATCTCAATCAAGGCTTGTATATAAAGTACTCCTAGTTACCTCCCTTGTCTATGATCGAGTCTTAGGCTCTAGGGTAACCTTTGGGTGAAGATCATTATTCTACTTTATGTTGAATGCTCTCACATGGTTATTATGTGTAGTAATAATCATATAAATGTTGATTTTGGATGCTTTGGCTATTTGAACTTGTTTCCTATGAAAGTATCTTGGCCAAGTGAATGTTTTATGCTTTATATTTACTTTAGTCAAAGCATAAGAGCATGCATCTTGCATATTCTAGATTAATCAACTAATTTCACGAAGTTTTAATCTGCGTACATATACAGCTAGCCAATTGCAACCACTGTGTTACCAGTTCTCATAGGCTTCTTGGGCAAGGGCCAAGGACGACCATGTCACCACTTTTTTTGATGATCTGATGTCTACATGTTTGTGGTAATAGCAATTTTCCCTTTGTTGGTGTCCAAGAAATTCATTTGCTTCTTAAAATCCTTGTGGAGGTTTAGAATGTCATGCCTTATTGTTCTTATAGACGGCACCTTAAATAGTTGTTGCAAAGTGCTAGAATACTTTTTGAATCCAACATGATCAACAATGGACAATGGATACTCATGTAGAACTATCATTTGAGTTAAATCTTTTCATGTTGTTTTCTCATAAAAAATGTAGTTTCCAATAGTTATTTTCCCATCAACCTTAGCTTGATTGTTGGACCATATAACTTGATTCATATTTACTTTGAACTTTTTATTTAGACACCTATCAATATGGTTTTCTAAATGAGATGTCCCACTTTTTTGCCTACCAGCAAGTGATCTTTTGCAATCATTGCATATTGCCTGATAATTTCCACCAATTTGTTGTTTTGTAAAGAACTTCCAAACATGATACTTAAGTTTACTCTTACCAGCAGTATGTGTATCACTTCCCCTCCCTATTGTATTTAATTCTAATATTTTATCTTCACCAATTAGGATTTGTGAGGTCGGATTCATATCATTGTCATCTGCTTGATATGCTGAGTCTAAATCGATCTCTATTTCAACTTAAACAAAGAATGCTTGTTTTAAATAAATACAAAACAAAACATTCTCCTTATCGCCAATAAGGCTTTCTAGTCTTTGAAATTGAAGGAACGAGGGCAATGGAGTTCCTTTTTACTATGGTTCTAGTTAGCCATTTTATACATTGGATTCTCTACCAAAAGTTACATCACACGAATCATTGGGAAAAAAAAAGTGATCAAAGACTAATGGAAAGTTACATCGCACAAATCATTAAGATAACACGACTAGCTACTTGCAAGCTAAAATAAGAAATTAGGAAAACATATCACATGACAAACACAATGATCAGAGACTTGCCTTGTTTTTTATAGACCATAAAATCATAACCTACAAGAGGGGAGAGACTAATTTGGTGGAGAAGAATGAGAGAAAAACATCCATAGATCGCACAACAACAAGGCAAACCAGGAATGCACTTTACGCACACAGACTGACAACTAACCTTACAAAGCAAACAAGCCCAGGTTCACATGTAACAATAATTTCCCCTCCAACAGGTATTGCGTATTAAGTGGAATTCATTAATTATTAGGCAGATAATGATGAGTAGTGCATTATAAATATAAAACACAAAAAAAATCTGAGTGCAACATTATGCTAATTTCGATCTCACACAAACATTGGAAGCTATAAACTTTTGTTCACTTGCACACACACATATGGTAAGTGATCATTACTTGACCAAAAATTAAGAGAAATAAAACAGTAAAAACAGTTATTCTTTTTTACTCTATATGGTTTGGTAGAAGGGGGAAAATTGGAAAGAAAAAAATAAGTGAAGTGTTAAATAATATATGGACAACTTCACCTTAATTACTCAGAGACATTTAATGCTTATTTTATGTTTTTGGTTTTCCATTTATTAATTTTCCTAGAAAATGTGATTCTGAAATGATGGTGTAGCCTATTTGATTATCTACCTCATACCAACACTAACTTGCTACCTGAATTTACATAAGGCATGTAAATTAAAATCTAGTACATAATTCAAACCATTACTGATAACCATTCTTATTTAACTTTATGACATATAAATATACTCAATAAGACAACAAAGTTTATAACACATAAAAAAAACTAATTAACTCAAGCTTCATTTAGACCATAAGGCAACTAAAATCTCCAAAATTCATCAAGAATACAATGATAATAGAGAAAAAAATCTACCAAGGCTCAAAAGTCCAAAAAAAAGGTAATGTTTACACCAAACACACACCGACTACAAGGGATATGTGATTTAGGACTAAAACTAGCGGTTGACTTTCAGTTGCTAAGCATATCAGTCGCCAATTGTGGGCCTTAGTCAAACAAGCAACTAACTTGCAATTGAAATATTTAGTCGCCAAACTTCAGTCATTAGTCAGTCACTATATTTAAATTTCAGTCGCTAATCAGTCACATATTTTTTTAATATTTTTCACAATCAGTCACTAGTCGGTCACTAATTTTCCTTTTGCACAAATTTAGCCACTGGTTATGATTAAAAACTTCCACCTGGCCTCTTCTTCCCCATTTCTTCTTCTTCTTCCTCCCTAACCCTTCTCTGCTTCTATCCACATCTCTAGCATATCTCTCCAACAGTTGAAGGTTTTCAATGTAAAGTGACCTTGTGTAGAGATCATTTTTTAGTTAATATGTAATTTAATTGAAGTTTATGTTTTAACTAGTAGTTTCTGTATTTATATACTCAATATTGTTATGCATCTAGTGAACCATAAAATGCTTGTCAATGACTCCTGACTTGTTGAGAAATAATATGTATGAAGAGTAATTGCAGTTGTACATAGTTATTATATATGCATACTATTTCTTTAGTCGGGAATTATTGATTGTTCAAGTTAGATAGTTTAGAAAAAGAGAAAATTATCAGTACTATATAAGTTATCTTAATGGTGGAAAAATTTTGGTCATATCTAGCTTCATTTCTCGAAAGCCAAACTTGAGATTTTTGTCTCAGGAAAATTTTGGTGTTTTAGGGAACTAAGCTGAGATGCTGCTGAAATTTTTTCAAACTATATTAAGATAAATTAAAATGAAGAAGTATTGTTTAGATTTTTTATTTCTGAATAGACTAGAACCATTTCCTGTAGGAATTTATTAGGCATAAAAAGGCATTTAAATAGCATCTAAAATTTAATAGTGATAGGATTTTAATTATATATATGTTATGCATTTATATTCAATATTCAATCTATACTGTAAATGAAGATCTAAATATTGTCTTTTGTAGGAAATCAAAGCAATGGCATGAGAAGGATGTCAATGGATGTACAAAAGAATAATGATGGATGGATATATGAATCCATATTTTATAAATGACATAGAAAATTTCATACAAACTGTATGTAGTAGTTCAAATGAATTGATTAAATGTTCATGTCGATGATGTCGAAACAAACATTTTTTAGATCAAAATGAAGTTGGAATGTATTTATGTGAATATGGATTTTCTAGAACACTATTATGTTTAGTATTGTCATGCTGAACAACATGATACATAAAATCATAATTTCCATGTAGGAGAGAGTGCAAATGTTAGATCGTCATCAAAGACATTGCCTGATAGTGATACTATTTGTGACAATAGATCTGTGTACAATCATATGGTCATTAATTCGATGCATCCTAGCTTCAACTATAATAATAGACTTGAAAGTGATGAATACGATAATGAGAATCATGAGAAAGGGATTATTGAGGGTACTGATAACAATGATGGTACTACACATTATTCTATAAAAATTAATAATCAGTTGCCTAATCCAAATGTAGAGAAATTTTATAAATTACTTGAGGATGCATTAACACTACTGTGGGAACAATGTAACAAACACACGAAATGGTCGACAGTTTTGCGGTTGTTGAACAAGAAGAGTAAGAATAAGATGAGTGATAACTGCTTTAATGACATGTTGTCGCTATTGAAGGAATTTGTTCAAGAGGAAAATCAATTGCCAGAGACATTATATAAATCAAAGCAAATGATGAACGGGTTACACCTTTCGTGCATGAAAATATATGTGTGTCCAAAAAATTGTATGTTATTTAATGGCTAGAATTCAAAATTAAAGCATTGCAATGTTTGTGGTGAATGTAGATATAGAGAAAAGACATTGGACAGAAGAAAAAAAAAACAATTGTCAAGAAGCTATTCTGCCATCTACCAATCACAGACCAATTAAAACATTTATTTATGTCTCGCCGAACAGTTGAGCGCATGATATGACATGCAAGTTGTGGACATAATGCGCATTCGAGTTCAGTAGGTCATTCATGCCAAATAGAGAGTTGGCATCATGTAAATTCATCTTTCACTGACTTTGCTGTTGAAATCAGAAATGTACGTCTTGGCCTATGACCAAATGGGTTTGTCCCGAATTCTACAACAGGTGGAACATATTCTATATGGCCTGTTTTTATAGTTGTTTATAACTTGCCACTGGAAATATGTGTGAAAAAGATGTACTTTTTTTTTGTCATTGTTAATATTGGGTCCAAGATCTCTGGGATGAAATATCGATGCATTCTTAAGACCTTTAATTGATGAGTTGAAGATGTTATAGGTAGAAAGGGTAGAAACATGGGATGTATATCGATGTCAAAATTTATAATGAACGCCTGTCTATTATGTACAATTAGTGATTTTCCATTATATGGGATGCTATTAGGTTGTACACATGGGAGATTGGCTTGTCCATATTGTATGGAGAACATCAACACATTTCAGTTGAAATTCGGGAGGAAACCGTGCTGGTGGGGCTGTCATAGAAATTTTTTGCTGAGGAACCATACATTTTGTGGAAATATTAATGTTTTTCGACTGGGGTTGCAAGTAAGGGAAATAGCTGTTCCGCCAATGTCTGGTGAAGAGATTGTACAATGCTTAGATGACATGAAATTCCCACTATTTGGATCACTATGCAACAATCTTCATGCAACTGGATTTGATTCTACTTATAATTGGCTGAAATGGTTGTGATGGCGTTGGGTGGCCATCGTAGATGTTCCCGCCGTGGTTCCACGACGGGAGTAACAGGGACTTCCTGAGGAGTGTCGCACGGGACGGCGCCAAATGATCGATAGCGGTGGCCGAGAAAGCTCTCTGGTGCTGGAAAGAGCTTGAAACAGGGATGTCCCCAGGTAGTCCGGCCTGAAACATGCAGAAAACAGGGGTTAGGAGGTCCCCGGAGTGGTTTTCCGGGGAGGAGCCTCCGACGCCCAAGTCAGTGCCTCTAAATGGTGACGAAGAGTAGGCGTAAAATAGAATTGTCGAGAGTGTTTCTCTGGTATGCACAGGAAAGCATCTCGCCGAAGGCGTTTTTCCGGCATGTCTAGAGGAAAAAGGGGTGAAAACTAGCGTCCCCCCTCTTTGCCCCAAAAAAACTCCCCTACCGTAAATAGGAGAAAATGAGCCCCTCGGATTGTGACACGTGTATGGACGGATGCCACCCGTACCTCTGACCAGAAGAGTGGCCAGCCGCCTGCAGGCTTTCTCGGGCAGTGGCTTATCGAGAAGTGTGTCACAGCGTGTCAGAGTGCTTATGGTCGACGTCTAGTGCGTACGGGCGAATATGTTAGAGACTCCTTCGTGGCACCCATTGCTCCTCCGAGGTCCCTTCGGCCGACGTTACCTTTTAGGGGGACGAACAAGGGCCTCTCCCCGGGGTGATACTGTTTCTTCGGGGTGTTCTTATTTTTCCGAAGTCAGTTCATTCGTTCTCCGATGGAGAGACGATATGGTAATTTCCCGAGGTTGGTACGAAGGGGCTTCCGAGGTCGTATACCTCATGTGTTTGGCTCCCTCTTTCTCCGAAGTCAGTGGACGGGGCGATAGCACTTTGGCTATCACATGCCCTCCTTTGGAAAGCCGGAGTGTAACTTCGGCTTGTAGCCCTTTCAGGAGCACTTTCACAGGATCCGGCTTATATCGTTTGCAAGGAAGGTACTTCGCCGGCTTATACCATTTGCAAGGAAGGTACTTCGCCATTCTAAACGCATAGTTTGTTCGGGCGAATGTCGCACTCCTGTTTTTCGGCGTCCTCGAGATTTCCAATCTTATTTGTTTGGGCGAATGTCGCACTCCTGCTTTTCAGCGTCCTCGAGATTTCCAATCTTATTTTTTCTGTCTTAAATTAGTGGACTGTCATGCCTTGAAACTGGGCGCGTCAATCTGGGGATGCACCCAAATCTTCAGGATGTCAGAAAACATGCCCTAGTTTCTCGCGATGGTCGACACGTGGCAAGCGTCAATTGGGATGGCACGTCTTTTTGCGGGGGAAGGGTAATTATGGTGACGTTTCATTCCCATGCAGCAGTTATGACGCCTTTTCACTTGCCCTTACCTGCTCTATATAAGCCTCCTCCTGCCATTCTTCTCCTTTGTTTTTTCTTTGCTCTCGCCCTTGCTCTCGTTTTCTCTCGCCTTTTCCATCTCTTTCAGCGACGGTCTGCACGGCGGAGCGATTTCCGGCCATTATTCACGACGGCATCCAGGAATCCTGACTTTGGCAAGGCTTTTCGTGAGTGCCTTTCTCGGGAATCGTTCGAATTTTGCTAACTTTTCAGCCTCCCGAAGTCGTATTTTTTCAGTTTTTGCTGACGTTTTCCTTTCTTCCCGAAGTTTGCCTCTTTTTTTTTTTTTGCTAACCATTTTTGGACTCATACTAATGCTTTTTCCCCTTTTTCAGAGATGGTTGACGATTTTGCCGCCTACTACAAGAGTCTCTTCCTTGGTCAGTTAGAGAAGGGAAAACAAGCAAAGAAAAGTGGTTCCAAAAGACGTAAGTCTACTAGGAGTGGACCGTCTTCCGCTAAGAAGTCAAAGAAGAGGGCCCTTACTCCACCCTCGGAGGATGTGGTGGAGGTCGATGAAGTTATTGCTACCTCCACCAAGGTTGCTATCTCAACCGATGTGATAGCCACTTCCACCGATGCTACTGCGACCTTCGCCATGGTTGATGTCACTCCGATATCTACCAGGGTTGCTGCCCCCTCCGAAGTAGCTGTGACATCTTCTCAGGCTGATACTGCTGCAGCCGAGGTGCTGGTCGGAGTAGTCACCTTTTTCACTCCGTCGAGTCCTATCTCATCGATGGAGCTTTTAGGCTCTTTGCCTGAGAGTCCTATTGTTAAAAAGATGGAAAGACGTCGCAAGGACAAAGGCAAGCATATTCCGGCCTTTGTGGAGGAAGGTACCGAGGTTGCGCCAGGTTTGCGTCGGATTCTTCTTTGACATTTCCTCCCTCATAACTTGTGTTTTCAGGGAGTCCTTCCTGACTTGTGCCCCTCCATTTTGCAGAGGACCGCGTGGCCACAGTATGGATGGTTGACCATGCCCGAAGACGGGCTCTCCGGGACTCCCTTCTCCCGAAAGACAAGGTTCCAAGGGAGCCATTTTGGTTTTTCATGGAGGACATGAACTTGTTCTCCAGGGATTGCCAAAAGATGGCTCCCCAGATGGCGAGGGGTGTTCTTACCGAGGCTTCTTCTAAGGCGGTTGCCGAGGAGTGTGCTTCTGGGGATATCCTCGCCGCTAGAGTTTCTGAGCGCGCTGCTCAGGTGATCCTTTTGGCCTTCTCTTTTTTGCCCAAGTGTTTTGCCTTCCCTTATGCTGCTTTCACTGAGGATTTTCTCCTTCTTCTTCGCAGCTTTTGGGGTACGGTGAGCACCTCCGAGTTTGGGCGGCAGAGTAGTCTTCTGCCCGAGCTCGGGCTGAAAGTGAATTGGAGAAGGCCAGGCTCTTCTGTATTAACTCGGACATAGCTAATGTCGAGTTGAGGCGCATAGCCAAGGAGAAGGTGGCTCAGCTCCGGGATGAGTTCCTAATAGGCCAATCGGACCTCTTGAAGGACTTTTCCCTCAAAATGCGGGACCTTAGCGAGGGGGTTATGCGCCTGACTTCGGCCAATGAGGTTATTCAGAAGGAGAAAGAAGAAGAAGCTGCCCTTCTGAAGAAAACTCTTGCCGAAAAAGCGGCTCTTCAAGCCAGGGTCTATTTTCTGAGGAGGAGTGCGATGAAGAGAAGGAATGTAAAAGGACTGGTGAGGAGGATTGCCGATCTTAAGGAGGAGGTCCTGGGTCTCAAGAAAGAGGTTGTTGGTCTTGAGAATGAGGCGGACTTGCTCGACGTGGACAAGGACAAAGCCGTCCAAATGTCGTAGGTGTCCTTTCACGACGGCTTTTGTCTAGCTCGTCATCAATTTTTGCAACGATACCCAGACCTCGAGACCTCCTTTCTTGCGGCCCTGGATATTCCCGAGGGTCCTCGGTGGACTTGGTCGAAAGCAGATCACCTCAACCTACCACCTGTTCCTCTACTTGCGCCGAAGGCGACGGCTAGAGACACGGGAGCTGGAACTTCTCGCATCGCTGGGGATCCTTAAACATCCTAGGCTTTTTCGTTTTCATGCTTCTCTTGTACTCCTCTTATACGAAAAGACCTTCTTTAATGGATTCTTGTTCATTTCTTCGCTCTGTCTTACTTGAGCAATTTTTTGTTTTCCAGTTGCCCTGGCTACTTTCGGCTAGGGGATTTTGGAAAGCCCATCCTTGCCCTTTCTACTGGCCGATCTCGCTTTCTCGGCCACCCTGATTTGACAAAGACTTTTCAAGCGAACACTAGTCTGTCCTCGTTGATTGCTTTTGATGGACTTCGTGCTTCTTCTTTTTTTTTTAGAAGGAAAACATATCATATCCTTCGGGCACGTGTGCTTTAGCTTTGTTCAGCGGGTAACCTGTACAGGAGAAAAGAGAAATTTTTCTAAATATAGTTTGTTCATCTAAAAAATTCTAAGTATAGAATTCTTCTAGGATATTTCTCAATTTTCTCCCATTGATGCTGCCAAGCTGATAATCCTCTCTTTCGGACCTCGCCCTGAATCAAGCGAGGTCCTTTTTTCATAGTGGCCGAAGTTCTCCCCCGAGGTAGTTCTCGGGGTTCTGTCTTGGCCTTTCAGGGAACGAGATCTCCTTTTGGCGTTCGGCGCAATTTTGCGCTCACGGCCACCTTTTACGGAGAAAACACTTCTCCTGAGCTCGTTCATGCTTCGGGGAGTGGCTCGAGTTTGGTTCCCCAATACGAGGCTATTTTTTCCTTTACCAAGCATCCCTCCCGAGCTTGTTCTTCCTTCGATGTTTGGCTAACCGGTCGATTTCAGTCGTCAAACCGAGAAGCGAGGTCCTGTTTCCTAGTGGCCAAAGTTCTCCCCTGAGGTAGTTTTCGGGGTTCTGTCTTGGCCTTTTGGAGAACGAGATCTCCTTTTGGCGTTCGGCGCAATTTTGCGCTCACGGCTACCTTTTACGGAGAAAACACTTCTCGTGAGCTCGTTCATGTTTCGGGGAGTGGCTCGAGTTTGGTTCCCCAATACGAGGCTATTTTTTCCTTTACCGAGCATCCCTCCCGAGCTCGTTCTTCCTTCGATGTTTGGCTAACCGGTCGATTTCAGTCATCAAACCGAGAAGCGAGGTCCTATTTCCTAGTGGCCAAAGTTCTCCCCTGAGGTAGTTCTCGGGGTTCTGTCTTGGCCTTTCCGAGAACGAGATCTCCTTTTGGCGTTCGGCGCAATTTTGCGCTCACGGCCACCTTTTACAGAGAAAACACTTCTCCTGAGCTCGTTCATGTTTCGGGGAGTGGCTCAAGTTTGGTTCCCCAATACGAGGCTATTTTTTCCTTTACCGAGCATCCCTCCCGAGCTCGTTCTTCCTTTCACCGAATACTTGCGCTTCACTCGGTAGCTGTATTGCTCCAAGTAGGCACTGGTCTTTGCAGGCGAGTAAGGAAGGTTTTTTCTCCCTGTGGTTTTTCGGGAAGTTTGTCTGATTATTCCCACAAGGAATTTTCTCGGCCATTCTGGACCTTCTCCCCTTTGCTTCCCCCAAGTTTTTCGTAGTCCCTCGTGTACAATTCTATTCGGGGGCTCCACTTGCTTGTTACTTTAGAGCTAAGCTGGTGGACCGAAATGTCATTCCACTCCGGGGCTAATGGGGAACTTTTTGGCCTCCTTCGTCTAAGGACTGAAGCTATTATGCTACCGGCAATAATATGCCATCTTCATGCGTCATGTTCCTTTAAGCAGGCTTTTGTATACCTTTTGCCTGCTTAATCAATAGGGGTTCTGTCTTATCTCACGAAACGGAGTAGTTTACTGCTTTCTCCTAGCGTTATACTTCAGGCGTTGTTGGCAGTGGACCGTATTTGTCCTTTTTTGTAGAGGGCTGAGGGCAGTCTCTCGGGGTTACTCACTCCGACGGGAGTCTTTCGAGTATTTTATTCCGAAGGCAGTCTTTCGGGTGCTGGTGCATTTTTTGCCATTCTCGTCCTTTTTTGGACGCATTTTTGCTCGCACCTCTTTTTTTTGCGCGCTATTTTGCACCTCTTTCTGCCGATGCCTTTCTATAGCGGGCCTGAGCTTCCCTACCGATATCCTTCCTCTTCAATCAAGGAAGACTGTCTGGAACATTTTCTGTACTTTCCGCCATTTCATGAAGATTTTTCAGGCTTCCTGGGAGATGCCACTTGCGGGGCATTTGTTGCATTCTTCGCCACTTCGTGAGGGTTTTTCAGGACTCTTGGGAGATGCCTTTTTGTGGGGTTCTTCCTTCTCTTGTCCTATGTTTTCATTCTTAGCAAATGCCGAGCTTGGGTGGTCCAACACTTCATTAACCGAATATGCTAACTCAGGTGACTTCTTTATCCTCGGGCCTCCGAGGTACCGTTCCCGCGCCGCATTGTTTTTGCTCTTGGTATTTCTTCGGCTGGGGGTTCCTTCTTTTGGATTTCATCTATATTCGGTCCTCGTTGGATTGCCCTTTTTCTATTTCTGGAATTTTGGCAATAGTCTGCTAGCGCCTGGGGTTATATTGCCCCTCTGGGCTCGTGCGCGATGTAATATCTTTGGAGTTTGGTGCACTTGCCTGATTACCCTATTCCCTCTGACGTCACGTGGGGGCGGCTCATTTTTGGACAATGGTAATGTGTCCGTTGGAGTAGGATCATAGCCTTTTGCCTGTCTAATATCAAAGCGTAGGCGTCTTCTTAGGGTAGTGGATTCGGTGTTCCTGCCGGAGGAACAGCAACCTTTCTTTGGCCCGAACTCTTTCGACGGGGAGGTCTGGATAGTACCGACCCTGCTTTTTCCCGTCCATCATGTTCCGCAATGAAGCACATCCTTTGGGTACTCATCCCACTACTATTTGTTTCTACCCCTGAACTCTTGGGTCACCACTACTTCTCTCGTTGAAAGGATTGAGAGAGGAGACTTCGGCTCGAATTTGCACACGACCATCTTCGGTCTAGCTGCTGGACTACTTTGACCAAGGCGATGCATGGGAAACTATGCAGGAAAACCACGGCGATATCCAGAGGAGGAATCATCCTCGGGACGGGAAGTCCCTGCGCTTAATTGTTCGGCCGCCGGGCGAATCTTCGGCGCGGACGGGGGCCTCAGGGAGCCTTTGTCCTTGGAACACCGAGTTTTCAACCATGGCTGCCTGGAAATTTCCCACAGACGGCGCCAAATGATGGCGTTGGCTGGCCATCGTAGATGTTCCCGTCGTGGTTCCACGACGGGAGTAACAGGGACTTCCTGAGGAGTGTCGCATGGGACGGTGCAAAATGATGGATAGCGGTGGCCGAGAAAGCTCCCCGGTGCTGGAAAGAGCTTGAAACGGGGATGTCCCCAGGTAGTCCGGCCTGAAACATGCAGAAAATAGGGGTTAGGAAGTCCCCGGAGTGGTTTTCCGGGGAGGAGCCTCCGACGCCCAAGTCAGTGCCTCTAAATGGTGACGAAGAGTAGGCGCAAAATAGACTTGCCGGGAGTGTTTCTCTGGTATGCACAAGAAAGCATCTCGCCGGAGGCGTTTTTCCGGCATGTCTAGAGGAAGAAGGGGTGAAAACTAGCGTCCCCCCCTTTGCCCTAAAAAACTCCCCTACCGTAAATAGGAGAAAATGAGCCCCTCGGATTGTGACACGTGTATGGACGGATGCCGCCCGTACCTCTGACCAGAAGAGTGGCCAGCCGCCTGCAGGCTTTCTCGGGCAGTTGGTTATCGAGAAGTGTGTCACAGCGTGTCAGAGTGCTTGAGGTCGACGTCTAGTGCGTACGGGTGATTATGTCAGAGACTCCTTCGTGGCACCCATCGTTCCTCCGAGGTCCCTTCGGCCGACGTTACCTTTTAGGGGGACGAACAAGGGCCTCTCCCCGGGGTGATACTGTTTCTTCGGGGTGTTCTTATTTTTCCGAAGTCGGTTCATTCGTTCTCCGATGGAGAGACGATATGATAATTTCCCGAGGTTGGTACGAGGGGGCTTCCGAGGTCGTATACCTCATATGTTTGGCTCCCTCTTTCTCTGAAGTCAGTGGATGGGGTAATAGCACTTCGGCTATCAGGTTGATTTTCTAGGAGTTACCTTATTGGAAGTTCCTGCTTGTCAGACACAACTTGGATGTCATGTATATAGAGAAAATTTTCTTTGAGAATCTATTTTATATGTTGATGGACATAAAAGGTAAGACCAAAAATAACCTCAATGCCCAATTGGATTTAAAAGAGTTGGATATGCGATATGAGCTCCACTTGATTAATGATGGAAATATTGGCATCAAACCGAAAGCCACGCATGCTCTCGAGTGTGAGAAGGTTCGGCAGATATGTTTATGGTTCAAAGAACTAAAATTTTGATATAAGTTTTTCTCTAATTTATCACGAACTATTAATGCTTTAGATTACAGTTTCTATACTTTTAAAAGTCATTATTGCCACGTATTTCTACAATGCTTATTGCCTATTGCGATACATGGGTATTTGGCACTAACAATGTAGGCCACCATATTTGAAGTTAGTTCATTCTTCTAAAAAACTTTGTTCGTGCAAGATCAGATCGGAAAAGATGGAAAAACTTGAGAACCTTATAATCATCACTATCTGCAAACTTGAGATGATATTCCTTTTAGCTTTTTTTGATTTAATGAAACACTTAGCTATACATTTATCTCGTGAGGTGAAGCTGTGTGAACTTATTCAGTGTCGTTGGAAGTATCCTTTTGAACGGTATAGTACTGTATACAAATACGTTGTAGCATTTTCTTTAATTTATTGTTTGACACCTCATGTTTGTTATTCATAGGCTTATGTGGTCTCTGAAGAGAAAAAGGCTCAATTATGGAGGCATTTCTAGTGCAAGGGATGACTTTATTTTATGAACATTTCTTTAATCCTGATATGAAAACCATATTGAACTAAGCCCCAAGAAATGTTGAGAACAAGAATTTGGGTTCAAATGAGGTGATTTATCCCATCACTCTTGCAATGTTCTGCAATGGTAATCGAAACTTTCTTGCTCGTAAGACCCATAGGATCTTAGATGAAGATGAAATATGATTGGTGGATTTCTACATTCTACAAAATTGCAAAAAAGTAGATGTCTACTTTAACATTTTCAATGACGTAATGCGACGAAAGTTCCCTAATTCCAGTGACAGGCAATTGGAAAAGTTCCAGGTTTAACATTTTCCCTAGTGGTTTCGTGAATATGTAAACATTCTCTATCTTACTACTTTATATGGTTTTAAATTCATAGTATACAGTTTTAATATATATGGTACTACCTTTTTCATATTGGCAAGGTGATCTTCATCCCAACAGATTGGGCAAACGTCTTGTTAAACTGTCGCGCGGTCCTCTTTATTCTTCCACTAGTTATAACGGTTGCATGGTTAATGGGTTTCAATTTCAAAGTAAGTGTTACAAAGTGACCAAATTAACGGCATTTGAATAAGGTAAGATCCGAAGCTCCGCAAAATGAACCTATTAGTCCGAACCTACTAGGAGATCAATCTCATCAAGTTTTAACCCGACCCTCCAAATGCTGAAGCATCCCTGAACGACGACTTTGGGTTTAGCTGAGGTTAATGACTACCTCAACACAACATTCGAGCCAAGTGATATCGATATATTTGAGTGGTGGAAAGAAAATAGATTAATGTTTTCGATTTTATCGATAATCGCACATGAGATTATCAAATTTTCCGATCACCACTGTAGCATTCGAGGCATCATTTAGTGCAGAGAAATAAGTAATATCAAAGAAATGATTAAGATTGATACCCAAAGTGGTGGAACTATGCATATGCAATCGAGATTGAGGCCTCACAATACTCTGAAAGCAAGACCAAAAGAGTTCTAATGACTAGGTAGTATTTGATGATGAGACTTGAACTTTTTTTTTCCTTCTTACATTTAGTTTGAATTTGATCTGACTATGCTATTAAGCACAAATCATAGGTTTTTATTTTTCATAATTTTTGAAATGTTTCACCATTTTAAAATGTGAGGTAGGTTCTGGTTATTTGTAAGTGTCGTTTGGCTTTTTTACTTAATAAAAATTATACTGGATGTAGTGTTTTTCCTTAAAAATAAATATTAAATACAAAGTTAATTTATTTGCTTCATTTTTTTCATTTAAAAAAAACCCAAAAAAACCCACAACCCCATCTAGGATTGGCCTAGGATCGGACCACCTGGACCTGGTATGTTCTTGATTCTCAAGGACCCAGACCCAGGCTCGGCTGGTCCTAAGTCTGGTTGACTCGTCACCTAACTTATTGCTAGTTAAGCAAATTTTCACCCCTTCTTGCTACTTCTCTTGATCACTCTTAAACAAACCCAATCCTAATTGGAAAAACTTATTCCCAAGCTGAAATGCAACCCAAATGCATTAAGAATATGTAAGAAACACTTGAAATCCCTACCTCAACTCCATTTATGCAAGCTCTGAGCAAATTTGAGCACTATTCACAATAAGTTTCCGAAGTGTTCTTGATATTTCAAGAAAAATCCTTCACCATGAGCACTCAAATTAGCTAAAGCAAGACAAATTCTACCTAACCAATCAACCAAGAACCCTTTCTAACAAGTGAATTAGACCATACCTTGATTTTGAGCTTTAAACTCTTAGAACACCTACAAAAATACCTCAACACCTTCAATCTAGCTTAAGCTTGATAGATATCACTTGGAGGCTTCCATTTTCATTTAAAATTCATGAAACTGGGAGCTAGATAGTTGCATATGTGGTGGAGGAAGGAGAGCTATGGGTTGCATGGAGTAAGAAGCAAAATAATGCCAACCTTCCAACTCAAACCCCATTTTTAATCTCCCATACGCTCATCCACTCCATCAATTAAGCTCCAATTGCTACTTAAGCCCCTAATCTTTTCCTGGCATCTTTTTAGCCTTTCTTAGACTTTCCATGGTCCTTCTTTAAGTCCCATAAAAGTCCTTTTAACTCCTTTCACTTAGCTCAAGTTAGTAATAGGTGCTTAGACAGTACCACTTTGCGCAAAATCACTAATTTTGTTACTTACGTCATTCCACTAACTTTTATGGCTCACATGCTCTATGTAACTTATGATCTTGCATATTTATGTCATTTTTATACTTTGGACCCTAAATCCAACAACTTGGTCAAAATTACCAAATTTCCCCTGGTAACGCTTGAGTGCTCTTAGTGACTTATGAACCCTCTAAAACTCTACCTACTTGCTTGGCTTGCACAAATAAACTTAAACTGAGGTACTTACCAAGGATTGTACTTACCTTGCCCCTCTGAACTAGGTCTGTGCTAGGAGAGCCTTTACATTACTATTTGTTCTTTAGTGAATATGTTTTTTTTTTGTTCTTATATGTTTTCTTTACTGCTAATTATTTCCTCTTCCAGCTTAATTTATTATTTATTCTTTTATATAAAATATTTATTTATTATTAATAATTATTTGTTCTTTTGGCTCAATTTATTCTTTTTTTATCCTAACTTGTTCTTTTAGATAAACTATTTTTTGTTCTTTTATTATTATCAGTTTTATATGTTCCTTTATCTCATTTGTTTTTTTATTATTTTCATATATTCTTTTATTTTTTTTATTTATTCCCTTATTAGGTTTGTTATTTTATTTTAAAAAATGAATATGTGCAACATAAACTAAAAAATAAAAGTAGAAAAATTTGAAAATGCGAATATTGAAATGATAGTTTGAAAGGTAATGTGATAAAGTAATTTAATAAATATGAAAATGTTTCAAAGATTCAGGACTATCCAAAATACAATATGTTGTAATAGTTTTGGGATGGAGTGAGTATTAACTTAGGGAAATTTAAAAAAAAAACCCTTAAGGTTTAATGAAAAATTCACTTATCCCTCCTATTTTGAAATCATTCAGTTTACCCATTGAGGTTTGATGAATCCTTCACTTACCACCTTTCCATCATAATGAGAATTGAAAATGCCCTATCCTTGTCTCCTTAGATAGGTTGAATTAACCATAGGCCCCTAGGAGATAATAACACTTTGCTGAATTATTATTCTTATTGTTGTTGTTGTTGTTGTTGTTGTTGTCATGCTCTTAATACATAATTTACTTCTCCCTATAAAACAACTATTTTGTCAAACACTTTTAGTTATTAAAAAATATATTTAATTACTAATTTGTCAAAAATATTTCAAATTTATTACAAATTATGTTTAGCTACTACATTTCAAATGCTACAATTGAAACGTAATTCTAAAAAAATCATGTTATATATACTAAGTTTGACAAACAAAGTTTCATTGATAATTGAAAATATGATTTTTCTCACATACTCCCTCCGTCCCAATTTACTTGAAACATATTCCTTTTTGGAATGTCCCAAAATATTAAAACGTTTCCTCTTTTAGAAAAGTTTAAACAATTAAATAATCCTTTTACACAAAACCTAATAAAGACTCTTTTTTTAATATCCACTCAATCTCTCACTGCACAAAACCCAAAAAAGAATCTTTTCTTTTTTAATCATTATTTAAAATTTTACTACATAAAAAATTAACATAAATTACATACACCTTAATCTCCATGCCCAAGGAAATGTTTCAACAAAACTGGGACGGATGGAGTATAATTTTATACAATTTTTTAGTTAATTTAACAAAGTATTATTGCCTCCTAAGGGAGCATTATGGTTAATTCATACTATCTAAGGAGACAAGGAAAGATTATTTTTGGTTCTCATTATTAGAGAGGGTAAGTGAAAGATTCATTAAATTTCAGGGGATAAAGTGAAAAATTTCCAAATAGAAGGGGTAAGTGAAGTTCTTATTGAACTTCAAGGTTTTTTTTTTCGAAAATTTTCCACTAACTTAAGAAACAAGGGCTAATTTGACTAGTAAATTACACCTCTAGCCCATAATCTTTTATTATTATACCGTTTTGGACCCTAACCAACATTTTTTACATAAACAGTCCTTAATCTCATTTAAGTATTCCATTTTGGACCTTTTATAGACGGAAAATGCCACGTGGCATGCCAACATAAGCGATTTTTCATGGTGGTATCTTCCCCTCATAAAAACTAACTTGCAAATGGCCACAGTGGCATAAGAATTGCAAAAATTGAAGAAATTTAAGGCCTATGCTACAGAAAAAAAAAATGAAGCAAAATTATGGCCTAAACAGGTTTAGCCCAAAATCACACATGTCCCTTCTCTCTCCCTTGTTTGATTGACCTCTAAAATCGGCAGAGGTATCGATCATCATCATTACCTAGGATTCCAATCAGCATTGTCATTATAGGGTTCTGATCCCCAGGGGCTGGTCAACCTTTGGCACTGAACTCTCCATGTTCAGATTCTAACACACACACACACACACATACACACAATTCTAAATCAAATCCAATTAGCATGGGAAATTCCTATAAAGGGTTCCAATCGGCGTCGGAGATTTTAACCTAAGTGTAACAACTCTCCTAGTCATCGACGGTTTAACCAGGTAAGTATTTTCATTTAAGTGTTTTTACTTAAATACCTCAAGTTAGCACCTTATTAAGCAAGAAAGACAAGCTTAGTTAAGTAAATGAGCTCCTAAGTGTGGTTTGACACCTAAAAGTCAAAAGGGGCAAGATGATAATTTTGACCTAAGCAAATAACATGACTATAATTTTGATGGAATTAGGGTCATGTTAAGAATTTTGACTAAGTAAGTCAAGACCATAGATTATCCTAACTAGTAGAACCATCTTTGAAGGAAAAGAGTAAAAAGTTGTACTAAGTGCTCAATTGAGCTATTTATTCCTTACAAGACTTAAGTGTCCAAGAAGCTAAGTTTAAAAAGGCTTTTGGGCATCCTTTAAGACCTAAGGAGGATGGTTTTGGGTGAGTGTTTAGTGACCTAAGTGAAACAAATGAGAACTTGAGGGTTAGGGGGCAAGAAAACATGAAGTATGCCTTAGTAGGAGTGGTTAGGATATTTTGGCCATTTTTTACCACCATTCTCCATTCTCTTGCTTCCAATTTTCGTAGCTCCCTCTCCCCACCAGAATTCCTACTCCAAACCTCCTTAATTCCATAAGCTTTCTTTGAATTTAAAGGCTCAAGGGTGATTACAAGAAGTCTAAGCTCATCTTTGGTGTTTTAGCTTCAATCTAGCTCATGGATGCTTATTTTAAGCCTAAAATCTAAGGTAAGCTTCTTGGCTTTGTTTGGGCTGATTCTAGGTTGCTTGAATAGCTAGAAATGGTCTTGATTGAAGGTTCTTGGTGCCATATCACGTTGAATTTAAGATTGGAACTCAAAAGGGTTGGTCGAGCTCAAGTAAGCTTGTGCTTTGATTCTTGCTTCGTGGATGGATTTGAGGTATGGGTTCAAGTTAATTTAACTCAAATAATGCATAAAAATATAGTGTTATGTGTGGGAATGTAGTAGAAACAAGACCCATGTGAGTTGGACTTGGGATGGAAAAGTTTGAGCAAATTTCGTGCAAGTTCGCACGCTACCGCACAATGCTATAAATGCACTGGCGACACCATTTGGTGATGCGTTGCAGTTGGTGACATGAACTAGAGACACGTCACAATTAGATGTCAAGATTCGAGAACGTTGATGCCTTTGACGACGCGTCACCGACGGCGTCGCCAAGGCATTAGTCCCTCAAGCTTGGGGCATTCTAAAAAGGCCTTAAACTCTCGGTTATCATCCTTAGGCTAATTTAAGACATTCCGTAGCCTTGGTTGGGTCTTAGACTTATTCCTAAGTTAAGAATTATGCATTATTTAGAAGGTAGCTAAGTACTGTGGTTAAGGAAAAGCTAAGTAGAGTGGCCAAGGGAATTGAATAAGAAACCTAAGAGGACCCCAACCGAACCATTTAACTTGGTAAATAAGCCACTAAGAAGCTTTAAGCTAAGCTCTAAGAGTTTGGCAAGTTAGACCACATAAGATAACTACCTTGTACAATAAATTAAGGGTAAAGAGGGTAAGTTTGAGATGAGGTGATGTCCTACTCTAGGACCAATAAATGGGACTTAAGGGAGGTAAAGTATCCGGGATATGAGGGCCAGTTTCTCAAGTACATCCGTCGTTTGAGCTCACGGTAAGTATAAGGCACCTAACGTGCAAAAAGTCTTAAAGATTGTGTGAATTGCATATCACACAATCATGCCTTACATATGTTCCATGTTGTTGTCTCGAGTTGCTTGTTGGTTGATTACTTGATTGTTTGTTTGTCATGTTTGCATGCTTGCTTGCTTGCTATCTTCTTTGCAAGTACGTCGAGGGACCCTTACTAAGTACATTCATGTACTCACTTCCTTAAGTTTGTTATGCAAGTTCTAACACCGGGCCTAGCAACTAGTGGATATTTGTGAGCTAAGCTTTATCTTTTTGCAGGTACCCTTTCATTAGAATCCTTGTGGTTCTAAGATTACTTGTGGATTGAGTTATGTACTAACTAAGTTTTACACCTTTACAGTGTAGAGCCTAAGTGGTGCACAAGAACTAAGGAAGGGTTTGCACTTGGAGCTTTGATAACTTAAAGATGGGGCTCAAGTGAAGGATCTTAGTTAAGTTTTTGTCTTGTATATATAGTAACTTGAGTACTAAGGTGTTGCCTCTATTAGGATATGTTGTGGTGTAAAACCATCAAGTTACTTTTGGGTGCATATTAGGGATGTTAAGTATGCACAAACTATTACTTGAAGTTGAAGTAACTAGTATTTTATTGTCTTCGAACATTTTAAGTATGTTTTAATTGAAATGCTCGAGCAATGTTTTTAAAATGGTTTACTTATTTGTTTGCATTGCCAGGACGAAAAGCTTACTGACGAGTAATAGTTAGCCAGCAGTAACTAAGTGGGATTCATAATCCTTAAGAACCTAAAGGTTAAGTAATTCGGGGCATTAGAACCCGTTCCGTGACATTAATCGAAGTAGGAGATTTTGTCATTATCGCTCAATTCAATTATCGATGTAGCCCCTAACGCCACTTTTGAACTCCGATTTCAACCACCACTGTCTCCATTTTTTAACTCCGATTTTGAACATTGATTTCAAAGTGTGACTTGACCTCCACTTTTGAACACTGATTTCAACTGCTATTGCTGCCTTTCGTTTTGCTGGTTTGGTTCGAAAAAACAGTCCCAACTAGCAAAACTTCAACAACATCATACAAAGTTGATCCAGTGCCTCAATCCCAATAATAGTGTAATCTGATCCACCAAAAAACCTAATTTGTTCCCAATTCCAAATACTAGAATACAATTTCTAACAATTTAGTTGATTTATCCTCTGTTTTTCATGGCTGCCTTTGATTTTCATTGATCAAACATGGTGGTTGGAAACATTGATGTTGATTCAAGTTTTTTTCTTTGAATTTTTTTCTTCCTTTTCCACATCATTGATAATCAATGATTTATTGCGCAATTGTGGAAAATCATCCTCATTTACATGCCACATGGCATTTTTCTGTCTACATTAATGTTTTTGATGGACAAAAGGTAAAAAATGAAACACCTAAAGAAGGTTAGAGACTTTCTATGTAAGAAATGTAGGTTAAAGTCTAAAATGGTATAATTATAAAAAATTAGAGGTCATAGGTGCAATTTACTCTTAATTTAACATTATTAATAAGTCAAATTTTTGGATGTGAAATTAACCCATCACCATTTTTATAGGCGATCGCTTTCCATTAGGCGCTGGTCGCTTCTTTTGTGAGGAAGAAAAGCGATCGCTATTTGCAAAGTCAGTTTTTGCTTTTTTATATAGGTAAATTACTTGATGAGTCTTCTTTTCATGTGTGGTAATATGTTCTGGTACTTGGATTTTGAAATATGCATTTTTGCCATTCTGTCCTAATAACTTGAACAGATGTCCTAAACATTTGACTTTTACGTTTTAGACCCTAAAACTTTCATGAGTTACAAGTAATATACCAATTTATGATAAAATCCCTAATCCACTATATTAGTTTTATGTCGTTTGTTTTCTATATACTAAAAATTTGCTACCAACAACTTTAAGATGTTTTTATTTCTTTTAAAAAAATTTAAAATTAATTATGATTTAGTTTTAAATTTGTAGCTTTATTTATCGATCCACAATGAAATTCAGGACATATGTTATTTCATATCATATTTATAAAAGTAAATATTTATAACTCTTTTATATGATGATATTCATATTTAGTACATTATTTGTAAAAAAAAATCTAATGTCCGTACATAAGTTTTTGTAAAATCGTGTCAGTGTATGCTATCGTATTAGGAATCTAAGAATGTCTTTTTCGAGCCACGGTAACTGATGGATGTGAGGAGGTGGGTTTAGTGACTTCAAAGCTACCCGTCACAAAAAGGATTAAATGTATTTTTTTTAACCGTTTTAAAAAAGGTAAAGTATTTTCTCTTTTAGAAAATTCTTAATATTTAACTTACCTTATTTCCTTCATTTTTAACTCTCATTACATAAAATAGAAAAAGGAATTCTCTTTTTTAATCTTTATTAAAATTCTCAATATAAAATTTCAAGAGGAATTATTTTTTTTAATTATTATTTAAACTCACTTCACATAACAAAAAATGAATTTTTAAAATTTTACTTTTAGTGAAAAAAAAAGAAAAAATTTTATCATAAGTTGTACATACATTAATTTATATGTCTAGGGAAATAGAACATCTTTTATGGGACGGATGGAATATCTTTCATGCCCGATTCATTGGTTATGAACCACACAGGGTATACGACTCCATGTGTTCCTAATCCCGCCTCGTCCCAATTCCACTATAATTTTTCTCGTACAGCCCATGAACTTGTTTTTCTTTTTGAAATGGTAAAAGAAAATCTTATTAAAATAAAAAAGGTGCAACCATCATCTTGGAGAAAATGATGATAAGTGAATACCTCAAACCTAGAAACTACAAGCGGAACGCAAACATCCCAATCACCTAACCAGAAATGAACACCACCCAACTTATAAATACCCACCTGCCCAGACACAAAGACAAAAAGTAGCTCAAAATTCACAAAAAAACACCCCAGGCAGGGAGAAGACAAAAACCACTTGCACCCCACAATTCCTGAAGACAGCCTTATTTTGGAGGGAAGAAAAACAAAGGTCCATTAAGGCTCGTTTTCAGTACAACTTCTCCAATATGAAGTATCACAAACAATATTCTCCTTATTGGGACCCACTTTTCTGGTATTGTAATTTATGCTGCTCTCTATTCTTTTTAACTCCTGATTAACATCTTCTCCTTTTCTTGGTACAACCTTCTTACTTTTTAAAGATCCCCTCAACAAATTTAATTACAAGGCCCCCAAACTCTTCAAATATAAAACCAGCTAGTTTGCACACCCTTTTTAAGAATCTTTCGACTAAAGCAAATGTATTCGGAAGCGAATCTTCATCACCATTACCAACACACATGCTCTCAGCTGGATGAAGTACACTTAGAGGAATTGGCCCAAACACAAGTTCTGAACCTTGTGTTTGAGAATGTATAGCTAATCCTAAACTTGAATCTGAAATAGGAACTAGTGCCATCCAACTGGTCGGCCTTTTGAACTTGTGACCCAACAACAGGATCAGATATATCCCCAATAGAATGAGGCGCTGGCACCTCCCTCCGCTTCCATGATGTCGCTACCAGACTCATTTGATGAAGCTTCTCCCCAAAAATCCTTCGCCAGGTTGGTTACAGCCGAACTTAGAGACCACCATCCATCTGCGGAGCGGCCTTCTGGTATGATAATTCCTCTTTTCCATGCACCCCTCGCTGCCACTAGTTGAAGAAAATGCCCTTTTCAGTTCCTCTTCAAATCAATCCCTTTTGAGAATCGCCAACTAGGTGCCGCCGCTGCTGGTCTCCATGAACTTGATTTTAATCCCCAGAAATTTTTATTGCCACGTAAACTTCATCAACCTCTGATTGCTAAATTATGACTCATCTTGTTTTTTCATCCTTAAATTATGAACTATCATATTATTTATTCTGAAAGATTGAAACAATCAATTGACTAGGATTTTAGCTATTCTTTAATTTTTCTTGGAGAAGTAGGATAATTGTTACCCAAAAGTTCCAATAACAATGTTTTCCCAAGCACAAAATTGCCATCAGTGTTACATAGTGAGGGCAATTTCACCACTACAAGATCAACAGATGAAATATATCGGTAATAATGTTTTCCCAATCTATTAATGGTTCTCTTTTGGTTCACGACTTTTTTTTTTAAATGTTACGTGTTAGTTCACACCTTTTAAAAATTTTCCGTATTAGTTTACAAACAGATGCTATATTAACTCGATGGAAATTGTCATATGCTAAAAACTGTGCCACATGAAATTATGAAATTAGATACCGCGGTTTATCATTTACCTATATATTGTATAAATATTTTTACACTTTATTATTTTATGTTACAGTACACCACAATATATCACGGTATTTCACACACCACTCACTTCTTGTGTACATTTTGTCAAAAAATTACAGTATATCAGAAATATTGTGAGGTATATACCGCAATATTTTATTTTTGGAGAATGTGCGTGAGATATTTTTTTTTTCATTTTACATTAAAATATCATAAATATATAAAACATTAAAATATAATTAATACACATGTCATAAAATAAATATTTAATTTTATTTTTTTGGTTACTTTTATTAATTAATATTAAAATTTAATGGTTACTTTGAACCACGTAGGAACTCAATGTGGAATTAGAAAATGTATTATTATTATTAAAGTATTATTTTTTTTCTCTTATATCAATAAATTGGTTTCTTTTTTAGTATTATTTATTCTGCTATATATATAACATTTTTTATTTTTTTGTATTAAAAAAATATCTTCTATCATATATATTTTATTTATATTTAATAAATTATTATAAGAAAAATTAGAATGCATATAAACTGTGTAAAAAAAATTATTGAATTTATGTCAACTTATAATAATATTCTAATATTTATTTTTTTTATGAAAACGGTAAAAGTATATGTCACAGTAGATTATGTGTTATACCTTAAAATTTTAGGGCACGGTGTGCGTAACGGTAACAATATTTAACACATTGCATGAAACTCAATTTATAAATAAAAAATTGATAATACCGTTTAGTAAAAGTACTCTATCTCATTCTCATTCGTGACGTCTCAATTCATTTCTATCAATTATACCTTAATTGAGATGGAAATTGCTAATATGACATTAATTAATATTAAAATAAATATAAAATAACAAGTTTTGTCCTGTAATATTTTAATTAATTATTCTAAACCTTAAATTTTTAAATCTACTTATTATACACCTAGGTGATAGACTACCAATTTTACCCAACTTCCTCTCGCCACTCTGACGGAAGCCTCCCCGCCCCATCAACGAACGCCGCCGGCGTGGTTCTGAAATGCGAACATAACTGGCGGCCCTGGTCCTTCCTCTTCTCCTCCATCGCCCTCTATCTCGCCTGTGCCCTCCTCCTCCTCCTCGTCCTCGTTTCTATCTCGGCCTTTCCCTCTTGGTTCCATCCCCGCCCTCCACATCCTGCCTCCGACGTCTTCTTCGCCGGGCACATTCACCTCCGATTCTCAGACGAATCGACCCTCAAACTCATCTGGCCATTAATCAACTGAAATCCGAATCCGATTTCAAAACCTCTTCAAAATTGAAAATTTCGCCGAACCCATCTCTGCATTTCAAGTTCAAAACCAAAACCACTGATGAATTGGGTCAACGCTTTTGCGAGTTTCTTTTCCTTCGGTTCGTTTTCTTGTTATTTTTGTTCTGGTTGAGGAAATATTCGCAGGGTCTTTTGGCCTGAACAGGTGAGAAGACAACCCATCGGCACGTTTCTGGGTCTTTCTGCAGTTCGGGCCGGAGGCAGAGGCGACAGACGAGCCCCCGTGCCCATTAGTCTACTTCTTCCCCGGCGGATTCTCTGATGAACCAAGTTTGAGGGCTGACATCGAACCGGAATAGGCGCGGCGAATTCTCTGACGAACCAGGTTCAAGGGCTGAAATCGAACCAGACATGGCGCGGCGTTTCAGATCTGACAACTTCATTCATCCCCAAGTCGCAAAATCAAGAAATCGACACTGATTTCTGCCTCGTTCATCTCCGCCAGTTATGCCGATGGTCATGCCCACGCCAATCGGAGATCTCATGAAGAAATCGAAGAACTCCCACCAGCCCTTCCCCGCCTCTGGAGTCTCGCTAGGACCGGCCAGCCTCCAAACCCTCACCGCCGCCTGCCATTGTCGGTATGGGGCTGCCGCAGGCCTGCTCGGTGCTCGATTCGCAGTCGAGGTTCGTCACCAATCCCGCTTCAGAATCCACCGCGATTGTGCAGAGGCCACCATCTCCGCAGCCCTGGTTTCCTCTCATGTTTGATTAAGGTTGGAAGGAGAAAACAGAGCACATGATGTTTGAACTGAAAGAAGTTGGGTGTTTGTTTTTTTGGAAAAAGTTTATGCTTTATAATTATTAATTGAACAAAATTCAGGACCAGAACTGTTATTTTATATTTATTTTAGTACCAATTAATGACACATCAGCATTTTCATTCGGCTTAACTGTGAAATTAAGGAAAATGATCCAATTGGAACGCTTAATGTATATAGGGTAAAGTACTTTGACAGGATAACTTTAATGTAAAGTATCAATTTACTACACGAAATTAAGTTAAGGCATCCCTGTAGGCATTTATCCCTTTTTTTTCTAACTTACAAAATATATTTATTTACTTACCTTCTTATTTTTTTTCTTATAATTCAATTTTTATTTATTTTTCATTGTTTGTATGTCCTTTCTTTTATATTTTAATTTTCTAATCATCTCTAATTAATAATGTCATTTTAGTTTTTAAAATTGGTTGTTACTTTCTATTTCTTTCACTTTTTCAAAACTTTAAAATCTTATCAAAGAAATGATAAAGCTCATTTTATAATAATATAAAAACTTTAAATTTTACTTTGTGCAAGTTAATGGAACATTTGGCCATTTTAATGTAATTTTAGTATTTATTGATTGATTAATTATTTTTTAAAAAACTCTCACTTATTAAAATGTTTCTTGAATTCCTTAACTAGAAAAGGCACTTACCCTTGGAGTAACGGTGACAATTAGAATATAGTCTAGATTTTTATAGTTTTTTAGATATATAATGCTAAAAATATTCCAAAAAATACTATTATATGAATGCCAGTTCAAGTGCTCAATTACCATGCGTGCTAGGTTGCAAAAACCTTTTATTTCATGTAGTATTAATTTTTTAGGAATCACTTTAGACAAACTAAACTCACATTTCTCAAATTTTGTTGTTTAATTCTTTATTTTTATAATTTTTTTCACATTTAAAATAATTATTAATGTCTTTTTCATAACTTTTTCCCCATTGCAATGTCGGATATCTAAACTAGTTGGTAAATAATCAATAAACATTTTTTTGAACAAGACCTTCTTACAAAACAATAGTTAATAAATAAGTATATAAGACTAAAACTACAACAAAATGAAAAATTATGTATTAATTGAAATGAAAGTAATTTTTAAGTTTTTATACCATTGTAAATATAAGCCTTATCATTTCTTCAATTTTAGATTTAATAGTTATTATAATAATTTTGGAAAAAAACATGAGGAAGACACTTGTAAAGCTTTTAAAAATAAATAAACAATATACAATCAATTTTTAAAATAAAAATGATATCTTTAATTAAACATATTTTAAGAATTTAAAAATATAAAGATAAAAATGTATAGATAATGAAAAATAAATAAAAACATAATCATAAGAAAAAATTAATCAAGAGATGGTAAGTGGAAATGAACTATATATGTATGTATGTATGTATGTATATGTATGTATGTATGTCTGTATGTATATTATTTCAAAAAGACAAATAACAAAATAATTTATATATTGAAGAGAAAATTTAAAAAAAAACTAGAGTTGAGGTCTCAAAATGTTATTAATACATTGGTTTTAATATTTAAAAGGGATTATAGGGGATAAGTGTAGGTTTCTTAAAACCTTAAGATACTTTTAAATGTTTCTGATTTAAAAGGGACCAAATGTAATTTAAGGTAAAAGTCGTGGGGAAAAGTGTGATTCTCCCAAAAATTAAATTGTAAAAAGTATATATAACAATATAAATAGTAAAGGAAGTAACAAAAACTTATTTTAATTTTTTATTTCATGTAAAAAGTTACACTTTTGTGTGTACCAAAGGAACCTGGAAATGTATTTTAAAGTATAAATCCATTAATTTATCCCACGTGGAACACCCACACCCACTCCAACTAACTCTAAGAAGTCGGTCGCCCTCCCCCCTCCTTTTTTGTTTCTTCTTTCTTTATTTTATATATTTTCCTTCCTCCAATTAGATTTCTCTCTCCCCTACTTCTGTGGTACGCTTCCATGCCCCTCTTTATTCTCGTTTCTCTGTCTTTTTCTCTCTTTTCTTTTTTTACCTTCAGGCTTCACGTAAACCACGTTTCTTTGCCTTAAGTTTCTTAAATTAGAAATTTAGTATATTTTATTTTTGTAACCTGAATCTTGATTCTGTCCTCACATAAAGTATTCTTATTTTCATAAGAAATGTTGTACATATCTAGCAGCATCATTAGCTAGATATATATTGAGTAATCATTGCCAACTGTTTGGTGCGCTAGAGAGTAGAATTCGAGAGAATAAATCATCTGAACTCCATCAGAGATTCTTCGCTGATTTTGATATGACGTCCAACCATGCAAAGTTCATAAGAAAAATTCTCATCTTTTGGAAGAATGAGAAACTTGTCGTTGACTGTTGTATGAAGTCGGCCCAAATGATGCATCTTAGAATCACTACTAAGTTGACGAATCAACTTCTCCATATTTCATTTATTTATGGGTTTAACAGTGATAAGGATCGTGAGGCATTGTGGGAGAATATTAGGATTGTCAGTCATATGGTTATGGGAACTTGGCTTTTGTTTGGAGACTTTAATGTGGCTAGGCGAGCAGATGAGAGAGAAAGTAAGCATAAGGTGACAGACCAGGAGATTGCTGCTATAAATCAGTGTTCCCAGCAAGTGGAGATCGATGACCTTCCGTACAAAGGGTGCTTCCTTATGTGGAATAACAACCAAGTGAGGGATGATACAGTTTGGTCGAAGCTTGATCAGACAGTAGGGAATATTGAGTGGATTGATCAGTTCTCGGGAGTAAGTGTTATCTTTGGTCCACCAGGTATCTCAGATCACTCTTTGATTGTTGTTGACTTAGAGCTAGGGAGCCGTAGAGCTAAAATGCAGTTTCAGTTTTTGGATTGCTGGGTGATGGATGAAGAGTTTGATAAAATTCTAAGAGAAGTGTGAGCAACACACTGTTGGGGTAAAAATATTCAAGCTCTGTAAGATGTTGAGTGTCTTAAAAAAGCCCCTTAAGCAGTTAAATAAAGCTAAGTACAGTACTATTCAGAGTTGGGTAGTGAACTTGTCAATAGTGCTTGAGGAGATGCAAAAGCAGGGAATGGATGATTAGGGAAATCAAGAGGTTCAAAGGCGCTTGAAGGAGACAAAGGAAAGGTTGCAAAAGCTTCTTGCAAGGGAGGATAATTACCTTCATCAAAAAGCGTAGATTAGGTGGCTGAAGGAGGAAAACAAGAGTACATGATTTTTTCACCACTCCATCCAGCAACATAGGAAGAAAAGGGAGATTATGTCTTTTGAAGGGAGTGATGGTAAAGTTCCCAACCTTCTATGAGCAGCTCTTAGGCCGGGGATGAGTTGTCAGCCACTTGACTCTAATATTGTGGCATAAGGTCCGACACTATCCAAGGAGTGGCAGGATCTGATTACTAAGGAGGTCACTGAGGAGGAAATCAAGTAGGCTCCATGGGATATTGAAGATGCGAAAGCCCTGGGCCTGGACAGCTATAATGCCTTCTTCTTCAAGAAGGCTTGGAGTGTTATTGGAACTGATATAGTTGCAGTTGTTAAAGGATTCTTTAGTTCTAGGAAGCTGTTGAAACAAGTTAATGCTACTTCACTTTATTTGATATTCAAATCTGAAAGCGCTCTAACGGTAAAGGACTTTCGGCCCATTGCATGTTATAATGTCCTATACAAAATTATTACAAAAATGTTGGTGGCAAGAATACAGCAAGTTCTTGCCTTTTTGGTTGTTCCAAATCAGGCTGTGTTTGTTAAAGTCTGGTTTATAAAAGACAATGTCCATATGGTGGGTGAACTGCTTAAGCACTGTGATAGGAAGCATGTATCCCTTCGATGCATGGTGAAGGTAGACATTATGAAGGCATGTGCCTTAGTGGCATGGCCATTTTTTAAGGACCTCCTCAATCATATGGGATTCCCTGAGCATTTTACAGGTTTGATTGTAGAGTGTATGACAACACCTTTATACTCTATTATGCTCAATGGAAATTGTTTTGGATTTTTCCAAGGGGGCAATGGTCTTTAGCAAGGTGATCCAAATTCCCCTTATCTTTTTCTGCTTTGTATGAAATATCTTAATAGAAGCTTGAGTTACTTGCAGAAAACCCTCGGTTTCCTATTTCACTTGAAATGTAGTAGGCTTAAGATAACGAACCTTTGCTTTGCAGATGACCTATGTAGAGCAAATGGTCTTTTTATTCAACAAATGAGATTAAAGCTACTAGAATTCAGTAAAGTGTCTAGCCTTTCCCTAAGTAATGCTAAAACAGATATCTTTATAGGTGGAGTGTCGAGGCATCTAAAACATGACCTTATCTGAGTCTCGAGGTTCCAAGGCAGGCAGCTCCCAATAAAGTATTTAGGAGTTTTTTTGTCATCTAAAGCCCTCATGGTCAAGGACTTTGATCAACTGGTTACAAAGGTGTAAATAAGAAGGTTGGGCCATGAAGTTCTTGTCATATGCTGGCAAGCTGCAACTGATCAGATCTGTCCTTCTATCTATTTAAGTTTATTAGAGTTTTGTATTCCTAATTCCCAAAAAAGTCCACAGGAAAATCAGTGTCATTTGTCAAAATTTTCAGTGGTATGGGAAGGCAAAGGGGAATCGAAGAACATCAGTGGCATGCCACATAGTCTGCAAGCAAAAGAGTGAAGGGCGCGCTAATCTGAAGGACACTATCTCTTGGAATTATTCTCTTATTGCAAACTTCTGTGGGATATTCATGCCAAGGAAGACCGTCTCTGGATACGTTGGGTTCGTGCCTACTATGTTAAAGGGCGCGACTTGTAAAGCCTTAAGGAATGGAGTACATCATCCTGGTATAGCAATGTGTGATCAAGTTTTGAGACTAATTGGTCAAGAAGTGCAGTAGTAAGGGCAGGGCACTGAAGGTGATGACAAAACAAGAAATTTATGAGGTTGTATGACCCAAATGAGTAAAAGTGCAATGGGAGGATGTAGTTTGGAATATGAAACATTATGCCAAAGCACAGATTCATCCCCTGGCTATTTCTATCTAGAGGTTTATATATCCAGGATAAATAGTATCAGATGGGCTGTGCAGGATTGAACAGATGTTGCCTTTATCAAAATAAGAAAGAGAATTAGAACCACCTATTTTTTAATTGCTCATCCCCGAGGGATGTTGCAAACAGAACCTTCAGATGGTTGGCGTTCATAGGTAGATTAGAAGATGAAGAGAGGAAATTTATTGGCTGAGAACAAATTTCAAGAAGAAATTGGCTATGGGAAAAATTTGTAAAATTACCTTCATAGCGATCATCTATCACATTTGAAAGGAGCACAACAATCAATGCCATAACAAAACCCAAGAGGTAGTTCAACAGGTCATAGACAAAATATTTTTTGATATATATATCCAAGTGAATCATTTTAAGTTAATAAGATCTAGTGGTTGGAGTTCTATATTTACAGTTATAGAGTCTTACACTTCCTATTTTTTCTAGTATGCCAGGTGCCTTTGTAAACTTTTGATTCTTTAATACATTGTTTAACTTTTCCCCAAAAAAATGTTGTACATATACAATGTTGTTTCATGAGTAAAAAAATGTCATTTCATTAATATATATTTGTTGTTTCATATAATGTTATTTATTTTGTAAGAAATGCTACTTTAGAAAAAATGTTATACTGTTCAATAATAAATATTGTTTCATTCATATAAATTTACTATTCTATAAAATGCTATTCTAGATGCAATGATAGTCTTATAAAAAGTAATGTTCTTTTCATAAGAAATATTGTTCAAAATGCAGTGACATTTTTATAAATAAGGCGACACCAGGGATGTAGCACATTACACTTGGTGCACTATATATATATATATATCTTGTATTATAATAAGCACGAATGTGAACAAATGTTAAACAATTTTTTTACTCTTACATTATAAGTTATTTTATTCTTTTAATGAAACCTAATTTTGTCATTGTCTACTTTTTCCATTTCACAAAAACTGACCATTTTACTATTCACAATAATTAATTTATGATTTTATTTCTTTCAAAATTTATTATAAAAATATGAATATTTTATGTGAAAATGAAAATTTAAAGATTATAGTTTTTAAATATCATTTTTAAGAATTTTTTCCAATACATATTACTATAAATATGTTCATGTCAAACTTCAATAAAAAAAGATAAAATGGTCAATTATTGCAAAACTGAGGAAGTATTTAATTGGAGTTATATTAGTACTAAAATACTGAAAGAAATCTTTACACTAAATTTTATTTTTTGCTACAAACTTGCCCTCCCTTGATTTTATATTACAAAATTAAGTATTATGTGCAATTTTTTTTGTGTTAATCTAACCCAAAACTCTTAAATTGCCATTAAAGTTTTTTTTTTTTTGCATCAAACGTTTCCCTTGGTTCTATATTACATACTATGAAACAATACCTTAAGTACAATAAATATTTTATAAAACTTAAAATTTCAACTTAGCATTTCAAAACCTTTCATAGCCAAAACTTTTTTTTTTAATAAAAGACTTAAATATATGGTAAAACTCATGCTAAAGTTTGTACTACTAGATATTTTATAAAACTTAATGTAACGACTCAAGTCCAGAACTGATCAATGAAACACCTACTCACACCACATGGGTTATCTTTTGAAAAAGAATAAATGCTAGGTGCTTATATTCTAAACTGGAGCCTATATATCTACATAAGGCTTTCTATAATCCTTTATGAAAGGATAAGTGCTAAGTGCTTTTGTTTTGGAAGTGGAGCCTATATATCTACACAAAACTCCCCACAATTCACCCATGTGGGATATGGGGGTGTTACAAACTCCCCTCCTTATGTACCCAACATCCTTACTTGGTTTCCCGGACCAAATAACCTCTCTAATCGGACTACTTAGCCCCTAAAAAAGTATCCTCTCTGATCCAGGATTAGTCCCGGCAGACGATACATGTGTACACCCACTATGTCATACTATCACGGTCTCGGGTCGGCTCTAATACCATTTGTAATGACCCAAGTCTAGAACTGAATAACGGAATATCTGCCCACACCACATAAGCTATCCTTTAAAAATGGATAAACGCTAGGTGTTTATATTCTAGAATTGGAGCCTATATATGCATATAAGGCTTCTCATAATTCACCCATGTGGGATATGAGGGTGTTACACTCAAAATTTCAACTTAGCATTTCAAAAGCCTTTAGAGATAAATCTTTTATTTGAATAAAATATTTAAATATGTGAAAGAAATCATGTTAAAATTTGTACTACCATAAAAAGTACCTTTGAACTTAATTTTTTTGTCAATTAAGTTTCGGCAAAAGGGGCAAATAAACCACTGGTCTTTTCGCTTCAATGTATATCACCCACCGTTATTTTTTTACAGTTAAATCGCCCACTAAAGTTCACAATCGAGCTGATATTAGCCACTGACGTAACATCTGTCCAGCTGTATGATGATGTGGCAAATTCTGATGTTGTGGTGACATACGTGGCTATATATGTGGCAAGCTTGTGTACAAGAAAAAAAGGAAAACTCCTAACATTACTCTTAAACTTTTATCTAATACTACAAATACCCCCCAAAGTTTATTCGCAAACAACAATCTCGACAGAATCAGACACTACCAGCAACGGCCGCTCCGGCAAGCGAGCTACTGGAGAAGTCGCCCCCCAATGACGGACTCTGCCCAAACCCTTGAACAAATTGTCATCAAGGACCAGAGTCGAGATCAGAAGATCCTCATCATCACCCTCGCTTTCCACATCCATCATCTCCTCCTTTGCAACCATCTCCTCTGTTTCCCCATTCACCCGGCTATCCTCAACCTCTCTGTATTGCGCCGACGACGCCTCTCCAGTTGCTACTGTGGAGCTAGTAGCAAAAAGCAGGGAAGAGCAAGAACCCTCCATGGCTTTCGCTACCAAACTCGGACCGGGCGAGGTCGTACGTTATCGGCGGTGTCATAGGCGATTACTTCGGTTATAGAGGCAGAAGTGAGGAGAGGTCCAGAACATGGAAGCGGCCATTGCCGAGGATGTTGAAGTTCTAAGCGGTGGCGATGGTGAGATGGGACTTGTGGAAATGGGATGGTTTTTCAGGCATAATTTTTAGTTTAGGGGCCTATGTGCATGAATTAAATAGTTTGAGAATATATGTTGCAATTTAACTAGAAGGATAGTAATTATGTGGCATTAACAAAATGGAATATTCTAGAGAAAATGAAATATTCCCCCTGTAAAGTTGCACAAGTAGCTAATTTGCCCAATTTTCAAAACAATAGTTATTAGATTTTACCTGATCGCGAACTTTAGTGGGCGATTTAACTGTTAAAAAATAACGGTGGGTGATATACGTTGAGGCGAAAAGATCAGTGATTTATTTTCCCCTTTTGCCATTAGGTTTCTTTAGTTTTACAACTTGGATGGGCATATAACGTGAAAGCTTATTATCTGGCAACACTCTTGCTAAAGTTTCACTTGAAAATCTATAAGTATTGGATAGTAAAAAATAATTTTATGTATAAAAATTGTATATTAAAAGTTTATCTAAATGAACACTATATAGTAATTCACCTATAGTTTTTTCTTTACCTCGAAACTGTATGTTTTTTGCCAACGGAATCAACCTCGGTAGATGATACATGTGAACAAAAAGCATGCCACATCATCACAGTCTCGGGTCAGCTCTGATACCATCTATAACTACCCAAATTCAGAATCGGTCAATGGAACATTTGCCTACACATATAGGTTATCCTTTGGAAAAGGATAAGCGTTAGATGTTTATGTTCTAGTATTTAAATCTACATATCTACATAAAGCTTACTACATTTCTGCCATGTGAGATATGAAGGTGTTGCAAATTTTATATTTTCTATTTAATTAAAGTTATATTAGTATTAGGATTCTAAAAATAGAAAAAAAAAAGAATCAAATAATAGATATCTAAATATATGGTTGCCTATTTAATTAGATATTTAGTAGTATTAAAATACTAGAAATATAATAATAGAGGAAAAATGCAAAGTTGTACTCGTTTAACCTTTAATTTTAAGTAAGTTACTATCTTGACTACTAAACTTACTTTGTCCACTAAACTTAGTTAATTTTAACAAGTATGGCCTAAATTTGTTCTACTATAAAACATATCTTCGAATATAAAATTTTTATCAATTAAGTTTTTTTTTTCCAACTTGGATTAATATATACTTTGAAAGCATAGGTATTTGATCCATCTTAGAGAAATTATATGATTCATGTATGACTCAAACACATATTATGAGAAAATAAAAAAAATTATTATTGTAGCAAAGTTCATTGTGAAAATTTTGAGGAAAAAGATTCTTGCCTTTTGGGATTAGTTGCTTATATTATAATCAAGATGAATTTTAGCAGCAATATTTTTTTTACATTTTCCAATGTTTTAAAATATTGAAAAAAATTATAAGATTTATTTTTCCCACATAGTCATGCTTTTAATCTTGTAACATAAATTTTTATTCTTAGCAACTAATAACTCCTTTTCTATAATGAATAGTATTAGTGTTATATCCATATATTTTAGTGCCAATCAAATCTTACGAGTTGTATCAAAATGACATTATGCATGAATTTTTTTTTGGGAAATCATTACTTTAGCCACCAAATATAGTTAAATTTAATAAATATGCCCTTAATTTTTTATAAATGCTTTTGAAATTTTATTTTTTGGCCAATTAAATTCCTCTTTCCTTCGTTTTCCATTCAAATAATAATAATAATAATACTTAAAACTTATAATCTTTAGTCAGTTGTTATTCATAAGTTGAATAATAATAATAATAATAATAATAATAATAATAATATTATTATTATTATTATTATTATTATTATTATTATTATTATTATTATTCTAAATTTTTTATTCTATTTATAAAAAATTAAAATTTTTAATAAGAATCTTCTTTCAGTAGGAAGCCTTATAGGAATTTAAACCCTTAGCCTCATCTATACCAACTGGGGCCTCATACTGTCAAGTGGAATTAGAGTTATGGGGTTGACTTGGCCTATTTTTAGATAGTTATAAGGCTTTATGAATGCTCTAACTTGAAGCTTTGGGGTTTAAATGATATACTTGAAAAAAAAATATGGTTGTTTGAAGCTAATTAATTCAAAATGACTTATTTTTATTCTTACAGAATTTTTATATGAAACTAATATCATTTGAAAACTAATGTATAATAATTTATTGAATAACATTTTTATAGTGCAATTACTATGAATTTTTCACTTATTCAACATAAAAGATTAATTAAAATTTAATTACATCATAAAAATGTTATTCAATGGATTATTATTATTATTGTAATGCCCTCATATCCCACATGAAGAAATGTAAGAAGCTTTATGTAAATATATAGACTTAAGTTCCAGAGCATAAGTACCTAGCACTTGTCATTTTTCAAAGAAAAGCCCATGCTGTGTAAGCAAGTCTGGACTTGAATTATTACAAATGGTATCAGAGCCGACCCGGGACCACAATGATGTGCCATAATGTGTGTGTACATGCATTGTCTACCGGGACTAATTCTGGATTAAAGAGGTTATTCGGCCAGGGGTCAAGTAATCCAATTACAAAGATTACCGGTCTAAGGGACCAAGTAATCTAAGTGACCCCAACAAGAACATTGGGTACACAAGGGGGAGAGTTTGTAATACTCTCATATCCCATGTGGAGAAATGTGGGAAGCATTATGTTGATATATAGATTTAAGTTCCAAGGCATAAGCACCTAATGCTTATCCTTTTCACAATGGATAACCTATGTGGTGTGGGCAGAAGTTCACCGGTTTATGGACTTGGGTCATTACTACTACTACTACTACTACTGTTACTACATATTATTCATTTTAGATAAAATTGATTCCAAACAAAAAAAGCCATAAAAACATGTTTGGATTAATCTTACTTAATACTAAATGAATTGGATCTTTATCTTAATGGTTAGGTTTAAGCTTTTTTTGTTGATATTCTATGCTTCGATTATCTTCTTACTAGTTAGTTGTATATGCCAAGAATCATTTAACATACGCTGCGAGTGTAAATAAGGCTTTTTTTAATCAATTATAAATATTTTTTCACCCTAACATTTCTATCTGCCTAGGAAAAAAAAATTCTTATGACATATATTGAGAAAGTATAAGACTTTTACTTTGTCAAACTACTAATTTTCACACAAAGAGAGTAAAGAACAAAAAAAGAAGGTTATTCTATTTTTTAGCTGTAGTAGATTTATTTAAATTTATATACTCCCTTCATCCCGTTTATTTTACAACATTTAGTTTTGCATGTAGTTTTAGGCATGTTTATTATTTTCACATTTTTTTTAGATTTGCTCTTCTGCTTCCTCTGCCCTTCTTCAATCTCCCCAAAATTTCACCCACCGCCGCCATCACATCTCCGATGATGCCACCGGCCCTCCATAACAACCTCCCACACTACGTCTCCACCTCACCTCCACCCCCGTCTGCTTCCTTTCAAATCTGATGCTCATAAGGACGATTGGAATTAGGATGAAAATGACGGGGACTAAGGTGACTGGGACGAAGCTCAAATATACCATTTTCGAGCTTTCTAACCAAACTGGACTTCCCAGTGTTGGCAATTGAGCGAATTAGTGATGCTTCCTTGATGAGCAGACGTGTTGATGAAATAGCAGTTGTAAAGTGAATACAAGAGGCAGTTGTGCCTAGATGACAGACCAAGAAATCAAGGATGCTAGGGATATGTCCAAGGATCGAAAGAAGGATAGTAATGTTAATGTGGACCGTAAACTATATAGTGCAGCGATAATGGTATGCAATTGCAAGCAATTGGTGACCCGAATGATGATGGGGTTATTGAGATTGAGTTGGAGGATGTCACCAACGCTATTCAAAAGTGGGAAAATGCTCTCGTGGGCTATGTAGTTGGGGGAAAACCCAGGATATATGTTGATGAGGAAATATGTTGAGGAACAGTGGTCAATGGTTGTCATGCCAAAGATCGACCTACATGAATCGGGATGGTTTGCCTTTCAGTTTGATCATCAAAGAGATAGGGATCAGATTTTATATGGTGGACCATGGTTGATGTCCAAGAGGCCGCTGGTTCTGAAAGGTTGGATGCTAGACTTTAATTTTGAAAAAAAGGACATGAAAAAAGTTTCGGTTTCGGCTCAGATTAATTGAAGTGTGCAATTCTAGGATGAGAAGGCACTGAGTAAAATTGTCAGTTGACTTGGACGCCCCCTTTGTGCATATTGCTTACAACCAATATGGAAAGAGTGTTATATGCTAAAGTTTTGGTAAAGGTTGATATGGTGAAAAAGGTGAAAAGATGTATGGAGGTCAAGCATTCATTTGGAGAGAATGTTGAAGTGAGGATTCATTACGAGTGGTTGCCGAAGTTTTGTAACCACTATGCTATAGTTGGTCACTCAAAAGAAGGTTGTGCTAAGCTATAAAAAATTCAGCCCAAAAAAATTTGGGTTCTTAAGCAGAAACAGAATAATGGTGACAATGTAGAGAAGGAGAATGTAGAGAAGATAGAAAGACAAGAAGAACAGAAATACCATCACAGTGAGGACTAGGAGTTCACACCAGTAACTAATCGGAGACCGCAGCTTCATTAGAATATAGAATCAAATAGTGTTGCTACAAAAATTCCTTTTGAAGCTCTAGAGATTACCTCGACAGACGATGCTAGTGAATGTTTTAGGAATTCACAGAAAAGTAATGTTAAGGCTGAAAAACCTGGGATTGAGGTCCCTCTGCCATCTATTAAATGAAGATTCTTGAATGGAATGTTCGAGGGTACAATAAATCCCTCAAGAAATGACAATTAGCAAGATATATTTTTTCAAATAAACTGCAGTTGTTTAATGTGCTTGAGAGTCAGATTAGGGTGCAACACCTAGCAGAGCTCCATCAGAATTTTTTCACTGATTATAAGATGGTGTCTAATCACAATGAGCACTATAATGGGAGAATTATTTTTATTTGGAGTAGTAGTGCTCTGTGAGTTACTGTTGTTTTGAAGACAACCTAAATGATCACTATGTGAGTCTTGATTAAAGCAAAGGCACAAGAGTTCCATGTTTCCTTCATCTATGTGTTTAATAAGGAGAATGACCGTAAGCCATTGCGGGAGAGTATCTATGCAATGAGTCAAATAATCCAAGGGCCTTGGCTACTGATGAGGGATTTCAATGTAGTCCAAAAAATAAAAGAGAGAGATACCAGGCATAAAGTCTCAGATTAAGAAGTCTATGACATCAATAAATGTTTTCAAGATGTGGGGGTTAATTATCTTCCTTACAAAGGGTGTTTTCTAACCTGGAATAATAATCAAACTGGAGTGGATGCAGTATGGTCGAAGTTGGATCGAGCAATAAGTGCCACAGATTGGATTCAAATATTTCCGCTAACCAGTGTTAACTTTGGAGCAGCTGGAATGTCAGACCACTCCCCCATTTTGGTGGACTTGAATCCTGATAAAAGGAAAGGTAAATTTCACTTATGATTTTTAAATTATTGGGAAAGTGATGCAAACTTTGGTAATATTGTCAGGACTGTATGGGAGAAGGTTATTGCAAGGGTTAAAATGTTCTAGCTTTGTAAGAAGTTGAATGCCTTGAAAAAACCTCTGAAGGAGATAAACGAGGCGCGATATAGTAGCATTCAGAACCAAGTTCATGAGTTATCAAACTCACTCAATGAGATTCAGACTAAACGCAGTAAGGACAGAAGTAATGTGGGGTGTCGGGCATAGATGAAGGTAGTAAATGATACGTTGCAAAAGTTGCTTGCAGCTGAGGTTAATTACCTTTATCAGAAAGGAAGAATCAAATAGCTTAAGTATGGGGATGAGAATTGCCGATTCTTCCATCAAACCATCCAAAAGCACCGGAGTAAACAAAAGATCATTTACATTAAAGGTTTGATGGGAGGATCATTTACGACGAAGAGAAAATAGCATCTGAATTCATTGAGTTCTACACTCAATTATTAGGGTATGGAAAGGACTACCAACATTTAGACCATGATATTATTCATTTAGGCCCTATGCTTTTTAAGGAACACGAAGACTTTCTGGATAATTAGGTGACAGATGAGGAGATAAAACAAGCTCTTTAGGGTATTGATGATGAAAAAGACCCTGGTCCAGATGGTTTCAGTTCTTTGTTCTTCAAAGAAGCTTGGGAAATCATTAAGAAAGATGTTATAGAGGCTGTTTAGGAATTTTTTACATCCGGAAAGTTGCTGAAGTAGCTGAACACCACCCAGGTTTAGTTAATTCCCAAGTCAAGAAATGCCCAAACAATGAAAGAGTATCGGCCCATTGCGTTTTGTAATGTTATTTACAAAATTATTTCTAAGGTGTTGGTGGTGAGAATCTAGGAAATCCTTCATTTTTTAGTGAATCCAGCTCAAGTTGTCTTTGTCAAAAGGAGGTACATTCAAGATAATATTCATATGATGGGTGAGCTTTTAAAGCATTATGACAGGAAGAAGGTGTCCCCTCGATGTATGGTTAAGGTTGACATTATGAAGGCTTATGAATTAATGGCTTGGTCTTTTCTGAAGGATCTTTTATGGAATACGGGATTTCCACAGCATTTTACAGGGCTAATTGTGGAATGCGTCACCACTCCAGCCTACTCTATTATGCTTAATGGCATTAGTTATAGGTTCTTTAAATGAGGGAATCGGCTGCGCCAAGGTGATCCTATATCTCCTTACCTTTTCTTGCTTTGCATGAAGTATCTAAATAGGAGTCTGAGCCACTTGAAGGGGAAGCCTGGTTTCAACTTCCACCCGAAGCGCAACAAGTACCAAATAACCTGGACAATTTTAATATTAAAATATAACATGTAAGAATTGTTTCTATATTAAAGTATAAGATGTATAATACATAAAGATAATTGTACAAACATAAAATTATATATGTACAAGAGAAACTTTTATGTATACATTGGATTCCTATATTAAAATTTAAATGATTAAAACTTGTCTAAATGATTGAATACATTTGTAATGTATCTTTAACTTCATTTGTACATATGTATCACATATTTTATAAATATCAATCACTTATTTTATTCATTGGGTTTCATACGTTTCAATCATCCATGTGTACATATCTCCAATTTTAGTGTGAAATGGGATTTGATACATTCACACCTACTTTTTTATGGAATGTTGAACTTATACATACTATTGAATATATCAGTAACATATATGTGATCTTATTTGTACATATGTCACATATTATTTGTACCAATCTCTCACTTTTTTTGTAGATTGAATTTGTACATATTTAGCATCTGATTTATACATATTTATGATTTTAAGTGATGTGGAATTTAATGTATTTATACTTATTTTATACCATCAAAGTTTATATTAAAATGTAAATATTGCTTTGTATAGCAGATGTCCTCTCCATCTTGCATATAAAATAGATTCTGGAGAAGTTTGGTCTAGTGTTCGACCTTGTTTCTAGTGTTACCAAATCGAAGATCTTCTAGGAGGAGTACCTTGCCAATTAAAAGAGGAAATCATCCAAGTTTATGGTTTTAAAGGGGAACAACTCTCAATGAAGTACTTGGGAGTTCCACTATCCTCTGCAACTCTTTTGGCCAAGGACTTTAAACCTCTAGTGGCTAAGGTGTGATGAAGAGTGGATGGCTATGCTAATCAGTTCTTGTCCTATGCTGGCAAGCTAAGGCTCATCAGGTCTGTCCTTCTCTCAATATAAGTATACTAGAGTTCAATTTTTCTAATTCCAAAAAAAGTGTTAAAAAAGATAAATTCTATATGCCAGAATTTCCTTTGGTCAGAGAAAGTAGAAGGGAGTTAGAAAGCTTTAGTTAGTTGAGATGAGGTGTGTAAGCCAAAGCATAAAAGGAGTCTCAACTTGAGGGACATTGTCTCATGGAACTACTGCCTGATTGCTAAGCTCCTATAGGCTACCATACCAAGAAGGATAATCTTTGGGTCAATTGGATTCATGCTTACTATGTCAAAGTGAAAAATTTATGAACCTCAAAGATAAGGCTCTACGTCTTCGTGGGTGTGGAATAGTGTGATCAAATGTAGAGATTGGCTAATTGATTAGTTGGAAAGCAAGGATGCAGTCTTAGCTGCCATGATGACCAAAAACTTATATAATTATGTTCAGCCAAAAGGGGAGAAAGTTCCATGGAAGGCTGTAGTGTGGAATACAAGTTCAGTACCGAAGCACTGAATCATTCTTTGGTTGATGCTAAAATGAAGCCTTTCTACTTAGGATAAATGGTGTCAGATGGGCTTTGCGGGGCCAAATAGGTGCTATTTGTGTGAGATGATGGAGGAGAACCAGAATCACCTATTATTTAGCTATTCTTTTGCAAAAAAGGTAGTTGTGAAAACAATGAAATGGTTGAAAATTTATTGAGGAGTTCATAGATGGAAAGAAGCCATTTATTGGTTATGTGCGAAATTCAAAAAGAGGTCTGTCCTAGGGAAAATATGCAAAACTGCCTTTGTAGCGGTCATTTATCACTTATGGAAGGAACGAAACAATCGATGCTTTAAAGGGAGTCACTATACCATGCAACAGGTAGCCGATCGAATTTACTTTGATGTTTGTGTCCGTGTGAACCATTTTGATCTATCGAAAGATATTGGATGGAGCTCTGTTTTTAAGTTCTGATTTGATTTATTTGTTCCTTAACTCTTGGTATGCCATGCGATTATTGTACATTCTATCTTTGATATAAAATTTATCTTTTCCCTGAAAAAAAAAAATATTTCAATTGGAACTTAAAAGTTACAAAAACCTCATAGTTATGTTTATTTGAATCAATGATTTAAATATGATAAAACTCATAAAAGAATATAAATAGATCAAAGTATTGGACAACCTTTTTATCCTTAAGTTTCATGTTATTTTCCTTTGTTAATAAGACTTAAATTTGTCATTTGCTATTTATTAGATTTTAAATCACTAAAATTATGTAAAGGAAAAAAATAAAAAAAATAAAACAAAGTGATGGCAAGCTTTTATGCTCCATATTAAGAAAAATAAGATTAGTGTTTGAAAAGGAATAAATAGGAAAAAAAATTAGTATTTGAAATAATCACACTAAATTGGCTTTAAAATAGAGGAATAGTGTAGACTTTGAAATCTTGGGGGTGAGTGTATTTTGATTAAAAGTCAAAAAGTAAGGTAATTAAGGTTTCTGAGTAATGTTTAGTTATTTATAGTTACATGTCTTTGAAAAAAGTCAATGTTTACTTACTAAGTCTATATTGTAACACTTTCCATATTCTACATAGGGAAATGTGAGAAGCCTTATGTGGATATATAGGCTCAAGTTTCAAAGTATAGGCACCTAGCACTTGTACTTTTTTAAAGGATAGCACATGTGGCGCGAACAGGTGTTTCGTTGACCGGTTCTAGATTTGGGTCATTACAAATGGTATCAGAGTATGAGAATGGTTCAAAGTATATAGTCTATTTAATTTGAGTTATCTTAACACTAGAACACTATAAGGAACCTTTAAGTTGCTACTAAATTTTATCGTTTGCTACAAATTTACCCAACTTTGATTCTACATTGCAAAATCAAGTATTGTATGTAATTTTTTTTTTCTATTATTCTTATCTTTAGTGGCTAAAATTCCTAGATTGCCAGTAAAGTTTTTTCTTTTTTCATTTTTTCATCAAATATGTTTTCCTTGGTTATATATATTACTATCAAATAATATATAGAGTACAATAAATATTTTTTAAAATTTAAAATTTTAACTTAACAAGTATTAATAAACAATCACAAGTATAATTCAAGAATGACTATATGAAAGCTTATGTATCTACTCCATCTTAGAGCAATAATATAAGTGAAGTATAACTCAAGCATGTATTATAAAAATAAAAAAAATTATCATTGTGGTAAAGGTCATTTGAAAAATTTTAGGGAAAAAAAAAATTGTTGGCCATTAGAATTAGTTGCTTATGTTATAATAAGGGAACTTTTAATAACAATTTTTTTACAGTTTACAATATTTTGAAATATTGGAACAATTATAATAATTATTTTTTCCACATGGTCATCCCTTTTAATATTGTAACGCAAATTTTATTCTTCGCAATTAACTCCTTTTATATACTAAATAATATTGAAATATTGTTTTCATTTTTAATTTTGTAAAGCCAATCAAATCTTACAAGTTTTTGCCAATCAAATCTTACAAGCTGTTTAAAAAAATTAGAAGTAATTTTTTTTAAAATTATATTTCATGGTAGAAGGTCATAGCCTAGAAGTAATTTTGGTGTCATTAAGAGATAAACTTAATAATTTTATGTTGTGTTTGCAAGGTTTTATTATATCTGAGATTAAGTATATTAAAGAGAAAAGTGTGGAAGTTTAAATGTTCAAAATTTATAATTAAATTGCATATTTTTATGTTCTGATTGCAGGTTTTAACCGTATAAGGGATTTTATTACAAAAGAAGAAGTTGGAGGACGTATGATCAGTTTTAGTAAAACAAGAAAAAATCCCAACATGTACTATATTTGTTGGATCAAAATTTATTTATTTTTATCCAAAAGATGATTTTTTTTTGCATTGATCATTTTTTCATTGTTGTAATATTGAATTCCTATACTTCCATATTTAACATTGATACACTAAATTATTTAAATATGAAACATATTTTGAGAATTTCTAATTTTTTAAAAATAGTAATTTTATATTTAATTTACTAGGTTAATATTTTTATTTATTTGATTAATCACAATTTTAATTTATTTAATCACAATTTTGCCAACCTCTCCCTCACTTCCTCAACTCATCATCAAAATCAGACAAGTAAGCAACATTATTCAAAAAATCCTCACATCTGAACTATGTGCCCAGAAAAGAATGGTCTTCCTCACTCTGCCCAGCCCCATTTTTTACTTCTTTTTTTGTTCCTTTTAGCTGATTTTACTCTTTTTGCCATTTTTTTTTGTGTACTGCCTATACTACCCTTAAACCCCCCACTTGAACGTCCCTCACATACGTCCTCCACATTGGCCTCCTAAGTAATCCCCCCACAAACCCCTACATCTATATTTACTTCACATGTTGTACCCTTACCAGTCTCACTGTGAATATTTACTACTCCACTTAACACCTTTCCATCCTGGCGTTCAATATAAATGCAGAAACTTTAGCAAAATTTGAAGGGGGAAAATATGACAAACAGAGGAAGAAAGAAGGCTCACCAACTAGAGAGAAAGGCTTTGTCCTCCAGCAATTCCATCATTGGAACTACAGAAGCACCGTCTTCGTTCCTGACAAAGTATCGGGAAACCGGCAATAGCCCATAAACCCTCAGGCGGTTCCCGTTGCTGTCATCGGCGGCGGAGCAAGAAATGACCTCATGGCTGGCGAGATGCCGTAGCAGGCGGTCGAGCATCGCCGCCGCATCCGGATTCCGAGCGGGCATCTGACTGGCTATCTCCTCCGCCGAGAGCTTGGCCTCCGAGCCAGGGCGGGCCAAAATATCGAACACGCCGAGCATCACGGCAGTCCGGACAGAGACGGCAAGGGTAGAGGCGCCAGATAGGATGAGTGCATGAGCGAAGGTCTCTGCCTCTGGCTGCAACATCAAAGACGAAGTCATTGTATTTGTTGTGAAGTGAATCAAAATGCTCTGTTTTTGTTCACTCGCTCAGTGAAGTGATGTTGAATGGCTAGCACCACAAGGAAGCACAGAATATATCGTCTTCTGGGGTCCTGCATGGGTTATCTTCTTCACCTTGGGAAAAGTCTTCAATGACTGGCTCCATATTTTCCATGTCGTTCAGTTCCAGTCAGCAAGCAGACGTTTATTTAATTACTCCATTTTTTTAGCCGTCTCATCAATTTTATACTATTTTTTTATTTAGTAAGTTTTTTAAATACAATTTATTATACTATCCTCATTTCGACTTTTACTTTCAAACTTAAATATATTACCTCAAAGGCCCAAATATTTGGCTAGTAAATCCTCCTGCTGATTGTTCTGTATTTTGGAAGTATATTTTGAAAGCCCACGTCTTATTTTCTGATGTTATTCATGATAATGAGTGGGATTGTGTTAAAGATGAAAAATTTAGTATGAAGATAGCATGCTTACATGTTGTGGAGAACTTTGAGTTGGTGAGTTGACACTCTTTGGTCTAGAAATCAGTCCCAAAATTTGCCATGGTCTGTTGGTTTGCTATGTTGAATAGATTACCTATTCGGGATAGACTTTGTCTTTACTTGAATATGGACTCTAGCTCTTGTTCTCTTTGCCTCTTTGTTGATGAGTCTTTGAACCATTTGTTCTTTGAGTGCTCTTACTCTAGGGTGATTTGGCGTGAAATTATATGTATGATGAAGCTTCTTGATGCTCCTTGGAGATGGAATAGATGTTGGCAGTGGCTCTGTAGGGTGGTGAAGGGAAACAGTTTAAAGTCAAAGGTAAGGCGAGCGTGTTTCTCGGCTTTGGTTTATTTTTTGTGGCAGGAAAGAAATAGGAGACGTTATCATCAAGTGTTTAGATAGACATTTGAAGTAATGCAGATCATTTATGAAGCAATATAGAATAGATATTGTTGCAATTTTAGTGAAATCTTTGCTTAGACTGTATTGCCTGATTTTGCTTGTGAAGCACAGGTTAGGTTTATTTCAGTTTGTTTTAACTCAGGTTTTGCCCTTTTTTTGTAAGCCCCTGACTGGGTATGTAGGTGCCGTTGGGCTAATTTTGATGAAATGAAATCTACACCCTCCAAGGTGTTTATTTAAAAAAAATTAACTTCAATCTCATATCCACGATCTGCCCTTGATTCTCAATGAACCGATAGACAAGCAAATGAACCTCGTTAATGCGAATTTCAGCGAGCATCTAGAGGATAACCAAGCTTTGATGGGCAGTGAAGGGATTGCTCTCCTCCGTTGGGTGCAATCTATGGTCCATGAGGAGTGAACAGCGGAGATTTTTTACGCCGAGTTGATGACATATCGAAACATCAAAGAAGAGATGGTTCAACTTTTGCAAATCACGATTGTGTGCATGTCGACAGTGCCGAATCAGAGACCATATATGGTGGAGGTGTTTTGGATGATGGAGAACATGAACAGAGGCGAAACCGATGAGAGGTTGTGGCAGGGGTATAATTGGAAAGAAAGACAAATTTTTACTCTTCTTTAAACTCCGCGCCATATCAAATGGAGCAATTTAGTGGAATGGATAGAGTAATTTTTTTTTTATTTTAACTCTGTGGTTGATTCTAAAAAAAAATTGTTAAGTTTCCTGTATATAATCAAAGGATGATACATAAAATATTTTTTATCTTAGATTCATATGCAATCCAATATTTAAATTACAATTATAATATAATTTAATTTATATGCATTGCTTAATACTCAAACTAAAGTAATTATTTAGTGCCTTATACAAGTTACTCACACATACGACCACAATACATTTGAATTCTATCCCATTATAAAAGACTAAAAATTCTTTCACGAATTTGTTGTTTTATTGTTCCCATGTGTAATTATATTTTTCATTCGTATGTTATTATAAGATAATTCATATTTGTGTTATACTATCTCATGAACTAATAAGTTTTTTTTATCATTTTCTTAATCTTCTTTTTCGATATGCGCTTTACTTTACAATTTCTCCACCATTTGAATCAACTTTTCATCTATATTTTATTAAATTCAAAAGACTCACATATGCAATAATATACCCAAGTAATGCACCTTTTTTCCTTTATATTTTTCAATGTGCTTTCTTTTTTTAAGCTTGCTCATATACATACATACATACATACACACATACATATTCTTATTTATTCGTGCTACTATTTTTCTCCATCTTATTATATTTTTCATAATTTTTTCATCTTTTCTATTTTTATTTAATTTTTTTAAATATTTTACATATGTTATTTAATAAATTAACAGATTACAATGTATCATCCAGAACCATCTTAATTCTTCTTTATAAATACATCACTTTTATATAATGGCTAAACGCACCTGTAGTCCTCCAACTTTTCCAACTCGCACAGTTGGTCCCCATCTTATACTCAGTATGACTTAGTCCTCAAAATTTACAACATCATACAACTTAGTCCTCAATCTTTTTAAATGGTGATACTTAACCCTTCAACTATCAGAATAAACTACAACTTAAAGTCTTAACTTCCAAGTTTTTAGCAAAATGACTCTTCTATTTAGGAACTTCTATTATCATGAAACTCATGGTTAATAAATTTTACAAAATTGTTAAATACACAAATAACAAATTAAATAAATTATAAAATGATAATTCAAAAAAATATGTTGATCAATTATTTTTTTCTAAATATTTTTTTCTCACTGTTTTCATGCAAAATATGCAACATCAGGGACTTATGAATTTAGAGATTATTATAGAGAGTTTTGCTTTAAGTAGATTTAGTTTTCAAATAATTTTCAAAATTATTATTTTTATTATTAATATTTTGTGACTTAGAATTAGTATACCACATCATCTTAAAACTAATTCATCCCTTGCAATTTTCATGCTACTAAAGATGATAAGTACTATAACTTTCTTGGCTTTTTATCATTTTTTTCTAAAGAAAATTTTGGGGAAAATACCAAAAAAAACCAACTTTTAACTTTTGGATAATTTATCTTCTTTACCTTGTTTATTTCTTCAATTTTTTTTGCATATTAATGGCTTCTTTATTTTTAATTTGAATCTCTTTTTTTCAAATATAAATACTAGTAGGAATTTATCAAAACAAAAATTCAATATTCTAATTAATTGGTTAAATTAATTTTTTTAAAATTTTCCCAAATTCCTTACTCTAATTTATATCTAGCTAGAGTTGATAACAAATGATAGTACGTACCATCTTCATTAGTTTTTTTGACCAAATTTTTCTTCAGAACCAAATGATAAAAAGCCATGGAAGTTATAGTGCGTACCATCTTGATTAGCATGAGAATTGTAAGGGATGAATTAGTTTTAAGATGATGTGGTATAATAATTCTAAATCATAAAATATTAATACCAAAAAGATTAATTTGGAAAATTATTTAAAAACTAAATCTACTTAAAGAAAAACTCCTCTAAATTGATCTGTAAATTCATAAGTCCGTAATGTGTATATTTTGTATGAAAAAGTGAGAAAAAATATTTAAAAAAAATAATTGATCAACATAATAATGGAGTGCATAAAAATATTGTTTTTCTTTCCAATAGCCAACCAAAGTAGTTTTTAAAAAAATAAGTAAAATATAAATTCTTAAATAATTAGAAAATTCTAAAATTATTGTATATAATTTTTTTAATCATCATTTTGTAAGCTATTTAATTAGTTAATTATGTATTTAACAATTTAGTAAAGTTTAGTAACCCACAAATTTAGTGATAATGAAAGTTCTCAAATATAAGGATCATTTTGCTGAAATATTAGAACTTAAGACTTAAAGTTGTAGTTTATCTTGATAGATGAAGAGCTAAATAGCACCATTTCAAAAGTTTGAGGACTAAGTCACATGATTTTGTAAAGTTTGAGGACTAAGTCATACTGAGTCAAAGTAAAGGGACTAGCTCGTGTGAATTGACAAAGTTGAATGACTAATGGTGCATTTAGGCCTTATATAATTTCTCTAAAATTTAATGGGTAAATTGTACCCATGGCCTCTAACATTTTATTATTATCTTATTTCGGACCCTAACCTCAAACCTTCATATGAGACGTCCTTAACCTCAATTTTTTGTTTCATTTTAGATTTTTAGAACACAAAAAATGTTAAAAATAACGGAAATGGTTACATGGCATGCCAGGTTGTGGCAGTTGGCTATATGGCATAATGAATCACCAGCTATAGATGCATGCAATTGGCCACATCAGACATTTAGAGTCTATGTTATAAAAAATGAAGAAATTCAATGCCTATATGGGGTTAGCTCACATCTATCCTTCCTCTTCCCTCCCTCGCTGCTTCCAGCCCTCCCCATCACCTCTAGCCTTTGCCAATTCCTCCACCTTCGATTTTTTTCCCAACCGTGTCCAACGCATTGCCGCCCTCTCCTTCGCTTCCCTAAGATCTTTCCTCAGGCCCATCGCCGCCGTCACCTCTCAAAGCAATTCTCGCCCTCCCAGTGCCGCCGCTCGCTTCCTCGCCTAATATTCCCACTGCCACGGTTGTCACGCCGAATCCGGATCAGTTGTCCCCCCATTGCTGGTCCCTTGATGAAACTGTTTCCCTGATCAATGCGTATCACGACAAGTGGTATGCTCTCTCGAGGCCATGCACTAGCAGGAGGTGGTGGAAGCCGTTTCATGAGGCTGCCCCATCGCCTCCCTTGCCGAGACCACCATCCAATGTTGCCACAAGATGAAGAAGCTCCAGAAGAGGTACAGAACCAAGATCCAGCTGGTCAAATCGCTACCTCCCGATGTGTACCAACTGGTAGAATAAACTAAGGGAGTGTTCAAGCGGGTTTAGGGTTCGGCTGCGGAGGGAGATGGGGGATGATGGTGGCTCAAGGGATTTGATGGAGGGCAGTGGCGTGGCGAAGTAGGGACGGCCGACTAGGGCAAGCGGTAGTCCGGGGTTTTGAGGGAAGGGAGTGGCAGTTAAGGAAAATTTAGGGTTTTGAGGGAGAGAAGCGAAAAATCAGAGATCTAGGCTGTTATTTACTTTTCATTCTTTTTTTTCTTTCTTCCTTGTCTACGTCAGTACCACCGTGGCAAATTGCTCACACTAGCTTGCCACATGACCAGTTCCATTAATTTTAACACTTTCCGTCCGCCAAAGGTCTAAAATGGAACAAAAAAATGAGGTTGAGGATGTCTCATGTGAGATTTTGAGGTTGGGGTCCAAAATAGGAAAATAATAAAAGGTTAGGGGCCATGGGTGCAATTTACTCCAAATTTAATACTATTCCTTTAGGTGACGAGGCGGAGGTCATTCTACGGGAAAATTCTAAAATACTAACCCGGTACTGATGCCCCCCCAATCCTAGCCATCCATTCCTCCATATTAAAATTTGGTTAAAATTACCACCCTGACCATATTTTTTTTATTTTTAATCATTTTAGTCCAAAATGTTTATTTCTTTCTTTCAACTATCAAATTGAGATATGAGAAGAGAAAGGGTTGAGGCATCCGGTTGTACCGGTTTGTCGGTTACTGGTCTGAAGTTTCATTGTCTCTTCTTTCGTCTCTCGCTGAATTCCTTCGTGAAACCATCGTCATCACCAATTCGCCGATTCGCTTCCCTCCGTCGCCGATTCGTGCTTCCCTCCGTCACCGATTCGCACTCCACCATTGTTTCTCCACTTCCACACTCCCGTCTATTGTCACTTTTCCACTTCCACTCTTCGATTCGCACTTCCACACTCCGTCTACTGTCGCTTCTGAAGTTCCACAGTCCATCCGCCGTCGCTTCTGATCGCGCTGCCTTTCATCGCCACCCATGCCTCAACTGGTGACTTCCATCCGCTATCTTCTCCGTGCTTCAACCGGTGACCTTCACCCGCTATCTTCTCCATGCTCTTTAAAGCTGCCGACCATCGTCGAAGACACCCCACGTTGGTGCGACTCATCCGGTGACATTGTTGAGAGAATGGGGACAAACCGGGAGATTCTGCATTGTTGCTGCAATAAGTTACCGCAGCGGACATCGAAGAAAATTGTAACACCCCCATATCCCACATGGGTGAATTGTGGGAAGCCTTATGTGGATATATAGGCTCCAATTCCAGAACATAAGCACCTAGCGCTTATCCTTTTCCAAAGGATAGCCCATGTGGTGTGGGCAGGTGTTCCGTTGACCAGTTCTAGACTTAGGTCGTTACAGATGGTATCAGAGCCGACCCGGGACCACGATGGTGTGGCATAGTAAGTATGCATATGCATCGTCTACCGGGACTGATCCTGGATTCGATAGGCTACTTGGCCAGGGGCTAAGTAGTCCAATTAGAGAGGTTACTTGGTCCAGGGAATCAAGTAATCCGATTAACCCCAACGGGGATGTTGGGTACATAAGGGGGGGAGTTTGTAACACCCCCATATCCCACATGGCTGAATTGTGGGAAGCCTTATGTGGATATATAGGCTCCAATTCCAGAACATAAGCACCTAGCGCTTATCCTTTTCTAAATGATAGCCCATATGGTGTAGGTAGGTGTTCCGTTGACCAGTTCTGGACTTGGGTCATTACAAAAATGACAAAAAATAAAACATTACCATGTAATAGATTTTTACCGGTTACCTGCGTCTTTCAGTTCTAAACGTAAATAAATTTAGTTTTTAAAGGGAATAAAATGTAAAAAGATAAAATGATGTGTAATATTATATTTAAAAAATTCAGTAAATATAATTATTAACATGTTAGTGGTAAAGATAAAAGTAAGAAAAAATGGTATTAAATAGTAGTAAATACTTTGAGAGAAAGAGAGTTAATGTGATGAGTTTGATTTAAGGTGAGATAAAAGTAAAAAAAATAGTATTAAATAATTTGAGAGAAATAGCAGTATGTCTGGGGGGTGGAATGAAAAAAATGAATTAGAATTAATGTGAAAATTTTGATTTCATATTGAGAAGTTAATTAATGTAGGAATAGTAGTTGTATTTGTTGGTAAGAGTAAGTTAATACAACCAATAAGGGTAAATTAAAGTAAATTATTGTTGATGAACACATTTCAGTACTTTTAAGATTTTTCATATTATTTTCGTAGCCAATCGAACTTTACAAAATATTGGTATGATCGATTTTTTATTTCTTTTAATCACTTGTTTAGGACTTTTTATCAATTTTTTTCTATTTATCACTTTTTTTTTACTGTAAATCACTTTTTCTTCGTTTTTATCGCTTTTATTAAACCAATATCGCCTTTTGAAATAATATTATGGCATTTCAAAAAATTTATCGCTTTTTAAATTTTATCCATTTTTAAAATTTTATCATGTTTTAAATAATATTATCTCCTTTTTAAAAATTTTTATCGCCTTTTCATAATTTTTATCACCTTTTACTAAATTTAATAGCTTTTCAAATTTTTTTCCTTTTTAAATTGTTCTAAATAATACTATCACCTTTTTAAAAAAAATTTCACCTTTTCATAAATTTTAGCACCTTTTCCTAAATTTTTACCATTTTTAAAAAATTTTTATCATTTTTTACGGTTTTTTAAATTTTGTTCATTTTTTTAAAAGCATTGTCACCTTTTTTAAGTGTTTATCGCCTTTTTATATGCTTTAAGGGTTAATGACAACATCCCCTAGGGTCTAATGTAACTTACAATTTATCCCCTATCTTTAAAAACTAATACTTTACCCCTGACATCATTTGTAGCGTTTTACAACAACTCCTGATATCCAAAATTGAAACATCTGATAACTAAATTTTATTAATTTTAAGATTTTTCATATTTGTTTCATTGGTAATTTAGATTCAAACAATATTAAAATGATTTTACACAAAAAAAATGGATATACAAGAATGAATAATTTAGTGGTTAATATTCTGGGCAAAAAAAGTAAACCACCAAAATAGCGGTTTATTTTCAGGGGATTGTGGTTCACAAGGTGGCCCCTAAATACATACCAGCGGTATAAATTCTCGGTAAAGTGGTTAAAAAACTGACCCCTGACCGTGTACCAGCGATATCGACTCAGGCCCTCAAATTGAACCACAAAACCCCACAATTTGTACCACAAAAAATGCAGTTTATATTATGGCCCCCAAAAAACTCACTACAAATGCAGCGGTTGCATAAACTAGCCCTTCAAATTAACCCACGAGGGCCTAGAAAGTGCAATACAGAAAAGCGATTACCATTCTGGCCCCCTAAAAGTCAATCACTAATTTTGCGGTTTATTTTTTAGGGAATGTGGTTTACAAAGTGGCCCCTAAATACATACCAGTGGTTTGAATTTTGGGTAAAGCAGTTAAAAAACTGGCCCCTGACCGTGTACCAGTGGTATCAACTCAGGGCCCTCAAATTGAACCACAAAAATCCCACAATTTGAACCATAAAAAAATGCAGTTCATATTATTGCCCCTAAAAAGCTCACAACAAATGTAGCGGTTACATAAATTAGCCCTTAAATTAAACCACAAGGGCCCAAAAAGTACACCACAGAAAAGTGGTTAACATTCTAGCCCCTAAAGTCAACCACTAATTTTGCGGTTTATTTTCGGGGGAATATGGTTCACAAAGTGGCCCCTAAATACATACCAGTGGTATCAATTCTGGGTAAAACGGTTAAAAAGCTGGCCTTTGACAGTGTACTAGCGGCATCGACTCAGGCCCTAGCTTTTTTGTTTTTAAAATTGAGGGTAAATTAAAGTAAATTAATGTTGATGAACATATTTCAGTACTTTTAAAATTTTTTATATTATTTTTGTAGCTAATCGAACTTTACAAAATACTGATATGATCAATTTTTTATTTTTTTTAATCACTTTTATCAATTTTTTTCTGTTTATCGCCTTTTTTTTTACTTTAAATCACTTTTTATTTTTTTTTATCATTTTTATTAAACAGTTGTCCCCTTTAAAATAAAATTATAGCCTTTCTAAAAATTTTATCCATTTTTAAATTTTTATCGTGTTTTAATAATATTATAGCCTTTTAAAAAATTTTATCGCCATTTCATAATTTTTATCACCTTTTACTGAATTTAATAGCTTTTTAATTTTTTTCCCTTTTTAAAATGTTCTAAATAAAATTATCATGTTTTTAAAAAAATTTTCACTTTTCATAAATTTTATGCGTTTTCCTAAATTTTTATCATTTTTAAAAAATATTTATAATTTTTTAAAAAAAATTTTCATTTTTGACTTTTTTTTCAAATTTTATCATTTTTTTAAAACTATTGTCGGCTTTTCACATCATTTAAGCTTAATGACAACATGCCCCTACTATGTAATGTAACTTACACTTCAACCCTATCTTTAAAAACTAATACTTTACCCTGACTTCATTTCTAGCATTTTACAACAACTCCTGACTTCCAAAATTTATACATCTGATAACTAAATTTCATTAATTTTAAGATTTTTTATATTTATTTCATTGGTAATTGAGCTTCAAAAAATATTAAAATGATTTTACACAAAAAAAATAGATATACAAGAATTATTGCTTTTTTTTTTTACAAATTATCACTTTTTTAATTTTTTAATCAGTTTTTAGATTTCTTATTTATCACTTTTTTTAAATATTTCTCACATTTTTAACTATCTATCACTTTTTAAAATTTTTAATTGCTTTTTTGAAAAAAAAAAATTCTTTTTTTAGTTGTTAATCACTTTTTTAGTTATTTATCGCTTTTTTTATAACAATTTCGCTATTAAATATAAAAAAAGTGATAAATAATTTAAAAAAGTGATTAAATAATAAATAAAGGGATAAATAATTAAAAAATGAAATAAATATTTTAAAAAAGTGATTAAATATACAAAAAAGTGATAAATAATTAAAAAAGCAATAAATATTTTAAAAAAGTGATAAATAATTAAAAATGCAGTAAATATTTTTAAAAAGTGATTAAATATGAATAGAAGTGATAAATAGTTAAAAAATACAATAAATATGTTAAAAAATTGATTACATATAAGAAAAAATGATAAATAATTAGAAAAAGTGATAAATATTTTAAAAAAGCTGTAAAAACAAAAAACAGTTATAATTTGTCAAAAAAGCGATAATACTTATGAAAAGGCTTTTTAATATTAAAACGGTTAACGAATTTTAAAAAGGTGAAAAAAATTAATATGTAACATAACGCTAACTCATGATCACCTTTTTGTTATTAATAAAAACATCTCATTCACGAAAAAAGTTACTTAGTTAAAACACAAGCGATTTAGTACAAACAAATGCGATTTGGTCAAAAACAAAAGCGATTTAGTACAAACAAATGTGTTTTAGTTAGAAATGCTCTTACTCTTCTACTTCGCAATTGGCAAACCTTCAAAATTAAACATTCACAAATAAATTAAGTATCACTACTGAGCTAATCCTTCACAAACTCTTTCTAATTCACACATCCTCCTTTTATGATTTTACCTATAATTGACACTTACATTCTCTTCTCACATATCTACATTAATCTTATATATGTTGAGATACAAATATGGAAAAGATGCACATAAAACTTCTGAACTTCTACTTCCACACATACTCCCCTCCACCTATCTACCTTCATTAGTTGTATTAACTCCTTCTTTCTAACAAACACAAACTACTACTCCTACATTAATTCACTTCTCCATATTAATTCAAATTTCTCATATTAATCCTCATTTCTTTTTCATTCCACCCACCCTCTTCTTATTCTATTAATACATGATACAAATTCTCTCAACTTCTTTAAAACTATATTTTTTTTTTTACTTTTATCTCACATTAAATCAAACTCATGACATTTCCTCTCTTTCTCTCAAACTATTTAATATAATTTTGGGTTAAGTAGATTTCAGGTTGAGTCAATTTCAGTTTCGGGTAATTTCAGCTTGGGTTATTTAGGTTTTGTAGCAAATTCATATTGGCATTCAAGTTTACTCGGCTTACTGATGCATAAGCTAAACAAACTAGACCATTCAACTTAGTAAATATGGAAATTACTTGTTTGGAAGAATCTAATTCTTAACTCTAAACCATAATCCTAAAGTTGAATCCTAAACCCTAAACTTTAACCGTAACCCTGACCCTATTCCCTTATCCTAAACCCTAAGCTCTAATCATATCTTAACCCTAACCCTACCCATAACTCTAACCCTAAACACTAAACTTAAAACTAACCATAATCCATAAGCCTAAACTCTTGTCCTAAACCGTGACCATAGTACTAAACTGTAAACTCTAAACCTTGTTATATAATTCTTAATGGAGTTGGTAAAGTCCCAAGACATCTTTATTTCGTTCGAATCTAATTGGTCTCGAACCATATATAAACTATATATCTCTAGACATTTACAACATTTTTTTGGTCCTCAAACTAATTGATTTTTTAAAATAAAATAATGTAGACTTTACACCAGCTGTTCAAATAATGGTCATAATAAAAGAGAAAAAAAAGTTAAAATAAATAGATAGCAAAAAAAGCTTTGATTTATTTTTTTCCTTAATTGCTGAACAAAAGGTAAAAATTATAACTTTATTTATACCAATAATCTTCAAATTATAAACTCTTTGTCTCTAAATATTTACAAAATTGTTTAATATGTCAACCATAGTAAAAAATTAAAATTTTATAAAAGCACCTTAAACAAAACTCTAATCTTAAACCCTAATCTTAAACCTAAACCCTCAACCTTAACCCAAAACCTAAACTCTAACATGTACATAAATGTTTTGCATTTATAAATTAAAATGTTAAATATGTCAGTTGTAGTTAAAATTAATATTATGTACCAAGTAAACCTATAATGTAATATAAAAAAATACTAAACCTAACCCTAAACCCTAACCCTAAGCCTAACCTTAACTTTTGAATTTAGCCCTAGTCCAAGACTCTAAACACCTAAATCCTAAGTCTAACCTTAACTCCAAAGCCATAAACTATACACCTAAACCCTAGCCCTAACCCTAAATCTTAATTCTTAACCCTAATCCCAAACCCAAATTCCTAACCCTAAGCCTAAACCTTACCCCTAACCTTAACCCTAAGCCTAACCCCTAACCATAACTCTAACATAACCCTATTCCTTAATTCTTAAGACTATATACATGCTTGAGCTTTTAAAAAATTTACCAAATATTGTTCAAATTAAAATGTACATACATGCTAAATCCTAAACACTAAACCCTAACTCTAATCCTAAACCCTAAACCATAAACTATACACATAAACCTAACATTAAATCATACACCCTACCTTTAATTCCTAATAACTAATCCTTAACCCTAGTCCCTAATTTCTAACCTTGACCTTAATTCCTAACCCTAATCCTCTAATCATAATCCTTAACTCTAATCCCTAAACAATTTATGGTACCAATTTAAGATTATGGTGGTAACAATTGAAGGTTATGATAATACCAATCTAAGGTTAGAATGGTATAAATTTAAGGTTATAGTGGTACCAATTAAAAGTTACGTTGGTACCAAATTAAGGTTATACTGGTACCAACTTAAGGCTATAATGATACAAAGTTCTGGTTATAGTGGTATCTAGTTAAGGTTATAGTGGTACTTAGTTAAGGTTATCATGGTACCAAGTTAGGATTATTGTGGTATTAAGTTATGGTTTTGAAGGTACCTAACTAAGGTTATAATGGTACCTAGTTAAAGTTATCGTGGTACCAATTTAAGATTATATTGGTACCAAGTTAAGGTTATAGTGGCACCATGTTAAGGTTATGTTGGTACCAAGTTAAGGTTACTGTGGTACCAAATTAAGGCTATAGTGGTATCAAATTGAGGTTATGACCAAGTAATGAAGGTTATGGTGGTACCAAGTTAAGGTTATAAAGAAGTACCAAGTTAAGGTACCATTGTAACCTTACTTTGGTACCACTATAACCTAAGTTAAGTACCACAATAACCTTACTTGGTACCAGTAGAACCTTAACTCAGTACTTCTAGAACCTAAACTAGATATCACAATAACCTTAAATTGGTATCAGTATAACATTAACTTGCAACCACTCTGACCTTAAGCTGATACCAATGAACCTTACTTTGGTACTAATATGACCTTAAATTAGTACCAGTAGAACCTTAAGTTGGTACCAGTATAACCATAATTTGGTACCACTAGAACCTTAACCTGGTACCACTGAACCTTGAATTGGTATCAATATAACCTTAACTTGATACCATTACAACCCTAACTTGGAACCACTATGACCTTAAGCTGGTACCAATGAACCTTACTTTGGTACCAATATAACCTTAAATTGGTACCAGAAGAACCTTAAGTTGGTACCAGTATAACCATAATTTAGTATCACTAAAACCTTAACCTGGTACCACTGAACCTTGAATTGGTATCTGTATAACCTTAACCTGATACCATTACAACCCTAACTTGGAACTACTATGCCCTTAAGCTGGTACCAATGAACCTTACTTTGGTACCAATATGACCTTAAATTGGTACTAGTAGAACCTTAAGTTGGTACCAGTATAACCATAATTTGGTACCACTAGAACCTTAACCTAGTTCCATTAAACCTTAAATTGGTATCAGTATAACCTTAACTTGATACCATTACAGCCCTAACTTGGAACCACTATGACCTTAAGCTGGCACCAATGAACCTTAGTTTGAAACCAATATGACCTTAAATTGGTACCAGTAGAACCTTAAGTTGGTACCAGTATAACCATAATTTGGTACCACTAGAACCTTAACCTAGTACCACTGAACCTTGAATTGGTATCAGTATAACTTTAACTTGATACCATTACAACCCTAACTTGGAACCACTATGTCCTTAAGCTGGTACCAATGAACCTTACTTTGGTACCAATATGACCTTAAATTGTTACCAGTAGAACCTTAAGTTGGTACCAGTATAACCATAACTTAGTACCATTACAACCTTAACCTGATACCACTAAACCTTGAATTGGTATCAGTGTAAGCTTAACTTGATACCATTACAACCCTAACTTGGAACCACTATGACATTAAGCTGGTACCAATGAATCTTACTTTGGTACCAATATGACCTTAAATTGATACCAGTAGAACCTTAAGTTGGTATCAGTATAACCATAATTTGGTACCACTAGAACCTTAACCTGGTACCACTGAACCTTAAATTGGCATCAGTATAACCTTAACTTGATACCATTACAACCATAACTTGGAACCACTATGACCTTAAGCTAGTACCAATGAACCTTACTTTGGTACCAATATGACCTTAAATTGGTACCAGTGGAACCTTAAGTTGGTACCAGTATAACCATAATTTGGCACCACTAGAACCTTAACATGGTACCACTGAATCTTAAATTGGTATCAATATAACCTTAACTTGATACTATTACAACCATAACTTGAAACCATTATGACCTTAAGCTGGTACCAATGAACCTTACTTTGGTACCAGTAGAACCTTAAGTTGGTACCAGTATAACCATAATTTGATACCACTAGAACTTGAACCTGGTACCACTAAACCTTGAATTGGTATCAGTCTAACCTTAACTTGATACCATTATAACCCTAACTTGGAACCACTATGAACTTAAGCTGGTACCAATGAACCTTACTTTGGTACCAATATGACCTTAAATTGGTACCAGTAGAACCTTAAGTTGGTACCAGTATAACCATAATTTGGTACCACTAGAACCTTAACCTGGTACCACTTAACCTTAAATCGGTATCAGTATAACCTTAACTTGATACCATTACAACCATAACTTGGAACCACTATGACCTTAAGCTGGTACCAATGAACCTTACTTTGGTACCAATATGACCTTAAATTGGTACCAGTGGAACCTTAAATTGGTACTAGTATAACCATAATTTGGCACCACTAGAACCTTAACCTGGTACCATTGAATCTTAAATTGGTATCAATATAACCTTAACTTGATACTATTACAACCCTAACTTGAAACCATTATGACCTTAAGCTGGTACCAATGAACCTTACTTTGGTACCAATATAACCTTAAATTGGTACCAGTAGAACCTTAAGTTGGTACCAGTATAACCATAATTTAATACCACTAGAACCTGAACCTGGTACCACTAAACCTTGAATTGGTATCAGTGTAAGCTTAACTTGATACCATTACAACCCTAACTTGGAACCACTATGACCTTAAGCTGGTACCAATGAACCTTACTTTGGTACCAATATGACCTTAAATTGGTACCAATAGAACCTTAAGTTGGTACCAGTATAACCATAATTTGGTACCACTAGAACCTTAACCTGGTACCACTGAACCTTAAATTGGTATCAGAATAACCTTAACTTAATACCATTACAACCCTAACTTGGAACCATTATGAACTTAAGTTGGTACCAATGAACCTTACTTTGGTACGAATATAACCCTAAATTGGTACCAGTATAACCATAATTTGGTACCACTAGAACCTTAACCTGGTACCACTGAACCTTGAATTGGTATTAGTATAACCTTAACTTGATACCATTACAACCCTAACTTGGAACCACTATGACCTTAAGCTGGTACCAATGAACCTTACTTTGGTACCAATATGACCTTAAATTGATACCAGTAAAACCTTAAGTTGGTACCAGTATAACCATAATTTGGTACCACTAGAACCTTAACCTGGTACCACTAAACCTTAAATTGGTATCAGTATAACCTTAACTTGAAACCATTACAACCCTAACTTGGAACCACTATGACCTTAAGCTGGTATCAATGAACCTTACTTTGGTACCAGTATGACCTTAAATTGGTACCAATAGAACCTTAAGTTGGTACCAGTATAACCATAATTTAGTACCACTAGAACCTTAACCTGGTACCACTGAACCTTAAATTGGTATCATTATAACCTTAACTTTGTACCACTGGAACCTTAATTTACTACCACAATAACCATGAGTTGGTACCATTATAACCTTAACTTGTTACCACTATAACCTTAATTTGGTACTATTATAACCCTAATTTTATACCACTACAACCTTAAGTTGATACCAATTGAACCTTATTTTGGCACCAATATGACCTTAAATTGGTACCACTGGAATCTTAATTTGGTGTCACTATAACCTTATTTTGGCACTACTAAAACCTTAAGTTGGTACCATCAGAACCCTAACTTGATACCACTATAATCTTAAATTGGTACCACTAAAATCATAATTGGGTACCATTATAAGCTTATCTTGGTACCACTAATTTTAAGTTAATTTTTTTTTCTATAAAAATAACTTACACCTGAATTTTTCACTTAATTCTTACATTTCTTTCCCTTCAATCGCACCTTAATTTTTCACTTATTTATTATCTTCTTATGTACAAATGAATATATATTTTATATCTAATACCAATATAATACATTCATTTTCAATTATTTTTACTTACTAATCCACCAAATACCAAAAATTTATTATATATTTTATATATTTATTATCTATAATACATACAATAATTCTTTCTAGTCATTCTCATCTTATTACGTACAATTATATTTCCCAATAAATATATATTTATATTTAATACCCTTAATACCTTAAAATAAATACATATTTTATTTTTACTTTGCCCATGTCAGTAATTTCCCCTTCTTTTTCCCCTGTTAACACCTATCCCTTCTCCATTGCAACCTGTTACCGGAATAACAGGTTGCATTTTACTCTTATTAGTCTAATGATTTTAAATTTTAATTTTTACGTATGTATATATATAGAATTTTGGTGTCACTTGTTAGAAACTAATGTGCAATGAATTGTAAAAGTCTGAGACCAATGTGCAACGAAAAAAAGTTTAGGATCTATCTACAATGAGAATTAAACATTCGGGACTATAGGTACTGTTTAGCCCATGCAGTTAAAAAATGATCCGAAGATAATAACCAGCAAAACAACTCCTCAAACCCGAAGAGCTGAAAAGGAGTTTAAAAACACTTATATAATTGACCAGCTATATTCTTAATGTTTTTTTAACCTTTCAGTTGAAAATTTATGCTTAGGAACACATCAATTACTTTTAATCATATTCATTATAAAATGCACATTGATGATTACTCACTTTTATAACTAAAAGCTACAAGGTAACTCAAAAGAAAAGTTTAATTCACCGACCCTATATTTATGTCTTTAAAATTAATCATAATTCTTATTCCAGTATCTAAGACATAGTATAATAAATTTAAGCTTCAACTTTCGTCTATTTAACCTCTCTCCTAAGTTGTTTTTTTTGTTACTCACAATTTATTACAAGTATAAAGCATTAGGAGTTACAATTGAAATGAGTGTGTACTATCTGTTGTCCGAAATCCCCATTTTTTACTGCTTTTTCGTTCCTTTCAGCTGATTTAACTTTTTTGCCATCTTTTTTTTTTTGGTGTACTGCCTATACTACCCTTAAACCCCCCACTAGAACCTCCCTTGCATACGCCCTCCACATTGGCCTCATAAATACTCCCCCCACAAACCTCCACATCTTTATTTACTTCATATGCTGTACCCTTACCAGCCCCACCCTAAATATTTACTACTTCACTTAACACCTCTCCACTGTTGTTCAATATTATAAATGCTACCACAACATCTTCTCAGTAATTGCTTCTCAAAAGCTAGTGCACTACTATCATAACACAATAGCTTCAACTCCACCTTCTTTTTTAATCTCCCCCAATTCATATTATACCATAATCGGCCAATAATTCCTACCTTCAACGAGTCAATCCACATACGAATATCCTCATACCTAGTAAAATACCTCTTGGATACAATGTTTTGCACTGCACCCCCAATGTATCCGAAAGGTTCCTCCTCGAACTTCTCATTGTGGTGGGTTGCATATACCAAGGGAACCCTCATCTCTTCCTCCCTTAATCTGCATTTTCATTAACAAAAATCAGTTACCCATAAACTAAAAATAAACCAACACCAATGCTTCTCTTCAACATAAGTTAGACATCCAAGACAACTACCAAATATCACACATTCTGTGAAACCCAAGGAAAACAAAACAAAAAACAAAACCAGTACTCCCCATTACCTCAAATCAGCCGTCACTCTTCCACTCACAGCCTAACGAACTAATCTTTGCTCTGACTTTCACTTTTTCTACTTTTTCAGTTGCTCGACAAAACCCGTCTCTATCTTGTCTAATGGTTCAACAGGGGAGAGCAGTGTACTCATCGCCTTTTACTCTTCTTCCCACCCAATACACCCTATTTCCCACCTAGGAAAAAAAACATACATATGTTACCCCACATATGCATGTCACACCAGTAATAAAGCCAACATCAGCATCCAGCGTGTCCAAAGTTATAGCGATGACATATTTCAGTTATAAAATTAACGTCAGTGGTAATTTTAACTGCAAAAAAACATCAGTAAGTGATATATGCAAAGGTGAAAAGACTAGTGGATTTTTTGCCCCTTTTGCCAAAAAGTTGTCTAATAATAAATTTTAATGATTTGATCTTCACCAATAATAAATCATCAAAATTCCAATACCAATTATAAATGCTCTTCCGGCAAATTTTGTACTAGAAGAGAAAATATGCAGTCAAAAGGTTTAAGGTTATTGACCAAAAAGCTCTCACAACACATTGACCCCTTAACACTATTTAACTTGACAATTCTTTATTCTGAAAAAGAAAAATTACAACTTGATTATAGAGGACCCTCGATCACCAACAACAGAGGGCCAGCCTTTATTGAGCAAAAACATTGGAAGAAAACGTACTAATCTCTTAAAGTCTTAAAAAACTTGTTTGGAAAGCTCCATAACCCAATAGTGAAAAGCAGGTGACACAAACTTGACATCACCAAATCCAGCTTTGGTCGCCAAGGCTACGAACTCTTCCTTTGTCCGTTCCCTTCCTCCTGGGATGTGAGCCATCATCAACAAATCAGCTCCAGTGTGGCATTTTCCAACGTAAGTGGTCTGGGGCACAAATGACGCTACATATTCGAAAACTATAACTTTCCCATTTGCTGGAATTGCATCATAACAATTTTTCAACAGCTTCACGCAAAGATCATCGGTCCAGTCATGAAGTATCCACTACAAAAATCAAAGTTCCGCGTTCTTTGCTATGTATATTTCCATGGATGTGTTAGGAAAAAAGGAACATGTGCTCACCTTCAGAAATATCGCATCCCCTTTAGGAACACTTCCGAACATGTCACCCCCCACATGCTCAACACCTGCATGTAAAGTGTTCGAGATATATTGGTCTTAATAATCCACTGTTCAACGCAAGTATTGCATAGACATAACCACAAGCAACTTACCGGGGTAAGCCGAGGCATGCTCTAAGACATGAGGTAAGTCGTAATTAACTCCCTTAATAGAAGGGTACTTGGATGTAATCATAGAAATTGTAGCGCCGAGACCACCACCAACGTCCACCACGCGGTTAAAGTGCTCGAAACCCTTGTAAGAATCAAGTAGTTTTTTCACAACAATCTTAGTGTTGCTGAACATAGCTTTGTTAAAAACATCATTGAATCTGGCGTCCTTGTTTGCATACTCGAAAGTATGAGAACCATAAGCCCTCTCAAATGGAAATCCACCTTCAAGAATTGCATCTTCTAATTGGTCCCTGTATTATGGGACCAAAATGCGAGAGTTAGAAACCAAAACCCTCATTTTAAACACCCTACACCAAAAATGTTACTTTTGTTATTTTCAGAGTACCATAATGGTTCTTTTATTTTTATCAGATTGCCTGAAGAACTGATCTTGCGTGAAAGGGCAGAAACTTTAGCAAAATTTGAAGGGGGAAAATATGACAAACAGAGGAAGAAAGAAAGCTCACCAACTAGAGAGAAAGGCTTTGTCCTCCAGCAATTCCATCATTGGAACTACAGAAGCGCCGTCTTCGTCCCTGACAAAGAATCGGGAAACCGGCAGTAGCCCATAAACCCTCCGGCGGTTCCCGTTGCTGTCAACAGCGGCGGAGCAAGAAATGACCCCATGGCTGGCGAGATGCCGTAGCACGCGGTCGAGCATCGCCGCCGCATCCGGATTCCGAGTGGGCATCTGACTGGCTATCTCCTCCGCCGAGAGCTTGACCTCCAGGCCAGGGCGGGCCAAAATATCGAACACGCCGAGCCTCACGGCAGTCCGGACAGAGACTTGAAGGGTAGAAGCGCCACATAGGGTGAGTGCATGAGCGAAGGTCTCTGCCTCTGGCTGCAACATCAAAGACGAAGTCATTGTACTTGTTGTGAAGCGAATCAAATTGTTCTGTTTTTGTTCACTCGCTCAGTGAAGTGGTGTTGAATGGCTCGCACCACAAGGAAGCAGAGAATATATCGTCTTCTGGGTCCTGGATGGGTTTACTTCTTCAACTTGGGAAAAGTCTTCACTGGCTGGCTCCTTATTTTCCAAGTCGTCCAGTTCTAGTCGGCAAGCAGACGATTCTTAGCAAAGATTCTAAAATACAGGGGCTGTAACAATGTCCCCATCTCCACCATCAATCCATAAGATTGAATTTTCGTCCAACATCACTTTTGACAACTATATTTTCAGTTTTTGTCGTTCTAGTCCCAAACATCTATTCACGACTTATTAGGCCATTCAGATTGAAACAGGATACGAGGGTGTTTGGGGGCAACCTCATTTAGCCGGTTACAAGTCTTCTCGTATTCTTCCTCAAATCTCGTCTCCTCTTCCTCTCCTTCAGTCAATCTCTTTTTTTTTTTATATTCCTCAAATCTCATCTCTCCAATCTCCCGTTCACATTACCGATTTGCCCGATCCCTTTTGAGTCTTTAGTGCCTCCCATTTAAAAAAAAAAATATATTTAAAATAATCTATTAATTGTAATATTTGTATCATACTGTTAATTTTTTATGAATTTTTCTCTTGTAAAGAATAAAAAGATAAATTCATTGAAATTTAATAGCAAGATAAAAATTATTTCAATTTTTTATTTTCATCTTTTTTTATGTTTGAGCAAAAGTACAAGAAAAAACTGAAAATAACACATAATTTTTTCATCTTTGTTAATTTATCTACTATTTACAAAGGGTGTAAATAATCTACATATATGGAGTAATATTTATTTTAAATAATCATTTACATTATTCATATCATTAGTTAATAATTATAATCTGTAAGCCTAAAAAGAAATGATTTATTGGTTTCAAGATAATTAATTATATATGTGATGATTACATTGACTAAATTGAATATCATTAAATATAATTCTATTAATTAATTATACTTTTTACTCAATACATATGTGTACTAATAATAATAATAGTAATAATAATAATAATAATAATAATAATAATATTATTATTATTATTACAATAAAAAACAATAATAAGAACAAAATGACTGAATTATATATTCCAATTAACTAAAACCGATGAACAATTTTGTATTTGATTTTTGGGAAAAAAAATTTTTACATACTTTCACCAAAACCCACCTTTTTGTAAAAAACAAAAAAAGTTAAATGCACCTTCCGATGGAAAAATAAAATAAAAAATGAAATAAGAGTTCCATGTTATTTCTCTTACTATAATTTCAGACCCTAACACTATTTAACATTAACAAAAAGATAACAGTGTTATGAAAAATTAGGTGGTTGGACTAACTTGTCAGAAGTTGCAAAATTAGATAACCAACTGAGACTAAGTGTAACTTAATGGACTAACCCATATGAGTCAACAAAGCTAAGGGGGCGGTAGAATGATTAGGCCAAATTATAATAACAAACATAATTTAATCGGGAAGGTTTCAGTTTTGACTTTCAGGTTGATTTCGGATTAAGTAAATTTTATGTTTGGGTTTTTTCATTCACGTTTAATACAACTTAGGTCAATTTCTATCTCACGTAATTTTAGGTCATGTTATTTAGGTCAAGTAATTATAGAGACTATTAGGGATGCCAAAAAAAGAAAATTAAATACAATTATAATTTTTTAATGTAAACCATAAAATTGTAACAAAAACTGAAAATTAGAATGAAAAATAAACGCTAGCCCTAACTCTATTTCCTAATAAATAACCCTAACCAACCCTTAATCCTAAACCATAACCCTAAACCCTAATCATTAACCCTAACCATAACCTTATTCCCTAAACCATAAGCTAACCTGAATCCTTAACCCTAATCCCTAATCTTAAACCCTAACATTAAACGTAATTCTAATCCCATCCTAAACCCTAACCCTAAACCCTAATTCTTAACTCTAAACATAACCCTATTCACTAAACCATAATCCCTAATCCTAAACCCTAACATTAACTCCCTAACACTAAATGTAATTTTAATCTTAACCCCTTACCCTAAACCTTAACCCTGAATTTTGTACCATATAAACTGAATCTAATACTAGTTGAATCTAAATCTGATGTCACATAACCTGAATCTGATACCAGTTAATTCTAAATTTAATAGCACATAACCTGAATCTGACACCAGTTGAACCTTAATCTGATACCAGTTAACATTAATCTTATACCTACAGAACCTGAATCCGATACCACATGAATTTGAATCTGATATCATATAAACCTGAATCTCATACCACAACAACCTGAAACTCATACCATAAGAACCTGAATCTCATACCATGTCAACCTGACCATAACCCTATTCCCTATACCTTAACCTAACCTTAATCCCTAATCCCTAACACTAAAACATAATCCCTAATCCTAAACTCTAACATTAAATCCCTAACACTAAATGTAATTCTAATCCTAAACCCTGACCCTAAACCTTAACCTTGAATTTTATACACATAACCTGAATCTAATACTAGTTGAACCTAAATCTGATGTCACATAACCTGAATCTGATCCCAGTTAATTCTAAATCTAATACCACATAACCTGAATTAAATACCAATTGAACCTTAATTTGATACCATTTAACTTGAATCTGATACCACATAACCTGATTCTCATACCAGTTGAACCTCAATTTGATACCACTTAACCTTAATCTCATACCTATCGAACCTAAGTCAAATACCACTTAACCTTAATCCCATACCACAATAACCTTAATCCTATACCACAGCAACCAGAATCTTATACACCACATAACCAGAATCTCATACCACTTAACCTGAATCTCATACCACTTAACATAAATCCTATACCACTTAACCTGAATCGGATACCACAACTGCTAGAATCTCAAACCATTGAACCTGAATCTCATGCCACAACAATCAAAATCTCATACAACTGAACCAGAATCCTATACCTCAACAACCAGAATCTCATACCACTGAACCTGAATCCTATACCACAATAACCAGAATCTCATACCACTTAATCTTAATCCGATACCACAACCTGAATCTTATACCACTTACTCTCAATCTTATACCAGAATGACCAGAATTTCATACCACTTCACCTGAATCTCATATCACTGTACCTGAATCCTATACCAGAATAATCAGAATCTCAAACCTCTTAACCTGAATCTCATACAACTTTACCTAAATTCTATACCACAACAACCAAAATATCATACCATATAACTAGAAACCCATACCACATAACCGGAATCCTATACCATAACCTGAATCTCATACCAGTTAACCTGAATCGCATCCCACTTAACCTAAATCTCATACCACATCAACCTAACTCTTATACCATCTGAATTTAATATCACATAAACCTAAATCTAATACCATTTAACCTGAATTCAATATTACTTAATCTAAATATCATACCATTTAACCTGGATGACATACCGCATAACCTGTAACCCGTTGTTCAGGTTACATTGTGATTTCCTTATTTTGTATACTTTTGTTACATTTCTAAACTTAGGTCATTAATTGACCAAAAAACAAAAGTTTGGGGATGAGCCATGAAAAAGGGGTATTGGTGCCCCCTTTGGTATTTTAAAATGACACTATTTCTTAACTTACTACAACCTGCGACCTTACCAATCTTGCTCCATTAGTGCAATCTGTGGTCTAGGAGGAGTAGACAACAAAGATTTTTTATGCTGAGTTGATGACATATCAAAACATTAAAGAAGAGATGATCCAGCTTTTGTAGATCACGGTGGTGTATGTGTCAATAGTGCCGGATCAGAGCCTAGATATGGTGGAAGTGTTTTAGATTATGAAGGACATGAACAGACGTGAAACCTATGAGAGGTTGCGGTAGGGGTATAATTGGAAAGAAAGACATATTTTTACTCTTATTTAAACTCTGCGCTATATCAAGGGGAGCAGATTTAGTGGGACGATTAGTATAGATTTTATTATTTTAACTCCGTGATTGACTTTAAAAAACTTTTTCTTAAGTTTCTAGTATATAATCATACGATGATACATAAAATAATTTTTATCTTAGATTCATATGCAATCCAATATTTAAATTACACTTATATTATAATTTAAATTATATGCATTGCTTATAATAATATTCATTTCATAAGAAATGCTATTTTAGAAATAATGTTATATTGTTTAATAAGAAATATTGTTTCATTCATATAAATTTGCTATTCTATAAAATGTTATTCTAGATGCAATGATAGTCTTATAAAAAGTACTCTTATTTATTGTGTGTGGTATTTCAAAAGGCAAATCCCACATGGCTTAGAGAAAGGAGATTTTTAGGCTTTATAAGTTATCATGCCCATATAGGCTAGGTAAGGAAAGACAGAAGTAATGGCTCGTGTACACGAAATGGGCCAAAAAAGTTGAAGGAGCCCGATTTGCCCCATACCACTTCTATCTTTCCTATAAATACCCTGTCTCACTCCACTCTCAAATCGCACCAAAAGCTTTCGAGCTCTCTCTCATACCCTCCAAACACTATTGCTTTCACCTGTTTTCTTCTTTCTATTGATTCCTAGAGTATCCTGGGTGCGAGCGCATGCTTCCCAGAAGACCAGTTGTATCCTAGGGGATTCTTGTAGACCTGTTCTCCTGCACACTTTGGAGAATCGCGAGCTATAATCCTTGAGGATAATGTTTACATGCCTTAGGTTTTGTTTGGTTGGTTCGTGATTGTTCGAAGGCCATTTTGCCAACATTATTTTCATAAGAAGTGTTGTTGAAGATTCAGTGACATTTTTATAAACAAGACAGCACAAAGGATGTAGCACATTACACTTGGTGCACTATATATATCTTATCTTATATTATAAAAAGTACGAAGGTGCACAAATGTTGAACAAAATTTTTACCTTCCTATTATAAGATGTTTTGTTCTCTTAATAAAACCCAATTTTATCATTATCTATTTAAGTGGAGTTGTATTAGTACTAGAATACTAAATGAAACCCTTAAGTTGCTACTAAAGTTTATTTTTTGCTACAAACATGCCCGCCCTTAATTCTATATTACATAATTATGTATTATATACAATTATTTTTTTTATGTTAGTCTTACCTAAAACTCTTAAATTGCCATTAAAATTTTTTTGCTTCAAACATATCACCCTTGGTTTTATATTACTATCAAATAATACCTCAAGTAAATATTTTATAAAAGTTAAAATTTCAACTTATCATTCCAAAAACTTTCATAGCCAAATTTTTTATTTGAATAAAAGACTTAAATGTAAAACTCATGCTAAAGTTTGTACAGTTAAATATTTTATAAAACTTAAATTTTCAACTTAGCATTTTAAAAATCTTCATAACTAAACTTTTTATTTGAATAAAAAATTAAATATATGTTAAAACTCAAGCTAAAGTTTGTATTGCTGTAAAAGGTACCTTTGAACACAATTTTTTTGTCAATTAAGTTTTTTTTTTGTTTTGAAACTTGAACGAGTATATATTGTGGATGCTTATTATGTGGTAAAAATCATGCTAAAGTTTCACATAAAAATCTATAAGTGTTGCATATTAAAAAATAATTTTAGGTATAAAATTATATATTAAAAAATTATATAAGTGAACAGTTTATAATAGTTCACATATAGTTTTTCCTTTATCCTAAAATTTAAGTTCTTTTACTCTTTTAATGATAAAAAAAATTATATTGTCTACTTAATTAGAGTTGTGTTAATATTAGGGCTCTAAAAAGAGAGAAAGAAAAGAATCCACTTACAGAGATCTAAATATATAGAAAAGAATCCACTTACAGAGATCTAAATATATAGTTGCCTATTTAATTAGATATTTAGTAGTATTAAAATATAAAAAATATAATAACAGATGAAAAAAAAATGCAAAGTGGGATGTTTAGCTTTGGTTTTTGGGAAATTTACTATTTTCACTACTAAACTTACTTTGACCACTAAACTTAATTAATTTTAACAAATATGGCCTAAGTTTATTCTACTATAAAAAAATATCTTTGAATTTAAAATTTTTGTCAATTGAGTTTTCTTGAAAACTTAGGTATTTGGTCCATATTAAGGAAATCATATGATTCACATATGAATCAAGCAGATATTATGAAAAAAAATAAAAGAATTATTATTGTAGCAAAGGTCATTGTGAAAAATTTCAGAAAAAAAAAATCTTAAATCCTAGAATTAGTTGCTTATATAATAGTAATAAAGAGGAATTTTAGTAGCAACTCTTTTTTTTACATTTTTCCAATATTTTAAAATATTGGAAAACTTATAATAATTATCTTTTCCCACATGGTCATCATTTTGAATGTTGGAACATAAGTTTTTATTCTTAGAAACTAACTCTTTCTCTATACTAAATAATATTAATCTCTTTTTATTATTATTATTTTTTTTAGAGCCACTCAAATCTTAAGAGTTGTTCCAAAGTAGCATTATGCATGTATTGTTTTTAGGCTTAAATTTTTGGAAAAGTCATTACTTAACCACAAATTTAGTTAAATTTGACAAATATGCCTTAAATTTTTTTATAAATGCTTTTGAACATTAGTTTTGGGTCAATTTATTTTCTTTTTCCTTCACTTACTGTTCAAACTACTATCTTCATCTCAAGTTCTTTGTATCATTTCAGTTTTTTTACTTAAGTTTGACTTAATTTTTTTATATTAATATTTGGTAAAAAAATTTTAAAAATATTTCTTTTAAAATTCAATTTTTATAGTTTCTAATTGTAATTTTTAAAACTTTTTTTAAGGAAATATTAAAATAAATAAATTTAAGTTAAAAACCTGAAACGTTACGAAAAACTTATGACGGAGAGAGTATAATAATAATAATACTTAAAACTTACAACCTTACATTGATATTTTTTTATACATTAAACAAATAATAAAAATATATTAAATTTTTAATTCTATTTATAACAAGAAAAATAAAATTTTTAATAAGAGTCTTTTTACACTAGGAGGTCGAATTTAAACCCTTAGCTTCATCTATACCAATTGGGGCCTCATACTGTCAAATGAAATTAGAGCTATGCGGTTAACTTGGCGTACTTATTAGAGAGTTTTAGAAACTCATGAATGCTCTAACATGAAGATTTGAGGTTTAAATCATGCATTTGGAAAAAAAAAATGGACAATTGTTTGAAGTTGATTGTCCAAAATAATTTATTTTTTATTTTTCCAGGATTTTTCATCTAAAACTAAAACTAATTATATATATCTATAATAATTTATTAAATAAAATTTTTATCATAATTTTTATGAATTTTTTTAATTATTCAACCTAAAAAATAATTAAAAATAATATCAATTTTAGACAAAAAAAAAGCCACAAAAACATATTTAGATTAATTTGACTTAATGCTAAATAAATTATATCTTTATCTCAATGGTTAGGTTTAAGCTTTTTTGGGTTGATGTTCTATACTTTGGTTCTCTTCTTACAAGTTAGTTTTATATACCAAGAATCATTTGACATACACTGAGACTATAGTTAATGCCTTTCTTGCTTAATATAAGTTTTTAATTTTTCTTTTAGGTACTAAGATTTTATTATACTTTAATGAGTTTATTTTCCTATGATTGGCTAATTATATTATAAGAACAATGGATATGACTACGTTTTCAAACTTCAATGATGTGAATATAATTTATAAATCAATGGGTAAGCTTTAATTATATAAAAAATATAAAAAGCTATACAAGTTTTTACCTCGATCTTTGAAACTATCACATTGAATTAGCCATAAAATATAAGGTAAGCGTAGATTTTCAAAACCTTAGATATGAGTATATTCTAATAAAAAATCAAAAGTATAGTAATTAAGTTTTTTGAGTAATGTATAGTTACTTATAGTTACATGCCTGTGAAAAAACTTAGTGTTTATTTACTACTAAGTTTATACTTTGGCATCATGACCCATATTTGTGTCACACTTCTTAAAAGAAATTTATTTTTACTTGAGTTTTTTATTGAATGGCCCACCTGCATTATGTCCTTTTTCAATTTTTAATATAAAATAAAAAAAATTATTAAAAAATTAGCTTGTGTATCTTTAAAAAGTCAAAGTTATGATAACACATTAATGGTAAATCTATTTAATTGTTTAAGCCAAGTAATATATATATAATCTCCATTTTAATAATTAGCTTTTTGAATCTAAAGCATAGTACTTAAGATAAAATTTACTAACTTAACTTTTAATAAAATTTATAAATACATAATAGTATTAAGGTATTAAATAAAGAATTTTTCTTAACATATTGAATACCATTTTTAAATTTTACACCAATAAAAGGAATTTTGACATTTTGATTCGATTTTAAAAATATCAAGAAGTAATTTTATAAGTACTCTACCATCACAAACAAAAAAACTTCTATCAATTTTTTTATAACAAACATTACCTATAGCATATTCTACATTATATTATTATTATTGTTGTTGTTGTTATTGTTTATATTAAACAAAAATCTAATACAATAAGCTATCTATTATAATGAATGACAAAAATGAGGATAGTTATGATGAAATATTATAATAAAAAACTACTACATAAGAGATATAAAAATTAATAAGAAATATATCTAAACTAAAAAAATAAAATCATTATTGCAATTATTTATTTTAGATAAAATAATTAGAATTATAGTTATTAAAATGAAAAATAATTTAATATTTAATTCACGTGCAAACGTGTGTGTGTGTGTGTGTGTATAGGCCAGAGTTTCAATTTATTACATAAAATCAGTTAACACCCTCTTACATATAAGTGTAGTTGAGGCGACAATAGAGGGGGCGAAAAAAAAAAAAAGAGAAGCCTTGAACATGAGTTAATAGAATGAGCCAAGGCTGTCATACCAACACTAGAAAAAAAATGTTTTGAGGCGTATACGTAAATATATTCTTGTGGCCGGCCTCAATATTCGGTATTAACGTTAGCTATCACCGTTATAATTAAAAAATTTTGTCCATTGATAACTTTTAATTTTAAATTTTAATGATTTGATCTTCATCAATAATAAATTATCGAAATTCCAATACCAATTATAAATGCTCTTCCAACTTAATGGGGGCAAATTTTGTATTAGAAAAGAAAATACAGTCAAAAGGTTTAAGGTTATTGACCAAAGCTCTCACAACACATTGACCCCTCTCTCTGTTCTCTCAGAACCCATATTGACTTGCAGTCTTCTTCTTCGATCAATAAGTTGATAATGCCATTTGAAAAGTTGCTCTTCCACTTCCGCTTAACACTATCTAACTTGACAATTCTTTATTCTGAAAAAGAAAAATTACAACTTGATTACAGAGGACCCTCGATCACCAGCAACAGTGTGCCAGCCTTTATTGAGCAAAAACACTGGAAGAAAACGTACTAATTTATTGAACCCTTAAAAAACTTATTTGGAAAGCTCCAAAACCGAATAGTGAAAAACAGATGATACAAGCTTGACATCACCAAATCCAGCTTTGGTCGCCAAGGCAACGAACTCTTCCTTTGTCCGTTCCCTTCCTCCTGGGAAGTGAGCCATCATGAACAAATCAGCTGCACTGTGGTATCTTCCAACGCAAGTGGTCTGGGGTACAAATGATGGTATAGATTCGAAAACTATGACTTTCCCATTTGCTGGAATCGCATCATAACAATTTTTCAACAGCTTCACGCAAAGATCATCGTTCCAGTCATGAAGTATCCACTGCAAAAATCAAAGTTCCGCGTTACTTTGCAATGTATTTTTCCATGGATGTGTTGGTAAACAAGGAACATGTGCTCACCTTCAGAAATATCGCATCCCCTTTGGGAACACTTTCGAACATGTCACCCCCCACATGCTCAACACCTGCATGTAAAGTGTTCGAGATATATTGGTCTTAATAATCCACTGTTCAACGCAAGTATTGCATAGACATAACCACAAGCAACTTACCGGGGTAAGCCGAGGCATGCTCTAAGACATGAGGTAAGTCGTAATTAACTCCCTTAATAGAAGGGTACTTGGATGTAATCATAGAAATTGTAGCGCCGAGACCACCACCAACGTCCACCACGCGGTTAAAGTGCTCGAAACCCTTGTAAGAATCAAGTAGTTTTTTCACAACAATCTTAGTGCTGCTGAACATAGCTTTGTTAAAAACATCATTGAATCTGGCGTCCTTGTTTGCATACTCGAAAGTATGAGAACCATAAGCCCTCTCAAATGGAAATCCACCTTCAAGAATTGCGTCTTCTAATTGGTCCCTGTATTATGGGACCAAAATGCGAGAGTTAGAAACCAAAACCCTCATTTTAAACACCCTACACCAAAAATGTTACTTTTGTTATTTTCAGAGTACCATAATGGTTCTTTTATTTTTATCAGATTGCCTGAAGAACTGATCTTGCGTGAAAGGGCAGAAACTTTAGCAAAATTTGAAGGGGGAAAATATGACAAACAGAGGAAGAAAGAAAGCTCACCAACTAGAGAGAAAGGCTTTGTCCTCCAGCAATTCCATCATTGGAACTACAGAAGCGCCGTCTTCGTCCCTGACAAAGAATCGGGAAACCGGCAGTAGCCCATAAACCCTCCGGCGGTTCCCGTTGCTGTCAACAGCGGCGGAGCAAGAAATGACCCCATGGCTGGCGAGATGCCGTAGCACGCGGTCGAGCATCGCCTCCGCATCCGGATTCCGAGTGGGCATCTGACTGGCTATCTCCTCCGCCGAGAGCTTGACCTCCAGGCCAGGGCGGGCCAAAATATCGAACACGCCGAGCCTCACGGCAGTCCGGACAGAGACTTGAAGGGTAGAAGCGCCACATAGGGTGAGTGCATGAGCGAAGGTCTCTGCCTCTGGCTGCAACATCAAAGACGAAGTCATTGTACTTGTTGTGAAGCGAATCAAATTGTTCTGTTTTTGTTCACTCGCTCAGTGAAGTGGTGTTGAATGGCTCGCACCACAAGGAAGCAGAGAATATATCGTCTTCTGGGTCCTGGATGGGTTTACTTCTTCAACTTGGGAAAAGTCTTCACTGGCTGGCTCCTTATTTTCCAAGTCGTCCAGTTCTAGTCGGCAAGCAGACGATTCTTAGCAAAGATTCTAAAATACAGGGGCTGTAACAATGTCCCCATCTCCACCATCAATCCATAAGATTGAATTTTCGTCCAACATCACTTTCTAGTCGGCAAGCAGACAACTATATTTTCAGTTTTTGTCGTTCTAGTCCCAAACATCTATTCACGACTTATTAGGCCATTCAGATTGAAACAGGATACGAGGGTGTTTGGGGGCAACCTCATTTAGCCGGTTACAAGTCTTCTCGTATTCTTCCTCAAATCTCGTCTCCTCTTCCTCTCCTTCAGTCAATCTCTTTTTTTTTTTATATTCCTCAAATCTCATCTCTCCAATCTCCCGTTCACATTACCGATTTGCCCGATCCCTTTTGAGTCTTTAGTGCCGCCCATTTAAAAAAAAAAAAAATATTTAAAATAATCTATTAATTGTAATATTTGTATCATACTGTTAATTTTTTATGAATTTTTCTCTTGTAAAGAATAAAAAGATAAATTCATTGAAATTTAATAGCATGATAAAAATTATTTCAATTTTTTATTTTCATCTTTTTTTATGTTTGAGCAAAAGTACAAGAAAAAACTGAAAATAACACATAATTTTTTCATCTTTGTTAATTTATCTACTATTTACAAAGGGTGTAAATAATCTACATATATGGAGTAATATTTATTTTAAATAATCATTTACATTATTCATGTCATTAGTTAATAATTATAATCTGTAAGCCTAAAAAGAAATGATTTATTGGTTTCAAGATAATTAATTATATATGTGATGATTACATTGACTAAATTGAATATCATTAAATATAATTCTATTAATTAATTATACTTTTTACTCAATACATATGTGTACTTATAATAATAATAATAATAATAATAATAATAATAATAATAATAATAATAATAATAATAATATTATTATTATTATTATTATTATTATTATTATTATTACAATAAAAAACAATAATAAGAACAAAATGACTGAATTATATATTCCAATTAACTAGAACCGATGAACAATTTTGTATTTGATTTTTGGGAAAAAAAATTTTTACATACTTTCACCAAAACCCACCTTTTTGTAAAAAACAAAAAAAGTTAAATGCACCTTCCGATGGAAAAATAAAATAAAAAATGAAATAAGAGTTCCATGTTATTTCTCTTACTATAATTTCAGACCCTAACACTATTTAACATTAAAAAAAAGGATAACAGTGTTATGAAAAATTAGGTGGTTGGACTAACTTGTCAGAAGTTGCAAAATTAGATAACCAACTGAGACTAAGTGTAACTTAATGGACTAACCCATATGAGTCAACAAAGCTAAGGGGGCGGTAGAATGATTAGGCCAAATTATAATAACAAACATAATTTAATCGGGGAAGGTTTCAGTTTTGATTTTCAGGTTGATTTCGGATTAAGTAAATTTTATGTTTGGGTTTTTTCATTCACGTTTAATACAACTTAGGTCAATTTCTATCTCACGTAATTTTAGGTCATGTTATTTAGGTCAGGTAATTATAGAGACTATTAGGGATGCCAAAAAAAGAAAATTAAATACAATTATAATTTTTTAATGTAAACCATAAAATTGTAACAAAAACTGAAAATTAGAATGAAAAATAAACGCTAGCCCTAACTCTAATTCCTAATAAATAACCCTAACCAACCCTTAATCCTAAACCATAACCCTAAACCCTAATCATTAACCCTAACCATAACCTTATTCCCTAAACCTTAAGCTAACCTGAATCCTTAACCCTAATCCCTAATCTTAAACCCTAACTTTAAACGTAATTCTAATCCCATCCTAAACCTTAACCCTAAACCCTAATTCTTAACTCTAAACATAACCCTATTCACTAAACCATAATCCCTAATCCTAAATCCTAACATTAACTCCCTAACACTAAATGTAATTTTAATCTTAACCCCTTACCCTAAACCTTAACCCTGAATTTTGTACCACATAAACTGAATCTAATACTAGTTGAATCTAAATCTGATGTCACATAACCTGAATCTGATACCAGTTAATTCTAAATTTAATAGCACATAACCTGAATCTGACACCAGTTGAACCTTAATCTGATACCAGTTAACCCTAATCTTATACCTACAGAACCTGAATCCGATACCACATGAATTTGAATATGATATCATATAAATCTGAATCTCATACCACAACAACCTGAAACTCATACCATAAGAACCTGAATCTCATACCATGTCAACCTGACCATAACCCTATTCCCTATACCTTAACCTAACTTTAATCCCTAATCCCTAACACTAAAACATAATCCCTAATCCTAAACTCTAACATTAAATCCCTAACACTAAATGTAATTCTAATCCTAAACCCTGACCCTAAACCTTAACCTTGAATTTTATACACATAACCTGAATCTAATACTAGTTGAACCTAAATCCGATGTCACATAACCTGAATCTGATCCCAGTTAATTCTAAATCTAATACCACATAACCTGAATTAAATACCAGTTGAACCTTAATTTGATACCATTTAACTTGAATCTGATACCACATAACCTGATTCTCATACCAGTTGAACCTCAATTTGATACCACTTAACCTTAATCTCATACCTATCGAACCTAAGTCAAATACCACTTAACCTTAATCCCATACCACAATAACCTTAATCCTATACCACAGCAACCAGAATCTTATACACCACATAATCAGAATCTCATACCACTTAACCTGAATCTCATATCACAATAACCAGAATCTCATAGCACTAAACCTGAATCCTATATCACAATAACTAGAATCTCATACCACTGAACCTGAATTCTATACCACAATAACCAAAATTTTATACCACTTAACTTGAATCACATCCACTTAACCTCAATCCAATACCATAACCTGAATCTCATACCACTCAACCTGAATCCTATACCATGACAAGCAGAATCTCATAGCACTTAACCTGAACCTCATACCACATAACCTGAATTGGATACCACAACAACTAGAATCTCATAACACTTAACCTAAACCTCATACCATTTAACCTGAATCCTATACCACAATAACCAAAATCTTATACCACTTAACCTGAACCGCATACCACTTAATCTGAATCTTATACCATAATAACCAGAATCTCATACCACTTAACCTCAACTCGATAGCACAACTTAAATCTCATATCACTCAACCTGAATCCTATACCACAACAGCCATAATCTCATACCACTTAACCTAATTCTTATACCACTGAACCTCATTTAGATACCACAACCTAAATCTCATACCAATAACCTCAATCTTATACTACAACAACCAGAATCTAATACCACTTCACTTGAATCTCATACCATGTAACCAAAATCTCATACCACTTAACCTGAATCTCATACCACTTAACATAAATCCTATACCACTTAACCTGAATTGGATACCACAACTGCTAGAATCTCAAACCATTGAACCTGAATCTCATACCACAACAATCAGAATCTCATACAACTGAACCAGAATCCTATACCTCAACAACCAGAATCTCATACCACTGAACCTGAATCCTATACCACAATAACCAGAATCTCATACCACTTAATCTTAATCCGATACCACAACCTGAATCTTATACCACTTACTCTCAATCTTATACCAGAATAACTAGAATTTCATACCACTTCACCTGAATCTCATATCACTGTACCTGAATCCTATACCAGAATAATCAGAATCTCAAACCTCTTAACCTGAATCTCATACAACTTTACCTAAATTCTATACCACAACAACCAAAATATCATACCATATAACCAGAAACCCATACCACATAACCGGAATCCTATACCATAACCTGAATCTCATACCAGTTAACCTGAATCGCATCCCACTTAACCTAAATCTCATACCACATCAACCTAACTCTTATACCATCTGAATTTAATATCACATAAACCTAAATCTAATACCATTTAACCTGAATTCAATATTACTTAATCTAAATATCATACCATTTAACCTGGATGACATACCGCATAACCTGTAACCCGTTGTTCAGGTTACATTGTGATTTCCTTATTTTGTATACTTTTGTTACATTTCTAAACTTAGGTCATTAATTGACCAAAAAACAAAAGTTTGGGGATGAGCCATGAAAAAGGGGTATTGGTGCCCCCTTTCGTATTTTAAAATGACACTATTTCTTAACTTACTACAACCTGCGACCTTACCAATCTTGCTCCATTAGTGCAATCTGTGGTCTAGGAGGAGTAGACAACAAAGATTTTTTATGCTGAGTTGATGACATATCAAAACATTAAAGAAGAGATGATCCAGCTTTTGTAGATCACGGTGGTGTATGTGTCAATAGTGCCGGATCAGAGCCTAGATATGGTGGAAGTGTTTTAGATTATGAAGGACATGAACAGACGTGAAACCTATGAGAGGTTGCGGTAGGGGTATAATTGGAAAGAAAGACATATTTTTACTCTTATTTAAACTCTGCGCTATATCAAGGGGAGCAGATTTAGTGGGACGATTAGTATAGATTTTATTATTTTAACTCCGTGATTGACTTTAAAAAACTTTTTCTTAAGTTTCTAGTATATAATCATACGATGATACATAAAATAATTTTTATCTTAGATTCATATGCAATCCAATATTTAAATTACACTTATATTATAATTTAAATTATATGCATTGCTTATAATAATATTCATTTCATAAGAAATGCTATTTTAGAAATAATGTTATATTGTTTAATAAGAAATATTGTTTCATTCATATAAATTTGCTATTCTATAAAATGTTATTCTAGATGCAATGATAGTCTTATAAAAAGTACTCTTATTTATTGTGTGTGGTATTTCAAAAGGCAAATCCCACATGGCTTAGAGAAAGGAGATTTTTAGGCTTTATAAGTTATCATGCCCATATGGGCTAGGTAAGGAAAGACAGAAGTAATGGCTCGTGTACACGAAATGGGCCAAAAAAGTTGAAGGAGCCCGATTTGCCCCATACCACTTCTATCTTTCCTATAAATACCCTGTCTCACTCCACTCTCAAATCGCACCAAAAGCTTTCGAGCTCTCTCTCATACCCTCCAAACACTATTGCTTTCACCTGTTTTCTTCTTTCTATTGATTCCTAGAGTATCCTGGGTGCGAACGCATGCTTCCCAGAAGACCAGTTGTATCCTAGGGGATTCTTGTAGACCTGTTCTCCTGCACACTTTGGAGAATCGCGAGCTATAATCCTTGAGGATAATGTTTACATGCCTTAGGTTTTGTTTGGTTGGTTCGTGATTGTTCGAAGGCCATTTTGCCAACATTATTTTCATAAGAAGTGTTGTTGAAGATTCAGTGACATTTTTATAAACAAGACAGCACAAAGGATGTAGCACATTACACTTGGTGCACTATATATATCTTATCTTATATTATAAAAAGTACGAAGGTGCACAAATGTTGAACAAAATTTTTACCTTCCTATTATAAGATGTTTTGTTCTCTTAATAAAACCCAATTTTATCATTATCTATTTAAGTGGAGTTGTATTAGTACTAGAATACTAAATGAAACCCTTAAGTTGCTACTAAAGTTTATTTTTTGCTACAAACATGCCCGCCCTTAATTCTATATTACATAATTATGTATTATATACAATTATTTTTTTTATGTTAGTCTTACCTAAAACTCTTAAATTGCCATTAAAATTTTTTTGCTTCAAACATATCACCCTTGGTTTTATATTACTATCAAATAATACCTCAAGTAAATATTTTATAAAAGTTAAAATTTCAACTTATCATTCCAAAAACTTTCATAGCCAAATCTTTTATTTGAATAAAAGACTTAAATGTAAAACTCATGCTAAAGTTTGTACAGTTAAATATTTTATAAAACTTAAATTTTCAACTTAGCATTTTAAAAATCTTCATAACTAAACTTTTTATTTGAATAAAAAATTAAATATATGTTAAAACTCAAGCTAAAGTTTGTATTGCTGTAAAAGGTACCTTTGAACACAATTTTTTTGTCAATTAAGTTTTTTTTTTTGTTTTGCAACTTGAACGAGTATATATTGTGGAAGCTTATTATGTGGTAAAACTCATGCTAAAGTTTCACATAAAAATCTATAAGTGTTGCATATTAAAAAATAATTTTAGGTATAAAATTATATATTAAAAATTTATATAAGTGAACAGTTTATAATAGTTCACATATAGTTTTTCCTTTATCCTAAAATTTAAGTTCTTTTACTCTTTTAATGATAAAAAAAATTATATTGTCTACTTAATTAGAGTTGTGTTAATATTAGGGCTCTAAAAAGAGAGAAAGAAAAGAATCCACTTACAGAGATCTAAATATATAGAAAAGAATCCACTTACAGAGATCTAAATATATAGTTGCCTATTTAATTAGATATTTAGTAGTATTAAAATATAAAAAATATAATAACAGATGAAAAAAATGCAAAGTGGGATGTTTAGCTTTGGTTTTTGGGAAATTTACTATTTTCACTACTAAACTTACTTTGACCACTAAACTTAATTAATTTTAACAAATATGGCCTAAGTTTATTCTAGTATAAAAAAATATCTTTGAATTTAAAATTTTTGTCAATTGAGTTTTCTTGAAAACTTAGGTATTTGGTCCATATTAAGGAAATCATATGATTCACATATGAATCAAGCAGATATTATGAAAAAAAATAAAAGAATTATTATTGTAGCAAAGGTCATTGTGAAAAATTTCAGAAAAAAAAATCTTAAATCCTAGAATTAGTTGCTTATATAATAGTAATAAAGAGCAATTTTAGTAGCAACTCTTTTTTTTACATTTTTCCAATATTTTAAAATATTGAAAAACTTATAATAATTATCTTTTCCCACATGGTCATCATTTTGAATGTTGGAACATAAGTTTTTATTCTTAGAAACTAACTCTTTCTCTATACTAAATAATATTAATCTCTTTTTATTATTATTATTTTTTTTAGAGCCACTCAAATCTTAAGAGTTGTTCCAAAGTAGCATTATGCATGTATTGTTTTTAGGCTTAAATTTTTGGAAAAGTCATTACTTAACCACAAATTTAGTTAAATTTGACAAATATGCCTTAAATTTTTTTACAAATGCTTTTGAACATTAGTTTTGGGTCAATTTATTTTCTTTTTCCTTCACTTACTGTTCAAACTACTATCTTCATCTCAAGTTCTTTGTATCATTTCAGTTTTTTTACTTAAGTTTGACTTAATTTTTTTATATTAATATTTGGTAAAAAAATTTTAAAAATATTTCTTTTAAAATTCAATTTTTATAGTTTCTAATTGTAATTTTTAAAACTTTTTTTAAGGAAATATTAAAATAAATAAATTTAAGTTAAAAACCTGAAACGTTACGAAAAACTTATGACGGAGAGAGTATAATAATAATAATACTTAAAACTTACAACCTTACATTGATATTTTTTTATACATTAAACAAATAATAAAAATATATTAAATTTTTAATTCTATTTATAACAAGAAAAATAAAATTTTTAATAAGAGTCTTTTTACACTAGGAGGTCGAATTTAAACCCTTAGCTTCATCTATACCAATTGGGGCCTCATACTGTCAAATGAAATTAGAGCTATGCGGTTAACTTGGCGTACTTATTAGAGAGTTTTAGAAACTCATGAATGCTCTAACATGAAGATTTGAGGTTTAAATCATGCATTTGGAAAAAAAAAATGGACAATTGTTTGAAGTTGATTGTCCAAAATAATTTATTTTTTATTTTTCCAGGATTTTTCATCTAAAACTAAAACTAATTATATATATCTATAATAATTTATTAAATAAAATTTTTATCATAATTTTTATGAATTTTTTTAATTATTCAACCTAAAAAATAATTAAAAATAATATCAATTTTAGACAAAAAAAAAGCCACAAAAACATATTTAGATTAATTTGACTTAATGCTAAATAAATTATATCTTTATCTCAATGGTTAGGTTTAAGCTTTTTTGGGTTGATGTTCTATACTTTGGTTCTCTTCTTACAAGTTAGTTTTATATACCAAGAATCATTTGACATACACTGAGACTATAGTTAATGTCTTTCTTGCTTAATATAAGTTTTTAATTTTTCTTTTAGGTACTAAGATTTTATTATACTTTAATGAGTTTATTTTCCTATGATTGGCTAATTATATTATAAGAACAATGGATATGACTACGTTTTCAAACTTCAATGATGTGAATATAATTTATAAATCAATGGGTAAGCTTTAATTATATAAAAAATATAAAAAGCTATACAAGTTTTTACCTCGATCTTTGAAACTATCACATTGAATTAGCCATAAAATATAAGGTAAGTGTAGATTTTGAAACCTTAGATATGAGTATATTCTAATAAAAAATCAAAAGTATAGTAATTAAGTTTTTTGAGTAATGTATAGTTACTTATAGTTACATGCCTTTGAAAAAACTTAGTGTTTATTTACTACTAAGTTTATACTTTGGCATCATGACCCATATTTGTGTCACACTTCTTAAAAGAAATTTATTTTTACTTGAGTTTTTTATTGAATGGCCCACCTGCATTATGTCCTTTTTCAATTTTTAATATAAAATAAAAAAAATTATTAAAAAATTAGCTTGTGTATCTTTAAAAAGTCAAAGTTATGATAACACATTAATGGTAAATCTATTTAATTGTTTAAGCCAAGTAATATATATATAATCTCCATTTTAATAATTAGCTTTTTGAATCTAAAGCATAGTACTTAAGATAAAATTTACTAACTTAACTTTTAATAAAATTTATAAATACATAATAGTATTAAGGTATTAAATAAAGAATTTTTCTTAACATATTGAATACCATTTTTAAATTTTACACCAATAAAAGGAATTTTGACATTTTGATTCGATTTTAAAAATATCAAGAAGTAATTTTATAAGTACTCTACCATCACAAACAAAAAAACTTCTATCAATTTTTTTATAACAAACATTACCTATAGCATATTCTACATTATATTATTATTATTGTTGTTGTTGTTATTGTTTATATTAAACAAAAATCTAATACAATAAGCTATCTATTATAATGAATGACAAAAATGAGGATAGTTATGATGAAATATTATAATAAAAAACTACTACATAAGAGATATAAAAATTAATAAGAAATATATCTAAACTAAAAAAATAAAATCATTATTGCAATTATTTATTTTAGATAAAATAATTAGAATTATAGTTATTAAAATGAAAAATAATTTAATATTTAATTCACGTGCAAACGTGTGTGTGTGTGTGTGTGTATAGGCCAGAGTTTCAATTTATTACATAAAATCAGTTAACGCCCTCTTACATATAAGTGTAGTTGAGGCGACAATAGAGGGGGCGAAAAAAAAAAAAGAGAAGCCTTGAACATGAGTTAATAGAATGAGCCAAGGCTGTCATACCAACACTAGAAAAAAAATGTTTTGAGGCGTATACGTAAATATATTCTTGTGGCCGGCCTCAATATTCGGTATTAACGTTAGCTATCACCGTTATAATTAAAAAAATTTTTCCATTGATAACTTTTAATTTTAAATTTTAATGATTTGATCTTCATCAATAATAAATTATCGAAATTCCAATACCAATTATAAATGCTCTTCCAACTTAATGGGGGCAAATTTTGTATTAGAAAATAAAATACAGAAAATACAGTCAAAAGGTTTAAGGTTATTGACCAAAGCTCTCACAACACATTGACCCCTCTCTCTGTTCTCTCAGAACCCCTATTAACTTGTAGTCTTCTTCTTCGATCAATAAGTTGATAATGCCATTTGAAACGCTGCTCTTCCACTTCCCCATAACACTATCTAACTTGACAATTCTTTATTCTGAAAAAGAAAAATTGCAACTTGATTACAGAGGACCCTTGATCACCAGCAACAGAGGGCCAGCCTTTATTGAGCAAAAACATTGGAAGAAAACGTACTAATTTCTTGAACCCTTAAAAAACTTATTTGGAAAGCTCCAAAACCGAATAGTGAAAAACAGATGATACAAGCTTGACATCACCAAATCCAGCTTTGGTCGCCAAGGCTACGAACTCTTCCTTTGTCCGTTCCCTTCCTCCTGGGAAGTGAGCCATCATGAACAAATCAGCTGCACTGTGGCATCTTCCAACGCAAGTGGTCTGGGGTACAAATGATGGTATAGATTCGAAAACTATGACTTTCCCATTTGCTGGAATCGCATCATAAGAATTTTTCAACAGCTTCACGCAAAGATCATCGTTCCAGTCATGAAGTATCCACTGCAAAAATCAAAGTTCCGCGTTACTTTGCAATGTATTTTTCCATGGATGTGTTAGTAAACAAGGAAAATGTGCTCACCTTCAGAAATATCGCATCCCCTTTGGGAACACTTTCGAACATGTCACCCCCCACATGCTCAACACCTGCATGTAAAGTGTTCGAGATATATTGGCCTTAACAATCCAGTGTTCAACGCAAGTATTGCATAGACATAACCACAAACAACGTACCGGGGTAAGCCGAGGCATGCTCTAAGACATGAGGCAAGTCGTAATTAACTCCCTTAATAGAAGGGTACTTGGATGTAATCATAGAAATTGTGGCTCCGAGACCACCACCAACGTCCACCACCCGGTTAAAGTGCTCGAAACCCTTGTAAGAATCAAGGAGTTTTTTCACAACAATCTTCGTGTGACTGAACATAGCTTTGTTAAAAACATCATTGAATCTGGCGTCCTTGTTTGCATACTCGAAAGTATGAGAACCATAAGCCCTCTCAAATGGAAATCCACCTTCAAGAATTGCATCTTCTAATTGGTCCCTGTATTATGAGACCAAAATGCGAGAGTTAGAAACCAAAACCCTCATTTTAAACTCCCTACACCAAAAATGTTATTTTTGTTATTTTCAGAGTACCATAATGGTTCTTTTATTTTTATCAGATTGCCTGAAGAACTGATCTTGCGTGGAAGGGCAGAAACTTTAGCAAAATTTGAAGGGGGAAAATATGACAAACAGAGGAAGAAAGAAAGCTCACCAGCTAGAGCGAAAGGCTTTGTCCTCCAGCATTTCCATCATTGGAACTACAGAAACACCGTCTTCGTTCCTGACAAAGAATCGGGAAACCGGCAGTAGCCCATAAACCCTCCGGCGGTTCCCGTTGCTGTCATCGGCGGTGGAGCAAGAAATGGCCTCATGGCTGGCGAGATGCCGTAGCAGGCGGTCGAGCATCGCCGCCGCATCCGGATTCCGAGCGGGCATCTGACTGGCTATCTCCTCCGCCGAGAGCTTGGCCTCCGGGCCAGGGCGGGCCAAAATATCGAACACGCCGAGCCTCACGGCCGTACGGACAGAGGCGGCAAGGGTAGAGGCGCCAGATAGGATGAGTGCATGAGCGAAGGTCTCTGCCTCTGGCTGCAACATCAAAGACGAAGTCATTGTATTTGTTGTGAAGTGAATCAAAATGCTCTGTTTTTGTTAACTCGCTCAGTGAAGTGATGTTGAATGGCTAGCACCACAAGGAAGCAGAGAATATATCGTCTTCTGGCGTCCTGCATGGGTTTTCTTCTTGACCTTGGGAAAAGTCTTCAATGGTTGGCTCCATATTTTCCATGTCGTCCCGTTCCAGTCAGCAAGCAGACGTTTATTTAATTACTCCATTTTTTTTAGCCGTCTCATCAATTTTATACTTTTTTTTTATTTAATAAGTTTTTTAAATGCAATTTATTATACTGTCCTCATTTCAACTTTTACTTTCAAACTTAATTATATTACCTTAAAGGCCCAGATATTTGGCTAGTAAATCCTTCCGCTGATTGTTCTGTATTTTGCAAGTATATTTTGAAGAGCCCAAGTCTTATTTTCTGATATTATTCATGATAATGAGTGGGATTGTGTTAAAGATGAAAATTTTAGTATGAAGATACCATGCTTACATGTTGTGGAGAACGTCCATTTGGTGAGTTGACATTCTTTGGTCTGGAAATCAGTCCCAAAATTTGACATGGTCTATTGGTTTGCTATGTTGAATAGATTATCTATTTGGGATAGATTTGCACCCAATTCGTTTTAACTTAAGTCAACTTAATCTAAAATAGTTTTAAATCTTTTTCACTTAGAACCAATTTTATTTGAAAGCCAATATTATATAAATATAATAATTTATTTGAAACAAAATTTTTCTCATGTTATTAAATTTCTATGAAATTTTTTTTAATATTTAAAAAAGAAAAATTCATAAAAAATTAATAGTATTATAAAAATTTTACAATCAATGGATTATTTCACCTAAATAATATTAACTTTCAAATAAAATTGGTTTCAAGTAAAAAAGATGTAAATATAAAAATAAATTTTTTTAAATTAAGTTGGCTTAAATTAAAACGAATTGATCCTCGGTCTTCACTTGAATATGGACTTTAGCTCTTGTTCTCATTGCCTCCTCGTTGATGAGTCTCAGAACTATTTGTTCTTTGAGTGCTCTTATTCTAGGGTAATTTGGCGTGAAATTATGTGTATGATGAAGCTTCAGGATGCTCTTTGGAGATGGAATAGATGTTGGCGGTGTCTGTGTAGGATGGTGAAGGGAAACAGTTTAAAATCAAAGGTAATGCAAGTGTGTTTCTTGGTTTGATTTATTTTTTGTGGCAAGAAAGAAATAGGAGACGTTATCATCAAGTGTTTAGATAGACAATTGAAGTAGTGCAGATCATTTCTAAAGCAATATAGTATAAATAGGTGTTGCCCTTTTTTTGTAGGCCCCTGACTTGGTATGTAAGTGCCATTGGGTTAATTTTGATGAAATGAAATCTACACTATCTAAGGTGTTTATTTAAAAAAAAAAATAACTCCAATCTCATATCCACGATCTGCCCTTGATTCTCAATGAACCGATGGACAAGCAAATGAACCTCGTTAAAGTGAATTCCAACGAGCATCTAAAGGAGAACCAAGCTTTGATGGGTGACGAAGGGATTGATCTCCTCCGTTGGGTGCAATCTGTGGTCTAGGAGGAGTGGACAGCGGAGATTTTTTACGCCGAGTTGATGATATATCTGAAACATCAAATAAGAAATGGTTCAGCTTTTGCAGATCATGATGGTGTGCATGTCGACAGTGTCGAATTAGAGACTAGATATGGCGGAGGTGTTTTGGATGATGGAGGACATGAACAGAGGCGAAACTAATGAGGGGTTGTGGCAGGGGTATAATTGGAAAGAAAGACAAACTTTTACTCTTCTTTAAACTCCGCACCATATCAAATGGAGCAGATTTAGTGGGACGGATAGAGTAAATTTTTTTATTTTAACACTGTGGTTGATTCTAAAAAAAAAGATTCTTAAGTTTCCTATATATAATCATAAGATGATACATAAAATACTTTTTATCTTAGATTCATATGCTATCCAATATTTAAATTACAATTATAATATAATTTAATTTATATCCATTGCTTAATACTCAAACTAAAGTAGTTATATAGTGCCTTATACAAGTTACTCACACATTCAACCACAATACATTTGAATTCTATCCTATTATAAAAGACTAAAAATTCTTTCACTAATTTGTTGTTTTATTGTTCCTATGTGTAATTACTTTTTTCATTCGTATGTTATTATAAGATAATTCATACTTGTGTTGTACTATCTCATGAACTAATAACTTTTTTTTAATCATTTTCTTAATCTTCTTTTTCAATATGCACTTTACTTTACAATTTCTCCACCATTTAAATCAATTTTTCATCTATATTTTATTAAATTCAAACATATACAATAATATACCCAAGTAATGCACATTTTTTTCTTTATATTTTTCAATGTGCTTTCTTTTTTTAAGCTTGCTTATACATGCATACATACATACATACATACATACATACATATACATATATATATATATATATATATATATATATATATATATATATATATATATATATATATATATATATATATATTAAATGGCATAACATATTCTTATTTATTCGTGATACTATTTTTCTCCATTTTATTATATTTTTTAGAAATTTTTTCATCTTTTCTATTTTTATTTAAAATTTTTAAATATTTTACATATGTTTTACTTATTTAATAAATTAACAGATTACAATGTATCATCTAGAACCATCTTAATTCTTCTTTATAAATACATCACTTTTATATAATGGCCTAAATGCACCAGTAGTCCTCCAAATTTTCCAACTCACACGAGTTGGTCCCCATCTTAGACTCAGTATGACTTAGTCCTCAAAATTTACAACATCATACAACTTAGTCCTCAATCTTTTTAAATGGTGATACTTAATCCTTCAACTATCATAATAAACTACAACTTTAAGTCTGAACTTCCAAGTTTTTAGCAAAATGACTCTTCTATTTAGGAACTTCTATTATCATGAAACTCATGGTTAATAAATTTTACAAAATTGTTAAATAGACAAATAAAAAATTAAATAACTTATAAAATGATAATTCAAAAAAACTATATAAAATAATTTAAATTTTTTTAATTATTTAATAATTTATGCTTTGCTTATTTTTTTAAAAAAAACTACTTTGGTTGACTTACTGAAAAAAAATATTTTTCATGCACTCTACTATTATGTTGATCAATTATTTTTTTTTCTCACTTTTTTCATACAAAATATGCAACATTAGGGACTTATGAATTTAGAGATCATTATAGAAAGTTTTACTTTAAATAGATTTAGTTTTCAAACAATATTTGAAATTATTATTTTTATTATTAATATTTTGTATTATTAATATTTTGTGACTTAGAATTGGTATAGCAAATAATCTTAAAACTAATTCATCCCTTGCAATTTTCATGCTAATGATGATGATACATACTATAACTTTCTTGGCTTTTTATCATTTTTTTTTTGAAGAAATTTTTGGGGAAAATACCAAAAAAAACCAACTTTTAACTTTTGGATAATTTATCCTCTTTACCTTATTTATTTCTTCAATTTTTTTTACATATTATTGGCTTCTTTATTTTTAATTTGAATCTTTTTTTTTTCAAATATAAATACTAGTAAGAATCCATCAAAAGAAAAAAATAGTCAATATTCTAATTAATTGGTTAAATTAATTTTTTTTAAAATTTTCCCCAAATTCTCTACTCTAATTTATATCTAGCCCGAGTTGATAAGAAATGATAGTACGTACCATCTTCATTAGTTTTTTTTCCAAAATTTTTCTTCAAAACCAAATGATAAAAATCTAAGGAAGTTATAGTGCGTACCTTCTTGATTAGCATGAGAATTGTGAGAGATGAATTAGTTTTAAGATGATGTGGTATACTAATTCTAAATCACAAAATATTAATACCAAAAAGATTAATTTGGAAAATTATTTAAAAACTAAATCTACTTAAAGAAAAACTCTTCTAAATTGATCTATAAATTTATAAGTCCCGAATGTGTATATTTTTCATGAAAAAAGTGAGAAAAAAATATTTAGAAAAAATAATCGATCAACATAATAGTGGAGTGCATAAAAATATATTTTTTTCTTTCCAATAGCCAACCAAAGTAGTTTTAAAAAAAATAAGTAAAATATAAATTCTTAAATAATTAGAAATTTCTCAAATTATTGTATATAATTTTTTTGAATCATCATTTTGTAAGCTATTTAATTAGTTAATTATGTATTTAACAATTTAGTAAAGTTTCGTAACTTTCAAGTTTAGTGATAATGGAAGTTCTCAAATAAAAGGATCATTTTGCTGAAATATTAAAACTTAGGACTTAAAGTTGTAGTTTATCTTGATGGATGAAAAGCTAAATAGCACCATTTAAAAAGTTTGAGGACTAAGTCATACTGAGTTAAAGCAAAGGGACTAACTCGTGTGAATTGACAAAGTTGGAGGACTAATGGTGTATGTAATCCTTATATAATTTCTCTAACCTCAAACCTTTACATGAGATGACCTTAACCTCAATTTTTTGTTTTATTTTAGACTTTTAGAAGACAGAAAATATTAAAAATAACAAAAATGGTCACATGACATACCAAGTTATGGCAGTTGGCCACGTGGCATAATGAATCACCAGCTATAGATGCATGTAATTGGCCACATCAGACATTTAGGGTCTATGTTATAGAAAATGAAGAAATTCAGAGCCTATATGGGATTAGCCCACATTTATCCTTCCTCTTCCCTTACCCGTTGCCTCCAGCCCTCCCCCGTTGCCTCCAGCCCTCCCCATCGCCTTTAACCCTCCCCATCGCCTTCAACCTCTACTAATTCCTCCACCTTCAATTTTTTTTCTCAACCATGTCCAACGAATCGTCATCCTTTCTTTCACCTCCCTAAGATCCCTCCTCAAACCCATTGCTGTTGTCATCTCTCAAATCCATTCTGGCCCTCCCTGCGCTACCACTCGCTTCCTCACCTAATATTCCCACTTCCATGGTTGTCACACCAAATCTAGGTTGGTTGTCCCTCATTTGTTGGTCCCCTGATGAGACTATTGCCCTAATTGATGCGTATCGTGATAAGTGGTTTGCTCTCTCAAGGCCACGCACTGGCAAGAGGAGGCGGAAGCCATTTTGTGGCTCTGCCCTACCACCTTCCTTGCCGAGACCACTGTCCAGTGTCACCACAAGATGGAGAAGCTTCTGAAGAGGTACCAAACCGAGATCCAGCTAGCTAGATCATTGCCACCCGATACATACCAGCTGATAGAATAAACTAGGGGAGTGTTTAGGCGGGTTTAGGGTTCAGCTGTGAAGGGAGATGGGGGACGATGGTGGCTCAAGGGATTTGATAGGGGGCAATGGTGCGGCAAAGTAGGGACGGTCGACTAGGGGGAGCGGTAGTCCTAAGTTTTGAGGGAGGGGAGCGCAGTTGAGGAAAATTTAGGGTTTTGAGGGAGGAAAGTAAAAAAACAGAGACCTAGGCTGTTATTTACTTTTCATTCTTCTTTGTCCATGTCAGTGCCACCATGGAAAATTACTCACGCTAGTGTGCCGCGTGACCAGTTCCGTTTTAACACTTTCTGTCCACCAAAGATCTAAAATTGAACAAAAAATGAGGTTAAGGACTTCTCATGTGAGATTTTGAGATTAGGGTCCAAAATAGGATAATGATAAAAGGTTAGTGCCATGGGTTCAATTTGCTCAAAATTTAATACTTTTCCTTTAGGTGCCGAGGCGGAGGGCGTTCTACGGCACGTTAGTCAAGCAACTGCAGGCTGCAGCATGATGTGATAGTGACTGTACGGAAATGATAACTGCAGCCTTTGTTGAAAAAGTAATAAATTTTCGTAAGGAAGAAACAAATATTACTTCCTCCCTCACACTTTCTTTATTTCATTTAAATTTTTTTAATTAGTTTAACTTGAATTTATTATTATTATTATTTATTAAAAAGAAATTTAAATTTTTTTTATAAACTATATGTCTTAATTTATTATTAATATATAATTTTTTTTATTTATATGCTAAAATATTAATTTTAGAAACTATAAGTCTTGATTTAATAAAATTATTTATACAACTCTTAGTTTCAGGAAAATAATACCCGCTCTGTTACTTATTTGCTTTAGTTCGGGTTTTAAATTTAATTTACTTAAATTTATTTAAATTATTATTTAATAAAAAAATTGTAAAAAATTATATTAAAAATAAATTTAAGTAAAAAAATTGAAATAGAGCAAATAATTACCTGAAGGTCAAAATGCGCATATGGTCCTTCAACTTGACAAACTCGAGCGAGTTAATCCTTTTTGTTTGACTCAGTTCAAGTTATTCCTCTAACTTTCCAGACTCAGCCCCCCCAAGCCCCATGCCACATCAACAGCACAAATAACCCAGCCATGCCACATCAGCAAATCATAAGCCTCCAATCCAATTTGGACTAACTTGCAAATTTTTGCCAAGTTAAGGGATTAATACACACTAATTCAAAGATAAAGGACTAACTCGTTAGAGTTGACTAAGTTGAGGGACCATAGACGCATTTTGGCCTTATTTGAATAGCATAACTGAAACTCCTTGACTTTGATTGAAGGCAACATTTTCTACGAACACCAAGAAAGTGCAACTTTTAACATCAATTTCCATCACCTCAAGACTCAAAAAAACATAAAAAATTTAAATATATTCTTTTATCTTAATTTCAATTTTTTTCAATTCACATTTCAATATCGATCATTTTACGTGCAATCCTAACTTTTTTTCTCCTAAAAAAGCAATAAATGTTGATCATAGACCTAAATTCTTTGCATATATAACCTTTTTATATTTTAAAGGTAAAAATGTATATGTTTGGCTGAATTATTCCATGAACGTGAGTTTTTCACCAGGGTAATAATAATTATGTATTTGGAGTAAAATGCATCATTAGTCCAAACTTTCAATTCTTTTTGCAAATTTATACTCAAGTTGTGCACCATTGCATATTGGTCCCAAGGGTTTATAATGTGTTACATATTGGTCCCTAATCCCTAATCATAAACAGGAGCGTGCTGACATAAAAACCTAATTTATAGATAGTAAAAATGGATAATTTTCCTCGTTCATTGGCAATAAAAAAATACGACACAATTTAGATTTACTAGAAAACAATTATCAAACAGCTCTCAGGCAACCATTTAACATCAACTTTTAAATCCTAATTTAAATTGTTCAATAACTATCATTCCATAAATTCAATTTGTGCCATATTTTTTTTTATAGTTAATGAATTATTTTAAATTTTAATTTTTTCGTATGTATATAAATAGAATTTTGGTGTCACTTGTTAGAAGCTAATGTGCAATGAATTGTAAAAGTTTGAGAACAATGTGAAATAAAAAAAATTTTACGATCTATCTACAATGAGAATTAAACATTCGGGACTATAGGCACTTTTTAGCCCATGCATTTGCTCCGAAAAAATGATCCGAAGATAATAAACCAGCAAAACAACTCCTCAAACCGGAAGAGCTGAAAAGGAGTATAAAAACTACTTATATAATTGACCAGCTATATTCTTAATGTTTTTTTAACCTTTCAGTTGAAAATTTATGTTTAGGAACACATCAATTACTTTTAATCATATTCATTATAAAATGCACATTGATGATTACTCACTTTTATAACTAAAAGCTACAAGGTAACTCAAAAGAAAAGTTTAATTCACCGACCGTATATTTATGTCTTTAAAATTAATCATAATTCTTATTCCAGTATCTAAGATATAGTATTATTATCAATAAATTTAAGCTTCAACTTTCGTCTATTTAACCTCTCTCCTAAGTTGTTTTTTTTTGTTGCTCACAATTTATTACAAGTATAAAGCATTAGGAGTTACAATTGAAAAATTGAGTGTGTAGTATCTGTTGTCCGAAATCTGAAAGACTTTAACTGCAGTTAGACTATTTATAAAATTGCTTTTATTTTTTATGAAAAATTGACCACACCATTTAAACAACGAATTACAGCCATATCATGTAACCGATTAAGGTTTAAATCCAAATTAGATCATAAAATATCTCTTATATTACTTTTCTTATAACATTCTAAGTATACAAAAAAAAAAAACTAGTATAAACATTTTTCATGCAGTCATTGTCGCACCATACCAACAATTTCTTGACTGGTATACCGCTGAACAAAAAAGAACAATTTCTTGACTAGTCTTTGTGTACCGTTGAACGCCCGGCAGGTGAACCCAAAAAAAAGAACAGTTTCTTTGACTAGCGTGGCGGAGTGGTTTGTCGCGGGGCTGAAAAGTCCGAAACAGATTTTGATAGGCATGACAAAGCGTCAGAAAGGGTACAGCCGATCGGAATATTTTAGGTAGGTTTGAAATTCGACTCGTTAAATATTGACTCCGTTCAAGTTTGAGCTCTAACTCAGTGAAGCTGGAAAATAGGGCTTCAAGCTCAGTTTGAAAAGGTTCTAGCTCAGCTCAATAACTTGATAGTCTTACAATTCAATTTTAGATTTAAGGTAAGCTCGATTTAAACTTAATTTAAGGTTTAATCTTGATTTAAGGAGTAAAAGTTTGAATTTAAAAATTTAGATATAATAAAAATAAAATTAGTATTACCTTTTATATTAAAAAATATCAAGTTTGTTAGTGTTAGGTTTGGTGGCTCAAATCTAAGAAGATTAAGAATTTTACCTTTATTTGAGATTTGATTTTAGTTTTCATATTTTTAATGTGGTTTGGATTTACGTGTGATCTATAAATTAAAAAGGCTGGTTGTGTTAGGCTTTTGAGTATGAAAAAAAAACAAATATTGTGAAGATGCAAAATATGAGGATTTTCAAAATGGAGAGAGGTCCAAAAAAGGAGAAGAGTAGAATGGAAAATCTTTTTTTATTCTCATATTTTGTAAATGTGCAAAGGTAAGATTATGAGGTTATTCAATAGTGTAAGGGATCCATAGGTTAACGTAAACACTAAAAGTATACTTCTACTGAAATTTCTATATTTTGTTCAAGTGAATTTTTCTTATTCGTGAATATAGGCTAGTTAAAATTCAAACTACATTAAATTTATGTGTGCTGGCTTGATTATGTTTGTTTTTATTGATGTGTGTGATTGAGTAATTTTTTTTCAATAAGTGAGAGCTTGCAATTTGGTCCTGGCGTATTGAAATGTATGGTTCGATGCTTTAGCATGGTGGAGCACCCACATTGATCATGGAGTTTATGATGATTTGAAGTTTGAAGATTGTTCCTAAAGTGGTAAAACATAGGGAATCGTCTTAGGTGGATTGATTTGTTCTTTTGTGCTGTAATGAAGTATTGCATGTTTGCAATGTGGTGAATCCCTAGGGAATCGTCCTAAGGATGTTTGGTAGCGACGAGGTACCGATGGCTCTGTATAAATTTGAAGATTGCACATTGTATTCAATGTGTATTGGTATTCGTGATGTTGGTGTTTGAAGTCATGTTCGTGGTTGTTTCAATTTATTGTTGTGTTCATGTCTCTGTGGTATTTATTGTTCATAATCACAGTCGTTTGTTCGTGGTTTTCATTTACATGTGTTCTGTTTATGAAGATTTGAGCCAAGATGAAGATTGTTAGGTTTGTTGGCTCAAATCCAAGAAGCTTAAATATTTTGGTTTTGTTTAAGATTTAGTTTATGTTTCCCTAATTGTTTGGGATTTAGTTTTTCTATTTTAATGTGGTTTGGATTTGTGTATGTATAAAAAGACTTGTTATATTATGGTTTGAATACGTGAAAAAAGCCAATATGGTGAAGAGGTAAAATGTGAGAAATTTTAAAAAGAGAGGTCCGAAAATGGGAAAATAGTTTCAAGAAACTTTTTTGTGATTTTCATATTTAATAATTGTATGAGTACAAGATTATGGGGTTATCAATAGTATGTAGGGGTTTATAGACTAGCGTGAGCATTAAGAGCATTTCTCTGTTGTAATCCCTGTATTTTGAATAGGCTAGTTAAGATCCAAACCACATTAAATATGTGTATGCTAACTTGATTATGTTTATTTTCCGTTGCACGTGATAGTTGATTGAGGAATTTTTTTTCCCAACAGTTAGGCTTAATTAAGAGTTTGAAGCGAACAGTACCAAGTTCGAACCTCAACTCATTAAGAGTTTGAACTTAAAATGTAGCTTAAAGCTTAGTATAAGGCTCGTTGGGCTCGACTCAATAACAAGAAAAATTGAGTTCAATCTCGAACTGTTTGATAAGAGACTCAGCCCATTTTCACCCTTAGGTATGTCTAGGGTTATTCATCCAACCCACCTAATCCATGAAATTGACTGACCCAGATCAAGTCTATTCAATGATCATGTGGGTTTTATGCGGTTTACGGTTTGGTCAGGTAATAAAAAATAGAAATATAATATACATGTTGGCTATTTTGGTTAGTAGAAATTGATATTTGGTAAACTTGAGCTGACTCTATTTATTTAAGTTTAAGTTAGCATAGAGCTTTATATCTCAGTTCAAAAAATAAATGATATAATTTCTACCAAGGCAATTCCTAATCTTAAAACCTAACTTCTACTCTCATATCTCCTCTATAAGGGGCCATGACTTAACCTGTTGTAGGGTCAAACCAATATCATTAATTTATTAAAGATTTAGTTGTCCTGAGCTTAATTGCAGTTGGCTAAGTTAATTCTTGTGTAAATAAAATCTTATATGCTACTAGTTCATTACCTTAGTGTACGCATCATACATACTTAACTTCAGTAATTTCAATTTGCTAGTAAACAAAACATACAAATCATTGTCATGGCATAGTTGAAAAGAAAATAAACTTAAAAACCAAGTACTGAAGTCATAAAATAAGTTTGCTTAAGTTGCAAGCATTAACTTTATGTACAAATACCATTTTATGTACATCCAAAAGCAACAACTAGTACATGTACACACTATAGTTTTTGCAAAATGGTCCATACTAGAGGCTATTTGGTATAAGAATGCCACCTATATACAAGACCTTGTATAAGATCACAAAAATGAAATTCACACCCAAGCTTAAAGCTTCTAAGATAAGAACCCGACTTCCTCATGTACTTTAGCATATATAAAATGGCTAATCTAACAAATCTTAGAATCAAATGATTCAAATTAAATCAATATCTCCAGCAAGAACTTTCTTAGCAACCCTCTCACTAGGTGCTAGGATCCACATTAGTAAAATCTGCACAATGTGACCCTTAGAAGGGTAAGAATTTGGTAATTATTACTAAGGGATTAATATTTGCAAAATGAATATTTAGGACACGCAATTATAAATAATGATAGACATACATAACACACACACACACACACACACACACACACATACATGCTACTTAATTCAAGCTTGAATGTATCCTAAGGTCTCAACTAATGACCAAAAGTTGAGCTTAGGGATGACAATTGGGTGCGTAAAATTTGTGATTCGTGGATATCTGCCCATGAAAGACGGGTAAACGGGTAAAAATCCTATGATGAAGTGGACATGGGTAACAAATCACACTCGATTGGCATGTACGAATGGGTGACAGGTATGGGGTATCCATCATGAGTAAATTTTTCTCACTGACCCGCAAAACCTTACAAGTTTAAATTTCCTACTCATTAATTATAATGAGATTCAATACCTACATTTAACTAATATTTTATACTAATTCTCATTGAATGTTTTCTTGTACGTATGTTATAATATTGTGTATTTTATGATTTTGTTGTATTATATGTGAACAATGATTTTGTATATATTTTCCTATTTTATTTTTATGAAATTAAATAAAACACAGCTTAAACCGTGAGTACGAATTAAATGCCGGTCATGGGTTTTGCAGATATCATGAAGTCACAGGTACTAAAAAAACCACGGGTACGAATGGGAAATAGGGAGTAGCCATACCCGATCTACTCCATTGCCATCCCTAGTTGAGCCCTATGGTGAGGATTCATCCTCTTCCTAGTCCTAACTTAGAAGGATTGAATCTTGTCTTAGTAAGCATAGTTTACCGCTTTCTTTCCCTTACCACAATGTACAGGAGTTTAACTTAACTTGGTGGCTAAACTTATTAAGTTAGGCAGCTTAGTTAGGGCACCTTTGAGGCTTAACCCCTCCTTTGAACACTTAGCACCCCAACTCACTTAAGGTCCCAACAATATTTCTTGAACCATAAATTTGTTCTTGTCCACTTCTTAACTCTTTAACAGATGCTTATTTATAGGCTTAAGAGTAGCTTTAAAACTAATTAATGATTTAAAACATCTTAGAATGATCTGAGCTTCAAAACTAGAACATTATGGTTCTTTTAGGGTGGCTTTAACTTGGGGTAGAAGGCACCATGGCACTATGGCATTGAAAGCCAAAGCTCTTTTTTTCCTACGTGTGTTGCCGACAATGCCCCTTTGTCTTTTTAACTTTCATACATGTTAAAAGACATGCATATGCATCAATTAAGCACTTGAAAGTATAAAAATTCCTTACCAATTACAATATCACAATCATCAAACTTCTTATGCACACACAAGCACACTTGCACCAATTTCTTGCAAATCAATGTATTCTTTATTCTAGGCTAGCAAAATGAATTGCTTAAGCATAAAACACATGAACTATGATAATATTATGAGCAAAATGCATGTGAATCACATCCACATGTCATTACGCCCATTATGAGACATAAACCATACTATTTGGACCACCTTTGCACAATCACCCTTGAAGCTTTTGAGCTTATGGATCAATCATACAACTTACCTAAGCCTTGATTCACTTAATAGGCACCTAAACCTTAATCCAAATCCAATAATTGATGTTTACCAAAAATTAAAATGTGACCACTTTCCTCCTCGAGCTCTTCCATGCTAGTTTCACCAAGAAAGCACTTGTAAAAGCTTTAATTGATTAAGAAATGGGTTAGGAAGAGATTTAGGAGCATAGGGCTTTTTAGAAATATGGGTTAGGTAGGAAATGATAAAAAAGCTTCAAGCTTAGCTTCTTATTTTCCCCTTAATACTTCTTGATCCCTTAGTTTTCTCTATATTTACTAAATCAATTTTTCAATGCTTTGAATTAATATTAATTTTTAGAAATCACTCATATTTTTTATTTACTACTTCATTTATTTATAATATTAATACTATAACAAATATGCATATTTGATTGGCCCATACATATTTGCTTGACCTACAGCAAACTACGAGCTCCTTTCTAGTTTGTTTTTATAACACTATTATTGCAATAATTTACTCTAATGATTCTAGTCACATTTGCCAAAAAAAAAAAAAAAAAATAGACGGAAATCAATCAGAACATCACAAAATAAAATAGTAGAATTTAGGGTCAGTTTGGGTTATGACTAGAATAGGGTCGGGATAATGTTAGGGACATGCTGTAAAAATCAAGTTTCAATCCAAACCTGATCTTACAACCCGAACTTTCACCCTTAGGTAAAGGAGATAGTTTATTTGAATGATTTTAAACTAAGAGTACTTCATGTGCCAAAATAAAAGAGATCAAGAGGACTTTTTCAATTTTTCCATTAATGTGTCTAAGCTAATGGACTAACTCGTATAGTTTTTCAAAGTTCAGGGACTTATATTTATTGAGTATTGAGTTGTGGGCTAACTCGCACAAGTTGAATAAGTTCAGGGGCCAAATGTATAGTTTGGCCAATTAAATTTCAAGAATATGGTAATTAGCAATAAAATATTTTTAAATTTATGAAAGATACTCCCTCTATCCCAAAACTTTTGCTTCATTTATTTTCAGTAATTAATCTAAGATTTTTTATTTTTAACATTTTAATATATAAATGAAAAATATTTATATATGAATGATAAATCAAGACATATAGTTTCTAAATATAATTTTTTTTTAATTTTTATAATAAATAATAATATAAATAAATTCAAGTCAAAATACTAAAAAAAAAAATCAAATGGAGCAAATTTTTTTGGATGGAGGGAGTAGTAAATTTTTCGATAAGCCGATTACAATTTAAAATTTTGTTGAGAATGTTAACAAGAAAAAAGTAGCAAAGATGTAAAGTTTTAGGTAATAAAATTAATGTTTTATCAATTTTTAATTAACACATAAAATATAAATTTAATTAGTTATACATAATTTTGAGAATGGAGGAAGTTCAGATGCATGTACTTTGTAAAGGACTTACTAATTATATAAATTAATTTTAGAAAATTTTAATACACAAAGGTGAATTTTTAATAAGCCTATTAGAATTTCAAAATTTGTATTGTTGGGGAAGGATACAAATAAAAACAAGTAAGATGTGAAGTTAAAAGGGATAAAAATTAATGTTATCAACTTTTAGTTTACACAAAAATCTAAATTTCGTTAATACTCTCTCCATCCTAGTTCTTTACACCATTTAAATTTTTTGTCTTAAGTTTAACTTAAATTTATTTGTATTGATATTTAGTATAATTTTTTTAAATACAAATAAATTTAAGTTAAATTTAAGTAAAAAAACTGAAATTATACAAAGAATTTGGGTTAGAGATAGTAATACAAAATTTTAAGAATAGATAAAGTTCATTGGTACATATAATTGGTTCATGAACTTTGTAAAAAAATCACTAATTAATGTAAATACCCGGCATTGCCATGGGATCCTAGAAAAATGGGTGCCAAGGAAGTAATATTCCATCAACTTTATGGGAAACAACATAAAGATCGGGCAACTAATAAAACAGCAGTTATAAAGGAAAGTTCATGATGGTTTGTCAAAATGTTGAACAGTAACAAAAAGGAAGAAAATGTTGACAAATCTTGGAAATCCTGGACAATAATTTCTTCTATAAGTAAAGGCATCACAATTCAAAAACTTCTTAAAAAGACTAGTTATTCAGAGTTACTGGGGTCTTAGACCTGCAAAAACAAATAAATGTTAAGTATAAAGACCTAGTTGAGTCCATTTTAAACACAACCAAATGGTTTGTACCTTTGTGGACAGTTAACGTCAGGGCTAGCTTGTACTTGGGAATTTGTTAAGTGATAAATGTGGTGGTTTTGGAACTATGACATGTAAATTAATGGTTAGCTATAGATAAATGGTTTAGCAACAGTTATATTTATAAGTAGATAATTGTTTGCTATTACATATAGTATTTCTATAACTTCAATCTCCTATTATGATAATATGGCATCTGTGGTAGAAAATGTTGAAGGGAATTTAGTGTATCATTTTGATGGATTTCCAGATCCATCGGTGTAACAGGTTCATTGCAACTGCATAGGGAAAAGGTTTTAATAATACATGAATACACTCTTAGAAAAAAAATATTTAATTTATTGGAATTTAGTATGACTTACCAAATATAACGATGATATGTAGATGACTTCTACCTGTTTGCCTCGAGTATCTAGCAGATTGTTGAGCTCAACCTAAACATCATGCTTCTTGCTGATCATCTTAGCTGCTTGCCCATTTGCCTTAACTTCTTTCTGGATGAGCATATTAACTTCCTCTTCCATGGCCTCACATCCTTTTTTGATAACCATCTCAGCTTTCTCATCCTTCGACTCTCTTTCTATTGTTATAGCCATCTTAACTTCCTCATCTATCACCTCTTTTTCTTTGTTCATTACCATCCTAGCTTCTTCGTCCATGACCTCAAATTCTTTCCTTGCATCTACAGCAAAAACTGGATCCATGGGTTATTATTTTGCTCCAATCGTGAAGAAACCTTATCCAATGGATGAATTTATATATAGTGGATGGGCTAGGCAAAAGGAATTGGTAAAAATTTATTTACGGTATGAATAAAATTATAAAGAATTGCAATTGATACTGTTTCCAATTTTTTTAAACAGTTGATTTTGGTAAGAATTAATGGACCTAATTCAATAACATTGATATTGATGAGGATATATATTCAACTGATGACCTAAAATTTTGTTTGAATTTTGATTCTCTGTACAATTGGTTTAATTTTGATCAGATTGTTTACAATTATGTGTGAAGGAATTAATCATCTTCTTTCCCTTCCTACTCTAAATCATAATTACTTTTGTTTGTAAGTCTTTTAAATATTGTACCAATTTAATTATAATCATATTCTATCTCTTTTAAATACTCCTCATTATTAGTACATTAGAATCATACGGATGTTACAATATAATGGTTCATGGTTGATTGGGCAAAGTCTTATATAATTATTTTTGTTTGGAATAATATATTTTACATAGTTCACTAGTTGAGGATATGGGGAAGCTTTAGTATGCATATATAAATATATTAACTGATTTGTGACTAGAAAAAAAAACGAGGGGAAGAGAAGTAGGAGTGCATATTCCAACATTAGCATGTGATTAATTCCTAAAATAATGATTTTACATCAGTATGTACCATCTTCTATAATATCTTTTGTTCTCTATATAATAAACCTGAGAAAAATGTTTAGAGAAATCTTTTGTATTTTGACTGGCAATGAGCCGGATTTTTTTAAAAGTTCACAAGAAAATAAAATCGGGGCTTTAATGGTTGTTAATTTATATGTACAAGTGTTTTAGCTATATGATGCTAATAGGACCCACGTTCCCTTGTTAGAGTGTACAACGAAAAAGCTAAAACCAGCACATAGGGAAAATCTTGGTTCATAACATGTTTGAATGAATCTTATTGATGTCTAGCCACATAGGCAAACATTTATACTATCATATAATTTTATCACCCTAGCACTATACATCCATCAAATGGACATAATAGATCACTCTAAGCTGAAAAACCAAATCTAGACCCTTCCCATCTTCAATATCATCTTAGCCATCCTTCATAATATTAGCATCCTCTTTATTTTCAAACTCCATTCCTAGGCCACCTTGACATATATAATTGAAAAACCCCTAAATTAAAGGCCAAATCTCGTATTGCAGCATGAGAACCGATTGGGACATTTGTAGTACCAAGAACTAAATACTTATTCATCAGTGAAGGATGTATATCGAATAACTTAGTGTCCTCAATCTTAAACGGATCAATTTCATTAATATCATCCATCTTTGTAAATTTTTTTGAAATGATTCCATTACCTATAACCTGAAGCAAATCGCAGCTTTACTTCCCTTGATTTTGATTATATCAAGGCTGAAATAATACTAAATATTATAAGAATGTAATAATAACGGATATGAATAAGAAATCTACCTTCTCAAGTTCACTGAAATAGCTTGACATTCTAGCCTTGATTTTGAGATCTACAACTTTAACCAAGAAAAACATAAGAATCATAGCTAACCAATCTATTAAAATATGAAGAAAGGACACATGATGGTGATTATATACCTTAGTTATAAGATGAAAATTTTCCTCTTTCAAGATTTTGATCTCTGTCTCTTGGAGGTTCATGTGCTCACGTAGTCTTTTGTTGGTCTTTTTTTCCACCATCAACTCATGCTCAGCATGTGCATGTGTACTGAAGTTGAAATCTATTATGTTAAATGAATAAAATAACTCCAATCCCTTGATTGCTTCTGCCGCAACATTTTTGCCTGCTCGTTAACTTACATGCACAAGGGTCATTGTGGAAGCTTTGTTTCAAATGCCTCTTGTTCTGATCATCTACCTTAATTTCTACGCATATAATGAATGTAGAAAATCTAACATAATCAATATCACATTCGGTAACTTGAAGTGGCACAGAATTCTTTTGAGCAAGTAAGTGTACCATGCATAAATGATGTCCATTATGAAAATTGCTCAATACCGAAAAATGGATTGATGAGTATGGGGTTGGCACAACCAACTTGTTGTGAAGTATTGTTGTTAGGACTTTAAATTAGGAGATGAATAACCTATGGTTTGTACCAAATTTCCGATTTAATTGAAATGACAATTACCAATTGTAAATTTTGGTTACATTGGTGTATTTTCAAATCCATCGGCCATTATGGGAAGAATTTCATTAAGTCAAGATTTCAAATTCGTCATCCATATATTAAATATTAACACATATTCAATTGGGATGGGAAGACTTTATATTTGTTTCCAATTATGAATTATGAATGCCAATTGTTGAGGAATACCGTTAACAAACGTTAGTGGCACCGTTAAGTTAAATGAAGGGCATTTATGGAATACCATCTTTTGGAGCATAAATATAGTTCAACAAAAAAAAAAAATGACAGTTTTCATATTGTGAGGTATGCTAGTAAGGAAAAGGCCAAAGGGACCCCTAGAAATGTCCTACTATATATATATATAATTAGATTAATTTAGATTCATCTCAATTGTTCAATTCAAATTTTGTAGGTTCAATTTTTCCCCCTTTTTTTCTGATCATGAACCTATTCTTTTTTGTTCTATAACCTTTTTACTATTTTACTTTAATATAGCTTATGTCGTTTCTGATTTCTCATTTGTTTGCGTTGTGTCTTCTCGACAATTGTTGATTGCTATAGATTGAAAGAATTGCTTAGCTTTTGTTTTTTTAGGTGCTTGAACAACTTTCAGTGTATTTATTGAAGGAATTGATAGTGGAAGAGTGGCATAATAACTATGAACTTGTTTTTTGTGCTATTTAGGTTTTGAAATGCCGCAAACTGTTTTTTGGGGATACAATAAACCTTTGTTCGATTAATGGTTATAAATGAAGGTTTGAAAACAACAACCTTGTTTTTAGTGCTAGTTAGGTTAAAGGATATCATTTGAAGAATGAAAGTTGTTGTAATGGCTTTGATTTCACCTATAGTTTTCCTAAAAAAGTCAATTTTATGAAATATATTGTGATTATATAATAATAATAATAATAATAATAATAATAATAATAATAATAATAATAATAATGTAATTGATATACTAACAAAAATAACTTTCGGTATAAGTATGCTCATCAGGTTGCTTCATGCCGACTTCTACTAGTGGTTGAAAACCATCTATATATCCATATACTACACAAGATCATTTGTTGCTACAGAGTTTTTGGCTACTCCAACAGGCAGTACATTTGTGGATATAAGTCTTTGACCACAATGTTTTTGCCAACAGATGTCTTATCCATTGAAGCAGCCTTTTAAGGGTTTTACAAACGATTTTAGAATTTTATTAACGAATTTCATCTGCTGGTAAAATGTCATTTTTCTTTTCTAGTGGTGGGTATTGGTAATATGAATGTGGTTGTGAGTAGCCTCAACCTTTGGCCCTTCAAGTATGGCTACAATTATTGACATGGTCTTATGTGGATTATGATGCTAAAGTGGAGGAAAATAAAGTTGCTATCTTAATTTGGAAAAATGTATAAAAACCAAGGTAAAACATAATTTGACTACAAATCAATAAAAAAAGGAAAATTTTGTGGAAAACTAGAGATTTTAAGCCTGATGATTGGTATGACTTGAAAAGATGTTAGACACTTAATTTGCTATGAAAAAAATGTTTTAAAACAAGCGAAAACCAATTGTCTTATTAAGAGTGTGATGTATGTATGGCCATCTTTAGTTTTGCAAACAAAGGGGTTGATTTTAGTTATAAGACTTAGATTTGGGTTGAGCTCCCAAACCTTTTACTTACTCGAATTTAGTTAAGATCAAAGTCTACTTAGTTCATTCCCATGTGAATGGGGACTTAGGTTACCATTTAGGCACACGTATTTGTTCGTTGGCGTTGTAGTTGTGATGCCCGGCAGTTTCCCCGACGTATGACATGTTGGCCTAAAGGAGAGACTTCCAGTATGAAGATGCCTGAAATACTCAAAAGAACAAGGGTTAGAAGCTCGCCAGAATGTGTTTCAGGGGGAGGAAGCTCCGACGCCCAAGTTAGTGTTTGTGAGGGTGGTAGTAGTAGGGAGCAGAGAGTGAGGAAAATAGCAAGAGTTCAATGTCCTTCCTTACCAAGGTCCTTCCTAAGTATTTACAAGAGGGTGGAGGGAGGAGGCCGTTTGACACAGCTTGTTTAGATAGTGACACGTGTTCGGTCAGATTTGATCCGTACCCTTGGAGATAGGTACCTTCAGCTGGCTGTAGGCCGTTCCGGCTAGAGGGCAGGGGCGTGTGCGAGGTCTCTCTGTCAGAAGCTCCTTAACCGTTTTTGTTGTATCTCCGTAAGACCCCTTCGGAGAATGAAACCCCTTTGAGGTATAAGGCTCCTTCGGAATAAGAGGCCCCCTTCGACTCAATATAGCTACCGAGGACTATTAGAAGAGGCCCTTCAGCAGAATGGGACACTTTCAGAAGACACTCTCCCTTGCCGAGGATGGGGATATACTTTCTCGAAATAGGTGAGTTCGCTATTCCGAAGGTGGTAGTATGTAGATTTTCCGAGGTAGGTTCTGTTACCTACCAAGGGTGGTTGTCGTTCACCGAGGTTGGTGCTAGGTCCTCCCCGAGGGTGGCTTTTGGCCTGGTGATCTGGAGATCTCGGGGATCATGGCCCCTCGATTATGAGTTGGTGTTCTTCCCGAGAATGGTAAGAGCCCCCTTCTTCCCGAGGTTGGTCATTCATGTTTCCTGAGGGTGGTGTTTCTCAGGTCACTCTGGGCATTTTAGAAGGGTTAATAGCCCTTTAGCTATCAAGTTGCACTAAAAGAATGGTTAGATTGTCTTATGATGGAAAGTGTGTGTTGCATCGGTAGAGTCGCCTCGAAGCGAAGGTGGTTTTTCCTGTGTAATTGAATCAATAAACATAATAAGTAAAAATAATAAAATAAATCAAGAATAAAATAAACTAAGACAAAACTTAAATTTGACACAAAATTGATTAAAATTGACTAATCATGAGAAAACGTGAAAATTTTCAACTGATAGGAATTTAGTCCCTTGTTTAGCTCTAGCTTCAAACTGATAGGAATCTTCAATTAAGTCCGAAATTTCATAATAAAATTTAAATTAGTCAGCAAGTCCAATACTTCACAAGATTTTCAACTAAAGCGAGATCTTTACAAGTTGGCTACTAAAGACCCAAATTCACAATTAAGTGCAAATTTTACCAAAATTACTCAAATAGCCCAAATTTGACAATAAAAAAAAATGAAAACAACCTGATTAAGACCTAAACAATACTTGCAGATGCAAAAAAAATAAATTCCTTTAGGACATGAAATAAATATTTTGAGACTCAAAAGTACCAATATATATCTCCACACTTAAAGTAGCTTCTTACACTTAAGACACCTAAATGAGAGGCCAAAATTGAGTGTTAACGGTGCTGCAAGTCATGAAGGAGACTAGTAGCATCATTCTTGATGTAGCAGCCATGCTCATGTGCAGAGATGAACTTTTGGCTCGAACCAAAAGTTAAAGAGTATGAAGCGTCATTTGGCCATTAATTACAAGGAAAGCAATTGTGTGAAATTCTTGCCAAGACAAATTGGAAGAGATAGCATATAAGGGTGCTGCCAGATTTCCTCTGAGATGGCAGATTAGCTTTATCAGGCAGCAAGTTGGGGCAAGTTAATAAGGTGATTTTATTTCCTAGTATGGTGTATAACTAGGGTTTGTGGCGTGTGGCATATTTTTAGACACATAAGTAGTGGAATAATTGTAAAAGATAAAATGTGAGATGGTGGCTGAAAGCCTGAAAGGAATTTATTTTGAGGAGGGAAAGACATATAGGCAGGAGTGATAATCGTTCGTGTTACGAGAGCACCAGAGAAACCTTAGTATTCTTGTTATTTTGTATGTGTGTAATATTTTTTCCTTAATAGTGGAGTGGATTTGCCAAGAGGAGTAGTAGATGTAATCTTATTGTGGGAACCTGAACCATATAAAAATCTTATGCTGTATTGATTGATGAGTTAATATTCTATCCACCAGCGGTTGAAATCCTTTTTTTCCACCAGCAGTTAATTTAAAAATTTCTGTTATCTAATTAACACCCTTAACTTAACAGTGTTTAACTGCAACGGTATCATAATCTTATGTGAAGAAGGAACTGTTAGCTTCTGTTTTACGCTCAGCTGAGCAGGAGAGTTCTCCAGCCGCAGATTGCTTTGGCAAGAAGAAACTTGCTTCAGGCAAAATTTGCTCCAGCAACAAATTGGTTCTTCAAAAGAAAGAGATTTTTTTCAATAATCAGTACTTATTGTGAATCGGGTAATTAGTTTCCTTTATCTGATTTTCTGATCTTTTGTTGTAGGATAGTACTCACCTCTTATATTCTCAACTTCGATGGTTGTTTTCTGGTTGAGCTCTGTCCGCTTTGCCTGCCCTTTTGTCTGCTACATGCAGCAACCTCTTATTTTGTTGCTTGCTGTGCTTGTTTTGTTACTTGCTGCTCTTCTGGGCAATCGTTGATGAAAGGGGGCTGGAGTCTGGAGAGAGTCGACACCTCTTTTTTACTAAATGATGGTTGACGGTTAAATATAAACACCGTTATTTAAACAGTATTAATAAAATACAGAAGATTTGCTAGTGAACATTTTTTTTTCACCGTTGCTTCATAGAATATTGGGAAAAATACCAAAACCCCTCTGAGGTTTGGGGTAACCTCAATTGTGTCCCCTATTTTTCTGAAACCTACACATACCCCTCCAACACAAATACTGTTATTAAACGTTATAAAAGAAAAGAAAAAATGTCTAACTTCACCATCCTAGCCTTGTCCCTTAGAATTTTACCCCCCAACTTACACATCTAGCAAGCGACTCCCCTCTCTCATCACGTCCTTGCTCGGTCGAATCCCAACCGCCACCGGGGTCCAACCAGACGCCGAAGTCTGGGTTCAACCTGACGCCGGAGTTTTCCCATTCATTTTCCGATTCGTCCCCATGCCCATCTAGATCCCAAGATGCCGTCAAATCGGCACTGCCAATGGCAACGTCATGCTGTGCCCATCTATAACATTCTTCTCTCCTCGAAAGATATCAGCCTGTCTTTGAATATTATCGGCGATTCTCGAAAGTAGTAGCAAAGAGAAATCCGATGAGCGACATCGAGCCTCTGAGCGCTGGCAGCGACGTTGATTCTCTCCGATGATGGCCTCATATTGATCTTTCAGGGCTATCGAGAACCATACTTTCCAGTTCTGTTCAGAGAATCAGCACTCCTCCGATAGGCCGATGAATTCCCGGTGATGGTTTGGCGTCAATGGCTGCTGGGGGATGAGAGGGAGAGGGCAAGAGGACGGACAGGTTTGGAATTCAGAATCGGCATCAAAGGCCAATTAGAGGCGAATCGGACGAAGCGGACGAAGGCCAATTATAGGAGAATCGAACGTAGATGTACTGATGGCGCCGATTAGGGAGAATCGAGGCAAGTGAAGAAACGGAGAGGAGAGGAGGGCGGCGGGGAGGAGGAGCACCAAATGGAGGGGAGAGAAGATTGGTTTGTGGGTTTGCAGAGAGAGAGAGTGATTCCGGCTGCGTGGGTGGGTGGGTGGGGGTGGCGATGATGAACTTGGTTCTGGGATTTGAGTTTTGGTTTAAGGCTTAGCTAGGAAGGGATGGGGTAAATCATTTGATGTAAAAGCTGGGGTGCCAAAGTTTTTATGGAAGAAGGTCAGAGGGGCTAAGTCACCAATTTTTCCTTTTTCTATGGTAACGGTCATTAACAGAGTTAAGTTTTCAGGGTATCGTAGGTTTTCAAAGAATAAGGGATACAACTGTACGTTACCCCAAACCTCGGGAGGGTTTGGTATTTTTCCCTAGAATATTTACTCAAACTAGAAATCTTAGCTCATCATAAATAAATCATTTAAAGCAAAAAGATCAAAGCAGGATATGACTCGGTTACGATTACCTTGAGACTGAGAGAGAGGCAGAATTCTGAGGTACACTTTTATGTACCCACACATACTGGATGTCGTTAACTCTTTCATCAGACACTGGTAAGGAGAAAGAAAAATACCAAATGCGAGTTCTTAGGGAGAAAAAAGTGAGATTTATATTTAGTTTTTTTTTTCTTTCCATAAAATCTAGCCACTCATTGTTATTTTCTATAAACCCTAACCGCTCCTCGTTCCTTTTTCTTTTTTCTCTCTTTCTCACTTCCTTCGACTTCAAAAAATCTTATCTCTTTTCTCGCTTCCTTAGCCCCCAAAAATTTTTTCCCTTTCTTCTTCCTCATGATAGTCAGCAGTAAAACAGTGATCGCAATTCACTCAGTTGGAACCATCATCCAAAAACTAGCTGTGGAAGTCAAAAGGCTGTGTGATAGATGCGACAGGGCCTTGCAATCAAAAGGTATGAAGGGAGGCCAGATTATAGCGAAGGTAGGTAGTCCGCAGTGGCTGGATTAGCGATTTCAGGGTTGAAGGTAAGAATCAGACAATTTGGAAATTTTATCTTAGTAAAAAATGGTTGGGTCCATAGTAACTGGGTTTATTTCTATTGTTCTGTGTGTGTTTTGTATTGTTCTAGTCCGATATATTATTCTGAGTATAAGATGCATGTGTGTGTGTTTGTGTGTGTTGTACACAATTGGGTTTAGTTGGTATTATTCTGGGTGTGAGATGAATGATAATAAGTGTGAGATGTATTGATGTGAATAGAAAGAAAGTAGCCACTCACCATTTTTTGAATTAATGCATTTGGATTTTAGATTGATACATGTGGTTCTACAAATTAATATAAGGGAATTACAGACTAATACATTAAAGTTTTAGATTGTTACATATCAGACTTGTGGATTTTGAGACATATGTGTTGTATATGGTGTTGTTCTGAAGATTGATGGACTTTGTTGTGTGTTCTTGAATTTTGGTATGTGCTTATCAATGTAGCAAATATACATTGTATTTGGTATTAGGGATGTTTGAAATTGTTTTATTATTGTGTTAAATTGAATTATAGTTGTATGAATCTAAATATTGTATGAATCTGGATATTGAAATTTTTTTATTATAGTATTAAACTGGATTATACAAATATAGATGTATGCTTTTGGATTTTATATGTATACTTTTTGGATTTTTCTTGTAAAGAACACACATATATAGGTATGTTTCTGGGTTTTATATATATGTTTTTAGGTTTTATATGTATTAAACTAGTAATCAATTATGTGAAATTGATATCCGAATATATTCCACTATTTGAACATTTTGGATTATGTGAAAAAAATGAATGAATGAATTCATTTTTAAATAATTACCATATTTATTACTCCCTCCCTCCTACTTTTTTGTACCATTTGACTTTTTTTATTAGTTTGACTTGAATTTATTTATATTATTTTTTGTTACAAAAAAATTAAAAAAATATATTTAAAAATTATAGGTCTTGATTTATCATTTATATATAAAGTTATTTCATTTATATACTAAAATTTTGAAAATAAAAAATTATAGATTAATTGTTGAAAAGTGAATGATACAAAAAATTTAGGAGAGGGGGAGTATATTATATTTATTTGTTTAACTAAGATTGTCTTTTAAATGAATTTAGATTTAAAAATTTACCACAATTACAAATTTGAATAAAATTAATTTATTCCATAATTATCTCAATCAAATAATACTTATCCTAACAAACAAGAGTTACCATTTCTATTTAAACTTAAATCTTTAATCCTAATAGACCCCCCTCTCTCTCCCTAACCCCATGAAGTGTGTTTATGCACCTAGGTGCACAAGTAATTAGGACCATGAGGGGATATGCATGGAACTTCTAATTTATAAGACTAAAAGGAACGTGAAATTATCGCTATCCTGTGGAAGAACCTCTAAAATTTAGCCACATGTAGGAACTACGTGCCGAACACAATGAGATTTCTCAACGTCAGTCATCATTAATTCGATTTGGATTAGGTTTCAAATACTTCTATTTTTGTCCCAACACTTTAATAAAGTGCAAAAGAGATATCATGAGAAGTAGAATGTTAGGAGTTCGACTCATATCTCCATCACTTTCTCATATAATAACCTTTAAAGTTAATTTGAATTCTTCTTAGGTACCCAAAAAGTAGGTATTTCCCTCCCTTCCTATCCTATAGGTTTCAGTTACCCTAATTATACCTGAAAAAATGCTTCTGTGTAAAATATTTTAAAAAAAAAAGTCTTCTATTTTTTTTTTGTTACATAAAATCATGCTAAGGCCTCCTAGGTCCTAACTTCTATTTTGTTTTTCAGAAAAATCCTTAAAATGATGAAATTGGTATCTTTTTAGCCTATTTTTATTCCATCCCTTATATTCTTCTATTAAAGTAAATAATAAAAATTGACCGACCGTAAAATAATGTTGTAAGATAATTACTTAATTGATTTGATGTAAGATAATTACTTTGTGGTTGCTCGCCAAACAGCAATGTCGCCTCCTTTTGTGTGCTTTTTATTTGAAATCAATTTTATTTAAAGTCAATGATATATATGCATAATAGTTTATTGAAAATAAAATTTTTTTGTTATTTTATTTTTATGAATTTTTTAATTTCTAAAAAATTAAAATTTATAAAATTTAATAATATCATAAAAATTTTACTTTCAATTAATTATTGCACCTACATAATTTTTATTTTTCAAATTACATTGATTTAGTACAAAAAAAAATAAAAAAATTAAAATAAGCCAATTTGAATTAAATTTACTTTTAACTTAGTTGCAAGGTTAAATTGTTACTTCAAAATCCAAAACTAGAATCCTGATTTTCACTTGGCTTTGGTCGAGTGCCAAATGAGACAAAGAGTGACCACCGTGCCCCTCCCTCCATGTGCACATCAAACTGAAAAAGAAAATGTATATAGTCGAAAAATGGTGTTATTTTTCCTCCATTGATCGAGAACTCCAAAAACAAGCATAGTTTCGAGACATAAGACAGCTAAATTGGTTTAATTTGTCAAAGTTATAACTATTGCTCATAATCATGATAATGTTAATGACTAACCACTAGGAGCTCCATACAGAGTTCCATCAATTACATGAAAGTAAATGCAAAGGCTATCGCCACAATAAGGCTGAAAGAAACCATGTGAGGAGGACAAACAAAGAAATAGGTAGGAAAACAGTACTAGCACCCAGAAATTAGTCTCCAAAACAATCAATAGAATAGCTGTACAAAGTAAAAGTTCAAACATGAATCAATCAATTACAATCAAATAAACCTTAATCCCAGATAATTAGAGTCGGTTATATGAATTTCAGATCTCCTATCCACTCAACAGAAGGCAGAAGTTACATCAGCTTAAAATGAATACTTGCTGCATTTTCTTGCAATCACCTGTAGGAAGATCTAGATGTGAACTCTACAGTTGAATTTTTCTCACTTCTTTTCGTGGAATTGAGAATCGCTGACAAGTTTCTACAATCATATGCTTCAAAGCGGCACAAAGCTAAGGTTTCCCAGTTGACAGAAGCATAAATTCATAAGAAAGGATAGAAGTTAGAAAGATTTGGTTTTAGTGGCATGTGCAGGCATCACACGGATGGCAAGTTAAGGGAGCAAGCCTCCTGCAGCACCTGGACAGCTCCCTCATAATCTAAGAAGCCCATAAACCAAAATTCGAGGTCATCGACAGTATTGACTTGTATGTACTTTTCAGCAGGATTGGTTCTGCTTGAGGAGGGATGAACTGCCTTGAGTTGATGCAAGGGAATGATCACCTGTTGAAAGGAGAATATGAGAAGTCGTTGAACAAGATAGAAACAGACAACAAATGTTAGGGCAGGATCAAGAATAAAATGCTCTCTTTCTAAATAAGTTACAGCTTCTTACATTTCAATTAATGTTGGATGTTTATCAAATCAAAGAGGTATAGAAAATCTAGCTGTCCTCCTATTGGTGGCTAGAGCGAACATACCTTCAAGTAGCTCCACTCGGTCTGGCTACCATTTTTATGTGAAAGAGGGCTGTCGCTGCAATATGCAATCTTTTCTGTAGATAGATATAAAATCCCCATCACTGGACCTGCTGATGTGTTTAAATAACATGCATAATAAGTTCGAAGTTGCTCCTCTGGATCTGTCTCGAAACTTTGTCGGAAAACTCTCTCATAGCCACCTTCAGCCAGAATTTTTGTCCCCTGTGCAATTCTTCCCATGGCAGCTTCAGCAAAACTAGGGCTTGTTTTCACTAATTCAAAAGAGCAGGAAAGTTATTTCAGCAATTCATCTTATGCAACGTCCCACCAAAAAATTATGCCTAGCAAAAACTGCAAAATAGTTGCTCTGATACCTGGTATTGACTATAATTTACAAGAAAATTTTGCAGTCTTAGTGAGAGGGCAGGAAGGACACTCCCAGAAAAAGGCAATAAAATTAAAAAATTAAATGGAAGACCAACTACCATGTAGAAATGTAAATTACAGAAAGCAGCGAAAGAGTTAGCTTAACAGATACCAGTAAATTGCCATTGAAGCAGCTCGATTTTATTGCCTTAGGTTAGTTGCTTGCATAACGCTACTTGTGTGCAAAGGTTTAGCTGAGTCGCCACTTGGAACTTGGAAGTTGATTAAGCTGGGCAAGAAAGTTTAGGACAGCTTGTCATGTTGCCTAGAGTGCTAGAAGCTGCAGCAGCCAGCACAAACAGGCGCAGCAACATAACTGCAGCTGCTGCATGCTCAGGCTCAGCAATGCAGCTGCAGCAGAGCTGCTGGGAAGAGAAATTGGTTAACTTCATTATTTAGCTTAAAATGCCTTAAACTTAGCTATGGCTGGAGAAGAAAGAACGCAAAGATTGGCAGAAACCCTGCTGAACCCAAGAAGTAATCATAGCTAGGGACGTTCTTCGAGAGCTTTGTGAGGAAAACAACAGCTGAAAATGAAAAAATGGAAATGGTACCAGCTGAGCCTGAGTTGGGAGACTTCTTGGCTACAGCCATGTGCTGTTGGAATAGAAATCCAAGGCCACAAAGAACAGGGCAAGAGGTGGGTGCAACCACACCAGTGTTGTTCTCAACTTGAGTACATCTTTTAGTAGCTTCATCTGGACCAAATGATTATGATGCAAGTTTAACTGTTTTATCATTTGAGCAGGAACTGACGATTTATCATTTGGAAAGAACTCTATCATGTTTTGTTTGATGGATTTATGTATGATTTCAGAGCCAAGGCATTGGATTGTTTTGTGAAATGTTTCATGGAAACTTCTAGAGTACCAGACTTGCTTTGATAAAAACATACATGCTTTTCATTCCAATCTGCAAACTTCTAATACTTTTAAAAGATTCAGGTTGGCATGAAAAGGTTATTTCTTTTGATAGAAAAACAAAAATCAAGTTGCCTGAGTTGCACCTCTCCCAACACACAGCGCAACCTCACAAAGGCCAAAAAGGGAAAGTAATTACTTGGAAAAGGCTGAACAAGAATACTTGTTCATTCCATCGTTAAACCAGAAGAATTGTTAACATTATCTCTTCTATTTCTGTTTGCTAACAACAATTTACCAGAACACAAAGATTAATTTCCACGTCTGAAATGATCTAGAGGACCAGCACATTGGCAATTGCAGAAGACTAGAAAATTACACAGGAACACACCAACAATTATCAATATCCAAAACACAGATATAGAAAATCATTCTACTTGAACAAAAAAAATAAAGTGTAAAAAAATCTCAAAACTCACAGTGCTGCCATGTGTTTCCCGCCAGATCTTCTGCCTTCTTCGTCGCTTCTCCAACCTTCCTCCTCCATCTTCCCAACGCATTCTTCACCGCCACCATCGTTTCTGTTTCCAATCAATTTTTTTTTTAAAAAAAAAGCCGGAAAAAGAGAGAGAGAAAAGAGAAAGGGGGGGGGTGGGGGGGGAGAACACTGATAAGAATTCCATAACGCAAACAAATCGAACCCAATAAAGCAAGATCTAGGTCTTGCCTATGAAGGAGAAAGAAGATGATTCAGGAGACAAAGCGCGAGCAACATTGGCGTCAGATCCTTTTGGAGCGGATCCATTCACCGATTCGGGGCTCCAATGGACCGATTTACTGGATCCTGAAGACAAACGGTCGGTAGTTTCACCGCCTTGCGAATGACTCGTGTTCCGGTTCTCGCACTCCGTCGCCGGCACCGTCGCGTAGCCCTCCCCTTCCGCATTCTTCCTTTCGGGCTTGTCCCCGAAGTTTTGATCCTGATCTGGACATTGCTTCGCCGTGTGGTTCTGGCACGACTCCGCCTTGGAGTTCTCCATTTCCTGAAGCATCTAGACGATATATGACCGCGCGTGTGGTGGCGCGTCGGCTAGCGGAGCCTTTTACGGCGCGTTATTATTTTATTACTAATATTTTTCGTCCGGTTGTGCGGCGCTGTTTATGGATTTGAATAATCAGTTCAATTTTTAAAAAATAATTAACTGGGTAAGCTTTTTTTAGGCTTGGATGTTTTTTCTCTGGGAGAATTGCAGCTACTCCCATTAAGTTTCGATCACAATCGCAATTTTCCGCTCAAGTAGCAATACCTACAATTTTTTCCCTCTTTTCTAATGTCGTTACGGTGATCAACATCAGAAAAAATTATTTTTGGAAAATGTTAACGTGGTTTAAAGTGCCATTCTAATAATTATTATATTATAAACATATGTCTAATTAGACATACTAATCCAACATTTAATTCGCCATATATAAGCCACATCCCACCTATATTTTGGCCAAATTACCCCTCTTTTGAAAAAAGAAAAAACCCTACGTCATATGTAGCTACTGCCTCCCATTGTCTTTTCTCCCACTTCGCTAGTTGACGCTCCACATTGGACTATCTCCCGGCCGTTGTTCCTCCGACTTCGCTAGTTGATGCTCCACATTGGACCTTCTCCGACATATCGTTGCCTTCCAATTGCGATGTTACTACCTGTATGTGAATTGCACAATCATCCTTTACTCCCAATCGTCATTCCCTCAGTATCGCTGACCTCCAGATCTCGGTGTTATTATTGTCGGATCACGCTGTTCATTGCCTTCGGATCGCGTTGCTTGTTGCTTTCGAATTCCATAGTCATCACCACCACAACATCAATGATAAATCACTCCTTCATTGACTCCCTCACCGGTTTGTTCATAGAAATAATTTGCAGAACTGTCTAAGATGGATATAAAGAAGTGTCTGATATAGTGTGTAGAAGTGTTTGCAATAATATGTAAAAGTATTTAGTACAATATATGGAAGCATTTGAAGTAATATAAATACAAGTTATTATCAGGAGAAATTTAAAGTGTATGAAATAATAAGAATAAGTATCCGAGTGAATATCAAAAAGTGTCTTAAAAAATATGTAAAAGTGTTTCAACTAACCTATAAACAATTTGTTATCTTCAGAAAATATCTATCTAAAATAATTAAAAAAATGTATGCATGAATATATAAAAGTGTCTAAATAAATATTAAAAGTGTCTGACCAAACTTATAAATAATTTGCTATCTTCAAAAAATAATCATCTGAAACAATAAAAAAAAAGTATCTGAATGAATATGCAAAAGTATCTAAGCAAAAATATAAAAGTATCTGAAGTAATATCTAAATAATTTGTTTTTCTATAAAATAGAGGTGTGTAAACTACTAAATAAGAAAAGTCTACATAAATGTATAAATATGTCTAAAGTAAAATACAAAAGCGTATACAACAATAACTAATAAATAAACTCTATTTTTTTAGGACAACAATTAGCAGTGGCCAAACTCTCCCTCTCTTGCCAAACCTTTTTTTCTTGGCCAGGTGTCTCTGCCATGGCCACACATCTCTCACCAAGCTCTCTCTACCATCGTCATCATCCTCACGTCTTGCCATCGTTGTCGGATCACAGTTACCGCTGTCTTGTAAAGCCCGTGTGCCTTCTTCTCCGTCGCCACCTTGTTCTCCGTTTGTTGGATCTGAAGCTAGCTTGAAGCTCCCGCTTATCCTCACCTGAACCGGTCTCATCCTTGTCGAATGGAGACTTCGCCTGAACTCCCGCTCTTCCTCGCTTGTGCATGTGTTCTCCGTTGTATATTTGCTGGTCGGAGACTCCATTTGAAGCTCCCGCTCTTCCTTGACTACGCCTGCATTTTCCATCTCGCTAGCTTGACGATTAATTCTCTGAATTTGATGCATCTCATCATTTCCAGAAACATCTTTTGGAGCTAATCAGTGGCGGAATCAGGATTTTTGGTTTGGGGGGTAAGCCCGGAGGAGAGTCGATGGAGCCCAGAGGAGAGAGACGATATCGCGGTTACGTAAAGCTGTAAATTAGGACTAATTCACACTAATTCAAAGCTCAAGGAGCAAATCGTATGAGTTGGAAATGTTGGAGGACTAATAGTGCATTTAGGCCATGTTAGAATATCTGCTTAATGTAGAGGGAATAATGACTCATTGGGTCCCTACTTTCTTCAGTGCCTACCTTACTGCTCCGCCCATCTTTATTTTTTTCCATAATATTTGGGGGGTAAAATGCACACTCAGCCCTTAACTTTTGACAAAATCACTAAATTACTACTCCATATTTACGTTTTTTCAAAATTCCCGAGGGGCAACAGCCCTCTCCCAGCATATGGTAGCTACGCCACTGGAGCTAATTGTGGTTGAAGCACATGGAAGAATGTGAAGGATTGCGGCAATTGATGGTTTGAGAAGCTTTTGGGAAGACAACACGTTATAGGGTAGTGGGTTAGATGGAAATTAGCTAGAATTATCAAGGATAGATTTGAAAAATGATCTGTTATGTCTAATTAGATATATGTTCATAATAGCAGTGGTACCCTTCCAATATTCGTTTAGACCTATGAAGAAGTGCAAATAACAACTATCTAGTTACCAGAGACTCTGAGACCATATTTAATTATTAGTAGGTTATTTTTTTATTTCTAATTATTTGAACATTTTTTTTCTTATGCAAATATTTTTTGGCCAAATTCTTATGAAAATATATTCATACTATTCACCCTTTGTTTTTTTTTTTCTCTATAAAATCATTTAAGGAAAATATTTTTTAAAGTCGATGAGATCAACTAATATGCGATGGATGAAATATTAAGATTGTTGATAGAGTGCATCCTTCTCTTTCCATCCGCTCTTCTTTTATTTGCTTATCATTTTATTTGTTCTTTTTTTTCTTTATTTCTATTTTTTTTTTCTTTTAACCTTTTTGTACTGGCTTTATTTTTCAAGTATTCCATTCTCTTTAAAATCAAATATGTTTAACATAAAAAACACATTTATAAGGACTTGTTCTTTCAGAAAGTAATGGACATACTAAATAATACTACATTTTATGTAATAGACGCTAGGGGTACATGAAGAAGAATAAGAAAGTAGGAGGGATACGCAAATATATTTAAAGAACAAGAAGAAACTAAAAGGGAACATGAAAATAAATATCAAGAAATAAAAGCATGTACATGAGAATGAACAATAAGAAAATAAAAGGAAACATGAAGGCATATCCTACACGTCAGATGCAGGATATATACAGAATAAAAAAGACTATAGTAGAACAAAAAGATAAATATCAAAAAACAGTAAGAAAGTAGAAGAGAAAAGAGATTTCCAGTAGAGAACAATAAATTGTGTAAAAGAGAGTGAATTGCAAAAAGAACATGTAGATTTAATATAGAACAAGTATATTTAGTAATAAAACAAGAAGCATCTCTCACAAGAAACAACTATAATCAAATAGCATTAGGAATGGATCATGAATTTATTAAATAGAAGGGAAGTTATATTTGCGAAAGAATAGGAAGATAAAAGAAGGGAACAACTATAATTATTAACACAATAAGAAGAAGATTTCAAGTAACAAAGTAGAATAACAGTGAGAAGTAGTTATCAAATATTATAAAGAACAATTAGATTTGTCAATGAGCACAAGGATTGAACAACTATATATAATCAACAAAAAAACAAAAAGAAGAATTTCATGAAGAAGAAAGAAGGAGTGGGTAGCAGTATTGGAATAGAAGTAATATTTGTCAAGGAACAAGAACATACAACAATAGAACAACTATAATAAGTAAAAGAACAAAAAGAAGAAACCAAGAAAAAAGTAGAACATGTGTACTAGTCACAAGAACACGTATCTTACATGAAGATGTAAGATATATAGAGAGCAATAAAAAACTATAAAAAGGTACAAGAAAATAAATAAACAATAGGAATACACTTCAAAACAAGTACATAAACTTATGTTTCATAATAGAAACAGCAAAAAAAGTAGAAAATAATAAGCTATTAAATCACAAATGGAACATGCATGTAGAGGTGGATCCATGTTGTATATATGGGGGGTCCTTTTTAAAAAAAATGTTAATAAGAGATATATAATTTAATAATTAGACCCCTTTTGAATTTTTTAATGGACCCCCATAATTTTCATAATATCTATTGGAATAAAACAATGAACATCTATTGCTTTAATAAAAATAAAAAATGGGCCAATCTTTCTCATTTAATAAACCTCCATAATTTAAAAAGATGCTAATAGGAGATAAAAAATTTAATAATTAGACCCCTTTTGAATTTTTTAAGAGGATCCCATAATTTTCATAACATCTATTGAAACAAAATAATTTGCATGTATTGCTTTAATAAAGACAAAAAATGGGTCAGTTTCTCTCATTTACTAACAATTTTTTTATGGAAAAAGTCAATATATATTGGCCCTTGAACTTTCATACATTTTCCCACCCAAACCTTAAACATTTTTTTTAATCTCTTTTATCTATAAACATATGAAAAAATTAATGAGCTAGTTGAACACAATATAAAATTAAAAGCTAAAAGGGATATTTTTCTTTTATTTTCCACACAGCATGCACATCTCACTCATCTTCTCCATAATTTATACTCCCTTTATCTCACAAAAACTGTCATATTTACTATTCACAAAAATTAATTTATAATTTTATTTCTTTAAAAATTTATCATAAAAAATATGAACTTTTAATATGAAATGAAGCTTTAAAATTATAGTTTCTAATTAAATATCATTTTTATGAATTTTTTTCAATACATATCAATATGAATATATTCATATCAAACTTTAGTCAAAAAGGTTAAAATGGTCAACTAGTATGAAACAAAGAGAGTATATAATTTTATAATTTCAGTTCTAGTTGCTCGACCAATGAAAAAAAAAAACTTAAATTCGAGCATTTTTTAGATTTTATTCTAAAAAAATTCATCGTTATGTTGTATATGAATTTGAATTATATGTTACATATGCAAATTTATAAACTTTATTATTTAATTTTTAATTTGATATTTATATATATTTACACTCCCCCTTTTATAAAATTTCTAGATCTGCGCCTACATTTATGTATATTTTAGAGAGAACAAATATAATTAGTAATAGCACATGAAGAAGTAAAGTGAGAACAAACAAGAAAAAAGTAGGTTATTATGCAACAGCATTGTCTTAATTTATAGAAAATCATGGGGCATTCTATAATAGAGAGTTATGGTGTGGTGACATTATCATAATATATAGAAACTTGAGGCATGTGTCAATTTTGTGAATAATTAGAAATAGGGGTTGTTTCGAGACACATATCGTGCTCTCGACACATGATATAGTTACTCAAATATTAAGTAATTGCAGATCACCTAAGGGAAGAATAATAAACAATTTCTTTATGTTTAATACATGTATCCAATCCATATAACACTTATCGTTGTTAGGTTAGTTAACATATGGCAAAAGATTGTATTTAAAAAGAGAAAATAAAAAATTATAATTTTAAATTGTCCAATAGCTATTTGATAGTTATTGGAATGTATGATATATATATATATATATATATATATATATATTATCTACTATATAATTTAAACTAAAAAATATGATTATTTGTACCTTAAACTAAAATGTCCTTTCCATGTTGTTGACTAATGACATTAGAAAACGAGGGATAAAGTTCAAGCTTTATCAAATTCATGAAGAGGTTGGTCGTGGGGAAGCTGAAGCTTTTACCAATACCTTATAAGGGTTGTCAAAATTCTGAAGATTGCTTGGAAATTTGACAATTCAAGATCAACTGAGGTCTTGGCTACAGGAGTCTAATTTCATGTACGATTAATCAGTGATACAAAGGAGGAGCCAAGCCTCTAATAAATCTGAGATGAAACTATTAAAAGACATTATAATAACACTTTCAGCCCACCAATAGCTTTAGCTATATTTAGTTAAATAGGAAATAAAGTCTTAGAAGAAAATCTGAGACGAAAATGAATAAGGAAAGATTCAACTTCAACCTTGAAGATCATTTTCTGGAAAAGTCATTACAACTTATTAGTAAATCAACTACATGGGTTATTTCAACCTGGCTAAAGCCTTCGAACATTTTGTTTTCTACGCTAAGATTGTAAAAGCTGAGCTAATGTTTTTGGATGACAAACCAAAGGATCTTTAAGTAGCCGCCGGAGCCACAAGAAATTCATGCTCTCCGTCGGGTGAAACTCGTCCAAGAACAAATACTCATTTCTGTTCGCACAAGGTGTCGAGTCCTTGGTGTTGGAGGAGGTGATCCAATGAAACAGGAAGACACTGACGTGGAGCAGAAGTGCTGAAAACTAGGAGGATCAGATTGGATAAGAAAAAATGACCAAGTCTTTAGTTAGTTAGTTTTCTTGTTTCCTAAGTTTCAGCTATGTTTGTTATTTTTAACGTTCAAATATTCTGCTTACTTAAGGCGAGATTGTCAATCAATGAAAAAATAGCAGTTGCAAGTATCTCTTAAACTTTCTTGTTCTATCATTTCCTTACAATGTGGTATCAGAGCCAGGTTACAATCCTTGGCTTATCTCCATTTGTTCTATCGTTCATTCGTACCTAAAAAGAACAATGGCAAATGCAGCTGCTGGAAACAATTCAGTAAGTGTTTCGCAACCTTAAATACCCTTATTCAAAGGGGACTCCTATGAATACTGGAGTATCAAGATGAAGACCCTCTTTAGATCTCAGTATCAAGATGAAGACCCTCTTTAGACCTCAGAAGAAGGAGCTTCCAGGGAACTGATGAAGAAAGATGCGAAAGCCCTCTTCTTCATTCAACAAGTTATGGATGAATCTATCTTCTCTCGTATTGCTGGAGCAACTACAGCCAAGCAAGCATGGGATACTCTCAAGACTGAATACCAAGGATCAGCAAGAGTCATCACAATGAAATTACAGTTTCTGAAAAGAGACTTTGAAACTGCACTCATGAAAAATGGGGAGTCTGTTCAAGACTTCTTGGGAAGGATCTCATCCATGGTCAGTCAAATGAGAGCATATGGGAACAAAATCACAGACGAAACAGTGGTTGGAAAGATACTCAGGAGCCTAACGTCCAAGTTTGATCATGTAGTTGCAGCCATTGAGGAATCAAAAGACCTTACCACACTCTCAATTAATGAACTGATGGGGTCATCGCAGACTCATAAGGCGAGAATCAATAGAACAACTGGAAGAGAGGAAGAGCGGGCTTTTGAGGTTCAAGGGGAGAAGAGCAGATCCTCTCCATACAGAGGAAGAGGAAGGACTTTCTACAGAGGAAGAGGGCAACAGTCCAATGCACATACTGTAAAAAGTATGGACACAAAGAAGATGTTTGCTGGAGCAAAGATGATCAGGCCAAATTCACACAAGAAGCTGATGACAGTGAAGACTATCTGTTCATGGCCAGTGAGGAAACCAATTCACGATCAACAGAAATATGGTATTTGGACAGTGCATGTTCAAATCACCTAACTGGAGAAAAGATCAAGTTTACAATGTTGGATGAGACATACAAGGCTTAGGTCAGACTTGGAAATGACAAGCAAGTACAAATCCAAGGGAAAGGTAATGTGTTAGTGTGTTCAAATGGCAGAGAAAAAACAATTAAGGATGTTCACTATGCACTAGGTTCGGCACACAATCTTATTAGTGTTGGACAGTTGGTGGAACATGGTTACTCAGTCATATTTGTGAATGACCTGTGTTGTGTCAAGACCAGTTCAGGCCACAAGGTGCTGGAATCCAACATGACTGATAACAAGATGTTTCCAGTGGAGTTTGAATGCACAGACAAGTGTCTAATAACAGGCACTAAGAGTAATGACTCTGAAAAATGGCATCAGAGATATGGACATCTCTACATTCAAGGACTGAAACTTCTGGCCAATAAAGAAATGGTTACAGGACCACCAAGCATTGGAGAATTAGAGAAGGTGTGTGAAGGATGTGCCCTAGGGAAACAGACAAGAAAACCTTTTCCCAAAGGCAAAGCAAAAAGAGCCAACCAGAAGCTGGAACTAATCCACACTGACATATGTGGACCCATGAGGACAGAATCACATGCTGGAAGTAAGTTCTTCCTATTATTCGTTGATGATTTTTCGAGAATGAGTTGGGTTTATTTCCTTAGTCACAAATCTGAAGCATTTGAGCATTTCAAAAAGTTCAAAGTTCTGGTTGAAAAGTAGTGCAATCAGAAAATAAAAATCCTAAGATCAGATAAATGGGGAGAGTTCTGCTCAAAAGAATTCAACAGCTTCTGTGATGAACATGGGATTAGTAGAGAATTGACAGCTCCTTATACTCCAGAACAAAACAGTATTGCTGAAAGGAAAAACAAGATAGTGGTAGAGATGACAAGGGCCATGATGCAAACCAAAGGACTGTCAAATGAATTTTGGGCAGAGGCTATTGCAGTTGCTGTGTATCTGCTCAATCTTTCTCCAACAAAGGCAGTGTGGAACAAGACACCTTATGAAGCCTGGTATGACTCAAAACCATCTGTAGCACATTTAAGAATCTTTGGATGTATATGTTATGCCTTAATTCCTGTAGGCAGACATAAGCTGGATCAAAAATTCAAGAAATATATCTTTGTTGGATATAGCATGAACTCAAAAGCATATAGATTGTTTGACCCAGAAACGAAAAGCATTGTGATTAGCAGGGATGTCAAGTTTGATGAACACTTGAGCTGGAAAGAAGAGGAAAAACTAAATGGCACAAAGATGGACATTGAGGAAGATTCTACTCCAGTGGAGACAGAAGCTGAACAAGGGACACTTGGAGAAGAATCACCTGTCATGACTCCATCAACAATTCCTGAAGGATCACCATCTTCATCAGACAGAACAAAAACAAAAACTCTAAGGGAAATCTACTCCTCAACGTATGTAATGTTTGCAGGAGATCCAACTGATGTGCACATAGCCATGAAGAATGAAGTCTAGAAAGAAGTCATGACAGCTGAGATTGAGGCCATAGAGAGGAATGGTACATGGGAGATTGCTGACTTACCTCTAGGAAAGAAGGTGGTAAGCTTAAAATGGATTTTCAAAACAAAATAGCATTCAGATGGAACAGTCCAAAAACACAAGGCAAGGCTGGTGGCACGTGGATGCACACAGGAGCAAGGAGTTGATTTTGAAGAAACATTCTCACCTGTTGCTAGATTCGAAATAGTAAGGATGATTCTTGCAGTTGCAGCAAAACATCCATGGACAGTGCTTCAATTTGATGTGAAGTCTGCCTTCCTCAATGAAAAGTTGAAAGAAGAAGTGTATGTAAAACAACCTTAAGGGTTTGAAAAGTCTGGAAAGGAAGAGAAAGTCTACAGGCTCAAGAAGGCTTTATATGGTCTGAAACAGGCGCCTAGAGCATGGTATAGTAAAATAGATGAGTTTTTTCAAACTCATGAATTCCACAGGAGCCCCAATGAACCCACCTTATATCTAAAAAGGAATGGTCACAATGTCATCATGGTTAGCCTGTATGTGGATGACATGATATACACAGGATCATCACCTCAGCTCATAATGGAATTCAGAAGATCAATGATGGAAGAATTCGAGATGACTGACATGGTGACTCTCAATTATTTTCTTGGGCTAGAAGTACAGCAAACCAAAGAAGGTATCTTCATTTCTCAGCAAAAGTATGCCACTGATGTACTAACACAGTTTAACATGGACAAATGTAAAGCTGCAACTACACCAATGAATACAAATGAGAAGCTGAAAGCTCAAGATGGGACTGAAATGGCAGATTCAAGAAGGTTCATGAGCTTGGTTGGTAAGCTGATTTTTTTGTCTCATATTCGCCCAGACATAATGTTTGCAGTGAGCCTGGTGTCAAGACACATGCAGAATCCTACTAAACATCATTATGGTGCAGCCATGAGAATACTCATATACATCTTAGGAACAAAAGACTATGGCATCTGGTACTTGAAAAATGCAGATTTAATTCTAGAAGGGTATACTGATAGTGACTGGGCTGGAAGTCAAGAAGATAGAAGGAGCACTAGTGGAAATTGTTTCAGTCTGGGGTCTGGACCCATATCTTGGCTATCCAAGAAACAAAGCATAGTTGCTTTATCTTCAACAGAGGCAGAATATGTTGCTGCCTGTCAAATTGTTTGGCTCAGGAGATTGTTACACGATTTAAATCAACAACAAAAGGGAGAAACCACACTTTTTTGTGACAATGCTTCTGCTGTGGCCATGACAAGGAATCCTATTTTGCATGGGAGAACAAAGCACATTGAAATCAAGCACAACTACATAAGAGAGTTAGTCAACAAGGGAGACGTAGAAGTGAAGTTTTGTAGAACAGAAGAGTAGATGGAAAATTTGTTCACAAAGGCCTTGCCATTTGGAAAGTTTGAAGATCTTCGGAAAAGACTAAACATTGGCTCAAGGGAGAGTGTTGGAGGAGGTGATCCAATGAAACAGGAAGACACTGATGTGGAGCAGAAGTGCTGAAAACTAGGAGGATGAGATTGGATAAGAATAAATGACCAAGTCTTTAGTTAGTTAGTTTTCTTGTTTCCTAAGTTTCAGCCATGTTTGTTATTTTTAACGTTCAAATGTTCTGCTTACTTAAGGCGAGATTGTCAATCAATGAAAAAACAACAGTTGCAAGTATCTCTTAAACTTTCTTGTTCTGTCATTTCCTTACACTTGGTGCAGAAAGGAGAGTTGGTCCAATCGTCAATGGCGCAACATGAATCTTTTACATCTTTAAATCCTGTACACTGTAAGAACAAAAATAATAATAATAATACTTTTTTCGTCCCAAATTGTATATGCAACCGATACCATTTTCACTTACCGTGAGAAGCTTTGGGGTGGAAAACATCGTCAAAGATCTTGTAAAGATCTCCAACCACAAGCCTTGAGCCCGGGAGGGTGGCATGTAATCTCAATAACATGTTGGGAAGCTGCTGGTTGTAGTTTGCTATTCCCTGATTCAATGGGTCGTAACAAGGGCTGGTAGGAGTGAAGCGATGTAAGATAAATGGTTCGCAACAGACGGGGTATGAATTATGTACTAGGATTTTCCGGGCACCAAGTTGATACAATCTCTGGGATTCAGTTTTGTCACAGAAGACGAGTAAAAAATTTCTAGCATGTCCGCACAAAATCGTAGGAAATAACGAAAAGTTTGAAGCTAGGTTGACAATTGTACCTGTAGTTGCTGGGAAAGCTTGTCTAAGATCAAGTTGGTATATTGGGGAAAAGAAATGTTTTTGTATGGGCCAATTTCGTATGCAAGTCCTAAATCACTGGACCCGACGTGAACAAAGGAGTGATCTTGAGAAATGCTGGGAAAGAAGCTCGGCGTTGCCCTTGAATTGACCCTTTAGGTCTGGCAATGTGGAATTCTCAAATAGATCAATTTGCTCATCCATGCTTAATATGTTACCTTATTTTCAGACAGGCAGAAAAAGAAAGAACTTGTTACAGAATATTTATGTATATGTCTATATAAGTATGTATGTTGATTATTATTAGTCGGTCTTACAACAACTTTTCCGGTGCTCGGAAGAATTCCAGCAGGTGTGGAGGCGTAGTTTATCCCGGTGGAAGTAGTCGCCCTTTGATCTGATGATAAGGAAAGGAATGCCGGAGGGAATGGCAAGCCAGCGAGTTGAGCTATCTCACAATAAAGCAGAAAAACTAGTTAAGTTTCAAGGAGATAAATAAATGAATATTTACAAAACAAACCCTAAGATATGGATGAAGTTACAGTTTTATCCTCTTTTATTTCAAAAGCTACGCTTTATCCCCTAATGGAAAAAATAAAACTATTTTTTTCTCTCAAACCCTAAGAGGGATTCGCAGCTCTTTGGCCCAATAACTAAATAACTCAGATACCATTGGCCCAATCAGGGATTAAATCCCATCAACGCAATATTGTGCAGCACCACATTACCAAATTATGACATGGCGCTATCCAGATTTCAAGATATAAGTAGATTTCTCTTTAAATTTAAATATAAAATATTTCAAACCTTAATATGTTTGTTAAAATGCTTCTGAGTAAAAAAAAAAATCCTAAGAGGGTTTGTGTTGATAACTGACAAATAAAAACTGAAATTTATGATATGAAAAACATTTTATAAATAAATAAAGGCAATAAATTCCCCTACTGAAAAACCGCATCAAAAGCGACTGACCAGTGAAGGAGATGAATACTCATGCCAATGAAGTCTACAACTAATCGTCCATTTGTGGGGCGACCAGTAGGTTTTCCACCATCAAAATCAACCCCAAATGGAAGATAATTTAAGTGCACCTTGACGTCCAAGAAATTATTGTTTCCAGGATCGGCATAAGAGTCTCCAAACACGTAAAGAGCCGGCAGATTTATGTTAATACCCTGTAATCCCAATAGCTTTTGGAGAGATTCTTGGTCTATTTTAAATGGTGGCACAGCTAGGTTATTATCCCCTTGGCCCGCAACGAACATGAATAGGAGTAAAAAAGAAGAAATGTGGGCAAAAAAGTATGATTCCTAGTCATTTTCAGACTAATTTAACTTGGAATTTTTACTTTTGTTGTGTGAACCTTGAATGGTAAGCCGTATTTTATAGGAGCTTTGAGACTATGCACATAGGTGTATAAGCACCTAATTAACACCGTTAGAATTCCGTTAGTTTTAAGTATAAATAGTAATTTTTACTTCTTAATATAAGTTATATTTAATTAGTATAATTATGGAATGTATTAACCTTATTCAAATTTTTAGCTATGGGAAAATTTTAAATTTGAATTCATTTGAAAAGATAATAATAATGAAACAAATAAATATAATAAGATAAATATGGTAATTATTTAAAAAAAAAATTATTCATTCAGTTTTTCGCATAACCAAAATATATTCCGATAGTAGCATACATTCAGATATCAATTTCATACAATTAGTTGTCAGTTTAATACATAAACACCACCAGACAATACAAATAAAAAAATCAGTAAATCCAAGACCCAAATCAAGCGTACAATATTTATACAAATCGAACTCAAATAATACATATCACACATTTTGAACGTGGGAGCATACATGACCACATGTGTTATCCTATTAGTCAGAAGTACTCACACAAAATAGTAGACAAACAAATCGCTCCTGGGATCATACACACAATCACATAGACATACAAATTGAACTTAGGATCATACATACCCACCACCAGATGATACATCAAGATTATGATAAACAATCTTAGAAGACAGAACAATACAAATCGTGACAAACAATACACGAATCCAACCAAAAAAGTTTGAAATCCAGAATCGCACCTTTTGTCCTGCTCACAACCCACCGTAGGTACCGTCGTAGGCCACTAATTGGCGATGGAGAGCGACGTAGAGTGAGAGCGAGCAACGGAGCACTAGCGGATCGAAGCCAAGGCGGAGCACCGGAGGATCTGGCACGAGGTGAGCAAAGGCGGAAGATCGGGAAGCATACGACGAGCCTAGGAGGTCGGTCGGCGACGGAGAGCGAGAGCGAGCCGAGAGAGCGAGCGACGGAGGAGAAGAGCGACGGAGAGCAAGAGCGAGCGACGGAGGAGAAGAGCGACTGAAAGCGACGGAGAGCAAGAGCGAGAGAAAAAGATTACTGGTGGGAGAGAGAAAATTACGGGAATTAAATGGTAATTACTAAATTTATTAATTTATAAAAGGAAACTTAGTGATAATTATCACAAAAATTATGAATTTATCCTAATTGATTCAAATTTCCTTTTAAATCTAAAACTAACTGAACCCAAACATCATCTAATAGGTGCACAAACACCTAGGTGCATTTCAGAATTTGCCATTTTATAAGGTAGGAATTTAGTATTAGGAATTAATGCAATATCTATGCTCATGGATATCAACTTAATTGCTTGGTATGTGAGATATGGAAAAAAGCAACTTTATGAGGTACTAAACCATAAATAGTTTCAGCATTAATTTAGTCATTTAGAGAGGAAACCGAAGTCAATATTTTGCCCTTCCCCTTACACGATATGATTGTTAGAGGCTATACAGTTCTTTAGTTAGGAAAACAAAATACAAGATCCGGAACACCTATATTTACCATGGATTCTATTTGTTCATCACCTAAACTTATATCTAGAAAACATCAGAGCTTGAAGTTCGTCACTATCCTAACCATTACTATAATAATTCACGCCACAAAGTTATACCGACCTAGATGTGAGATGCATATTAAATACGAGGATTTTACATAGGCAAAGAGGCGAGTTAAGATTTTAAATTGTAACTGTGGTTTTTACACTCACTAATACTCTCTCTATCCCAAGTTTTTGCATCATTTACTATTCACAGCATGCAATTAGTTTATGATTTTTTGTCCTCAACATTTTAGTATATAAATATAAAAATTTATATATAAATGGTAAATGAACACTAATAATTTCTAAACTTAATTTTTTAATATTTTTCTAGCAAATAATAATATGAACAAATTTAAATCATATTCATGTAAAAAAGGTGAAATGGATCAAAAGAACATGAGATGGAAGAGTAATTGGTTTTGAATTAAGTACTTTTAAAAAACTAAACGGAGCTCATCTATTCCCAATGAAGAAGAGTATAGAGAGTTTTGGTAAAGTGAATGTTGCTTATGATGTGTTTTGGTTTTAATGAAGAATTAGCATGCTACCCGTAATTGGTCGCGGGTCTATTAACCAAAATATAAATTTCAAGCTACACATAAGTGGCAGGCATTGAGATTATCAATAGTGTATATAAGATTACCCGTGAGCACTAAGGACATACTTATATTATAAATTTTATATTTAATTGTATTTATTATTACATTGCGCATGATGAATGATTGAGAATTTTTTTCCCAACAAGTGGTATTAGAGCTAATGGTTTGGTCCTAACATGGTGTATGGTACAATGCTTGGCATGGTAAAAAAACACATTTGAATTGGTGAAAGCATTGAGTTAATGATGATTATTTGAAGTTTGAAGATATATTGTCAGTACGGTGAAACCTAGGGAATTGTCCTAGGTGTGTCAGTTTGTTCATTTGTATTATAATGAAGTGTTGCGTGTTTGCGATATGGTGGAACCTTGCGGAATTATCCTAGGGTTGGCAGTTACTACAAGAGAAATGCATAAAAGTAACTAACATATCAATCGCAATTAGTCACAATGAGGGATTAAAACTCTTTCTATAGTTGCTAGTAGTGAGCGATTGATGTGCGATCAAATGGAGCGACTAACTAGCTCAATCGCTATGTGATGAATACTTATAAGTGTATTGCTATTAAGGGTTTAAATCATCATTATATACTTTGAATATGATTAATTTTTATATTCTGGGCATTTTTCCACCAGGTTACAATTCACGCTTTTTTACTATTCATACATTTTTTTATTATTCACCAACTTACTATTCATACACGTATTTTACTGTTCATACACATTTTTACTATTCACTAATATTAAATAATTATTTTTTTTACGTAGATAAAATCATCACTTGGTGACCCATCACGAGAAAAATCATATCTGAAGCTGTAGATGCCGGAACTGAGTGATTCCAAATTTATCTAAAAGCCAACACATATATCTTTAACTTTGCTTCATTCCGCGAGCTAGTTTGATTATTTTCATTGCCGAAATCTAATTATAGATGAGACCATTTGTTCTTTCGTGTGCTACAGAGCAGTTTCGGTAGAAAAATCATAATTTGAGCTATGGATGTCCGATTTGAATGAACAAGCTATTAATTCGAAGCTAAAGAAGAGATCTACAAGTTCTATGCTTTGAGGAAGGGCTGATTCGATATCTACGATGGTCAAAAAATTAAAAGAAGTTATAACTCGTTTTTGTTGATTTGTATTTTCCTACATTTTACTATTTTAACATTTTACCCACCCAAAACTCTATAAATAGGCACCTTGGGGGGGAGGATGGGGGATGCCATTTTCTTAGGCCTCATTTATATTCTTGTATCATTTTTAGCTTTTCTTCTTTAGTTTTGTTCTAGTTTTCAATACCGAAGCTCTGTCCAAGTGTTTTCTCGTTCTTCTTCTTGTTCGTTTTTTGATCTTTCAATCCATGTTCATTTCATTTTTCTACATGTTGTGTAATTTTATCATGGCTAACTAATCTTTTTTTTGTTAAGGTGAAATGGTGAAGCTTTTGGTATAAAGGTTGTGATTGATTTAAATGGATCACAACGTTATCTATTTAACTTCCCTCCTTGTTAAGTGGGAGTCTTGATTCATCATAGTCAATCATTGGCACAAAAGCTACTTGATTCCCTTTGTAGAACATGGCTCTGCCGACTATATTGAAATATTGAGTTATTGTAGACAAAGGTTAGCATGATGGATACTTGAACTCATTAGCAAGCGTTGGCGTTTTAAGATAAATGAAAGTTAATACTAACTAAATTCCTCGATTGGGACCTCCTTTATGTGTGAATCCCAATTAAGTGGTAAGATGGACTAAAATTAATCGTAACTGATATACTAAAAGTGGATCCCCTAACCTTAGCTATTTTATTTGAATTTGAATTTTTAATCAACACTTGTTCACACCTTTTACGAAAACCTTCTTTATTAAAAATCTGTAATTTGTATTTCTTAATTCACTTCTCTGTGGTTCGACACTTGGACTCCCGAGATTTTATTACTTGCAACAATCTACACTTGGGTTACAACTGCTAGAGTGTAGCAAGTTTTTGGCACCGTTGCCAGGAAAGTAAAATTAGAGTACAAATTCATTTTTTTTTTTTTGTCATATGGAAGGCTGAGCCTCCTAACTTTTAATTTCTGTTAATCTTATTGTTCTTTATTTTTTTTATTATTAAATGGAAGGCTAAGCCTCCAACCTAATTTGTTATTGATATATATTTTTCTTGTTATTATTTTGTTTATGTATGAAAGCTTGGTCACGTACATCAAGTAGTAGACTGATAAGAGAATCTTTATCTTCTTCAAATATGGCTGAACACATTAATGAATAGGAAGACAACTATTCTCTACATAATGACCAAGATCGGCCTAGGACACTTAGAGAACACATGAACCCCATAAGAAATAACACACCATCATATCTAATTTTTCCTCCTAATGCATATAACTTCAATTTCAAGTCAGGTATTATTAAACTTTTACCAACTTTTCATGGCTTTGATTCTGAAAATCCTTACTTGCATCTGAAAGAATTTAAGAAAGTCTGTCACACATATAACAACCTAAACTGTAATATGAACACCATCAGGTTTAAGCTTTTTTCTTTTTCTTTAAAAGATAAAGCTAAAACTTGGCTACAGTATCTTATGTCAGGCTCCGTTAATTTATGAGATGAACTGCAACAACAATTTTTGAAAAAAAAATTTCCTACCTATAAAACAAATTCTTTCAAAAGGTAAATCACCACTTTCACACAAAAATCAGGAGTAACTTTTTACCAGTGTTGGGATAGATACAAAGATTTACTTAACACATGCCCACACTATGGTTTTGAAACTTGGTGATTAGTCTCATATTTTTATGAAGGTTTGTCACCTAGGGAAAAACAAATGGTAGAAATGATGTGTAATGGAATATTTGAGGATAAACATCCTGACGAAGTAATGAATTACCTAGACATGCTAGCAGAAAATGCATAAAATTAGGACACCGCTGGTACATATGAGGCTTCAGGTAAGACTCAAACGCCTATATCTAGTGAAGGCATATATCATCTTAAGGAAGATAATGACTTTCAAGTAAAGTTTGCATCTTTAGCTAGAAAGATTGATGCTTTAGAAATGAAGAAAACTAGTCATTTAAAATCTGTTGAAGAAATTGTTTGTCACATTTGTGAGACCAATGACTATCTCACTATCAATTGCCCAACCTTTCCCTTTTTCAAAGAATGTCTCCATGAACAAGTCAATGTATTGAATAACTTCAGGAAGGCAACCCAAAATCCATACTTGCAAACTTACAATCCTGGTTGGAGGAATCATCCAAACTTCAGTTAGAGAAGTAATAATCATGCTCAACCATCTTTGCACACTCAGGAAAATTTTCAATAATCTCAAGGGTATACACCATATGTTCCTCCTTTTAGGAAAAATTTTGAAGATACATTGCATTCATTTATTAAGAAGCAATAGTCCATCAATGCTCAAACAAATCAAACCATGATTGATTTAAAAGATACTCTTGAAAAATTTGCATCTGTACTCAACATTCAGGAGAAAGGACAATTTCTTTCTCAACCACAAGAAAATCCCAAAGGTCAAACCATGGATCAAGTGAAGTCAATCATTACACTTCGTAGCGATAAAGTTGTTGAAAAATCTATTCTTGACTCTTGTGAATGAGACGATGAGTCAACTTCTAAGAGTAAAAAAGGGTTGAACCTATGCCAAACGAAGAACAAATTGAATCTCCACCAGCACCTCCATTTCCTCAGGCGTTAACTATTCCTAAGAAGCTGGATCAAAATCCTGGAATTTTGGATATTTTCAAGCAGGTAAAGATCAATATCCCTTTGTTGAATACGATCAAACATGTACCTTCTTATACCAAATTCTTAAAAGATTTGTGCACCGTTAAAAGAAAACTAAATGTGAAAAAGAAAGCCTTATTGGCCGAATAGGTAAGTTCTGTTATTCAAAATGACACTGATTTAAAATACAAGGATCCTGGTTGTCCCAATAATTTCATGTTTCATTGGAGAACATAAAATTGAGCAAGCATTACTTGATCTTGGAGCTAGTGTAAACTTACTTCCATATTCAGTTTACCAAAAACTAAATTTAGGTGAGTTAAAACCAACCGAGGTAACTCTTTTACTTGCTGACAGATCAGTGAAAGTGCCCAGAGGAGTCGTTGAAGATATGTTAGTCCAAGTTGATAAATTTTTATATCCTGTGGCTTTTATTATTTTGGACACACCACCAGTGGAAATAAAGAATTCAATACATGTTGTCTTGGGACGTCCATTTTTAGCAACTTCTGATACCTTAATTAATTACAGGAATGGATTAATGAAGCTGACATTTGAGAACATGACATTAGAGTTAAATATTTTCAACTTGCTTAAGCAGCCACTTGAAAAAAAAGATGAAAGTGAGGAACTTTGCCTCATTGATACTATTAGGAAAACCCACATCAAAGAAGGGAGTATCCCTGATCCTCTAAAAAATTATCTGGTTAATTCATTTGAATCGATTATACAAATGGATCAGGATACATCTAACATGTGTTCATTGCTTGATTTTTCACAGGTGAAAGGAAACACATGTTGGAAACCAAAAATTGAAGAGTAAAATAAAATTCACACAATTGAGTTGAAGCTTTTACCCAAAGAATTGTAATACTTAATGTTAAAGAAAGATGCTAAATCAAGGCTGATACGCTGGGTCATATTACTCAAATAGTTCAACATTATGATCAAGGATAAGAAAGGCACCAAAAATATTGTTGCTGACTATTTGTCAATATTGACAACAGATTCATCAATTTAGGCTGCATCTATAAATGATTATTTTCCTGATAAATTTTTATTCTCTGACACTACAATACATTGGTTTGCTAATGTTGTTAACTTTTGGTGACAGGATGGATACCAACTAAGTGGAGTATCCAAGATAAGAAGAAATTTCCACATGGGATGACAAATTTTTATAGGAATGACTCTTATCTTTTCAAATACTGTCATAACCAGATATTTACGAGATGGATACCTGAGAATAAAGTAAAAAGTGTCATTGAATTTTCTCATTTTAAAACGTGTGAAGGGCTTTTTTTGTCAAAGAAAACAACTGTAAAGATTTTGTAGTCTAGATTTCACTGGCCTTCTTTGTTTAAAGACGCACATGCATTCTGCAAAGTCTTTGAAAATTGTCAAAAAGTAAGATCCATTTCTTCCCGGTTAAGTGGTGGATACGGTACTTCGTGGCTCTCAAGTCGGTTATCTCAGTTTCCCATAATAAATGATTTCTTTCTCTCATCTCTCAATTTTTTCTCACCAATGGATTCTGTTCTTTCTATTTTACGAAAATACTTTCCATCTCTCTCAATAAATGTTCTTAAAAGGATTTATCAAGCTAGATGTGAAAGATTCAAAGTTTTGATGCACAAAGACATTCCTGAAAATGTGCGATGGTTAATTAAAGCTGAGGCCTGTTTGGCTGGTGAAATTTCAGATGCATTTATGCCTCGCATGTCTGGCTTAAGCAAAAACACTTATACCAAAAAGCGAAGAGCAAAAAAGTTATGCGTATATCACAAATGTGGTCGATGGAATACTAATGTCATTCTTTAGGGATGACGTCCAAGAAGATAAAAGAAAATTTATTAAGAATGGCCTGCGTAAGGATTCTTTGGATGATATATGATTGACTTTTGAAATGCATTTTTGTGGATTAGTGCAACGTGAACTTCTTGCTTTATGGAGGATTTTCATAGAGAACGAGAGCATTATAGTCTTGGAAATCTAACTTTAAATGACCATGTTTGCTAGTTTATAAGAAAACTAGATGGGAAGCATATCCCCGACTCATAGAAGGCGTTGAAGCCGTTACTGGACGTAAAATCAGTGGAAGATGTGAGCCAGAATCACAACTACTATACATTAATTTCATTTTATTTTTATGTTTTTTTATTTTACAGGTTGTCAATTCTTAATAAGTGATGAAGCATTGTGGAAGAGAGCAATCGGACTTGTGGATCTGTTTATCTTGTCTTTTAGTTTTACTATCAGCATTTTTTTAATTTTGGTTTAAGTTATTTCAGGTTTTTCATTTTCAATGACTACCATTTCAGGTAATTTCTTCTTTACTCTTATTATCTATGTTTTGACATTGGGGACAATGTCTTAATCTGGTTTGGGGGAGGGATAGTTGATATTTGATTTTTCTTTTAGTTTAGTTTCTCTCATGCTGATATTAAATCATTAGACAAAGCACTTAGTTTATGACGGCTAAGTAAAGAGTAATTTTTCAATCCTAAGATGCATATTATTTTGTGTGACATGCATAACATTTTTTTTCTTGCAAGCATAAATAGTTGCATGTAGGAATCCAACTCATGGAAATATCATCATTGGATGTCTACCATGTAAATTTGAAATGGTTGTTAATTTTTGAAAGCAATTAAAGTATGTTGCTTGTTACCTAAGGAAAATAAATAACCAGTGAGCATTTTTGAGCCCTTAGTGTTTATTAGGATATGTGAATTTCTTTGTTGAGAGTGTTTACTTTGTGTTTTGAGCTAGACCTTACTTGGATGGGTGACTTTAAGGACCCATGCAACCTCACTTCTTGTATGTAAATTTTAGGAAGAAGATGACATTTTAGGGCCAACCATTCACCAAAAGGCTAATTTTGTATATTATCCCTTAATGAGCCCCTTTGAGCCTTATAACCTTATTCTTTGTTTGAATCCTATATGTTTAACTACTTCCACTTCATTTTAATCTTTTATTGTCTTTGGAACTAATGATGCTTATGTAATTATGGGCTTAGAGAATTAAAATGAATGTGTTGTTTTTGGTGAAATAAAGAATAAATGTGAAGTATACTTCAAAATATATTGGATTACCTTGTGCTTAAATTGTGATAGTAAAAAAATTTGGGGTAATTTAAACTTGAATAATAAAAATTGAGTGTGTATCATTGGATGGTTGAGTTTTAAACAAATCTTGATTTGTTATTTATAATAGAAAAAGGTAAAAGCGAGACCATAAAAAAAACCTTCACAAAATAAAGTTAAAAAATATATAAATAAAAAAAAACTCTTTCGTTTCATAATACTTGGCCTCTTTTTCTTTTATGATAGTTTAAAAAAAATTGTTCTTTTTCCCTTTCAAATAAAATTATATATGCTCATACCCATGTGAATCCATACTAAAGTAAAGATGAAAGACATTTTCTTTTATCTTTTTCTGACAGATAAACGCATAATCATGTGGGACAATTTTGAAAAAAAAACAACAACTTTAGCCTTAATATTTATGCAAGTCAAATGAGGCCAGCCATTTTGAAATAGAGAGAGGTAAAAAAATAAATAAATAAATAAATAAAATTTTAAATTCAATAAGTTTAAAACTCAACCATATTTATTTTCTAAACTCATGTGTTGGTAAGGAATTGTGTTTTTTGGAGGACTTGGAGACTAGGGTTGAATTGGGTATTTAGTGTTTTAGGTGCCCATATTTATTGTTCATTGTATTATTAGTTCTCTTAAACTCCACCATTAAAAAGCCTTCATCCGATTCTCGCTTTCACCAAACCCAGTCTCATTACAACATTGTATAAAGACCATTGGACTTAAATTTACATAAAATCCCTTTTGGGAATCGAGTGATGGTGAAGTTGAATCCTTTTGCAAGTTCCGAATTGAGAAACACAAAGTAAACTATTCACAAACTCATATTAAAATAAGTGCAAATACTTAGGGAGTGATCTTCTACCTTTGGTAACAAGGACTTAACTTTTTCTCCTTTCATTAATTACTTGCAAGTCAAGTTTATAAGTGCCATATATTCATAGCATGATTTATCATGAGTTGTTAGATTAAGTATTTTGTTTATTTTCTTAGGTTACACTTGCTAGAGACTAGCAAGAACCCGGTTGGGAGGTGTGATGAATACTCATAAGTGTATTACTATTCAGGGTTTAAATTATTATTATACACTTTGACTATAATTAATTTCTATATTCTGAGCATTTTTCCACCTGGTTACTATTCACGCATTTTTACTATTCATGCACATTTTTACTATTCACAATTACTATTCACCAACTTACTATTTATACGCGTGCTTTACTGTTCATACACGTTTTCACTATTCACTAATATTAAATAATTATTATTTTTTACGTAGGTAAAATCATCCCTTGCGACTCCTCACGAGAAAAATCATATCTAGAGCTGTAGATGTTGGAACTCAGTGATTTCAAATTCATCTGAAAGCCAACAAATAGATCTTTAACTTTACTTCATTCTACGAGCTAGTTTGATCATTTTCATTGCTGAAATCTGATTATAGATGAGATCATTCGTTCTTTCGTTTGCTAAAGAACAGTTTCGATAGAAAAATTATAATTTGAGCTACGGGTATCCGATTTGAATGAGCAAGCTATCAATTCGAAGTTAAAAAAGAGATCTACAAGTTCTGTGCTTTATGGAAGAGCTGATTCGATGTCTATGATGGTCAAAAAATAAAAAAAAGTTGCAACCCGCCTTTGTTGATTTGTATTTACCTACATTTTACTATTTTACCATTTTACCCACCCCAAAACTCTATAAATAGCCATTTTCTTAGGCTTCCTTTATGCTCTTGTGTTATTTTTAGCTTTTCTTTTCTAGTTTTGTTCTAGTTTTCAATACTGAAGCTTTGTCCAAGTGTTTTCTCATTCTTCTTCTTGTTCGTTCTTTGATCTTTCAATCTATGTTCATTTCATCTTTTTACATGTTGTGTAATTTTATCATGGCTAACTAATATTCTTTTTGCTAAGGTGAAAGGGTAAAGCTTTTGGTATAAAGGTTATGATTTATTTGAATGGATCACAACATTAACAGTATTTTTTTCTTTAATCTATTTAACTTCCCTCCTTGTTAAGAGGAAGTCTTGATTCATCATAGTTAATCATTGACACAAAAACTACTTGATTCCCTCTGTAGAACATGGCTTTGCCGGCTATATTGGAATCTTGAGTTATTGTAGACAAATGTTGGCATGATGGATACTTGAACCCATTAGCAAGTGTTGGTGTTTTAAAATCAATGAAAGTTAATACTAACTAAATTTCCCGATTAGGACCTCCTTTATGCGTGAATCCCAATTAAGTGGTAAGATGGGTTAAAATTAATTGTAACAGATATACTAAAAGTGGATCCCCTAACCTTAGCTATTTTATTTGAATTTGAATTTTTAATCAACACTTGTTCACACTTTTCACGAAAACCTTTTTTATTAAAAATCTGTAATTTGTATTTCTTAATTCACTTCCTTGTGGTTTGATACTTGAACTCCCGATATTTTATTACTTACAATAACCTACACTTGGGTTACAACTGCTAGAGTGCAGCACTATGCAATAACATCAATCCTCTTGCTCCGTTCTCTAGACGACTGAAAATCTCTTACCGCCAAGCAATTTTCTTTTTTTATTAAATAGGTCTAAGCTTGCCCAAAATGGTTTTTCACTTTTTTGACCCTGACGATTGTGAGGCTTTCCCAGGAATCTATTAAGTAGCTCATGGGCATTTATAATCCAAAATGCCACAAAACAAGCTTTAAAGCACATCAAGATGATTAGAAGCACTTGTGCTTGCGGGATGCCTTCTGCCGAAAAAGATTGTCGAAATCTGCCTAAATCCTGCTTTGGTCACCAAAGACGGCTTCATTCTCCGCCACCCAAGACCAACGGATCCCTTTCATCCCTATCAACCTTGTCTTGGACCACAGTGGCTAGTTCCTTTCGGCCGATTATGACCAAAACTACAGTTCCTCCACTTGTTGTGCCACTCATTGCCACTCTGCCATTTACTCACTTGCCCACTCCAATCGCTACCACTCCACCGTTTGTTTATCTACGGCATGGGTGAAACCAATTATGGTTAAGAAATACGGGAGATTGTGGATCGAATTGGAAAAGAAAAAGAAAAATTTGAATTACCAACAGTGTGTTGCAGATTGGTGATCCAAGTTAAGGATCTTGAGCTTTATGAAGGGAAATTGAAAAAGCTTTGGGCTTTCATACAAGATAGTCAAGCTAATTCACACAAGAAAGTCTAAACCAAGGAGTGACTGCAATTTGAACAACTGATAATTTCAGTCGCTATAAAGTGAAACCTACCACCTAACAACTAAGGAGTGATTAAACAGGGTTGGTGACTGATTTTCTATCTCAATCTTTGGTCATTTTCTTGCATTTTTGTTGTAATGAATGGTTGCAGCATGACATTAATGACTATGTGTGTGATATGACGCAGTGGCAGCATTGTACCAATAGCTTGATAGAACTTTGAAGATTGAAGATTTTATTCATGTGTATTGATGTTCATGATATTGGTATTTAAAGTCATGTTCTTGTTGTTCGTACTCATTTCCATTTTTTGATGTGTTTGTGTTTTAACAATGTTCATGGCATTTGTGTTTGTAATTGTGTGTGTTTGTGGTGCTCATGATTGTATTGTTCGCAGTGTTCATGTTCATGGGGAAAATTTGAGCCAATGTGAAAATTGTTGGGTTTATTGGATCGAATTTAAGAAGCTTAATAATTTTGATTTTATATAAGATTTGATTTTAGTTCACCTACTTGTTTGGGGTTTTTGCATTGCCTATAAAAAAACATGTTATGGTAAGATTTTGAGTACAAGAGAAAAGCTAATATGGTAAAGTGAGGATTTTCAAAAATATTTTGGAAGGGAAAAAAGTCCAAAAGCGGTCAGAAGTAGGATAAGAAGTTTTTTTAATTATCATATTTTATAATTGTATGAGGCAAGATATTAGGCTTGCCAATAGGGAACTTTCTACAATACCCAACCCCGAAAAGGGGGTACCCATGCCCCCCCATCTTAACCGTTGATCTTGAATTGGCAGAGAAAAGAGAAACCGTGTGACTAGGGTAACAGGTGAGGGAGGGGAAAGAAAAAAAAGAGATAAAAACTTTTAAAATGCAATAAATATTTCTAAAAAGCAAAACAAAATCCTAAAAAGTGAAAATTCTTTTAAAAAAGCAATTAAATGTAAAAAAAAAAAGTGATAAATGTTAAAAAATTGGTTAATTTTTTTAAAAAGCTATTAAAAACCAAAAAAGTGACAAATGATTGTAAAATGCAATAAATAATTTTAAAAAATGATTAAATAAAAAAAAGATATAAAAAATTAAAAAATCAAAATATTTTTCAAAAAAAGCAATTAAACTAAAAAAATAAAATAAATATAAAAAAAGCGATAAATTTTTAAAAAATTATCTATGTAAAAAAATATTAATTGCTGAATAATATACTTAATAAAATACTTTTTTGTACATATGTCAATGATTCTCAAAATATAAAATCTATCTATACTGATCAACTTAGTAAAAAAAATATTTATTGCATTTTAGAATTTTTATCAAATTTTTTTTGTTTTTAATCACTTTTTAAAAATATTTCCCATTTTTTAACATTTATCACGTTTGTTTATATTTTATCATTTTTTAATATTTAATCACTTTTTGTAGTTTTAATCGCTTTTTATTTATTTAATTGATTTTCTAAAAAAAATGTTTGTTTTTTTAGTTTTTTTATCACTTTTTTTATTTAATCAATTTTTTAAATTATTTATTGCATTTTAAATTATTTATCACTTTTTCAGTTTTTATTTGCCTTTTAAAAATATTTATCAATTTTTTAACATTTATCACATTTTCTTTATTTTATCACTTTTTTATACATTTAATCGCATTTTTTAAAAATTTTATCGCTTTTTTTTAACATTTAATCACTTTTTCTTACATTTTATCGTTAAAGTTACCTTCGTTGTAACCGGATCACGTTGAAGGTACCTTAGGTGTGACCAGGTCACTTTGAAGGTAACCTAAAAATGTGACCGGGTCACGTTGAAAGTACCTTGGGTGTGACCGGGTCGCATTGAAGGTAACCTAAAAATGTGACCGGGTCACATGGAAGGTACCTTCGTCGTGACCGGGTCACTTTGAAGGTAACCTAAAAATGTGACCGGGTCACATGGAAGGTACCTTCGTTGTGATCGGGTCACGTTGAATGTAACCTAAAAATGTGACCGGGTCACATGGAAGGTACATTCGTTGTGACCGGGTCACTTTGAAGGGAACCTAAAAATGTGACCGGGTCACGTTGAAGGTACCTTCGTTGTGACCAGGTCACTTTGAAAGTAACCTAAAAATGTGACCGGGTCACATACCTTCAATGTGACCCGGTCACATTTTTAGGTTACCTTCAAAGTGACCCGGTCACAACGAAGGTACTTTCGTTGTGGCCCAGTCACATTTTTAGGTTACCTTCAAAGTGACCTGGTCACAACGAAGGTACCTTCAAGGTAACCCGGTCACAACGAAGGTACTTTCAATGTGATCCAGTCACATTTTTAGGTTACCTTGAAAGTAACCCGGTTACAACGAAAGTACCTTCATTGTGACCCGGTCACATTTTTAGGTTACCTTTAACGTGACCCGATCACAACAAAGGTACTTTCCATGTGACTGGGTCACAGTTTTAGGTTACCTTTAAAGTGACCCGGTCACAACGAAGGTACCTTCGGTCACATTTTTAGGTTACCTTCAATGTGACCTGGTCACAACGAATATACCTTCCATGTGACCCGGTCACATTTTTAGGTTACCTTTAATGTGACCCGGTCACAACAAAGGTACCTTCAAGGTGACCCGGTCACAATGAAGGTATCTTCAAGGTGACCCGGTCACATTTTTTGGTTACCTTCAAAGTGACCCGATCACAACAAAGGTACCTTCGATGTGACCCGGTCACATTTTTAGGTTACCTTCAATGTGACCCGGTCACAACGAAGGTACCTTCGAGGTGACCCGGTCACATTTTTAGGTTACTTTCAATGCGACCCGGTCACACCCAAGGTACCTTCAACATGACCCAGTCACAACGAAGGTAACTTCAGCGATAAAATGTAAGAAAAAGCTATTAAATGTAAAAAAAAATTGATAAAATATTTAAAAAAAATGATTAAATGTAAAAAAAAGTGATAAAAGAAAGAAAATGTGATAAATGTTAAAAAATTGGTAAATATTTTTAAAAGGAAAATAAAAACTGAAAAAGTGATAAATAATTTTAAAATGCAATAAATAATTTAAAAAATTGATTAAATAAAAAAAGTGATGAAAAAAGTAAAAAAAAACAAACATATTTTTTAGAAAATAAATTAAATAAATAATAAGCGATTAAAACTACAAAAAGTGATTAAATATTAAAAAATGATAAAATATAAACAAACGTGGTAAATGTTAAAAAATTGGAAATATTTTTAAAAAGTGATTAAAAACAAAAAAAGTGATAAAAATTCTAAAATGCAATAAATATTTTTTTAACTAAGTTGATCAATATACATAGATTTTATATTTTGAGAATCATTGACATATGTACAAAAAAGTATTTTATTAAGTATATTATTCAGCAATTAATATTTTTTTACACAGATAATTTTTTAAATATTTATCACTTTTTTTATATTTATTTTCTTTTTTTAGTTTAATTGTTTTTTTTGAAAAATATTTTGATTTTTTATATATTTTTTTTATTTAATCATTTTTTAAAATTATTTATTGCGTTTTATAATTATTTATCACTTTTTTGGTTTTTAATAGCTTTTTAAAAAAATTTACCAATTTTTTAAGATTTATCGCTTTTTTTTTTACATTTAATCACTTTTAAATTTTTTTTTTGCTTTTTAGTAATATTTATTGCATTGTAAAATTTTTTATCAGCTTTTTTTCTTTCCCCTCCCTCACCTGTTACCCCAGTCACACGGTTTCCCTTTTCTCTACTAACCTAAGATCAACGGTCAAGATGGGGGGGCATGGGTACCCCCTTTTCGGGGGTGGGTATTGTAGAAAGTTCCTACCAATAGCGTATATAGATCTATAGGTTAGCGTGAGGATTAAGGGTATACTTCTACTGTAATTTCTATATTTTGTTTGAGTAGATTTCTCTTATTTGTGGATGTAGATTAATTAAGGGTCAAACCATGTTAAATTATTGTGAAAAATTAATACCAAGAGAGCTAAGTAGAAAGTTAAGTCCGACTTAAAATGAATATGAAGTTTGAAAATTTACCTAGATTTGATGAAAAAAATGTGAATAAGTTATAAACGAAATTTAAATTGGAATTAAAGTTTTAGAAATTTCATTAAAAAAAAAAAGGTTTTGGAAAGGAAATCATATAGTGTTACCGCCCGTCAACCCTGGCAGGATCTTTTTAGAAATGTGCGTACAACCCATTTGCCAAACAGCCACGTGTGAACAAATTCTCCAATCTCCAGTTAATTTTTGTTTTTCGTTTTATTCTTTTGGCCCGAACAACTCCGTCGAAGACGACACGACAAACACATCCACCTCTTCGCACAGAAATTTCGACAATGCTAGTTGTTTTCCATTGGTACCGGTTACTTTAATATTTCTAATATATACTTTTTAATTTACTTATTTATCAATTTATCTCTCCTCACTTATCTTTTTCAAAAGGATAAATTTCATTTATGGTTTTTGACCTTTTAAAAATTTCTAAACAGGTCACTAATCTTCATTTTATTCTCTTAGAGTCTTTAACTTCCCTTTTTTGTTCCAATCGTGGTTCTTTCATTAATTTTATAGTTAAATGTGATGAAATTATGAGAAAAAAATAATAACATTGGTCCCATATTTTCTTATTTCCACTCAAATCACCTTCAACATACTAAATTTAACTTTTCAACCATTGTCGCCCTTTCCCTCCCTCCCTCCCTCACCATACATGGCCACCACCATCATAGACCTAAATTGAATGCCTGGACGAGCACCACCAAACCACTTTGACAATGACCGGTTCCATCGCCGTGAAATCCTCTACCGAATCTTGGTCTATCGTTGTTTCCATCACCACCATAGTCGGACTGTTGTCGTTCCCATCATCGTCGTTTCCATTGCCACCATACATGAACTACAGTCATTCCCATGACCACGAAATCCTTTACTGAGCGTAATTGGTTCATGAGATCAAAGACTAAATAATGATTGGTTTCAGATCTCTGTTGCCAACCCCGAAGGCACTCGATTTGGGCTCCTATTTGGCCTCAGTACCTTGTTGTGGGGACTCAAGTGGTGAGTAATGAGGCAGTAGGCAGAGTTAACCTGGGGCCAGATTGAGGGAGAGGGGTTGTGGGCATATAGATCATGCAATCCCAAGATGGCGATGGAGATCGTGGCAAAGTGGCAGCGCTTCGAATGGTGGCTATGGCCAACGGTGAGTTTGGACAAAGAATGGGCCGGGTGACTCACAGAGGGCTCCTCCCTTCGAATGGCGTTGCCTGTGGCTGGTGGCACTTGGGAACGTGAAACTAGGGCGACACGTGATAGCGGAGGTAGGCTAGGACAGATGGCTGGCATTGGAGGATTGAAGCTGAAGGCGAACACATTTCTCTATGAATAGATAAGAGAGTGTGCGTTAAACTTAAAAACTCAGGGTGCTTCGAGTGGGAAGAAGAATATTTAGTATTTTTCATGAGATTCTATTAACTTTAACTATAAAATTGATGGAAGTACCATGGTTAAAACAAAAATAAGGAGGTTAGGGGCTTTAAGGGGATAAAATAAATATTAAGGACCCATTTAGGAAATTTATAAAAGATTACGGACCATAAATGACATTTACCGTTTCTTAAAACTCCTGACATCCAGCTGTACCATCCAATCCCTACGGAGTGAGAGATATTTGATAGAGGTCCTACCTCCAATTTCTTTTTTTATGTGTTGCATATATTAATTTTGATGGCTTTCGAATCCCAAAACAATAGGTACCATCTTCCCCTTAGACATATTTCAACCCTGTACAATAAAAAAAACTGCAATAGCGTAGCTAATTCATCCAATCTGAGGGGAAATTCCTTCAACCCAATTAAGCAAAAAGGCCTACTTGCTCTCTAGTGCCCTAAAGTTACTTACTCGGTCTCGGTGGAGTTGCCCCTTCAACTTTACATAATATAAAGAACATTATGCCGGATTTTGTATAATTTCTTATTAGGATATATGATCGAGAAATTGTCTTTTATTGTGATTAATCCTTAACGTTTTGTTTTGACCATGATCAATGTGTCAATAACTTATCAGGAAAATCAAATTCAACCAATGTTGATAACGTTTTAAATTCTTCATTGGCTCCTCATGCTCCGGTAGATTTCATGGTCACTAACCTTTAATTGATTTCCACTTCAATTTTGTTATAAACTTAACTTTTTTCTGGTTTTATAAACCTTTTTAAAACATTTCCTATTGGCCCTATTCAGAAATTGTCACATAAAGGCAAACATTGTACGGGAAAATCGATTTGTAAATAGAAAAAACCCATAACTTAAATTGTATATTAACAGTAAAAAATTCATACAATTAAGTTGGATTCATTTAAATTGGCTTCTTTATTTTTATGGATTTTTTTAATCTCGCATCAATGTCTTTTGAACTATTTTTAGACATAGAGCTATTGTTGTGTGTAATTAATGTTATTCTTTTAATTTTTGGCCTTGAAATTAGGATAAAAAAAAGAATTTTTTTTTAAATTTTGTATAGTGAGAGTTTAAATGATTATTGAAAAAAAAAAGATTCATTTTTGTGTTTTCCATACTAAGATTATAAATGAGAATTCTCAGGTAAATTGAATTTTAAAAATTTTCTAAAAATGCAAATAGTTCAACCCATTTGGGATAGCTTGAAAATTAATATGATTCATTGTTTTTTAAACTAACAGAGTACCATATAGGTATAATAATCCATTAAATGAATTTTTTTCATAATATAAATTTTTTTACTTGTTCAACCTAAAATAGAAAAATAAAAATAATTTAATTAATTTTTGGACTATTTCAACCTATATAGATTATCTTTGAAATGATTTTGGCTAAACATGAAATTAATTAAGTTTTGGATTACCAAATTTTTTATTAATTATTTTTTCTAATTATTTTTTTAGGTTTTGCATTATTGAAACTATATGCTCAAGAAACCCAAAAATAAGTAAACTATTATTTTTAGAAAAATATTTTAATTAATATTTTTTTAGGGCTGGGTAAGATTCATAAAAACTAATTACCTCTAGAAATGCTATTCAAGTGATTATTAAAGATTTAGAATATTAGTTTTAAATTATATAGAGTTTAGATTAAAAAAAAGCTTAAAAATGACAATAATATGAATCAAAATTTTTAATTGTATATAGAATTATTTTTATAATATTTTTTTTTATTTTTTCAGTTGGGTAAGTTAAGAAATTCATAAAATTTAATTATTTGAAATTTTTTACTAAATGATTTTGTGTGTGTGTAGCATTAGCTTTTAAATAATACTTATTCTAAACAAAATAAAATGAAAAGTAAATAGTATGAAAAATAGATAATTTGTTCCAAGGAGTAGAAAGTGGTGCTTGGCTTTTTTATGCAATGAAATCTGGAAATGTCTTATATGCAACCTACCTTGTGTATGCCCTATCCTTATAATTACTTTTCTACCCTCATTAAAAATAAAAAAATTCTCAGCCACGTCTTGTCTTGTCTTGTTCCCGACGAAGCACATGACTGTGATTGATGAATCGGAATATACTTTGGAACAATCAAAGAAGCATGGGAAGAAGCAGGGAGATGGAAACAACGATGAATTGAAGAAGAAGACGGTCGAATCATTAGAGCAGGCGGTCGACAAGCCAACGGTGGAGAGGGATGTGGTGGCGTCGGAGACGGAACAACGGAAGCCGACAGTGGGGACGGTGATGGGGACGCAAGCGGTGAAATCACGATTGACGGTGCTGGGGCAGCTGCAGTGGCAATGAATTCATGGTCGGTGGTGGACGGGAGAGCCAGTGGAGAGGAAAGGCGGGGAAGAGTAGGTTGAAGACGAAGGTTTCAGCCAAAAATTAAAAAAAAAAAAATGAGGCTTTGGTGTAAAAGCCTATTCTTTGTCCCTCATCTTTTACTTTTTTTTTTTTCTAATGAATCCCTAATATTTTCATTTCAAGCACATATATGTATGCAAGCATAAAATGATATGTATAAAGAAATAAAATTGTAATTGTATTGTAGAAAAAATCATAAAATTATTTTCCAATAAAAATAATATATCAATAATAGTTCTACGATCCCATTTATGCATATATGCCACACGTTTTTTACATATCATAGTTATTAAAAACTCATTTTAAGTTGTAAAAACGTATGCTTTTATAACTTTAGAGATGGAAATCGTGTTGAAATACAACAGAAACAAAAGATGGGTAGAAACGTATAGAAACACAACTCTAGTCGTAGAAACATAGAAACGCTAAGACTTTAAGACCCCATCTTATTGAGTTATTTGGGTTAAAAAATAAATGGAGCTAAAAATCTTCCACTTTTTTTTTGGCTCAAGGTAGCTGGCCCAAGTTACCAAACACAAAAAAAAAAAAAAAAAAAACTCTCTGTCTCTCATTACATTAGCTCTCTCTTATATTTGGCAATTCTCTTTTATTTTTTTGGCTTATTTCTTCATCTATTGTAGCTTCCTTTTACGTTCTGCTCTTCATCTTCTAAATCTCTTCTTAATCTCACCAACACTAAGTAGTGGTAGTGCATGGATACCTGATTGTGAAATTTGGTTTCCTTATTTGTATGTTCATACATTAATGGCAATATAACTCTTTGTTTATGATATTGTTGGAGTTCTAGTAAGTGATAATATTGTGAAATATAAATTTCTTAAGATATTTAAATAGTTATATTTTTTTATAATTTTTCTCCAAGTTTTTTTTTTGTCTTTTTGGTTGAATCTTACGACTTTACGACCTTTTGATGACTCTATGACTCTAGAAATCTAAAATGACTCTAAGCAGAAACTCGATTTTGATCACCTTGATACATATTCATCACTTGCTTTATACATCGAGTTTCATATATATTTGTCATCCAATTTGTACATATATCTAATTTTGGCGAGAAGTGAGATTGATTTGATGTATTTACACCTGTTTTTCTATGGGATGGTAGACCCTTACATACTAATAAAAAATATATGTGATCTTATTTGTACGTATTTCACATATTATTTGTATATATTAAGGGTGGTATCAAGTCAAACCAAGCCCGAATAAGCAAGGTTCGAGCTCGGCTCATTTCAAGTTGGGATGGGCTCAAGCTCAATGAGCTTCCTAACTAAGCCTTAAGCTTGGCTCGTAGGTGGTTTGGGGGAGGCTCGTGAGCTTAATAGGCTCAAATCACCAACATTAAATCTGAGCCAACGAACTCGCTATGCACCACCGTCACATCTAGAATCACTTCATAGCACAGATGTCACTCTTAAGCAACACCGCATTCTCTGTCATCCCTAACAACCTACGATCACGTCCGCAGATGTTTTCAAAACCTCATTCAATGTCAATTCCAAACGAGTGATAGCCCGGCAATTGTTGCAGGGAACCAACAACCAATCTTCCATGAACCCCACAAAGAAGTCCTCCCTTAACATCTCCGCCTTCGATTCCTTTTCAATATATTGATCACCTCCTCATCGCATTGGAGGTCTCCACCATTTAGTGGTTGGGTGTGCATGTGTGGTAGGTGTTTAGTCATGGGTGGTCAATGCGATGCGAGTGAGGCAATTAGATCTGAAGTTCAAATTCAACTCCAGATAAGACTTTGCTAGAATTGAGACTGATGGTTGATGCAAAGAAATTACAAAAAAGGGAACAGAGGCTCTACGAGGAATGTGGGCTGTGGGAAAGGTAGATGAATCAAGAAATTGGATTGGATTGGACTGGTTAGTAGGTTAATGGAGGTGTTATTTAATGGGTCAGTGGAGGTGGAGCCATGGGCTCTATAAGAATTATTTAGGAAACCCAATAAGATTATTTATTATATTAATATTATTATAATAATAAACTTGTTATACTCAATAAGAGTTCGAGCCCAAATATGTTAGATTCAAAATTTGATTCGTTAAGAGCTAGAATCTAAAATGAAGTTTGAGTTTAGGCCCGAGGCTCGATAACAAGAAAAACGAGCTCGAGCTTAAAGCCTTGAACAACTCGATTCATTTTCCATCCCTAGTATAGATCCTCCACTTTCTTTATATATTAAGTTTGTGCATATCTAACATCTGATTTGTACACATCCTCAAATTTTGGAGGACATGAGATTTGATGTGTTCACACTTATTCTATACTATGAAAGGTAGTATTATAAAATAAATATATATAAAAACATAAGGGGTTGGGTGTATATTAAACTTACCTATAAAATCTTACAGCCATTGTGAAATTTCCTAAAAAGGAAAAAAGAAAAAAAGTATTTTATTATTGTCATATTAATTGACCCATATTTCTTCTTTTAAGAGTCCGGTATATCTTTGCTTAAATGGTCAAAAAGTTAGGGGGAAAGTGCACCGTGAGTCCTAAAAGTTAGTAGTCTTTTTCATTTGAGTCCTAAAAGTTTACATTTTTTTTAATTAAATCATAAAACTATGAAAATGGTTGCCCTATTAATCTTAAGTAACATGCAATGGATGGTGCCTCAGACATGGCATAAAACGCCGACAACTCCTACATGTCATGCATATCTGTACCTAATTTGCCAAGGGATAGACAGCCACAAGGAAAAAAAAAAACAAAAAGAGTCGAAGCTAGAATAGAAGACAAACAAACAAGGAAAAGTAATCAACATCCATAAAGCTCATTCATTCCCAAAGGACAAACAACAAGAGGGAAGCTATTTTTTCGGTGGTGGAGTTGATTCGTAGAGTTGCTTTTTTGGATTATATAGGTTGAAGAAACCAAAAAGGTGTATATATCTCATATTTCAAGTTAAGGTTTGGGTTGTACACTTAAACTAAACCTAAATATATATGTTAAAATTGTTGTTTGAATGCATAATTTTTGTATTTATTTGTGGCTGGTTTTTAGTGATGTGGATGTACGCATGAATGATGAGTTTGGGATAGGTATCATGAAAACATAGATTGTGTGAATTGTTTGTAGCCATCGTTGCTTAGTTTGTACGGCATTGCAATGTATGACAACAATTTGTCATAAAATTTATCGTTTTAATTACTTTGTAGAATGGGAGACATATCTGCATCGTTAATATTCATATATGGTGGCTAGTTCAAAGATGAGCATCATCACGAATATGTTGGTGGAATGCGAAGGCAGTTGACTATGGATACAAACCTGATATCATACCATGAACTGAAGGGAATGGCTAAAAGTTTGGTTGATCTACCTATGAAAAAGCTATTTTGGTTGGAACCAAAATAAAATGGGAATGAGAAGATGGTGGAAATAATGACAACTAGTGATGCAGGTATTTATATGATGGTAAAAACATTGTTGGAAATTGGGAGTCTTCAAGTGTACGTTGAACATGAAGCTGTTGTTGGGAGAAGATGTACTCCAATATATGATGTAGACAATGAGGATGAAATCGGTGAAAACTCTACTAATGCAAAGGAAGAATATGGGGATAAAACAACTAATATTGTAGAAGATGACGATGATGCACTATTGACCAATTTCTACAGAATTCTCACTTTCTACAACTATTTATCCTACTTTTCAGTTTAAACATACTTTATTTTACATCCTAGAACCACCTGTTATATTTTAGAGTCATCTGATAAACCTTGTTAAAAGTCAACATGTAAGTCAAACCTTTAGTTTAGAGTTAGTTCCTACAGAATCTTCTAGTGTTTTTACTTGTAGATATCTTGCTTGTTTATATGAAGTATACGTTATCTGTTTATTTTTTTAATATGTTTTAGGGCATAACAAGTTAGTATGGAAAATAAATTACAGCTTTCATACTGAGAAGACAAACCCGCAAGTTTGTGCAGCTGGTTTCTAAAGCTTCAATTATAAGCATTTTCAGGATTAGTGCAATGGGAAGCCGTAATGGTCTAGTTTATAATGAAACATACAGCAATTTTCTTTGGATATGTGTTTCACAGCCTGCAAGTTAAAAATATGATCAAGATAAAGAAGTGATATGTGTTTTACATCTTTGAGTTTGATAGATTTTGATGCAACTGATAGACGGGCATAATTAGAATAGTTAGAGTACACAAAAGATGAGTTTCAGAAGGAGTTTCGGTATATTGAACAGGTCAAAGCATCATTTTTGTAAAGTTTTACTCAATTATTGTTGTACTCATACTTGCACAAAAAGTCTTCATGGGATATTAGCTTGCTTATTATCCTATGGATCGTGGTTGCACTGTAGACTACTCAAGTTATATGCAATATGAAGTAGGATACCACTAGAAAATGACAAATTATAAGGATTTATATCCATGGGAAATGGGGGGTCAGTTATTCTGACTACTTGATCCAGCTAGTTGGTAATTTAAACTAATTTAGTGACATCAATGAACTGTGCACCATCCAAGTGTTAATGTGCTTGATATTTGTAACTTATCAGTTTTAGGAGTACATGAGCCTACTTCATGTATTATAAGTTTCAGCAACAAACTTGCTTATGTTCCTATTATTTTACTCATTATTGATATTTCCCCTCTTTAAGATAATAGGTGATAAAAAACAGGTATGCCAACCTATGCATCATAACCACATGAGCTCTTATTAAGCTTTGTTGAACCAAATATTTGTTGCTTTGTTTATGTACTATTAATGTTTCTCAAATTAAGTCAATTAGGACTAGTTCAATTAATCAATTGCCTTCAAATAAAGAAGTTTGTTCAGATTTAATTAATGGTTTAATTTTATCTTCCAACAGGCATCCATGAACATACAAAACTCATTTAGCCATTTTACTGAACACCTAGAGCTCATTGCTCACCCAAGTCCAACTACAAAAAACATCCAAAACCACCATCCGTTCTCACCTTACTACATCTACAGTACCAACTATAGAACATTTTTCAGCAACACAAACAACATTAACATTAAGAAAACATATACCATAAATTTTTGTTTCTTATTCATCTTCATCAGAAATGTTGCATTCTCACATTTCAATTTGCCAACCTCATCCACGCTCTCCGCCTTCAATCTTCAAACCACGTTCACTGCCTCAAAATTCTTGTAAGTCTTGTATTTCAGCAACAACCTCATCGTATTAGTAAGAACTGGATCATCAACTTGAAAAGGATGTCGGCATTTCTTGGGTTAAGGTTGTTTTCTCCAGCAGTAAGCATTCCTCGTTGGTTCATCCCTTGTTCTAGCTTTGCTCTTCTTCTTGTTTTTTTTTCTTGTGACCGTCTATCTAACTCTTTCTCCCTTGGCAAATTGGGTACAAATATGCATGGGCACATGGGAGTTGCTGGCGTTTTGTGCCATGTCAAAGGCACCATTACATTTTACTTAAGACTAACGGTGCAAACATTTTTCATAGGTTTAGGACTTAATTGGAAAAATGTAAAATTTTAGGACTTAAATAGAAAAGACTGCTAACGTTTAGGACTCACTGTGAAATTTCCCCAAAAGTTAGCTTTGTTACTTATTTTTTTTCACACGAAAATGCATTCAATTAAAATTTTCCTTAATTAGCTTACGGTACAGATTTTACAAGACATGAGAATGATATATTTCCTTTAAGTAGGTTTAAGAAGATGAGTGAATACTCCAAGGGGTACTCTATTCTATATAATGGTCTAAAAATGCCGTGTCTATATATTTATCTGCACGTTCTATAATATTTAAAATATTACGAAACCCGTAATTATTATAAGCAGTTTTCATATTCGAGTAACACTATATAGTTGATAAATATGGTGTTCTTAGGCTCGTTAATTTATTAAGTTCATTTTAATACGGTCTCTTATATTGAAAAACCTGTATAAGCAACATGTTTTTTGTCCAATAAATACTAGTTGATTGTTTATGTTTAATTAATGGATGGAAAATATAAACAGTAAATTGATAGAAAGTGGTCTCCAGAAGGAAAAGGAGAAGAAAATAACATTACTGTAAAAGTTTAATTTGGACCACCCAAACCCAATAATGTATACGATCCTGTAACAAAACTATTTCTATTTCCAGAAACTCAGTGGATTTTGTATTTCAAATATTAGAGGGTATATGGGTAATTTTCTTAGAACTTAAACCCACGATTATCATCCATGTCCATAAAGAATCACATTTAGGAAATTTCCTCTCACATTATTCTACGGGTAAATGGTGACAAAAATCCTAAATCTTTGATTGGGATTGCAAATCCCTTCCTAACCTATCAGTTATTGCTAAATTGTTCCAAACCTTCTCTCCACTTTAAATTCGTCCCTAGTTTCAATCTAGATCGAGTTGATTAACTACTAAAACACAGTTTGAAATAATGAGAATAGTTACTGAAAATTTCAAATTAAATTTAAAAAATAAATTTCAAGTAGCAATATTAAAATTGATAAATTCAAACTGTTTGGAGGTTATTTTATTATAAATTAAAGCTGTATCATAATTTTTCAGTAGCCAAATACTATGTAAATCATCATGTTCTTTTTTTGTAAATTGAACTTCTACACCAACATAGTCTAGTATGAGGAAAGACGCTTGAGATTATTTTTATTCTTTCATATTTTTTACTTGGAATAAATTTAATTAAAACCAACATTATATAGGTGTAATAATTCTTTGAAAATATAATTTTTGTAATATTACTAAATTTTTATGAATTTTTCTAGTTTTAGACATTAAAAAAAAGAAAAATTTATAAAAAATTAACAATATCGTGAAAATTTACTTTCAAATGGATTATTATATCTATATAATATTAATTTTCAAATGAAATTGATTTTAGGCAAAAAAGATGTAAAAGTAAATATTAGCCAGTTAATTTAAACTAAAGTGAATTGGCCCTTAGTATTGTGTGAGGAAAGACTCTTTGGACTATTAAGTAATAACTGAGAGTTTAGGGACTTATTTGGAGGTTTGAGATCTTTTATGCATTTACCATATTCTACAGAGTAATTGTTATTATTAGTATAATTTCCCTCCTCTCTTTCTCTCTCTCTTCGAGCCCTCCAACTTTTTCTGCTCACGTTCCTTTTATATATATTCCTCTGTCTTATAACTTCCCCACTTGCAATCTCTTCAGCAGCCCCAAAAGCATCCTAATCTCCTTCCTCTGTTTCTCTCTCTAGGCTTTTTCAATCAGGAAATATGTTTTCTTCAACGTTCAAACTTGTTCTGATCTTGGGCCTCTTGGCCACTTCTTGCTTGGCTCAAGCCCCGTCCCCTGCTCCGACCCCTGCCCCGAGGCCTGCTCCGAGGCAGGCGCCCGCCAGGGCTCCCACCCCATCTCCGACTGCCACACCCACTCCGTCTCCGGCGCCGACCCCGTCGCCGACTTCCTCACCTGCTCCAACCCCATCTCCCACCAGAGCTCCAACACCCGCTCCCACGGCGGCAACGCCCTCCCCTTCTACCAGCCCGACCGCCACTCCCCCTGCTCTGACTCCCACCGGCGGAACCCCTTCGGGAGCGCCCACCGCTGAAACCCCCACCCCCACCACCACCGGGACCCCCTCCAACGCTGCGACTTCCATCCGAGGTGCTTCCGTCGCTGGAGCTGCGCTAGTTTTGGCTGCTTTCTACGGCGTCGTTTTGGCGTACTGAGAGCTGGAACGCGGAGGCTTGACCTTGGAGTGTGATTAATTCTTGAGATCCGTTTCCTTCTTGTTCTGATTTTGACTAGGTCTTCTAATTTTCTCTCTCCTTATTTTATTTTATTTTTTCTTTTTTGTTTTGGGTTAATTTGTTGTAGTATTTGGTTATGTATGGTTGGTTGGTTGGTCATGAAAAAATCCATTATTTGAGCACATATAGTTGGAAATTTAACTTTGTTTTGGTGGATTTCATTTGGGTGAATGGTTGTAGAGATTGAGGGTTGGTGTTTGGTGTACATCATCTTAATTCAATAATGCAGTTTCTTAATCATCTTTTTGAAGTCCAATGTCTTTGTGACACAGCTATTGTTCCAGTCTTGGGCTAGTGGAATATTTATGTGCCCATTTTTTAAATCTTTTTCCTTGAATATTGGTGAATATAGTGAAAATAATATAATTAAATACCTAAAATCTAGCCCCACTATCCTGTTTAGGCACCATTTTCAAAATTACGTATTGTGATGAAGCATTAGGATATTTAACATTACTCTTTGGCCCCCGTAAAAGTTAAGGATGCTGATTCCAAATTTTGACATTTGGGTTCGAGCCCAGCCTCTACTTGCTATATCTCTAATTGATATATCTCTCCAAGTACAATCATTTGGATCAAGAATTTGATCTCTTTCATTAAGTTAGCTAATAACTTTGCATTGCCGCTCTAATTGGTATTATCTCCAAATACAATAGTTTGGGATCAATAGTTTAATCACTTTAGTTACGTTAGCCGATAATTTACATTGTTGCTAGCTCTAGATAGTTCATCTGTCCAATGTCAATTCTGGTTTAAGAATAAACCATTCGTTGAAGAAAGCAGGCATAAATATAGTACCATTAGTAGCAAGGCCACCTGGCGAAGCCTATCACCTCAAATTAAGAATCCAAGCCTAAAGGGTTTAAAAAAAGAAAAAAGTAATTATCCATTGGGTTATCACGAGAGCCGAAAAAGAGGAAAAGTCATGGCATTTTCAGAATATGGAGCTTTTGCTGGCGAGAAGAGGGCCGTCATTAGGAGCGCATAAGATGGGGACAGGCGAGAGGGGTGTAGAGTGGTTGCGTATGATACCATAATTTTTATTAATTTTCTTCTTTGGCTGGCTGAGGGCTTTTCATTAGTCAATTGGAGGTACTTGAAAAAAATTTAAAATTTTATGATCATCGTAAGCCTGTGCAACAGACGTGTAACAACTCATTTAATCGAATTGATAACATCAAGGGTTTCAATCAAATGAACGATAATACATCCTTCACAATAGAATAGAATTAATATATCATAGTCCAAAAAATTTCCTTCCTATTGGATAAATTTTTGGGAATAACAACTTAAGAGTATTGTGTCATTGTTTTACTAAGCTAATGACATTAGGATGTGATTTTTCTTTTTTGAGGAAAATAATTTAAAAGATTACTATAAAAAAAGTAAAATTTAACCACAATAGGTACAAGCGAGGCCAACAAACACAACAAACAATAAAGAGCCCTACACGGACAACAGAATTCACAAAAATATTCAAGAAAAGTGGTATATTAATCTTCAAAAAACCTTCAGGTGGTAGAAACCATCAAGCAGAAGGAGGGGATGGAGGTGGCTTTCATTGGAAAAGAGATGAGGCTTTGATTATTGTGAATAACTATTGGCTTCAATTCATATCTAGCTCTAAAACTTTGCAAACTCAATGACATGAACTTTGACTTAGATGAACTCCGCTCTTAATCTGTGTGAAATGAAACATTTAATCCCTTTCAACTAATGAGTTGGCTAACTTCTATATCATGCGAAATGAAGCTGATGTTGAAATTGCAAACCCAAACAACAAAGAAACAACATGGACTTGAAGAACTAAACTCTAGAATTGAGACAAGGAATATGGTGAATTGGGGTTGGGACAATTGTGAATAGGGTTGTTTAATTGAAACAGGTTGTTTTATTGTTGATATTTTTTGGCTGGAGGAAACACGTCATTGGTCCTAATTTTTAATTACCATTACAAATTGGTCTTTAATACTTTATCCGTTTTGCATTAATTGATCATTTTACCTTTTTTTATTGAAGTTTAATTTGAACATTTTTATATTAATATATATTAAAAAAATCTTAAAAATGATATTTAAAAATTATAAAATTTAAAGTTTCATTTTCATATAAAATATTCATATTTTTATAATAAATTTTGAAAGAAAAAAAATCATAAATTAAACTTTGTGAAATGGAACATTTAATCCTTTTCAACTAATGAGTTGACTAACTTCTGTATCGTGCCGAAATGAAGCTAATGCTAAAATTGCAAACCCAATCAACAAAGAAACAACATGGACTTGAAGAACTGAATTGTAGAACTGAGACAAAGAATTCGGTAAATTGGAGTTGGGATAACTGTAAAGATTTAAAAGGGGTTGTTTTGCTGTTTATATTTTTTGGGTGGAGGAAACACGTGTTAAGCACATAATTTAGCAGTCAAAGTTGTTAAAATTTTGACAACTTTGACCGCCGATTCCTTTCATTTCATCATTTTTTTCTTAGTTTTTCTTGTTTTGATTTGCTTCCTGTAGGTGGAATTGTATTGTGGATTTGTCGGGTTGGAACGGGATTGAGTGAGATAGAATTCAGGCATTCAAAAGTCAAGCTAAAGTACACGTTGCCAGCTTCGCCAGTGTTTCATACGTTCTGTCATTTTTGCATTTTCGATGAAACGTCACCGCAAACTCGACCCAGCTAGCGATATGTCACCACTCACTCCCTTGTTTCACCTGAACCTCATATTTTAATGGTCATCCGAGTTTTCCCACTTGGTAAGCTGTCCCTGGAGTAGGGATTTCTATCATTTTAGGGTTTAGGAGCTAAGACAAGACAAGAAATATAGCCCTTTGGTATAAATGGCAAAAGGAAAGGGGGCAGTTCACACAGATTGCATACTCTTCTTCTCATCTCTTCTTGGAAAGCCACCATTGGAGTAAGACTTGAAGCTTAAGGAAAGGAGTCTAGCAGCCAAAGGGTTTTAGGCAATCAGGATTCATCTTGGGTTTCCTTTTCTCCTATTTTATTTTGTGAAATTCTCATGGATTATTGGATTATGGGTTTATTATTGATTGATAGAATGGATATTGAGTAGGTTTTTGTAACTCTCTAGGATGAAATTTCTATTATTTGTTATTTAATGGTTTTTTGTTGATCTTTTATGGATGTGGATCTCTTTGTGCTACCCATTCTTGTGCCTAATGCTTTTGTGATTATTTGGCCACTACACACACTCACAAATCCCACTTAGTTCTTGAGAGAGAAAGAAGGGGGGATAGAAAAGAGGAATAGGGTGTAATGGGTATTGTAGATTAGAGATAATCTATAGTCTCATTAGTTGTTTGAAAGGGGGTTATAGCTTAAACCACCTTGGGTTAAATCCTAAGTTTGAGAAATGCCTTGTTTGATTCTAGGTGAGCAAAGACTTAGCTTGAGAAAGTGAGTTTTTGAACTTTAGACTCCTACACCACACAGGGGGGTAAATATCCTAGGGCTTTAATTGACTTAGATAGAAAGAAATAGGGTGGATTCTTAGGAAGGTAATTATCACACTTTAGCACTTTAGTTTAGACTACCTTAGTAACTTTTGTATTTATTTAGCTTTCCATCTTAGAGATTACTAGTTAATTAAGGTGGTTATTCATTGTTCTTCACTCTCTATTCACACATTTACTCAATTTTTCATGGGCCTTATTTGTTTCCTTTATTTTTCTCTCCCTCTTTTAATAATTTAGGAAGTCAAGTAGCTAGGATTTAATTCTTGGTATGTTCACATTATCCCTTGGGATGATACCCTTATTCACATTTGCACACAACGAAATCATACGCTTGCAAGTGAGTAGGGTTTATAAATTATAAGCTCTTGTTATCACGACAAAGTTTTGGCGTCGTTGCCGGGGATTATGATTTGATTTTACCTTGGATATTGAGTTATTGGTTATTCTTGCCTTCTTGTTCTTTTTCTTGTATTTAGTTTTTCCTTTCTTTTTCATTGTAGGTTCTTTTAGTGCATGACCCAGAGCTCTTACTCTACCGTTTGATCATGAAATTAAGAAGAGCTTAAGGGATATTCATTTGAGAAGCAAGGTTGTTGTTAAGGAAGAAGACCCGAGTGCTTCTGATTCCGCCAACATGGAGGAAAATAAGGAGACAACATGAGGAACCTTGGTAGAGAGAGGAATGCTAATCCTATGGACCTTAATGGTGATGAAGAGGTAATGGACAATGGTCATGGAAGAACTCATGGTAATGGTGTAAGAAGAATGGGAAGACCGGTGCTTGACTACTTTAGACCACAAAGGGTTGAGGATCATGACCACATGATTAGGCCAGTACCGCTTCGAGGGCGAGCATTCATGATTTCTAGCCATGTTCTCCAATTAGTCGAGACACATCCATTTAGAGGAATTATTGACGGAGATCTGAACAACCATATTAAGAGATTTGTTCGTATGTGCGATACTTTTGATTTGGAGGGTATGAGTGAGGATGCGAAAAGGATGAGGCTCTTCCCTTTTTCTCTTATGGATAAAGTGATGGAGTGGTTTGAAAATTTGGAGCCTACTTCGATTCATACATGGAAAGAGTTATATGATGCTTTCATTCGGAGGTTCTTCCCCTCCCAAAAAGCCTTTGAGCTTAAGAATGAGTTGTTGGCCTTTAGACAAAATGAATGGGGTCATTTGCAATGCGCTTTAAAAGGATGGTGAAGAGGGTCCCAACACAAGATATTAATCAAGCTTATCAACGGCACATTTTTTCTATAATGGGTTGAGTTTAAATACTCGTTTACAAGTTAATGCCACTGTTAGTGGTTTTTTTTTTTTTAAAGGATGTGGAGGAGTGTTTTAAATTGCTAAACAACATGGCCAAGAGCCTTGAGCTTAGTGGAAAAAGGGCTCCAAGAAAAAGGAGTTGTTTGTATAAGGTTGACAAGGATACCTTTCTCCAAGCACAACTTTCGATACTCAATAGCATGGTGTATAAATTGGCCAAGAATCAAAATAGGATGAAGGTGCAACAAGCTATGGTTAATGAGGATGTGGAAGAAATAAAATATGTGAATTTTTTTGGGTTTCAAAATCCTTATCCACCAAAGCAAAAGGGAAAATTCTTCCCAAGGAACCATCAACATGAGGGGTTCAACTATTCAAATCCAAAGAGTGCCATGCAACCACAAAGTGAGACCTCCTACGAATTGGACGCTTCTTTAAAGGATTTTACGAAAGGTATGGTGGGGGAATTCATGCATGAAGTAAGAGGAATGGCTAATGGTCAAAACAATAAGATTAATGCATTGAAAGAGAAAATGAAAACAATGCAAGCCAACACTCAAGCATCAATTAAGAATTTGGAGACACAAGTTGGCCAACTAGCTACTTCCATGAGACAACTTCAAAAAGGGAAGTTCATACCCAGTAATACGGACATAAATCCAAAGGAGCCTTTGTCAACCCATAACTCTAAAAAGTGGAAGAAATGTGGTGACTTAACCTAATAAGCCATCGACTCAAGAAGATTTTCCTCCTCAAGGACCCACCCTCCCGGAAGCAGTTGAAGATGATCAAGTTGAGCCACCAAGTGATGAGGAAATTCATTCGAAGGATAAGGGAAGAAACATGCCCATTCAAGATGAAGTATTGAAGCTTACTCCCACTCTCTCATATCCTCAAAGGTTTAAGCCTAAAAAGAAGGAAACTCAATTCAAGAAGTTTCTTAAAATATTTAAAAATTTGGAGACCAATATTTAAAAATGCCATCATATGCTAAGTTTTTCAAGGAGTTGATTACTAAAAAAGGAAGTTTCTTGACAATGAGCTTATTTTGGTGAAAGAGGAAGTAAGTGCCATCATTCAATGAAAGATGCCTTAAAAACTCAAAGACCCGGGGGAGTTTCATTATTCCTTTGGATATAAAGTCTTTTCATTGTGACAAGGCACTATGTGATCTTGGAGCTAGCATTAACCTAATGTCATTGTCTATTTGTTGGAACCTTAGTCTTGGGAAGGTGAAGCCGTCATTGATTTGTCTCTAATTGGCGGATAAATCCCTTACATTCCCAAAAGGTGTGTTGGAGGATGTGTTGGTTAAAGTTGGTAAATTCCTATTTTTGGTGGATTTTATGGTGTTGGATATGAAAAAAGATCAAAACATGCCAATTATTCTTGGGAGACCCTTTCTCGCCACTGGGAAAGCCATTATCTATGTGAAAAAAAGTAATCTTACCTTGAAAGCTAATGACGAAGAGATTACTTTCAATCTTTCTCAAACTATGAAATCTATTAATGATAAGATGTTCAAATGTTTTATAGTAGATGCTGTTGATTCTTGCATTGGAGAGATAAATGGGTCTTTGTTTATGGATGATTCACTTGGGAAGGCTTGTATTTGTGAGAATCCATTTGAGGAGATTAATGAAGTAATAAGTGCTTGGGAGCCATTGATGCTTATGGGAAGACATAAGCAAAAAAAGGGAAGTTTTGAGCAATTTTTGTCTTGTGAGATCAAAGAAAAGCCCAAGTTAGAATTGAAACCTTTGCCCAAGGATCTCAAGTTTGTCTACCCTGGTCTTAGAGAATGCTTCCCGAGTAATATTTCTTCTTCTTTATCAACCCTGGAGGAGGAGAAACTGATTAGAGTCTTAAATGAGCACAAAAGTGCAATTATTTGGTCGATCGCCAACATCAAGGGTATAAGCCCTGACATTTGCATGCATAAGATCTTAATGGAGGATGAATACATCCTTCAATCCAAGCTCAAAGGAGGTTAAATCCTAAAATGAAGGACGTGGTGAAGCAAAAGATCATGAAGCTTCTCAAGGCCAACATTATTTACCTTATCTCGGACTCATAATGGGTTAGTCCAGTGCAAGTGGCCTCAAAGAATGGTGGAACTACCGTTGTGGGCAATGAGAACAACGAGTGGATTTCTACAAGATTGATGACCAAGTGGAAGGTTTGCTTTAATTCCTGGAAGCTCAACAAAGCCACTTGGAAGGATCATTTCCCTTTGCCTTTCATTGATTAAATCTTGGATCAGTTAGCTAGCCATTTTTATTATTGTTTCTTGGATGGCTACTCCGGGTATAATCAAGTTGCAATAGCCCCGAAAGATCAAGAGAAGATGACCTTTACTAGTCCTTGGGGTACGTATGCCTTCCAGAAGATGCCTTTCGGTCTTTGTAATGCACCGGCAACCTTCCAACGATATATGATGGTCATATTTTCAAATATGATAGAGAAATGCATAGAGGTATTTATGGATGACTTCTCGGTCTTTGGTGATTCTTTTGATGCATGTTTGGATAATTTAGCTCTTGTGTTGAAAAGATGTCAAAAAACCAACTTGGTTTTGAATTGGGAGAAATGCCATTTCATGGTTACTTCTGGTATTGTTCTTGGTCATAAAATTTATTGTGAAGCCATGGAGGTGGATAGAGTGAAAATTGTTGCTATTGAAAAATTGCCACCACCTATAAATATTAAAGGGGTTAAAAGTTTTTTGGGCCATGCTGAGTTCTATCAGCGATTTATGAAGGATTTTTCCAAAATTACTAAGCCACTTTGTAATTTACTTGAAAAGGATGTTCCTTTTATCTTTGATAAGCATTGCATTGAGGCTTTTGATATTTTGAAGGAAATGTTGGTCAAGGCTCCCATAGTAGTAGCATCGAATTGAGATAAGCCTTTTGAAATCATGCGTGATGCTAGTGACGTCGCCGTTGGGCCGGTGTTGGGATAACGAAGAGAGAAAATCTTTCAAGTGATATACTATGTTAGCAAAACATTATATGGGGCTCAACAAAATTACACTACTACGGAGAATGAGTTGCTAGCAGTTGTGTTCTCGATGGATAAGTTTTAGCCTTATATTGTGGGATTCAAGGTGGTAGTGCACAGTGATCATGCGGCCATCAAGTACCTCTTCACCAAAATAGATGCCAAACCCTAGGCTAATTTGGTGGATTCTCCTCCTTCACTAGTTCAATTTGGAAATCAAGGATAAGATGGGTGGTGAAAATTTGGTGGCGGATTATTTGTCTCGACTTGAAGTTCATGTGCCATCTTTGGGGAGCCAAATTCAAGAATATTTCCCAGATGAAAGTTTATTCAAGGTGAAGGATAAATTGCTATGGTATGTAGACTATGTCAATTATTTATCTTGTGGTGTTCTTCTTCCCAACCTTTCAACCCAACAAAGGAAAAAATTTCTTGCTGGTGTCAAGCATTATCTTAGGGATGAACCTATATTTTTTTTCCCGGTATGCCAATCAAATTATAAGGAGATAAATATCTCATGAGGAGGCTAAGGATGTTTTCCACCTTTGTCACTTTTCACCATGTAGTGGTCACTTTGGAGCTTTCAAGATGGCAAGTAAGGTATTGCAAACCGGTTATTATTGGCCATCTTTATTTAAGAATGCATATACCTTTGTGTTAACATGTGACAGAAGCCAAAAAGTGGGAAACATTTATAAGAGAGATGAAATGTCATTGCAAAATATTCTTGAGGAGTGTTTGACTTATGTGGTATAGATTTTATGGGTCCTTTCCCTACTTCATTTGGCAATCATTATATCTTGCTTGCGGTTGATTATGTTTCTAAATGGGTGGAGGCCGTTGCCACCTCTTTTTGTGATACAAATATGGTTGTTAAATTCCTTCAAAGGATTATTTTTGTAAGATTTGGAGTGCCTTGGGCTATTATCTCTGACGAAGGACCACACCTCATCAACAAGACTTTGGCACAAGCTTTAATGAAATATGGTGTGCGGCATAAGGTGGCTCTCCTGTATCATCCACAAATGAATGGACAAGCTGAAATTTCAAATTGGGAGATCAAGAAAATATTAGAGAAAACAGTGGGCATCAACCAAAAAGATTAGTCACACAAGTTGAGTGATGCACTTTGGGCATATCGAATGGCATACAAGACACTAATTAGAATGTCTCTATATCAACTCGTGTTTGGGAAGGCATGCTATTTGCTGGTAGAATTGGAGCATGCTGCGCTCTAGCAGTTGTAACCCAAGTGTAGGTTGTCGCAAGTAATAAAATCTTGGGAGTTCGAGTGTCGAACCACAGGGAAGTGAATTAAGAAATACGAGTTGAATTTTTAATAAAGAAAGTTTTGGTGGAATGTGTAAACAAGTTTGAATTAAAATTGAAATTCAAATAAAATAGCTAAGGTTAGGGGATCCACTTTTAGTATATCGGTTATGATTAATTTTAGCTCATCTTACCACTCAATTGAGATCCACACATAAAGGAGGTTCCAATCGGGGAATTTAGTTAGTATTAACATTCATTGATCCTAAAACGCCAACACCTGCTAATGGGTTCAAGTATCCATCATGCCAACCTTTGTCGACAATAACTCAAGATTCCAATATAGCTGGTAGAGCCATGTTCTACAGAGGGAATCAAGCAGCTTTTGTACCAATGATTTGACTATGATGAATCAAGACTTCTACTTAACAAGGAAGGAAGTTAAATAGATTAAGGAAGAAAATACCCTTAACGTTGTGATCCATTCAAATCAATCATAACCTCTATACAAAAAGTTTCACCCTTTCACCTTAGCAAAAAGAAGATTAGTTAGATATAATAAAAGTAAACAACATATAGAAAGATGAAATAAACATAAAAGATCAAGAATGAAGAAGAAGAACAATGATAAAATACTTAGACAGAGCTTCGGTATTGAAAACTAGAACAAAAACAAAGGAAAAAATCTAAAGATATACAAGAACATAGAAATTGATGCCCGCCGGCATCTCTGTCCAGTGACATGGTGAATTCCGAGAGAGCTTCCGGGGGGGAAGGACGTCTTGCGAAGATATTCCCCAGGTGGGAAAATGCCTGAAAAACTCAGAAAAAAGGGTTAGGAGGTCCCCGGGATGGTTTTCCGGGGAGGAGCCTCCGACGCCCAAGATAGTACTCTGATAATGAATAAAGTAGGCCCACTAGAAAGGTGCGAGAGTTAGCCTGCATATATTTTCAGCTATGGGTGAGGGCTGCCCAGGGAGAGGGGATGGATCCCTTGCCAAGTCCTTTTTCCCAGTATTTATAGAAATGCCCGGTCCGTTCAGATCCTGACACGTGTTCGGCTGGATCCTTTCAGGGCGTAGGGAACAGGTAGCCGTCTTCAGGCTCCTGGTTTTTTGCCTGAGATGGGACTTGGACGGCGTCAATGTGTCAAGTCGCCGTTTCAGGCGGCGTGTGGGTTTCCTGTCAGAGGCTCCTGAAATGCTCATTAAATGCTCATGCCGTACTCCCGAAGTCCATAGCCGAGGTCGTCCTTTAATACGGACAATGCCCTTCGGGAAATATGCCCACAGTTCGGGGGAGTTCCCTGTTTTAGGTTCCGCCTTCGGGGAGATCTTCTTCGGCTTGCAATAGCTGATTCTCCGTTTCCGAAGGCGATTTGTTTCCTACCTCGGGGGCTAAAAGCTTCTTGTCGCTCCGGGTTCGGGTTAGATAGAGGCTATAGCCCTTCGGCTATCACATGCCCTCCTTTGGAAAGCCGAAGTGGAGACTTCGGTTTGTAGTCTTTCCGAGGATGCTCTTTGGGAGTTTTTAGGGAGTAAAACCTGTGCCGAAGGTACACCTTTTGCCCGAAGATATGGGCTGTTCGGCAATGGCCTGTCTTTTGGTGTCTTTGAGGCTACTTACTTCTTTCTTTTTCCTTTTGCAGGTCTGTGCAGCGTCGCGTCCCATGACCAGGCGTGTCAGTTTGGAGCGGCGCGTCCCAGTTTTTTAGGGGTGTCAGAAGGCGCGTCCCCCTTTTTTGGCTCGATGGCTGACACGTGGCACTCAGTCATTGGTAGGGATTGTGCTGTAACGTCAAGCGCGCCTTTTTAGGCGCGAAGGAGCAGTTATGGCAACGTTTCGCCTTCGCCCAGCACTTAAGACGCCGGTTCGCCTATCTCCCTTGGCCTATATATATGCTCACTCTATCATTTTTTCTCTTTTTGCTTTTTCTTTTGCTCTGGTTTTCCTTCTGCTTTTTGCGGCGGTTCTTTCACCTGAGCTTTTTCCGACCACCTTTCACGACAGCGTCTTTATATACAGATTTCGGCAAGCGTTTTGGTGGGTTTTGATTTTCAGAACTTTTTTGTTCTTCTCAAAGTTTTTCCAAAGTTCGCTGTTGCCTTTTTCTGAACTTGCTTTTCAGCCCAAGATGCCTATTCCTGAGAGTTGGCAACCTCTCTTGTCCCACCCTTGCTGCACTACTCCTAAAAAATTAGCAAGGTGGAAGAAGAAATTTTTCTTTCCCTCGTACGCTGTTACGAGGTTGCCACGTCCTGACCATTATAGCTTTTCAAACCATAGCAACGAGGTTACCGTTTTTCGAGCTCAGTTGAAAGCCGGTCTTCGGTACCCCCCTCCGGAGTTGATTTGCGAGTTTTGCAGATTTCATGGCATTGCCGTAAATCAACTCCCTCCGAACTCGTACTACTATTTCAACGCCTTTCTCTGTATGTGTGGCGTTTTCAAAATAAAGCCACACTACGTTATTTTTATGCAGTACTACAAGCTCTATGTGGTCCCGAAGGGTGGCTTCTACTTCATGCTACCTCGGGGATCCGGGAGCAAAAAGTACATGTTCACCTTCGCCACCAAGGACAGCTGGCGAGGGTGGCAAAAAAAGTTTTTCTTTTTGAAGATGGAGGAGGCCTGGTCGCATGTCCCGACCAAGTGGGCTCAGGGAAGGCTGGACGACGACATCGTAGATCCGAAGATGTTGCTGACCCCAGAGTTGGCTCCTATATTCGCGGATTTTGACCGTCGTATTCGACCCGTCGCTGACTGGGGTCCCGAGGTCTCTTCGCGCTCTCTTTACCCCTTCCCCATTAACTGGAGGTTGATGACCGATGAGGTCCTTCGGGAGCTCAAGGTGGTAAAGGAGCACGAGACGGACCTCGAGATGCCAGCTCCTGCCATTGCTGGGAAGGATTCCTGGCTTGTGCAACTCCTTCGGGAGGAAGTTTCTTTCGAGACCTTTTTTGAGCGTGAGTTATTTTCTAGTCTCTTTGTTATAACTTTGTTTTGCACTCACACTGATGTCTTCCTTCTTTCTCAGAAATGGGCGAGGACACGGCTGCCTTCTACAAAGCCCTTTTCACCGGCCAAGCCGAAAAGGGTAATCTGACGAAGAAAGTCGTCTCCCGAAGGCGTAAAACAACCGGGGCCGGTCCTTCGGCGGCAAAACGGGCGAGGAAGGCCACTCCCGAGGAGGCTATTGAGGAGCCGGGAGTTGTTATTCCTCAGCCCGAGATTACTGCCGAGGTTCCTCCTCGCAGTCCTACTTCGTCGCAGGCTCTTCTGGATGCCGTGGTGGAGTCCTCTTCTGCTGAAGAACGGCGCAGAATCAAAGGCAAGGGGGTCCCTGTCGAGGAGGTTCTGGCTGCCGAGGACGACGTGGTGGAAGTGCCTTCAGGTTCGGTTTGCGGTGCCTTTTTCCTTTTTCGGGTTCGTTGGCGTCCAACTGCCTTAATCCAGCTTCATGTCTTATTGCAGAGGAGTTACTCACTCCGGGCTGGGTGGCCGATCATGCCCAAAGGAGAGCCCTTCGGGACGCCATCATCCCGAAGGGGAAGGTCCCAATGGAGCCTTTTTGGACATTCACGGAGGACATGAACATGTACTCCGGCGATTGTCCATAGATGGCTAAAGAGATCTCTAAAGGGATCCTTACTGAGGCCTCCTTTAGAGCCATCGCCGAGGCCCATCCGGGCGATGACTCTCTTACTGCAAAGCTTTCCGAGCACGCCACGCAGGTATACTTCGCGCCCCATTTTCTTGAATTCTTTCTAAGTGCTTGGTTTTCTCTCTGTTTTAGTGACCTTGCCTTTGCCCTTTTACAGCTACTGGGATATGCCGGCTTTCTCAGAGTTCGGGTGGCGAGGTAGACGGCGTTCTGAACTCAGGTCTTAGGTTCTTTAGAGAAAACTAGGGCCATGTGTTCGGATCTAGCTATCAAGAATTTGGAGCTGGCCAATTCTGCGGAGAAGGAAGTTTCCGCTCTTCGGGAAGAGTTAAAAGAGAAAGAGAAACTATCAAACGACTCCTCCCAGAAAATTTCTGACCTCGGCTCCCAGATAGCGGAGCTGATCTCGGCAAATGAGGCGTACCAAAAAGAGAAATCCGAGGCCGAAGACCGCCTGACAAAGGCGCTTGCTGAGAAGGCTGCGCTTCAAGCCGAGGTTGATGCCTTGAAGAAGGAACCGAAGAAGAAGAAGATGAAGGCATTGAAGGAGGAGGTTGCTGAGCTTAAAAAAGACCTTGAGGACCTTGGGGTCGAGAAAGACAAATCTGACCAGATGACCAAAGTTGGTTTTCAGGACAGATTTTGTCTTGTTCGTCACCAGGTTCTTCAAAGGTTCCCTGATCTGGACCTTTCTTTCCTGGAGGCCCTAAATATTCCCGAGGGGCCTCGGTGGTCCTGGTCCAAAATTGAACATCTGAACCTGCCATCTTCTCTCTCTGCACCGAAGATAGTAGAGAAGAACGAGGGAGCAGGCGGTTCTCAGGATGCCGGGAATCCTTAGTTTTGTTTAGGGTCCTTTGCCTTTTGCTTCTTCTCTTTTTTTTTTTTGGTCTTCTTCTTTTGGCACTTCTTTTTTGTAAGCAGTTTCATTTTCAATGAAGAAAACTTGGCCAAGTCTTTTTGGTGAGGTCTCGGACTAGTTCGCTCCACAGACTTCGGGAAAATTCGTCTGCGCTTAATATGATGACCTTTTTCGCGAAGTTCAACCTTTCGAGGGCTTAATCTCAAGGATTTTGTCCAAGTCTTTTTACGAGACTTCGGAAGATGACGCCTTCGCTCGTCTGGTCACCTTTGAGAAATTTGCACCATTTATGCTTAAGGCAAATTTCTGTACTTAGAGAGAATTTTGCTAACTTGTGTAGTACAATTTTCTTTGCCGAAATCCTAAGCATAGTATTTTCTCAAGGCGTCCGAATGCCAAGTATTTTTCAACTCTACTCCTTCGGAATCGCCGAGCTTATAGACCCCTTTTCGTACTTCGGCCAGAACTAGGTAAGGGTCTTCCCAGTTCGCACGAAATACCCCGTGGGATGGCTTTCGTGGTGCAAATTCAGCCCTTCGGAGAACGAGGTCTCCTTCTCTTATTCCTTTCATCCTAGCACGCAGGTTTGCAGCCATGGCCACTCTTTGCTGAAAAGATTTTCTTCTCAGCTCGGCTATTTCTCTGTGTTCGTTGACGAGGTCTAGCTTGGTCCTTAGGCCGAGATCATTTCCTCTTTCATCAAACACTTGTACCCGCACCGAGGGTCGTATTATCTCTATCGGGATGATGGCCTCTGTTCCGAAAACGAGTGAAAAGGTGTTTCCCCCGTGGCTCTTCGGGGTGTCGTTCGGTAGCTCCATAATACACTTTGGAGTTCTCCTGGCCACTTTCCCTTTGCTTCCCCTAGCCTCTTCTTCAGACCATCTTTTATGGTCCTATTAGATACCTCTACTTGGCCATTGCTTTGAGGATGGGCTACTGGGGCGAAGTGCATCTTTATTCCGAGGTCGTTGACAAAGTTCTGGAACCCTCTGTCTGTAAACTGGGATCCGTTGTCGGCTACCAGTGTCCTCGGTATGCCAAATCTGCATACAATGTTTTTCCATACGAACTTTTGCACTTCTTTGGCCGAGATGGTTGTTAATGGTTCTGCCTCGACCCACTTAGAGAAGTAGTCAACTGCGACTACGCAAAACTTTACGCCTCCAGGTGCTGTAGGGAGTGGCCCGATGAGGTCTATGCCCCAAACTGCGAAGGGCCAGGGATAGTCAGCTGAAGTCACCATCTCCGAGGGTACTCTCTGGATTTTAGCATGTCTTTGGCAGTTGTCACATTTTTGGACGAACTGCCGGGCATCCTTTCTTAAGGTGGGCCAAAAATATCCTTGGCGAAGTACTACTGCGGCAAGGGAGTCTGTTCCGATGTGTGAGCCACAAGTGCCTTCGTGGACCTCTTCGAGGATCATTTCAGTGTCCTCTTCATCAACACACCTCTGTAACGGGTTGGCGTATCCCTGCCGGTACAACTCTTCTCCTATCAGGAAGTATCTTCCGGCACGCCTTCGGACTTTTGCCGAATCCTTTGGATCTTCAGGAAGGGCATTGGTTGCGAGATACCTTTTTATCGAATTCTTCCAGCCTTTTTCAGAAGCCACTATGTTTAGTACTTCGATGCTCGGGCGGTTTAGTACCTCGGTATGCGTTTTTGACTTCGCCAAGCAGTCTGCCTCGGCGTTATGCCGCCGAGGCACATTTTTTATTTGAACGCTGTCGAATTCCCGAATGAGCTTGGCCACTAGCTCGTGGTACTTTGCCAAGGTTGGGTCTTTTGCACCGTAGTCCCCTGCTGTTTGCCGAACTACCAGCTGGGAGTCACTGTGGGCCTTCAAGTTTCTTATGCCGATTTTCCTGGCCAGGCGCAACCCCGCTACGAGAGCTTCATACTCAGCCATATTGTTGGTGGCGTTAAAGCTGAACTTGATGGCCTTTACTACTTCTAGACTTTCGGGTCCTCTGATAATTACCCCGGCTCCCTGGTGTTCGGAACCTGAGGCTCCATCTACATGCAGCGTCCATTCTGGCTCATCTTCACCGAGATTTTGATGACTGTCTTCGGTTATGGGTACTTCGGCGATAAAGTCCGCCAATGCTTGAGCTTTAATGGCTTTTCTGGGCTCGTAGGTAATGTCATGTTCACCCAGCTCTATGCACCATTTGGAAAGTCTTCCCGAATGATCAACCTTTTTCATGACGTCCCGTAGAGGCAAGCTACTTCGGACGATAATGGGGTGAGCCTGAAAGTATGGGCGCAATCTTCTTCCTGCCAGTATCAAGGCATATATGGCCTTTTGTAGCAATGGATACCTGACCTCGGCGCCATGCAGGGATTTGCTTACGTAGTAAACTGGCCATTGCTTCGACCCTTCCTCTTTCACAAGTACCGAGCTTACTGCTTTTTCCGAAACAGCGAGGTACAGGATGAGGGGTTCTCCTTCGCGAGGTTGCCGCAAAGTAGGCAGTCGGGACAAATAGGTTTTGAGTTCTTCCCAAGCTCTTTGGCAGTCCCCATTCCAAGGATGATCATTACTGTCGAGGTTGTCCTCATTTTTTGCTGCCTTAGTGAGGACTTTGAAGAACGGTCGACATCGGTCTCCATATCTGGAAATAAATCTGCTAAGGGAGGTTATTCTTCCAGTAAGTCTCTGCACATCTTTTATTGTGGCAGGAGTTCGGAATTCCAACAGAGCCTTAATTTTTTCTGGGTTAGCATCAATGCCCCTTTCTGATACCATGTACCCAAGGAACTTTCCCGAAGTTACCCCGAAGGTGCACTTCTCGGGGTTAAGGCGGATTCCGAAGGTCCTGAGCTGGTGAAAAGTCTCCCTTAGGTCTGTGACATGGTCAACAGGCAGCTTGCTTTTGACTATCATGTCATCTACGTAGACTTCCATGTTCCTCCCCATTTGGTCATTAAAGACCTTGCTCATCAACCTCTGGTAGGTGGCTCTTGCGTTTTTGAGCCCGAAAGGCATCCTGGTGTAACAGTACGTCCCCTCATCGGTAATGAAGGCTGTTTTTTCTTCGTCTTTGGGGTCTATTTTTATTTGATGGTAGCCGCTGAAGGCGTCCAGGAAACTTAGGAGTCCATATTTGGCAGTTGAATCTACCATTTGATCTATTGGCGGGAGAGGATATGAATCTTTTGGGCAAGCATTGTTCAGGTTTCTGAAGTCGATGCACATCCGAAGTTTGTTGCTTCCTTCTTTTGTGGCGATCACCACATTGCTTAGCCATTCGGGGTACTTGACCTCCCTGATTACATCTGCCTCCAATAAACGTTGGACCTCGGTTTTGACGAAGTCATTTTTATGGGCTGAAATGCCCCATTTCTTTTGCCGGACAGGTTTTGCTTCGGGACTTACTTTGAGGCTATGTTGTACTACGCGCGAATTTACCCCTGGCATGTTTTTCGGCGAGTAGGCGAACAGGTCTTTATTCATTATCAGAAAGGATACAAGTTTTTTCTTATCTCCTTTGGACAAGTTTTTCCCGATTCAGGTACTTCGTCCTGGGATAAGTTCCACTTCTTCCATTTCTATCTTGCCAGAATCTTCTTTCTCGCCACTCTTTGACTTTGAAGCCCCTGCTTCTACAGCTTGTGAGGAATTGTTTACCGGAGCTTTTCGGGTTTTGACGAACACCTTTCTTACTTCGCCCTGATTTATGAAGATTTTTGCGTCTCCTTCCTTGGTGGCGAAAGTGACAGTCAAATATCTCACGTCAGGGCGAATGTGCAGATTTCCCTGCGTCTGCCTTCCGAGGATGGCGTTGTATGATGAGGGGACATCCATGACGATGAACCTCGCCATTGTCGAGACAAACAACTCAGCTGGTCTTTTGACCGAAGTCCCTTTCATCATTAATGGAAGGTCGATCCATCCGAGGACGGGTAACTCGGACGGTCCTACCCCGAAGGTCGGTGAAGTGACCGGCTTGAGATCGCTGATGGATATGCCCAAGCTTGGCAGCAATTGTGAAAATAGGACGTCAGCGTTTGATCCGTCATCAAGTAATACCCTTTTGACATCCCAGTTTCCAATTCTTGCCATGATCAGGAGTGGGTCGTCGTGAGGAAAGACGACTGTGGAACCATCTTTTCGGGATAGCTTCTTCGCCGGACTTTGATAGTCCATCACAGCTATTTCCCTGGCCTTCCTTTTCCTTTCCGAGGATGGAAGCCCCGTTGTGATTGTTTGTATGACTCCCGCAGGGGGTGGAGGGCACCTCTTCGGACTTCGGTTCCTTCGCCTATCGGAGTCGTAGTCCTCATCTTCTTCCTTTCCTTCCTCCTCTTTCCTCCCCTTCGGGGAAGGCAACCGTAGGTACCGCCGAAGTTGGCCTTGTTTTATCAGCGATTCAATATACTTCTTCAGCTGGAAGCAATCGTCGATGTCGTGGCCATGATCGCGATGAAATTGGCAGAACTTCTTCATGTTTTTTCTATTTTCAGCGGTCATGGCCCTTGGCCTCTGAACTTGTGTTCCCTGCCTCTCCAGAGTCATGAGGATGTTGGTCCTCGTAGTGTTCAGCGCTGTGAAGTTCGGTGGTTTTCTTCCTCGCATTCTCCGAGGTCGGGATGGCTGGTCGGTCGGATAGCGTGCCTGCTGGCTGGACCCCTCGCCACGAGTGTGCTCGGGCCTGGGTCCGCCCATTCTTAGTTCTTCGGCCGTTATGTGCTGTTCGGCCCGTTGGTAGAATTCGGCCAGTGTGTCTGGAGGGTCCTTGGAGAATTCATAGAAGAGTTGGGAATCCCTCCGAAGGCCCCTTGTCATGGCGAGGATGCGTATTTCGGGCCGAAAGTCTGGAACACTTAAGGCCTCTCTGTTAAACCTCTCGACGTAGTCGCGTATAGTTTCTCTACTTCTTTGCGCTATGTCGAACATTTGAACGGGCATCTTCGCTGTTGGGCGACTCCCGATGAACTGTTGGGTGAAGGCTGTTGATAACTCCTGGAACTTTCCGATGATTCCTGGAGCCAAGGAATTATACCACGCTGTTGCTAGTCCAGAGAGCGTGACCTCGAAGCACTTGTACAAGGTCGCGTCGTCCGCACCGTGCATCATCATGCTACGTCTGTACTTCGTCAGGTGGGCCTGTGGGTCGGTTCGACCATCATACGTCTCTAGCCGAGGTACCCTGAAGTCACCCGGCATAGCTGCCTCGACCACAGCTCGGGTAAAAGGGGACTGATCCCCACAAAAAGACTCAGACAGTCTGGCCCAAACTGGCTTGCGAGCCACCTGCATCTCGACGCTGTCCAGCCTTGCCAATATTTTCTCCATAAGGGCAGTGGCGCTAGGTTCTTCCTCAGGTGGAGGAGATTGACGGCGCCTCTTCGGAGAATGGCTCCGTCGTCGGGGAGGGGTTGACCTCGTCTCAGGCAAAGGGCTCCTTCGTCGTGGAATTTTGGGTTGGTTGGGCCCCGTTTGCCCTGGAAGGCGTGCCCCAAGGGGCATATTTTCTGTTGAAGACTCCTCACGTGGGTCTTCACTCCCCGAACTGCGGTGGACTGCCTTGGGGCTCCTCTCCCGAGGGCGTACCGGTGAAGGAGACCTTTGGGTTTGAGCTTGTTGTGGCCATCTTCTGTCTATCTGTTGTGTCATCTCAGCCACAACAGAGCGCTGGAAGTCACGGAGGAAGCTCATGGTTATGACCAGAGGACGTTCTTCCTCGGGCGTGGAAGTCCCTGGAAGAGTTTGCTCAGCAGCCGGTTGGACTTCAGGCGCGGACGGGGACTTCGGGAGTCCTTTGTCCTTAGAACGCCGAGTCTCAACGACGGCAACCTGAGGGTGGTTTCCCACAGACGGCGCCAAATGGTGCCCTCCGGCATCTCTGTCCAGTGACATGGTGAATTCCGAGGGAGCTTCCGGGGGGGAAGGACGTCTTGCGAAGATATTCCCCAGGTGGGAAAATGCCTGAAAAACTCAGAAAAAAGGGTTAGGAGGTCCCCGGGATGGTTTTCCGGGGAGGAGCCTCCGACGCCCAAGTTAGTACTCTGATAATGAATAAAGTAGGCCCGCTAGAAAGGTGCGAGAGTTAGCCTGCATATATTTTCAGCTATGGGTGAGGGCTGCCCAGGGAGAGGGGATGGATCCCTTGCCAAGTCCTTTTTCCCAGTATTTATAGAAATGCCCGGTCCGTTCAGATCCTGACACGTGTTCGGCTGGATCCTTTCAGGGCGTAGGGAACAGGTAGCCGTCTTCAGGCTCCTGGTTTTGTGGCTGAGATGGGACTTGGACGGCGTCAGTGTGTCAAGTCGCCGTTTCAGGCGGCGTGTGGGTTTCCTGTCAGAGGCTCCTTAAATGCTCATGTCGTACTCCCGAAGTCCATAGCCGAGGTCGTCCTTTGGTACGGACGATGCCCTTCGGGAAATATGCCCGCAGTTCAGGGGAGTTCCCTGTTTCAGGTTCCGCCTTCGGGGAGATCTTCTTCGGCTTGCAATAGCTGATTCTCTGTTTCCGAAGGCGATTTGTTTCCTACCTCGGGGGCTAAAAGCTTCTTGTCGCTCCGGGTTCGGGTTAGATAGAGGCTATAGCCCTTCGGCTATCAGAAATGGCCTAAGAAAAATGGCATCCTTCACCCTTCCCTCAAGGTGCCTATTTATAGAGTTTTGGGGTGGGTAAAATGGTAAAATGTAGGTAAATACAAATCAACAATGGCAGGCCGCAACTTCTTTTAAATTTTTGGCCATCGTAGACATTAGATCAGCTTTTCCTCAAAGCATTGAAGTTGTAGATCTCCTATTTAGCTTCGAATCGATAGCTTGCTCATTCAAATCGAACATTCGTAGCTCAAGTTATGATTTTTCTACCAAAACTGTTCTTCAGCACACAAAATAATGAAGGGTCTTATCTGTAATCAGATTTTGGCAATGAAAATGATCAAACAAGCTTGCGGAATGAAGCACAGTTGAAGATCTATGTGTTGGCTTTCAGATGAATTTGGAATCACTCAGTTCCGATGCCTACAGCTCTAGTTATGATTTTTTCTCGTGAAGGGCCGCCAAGTGATGATATTTACCTACATAAAAAATAATTATTTAATATATATATTTTAATATTAATGAACTGTAAACCGCATATGTACAGTGAATACATTTATGAATAGTGAAATACGCATATGAATAGTAAGTCGGTGAATAATGACAGGTGAATAGTAAAAATGTATATGAATAGTAAAAATGTGTGAATAGTAACCTAGTGGAAAAATGTTCAAAATATAGAAATTAATCATACTCAAAGTATATAATGATGATTTAAACCCTTAATAACAATACACTTATGAGTATTCATCAGAGCACAAGTCATATTAGGCAGTGAAGAAGATGAACTTTGATTTGAAGAGTGCCCAAGAAAAGAGAGCCTTCCAATTAGATAAGTTGAATGAAATCCACCTTCATGAGAATGCATGGATCTATAAGGCGCGAATGAAACTTTGGCATGATAAGCTGCTTGTGAGAAAGGATTTTCAACTAGGTCAACGAGTGTTGCTTTTTGATTCAAGTTTGAGGATTTTTCCAAGAAAGTTGAGGTTCGAGGTGGTCAAGGTGATGCTATATGGAGCGATAGAGCTCAAAGGCCAAGATGGACCCACATTTCAAGTCAACGGGTATTAAGTGAAGGCTTATTATGGTGATGACCTTTGTCACATTGGACAATTAATCTTGGCCAAAGCCCCCCCCCCTTGAAAGTGTGTTCAAAAGTGCCTAGCTAAAGGCACAAAACCAAGCACTAGTCGGAAGGTAACCCGATTTCCAATTCCTTTTCTCTCCATTTTATGAGGTTTTCTTTGCTTTGCTTGTTTTTTCTTGTGACTCTATGTTTATCTTGAGTTTTGGTGTCTTTATGTAAGGTTGGAAAAACCAAAGGTAGAATGAAGGATGTAATGGAAGATGAAAGCTTCGACATTGGGAAAAGTGAATTTTCATGCAAGGTTTAAATAAGTATAAAAACCTAGGGGTTAATTTGCAAAAAAGTGAAAAAGTGAGGGAGTGGTCGCGCCTAGTGGTGACACGTTGCCAAAAGTGAAAAATTTGTAGTGCGTTCCTAACGTTTGTGACGTGTCGCCAATAATTCGACTTTAATGGCAATGCGTTGCTGCCAGTTAAACCTGTTCCCCTCACTTTTAACCTTACCCCCAACCCATTATACCCTAGCCTTTTCGTGAGCCTGAGGATTTAATTCTCTTGTTGATTTCTACTTAAATCCAAAGCAAGTAAGTAATTCTCTATTCTTTTCTTGTTCTTTCATCGTTTATTGTGCTCAAATCACGCTCATTTGCAGGTGTTGTGAACTTGTTCGATTGGACTTCAGTTTTGTGGATTTCTTGTTTCATTTTGATTTGTCTTGCTAATATGTATGTATGGGAGGTGTTATGATGCTTGGGTTATGGATTTGGCATGGGTATCATGGTTTGAAAATCGCCCACCAAGGTAGCTATGAAATTTTCATGGCAAATTATTGATGATGATTGTTCTTGTTGCTTTGTTGATCCCAAAAGCTTGAACGAGTGAAATTAGGAATGGGTTTAGTGAGAACTTATGTTAATTTGATCTACATCGCCCGAATTTCGTTCTTGAACTTTTTTGTAAAAGTGATTGTCAAGTTTTGCCATAGGTACTTGGAATGATAATATGGCTTCATATGTTTCTTGTTTGCCTCAATTCTTGGGTTATGTTGCATCTTGGTATTGCATATTATAAGTTGGTGTCCTTGGTTTGTTCCTAGATGCACGATTTTCATAAGAAGCATGATCCAACTTATGCTATGAACTACTGTAGTCTTTTTGTTGATAGCATGTTCTTAGGCATATAACGATTTATCTAAGAATTGTTGGTCACTTTTAATTGCTTGAATACTAAGTATGTGTTGCATAGATGATCTATTCAACTTGCTTTTAAAATTTAAGGCTTGGGAAAGAATGTCGAAGATTGCTCGAAAATGCTATGCATTGAATATTAACTTGGAGATAACATGCTTTAATCTTTTTTGAGTTTTTTGAGCCTATTTTTTGTCTAACTTGGAGTTTGTAACACTAGCTTGTGTGTGTTGTTTTGTTGCTCTTTTTGCAGGAGAATATTGCATTAAAATATTTTTGTGTTGTTTTGTAGGACACATGCCTCGCAAGTCTGTGTCGGTTAACTCTCGAAAAGAAAAGAGGAGAGGCAAAAGGGTTCATGGCGAGACGTCTCAAGATCTCTACATTACAAGAACCGGTTCATCTCTGCTTGGGCATGTAACTACTTTAAAGGTTTGTGAACCGTAAATTTACGCCTGAGTGGGGCTTTGACTTCTTTAAGAAGAAGAACGAGTGCATTTTAAGAGTGGTGGATAGGAGAGTATGGCATCACTGGGTTACCCATCCTTGGGCAGAGGTGCCTAAAACTTTGGTCGTGGAATTCTATGCCAACCTCATGGGGGTGTACTATCTGGATCGCCAAAAAAATTTTTGTTGGGTGAAAACCCGCAACATGCACTATGACTAGACAAGTATTAACAACTTTCTTCAGTTTAACCCGCTTATTGGGGGATCATTTAAAAAGGCCTCACTTGATCAGATGGCTCAGATAGTATGTGCACACCCCATTAACTGGACAAGGAGTAAGGATGATGCAAACAAAAAGCTATACTTTAGTTCGTCAGCTTTTCCTCCTAAGATGAGAGTGTGGAACTACTTGATCTCCTCATGCCACATCCTAAGAACTCATGTACGGGGGGTCACCCTAGACCGTTTGGAGGTCCTGTACTGCATTGCATGTGATTTCCAGGTGAACGTAGGATGCTTCATCTTTCAAAATATGGTTCATGCTGCAAAGTCAAAGTAGGGGAATATACCATTCCCGCAATTGATCACGACTATGATTTTGAGGGCCATGGTTAACTTGGAGGATCCTCTGTAAGTATCTTTGGTCATGAGACTTATTTCAGTAGACAAGCTAGGTGGAGTGCTGGTAGGCATTCAGGAAGTAGCTTCAAAGGAAGAAAATGAAGAGCACGCACATAAGTAAGCGTAAGAACATGAGGAAGAAGAAGAACAAGAGCTTTATTCCCAGTAAAAACAAGAAGGGAATGAGCAAGGGGGAACTTATGAACAGCTCATCAACCTGGCCACTACCACTCCAGCATCATTAGCTGTGGCCTTGAACAAAATGTACATCCTAATGAATGAGCAGCATAATGAATCTGTGGCCCAATTCAAATTAGTTGGTGATAGCCCCGCGTCCTTTGCAAGAGAGATATGTAAGGGCATAGCCCTTCTCACTAGAAATCAGGAGTCCCTTTCCAGTCAAGTTTGATGGGGCCATCGGCATAATAGAGCTTGCCCCGGGAGTACCCCCCTTCTAGCCTATAACTCCCCATTTTCACCCCTTGGCATACCAGTAGTATACGCTGCATCCTTTCAGCCACCCCTATCTGTTCTACCCACATTTTCGTCCTCCCCGTGACCCATCTGAAGGTCCATCCTCCTTCCTTCCAACCAGTGGCTCATCTGACCCTAATGACATGGGCGAGGATTAGTGTTTCCGCCCCCCATGTATGATTCTTGAATGCCTCATTTCTATTCTCCACTTCCATTGAGGACAATGTTAGTATTTAAGTTTAAGGTTTTTGTTTAATAGTCATGCCTGATAATCCTTGTTGGTGTCATCGTTCTTTACTTTATCATATTTGTTGTTTGGCTTAGTCTAGGTTGTTTTTTTTTTTTAAGTTAGGATGATCTTGTTTCATTCATTTTGGGTGGCATTCTCTTTCTTGCATACCATGCATTCATTCCTTTAGGATGCATGTAGTAGCATATAGGTTGATTTCTTTTCGTGCTTTCTTTTTTTATTTTTTTAGGACTCAATAGAAACCATTGTTGCATAGGAATGAACTTGGTTGCTAGTTTTACTCTCTATAAAGTTTTGGTGAATTTGGAAGGTTAGTTTTGAAACTTCTGGTAGAACCTTCCTGGTGAGATGTTTTGAGCCTCGAGTGATTTTGTTATGAACGTGTTCTTCCTTGAGATGCTTATGTTGTGTTTTGATTTAGAACTTGCCTAAGGAACCATTCAAACCCATAGTTGTTGTATAAAATTTTTTAGGCTCATTTGATTTTTTAGGATGAACTACTTTCCCAGATGGTTAACCCTACTATAATTTCCCTTAGTAAGCCTCTTTGTGCTTAAGTGCATATTTCTTGGTTTTAACTCATACTTTGAGCTTTCACTGTCTTTGTATCCTCACTTCCACCCAAAGTGGTAAGTATAAATCAAGGGCTTAGATGAGGGTGCATTGGGTTAATTGAGGATTTGGAATAAGAACAACTTTGGGGAGGGACTTGGAGAAATTGGGGTAGGTTGTACTTTAAGTTTGTAAGTTCTTTTTTGGGGTGGCTATGATGAAAAAAAAAAATCTACTCCGTTGTTCATAGTATTGAAGTAGGTAGGGGTATTATTCTAAAGCAAAAGTCAATCATTGCTTGAAAAGATGCGTGAAACATGGGTATGATAAAAAAAATCACCTTGGATTGTATTTAGTCAATAGATTGGGTATAGACAGAGCCCTTGTTGGTGCACTTGTTAAAAGGCGAGATACATGAAGATGATTTAAAAAAAACAAAAAAACAAAAAAAAATGGATAGTACTTTTGAATAATTATGGGCTTTTTGAGTTGGTTAAGTAGTGTGTTATGTTTGTGAACTTTGGGTTGAGTGCTTTATTGGTTCATATGTTGGAGCCTTTGGTTTATACTTGCTTGCCTCTTTTGTGCCACTTAGAAAGCCATCATCTAATTCCTTTCTCTTTCCTAGCCCGGCCCTATTTTAACCATGGAAAAATCATTTGAGTTTTAAATTTTATACAACTCCCTTAAGGTAATTTAATGGGGGAGGTTGGATCTTCTTGCAAGCTTATGGAAAGAAACATAGTATAAGTTTTATTTTGCATGGCGTAGCTCCACTAGATAAATTGAGCATTTTTTTTAAGGGTGTGACCTTTCCAAGGTCTCACCTTAAGTAGTGAAGTTTTTCCTTCCTTAATCATCATTTCTTCTTTTGAAGTTGAGCTAGTGGATCATCGAACTTCATGTGTGGCAATTGGTTGACATTGTAGTTTCTATGTTTTCTTGTGTTTAATTTTTCTAGGTTAGGCACACTAGGGAATAACTTAGGTTTAAGTTTTGGGGAGTATGTTAAGCGCATAATTTAGCGATCAAAGTTGTTGACTTTCCAACAACTTTGACCACCCATTCCTTTCATTTTATCCCTTCTCTCTTAGTTTTTCTTGTTTTGATTTGCTTCTTACAAGTGGAATTGTATTGGGGATGTGTTGGGTTGGAGCAGGATCGAGTGAGACAGAATTTGGGCTTGCAAAAGTCAAGCTGAAGTGAGAAGTACTAGCGACGCACCGTAGGCATTTTGAGTGATCTCTCATTTTTGCATTTCTGGAGAAGCATCACTGCAAACTCGACTGAGCTGGCGACGTGTTGCCACTCACTCCTCTGTTTCGCTCAAACCTCATATTTTGATGGTCCTGCACATTTTCCCACCTAGTGAGCTGTCTTTGGAGCAGGGATTTCTATCCTTTTAGGGTTTGAGAGCTAAGACAAGACAAGAAAAGAAAAAGAGCTATTGGGTATAAATAGTAAGAGGAAATGGGGCAGCCAACACAAATTGCATACTCTTCTTCTCATCTCTTCTTGGAAAGCCACCATTGGAGTAAGACTTGGAGCTTGAAGAAGGAGTCTAGGATCCAAAGAAATTTAAGTAACTAAGATCCATCTTGGGTTTCCTCTTCTCCTCTTTTATTTTGTGAAATTCTCATGGATTGTTGGATTATGGGTTTACTGTTGATTGATAGAATGGATATTGAGTTGGTTTTTGTATCTCTCTAGGATGAAACTTCTATTATTTGCTATCTAATGGTTTCTTGTTGATCTTTTATGGTTGTGGATGTCTCTGTGTCACCCATTCTTGTGCCTAATGCTTGTGTGATTATTTGCCCACTATACACACTCACAAATCCCACTTAGTTCTTGAGAGAGAAAGAAGGGGGATAGAAAAAAGGAATAGGGTGTAATGGGTATTGTATATTAGAGATAATCTACAGTCTCATTAAGTATTTGAAAGGGGGTTATAGCTTAAACACCTTGGGTTAAATCATAAGCTTGAGAAATGCCTTGTTTGATTCTAGGTGAACAAAGACTTAGCTTGAGAAAGTGGGTTTTTGAACTTTAGACTCCCACACCACACAAGGGGGGAAATATCCTAGGGCTTCAATTAACTTGGATAGCAAGAAATAGGGTGGATTCTTAGGGAGGTAATTATCACACTTGAGCACTTTAGTTTAGACTACCTTAGTAACTTTTGTATTTATTTAGCTTTCCATCGTAGAGATTACTAGTTAATTAGGGAGGTTATTCATTGTTCTTCACTCTCCGCTCACACATTTACTTAATTGGTCTTAGGTCTTATTTTTTTCCTTTATTTTTTTCTCTCTCTTAATAGTTTAGGAAGTCAAGTAGCTAGGATTTAATTCTTGGTAGGATCATATTATCCCTTGAGATGGTACCCTTATTCACCTTTGCATACAACGAAATCGTACGCATGCGAGTGAGTAGGGTTTACAAATTATAAGCTTTTGGTATCACAACAACACGTCATTAGTCCTGATTTTTAATCACCATTACAAATCGGTCTTTAATATCCATTTTTTCCAAATTGGTCTAAAACCTTTATAATACACTATATATTGGGCTTTATCCTTAGGCAATACTAAGCTTGTACAAAAGCCTAATTGAAAGGCAACATAAACTAATAATTTAAACTTATAAAAGACTCACCTATAATCTGCCAATCAAACTGATAAAAGTGAGCATCTCAATAGTAATCCAATAGTAATCCTCGCCATAAGCCTTGAAAGGAGCAAGCTAGCCATGTAATTGGAAAACAAATGCTCCTAATTTCCTTATTGCCCTTCAAAGAAGGCTCATTTACTAGCATACAAGCTACTTCCCAGAGCTATAGCATGTAGCAGAGGGACACACACACCTGACCTTTAGATTTATTCTATCGAACTACCTAACCTATATGATACATCTTAATTGGGTGTTTCCATTAATTCAAGTGTTAAGTCTAATAGAAATTGTTGACGTAACATTAATTAATACTACAATAAACTTAAAATAACAACTCTAGACCTTAAGCTTTTCCAACCACTAATTCTAAACCTAAAATTTATAGATCTAACACCTAAACCACCATGTTTACCATTGCCCTAACCCCAATTGATGACTAGAATCAATAGTGTTGCTAGAGGGAAATGAATCGAGAGGGCAATGGGCGATAAGCACACTTGTCTTCCAACCTTCTCCAACTACTCCAAGCCTATTTCACCAGAGTCTCTACTCCAACCCTGACTGCTATCCATGCTCGATCGACCTAACCTTTGCGCTTGTCGTCACTGCTCGCCATTTGACCTCCAAAGGGTAGCACTAGCCTTTGCCTCAATACCTAGCCAACTAGCAACATCGTTATGAAGGAAAAACTACTCTTTCTGTTCTTAAATTGAGCAATATTGGCAACATTGAAAATTGGCGAGTCTAGTGGATAAAAAAATTGAAGATCGGCAAAATTGGTGGATGATGGGATGGTAGGCCCGAGTTCCTTGTCCTGAAGACTTCGGTGGCAGATAACGAAATGGTAAGCGAGTTGACTAGGCCTAGGTTTGGGGCATTGGGACCCACCGAACGATTAGAGGGTGAGGGTGGAGAGAGATGAAGTTTGGTAGAGGTGGCCGGCAGTGGTGAGGAGCTGGTTGGAAAAGTTTAAGGTTAGAATTTGTTCAAATCCCAGTACTTGACCCAGCAAAAATAATGGTTTAGGTGTTAGATCTGTAAATTTTAGGGTTAGAATTACTTATTGCAGAAGTTTAAGGTCCAAAGTTATCATTTTAAGTTTATCGAAGAGTTAATTAAAGCATGTCCTATATTTCCATTAAATTTATCATTGGAATTAACGGAAGATACCCAATTAACACATTTAATATATGTTAGGTTGTTCGATGGGGCAAATTTAAATGTTAGGTACCAGTTTTGGACAAAAAAAAAAAAGCAAGAGTATCCTTGGTGGACTTTACTTTATATATATATAACATGATGCCCTATTTGAATCATATCACCATTTACTTTGCTCTTTTGTTTGAGCCTTATTCCTTCCATTTTCAGCAATTCGATTAAGAGAGGTCTTCTCTTCGGTAAGTGTCCGATAGGGTGTAGTATGGTAGCGATTTGCCATGAGGATCTACTCCTATCAGGTTTCAAGTCTACTTTGTTGGCCCAAATGCAACCAAGAGAGGGGGTGAATTGGTTGAATTCAAAAAATCACCGAAAATGAGTTTTTAATCTCTTAAACCAAAATGTAATTCAATGAGCTGAAATAAACTTATTCTAACAAGAAAATACTACCACAATGATCCTAAATTTTGCTTTGAAAACTTGCTTTGAAGTGTTTATGAAAACAAACAACTTCAACCAATGAATGAAGACAAATCACCAAGTAATAATCAAGCAAGTAGAAGGAAAGAAGCTTGCACACAAGGATTTATAGAGGTTCGGTCTCTTTTTTTAAGAGCCTACTCTTCTCCTCAAGTTCACCACTTGAGAGTTTTCTTCTCCACTATAAATCACAAGAGTACACACTCCTTTGGTAGGTTTCTCTACCACAACCACTCACTAGTTTTCCTAAAAGCTAACTAGAAAACTCACCAACACCCTTTCCCTCACTAGTTTTCCTAGAGGCTAACTAGAAACCTCACTAACTCAATCTCACCAAATGGTGTTTACAATGTTACAAAGTGGTAAGAACAATAAAAACTCTCAAAGCTAAATAAACAAGTGATACCTTAATCTTTTGGCATTTCTTAAACTCAAGCTCTTTGAAGATGAAATCTCTTTTCTAGTTGCCAAGAGTTGTTTCCAAAGAGTTTCTCCATGTTTTTATACTTATTTGGGAGCCAAAGAGACATTGAAAACCTGCTTGAGTTTTCTGGAAAAGCTCCACAAATTCTAGTGACTGTTGCTTTGTTTTTTGTGCAAGAAAAGTTCCAGACTTCGTATTAAGTTCTGAGTTTAACACGTTAAACTTGATTTTGTCCTCCAATGGTCAAAAACGGCTAGAGACAAGTCATTAAAAGCTTTACCAATGTGTCCAGGTGAAGTCCTTTGATTCCCCCGAATGATATTTCAAAACTTGGCTGATATCGCACTAGTTGAAGGATTTTGGGGGAAACTTTCAGACTTGCGAATAATAGGTTAAACTTGAAGCTTAACACGTTAACTGATGTTTTGAAAAGTTTCAGGAATCCCAAACTACGGATTAAGCCAGTTTAACGCATTAAAGTATAAACTTGAGAGCATGTTAGACTTAAGTGATAGAAAGACATGTTAAACTGTGACTTTAATGGATTAAACTTGAAACAACTTATAAAAACTTGTTATTTGGAAACCAAACTTGATTCAAACACTAATATAAATTAATAACCTACTAACTTCTCTTCAAAAACAAGTTTCCGCAATAAACTTAAGACATATTTTTTTGAGATAACACTTGACACACTTGAAAATTTAGCATAAGTTCAATTAACCTTATTTTGACCAAATGAAGTGAGATTAAGCACATTAAAATAAATCACTTATCATCATTAAAATTAAATATTTACTTGGAACAAATCCAACATACTTTGTTCTCTATGATCATTTGGGTGTTTAAGGTATCATTCGGGTCCAGAACATGGTTGTTACAAGCTTATGGGTCATTTTATGTTTGGTTTCGGTTATTCCAAGGTTGTTTCATGTTCTTGTCGAGTTAGGTGTAGGGTGGAATAAGTGCCACATGTACTTGCTTTCGCATTCGCAAACTAGTTAAATAAGTAAATAAACATAAACGACTGATCAAAGGAAGAATAAAAGTGGCAACTCCTAGAATAATGAAAGATCAACAGACATGAGACATAAGATAAGCTCCTATAGCGACCAAATAAAAAACCATGTAATAGAGAGATAAAGACCAATAGCAATAAGCAAGCAATCCAATAAAAAAAAAGCAAGTAACAGACAGATAAGTAGCTTCCAGCAGGTAGCAGCAAACATTATCGGTATGCATTAATTGTCTTGTGCTTTTCTCCGCACAAACATTTGTAAAGCAACTAATATCAACAAGTGCAAAACCATGGCAAGTCTATCGAAAAAATTTGGGCAGATCAACATCAGTCATTGTTTCTAAAAGGCAAAAGAAAAAAATTGAGTTAGAACATGTTTTCTTATAAATATTATAAAATTTTACTTAATTAGTCGAAAAGAAGGTTTAAAAAATAATTTGCATTTACAAATTAAGAGTACTATAAAGGAATGAATAAAGAATACTTAAAACAAACTACTTAGGTTGATTTCGAGCTAACCTTATCTAATACTGGAGAATGAACGACAGGTAGTATCTTTAAGGAAGTGGAACAGAATAACCTATTCTTTTTTTCTATGACATAACGAATAACATGATTAGATATTACTATAGATTTAATGAATTTACAGCAATTAAAATAATTAGGAATAGACAATTATCCTCAAATTCTTCTTGACTCATAATGGCGATCCTATCAATCGCCTCCATCTGAATTTTTATAATGATTTAAAAGTAATTACATCATTTCTCAACTGTAAACATACTTATCTATCTTAAACATTAATAATTTCTATAAAAACAAAAAAAAAAAAATTACCAATATTTTGGGATGGAGTACTATATCTAAAGAACAGCTATACGATGAACTCAGTCTACAGCACTAAACTCATACTTTCACAATACTTATAAAACTGTAATTCGAAATACACTTATAGCATAGGTGGGGAGTGACTAAGCAACTGATTTAATTAAAATTTCCTTCCGCCCCCTTTGACAGAACCCAGCCAGGTGTGCCAGGTATTAACATACTTCATAACCCTCTCCTTCAAAAAACTGAAAGGCCCCTTTTTTCTTCCTGCCCACACAAGCAAGAAGCCCCAAATATTTCTTCACACTTTTACATTCCTTAACACCAAAGGTCTCCAAAAATAAGTGGTGGTTTTGGGTGCTTGTGTTGGGACTGAAGAAGGCACTTGACCCGTCAAAGTTGATTTTCTGCCCCGGGGCCTGCTCATAAGTCTTCAAAATACCCAGTAAATGATCTCCTTCCTATCTAGAGACCTTAACAAAAATGAGACTATCATCTGCAAAGAAAAGATGGGACACTTGAGGACCTCCTCTGTATGCTGCCATTCTTGTGATATTTCCTGCAACCATTTCTAATTTAAGAAGCCGAGATAAGCCATCCGCACATGTGATAAATAAGTATGGCAACAATGGCTCCCCTTGGCATAGGCCCCTACTAGGAGGAAATTTCCCATGACGCCGTCCATTTATGGATCCTGAGTAGGACACCGAAGAAATGCACTCCATAACCAGTTTGGTAAAGGAAGCTGAGAAGCCCAATCTACCCATCATGAACTCAATGAACCACCATTCAACCCGATTGTACCCCTTCGACATATCTAACTTGAGGGCACAAAAAGCTCTATTCCTTTGCCTATTCCTGCGTGGACTGTGGAACAGTTCATAAGTCACCAGGAAGTTGTCAGAAATCAAACGCCCTTTAATGAAAATGCACTTTGTTCCTCAGAGATCACCTCAGGTAAAGCTCTTGTTAGCCTATTCGCCATTGACTTAGAGATAATCTTATATATCACATTGCACATGTTTATGGGACGGAATTATGTCAGAACACTATTATTTATGAAACATCATTATTTAGGAATTGATTTGAAAAAATCACACTCCTATTACTCATGACTCATCATTCCCAAATTTCTCAAAAATGGTCGGCTTGTTTTTATTACTCGTGGCACATTGATTCCCAAACTTAGGAACTTCCATGAATATGTACATGCATGTAAATTGGAAATAGATGACATAATTTTTTGAGATGGCAGAGCAATATGGAGGATAAGAGGACTTGAAAATGTGCTATGTAAAGATATGTGAAAGTGAACAGGGGTGATAATAAGGACAAAAGCAAATTACAATTTGTGTCTTATCACCAGACCAAATTAACCATGAATTAGCTATTAGCTAGTTGGCTTTGGCTGTGCTTTGAGGTAGATGTTGATGGCACGAGACATATCATCCTTGACTTCGGGTTTGAGATGCTGAGTGAAGAAAAGTTCCCAGAGCTCCAAATCAAAATCAGGAAGAGCTCGGACAAAAGTGAAAGTGAAAGAGTAGCACCGTAAGTCAAAGCTTGGACAAGAGCTGATTAACAACCACTATAATCTTTGAAGATCTCTTTGATAATGCGAGGACTGGAAGAAATCGCTGCCATAAGTAGCTGGCTCGAACTCCGAATATGAGAAATAATGACTGACAAAAAGCTCTAAATCATAGAATGTGTTTGAAGAGATAAATATGCGAAATTTAGAGAGAGGAAAGTGAAATTGAAATTTGGTAGAAGGGTATAAAAAATCGAAGGAACGAATTTAGCCAAACTTTCAAGTGAGATGTAATTTGAGGAGGTAGAAGAGAGAATGACAGAATTGTAAATATACTGAAAGTATGGATATAGCGCGTAGTCTGGGAGTATTATACCTTGAACCTATATCTAAATGATCAATAACTTGACCAATCCAATATGGTAAATACGAAAGCACATAAGGCAAACATATAACTAAACTTAATTCGAAACTCTTGGTATTTTACACTAAATATTTGTACTAAAATGGTTTCAAACCTATACTAAAGAGTTTCAATTTTATGTCTTTCCTAGCTTATAGAGCTCGTTTGGCTATCAAGATAAAAAGAATAGGTCCTGAACTCTTGGCTGGGTGGATAAGGCTTTGCCCTTTCATAGCTTAGATCCTAGTTTGAGACACATCTCTAATTCTTTTACTCCTAAAAGCCTTAAAATTTGTAAAGTAGTTAATTTTGAGTGTAAAAGAAATAAAAAGGATGGGTTATAAACTACGCATATGGTCCCTAATTTTTAATTAATGCCTCGTTCTCATCCTTAACTTCAAAATCGGTTGTTGCAGGTCCCTAACCTAAAAAATACGTTACATTTTTGCTCTTTTGTCAATGAAAAATGTTAATTGTAATAGAAAATGCTATATCAGCCTAAGAGTGTGAGTAAAATTACATGTTCTTACCTTATCCTTTTATCTTAAATGAGACCGTAACCTTTGTTTTGCATACCAAAATTTTGATTTTCAGTAGAAAAAATTGCTCATTTGAAGCTTTTAATAAAAAATATTCAAAAGCTATTAATTAATAGTAAAACATGATAACCCATCTGTCATGTTTTTAGGAGTTATAATAAGCTGCTTCAAACTAATTAATACTCACAATATATATATATATATATATATATATATATATATATATATATTGCCCTAAAACCCCTTTCACCCCATAAAATAAGCCAACTTGGACCTTTTAGCTCGTCATGTTTGACTCAGATTTAGTCGCCCTCAAACTTTAAAAATTGGTACATTTTACCCCTTTCGATCACATAAATGGCTATTTAGATTATATAGAGACCAAGTTGAAGATAAAATGAAAAATGAGGGACTAGCTAGTAATTTTTCTGACATAAATCTCTAGTTATATGAAATGAGTTAGGTACTAAAATTAAATAAATTATTTTTTGTGTAAAACACGGGTTAAATTATGTAGATTATATAGGGTTGGTGGTTCCTTGAATTGCTTAAATCAAGAAGATTGAAGTAGACAATCGAAAAAATATAAAAGCCTGTGTTAAATAGTTAGTTAGTCATTTATCTTTCATTTTATCTTCATTTTGATCCTCAATTAACTTAAACAGACATTTAAATGGGCTGAAGGGGTAAAAGGTCCGAGTTAACAAAGTTTAAAGAGTGAAATGGTCTTTAAGCTATTTTTTTAAGTAGGGGTGAAATTAAAACCCGCAACCCGAATTCCGACCCGAATCCGATCCGAAAAAAGCGGGTTAGGGTCGGTTTCTTTAGAGGAAAAGGTGTATTTGAACCCGACCTGACCCGACCCGATTAGTTGTTGCCGACAGCAATTTCGGTTCGGGTGAAACCCGACTAACCCGACTAACCCGACTACTAAGGTATGCCCTTCTTCTTACAAAGTCCTTTAAATTTAATCTTTGAATCTTGTGGTTCTTGATTTCCTATTTTTCTGTAAGCTGGTTTAACAATATATTTCTTCAAAAATTCAAATCTGACCTAAGAATAACTTTATACCTTGTAAAACTGTTTCTGATTATAAAAAAAAAAACCGATGTTATATCCTGCTCCAAAATTTATAAAATGGCCTAAAAATAATACCGTTGAAACTTAATTTAATAATGCTATTGTTTCATTTTTCCTATGCTTTTTCTATTGTTAACACAATGAATACTTTATTTTGACCTTAGTTTCTACATTGGTTATAATATTCAGAAACAGTCATTCCTATATGTATTTATGAATTTGGTCTTGGTGCTTGGTTGCTGTTGCCATATGAGCTCAAATAAGTACGTTTCAGTAATTTTTATGTATTTTTTGGAGTATGTGCTCTCGCTTTTAACATAAAGAGATGCTCGTGAAATAATATTGAACAATTTGAAAATATAATCAACATTATATGAAATGCTCATGTTTGTTGAATATTTGCTTAAATTTTTTTTGTTGCAAGTAATTTTTTTTTTCGTTCCAGGTGATTCCGCAGCTGTAAAATAAATCGGGTTAACCCGATTATATTCATCCTAACCCGACTTTTTCGGGTTCGGGTTCGGGTCGGTTTTTTGGAATAGTCGGGTCGGGTTCGGTTAACATATTTAGGAAAGAAGTATGTATAATTCGGGTCGGGTTGAACCTGAACCCGAAATTTTCGACCCGACTTTCACCCCTATTTTTAAGTTTCAAGATAACTAAAATTGTTAATTAAATAACACTTAAAAAATGGTTAAATAAATCAAAAAATTAGTATGATTCATTCTTCTAGAAAGAAATAGGAACCTCCATTCAACACCTAGGAACTCGCTCTCTGCCCCAGAAGTGCTGAAATTTGCGAGTTTGATGATCTAGCCACCATCTTCACACACCTCTATTCCGCCACTCTCCCACAGTACTTTGGCCACCACCACCTTTGGTGGGAGTCACTCGAAAATTTGTGTGTCGTAGATCATCGATCGTAGAATAATAACCCGATGGCCAGGTTATCCAATTTCTTGTTCATTTCACTGTGTCATAATCTTGGGAAGCTCCGACTCAACTAGGAGAGAAGCAGAAGCCCACTGTTTTCTGTATCTGAAATTTGCCGCAGGATCTCGTGCGTACCAGTCACTGCTGGTGAGTTTAAGAGCGGCAGCTGCGGCTTGGGATGCAGCAACCATGGCCTCGGAAACGGCTGTAGCCGCGACGGTGATAGAAATCGTGCGACATCCATTACTTCTCAATGGAGGTTATGTTGTTGTGGACTGTAAGGAGAGGAATTGTGGTTGTTTTTGGTAGTGGGATTTTCGCCTGTTCTTGGAGATGGATTTGACAAAGCTCCGTGGCAGTTATCGCGATTGGAGGCGTAGCGAAAGGTTGGGGATGGAGAGAGAGAGAGAGAGAGAGAGAGGGAGCTCGTGTGTTGGCAGAGGACAGGCAGTAACGAGGGAGACTGGTGGAACAAGGCTCGATTTTGGAATAGACCGAAGGTGGTACTTTTTATGGAACTAAATACGTTAGTATACTGTGCGATTTATCGTAAATAAGTAATATGTGGTGTAAATATTTTTATATTTTATAATTTTTTTTGTATGAAATATTATTATATTTAATAATATTTCACATATCGATAGCTTTTTATGTATATTTTGTTAAAAATTACGATATACTGCAAATATAGTGAGATATATACTACAGTATTTTATTGTTCAAGGACATGTATGAGATATTTTTTTAGTTATTTTATATCAAAATATCATACATTAATATATAAAATAGTTAAATATAATTAATACACATATTTTAACATAAATATTTACTTTTAGTTTTTGGTTACTTTTTCTTTCTCTTTTGCTTCTTTTTCTTTGGGTATTAGAAAATGTATTGTTATTATTAAAGTAGTGTTTTTTTCTCTTGTATTAATAAATTAGTTTTTTTGTTGAGCAATATTTATTTTGCTCTATATATAACGTTTTTTATGCTTTTGTATAAAAAATATCTTCTATCATGTATAGTATTTTTATATTTGAAAGTTATGATGAGAAAAATTAGAATCCATTTAAAAATGTACAAAAAATTTTATTTAATTTAATTTAAATTAAAATAATATTCTAATATTTATTTTTTTGTGAAAATGGTAATAGCATGTGATGCGGTATACCTTAAAAATATTGGATGTAGTATATCTAACAGTAACAATATTTAACACTTTGGTCATTTTTTTTAGATTCAAAAAGTCATGGAGCTTAAACTAAAAAAGAAAATTGGTCGACGAGTACTAGAAATAAGGATTTCTATATAAAATAGAAGTTAAGGTCTAAATAAAAATAAAAATATAAGGTCAAGGACAAAAAAAGTGGATTTTTGCTAAGAATCTTGGATTGATGTGACCTATTTTTTTATCATAGTTAATGTGCTCCACATGAAAAAGATGAAAATTGTACAGTTTGGGGACCGAACAAGTAAGATAAAAGTATTAGGTGAACGGAAAAGAAAAGAAGTGAATTTTTCTTAAGAATCTTTGGTTAATGTGACATTTTTCATCACATTTAACGTGCTCTGTATGAAAAAGCATGAAAATTGAACCTTTTTTTTTTTTTTGCATATAAGGACCTAGCAATTAAGATAAAAGTATAAGGTTAAAAACCAAATAACAAAAGTGGATTTTTCATGAGAATCTTGGGCTGATGTGACATTTTGTTTTCATAGTTAACATAGTCTATATGAAAAGATGAAAATTGAATTTTTTTTCATTTTGCTTTTAGTTTAGGGCCCAACCCAGAACTGACCCGGGTCAAACCCAGCCTAGGCACGGTTAAGGCACGACACAGGTAAGGCTTGGTTGAATGAGGGCCGAATATTGGCCTAGAAAAGAGAAAATGAGGACCGGCCCCAGACCGCACCCGGCTCTGCTCGGCCTAGGCATGTGCAGTTTGGGCCGGGCCTACCATTTTCAAAAATCCCCAATGATTGCCAGATTCAAAAAAAGGGGAAATTGCACAATAAGGACCTCCAACTGTTGACTAACGGTTATTTAAGTCCAAAACCTTTTTTGCCCCCATCCAACATTAAAAAAGGCTAGTTTCTAAAGATATTTTCATCCAACCAAAATGTTTCCTTTCCTATAAATATCCACCCCCATTCCTTCACTTCCTCACATAACTTCCTAAACTCTCTTCTCTACATTTATTAGTTTCTATACATTTCTCCTCAAGTCTTATATTCTTCCTACAATTTTCTTAATCTCTTACTAATTTCTTCTTAATCTCTTCTTAATCCTTCATTAATCTTCCATTAATTTTCTTTAACTTAATGGCTTCAAGGAAGAATACTGGCTCTGCCCCTGCTAAGAGCTCCTTTTCCCCGACCGGCTTGGGGTCGTTCTTTCGTCGCAAAAGTTCTACCCAAAAGGGAATTCACATCCATGACAAGCCTTAGCCTGCCAACATCGATATAATGAATATTGAGTTGCAATTTGATGAGCAAGAGTCCGAGGACGACGTTGAAATCCAAGAGACCCTTACTCAAAATATTGATACGCAAGGACGAGATAGTGAACAACTGACACTTCAAAGTCAAGTTCTCGAGGGAGGTGAAGGGAAATCCTGCCTCAAATCCTTCGTGTGGGAGTACTTTGAGATGCTTTGGGAGAAGGACAACCAATTCACCAAGTGCAAGAACTGCGGGAAGAAGTTGGCACATAAGGTGAATTCTGGGACTGGGACACTTCAATGAAATATAAAGAGTGAGCATCTGATGCACTATCCGAGAGCCGAAGGAAGTTCCGGTAGACAGACACAACTTGGATCAACCGGTGGTTTAGGTATTTTAAATTTAATCAGCAAGAATGTAGGGAATGTATAGTTAATTGGATGATGCTAACGGGAAAACCTTTTAGACAAGCCGAAGACGCGCATTTAGAAAATTGGATTAGGTCTAATTTAAACCCGAAGTTTAGAAAGACATTTAGGACAACTATACAAAGAGAAGCATTTAAAATGTATGAATTAGGTAAATATAATCTACAGGCTTTTTTTTTCTAAAATTGATCATTACATTGCTTTTACTAGTGACATGTGGACATCTCCTATAGGGCAAAATTTTTGTGTAACTGCATACTAGATTGAAGAGGATTGGGTCATTCAAAAAATAATTATTGCTTTCAAATGCATGGAATCTGACCACACTGGATATAATACCTATCAATGCATCTTAGATGTACTTTGTGAATTTTTTTGTGTTGAAAAAGTGTTCTACATTAGTTTCGACAATGCCTCTAATAACGATTTTGCGACTTAAGAACTCTGTACTACTTTGAAACCTCATTAGAATGGTGTTTTTTTCCATATTAGATGCATGTGTCATATTTTGAAGTTGTATGTACAAAAATGGCTTGAGGTTTTGCAGACGAAAATCCATCCAATTCGTGATGCATTACTATATTTGAATACATGACATAAAATATGTCGGGAATTCAAAGAGTATTGCCTTCAAAACAACAAATCATTTTCATGGAAATATTTTAAACTTGATTGTCGCACTCGTTGGAACTCTACATGTGAGATGTTGATAGATGCATATTCATATGTAGCCTTGTTGACTATTTTCCTAAACTTGAAATCAAACTCTGAACTTCTAACGGCTAAAATGTGGGACAAGTATTACAAACTCTATCAATTATAAAGGTATTTTTATGAAGCAACTGTTTTTTTCTCTGGTGTTTATTATCTCACTTCTCACAAAGTTTTGATGTATTTGGTAAACATTGTTTATGTTTTGAATTAATACAAGATGGATCCATTTCTAAAGGACACCATGAAAGCAATGAAGGAAAAGTGAGTTTCATATTTTATACAAATTCCCCCAATCTTTTTACTTGCATCTTTATTTGACCCGACCGTGAAAATCACCGGACATTGTCTTTACTTGAGGGATACTATAGTTTCTTAGATATGAATCGTATTAGTTGTTTAACTTTGATGGCTGAAATAGATGAGCACATGTGGGAGCTTTACAAAGAGTATTCATCTTGCGACAAAGACAAGGTATGACCAACATCTTCCTTCACCACACACCCCCCATCCTCCTCTTCATGAACACCATTCAACCCCATGAAATAGTTGCTCAAGTGTCATTGACCCACATCATCTGGCCTACTGGAAGTAGATGATTACCTCCATATTTCATTTGAAACAAGTGAGGATGACATTTGGGAGTAGTGGAAAGTGAAAAGTGCAGATTTCCCGATTTTGCCTATCCTCGCGAAGGAAGTTCTTGTGGTTCTAGTTTCAACCATTGCATTAAAGTCTACTTTTAGTGTCAGCAAAATAGTCATTTCAGAGAAATGGGTCAAGTTGACGCCTGAAGTAGTGGAGGTCCGCGTCTATAATCATGACCGGGGCCTTGCTATCTCACCAAAACAAGACCAAAAAAGTTCAGAAGATAAGAACAAGATGATGGCAGCACTTCCACATTCTAGATTTTCCTTTTTCGTTCTTAAAATGTATTTAATCTAATATGTTGTGCAACACAGAACACAGGTTTTATTTTGGTTTAGTTTTCTAGAACGTTTTGCCATTTGACATGTAAGGCTCGTTAAGTGCCCCTTGGCTTTGTTATTAATAAAATTTGCACTAGGAATGATGTTTTTTTTTCTTTTCATAGAATTTTTAAAATAAGTAAATATTTTCAACAAAAATAATTAATAGCTTAAATTTCTATAAAATTACAAAAAAAATTTTAAATAAATTAAAAAAAATTCAAAATGAAAAAGCCCGGCCTAGGCCTAACAAGGCTTAAGCGTGCCATGCTCGAGCCTAACCTGACCAGGCCCAGGGCTGGACTGGTCAGGCCCACAGCCCACCACTACTTGCACATGGTTCAGTCCACGAATATATTCCACAAGTTTTTCAGAATAGCAGTACAAGTTCTCTATTATGTTAAAAGAAATTAATGCTTATGTAAAAGCATTGCTGAAATACCTTTGTGTTAAGAGACAAGGTTCTCTGTGGCTAGCCTCTTCCGCCTAATGGTTATGTGAAATTCAATGTTGAAGGCTCTTTTCATGGATGCCTTGGAGAATCGGTGGCAAGTGGTCTTTGGTAGGATTCTACAGGGAGATTCATACAGCAAGGTGGGTTAACTTGGAAGTTTGTGTATCTATTACTCCTTTCGTCCGATTTAAGTATGTCTAATTTATGTGTTGTTTTCATTTTTCTCCTAAAACTAAAATTTAAGAAAAAAAGTTGTCTTGCTTTGTTTCTTATGGTAGTAATAGTTTAAATAAGGATTAAAAAGAAAATTAAGGTGACCTAATCACTCTAATTTGAATGTCGATTTCATGGTCCTACACTCCCGCTCCTGTTACTATTTTTGTATAACACCTTTACTTACGTAGATTTTAAAATGTGATATTTTTCATGGTTTTTAATCTCATATCTTATTTGTCGGTACCATTTTATACCAACCGTACCAGTTGAAAAGCAGTACGAGAATAGTATCTTGTTTTTTCCTTTATACTAGGAATCTCAGTTGGTACCAGGCATCTTGTCCATCTCATACCATATTGCACTGTCTTAGATTAGAAAAATACACTTGTTTTTTCAAATTATGTTTTTAGCTTTTGATATTTTTGAGTAAAATAAATAATTATTATCTTTAATTCATCACTTGTTATACAAAATTATTTTGATGTTTGAAAGAATTTTATATTTTTATTTTTTATGCTTCAAAATCATGTTTTTATTTTTTAAAATATATTATTTATGTGTAAAAAACTCTTAATTAATCTATATACAAATCATATGAACATGGCACTCACATACTTTTAGTAATTGTTATGTCCAATATGTTCATATGTTATATATAAGATACATAATATATAACTGTTGCATTCGAGACAAGGCGATATGATGTCGATACTATACTATACCACCAAAAAAATGATACAACATCTAGTAAAAAATTTAAAACCTCGATATTTTCTCACTTCAACTCCCACTTTTCCGCTTCTGCTATATGAAGCTATAGTTAATGGTCACTTACCTTAAGATATTGCTTGAGTTTAGGTTTTTGAATGGGGTCGTGATTATGCCACGGATGACAAATGACCCATATCTATCCGTGACATCTGTCATCCGTGACATATGAATTTTCCTTTCGAACGTGGAGATTGAGTAAGATTCCTTAATTGGCCTAGTGGCTGTCAACCTTATCCTTGAATTGAAACATAAATAAGCCTCTCCTATCACAAGAGTCACTAAATAGTGTCAGCACCTTTTCCAAAGGGATTGGAACTGTAAACTACAACAATTTACCATGAAGCAAATTTCTCAGCTCATTGGATGACTTCAAATCTCCCTCGCTTCCATTGGTTATGGCCTTCTTTGATTCTCGTCCTAAGGGACTTATGGACTCGGTGATGATTTGTTCTAGGTAAATTAAACATACAATTCATAACATTTTTTTTTTATTTTTTCTAAAAGGTTTCTAATCTAATTTTTGCCCTATCAAAATACCTAACTTTCAAGATTATATCTTATTTGTGGTCATTCAGCCATCTTTCATGATTAAGTCGGAAAGGGTTTTAGCAGAAAAATGCTAACTTTAATCTCTACTTTTTCTACATCCTACTCTAAGCACCTCAAAGTTTGTCAATCAAACAGTGCAACCACTTTTTTCAACCAAATCCAATCTTATGGTAGCCACTCTTCCTTCTCTCGGTGATGTAATCTCCATCACCTCTTATCGTATCCCATCTCATCACAACCTTTGCACACCACTGTTATCCCATTTCCACTTACTACCATTCTTGATTGAATGATGAAATCTATGGCCTAATGCAAAATCTAATGGCAAGAGCTGTGTATTGATCTTCATTCAAACTGCCATGGAGGTTTAATGTCATAGTGGGTGAAGATCTTGATTTGATGGTGCCAAACCCCAGGAGCAGAAATTTGAGTGAAGATTGATTAGCATGTGACTAACACGGTTGGGCTTTGGATTAGGTCGTAAGGGTTCCCTCCTTCAATCAAGTACGACAAGTGAAAATTGAGGTAATAATGGTGTGCAGGTGTTCTTGTGAGGTGGGGGAAAGACAATAGGCTATGGAGATTGCGTCAACAAATAAGGAAGAGTGTGTGGCTGGCACAGGTAAGGTTGGAGTCAGATAAACACAAGGGTTGACGTATTTTATTTACAAGCTTTAGGGCTCTTAAAACAAAAGAAAGAAAATTCAGACACCAAAGTTGACATTTTCCATTAGGATTTCATCTGATTTAACTATAAAAGTAATAGAATGACCACAAACAGCACTTGTAGCATTTGACATAGGAAATTATGACATTAAGAGAACAAAAGTTATGTTATGACCCATTTAGGATAAATAAAATAGTTAGGGACTGTAGGTGCAATATTTCCCAAGAAAAAAGTATTGAATATACATAGGACCATATAGGGATGCATATTTAATAAATAGATTTATCTTATTACACATGTACGCATACATATCTTACATTTAATTTACTATATAGCCCTTATTTCATCATTTACCCAAAAAGTACATTATAGTCACTAATTTTTCAATAAATTATATTTTGATCTGTATTCCTTTTTGTTAAAAAATTCATTTTAGTTCTTATATTATAGTAAATTTACAAATTGAACTCAATAAAGTTTTTTAGTTATTCAAGAGTGACAAATTTCATATAGCATCTATCAGATGTTGCAAAATTGTATGATTGATACGTAAGGCTTTAAATCTTGTATCAGATAGTATATGATATGATACAGTATAGTATCGGTATCGTATTGTACCGTTTCAGATCAGATGTACCCATTTTAAATATTTTAGGTATATAGATACATATGAAAATAAAACATAAAAAAATATAATGTATCAACACAAAAAAACATATCAAAATTTGATATTATAAGAGTGTGAAGTGTATGTTGTATGTCTATAGATTAATTAAGAGTTTTTCTTATATAAATATTTCATTATATATATATATATATATATTAAAACTGTAATTTTTAAGGTATTGAAAAAAATAAAAGTACAAATTTTATTTCAAATAATAGTAAATGTTTGTTATAAAATTAATCAATTACACATACTTACAATATATTTTGCCTAAAAATATCAAAAAACTAAAAAAATAATAAAAACTTATATTTGGTTTGTACCAGGACGGTACAGCCAGTACATCTGATATTGACATGTACAATCTGATACAGAGGATAGCCTTTATTCCAGTTGTCTCATGCTGTTTTTGGTACAGTACAGAATAAAAAAAAACCATGCAGATAAGGTTTTATACATATACCATGTGCTCTATTGGAATATTTAGATGCGTTATTCACACTTCAGAATTATGCTAAGATATAACCCCAGCCACCACCCTTCTCCTCTCTCTCAAAAAGTCATTTCAATCTTGGCCTAGTTGGCTGAATCCAGTTTGTCAGCCTTAATTTTTATGTTATTTCTTTAAATAATTGACTTTCATCAGTGAAAATTTTCCTTTACTTTTGTCAGATCCAATTTTCTTCGTCCTAACAAAGTGGTGGAGTTACAAATTGAAAAGACGACAGTAGAGAGTTCCACTTTATAAAGTTGGTCAATTCTATCATAGTAGATCAAGAGTTAGCGCTTGTTTGTTCAATCATTATGACGAGTTTGTGTTCTTTATTATTTAGGGTTTTTTATGTCAATTTATAGGTTCGATTACTGGGTATATCTGTGTATTCTTTACAGTTTTTTTTTTCTAATACAATATCGCGGAAACGCTATGAAAGGTATGAGTTGAATCTATTGTGTCTGTGAGGTTCAACGTTTGCATCTTAGTGGTAAATGTCATATAACCTGTAGTAAGAGCTTTTATAAAAAAATTACACTAAGATATAATTTTTTGTCTTATACATATGTACAAGATTCAACCTTCTCATTTTAATTATAGAATGACCAATTGCGAAGCAAACATACAAGTCTTTCCTAAAATTTGAAGGGGAAACAACAGTCTAGCTGGGATATACAAGTAAACGCAAAACCATACCTAAAGAAAGAATAAAAAAAAGGGCAAAAATGTTGGAATATGCCCAATTCCTACGTATACTTTTCGGTTGCCAAATTAACTACGTATCGCATCATAACACCGTCATGCACACCTTTGGCTTTGGTACCCTCAAAACGGCAGAAGGTATTACCGTATCGAGCCGGAAAATCTCCCAGACGAGAACCTAGTCAACTCTTTAACACTCGTCGAGACTCGCCCATCAAACCGCGCCGACTCGCTTCCCTTACCGCTGCCTCCCCTCAACTCCAGCAACAACCTCCGCTCGTTTCCCTTCTCAACCTTACTCTTCATTTCACTTACCACACCCCAGAAACCCTCCATCGCCACCCTCTTTCGATTCGATACAGCCATCAACGTCTCCTGGCAATCTTCAACCTTCTTCATGGCACAAACGAACTCGACTGTGTCAACCAAGGTCAGGCAACTCAGTCTCTCGTTGAACTCAGTGAGTCGGACAGAAATCTCGTTCACTGCCGACAAGAAGTCCTCACCCACCAGTCCAACAATCTCTTCCACCAACTTGTTTTCGTCAAGGTGGACAGAATCTGGAAGCTTGGAGATCCCTTCTAGTAGACTCACTAGAGAATCTATCTCCCTCTGCAAATCCGTGTTCATCATGGAAGACAGTTTCTCTTCTTCTCTATCTTTCTCCACGCTGCTTGAAGATGAGCAGAGAAAGAAACCCAGAAGTCTTGAAGTTGAAAGAACTTGTTCCAAGTACAGAGCATACCTGCAATTTGATTAACGCTGATCGCTAAAACTGTTGCGCGACAAAGAGTAGATTAAAGAACAAAGACTTTGAGAAAGACGCTCACCATCTAACCCAAGAAGAGAGCTGCCAGGACAAAGCGGAAGATTCGTCTCTGAAATTGGATAGTTTGAGGTAGTTTCGGCCACCGGAGGAAGGGTAGATGGAGAGCTGATCCTGTAGTATGAAGGTACCGTACCTGATGATATGGTGGACTGAGATGAGACACTTGAGCGCGACGGAGGCGTCGCGAGTAGTCTGGAGGCGGTCCATGAGGGCCTCGATGGCAGCAGAGGCGGTGGCACGTGAGCTGTGGCCAAAAGAGAGGAGGGCAGTGAGGTGCTTGCGGCTGGGCGGAGAAAAGGGGTCGTGGGTGGTGGCGCGGAGGACGGCAAGGTGGAGGGAGAGGGTTCTGGAGTGGCTGGAGTGGGACAGCGCCGCCTTGCTTAGGGAGGCACTGTCTTTGATCTTGCCGATTAAATTCGTTATCCGACGGCCCATTATGAGAAATCGGTATGATCTTAGGGGAAAAGTGAGCGAGAGAGAGGGGGTTGGAGAAGGTGACTTCTATGTTTTTTGGTAAATAGGATAATGTCGCTGGAAAGCGAATGTTGAATTTTAGGTGGGAGGCTACTTTCCTTGTCAAACTTCTCCAATGTCTGCGTCTTTGGCCTTCTTCTTTATTAATAATTATGTCAGCCGCTAGGAGCAGTTGTGGAAATGGTTAACAAATCATTGGGTTCTCACCGCCAAAATCCTAGGGCTTGTATAATTAAACATGAAAGTTACCTTCTATCTATTATTATCTTCGATTAAAGTTCAAGCAACATAGCTTATTTTATATCCTCGTGTGTTGACGACGGTTATGTTTAAGTAGGGCCGTGCAATTGACTGGTTTAACTTGGATTCCAGTTATAACTTAGAATCAAACTAGATCATTTGAATTCTATTTAGTTTTTTTTTTTCATATTTGGAGCTTTGATTTCCTCTTGATTAGATCTAAACATATGTTGAATGAAATAATAAGAAAAAAATTAAAAAATTTTACTTTTTCATATAAAAAAATTAATGAAGGATCAATATATAGACAAAGTCAATGACTTTAGTGGGTGTGTAAAGTCAGGTTGTTGGGTTGGAATAGAGTCTTTTTCAAATTATCCGGAACTCGAAAATCTTGAGCCCGAACCAACCCTAATCCTATTTTTTGGGTTCAATTTCGGGTTTAGACCTATTTAATGCTATTATTCTCTTCATCTGACAATTCTAATTCCTAAGAGCTAATGACCGAAATATTGCAGAACAAATAGAAGAGAAAAAACCATTAAAAAAAGAGTATAATTCTCAACATCCAGTAACGAGTCCTTCCAGCATTGAGCAATGCCCATGGCAAAAATTTCAATTGATTTGTGTCTAAATAATCTTCTCAAACTCTTTAAAATTAAAATTCTTCTTGTCTTTTGAGTCAAAAAATTTATCATTTAATAAAAAACCTTTGTCAATCAAATAACCTTAAACAATAGAAGGCAACGTGGAGCCTCATTGAAGAGAATTAGTCGTTCTTATCCTACTCATGAAAGTCGAAGCCATGGTAGAAGGCATTGATGACGTTCTACAGTAAGAGGAAGCTAGATTGGCTGATGCTAATAGATGAATTATTCACACAAGATCTAATTAGGCTAATGTTTTTTATTCTTTATTTCTTCAATTGAAGGAGCGAAGAATTTTTTACTAGAAAAATAGAAGCATAGAAAGTGATTTCTGACACCAACCACCAGTTTCTTTTCTATTATTTCTTATTGTTTTTTGTTTATATGAGGATTTATTTAATTAATAAATTTTATTTTATTTTTTCAAGAGCATGATTAATTGTACTTAGTTAATGATTCTGTTAAATACATTCACTATCATACTTTATATAGACACGCGACACATCGCTGGTAGTGGCACATAAATGGGGACAGGGTAAGTGGGACAGAAGATTTTTATTCGCGGCTCACTTGCCTTCTGTAGGGAAAAGTTTATGTCTTCTGCTTACTTTTTTAACTAGTAGTAGCAAAGATAGAAAAGAGAATATTTAAGTTAAAGAAACTAGGAAGAGATCTAGAGGCGTGACACGGGAGCTACGATGTAGATATGAGAAGATAGAGAAAAGAAGACAATGAGATTGAGAGGATGGGGTGGCAGTGAGGGAGTGAAAAGAATTGTGAGAGATGGATAATTGTGGGTTAGGGTTTGTATTATTGTTGGGTTAGGGGCAATATGCAATGGGCCTAGTAAGTGGGTAATGATAAGGAGCATTGGATAAGGGTGATGGCCCCAGCAAAGGGTACTGGACTTAGGCTAGACTTATTTACTTTTGGTATAATTTAGGCAGAAAAGTGTCTATGAAAGCCCAGGGTCCGATGAGGAGCAAAGACGCTTAGCTAGAGAACCAGTAAGTTTAGCAAGGATGGCCATATCCGAGGACTTACTAGTAGAATCCAACATATCCTCAATAAATATTTCAGTAGCTGTTGAAATATCCGGCCTTGCAAGTATAGATCCATAGAGGTTGAATTTGGGCCGATATCCACATTGAGATCTAGTTGTTGTGGGTTCCATTGTTGGAGTTATTGTGCATGTGAAAGGTTAAGGTTCCCCAGTTCCATACCTATATCTCGATCGAACACATGTTTACCCACCAGCTTCTTTCAAGCACAGGTGCTATGATAGCGGCCAGATCAATTTCATCATCTGAAGAAGACTGATTGTGGAGACAGGAATTTAGGTTGGGGAGGTGGGATTTATGAATTTTTAGTATAAAATTTATATATACAAATTTATTCAAATTATTGAAAAAATATATTTAAATTATAATTTGAGCTCTACTTACTAAAAATATTTAACTTACTAATATCTCCAGAGTCATATAACAATTTTAGCATAAAAATTCAATGAAGTTAATAATAAAAAAAAAGATTAAAAAAACTTAAAAAGTAACTCATGAAAATTTGGTCTATAGGGTGTGGATAATGAAGAAATGGCAATTGCAAATTTCAACTTACAAAAATTATATATTGTGGCATCTGTGGGGTTCTTTTTTTTTTTTTTTTTTTTTCAAGCACAGATGTTGAGATTTTGTATGTTTGAACAACAAAAAAAAAATTATCATCAAACCTATTAAATAAAATCGATAAGCCTATAAAAAAAAATTCACAAAAAAGCAAAAAATGCTACCTGATATTTCACGACTTTGCTGCCACAAAATCTTCTTTTTCTCATTATTTTGTGTAATCTCTCTATCATGATTTCTTACGTCCTAAAAATAAAAACAATTATGTTACTTTTATATGTAAGCCAATATGATCACTTATGTTTTTCTCACATCATAAGCCAATTCTAGTTTGGCAATAAGGAGATTCAAAAACTAATTGGATTTTCATCTACAAGTAAAAAAAATGATGTTAATACATTAATATTGGGCATAAACTTTCACATGAAAAAGTTAAAGTCAGTAATTTTTTTTTACTTTCTTTACTATATATGTTGTTATATATATTTTTTATTATTTAATTTCTTAAAATAATTCATAACATATATATATAAATTAAGAAAAATAATGGTGGGGGAGGGTGGGGGCGAGACACAACCCAACCCCCTAACTTCACCCTTGGGTAGGGAGCAACATGGACATGAATGACCTACCTGACCACACTGCTTACATATCTTAAATAACTTTTCATATAAGAGTTGGATTCATCCTTCATAGCCCTATTCAGATATGGAGAAGATGACACATTTGATGTCTGAGTTTATTACTGATTAACTTTCATAGTTTTACAAAGTTTGAAGACTTAAATTTACTAAATTGTGGGCAACTCATGATGGCTGGGTAAGTCTAAAAGCGAATTGTATAGTTTGGCCATATCAGCCCATATGCTTTGGGTTCGAAACTCTCAAACTCAAAGAAAACAACCATCAAATTAGGTGATATTTCACACGAGACATACAAGTTAATTCGGGGTTTTGTGTGAACATTAATTCTTAGTAGCATAAATAGTTTAATTCGGTGTTATGAACATTTAGCTGTTTTTGCTAGCAGATTTTATTTAGCATAAGCATATATATTTCAAAATATGTGAATGGATATTTTTTTTCTTTAAGCATGAAGATTTTTAACAGACTGTGAATTTTCGTTGAAATCTTCACGAACTTCTTTATTAGTTTACTTATTATGTGCCCAAAAGACAATTAAATATGAACACAGAAATATTGGTACAAAGGAAAACAAAAGAACATAAACGTGATATATCAATTTTTTCAAAACAAAATTAATTTCTAAAAAATCAGGCTGAATGGACGAAATTATCCTATCTTAGTTTAGTTTAATAATGCTTTCTATCGAAAAAAAATTAATAAATATCCTTTCATAAAATGTTGTCATGTAATTAACTTAGAAAATATCTGTTTATTAAATACAACTAACTAATTGCGTCAGGAAAGGGCATATTAATAAATTCACGGGAGAGGCAGCTCATAGATCATACATGTGTCGATACTTAAAGTGCCATTCGTCTATACGTGTCCTGGGCTCTTTCACAGACTTCTTGTTCTAAACACGTCGTTTACATTACTCTGATAAAAACTTCTTCGTCCTCTTTGTGCACCTGAAGTATGATCTCCCATTCAGAATGTTAATTTTTTATTCACTAGATGAAGACCAATCTACAATCTGGTTGGTATCAATAGAGCTGTAAATTTCAGGTTTAGGGTCAGGTTTAGGTAGGAAACCAAAATTTTCAAGCAATCTCTTCATTAAAAAATGTAAACCGACCAGACTATACTTATTGCCTCAACCTGAACCAATCTTTACCTGAAAATATAGGGTTAGAGTCAGATTTAGCCAACAACCCACTGCCAACTACCATTTCCTCCGCCGCATTGTCTTCAATCTCCTCCATTCTTGTCTCCTCCACCATCTCTGTGTTGATTGATGACGATCCGAAGTGGTGATGCCATGGCAAAGAGCACAATGTGATGAGGAGAGAGGGCGGCCGAAAAGGATGATGCAGTATCAATAATTAGTATTAGAGTTTTGAAAAAGTTAACTAAGAATATTTTTTAATTTTTAAATTTAGATGTTTTATGTTTATCATTAAATAAATTATTCAAAACCTTTAATGCTAATTATAAAAACTGTTTTTCTTGCTTTAAAGTTTGAATTCTTTCTTCCTACAGATCAGATTGCAAAAATAAAAAAGTTATGGACCGAATTGAAAATCTACTAGTTCACTAGCTACTCACAAGCTACAAAAGCCTACAATAAACTACACATTGATCAAACCGGCGCCTGGCGGGAGGCTTCTTCCATATCATCGGCCCTCCCATTCAGGCAAGCTAACGGCGCTCTAACGGCCGTCAATACTTTCCTTGGCCCGGAATTCGACCCATCCCCATCGCCACCACCCACTTTCTCACACTTAACGGAACCCCTGCTCGACACGAACGGCGGCGTCCTCGTGAAGACCCAGACGCTTCTTCCTCTGCTGCTCCCCTCTCCGCCACCGCTGCCACTACGGTAACCCTTCCTCGAGCTTCCGTCTCTCGTCAAGACGATTTGGTAGCTCATTGTTCTCTTCAGACGACAATCTCTATCGATTTGCTTCCGAACATCCTCCGGCAACCTCAGCGTGTACCTCTCTGTGCACTCCCCCGTCTGAACCAGCGAGTGTCCTGTCGAATGCGACCGAGGAAATTTCCCTGTTATTCTCCCTCTCGGTGGCCGGTTCGCTATGTCTAAAACTTCGATTCCTCTGTTTCGGCTCTCGCTTACGTCGATTGCCACCTGAGTTTGTCTAGGCCCCTGCTCAATTGCCGAATTGGGATCTGAATTAGAATTCGGAGGAGACTCCTTCACCTGGTTGGACTCCGGCGAGAGCTGGGCGCGGCAAACAGGGCAGGTCACGTGAGAATCGAGCCACGTATCGATACAATCAGGGTGGAACACGTGACTACACTTGGGAATCAGCCGGAGCATATCTTCGTCCGCGAACTCGCTCAAGCAAACGGCGCACTCCAACGCTCCCTTCCCGATCTTCCACTCCTTCACATGAGAGTAAACGAACACAGGGAAGCTCTCGACCATCGCCGGATCAAGCCCGCTTCGCTGGTCGGCGTGATAAACGACGGCTTCGTCGTTGTTGGACTCCACGCACTGCCGGATATAGATGGAAAAAAACCCGACGAAGAAGAAGGCAGAGACGAGCACGATGACGATGATGGCTAAGGAGGGATCGAAATTGTAGGGAGCATTGGGGCTCCGGCTTAGAGACGGTTGCGGCCCGTGGGGCTGCGCAAGGACGCCGCGGTGCGCCACCGCAAGCAGAGTCAGAGCCACGTGGAGGTACATGAATCGGGCCGGGTTGAACCGGCGGGTGAGGACGGCGACCATCGGAGCTTTCGAGGAAAGAACTGGAACGGCGTCGTTTCGCAAGTTAGATTCGGGGACTAAAAAGCGAGCATTTAAAATGGCGTTAGAGAGGTGACTAGAGAGGGTAAGAATGGAATCTGGGATGCGTTGATGGGGGACAGGTGAATGAGTGTTAGCCGAACCCAAAAAGCCGTGGGCTGGAAGAAAGGAGGTTCGTGAGTGGTGACGTCAGCGTCAGTTTTGCCGCCAGTTTTTAGCCACGTGGTATCGGGTAGTTTTTATCTAGGGACGCTAACACCTAAAAACCCAAGGGAATGTATTCCAGTTCACGAAAAATAACATGAAAATGAGTTGTGCATTTAAAGAGCTACAGTCTCCAAGCAAACATGAAAATCATGATTTTGTGAAGGTAGCTTTTGTTGTTTACAGTTCTGAGTTGCAATTATTAATGGATTGAAAGGTAATTGAAATAATTAAATTTTTTGATAAAAGATACTTCCAGTCAGATATTATCTTACAAATTAACAACACTATAAGACTCTAAAATCTAATAGGAACATAAAATTGATCATAAAAAAGATACTTATTCTGCAACATAGAATGAAAGGATCAAAATTAGAATAAGTTGAACCTTTTAAGTAAGTCAGAATAAATCTGGAGTATAAAACTCTAAAATAAAGCTCAAACCAAGCCAACAATAACCAGGTAATGCTTGAACCAACCGAACATAAGAAACCTAAACAATACTATCTATAAAAATGAAAAGATTACCCAAAAAGCATAAAAAAAATAAAGACTGGTTTTATTTTATACAATTGTCTCTATATTTGTTGTTAAGGGTTGAGATATCTGGTAGAGCTGATATTTCAGTGAATCCAAAAGAAAACCTATATCTATGATCACCAATCTCCAATAAAAGATCTACCCTACAAGAGTCTTGAATTACTCTTAAATACTAAAATTTGAAGGAAATTGCATATACTATAAAATATGATAAATAATATCAGATAAGGCCAGTCAAACAATAAAAGCATTGAAAGAGAACTAATTAAATCCAAATTGAAGTCTGAATCTAACCGGAAATGACAAAAAAATATGGGGTAGACGGTTGAAGTGAATGAGTTGAGGAGAGGAGAATGTGGCTTGAAATAATTGAATTGAAATGTTTGGAAATCCTTATTTCTCAGGTTAAAGAAAATAATATCACAAGTTTTTTGCAATATTCATTTTTCAGTGATTAATATATGAATTTTTTATTTTCAACATTTTAATATATAAACAAAAGACCTTTATATATAACTAATAAATAAAGAATTCAAGTATATTTTTTAACTTTTTTCTAACAAATAATAATATGAATAAATTGAAATCAAACTATTTAAAAAAAAGTCAAATATGTCAAACAATATAGGATTGAGGGAGTAGTTATTTTTACAAAAGAAATTTTAAACAATAAAAATAAACACTATTAATACAAGCGCCGCGAATGTTTTACTCACTCTGTCTCAAAAAGAATGAAATGTATTCTTTTTTAGGTAATCCTAAAAAGAATGGAACGTTTCTATTTGTGGTAACTTCTTGATTAACATTTTACTATACTACCTTGCCTTAGCCTTCCATATCCCTCCACCCTCCTACACCGCCTCCTTTCATTCCTCCTACCATCTCTAGCTCAAAATTCCCCTACATTCTCTCCCCCCTCCAGTATCTTATCCTGCTCCCAAATAATCCCAATCATCGGAGCGCGACACTTCCATCGATTGTCTTCAATCATCTTTTGATCATAGTGAGATGTGACTTGAAAGTGATCTGAGCGGAGATTTGATTGGGGATTTGACAAAATCAAGTGATGATTCTGTGGAAGAGGAAGACTCAATGCAAGGGCAGTGATTTGACGGTAGAGCGGTCGAAGACGATCAGGGGCGCTGTTGGAATTGATGGTGAAATCGAATATTAGTTTTGGGCAGGACCATTGGGCGAAATTGATGATTAGTGCTGGAGAGGAAGATTGAGCGAAATTGACGATCAGTGCCAGAGATTCGAACGGCTTCAAAAGAAAAGGAAATGAAAAGGGCAAATTTGTCCAAGAGCTGAAAATTGTTGCTAGCTTAAAAATTCAGGCCAGGTCAAACATTTCAGTCATTTAGGGATAGAGGGAGTATCAGTTTGAACCACTGCAAAATGCTAAAAATATTACCAAAAAATTAAGGTGATACTGAATTGGATGTGAAAAGATTCACTTTCCGCGGTTGCATTTTAATGTAAAATCTTTTACGCAAAAGTTTTACTTTAATCAAGTGTTTTCATGTGCGAGACAATGGAAGCATGCTCTTTAATTTCACTGAAATTTCGTTTACGCTACGTGTTGTATGCGGTATAAAAGATTTTATAATTTATTACTAGTCCCTCTATTTTGTATTAATTGGCAATTTTACATTTTTTTACTGAAGTTTAACATGAACATATTTTTATTAATATGTATTAAAAAAATTCTTAAAAATGATTTTAGAAACTATAATATTTAAAGTTTCATTTTTATATAAAATATTCATATTTTTATAATAAATTTTGAAAGAAGTAAAATAATAAATTAATTGCTGTAAATAATAAAATGGTCAGTTTTTATGAAATGGTATTTACAAAATATACTGCAGCATATTGTGATATTTCACGTTATTTCACATATCGCTGTATCGCTTAACACTTTTATATATTTTGTCGACTTACTATCGTATCTCACATGATATGCATCACAATATGAAGTTTACTACAATGCATGATGAAGTATTCTTTTATCATTTTACATCAAAATACCATACAAAAATATAAAAAATGTCAAAATATAACTAATACACATTTTTGGACATAAATATTAATTTTATTTTTAATTTACAAGCAAAATTTAATTGGTAAATGATTCTAACATAATTGAGATTTCTAATGAATGCTACCTCAACTGAATATTACTCCTCATTTATAGAATTTCTTGACTCAAAACTAAAGTTTCATGACATAGGATGACTATGTTACTTTTGTAGAACAAGTTAGGACAAAAATGTTAAATTTTTAACCACCTAGGAATTCAATGTGGTATTAGAAATTATATTTTTTATTATAAGAGTACTACTTCTTTTTTTCTCATGTATCAATAATTATTTTGTTGATGAATAATATTTATTTTATTCTATATATTTCATTTTTTTTTTACATTTTTTCACATACAAAAATTATTTTCTTTCATATTAATGTGTAAAGTACTCTTGTATCTCTTGAGTAGCGGACATGCAGGGGTATTTGGCTGACCCCAATCACCTACGTACAAATACATAAAATTGGGTCAAAAGAACTATAGGAGCTGGTACCTTGGGAAGGCCCCTCCAATGCTTAAATTAGTAAATGATGACATTATCAAAAGGGCAATAGGACAAAAGTTCCTTTGACTCAATGTCTCTAAGGACTATGGGTATTGATGTGAGATGGTACACTTTCGTACAATTTTTGGAAGCAAACTTGAGAAAGTGTTTCATACAAGTAACATAGTGTGCCGTAGGCATTTATCTGGAAGCATTCGAGGCTCATATATATCCTATAAGAAATACTTAATAGTTGCTTCAATAGCCTAGGTGGAAACTGGTTTCCGGGCCACAGGCCCCCACAAAAATAAATGAAAAGGTAGTTTGTGAATGTATCTTATTTGCATTAAAGAATCATTATAATAAAGGTCCAATAACGGACCCACAGAATCTTAGCATCTCTAATTCATTAATAGGAAGAGTGAACTCAGTCCTAACTACTCCGATTATCCCTTGAGTAGGGGCATTTTCTACATATGTAAATTAGAATACATGTACCCCTTATACTCCACATTCAGTAAGGGGGGGAGCTGGTTCACATGTAGTTCAAAATTAGACCCAAAGGTACTAGGTTACCAATCCACAGGCTCAATAGATGATGAAGGCCCACAATAGCCTACATAGGCTCAAAAACTAAGGCATAGGCCTATGAAGCCCACCGTTCAACTATTTATACAAGGAGTATCTCTCACTTTTAGAGTAGATTGATACCACGGTCATTTACTGACTAGATTTATGTCTTTCTCTACAGGAAATCGGGGTCAACTAAGTACCCTTGCGTGTCCACTACTCATCGGGCCTTTATGTATATGTGTGTGTGCGTGTGTGTGTGTGTGTGTGTGTGTGAAAAGAATATATCTAATTACTTTAAAATAACATTCTAATATATTTTTCTTTAAAATTGGTAACAATATGTGACACAATTTACTATACAATATTTATTTTTTGTTGCTAGAAAAAAGATGCTTCATTCAAATTAAGAGTAAGTCGAACGATACCTTATAAACCAATAATAGCATAAGATTCTAAGAGAGTATAAGAAAATAAAACGGGCCACTAAAAGGCTACATGTTCCTATAATACTAAATGAAAGGAAAAGAAATTGATCAAGTTGAACCTTCCATGCAAAAATAAATAAATAAATAAATTTGGCATAGAGAACTCATAAATAACTGAAACAAAGTTTATACCAAACTAATAATAACTAGATAATACTAGAACTAACTAGGTATCAAAAGCTTGAAAAAGGCTATTTGTAAAAATAAAAAGACTATCTATAAATGGAAAAACATCAATACACTCCCAGTAGAGTTAAGATTCTGGTGAACTCAAGAAAAAAACTTGAACTCCTTGCTGACTGTCTTCAATAAAAGATCTATCATGTGATAGTCTAAAATTGCTCGTAAATACTAAGATTTGAAAGAGATTATATCCATTATAAAATTTGATAAATAATATCGAATTATGTTAGTTAAGCAATAGAAAAAATGAAAGAGAACCAGCTAGATTCAGACTGAAACACAAATCTAGCCGAAAATGATAGATAAGAGAAGAGGAGATGGCAGATGAGAAACCCTTTTTTTTTTTTTTCAATTCCCGAAGTTATTCCCATTACTAGGAATATCAATTACTTGCAAAAAAACTTATTTTCCAAGTATTATTAAGCAAAGAGCCAAAAGTGCACTTAGCCATGTTGTTAGCCTACGGTTACCCCGGGCCAACTAATGTGCACTCTCTTAATGTATTGATCATGCAGAGGATAAAGTGCACCCATAGCCATGTTAAGCACTCACCCAGGGCACCGTGGAAGTAAATGAAGATTAAAGAAACACTAAGTTTTAATATCTTAAAATACATCATGATTTCTCAAAGTATCTCAACAGTAAATATGGATTGTTTTAATGTATATTTAAATTATTTTCTCTCCATAATGACTCGATCGAAATCTGCAAAGGTCAACAGTATATCATGAGCGGAGACAATTGTGTTAAAGTTACGTGTTTTAGACTTCTAAGGTAATTTATAATAATTGTTCACTAAAGCATATGAACTAATTAAAGAGAACTGTGGATATTTAATTGATTAAATTGTAATTTAGCGGCTTGATAGAATTACCATACAATGATATTTTTCCCTATTAATAGTTATTAAAATCTAGACTTGAGTCTTCAAAACTTAAGTTTCTATGACTTTGGTAGTAAAAACGTCTCAAGTCTTAATATAAAATTATATATAAATAGAAAAAAATAGACTCTCGACTTTAGTTAAAAAATTAGAAATGTTAAAACTTTAAATTTCTACATTATTAGGTTAGATTTGCTGAAATTGACTTAAAAAAATGATGACAAACCAAAAATATATAAATCTATTGCCTAATTCAATCTTTATGCACTATATCTCATCCTATTTAGAGTTAAATAAAAAAAATAAAAGACAACTGAAAAAAAATGCAAATCATCTCTTTGTGCCACGTGATCATTCTCATCCAATACAACTTTGATAACCATGGTATAGATGTAAAAAATGTCAATGATGGTACAAGTGATTAAACAAATGAGTTTGACATCTCAAATGATAAAATAATAAAAGAATAAGATGAAAATGTAAACTTTGAAGATAATAATATTGATATTGTCATTGGTCATGATGTTCCATATGTTTTATTAGATAATTGATATATTTTTAACTTTTGATTATAAACTATGGATTGTAAAAGTTATTGTCTTGGATTGTATGTTTATAACAGATTACTTTTTTATGGTATTATAGTATTATTTTTATGGTATTAAAGTATTAATAAGTGAAAATATGGTATAATATGAACTTCCTAAGATAATATATATATATATATATTTTTTTTCACCTATTTGTAAGAGTTGTTTAGAATTTCATGATTATACAGCTTTTTATGATTTCATGATTGTGTAAAACCAACACAACTCTAGTTAGAAATGCGACTTTGATAGTATTGCTTATAATCAATCAAATAACAACGTGATAGGGTAAATACATATTATTGAAAGCGAAAAAATTTATGATAGAGTAAATATGATGAGCATACCAAGAACTGGCATTCAAATGCATCAGAATCGCAAATTCTGAATGCACGTCTCAACTGAAGCAGTTAAGCTGCTAGTGCACCCGTCAACAGTTAAAGTTATGTGTTATTGATTTGTTCTCATATAAAAGTGATGATTTATGTACATTATTAATTTATTAAAATCTTACACTTTAGAAAATTTGAAAATAAATTTTAGATTTTTTTAAAGAAAGCACATTTATTAATTTTTTTTTTATGTTGGATAAGTTAAAAGTTAATATAAAAAATACTTAAATAAAAATATTTTAAATAAATTGATAATGTAGACGAAATAAATTCTATATAAAAATAATGCATGATGATTCATTAAATTTAATGTAAAATGATTTGGCTCTAAATAATATGAGCTCCATTGTTAGCAATTAACACAAAAGAATTTAGAAAACAAACTATCTATGGATGATTTTTAGCTTTTACCTGTAGTAATTAGATATTCATTATTAATAAATTATCCAAAACTCTAACATTAATTATAAAAACGTAGAACCTATAAACATCTCCATGTAGTTTGCTTAACCTACACTTTGCACCATTATTTTCAAAATATCTATACTTTGTCCTTACTTTTTCTAAACCATCTACCAATAACTTTTAAAATTTTAATTTAAACTATATGATAGCCATATTCTACTATTTCTTTTTACAATTAACTGATATTTTTTTTTTGCATTTATAAGGAATAAAAATTGACAATTTGACATGTTTATTAATTGTAAAAAATATTAAATAGATTAAAATTATGAGAATGGTTATCACGACAATTTAAATTATGGTTTCAAAAATTTTCACCAGACAATGTAAAAAAAATATGTTGTAAAGTACATGTTTTAGAAAATAAGGAGAGCAAACTGCATATTACACTAAACCACGCGAAGCTTTGCAATTTTCCCCATAGATATTGATACCCAAATAGACTTTTGGCCTATTAGGAGAGACACAACCCACTGAAGACGAAGCAAGGAGGCCTTGCCAGATACAAGTATGCCTCATAAGATGAGGAGTTAATAGGTCAACCATTGATTAGAGGTGCATGTTATGGAAGATCTCCATGATTGCGTAATCAATCATGCCATAAGAGAAAATCTCCTCCCCTACTATTGCAAGATGATGAGGCCTACATCAGGAAGCTTTTAGAGAGAGGCCAGGTACGTTAAATATCCTGCTTCTTCATTTCCTAAACCTTTTCTCCTTCCATGGCCATTCACTGGCTTAAGCATCATTGGGTCTTTTGTAGGAACACACTCCCAAGGTCCTCTAACCTTTTCTTTGATTGCACATAGTTGGATATCAGGCTTATCTTTAAGGGTGTGAAGCATCCTACTCAAATCATTTGGATATCAACTTGGTGCAGTCGATGGGAAACTTGAAAAAGTAGTGGACACCAGGAGGTCATGCCTGCTTAATAAGACTAGCTAAGAGGAAAATGGAGCAGAGGTCTCAGTGAGAGACCTTTTAGGTGATTCCTTGAGGAACCCGCTAAGGGACCCAGATGTCCATGGGGGTTAAGGGATAGAGTTGCCCTTTTTGACACGTGTCCAACCATGGGGGAAGACCCTTGTTGCATTGCCGTACAACCAGTTTAATGCTCTGAAACACTCCTTACTAGAGGAAATATGTGAGTAGTTGCCATATAAAATTAACAAGGCTCTCCCTAGAGCACCAAAGGAAGTGGGGAAAAGCCCCTCGAGGGCAAATAGGAAGGTAACCTCCCATGCCCAAAGATGTAATGAATACGCCAAAACAGTGATGAAAGGAGAAAAGTCATGAAGAAATGAAAGTCAGTGACATTAATACAGTCCTCAGAAGGCTAAATGAGATGAATGAACGATTAAGGAATGAGCACTTAGGGGGAAAACGCTAAACGACAGAGGAATCGCAAAAGGATATTAACTACTTTTGTTATTCACAAATGAAATTCATAACACATCTACTCTTATGGGTTTCAGATGCCAAAATTGAATTATTATAATAGCTTGACCGATCCCGTCAATTACCTCCAGAGTTATATAACTATAACAAAAGGGGCTACTGATGCTATTATGCTCAAAACATTCAACTCCACATTATTTGGGGCAGCCTTCACCTAGTATGGAACCCTTAAGAGAGAGAGCTTCACCTCATTTGACAAATTATCCCAAGAGTTCTTGCAGCAGTTCATGGGAAGCTGGTCCTTAAAGAAGACCATTAACTAACTCCTATATGTCACTTAGGAGAAGAATGAGCCCCTATAAGACTATTTATAAAGATTTGACTTAGAGGCCCTTTAGATTTATAATCACTCATTGGACGTAAAATTGCTAGCTCTAACCAAGAGCATCCTCCCAAAATCATGTTTCTCCTGAGCCATCCAAGAGAATTCTACTTAAAGCATTAAAGAATTTTATAACTGGGCTTACTAGTACACACAAGTGGATGATGCCAACCACCAACATAAGGAAAAGGAGAAAGACTAAGCGAGCAAGTCGTTAATGGCTACCAAGAAGAAAAAGGGCATTGAGCCTTGTGTATACATACCTCTGAGACACCATGGTAAACATCCTTTGTGTGCTCAAACAAAGGAATATGGTGACCAAGTGACCCAAACCTATGAGTTCATGATTCTTGAAAGATGAAAAAAATACTACATTTATTACAAAGATTATGGGTACAAAACTTGCTATTTGGTTTTGTAGCCTACATGCTTTTATTTGTAGGTCTTGTAGCAAAAACCTTTTTTACTAGTATGGATGTAAGGTTTTAAAAGACTTAGCATGTAAACTTATTGTATTGTGTCTTTATTATGAGGTAGTACTTTTTGCCCTCCTCTTTTTGCTAACAATGCGGGCTACCAGACAAGGGTCCTTGCATTTGTTCTTGGAAAAGCATGCCTTCATTTGCATCTGGAAGATGAAGAACATTGGAGGCTAGTACCTATAATAATACATCTAAAGGCTGAAATGTAATGAAGGTTGAAGTTATCAACAAATTTAGAAAGTATAACTTTTTCAATGTCTTGTAATTTGTTGGGTGTTAAATATAAGGGTATTCCCTCCCTTTTTTGTTAGGTACATGCATAGCTCAGAGCCCTGTAGGGAAACCCATCCTCATGAGGGTCACGTGGGGACATCTTTTATTAACTCCACCCATAGTTTACATTTCCACGATCATCAAGTTCCTTGTGGAGTTTACCTCCCCGAGGCACTTTGGCCCCTCATTCAATTCTTCAGGTGGATGCTTCATGGCCCACCTCTAGATTATCTTTGGACTGTAAGAAGCAATCAAGTGAAGTGTTTGTCAATTTTCCAGATCTGTTAGGATTGTTGTCTGAATTGTTTTCAGATAAGGGGTTTTCTTTTGCTCTTTGGGCCTGGACCTGTAAGCCAATGAAATGCTTAAGTTATTAATTTAAATCAAGGCTCAAGAATCAATTTATTAAGAGTCAAGAATCTATTTATCAATAATCAGGCATTCGATCAATCATAAATGAATTCCAACTTATATAGGGGGTTCCTTTCTCACTTTGTCTTCCTCCATGCTACTTGGTGGTCTTTAAAGGTCATTTTAGTGAATGGTCAGATGCTAGAGTGCTTCCTTTACTACCCATAAGAGAGGACCAATTTATGGGCAACCTCACTAACAAGAGTCTGAAGGATGAAGTCCTGAAAATAACTTCTCATTCATTGGCCAGTGATAGGGATTATTTCTGTCAAAGAGTGGTACCCTGTTATGGAGCATAAAGGATGAATGCATATAGGCAAATGAAATAACTTAAAGGCTTAAATACCTTTGCGTGGAGGACCTTAGGTGTTTACACCACATTTGCTGCTAAAAGACCTCGACCACTCTCTTTCTACCTACGGCATGCTGGGGGTCCAATCATCGGATTGCTGCCACTTTTAGGACCTCAAAGGCTACCTATGTAGGATCTTCAAGCTAACCCCTGGGGCATGTAGATTCATGCATCTCCTTGTGGACTCACAAAAATCAGTGCAAGCAAGGAGGTCATCTATTCGAATCTTGAACTATGCCTGAGTTGGTCTTCCAATAATGGCATTGTATGCTGATGGGACATTAAGTACTAAGAATTCTATCATCTGGAAATGGTGCACTGTTTCCTTACTCTTTGGGGCAACCCCTGTATACATCAGGGGTAATTAGGCTGTCCTTAATATTGGGACCTCCTCTTTTCCAACCTTATAGCTGGGCCTTACCATTAGTACAAGGGAAGACCTCCTGATATGGAGGGGCTATAAAGCATGACTAAAGATTACGTTAACATTAGCTCCTATGTCCACGTGGACCTATTTTATATCGTAATTAGCTATATGGGTTGTGGTTAGTAGCGGGCATGTGTGGTACTAAGATTCGAGATCCATCATCCCTTTTAATGGTTCATCCTAGGGGTGGAAACGAGCCGAGCCGAGCCCGAACACCCCTAGGCTCGAAGCTCGGCTCATTTAGAATTGGCTCGGCTCGAAGCTCGGCTCGAGTTCGACGAGCTCAGGAAAATGGGCTCGAAGCTCGGCTCGAAGAAGCTCGAATTTGGCTCGATAAGCTCGAAGCTCGATTCGGGGTCGATAAGCTCGAAGCTCAAATGAAGCTCGAATTGAGAAACATGTTAAAGTTTTGATAACAAACAAAAACCAAAAAAAGATCATACAACTTAATAATTTAGTCCAACTGAACATAAAGTTAACTAAGCATAATCTAAGTTCAACGATCAATAAACAAGGAAGTTCATGAATCATTCAAATTAACAAGTCAATTCAAAGTTTTCAAGTTCATTCCAAGACAGTGAAGATTAGCCTCTCTTCATTTCTTGTCCAGCCAGCAATAGCATCTGAATCTCCTTCATATCAAGTGAATACCTGTAATGATGATTCATGTACCAAAAACAAAATGTATACATTATTTCTATAAATCTTGTATATTAAAACAAAGAATGAATCAAGATAGAAGATGGAGCTCATCGACTGGCTATTGTAGCTCTTATATTCTATGTTCTGTTATAATTTTCTTATTATTATTTCTGTGTACAAAAAAATAACATAAAATAAAACTCCAACACGTGTCATAACAATATCAAATGAACTAAAATCAAGCCAAAGCAACGCAACAACTGCACTATTAAACTGAGAACACAGCAGAAGCACCAGCAAGAAACACAAAATTAGAAACAAATCCAAACACAGCAGTAGATTGCACCACTGTGTACAAAACATCACACAACAAACAAGCACAACATACTTAATCAGATATCCCATAGTTCACTTCCATAGTTGACCAATAATTTCAGTAGATTTGGAAGGAACATAGAACAATTCGGAATTGACAAACCAAAGCTACACACTACACTTAATTTTTTTTTCCACAACAGCAGTATATATTTTTGGAAAAAGTACCTGCAAAATTCCTTCCTTCATCCAAAAATCCGCCCAAAACCTAGTGCACCTACCATTTCCAATCAAATGCAAAAAACTTTTTTGGTTAACACCTCAATATGGCATTAGAACATGGGTAAATACTAAAAAGTCACCTCTCAAATATCACTTACATAATAACCAACTTCATATCTCAGATTGGTAGATTGATTACAACTGGTTGTTTCATCCCCTGAAAAAATTTTAAAGTTATAAAAAACTCAAACAGTATAATTGTCGAAAATTGTGGTTCAAATACTTACTTTGTTTTTCTTCTTCACACCATGGAGGTTCTTAAGCCAATCCCCTCCACAAAGTAATGCTTGCACGGTCTCAATTGAAAGTGATGCACGATATGAGTCAATCACTCGACTTCCAGCACTAAAAGACGCCTCAGAAGCTACCGTAGTTATTGGAATTGCCAAAATGTCACATGCCATCTTTGACAAAATTCGATATTTGCTTGCATTCCCCTTCCACCACTCCAATACATTAAATGAATCATCCGACCCTTCAGCACAAATATGACACCTATCTGAAAAATACAAGTCCAGATCAGTATGTTGGGGCTCCTCTGTCTCCAACTGCTTAACATATTCTTTGATTTCCCTAAAGCCCGACCCCGAAGAAATAGAAGTCATAGAAGACTGAGAAGAAGTATCTGCTCCATGTCCTTGATCATTCTCCTTATGCATTTGTGCATACTCAGTATAAAGCTCATATAAAACATTCTTCACCTTTTCAATGTTAGCTTGTGCTTCTACTTGAGAGTATATTTTAGGAAAACAATAGTCCACGGCCCTCATCTTCACTCTTGGGTCCAAAATGGCAACAATAGCCATTAGTATATTACACTCTCCCCAATATTTGTCAAATTTCTTCTTCATCCGGGCAACCATTTCCTTTACAAAGCTATTCTCATCATTTGCCCGAGCATCCAAGAGTTGTTTCACCTTATAAATTTCACAAAGAAACAAGTTTGATGTTGGATAGTCACTTCCAGATATGATATTTGTGACGTTAGAGAAAACCTCCAAGATTTCCAAAATGATCTCAATCCTATCCCAATCCTCTTTTGTTGGGCAAGAACAATAATGAGGTTCCTTCCGTTGGAATTTTGGAAACACATCTTTGAACTTGTAAGCACAAGCCAACATTTCATATGTTGAATTCCAACGAGTTTTGCAATCAAGAATAAGCTTTCGAGCTGGTAGTTGTAATTGTTGAACAATTTCAGAAAAGGTATTCAACCTTGCTTCACTATGATTGATGAAAGAAATACTATCCCTCACATCTTGAATGGCAAATTTTATCTCGGCCAAACCATCTTGGACAATCAGATTCAGGATATGTGCGCAACATCGCACATGAAACAATTTCCCACCACACAACAACTTCTTATTCACTTCAAAAATTTCCTTCAAATTTTTTATGGCAGAATCATTTGCTGAAGCATTATCAACTGAAATAGTATAAACTTTGTTCTCAATGCCCCACTCCTTCAAACACTTAAAAATTCCATCTGAAATGGCATCACCTGTATGTGGAGGAGGAATATGAATAAAATTCAACATCCATTTATTCAACTTCCACTCAAAGTCAACAAAATGGGCAGTGATAACCATATACCCGATTTTTTGGTTCTTTGACTTCCATAAGTCTGTTGTCAGACTAATCTTTGAAACTTTCCTTAGCATGACCTTCACCCTTCTCTTTTCATGCTCATATATTTTCATGCAATCAATTTTCAAAGTAGCACGGGCAATTTTTTCAAATTGGGGGATTGCAACTTTCATCATAAAGTTAAACCCTTCTTCATCTACAACTGAGAATGGATGCTCATGCATCAACACCCAATGACAAATGGCTTCCCTCATCTTTAGGGGATCATATTTTCCGTCTACTATAGCTGCGGCAAGGGCCGGAAGGTTAACACTAACCTTTGTCTCACTGGGTTGAAAATTAAGAAGCCCTTTCTTCTTCAGATGAAGCTTCATTTTAATACAACTACCCATATGGCGGCCAAGATGTGATGTGGTTCCACTCTTCTGCCAAGAGTAAGTTAAACCACAAAAATTGCATTTGACTGACGTCAACCCATTCGCATCTGTAGATTTTGTAAATGCTGTCCAAATTTTGGATCTCATAGCCCTTTTCTTTTTATCAAGTGCTCCTTCAGAACCCTCACCCTTATTACCCTGCTGGTCACTTCCATCAATACCTGCTTCTTCTTCAGGAATATTAGCCATTTCCTCTATACGAGCTTGATCAGTGTCTATTGTTGTATCAATGTCATCAACATCTTGCATAAAAGTTAATGAGTTTGACTCTTCAACAGATGGATACTGACTAGCTGAAGATGACATCTTGGGCTACTAAATTGAGCTGATGCAAGTTGTAATAAGATAAGACTTAAATTCAGCAAATCCATTTATGCTCTCTGAGACTAAATGATCATCTTCCCAAATCCATTAAAGGCAGAAAGGTACAAAAAAATACCAATACTTTTGATGATGACAACATTTTGCTGCCATTAAGAACTAACTAATGTACAAATAGCAAAAGGCAATAGCATGAAAAGAGAGAAGGAAAACAAAACTAATCAATGGTAAAAAACATTTACATATAATTGAAAGCTTATGACTTCTCCCACTAAACCATAATTTTTCTGATAAATAAATTAACCTTCTTAAAACAGAAATGAGGATTAAAATGACCAACCTTAGAGATTACAGAACGTATTGGAGTGAAAAGTATTGGAGCACAGCACATTAATTGATTACTTCTTCGTGTAGTCTCTTGGGCCAAAGATGGTTGATCCAATCCTCACACTTATGCTGCCCATTGCTATCTGCAAAAAATTTCAATCTTGTCATTGATCAGTAGCAAAATCAGCATAAGTCTTTAAGTTGCCTGCACAAGCATAAACATGTCAGCAGAAAATACTTGGATGCACAAAACAGTGAGAAAACTGGATTACCCATTTCCCCTTGCTTACACAGAATCTAGGAGAAAACTGGATGCACAAAATAGTTGCTTACACAGTAAACTGGATGCACAAAACAGTTGCTTACACAGTGAGAAGCAAGGCGCTGGGCAGGGCAGGCACGAAGAGGCAAGGCGCTGGGCAGGGCAGGCACGAAGAGGTAAGGCGTTGGGCAGGGCAGGCACGAAGACGCAAGGCGCTGGGCAGGGCAGGCACGATTCGCACGAAGAGGCAAGGCGCTGGGCAAGGCAGGCAGCCAGGCACGAAGAGGCAACGCGCTGGGAAGGCAGGCACGAAGACGCAAGGCGCTGGGTAGGGCAGGCACGATTCGCACGAAGAGGCAAGGCGCTGGGCAGGGCACGATTCGCACGATTCACCGGAACATCTGGAGTCCGACGCGAAGAGGCAAGGCAGGGTTCACCGGAATGTCTTGTGCGTCAGGACTTAGGACTCGGGAAGCGAAGGGCACAAGAACTTTGGTCGAGGGCCTGGTCCGCCTGGAGTCTTGGACTGGAGGCGACAGAATTAGGGATTTAGGGTAGGGGTAACCGGGTAAGTAATTATATTATATTATTTTTTTTACTAGGCTCGTTAAGCTCGATAAGTATTCGAGCCGAACACTGTCCGGCTCGAAGCTCGGCTCGTTAATTATTTGAGCTTATCTAATAGCTCGAAGCTCGGCTCGAGGCTCGTTAAGCTCGGCTCGAAAAGAAAAAAATTGAACTCGAGCCCGAACCGTTTGATAAGCGGCTCGACTCGTTTCCACCCCTAGTTCATCCTATGTTTGCTGTCTCAACATGCGCAATGGAACCTTTAATTACTATTATCATTTTCAATGACTCTAATGGGCCTATCATAGTCTCGATCTCCTGTTTTTGAAGACCGGCCTCTGCGGCCTTCTCTTCGCCATTCTTTGGCCCTATCTTCTTGCTGGGGTACTTGTGCCCTTTGTCTATCCGGAGATGATTCTTGGACAAATTCTCTTAGTTTGCCCTCTATGATCAGCTATTCCAGGAATATCATGAGTTCCCTGTAAATTTGTATTGTAGTTATGTCTTAGTAATTTCAGTCTGTGTGTAACTTTTATTTTTATAGTTAATGGATATTTTAAATTATTAATTTTTTTTCTTTTTGTAAATGTAAAAAAAAAATTTTAAGAAAGTAAAATGTAAACAAGGGGTAAAGTTTATATTTTTAAAATAAAAGAGATAAAGTGTAATATTACCTAAAACTGGGGGGCAAATTATGATTAACCATATCAGGGAGCCAAAGGAGTGGTATTCGAATTCGGTGGGCAACGGTGGGCGTGTGCAAAACTGAAACGCATCTATTAATTGGGCACAATGAGCAGATTTGTGCCGGCCGCCAAGTGGAACAGAAGATGCTAAAGCGGAGGAAAAGAGTAGCGCGGAACAAATAAGTCCAAAAGCTTATTTTATTCTCTTTTTCAGCGTTTTTTTTAATATGCAACTGCCATTTCCCACTCATAAGCAAGCGACAAGAAACTGTTGTTCACAACAAGTTTAGAATTGAGATGACGTTCCAACTTGATCTTCCCTTTACACAATAGTAGATTAAACCATACCCGTGTGATGTAATGGAACAAATCAAGTGTTGTTCTTATAATTTCGGATGTAAATTTTTGGATAATTTATATTGAAAACTCGAAGCAGATAATAGCTATTAAACCTAAAAATGGAAAAAAAAAATAAAAAAAACTTATTAATAACTTTAGAAATCTATAACCGATTTATTTAGCATTAAATTGAATTAACTCAATATAATTTACTTTAATTTTTATAGATCCCTTACCTCAAATCAGTATCATTTTGAAAACTAATATTATATAGATACAATAATTCATCGAATATTAATATTTTATATTATAATTAAAATTTATTTTTACTTACTTGACCTAACAGGGGAAAAATTAATAAAATATTAATTAATTATGAAAATATGTTAATTAATGGATATTATAATTTTATGGTATTAGATTTTAAATAGTATTAATTATGTAAAAGGCCGTAAAATGAAAATAAGTCATTTTGGATTAATATGATTAAATGTGAAAAGAGTTGTATCCTAGTTATTTATAGAATATAATATTTTGAAGGGAAAATCATCTTTAGGAAAGTAAAAATTAGAATGAGGATATAATAAATTTTACAATAGCATAGTGGAAAAATTAGTGGGACTTACCTCTAGCCAAAATTGATTAAGTAAACCCTAATGCTTTGAGCCTTAGAAAATAGGGAGAGTGTTGGGAGAGTTTACTGATCCATGCTTATTTACTTTCTTGTCTGTCTCTGATGGGAGACACAAGCTCATATATTTAGGATAGACCAGAAACCCTAACCAAATAGGAATTTGCTACATTAATTCCACTCATCATGGCATTTACCATAATAGCAGATATCTTTTCCAAACTGAAATATTTGACCAAATTCTTTATGGTAAAAAATATTTAATTATCACCTCTATTTTAGTAAATTAATATATACATAAAATAATAATAGTAGTAATTTAGAAAACCAAAGTGGCATGTGGGCCACACTTTAAGGGATTTTTACATTCTTGCACTTGGTCCACATTACATTTACTAAGGTGAGAAAATTTATAGCTTTTACACAATTTGATCAAGAATAGCTCTACATATGGATCATATCGGTCATACTCTTAATTAATTACTTCCTTCAATGTATCACAATATATATTACAATTCAATGGACATTTTATGAGAAAACAATTTCTCCAAAAGGGTACAACTTTATGTATCCCCATGGATACAAAACCTGATACTCAATGTGCACATAAATCATGTTTTCCAAGAAACTTTATAGACAAATTTGTTCCTAAAGAAAACTACTAGAGAAACTCATTGTGCAGCACCAATTGAGTTAAGTCCCATACATTTCACATGATCTACATACTGATTTGCCAGCAAAGCTTTAGTCATGGGATCTGCTAACATCAACGAAGTGCTAATATATTCAATGGCCAATTGTTATGCTGCCATTTTTTCTTTCACTACCAAATACTTTATCTCTATATGCTTATTTTGAACTCTAATTTTATCATTATTTGCAAAGAATACTACAATTGAATTATCATAACATATCTTTATAGGTCTCAATATAAAATTGACAGCCATAAGGCCTGGGATAAAGTTCTTTAACCATACAGCCTGCGTCGCAGCTTCAGAGTACACAATGAATTCAACCTCTATGGTGGATGATGCTGTAATGGATTGTTTTACACTTTTCCAAGATATAGCTCCTCCAGCAAGAAGGAATATATACCTGAAAGTAGACTTTAGTGTATCATTACATCTACCAAATCAGAATCCAAATATCCAACCAACTCCAAATGGTCAGAATACTTATAGGTCAGTATGTAATCTTTAATTTCATACAAATATTGAATGACCTTTTTAGTAGCTTTCCAGTGATCCTTTCCAGTCTTTGGTATCTACCAAGCATTCCTTCTGAAAATACCTAATCAGGTCTAGTATAGACCTGCACATACATCAGATTCCTAATTGCACTAGCATAAATGATGAATTCCATATGCCTTCACTTCAATGCATTTTGTGGACACTGATTCTGGCTGAATTTATCCTCTTTTACTATGGGTGCCACTGACGGAGAACAATCTATCATACAAAATCTTTCCAAAACTTTATCAATGTAAGCCTTTTGAGATAGTCCTAAAGTCCTTATAGGTTTATCCATGTGAATCTCTATAATGATGACATAAGAGGCTTTACCTAAATCCTCCATTTCAAAGTTGTTTCACATCATGAAGTAGGCTTAAATCATAATTCACAAGTAAAATTTCATTTACATATAAGATCAAAAATATAATTTTGTTCCTACTGACCTTAAGGTATATACAGCGATCCATGATGTTTTCTGTAAAACCATAAGAGGTTATAACATCATGGAATTTAAATACCATTGGCTGAAGGCTTACTTTAGCCTATATATAGATTTCTTGAGTTTCCAAACCAAGTGACTTTCTTGCTCAAGAAAAAACCATTCAGGTTACATCATGTATTCCTCTTCCTCTAAATATCCATTTAAGAATGTTGTTTTCACATCCATTTGGGGTAACTCAAGATCAAAATGGGCTACCAAGGCCATGATTATCCTGAATAAATCTTTTTTAGAGACTATATAGAAGGTTTCATGATGATCAATGCCTTCATTCTAAGTGTACCCTTTGGCAATAAGTCTAACTTTATACTGTTTAACATTACCTGAGGCATCTCTTTTAGTCTTATAGACCTATTTGCAGCCATTGGCCATTAATCCTCTTGGTAACTCAACAAGGTCCCAAACTTTTTTCTTAGTCATCGACTCCATTTATTCTTTTATGGAATTAAGCCAAAGAAAAGAATTTTTGCCACTTATGATATGTGCAAACAATTCTAGATCACCTTGTGGATCTTTTTAAACCCACTGCTTCAAATAGATTTTAATCATTTTGGTGGTTAAGTTCTAGTGGGTGCCCTTCTTCATAAGCCATTTGTTCAGGTTGCTCTTCAAGAATACCAAATTGGTTGTTTTGAATAACAACCAAATTTCTTGATTCTACAAGCAACTTAGATGACTCATTTTGTTACTCAAATTCAATTTTATAAGGAACAATGCTATACTAGCTAGTCATAAGATCCTCAAGGAACTTAGCATTTTTGGACTCAACAATTCTAGAGGTATATGAAGGATAATAAACTCTGTATCCCTTAGAGTTTACTACATAGCCAATGAAATAACCAATATTGTCCTTGAATTTGATTTCTTCATGTGAGGATCATAAATCCTTTCCTCAACAGGATAACCCTATAGGTGCATATGGTTCAAACTAGGTTTCGATCCATTCCATAACTCAAATGCCATTTTAGGAACAACTTTAGTTGGAACCCTACTAAACATATACACAGCTGTTTTCAAAGCTTCACTCTAAAGGAATTGAGGTAAATTAGGATTACTAATCATGCTCCTTACTATGTCCATAAAAGTATGATTCTTTATTTTTAGCTACATCTTTTTGTTGTATTGTGCCGGCCATCGTATATTGAGCAATGATACCATCTTGATAAAGAAACTTTACAAATGAACCTGACATTTGTCCCTTTTCTGTATACTTTTCAAAGTACTCACCTCCTATATCAGATTTAACAATCTTGATCTTTCTCTCTTTTTGCCTCTCAACTTTTGCCTTATAAGAAATGCTTCAACTATGTCAAAAAGCAAATAGAGATACATAAATCTCATATGGTCATCAATAAACGAGATAAAATATCTTTGACCATTAAAACAAGGCAGAGTAAATGATCCACAGATGTTTGTGTAAATGATCTCTAAGGTTTTTAAGTTCTTCCTGACACCTTTACTGGTCTTGTTAGTCTGTTTTCTCTTTATATAGTCCACATAAGTACTAAAGTCAGTAAAATCAAGAGTTTTTAAAACTCCATCATTCACTAACCGTTTGATTCACTCAATGGAGATATGTATCAATATTTTATGCCATAAACATGAAGACTCCTCTTTATGCCAACATCTATGTGCATGGCTAAATAGCCATTCTCAAATGTGGGATCAAGATTAGACTTGTATAAACCATCAATTAAAGTTCCACCACCAATGAAATTTTTATCTTTTAAAATAATAAAACTTGAGTCTTTAAACAGAAATTCATATCCAACAGAAATAAGTTCAAAAATTGAAGCTAAGTTTCTAGAAAATGATGGAACATAAAACACCCTTTGAAGTTCCAAATTAAAACCATATTTCAAAACAAGTTAGAAAGTTCCCATAGCTTTAACTTTGGAACAAGTTTGCTTGCCTTCATAGATGTTTCGCTCATTTCCTTGTGGCTTCCTTAAATCCAAAATGCCATGCATGATCTTAACCACATGGATTGTACAACCAGAATCAATCCACCATGTATTACGAAGAACATCAACAAAAAATGATTTATGACACACAAATGAGATGAGATTACCTTTCTTTGTGAGTCGCTTCTTATACTTAGGGCTTTCGACCTTCAAATGTCTACTTTTCCTACAAAAGAAACAACCTTTTTTTTTTATGGGTGTATTCTTTTCATGAAGGACATTGTTACCCTTGGCATTTTTTGTGACATGAGTAACCAAATGAGCACTTTCCACTCCTTCATACTTTAAACTCTCTTCCTCTTGAACACACATGGTCAGAAGTTTATTTATTGACCATTTTGCCTTATGTGTGTTGTAGAAACTTTTGAAGGGATTATACTTACTAGGAAGAGAGTTCAAGGTAAAATGTACCAAGAATGACTCAGAAATCTCAAGCTCTAGGAACTTTAATTGAGCTGCAATGTCCTTAATCTCCATAATGTGCTCGCGTACACCTCTAGAACCATCAAAGATTTTGCTTGAAAGCTTTTTCATAAGGGTGCTAGCCAATGGCTTATCTAAATGAACAAATTGTTCTTTAATAGTTTTCATATAATCCTTGACATTTAGATTTTCCAAAATGATGCCCCTAATACTCTTACTTATGTGGGACTTTATGAGCATTAAGCTCAACCGATTAGATAGCTCCCATTAATCATAAAGGGTATTTCCCTGCAATGTACTTCATTCCATAAGAGCAGCTGGCACATGCATACAAAACGCAAAATCCAAATCCATTAAAAAAAATATTTTCCTTCTAGTCAGGGAAATTATCACCGCAAAGCACCAAAATGCATGATGTATCAAAAGCAGTAACAATAGTTGCAACAAATATTTACTTTAGTGCTATGAAATACATAAAATTTATATAATAGTAAAATCCAACCTTTTTATGGGTAGATTACAACCGCATAGAAATTACTATTATTTATTTAATAAGACTAGCAACCAAATATTAAGAACAAAATTCATCCATACCTGTGGGCATAGGAAAAATTCCTCTATACTTGTGGGCATGGAAAATTTCATCCATACGTCCATTTCTTATTCTAACTTATACACAAATCAAACAACCTCCCCATGGGGTCAGGTCATTATTTCCATGCATTAGTTATAATTTAATGTTACATTCTTATGAGGTTTTATGCATTATTTTCCTTAAGATTTAAGATGCTGTGGCTATTCATAAACCATGTACATTGAATAAACCTCAATGACATTAAAAAGTTTATAAAAACTATAAAAACTTCTCTGTGGTTTAGTCTAACCAACACTTTGCGTCCTTTATTTTAAAAAACCTACACTTTACCCGATGCTTCCTTTACAGTATAAGATAATAACTTCTGAAGCCTTAATTTAAACTGTCTGATAGCCATGTTCCAATAATTTTAAGATTTTTGATATTTTTTCACGACTAACTGATCTTAAAAAAAATACTGATATGTATTTGTTGACAGAAAAATGCATTTACAAAAAGAAAAAATAACTTAAAATGTCTATTAATTATATAAAAATATTGTAAAGATCAAAATTATTAGAAGATGACTATCATATAATTTAAATTATAGTTTCAGAAGATGTTATTAGACATTATAAAAGAAACTGGGGCAAAGTGTAATTTTTTAAAAATAAATAGTGCAAATTGTAAGTTTGGGTAAACCTTAAGGCGTAATTGTAAGTTTCCCTTTGGATTAATATCAGATATCCAAAAATATTGACATAATTTTTTTAATCTAATAACATCCAATTTATAACTTTTAGGGATGTATCACAAACATAGATCAAATCAGAATTATCCTACTCCATAATAATTCGGTACATGCTTAGCCACAAAAAGGATAGGACAAAACAGAGATTGATCATTTTCCCATGATCGTATTCCAGCAATTAAACAAACAAGATAACTGAGTTTGTAGCTTTAAATCTTAAGACAAACTCCAATGGAACTAATATCCTAACTCATGTGCATAAATGGACGAAATATTCCAGAGGTGAAAGTTCATCAATTGGAGACACGAGAAAATTGATGAATATAATAATGCAAATGGTGGTTCGATTGGACAATTGAGTCGATACTAACATTATCTTCCATGAAGCCATTAAGACGTGATACTAACAAATCAATAAAAAAAAAAACCATTTCCGCTATCCGAATGCATGTCGATTGAGTCGATAAATACTGAAAATATAGTTTTACCTCGGTCATCAACCGATTTCACCAAACAATCAAACACAAACGCAGACTCTGATACCACAATGTAAGAAATCCTACAATAGTGCAGTGAAAAAATTAGTAGGACTTATCTCTAGCCATAGTTGATCAAGTAAACTCTAATGTTTTGTGCAGTAGAAAATAAACAGAGAATTGATAAAGTTTTCTAATCTATGCCTATTTACTTTCTTGTCTATCTTTAATGGAAGATACAGACTCATATATATAGGGTAGACCAGAAACACTAACCAAATCAAAATCTACTACATTAATTCTACTTATCATGGAATTTACTATAATAGCAGGTATCCTTTTCAAATTGCAATATCTCACTAAATTCTTTATGGTAATTTTTTTTAATTATCACCTCTATTTTAGTAAATTAATATATACATAAAATAATAACAATAATAATTTAGAAAACCAAAGTGGTATGTGGGCTACAGTTTAAGGTATTTTTACAGGGGATTCTGTGGAAGCCTAAGAATAAAGGTTTAAGGAGCTATAGTGTTTAGCAAAATGTATTTAACGAGGTATTTTTTTAGCTTATAGGTTAGGATAAAATTAAATTTTGTTTTTTTCATGTTATTAAGTTTGCTATTAAATGTTTATGAATTTTTATTTTCCTAGGCATTTAATAAGAAAAATTCATAAAAATTCAATACTAATATTATGAAAATTTTATTTTCAATGGATTAGTATGTTATATTAGCATTCAAATGAAATTAGTTCTAGGAAAAAGAAATTTAAAAATAAAAATAATTCATTTTGAATTAAGTTGACTTAAGTTAAAATAAATTGAATATAAATATATTGTTTGTTGATTTTATGTCCATTTAATATGTCATTGCTTGAATTTTTTTTTTGTTGTCTTAAGTTAAAATAAATTGGATGTAAATTTGGATTTAGGACCAGGTAAGTGGATTAGCTTCACGGTCTATTTACCATTTTATCATGGATGCAGATATTATTGCATTTTATAAGTTGGATTATTATCGGTCTTGAATTCTAGTTAAAAGTAAATGATATGTTGGCAAGTCAAGAGGAAGAAAAAAACTTCTAAAACTAAGAGTGCCTCTTCTGGCAAATTGGAAGAGATAAAGTGGAGGCTTTTGTAATTTTTCCATCAAAATCTCCTGAGCTCATGAAGTTTTGCAAGTTTAAGGACTTAAATTTACTGAGTTTTGAGTTATGGACTAACTTGTGCTTGTTGGATGAGTACGGGGACCATTTGTGCAGTCAAGGCCAAGTTATATGAACTTACACAAATCCAAAAGAAAAAAAACTTAATTAATGATAATTACTTTATATACTATTATATATCATTTTTTTAAGGTTTGATGCGGTTACACTTTTATTTCTGGGTTAATTTTCAAATAAATTTAAGTACTTTATATGCGTAAATATAATGAAATTAAAAGAATTTCAGATAAAATTGTTTATAGTGAAGTATTATGGTAGGGGTAGGATTAGTTGACCCAATTTACATGAAAGGATAGCTTAATATTTGTATTCTGGCTATCAAGTTACTTCAATCAGTATATGCGGTCTAATAGGATTAGTTGACCCATTTTTCGTAAGGATAGAGTTTATTTATTATTATAACTAAAATCTTATTTATTTTTAGAAACCAATTTTTTTATAGGTTTGGTATAATGTCATTTTGGCTGATAGTTATTAACATTTAATTACGTTCTATTTTAGTCCTTTCGACCATATATGTTAGGTCTTAAAGTTATTAAATATTTTGTTTCAGGCATGAACTTATTAAAAATGATTTAATTTTTGGTCTCTTATAAGATGAAAATTATTAGCTCGAGGCTAATGAACACTTTAAATCAATAGCTAATCTGAATTATTGGTTTTCCTTTATGTTGACACCCAATTTCGTCCGGCCATTAAAATAATTTTAAAAAAAAATTAAATAAAAAAAATTAAATAAAAAAAATGTATTATTATTATTATTATTGTTATTATTATTACTAAATTTTTTTTTTAATTAGTTTAAAATATATATATATATATTTTTTTTGTTTTGTTTTGTGAAGATTTGATATATGTGTGTATATGTGTATGTTTGAAAGAAAAAAAGAAAACTCCATAAAAATGACAAAATTTAAAAGTTTGAGGTAAAAATGACAAAATTAAGAAGTTTCAGGCAAAATTGACAAATTCTGAAAGTTCCAGGAGCATTTGGCAGTTTGTCACATAAAATTTTGAGCCTGCCGACGTTTTTGGCTCAAATTGACAGAAAATGACAAAATTGTCAAAATCAGAAGCTTCAGGAACTTATCCAGAGGCTGAGAGACGTAAAGGACTAAAATTGTCATTTTACCAATTTAAGAGATAAGTTTGAAATTTTTTATTAATTTATCCATCAACAGTTCAGCTAAACTTCCTCTATAAATAGCCCCCCAAATTTTGTGCTGAACACAGAAAAAAATAGCAAAAATCTTAGAGCTCCGTTTCAAAAAAAAGAGAAAATTACAGCCCTTAGCCCCAGCCCTCTTCCCTTCTTCCCCAGAAAGCCAAAATTTTTTTTCACTGCTGTTCCCTCTCTATCTCTCTCTCTCTCTCTCTCTCTCTCTCTCTCTCTCTCTCTCTCTGCCGTGCCTCTCTCCTCACCGTCGCCGCCTCCGCCGTGCCCGTGCCGCCGTCGCCCCGCCGGCCCGCCGCCGCGTCCCCTTTTCTTTTCCCTCCTTTTCCTTCTTTCTCCTCGGACCTCCGCCCCTCGCCGGCCGCTGTCTCCGCCGTGCCGTCGCTCGCCGTCCCGTGCCCGTGCCGCCGCGCCACCCCCGCGATCCCCCCCTGCCCCTGGCCCAGCCGCCGCCGGCCGCCAGCCCCTTTCCCCCCTCGCGCTCGCGTCGCGCCTGTACCCAGCAAAATTCAAAAATTTCAACTTTTAGGTAAAATTCTACTTTAATACTTCATCTTTTCAATTCTTTTCATTTTGGTCACTAATCTTTTTATTTTGTTTTTTTTTCAGAATTAATTACTAACTTTATTTTTTTTACTTGTGTATTTATTTGTTTATTATTGTTATTGTTACTAACCTTTCTTTTTTTTTTGTTATTATTAACTTGTTAACTAACTTACTAACAACTAACTTTTAACATTATTATTGTTACTAACCTTTTAATTTTTGCATTATTACTAACTTTTATTATTGTTAATTAATTTAATCAATTTGGTTAATTAACAATTAATTAATTTGGCTAAATTTTATTATTGTTGTTAATTAATTAATTTAATTAACTTGACTAACTTTTTATTATTGTTGTTAACAATTAATTTAATTAAACTTGGCTAATTTTTATTATTGTTGTTAATTAATTTAATCTAACTTTTACTAACCTTTTTATTGTTATTAACTAACTAATCCAACTAATCTAACTATATTAATTGTGCTAACTTTTATTATTATTGTGTTATTAAAGTGGATGGCCAAAAAGCCCCACTTTATTAATTGAATTTTTTTTATGATTAAAAGATAAAAAAAGGAATTTTACGTGAATAATTTTCTAAAGGCTAATAAAAATTACTTTTTTTTATTTTGAAACAAAGTTTTTATTCCTTTTAATAAACAAACATAATGAAATAATTCAAAAATAAAATAAATAAATAAATAAACATAAAATCATTCTTTTAATACATCTTTAAAATTAATAATTAATGAAATAAAAAAAAAAATTAAAACTCCATGACCAAATGATCCGCCAGGATTCATGGCTCGGAAATATTTTTAAATAAAATATATAAAATAAATTTTTTCTTTATAAAAAATAAAAAAAAACTTTAGACTAATATATTAATTATCTATTAATATATAATTTTTTTAGTTTTCTTTATTAATAAAAAGAATAAAAAGCGTAAAAATTTTGGGTTAATATTTTATTCAGTAATATTTTACTTATTAAATTATATAACTTTTTGTTTCTTTTATAAAAATCTTAATCAAATAATTTCAAAATAATACAAAATAAAACAAAAATAATTGAATTTTCTCTTAAATATTTTTGACTTATTGATTAGATATGTTTTCAGAAATATAAATTAAAATTAAAAAAAAAAAATCTTTCATCAGGCAAAGAAGAATATAAAAATAAAAATATCAAGACTTTTGTTTTAAAATACATATAAGTTTTCGGTTAAATAATCTTTTATTCCAAAATAAATTAAATAAATATCAAAACCTTTCTTCTTTTGTTTAAAATTTTTGGTTCTCTTAATAAAAAAAATAATAAAAAAATAATAAAAAAATAATAAAAAATAATAAAATAAAAATAAAAATAAAAATTTTTAGTTCATGGTATATTGGCTGGAAACTGTCTCGTGCCCGCTTTTGAGCTGCTTCACCTGGTGAAGAGGGTCTGGTTGAGTAACAACGCCCCGTGCCATGATCAAAATTTTTATTTTTAAACTCTTTTAAATTAACTTCTTATTAAATAAAAATTAATTATTATTTTTTTTAATTCTTTTATAAATTGAGTAATCCTTTAAAATAATAAATATCTTTCATTAAACAAGAAAACAAAAAAAGTAAACAAGAAAAAAAAAGAAAGATAAGAAAAATAAAAGAAAGATAAGAAAGAAAAATAAAAGAAAGATAAGAAAGAAAAGAAAGATAAAAAAAATAAAAGAAAAGATAATAAAAAGAAAAGAAAGAAAGAAAAGACAAGAAAAATAAAAGAAAGATAAGAAAGAAAAATAAAAGAAAGATAAGATAAAGAAAAGAAAGGAAAGATAAGAAAAAGAAAAGAAAGATAAAAGAAAGAAAAAGAAAAAGAAAAGAAAGAAAGAAAAGAATAAAAAAAGAAAGAAAAGAAAAGAAATTAAAAGAAATTTAAAAAAAAAAAAAAAAAAAAAAGAAGTAAAAATAAGTAAAAAAGAAGAAAAAGAAAGAAAGTAAAAAAAGAAGTAAAAATATAAAGATAAATTTTTAGTTAGTATTAAAAATCATTCATAAATAAAAAGAATTACCATTTAAAAATTAATTTCATAATAATAAGAATTAAATAATTACGATAAATCGATTTCCATATCCGGATGATCCGGCAGGATTTACGGTTTGGAAAATATCAAACTTTTTAAAATAAATAAATTAAATAAATACAAAGATAAAAATCCATGTTTACAATATGGATTAAATTATTTAAAATTTCACCAAATTCCGTGTCCAAATGACTCGGCAGAGTCCATGGTTCGGAATCAAATCTTCCGTGTCCAAATGACTCGGCAGAGTCCATGGTTCGGAAGTATAAAATTTCATACAAATTAATTAATTTAAAAATCCACATTTCGACTAATCCAGTTAAAATTTCTAATTTTTGAAAATTAACTGAGAATTATTTAAAAGCAAAGCAAAACAAAATTAAAATCAACCAAGGTGCCAATTTTTGGGCGTTTTAACAAAGTTGTTTTAACGTAACCGTACTCCCGATCCCCGAACTCTCGCAGACCAATTTTAAGGTGACCAATCGACCTAGGTGAAACCGATTGGTGGCGACTCCAGAAAACCCGACGTTGCCACAGCTTGACGACTCCACTGGGGACTCGACGTTAGTGAGTCGAGCCTAAAGTTGATTTGTTTTAATTTACTTTGCTTATTATGTGGATTTTTATATGCTATATTTACTTAGCGAAAACATGCATTATGCATTCACAATATGAAGCTCTATACCCGAGCTTATTTAAATCGAACACGATTCTTTCTAAGCGGAATTGGTGTTGTTGTCCTTGTGAGGCCATGGTCTCCAAGCCTTCACCGGTTTCAAAGTAGCAAAGTAGTGTATTGCCTTCTGAGACGGTTAGTCTCTGCATGGGCCCACGAAAAGCTACGACTCGAATTAATCCATTCCTTACATAAACCCTAGAGGGTAAGGAATCGGGCCGTCACTATAATTTAGTGACGGGATTCGGGAACTATCCCTTGCCTTTTTGATAAGCTACCTTATGCATATAGAACTCCCCACTTAACCATAGAACTGACCATAAAATTTCTACCATTTTACCAACGCCATAAGCACGTCCTTGTTATGCTATGTTGTTGCTCTACACTTTTATTTTCTTCGTGTCTTATATTTATGGTTTTAATTCATTTTTCCATAATACTTCATGAGTTGTTAATTGCTATTTAACTTATTAATAACCTTATCTTTCTTGTGCAATTATTCTTCATGCATCAAAACCACGCATCAAATTATGCTAACTTTTTGGTCTTTATAATGACAACTAAAAGTTTTGAAGTTCTACGATAATGGATAAGCAAACTCACTCATTGCATGCATTCCATTACATTAATCACGTGCATATAAAGTATGATAAAAATAATCTCATTGCATGCATTCCATTACATCAATCACACGCATATAAAATCTGATAAAAATAATCTCATTGCATGCATTCCATTACATTAATCACATGCATATAAAATCTGATAAAAATAATCTCATTGCATGCATTCCATTACATTAATCACGTGCATATAAAGTCTGATAAAAACATAATCTCACTTTATATTGCATGCATCCATTACATCAATCACACGCATATAAAATCTGATAAAAATAATCTCATTGCATGCGTTCCATTACATCAATCACGTGCATATAAATTTTGATAAAAACATAATCTCATTGCATGCATCCATCACATCAATCATATACGCATAGAATTTAATAAAATAAATATTCCTTTAAAAAGGTAAAATTGGACCTCAACACCGATATTCAACTCGGCTCCAAACAAGATTAATGGCAGAACAAGCCGAAGGACGTCTCATGGAGATGGAGTCCAAGATTGAAAGTATGTCAGAACAGATGAGACAATTGATGGAATTAATCAAAGGGAAAGCAACTCAAGTCCCCATCAAAGAAGTACAAGATCCCACTTATCCCCCGGGATTCACCCCGCAACGAGTCTCAGTCCAAGAAAACCTGTTTCAAGAATCAGGACCGTCTGCTAGTGTTCACCTGAAACAAGACACTGTGTATGAAGAGAAGAAGACACCACCAAAGGAAGAAGGAGAATCTCAAAAACTCGAAACAATAGAGAAGAGACTGCGAGCCATTGAAGGAGGTAATATATTCGGATCTCTCTCAGTGGATGACCTCTGCTTAGTGCCAGACGTCATAATCCCTTCGGACTTTAAAGTACCGGATTTCGTAAAATATGACGGAACGAGTGATCCCATCACTCACATCACACTGTTCCTAAGGAGACTACAACCACTCACAAAAGATGAAAAGGTGTGGATTGCACTTTTTCAGGAAAGTCTCACAAAATCAGCATTGCAGTGGTATCTAAGTCAAGGACCAAGAAACATCAAAACTTGGAATGACCTTGCTCAGGCCTTCATCGGCAACTATAAACATGTTATGGACTTGGCTCCGGATCGCCAAACTCTCCAAAACATTGGAGAATAAAAAGCCAGACACTTTCAAGGAATATGCCCAACGGTGGAGGGACTTAGCTGCACAAGTTCAGCCACTCATGACAGAAAAAGAAATGGTCACTTTGTTTGTCCAGACACTGAAATACCCATATTATGACAAACTCATTGGCAATTCGGCAACTAATTTCTCCGATGTTGTCATGTCTGGAGAAAGGATCGAGCATGGGATTAGGACTGGGAAGATTGCTGAGTCCTTTAGTGATCCTATGAAAAGAGGAGGACCATCCAGAACAAAAGATGAAGAAGTACAACAAATAGGACGCGAAAGAGGGATTCCCCTCGTAGGTACTGTGGCTACCGGTCCTCGCCTATCCTATTCTTCCAAAAGGCCCAATTATTATCCTACCAATAGGCCCAATGACTATCCTCCCAATATGCCCAATGATTATCCTTCCAATAGGCCTAATGATTATCCTCCCAATAGGCCCAACAATTATCCTCTCAACAGGCCTAATCAGTTACGGCCACCTGTTCCGACTCCTCCAGTACCCACACGAAGACCAAAAGAAGTTTTTGCACCAATTCCCATGACTTACACTGAGTTGTATCCAAAACTCATAGAAAGTCAACTTATCCGTCCAATTCCTACAAATCCATTTGGACCCCCGTATCTAACATGGTATGACCCCAACATAACTTGCCCATATCATGATGGCGTTCCAGGCCATGGCTTGGAAAATTGCACAGCATTGAAACGTATAGTCCAACAATTAATCGAATCAAAGTGGTTGGACTTTTCCGATGAACCGAACGTCACTCACAATCCATTGCCGCCTCATCAAGAAAAACCAGTCAATATGATAGAAGAACACCGGCTGATGAAAAAGTCAGTCAATGATATCATAACCCCTCTTAAGCATGTATATTCATGCCTTGTGAAAGAAGGGATTATCATGGGAAAGCCTTCTTTTGGACATGAAGAAGTTGAAGATGAGGAATGGTGCAACTTTCATGACAGTAAGAGTCATTCTATCCAAGAATGCTCAGAATTCCGTAAGAATCTGCAAAGACTCATAGACTCATCCCAACTTATCGTTTTTATGATGATGTGAATGTGATCATTAAAGAACAAGAAGTCAATGCTATACCAATCTCAAAACCTACTCTTAAGCCGTCAAGTCCCAAGGCCATTCCTCTACAAATCAAACAAAACCGAGGTCAAGCTGCTAGGCCCGATGTGATTGGTAATTGAAAGTGAAGATTTTGAGCTGGAATTACATTGATTTTGGAAGGGCTCCAAGTCAGATCTGACCTAACAGTCCGCATACATTTTCGAATGACAGGGAATCCTTTGAATAAACTTGTATCTTTGAAAGCTTGCAAAAGTAATCTAATAGTAAAAATCTCCTAGATTTAGTCCAGAATCTAGGGTGTAGTCTTTGTTAGATGGACACCTGGTATTCTTTCTAGTACAACAAAAAGATGTAATGCGTGCATTCTACTACTTTCCATTTTTACACTCTTTGCCATTATACTATCCATTATTGTCATCACACTTTACTTTTTGACAACCGGTAATTCTTTTTGTTCTCCAACAAAAAGATATTATGTGTGCATTCTACCATTTTTTACCAAAAATTTCATTTTTACCTCTATCTCTCAATCTTCGCCATTGCACTAACCATTATTGCTATCACACTTTACTTTGAAAACGATACTACTCGTGGGTGAAAATAAAAAGTTAAGGGAGATTTAATAGTGGCGATCTTGAAAGTGCTGTCAAATCTAGTAAGAAGGATTTCATATGTTGCACCCCAACTCTCAAAAAAAGAATTCATAGTGGTTATCAACATCCTTGCAAGAAGTCCGGGATTAGCTTCCAAAGAAGTTAGCTCTCATATTAAATGACTTCAGTGGCCTCCCAATTCTCACAAATGCTCAATACAAAAAAAAAAAAAATTCTCAGTTTTCTGCAACACAAATTCCAACAAAGGAAAGAAGTTCATCCCTTCCATCAAAAGCCATTAAAGGGAAAATCCAAAACAAAAAAAAAGAAACTAAGAGCAAACACAAGCAACTAAGGCCACTTGAATCATTTCACTTCAAGAGGGCTATGATCTCAGTTCTTTGCAACACAAACTCCGAAAAGAGAAATTCATCCCTTCCATCAAAAGACAACAAGGGAAAATTCAAAACCAAAAAGGACTGAGAACAAGCACGAGCAAGCAAGGCCACTTGAGTCATCTCACTTCAAGAGAGTTATCAAGTATGTCATCACCATAGCTCACAAAAAAAAAAAGGGGAAACAAAAAAAAAAAAAAAGGAAAAAGGGCTCAAACTAGAGCAAAAGAAAAAAAGAAAAAAAGTGAGCTATGGATTCTAGACTGAAAATCTGCAAAGGCGGTCTAGAAGACAAAAGCAACTTTCAAGCCAAGCATACATAATGACCACGATAGTTGGGGGGCAACAGATGAGGTTTAACTTTCTGAAAAGAGTGGCAAGTTTGAGGTCATCACTATTGAGTTTTTCATCATAATCAAATTTGCTCACGAGTAGTATTAAAAGACCCTTCTTTCAAACCACTTAAACTTAACTTTCCTCAGACTTATCATCCTCATTCAGCTAAAAGACTATCATTGTGAAACTTGTTTCTACCTTATTTAATACTGCTTACGAGTAGTATTAAAAGACCATTCTTTCACACCACTTAAATTTAACTTTCCTCAGACCTAACATCCTCATTCAGTTAAAAGACTATCATTGTGAATCATGTTTCTACCTTATTTAATACTGCTCACGAGTAGTATTAAAATACCCTTCTTTCACACCACTCAAACTTAACTTTACTCAGGCCTAATATTTACCTCTTAATATTATTCTCATTCAGCTAAAAGACTGCCACAAAAAAAAAAAAACATTCAAACTTAACTTTCTTCACACCTAACATTTACCTCTCGATATCATCCTCATTCAGTTAAAAGGCTATTATTGTGAATCACGTTTCTACCTTATTGCCTTGCACAGTTTATGTCTTCGAGTTGGAAAGGAAAGAATGGCAGGATATTTTAATTAAAAACAAAGACCGTAAATTACTTTGTCAAGCTTTGCAAATTGATGAAAGTTTTTCTTTAAGGCCAAACCATTATTCATTAATGTATGTAGACTTAAAAGTGAGGAGATAGCTTGAGTCTTTCTTTAATAAGATGTGGTTATTGTAAGAGAAATTTACGATCAAGTGCCATCACAAAGGTCTAGAAATGCTCGACCTTCTGTTAAATCAAAGGTGAGATGATACCTTTTATCCACATAAATACCATATTCAGGGGGGCAAAGTAGTCTCTACGAAGCGTAAGAGGAGTACTGCCAACAAAGAAGTTCAATAGACAATGGGGCAAGTCTTATGGATCAAAACATGAGTTCAAGGAAGAGCAATCATTCAGATTATAACATGGGAATAAGTAAGTGTCGGCACGGCCACAAGAAAAGGGGTAAAGCAGACATTGAAAGTAAAGCCTTTGATGGTATCAAATCCATGACAATGGATGAGTACCCGAAAGAGATATAAATTATGAGGCGGGCCAACTTTAAAAAAATTGAGGCCAAAATTCAAGAACAAGTCAAAGAAAGGGGATTTTGAAAAGAGTTGGGCTTTTGAGGCAGTGAACAAAAGCTGGAAAGCATAAAGAGATTCAATAATAGTCCAAGAAGGCCATCACAAAGAGGATCCAGTAAAACAAAGACATGAAGAACTAGATCCATACAAAAAAAAGCCATTAGTTACACATGCTCTGCATTCATGCATTTCATATCATGCATACATAGCCTTTACATAACAAGGACCAAACGGGAATCACATTCACAGCACAGTTACAGCAATATAAGCTGAGATCTCAATGTCATCAGCTCTTACCAATCTATCACTGGATACACAGCTAATATGCGGGACCAACCCGCATCAGGAATTCAAGGATAAAGTAGACAATATTGTCAAAAGCTTTGCTACCGATTCAATAATCGAGGCTACATCTGGAAGGACAGGATTGACGTCAGCTAGTAGTATCCAAGATAAGAGATAGCTATAGCCAAGGATAAGGCAGATATCAAAAAAAATATAAAGTAGACAATATTGTCAAAAGCCTGGCAATTGATTCAATAATCGAGGCTACACCTGGAAGGACAGGATTGATGCCAGCTTAGCAGCATCCAAGATAAGAGATAGCTGTGGTCAAAGATAAGGCAGACATCAAGAAATATTGTCGTTGAAACTTTGTCAAAAGCGGACAATGGATTTAATAATCGAGGACTGGATCAACGTCAGCTCGATGGAATATCCAAGATAAAAAATATCTATCACATCAAAATGAAGTAGGATCTACCTTTCCGGTTAAGCAGCGGATACGGTACTCCGTGACTCTCAAGTCGGTTCTCTCAGTTGCCCATAATAACTAATTCTTTCCTCTCTTCTTTCTTTTACTTCCCTCTAGAAAATGGATCCTACTCTTTCTGTCTTACGAAAATATTTTCCTTCTCTCCCAATGAACATTCTCAAAAAGATCTACCAAGTTCGCTGTGAACGATTAAGAGTTCTGATGCACAAAGGAATCCCTGAAGATGTGCGGTGGTTAATCGAAGCCAAGGTTCGTCTGGCAGGTGAAATCCCAGAGGCATTTGTGTCTCACATGCCTGGTATAGGCAAAAGCTCTTATGCCAAAAAGCGAAGAGCGAAAAGGTTACAAGTCTGCCATAAATGTGGACGGTGGACTTGTAATACTAAATGTCGTTCTTTAGGGATGATCTCTGATAATCGAGAAGATAAAATACGATTCATTAAGAATGGCCTGAGTAAGGACTCGTTGGATGATATCCAATTGACTCTTGAGACGCATTCTTGTGGATCTGTGCAACGTGAACTTCTTGGTTTATGGAGCATTTTTCATGAAGAACGAAACCGTTACAGTCCCGGGAATCTGACTGTAAATGACCCTGTTTGCCAGCTTGTAAGAAAACTGGATGGGAAGCAAATCCTCGACTCATAGAAGCCGTTAATCCCGTTACTGGACGTAAAACCAGTGGAAGATGTGAGCCACAGTCATAATCACTGTACATACAATTTATCATATTTAAAATTTTCCATTTTTCTTTTAATAATGTATTTACTCCCGTAAGTGTAATCGACACGTTATCCATTTCATCGCTATAAATGCATGTTCTTCCAGTCGGTTATCTAAGTTTCCTTCAATAACTAATTCCTTTCCCTCTTCTCTCAAATTCTTCTCTCATCAATGGATTCTACTCTTTCTGCACTGCGAAAATACTTTCATTCCCTTCCAATAAAAGTTCTTAAAAAGATCTACCTTGCTAGATGTGAAAGAATCAGAGTTTTTACACGCAAAGGCATTCCCGATAATGTGCAGTGGATAATTGAAGCTAAGGTTCGTTTGGCGGGTGAAGTTCCAGATGCATTTATGCCCCGCATGCCCGGTTTAGGTAAAAGCCGTTATGCCAAAAGGCGAAGAGCAAAGAGACTAAGCGTGTGTTATAAATGTGGGCGATGGAATTGTAATACTAAATGTCGCTCTTTAGGATACATCTCCATAAATCGTGAAGATAAAAGAAAATTCATTAAGAATGGCCTGCGTAAGGAATCTCTGGAAGATATCTGAGAGACTCTTGAAACGCATTCTTGTGGAAAAGTGCAAGGTGAAATTATCAGTTTATGGAGGACTTACCATAAAGAACGAAACCGTTACAGTCTTGGGAATGTGATTTTAAACGACCCTGTTTGTCAGTTTGTAAGGAAACTGGATGGGAAGCAAATCCCCGACTTATAGAAGGCATTGAAGCCATTACTGGACATAAATCAGTGGAAGATGAGAGCCACGGTCATGATTCCTGTATATATAAGCTGTCATTTGTCTTTTCTTTTGACAATAATGTACTTGCTTCTGTAAGTGTAATTAACGCATTATCCCTTTCATCACTATAAATATGTGTTAGTTATTTTCGTTTCCTACAATCACTAATTTCTTTCTTTTCCTCCTTCATCAATGGAGTCTTCTCTTTCCGCCCTACGAAAGTATTTTCCTTCCTTCCCAATAAATGTTCTTAAAAAGATTTATCAAGCTAGATGTGAACGATTCAGAGTATTTATGCACAAAGGCATTCCTGATAATGTGCGGTGGCTAATTGAAGCTAAGGTTCGTTCAGCTGGTGAAGTTCCAGAAGCGTTCTTTCCCCGTATGCCCGACTTTGGTAAAAGCGCTTATGCCAAAAAAAGAAGAGCAAAGAGGCTAGGCGTTTGTCATAATTGTGGATGGTGGATTTGCGGCAATAAATGTCGTTCTCCAGGAGTGATCACCAGAAATCGTAATGATAGAATAAGATTCATTAAGAATGGCTTGCGTAAGGAATCTCTAGAAGATATTCGAGAGGTTCTTGAAGCGCATTCTTGCGGAATAGTGCAATTTGAGGTTGTTGGATTATGGATAATTTTCCAAAAAGAACGAGATCGTTACAGTCTTGGGAATCTGACCCTAAACGACCCTGTTTGCCAGTTTGTGAGAAAGCTAGATGAGATGCAAATCACCGATTCATAGAAAGCATTAAAGCCATTACTGGACGCAAAGCCATTGGAAGACGAGGATCAAAGTCACGATTACTGTACGTGCTAGCTGTCGCTTTTGAAATTTTCCTCCCCTTTTGGTAATAATGTATTCACTCCTAACGTGAACCAAAGTCACGATTACTGTACATGCTAGCTGTCGCTTTTGAAATTATCCTCCCAATAATGTACCCACTCCTGACATGAGATACAGTTATGATTACTGTATATAGCTGCCACTTTTTAAAATTTTCCTTCTCTTCCAACAATCACGTACCTACTCCTGACGTAAGCTACAGTAGTGACTACTGTACATGCTAGCAGCTATTTTGAAAATTTTCCTCCTCTTTTAACGATAGTGTACCCATACCTGACCAAAGTCATACTCGTGACTACTGTGAATAGCTGGCAATAATGTATCCATTCTTGAAAATAAAATTATTGCCTTATCTCTTCATCTCTATAAATATATCCTCTTTTCTCACAAGGGTAAGGATAGGAATGGAGAAAACCCCAACTCGTAAATCCCGAAGTATTTGTGTATTTTCTGGGGCTTTTCCTGGAAAAGATGAAGAGTATTTAAAAGCAGCCAACCATTTGGGAAGAGTATTAGCTGAGCGAAAAATACATTTAGTTTATGGAGGAGGTAGTGTCGGATTAATGGGAGGTGTAGCATCAGCAGCATCTCTAGGAGGAAGTCAAGTTCTGGGTATTATCCCTGGACCTCTGAAATTTATTTCTGGGGGCACGATTGGAGAAGAATTAGTGGTTAAAAATTTGCAAGAGCGTGTGTTACAAATGCTTTTAAATGCTGATGCTTTTATCGCTCTACCAGGTGGTTTTGGCACATTGGGAGAAGTCTTTCAAATTGCTTCCATGGCCCAACTTAATTTGCATGAATGTTAACAATTTCTTTACAGGTCTGATAGCTTTTATGGATTATGCTATGCAGAAGAATTTCATATCAAGAGTGGCACGGCGAATTATAATATCCGCAACAACTGCTGAAGAATTGCTAGATAAAATACAAGCTTTTGTTCCTGAACCAGATCCAGCAATGATTCAGATAGGCTGGACACGACAGTCTTTCCCGACCAGTTCACTTCCATAATGGTCCTCTACTCACCTTGTTGAAGTATTGTGGAAGAAAGAAGCGATCTGATCCGTTTTTCTTGTCCTTTAGTTTTATTATCAGCATTTTCTTTCGCGTTTCAGTTTTTCTTTTCAGGGAATTTCTTTTTTTTATAATATAGTTTCGTCCATGCTGATATTAAAACCATAGGACAATGCCTTTAGGTTGGAATGGCTGAGTAAAGAGTAATTTTTGTTACTCTTGAGACGCATCCTATTAGGTCTACTAGGCATAACATTTTGGGGTAGTTAAGCTTTAACCTTATTCGGATGACATATCTCACAAGGGAATCTATATTTACTGAAGAAAATATTAGATGAACCTTGAATATTGATTCCAAACATCCGTTCCCTTTACATAATTTGTCAGTGTTATTGTCATCATCAAGATTCACTCGTTTTATCGAAGCCTAATTCTTTGCGCTCGCCTATTATGAAAATTCACACTTTCGAAGAAAATTATTCCAATTTCAATTGCTTTCATATAAATTTCGCTCGAGGTCCTAAGGAAAGCTCCTTAACCTCAAAATCAATTTTCATCATCGGGGTTTTAAGGATGGAACCTTTGCCTCGAAAACAATCAATTTTCATCATCGGAGTTTTAAGGATGGAACCTTTGCCTCGAAAACAATCAATTTTCATCATCGGGGTTTTAAGGATGGAACCTTTGCCTCGAAAATAATCAATTTTCATCATCGGGGTTTTAAGGATGGAACCTTTGCCTAAAAAACAATCAATTTTCATCATCGGGGTTTTAAGGATGGAACCTTTGCCTCGAAAACAATCAATTCTCATCATCGGGGTTTTAAGGATGGAACCTTTGCCTCGAAAACAATCAATTTTCATCATCGGGGTTTTAAGGATGGAACCTTTGCCTCGAAAACAATCAATTTTCATCATCGGGGTTTTAAGGATGGAACCTTTGCCTCGAAAACAATCAATTTTCATCATCGGGGTTTTAAGGATGGAACCTTTGCCTCGAAAATAATCAATTTTCATCATCAGGGTTTTAAGGATGGAACCTTTGCCTCGAAAAAAATCAATTTTTATCATCGGGGTTTTAAGGATGGAACCTTTGCCTCGAAAACAATCAATCATTCAGTCCATCTTACAACGATAGAACCTTTCCTATCGTTAGAGGTTCTAAGGACCTTTCCTTAAACCTCAAACAAACAATCAATCATTCAGTCCATCTTACAACGATAGAACCTTTCCTATCGTTAGAGGTTCCAAGGACCTTTCCTTAAACCTCAAACAAACAATCAATCATTCAGTCCATCTTACAACGATAGAACATTTCCTATCGTTAGAGGTTCCAAGGACCTTTCCTTAAACCTCAAACAAACAATCAATCATTCAGTCCATCTTACAACGATAGAACCTTTCCTATCGTTAGAGGTTCCAAGGACCTTTCCTTAAACCTCAAACAAACAATCAATCATTCAGTCCATCTTACAACGATAGAACCTTTCCTATCGTTAGAGGTTCCAAGGACCTTTCCTTAAACCTCAAACAAACAATCAATCATTCAGTCCATCTTACAACGATAGAACCTTTCCTATCGTTAGAGGTTCCAAGGACCTTTCCTTAAACCTCAAACAAACAATCAATCATTCAGTCCATCTTACAACGATAGAACCTTTCCTATCGTTAGAGGTTCTAAGGACCTTTCCTTAAACCTCAAACAAACAATCAATCATTCAGTCCATCTTACAACGATAGAACCTTTCCTATCGTTAGAGGTTCTAAGGACCTTTCCTTAACCTCAAACAAACAAACAATCAATCATTCAGTCCATCTTACAACGATAGAACCTTTCCTATCGTTAGAGGTTCTAAGGACCTTTCCTTAACCTCAAACAAACAATCAATCATTCAGTCCATCTTACAACGATAGAACCTTTCCTATCGTTAGAGGTTCTAAGGACCTTTCCTTAAACCTCAAACAAACAATCAATCATTCAGTCCATCTTACAACGATAGAACCTTTCCTATCGTTAGAGGTTCTAAGGACCTTTCCTTAAACCTCAAACAAACAATCAATCATTCAGTCCATCTTACAACGATAGAACCTTTCCTATCGTTAGAGGTTCTAAGGACCTTTCCTTAACCTCAAACAAACAATCAATCATTCAGTCCATCTTACAACGATAGAACCTTTCCTATCGTTAGAGGTTCTAAGGACGTTTCCTTAAACCTCAAACAAACAATCAATCATTCAGTCCATCTTACAACGATAGAACCTTTCCTATCGTTAGAGGTTCTAAGAACCTTTCCTTAAACCTCAAACAAACAATCAATCATTCAGTCCATCTTACAACGATAGAACCTTTCCTATCGTTAGAGGTTCTAAGAACCTTTCCTTAAACCTCAAACAAACAATCAATCATTCAGTCCATCTTACAACGATAGAACCTTTCCTATCGTTAGAGGTTCTAAGGACCTTTCCTTAAACCTCAAACAAACAATCAATCATTCAGTCCATCTTACAACGATAGAACATTTCCTATCGTTAGAGGTTCTAAGGACCTTTCCTTAAACCTCAGAGTTTAGGCGGCGAGAAGGTTTTCAATGCCTAGCTAAGCTGGACGAAATTTGGTAACTAACTTTGCATACATCATGTCCCATGAAGCATGCAAAGGGGGGCAGCTGTTGACACCCAATTTCGTCCGGCCATTAAAATAATTTTAAAAAAAAATTAAATAAAAAAAATTAAATAAAAAAAATGTATTATTATTATTATTATTGTTATTATTATTACTAAATTTTTTTTTTAATTAGTTTAAAATATATATATATTTTTTTTTTGTTTTGTTTTGTGAAGATTTGATATATGTGTGTATATGTGTATGTTTGAAAGAAAAAAAGAAAACTCCATAAAAATGACAAAATTTAAAAGTTTGAGGTAAAAATGACAAAATTAAGAAGTTTCAGGCAAAATTGACAAATTCTGAAAGTTCCAGGAGCATTTGGCAGTTTGTCACATAAAATTTTGAGCCTGCCGACGTTTTTGGCTCAAATTGACAGAAAATGACAAAATTGTCAAAATCAGAAGCTTCAGGAACTTATCCAGAGGCTGAGAGACGTAAAGGACTAAAATTGTCATTTTACCAATTTAAGAGATAAGTTTGAAATTTTTTATTAATTTATCCATCAACAGTTCAGCTAAACTTCCTCTATAAATAGCCCCCCAAATTTTGTGCTGAACACAGAAAAAAATAGCAAAAAACTTAGAGCTCCGTTTCAAAAAAAAGAGAAAATTACAGCCCTTAGCCCCAGCCCTCTTCCCTTCTTCCCCAGAAAGCCAAAATTTTTTTTCACTGCTGTTCCCTCTCTCTCTCTCTCTCTCTCTCTCTCTCTCTCTCTCTCTGCCGTGCCTCTCTCCTCACCGTCGCCGCCTCCGCCGTGCCCGTGCCGCCGTCGCCCCGCCGGCCCGCCGCCGCGTCCCCTTTTCTTTTCCCTCCTTTTCCTTCTTTCTCCTCGGACCTCCGCCCCTCGCCGGCCGCTGTCTCCGCCGTGCCGTCGCTCGCCGTCCCGTGCCCGTGCCGCCGCGCCACCCCCGCCGTCCCCCCCTGCCCCTGGCCCAGCCGCCGCCGGCCGCCAGCCCCTTTCCCCCCTCGCGCTCGCGTCGCGCCTGTACCCAGCAAAATTCAAAAATTTCAACTTTTAGGTAAAATTCTACTTTAATACTTCATCTTTTCAATTCTTTTCATTTTGGTCACTAATCTTTTTATTTTGTTTTTTTTTCAGAATTAATTACTAACTTTATTTTTTTTACTTGTGTATTTATTTGTTTATTATTGTTATTGTTACTAACCTTTCTTTTTTTTTTGTTATTATTAACTTGTTAACTAACTTACTAACAACTAACTTTTAACATTATTATTGTTACTAACCTTTTAATTTTTGCATTATTACTAACTTTTATTATTGTTAATTAATTTAATCAACTTGGTTAATTAACAATTAATTAATTTGGCTAAATTTTATTATTGTTGTTAATTAATTAATTTAATTAACTTGACTAACTTTTTATTATTGTTGTTAACAATTAATTTAATTAAACTTGGCTAATTTTTATTATTGTTGTTAATTAATTTAATCTAACTTTTACTAACCTTTTTATTGTTATTAACTAACTAATCCAACTAATCTAACTATATTAATTGTGCTAACTTTTATTATTATTGTGTTATTAAAGTGGATGGCCAAAAAGCCCCACTTTATTAATTGAATTTTTTTTATGATTAAAAGATAAAAAAAGGAATTTTACGTGAATAATTTTCTAAAGGCTAATAAAAATTACTTTTTTTTATTTTGAAACAAAGTTTTTATTCCTTTTAATAAACAAACATAATGAAATAATTCAAAAATAAAATAAATAAATAAATAAACATAAAATCATTCTTTTAATACATCTTTAAAATTAATAATTAATGAAATAAAAAAAAAATTAAAACTCCATGACCAAATGATCCGCCAGGATTCATGGCTCGGAAATATTTTTAAATAAAATATATAAAATAAATTTTTTCTTTATAAAAAATAAAAAAAAACTTTAGACTAATATATTAATTATCTATTAATATATAATTTTTTTAGTTTTCTTTATTAATAAAAAGAATAAAAAGCGTAAAAATTTTGGGTTAATATTTTATTCAGTAATATTTTACTTATTAAATTATATAACTTTTTGTTTCTTTTATAAAAATCTTAATCAAATAATTTCAAAATAATACAAAATAAAACAAAAATAATTGAATTTTCTCTTAAATATTTTTGACTTATTGATTAGATATGTTTTCAGAAATATAAATTAAAATTAAAAAAAAAAAATCTTTCATCAGACAAAGAAGAATATAAAAATAAAAATATCAAGACTTTTGTTTTAAAATACATATAAGTTTTCGGTTAAATAATCTTTTATTCCAAAATAAATTAAATAAATATCAAAACTTTTCTTCTTTTGTTTAAAATTTTTGGTTCTCTTAATAAAAAAAATAATAAAAAAATAATAAAAAAATAATAAAAAATAATAAAAAAAAAATAAAAATAAAAATTTTTAGTTCATGGTATATTGGCTGGAAACTGTCTCGTGCCCGCTTTTGAGCTGCTTCACCTGGTGAAGAGGGTCTGGCTGAGTAACAACGCCCCGTACCATGATCAAAATTTTTATTTTTAAACTCTTTTAAATTAACTTCTTATTAAATAAAAATTAATTATTATTTTTTTTAATTCTTTTATAAATTGAGTAATCCTTTAAAATAATAAATATCTTTCATTAAACAAGAAAACAAAAAAAGTAAACAAGAAAAAAAAAGAAAGATAAGAAAAATAAAAGAAAGATAAGAAAGAAAAATAAAAGAAAGATAAGAAAGAAAAGAAAGATAAAAAAAATAAAAGAAAAGATAATAAAAAGAAAAGAAAGAAAGAAAAGACAAGAAAAATAAAAGAAAGATAAGAAAGAAAAATAAAAGAAAGATAAGATAAAGAAAAGAAAGGAAAGATAAGAAAAAGAAAAGAAAGATAAAAGAAAGAAAAAGAAAAAGAAAAGAAAGAAAGAAAAGAATAAAAAAAGAAAGAAAAGAAAAGAAATTAAAAGAAATTTAAAAAAAAAAAAAAAAAAGAAGTAAAAATAAGTAAAAAAGAAGAAAAAGAAAGAAAGTAAAAAAAGAAGTAAAAATATAAAGATAAATTTTTAGTTAGTATTAAAAATCATTCATAAATAAAAAGAATTACCATTTAAAAATTAATTTCATAATAATAAGAATTAAATAATTACGATAAATCGATTTCCATATCCGGATGATCCGGCAGGATCTACGGTTTGGAAAATATCAAACTTTTTAAAATAAATAAATTAAATAAATACAAAGATAAAAATCCATGTTTACAATATGGATTAAATTATTTAAAATTTCACCAAATTCCGTGTCCAAATGACTCGGCAGAGTCCATGGTTCGGAATCAAATCTTCCGTGTCCAAATGACTCGGCAGAGTCCATGGTTCGGAAGTATAAAATTTCATACAAATTAATTAATTTAAAAATCCACATTTCGACTAATCCAGTTAAAATTTCTAATTTTTGAAAATTAACTGAGAATTATTTAAAAGCAAAGCAAAACAAAATTAAAATCAACCAAGGTGCCAATTTTTGGGCGTTTTAACAAAGTTGTTTTAACGTAACCGTACTCCCGATCCCCGAACTCTCGCAGACCAATTTTAAGGTGACCAATCGACCTAGGTGAAACCGATTGGTGGCGACTCCAGAAAACCCGACGTTGCCACACTTTACAAAATTGATTTTATTCCATTCAAAAAGTAAAATTTATAAGTTAAATTCTCCATTAATTGTAAAAAAATTATGTTTTGGTTAAATTTTCTGGCAAAAATTTTATAGATAGTTTAAAGTATGATTTAAAAAGTTGGTTCGGAACAATTAAATTATGCATTCTAAAACACTTTTAGTAGGTTGGTGAGTAGAATAGTAAGGTGATTAAAGTTTAGGGACCGTATATAAACTTAGGATTTACATTTCTTTCCATTAACGTATTCTATATGGTAAGGGACCAAAATAAAAAGTTTTCAGAATAATACGAATATTTGGTAGCTTCTCTAGAAACTTTAGTTTTTCTTTTCTACGGATTAAGCTGTGTGATCCCATCTTAGGAGGAAGCTCTTTTAGCGCCAGTTTCTGAATATGACATGAAAAAAGTAGGTTTCTTAACACTTGAATCAGTCAGTTGTTGGTTAAAATAAGAAAAATAAAAAATAAAAAAAAACAATTTCAAATATCTTTTGAGGGAATAACTCTTAGAGAGTAGAGAAGCTGAAAACTATAGAACTTTTCGGTATCATTTAAATTAATCTACCAGCCTTTCATAATCCCGCGCGCTGCTGCGGTTGGGTTAATAGTTCGGTTAACTTACCAACAAAAATAGTTGGGTTAATTACAATTTGCCCCTTGTGGTTTAGATGAAATTACACTTTGATCCTTTTATTTCAAAAATATATATTTTACCCCTTATCTTTTTAATACTGTCCAATAACAACTTTTAAAATCTTAATTTAGACTATACAATTGTCATCTTTAAGTAATTTTAATCTGTATAGTATTTGTTATAATTAACTGACATTTAAAAAATATTGTTTTAAAAAATAAAAGAAATATAGAAAGAAAAAACTTATAATGTAAAATATCTGTTAGCTATAAAAAATATCATACATATTAAAATTATTAGAAGATAACTACCGTAATGTCTAAATTAAGATTTTTAAAGTTGCTTTCAGACTACATTAAAAAGGTAGGAGTAAAATGTATATTTCTGAAACTGAAAGGGACAAAGTGTAATTTTACTTAAACTTCAATGGACAAATAGTAATTATCCCAAAATAGTTTGGAAAACAGGAGACATTGACCACAAGAATGTTTTCCCTCCGTCTTATTATCTTTACTCCATTTAATTTTTTTAAATAGTTAATTTAAATTTATTCATATTGTTATTTGTTAGAAAAAATTTAAAAAATATATTTAGAAACTATAGGTTTTGATTTATCATTCGTTTATAAAAGTTTTTCATTTATACACTAAAATGTTGAAAACAAAAAAACTTAAATTAATTGCTAAAAACTGAATAATGTAAAGAATTTGGGACGAGGAAAGAGTAATAAATAATTAATAATAGTAGCCATAGCTTTTGAAATTCATAATTGATAATAATAACATATGCATGTATCCTTAAATAAAAGTTCTGCCTGCATAATAGGAAAACTTAGAAGAACAGAAGGTCACGAGATAGAGAGAGAGAGAAACCATCTGGTTGCAGGAGCAAACCCTTATAAAGCTGCCCCAACAACCTGCATTTTTTTTTTCTTTTTCCCATTCTTATTAAAGCACTACACTTCTCCTCGCTAAAAGGAAGTGATTATTTCATTCTTTCATATATTTTTTTCATGCAAGTTTTATACTTCCTCCATTCCACTCTCTTTGCTCTATTTCTGTTTACATGGGGATTAATAACTAAGGAAAGTTTGTATTTTTTTCCCATGTTTACCCTGGCCTTTATTTCTCCCCCTCCCCCCGATTTGCCACACCATCAAATCACAGCCTTTGCTCACATTGTCCGATCACTCCCCTGTCGCGTCATGCTTCCATCTACCCCTCGCTTCACGCTTCCGACTCCACACTATGCCGTTTGATTACTCACCCCTCACTTCACACCTTTGTCAGCATTTTGCTTCATGTCAGCCCTTGTACGCTGCCGACCAGCCTAACCCCGCTAACCAACCAGTTGTTTTCCCATTGTGTCGAATTGCCGTTTGACCTCTTTGCTTTCATCCTCGACACATTGACTACTGTCCCATCACGTCGATTCCATCCCTGACCCGTCTATTGCCATCTTTGACCTTCTCGCTTTTGTCCCCGAAGCGTCGATTTCCGTCCAGACGCATCGATTGCTATCCTCGTCCAATCGATTCCATCCTCGACGCATCGATTGCCGTCTCAAACCTCTTTGTTTTTATCCCCCTCGCTTTGATCGTCAGTCCGTTGCCTCATTCCTTCACTCCAGCTATTACCAATTCCCTACCAAGAAGGAATCATCCACGTTGAGATCGAAGTCGGAGGAAAGAATTGAGCAATGAGCTTTAGGGTGGAAGAGAGGAATTGAGTGATAAGAGAATGAGGGGTATAATTGTAAAGATACATGGTAAAAATTTTTAAAAAAGAAAATGTTTCAAAGAACTTGGGACAACCCAAAATGGAAAGTGTTGCAAAGAAAGTGAAACAAAGGGAGTATTATATATTCCTGAAAATTATATGAATAATTTTTTGATAAATAATTAAGGTTTTTTTTAAAAAAAGTTCTCACATTTTCCAATTCAAAATAAGAGAAATTATAAAAATTACATTCTTTTGAAAAAAAATAATAAAAATGTTTCTTCGACCATCTTACATTCTTTTGAAAAAAAAATAATAAAAGTGTTTCTTCGACCATCTTAAAGTGTTGTAAAATTTTTCACGAAGGTTTGGGCGAACCAAACGATTTGTTTCAGTTTTTGTCTAGGTCAAGTATACTTACCCTAGAACTTAAAGTTACCCCTGAGCTCAAAAACTAAATTACATTTGCCCTCTAGTTTTTAAATCCACAATTAATCTTATTTAACTTTAATTTGTCTGTATGGCTTTAGTTGAGTTGCTAACATTATGGGTGAGCATGAGTTGGTTGGATTAGGTTTTTAATGGAACTAAACCAACTTAAAAATAGTCATGGTTGTAGAAAACTTCAACCCAGCCTGAGAACTAAGAATCAAATAGAACCAAGTTCATGGGTTTGGGTTTTTTGGTTTTGATTCTCAATTTTTTAGTTCTTAATAAAATTTTTAATTTAAGAAACATTGTTCCAACAAATTAAGGTATCAAAAATCTAACAAACAAAAATGTACAACCTGTTAGTCGGTTGGCTGCTTGGCATATTTCCACCCATGTGTTCAAATCCATCCATTGGTTCTGCAACAAGTTAGGTTCACAACTCATTTCACTCTCCCCAGTATGACCAACTATTCTCTGAGATGGTAACTCGTTGTGCTACTTTCCAATGACCCATCATGCCCTATGAACTATTTAATTGCAATGGCTCTAGTTTTGTCTTGATCTCTGTCCTAAGGCATCATTGGAAAAGTGACCTCATCCTTATCCGAGTTCAACACCTCCACTATTGCCTTCACCTCCTTCAGTTTAACTCCCTCCCATTAGCACAACTAGTTCGCGAACTCTAATTCTGAGCATGGTTTAAAGCCGCGCTAGAATTGCCCTAGTGGGATAGGCAAAGTTAGTGTTAGGTTTTCATCCAAAAGATATAAACACCTTCATAATATAATTTTCAATGTATAAATACATGGACAATTCAGTGATACTGTAAAATCTTATAAAATATTTATACATATACCTTCGGGTTTGATTCCATTTGAAACCAAACCAACCTGATAACTAATAATTTCTCCTAATGTGAAATCAATTTGTGATTCATGATCTTTTTTTACTCGACCCAACCTAACCCAATAGGGACATAATTAATGTGTGGTCAAAACCAAAGCTTTCACTGACCCTATTTCAAATATTAGGCATTTAAACAATGTATTGTCGCCATGGTCGTCAGAAAATGGACCAAACTGCCCGATCGGCCCTGTCTAATAATGAACCATGGCTCTTACCAACTCAAGTTTCAACTTATATATGACTAAAGTCAAAACCAGTCAAAACGACATTAAACCTATAAAAATTGGGTCGAATCATTGACCTTGTAGACTATTTTGAACTAGGATCAAATAGCAATAGAAAAATACATAAATAGAGAAACAAATATTAAAAAAAAGTCTCTCGGATCTTATTAGGAATTTGTCATCAAGTCCTCCATGTCAAACGAACTATTTTTGGCCTTTAGGACTTTCTGTTTACCCAACAACCACCTCATAAATATAATTTTCCTTGGTGATTTTCGCAGTGGTGGATCCAGAATTTTCTCAAATGGGGGCCCATTCTTATACTTATCCAAATAATAAATTCTAATGTTCAATAATAAAACTTATGAATTTGCATATATACTCTGAGGATAAAACATATATTATTACAATTGCTCTCGATGAGTTCTCATAGCTTGAAAAAAATTCTACAATTGTATCATTATTAATACTGTAGAATACATCTTTTTTAATGTATACCACTAAACAATTATTTAAAAAATCATCACTTATTTTATTCTGTAAATTGCTCTTTATGAACTTCATTGCTGAAAAAGCTCGCTCTATGATTGACGTTGCTACAGGTATAATTAGTGTTAGCTTCAAAAGAAGATATACTAGTGGATAGATAAAAGTAAAACAAACCTTTTCTTGGAAGAAAAAAAACTTTTGTTTGTTTGTTTCCGCCGCTCGCTTGGCTTTGATGTTTCAGAGTTCAACGCCAAGAATCAATTGGGGAGGGTGACTTGGTGAAGCCCTATTGAATACAAAAAGGCATAAGTTCCCTTTAACTCCTAAATTCACATATTGTTTACTACTTGACCCCTAAACTTTGTGTTTTGCTAAACTTTTCCTTGAAGTATTTCATATGTTTGAAGATATGCATGTGAGACAAAAGACGTTTAGTATCTAACTGCAAAGAGCATGAAACTTAAGTGGTTAAATAACGGCTTTGACCAATAAAAATTTGCTAGAAAACTAAAGGGAGTGGTTCACGACTTGTCTTTTTTTGGTAAAAAAGAACCACTTTTTAATATATTTTTTCTTATTTTACGCTATATTATAAAGAATAGGGGTCCAATAAAAGTTAAAAGGGGGTCCAAGTATTAAAATATATACCTTTTTGTTAATATTTTTTTTGACAAAAGGGGGTTACAATCAAGTGCATCCACCTTTGGATTTTCGTCAGTCTAAAAAAATAAGTATTTTTGTATCATCAACCAACTTTAATCTCAAACTACCTGTGATTGTGATTAAGTTATCAAGGTAGAAGAAGAGGAAATAGTGGAGAAATTAGGGGAAAATGAGAAAGGTTGAGGTTGAGTTTGGCTGTCGTTAGAGAAAGAAAAATGTTTGATGCCTCTAGGGCATAGATATTTGGATTGGATGATTTACATAGTTAGTCCTTGTAGTATGTTAAAATCTTCTTTACAATCTAGAATACTTTTCAAGTAACAAGGTTCTTGCTAAGTCATGGAATAGAAAAATGGAGGTGGTTTTGGCCCAACGATCTAACTGGTTGAACTGATTTGACTGTGAACTGGAATCTCTTTCGATTTGGAAAGGGGTCCAACTTTCAAAAACACTAATTTTCATTGCAACAAGCAGTGGATTTAACTAGAGTCAACCCAATATATGGAATGCCATGGACTCTGCATAATTAGATACTTTACTGTGATAAAACATTTGTCTTTTCTTGTCCTATTTTTGCCCAAAGAAGGAGAGATTTTGATTGAAAGATTAATGGGGGATTAGACAAGGCAATAGTAATGAGAAGCCTAGCTAAACGTGTTGAGGAAAATTTGTACATGCAATAGATCTTAGCTTTTAACACAATGGTTAGCATAACCATTATCATTTTTTGGACCAAGCCTAAAGCTGCAATGTAAGAACTTGAGAGCACAATTTTGGATAGCCTTCATAATAGGAAAAATCCTCTAGTCATCATGGTACCCTTGGATGTGCTTATGAAAATTCAAGCTATCCATATCAATCTTTATGTACTACAATTTTAGTTTAATTGCTCTAGATACACCTTCTTTAATTGTTACAGCTTTTGCTATCAATGGATCAGCAGCTTTGAAAAATCTTCCTCTTGTAGACTAGTTGGCCTTGATCAACTTATTAATGGGGTTTAAGAAGTTGCTGCTATTGCACAATATAAAAGAAGCATGAGGCAAAGTATAAGTTTCCAAAGATAAGACTGGCAAAGTATAAGTTGGGCCAAACCAAATGAGGCTATTGAAAGTTTCCCTTTCTTTTTTAACTTGAAGTGTCACTTTAAGAAAAATTCTTCTAATAGCCAATTATAGGTGTGAGGATTATTTGGACAAAACAAAAAAAAAACAAAAAAAATAATTATTTTGGATAAAATGGTTTAGTTATTTTTTTGAAATTGTTTGGTTTGGACTAAAACCAAATTTCTTATTTGGTTATCAAATCCGTTATTATTTTAATCCTTGAACCAAATAAACCAAATAAATTACATAGTAATAAATATTTTACCATGTATCATATTGGCCGAACATATATAAAGCTACTTGTTTTAATTTTGGACTGTACGTTGTTGATCCTTCTTTAATTTTGGGGATGAGATGTAAAATTTTAAATATTTAATGCATTTTTAGGAAAGAGGAACCAAATAAACTGAACTGAATAAATGAAATCTAAATTGGATAGTTTGGATTAGTTCTAACATGTAATTTGGATGGTTTGGATATATTTTATAAAACCCGAAAATCAACCAAATCTTTGTATTTGGATCAATCTCAAACCGAACCGTCTGAATGATCACCCCAGCCAATTTTACACAAAAATTTTAGATCTTACCACTTTTAGAAACCTTTTTAACTCTTGCTCGGCTTCTTGGATGTAATGGAATTTGGGACAAAAAGATGACAATAAGAGTAAAAAAGAAAAAAAAGTTAAAAGTCAACTTAATAATAAGACTATCTAATGTCGTATTGGGCCAAAAGCCTAATACAAGGGCCCAAACCAAGAATCCACCAATTAGCACATGGTTTAGGGAAATTCAACCTAGTAAATTGACACTTAGTCCAGAAGGGAATAAGACTCGTACATGTAACGGAAATCCTTCATCAATAAGACTTCCAAAGCCAGACGGATGACATTCGGCTTTCTAAAATGGGACACTCCCAATGCTTCAAAGTACATTCTAAATCCATACTTCAATAGCTAATTCAATTACTACTAGAGAGCTAAGTTGATGGTCAAAGGATTCCTTTGGAAACACCATCTAGGGCCCAGATAGTGTTGTTGCATACAGGTTCTTGGTATATGTCAACCAGTAGTTAGGAGGCCAATTCACTAGGCTTGGTTGGTAGCACACTATTTAGCCATCTATTTGGCACAGTCTATAGGAAAAATGTCCTGAACATGAGGAGATCAATATGTAATTAGGACCAATCAAATGAAGAAAAAGTCGTTGATGGAGAGCGGGATCCCTAGGAATAGGTGGGGGCCTCTTATGGCTAGGAGGTTGGCCATAAAATTATTAACGATGAGCCCCCACACCCTCCCTTGACCCAAAAAAATGGCAAAGGCCTCGTCATCATGTATGATGACCTATTTCAACCTTCCAACATGTGTTATTTGAACAACTGAAGGCCACTGTTCAACAGGAGATCAGGAGGCCTTGCTTGGCTACAAGAAGAAGGAGTCGAAAGTCACGTGGTCCTTGATAGTGCAAGCAGAACCTTACACATGGATCCTCTCTAGGCATCCTGGGCATAATTGAATCGCTTGAATGTGGTCTATATTAATACGATCTTGGGGAGTTGATTGACCCCTAAAATGATGGTTCACCTTTTGAAGATATGACAGAAAAAAAATGAGTCCTCAAAGGACTAGATATGATGCTTCAACATAAAAGTTGTATAGGAACATGATCTCTCCCCTAAATAACAAATTATTAAAATAAACTAGTGCTTGTAGCGACATTCCAGGTTAGCTTGGGATCTGCAGGAGAATCCCGTGAAGAATATTGCGGCATACCTGGATCAAGCCATACGGTATCTACAAGTTAAAAAGCTTAACAAGCCAGTGCTTTCGAAGGAGCACCCGCAGCCAAAGGATAACGGGCCCTTTAATAAGAAGGGTTGAAACTAGGAGACCTCACACACACCATTATATGATACGAGTCAAACATTTTGTATGCCTCGACGGGCTACAACATGGTGATGAGGCGGTTTCAAACCATGAGACTGAAGACTAATAAAAACCCTAAAAAGTACTGACATTAGAATAAGGTCAAGGGCCACGATATAAAGGAATGTTGGTAGTTATTGGACTTGATTGAGGAACTAGTCATGGCAAGAAAAACATGGAAGATTGTATCCAACCTCTAACAATTAACATGGTAGAAGAAAGGCATTGAAGTGTAAAAAGATGTTGGGAGCCAGCTAAGAATGGGGTGATGTGGAAATGATTATAGAGTTGGGAGAAGAGGGGATGAATATGCAAATGGAGCTCCACCTATGCCTAGTTAGCAGACTCGGCCATTCGCATACCCTTGAGCTAGGTAGCCCTTCTTTTGAACTACAAATTGACTACATCTAAGAGACATGTTGGGCAGAACTTAGGGAGCCAATATCCTTCTAAACTCTTCTCCTCCCCAAAATTGAGAAGCTTCAACTCTTTAAGTTTGCTCTTTTAGTCCCTGTTGCCGTTTTTTGTTTCGTGTGAAACAACTGTGAGTACATAAGGATAATACAAAGTCAAAAGGAAAGGTGACCTACTTAACTTAGGTAGGACAAAAATCAAGAAGAAAGAAATTTTTGTAGCATTAGCAAGAAGCCTAGGCATATAACTTGTTTTTTTGATGACAAAGAATGATTCCATAATGGGCTTTGACCTATCTATTGTGAAGGCCATTGGAGATTCACTTATGGGTTTGTTCAGATTGGGGGAGTACGATGGAGAATTTCTCATGGGTTAATGATAACAACTTGATCATTATGAGATTTGCTCAAATCAAGGAAGCAATTCCTATAATCAAAGATCCACTCGAAAATAAGGTGAGTTTCCCCCACTACCACCACGTGTCTAGGCCTACAATAGGTCTTCTTCATGGGTTATGAGGTACGTTCTACATTTTGAAAAAAATCGAATGGCAGAATGGTGGCATTTAACTATATTTGAAAGATTAGGGCGTGTTTGTTAAAGCTAGAAGCATGGCAAGTCCTTCATACATTTCAAAAAGGCCAATGAAGCTGCTCATATTCTTTCTCATGAAGCCCTTTCTTTTGATGATTTTAGTCTTTGATTGGATATTTTTTTTTGTCATCCTTTTCAGCCATTGTAGCATCTGATTGTTTGATTCATTAATACAAGTCCTAGATCATTTTATAAAAAAAAAATTATAAAAATTTAATAATATTATAAAAATTTTATTTTTCACGAATTATTACACCTACATAATATTAACTTTCAAATTAAATTGGTTAAGGACAAAAAAGTACAAAACATAAAATTAAGCCATTTTAAATTAAATTAATTTAATTTAAATTAAAATGAACTAGTTTTGAAGTTGCACATAAACATGTTTTGTAATAGCTTAGTGGAAGTAGGTTTTCCTCCCATGAACAATTGGTCCAATAAACCGGTGGAGGATACTTTCTAATTTTACAAAAAAGAAGTCCTTGCTCTTAGAAAACTGCCCTTGCTCCTGGTGAAATAGTTAGAGCTTGGTTCCAAAGCTCCCACATGCTCGGGGGCTGGTGGGAAAGGGAAAATAATAAAACTTAGTAAAAGGAAATTGTTAGATTTGAGTCCTATTGCATGTAAAAATAATAGAATTTATAATTGAACACCTTCACACTTATTTATTTGTTAATTAAGATCAAAGCATTTTATTAAGTATTTTGAGATAGAGCAAAAAGTACAAAATACATAGCATAGAAAACATTCCAAAAGAAAAAAACTAGAATCGGGGAGGCAACCTAGTTGAGGACGAACCTTCACTCTTGCTTGATATATAGAGCATGGAGAACATTTCAAAAGAAAAAAACTAGAACCGGGGAGGCTGCATCATCGGGAATGGACTTTCATTCTTATTTGATATATATATATAGTAATAATCATTCGGAGTACAGTCGTCGAGCCCAAAAGTGACATTGAGATTATCGCATTCTTCGTAGCAATCTTGGACATTGCACCCCTCGTCGCTGTACCTAATAACCTTTACACAGTTGAACATGACTTGCGGTGCTGTTTTAGCAATTGATGGCAGACTTGGAACTGCAAGAATGATACAATAACCCTCTATTACAACTTTAAATGACCCTAACAAACATGCATAGGACAAAAACCGCGACATTTAAATTTTAATGTGGGCTTAAACTTGGCTTGACACAGGCTTGAAATCTGCTTGAGACTTGATGGGGGCTTAATAGAATCAAGGGCTAATTGTAATTATTTAGATGGGGTCACACATAAGTGTTAAGTAGCTTTAAAGAGGGTAAAGTGTAACTAATCCTACATATAATAGTACTCTATCGACTAAGCGTTAAACTAAAAGTTTTGAAACTTGAGGCCAGTTATGAGGAGTCACGACCTAACTCTAGGTATGACTAATGTAACTAACTTTCTTTCATTATAATGGCTAGATGATTGATGAGGTGAAAAAGAAGATTAAAATAAGTGATCAATAATATTACCAAATGTTCTTTTTGATACCATGTGAAGTTCTTCTACAAAGTCTGCGTTCCATGTTGGCACTGTCAAACCTGAAAAATAAATGTCTACGTCAAAGAAATACATAATGATATTGACTATAGAGGAATCCATAGAATGAAAATGGGGCAAATTTTTTGTGATCAGTGGCATCTATCCCTATATAGTTATATCTCCCGTATTTAATTTTTTTCATAACCTAAAACTTATTATTTTTATTATCATTATCATTATTATTACTGTTGTTGTAGTTATTGTTGTTGTTACTTCTACTGCTACTAATTTTTTTTTTTAACTTTCAAAAGCAAACTGTACAATATGTACAAATAAAAATATACTTTCTTTATCCAACATGATTTCTCACTTTTACTATTTTCCAAATGAATAAGGAAGTAACAACATATAGACATATTGTACAGAATTTATAGTATTACATTTACCTAACCAAAGGATCAAAACTAAAACATAATAACTAGATAGATATCGTTGAACTCACTGTGAAAAACATTTTGCTGAAAAAATTTTAGGAGCAATCCGAAAGAAAAGAAGCTTTTTTGAAACAAAAATCATGTGATAGGCGGGTGAAAGAAGGGGATGAAAACTCTGGTTTTTCAATAGAATTATGTCTAAGAATTTCTGGAGGAATGCTGTAAAGGGCATCAATGTTCATGGATGATGAATTGAAGATCAACCAGAAATTAAATCTGAGGCTTTCAGATTTTTCAAAGAAAAGTTCAAAGAACATCATATGTGTAGGCCATTGTTCTTCTTGGAGAAATTAAAAAAACTGAGTTAGGAAGATGCATCAAAGTTGGAAAAACCAATTGAATAAAAAGAAGTCAAAGACGCAATCTGGAGTTATGGAAGCACAATGTCTTTGGGACTGGACAGGTTCAATTGTGGGTTTTGGAAGAAGTGTTGGCATATAGTAAAAAATGTTGTTATGAACTTTGTCAAAGATTTTAATGTTTTCGGGCAAGCTTGGGTGAGGGTGCAATGCTTCTTTCAGTACTTTGATGCCAAAAAAGGTCAATCCCATTGGTCTAAGTGATTATAGTCCCATTAGCCTCATTGGAACACTTTACAAAATCATTGCCAAGGTTGTGGCCAATAGACTTCGAAATAAAATTCAGCTGCTAATAAGTAAGACCCAGTCCGCTTTTGTTCATGGGCAGCAAATTCTTGATGGTGTTTTGGTTGCAAATGAGTTGGTTCACTTCATTAAAAAAAAAGAAAGTCAAGACTACACTCTTCAAGGTGGATTTCAGAAAAGCCTTCAATACTGTGAATTGGAATTTTCTTATTAATATTATGAGATAGATGAATTTTGATGATAGGTGGATTAAATGGACTCAAGGTTGTTTTTGCTCTGCTTTGATTTCAATTCTTATTAACGGCAGGCCCATGTTAGAATTATTAATGGAGAAGGGTCATCACCAAGGTGATCATTTTTCTCCTTTCTTGTTATTGATTACAGTGGAAGCTCTACATTGTTTGATTAATGAAGCATTGGAATTATGGGAAATTAAAGGCATGCTTTTATGTTCGAATAATGTGGTGATAACTCATCTTCAATTTCCTTATGATACCATTCTCTTTGGAGAATGGAGTGAGCATAATGTTTTGTAATTCAGGCAAATTTTAAGGTGCTTCTAGTTGATTTCAAGGCTAATGATAAATCTTGTAAAACATAGTCTAATAGGGGTGAATGTGGCTGTAATTGAGGTTAAAAAATCTTGCCAATGATTTGGGTTGCAAAGCAAAAGGGCTACCCTTCAAATATCTCAGTTTTTTAGTTGGGAGCTCAATGAAAAAAGCTTTAGATTGGGAACCAGTGGTTGACAAGATGAAATCAAAGTTTGCCAGATGGAAAATGAGGCTTATGTCTTCCGGAGCAGGAATCACTCTCCTTAAATCTTGTCTTTTGAGCTTACCTATATTCATCCTTTTGCTATTTTGCTACCCTCTAGAAGTCTTCAGAGTACTTGAATCCTTGAGAATTTTTTTTTCTGGGGTTCTGGGAAGCGTAGAAAAATTTGTTAGGGTTTCTTGGAGCAAAGTGTTGGTGGACGAAAGTTTGAGAAGGATGAGTGTGGGTAGCTTAGAAGGGAAAAATGTTGCTTTGTTTTCGAAGTGGTGGTGGAGATTCAAATTAGAAAAGAAATCTTTATGGAGAAAAGTTATTGTTTCGGCGTCTGGAGATGAAGGTGGTCTAGGTCATAGTTCAATTAATTATACTTCGGGGGCTATTACGGGCATCTCAGAGGTTTTTTGAGAAAAGGGCATAAACTTAGAAGATTTTATGTTTTGGTGAGTGGGGAAGGTGAAGATATTTAGTTTTGGTATGATTTTTGGGTTAGAAGTGAGATTTTGAGAGTTAGATTTCCTAGGATTTTTTTTCTTTCATTGGAGAAAGAAAGTAATATTTCAAGAATGGGTTCCTAGGTGGGAGAAGATTGGGTCTGGGGTGGGTGTTGGGGGAGGCTTGCAAGAGGAAGAGAGGTGGGAAGAAAGGAAATATTTTATTTTTCTTTTGTCTTCAGTAACCTTGAGTTGGAACACTTTAGGCAAACTAATTTGGAAGCTCCCATTGGATCCTTTCCATTAAATCGTTGGCCAAAAATTTTGACCTTCATCTCGGTATAGGAGGGCTTTCAACTACAGGTTTTTTGTGAAAAAAATCAATTTCTTTGCATGGAAATCTATACAAGGATGTATTCTAATAAATGCAAGTTTAGTTGCTAGAGGTTTTGCCTTGGATACTACCTGCCGTGTTTATAATGGAACTCAAGAAACTGTGGAGCACGTTTTGCTCTCTTGCCGCATTATGTCCCAAGTTTGGCAGGTTGTTTTCCAATGGTAGGGCTATGATTATCCTAGTGCTTTTCATCTTGTTCATCTTTTAATGTAGCCTCAACCTACTACTGTTAACTTGGCATCACGTAAGGCTTGGGATGCAATCGTAAAATGAACAATTTGGATAGTTTGGCTAGCTCGGAACATGCAAAGTTTCAACAAAACCCCTTTGGATCACTTGGAGTTGACTTCGTTAATTTAATCCACTTCTTATTTTTGGAGTTCAAAAAGGTCAGGAAGGATATACAGTCTTTTATGCTATGGTGCCTGAACTTGGTCTTAACCTTGTAACTTCTATAGGCTCTATGTGTTAAGTTTCTCTCAAAAAGTTATGTAGTCTATACTGTTTCTTCCCAACTACTTGTTAGATTCTGAATGAAAATTTTCTATGTACAAAAAAAAAAACTAGAGAAATGATACCTCATTAGCAAGATGGAAATTGAAGAATTATGAATAAAAGTATAAAGTGTTATTTATTTTAGAAAGAAAATTCTTTTAAAGAGTATCACATAAAATGTTATCATGAAAATAATGGAGCATATTGTGAAAGCTAAACATGGTGATTAACACTATAAATTGTACCAAATAATACAATTGTACCTCGCATGGTTAAATCCCAATATTTTTTAAAATGTAAACTAATTAGCTAAATAGGACATAAAGCTACCATATTGAACAACTAAGGAAACATGCTAATATATAAACTCTAAACAAACTAAATAAATAGAAGACGAGAGCTGTCCTCTATATAAGAGCTGTTGTGTAGCTACAAACCATATTTTCATTTGCTATCAAGTATCCAATCAGATTTGGAGAAAGTAAGTCGATGGTGGCATTTATAAACAAGGGTTGGCATTGAGTTATTGCAGGTTTTAGTTGAAAGGCCAAGTATCCAAGGAAGTAGAGAACAATTGCTTGGATAGGAAGATAACTACTCTTGTAACGACATGGGCCATTTGTAGAGGAAGAAATAAACTTATGTTTAATAAAAAGTGATTTTCAGCTGATGATGTCTTTGTAGAAATTCAAATGTTTTCTTTTGACTAGATTTGACATAGGTGGCAAAATTGAAGTGTTCCTGGTTTGAGTGGTTTAAAAATTCATTGTTGGCAAAAAAAAGAAAAAATGCATGTAGAAGATGGTTGTTTTTTTTTTTTGTCATCACTTTGCAGGGTAAGTGGGTTAGAAGTTCTGAGTGGATTTGTGTGAAAAGGCTATATGGATGAGTTTATTTTTTTTTGTGTAAGTGATTAAAGATGTAAGGGACATGGTGGGTGATGGAGGCTCGCATACCAGGTGAAGGGGGTAAAGTCAAATAGAAGTCTTTAATAAGGTGACATAATCCTTCTATTTTAAGTTACTGCTCTTATTTCTTCTCTTAACAGCCACACATGCTCACATTTTTAAAATACTTTTACTTGCTCAAATTCAAAAAAGTCACACATTTTCAACTCTACTTTCTGGATGCTTTATGTTGCTTTGGTCTTCATTTGCTCAATCTACTAGTGTTACATTAGTTCTAGTGAAAAGGTTAGGTTGAAATCATTTATATGCTAGTGGTGTAAACTGAGAAATGGGAAGACCATTTGGCAGCTAGGATTAGTTTTTGCAAACTAACCATATTGCTATGTTTTTAATTTAAGGATTACATTATAAGGTTTCAAATAACTTAGGGATTATTAATGCTAGTTTACCCTAATTGCCTTAATGACAGATAGAACTTCAATACTGAGATGGCCAAGGAAATGCAGTACAACACTTATTGGAAAGTTATGTAGTTGGCAAAAGCCAGACGAACAATTTGGCATACTCATAATGACTCTATAGGGGGACCTATGGTTATTAAATCTAGGAACTGCTAAATTGCTATATGGAGAATAGGTTTAGGAGACAAGATATGAGGTGTCTCTTAAGAATAACTTATTATGGGTGTGGTAAGAAATATAAACACTATAAGGGAGAATCCTATGTTTTATGAGACTACTCATAAGACACTTGTACCTTTTGATTGATGTGTGCAATTTCCCATCCCCTATAATGGATTATCTGGAAACAAATGTGAATTTAAGCTTATAGTAGAGAGTTCAAACCAAGTAAAATGTTGGAGATTGATTTGTTATGTCTGTGAAAATGGTATTAGACTCTATGGAATGGTCTGGTGCATTATCAATTGTGACAAGTGGTATTACAAAATAGCGATGCCCAAGAAAATGCATCAAGTTCTCGGCTATACACATATTGCCAACTAATTTTGAGGAAATTTTATTGTTGAAGACGAGGTTATTCTTTATAATCCATAATGAATATGCAGAAAACAAGACACCTAGAATATATATCCAAAAAGACGTTGGTTTGTCTTAGCTGGTATTGGAGCTTGACACGTAAGAGGTGGTTTGAGCCATTATCACAAATGGGGAGGTTGGTCGAAGGCTTTCCACTATATTCGAGAGACTAGCATACATTTGACATTGTTGGAAGCTTGGGAATTTCTTCATATGTTCTCAAATTCGATAAAGCTACTTATTGTGTTACTAACATTATAAAAATTTTATTTTTCGTAAATTATTACAGCTATATAATATTAACTTTCAAATGAAATTGGGTAAGAATAGAAAAGATGTCAAAATAAAAATTAAGTCATTGTAGAATATGTTAAGTTAAAATAAATTGGGTCTTAAGTTGCGCATAAACCTTTCTTGTAATAGCTTGGTGGAAGTGGGTTGTCCTCCCACAAACAATTGGCCAATAAAGTGACGGATGATCTTTTCTATTTGGCCTAAATACCTATTGCTCCTTTAAACTATGGTGACTCAAATAGTTTGCTCCCTGAACTATAAAGTGGATCAACTCAAACCCTGGACTTTGGAAAATTGGTCAGTTTAGTCCCTCAACTCACTTATGCACTTCACATGGCCACAAGTGACAAAAACGTCATTAAAGAGACAAACAGAGCTTCCTTCTCTTGTTCATTCCCAGTGTTGTCTTTATCTTCCCTCTGCCCACCTGGGTTTTGATTGGATTTCCTAACATTGCGGAAACTCAATGGCGGATTGACATCAATGTCCCTATCGGAGACCTAATAATAGATTGACATTGGCAGAATTGGAGACATCACGATTTTCTGCCGCCATTGACGGATGAAGCATGCAAAGAAGAGGAGAGGGCTTAGAAGTCGAGTGTGTTTTTCGTCTTAATGATTCATCTAATTTGTTTGGATGTTCTTCATCGGACTTGACAACTCGCATGATTCATCCATCTCAAAGTGACGTGAGATACTGTCGAAAGGGAAAGGAGCGATGGAGGCTTTAGGTAGAGGTGGGGCGGAGGGGGGGAGGAGGCTACTTTAGCGTCAGAGGTAGGAAAACCTGAAAAGGTTGTGAAGGGTAAAGATCGGACGGAGGAGGGGGCGGCGGCGGCAGCTGCTCCGTTAAAGATAGATGACATGAGGATTAGGCCGAGTCAAGGGATTAAAGTGACCGATTTATCAAAGTTCAGGATTCGAATTGATTCAGTCATCAAAGTTCAGGATTTGAGTTGATCCATTTTATAGTTTAAGAGGTAAACTGTCTGAGTCACCATAGTTCAGTAGAGCAATACGTATTTAAACCTTTCTATTTTCACAAAAGAGAAGTCCTAGCTCTAAGAAAACGGCCCAGCTCCCGGCAAAATTATTAGAGCTTGGTTGCAGAGTTCCTACAAGGTCAAGGGTTCAGGGGCTGGTGAGAGAGAAAAGAATAAAACTTGTAAAAAGAAATTGTAAGATTTGAGCCCTATTGTATATAAAAATAATAGAATTTATAATTGAACGCATTCACGCTTATTTGTATATTAAAAGCAAAGCATTTTATTAAGTACTTTTAGGCAGAACAAAGGGTACAGTCGATGAACTCGCGGGTCACAGCAGCAGTAATAACGATTCTCAGTGCATTCCTCAAGCCCAGAAGCGATATCAAGATCATCGCATTCTTCGTAGCAGTCCTGATCAGTGCAACCCCCGTCGCCGTACCTGATAACCTCTGCACAACTGATCACGACCTGCGGTGCTGTTTGAGGAAGTGATGGCAGACTTGGAACTGCAAGAATGATACATTAACTTCTCATTTACAACTTTAAATGACCCTAAGGTGTGTGTCTATATATATATATGTGTGTGTATGTATATTTGTGTGTATATATATATATATATATATATATATATAGCATCAATTATGCATGGTGAAGCTAAGTAGAGGGCCTAATAAGAATACTACTTCAAGAAAAATAAGAAGAAAGAAAATCATCTAACGTGATAGCGTGCTTGCTTTTTTTTTACCCTTTATTTCAACCAAGCAATCAAATCAATATCATGTTATTGTTTTGGTACACTATTTTTATTCGATTCAAGGACTAGATATAAAAGCCCACATGCTATCTCTAGTTTTTCCAGAACTTGTACAATTTGATATATTTCATGACCCAAAACTCGAAAACCACGGCTTTTACATTTCATTGTGGATTCAGGGACCAATTGTCAGGGGATAGAATGTGGGCTTAAACTTTGTTTGGCCCAGGCTTGAGGTCTGCTTGAGACTCCATAGGCTTAATAGAATGAAGGGCTAATTATAATTATTTAGACGGGGCCACATATAAGTGTTTGGCAACTTTAAAGAGGATAAAGCGTAACTAATCCTACATATAATGACACTCTATCAACTAAGCGCTAAATTAAAAGTTTTGAAGCTTGAGGGTGGCAATGAGGAATCACTACCTAACTCTAGGGAGGGCTAATGTAACTGACTTCCTTTCATTATAATGGCTAAACGATTGATAAGGTAAAAAAGAAGACTAAAATTAGTGATCAATAATATTACCAAATGTTCTTTTTGATACCACGTGAAGTTTTTCTACTAAGCCTGCGCCCCGTGTTGGCACTGCCAAACCTGAAAAATAAATGCCTACGTCTGAGAAATACATAATGATATTGGTTATAGGAAAATCCATGGAATGAAAAAGAGGCTAATTTTTGTGATCAGTGACATTTATCCCTATATTGCTATATCCCTCATATTTATTTATTTTTCATAACCTAGAAATTATTATTTTTATTATTATTATTATTATTGCTATTGTTATTGTTATTGTTGCTATTATTGCTACTACTGCTAATTATTGTTTGTTTGTTTTTTTTAAATTTCAAAAGCAAACTACACAATATATAGAAATAAAAATATACTTTCTCTATCCCATATTATTTCACACTTTCACTATTTTCCTAAGGAATAAGGATGTAGTAACATATAGACATATTATACAAAATTTATAGTATTACATTTATTTAATCAAAGGATCACAACTAAAACATAAGAACTAGAGAGATGATACCTCATTGGCAATAGGAAAATTGAAGAATTATGAATAAAAATATAAAAGTGTTATTTATTTTAGAAAGAAATTTTTTTTAAAGAGTATCACACAAAATGTTATCGTGAAAATAAGAGAACTTATTGTGAAAGCTAAATGTGGTGCTTAACATTATAAATTGTACCAAATAATAAAGTTGCACCTCGCATGGTCAAATCTCCATATTTTTTATAATGTAAACTAACAAGCTAAATAAGACATAAAACTATTATATTGAGCAACCAAGGAAACAAGCCACTTTATAAACTCTTAAAAAACAAACTAAATAGAAGCTGAGAGCTGTCCTCTGTGTAAGAGCTGTTGTGAAGCTACAAACCATATTTTCATTTGTTGTCAAGTATCCAATCAGATTTGGAGAAAGTGGCTTGATGGTGGCATCTACAAACAATGGCTAAAGTTGAGTTGGTACAAGTTTTAGCTGAAAGGCCGAGCATCCAGATTAGTAGAGAACAATTGCTTGGATAGAAAGGCAACTACTCTTGCACTGGCATGGGCCATTTGGAGAAGAAGAAACAATCTTTTGTTTAATAACAAGAGATTTTCGAGTGATGTTGTCCTTGATGAGATTCAAATGTTTTATTTTGATTGGATTCGACATGGGTAGTCAAAACTGAAGTATTCCTGGTTTATGTGGTTTAACAATTCATTTTTGGCAAAAAAAATTGGATTCAGAAGATGGTTATTTTCTTTGGCTGTCATCACTTTGCAGGGCAGGTGGATTTGTGTGGAAAGGCTCTATTGATGAGTTTATTCTTTTGTACGTGGTTGAAGATGCCGGGCACATGGTGGGTGATGGAGGCAAGCGTACCAATTGTAGGGGAGTATAGTCAAACAGAGGTCTTCACCTAGGTTGTAATGCCCTGAAAATCCTGAATATTTAAGTCTCGGATTATGGAGATAAAAAGGGCTAAAAAAAAAGGGCTAAAACAAAAAAAAATTCAAAAAGGGAATTGAGCTCATTGAGTTCGGGAGACATTATTTAGGTGAGGAATTGGGTTTATGTGAATGTTGGACATTCTTGAAATTAAGCTTGGCTTAGGCCAAGAATATTAGTGATGAAATGGTGGAATTTAAAGTTAAGGAACTCAATTGCACAAAGGGATTTTTAGTAGTTGGGCTCAATTGCCTAAAATCAGAAAGTTGGAGGACTAAAGGGGGAATTAGGCCATTTTAAAGGCCTAGGATGCCTTGGCCAGCCATGCCCCTCCATTTCCCAAATTTTATGTCACCTCCCTCCGAATCCCATTATTTTAATCCACCTCTCACCCTTAGTCATCACCTTGGATTCTTTCTTCACCTACTTTTGACTTTTTCTACCAAACTTACCCAAAAGTCTCCCAATTAGTTTTCATTTCTTTTAATCTTGTCTCCCACTCATTTCAAACACATTATTCACCCCCTATTATTCTAATCTACCTCCCATTCTTAGTCAAGACTTTAGATTCTTTCTTCACCTACTTGTCTCCTACTTTTGACTTTTTCTGCCAAACTTACCCAAAAGTCTTCCAATTAGTCTTCCTTCCATTTAATCTTGTCTCCCACTCTTCCAAGCACATTATTCACTCCATAATTCACCCATATAGCCGGTCATTCACTCCCACCCATTCATTATTATTCTCTCACACTCAAACACTCAAAACACACTCCAATCTCTCTCATTCTCTCATCAAAATTTGGCCATGTTCTTTCCCAAGCTTACAACTATTTCTTCTTCCTCTAAAATTTGGCCATGATATATTATTGCCATCCATGAAGTTCAACCAAGTTTTCTTGGTATTCTTAAGCTTCCAAGGCCATCCAAAGCAAGAAATCAAGTGAGATATTGAAGAAAGATCATGTAGAAATTTCAGCCATGCTACCATTTTGAAGAAATTCGGCCAAGTTCATGTTTGAACTTTCTGGAAGATAAACCAAGTATTCTTGGTGTTTATGAAGTGTTAGAAGCCTACAAAACAAAGATCAAGTGAAGGTTTCCGAGCAAAGAAGAAAATTCGGCCAAGTATGTTCTTGGCATTGTGAAGCTCTAAACCAAGTGTTCTTGGTACTTTTGAGCTTTTATGGTCATCCTAAGCAAGAAAAACAAGTGAAGGATGGATGAAAGGCAAAGGTGGAAATTCGGCCAAGCCTTTATCTTAGCATTAGTGAGCTTAAACCAAGTGTTCTTGGTACTAAACAAGCTCTTATGGATGTTCTAGACAAGAACCAAAAAGATGGTTGTAAAAAGAATAAGTTTTGTAAGCCAAAACTTTGGCCATGTCCACTATGGAGAGATTTCATGGGCTTGAACATTTGTTCATGGTGTTCTTGGGCTCCTAAGTTCATTTGGGCCTAGATACAAGAAATGCTAAGTTAGGCCTTACCTCTTTAAATTGAGGTTGTGTAAGTTACACCAAGTGTTCTTGGTAATTTATGATTTTTAAGTTAATGAAAAACAAGAAAATAACTTGCTAGTGTTTTGGGCTTTATAGGTCCATTAAGAAAAAGGCATGTTCTAACAACAACAAAGCAAGGAAAGGCAAAGGAATTAAGCATTGAGAGGTTACAGAAATTATGGTAAGGATTCCTATACTTACTTTATTGCATGGTATAGTTCCATGGCTTTTTTGTGTGAGTATTCGGGCCCTTAGGTGATGGTCAAAGAACCATGTGATCCTAGGAGTGCATACAGGGCTAAGTTGTTTTATTGCTTCGGCAATTCTGTGTGAGGATTTCTCATACTCACTTTGTGAGTATTCGGGCACATAGTGCATAAGTGGGCTAAGTATCATTGCTTCGGCAATTCTGTTTACTCATGAGTTATGTGCAAGCATTACGGCTAGGAATTGAGTTTGGCCAACTCAATTCCCAAGCTAAGGAGCGCTCAGTACAGTATAAGAAATAGTCGACCGATATTGTGTGATATGGAATATGCTAATGCTTGCTATGCCCAATATGGAATGGTGTATGTGGCGTGTTGTGTTGTGTGCTTCTATGAATTGGTTGTGCATGCTGACCCCAATTATTATTATATCTGCTATATGCTTGTGTTTTCTTTGTCTTAGTGTTTTCCTTTGCAGGAACATGGAATAATTGCCATTACGTTCTTGGCATAAGTAGGCCTTGGAGGCCATATGTTAGGCTTTGGAAGCCATATGTTGGCTTTGAAAGCCATATGAAATTCCTCACTAAGTTAGGCATTGGATGCCACCGGAATCTTTACTGAGTTTTATAACTCACCCGCCCTGCTCTACTCTTGTAAGAAATGGATTGTTTGAAAGGTCAAGCTAAGAGTATTGGAATACTCTTTTTGATGTGTTAAAGGTTTGGGTATGTGTATGGTATTGCTCAAAATATTCATATGTCCTAAGTGACTTATGTGGTATAGTTTACTTGTGAATCAAGCTAATGGTGTGGACTTCCTTGTGTAGGCTTATGGAGTCTAGAAGTTGCGGGAACAAGGTCTATTAAGGTGGAATATGTTCTATGGAATTATGCATTATTTGCCATGTATCATGCTTTTGAATATCATGGCTAAGTTCTAAGTGAATATGTTCACTTTCAGTATAACACCATTTTTATGACTTGTAAATATGAACTCACGGACCATGGAATGTTTTGGTATGCTTGGTGATTTTACCATGTGCTTGGTATGAGCTAAGAATGATATGCAAGAATGGAAGTTAAGTTGTTTATGTTCAATGAGAAGGAGTTTGCATGTTAAGTCAACATAATTGCATGTTCATAAAGATATGTTCGTTCATGAAGCATGCAACATTCGGCCTTGTATGTGCACCTAAGGAAGGATTGCAAGTGAGCTTGGATTAGTATGGAAATGGTCACATGTGTGCTAAAATGGCATCGAAGGATATTAAGTACATGTAAATGGACATGTGTACTTTTGGGTGAATTAAGTATGTGAAGTGATGCCTATGATATTGTGTGCACAAGTGGAGAAAATACTGGAAGAGGCTTATGTTTGACTATGTGCTATGGAATGATGTATGCATGTTTCTAAGTTACATAAGATCATGCAAAACATGAGTTCATAAACAAGTTTTCAAAATATGGATTTGGTGTTTTGCTTGCCATGCATGTACTTGGCTATGTTTGATAAAGTCCATGAAATGAACACATAAATTCGACATAGGTACTAGCTTGTTTCCAAGAGCACCTAAACTTCACCTTAAATAAGAAATTAATGAGCCAGTACCAGTAAGTACCCTGGGGTTTGTGCCCTTAAGTTGTAATAAGAAATTAAATGCCCCTTCTGTGAAATAAGACTTCCGTTGTATACTTTAAGTAACTTGGGCCCGGATGGGCCAAGGGCAAGTTTGGGCACGACATAGGTGACATAATTCTTTTAGTTTTACTTAAATGTAATGATTTTCTGCTCTTGCTCCTACTATCTGGTTATACTTTCTAGATGCTTTGTGTCACTTAGGTCTTTACTTGCTGGATATATTGGTGTTACATTACTTTTGGTGAGAAGGTCAGGTTGAAATCATTTATATGCTAACGATGTAAACTGAGGAATGGGAAGACCTTTTAGCTTCTTGGGTTAGTTTTTGCATACTAACTCATTATTATGTTTATAACCTAAGGATTATATTGCAAGGACCCCTATAACTTAGAATTATTAATGCAAGTTTACCTATCTCCTTAATGATAGATAGAACTTCGGTATTGAGATGGCCGAATAAAAGAATATTATAGTACGACATGTAATGGGGAGTTATGTAGTTTACAAAAGCCAAATGAACAATTTGGCATCCTTCGAATTAGCTCATCATGACTCTATGAGAGGAACAAAGGTAATTAGGCCGAGGAAATGGCATATTGCTAGATGGACAACAAGTTTAGAAGACAAGATATGAGGCATCTCTTAAGAATAACTTATTTTGGGTGTGTTAAGAAATATAGACGCTATAAAGAAGAATCCTATATTATATAAGAGTACTCATAAGACACTTGTAACATTTGATTGATGTGTGCAATCTCCCATCCCCTATAATAGAATGTCCAGAGACAAATATGAATTTAAGCTTATAGTAGAGAGTTTGAACTAAGTAAAATGTTGGAGATTGATTTGTTATGAGTGAGCAAATGATATCGGACTTTGTGGATTTGTTTAGTGGATTATCAATCATAACAAGTGGTATTAGAAAATAGAGATACCCAAGAAAAGGTATTAAGTTCTCAGTTGTGCACATATTGCTAACTAGTTTTGTGGAAATTTTATTATTGAATACTAGATGATTCTTTTTAATCCAGAATTAGTATAAACAAAAGAAAACACCTAAAATATAAATCCAAATTGGTTGTAGTGCATACCTGACAACTGAATTAGACTTGTTGGGTAGTAAAACTAACCCAAGTGTGGAAATAAAAAATGTTGGGGTTGGAAAAGGGGATGAAAATGGACTTGTTGGCATGAGTTGTTGAAGAACCTGGATAGATTGACAGCTCGGACATGACATGTGGCTAATGTCACAAAGAGGGAGCAAGCACTTGAAAAACTAGTTCCTTGTTTACCTATCACCAATCAATAAGAGAAAGAGAGAGAGGGTGTACAAACTAGTATTCTTAAAGAATGAAAGGAATTATCTTTCTTGTGTACTTATGCATACTTTCCCAGTTCAGTTACTACCATGGGCTTTACACAATTGATTAGATCATATAGATAATCCATTCTATTGGCTCTAGTTCATTTAGAAGATGTAGTTAAAGATGGGAAATTTAATGATAACGAGGACATCAAACATCAGATAAACAGAGTTCAAGGCCTCGAGAAAGGAATAGATAGAGGATTGTAGTGACACAATGGCTGGAGGAATGATATTAGTGAGGATCATAACACATGAAAAAATAGGCATAACTTGTAAAAATTAGCCACATGTACAATAAATATGAATGAATATGAATGAAAGAAGGAATTAAAATATAAATTGAAAAGAAGGATATGTGTGAGAACATACCGTTAGACTTATGTAGATGCAAGGTACCAATGAGACTAATAAGAACCACAAGCTTTAGAGCATTCAAGGTGATATCCCGTAACTCAAACAAACTAAGCTGTTTCTTTGTAGTTTATTGTGAATGATTAATTTAGACCAATCAAGGACCAACTTATATAGCCATTGATTTAAATGTTGCTGAATCTGAATAGGACAACCATCATTATTAATTAAATACCTGCTAATTTATTTTTAACTGGCCAATCAAAAACTAATTTCAGGATTTTGGGGAACAATGGCATATGCTTATTGAAGAACAAGAGTTCCATAAAAAATATGAATACAAAGATTATTGTTACTTACCCTACAATAGTTTTTTTTTTTCACAACAAGGAGTATATATGGATATGTGAAGACTAGTTTTTTCTCCTTATTCTTTTTTCATAGAAAAGACAATTATTTTTAAACTAAGAAGAACTATGAGAAAAAGTTAGAAGACTTATTACATAGAGTCATAATAGTCAGGACCAAAGCAGATAGATTAGGCTACATATTTATAACTCTAGTTACATATTCCCCATTGTTATCCATATAAAAAATGTTTACTAAGAAGTCTAGGGGGTTGTTGTAAAGTACGAACAACAAGCCATCCTTTGGCTTACCTCTAGAAAGAAGATCTGTTACTTGAGTTTCCTATCAACATGAGCCTATTATTTCTTGAACTTGAAGTTGATGCATCAGGTACCTGAATTAGACAAAATTGGCATCAGTATGGGTTTTAAAGTATTGTTGGAGGTTAGAGACTAAGTTACCTTTTGGCAATCAGTCTCAATCTCCGCTTGGATGTTCCTCATAACCAAGGCAAGTTGAAGGCCATTCCTCAAAGCACACATCTCAACCTTAAGAGGAGTTGTGTGACCAATACTTCCAGAACAAACAATAATAGAAGTAGCATCATGGTCCCTAAGTATTGCAGTAGTTTTACCATGACTATTTCTATTGACTGAAGGCGTCACAACCAACTTTGAAAGTACTAGGTTTAGGGGGTCCCATTTTACTTATTTTAGACTTGAGAGCAAGAAAGGTAGTGCAATCTTGGATGATATCATTTAGACCTTTTGAAGGTGACACATGAAAATTTTGAAAGCAAGTCACAAGTCTTCTTTTTCCAAACATTCTAGATAATGAAAGCAAATGATTAATTAATGGAAATTTTGAGTAAACCTGATGGAGTATCTCGTAAAAATTATCTACATGTATCATCAATATGAATGAATTTGCATGAAGGGGGTGAACAAAAATACAAATTGAAAGGTAAGATATAAGAACACACCTCTAAACTTCTACAGATGCAAGGAACAAACAAGGACAATGAAAACCACAATCTCCAAAGCATTCATGGTGATATCTAGCAACCCTAACAAAATAATATGTTATTTGTAGTTCATTGCAAATGATTAAGTTAGACAAGTTAAGGTCTAACTTGTATAGCCATTCACATGAATGTTGGTGAATATGAATAAGACAACCATCACTGTTAATTAAATACATGCTAATTTATTTCTAGCTAACCGATAAAAAAAATAACTTGAGTATGGGGAACAATATCATATGCATTTTTTTATATTATAATAAGTGTTTTACAAGAACAATGACGATGAAGACTCTTGTTACACACCTATAATAGTTATCCACAAGAACTATGATGAGAAAGGCTCTTGTTATCTAGCTGTAATAGTTTTTTTTTTTTGGCACAACTAGGAGTATATTCGGATATGTCAAGCCTAGTTTCTTCCCAAAATAGTTGTTTGTAACTATACCTATCCCTAGAGGTGGGCATTGGGTTGGGTTGAGATTGCGACCGGCTCACCGTTAAACTCGGCATGGCTCGGTCAAGCCCGGCTCACCACGGGTCCAGGTAAGGCACAAATAAGAGTATAGCAGGTATGGGCCCTGTTCGGCACGTTGTCAAACCCGTCCCCTCCCCTTGAATATGATAAAATGTTTTATGCAAGTTTTTAAATTTTAGAGTTAAATTCATTCTACTCATTCTTTCAAAGTTTTTGCCTATTTTCACCAAGTTTGTTTTTAACTTAAATCAATTGACTTCCAAATGACTTAATTTTATTCTTATGTCTTTTTTATCTAGAACTAATTTTAATTAAAATTAAACATTATGTAGCTGCAGTAATCTATTAAAAATATAATTTTTATAATCTTACTAAATTTTTATGAAATTTTCTAGTTTAAGGTATTAAAAAAGAAAATTCATAAAAATTTAATAACATTATAAAAATTTACTTTCAATTGGATTATTACATCTACATAATATTAGCTTTCAAATGAAATTGGTTTTAGAAAAAAAAGATGTTAAAATAAAAATAAGTCAGTTGACTTAAGTTAAAATGAATTAACTTTTTATTTCCAATAGGTTGCATATCGCTTATTTGGTGGTAGGTGCTCTCCTTGACCATAATTTTTCTCTTTTTCTATTTTTACAGATGTTTAGTGCTAAGAGAAAAGCATACGCCTTTGCAGTAAGAGATGAGTCCCCTAAGGTGCAACCCTTTGATCATGGGGAAGCTCGTAGCCTAAGAATCATGGAGACTATAGAAGCCATGTTTAGTCTTAAGAAAGAGCAGTTCCTTCTTACAAGCATGCACACTCTCGTTGTGAAAAAGCATGAAAGGGCTAACCGACACAGGGATAAGTGTATGATTGTTAATGCTGATTAGATTAGGGTAGGTTTTACTTTTGCTATCCACCACTGATCTCCTAATTATGCAAATATTTCATAATTCCTCCCTCTTAACTGCCTTCAACTACTATTTGCACAATAATGCCTTTCTAGTGGCTTATGACTTTGCAAGGTTAGGTACTAACTGAAGGTGCTCTTTTTCTTTTATTCCCTAACCTTGACAGATTCACCCCTACTATTTTCAACCTCTAACTAAACTCATTTAGCTATAACATTTCCTTTCCTTTTACCATTATAATAAAAAGCTAAAAGGACAGGAAAGAGAAATTTTTTTGTACTAGCAGACGAAAACTAGGACATCCATTATGAGTAGATTGACAATTTGGTCCATGAAGTAGTCAAGCCCAATCCTATCATCGTTGGTTCTTAGGCTTTTATTGTAGCTAAGAAAACTATCTTTAGCTTACTAAAGGTGGTGAAGGGCAGGCTAAAATGAAGGTTATCCCATTTGCTTGGTAGCTTTTGAATGAAACAATCATAGAGGTCTAAAAGATCAGCCTTTCATGCAAAAGGAAGCTTGATCCTTACCCCTAGTTTGAAGGGCTAAGTGGTGAACTTTTGGACACCTTGGAAAGTGGGGTTATTTTGAGCATTGGGCTTTGCCCATGCTTTTGAGCTAGTCATTGGCTCCCTTACAATAACATAGCTATGCATACTTATGCTTTTTTGAGCTGCGTGGGTACTAATCAAGGTTTTAAGAAGGCATCCTACTGTCACTCGTGCCTTCTACGGATGAGAAGTATAGTTGATGCATGGTCGCACCCTTTGCAGAAGAGAAGCATGGTTGGTACATGCAGAGTACCTAGGCATCTCGCTAAAGCCTACCATAGTGGAGGAAGATGCGCTGACTTGGAAGGCATGGCAAAAAGCCCTTTGGGCCTTCTTCTCTTATGGAGGATATTGACATTGATGTGAACAAAGCACCATGAGGCCATACTAGAAGTCCCCTTTTCAGTTTATCATTGTAACAGAGAACCTTTCGGGTTACTTTATAGGCTTTATCTGGTTTGTGCACTTTATTGTGTAAGACATGTGTAGTTAGTATTTTCCCTGGGTCTTACCCTTTGCATTTTCGAAGGACTTTTGTTAACATGAGGCCTTTTCTCCTACTCCGACGGGGTCGGTTGATAACTAAGGTCATACCTTGTTGTCATCAGTCAAGGTACTGTTGATTAGTAGGAGGTCCCTCTCGGGAAGATAAATGGTAGGGGAAGTAATGATTACTTGAAAGGCTGCTGGATGATTCCTAGCCTTTCGAACCACATGCTGTTAGAAGTTCTTAGGTGTATTTGAGCCATATTTCCTTGTTGATGAGAATGACTCTAAGTTAGAGAGTGACTTTTTCTAATCAGGCCTGACTTGACGAGCATTATTACTGCTAGCTTATGTGTATAAGGCATGATGCCACCTCCCTCCATGTAAGTGCCCTTCTGCTCATTGCATTTTTTTTGTCCTATCCTGATGTTGTCTTCTCATCAAGATGTTATGATCAAGTCACTATCATGGTGAATAGTGTAGCTGGTATAGTAAAGGGCACAGAGAAGACAAACCAACAAGCCACCTACGAGAAGAAGTAGGTCATCGAGCGAAATGACAAGTTGCCCATGAAGGTGGATACACTAGAAAAGAAGAATAAGGCTCTAGAAGAGAATATTCGAAATTAAAAGGTATCTTTCCCCATCCCAACTTTTATTCCTGATGAGCCTGCAATAGGTGTGCACCATGGAAGCCGAAAATGATGTGCTCCACGTCCAAGTCAAAGACCTTCAAAGGAAAGCAATATAGCCGAGAGATGGACTGGACAGATGGCTTATCTAAGAGCTATTGAACAACTTCACATAGTGCTGTTATCAGGTGGAGTTGGTTGCCCTTGGTTTGGAACTATCTGGCTTGGACCTTTTTTATAATGTCCTTGGTAATCAAGGCACTTAGCATCAGGCGGAGAAGGTTGGCTCAAAGCATAGGATTTCTGTTATGACCCTTCTAGTGGGAGGTGCAATTGAGGAAGGTAAAGTGTTTTAAATTAAGTTTAGAACCTTAATTTAAGTTTACATAGCAAGAATAGAGAAGTTTGGCAAAGTTCACTAAGTTCCGAGAATAATAAAGCACTAAATGAAGTTCATGGGCAAAATGGTAATTTTGCATCCTGAATAGCCGGGACGAGACCCGAGTGTTTTAAAATGAATTTTTATAACTTAACTTTCAACCTTAACTCAAACTTAAATAATAAACAAGAATTTAATCAAGAATCACTAAGTTACAAAGATAGGGGCTTAATTGTAACAAGCTTAATACTTTGATGGCCTTTGGGGTTAAGTGAGGGTTTAAGAAAGGAAAGTGGGACTATGGCTGCCATAATCCCGTTTTCAGCCTTCTCACCCTCATTTTGCTCTCAAATTAAGCTTGGAATCAAGTGATTTTGGTGCCAAGAAGTACAATTCAAAGTATATAAGCTAGGGGGAGTGCATTTCAAGCTTTAAACCATGATTTTGAAGCTTGGAAGGGCATTTTTCCACATCCCCTGTTTTTGAAAGAGGTGAGCAAAGTGTTCTTGATTGAATTCATGTTATTTACTTGGTTTGAAGCTTGGGTTTTGGTTAGAGAATGAAGTTTGGTGATTAGTGCTTTGTTTTTGGATTAGAACTTGTGTAGAACTTTGGTGAACTTGGTTGATTGAAAGGGAGCTTGATTCTTGTGTGTTGCTTGGAGTTGAGATAAGGGAGATATGTTTTTAAGTTCATTTAATGCCATTAGCTTGAGTTTGCTTGAAGAATTCAAGTGGTTTTAGCTATGGCATTAGTTAAGAGTTTTGGTTGAATTGTGATGGACTAGAGGAATTGGGAGGATTGGATTGATGTTACAAGACATCATAGCTTAGCTTGTGATAGTTGCTTATGTTCTATGCAACATGTTCTAGGAGTGTATGAAATTTGAAGGCATTCTATGCATGTTTGGTATGTGTAGGAATCATCCAAAGTTCATAGCAGCAAAATGCGCCAAATTTTACATTTTTGCAGATTGGCGACGTGTCGCTAGTTATAGGTTGATGCCAGCAATGCGTTGCCAATCCAGCGAAAGTTCACAGAAGGTCACCAACTTTGGCGATGCGTCACCACAGACGGAAGTGCCAAAATTTTTACATTTTGCTAGGATAATCCAAGTGAGGCCTAAGGGGGTTCTTAGCATACCTAGGGGTCTAAGGATTCTAGGGGTACTCCAAGACCTCTGAAAGTCCCACAAAATGTAAGAGTTTCCTTGAGTTTTGTGAGGTATAATGGTTGCTTGTGCAACAAGCAAGGAAACTATGTTGTAAATGAGCATAACTAAGTACCATTAGCTCAGGTGAAAGGTTTAGAACCCTTGTTGACCTAGCCGTGCTGTAGCCACGAGGTTGCAAGGTGAAACCTTGTTCATCTAGTCTACAAGAAAGAGGTCTTGTGACCTAGTCTACAAAGTTCCACCATGATTCCCCTGCATAATGACTAAGGGAAGGCTACAAGATTGCATCAAGTAAGTTACGGCTTGCTAGGAGCGGGTTAGTGATCAAAACTGGCTAGGCACGGAGTAATGCGCCGTGTAGAGGACTAGTTGAGGAGAGGTCTTAATGGCCTAGTTATATGTGCATATAATAGACCCTCATGCTGTGTGAGCTCGCAGCAAGTTTAAATATGTTCATCATATGTCCAGTCCTAGTAATTTTCTTGTAGGTACACTGAGGACCCCTTACTGAGAATTGTCGAATTCTTACTCCCCAGTTTTGTTATGTAGAGATTGAAGCTATTGGACCGGGTAATCACTGAGGGTTATCACGGTAGTGATCTTTTGTGTGTACAGGTACGACATTGAGAATCCTTGTGATTCTAGTCTACATGGGTATATTTAGTTGGCTTGTTGGTCAAGTAACAGTACTAACTAGTATTTTCCTTTGGCTGCAGAGCCTAGTAGCACTTGGCAAGGACTTTTGAGACTCGCCACTAGGACGTGTATCCAAGGTGGGAGTTAAGTCAAAGAGATCTCAGTAGAGACTTGTATTTATACAGTACTTTTAGTTGCCTCCATGGTCTATGTTATGAGGAGCCCTCGACTCTAGGGTTGCTCTTGGATGAGGGCATTAGTTTACTTTATGTATGAATGTTCTCACGAGTTGTTATGTGTAGTAAACTCACACAAATGTTGATTTTGTATGCTTTGGCTATTTATACTTATTTTGTGTAGAAATTACTTGGCCAAATTAATGTTTTATGGTTTTAATAAACCAAGTCAAAGCATGAAGAACATGCATATTGCATATTCTAGGTTAATCAACTAGTATTATAGGATTTAATCCGCACACATACACAACTAGCCAATTGCAATCCACCAGAAGACCAGCTTTCACAGGGCTTCCTGGGCAGGGGCCAAGGACTGCCATGTCAATTTCATCCAAAGGGATGATCAGGAGGTCCTTTAACTAAGGGGTTAGCTCCCACCTCCATAGGGCATTTCCTATTGACCTTTCAAGTAATTTTGCCATCATCAATGATCTTTTATGCTAGAAAATGTTAAAGGATTAATCTTACTTTTTGAGATTGCTTAAGGTTTTAGAATTTCATTGGGTTGCCCTTTTATTTCTACCTTCCACTTCAGTTTTATGCAAGCAAAATCTTGAACCCTAAAAGTGAAAAGATATCCTAAACCCTATAAAAACCCCAAATGCTAAACCTTATAGCCAGTACCCTAATCCTTTATTTGATGCCCTAAACCCTAAAAAACCTTAAAAAAACCCTAAACCCTAAGAAAACCCTGAAAGCCTACAAGGCCATTGAAAGGCAAATCCAATCAAATTGAGCATCCGTTCTAGTGATTGAATAACAATTAATGTGTGAGCCATTGACCTTTTCATTTGCCTTTTCATTTCCTAGCTACACTATTAACCCAGCAACTAAATAGCGATTGGTTGCCTAGTGAATGACATTCAATCGTTATCTTGCACCATTATTGTAGAGAGATCTATTCATCTCCAATACTTGCATGTAGGTGTTGAACATGTGGGACGCGACATGTTTGAAAGTGTTTCAAAGGGGGGTGCCATATTTTTTAAGGCGAGCACTTATTCTTTTGTATATGCATACCGGAACATTTACATTTCAAAGTAACTTGCACTTTGATTTTGTAGTGGATACTTCATGATTGGAGTGATGCTCATTGCATGAAGATGTTGAAAAATTGTTATGATGCAATTTTAGAAAATGGAAAATTTATTGCTTGTAAGGATGTATCTTCATTTGTTCCCGATGACATTGCCACTGAAAGTAACAATAGTAGAAGTGATGTGTTTATGATGATTCAAAATCCAGGTGGAAAGGAATGGACATGGGAAGAGTTTATGGCCTTGGTAGCCAAAGCTGGATTTGGTGATATTAAGTTTGTACCATTTTTTTTTCACTTCTGGGTTATGGAGTTTCTCAAATAATGTATTTAATTCTTTTTCAATTTTTCAAAAAAATAATGGTGGCAATTATACTGTTGGTGGTCGAAGATGTTTTGTACTGAAGTTTTTTTTTTTTTTTTTTTGTTTCTCATTATAACAAAGTGTTAATAAGAGTTTTTTTAAATAGAAAGAGCTTAGGCGCTTGGATACGTTCTCATTTTATAGCTCGATTACATTTCAAGAATATTAGTATTTGCTGTTGGGTCAGGCGTATTCATGCACCCAAAAGCAATAATTCCAAGTAACAAATTATATTATTTTAAGGAATTATACGAGAACTAAATAAAATTATATATACTAAAGTCATAAGATGTAGAAAAGAAATTAGGAACAATGTCTTTCATGGTATCAAATTTTTGGGCAAAAACATGTTTTTTCAGCCCATCACTTTTTCAATCAGCAATCACTTTTCTTCTAGAGCTTATTGTTTTTTTTTTCGGTGATTAGAAAAAATGATCGACTTTTTCATAATACCTATACTTCCATTGTCTCATTTTCTTTAAGTATATTCTTTTATCGGTAGAAACAATTCTTATTGAAGACCAACCAGGGGCTCGATAGCGCAAATATTAAACAACAAGTTCAGGTAGTTGGAACGAACAACAAAGCCAGTGTGGCAACGTCGGGTTTTCGGGAGTCGCCACCAATCGGTTTTTTCTTAGGTCGATTGGTCACCTAAAATATGGTCTGCGAGAGTTCGGGGATCGGGAGTACGGTTACGCTAAAACAATATTGTTAAAACGTCCAAAATTGGCACCTTAGTTGATTTTAATTTTATTTTATTTTTCTTTTAGAAAATATTCAGTTAATTTTCAAACAAGAAATTTTAACTAAATTAATCGGATGTGAATTTTTTGGTAATTAATTTGTATAGAATTTTATACTTCCGAACCATGGACTCTGCCGAGTCATTTGGACACGGAAGATTTGATTCCGAACCATGGACTCTGCCGAGTCATTTGGACACAGAATTTGGTGAAATTTTAAACAATTTTATCCATATTGTGAATATGGATTTTTATCTTTATATTTATTTAATTTATTTAGTTAAAAAAATGTTGATATTTTCCAAACCGTAGATCTTGACGGATCATCCAGATATGGAAGTTAATTTAATTTATAGTTAATTATTTAATTCTTATTTTTATTAATTATTAGTTTAATTACTAATTCGTAATTCTTTTTGTTTATGAAATTTTTAGATTTATTAATAATCTAAAAATTTTATTTTTTTATATTTTATATTTTCTTTTCTTTTTCTTTTCTTTCTTTTCTTTCATTTCTTTTCTTTCTTTTTTTTTATTTTTCTTTTCTTTCTTATCTTTCTTTTCTTTTTCTTATCTTTCCGTTTTTTTTTTTTGAATTTTTTTTCTTGTTTAATGAAGGATATTTATTATTTAAATAATTACTCACTTTATAAAAGAATTCAAAAGTAATTAATTTTTTTAATAGAAAGTTAATTAATTAATCTTGAGATTTATTTTATGTTTTTAAAAAGATAAATTAATCAAGAAAGATTTATATTTTGTTCTTTTTTATTTAATAAAAGAAATTATTTAATCAAGATCTTTAATAAAGAAACCAAAGAAAAATGTATATTTTAAAAATAAAAGAAAAGTCTTAATATTTTATTTGATAAAAGGTGAATCAAAAATCAATTATTCAATCAAAATTTTATTTATTTAATAAAGGAATACAAAAAAATTTATATATATATAAAAGTTTTAATATTTTATTTGTTTTATTTTGTATTGATAAAGGATTAACCAAAAGTAATTATTTAAATAAGAAAACCAAAACATTCATATGTATATTTTAAATAAAAAAGAAAAGTCTTGATATTTATTTAATTTGTTTTGAATAAAAGATTAACTAAAAAGTAATTATTTTAATTAAAATTTAATGTATAAAAAAATTTATATGTATGTTTTAAAAATAAAAAAAAATATTAATAAAGAATTAACCAAAAGTGATTATTTAAGAAAAGAAACGAAGAATTTTATGTATATAAAAGTCTTGATATTTATTTGTTTTTTTTTTATAGAAACTTAACCAAAAGTGATTATTTAAGAAAAGAAACTAAAAATAAATTTTATGTATATTTTTAAACATAAAAGAAAAGTTTTGTTATTTATTTGTTTTATTTTTGATAAAAAATTTAACCAAAAGTGATTATTTAATGAAGAGACTAAAAATTTACATGTATATAAAAAATCTTGATATTTACATTTTATTCTTATATTATTTTTGTTTGATGAAATATTTTTTTTTAAAATAATTTTAATTTATATCTCTGAAAATATATCTAATTAATAAGTCTAAAATATTTAGGAGAAATTCAATTCTTTTATTTATTTAGTTTTATTATTTTTGAAATCATTTGACTAAGATTTTTATAAAGGAAACAAAAAGTTATATCTTTTCATTATTTTAAAAGAAATAAGTAAAATATTACTGAATAAAATATTAGCCCAAAAATTTTACTTTTTTTTTATTCTTTTTATTAATAAAGAAAACTAAAAAAAGTTATATTTTATTATTTTAAAAGAAATAAGTAAAATATTACTGAATAAAATATTAACCCAAAAATTTTACTCTTTTTATTAATAAAGAAAACTAAAAAGTTATATTTTATTATTTTAATAAATAATTAATATATTAGTCCAAAGTTTTTATTTTTAATAAAGAAAAGTTTATTTAGATACTTTATTTAAAAATATTTCCAAGCCACGGATCCTGGCGGATCATTTGGTCATGGAGTTTTAATTTTTATTAAATTTTAATTTTTTAATTAATTATTAATTTTAATTATAATTATAATTTTATTGGATTTTTCTTGAATTTTAAATTTTAAATATCATTATTTTAAAAAATGTTTAAAAAGAATTGATTTGTATATTTTTTAGAATTATTTAATCATGTTTGTTTATTAATTTTAACAAAAAGAATAAAAAGTTAACTTTTTGATATTTTTAAAGAAATAATAAAAAACATGTATTCCAAAATATCAAAAGATAATTGGCTTTTAAATTTTCGTTAGCCTTAATAATTAATTATAAAAGAATCTTCTTTTAGGTTTTATTTATTTATTTATGGGTAAAGGTGAATTAAATGAAATAAATTATATAAAGGAAAATTAATAATAATAAAGTGGGGCTTTTTGGCTATCCACTTTAAAAATAAATAATAATAAAGGTTAGCAAAGTTAATTAAATTAATTGTTAACAACAATAATAAAAGTTAGCTAAGTGAACAACAATAAAAGTTAACCAAATTAATTAATTGATTATAAATCAACAATAATAAAAGTTAGCCAAGTTAATTAAATTAATTATTAACAACAATAATAAAAGTTAGTCAAGTTAATTAAATTAATTAATTAACAACAATAATAAAAGTTAGTCAAGTTAATTAAATTGACAACAATAATAAAGGTTAGTTAAGTTAACAATAATAAAAGTTAGCCAAGTTAATTAAATTAATTATTAACAATAATAAAAGTTAGCCAAGTTAATTAAATTAATTAATAACAACAATAATAAAAGTTAGACAATTTAATTAATTATTAACAACAATAATAATAAAGGTTAGTAAAATTAGCAAGTTAGTTGTTAGTTGTTAATAACAACAAAAAAAAAAAAAAGGTTAGTAATAATAACAATAATTAACAAATAAATAAACAAGTAAAAATTAAAAAGAAGGTCAGTAATTTATTCTGCAAGAACAAAAATAAAAGGTTAGTGACCAAATTGAAAAAAATTAAAAAGATGAAGGATGGAATAGAGGTTTACCCTTTTTAAATTAAAATTTTGAAATCTCTGTTTCAAAACAGAGAAGACGCGACCCGGGGAGGGGGGGGCTGACGGCAGGGACGACGGCACGGCGTGGGCAAGGGGGACGGCGGCTGGAGCGACGGCGCAGCCTGGGCAGGGGGACGACGGCGGGGCGACGGCGCGGCGTGGGCAGAGGATGACGGCGTGGGCGATAGCGCGGCGTGGGCAAGGGGGACGACGGCGGGGCGACGGCGCGGCGTGGGCAGAGGATGACGGCGGAGCGACGGCTGCGTAGGGTGACGACGGCGGCGTGGTAAAAGAGGAAGGGACAGTGAGTGAAAGAGAAGAGAGAAAAAGGAAGAAGATGGTCTGATCGTAAGAAAAAAAAATTTGGGACTTTCTGGGCAGAGGGAGGATAAGCTAGGGAATAAGGCTGTAATTTTATCTTTTTTTTTTTAAAACGGAGCTCTAAGCTTTTTCTCTCTTTTTTTTCTGTGCCTTCTTCACAGATTTTGGACCCCTATTTATAGGGGAATGGGTGTTGGACTGTTCAAAATTAAAAATTAATTAAATTCAAACTTATCTCTTAATTTGGTAAAATGACAGTTTCAGTCCTTTACGTCTCTCAGACTCTGGATAAGCTTCAGAAGCTTCTGATTTTGACAATTTTGTCATTTTCTGTTAATTTGGGCCAGAAACGTTAGTCTGGCCCAAAATTGACACGAAAAATTACCAAATGTTCCTGGAACTTTCAGAATTTGTCAACTTTTCTCAAAACTTGTCAATTTTGTCATTTTTACCCCAAACTTTTTAATTTTGTCATTTTTTTGGAGTTTTCCTTTTTATTTTATACATACATTTATACACATATATCATTTTTAATTAAATCCTCACAAAACAAAAAAATGTATTTTAAACTAATTAAAAAATTTAGTAATAATAATAACAATAAATTTTTTTTAATTAATTTTTTATTTAATTTTTCTTAAATTTTTTTAATGGCCGGACGAAATTGGGTGTAAACAGCTGCCCCCCTTTGCATGCTTCATGGGACATGATGTATGCAAAGTCGTTACCAAATTTCGTCCGGCTTAGCTAGGCATTGAAAACTTTCTCGCCGCCTAAATCCTGAGATTAATGAACTTTCATAGAACCTCTGCGCTAGGAACTCTCTTATCGTTAAATAAAAATTGATTGATTGATCGAGGTTAAGGGCCCTACCTTAGAACCTCTACGATAGGAACCTTCCTACCGTCGAAAAGAAATTGATTTGGTTGGTTTTAAGGTTTAAGGAAAGGTCCTTAGAACCTCTACGATAGGAAAGCTCCTATCGTTGTAAGATGGACTGATTGATTGATTGTTTGAGATTAAGGAAAGGTCCTTAGAACCTCTACGATAAGAAAGCTGCTATCGTTGTAAGATGGACTAATTGATTGATTGTTTGAGGTTTAAGGAAAGGTCCTTAGAACCTCTACGATAGGAAAGCTCCTATCGTTGTAAGATGGACTGATTGATTGATTGTTTGAGGTTAAGGAAAGGTCCTTAGAACCTCTACGATAGGAAAGCTCCTATCGTTGTAAGATGGACTGGTTGATTGATTGTTTGAGGTTTAAGGAAAGGTCCTTAAAACCTCTACGATAGGAAAGCTCCTATCGTTGTAAGATGGACTGATTGATTGATTGTCTAAGGTTTAAGGAAAGGTTCTTAGAACCTCTACGATAGGAAAGCTCCTATCGTTGTAAGATTGACTGATTGATTGATTATTTGAGGTTAAGGAAAGGTCCTAAGAACCTCTACGATAGGAAAGCTCCTATCGTTGTAAGATGGACTGATTGATTGATTGTTTGAGGTTAAGGAAAGGTCCTTAGAACCTCAACAATAGGAAAAGCTCCTATCGTTGTAAGATGGACTGATTGATTGATTGTTTGAGGTTTAAGGAAAGGTCCCTAGAACCTCTACGATAGGAAAGCTCCTATCGTTGTAAGATGGACTGATTGATTGATTGTTTGAGGTTTAAGGAAAGGTCCTTAGAACCTCTACGATACGAAAGCTCCTATCGTTGTAAGATGGACTGATTGATCGATTGTTTGAGGTTTAAGGAAAGGTCCTTAGAACCTCTACGATAGGAAAGCTCCTATCGTTGTAAGATGGACTGATTGATTGATTGTTTGAGGTTTAAGGAAAGGTCCTTAGAACCTCTACGATAGGAAAGCTCCTATCGTTGTAAGATGGACTGATTGATTGAGGTTAAGGAAAGGTCCTTAGAACCTCTACGATAAGAAAGCTCCTATCGTTGTAAGATGGACTGATTGATTGATTGTTTGAGGTTAAGGAAAGGTCCTTAGAACCTCTACGATAGGAAAGCTCCTATCAATGTAAGATGGACTGATTGATTGATTGTTTGAGGTTTAAGGAAAGGTCCTTAGAACCTCTACGATAGGAAAGCTCCTATCGTTGTAAGATGGACTGATTGATTGATTGTTTGAGGTTTAAGGAAAGGTCCTTAGAACCTCTACGATAGGAAAGCTCCTATCATTGTAAGATGGACTGCTTGATTGATTGTTTGAGGTTTAAGGAAAGGTCCTTAGAACCTCTACGATAGGAAAGCTCCTATCGTTGTAAGATGGACTGGTTGATTGATTGTTTGAGGTTAAGGAAAGGTCCTTAGAAGCTCTACGATAGGAAAGCTTCTATCGTTGTAAGATGGACTGGTTGATTGATTGTTTGAGGTTAAGGAAAGGTCCTTAGAACCTCTACGATAGAAAAGCTCCTATCGTTGTAAGATGGACTGCTTGATTGATTGTTTGAGGTTAAGGAAAGGTCTTTAGAACCTCAACGATAGGAAAGCTCCTATCGTTGTAAGATGGACTGCTTAATTGATTGTTTGAGGTTTAAGGAAAGGTCCTTAGAACCTCTGCGATAGGAAAGCTCCTATCGTTATAAGATGGACTGGTTGATTGATTGTTTGAGGTTTAAGGAAAAGTCCTTAGAACCTCAACGATAGGAACGATAGGAAAGCTCCTATCGTTGTAGGATGGACTGGTTGATTGATTGTTTGAGGTTTAAGGAAAGGTCCTTAGAACCTCTACGATAGGAAAGCTCCTATCGTTGTAAGATGGACTGGTTGATTGATTGTTTGAGGTTAAGGAAAGGTCCTTAGAACCTCTACGACAGGAAAGCTCCTATCGTTGTAAGATGGACTGGTTGATTGATTGTTTGAGGTTTAAGGAAAGGTCCTTAGAACCTCTACGATAGGAAAGCTCCTATCGTTGTAAGATGGACTGCTTGATTGATTGTTTGAGGTTTAAGGAAAGGTTCTTAGAACCTCTACGATAGGAAAGCTCCTATTGTTGTAAGATGGACTGGTTGATTGATTGTTTGAGGTTAAGGAAAGGTCCTTAGAACCTCTACGATAGGAAAGCTCGTATCGTTGTAAAATGGACTGGTTGATTGATTGTTTGAGGTTAAGGAAAGGTCCTTAGAACCTCTACGATAGGAAAGCTCCTATCGTTGTAAGATGGACTGGTTGATTGATTGTTTGAGGTTAAGGAAAGGTCCTTAGAACCTCTACGATAGAAAAGCTCCTATCGTTGTAAGATGGACTGCTTGATTGATTGTTTGAGGTTAAGGAAAGGTCCTTAGAACCTCTACGACAGGAAAGCTCCTATCGTTGTAAGATGGACTGGTTGATTGATTGTTTGAGGTTTAAGGAAAGGTCCTTAGAACCTCTACGATAGGAAAGCTCCTATCGTTGTAAGATGGACTGCTTGATTGATTGTTTGAGGTTTAAGGAAAGGTTCTTAGAACCTCTACAATAGGAAAGCTCCTATTGTTGTAAGATGGACTGGTTGATTGATTGTTTGAGGTTAAGGAAAGGTCCTTAGAACCTCTACGATAGGAAAGCTCGTATCGTTGTAAAATGGACTGGTTGATTGATTGTTTGAGGTTAAGGAAAGGTCCTTAGAACCTCTACGATAGGAAAGCTCCTATCGTTGTAAGATGGACTGGTTGATTGATTGTTTGAGGTAAAGGAAAGGTCCTTAGAACCTCTACGATAGAAAAGCTCCTATTGTTGTAAGATGGACTGCTTGATTGATTGTTTGAGGTTAAGGAAAGGTCCTTAGAACCTCTACGATAGGAAAGCTCCTATCGTTGTATGAAAATTGATTGTTCTTCGAGGCAAAGGTTCCATCCTTAAAACCCCGATGATGAAAATTGATTGTTTTCGAGGCAAAGGTTCTATCCTTAAAACCCTGACGATAGGAGCAGTCTTACCGTTGAATAATAATTGATTGTTTTCGGGGCAAAGGTTCCATCCTTAAAACCCCGATGATGAAAATTGATTGTTTTCGAGGCAAAGGTTCCATCCTTAAAACCCCGACGATAGGAGCAGTCCTACCGTTGAATGAAAATTGATTGCTTTCGAGGCAAAGGTTCCATCCTTAAAACCCCGATGATGAAAATTGATTGTTTTCGAGGCAAAGGTTCCATCATTAAAACCCCGACGATAGGAGCAGTCCTACCGTTGAATGAAAATTGATTATTCTTCGAGGCAAAGGTTCCATCCTTAAAACCCCAATGATGAAAATTGATTTTGAGGCTAAGGAGTTTTCTTTAGGACCTCGAGCGAAATTTATATGAAAGCAATTGAAATTGGAATAATTTTCTTCAAAAGTGTGAATTTTCATAATAGGCGAGTGCAAAAATTTAGACTTCGATAAAATGAGTGAATTTTGATGATGACAATAACACTGACAAATTATGTAAAGGGAACGGATGTTTGGAATCAATATTCAAGGTTTATCTAATATTTTCTTCAGTAAATATAGATTCCCTTGTGAGATATGTCATCCAAATAAGGTCAAAGCTTAACTACCCCAAAATGTTATGCCTAGTAGACCTAATCGGATGCGTCTCAAGAGTAATAAAAATTACTCTTTACTCAGCCATTCCAACCTAAAGGCATTGTCGCATGGTTTTAATATCAGCATGGACGAAACTATCTTATAATATAACGAAATTCCATGAAAAGAAAAACTGAAATACGAAAGAAAATGCTGATAATAAAACTAAAGGACAAGAAAAACGGATCGGATCGCTTCTTCTTCCACAATACTTCAACAGGCCGGTAAAGGGCAATTATGGGACGGAACTAGTTGGGAAAGACTGTCGTGCCCAGTCTATTTGGATCATCGCTGGATCTGGTTCAGGAACAAAAGCTTGCATTTTATCTAGCAATTCTTCAGCAGTTGTTGCGGATATTATGATTCGTCGTGCGACCTCAGGGATAAACTTCTGCTTCACAGCACGATTCATAAAAGATAATAGACCTGCGAAGAAATAGTTAACATTTAACAGCCCAATGGGTTTTTGATGCAAATTAAGTTGGGCCATGGAAGCGATTTGGAAGACTTCTCCTAATGTGCCAAAGCCACCTGGTAGAGCGATAAAAGCATCAGCATTAAAAAGCATTTGTAACAAACGCTATTGCAGATTTTTAACCACTAGCTCTTCTCCAATCGTGCCCCCAGAAACCGATTTCAGAGATGCAGGGATAATACCCAGAACCTGGCTTCCTCCTAAAGATGCTGCTGATGCTACAGCTCCCATTAATCCGACACTACCTCCTCCATAAACTAAGTGTATTTTTCGCTCAGCTAATACACTACCCAAATGGTTGGCTGCCTTTAAGTACTCTTCATCTTCTCCAGGAAAAGCTCCAGAAAATACACAAATACTTCGGGGTTTACGAGTGGAGGTTTTCTCCATTCCTATCCTTACCCATGTGAGAAAAGAAGAAAAGATGATATATTTATAGACATGAAAAGATAAAGTAATAATTTTTTTTTTTAAGAGTGGATACATTATTGCTAGCTATACACAATAGTCACGAGTATGACTCTGGTCAGGTATGGGTACATTATCGTTAAAAGAGGAGGAAAATTTTCAAAATAGCTGCTAGCATGTACAGTAGTCACTACTGTAGCTTACGTCAGGAGTAGGTACGTGATTGTTGGAAGAGAAGGAAAATTTTAAAAGTGGCAGCTATATACAGTAGTCATAACTGTATCTCATGTCAGGAGTGGGTACATTATTGGGAGGATAATTTCAAAAGCGACAGCTAGCATGTACAGTAATCGTGACTTTGGTCCACGTCTTCCACTGATTTTGCATCTAGTAACGGCTTCAATGCCTTCTATGAATCGGCGATTTGCATCTCATCCAGTTTTCTCACAAACTGGCAAACTGGGTCGTTTAAAGTCAGATTCCCAAGACTATAACGATCTCGTTCTTTTTGGAGAATTATCCATAATCCAACAATCTCAAATTGCACTATTCCGCAAGAATGCACTTCAAGAACCTCTCGAATATCTTCTAGAGATTCCTTACGCAAGCCATTCTTAATGAATCTTATTCTATCATTACGATTTCTGGTGATCACTCCTGGAGAACGACATTTATTGCCGCAAATCCACCATCCACAATTATGACAAACGCCTAGCCTCTTTGCTCTTCTTTTTTTGGCATAAGCGCTTTTACCAAAGCCGGGCATACGGGGAAAGAACGATTCTGGAACTTCACCAGCTAAACGAACCTTAGCTTCAATTAGCCACTGCATAATATCAGGAATGCCTTTGTGCATAAATACTCTGAATCGTTCACATCTAGCTTGATAAATCTTTTTAAGAATATTTATTGGGAAGGAAGGAAAATACTTTCGTAGGGCGGAAAGAGAAGACTCCATTGATGAAGGAGGTATTTAAGAGAAGAAAGAAATTAGTGATTATAGGAAATGGAAATAACTAACACATATTTATAGTGATGAAAGGGATAATGCGTTAATTACACTTGCAGAAGCAAGTACATTATTATCAAAAGAAAAGACAAATGACAGCTTATATGTACAACAATCATGACTGTGGCTCTCATCTTCCACTGATTTATGTCCAGTAATGGCTTCAATGCCTTCTATAAGTCGGGGATTTGCTTCCCATCCAGTTTTCTTACAAACTGACAAACAGGGTCGTTTAAAGTCACATTCCCAAGACTGTAACGGTTTCGTTCTTTATGGTAAGTCCTCCATAAATCGATAATTTCACCTTGCACTTTTTCACAAGAATGCGTTTCAAAAGTCTCTCGGATATCTTCCAGAGATTCCTTATGCAGGCCATTCTTAATGAATTTTCTTTTATCTTCACGATTTATGGAGATGTATCCTAAAGAGCGACATTTAGTATTACAATTCCATCGCCCACATTTATAACACACGCCTAGTCTCTTTGCTCTTCGCCTTTTGGCATAACGGCTTTTACCTAAACCGGGCATGCGGGGTATAAATGCATCTGGAACTTCACCCGCCAAACGGACCTTAGCTTCAATTATCCACTGCACATTATCGGGAATGCCTTTGCGTGTAAAAACTCTGATTCTTTCACATCTAGCAAGGTAGATCTTTTTAAGGACTTTTATTGGAAGGGAAGGAAAGTATTTTCGCAATGCAGAAAGAGTAGAATCCATTAATGAGAGAAGAATTTGAGAGAAGAGGGAAATGAATCAGTTATTGTAGGAGACTGGAATAACCGACTTTAGAAGTCACGGGGTATCTTATCCGCTGCTTAATCAGAAGGAAGAACACGCATTTATAGTGATAAAAAGGGATAACGTGTCGATTACACTTAGGGGAGCATGTACATCTGTCAAAAGAAAATGCAAACTTTTCCAAATATGACAAACTGTATGTACAGTAATTGTGACTGTGGCTCACATCTTCCACTGGCTTTACGTCTAGTAACGGCATTAACGGCTTCTATGAGCCGAGGGTTTGCTTCCCATCCAGCTTTCTTACAAGCCGACAAACAGGGTCGTTTAAAGTCAGATTCCCGGGACTGTAACGGTTTCATTCTTCATGAAAAATACTCCATAAACCAAGAATTTCACGTTGCACAGATCCACAAGAATGCGTCTCAAGAGTCAATTGGATATCATCCAATGAGTCCTTACTCAAGCCATTCTTGATGAACCGTATTTTATCTTCTCGATTATTGGAGATCATTCCTAAAGAATGACACCTAGTCTTACAAGTCCACTTACCACATTTATGGCATACTTGTAATCTTTTCGCTCTTCTTTTTCTAGCATAAGAACTTTTGCCAACACTAGGCATGTAAGACGCAAATGTCTTTAGGATTTCACCTGCCAGACGAACCTTGGCTTCGATTAACCACCATACATCTTCAGGTATTCCTTTGTGCATCAGAGCTCTTAATCGTTCACAGCGAACTCGGTAGATCTTTTTGAGGATGTTCATTGGGAGAGAAGGGAAATACTTTCGCAAGGCGGAAAAAGTAGGATCCATTTTCTAGGAGGAAGTAAAAGAAAGAAAGGGTGAAGGAATCAGTTATTATGGGCAACCGAGAAAACCGACTTGAGAGTCACGGAGTACCGTATCCGCCGTTTAACCAGAAAAGTGGATCCTACTTTATTTTGGTATCATAGATATTTCTTATCTTTGATGTCTCATCAGGCATGGCATTGATCCAGTCCTTGATTATTGAATCCATTGTCTGCTTTCGACGACAATATTTCTCGATATCCGCACTTATCTTTGACCATAGCTATTTCTTATCTTGGATACTGCTAAGCTGGCGTCAATTCTGTCCATCCAGGTGTAGCCTCGATTATTGAATCGAATACTAGGCTTTTGACAATATTGTCTACTTTATCCTTGAATTGCTGATGGGGCTGGGTCCAACATATCAGCTGTGCATCTGGCGGTAGATTGATTAGAGCTGATGTCATTGAGATCTCAGCTTATACTGCTGTAGCTGTGTCGTGGATGTGCTTCCCATTTGATTCCTGTTCTGTATGCCATGCATGCATGATGTGAAATGCATGAATGCAGAGCATGTGTAACTAATGGTTTTTTTTATTTTGGAAGTTCTTCATGTATTTGCTTTACTGGATCCTTTTTGTAATTGTCTTCTATCATTGAATCTCTTTATGCTTTCCAGCTATTGTCCATTGTCTCGCTTTCCAGCTATTGTCCATTGTCTCAAAAGCCTAACTCTTTTCAAAAATCTTCTTTCCTTGATTTGCTCTTGAATTTTGGCTTCAATTTCCTTAATGTCCGCCTCGTACTTTATGCCTCTCTGGATAATTGTCCCTGTTGAGATATTCATGAGTATGATTCTTTCTTGCTGACATGGACATGTTAAGACTTCTGAAGCGATCATTCAGGCTACCACCAAGGCTATCTCCCAAAGATTTGTTACTCCTTCTTCTTTGTTAGCCTATGTTCTGTGCCGCTCGTAAAGCAGGACCTCAATCTTACCTGTTTTAATTCATAAAGCTTATCAAAGTAATCTACGGTCTTTGTTTTTTTTCTAAGTTTTAATTATTACTATTCTTCCTTCAAAAGTCACAATTTATTGCACACTTAAGGCTAGTAGGAATGTGAGATTTGAAGGAAAAGAACTGGATAGAAGCGACTTTAGCATTTTGAACGTGAGAATCTAAGGTAAGTTAAAGAGAATTGGCTTTTTATTTATGGGTAAGAGAATCTAAAAATCTTGGGTACAGATAGATAATGAAAGTGTAAGGGAAGAAAGCTCTCTTTGACAACTTTGATCAAATAAACTTTGGTAACCCTGTATCCACTTCTCCCCTTCTGTTCGAAAATTTCTTCATTATGCAAAGTATTTCTTTACTGCATCCGAATTTACTGGCTTCGGTAATTCTCGTCCATCCATTTTTGTCAGAATTAGTGCCCCTCCTGAAAATGCTTGCTTCACGACGTATGACCCGTCATAATTTGGTGTCCATTTTCCTTTTGAATCATGTTGCATGGGTAAAATTTTCTTGAGCACTATGTCACCCTCGTGAAATTGTCGTGGGCGAACCTTTTTGTTGTAAGCACGAATCATCATTCTTTGATAAAGTTGCCCATGGCAGAGGGCTATCATTCTTCTTTCATCAATTAGATTTAATTGCTCGTATCTAGCTTTGACCCATTCTGCTTCTCTTAATTGAGTATCCATTAGTACCCTTAATGAAGGAATTTCAACTTCGATGGGCAATACAGCCTCCATACCGTATACCAGAGAAAAAGGTGTTGCTCCAGTAGAAGTACGGGTAGAAGTTCTATAAGCATGTAGTGCAAAAGGTAACATCTCATGCCAGTCCTTGTAAGTGACGATCATCTTTTCAACAATTCTCTTGATATTTTTATTGGCCGCTTCTACTGCACCATTCATCATCGGTCGATAAGGTGCTGAATTAAGATGCTTGATTTTGAATTGCTGGCACAAAGTCTGCATCATTGCATTATTCAGGTTCGTGGCATTGTCTGAGATGATACACTCTGGCGGTCCATAGCGACAAATGATTTCTTTCTTAATGAACCGGCATACCACCTTTTGAGTTACGCTTGCATAAGACACAACTTCTACCCATTTAGTGAAGTAGTCAATTGCAACTAGGATGAATTTGTGACCATTGGAAGCTTTAGGGGTAATCGCTCCAATGACATCGATTCCCCACATGGCAAAAGGCCAAGGTATTGCTGTTACATTAAGAGGAGCAGGTGGAGCTTGGATCTTGTTGGCATATATTTGGCATTTGTGACATTTTCTTACGTGATTGATGCAATCACTTTCCAATGTGAGCCAACAGTAACCAGCCCTTATTATTTGTCTTGCCATGGTATGACCACTAGTGTGTGCCCCACATATTCCAGAATGAACTTCTTCCATGATCTTTCGTGCTTCATGAGTATCTACACAGCGAAGTAGCATCGAGTCTGGGGTTTTCTTGTAAAGTATGTCTAGGTTTAAAAGAAAACCCATTGACAATCTTCGTAGAAATTTCTTGTCATTTTCTGATGCTTCTGGTGGATATACTCTTTCTTGGAGGTATTTCTTGATATCGTGATACCAAGGCTTTCCATCCAATTCTTCTTTGATGCTCATGCAATAAGCTGGAGAATCTATTATTCTCATCTCGAACACAGGAGTATGCTCGGGGTCACTGATCTTGTACATAGCAGCCAAAGTAGCTAAAGCATCCGGTATTTGATTATCTTCCCTTGGAAGATGATGGAAGCTTATACTGTTGAATTTTTGAGCCAAGTCTAGTATGAGCTTTTGGTAAGGGATCAATTTTGAATCCTTTGTCTCCCATTCTCCGTTGATTTGATATATGACTAATGCGGAATCCCCATAAACTCAGAGATCTCGCACTTTCAATTCCAGTGCCATTTGGAGTCCCATAGCACATGCCTCATACTCTACTATATTGTTGGTACAAGGAAATGTAATTTTTGCTGTGAGAGGGAATTGCTCTCTACTTGGAGAGATGAGTATGGCTCCAATCCCTTGTCCCAAAGCATTAGATGCTCCATCGAATGCCATTTTCCATGTTTCATCATTTTTAGAGACTTCCTGTTCTATCGTCATTATATCTCCATCAGGAAACTCCATTTTCATTGGCTTATAATCATCCAATGCTCTATCAGCCAGATATTCAGCAATCACACTCCCTTTTACAGCCTTTTGGGTGATATACTGTATGTCGTATTCAGACAACAGCATTTGCCATTTTGCGATCCTGCCTGATAAAGCTGGTTTCTCAAAAATGTACTTAATGGGATCAGTCTTGGAGATCAGCAATGTGGTGTTGTTGAGCATGTAGTGTCGTAGTTGGTGTGCTACCCATGCAAGGGCACAACAGGACTTTTCTACTATTGAGTATTTCGCTTCATATGTGGTAAGCTTCTTGCTCAAATAGTAAATTGCATGCTCTTTCTTGCCTGTCTCATCACGTTGACCCAATACGAATCCTAATGAAGAATCCTGTATGGATAAATATAGAATCAACAATTCTTCAGATCGGGGTGGTACCAAGACTGGTGGATTTGATAGATATTGCTTGATTTTCTCGAATGCTTCTTGGCATTCGTTATTCCACTCGATCGGATTATTCTTCTTTAGTGATTTGAAAAGAGCTTCACACTTGGACGTCAATTGTGAAATGAACCTTGCTATGAAGTTGATTCTGCCCAGAAAACTTCTTACTTGTTTTGGAGTCTTCGGGGGTTGCATTTCTTGTATTGCTTTGACTTTACTCGGGTCAACTCGAATCCCATCCTTGCTGACCATGAAACCCAATAACTTTCCTGAAGAGGCTCCAAAAATACATTTGGCAGGATTCAACTTCAATTGATATTTGCGAAGTATATCGAATAGTTTTCTTAGCACTTTCAGATGCCCCCTAGCAGTGAAAGTTTTGGCGATCATGTCGTCTACATATACTTCAATTTCTTTATGCATCATGTCATGGAATAACGCAACCATGGATCTTTGATATGTAGCACCAGCATTCTTTAACCCAAAAGGCATCACCTTGTAGTAGAAGGTACCCCAAAGGGTTATAAAGGCAGTTTTTATCATATCATCTGGATCAAGTTTGATTTGATTGTATCCAGAGAAGCCATCCATGAAGGAAAAATAGGAGTTTCCTGCGGTATTATCCACCAGCGTATCAATGTGAGGAAGTGGGAAGTTATCTTTAGGACTGGCTTCGTTCAATGGCCGGTAGTCCTGACAAACTCTTAGTTTCCCGCTTTCTTTCTTTTTGACTGGAACAATGTTAACCACCCATTCTGTATATTCAGCGACCCCAAGGAATCCTGCATCCCACAGCTTTCGAATCTCATCTTTCACTCTTAAGATTAGATCCGGCTTTAATCTTCGTAACTTTTGTCTGACAGGCTTCGCCCCAGGTTTCAAGGGTATTTTGTGTAGTACTATGTCTGAGCTTAAGCCAGGCATATCTTGGTATGACCAAGCAAACACATCCACATATTCTTTCAATAAGTGGACTAATTCTTCTTTTTCTTCAGGAGGGAATAGAGTGCCAATCTTGACTTCTTTTACATTCTGACTGTCTCCCAAGTTAAATGCCTCAGTTGGTTTTTGACTTGTTGCTCTTTCTTTTTCATCTCGCTCGATCATTTTTAATAGCTCAGGAGATATTTGAAGATCTTCGTCATCCGAGTCGGTAGTGTTTACAGGATTATCAAAGTTCATTCTTTTATTGTCATCAAAGAGAGTTTCAGGTCTGCATTATTCAGAGAGAAAAAAAAAATGGCAAGAATGAGATGGATGCAAACTGGTACTTTATTTATAGTGTGCATAAATCACAACTTTATTGGAATAAAAAGCAATAACTAAAAGGTTCACTTAAACAAAGACTACACCCTATTGATTGAACCTTTCTTTAGGAGGTTTTTACTATTGGATTACTTTGGAAAGCTTTCAATTATAACGGGCAGTTCTATCACCTCCCAATTGTTCAACACATCCCGTGGGCCACAAGGTTGAATGAGCTCCTCATCTTCAGGTGAATCGCTGATGATTGCTTGAATAGAAAGACTTTCAAAAGACTTGTTGATGTTGATGGTCAGCGCGCCTTCATTGTTATTTTTCGAAATCAAACCACCACTCACGAACGTTTCGGTGATCTCTGGGACATCCAGATTTCTTTCCTGGAGAGGATGCCCTGTTAATCTTGCAATCCTCTTTTCTCTCTTTTCAGCTATTGCCTTCATTTTGTCATGTCTTGTCGGTGTGAAGCCTAGGCCGTATTTCCCTTCATTTGTGGTGATTTTCAATTGCTTTGTGATTCCTTGTAAATCTTGTCCCAGTCCTAACCCCGGTGAGTATCCTCCTTTTATCATGAGTTTGGCAACCATGCAACTTGTTTTAGAGATGCTAGGAATGGGTTCTTCTCCATATTCGCTGACATAAGCAGCATTGACAATCTCAAAAGACCTGAAGGTGCAATCAAGTATATTTTCATTGACCTCGACATATTGAGCATCCGCAGGTCTTGACAATAGAATATCTTCTTCAGCAAAGACTGTGATTATCTTTCCTTCAATGATGAATTTCATTTTTTGATGTAATGAAGAAGGAATTGCTCCGGCCATATGGATCCATGGTCTTCCCAGCAGACAGGTATATGATGGACAAATATCCATGACTTGGAATGTGATGTGGAAAAGACAGGGACCAATCCCTACTGGTAGCTCTATTTCTCCAACAACATCTCTCTTCGTTCCGTCAAACGCTCGAACAACAATATGACTGTTGTTGAGGTATGATGGGTCTAAACTGATCTTATGTAAGGTTTCGAGTGGCATTACATTTAGAGCTGACCCATTGTCGATAAGAACTCTAGCCATAATCTGATCTTTGTATTTGACCGAAATATGTAGGGCCTTAGAGTGACCCCTTCCTTCTGCTGGTATCTTATCGTCAGTGAATGTGATGAGATTTTGTGCCGTGATGTTGTTGACGAGGTGGTCAAAGTTGTTCACGGAGATATCTTGTTCAACATAAGCCTTATTCAGGACTTTGAGAAGAGCTTCTCGATGGGCATCAGAGCTTAAGAGCAATGGAAGTATGGAAATTTTTGCTGGTAGGCGGTTCAATTGCTCAACGATGCTGTACTCACTTTGCTTTATGAGTTTGAGAAACTCATTAGCTTGTTCGTCTGTCACTGCTCGAGGCATCTCTTGCTCTTTGGATGTATTTGTATCAAGAGGTCCACTTGTTGGCTCTGTGACGTTCTTATCTTTTTGGAGCTTGTTCATTTCCTCCGGAGAATAGCACCGACCACTTCTAGTCATAATCCCAACTTCTAACGGAGTTGATGTGATGTTAGAAGTGTAATCATAGCTCCATGGAACAGTTTTGTCTGATTTGTATGGGAATGGCTTCGGGACTTGAATTTTTAGAGGCTTAAGAGTAGGTTTTGAGATTGATATGACTAGTGGTCTTGGCATAGCATCTTGTTCTTTAATGATCACATTCACGTCATCATCTTTATCTGACATAAAAACGATGAGTTGGGAGGAATCAATGAGACTTTGTAGTCTTTCATGAAATTCTGAGCATTCCTGGATAGAATGACTCTTACTGTCATGAAAGTTGCACCGCTTCTCATCCTTGACTTCTTCATGTCCAAAAGAAGATTTTCCCAGGATAATCCCTTCTTTCACAAGGCATGAATATACATGCTTAAGAGGGGTTATGATATCGTTGACTGACTTTTTCATCGGCCGGTATTCTTCTATCATGTTGATTGGTTTTGCTTGATGAGACGGCAATGGATTGTGAGTGACGTTTGGTTCATCGGAAAAGTCCAACCACTTTGACTCAATTAATTGTTGGACTATACGTTTTAATGCTATGCAATTTTCCAGGCCATGGCCTGTAACGCCATCATGATATGGGCAATTCATGTTGGGGTTATACCAACTTGGATATGGGGGTTCCAGCGGCCTTGTAGGAATTGGGCGAATAAGTTGACTCTCGATGAGTTTTGGATACAACTCAGTATAAGTCATGGGAATTGGTGCGAAAATTTCTCTTGGTCTTGGTGCAGGCAGTGGAGGAGTCGGAACGGGTGGCCGTAACTGATTAGGCCTGTTGAAAGGATAATTGTTGGGCCTATTGGGAGGAAAATCACTGGGCCTATTTGGAGGATAATAATTGGGCCTATTGGCAGGATAAGATAGGCGAGGTCCGGTGGCCACAGTACCCACGAGGGGAATCCCTCTTCCTCGCCCTATTTGTTGTATTTCTTCATCTTTTCTTTTGGATGGTCCTCCTCTTTTCATAGGATCACTGAAGAACTCAGTAATCTTCCCGGTCCTGATACCGTGCTCGATCCTTTCTCCAGACATGACTACGTCGGAGAAGTTAGTTGCCGCATTGCCAATAAGTTTGTCATAATATGGGTACTTCAGTGTCTGGACAAACAAAGTGACCATTTCCCTTTCTGTCATGGGTGGCTGCACTTGTGCAGCTAAGTCCCTCCACCGTTGGGCATATTCCTTGAATGTTTATGGCTTTTTCTTCTCCATGTTTTGGAGAGTTTGGCGATCCGGAGCCAAGTCCATAACATGTTTATAGTTGCCGATGAAGGCCTGAGCAAGGTCATTCCAAGTTTTGATGTTTCTTGGTCCTTGACTTAGATACCACTGCAATGCTGATTTTGTGAGACTTTCCTGAAAAAGTGCAATCCACACCTTTTCATCTTTTGTGAGTGGTTGTAGTCTCCTTAGGAACAGTGTGATGTGAGTGATGGGATCACTCGTTCCGTCGTATTTTATGAAATCCGGTACTTTAAAGTCCGAAGGGATTACGACATCTGGCACTAAGCAGAGGTCATCCACTGAAAGGGATCCGAATATAGTGCCTCCTTCAATGGCTCTCAGTCTTTTCTCTATTGTCTAGAGTTTTTGAGATTCTGCTTCATCTTTTGGTAATGTCTTCTTCTCTTCCTCTACAGTGTCTTATTTCAGGTGAACACTAGCAGACGGTCCTGATTCTTGAAACAGGTTTTCTTGGACTGAGACTCGTTGCGGGGTGAATCCCGGGGGATAAGTGGGATCTTGTACTTCTTTGATGGGGACTTGAGTTGCTTTCCCTTTGATTAATTCCATCAATTGTTTCATCTGTTCTGACATACTTTCAATCTTGGACTCCATCTCCATGAGACGTCCTTCAGCTTGTTCTGCCATTAATCTTGTTTGGAGTCGAGTTGAATATCGGTGTTGAGGTCCAATTTTACCTTTTTAAAGGAATATTTATTTTATTAGATTCTATGTGTGTATGATTGATGTGATGGATGCATGCATGAATATTGTAAATACTTGGTGAAAGAAGAACTATAATGGAATTTCTCAATTACATTCAGCAAAGGTTTGTTAAAAAGAAACGACCCAAAGTACAATACTGCTTTCTGGCCTTAGATATGAACTCCATCATTCTTTGAACATTTACTGATGGAGTAGGACAGTTCAGTTCTTCTAACTCCTTGGCTTCTTCGCCCATTAGTTGGGCTTGTTCTGTAACTTTTCTGACTTCTACCAAAAATGTTTGCAATTGATCTTGAGAAAATCTGTATTGATCTTCCCAATATCTTGCCCTCATCTCTTTTTGGTCAGTTTCCTCAACCAATTGGGAGATGACTTGTTTTTGGCATTTAATCTTCTCTTCAAGTTGTTGTGTTTTATGACCGAGCTGTTGTATGTCGAGGAGCATTATCTTGTTCTTCTCCTTTTCTTCCTCTAGTTCTTTTTCCAATTCTCTTTTCGCCAACTTTCTGATAACCTCGTCAAGTAGAACTATTCCTTCCTTCCGGTTATTTCTCCATTCATAATAAGCAGTGGGAGAAATAATAGGCCCCGACTTCAATATGAAAAGTCTTTTCCACGCAACTGAAATACCCATTGCGAGCTTATTTGAATTTGGATCTTCATGTGAAAATTCCAACTTACTCAGATTATGCGTCATGGGTATAAATTGCATGGACCCAAATTGTTTTCGTACTTGAGCTAGGGCATAACTTGTTCCTCCCCATATACCTAAGAGAGGAACCCACGGGCAATTGCCGCAACGGTAGACAACGCGGGAGGAGGTAGACCAAGGGGCTCTCCATTCAATTTCTAATTCAGTGATGTTCCTGAAGTAGTTAACCCATGCTTCCTTGCTGTCATGATGAGTGGTTTCACTTTTCAAAAAGGCTTCGATTGGGATGAAGTCCTTTGAAAAGCGATTTCCGAAGTGTTGCTTATCACAAGGAAGGTGGCTTTTGATCCAAATGTAGAGAAGATGTGAACATCCCATGAATTTGCCCCCTCTTTGGCGACAGAAGTTTAATGCCCTGATAGTTTCACATAATATTACTGAGGTCGGATTCACTTGAGCGTTGCAGACTTGCTCAAATAGTGTGATGACATCTCCTTCAATGAATCCGATAATTCTTGGGAAGACTACCAGGCCATATATTGCCAGGGCGAAAAGCTTGCGTCGTTGATCCTTCTGAGGGAGAACGTGGCTTAATTGTTTTAAATCGATCCAACTGATAAATTTCCGACATCCTTTTGTTGCAAACTTGGCTTGAAGACTGGAAGTTGGCATATCCAGTAATTTTGCCAGGGCTCGATGAGGCTCCGTTCTTCTATCGTGTTGATACGTCTCAATTGGATAATCAGAGGACCAACCCAATAGGTTGTTGTATTCTTCAATGGTTGGAACCAGATCCATCTTGTCGAAAGAAAAGCATCGATAAAATGGATCCCAAAATTGTATTAGAGCCCGGACAAGTGATGCATCGACGGTAACTTTTAGTAGGCGAGCGATGTGACCATACTTTGCTGTAAAAGCTTCCCGATCTGCAGAGTTCCAACTATTCCAGACTTGTAATAATTCAGTGATGTCATTCTGATTTATCTGGACCGATACCTGGTCTTTGAGCTGAACGTGAGAGTGGGACGTCAGAGAATCTCCGTGAAGCTTTTGGGCCGTTTCGGAGTATTCCATAGCCTCGGGCTGAGTTTCTACTATCGTGTCGTTCCATGATCCATTAACCATTGTGGGAAGGTAGTCGAGAACGTGCATGATAGTAATTCTTTCACCAAATATTTATCTTTAATGATGAAATGTATATGCCGGAAAAATAAGGAAAAGCAGAGTTAGTAAAAATGTAACACATAGGATTATACAAACATATAGATAAAGCAAAACCTATGAAAATTGGAACTGAAGTATAGGAAATTCTTAATGGCTGGTTCTACGATAGAGTAAGGGATTCTATATGCAGAAGGTGGTTTATCAAAAAGGCAAGGGATAGTTCCCGAATCCCGTCACTAAATTATAGTGACGGCCCGATTCCTTACCCTCTAGGGTTAATGTAAGGAATGGATTAATTCGAGTCGTAGCTTTTCGTGGGCCCATGCAGAGACTAACCGTCTCAGGAGGCAATACACTACTTTGCTACTTTGAAACCGGTGAAGGCTTGGAGACCATGGCCTCACAAGGACAACAACACCAATTCCGCTTAGAAAGAATTGTGTTCGATTTGAGAAAGCTCGGGTATAGAGCTTCATATTGTGAATGCATTATGCATGTTTAGAATAAGTAAATATAACATATAAATCCACATAATAAGCAAAGTAAATCAAAACAAATCAACTTTAGGCTCGACTCATTAACGTGGATTCCCCAGTGGAGTCGCCAAGCTGTGGCAACGTCGGGTTTTCGGGAGTCGCCACCAATCGGTTTTTTCTTAGGTCGATTGGTCACCTAAAATATGGTCTGCGAGAGTTCGGGGATCGGGAGTACGGTTACGCTAAAACAATATTGTTAAAATGCGCAAAATTGGCACCTTAGTTGATTTTAATTTTGTTTTATTTTGCTTTTAGAAAATATTCAGTTAATTTTCAAACTAGAAATTTTAACTAAATTAATCGGATGTGAATTTTTTGGTAATTAATTTGTATAGAATTTTATACTTCCGAACCATGGACTCTACCGAGTCATTTGGACACGGAAGATTTGATTCCGAACCATGGACTCTGCCGAGTCATTTGGACACGGAATTTGGTGAAATTTTAAACAATTTTATCCATATTGTGAATATGGATTTTTATCTTTATATTTATTTAATTTATTTAGTTAAAAAAAGGTTGATATTTTCCAAACCGTAGATCCTGACGGATCATCCGGATATGGAAGTTAATTTAATTTATAGTTAATTATTTAATTCTTATTTTTATTAATTATTAGTTTAATTACTAATTCGTAATTCTTTTTGTTTATGAAATTTTTAGATTTATTAATAATCTAAAAATTTTATTTTTTTATATTTTATATTTTCTTTTCTTTTCTTTTCTTTCTTTTCTTTCCTTTCTTTTCTTTCTTATATTTTTTTTCTTTCTTTTTTTTTATTTTTCTTTTCTTTCTTATCTTTCTTTTCTTTTTCTTATCTTTCTTTTTTTTTTTTTGAATTTCTTTTCTTGTTTAATGAAGGATATTTATTATTTAAATAATTACTCAATTTATAAAAGAATTCAAAAGTAATTAATTTTTTTAATAAGAAATTTAATTAATTAATCTTGAGATTTATTTTATGTTTTTAAAAAGATAAATTAATCAAGAAAGATTTATATTTTGTTCTTTTTTATTTAATAAAAGAAATTATTTAATCAAGATCTTTAATAAAGAAACCAAAGAAAAATGTATATTTTAAAAATAAAAGAAAAGTCTTAATATTTTATTTGATAAAAGGTGAATCAAAAATCAATTATTCAATCAAAATTTTATTTATTTAATAAAGGAATACAAAAAATTTATATATATAAAAAAGTTTTAATATTTTATTTGTTTTATTTTGTTTTGATAAAGGATTAACCAAAATTAATTATTTAAATAAGAAAACCAAAACATTCATATGTATATTTTAAATAAAAAAGAAAAGTCTTGATATTTATTTAATTTGTTTTGAATAAAAGATTAACTAAAAAGTAATTATTTTAATTAAAAATTTATGTATAAAAAAATTTATATGTATATTTTAAAAATAAAAAAAAATCTTAATAAAGAATTAACCAAAAGTGATTATTTAAGAAAAGAAACTAAGAATTTTATGTATATAAAAGTCTTGATAATTATTTGTTTTTCTTTTTGATAGAAACTTAACCAAAAGTTATTATTTAAGAAAACAAACTAAAAATAAATTTTATGTATATTTTTAAACATAAAAGAAAATTTTTGTTATTTATTTGTTTTATTTTTGATAAAAAATTTAACCAAAAGTGATTATTTAATGAAGAGACTAAAAATTTACATGTATATAAAAAATCTTGATATTTACATTTTATTCTTATATTCTTTTTGTTTGATGAAATATTTTTTTTAAAAATAATTTTAATTTATATCTATGAAAATATATCTAATTAATAAGTCTAAAATATTTAAGAGAAATTCAATTCTTTTATTTATTTATTTTTATTATTTTTGAAATCATTTGACTAAGATTTTTATAAAGGAAACAAAAAGTTATATCTTTTCATTATTTTAAAAGAAATAAGTAAAATATTACTGAATAAAATATTAGCCCAAAAATTTTACTTTTTTTTTATTCTTTTTATTAATAAAGAAAACTAAAAAAAGTTATATTTTATTATTTTAAAAGAAATAAGGAAAATATTACTGAATAAAATATTAACCCAAAAATTTTACTCTTTTTATTAATAAAGAAAACTAAAAAGTTATATTTTATTATTTTAATAAATAATTAATATATTAGTCCAAAGTTTTTATTTTGAATAAAGAAAAATTTATTTAGATACTTTATTTAAAAATATTTCCAAGCCATGGATCCTGGCGGATCATTTAGTCATGGAGTTTTAATTTTTATTAAATTTTAATTATTTAATTAATTATTAATTGTAATTATATTTTTATTTTTATTTTTCTTGAATTTTAAATTTTAAATATCATTATTTTAAAAAATGTTTAAAAAGAATTGATTTGTATATTTTTTAGAATTATTTAATCATGTTTGTTTATTAATTTTAACAAAAAGAATAAAAAGTTAACTTTTTGATATTTTTGAAGAAATAATAAAAAACATGTATTCCAAAATATCAAAAGATAATTGGCTTTTAAATTTTTGTTAGCCTTAATAATTAATTATAAAAGAATCTTCTTTTAGGTTTTATTTATTTATTTATGGGTAAAGGTGAATTAAATGAAATAAATTATATAAAGGAAAATTAATAATAATAAAGTGGGGCTTTTTGGCCATCCACTTTAAAAATAAATAATAATAAAGGTTAGCAAAGTTAATTAAATTAATTGTTAACAACAATAATAAAAGTTAGCTAAGTCAACAACAATAAAAGTTAACCAAATTAATTAATTGATTATAAATCAGCAATAATAAAAGTTAGCCAAGTTAATTAAATTAATTATTAACAACAATAATAAAAGTTAGTCAAGTTAATTAAATTAGTTAATTAACAACAATAATAAAAGTTAGTCAAGTTAATTAAATTGACAACAATAATAATGGTTAGTTAAGTTAACAATAATAAAAGTTAGCCAAGTTAATTAAATTAATTATTAACAATAATAAAAGTTAGCCAAGTTAATTAAATTAATTAATAACAACAATAATAAAAGTTAGACAATTTAATTAATTATTAACAACAATGATAATAAAGGTTAGTAAAATTAGCAAGTTAGTTGTTAGTTGTTAATAACAACAAAAAAAAAAAAGGTTAGTAATAATAACAATAATTAACAAATAAATAAACAAGTAAAAATTAAAAAAAAGGTTAGTAATTTATTCTGCAAGAACAAAAATAAAAGGTTAGTGACCAAATTGAAAAAAATTAAAAAGATGAAGGATGGAATAGAGGTTTACCCTTTTTAAATTAAAATTTTGAAATCTCTGTTTTCAAAACAGAGAAGACGCGACCCGGGGAGGGGGGGGGGCTGACGGCAGGGACGACGGCACGGCGTGGGCAAGGGGGACGGCGGCTGGAGCAACGGCGCAGCGTGGGCAGGGGGACGACGGCGGGGCGACGGCGCGGCGTGGGCAAAGGACGACGGCGTGGGCGATAGCGCGGCGTGGGCATGGGGGACGACGGCGCGGTGTGGGCAGAGGACGACGGCGGAGCGACGACTGCGTAGGGTGACGACGGCGGCGTGGGGTGACGACGGCGGCGTGGTAAAAGAGGAAGGGACAACGAGTGAAACGGAAGAGAGAGAAAGGAAGAAGATGGTCTGATCGTAAGAAAAAAAAATTTGGGACTTTCTGGGCAGAGGGAGGATAAGCTAGGGAATAAGGTTGTAATTTTATCTTTCTTTTTTTTAAAACGGAGCTCTAAGCTTTTTCTCTATTTTTTTTCTGTGCCTTCTTCACAGATTTTGGACCCCTATTTATAGGGGAAGGGGTGCTGGACTGTTCAAAATTAAAAATTAATTAAATCCGAACTTATCTCTTAATTTAGTAAAATGACAGTTTCAGTCCTTTACGTCTCTCAGACTTTGGATAAGCTTCAGAAGCTTCTGATTTTGACAATTTTGTCGTTTTCTGTTAATTTGGGCCAGAAACGTTAGTCTGGCCCAAAATTGACACGAAAAATTACCAAATGCTCCAGGAACTTTCAGAATTTGTCAATTTTTCTCAAAACTTCTCAATTTTGTCATTTTTACCCTAAACTTTTTAATTTTGTCATTTTTTATGGAGTTTTCCTTTTTATTTTATACATACATTTATACACATATATCATTTTTAATTAAATCCTCACAAAACAAAAAAATGTATTTTAAACTAATTAAAAAATTTAGTAATAATAATAATAATAATTTTTTAATTAATTTTTTAATTAATTTTTTTTAAATTTTTTTAATGGCCGGACGAAATTGGGTGTCAACAGCCAGCATGAGCCAGCTAACCCCCATATAATTACAAGAAATGTTACAGAAGAAAGAAAAAGCTTTTTTCGAACCCATGATGTCCAAATAACTAGGAGATTTGTTGTCAGATATCAGCCTAGTCCTTACCATCCATAATGTCCACAGCGTAGATTTTACAACAACATCCCAAGCCTTCCAAATGTTCACCAAGCCAATAGGGAAGGGTTTCCAATTTAGGAGTGAAGTGATGTTGTTGATCTAGTTAAATGGGCACCCCCACCATATGAAAGAGAGCCACCATACTTGGAATGCGAATTTGCAGTTCAACCAAAGGTGGTCAAGATCTTCATTAGGGTTAGTAGATTAGGCAGCTGTTGTTCTCCTACTTGCACTCATTTGTTGAGCAAGTTTTTCTTAGTAGTGATCTGATTTTGACATACATTCCATGTGAAGAAATTGATCTTCAAAGGGCACTAGCTATTCCATATAATGTTATTCCACTGAGCTACTTTTGGGCAGTAGTTGCTTGCAAGAGTCTGCTCAACTTTGTCTTGAAAGTTCCTGTTCATAGTAACACTAGAGAGCATATCATGTAGCAAACGCCATTCACCCTCTTCCATACCCCTAGCTTGCCTTCGCTGCTGACCCCCACAAACCCAAGTGTCCCCAACCTATAAACCCATATCCGGCACTCTACAATTGATATTGACTGCCAGTTTTGCCAACCTAGGAAGCCTTTACTTTAGTGAATAGTTCTTTTGCCAAAGATCTATCCAAAACTTTATTTTTTCACCATTACCTAGCACCCAGCCAAAGCATTCTCCTAGCCTAATACCGCTGTCTAAAAATGTGCCTTACTTTACATGTGCTGTACATGCAAATTTATGTACACACCTATACTAAAACATGTTAATTCCCATCATGTCCCATTCATCTTTGGCTTAGCGCTTCTCTAATATCTTCCACTTCCAATCCTCAGGGTCCCATTGCTCCACCAATCCCCGCCAACTCCGTCATTGGCCGCCGACTACCTTGTCCACTGCCAAGAAACTGCCGACTCCCTTGTCCGTCAACTCCTTCATCCCCGCCAAGATCACGCCGCCATAGCCCCTGTTGCTACGGGAATCAAATCAAAGAAATTGCTGACCTGCTGTACATTCATTTGAAAACAATTTTCTTAACTTTATGAAAAACTCCAACCTACCTTGGTCCTTTAACTTTTTTGTTTTATTTCTTATTTTGGTCATTAATCATTTTAGATTTTCAGTTTAGTAACTCTAATAGGTTTTTTTTTTATTGCAATCCTTTAAGTTTTCCCAAGTACATATATGTATACATGTGAAAAATGATATGAGCAAATATATGAAAATATATGTATATAGAAATAATATAGGAATAATTTTAATATCATGTTATAATAAAGATAAATAAATAAAGAGAATCATACTAACATATAATTATATATGTTCAAAAATATAAACTCATTTGTACAATAATGTCAAATACATTATTATTCATATATAAAAGTTTATTCACTTACATATGTGTATTGTATATATGTGTCACATATTTTGTACATATCTATCACATAATTTATACATTGCGTTCATATATATCCGCTATTTAATTTTATACATACCTTTAATTTTGGCGAGAAGCAGAATTTGATGCATTCATACATGTTTTTTTATAGGAAGTTGAACCTATAATATATCTATGATTTCATTTATACATATATCACACATTATTTATACGTATCCATCATTTTCTTTGTACATCAAGTTTGTACATATCTAATATCTTATTTATACATACCTCTAATTTTTGCGGAAAACGGGATTTGATGTGTTCATATTTTTTTTTACTAGAGGTTGAACCTATAACATATCTGTGATGTTATTTGTACATATGTGACACATTATTTCTACATATCCATCCACTTTCTTTATACATTAAGTTTGTATATATTTAGTATCTAATTTGTACATATATCTAATTTCTAAGAGACAAAAGATTTGAAGTGTTCACATTTGCGTTATGTTATTGAAGGCAACCTTGAAATAAGACTAACTGATACCATACTAGGCGAAAAACATAATACAAGAGCCCAAACCAGGAATGATGCCCATTAGTGCATGGTTCAGGGAAACTCAACCTTGTAAACCGACACCTACTCTGGAAGGGAATAAGACACCCATATGTAAAAGAAATCCTTTATCATTGAGAATTCTAAAGACAGACTGATCACATTCAGCTCACTAAAATGGGACCTTCACAACACTTCAAGGTGCATTCTAAAACCCTACTTTTGTACCTAATTCAAACACTACTAGAATTATGTTGACCATCAAAGGGTTCTCCTCAAGAACACCATCTAGGGCTTAGATGATGTCTTTGTGTGCAGGTTCTTAGTTCACGTCACCTAATAGCTAGGAGGCCAATTCATTAGGCTTGGTTGGTAGCTCACCATTTGGCTATCAATTTAGTGTCATATGTAAGAACAACATGGTGCACATAAGGAGGTCAAGGTGTAACCTGAACCAATTAGACAAAGAGAATGATGTTGATGGAAGGTGGAATTCCTAGGAATAGGAAGGGGCCTCTCATGGCTAGGACACTGACTGGAGAACTACTAGCTACAAGCCTCCACACCCTCTCTAAACCTGAAAAATGGCACAGGCCTCGCTGTTTTGGATGATGACCTATTTTAACCTCCCAACATACATATTTGAGCAATTGAAAGCCGTTATTCAATAAGAGATCAGGAGTTTCTTACCTAGGAACAAAAGGAGGGAGTTCAAAGTTGTTTGGTCCCTGAGGGCATAGGAAGAGTGGTACTTGGAGATCCTTCCCATGCATATTGGGCACAAGGGCTAGAATGCAAGTGATATCAGTATAATGCTTTGGAGGCTGGACTAGATGTAAGAGCGATTGAACGTAAACAACTATATATTGCCTAAAAAAGGCTAAAGGGAGCCAAAGAAGTAGTTATGGTCAGAGTCTTTAGCTCGACTTTGATAGGGGTGACAACATCGTGGTTTAAAACAAATACAAGCCAATAGTTTCATTCATTTTGGGATCTCTTACAGGCCTTTTAGCATCAGTTTTGAAGAAGCCGTTGACCCTTAAAACAATGGCTTACCTCTTGAAGATACGATAAGAAAAAGAAGAGTCCTCAAGGGACTATGTGAGACACTTCAACATAGAGGCCGTACAAGTATAGTATCTCTCCCTTAAATAAAGGATTATTGCGATAACTCAATGTTTGCTGAGAGAATCCAAGTTGGCTTAGGATCTACATGAAAACCCTGTGAGGAATATTGTGGAGTTTCTGGATAAAGCCACAAGGTATGTGCATGTTGTAGAGCTTAATATGCTAGCACCTTTGAATGAGCACTTAAAGCCAAAGGATAATGGGCCTTTGTCCAACATGAGTGTTTGAGGATAGTAAACCTTATACATGCCATTATGCGATATGAAAGTGAATGTTTTGTTTGCCTTGAAAGGTGGCGACAAGGTGATAAGTTGGTTTCAACCTATGAACTTGAAGACAAATAAAAAGACTAAAAAGTATTGACATTATGAAGCTGATAGTGGCAATAAATGCATACAAGGTAGTACCTAACCTTTACCAAATGACATACTAAAAGGAAGGCATTAAAGTGTTGGGTGCCAGTTGAGAAAGGGCGATGTAGAAATGATTATAAAGTTGGGAGATGAAGGGATGAATAGGCAAGTAACGCTCCACCTGTACCTAGTCAATGTACATGGTTATCTGCTTGCTCCTGAGCTAGCTAGTCCTTCTTCTAAACCTCAAAGTGATTACATTTAAGAGAGATGTTGGGCAAGATTCAAGGAGTCAAGGTGCTCCCAGACTCTTCACCTACCCAAATTAAGAAGCTTCAACTCTATAGGTTTTCCCTTTCTAATCTCAACGACCATCTTTCCCTGCTCAACTCAGATGGGACAAAACTGAAGAAGAAAGAAATTTTTGTAACATTAGCAAGAAGTTTAGGCATATACCTTGTTTCTGTGATGACAAAAAGCGATATCTGAAGAAATATTATAGGCCTAGACAATAGGTCTTCTTTGATGACAAAAAAATAGACAACTTTTGATAAAAAAACTAATATCTGAAGAGATTGAATGGGCTACCTGAGACCTTAGAGGCAGCTAATGTATAGAAAAAAAAATTAGGGTGTCCCAGAGTTGTGTGGCTAGGGAAAACCCTCTAATTTTTAAGTTGCATGGGTTAAAGATGAGTGGGAGAAGCTTAAAGAAAGCTTTTGTCTAGAATGTAAAACATACCCATGGGTGACCAGATCTCATCAGCAGACGACTCAAACCGTGACGGCGCAAGTATTTTATCCGCATTCTTCTTCCTTGACTCAATCGGGTACGATGATGGCAGGCTCTCAACACTAGGTTCTCGTATCCACTCATCCCCAGCCATTTCTCAATTTGAGTGGGTTCGTGCCGGTACCTCAGTCAGCACAGTCGCAGCCGGATTATTCAGCAAAGGTATCTGCCTGGCTTCATGTCGTAGACCTTTCCTAGATTGAAGCTTGTGTACCTGAGACGCAGAATATCTCAGGCGATCGTCAGCCTATAACTGCACATGATCAGCCTCAAGAGGATGCTACTGGTGACCATTCCCCAGCACCATCTATGACTTTCAGTTTCTCTAGTTTATTATTTTAATTGTTGGACAAAAATTTCTTTTTTTTTATTTTCTTTGAATAATAATAATATTCCAATTTTGTGTTTATTTTAATTTTTTATTTTAGACCATCTAAATTCTTTGTTCATTTTCTTCATTATATATATATATATATATATATATATATATATATATATATATATATATATATATATATATATATATATATATATATATATATATATATATATATATAATATTTTAAATTATTTATATACATACAAATTTGGGTTAGTGGTTTATGATTTAAAAAAGTTAGCTAGTGACTAAAAAGTCAGTCGCAATTAGCGACTAAAAGTTTAGTCGTTAGTTTGGAAAAGTAGCGACTGACAGTTTCAGTCACTATTTTCAATCATTGGTCAGTCGCTGGCCATTAGCGACTGATAATGACTATTTCTTCAGTGGCTAATCGACTTCTGCCTTATAGTGGACTATTTATTATTTCTATGCCATGAATATATCCTTTTAAAAGCCCCAAGAAAATAATGAAGCTAATAGAAAAAAGTAAAGAAGAAAAATCCAAAAAAGGTAGACAAAGATGAAATTAAAAAAGCACAAATTATACAAAATGAAGAAAACAAGGAAAAAAGCAATTGAAAGTGATAAATAACACTTGAAAGTAAAAAAGCCTAATCAAAGAGGGAAAAAAAAGAAGACAATAATCAAGTTTTTAAAACGCCCAAAAAAAACAACAAAAAAGAAGAAAGACTAACAAAAATTTAAAAAACAAACAACAACAAGGCCAGTTCGGCAAGAAAAGAATTTGGTTGGTATATAGGGTGGCACAAGAGTTACATTTTCATCTAATCCAACTTAAGTTGACTTAATTTAAAATGATTTATTTTTATATGTGCATCTTTTTTTTTTTTAATTAGTTTCATTTAAAAGTTAATATTATATAGGTGCAATAATCCTTTGGGCGGGAAAAACCATCAACTGCTGGTTCAAGTTGAACACGGATATTGCGTTGGGACTGCTAAGGGTGCTAGGGGTTGGTGCGGATATCCGAGATGCTCAAGGGGCATGCTATTTGGCTGCAAGGAAGACTGGGTGGTTGGATGTCTTTCATGGGGAGAGAGTGGCATGTCTCTGGAAGGTCTTAAATTGGCTAAAGACATTGGTTTGTCTTGGTTGTGGAGCTTGATGTGTAGGAGGTGGTCCGAGCCATTGTTACAAATGTGGAGGGTAGATCCTGGGCTTTTAGCTATATTCGAGAGATTAGGACATTTTTAGTAAAGCTGGAAGCTTGGCAAGTTCTTCATACATTCCCTGAAGCTAATGAAGTTGCTCATTGTCTTGTTCATAAAGCCCTTCTTTTAACGGTTTTACTCTTTGGATGGACATTTTATCATCACCTTTTTCAACCATTATAGCCTTCGATCGTTTGATCCATTAACACAAGTCCTGTATCATTTTATTAAAAAAATAAATTAATTAATAAAAATTTAATAAAATTATAAAATTTTTATTTTTCATAGATTATAAATGAAATTAGTTAAGAGTAAAAAAATATAAAAATAAAAGTTAAGCCATTTTTAATTAACTTAAATTAAAATCGCGCATAAACTTTTTAACAGCTCGGTGGAAGTAAGTTGTCCTCCCACGAACAATTGGCCGATAAAGTGGCAGAGGATCCTTTCTATTTTCACAAAAGAGAAGTCCTAGCTCTAAAAAAACCGCCCCTGCTCCTGGCGAAATGGTTAGAGCTTGGTTGCAGAGCTCCCACAAGGTCAGGGGTCCAGGGGCTGGTGAGAGAAAGAAAAGAAATTGGAAGCCTACTTGTAAAAATAAATTGTTTAGCCGTATCATATATGAAAATGATAGAATTTATAATTGCATACCTTCACACTTATTTATTTGTAAACTACTAGCGAAGCATTTTATTAAGTACTCTAAGTCAGAGTAAAACGTACATAAGTACATGGTCACTCTTATTATACATACATACATACATACATATGTATGTATGTATAGAACATTCCAAAAGAAAAAACTAGAACTGGGAACACAAACGCCATCTGGGACAGCCTTAACCCTTATTTGATACATATATATATATATATATATATATATAGACACACACACACATATATATATGTTCGTGTGATACATAGCATATATAATTTTAAGTCGTCATTTATGTTTCCTTGGTATTAGGAAAGCTTAATTCTGTGTCTGGCTTGATTCATTTCCATCAGTTGATTCCTCCATTGATTGATCATCATTTGTTGACTCACCGCCACTAGTAGTTACGCTACTGGTGTCCATCGATTCATTGCTGGTTTCTGTTTGGTAAGTTTCATCAGTTGAGGAATCCTCATTCATCGAATCATTGCTGCCATTTGTGCTGTAGCTACCATCAGTTGTGGAATCCTCATCCATTGAGGAACCGCTAGAAGAACTTGGGCCATCTTCTACCACTTGAAGGCTTCCCTGTCGAACAACTTGCGGATCACAGCAACAGTAATAACCATTCTCGGTGCAGTCCTCCAGCCCAGAAGCGAGGCCAAGCTCATCGCAGGTCTGGTAGCAATCAGTGGCAGTGCACGACGCGTCGTTGTACCTCACAATCTCTGCACAACTGATGATGCTCTGCGGTAATGATGATTGAGGCATTGTTGGCAGACTTGGAACTGCCAGAATGATACAATGTCAACTTAACTTCCTCTAACGTGATTGTGTTTTCTTCTTTCAACCGGCCAATCAAATCAATAGAATCGTGGGCTAATTATAATTTTTTAGTCCTTATTATTATTAAAGGGTTACATATAAGTGTTAGGTAACGTTTTAAAGAGGGTAAAGTGTAATTAATCCCACATATATATAATTAACTCTAGGTAGGACTAGTGTAATGACCTTTTTTTAAGGTAAAACAAATTAAAAGAACAAAACAAAGTCTTGTGATCAAATAATATTACCAAATTTTCTTCTTGATACCACGTGAAGGTTTGCTACTAAGTTTGCATCCCGTGTTGGCACCGTAAAACCTGAACAATAAATACCTACGTTAGAGAAATACATAATGATACTGACTATACATAGAGAAATTCATGTGGTGAAAAAGAGGCTAATTAATTTTCTCATCAGTGGCATTTACCGGTATATAGTTATATCTCCCATATTTAATTTTTTCATAATCTAGAAATTATTATTATTATTGTTGTTGTTTTTACTTTCAAAATCAAACCACACAATATCTAGAAAAAAAAAACACTTTCGCTATCCCACATTAGTTGACACTTTTACTATTTTCATGGGGATTGAGGTAATAACATCATGTAGACATATTACATAGACTTTTACAGTATTAGTATATATTTATCTTATCAAACGATTACAGTTAACACATACTCCCTCCATTAAAATTCTTTGCACAATTTTAATTTTTTTTACTTAAGTTTGACTTAAATTTTTTATATTAATATTTTTAATTTTTAAAAATATTATATTTAGAAACTACAACACTTATAGTTTTTATCTTCCTGATGAGCTTTTCAGTGAAAGTCTCAAGTTAGCTTTGGTAATCAAGGCCCTACTCTATTTGGGATAGGGAGCATTTTAGATTTGTATACTAAAATATCCTGTGGGTAAATTACTATTTATCCTCAGGGGTTTAGGTTAAATTACATTTTTTTCATTTTATTTTAGAAATATATACTTTACCCATAACCTTTTTAATATGGTCCGACAGTAACTTTTGATATCTTAATTTAGACTATACAGTAGTTATCGTAAAATAATTTCAATCTATATGGTATTTTTTTTATAATTAGTTGATATTTAAAAGATATTGTTTTGAAAATTGAAAGAAATATAAAAAGAAAAACTGATAATTTAAAATGTTCATTTACTTAAAAAAAATACCTTATAGATTGAAATTACCGGAAGATAACTATCATAATAACTAAATTAAGATTTTAGAAGTTGCTATCGGACTGTATTAAACAGCTAGGGGGCAAAGTGTATATTTCTTAAATAGGAGGGACAAAGTGTAATTTTACTTAAACCTTAGGGGGAAAATTGTAATTTTCCCATATCCTATTGCTAGCTGGAGGATTGCCATGTAAATTATACTTCCATTTCTAAGTTTAATAAAATTTCTTACCTTGTTGTTCAAAAACAAAAAAATACTAAATTAAAAAAAGCAAACACGAATTGAGGAAGTTCACCACTTAATAATTATAATGTAAACTATCCATTTTTTAGGAAAAGCATTTAAGTACATATTTTATATGAGAAACCACTCATGTGTTAGCGTATATATGAAATTATCAAAAATAAATATTTAAGAACATAAAAAATCCCAAGAGAAAAATCAGAAAGTATGAAATCCCAAGGAAAAACCAGCAAAACAAAATTCAACAGAACAGATAACCGAGTACCGAAAAACAAAAAAAAAATGAAAGATTAAACAGAACAGATATCATCAAACCTTGGTTTTTATAGATGGACTGGGAAGGAATCATTCATGCTCCCCGTTGTCGCCACTCACCACAAATAGCCAAATTATTCCAGCCTAGGAGCTCAATAATTTATTTATTTATTTTTTTAATATGTACATAGAATAACTAAGGGTTTTTTAAAAAATAATCTATGGCATATAATAAACCATTTAAGGTAAAAATGAATTAAAAAGCACAAACTTCTATAATTACTAAAAACGTTTTTTTTATACAATAAGCCAATTACACATAAAAATTTTATATTGTATCTAAAATTTTTAAGAACTAAAATAATTAAGGAAAAATTTACTTTTTTTTTGCCAATATCAAGACGGGAGAGATGACCAAGATGATCAAGAGATCCGGTACCACCTATTACTGCTGGTGATACAATATGATAGGACTTATTTATTCCTATCATTTTCTCACTGGTTCGATATGGTGCGACATTTTGAAAACTGTGGTGTGGCTCGTGTATACCTAAAATCAGCCAGTTGAAAATCACTTTTTTTTTTCCGTATCAACATGAAAAAAAAAAAAGGAAAACAATTTCTTTGATTTAGAATAGGGATGAAAATTGATTTAGAAAAAGCGTATGCTAAGTTGGAGCGAAACTTTATAAAACACACTTTGGATTTCTTAGGTATGGCGCCCTCTCCCGTGAGGGATCGTATTATAAATTGTATTTGCTCTACTGAGTTTTCTATCCTATTTAATAATTCCATAACTTAGAATTTTCTTCCTTCAAGGGGTTTTAGGTAGGAAGATCCTATTTCATCTTAAATGGGAAGGGATGGTGCCATCCTCATTCATATCTTTTTCGCTGATGATTTGATCTTTTTTGCTTAAGCTGATGAAGAGAACTGTCTTGCTATCAAATAGACTTTATCTACTTTCTACACTCTGTCTGGTGAAACTATAAACTTGTTAAAGTCCAAGATGGTCTTTAGCAAAAACACTTTCCCTGAAAATAGAACTCTTTGTTCTGATATTTTGGGTATATCCAGGAAATGGCAATTTAGGTAAGTATCTCCGTTTTCCTCTTACTCATAAAAAATGGACTAGTTCTGACTTTGCTTTCATTCTAGAAAAAATGAACTCTAAGTTGGCTGGTTGGAAGGCTAGCGTTCTTTCCTTGGCTGGAAGAGCTACTCTAGCCCATACTACTTTAGCCAACATGGGACATCACAATATGCAGACTATGAAATTACACCCAAAAACTTGTAATAGTATTGATAAGATCTGTAGAGACTTTTTATGGGGTTCTTCTAGTGAGAAGAAGAAAATTCATCTTGTTAATTGGGATACAGTGACCAAGGCTAAAAGCTCTGAAGGGCTGGGGATTAGGAAGGCTAATATCCTTAATCAAGCTCGCGTTACTAAACTTGCTCGGGATGTCAACCACAACAAACATAAGCTTACTTCCCAGATTTTTCTGAATAAGTACAGGAGATCTTCCACTGTGTTAGGAAGTTCTCCTACTTGCAAAGCTCTTGTGAAGTCTGACAATACTCTTAGTGGTACCATGAAACTTGTGCTTAGTGGTTTTGGCACCTCTTGGTGATGGGATAACTGGCCGGGGGAAGGTAATCTTAGATCTCTCAATCAAGGTCCCCTCACTGAGAATGAGGATATGTACTCTGTTAAAGATTTAAACTCAGGGGATAGGTAGTTTTGGGAGAAAATCTCTTTGGATCTTCCTGATGCTATTAAAAATAAAATAAACTCCATCGCTCCTGCACTCTAGAACAACCTAAATGATACGACTATATGGAGATTTTCTAGATTTGGATGGCCCTCTCTTCTTCTCCTAACTCCCCTGTAGCTACAAACTGGAGTTGGATCTGAAAAGTTCCTACTTTAACCAAAGTCCAATGTTTTCTATGGACCATCCTTCATGTGAAAGTCCTCACTAACGCCAACTTAAGGAGTAGAGGTATTAATGGCAGTCCTACTTGCTGTTGTTGCAACATCCATGAACAGGATTTAATGCATCTACCGTTTACCGGTTCTAAGGATACTGGTATCTTCTCTAGATTGGTTATTCACCGGCTACCTGGGACAGAGATTCCTGACCTAATAAAAGATGCTTGTTCTAATAACAATCCCTCTCAACATGGTCGTATCCCTTGGAACTTTCTTTTATCATTCTGTTTTCGGGAAATTTGATCAGATAGGAATAAAACCCTTTTTAAAAGTGCTAATATCTTTGTAGACCTGCTTGTGAAATAGATTATTAATAGAGCTGTTGACTTCTTTGCTTTGGTTATTGCTAATCATGTGCCTACTCAGGCTAAGCAGTTCGTAAATGTTGGGTGGATCTCCCCTATATCTGCCTTGTTGAAACTAAATATTGATGGTTCTTTTCAAGATTCAACTTTGAAATCAGGTGCTGGGGGTATTATCCAAAATGAAAAAGCTGATTTCATGACAGCCTTTTCAAGAAATTTGTGGGGTTTGCTGATTCCCTGAAAGCTGAGTTGTGCACTTTGCGTGAAGGGTTGAAGCAGCCCTTACATTTCAAAACATTCCTTCTTCAAATTGAGATGGATTTAAAAGTCGCAACTCAACTCCTAGATCTATCTCAAGGGGTTCCTATTGAATTGATGCCTTTAATCTTCGATTGTAGGTCACTCAGGGATATGGGACAAGTTCATCAAGTCAAACATGTGTTCTGGGAAGGCAACATGGTAGATGACTTGTTGGCTAAGGAAGGAGCTAACCAGCATCATGAAGAGACTTTGGTCTACTGGAAATGTCCTACCTTTTGTTTTTTGGCTTTACTATCAGATGCTATGGGAATGACGTTCCCTAGGTCTTGCAATGCTGCCGTATTTCACCTTTCTTAGAAGGTTTGGATACTTTGTCCTTTCCTATTTTGTTTTAATGCATTCTTTTATTACAATAAAAAAAAAAGAGAGATAACAGTCAAGTGGATAAAAATCGAAACCATGAATACCATGGTCTGTGACGGGCGGATACACGAGTAAAATTACCCGTGACAGGTTGGACATAGACAGCAAAAAATACCCATCTAATTGTATAACAGGATGATGGGTAGGGATATCTATCATAGACAAATCTATACCGTCTACCTGTTAAACTTGCCAAGCTGAAAATCCCTAATCCTTTAGACTCTTGTGATTCTCGTTTACTGTAGCAAGTAGCAACTGAAACCCACCGCAAGCAATCCACAAAATCCCCAATCCTTACCCCTCCGACTCGCTTACTGCCTCCAGTAGCCACCACACACTGGCCACTATTTAGGCACTCAACATTCTCTTCACCGTTACTATCGTCCCTCTCTCAATCGCTCACTTTCCTTCATCTTCTATTCTGTTGACTGGACTCTGGTGCTAGTGAATAGTCTCGTCTCTATTAGGTAATTTAATAATTGTTTCTTCTTTAGCTCCAGTATTTCCTTTTAGATTGGAAAATAGCCTTCTGTTGATTGAAAGGATCTTGTGTTTCTTGTTGTGTCTTATTGTGCTTTAGCCCATTAAGGACTCAAAGCATTTAATTTTCTGGGGTTTCTCGGCTGATCTTTTGAGCTTTTTCATATTAGAGCATATGGATTGGTGGAAGCAAAGTGTTACATCCTCCTAGAACTCTTTGGTGTGTGTATTGGAGCTATTCTTTTTGTACATTCTCACAATTGGTAGAATTTTAGGCTACTACATGTTGTTTTGTTTGATTTCAATTGTCTTTTTGTTTAAAGGATAAACTCTTGTTAGGAGGTTTAGATGAAGTGTTGGATGAGGAACTCGTAAAGTGAGCATTAATTTACTCCATCTATGTAGTAGTAGTAGTAAACACCAATTATTAGTTTGTGAAAAATTGTTTGCTTCGTTAATTGGAATCTCACAAATAGCTGCTGTAGTATTAAGATGAAATTAAACTGTTCAACTAAGTTTGATTTTAAAAACAGAAATCTTTCTCAAAGCAAAAATCTTTTCTATTTCTTTCTTTTCTTTTCTAGATTTGGATTGTGAAGAGCTTTTTGTGGCAAAGTTCCAACATTACACAAGTACTGCACCTTCCCTAGGTTTGATTTTATATTTGTGTGCATAACATGGATATATTGTACATGTTTGCTTGAATGTCTGTACGTGTGCAAGTATGTTGTATATGTTTGTAGGTGTACATATAAACATAATGTGGTAAAATAATGTGGTAAAATAAGGGTTTTGCTAGAGAAAATATTATAGTTTAGCTGAAATAGAAATGGGAAATGGTAATAGAACGGACAGTGATTCCATGGGTTGATGATGGACAACTTACAGCCGCTTATTTGAACTGAAGAAATTAGAAAACCTACTCATCCATTTGGTGACGTTTTGGGGTATATTAATCTAGCCATTAAAGCTTTAGGACAAAAAATTGATTCTGGTCCTTAATGTTTTACGTGGGCAATTATAGTTATCAATAAAATCTCATATTTAATTTTGGACAGATTATAGTAAAGATTACATACTTTCCCCTATCTTTTTTACATTATCTTGCACTAATTTCTAAAACATTAATTTAAACTACATACTAGTTGTCCTCCAGTAATTTATATCTGTATAGTACTTTATTTTTTTTTATAGTTTATTGACATAAAAAAATTATTTTTACATTTATAAAGTGAAAAAAATGAAAGCTTATGATGTCCATTACTTGTGAAAGAATTACTGAATTAGGGTTTCAATTACTCAAAGATGTTTATCATATAGTTTAAATTAGGATTTCAAAAATTGCTGTTGGACAATATAAAAAAAAAAGTAGAGACAAAGGGTATATTCCTAAAATAGGGGAGGAAAATTATAATATCACCTCAAGGGATAAATTGTTGTTGAACCTTTAATTATGAGTATTTCCCCAAAAAGAACTAAGTGAAAACAAAAGGAAAAATTAGTTCTAGAAAAAATTGTAGAAAAATAGTGGATTTTTATTTTTATTTTTTGCTTTTGCTACACATATTTAACGTCTAGTATCAATTTTGAATTGAATCAATATGACAAGTTCAATTTTGTAAATTTCAAATTTTATTACTAAATTTGTTATTCTAGTTATACTGTTGTTTGTGAAGATTTATGCACACACTGGTATTAAAAGTCATGTTTGTTGGCAATCTATTAGCCTATAGGTAAAAGTCCTGGTAGAAAAATAACGAACTCTAATACCTTAAGAGTAAGCTATGAAAAGTACTGAGGAGTTCATAATATTAAACAACTCTAACTAGTCTTCCAAGTCACTCCAGGCCAACATAAAATTGGGAGCCTAGCCCTTGTTTGTAATTGTTTCTTTCACTTACAGACCGTTAAGCAAATTTGGTCCAATAGAAACATACAGGACAATTTTTCAAAATGTTTAAAGAAGTTACTTGAAATGTCAAGCAACCAAAGGATTAGGTGAATTAGATCTATGGCACCAAAAGCAAATCAAGTGGGAAGGGGAAGTTAGTAAGATGTTCCAAATCATACTTTATTTTGTAGTTTAATTAGCTTTTTTGTTTATGTGGACAATGACTTTTGTTATGTATTTTGTCATATTTTATTTTTATTGGATGTTTAATCTCTATGAAATGTATAAAATATTAATATTTAAAGTTTTATTTTTATGAAATGTTACAAAGGCAGCCACAGATACAGATTGCCTATAGGTCACGAGCAGGTGAGATTTCTCACTTGTTGGCGGATTCCTGTGAAGTGGCAGGTAAGAAAATATATTTCTAAGAGAGAGACATTGTTTTTCTTTCCAAATTTCATTCAATATAGAAGATTCATTGTCCATGGAAAGAAAGAAAACAAGAATTTAAGCTAATTTGGGTTACTTGGTAGCTTTATTGTTCATGGAAAAATTAAAAAAAAATCTGGTATAAATTTTTTTGATTAATTCGGTTACCGAATTAATAGAATTTCAAAATTGAAACCAAATCGGAACCGAAATTTGTGTTATTTGATTTTAACCAAAACCGAATTGAATTATTGAATTAACCGAACTGAATTTCCAAGTTATTTCAGTTTTTTGGTTTTTTCTATTTGAACCGAATACTGATTAACCCTAAGGGGTACCTAGTGGCCAATCCACCTCATTGCTACATTTATAATTTAAGGATTATATTACAAGGACCCATATAACTTATGGATTATTAATGCAAGTTTACACTAACTGCCTTAATGACAAATAAAACTTAGATACTGAAATGGCCAAAGAAAAAAAATATTGTTGTATGACACCTAGTGGGGGAGTTATGCAGGTTGCAAAAGTCAAATGAATAATTTGGCATCCTCTAAATTAGCTAACAATGACTATACGAGACGAACTAAGGTTATTAGGCCTAGGAAATAGCATATTGCTAGACAGAGAATAGGTTTAGGAGACAATATATAAGGTGTTTCTTAAGAATAACTTATTCTAGGTGTGGTAAGAGAGATAAACGCTATAAGGGAAAATCCTATGTTATACGAGAGTACTTATAAGACACCTATAACTTTTGATTGATGTGTACAATTTCCCATCCCCTATAATGGTCTGTCTAGAGGCAAATGTGAATTTAAGCTTATAGTATAGAGTTCGAACCAACTAAAATATTGGAGATTTATTGATTATGTGTGTGTAAATGGTATTACACTTTGTGGAATGGTCAGGTGCATCATCAATCCTAACAAGTGGTTCTAGAAAACAATGATACCCTAGAAAAGGTTTCACATTCTCAACTATGCACATATTCCCAATTAGTTTCGAGGAAATTTTATTGTTGAAGACTTGGTGATTCCTTATAAGACAAAATTAATATGGACAAAAGATGATACCTAGAATATAAATCCAAATTAGCTATAGTGTATACCTAACAATTGAATCAGACTTGTTGGGTATAAACCCTGATCCAAGTATGAAAATTCAAACAAAAACTATTGGGGTTGGAAGAAAGTATAGAATGAACATGTTGGCATAAGTTCTTGGAAAAGCTAGCCAAGTTTACCACTTGGACAAGGCACGTGACTGACATCATAGAAAAGGAGCAAATATTTGAGAAAACTAGTTTTTGGTCATCCTATCACCTATCAATAGGAGAAAGGAATAACGGGTATGTAGAATAGTATTCTTATAGATTGAAAGGAACTGTCATTCTTGTATAATTATGTATACTTTCTCAGCTCTACTGCGATCATGGGCTTTAAACAATTGATGAAATCATATAGATATTCCTTTGGATTGTCTCTAGCTCATTTACAAGGTGTAATTAGATGTTGGGAATTTGATGATAATAAGGACAACAAACATTAGATGCTCAAAGTTCAAGGCTTTGAGGGAGGTGTAGATGGGGGTAGACGCCACAATCCCCCATCTATGCCTCCCACCAAGCCTTGAACTTTGAGCACAATGGCTAGACGTGCAGAAGCTCTGAATGACATCAGTGAAGATCATAGCGCATAATGAGATAGGGGCAACTTGTAAAAATTAGTCACATGTATGATAAATATGAATGAATGTAAATGAACGAAAGAATAGAAACATAAATTGAAAGGTAGGATATCTATGATAACGTACCGTTAGACTTCTGTAGATGCAAAGAACCAAAGAAACTGATGAGAACTACAATCCTCAGAGCATTCATGATGATATCCAGCAACTTTAACAAACTAACTTTTTTCTTTCTAGTTTATTGTGAATGATCTAATTTAGGTTAATCAAGAGCCAACTTATATAGCCATTGGTTTAAATGTTGTTGAATATGAATAAGACAACCATCACCAGTAATTAAATACCTGCTAATTTATTTCTGGCTGGCCAATCATAAAATAATTCTAGGAGGTGGGGAATAAAAGCATATGCTTATCCATAGAAGAATAAAAGTTCCACAAGAAATATGAACATAAAGATGATTGTTACTTACCTTATAGTTGTTTTTTTTTTTTTTTGCACAACCACGAATAAATCTAGTTCTTTGAAGACTAGTTTCTTCTTCTTGTTTTTTTTTGTAGAAAATGAAATTATTTTAAAACTAAGAACAATTAGGCAGAGAGCTAGAAGGCCTTTACATGGAGTCATAATGTTCAGGACCAAACCTTGTGGATTAGACTACATATTCACAGTTCTAGTTACATATTCTCCATTCTCATCCCTACAAAAAATGTTCATTAAAAAGTTTGAAGGGTTGTCGTAGAGTACAAATGGCAGGTCATCTTTTGGCATACAGTTAAAAAGAAGATCTATTGCTTGATTCTTCTATCATAAGATGCCTTATATTTCTTGGACTTGAAGTTGCTACATTAGGTACCTACAATCAGACAACACTAGCATCAGTGTGGGTTTTAAATTTTTTCTAGAGCTTAAAGGCTAAGCTACCATTTGTCAATCAGTCTTAATCTGCACTTGAATGTTCTCTATAGCTAAGGTAAGTTGAAGGACATTTCTTAAAGCCTACATCTCCAGACTTGAAAGGGGTTGTGTGACCAATGCTTCTAGCATAAACAATAACAAAAGTAGCATTATGATCCTTAATGATTGCAATAGATACACATTGTCCATTTATATTCATTGAAACATCATAGTCAACTTTGAAAGTACCAAGTTTAGAGGGCTTCGATCTTACCTGCTTTAAACTTAATAACTGAGGAGAGCTATTTGGGCACTTGATAGCAAAAACGGTAGTGCAGTCTTAGGTCATATCATTCATAGCTTTTCGGTGGAGACACATGTAAATTATAAAAGCAAGCCACATGTCTTCTTTTCCGAACATTCTAGATAAAGAAATGAAATGATAAATTAAATGGAATTTTAAGTAAACTTGATGGGATAACTTGTAAAAATAAGGCAAATGTATCATAGATATGATTGAATTTGAATGAATGGATGAACAAAATATAAATTGAAACTTTGAAAGGTAGGATATGAGAACACACCACCATACTTTTGTAGATAAAAGGAACTAACAAGAATGATGTGAACCACAATCTTTAGAGCATTCATAGTAATATCCAGTAATTCTAACAAACTAATTTGTTTCTTTGTAGTTTATTGTAAATGATTAATTTAGGCCAATCAAGATCCAACTTATATAGCCATTCACATGAATGTTGGTGAATATGAATAAGACAACCATCTTTGTTAATTAAATACATGCTAATTTATTTTTAGTTGGTCAAAAAAATAATTTATGTATGGGGGAACAATAGCATATGCTTTTTTTAATTGAAGAACAAGAGTTCCACAAGAACAATGATGAGAAAGATTGTCGTTACTTACCTACTATAGTTATTTTTTGGCATAACCAGGAGTATATCCGAATATTATAAGGTTTGTTTCTTCTCAATACAGTTGTATGTAACTGTCCCCAATCTCACCCCAAAAATATGGTAAAATGTTTGGTGTGAGTTCTTAAATTTTAAAGTTAATTTCATTCTGCCCATTCCTTCAAAATTGGTATACTACCCATATATGGACTACAGTTTAGGCTTTGTAAAAATTAATGTAGAGCGCTAATCTTATAGTAATTTATCTCTTGAACTTGTGAAATAACTAATTGACTAAAACTTGAGCAACAATCATATTAATTAGCCTTTAGAAATAATACTATGTTAACATTGTTTTTTTCTTTTGGACAATACCTCAACTTTTATTAGATAAGACCAATAAGAACCTTGATAATGCACCCAGTAAAAACCTTTACACAAACTTTGATTGTAAACATATAAGATTAAAACTATCAATTAAAACACTAAACCAAATAAATTATTGTTGACACCAATCATCTAAGACTAAGATTGGATTTAAAACCCATTCGAACATTAACACCTAACTCAATTTCAATCAATTAAAGATCTATATATGAGACAAAGCTTGAAGTTTAAACCAAACCTCCTCCACCTTGAATTATTTATTGTTGAATACTTTCTTATTCTTGCTCTTCCATATTGCCTATAATATCAACATTAAGACAACCTTACAAGGTATGAATAGATCAATGCCTAAGAGTCCTTACTTTGTCTCAAACATTTGCTAAAGAAATGATCTAAACGTATGCATAAATGAATAAAAAAGGCATCCAATAATAGTCGAGACTTTTCTATCCAAAAGATTCAAGTGTGGAATCTTTAAATTTAGCTGGGAATGACCCTATTTGGTAATCAGTGACCAAGTAAGAAATATATGAATAGGTAGTTAAAGAAAAAAGGTAAGAAAACAAACCATACTAACCTTTATCACTATCCCAATCAACCATAATAGTCAGAGGGCCATGGAAAAATATTTTATCTTTTTATTTATGTTTATAACCAAAATATAAAACAAGCATAAAATTAACCCATAATATAACAAATAACATAACCTTTAAGCTTTTAATTATTCCAGTTTAAAGTAAATTTTTTGCTTATCCTTCACCTTTTCTAACAATTTAACCTAATGACCATTAACCATGCACCATGTATATATCTATAACCAAACTTTAAAAGTTGCATCACAACTTTCAATTTGTATTTTTATTTAAAAATATTAATTAAATTATTTTTATTAGCATATGAAAATAAATGCCTCGACTATTGTGCTTTTCATCTCTTTCTAGTGGCTATCATTAGGACAGTTGCTTTTCATGCCAAGGCCATCCATATCTAATTTGTTTATTCATTATAACAAAATGGTACATAGGTGACATACGTTCATTAACATATTTTTGAAACAATGTTGGAAAAGACATATCATTACCAACATGTTTAAAAAAATGTAGGTAAAGAACTACTTAAGCCTAAAAATTTTTAGAAAATATGGCTAAAAAACCTTTTATGCCCAATGACTTCAAAACCATGCAGCAATATATCCTTCCAACCCCAACTAGTTTAAAAAAATGCAGCAAAAGTCCACCTAAGCTTGGCTAGTATGTAAATCGTAGCTGAATACTTGGGCCAATTAACTAGGCCTTACCCGATCAAATACCCAACATGTTCTACTAAAAAGTTGAAAAAAAAAAAGAACATGAAGAACTAAAGAAGTACACGTAGCTCTACCTTCCGCCACACTACCACTCTATGTAGCTACTGCTTGCTGGCCATCTTAGCTAAAAGCTTCCTTCGCCAATGCTCATCCTCTCCTTCCGCTATTGCTTCATCTGTTTCTCCCGCCATTGTTGTCATTTTTTGGGTTGTTTTCTAAATAGTTGACAAAAGTCTTTCGGTATTTTTAGAAAGTCAGTAAAGGTTCCAAAAAATGTCACCAATGATACCTTTTATTGTAGTGATTAGTAACTATTGACTAAAAAAATTTGACGGCAATAAGGAAAATGTTTAGGTTAGGTGGGGTTTTATTTTTATCAAATAAGAAATTACTTTATAAAATCAAAACAAAGCAATGGAACAAATCTAAGAAAGAGTTATTGTTACACTATGCCTAAAATTGGCCCATGATTGATTAAATGGGTTGGAATGCCTAAATATGGAGGGATGAAGACTTTGAAGGTTAATGAGGCATAGAAATTAAGGAGGATTGAAGAGAATGAAGACTGAATAAGCACTGATATAAGGATGATGACTGTAAAAGGATTATAAATGTAATTCTATAAAAATATGAATCATACAAACAACCAACCAAATCAAATATACTAATGCCAAGAACTAGAATTCCTGTCATACCTTGGTTACCATCCTAATGGACATATGTAAAAACTTTTTTTATGAAGAAATATATGTTAAATGTTTCATTCTTTAGGCTTTGAAAAGCACGAGTTTAGTGACCTTGCCCCTATAGAAGTGGGGGCATTGATAAGTAGGTTGGAACATATGGAACAAATATTCTAAAAGATTCAAGAAGCCCATGCACCTATAGTATTTTGAATACCAAAAGTAGAGCCACTTGATGGGTTAACGAATCATGTAGATCACCTAAAACGGTATATGATGGCTACGGAATTTGAAACAACCAATGAACCCACCATGTGCAAATCATGTGATTGTACTTTAACCTTAATAGTTGGTCTAGAACACAACTCATTGAGGAAAAATAGACTCCTTTATTTACATTGACTAATGTTGTCTTTGAAGTGTAGGTTTTAAAACACTTGAATAACACTCATAAGTGCACAGTTACCACTTATAGATAATGATAAAAAAAGGTCACTCTCATAAGGAACAATTATAATTATGTTTAAATATATTAGCTAAGAGTATTTACCCAAACTTTGTATTGGAACCTTGGTCTGTCAAACTTTTGATTTCCTTATCTCCATAAACTAGTTAATAGAACACTCATTTTAGTTAATTAGCATATAAGTGGATAAAGTTCTAAAACTTTCTAATTGCTGGTATAATACTTCTTTCTTAGAATTTTACTTTATCAAGTGAAGTTCTTGAGGCCCCTAAACCATAATTTGAGTTCTAATACTAATTGAATAGCTTATTAGTCAATTAGGCACCAATTATTGTTCATTATACCTTTGAACCTTGGATTGTTTCTTAACCAATCCTCTAGCTCATACTTCTTCCTCCTTTGTCCAACCTAAACATTCTTTCTTAAGACATGCTTAGATATAAAGATGTCTTTGCTAATTATGGCATAAATCATCAAGCCAATAATGAATACAAGAGAAAAAAAACAAACAAGCACCATGAGAGTTTTGAGTAAATACAACATCTGTTAAACAAAACTTGTCTAAAACAAAGTAGCTACATCCTAAGAAGTGGAAAAGATCTACTTCTCACAAAACATAAATATCATCTTAATCAAATCTTCTACTAATAAATCATGATGATATAAGAAGAAAGGAAAAGAAGAAACCTAATTAGAGGAAACTTTATGAAGGAAAAATCCAAGTCTCATTGGCTCCTTGCTACATGGGGTCTTTTCCTTGAGCTTCAATTTCCTTCTTACTTGATGGTCAGAACAATAATGTAGGAAATATCAATAACAAAACTAGATCCCCTTCCTCTCATTTCTATAAGAACTAGGCATAGATTTAGGATAAGGATTAGGATAGGTGAGTTTAGCCCTAGTTATGGACAAGAATATTAATTCTCAACCAAGACGGTGCATGGATTTGGATTTTTGGGGAGTACGCGACCATTTGTAGAAATTAGGGCACTAGGGCATTGGTGCAGGGCAGTTAAGTGCTACAATGCCTAGGGGCTAAAGTCCTAGGTTTTAGAACTACAATGCTGAGGCCCTAAGGGCTCCCCTAAGGGAAGTGTGACTAGTTTGTGGAGCTATCGCACTGCCAATAGTGCTTGAAGCCATTTGGCTGCTTAAGCTTTTTTTGCCTTTCCTCAATATTGATCGCTCCCAATGCTTCCTTCACCTCTTAGGACCTACAAAAATGTGCATCTAAAGCAATAAATTAACAAAAAGATGAAAATTTAAGATTATAGTTTTAGGTTAAAATAGAGTATTTTGTCAACACATCACTTAAAGCTTCATGTAATACTCCCTCCGTCCTGTGAAATCTACTCCATTTACTTTTGCACAAATATTAAGAAAAACGGAGAACTTTTTCAGCTTTCCAATTTCACCTTTCTTTTTCACACCTTCAATTTTCTTTTGCTTTACTCTGCATTTTCATTTTTCTTTTTTCTTCCCAATTTCTTATTCTTTGTCAATTTCCAATTTCAATTCCATTCTTCTTTTTAATTTTATTCCTCTTTTTTTATTTCATTTTGTGTTTGATTTATGGAGTCATGGGTACCGGTTCCTTTGCCTCGCATCTCCACACTGTGCTGTAATTCGCAATCGCCAATCCTCACCTTGTTGCGCATCGTACAAAGGTTGGAGATTGGTTTATTGAAATGGTATCTCATCGATCCGTGCGATCACCTCCTTCTTCGTCATCTCCCTTGGCCTCTCACTAGTCATCTTGTCGATCTGGCGATCTATCCATTGCTTTTAATCTCTTGCTGTCCTCTTGCCATCCTTCACTTCTGATCGCTCGCCGTCCTTCCCATTCAATCTGTCAACTTCACTTCCAATCTGTCGCCATCCTTCATGTCTGATCTTTTGTCATCCTCTCGTCATCCACTTGCCCAATCTTTTGCCGTCATCTTCTCGTTCGATCTCCACCTTCTGTTAACGTCCATCTATTCATGTTCATTGTCTATTTGTCTACGTTTGCCCGATGACTCTAGTAGAGGGTAGGATTAGTATAAGAATTAGTCCTAGGGATGAAAAGGTGCTAGGTTTTTTTCAGGTAGCTCAAGCTCAAGTTTAGGCTTTTTAAGTTGGGCCTATTCAAGTTCGAGCTTGAGCTTGAGCTGAAAAATAACTCTAACTTTTTTAGGGCCGAGCTTAAGCCTAAAGGAACTTGGCCCCATGGGCTCACGGGCCTAACAGGCCTCACTTATTGTTTCTTTCCTACTAGGTCTAATTCCTAACCCTTAGCCCCCTTACCTCTTGCCCTCACGAGTTTCAATCTTAGCCATCAGTCTTGGCTAACCCACCGACCCATGCAATCGGCCACCACCAAATAGTGAAAACACAATGATGACGAGAGCCCTCTAAGCTAAGATGGACGGTGATTAGTGTTTGTGAGTGGTTAATCTTGGCCGTACCTTCTCTCCTCTTCTCCGTTGTTGTTACTGCTGATCGCAATAAGCTTCAGTTGCTTCAACTCTCATTCAATCATCAAAATCGAAGGCCTTTTGTTCGTTCATTGGAGGGTGAATCATTGGGTCTGATTCGTTTGGTTAACAAATTCTCCCCTGCAAATTTCCCTAAACTGCAAGATTAGTTGGATTCTTTATTGCCAAAGCATGTTCGCATTCCTGAACTACTCCTGCATTGTCCTTTGCAACAACTTTTCATGCCTCAAGCTGATGATAGCCAAGGCTGTCGATGATAGCAACCCTTTGCAGTCTAGCTGCTTATCTTAAAGAAGAAGATGGCTCTTTTATAAAGTTTATGAAATCAGGGTAGAGTAGTAAAAGGATTAGAAAGTTTGGGATAAGATTTAAAATTTTCCATTCCCTCGTTATTTATATACAAAATTTCATATTCAGTCTCCATCTTTTATCTAAGTTATAGTCCTGAGACAAAAGATATGTATGTGTCATTTGAGTCCCACAAGCTCTCAAGCCGAGTTTGAGATTGAAAAATTGGACTCGAGTAATTAAAGTTTCAGCCCAGGTAGTATGGGCTCGGGCTCAGCCCAACCCCATTTTCACAACTAATTAGTTCATAGACAACCTAATAGAAAAATTATAAAGGCCCTTTTAATGTCCTCTAATTTGTCAAAGGAGACACCCCTAGTTCAAATATTTATAAATACAATATCTCATCTATGCCTTGTGCTTTAACAATTCTATATCTCATCTATTTTAGAATTTCTAAAAAAGAAAAGGATAATTAAATAAACTTAGAAAATAGAAAAATGGGAATTTCATTTTCCTTCCTCGTCTCTCCATCCTGAGAATTACAATTGTTCTTCAAGTGCTCATTGCTGTTATAGATTCTTTCAAATTCGTAACAGAATTACAATTCTTCTTCAAGTGACGGGATGGAAAAGAATCCTCGTTACCTCACTACATTCTAAGTTGAAGCTCGAATCCAAAAATTGACCCAGAAAACTGAAACCCAACGAAGCTCATCGTCACCAAGTTTCTGTCGCTGACCGTTGCTGACTGTGAAAGGAGATCGAGTGGACTTGAGCACGTCTGCAATCTACCGGCACTGGGGGGGACCAGCCAAAGCCGGCAGAACTCCGATTTCTGGGCAAACATCATCACTCCCGACAGCAGTCCAACTATTTCCACAACCTTTAATACCAATTGAGGAAGACCCACGCATGCCAGAAACAAGTAGACAACGAACCTCAACGGCGGAGCAACGCAGCGTGGTTGCCGCTCTTAAGCAAGACGGAGCAACTCCACAAACTTCACAGACGCCGTTCGTCTCCGTTTGCCCAATTCCCCAAACCATCACGAAAGTCGCAAATGCAGGTCCCGGTCACGTTTCTGGTGAGACTTAAAATTGTTGGCCGTGGAGAAGCAACAGAGCAGCAAGAGAGAGGAAGAAACAAGGCGGCCTCCACCGAGTCCAAGCTGCTCAGGACTATTGGAGAATACGAGGCGTTTTTATTAGCCGGCAGCATCGTTGAGAAGGGTGACTTTTCCTTGGCAAAACAATGCCACGCTCTCTCCGCCTCCCAAGCCCATCGTCCTCACTTTTCCCATCTCTCGCCATCACGGCCATGGAACCGTAAGGGCCTTCCTCTTTATCTTTTATCACTTTTTTTTTGTCATTGCTTCTCTTTTCGTCTATGATTTCTAGACTAGGCACTGTTTTTGTTCGAAAGAAAGCTAGTTTCTTTTTCAACGACTCCGACTTAACAAGGTTCAGATCTTACCGCGCTGGGGCTAATGGAAGAAGCTGAAGATATCTACATCTGGATTGACTTGAAGGTGGCCAGGCGCAAAAGATTAGTGGCGGGATTCGTAGGGAATCATATAAATTGACGACGACGAGAACAGTGTTCCAAGTGTCATCGAGGGAAGTAGAGGAAGAGAGAATCCAAAGCCCAGAAATCGATGCGGTAGATGATGGCAGTGGATGCAACTCCATAGTCGAAGTTTTAAGGAAGATGATGGCTTGTTTGTAAAATTTACAGGATCAGGGTAGATTAGTGAAGGATCAGAAAGTTTGTGCTATGTTTAAAGATTTTACCTACTCTAGCACCATAAAATTACATATTTACTCCCATTGTTCATCCAGGGTATAATTCCTCCCCTGAAGATTTATATGTATCATTGTTTCCATTTTTAAAGTCACGTGATGTTATGTGCAGGTTGAAGAAGTTGATGACCCAATTTACCATCTTTAGGGAGTTGAAGGGGCATTTTGGCCATTTATTTAAAGTAAATCTATTGTTTATTGATTTTATGTCCATTTAATATGTCATTGATTGAATTTTTGTTTTTCTTGCCTAGCAACCCCATATTTCTGTCTGAATTAGGAGCAGTCAGTGAAATATTTACAGTTTTAGTTTTATTGTGGCTTGCATGTATTATTGCGTTTTTTAAATTGTAGCTAAAGGTCGTCACAACACTCGGACCATGAATATTTTATCTTTCTAATTCTGGTTAGTATAAGATGAGTATAAAATCACCCATTATGTAACTAAAAAAATAACCTCTATGCTTCAAATTATTATTTCTTAAAGTAAATATTCATCCCATCCTTCACTTCTTTTAACAGCTCAAACCAATAACCATTTACTACCCACCATTTATATATTTGTAATCAAACTCTAAAACTTGTATCACAACTCAAAATTTGTACTTTCTTTATAAATATTAATTAGATTATTTTTATTAGCATATAAAACTAAATTCCTAGACTCTTGTGTTTCTCGTCTCCATCTACTGGCTTTCGTCAGCACCGTTGTCCCTCATGCCAAGACCATCTATATGGAGCTTGTTATTCAATGTTGAATAAAAAAATTGGACAGAAACAAGAAAAACGTTTAGACTAGGTAGGGTTTTATGTTTATCAGCTAAGAAATTAACTTTATAACATTAAAAATAAGCTATCTAAGAAAGATTTACTTATACACTACACCTAAAATCAGGCCCATGACTGATCGAATGGGCTGGAAAAGCCTAAAGATGGGGTGCTGAGGAGTTTGAAGGTTGAGGAGGCCTAGAAAGGAGGAAATAGGACTATGAAGGCCCAGTAGGCGATGATATGGGGATGATGACCATAAAAGAAGCCTTTTAACAGAGGCTCTAGACATTACTTACCAAGCATTATGAATCTAATTCCGTAGAAATATGGATCTTGAAAATAGGGATCAGAATCCGCATTTGAGAATATAGTAGCATGATTATCTTCTTTATGGATATATGAACAACCGCTTTACATAAACAAATATCTGTTGCACATTTCATTCTGTGGCCTCTTAAAAGCACGTCTTTAGTGACTTTGAGACCTGAAAAGTGGGAATATTCATAAGGAGGTTAGAACAAATGTTCTAAATGAGTCAGGAGGCCCATGCACCTACAGGATTTTTTTGATTGCCAAAAGTGAAACCCCTTGATGGGTTAATGAATCTAGTTGGTCACTTAAAGTGGTATGCGATGGCAATGGAATTTGAAGAAACTTATGAACCCACCATGTGTGAAGCCTATTATTGCTCATTAAGCTTAGTACTTGGTTTAGCAGGCAACTCAATGAGCACATACAGAATCGCCCATTTACAAATGTTTTAAAAGTCGAGACGTTCATGAAACCGGCAGGGTATCTGGTTCAAGGTCGGACCGGTTTAACCGGTTGTGCTGTCAAGTTAAAACCACAATCATGTTTTTATTTGATGACTTAATAGTGGCCTTATTCTCACTTTAAAAATTGTTTGACTAAAATGAAATTGTTGACATAGTACAAGGGCTAACTCTCTTATTTTAGTATCACTCACTAGTCACTAGACGGACTTGCGGCTGCTAACTCTCTTATTTCATTCTCTCTCCAGCAACACTATTCTTGCAATCTTCTCCATTTTAATTTCCCATCTTTCCTTTTTCTCTCATTCCCTGATTACGTTCCCATCTTTCCTTTTTCTCTCATTCCCTGATTACTATGTTGATATCTTTTTCCTTGTATTTGATCATGAAAAATCTCTTCAATACTTTCTTAATTCTTTCTCTTTGGTTCCTCATTCTCTTCAACGCCGCAGCAACGATGATGAATAGGCAGGGGCAGCGACGAAGACACAGAGCACAGCAATAATGAGGTGAGTTTGGCAGTGATGGACGAGGAGGGTGAGGCTATGATTGTCAGACTTCTCTCTTCAAGAATCAATTTTTTTGTCTTTCTCACTCTTCTATGCCTCTCTTACGCGTAATTGAACTAAAGGGACACAAGCATTTTCCTTTTTGTCTTTTTATTTTTCTTGTAATCGTTAACAAATCATTTCAGACTGATGGTTCGGACGGTTCAATGGTTCACCGATTTTAACCGGTTCCTGACCAAAACTTATATGAGCCAACAGCTGGGCCAGAAGAAAGACTGGTTCACGGTCTAACCGGTTAAATCAGCCAGTTCGGTCCCCTTTTTACAACATTGCCATTTACATGACCCAATGTTGTGTACGAGGTGCTCAGTTCATTTGCCATGGGGACAAATCATAGCAGAAGGCAAACTTGCTATGAAAATAATCATCGCCAACATCATCAGAAAAAATGTCATGGGTAATTAAGAATCGTCACTATATCAAGAAAATACTATGATGATTTAAATAGTCACAAAAAAAGCGATGATTCTATTATGATGTAAAAAGCAATGATGACAGTGATGATTTTTCCTCAATCACAGAGTGATGATTATAATCTTAGCAAACACTAACCTTGATTCTTTGATGATTAATTGTTTCTATTCCTTTTAAATGCTGATTGTTGTATATATAATTAATTAAATTAGTAAATTATTTTAATTTTAGTATATAATGTTGATATTACAACATATTATATTAAATTATTGTAGTTGAATAATAAAATACTATTAATATAGTTATCAGTAATTTATATAAATATGTCTAATAAATACATAAATATGAAAAAGTCCAAAACCTTAATGGCGCCCTCACAAATGTGGTGGAATCGAATTGCCCTGCACATTGCCATCCTCAGCTTCGGTCCCGGAGGATCCAGACCGCAGTCCGGCTGGAGCAACTGAAGCCAAAATGACTTCGCTCTATATAAGCCACTCAATAGTAATGAAGACTGCAGAATTTGTCTAGCACTAGATCCGTGGATCTATGTTAGCATTTACTTGTTCTAATCTGTTGCTCAACTCTTGGACCCAATCGCACAGAGCTGCATTCCCCAATCTCAACTAAGCTGATTGACCAACAGTGTTTGCCTACAAAATTGTTAGTTTTCAATATTTTGTATAACTTGTAAGAAAAAATGTTCCAGTAAATATGTCCAAATTAAATTGCCACTGGTGTCTGAAAGTGTTGGGATCCACAAGGTGAGGTGGGAGACCTAAGATGCACCCTTTCTTTCATGGCTCACGAACCTCGCGCCAGCACCCCTCATTGAACTTGGGACAATCTGCGGGGTTAGGGTACTTTTTGGCGACCCGCTCCATGTATGTGTCCCGCAATGAAATAATAAAATTTTAATTTAAGTTATATAACTTAAATCAGAGTTATAAAAAATTAAATTTTTGTTATGAAAAGTTTACCCTAAGGTGAAGCATGACAGGATCCTTTAGCTGACTAGACTTCTTTTAAGTGTGTGTCTTGAGCCACCACTCCTTAAACGAAGGCTCCTGTCATTCACGTTCTTTCATCTGCAACAACTTGTTAATAATTAATAAATGAAATATTATTATATAATTAATGTCAAATAAATGCAAAAAGTGATGTAGGACTTACCATCCGGTCTTAGTGCATCTCCCTGGGAATTGAGCCCATCGAGAGCTTCTTGACCAACTTCCCAACTTTAGACCATCTCTGCCACTATTCTTTCTACCAGTATTCACACATTTGCTTCCACAAGCAAGGGCTGTATGTAGGTAAAAGTACAACCATAGGAGACTAAAGTCGGGGTTTCGGGAATTCCACCTAGGATCTGTCTAATCGCACTGTCCCTCCATTTGTATACTTGATTCTGAGTGAAATTTGAGTAGCGTTCAAATATGAGCCGATGGACATCGATGAAGTCCCGGGGATTCAACTGATAAAATGACTTAAATTATAGACAAATTAACTAGACATCAATCACCGATAGTCAATGCTTAAAAAAATTAGTTACGAAACTTACATTTAGTAGGGTGACGTGTTCCTCACATATCTCGGGTGGGACCTTCATCCATATGGGCCAAGACCCACTCCATAACCTTTAGGGAATGCAGAACATGGTCTATCAGATGGATTGATAAACCAAAATGCTATAATTAAAAATTAAAATTGTAATTAATTCAAACAAATAAAGTTTAGGGGTTTTACGAAAAATTTGAAAATTTGGTATACTAACTCACAGGGGATGATCATCTGGTGCTCTACTAGTGGAAGAGGTGTCCATAAGCGAAGACATCAGGTCCATCTCCTCAAATGGTTAGAGGCCAGTGAGGCATCAACAATTTGGTTATCATCGGAGGTCTCCTTTGCGGTAGGTTCATGTTGGGCCAATGACCCCTTTGTCGATTGTTGGGCCGAGGACCTTTTTTTTATGGCTATTGTGACGAAAGTAAATGTGGAAGGAATGCCCAAGATTTGTCGAGAGGGATCAAATTGATGTTGAACTAACCAGGATATCTATATTGTGGCACTCATCCACAAAGTCCATCGATGGACGGTAAATGCCCCATGTGTCACAGTGGATCTGTAAGGCCGATGTCAAGCCCTCATTGTGTAAGAGACAAAGGTGCAATGTAGGTATGGAAAATTGCTAAGTAGGGGCAAGAACAATTACTGGCAGTGCAACTGAAGAGGGACCACTAGCCTGGCATCCAATGGGTCATGGATGATGTGGATCGTGGCTAGGGCCATGGGTCCCCTTACCCGGCCCAGAGAACCAACGTTCTCGCACCATCCTAATTTTAAAATTTTTAAATTAATTTTAATTATATTTTTTATCCAATAATTTTGAAATTTTTTTAATTAAGCCCAAATACTTTAATTACTTACGATTTTATCCAATAATTTGGTACTTTTTCAATTAAGCCCAGATACTATAATTACTTACAATTTTATCCAATTAGTTTGATACTTTTTTCAATTAAGCCCAAAAACTTTAATTACTTACTATTTCATGCAATAATATTGGTACTTTTTCAATTAAGCCCAAATACTTGAATTACTTACAATTTCATCCAATAATTTTGCAACTTTTACAACTAAGCCCAAATACTTTAATTACTTACAATTTTATATATCCAATAATTTTGGTGCTTTCTCAATTAAGTCCAAATGGTTTAATTAATTACAATTTCATCCAATACTTTTGAAACTTTTTCAATTAAGCCCAGGTACTTTAATTACTTTCAATTTTTTCTAATAATTTTAGTGAAATTTTAATTAATCATAAATACTTTGATAAATTATGGTTTTATCAAATAATTTTGGCACTTTGTCAATTAAGCCCAAACACTTTAATTACTTATGATTTTATCCTGCAATTTTGGTACTTTTTTAGTTAAGACCAAATACTTTAGTTATATATAATTTCATCCTATAATTTTGAAAATTTTTCAATTAAGCCCAAATAATTTAATTACCTATGATTTTATCCAATGATTTTGGTGCCTTTCAGTTAGGCCCAAGTACTTTAATTACTTACAATTTTATCCAATAATTTTGGTACTTTTTCAATTAAGCCGAATACTTTAATTACTTACAATTTCATCCAATAATTTTGGAACATTTTCAATTAAGCCCAAATACTTTAATTACTTATGATTTTATCCAATAATTTTGGCACTTTTTCAATTAGGCACAAAAACTTTAATTACATATGGTTTGATCCAATATTTTTGGTACTTTTTCAACTAAGCCCAAATACTATAATTCCTTACAATTTCATCCAATAATTTTAGAACCTTTTCAATTAAGCCCAAATGCTTTAATTGGTTATGATTTTATCCAATGATTTTGGTACTTTTAATTAGGCCAAAATATTTTAATTACTTACAATTTCATCCAATAATTTTGGAACCTTTTCAGTTAAGATCAAATACGTTAATTACTTACAATTTTGTCCAACAATTTTTGTACTTTTTCAATTAAGCCAAAATACAACAATTATTTACAATTTCACCCCATAGTTTTGTTACTCTTTCAATAAAGCCAAAATACTTCAATTAAGTTACAAAATCATCCATAGCCCTAAAAAAAAACCATAATATCCATAATGCTCATCTCTTAACTATCCAATATGTACAAAAAATACCATATAAAATTATCCATAATTCTACAACAACTTTAACGACAAACTCATTCTAAGAGATTAGATAAAACCTCAGGAAATATACATTTGACAGAGATAATGATAGCTATTCAGAGAAAAACAGTTCGGATATTGGAGGTGAGGCAGGAGACTAATAGAGGGTAGAGGAGGGATGGACGGAGAGGATGGGCCAGCTGCGTATCTCGGGTGATGGAGGCAATGAGGCTACGAGGCGGCGAGGCTGGAGCCAAGGAGGCGAGGAGGCCGGAGACGAGGACGAGGAGGTGAGGATGCTAGAGATGGAGACGAGGAGGAGAGGATAGGAGGCTGGAGACGGAGACAAGGAGGCCTGAGGTGGAGATGAAAGGAGATGATAGGAGGGCAGAGAAGGCGGGAGATGAGGAGGTGAAGAAAGCAGAGGGCAGATGAGAAGAGATTAGAGGAGGAAGATCACTACGATTCAAAATGAAAAGAGAAAAGGTTTTAAAATATCTGCCAGGTAAGGACGATTAATATCCTTTCCCTCTCAGTGATAATTCAGCCTCGGTTTAATGCCAAAATCGAGGCTAAATCGTCACAAAAATCGAAGGGGAGCTATGATTTACCCATGTGGTACTCTCTTGACCGTCAGTTTCACCACCTTTTTTGCAACGACTAAAACCATTGCAGATGTCTCGCCCAACTTGGCCTAGATATTTCATTTCCTACCCAAATATTTTAGAATTTATTTTCAATTTCCTACAATTTTACCGCGATAGGTTATCAATTTGTTACGATTTACCCTCAATTTATTTTTTTTCTGTACAGTTTGCCCATAATTATCAACTACAAAACTATCTATAAATCTTAAAAATTTTGTGTGAAATTAAAAATTATTGAAAATTTCAAGGTCTGTTAGAATAATTATTATCGGTGACTAAAATTAACCATATTAAAATTCAAAATTTTGGTACCTAATTTCATGAATATAAATAGTTTAGCGAACTAATGTTTCCATCTTCACAAATTTGTATTGAGATCATTAAACCTACTAAATATAAAAACATCAAAAGTATAAAGTTAGGGTTAGTGTTTAGGGGTTAGCTAGGATTAGGGTTAAGGTTAAGGAGTTTAGGATATAGGGTTTGGTGTTTAGGGATTAGGGTTAGGCTTAATTTGGAAGTCTCCAAAAAATTTGGAGTTAATTTTTAAATTTAAAAGTCTCCAAAAAGTTGGAGTTAGGGTTAGTGTTATGGTTACAGTTTAGGGTTTGCAGTTAAGGTTAGTGTTTAGGATTTAATGTTAGGGTTAGTGTTTAGGGTTTAGTGTTTAGGGTTTGTGTTAAGGTTAGGGTTAGGGTTAGTGTTTAGGGTTATGGTTTATTGTTAGTGTTTAGAGTTAGGGTTAGTTGTAGGGTTTTGGGTTTAAAGGTTATGGTTAGGGTTGGCGTTTAGGGATTGGGGTTTAGGGCTTAGGGTTAGTGTTTAGGGTCATACTTTAGTGTTAGGGTTAGTTTTAGGGTTTAGAATTTAATGTTTAGGGTTAGGGTTAGTGTTTAGGGTTTAGGGTTTAGCATTTAGGGTTTTGGTTTAGTACTTTTAAGGTTTATGGTTAAGGTTAGTGTTTAGGGATTTGGATTTAGGGCTTAGGATAATGGTTTAGCATTAAGGATTACGGCTTAGGGTTGGCTTAGCGTTAGTGTTTAGTATTAAGGTTAGTTTGAGGGTTTAGGGTTAGTGTTTAGGGATTAAGGTTAGGGTTAAGGTTTATGATTTTAGGGTAAGGGTTTATGAATTAGGGTTATTGTTTATTTTGATGCAAAATTGTAGCAATTGTTGCTATGATTTTTCTATGTCTATCTGCTAAAATTTTTATCATAGCAAAACTATCACAAGCTTGACTTATTCATGATGATTAAAATTGTCGCCATGAAATCATAGCGAAACCTTTAGTATTTTTTTGACCATGTGATGATTTTTTATCATAGGAACACTATCATCAAAAAATCATCATTATTCTAGCCATTTGCTAGTCAACACTTTCTTAAATGACGATCCAACTATGACACCCTTTCACCTTACTTAAAATTGTGGTAGTCAATCATAGCTTTTTCCTCATCATCTTGTAATGGCTTTAAAACACTTGAATCATACCCACATGTGCATAGTTGCCACTTATAGATAGTGATACGAGAGATCAATCTCATGAAAATGTAGTAGAACAATGTTTAACTACTAATGCTTTATGATCTAATTTTAGTTAGGCAACACAAATTTAGTTGCAAACGAGAAAGAAAAAGTAAAGCAATTAGGTTAAACTAGCAGCTAAACTAAGTGTGTAAGTAACTATCAATGAATGCAACCTACTTCCTAGGATCCCACTATTTGAATGCAAAATTAAGCTAATTGAGTGTATTTACCCAAATTTTGTATTGGAAACTTAATCTATAAAAACTTTGATTCCTTTATCTCCTTAAACTAATCATCAGGAAACTCATTCTAACTAATCAAGTTATAAGTAGATTAAGCTTTAAGGCTCTGAGGTTGTTACTGTAAGGATTCTTTCTTGAAATTTACTCTCTCAAAGTTCCCTAAGCCCCCTAAACTACAAATTGAGCCATCAGTCTAATTACATAGCTTATAAGTCATTTAGGCACCAGTTACCTTTAATTACAACTAGGACCCTTGGATTGTCTATCAAAAAATCCTTTAGCTTGCACTTCTTCCTTTTTTGTCTAAACAAAACATTTTCTCTTGAGACATACTTAGATCTAAGATGGACTCACCAATTATGGTACAAATGAATAGACCAATAATGAATACATAAGAAAGAAGAAACAAGTACCATGAGAGTTTTGAGAAAACACTACATCCATTAACTTAATTTGTCTATAACAAAGTAGCTACACCTTAGGAAGTAGATGATATCTACTCCTCTCTAAACAAAAAATCACCACAACATAAATCCTCCACCAAAAAATCATGATGATATAAGAAGAAAGAATGCCTAATTGAAGGAAGCAATGTGGGGTAAAAATTCAAGTCTCCTTGGTTCTTTCCTCCATGGGCTCTCTTCCTTGAGGTTCAATTTCTTATAGACTTGATGGTAATAAGAATCATGAAAGAAATGTAAAGAACAAAAATAGATCTCTCATCTCCCACTTCTACTAAAAAGTAACTCTATGATGAGAATGAAAAATGTTATATTTTTCTCATTTTAGGTTTTTGTTCATATTTTGTGTCCAAATATATTCACTATTCTCATATTTTGATTTAGGATGCAATTGGAATCATGAAATGCAAAACGAGGCTATTTGGTTGATTCTGGATAACTTTGACATCTATTTGCATTTTTATGTAACTCTCTCATCTGATATTTGAATGAGTTGATTCTTGATTCATTGGAAGTAGATTTCTAGAGCTATCTTTCATCTATAGACACTTTTTCCCAGTTCATGCATCTTGATGGTTGAAGTTTGCTTCAAAGTCATAACATAATTTTTGCAAATGAAACAAAAGCAGTTGTGGCATTTTGGGCATATCTATGGCTGTAGATGTTCATTTTATGGGATTTTAGAGTCATTTTCATAAGAAATAGCTCTACAACATTCATGCTTTAAGTTTTGAGTGATAATGGCTTCATCAGGGTTGAATTTTAGCTCAAAGTTACTACTGGTATTTTGGAACATTTCCTGGCTTACAACTCTAAAATTGGTTTTTATGTGAATTAATTTTGAAAGCTTCTAAGCCATATGGGCAAAAATTCTAGCTAAAAGACATCATTATCTTGGTTATTTTAAAGAATTCTAGTTATTTTAAATCTTTTATATTTGTGTAGGGTAATTTTATAACAATATAGAAAGTTTAGGGAGATTTTATCGATCTTACCATGCTAGATAAATTTTTTAGGTATTAAAAGAGGAAACCAGCAAGGCTGGCTTGTTGGTTTTTCTGGTCCAACCCTATCTCTTCTATTCCTTTTTCCTTTGTTTTAGAGATTTTCTATGGCTATGTCCAGCTAATTTTTTATTCTTGGTTAAAGGAGACTGAAATCCTAAATTCTTTAGCACTATGAGATCAAAATTTTTTTTATTTACTCAATTTATACTTTGACTATTGGGTGTTTTCCTATGATTAATTTCATGATTATTTCATTTATATGCTAGGAGACCTACTAGTTGTTATTCGAATCCAACCTATAGCTGGATTAGATATCAAATTCATAATTGATTGATCCTTTTAATCTGTGAAGCAACTAAAGTTTATTAATTTGTTACATCAAAAGTTATAAATTATAAGGAGAACATTCATCTAAATTAAATTCAATTGCTTGTGTTTGTGTTGTTGAGCTTTATTGGTCTTTCCAATTTTTAATGCAATTTTTAAATTAAACCGAGGCATTTGTCTTAGGTTGTTTAGAAGTTATGATTAATTAGATCGCTTGTTTTCTAATTAACTACGACTACAGATGAGTAGAAAAATAACTTCAACGATGAATATTTAAAAACTTGATTAATCCAACTATGCTTCAATAATCTGTTCTAGGTATTCAATGGTGGGTGTTGACTGATGCCAAAGTTTGTATTCTTGATTGTTTCTTTGATTTCTTACTTGATAAGTTTCTTAATTTTTGTTCTTTGTTTACTTTTAAATTTTATTTATGATTGCAAACAATCTCTACAATCTTTTATTTCAGTTTTGTTAGGGAGTTTTCAGCTAAAAATTTTCATTGATATTTGACTTCATTTTCACTACTTTAATGCAAAATTATTTATTCTAAATTGTTAATGAGATCAGAATTATTTTTTACGGTTTCGATGGTCAACCGCTCTAGATTTAAGATAAGGGGTGGGTTGGGTGAGTTTGGCCCCAATTGTAGATAAGAGTGTAATTCTCAATAACAGAATGCGTGGATTTTTATTTTTGGGTGAGTGGTGACCATTTGCACAAATAAAGGTTACTAGGGTGCTAGCCCCGGTAGTGTAGGTGCTGCAGTTCGATGCTTTTTGTTCCAATGTTTCATTCACTTCTTAAAAGCTAAAAAAAAGCATTTCAGCTATGAGAAACTAGCAAAAAAGATAAAAATTTAAAACTAAAGTCATAGGTAAAAATAGAGTATTTAGTCAACACAACCACTAGGGTTTGTGGAATAAAAAAAAAAAAAGAAAAGCAAAATTGGATAGAAAGTTAATTTACACTCCCCTGATAGAATAAAAGACTAACATTCTAATGGAACAAGAAATAAAAAGGCTACAATTTAGCCAAACTTGTTGAATGCATGTAAGGGTAAGAATAGAAAGAAAAATTTTGATTCCGTATAGACTGGGGCTAATTTCCATGATTTTATGATGATTATGAGGATAAAAGATAAGGGCCTCTAAGAATGAAGAATGAACTAATGGATTTGATTCTACCATTTACGATCATCAACATGATCATCAAGGTGACTTTGTATTTGAACAAACATGGAAAGTTTGACAGATAGTTCATGTGAACTATGTTAACCTCTAAAGGAGGATAGGGCATGATGATGGCAGCACAATGGTAGTCTCATGCATGAACACAATTGTTATCATAAGATGATGAAGCCAACATGAAAGTCATCTTCCTACATTTATTTGAGCTCTTAGGAGTGAAGAAGTCCTCGTTAAAGGTTCATGGTCTCATTTTTGGTATTAAAATGGATGGGGTCCTAATTGTGCATCAGCTAAACTTGTCAATAATGCTTAGTGGGGCCAATGGAAAGAACAAAAAAAACCCCACATGTTTCAAGAATGTTGGAGCTAATCTTAGATGTATTACTTTCTTATACTATGTGTTTTGGGTACCTTGCTCAAGTACAATTTCTTATCAAAATAAATGTAAGAATGATTAAACTATTGCTTGTAACTCATTGAGGAAATGGAAACGTCTTTGTTGACCAGGCCTTGTTTTGAAAGAATTACATTATATCCTTGAAGGCCATAGTGAAGTAGAAAAATGTTATGGAACAAAACCCAAAGGATTGCCAACTAGGAGCCTGGTATAGTTGTGAATGTAGCCAAGATCTTTGAACTTGCTCTAATCACTTGAACAAGATGACAGACACAAGTTAGGAAGACCCTAGGATTGTGTACCCTAAAAGTCTTTCTAATGATTGAATTAATAGTTTGTTTTGTAAGTTGAAGAAAAATAATCCCCATCATATGTGTACCATTATTTATGTGAAATGGTTGTTCTTATAAGCTTTTAACTTATGATCCAAGGATAATCCCCATCATTATTACGTCAACCTATTACCCTTCATGGATATAAAACAACCTAAATTTTCAAAGATCAACATTCATGGTACTAGATTCTACCATATTTAGTCAACAACATAAGGCCTCCATTAAGGGTTTTATTCCTTCCATGTTCTCATGCTTTTATTAAGTGTTTCTTAAACTTTAAGGCTCTCAATCTTCCATCCACTGCCTTCTTTGTTTGTATGGTTTGAGACAAATTAAGGAAGTTCCAGTTGGGGTGTTTGTTCAGAGTTGTTATCTCCATCTATAAGTCTTTCGATAGCTATATGCATGCTTTACTTAGGGGAATGTCCAGTGGGCCTTCCACAATTAAAATTTTTTCCCCTAATTATAAAAAGTTCAATCTTAAAATCTATCTTGTAAGGTGACATCTTCAGTCGAGGATGCATGCAAAGCCTTAACGTCACAACTTATGTGTTAAGGACCATATCCATAACCTCTTGTGAGTACTAGCTCTAATGAGGGTCCTTAAGAGTTCCAACATGCTCCTTTAACACTAAATATCTTACTTTATATGAGAGCAACTCATAAGTCTCATAAACCAATCTTTCTTATCCTACTACTCCTCAGGTAGACCTATTCTTCATCTAGGCATTCTCAAGTCTTTACCCTAAAGCAGATTCCTTGTGTTGCTACCTTACAGGAACTTGCTCATCTAGAAGGCAGCACCTATAACACCCCCATATTCCACATAGGAGAAATATAGGAAGCGTTATGTGAACATATAGGCTCAAGTTCTAAAACATAAGTACCTAGCACTTATCCTTTTCATAAAGGATAGCCCATGTGGTGTGGGCAAGTGTTCCGTTGACTAGTTTTGGACTTAGGTCGTTACAAATGGTATTAGAGCTAGCCCGAGACAGTAATGATGTGGCGTAAAGGGTATGCACATGCCTCGTCTACTGGGGCTGATCCTAGATTCGAAAGGTTACTTGACAAGGGACCAAGTAATCTGATTAGAGAGGTTACTGGTCTAGGGGACCAAGTAATCTGACTGACCCCAACGAGGACATTGGGTACATAAATGGGGAGTTTGTAACACTGACTAATCCCACATGGGTGAAGTGTGAAAAGCCTTATGTGAATATATAAACTCAAGTTCCAAAGCATAAACACTTACCGTTTATCCTTTTCATAAGGATAACTCATATGGTGTGGATGGGTGTTTCATTAACCAATTTTGGATTTAGGTTGTTACATATGGTACAAGGGCTAGGTTTGGTTCAAAGTATATGGTTGTGCCTGCCGGTATGGGACAGAGGAACTTCCTTATACTGAAAGTCCATTCCTAAGTACCTAGTGCTTATCCTTTTCTAAATGATAGCCCATGTGGCGTGGGCAGGTGTTCCGTTCGCCGGTTCTAAACTTGGGTTGTTACAACACCTATGCCTAAAATATGTTTTGTTGTAACCCTTGTTGCTATAGCAAGCTTTTAAAGCATATAACACAAGGGATGATCCTCTTCCTTTGCATTATTGGAAGAATGCAAAACTAGTGCATATAGCAAACTTTATTTTTTCAACAATTCCACCAAAGGTAACATTTAAGCCTTAAGTAAGCTCATTTTGCATTTAATAAAAAAAAATACAAGACTTGCGCCTATGGTAGCCTTTTACAGGTTTTGGTCAATTCAGTTTTCTAGTTTGGCTTGTGTGAAAACAAAATAGATAAAGATTTGGTTTCAATTCAATTTCAATTTGGCTTATCGGTTAATTTAGTAACTGAATTAATTGAATTTTATTTATTACTTTTGGGATTCTGCTAGCTCAATATCGATAGGTTTGTAAAGGTTTGGGCTTACTTGTTACACCTGGCCCATTATCCCTCATTACTTCCCTAGCCCTAGCAGGGCCTTAAGCTAAGTTTAACACTAATGGCTTACATGTAGTGGCTCTATCTTAAACTCAGCTCTTGTTTAATTGTTCTTCTTTCGTCTCTTCTACACTTGCCATACACAAACCCATATGTGGAGAACTAAGTCGCTCACTAACACACCTTTTTAGCTTTTTTAAGGTTCAATGACATCTCTCATTCTTACACCAAATACTGCACCTTCTTTGTTCAAAAAGTTTTGGCCACCACTTTTCAATGTTTAGGTTAGCCTTTAAGTTATAACTACTTTTGTAAATTTTTTTAATAACTAATGTATAGGTGGAATATGGTGAAACTAAAGCAAGAGAATAATTGGTTGTAGGTCAATTGGCCTTTGAAACTGTTAAGTGCAATTGAAGGGAGGGAGGTTTAATCCTAATTAAATGCAGTTGCTAGTTGTTGTGTTTCAGCATTTAAATTAGTTCAATGTTGTTGTTTTCTTCTTATAAACTAGTAAATAAAGGTTAGGAGGTAGGGGAAAACAGCATAGTTGTTGTTTTGGTCATTGAACTATGAAGGGGCAATTGTGCTGGGAGGTTTGATTCATACTTGCTTTAGCTAGGTTTGCTTGACTTCTACTAGGTCATTTAACTCTAAGTGGTTATTATCATGCTTATGATTTAGTTTTTAAAAGATAAGAAGTAAGAGCAAAACATGATAGTAAATTGCCCATTAAAACAGGGGAAAGCATAGGAAGTAAGCTAAAATATGGGCAAAATTCTAGGCATTTTAGGGGTGTTCTCTTAATCTTAGATAGCTTAAATGTGATGCTAAATGATCAAAATAGGCATTTATTGCCTTTAATATGTAGGTATTAATGTTCTCATATTCTTTTTGAACTGAGAATAATCTTTCCCTTTTTTTTGGTCAATTTGTGTCATACCCTACCCTTGTATAGGCCTAAGGTTGTAAGAATAACAAGGGAGCAACTCGTTTCCAAAGAAAACAAGGAATTTAGACCAATAAATCAAAAAAAGGTTTGCAAATTTAATTGCAATAGGGTAATAAAGATATTTATCGAGTTTATAAAATTTTGTACAGGCAAAGGATAAATTGCTTAGGCCTAGTGGCTAAATTTCAAAGGGACCATATCATAAGTCCTTGATTGTACAAGAAGATAAGATTTGTGCTTGAATCCTAGTAAGGCATATGTAGTATTGGTTGAGCTTGGGACTAAAAGGATTTGTGTAAGTATTTAGGGCACCCGGGTAGGATTTTGAGCCATGATACTTGGACACATGTGTAACACCCCTAATTTTATAAATCTTAATTTAAGAAAATATCAAAATTTCCCAAAGTTATTAATTAAAAATTATTTAATAAATATCAGGTAAAACATTTTCTTTTAATCTATTTTCTAAATAATAATAGTATTAAATGAAATGAGAGTAATTAAGTAATAATCCCAGGAAAACTAATATATGGATAATGTACCAATTTAAACAAATCATACGTCTCTTTAGAAATCAAATAACACAAAGTTGAAACCCAGTCCCAGTCAGTTTTACTTTTGAGGGGCTACAGCATACCCTCACTTAGTCTGCTCCACATCTTGAATCTTATTATATTGTTTAGTGTACTCTGTCTGCTCATAGTATTCACCTAAGAAAACATGTTAGAATGAGGGGCGAGCACAACTTGCTCAGTAAGGGGGAAGTATCAGGCTCATCACGTGGGTCCTAATATTCCCGCAACAAACAATAACAAATAATAAACTTTAAGTTATAGCAATTTAATTAAAGAAAAATTTCATATAACATCATAACAATAATATCAAATTCCTACTAGCATACTTGAACTCCATGCATATACATTATTCCTTTTACTGATTAAATCAGATCTTATTGATCAATCATTTAATCCAATACTTAAATGTCGTTGGACGAACTTAGGGTGGTAAGTGTGCACATCACCCATTCTTGAGATAACTCTTAGGCAGTACCACTAAGGATGCCACCAAGCCAGAGCCTCGGGATACCTACACTGAGGTAGAGCCTCTCGTGATACCAGCCATAAGCATGGTCCCTTGCGAACTATGGTCTGACAGCGAACAAATCATATCTCTATACTCTGTGTCAATATCGGGTCATGACTAGGGACGGTTCGCCGCCACCCTAACATGGCTTTCGGGTTTGAATTGTCCGTTCCAAACCTCTCGTCTAAATTTATAGCTTGTTAGGTCATGCAGATATGGTTCGTCACCAACCTTGCATGCCTCGTGTTTTATCTTACTCCTCAAATCTTTTACTTAATGCAATCTTGTGTATGAAAAACATCAATCATATGCAACAAACAATTGATGCATGACTGTAGCTCATTTTATTTAGCTCTTTTTAGTTGAGTGCCATGATTTTCATGCATTCTATTTCTTTTATCTTGTTATCTTAGCTTAGTGTTCCATGATGACATGACAATCAATGATATCTTTTTAAGTGTATTTATGATATATGTTCATCTCCTCTCCCATGAATTCTTTCTAAGTTTGTCATTTAGCATTTACGCTCATAATCCTTTATCTACCAGCTTATAGCAATTTTTTACAGCCCTAACATGCCATTAACGATTGCTTTCAATCTCATCACGTTGCTAGCGAGCTTATCGGCCCCAAACATGGTACTAGCGGTGTTTGTCTTGCCGGCCTTAAACATGATACTAACGGGTTTATTCAAGCGGTCCTAACATGCTTCTAATTTAATTCTTGTTACAAACAGTGCTAGTATGATACTAGCACCAAACATATATTATATATCACAACATTACAACCATACAACCCACCAACCAAAATTACATCTCATTGGAAAGAACTTAAATAAAATAGAATAAAATAAAAATAAAATTCTAGAAAAATAATTATTTACCCTACCCATGTTGCCCACGCATTTAAAGATTTTTTTTAGCCTAATTATTTATTTAGAATTTATTATTAAGATTGATGCTTATTTTGGGCCTAAGAGGGCCCACGAGAACTAACCTACTCTTCCTCCTTACCTAATAAAGAATAATACGGTGAAAGCGGCGATTTCTTAGGACGGTCCTAGTGGGTAAAAAGGGTCCCGGGGTGTCTTCGGTGGCCTCGTGCCTATTTGGGATCGTGTCGGGAGCCTCTTAATATTGATCAGATGTGTTTTCGGGATCTCTAGCACTACGGGAGTCCAAAGAAGCACCAAACCTTCAAGTAAAGATTTTCTAACTCTTTGTAACAACATGGACAGCAAGGAAAATAGAATTATTAGGGTTGTAAGATTTGAAATTGGCAGCCAAGATAATTTTAAAAAGGTTATGATGACTTACCAGGGCTTAGAACCAAGTATGGACAAGATTGCACCGGAAACGAGTGCAAAAACCCAAAACTTGGATTAATGATAATCTACCAAAGATTTACAGCAAAGATATAAGGCCCTTAGGTTCTGGAAAAAAGAATTAAAAGATTGATATAGAATGATTTAGACTTACACAAATGAATTCGGAATCGCCGGTGCGTGTAGGATTGTTTATGTGTTCCAATAGGGTTTCTCCTCAATTTAATAAATCTAGGTAAAATATGGAATTAAATTAACATTCTAGTATTTTTGAATAACCAATAATCAAAGCATGGAGAGATGACTCACACAAGTTTGATGGAGGGATAAGCGAAAACAAGAACATGGGCAAGGAGAATCAATGGTTGCGGCGCACTTTGTTCTATTTGAAGCATAGAAATATTGTGCCAATGGGTTGCTGCGCTCAAGGATGAAACAGGAGCAGAAATGTTCAAAAGTTCTGTGAAGCTCCACGCCAAATAGAAGTGTAGGGAAAAATAAGTAATAATATAATAATATGGTAATGATGGTCGGGTAATTAATTAGGAAAAACTAGGTTGGCAAGTTTTTTTTTTCTAAAGTTTCTAAAAATCCTAGTAGGTGCTTTGCAGCTAGAACGTTTTATAAGAAAGAATTTAGGTTTAGGGAGAAAAAGAAATAATCCTATATAGCGGTAGCACACACCCGGTATAAATCGTACACACGTGTTGGCTAAGTTTTGGAAAACCTAAGTAAACGAATTCAGAATTGAGTGAGGTAAATTTCTTTTTGACTCTTTTTCATGAGAAGAATCCAATGGTGCTCTCAGATTTTTCATTCGATGCTTAGTTAAAAATGACAAAAATGCCCTTAGCCTAAAGAAAATGACTTTGAGCTTCTGACTTAGAATTTTGACTTAATAACCACCAAAGGAATTTTCTAAAGATCAAGTTTTTTAGTTTTACACCAATTTTCTAAATTGATAGGTAAAATTACTAAAATACCCTTGAGGGTAAAATGGAAATTTTTGCATTTAAGGGTAATTTGGTAATTTTATTTTTCTTAATTTCTAGGGTTATTACACATGTCTAGGCGCTAACCTTCATGGCTTCACTAAGGTTTAGCTTGGGCTTAGCTTTGTTTTGGTTTAAAAAAAAATCCAAATTTAGGGCATTTAGTGTTGATATGGGAAAATCAGGTGCAATCATGGGGAAGAAGGTGAATCAAGCTTATTTAGCTTGGAAAGCTAGTTTGCTTGGGGCTCGAGCATCAACATTGTCAAGTTTAAACTGAAGGATTTGGAAGCTCAATTGGTTCAAGGTAAGGGTTGATCTTTGTCCTCTTCATGAAATTGTTAGCTAAACTAACATTTCTTGTAATAGAAGTAGGCCATAGGGGATGGATTAATTTAAATGAACTTGGAGCTATTATGGGGCTATAAAGGCTGTCGGGCATGTATGTTTTAGCTAGCTTATGTATAAGGAAAGTATTAGGGGTGTGATTAGGGAGTGGTTTTCCCTCTTTAGACCTTGGAGGTCTATGGATAAAGAACTCTAAATCATAATACGGCTAATATTATGAGCTCAAGGCTACAAAAATGCTTCCCAAGAAATTTGGCTATATGGATGTGTGTGGCGTACGTGTAATTGTGTGCTTCCCTACTTGTTTGCACACGCTGACCTTTTACTTTAGGATTATGACTTTCACCCGATTACGTTGTACATATCTTGCCTATGATTACCTTTTTTCCTTTTGGACGTAAAAGTCTAGGCTACATTACTTTTAATTAGGCTATAAGTTGTGTATCCTCTTACTGAGTCTTGTACTCACACCCCTTATGTCTATGATATGAAGAAAAGGTATTGCTGAATGATTTCTAGTGCTTAGTGTAGTGGTTTGGGTGCTTTATTATGTGGGTACCTACATTGTTCTTATTCATCTTAAAATGCTCAAAAGATGAGATGTTAAGTGAACTTATAGTGTGCTTGCAGGCACTAAGTATGTGTAGTGTGCGAACTATCTAGAAGTGTAAGACCAAGTGTGAAGCTGATCCTTAAGAGGTTTTAGACTTGGTCATGTAATCTTGTGAAGTACCTTGTGTTATAGTGGACATGTGTTTTAAGTGTTCTTGTAACAAAGACTTGCGCTTATGTACGCATTGTGTAGTGACTTATGAATTAAAGAAGTGAGACATGGTTTAGGTGAAAAGCTTGGCGCAATCCTTCACTGACTTCTTTTACAACATTAGGGGGAGGTCGATCTACTTGAGTACCAATAATTCTCTAGCACCACCTTTGTACATGGGTGACGACATTGGTCTGAGCTTCTCTAGGGGAATACAATAGCTTGAAATTAAGTGGGGGAGCAGAACATTGGTGTTGGAGCTGTCATCACATAGGACCCTCTTCACATCCCAGTTTCCAATTCGGGCTATAATTAGGAGATGCGGGAATTTTGATGCTTGTCCCATTTTTCTTCATCAGCTTGTTCTCTGGCCTGTTGAACTTTATCAATATGATCTTACACCTTCCTCTTTCTTTCTGCCAAAAAGAGTTTGGTGTTTATGATGTGAATGACTCCAACCAAAAGAGGAAGCCTTCAGGAACTTCTATCAGGACTATGATCTGAGTCATAACAGTCATCATCATTCATTCATCATTCATTTGGTTGTCACCCATAAGAAAGAGGAGGCAAAGATATCACCTGAATTGCTCTTGTTTGATCAAGTACTCAACATACTTCTTCAACTACTGACAATCCTCGGTATCATGGCCATGATCTTGATAAAATTAACAGTACTTCTTGAGATTCCTTTTGTTTTTTGAGGATATTGGCTTTGGGTGCTTAATGTTTTTCTGCTTTTCAAGAGCCATGGGAATACTGGCTTTTGTGGTATTCAATGAAGTGAAGGTCTTTCTCCCTTGATCATTCCAAGGTCATCCTGTTCCATTTCCTTCCCATTAGAAGTGAGGTTGGTTCATTAGCATAGCAAATCCTTGCCTTATGTACCTCGTGGTGTTTCCTTGAAGTTCTTTGGCTATAATATATTGTTTGGCCCTTCTGTAAAACTTTCCTAGAATGTTTGGAGGATTCTTTGAGTACTCATAGAACAATTGTAAGTCGTATTGAAGTCTTCATATTATTGCCAATATATAAAACTTGGCACTAAGGTTTAGGATACTTAATCTCCCCTTGTTAGAATACTCAACTTAGTTTCAAAGGGGCTCATCATCCCCCTGAGTCACGTCAAACATTTGTACAACCATCTTTACCACTAGTTGACTTCTAATGAATTGTTCAGTGAATGCGATAAACAACTAATAAAAATTTGAGATGGTGCTAGGGGGAAATGAGTTGTACTAAATAGTTGTAGTTTTGGAGAGAGTTACCTCATAGCATTTGCATCATGTTACATCATCCATGGCCATACAATATCATGCTTCTTTTGTACTTGGCCAGATGTACTCGATGGTCACCACTCTCATTATAGTACTCTAGGCAAGAGAACTTGAAGTCACTCAGTATATGGGCACCGACTATCGTCCGAATGAATGGAGATCCATCACCAGTAGGGACTTTTGAAAGCCTAGACCAAATGGCCTATCTGGTCATTTGATTCTCAACCTTGTTGTGTGGTAGAATAGGGTCCCAAGGCATTGAATTTACTGCCACTAGTAGGCTCTTAGGGAACTATGATTCCACTTCGGTTACAACTGGCTAGTTATTACTCATGAAGTATCTTAAATCATTACGTGCAACTAGTTACTTAGCCTACCTTGTATAGGAAATATGCATGCATTGTTCTAGCTATGTGATAACAATATATTAAAACAATATTAAAAATAGTGCTGCAACAATTAACGAAACCAGAATTCAAAATGAGCCAAGATGTAAAAATTTAGTTTCTTTAACTTCAAGTAATAACTATATGCATACATCTTAATCTTATATGCACCCAAATGTAACCCTAGTGTTATACACACCAATTGAAACTAGTAAAGGCAATCTTTTTATATGAAAATATCTGATGGCCGAAGTGCCATCGCCCTGACTACTGATTTTCGGGGGAGGAGGCCACACACCTGACATATATGACCTCGGAAGCCCCATCGCACCGACCTCGGAAATTTGCCATATCGTTTCTCCCTCGAAAGACGAATGAACCCACTTCGGAAGAGCGGGTAACCCCGGAGAGACGGTATCACCCCGGGAAGAGGTCCCTGTTCGTCCACTAAAAAGTAACGTCGGCCGAAAGGACTTTGGCGGAGCGATGCGAGATGCAAAGGAGCCTCTGACATGTTCGCCTGTATGCACCAGACGTTCACCTCAAGTATTTTGACAGGCCACTGTAGTCCGTGCTCTGGCACACTGAGACACGATTCTCGACAAATCACTGCCGGAGAAAGCCTGCACGCGGTTGGCCTCTTTTTCTACTTAGAGGTACGGATGGCATCTGTCCATACACGTGTCACAATCAGAGGGGCCTATTTTCCTCTATTTATAGCAGGAAAGGCTCCTGAGAAAGGGGGGGCCCAAAAGAAGACTCCAAAGTTCTAGCCTTCTCTTTTCTCTAAAAACATGCCGGAAAAATGCCTCCGGCGAGATTCTTTCCCTTTCGTGCATACCAGAGAAACCCTCCCGGCAAATCTATTTTGTGTTTACCCTTCGTCATTTAAAAGCACTGACTTGGGCGTCGGAGGCTCCTCCCCGGAAAACCACTCCGGGGACCTCCTAACCCCTGTTTTCTCTGTTTTTCAGGCTGGACCACCTGAGGGCGTCCCCTTTCTCAGGCTCTCTCCAGCACCGGGAACCTTCTTCGGCCACCGCCATCCATCACCGGACGGCCACGCGCGACATTCAACCATAGACCACGGCGGAAACACAAATGATGGCGAACGCGACGCCATCATATGGCGCCGTCTGTGGGAACTTTTTCAGGCAGCCGTGGTCAGAAACTCAGCGTGCTAAGGACAAAAGGTTCCCTGAGGCCCCTCCCCTCCGCGCCGGAGACTCGCCCGGCGATCGAACGATTAAAGTACAAGGATTTCCAATCCCGGGGATGATAATCCCCCGAACATCGCTGTGGCTTCCCTGCATAAATTCCCACGCGTTATCGCGGTCGAAATACAGCAGCGGATAGGCCAAAGATGTCCATGTGCAAATATCAAGCCGAAGTTCTTCTCCCCTCCTCTCTCAGTCCTTTTGACGAGGCGAGTAGGGGTGACCCAAGGGCTCAGGGGGAAACAAAGAGTAGTGGATGAATACCTAAAGGACGCGCTTTCCTTCGAAACAGAATGGAGGGGAAAGATAGGTCCGGTGCCGTCCAGACCCCCCCGTCAGAAGAGTTCGGGCCAAAGAAAGGTTGCTATTCCTCAGACAGCAAAACCAAGCCCACCACCCTGAAAAGACGCTTACGCATTGATGTTAAGCGGGCAAAAGGTCATGATCCTACTCCAACGGACACACCACCATCGTCCAAAGAGGAGTCACCACCGCACGTCATCAGAAGGAATAGAGTAAACGCGCAAGCGCGCCGAACTCCAAAGATACTGCATCGCGCGCAAGTCTAGGGGAGCAATATATAACCCCAAACCACTGGCAGAGTATTACCGAAAATCCCAGAACCAGAAAAAAGGAAAATCCAACGAGGGCCGAATATAGGTGACATCTAAAAGAAGGAGCCCCCAGCCGAAGAAATGCCAGGCGCAAAAAACACTGCGGCGCGGGAGCGGCACCTTGGAGGCCCGAGGATAGGGAAGTCACCTGAGTTAGCATATTCGGTTAACAAAGTGTTGGACCACCCAAGTTCGGCACTTGCTAGGAATGAAAATATAGGACAAAGGAAGAACCCCACAAAAATGCTTCTCCCTCACGAAGTGGTAATGAATGCAAAAAATGCCCCAAAAAGTGGCGTCTCCCAGCAAGCCTGAAAAAATTTTCATGAAATGGTGGAAAGTACAGAAAATGTTCCAGACAGTTTTCCTTGATTGAAAAGGAAGGACATCGGTAGGGAAGCCCAGACCCATTATAGAAAGCCATCGGTAGAAAGAGGTGCAGAACAGCGCGTAAAAAAGAGGTGTGAACAAAATTTGTCCAAAATGGGCGAAAATGGCCAAAAATGCACCAGCACTTGAAAAACTGCCTTCAAAATAGAATGCCCGAAAGACTCCCGTCGGAATGAGTAACACCGAGAGATTGCCCTCAGCCCTCTACAAAAAAGAGAGAGAAGAAGAAGGGGGGGCAAAAACGGCCCACTGTCAGCAACGCCTGAAGTATAATGCTATGAGAAAGCAGTAAAAGTACTTCGTTTCGCGAGACAAGGCGCAGAACCCCTACTGGTTAAGCAAGAAAAAGATATACAAAAGCCTGCCTAAAGGAACATGACGCACAAAGATGGCATATTATTGCCGGTAGCATAATGGCTTCAGTCTTTAGACGAAGGAGGCCAAAAAGTCTGCCATTGGCCCCGGAGAGAAATGACATTCCGGTCCACCAGCTCAGTTCTAAAGCAACAAGCAAGTGGAGCCCCCGAATAGAATTGGGCACAAGGGGAGAAGGTCTAGAATGGTCGAGGAAATTCCTTGTGGGAATAATCAGACAAACTTCCCGAAAAACCACAAAAAATACTCGCCTGCAAAGACCAGTGCCTACTTGGAGCAATACAGCTATCAAGTAAAAAAGAGATCTCGTTCTCTGAAAAGCCGAAAACAGACCCCTGAGGACTATCTCAGGGGAGAACTTCGGCCACCAAACTCGAGCCATTCCCCGGAGCATGAACGAGCTCAGGAAGGAAGAATGAGCTCGGGAAGAACCGAACCTGAGCTATTCCCTGAAGCATGAATAAGCCCAGGAGAAGTGTTTTCTCCGTAAAAGGTGGCCGTTAGCGCAAAATTGCGCCAAACGCCAAAAAGAGATCTCGTTCTCCGAAAGGCCGAAGACAGACCCCCGAGGACTATCTCAGGGGAGAACTTCGGCCACCAAACTCAGGGGAGAACTTCGGCCACCAAACTCGAGCCATTCCCCCGAGCATGAACGAGCTCAGGAGAGGTGTCTTCTCCGAAAAAGGCTACCATGGGCGCAAAATTCCGCCAACACCAAAAGTAGACCTCGTTCTCCGAAAGGCCAAATGCCGAATATCAAGAATTACCTCAGAGGAGAACTTCGGCCGCTAAGGAAAAAGACCTCGCTTCCCGGTTGGTTTAACAGCTGAAATTGACCACCCAAAAGAGAACAAGTTCGGGAAGAAGGCACGGCCAAGAAAGAAGTAGCTTCGAAATGGGAAACCAAAATCGAGCCACTCCCTAAAGCGTAAACGAGCTTTGGAGAAATGTTTTCTCCGTAAAAGGTGGCCATAGGCGCAAAAGTGCGCTGAACGCCAAAAGGAGATCTCATTCTCCGAATGGGCCAAGACAGACCCCCGAGGACTATCTCAGGGGAGAACTTCGCCCACCAAAATAACCTCACCTGATTAAGGACGAGGTCCAAAAGAAAGAATTATCAGCTTGGCAGCATCAAAGGGAGAAAATTGCAGAATTCTACATTTAGAATTTCATTCCGTACTTAGAATTTTTAAGTAAAAAGGTTGTACTTAGAGAAATTTCTCTTTTCTCCTGCACAGGTTACCTGCCGAACAAGGCTAAAGCACGCATACTGAAAGGCTACGTTTTCCCTCTCTAAAGAGAAGGGCGGCATGGCATCCATCAAAGGCAATCTAAGTGTTCGCCTGAAAAGTCTTTGATAGCTGAAAAAATGAGGTCAGCCAGCAGAAAAGCCAGGGAGTGGTTCCCCGAAAATCCCCTAGCCGAAAGTGGCCAGGGCAACTGGAAAAACAAAAAATGGCTCAAAGTGAAAGAATAAGGAGGAATCCATTAAAGAAAGTCTTTGATACAAGAAGGGTACAAAAAACCCTAGAATATCTAAGGATCCCCGGCGACGCGAGAAGGTCCCGCTCCCGTGTCTTTAGCCGTCGTCCTCGGCGTAAGAAGAGGAACAGGTGGCAGGTTGAGGTGATCAGCTTTCGACCAAGCCCACCGAGGACCCGCGGGAATATCCATGGCCGAAAGAAAGGAGGTCTCGAGGTCCGGATATCGTTACAAAAATTGATGGCGAGCTAGACAAAAACCGTCCTGAAAGGACACCTTCGACATTTGGGCTGCTTTGTCTCGTTCTACGTCCAGCAAGTCTGCCTCATTCTCAAGAACAACAGCCTTTTTCTCGAGACCCAGGACCTCCTCCTTTAGATCGGCTATCCTCCGCACCAGTCCCTTCGTGTTCCTCCTTTTTGCCACACTCTTCCTCAGAACATAAACCCGGGCTTGAAGAGCCGTTTTTTCGGCAAGAGTTCTCTTCAGAAGGGCAGCTTCCTTTTCTTTCTCTTTCCGAAGGGCCTCATTGGCCGAAGTCAAACGCACAACCTCTTCGCCAAGGTCGTGCATTTTACAAGAAAAGTCCTTCAAAAGGTCTGATTGGCCTATCAAGAACTCATCCCGGAGCAAAGACACCCTCTCCCTGGCTATGCGCATTAACTCGACATTCGCTATGTCCAAGTTAACATGGAAAAGCCTGGCCTTCTCCAGTTCACTTTCAACCCGAGCTCGGGCAGAAGACTGCTCCACCGCCCAAATTCGGAGGTGTTCACTATACCCCAAAAGCTGCAAAGGAGAAGGAGAAAATCCTCAGTAAAAGCAGCATAAGGGAAGGCAGAACACTTGGGCAAGAGAGAAGAGGCCAAAAGGATCACCTGAGCGGCGCGCTCAGAGACTCTAGCGGCAAGAATGTCTCCAGAAGCGCACTCCTCGGCAACCGCCTTAGAAGAAGCCTCAGTGAGAATACCCCTCGCCATCTGGGGAGCCATCTCTTGGCAATCCCCGGAGAACAAGTTCATGTCCTCCGTGAAGGACCAAAACGGCTCCCTTGGAACTTTATTGTTTAGGAGAAGAGAGTCTCGAAGGGCCCTTCTTCGGGCATGATCAGTTATCCATACTGGGGCTGCTTGGTCCTCTGTAAAACGGAGGGGCGTAAGTCAGAAAGAGCTCCTCGAAAACACAAGTTGTAAGAGAGCAAGTGCCAAAAGAGGATTCGACGTAAACCTGACGCAACCCCGGTTGTCTCCTCCAAAAAGGCCGGAGCATGCTTGCCCTTATCCTTGCGGCGCCTCCCCAGCCTTTTAGCAGTAAGACTCTTAGGCAAAGAGCCTAAAAGCTCCACCGACAAGGTAGGACTCGACGGAGTGAAAAGGGTGACTACTCCGGCGGGCACCTCGGCTGTAGCACCAACAGCCTCAAAAGATGTTGCAGCTACTTCAGAGGGGGCAGCAACCCTGGTAGATATCGGAGTGACATCAACCATGGCGAAGGTTGCAGTCGCGTCGGTGGAACTGGTTATCACATCAGTTGAGATAGCGGCCTTGGTGGAGGCACCAATAACTTCATCGACCTCCACCACATCTTCCGAAGGTGGAGTAAGGGCTCTCTTCTTGGACTTCTTGGCCGAAGACGGTCTGCTCCCAGTAGACTTACGTCTTTTGGAGACACTTTTCTTCGCTTGTTCTCCCTTCTCTACCTGACCAAGGAAGAGACTCTTGTAATAGTCGGCAAAATCGTCAGCCATCTCTGAAAAAGGGGAAAAGCATCAGTATGAGTCCAAAAATGGTTAGCCAAAAAACTGAGAAGTTGGCAGAAGTCAAAGGAAGGCACTCATGAAAAGCCTTGCCGAAATCAGGATTCCTAGATGACGTCGTAAAAAAATCACTGGAAATCACTCCGCCGTGCAGACCGTTGCTAAAAGAAAAGCCGTCGTAAATAATCACCGGAAATCGCTCCGCCGTACAGACCGTCGCTGAAAGAGATGGAAAAGGCAAGAAAAAATGAGAGCAAAGGCAAGAGCAAGGAAAAAACAAATAAGAAGTCACACAAGAAAGGCTTATATAGAGCAGGGAAGGGCAATTGAAAAGGCTTCATAACTACTGCGTGGGAGCGAAAAGTCACCATAATTACTCCCCTCACGCAAAAAGACGCGCCATACCAATCGGCGCTTACCACGTGTCGACTATCACGAAAAACTAAGGCATGTTTTCTAAGGCATGACAGTCCACTGATCCGAGACTGAAAAGACAAGATTGGAAATCTCGAAGACACCAAAAGACAGCTATGCGACATCCGCCCGAGCAGACTACGCCCCTAAAATGGCAAAGTACCTTCCTTGCAAATGATATAAGCTGAAATCCTCTGAAAGTGCTCCCGGAAGGGCTACAAGCTGAAGTCACACACTTCAGCTTCTCGAATGAGGGCATGTGATGGCCGAAGTGCCATCGCCCTGACTACTGATTTTCGGGGGAGGAGGCCACACACCTGACATATATGACCTCGGAAGCCCCATCGCACCGACCTCGGAAATTTGCCATATCGCCTCTCCCTCGGAAGACGAATGAATCCACTTCGGAAGAGTGGGTAACCCCGGAGAGACGGTATCACCCCGGGAAGAGGTCCCTGTTCGTCCACTAAAAAGTAACGTCGGCCGAAGGAACTTCGGCGGAGCGATGCGGGACGCAAAGGAGCCTCTGACATGTTCGCCTGTACGCACGAGACGTTCACCTCAAGTATTCTGACAGGCCACTGTAGTCCGTGCTCTGGCATACTGAGACACGATTCTCGACAAATCACTGCCCGAGAAAGCCTGCACGCGGTTGGCCCCTTTTTCTGCTTAGAGGTACGGATGGCATCTGTCCATACACGTGTCACAATCAGAGGGGCCTATTTTCCTCTATTTATAGCAAGAAAGGCTCCTGAGAAAGGGGGGGCCCAAAAGAAGACTCCAAAGTTCTAGCCTTTTCTTTTATCTAAAAACATGCCAGAAAAACGCCTCCGGCGAGATTCTTTCCCTTCCGTGCATACCAGAGAAACCCTCCCGGCAAATCTATTTTGTGCTTTCCCTTCGTTATTTAAAAGCACTGACTTGGGCGTCGGAGGCTCCTCCCCGGAAAACCACTCCGGGGACCTCCTAACCCCTGTTTTCTCTGTTTTTCAGGCTGGACCACCTGAGGGTGTCCCCTTTCTCAGGCTCTCTCCAGCACCGGGAACCTTCTTCGGCCACCGCCATCCATCACCGGACGGCCACACGTGACATTCAACCATAGACCACGGCGGAAACACAAATGATGGCGAACGCGACGCCATCATGTGTATAGTGAATGGGGTTTTTTTTAATGGTTCTCTAAATTCTACTTTGGTTGGTATCGAAGAAGTAGTGGGGATTTGCTGAGAAAGGCATCAATCTAGATGAATGATTTCCTTTGAGGATTGGGAATGGTGAGGGAGTGCAGTTATATTCTAAGGTTAGAAGTTTCATGAGAAATTTCCTTGGCTTTTTACACTATTTCTAGATAAGGAATGTAAGGTGGTAGATATAGGGGCTTGGGGGGTGATCACTAGGTGTTGGGTGGTGAATAGCGTTGGCATATAAGAGAACAAGAAGATGGGGAATGGTAAAAGTTAATCTTTTATTATCTTCTATCTCATTGAACAGGAACAGGGTAGATAAGATTCTATAGAGCTTGTCAAACAATGGGGAACTCTTATCAAAATCCTTGTCTAATGTGTTTGATGCTCATCTTGCTTCGAATGGACTTATGAGCTTTAGGTTCAAGTGGAATGGTTAGTGTCCCTTAAAGGTAAACCTTTTTTCTTGGAAGGCATCTTAGTACAAAATTTAAACAAGGAAGAACCTAGTTTTTATACGTGTCATTCTTGTGGACACTAGTTGTGCCTTTTGTAAAGGAGCACATGATAATGGCCAGCAATTATTGGTGACCTACAATACTCCAGCATAAATATGGAAATCAGCCATTTTATGGTGGGGATGTAGTCACATTGCAAGCATATTCATTCTTCAACTCCTCATTCAGCCACATTTCGCTATTAGGAAATCCATATTTTGTAAGGCATAGGACCAATGGCTAAGGCTATACTTTGGATTATATAGTCATCACGGGATAATCTAATTTCAACAACAAAAATGTCAAGCATCTGGAGTTATTTTCATCAATCAAATCTTTAATCTACATCTGGATTGCTAAAAGGTAAGTTATAGGACTCTACAATCCTGTGACGTTTGGTGCTTGATCCTACTTATGTCTATTTGGGTTTATTGTTCTAGATGGTGTAGGATGGGCTCAACTTCCCCTCCCTTATGGGCTTGTAATTTTTCCAACACCTCGCTAGGTTTCAATAAAAAAAAAATTCTTGTTTAGAAAAAAAAAAGTTTTTTAGGTAATTAGAAGCATCTGTACAAGTATGAGAGTATGAAGTACTTTATAATTAAGAGAATGGGGGGAATGCTTGGTTTTTTGGGACCTAGAAAGCCTTTAAACCAGCATAACTGCCATTTTATGGGACATTTGATGGGGGCAGGGATTAAAATATTGGAGATTGATTGATTATGTGTGTGCACATGTTATTAGATTATGTTAAAAGGTGGGTGCATCATCAAACCCAACAAGTTGTGTTAGGGCATAATGATACCCAGCAAATTGTATCAACTCCTCAGGTATGCACATATAGTCAATCGGTTTTGAAGAAATCTTTTTGTTCAAGACTAGATGATTCATTATAATCCAACATTAATATGGACAAAACAAGAAACCTATAATATCAACTAAAATTGGCTGTAGTGCACACCTGAAAATCAAATCAAACTTTTCGGGAATAAACAACTGACCCAAGTGTGGAGCTTTGGCAAAAGTTGTTGGAGTTGGAGAATAGGACAAAAATGGACTTGTTGGCATGAGTTCTTGGAGAAGCTGTCTAGGTTAACAACTCAGACATGGCATATGATCGACATCACAGAGACGAAGCAAGCCCGTGATAAAGCTAGTTCTTTGTTAGCCTATCACCTATCAATAACAAAAGGAGAAAGCCGGTATAAAAAATACTATTCTTATTGAATGAAAAGAACCGACTTTCCTATATACTTATATATACTTTCCCCGAATCTATTGTTGTCATGGCTTTAAACAATCAATCAGATCATAAAGATATCCCCTTGAATTGGTTCTGGTTGGTTTAGAAAATGGAGCTAAATGTGGGGAATTTAATGATAACAGGAATAGCAAACATCAGATGTGCAAATTCCAAGGCCCGGAGGCAGTCAAAGGTAGAGGATTATAGTAGCAAAGTGGCTGGAGGTGGAGAAGCTTGGAAAGACACCAACAAGGATCGTAGTGCATGAAAGGACAGGCATAACTTGTAAAATTAGCTACTTGAATCATATATATAATTAATTTGAACAAAGGAAAGAAACCAAATATAAACTGAAATTTAGGATTTAAGAACATACCGTTAGACTTCTGCAGATGCAAAGTGCCAACTAGAATGATGAGAACCATAATTTCCAGAGCATTCATGATGATAACAAGAATGATGATTTCCAAAGAAAATTATTGGAGAGGTACAAGCTGTCTTTTTTCTGGTTGATTAATAGGTGCAAAAGCTAAATTTTAGTTGGGTGGAATGGGTTATGAGTCTAGTTCTTACTGTTGAAAGCTGGTTGTTATATGATGCAAAACTTGCTAGCTGTATATCATCTTCGGATATATCATCTTTATGCTATGATATCTTTGTATATATCATCTTTGTTGTTTGTTCAAAAAAAAAAAAAAATTCTAGCGACTCTAACAAACTAATCTATTTCTTTCCAAGTTTTGTAAACGATTAACTTAGACCAATCTAGAGCTAACATTTGTAGCCATTTGCTTGAAAAATGGTGAATATGAAAAAGGTAATCATAATTGTTAATAAAAAAACTGCTAATTTATTTCTATTTGGAAGATAAAAAAAATATTTCTCGGACTCTAGGGACAATAGCATATTTTTTACTGAAGAACAAGAGTTCCACAATAACCATATAAAGAGAAAGATCACTAGTAATTTCTTTTTGGCACAACTAGGTGTATGTCCCGAAGACTAATTTATGTATTTTGTAACTGTAGCACTCCCCACCCTAAAGAATAATAAATTCATTCTACCCTCCTTAAGTTGGTGTACTCCCTATACATGGACTATAACTTAGGAAATATCTATTTTTGTAACGCTTTGTAAAAATTTGTGTAGAGTCCTAGTCTTAAGGTGATTTTTCTCTTTAAGAACTTGTTAAACAACTAATTAACAAAAACTTAAGGAAGGATGATATTAGCAAACTTGAGGAAGAATGATATTAGCACTTAAACATAAGACTACTTTAACATAGTTTCATTGTCCTTTTAGTAATCACTTTATTAACTTCATTAAAAATCACATTAAATATAATCAGTAGTTTATAATGCTAATAATCATTTTATAAAAACACTTGCCATATTGTGCTAGCACTAAGGGCTCGAGTCCTTTGGTCGGGGTACTTATGGTTTGCCTAGAAAGGAGATGCTATGAACTATATGCATAGGTGCCACAGTTGTTAGTTCAATGCACAAATAAAAAAAATTACCCCTAAAACTATTCACAACTATAAAATGTCCATGCCTTTTTTGTGTGAGGGTTAGATTTGATCAAGACACTATTGAAAGCCCCGAAAGTGGTAAAATCTTACATCCTAGTCATTGACAAGTTTACCAAGTGGATTGTGGTTGACCCTTTTGCTGCAATAACATCATAGCTAATTAAAAATTTCCTTTGGAAGCCACAACATGTTGTTTTAGGTGTCCTTGTGCATCTGTTGAGTATAATGACACCTAATTCGCTATCTTACACTTCACATGGCTTATTAGAGTATGATATTAAGATTTAATTTACCTCAGTAAGCCATCTTAATGTAATAGACAAATGGAGGTAAAAAAAATCAAACAATCAAGGAGAGGCTCAAATGAAAGACCAGCTTAGCTAAAGATAAATGGCTTAGCCCACTACATAACCTAGTATTGGACTACATGGCAATCCTTAGGAGGAGAAAAAGATAAGCAACCTTCACATTAGCTTGTGGTACTAAGATTATGTTGCATATCTAAGTGTTAGAAACAACTTGCTAATTCCACTATTTAATGTCTTGAAAAATGGGGTGGGGACACATAATTAATCTAGCCCCCCTTAAAAAGCAATAATGAATGACATGCCTAAGGGTCCTCACTTTTTGTCAAACATTTGCTAAATACATGACCAGAAAGTGTGCATAAATGAATGAAGAAATGGGCATCTAATACTGATCAAGACTTCTCTATCTAGGAAGGACCCTATCTCGTGGTGAGTGAACATAGTAAAGAAATCTATGAATAGGTAATTGAAGGCAGAAAGTAAGAAGAAAAACCATATTAACCTCCATCACCATCCTAGTCAACCATAGTACCAAAAGGTGATGACAACACACAAATCTTGATTCTATTATCTTTCTACTTCTTGTTACAACCAAAATATATGACAGGTATAAAATAACCCATGATTTTAAGTATTATTTTTTAAAGTAAATATTTGGCCCATCCTTCACCTCTTGTAACAATTCAAACCAATAACTATTTACCACCCATAATTTATATGTCAATAATAGAACTCTAAAACATTTACCATATTGCAAATTTTTTTTTTCTTTAGAAATTTAATTCGAATATTTTTATTAGTATTAAAAATAAATTCCTAGACATTGTGCTTCTCGTCTCCTTCTAATGGCTTTCATGAGCACAGTTGTCTTTCATGCCAAGACAATCCATATGGAATTTATTATTTTTCAATGTTGATTAAAAATTTGAACGGCAACAAGAAAAATGGTTATGTTTGGTAAGGAGTTATTTTCATCGGCTAAGAAATTAATTTTAATTAAATATAAGCAAGAAGACAAACATTCCACTAAGAAACATTTCTTAATACACTATACCTAAAGCCAGGCCCATGATTGATCAAATGGGCTAAAAAAGCCAAAAGATGGAGGGTTGAGCACTTTGGAGGCAAATGAGGCTTATAAAGGAAGACAAAAGACTATGAAGACGAAGAAGTCCCCCGATATGAGGTTGGGATGATGACCATAAAAGGCTGATAAGCCTTTAGCAGAGAGGCTTGACACTCACAGGGGATTATGAATGTAATTCTGTTTAAATATGGATTCTGAAAATAAGGAATCAAATCGTGTCTACTAATTCCAAGAATTAGAATTCCTATTAAAGGATATCATACCAGTGGCATTCATAAAGAGGTTGGAATAAATGTTTTAAGTGATTTTGAATTCTTATTAAAATTCCCACATGATTTTGAATGCCAAAACTACAACCCTTTGTTGGGTTAATGAACCTTGTAGATCACCTAAACTTGCATTCAATGGCTATGGAATTTGAATAAACCCAACATGTGCAGAGCCTGTAGTCCAGTGCTCTTAATATCTACAGAGTTGGAACGAAAAGACTCTTTCTTGAAGAAAAAGTCAAGGGATAAATGGATTAAAGAAGGGAATGAAAATTCAAGAAATCAAGGGATAAATGGATTAAAGAGGGGAATAAAAATTCAAGAAAAGTTCTCTGATTGGTATCTCATTAAACAGTGTTTAGTTAGAAAATCCAGCATTAATCAAAGATAAAGTTCTTCAATTTTTCAAACATAAATTCTCAAAATATATTAAGAACTTGCCAATCTTTATTTCAAACAAGGTAAAGTTCCTTTCCCACTCATAGTCATTGGAACTTGAATCACCTATAAGGGAGGACAAAATCCAAGATGTTGTTTTGAAACTATAGTAGTTTAATGTCTCCAAAGCCTGATTGATACAATTTTGGGTTCCTGATGAAATGTTGGCACATTCTTATATTTGTTAAAGAGTTTGAAGCCTCAGGAAGGATAGGTCATAGATGCAATGCATCCTTCATTGAATTGGTACTTAGGAAGGTAAATCCAACTTGTTAAAATGACTATCGCCCTATAAGTCCCATTGGTTCCACGTATAAAATCATTGTAAAATTCTTGCTAACAAACTTTGCAAGACGATTCACTTAGTATTAGCAAGACTTAGTTAGCATTTATTTAAGGTAAACCAATTTTAGACAGTGTTTTGATTGCTAATTAGATGATCCATTATACAAGAAAAAGATAGATAAAAACTGCCTTTCTGAAAATGGATTTTGAAAAACCTTTTGATAATGTGAACCAGGAATTTTTCTTTTTCACTCTGAGGAAAATGAACTTTGGAGAAAAATGCATCAATTAGATCAAGGGTTGCTTTTCTTCAACTTCAGTGGCAATTCTAATTAATGGTAGCCCTACTCCAAAATTCTTTATAGAAAAGGGTCTTTAGCACGCACTACTAAAAAAAGATACTTTATCAATGGCTAAATTACCGATGACTAAAAATCATCACTAATAGCTGATGGCAAACCTTTGCTAAATATCTATCAACACTTAGCAAAAGCAAGCCATCACTAGATGTTTAGCAAATGTCTGCAAAAATTTAGTGACGGCTTACCCTCCTTAATTAGCCATGAACTAGTCACGACTGATCATTGCCAAGTTATGGCTACATGTAGCAATGGCTTGCTAACACTAGTTCATGACAAATTACCAACGGTTATCATTGCTAGACCATGACCATTTAGTGACGATAAGCTGTCACTAAGTGTTGCCGAGCATTTAGCTATGGCTAGCCTTTGCTAAAAAATAATGAGTTTCTTCTCCCATTTCCCTTTCATTTGTTTTAAGAATCATCAATTCCAATTCTTTCAGTTTATTTTTTGAATGAGATGTATGGACTAAGGGATTTATGTGCTTATCAAAAAAATATTAATTATAATTTAAGATTAAAATTTATTTTATGATTAAAAATTTTGTACTTCTTTTTATTAAAAAAAATGAACGAGCAAGATAAGTGTTTTAGTGATAGCTAACCATCACTAAGTGACGGCCAAATTTAGAGACGCCTAATTGTCTCTAACTTGTGGCCAAAATTAACAACGGCTTACCCTCGCTTGTTATAGTAATGGCTAAGCTATTGCTAGTTCACAAATTTTTAAAACCCTCATCCCTTCCATTGAAACGTTCACAAGATAAAAATCACATTTTCAGACTTTGCTGCCCCCATCGCATGATCCTTCCACTTTCTCTTCCTCTCCTCCCCAAAGGTAATCCACTCGATCCCTACCTCGATTTGCTTGACTGCAATAGATCCGTGAATTTGACCTCTTCTTGGATATCATTGCATTGTTTGAAAGATTCATTTCAGTAGTTGCTTCTAGTTCTGATTTCTTCATTTCATGGTTCAATTTTGCCTGCTAGTTATTATGATATGTTCTGGTTAGATCTGATTACAGTGATTTGGATCTACATTTCAATATCTTGCCATTACACTACTGATAATTCCATTATCTTGCTCTCACACAATTAAAAGATATGAAAATCATAAAAGTCTTCTTGTCCTAGGCTTTTCAGGGCTTCGGACCTCTCTTCCCTTTTAAAACCCTCACATATTGCCTCTTCACCACATTGGCTTTTTTCTCATGCTAAAATCCTAATACAACAAGCCTTTTTATAGGCAACACACAAACCCAAACCATAACAAAAATAAAAAAATCAAATTCTAATCAAATAGGAAAACTAAAAAAAAATCCTAAACAAAATAAAAATCTTTAACCTTACTGAATTTGAGCCAACAAACCCAACACAAAGATTTGTTAATAACAGAGAATGATATTACAATAACTAAGAATTTACTATATTCAAATCCATCATAAAAAAAGTACCTTGTCTACAGTGTCACCAACCAGCGGGTAATTGGTGATGCTACAGACAAGGTACTTTTTTGCTGATGGATTTGAATATAGTAAATTCTTAGTTATTGTAAGATCATTCTTTGTTATTAACAAATCTTTGTGTTGGGTTTGTTAGCTCAAATTCGGTAAGGTTAAGGATTTTATTTTGTTTAGGATTTTGTTTTAGTTTTCCTATTTGATTAGGATTTGGTTTCTTTATTTTTGTTATGGTTTGGATTTGTGTGTGACCTATAAAAAGGCTTGTTGTATTAGGGTTTTAGGATGAGAAAAAGGCCAATGTGGTGAAGAGGCATGATGTGAGGGTTTCAAAGGGGAAGAGAGGTTCGAAGCCTAGATAAGCCTAGGACAAGAACACTTTTGTGATTCTCATATCTTGTAATTGTATGAGGGCAAAATATTGGAATTATTAGTAGTGTGTAGGGGAACTATAGGCCAACATGAGCACTAAGGGCATACCTCTACTATAATCTCAGTATTTTTGTTCAAGTGGTTTTTTCTCATCCATAGATGTAAGTTAATTAAGAGCCGAATCACGTTAAATTTGTTTGTGCTCATTTGATCATGTTTGTTATTACACTGCGCATGATGGGTGATTAGAGAATTTTTCTCAACAATTGGTATTAGAGCTTACGGTTTGGTCTTGGTATGTTGGACCATCTAGTGCATTCTGGTATGGTGGGCCGTCTAGTGCATTCTGGCATGGTGGAGCATATAGTTCAAAGCTTGGCAAGGTGGAGCATTTGGATTGTTTAATGAAGCCCTAGAGAATCATCCTAGTGATATTTGATAGTGATTGTGGCGTGGTGCTAATGGCTTAGTACAAGTTTAAAAATTGAAGATTTTTTTCATGTGTGTTGATGTCTGTGATATTCAGTTCATGGTTGTTTTGGTTCATTGTTGTTCGTATCTTGATGGTGTTTGTCGTTCGTAGTCATGTTTGTGTTGTTCGTAGTCATTTGCGTTCGTTGATATTTTCGTATCTGTGATTGTGATCATCATGTGTTCATGATATTCAAATTCATGGTGAAGAATTTGAGCCAAGGTGGAGATTGTTGGGTTTGTTGGCTCAAATTCAATAAGGTTAAGGATTTTTATTTTGTTTAGGATTTTTTTTTAGTTTTCCTATTTATTTATGATTTGGTTTTTCTATTTTGTTATGGTTTGGGTTTCTGTGTGGCCTATAAAAAGGCTTGTTGTATTGGGTTTTTAGCATAAGAAAAAAGCCAATGTAATGAAGAGGCAAAATGTGAAGGTTTCAAAAAGAAGGAGAGGTCTAGAGGTCAGAAAGGGCTAAGATAAGGTAATAAGACTTTTGTGATTCTCATATCTTGTAATTGTGTGAGGGCAAGATATTAGGATTATCAATAGTGTGTAGGGATCCAGAGGCTAGCGTGAGCACTATGGGCATACCTCTGCTGTAATCTTTATATTTTTGTTCAGGTGGTTTTCTCTTATTCGTGAATTTGGCTAGTTAAGAGTCAAGCCACGTTAAATTTGTGTGTGCTTGTTTGATCATGTTTTCTATTTCACTGTGTGTAATTGGTGATTGGGGAATTTTTTTTCCCAACACTTTGGCTGGTAGATTATAATTTTCCTTCAATCTGGTCATTCATTTTCCTAACAAAATTATCATTTATTATATATAGAACAATGATCCAAAATATCTCAAGGTCAGGAAATACAGATGTAAACTATCTAGCAAAAAAGTGTGAATTGGTCTTCCCTCTTGTGGCCTCGTGTTAGTGTTTGTCATTTCTAGAGCTATTTCTTTGCTGATATTTGCTTGGTTTTGTTGCCTGATAGTTCATTTAGCTTAGGTGAGTGAATTGCTTGTTTATTGTTTATTTTTTTTGCAGTTACTGACTAGTACAAAGTGAATGTATATTAAAATCTTCAGTGTAGAACAGGTGAATCAAGCTATAATAAAGCCTTATTTGTGAAGTTTTAAACAATTCATTAGTGGTCCAAAAATTGATAAGGGGACATGGTAGAAGTAAATGACATAAGGAACTATGGGCAAGAAATTATATAGGGAATATATGTGGCATGTAGTTACCTTGACTTATTTGCCTCCAGAGACAAATCATGGACCTATGTGGTCATATCTTGGCATTATTTTGTCATTTTCTTGGCATTAGTGTGCTTGAATTCGTCATGTTAAAACTTCCCTTCTGTTGTTGCTTACGAAAGACCAGATGGCACCCACTGAGGAACATGCTGAGTTGTAAAAGCTTCTTATCAAAGAAGCTTCGTTAAGGAAAGTTGCTGAAGGGGAAGTTCATAGTCTCAAAGGTCAAATAACTCTGTTAAAAAAAATTGGAGGTATATTTGGAACCTCTTACCTTGCTGAAAGTTAGAGTATAATATTTCACTTTGTCTTGCTTTGCATCATTGGTTTTACTCATGTGTAGATTTATTGCTCCTACATTATACTATTCTTTCAATGTAGTAAGTATCTAGAAATTCTAAGATCATAAAACTCCAAAAGTTTTTGAAAGATTAGGCATGGCTGAAGGAAAAGCTTGAAGAGGTGATATCAGTGTTATAGAGTCAGTTACTCCAACTAAGCTCTAAAGCTGTTGAGGTATCCTGTCATTGAGCACTTAAAATTTGGTCACCATATCCTTTCAAGTTTTCTGTTCGTCAAATTTTTTCTCACTACTCTTTGTCACTTCTTATCATAAAAACAATTTTTTTCCTTGTATGTTTTTAAGTGGTATATCCTCATAGAATCTCAAATATGAGAACTTTAGGACAATTATAATAAGTTGACAATTTCCATCTTAGTTTGTTACCAGGCAAACAAATTTATTCTCCCAACATAGTATTTTGAACTAATATTGTTATCGTAGATTAGAAGAACTCTTGACAGAGGTGGACAAGAAAATGTTCCTAATAGTTTGGATACTTTCATGACTCAAGTTAGGCATTCAAAGCTTAAAGATTCAACATATTGAGAGAAAGCATAAAATAGCTTTAGTCAAGTATTCCCTCCTAGGCATGTACTTTCAAACTTGTTGGAATTGTACTTTCAAGATATGTATATATGATCTTTTGTGTATGACTTAATTGTTAAATGACATTGGAGATGTACTTTGTATTTGTGGATATATATAGTTTGCCTCTTTTTTATAATAGTTGGAATTATAGGAACAAGATAACATTGTAATGTATATAGGATTAGTAGTAGTAGTAGTAGTAGTAATGGTGGTGGTGGTGGTAGTAATAATAGTCATTGACTAGTTATGGTTTACATTCACTAAGCCTAGCAATGGGTAGCTCTCGCTAATGTTAACAAGAGCTAAATTTAGTTACGACTTACCTTCACTAAATTAGCAACAGCTAGCCTTCGCTAAAAGTTAGCAAAAGCTAGCCTTTACTAAATTAGTTATAGTTAACTGTGCTACTAGTAACAGATCATGACCAAAAAATTAATTACTGACACTTTTGCGAAGGCTGGCCATAATTACCTTGTGATGACTATTATAGCTAAGTTATTAGTAGTGAGTGAATTAGCCACAGTGACTTTAGCAAAAGCTAGCCATTGTTATATTTGATTTAGTGATGACTAGCCATTGTTAAAGCCCTTTTCTTTAGTAGTGAAAGGGATCTATTATCTCTTTTTCTCTTTTTGATTGTTATGGAAATCCTTCAGTGCCTCACTCTTAAAGCCTCTTCTTTGGGTGAAATTAAAGGCTAGGTTGTTGGAAGGAAAAATATCGAAGTCTCACATCTACAGTTTGCTGACAATACACTGCTTGTTGGTGAGTGAGGAGATCACAAAATCCTTAAATTCAGGCTTATCTTGAGATGCTTTTAGTTAATTTCTAAATTGAAAATAAATTTTTCCAAAAGCAATCTTGAGCGAATCAATTTTAATGATAATAAACTTCAAAAGGTGGCGAGGATTATTGGTTGTAAGACTAATTCCATCCCTTTTTAAGTATCTCGGAATGCTGGTTGGAGCCTCCATGACATCGATAAAGTGAAATCTCTGTTATCATGGTGGAAATTGAGAACTATGTTTGCTACGGCAAGAATCACTTTGCCTAAATCTTACCTTTATACTTTTCTCACTATTTAGCTACTTCATGAACGTCCTAGAAACTCTTGAATCTTGCCAAAAAAAATTTTCTTTCAGGGGGTTTTTGGGAAGGTAGGAAACTACATAGGGTGCTGTGGAGCAAGTTGTTGGTAGATGAAAAACTAGGAAGGTTGAGTATGGATAGTTTAGAAGGGAAAAACTTAGCTTTACTTTTAAAACAGTGTTAGAGTTTATATTTGAAACTAAGGGTACTTTGAAGAGAGATCATTGTTTCAATTTATATTGTTGATGGGGGCATCACAGGGACACTATAACAAATTTTGGGAAAAGTGACCTTTAAGGGTAATTGTGTAAACAATGGAAAAAGAAACTGCCACTCGGACAATCACCAAAAAGTGGAATGTACTTTTAAGTGACCGTCTAGCCACTATTTTTGTGGCCACCAGATATACGGTCATGAATAAGGCCTCTCAACCTTATGATCCATATTAGCACTTCATGTGGTAAACTCATCTTACGATTTCAGTTGAAGATCTATAAACAAATCATCGGTGACTCTCAATCCATCTACAAAAATCTTTTAAATCTTCCCCATCATCTATCTCCTAATTTACTCTCTTTTAAATCTTTTAAATCTCCTATCATCTCTCTTTCAAATAGCCATTTATTCCAATGGTGGATTCGCAACAAAGCCACAATTTGCATGGTCACTCCCGCTCCGTGAACGCAAATACCTAGAGCCCTTTTTCAGAGGTGAATGACCTGGCAAATAACTTCTACCCCTTTTGGAAATACTTCGTGAGTAACTTCTACTCCTCCTCCTCCTTCGCTTAGGGCTAAAACTACAAGAATAGCTTCTTCTAGAACTCCTTTGTGATGACTCCTCGACCTTGGGGAATAAGACTTCGCAAAACAGATCATGAAACAAAGCAATAGCCACAAAATCTCTCCATGGTTCTTTGACCATGAGCTCTCCCGGTCAACAAATTTGAAGTAGGGAGTGGAGTAGGCAGGGGCTGGTGGAGGGGTAGCAGGCAGGGAGGACTGAGGTGGGAAAAAAATGAAAATAAAAAGATTTTATAAATAAAAATTAAAACTTTCAAAAGAATAAAAGGAAGTTAATTTTATAAGTAAAATGGCGATAAGACCGAATTAAACAATCGCTCAAACAATTGTGACCAAAACAAACGGTGGCGAGACCTGATGACCTGGCTTTTGGCCACTATTTTATTTTTTTGTTCAAAAATAAATTAGTTACCGTTTGGCCACCAAATAGTCGGTTACTATAATATGTTTCTCTTCTAGTGGGATTTGGGAAGGTTATTGGACAAGGGCACCAATATCAGGGAGTGCTTATTTTGGAAGTTAGCGAATGAGGGAGAATTAGATTTTGGGAAGACTCGTGGTTAGGAGGTGAATGCTTGAGGGTCAAGTTTCCAAAAGTCTATAATCTCTCCATCAATAAGGAGTGTATGGTGGCCGATATGGGTTCTTGGGTGGGTGATAGTTGGGTATAGGGGGGGAATTGGTAAAGACTGGCTAGGGTCGAGAAACTGTGGAGTGGCAGCAACTTCATGACCTTCTATCTTCTGTCTCTTAGAGCAGGAATTGTTCTAACAAGTTAGTTTGGCGCTTGGACAACACAGGCATTTTCTCATCCAAAGCTTTTGACTGTCAACTCTATTCTGTTCAACAGCAGCTTTCATCCTTTAGATGGTGTGGGTGGCCGGTGGCGTCCTCTAAAGGTGAACTTCTATACTTGGAAGGCTGCACAAAAATCATATTCCAATTGGATGTAACGTAGCCGATAGGGAAGTTCATCAACCGGCCATCACCTGTCCCTTTTGCAACCAAGATTATGAGGAGTCAACCCATTCGCTTCTCAGGCGCAACCTGTCAACTAGAGTGCAGAGAGCCATCTTTACATGGTAGGGGTAGCAACTTTGGTGCGCCAGGTGATCTGCTGCAACTTCTACAACACCCTTTGGGAGCAAGGAATTCTTCAAATCAAAGGCTTTGGAATGTTACGGCAAAGGCTTGGAAATGGTTGATTTAGTTGCCTCGGAATAATCTTGTCTTTAACAAGAAGGTGCCAAACTTGTTGGAAATTGTATCTTCGGTAAAATCCCTCTCTTATGTATTTCCAAGAGATCGGGCAAAGCTCACTTTTCATATGATGCTTGGTGATTAAACCGGGCCTATATTTCTGTACCTATAAGCTCGATGTCGGGCTGCTCGTGCGTATGTAAAACAGTTTGAATGCTTTGTTCGCCAGCCTCTGGATGGTTTTAATTCAATAAATTCTTATTGCTGATTAAAAAAAAAATAAGTAGGGCTTTATTGGGTATCTCAAGTTTGAATTTAGAGACAATAAAATTTGACCAAACCTGATAACCTGGCTTGATACACCCAAACTAAAACCTGACTTGATCTGATTAGACAAAAAGTTAATAATATGAACCTAACCTAAACCTAAATTTGATTGAATTGAAATCCAAGAAAACCCAAACCCAAAATGTCACGATACTAAACCAGATAAAAGCTAATTTTAACAAAAATTAACATAAAATATATGGTCAGCAAAAATTTTGAAAAAAATTACTCCCTCTGTCTCATATAATTTGTCCTCTTTGATAATGTATATATATTAAGACTTCTCTACTTTTTATTTCTTTCTTTTAATATAAAACTATTAGTTTATTTATTTTTATATAAAGTACATGTACTTATCTACTTTTAAATCGGCCCCACGTACTTTCACTTTTTAACTTTTTCAACTTTCTCTCCTTTCAATAAATGATATATATATAAAATAATAAAAAAGTTACCTTATTTGGAAAGATAGAAAGGGGACAACTATTTTGAAACTGCCAAAAAAGGAATAGAGGCCAACTATTGTGAAACAGAGAGAGTATTATTTAACACGAGTGGCTGGGTTTTTTTTGTTCTATTGATCTATTATGTGTTGTGAAGCGAACGAGTAAGAGCCAATGGAGTGATTTGTGAAACAGTTAGAAAGAGATAGGAATAATTCAGTTTTAAGAATTATAGTATTTTATTAAAGAAATTATATATTAATATATCTTCATCTTATTTTAATGTTTAGTTAAATTAAATTTTAATTCAAACCGAACAAAAAAAATTGAATGGATTCACTCATTTTAGCTTTTTGTATCAGTAAACTGGATAAACTTGACCATCAACTTGAATAAGGTTTAAAACCTGAATAACCCTAAACCAAAATAAACTTAACCTGACCCAATCTAAACCCAAAATCTACTTGGCCCAAAATAAATATCAACCTAGATAACTCAACCTGGACTTGAATACATGCTAACCCGATTAAATCCCGAACTTAAATAGTATAACCCGAACCTGATCTGATCCATCCAATTATCATCCCTAATTTGAATTGAGCCTTTTCAAACTAAGTCTTATTGAGCTTAAGCCGAAAAGCAAATTCAATATCCTAACCAGTCAAAGCTTAAACTTAGTAATACTCGACCCTCTAAATTATCGAGGCTATTCAGGATATGGAAAAATAGGGTTAATATACTAATCCTTGTAAAATTTGAACATCAGCGCACACACCATCTAAGGTTTTAAAAGTTTCTATTACACCTTCATTGGAAAATTACAATTATAAAGTCGAATAACTTTCATTTACCCCTAAGATTAGGCCATACGTACATATAAGGCCCTAAGGTTTGGAAAATTGCATTTAGCTCTTGAAGTTGTCACTTACCAAGCCGGTCAAGCTTTTGAGCCAAGCTTGAACTTGAAGTGCGGTGTCATTTCTTATCAAGTTCAGTTAGTACCATTAACATATCTAGCCGTGCTTGAGCAATACCATTCACATATCGTTGGACACACTTTAAGTGCGGCACAGAACTATGCATATAACTTTGCAGCGATGAAACTTACAACAACAGTTCATTGAACACAATACTTTTATACATGTCTTCACAGGACTTATTAGAATTATTTTAGACGTAAGTATATAACTAGCACTTGACGGGGCTAGCTGAGTTTTTATTTTTGGTATAACCCATTATTTATTTCGGCCGTCACTGATCCGGCTGTTATTAGTTAATTCACCGTCCGAGCTTATTCCGCCGTAATAACTTGCTCGGATGTAATCGGCGAATTCTTCGTCACCACCACCGGATCCTGATAGGCTAACCGGTCATATGGCTTCCAGCGGTCCACAGCAACAGTTGTAAATATCGTAACAGTAATCAAGCCCATTAGCAGCCCCGATTTCAACGCACTCGTCGTAGCAATTTTGATCATTAGTGCACGATCCGTCCGTGAACCCAATCGTTTCCACGCAGGCGACCGCTTCAACACCCCCTGCTGGTAGTCCACCTGCAAAAACGATATAGAAAACGATGTACTGGCATAAATTTGGGAACCGGCCGGTGTAAGAAATGTGAGCCGGAAATATGTTATATGGGGTTTGAAAAATATAGTGCAAACAAATTAACTTTGTGGTGCTTTGTGAGGATTTGCTCAGTTCGCCAAATTCGTATGGCCAATTTGTTTTGCATTTTCTAAAATCAAACTATTTTTTTACTTCTTTTTTAACTAAAATAAATATTATTTGAAATATAATCAACATATGTCTAATAATTAGATGATTTATATTTTTTGGAAAATAATTAATTTTTTTAACTTACTAGACAAAAAAAAAGAAAAATTACTAAACAAAATTTCCTTTTTTTTAAACAAAATTCTTTCCGTTTTCATTTAAAAAAAATTATTTTAAAGATTCTTTTAAGCTTCTCAAATATTGCGCAATATTAATAAATGTAAATTCAGAAATGGCAATCAAGGTCTAACCAATTCATTTTAACTAAAGTTAATTTTTAATTCAAAATAGTTTATTTTTATTTTTAAATTTTTTTACCATAATCAATTTCATTGAAAGTGAATAATATGTAGATATAATATAATATAAAATATTAATGATGTCATGAAATTTTCTATGAATTTTTTATAAGCACTAAAAATAAAAAATTCATAAAATTTTAATAAAATTACAAAAAATTATTTTTAATGAATTATTATACCTATATAATATTCTATTTCAAATAAAATTTATTTTGAGTAAAACAAATTTGTAAAAATAAAATTAAATCATTTTACATTAAATTAATTTAAATTAAAATGAATTGGTTCTCAAAAGCGTTAATTGATACTATATGGCCTATTACTTATAGAGGGACAGGGAAACTAGCATCCAAAACTTCTTATACAAGCTTCGTAACACAAATTTTCATTCTTGGTGCAAGCCAAAAAGTTGAAGATAAACTTGGCCAAAAATTGAATTCATATATATATACCGATTTTATATTGTTTTTTCTCCTTTATTTTTACTGTGTTTCTTATATGCTTTTGAGCAGCATATTATGGACACCGTTATTCCTTGTTGGTTTAAAAAAAAAAAAAAAACAGATACCCTAATTTGTATACATAGTTTTAATTTATTGGGCAGTTGGATAAAAGAAGAAAATTAAAATGGTTGATTCAATCATGTTTGAAGCATAATACCATCTGTCCGAAGTAATTTTCTAATGTGAAGTCTTTGTGGCTAGTCAGGATTCCATATTTGACAAGTCCTGCCAGGCGTGGAGTTCTGACTAGCCACAAAGAAAAAGCGGAATAAGGTTAGGATTTCTCTAACTTAATATGTATTTGGGCCAAGATAGTGAGCATGATAACATTGTTGGTGGATTTGGGAAGGAAGCTAGTTTGATTGGGTCAAATTTATCTTGTATAAATTGGTCTTCATGTTCTAAAGTGGGTTCTAAAGCCAATAAAAATTTTAATAATCATGATGGGGGAAAAATAATTTAGCAGATGCATCTTGCTTAATTCTTTTTCAGGGTCCCACCTATCCTATAATCCATGGATAAGACAATGAGGCAGGAGATTGTGAATTTTGATATGCCCTTACAATACATAGGGACTAATTTGTCCTCAGAAATTGGAGTTGCTAAGAATCAAAAGTTTTTTAGAGATTAAATGGTAGGGGATAAAGGATGATTCTGATTCTGATTTAATATTTAAGGGGGTCCCACCATTATTGAAGTCTTTGGATCATATCAAGGAAAGTAATAGGAGTTTTGAGCTTAGGGTTAATAATCAAGGATGATATTAGTTTTGGTGTTTGGCAGAATGGTAAAGGAATGAGAAAAAAATTTGAAAAGAGATTTCCTAGGCTATTCAATCTGATAGAGAATAAACAGAGCATGGAGTTGGAATTGGTAGAATGGGTTGGGGTTGGGTGGAGATGGGTATGGTCCTGGAGAAAAGGAAGTTGAAAGGAAGGGAATGGCGAGAATTTAATGAACTCTTGCAGGTACGCACCTCAGTGTTCCAAGATGCGAGGAAAGTTGACAGGATGGGATGGAAACTTATCAGTAGAGAGGGCGAGAGAGAGAGAGAAATAGAGAGAGATGGTATATGTTTGCCAAGCTTATTTCTCCATTCACAATGTTTGAAATCAAGATTTTGTTTTAAGGGTTGAGAAGCTTCATTCTACCCCATCTCCCAGGGTCTACTCCGTTTGGGATTTTATAGTCCTGGCAGAGAGTTACATGGCACTCGATATCATCAGCGGGAAAGCAATTTCCGATATACAAATACAACATCCCCAGGAGTACGATCTTGAGAGGATATTTGGAAGACCAAAGCTTTTGTTGGAGGAGAACAAAATTTCTTCTTGTCTTTGATAATCTACCCACACTTTGGGGACCTCCTTCCTTTAGTCGATGACGACAGCGGGCTTCTCTCGGCCAACCTCAGGCACGACATGACAAGCACCGACGAACGACGGACATATCAAACATAGAGGGTGAAGACAATAATAGAGACAACAACATTCATCAGATGCAAAATCCAAAAACCAGAGGCAGGCGCTGTCGGAGGACTGATGGTCCAGATGTTCTGAAAGGCGGCGAGGATCGATCCCTTGGAAAGAGAGAAAGTTGACACCAGTAGAGATGAGGCATGAACAACAAAGGAAACATCTGCCCCATTTGAGATTTGGTTTTGTGATTAGTGTTATAGTGATAATTTATTTAACAACGGAAATGAAACCTTTTAAGTTAAAAGTTTAAAGCTAACCCTGAATAGTTTTTTCAAAACTCTAACACAAATTATTAACACTAACAATAAATGAGACCGTCAAAAAACAAAGAAGAAGCACCTAAATGTTGATAGCACATGGTAAATTAAATTAAAATGAATGGGCAAAACATAAATAAACGTAGGGTGATTGGGAGCTCACCTTCGTACCTGGAGAGATGCCATGATGCCATAACAGAAACAAGAAGCACTAGTTTTAGAGAATTCATGATGATGTTGAAGAACCCTAATTAAGAATTTCGTTTATGTGTGCTTTTACGGCTGATTGATTTAAAAGTACCAAAAAGCAATTTATAGACCTGTAATGATGACAAATCAACACATAAAACAACTTAACAACATTATTACCGACCGGCTAATTTGTATATATATGTGCATTATTCTCAACCCCAAGATCCAAATAAATTGAAACAAATTTGTGAATATTTTGCTCTAAAAGCATTGGTTTGGCACATTCTTTTTTGATCTGTTTTATTTGAAAGCAACCATAATTGTAGGGGATAAGAGTTCAAACTTTAAAGTGCTTTTGTTTACTCGTTTATGTTTCTCCATGGTCACCAGAAATTTAGTTTAACTTTTTGCTTTCTATGCGTTTCCATGTGCTGGGGCTTCACAACTACCTGATTTCGGCATATAATGTGTTCATCAAGATCAGATGACTGTTATGTGTTTGTTGTTATATAATAAAGGCCATGGAGAGGATGGTGACTTGCTGAAAGAAGACTTCCTAAAAAGATAAAAGAAAAAAGATAAATTGATGACAAAAGACAAAAGGTTAAGAGAAAATAAGTTGCTATCTCTTATGGCATTTGAATTCAAACTGGCCGGTTTTAAGTTTGCAAAAAAAAAAAAAACAGATTTCTACGCACAAAATTATTTCGGCAACAGATTTTTCATAAAGACCAAATGGATGGTACGTGGTAAGAGAAAAAGCTTTTTCGGAGAGACATGTGATTTAGGTACTATATATATGTCAATTTAATGGCTAAATGATACAATTTACCCTTAAACTATATCTATTCTGCATATCTATCCCTGAACTATCGAACATTAAAAACTAAGATTAATATTTTGTAGTGAAATTGCCCCCACTATTAAAAAAATCAGATTTTCAAACAGGCAAATTACCAACTAGTTGCACGTTTGTAATTACCAACACGTCAAATCATTGGTAAAAAAATTTAAAATTTACCAACGGCCAAACACGTTGGTAATTCACCAACGGTCTAACGCATTGGTAAATCAGCTATTTTGCAACGGTCAAACTACCAATGCGTTAGAGCATTGGTAATTACTAACGCAGTGACGCGTTGATAATCAATGTGATGTTAATTTCTAACGTGTCAGTGCTTTGGTAATTGCCAACATGCTAACACATTGACAACAGTTAAATAGATAATAACAATAATAATAATAATAATAATAATAATAATAATAATAATTTATTATTATTATTATTTATTAAAAATATAATAATATATATTTAAAATATATCATATATATTATAATGTATAATGATAATAATCATATAAAAAATTATATATTTTTTAAAGTAAAGTTTTAAATTTTTTAAAACATTTTTTAAAAATTATAATTATAATTTAAAAAATATATTCTCATACACTTATTTAATAATAATAATAACAAGATATTGTATTATATATAAGAATATATACTTTAAATATAATAATAGCAATATAATGTGAATTTATATATCTTATATTAAAAGCTCATATATTATTTACATGTAGAAGCCCAAAAAGCCAAAAAAGCCAAAAAAGCCCAAACAAAACCCAAAACACAAAACCCTAATCTATCGCATTTAAATACCTTAACCTACCTCAACTCTTACTTTTACCCATAACCCTTGATGCCTCTCATCCGCCTCTCACCCTTTCTGGTCTCGCCTCTCACGATCTCACCCTCTCCTCCCTCTGTCCTGTTCTCCAACCGCCTCTCCTTCTCCTCCATGACCGCCAATTATCCTCCATCCGTCCCTAGTTTTGCATCGCCTAGCCACACAGCCTCTACTTTTCCTCCCACTGATGTCTTCCCAACATCATCTCTCCTCCCTGGTCGCAGATCTTTTTCTGCCGTTATTCTCCGTTCGTCCTTCACCAAGCCTTCTCCCCGATGCATCCGCCCCTCTCCGGCCTCACCAATGCCACCTCACCTCTCTGCCTCACCATCGCCTCTGCCCCTCTCCGGCCTTGTGGACGCCTGATCGCCTTCTTTGCCCAACACCACCTAGCCGGCCACAGCTTGGCCTGACACCGTGATGGGTCTCCTCTGATCTTCATTGATTTCGATTTTGATTTTGTAACCCATATATGTCTCCTCCCCTCTTAACTAAATTTGATTTCAATTTTGTCAATAATTTCATATTTGATTTTGTACTTTTAGTTGCGATTTTTGTGTGTGAACTTGTAGATCCGGTTGTCTCATTTTGATTTAATAGATTCAGTTAATTGATTGTAGATCTTGTTGTTAGATTTGGTAGATTCGGTTCTCTATTGTATATTTGGTTTTAATTTATGAATTTTTTGTTAATTGTTGTGATATTTTTAATTGTGTTAATTTTTCAAATTTTTATGAATTATAACATTTTTATTACTTTTTACCGAACTTTGTGAATTTTTTTGAACTTTGAGTTTTGGAAATATTTTTACAATTTTGTGCAATTTTTCATTTTTTACTTTTTTTTAAATTTTTCTGAATTTTGTGGTGCTAATAAAATCTTTGTTTTATAATTGTACTTATTATAATTTTTTAGTCATAATAACATTTAGTAAATATAATTTTACTAATTATATTTCAGTTTTTGTAATATTTATTTATATTTATTCGTACATTAATTTAGTAAAATTTAATTAGAAATTTACAAATAATTATTTTTTATTTTTTAAAAGAAAGCGTTGGAAACTGTTTTAATTTTTAAAAAATTTCAAATTATTTACCAATGGTTTGGCACATTGAAAATACTACCAACGCGTGTGCACGTTGGTAAGTTCTTCGCCCGTTGGAAAATAAATTTGATATATGACCGTTGATAATTACCAACATGTTCATTACCAACGCATACACGTTGGTAATTACCAACGGCTTAAATTTTGCGCATTGGTAAATAGATTCCAACGTATGATTTACCAACACGTATTTACCAACAGATATGCATTGAAAATTTTGAAATTAACAATGCACAATCGTTGGAAATGTGCATTGGTAAACTTCAAAATTTTAGTAATGCCCCATTTGCAATTCTCTGTTAGTGTAGATGAAAATTCGAGGTCAAACTTATATTGAGCCCCTAAACTCAAGCAAAATGTGTGGACAAGAAATCCCCTGGAAATAAAACTGACACATAACCCTCAAATAACAAGAAACCCCCCTCCCCTAATAATAGCAAAAACACTGAAATATAGAATAAAAAAAACACCACAAATTTTACATGCTTATAAAAAATTAAAGGATACAATCCCTTTAAATAATTGTGAAGAATATTATAGATGTCAAAAAATAGAATTTGACATAGTTATTTTTTTTCAACTTAAACCTTAAAACAACAAAAGAAAAATAGAAAGAAAAATATAATATATTATAGATTTACACAAGTGACTTGTCTCACATGGTTGAAAGTTATCTAAAGTGAAATACATATATATGGTGGTAATCTCTTGTCTCATTTGCTTAAGCTTTGCAAAACATGTATGAGGTCATTAATCTATATGGTATACCATTTGATAGATCTCCCCGGTTCAAACCTTCCCCCAACAAGTGGTATCAAAGTTAATGGTTTGACTAGGAATGACACTGCTGTGCTGGAGTTTTGTGACCATGTTTACTGAAGTCACTTTGGATAGGGAGATTGTAAAGGATGTATGCAAGTGACTTCTCCCACATAGTTAACAATTATCCAAAGTAAGATACATATATGTAGAGGTAGTCTCTTTTCCTATTGGCTTCAACTTTTGGAACATGTGTGAGGTCATTAGCGTATGTGGTATTTTGCTTGATAGACCCCCCAGGTTTACACTTTTCCTAACATGTTTCACAATAAGAAAATATGATATTATTTACGTACATAAACTTGAGAAGTTCATTGCCTTTATTGAAAGTTGAGATACATATATATCGTGGTGGTCTCTTATCCTATTAGCCTGAGACATTTAGTGCCTTTATTGACAGTTAAGATACATATACATGGTGGTGGTCTTTTATCCTATTAGCCCGAAAAGTTCATAAACTTTATTGCAAGTTGAGATATATATATATATATATATATATATATATATATATATATATATATATATATATATATATAATGGTGGTCTCTTATCCTATTGACTTAAGCTTTTGGAAACATATGTAAAGTTATTAGCATATGCGGTATCTCATTTGATTGATCTTCCCAGTTCAATCTTTCCCCAACATGTTTCACTTTAAGAAATTATGATATTACGTAACATAAACATGTAAAGTTCAGTACCTTTATTGAAAGTTGAAGAAAAGTTTATGCAACATAAATAGATATTTTGCCTGAGTCTATTAGTTTCAAAAGTGAAAATGATAAAATTTCCAAAATCAAACCACAACTTTTACTTTTTGCTAATTATACCCCGAACTTTTTTATCCCTTACATCTAAGCCACCATCTTCCTCATCCCTAAAAGCACTAGCACTCCATCATTGTTGTCATCTCCAACTAATGCGGCTTTATTACGACCCTCCAGGTATCGAACTAAGGACGGTTAGGTAAGACTTGATTATGAGGTAAGAAATTCCTAGCTTAATGCCTCAATTAGTTTAATTTGGCAAGGCAAGCAAGTTCATCAAGGGTTTGATGGTTCCTAGGTCACTTGGCACCTAAATGCCTCAAAGGGTAAAATGGTCATTGTTTTACCATGAGGTGGTAGGATTGGTTTTAAGCTCATAAGTTGATCCAATGGACCTAATTAGTGACAAAAAACTAAAGTTGGGATAAAAATTGCCAAGTCTTCTAGCACTATTTGGACAATGGGTCTTTTTGTCCAAATTAAAGAAGTTGAAGGGCTATATGGTAGAATGTTTCTTTTTAAACCATTTTGGGAGTGAATGTGATCACTATTCACCATCTTTCTTTCTCAAACTTGTATGTCTCCCTTTCCTCTCAAAATCTTGGCGAAATTTCATTCATTCTTTTAATTCTTGGTGAAATTGGAAGTCTCATGCAGTACACAAGTGAGAGCAAGCTTGTTCTTGCTTAGTTTTGGTGTAATGGGCTTTGGAAGAACATTTTTTATTCTTTCTAGCTTTAGATACATTTTTCCCATTTGTGTTCTCAGTTTCTTAACCTTCCGTAAGGTGGGGTCCAACTTGGTTGAGCTAAAATTTGTGCCAGTTATGATTAATTTGTCTTAGAACCATAGGAAACCTTTAGTGGAGCTAGAATTTGTGATCACTATTCAAAATAGTTTATTTTTATTTTAATTTTTTTTACCATAATCAATTCCATTGAAAGTGAATAATATGTAAATATAATATAATATAAAATCTTAATGATGTCATGAAATTTTCTATGAATTTTTTATAAGCACTAAAAAGAAAAAAATTCATAAAAGTTTAATAAAAATAAAAAATATATTTTTAATGAATTATTATACCTATATAATATTTTCTTTCAAATAAAATTAATTTTGAGTAAAAAAAATTTGTAAAAATTAAATTAAATAATTTTAGCTTAAATTAATTTAAATTAAAATGAATTGGGTTCTCAAAAGCTTTAATTGATACTATATGGCCTATTACTTATAGAGGGACAGGGAAAATAGCATCCAAAGCTTCTTATACAAGCTTCATAACACAAATTTTCATTCTTGGTGCAAGCCAAAAAGATGAAGATAAACTTGGCCAAGAATTGAATTCATATATTTGTACTGATTTTTTTTAATTATTTTTTCTCCTTCATTTTCACTATGTTTCTTCTATGCTTTTGAGCAGCATATTATGGACACCGTTATTCCTTACTAGCTTAAAAAAAGATACCCTAATTTGTATACATAGTTTTATTGGGTAGTTGGATAAAAGAAGAAAATTAAAATGGTTGATTCAATAATGTTGAAAGCATAATACCATCTGTTCGAAGTAATTTTCTAATGTGAAGTCTTTATGGCTAGTTAGAATTCCATATTTGACAAGTCCTGCCAGGCGTGGAGTTCTGACTAGCCACAAAGAAAAAGCAAAATTAGGTTAGAATTTCTCTAACTTAATATGTATTTGGGCCAAGGTAGTGAGCCTGAAAACGTTGTTGGTGGACTTGAGAAGGAGGCTAGTTCTATTGGGTCAAATTTATCTTGTATTAATAGGTCTTCAAGTTCTAAAGTGGGTTCTAAAGCCAATAAAAATTTTAATAATCATGACGGGAGAAGAATAATTTAGCAGATGCATCTTGCTTAATTTTTTTTCAAGGTCCCACCAATTCCGTAATCCATGGATAAGACAATGGGGCAGGAGATTGTGAATTTTGATGAGCCCTTAAAATTCACAGGGGCTAATTTGTCTTTAGAAATTGGAGTTGCTAAGAATCAAAAGTTTTTTAGAGATTAAATGGTAGGGAATCAGAAAAAGAAGGATGATTGTGATTTTTTTTTAATATTTAAGGGGGTCCCACCATTATTGAAGTCTTTGGATCATATGAAGGTGAGTAATAGGAGTTTTGAGCTTGGGGTTAATAATCAAGGATGATATTAGTTTTGGTGTTTGGCAGAATGGTATAGGAATGGAGAAAAATTTAAAAAGAGATTTCCTAGGCTATTCAACCTAATAGAGAATAAACAGATCAAGGACTTGGAATTGGGAGAATGGGTTGGGGTTGGGTGGAGATGGGTATGGTCCTGGAGAAAATGAAGTTGAAAGGAAGGGAATGGCGAGAATTTAATGAACTTTTGCAGGTATGCAACTTGGTGTTCCAAGACGCGAAGAAAGATGGCAGGATGGGATGGAGGCTTATCAGTAGAGAGGGAAAGAGAGAGAGATGGTATATGTTGCCAAGCTTATTTCTCCATTCACAATGTTTGAAATCAATATTTTGTTTTAAGGGTTGAGAAGCTTTATTCTACTCCATCTCGCAGGGTATACTCCATTTGGGATTTTATAGTTTTGGCAGAGAGTTACATGGCACTCGATATCATCGGCAGGAAAGCAATTTCTGATATACAAATACAACATCCTCAGGAGTACGATCTCGAGTGGATGTTTGGAAGACCAAAGCTTTTGTTGGAGGAGAACAAAATTTCTTCTTGTTTTTGATAATCTACCCACACTTTGGGGACCTCCTTCCTTTAGTCGATGATCACAGCTGTGGCAGAATGGGGCCCTAGTGCCTTAAATTGCTAACACTAGTAGGCCATTTGGGAACTATGATCCCACTTATGTTACAGTTGATTAGTTATTACTCAAAAAGTATCTTAAATCTTCACATGCAACTAGTTACTTAGCCTACCATACATAGGAAATATGCATGCATTGTCTTTGCTATGTGATAACAATTGAATTAAAATGTCATGGAAAATAGTGCCATGAGAATTCATGAAAACATAATTCAAAACAAGCCAAGGCATAAAACTTTAGTTGCTTTGACTTCAAGTAATAACTGTGTGCATACATCTCAAACTCGTATGCACCCAAATGTAACCCTAGTGTTATACACACCAATGGACAATAGTAGATGTGATCTATGTATAAAATTGCCATACATATTGAAAAAAACAGACAGCTCATATCTACTAAGATCTATCCTTAGCTCTTCACTCAAGCAAGCTAGCTTTAAGTAATGAGCCACACTTTCCTTGTACTCACTTAGCCTCAAACTGTAAGGTAAACACTTTGGTCGGTACTAGCTTATGTCATAAGTAACTCAGAAAATTGGAGTTTCTTACTTAGAGAATACCTTTAAACCAATAAAACTTAGCTTTAATAGCTGCCTCTTACCAACTGTTAAGCCCGACTAGTCCACTTAATACCTGTACAACACTTAAGGGGTAAGTACTCTAAAGTACTCAGTAAGGGATTTAGTACCTGCAGGGAAAAACAATGCAAGCATGCAAATATATGCATATATATATAATGCAAACAAAACAAGCAAGCAATCGCCAATATCAAAAACAAAAAAAGAACAATAAATAATGCAAATGATGGATGGATGGATGGATGGATGAAATATGCGCAAGCATATGCACCTCGGACTTCCTTACACCCGTAGTTACTAGACTTGCTGGGAGCTTTTACGGCCAGGGTACTTGAATACTAGCCCTTGTGTTTTATGCTAGTACTTAACTAACCCCATGAAGTCCTCTTACGGGGCCCTTAGAATAAGTCATCACTTCCTCAAACCTTGCCCGCCTTGACAGGCTACTTAGAGTAAGTCACCGCTTACTCCCTCTTTACCCGTCTCTTCCCTTAACTTATTGTGCAGGGTAGCTGCCTTATGTGGTCCAACTTACCAAGCTCTTCAAGCTTAGCTTAGGGCTCCTTAGTAGCTTACTTACCAAACCATAAAGTTTGAGACATCCTTAGGATGCCCTGAGCTTGGGGGACTAATGCCTTAGCGACACCGTCGATGACACATCACCAAAGGCATCTGTGGCAACGTGGGGGTTTTTGGGAGTCGCCACCAATCGGTTTCGCCTAGGTCGATTGGACACCTAAAAATGGCCTACGAGAGTTCGAGGGTTCGGGAGTACAGTTACGTTAAAATAACTCTATTTTAACGCCCAAAATTGGTACCTTAATTGATTTTAATTTTGTTTTGCTTGCTTTTAAAATAATTTCAGTTAATTTTTAAATCAGAAATTTTAACTGAATCATCCAGATGTGAATTTTTAGATTAATGCGGACTTCTAAAATTTTGGTAACTAATTTGTATAAATTTTTTTATAATAAATTTGATATTTCCAAACCATAGATTCTATCAAATCACCCGGATATGGAATTTAATAAAAATTTAGTTTTTATTTATTATTAAATATTTTAATTAATTATTAATCCATATCATAAATTCTATCGAATTATCCGAATATGAATCTTGAATGGTCTTAATATTATTTTCTTTTTTTATTATATTTAAAATTTTATTTTTCTTTTGAAAGCTTTTTTTTAAGTAATTATCTAATCCATAGATCTAAAAATATACTTATTCAAAACCATTGATTTTTTTTTTGTTGAATCGTCTGGTTATGATTTTTTTATAATAAAAAGAAAATTTTTGATAAAAGGAAACAAAAGGTTAACTTTTGTTATTTAAAGGAAATAAAAAAAGATAAGTGTCTTAATATAAAATGAAGGATGGGGGGCTTGGTTGTAGTAATAATAAAAAAATAATAAAATAAGGAAATAAGATGGGCTTTTAGTCAGCCATAAAAAAATGGTAAATAAATAAAATAAGGTTAATCATCCACATAAATAAAAATAAATTACAGAAAGTAAATAAATAAATAAAGTGGGGCGCTTAACCATCCATATGAAAATAAAGTGCAAAAAAATAAATAAATAAATAAAGTGGGGCGCTTGGCCGTCCACGCAAAAATAAAGTACAGAAAAATAAATAAATAAATAAATAAAATGAAAAAAAAATAAATAAATAAAATGAGGTGTTTGGCCGTCCACTTAAAACATAAAGTACATAAAGTAAAAAAATGGAGAAAAGTAAATGGGGCGTTTAGCCAACCACGTAAAAAAAATAGAAGTGCATAAAGTAAATAAATGAAGAAAAATAAATAAATAAATAAAGTGGGGTGTTTGGCCGTCCACTTAAAAAAATAAAAGTGCATAAAGTAAATAAATAAAGAAAATTAAATAAATAAAGAAAGTAGGGCGTTTGGCCGTCCACTTAAAAAAAATAAAAGTGCATAAAGTAAATAATTGAAAAAAATTAAATAAATAAAGAAAAGTGGGGCTTTTAGCCGTCCACGTAAAAAAAAAAAGTACATAAAGTAAATAATTGCCGAAAATTAAATAAATAAAAAAAGGTGGGGCTTTTAGCCGTCTACGTAAAAAATAAAAGTACATAAAGTAAATAATTGCAGAAAAGTAAATAAATAAAGAAAAGTAGGGCTTTTTGCCGTCCACATAAAAAAATAAAATTGCATAAAGTAAATAATTTCAGGAAGATAAATAAATAAAGAAAGTGGGGCATTTTGGCCATCCACTTTTAAAAATAAAAAGTGCATAAAGTAAATAAAGAAAAATAAAATGACAGTAAATAAAATAAATAAATAAAAAATAAAGTGGGGGCTTTTTAGCCATCCACATAAAAGTAGGAGGTATAACCTTCCATGAAAAGAAATAACAACAAAGAATAAATAAATAAATAAATAAATAAACACTTAAGAATTTATTGTTAGTTCTGAAAAAATAAAAAAGAAATTTAGTGACTTGAATAAAATATTATAAGAACATGAAGGATTAAACAAGAGTTTTACCTAAAGAGTTGAAAAATTCAAATTCTCCCTCTTTTCCGGCGACGGCGACGGTGGCGCACAGCAGCTGGGGCGTCTGCGACGGTGGCGATGGCGCGGCAAGCAAAGGGAGGCGGAGGCGGCGACGTAGCAAAAGGGGGAACAGCGCGGCGGGACGGTGGAGAGAGAGAGAGGAGGAGAGGCGTGAGGCGGAGGAGGAGGGAGGGCAAGGCGAAGGAGGAGAGAGAGGAAGGCGAGGGCGAGGCGAAGAGGAGGAGGAGGATGGAGGCAGCTGGCGGTGGAGAGAGAGGGAGGCGAGGCAGAGAGAGAGAGGAAGAGGGAGACCGAAACGGAAGGGGAGAGAGGGAAGAGACATGGCGACCGAAAAGGAGGAGGGAGGCTGAAACGGAGGGGGAGAGAGGGAAGAGAGAAGGCGGGCCGTGGAGGTGGAGGAAGAAAGGAGCAGAAGAGAGAGGAGTGGAAGTCCGGCGAGACGGAGGAGAAGGGAAAGGGTAACGGGAGAGAGAGAGAGAAAAGAAAACGGTGACGGAGAGAAAGAGGGGTCTCAAACAGAAGTTTTAGGATTTTTTTAGAGAAGGGAGGAGAGCCAGGGACTAAGCTACAGTTTTAACTTTTTTTTATTTAGGAGCTCTAATCTTGATTTTTTTGGTTATTTCTTTGCAGTTCTGGACCCCTATTTATAGTGGAAGGAGCATTGGATTAATTAAATTAAAAATAATTCGAAATTTAATTAAAAAAAGATTAAAAACATAATTTGACAAAAATGACAGTTTAAGTCCTTCGGGTTTCTTTGACTACTGGTATGGTCCCATATTTTCCACGAAATTACTGATTGGTCCAAATTTGTCTGTTCTGTTAATTTGGCCCAAAACTGCCTGTTTGGCCCAAAAATGACGCGAAAAATTACCAAATTTCCCTGGAATTCCCAGATTTCGTCAGATTCTTCCCAAACTTCTCATTTTTGTCATATTTTCCCCAAACTTCTTATTTTTGTCAATTTTTTTTAAAATTTTCTTTTATATTTTATACACACATATAGATATATATATATATATATATTATTTTTAACTAACCTTATAAAACAAAATTCCCCCATAAAATATTTAATTTAATTTTTTTTTCTCTTTTTTTTAATAATAATAATTAATTAAAACTTTTTTAAAAAAAAAATTTTTAATTTAATTTTTAAGGGTCGGATGAAATTGGGTGTCAACAGCATCAACGCTTTAGAATCCTAACATCTAACAGCGACGCGTCGCCAATGCATTACAGCACTACGCGAAAATGTGCGAACTTGCACGAAACTTGCTCAAACTTTTCCATCCCAAGGCCAATTCACATGGGTCTTGTTTTTACTTCATTTCCACCCATAAAACTATGTTTCTATGCATTATTTGATTTGAATTAACTTAAATACCTTACCTCAAATCGGCTTGAATGCAAGAAACAAGCAATGAGCGCATTTGAGCTCGAACGAGTTCCTTTGAGTTCCAAGCTTGAAATCAACCAAATTGGACACCAAGAGCGCGAAGTTAAGACCATTTCTAACAATTTAAAACGTTTAGAACTAACCCAAAAGGATCAAAGTCATTTACCTTTGGGTTTGAACCAAAAACTTGCAAGAACAACTCCAAATGCACCAATTTCACCAAAAATGAGCTAAGGCCTTGTTGGGATGGCTTTGGGACCTTCGATTTCCATGGGAACTTGAGTGATTTTGAAGGTTTGGAGGTGGAGAGCTATGAAAATGGCATATGGGGGAGATGATGAATAGTGTCATCTCCTCCACTTATATAGCCAACCTCTTTTCCATTTGACACTTTCGCCCTCAAACTTAACTTTGAATCACTTAGGCCACTTAAACACTCCCCATACCATCACTCGTTGGTCCGAAAGAAAGGTTTTTCTTACCCAAACACTTTGCCCTTAGGCCACTTAAGCCATTATAAGACATAATAGCTTAATTTCTCACTTAGTTCATTTTTCACCCTTAACTTTCATTTTTGGTCCAAATTTGACAAAAATGACAGTTTAAGTCCTTCGGGTTTCTTTGACTACTGGTATGGTCCCATATTTTCCACGAAATTACTGATTGGTCCAAATTTGTTTGTTCTGTTAATTTGGCCCAAAACTGCCTGTTTGGCCCAAAAATGACGCGAAAAATTACCAAATTTCCCTGGAATTCCCAGATTTCGTCAGATTCTTCCCAAACTTCTCATTTTTGTCATATTTTCCCCAAACTTCTTATTTTTGTCAATTTTTTTTAAAATTTTCTTTTATATTTTATACACACATATAGATATATATATATATATATATATATATATATATATATATATATATTATTTTTAACTAACCTTATAAAACAAAATTCCCCCATAAAATATTTAATTTAATTTTTTTTTCTCTTTTTTTTAATAATAATAATTAATTAAAACTTTTTTAAAAAAAAAAATTTTAATTTAATTTTTAAGGGTCGGATGAAATTGGGTGTCAACAGCATCAACGCTTTAGAATCCTAACGTCTAACAGCGACGCGTCGCCAATGCATTACAGCACTACGCGAAAATGTGCGAACTTGCACGAAACTTGCTCAAACTTTCCCATCCCAAGGCCAATTCACATGGGTCTTGTTTTTACTTCATTTCCACCCATAAAACTATGTTTCTATGCATTATTTGATTTGAATTAACTTAAATACCTTACCTCAAATCGGCTTGAATGCAAGAAACAAGCAATGAGCGCATTTGAGCTCGAACGAGTTCCTTTGAGTTCCAAGCTTGAAATCAACCAAATTGGACACCAAGAGCGCGAAGTTAAGACCATTTCTAACAATTTAAAACGTTTAGAACTAACCCAAAAGGATCAAAGTCATTTACCTTTGGGTTTGAACCAAAAACTTGCAAGAACAACTCCAAATGCACCAATTTCACCAAAAATGAGCTAAGGCCTTGTTGGGATGGCTTTGGGACCTTCGATTTCCATGGGAACTTGAGTGATTTTGAAGGTTTGGAGGTGGAGAGCTATGAAAATGGCATATGGGGGAGATGATGAATAGTGTCATCTCCTCCACTTATATAGCCAACCTCTTTTCCATTTGACACTTTCGCCCTCAAACTTAACTTTGAATCACTTAGGCCACTTAAACACTCCCTATACCATCACTCGTTGGTCCGAAAGAAAGGTTTTCCTTACCCAAACACTTTGCCCTTAGGCCACTTAAGCCATTATAAGACATAATAGCTTAATTTCTCACTTAGTTCATTTTTCACCCTTAACTTTCATTTTTGGTCCAAATGGCTATAAACACTTATGGTCTTAAATCAAGTAGTTCAAAACACTTGCATGAACCTAATTTTACTGAAATTACATCATGCCATTGACTTGGGCCAAAATTACCATTTTGCCCTTTTGCCCCTTAGCTACCAATTACTATTTGGAACTCAATTTAACCCTAAATAGCTTGCTTTTCTTACTTAATAAAACTTATTTGAGGAAAATGACTTGGGATTTACTTACCTAAACATTTAATGTAGAAGAAATACTAGGAGAGCCTTTACATTCTCCCCACCTTAAGAAATTTGGTCCTCCAAATTTGTATTCTTAACCGAGCACAACACTTGGATGATTGTCCTTTTATGTCTTGCTCAGTTCTCTTACTCATGGTCTTTTCCTTACTATGGTTGCCCCCAGCTCCTTAACCATGAGCTTATTCCAATTCTTAGCTTCTTAACTTGTTGGTCAAGAAACTTCTTAAGGTACTCCTTAAAGACCTCTCCTTGGAGACGTTACTTATTGGATGGACACGTTACCTTGGATCACAAGGCACATCCCCATACTCCCAATTTTCACTTAAGCCTATGCAACTTAAAGCTAACTTGCTCCTCTTTAGGCCCTTCTTCCTATTGGGGTACCTTCGGGAGTACTTAGTCTCATACTCCAAGTCATCACCCTTGGTGGGCCATACCACAATCTTACACCTCACTTAGGTTTTCTAGCCCTACTTAGGTGTTTCTTAGTTGCCACCACTTAGCACTCTTGGCATCACTGCCTTTTAGCACAATAAGTATGGTACCCTTTTGTGGCGACTTACCCTTAACTTTCTTAGGTAGCTATTCACACTTACTACCTTAGGGTTCCTTAGCCAATTTAGGCACTCATAAACTTGACACCTTTACCATGGTATAGGCGCCTTAGTTCACAGAGGCTTTACATTCTCCTGGTGTCCTTGGGTGTACCATAGACTACCCAACTCTTCTACACTTGACTATTCTAAGTAATCACTAACATGCTCGGGTCCTCGACTACTCTTTAGTCATTTAGCCATTCGTTGGCCCTTAATTCTTAAGACACCCTTAGCATGCTTCTTCACTCTTTATTACCTATGAGCAATTCCTTAATTAGCTTGGCCTTCTCTGACGATAGTGTATTCCACGCCATTGCATCCTTTTCCTAAGTTTCTTCAAACTAAAGACCAATCCTTACCACCGCTGATTAACTTACTATTGCTTTAAACACCCATACTGCCCCCAACATATTATTACTGTAACCCTTAGGCCTTAGCTCGATTACTTGATCACTTTAGGTGTATACTTGGCATTGAGTTCTCTTAGGATCTATGGCCCTTCTTAACTTTTCTTAGGAAGCCCTTAGAACTCTTGGCATTCAACCTTTCATGGTCCTTTCTTAGCTCCTACTCTTGGGTACACATTATGTCCCGCAACTTATGCCACACCTTTGGCCTTCTGAGAAATCTCAGTTTACTTGATTCCAACTTAGCATTTGCCTTTTGCCCTTATGTTTATCTTGGTTTATCATGGAATCCATAGGGTTCTTTCTTAACACCCTTTACCCATTGGGTTAACACAACTTGACTATTGCCCATGAGTGCTCCTTACACACAATTGTGTTTGAATGAGACATACAAATCTTATGCCTTACTTGAGGACGTTTTGGTACCTATACCTTGCTTCCTTATACTTAGGCACATTCTTAGGTCATCACCTCCATACCCCATCCTTATGCACTAATCACCATGACTACTTAGTATGATTTACACACCCATAGCCCATAGTGTGCGCACCCTTAGGCTTAACTGAGACCTACAACCTCTTTATGCCTAAGGAAGTCTTACTTGGCACCTCTTTGACCCACATTTCACTTAGGCATTTGAAGTCTCTTTGAACACTAAGATTTACTAGAGCCTTCAATATGACTCACTCTCATGGGCTTTCAAAGATTCAAGGCCATCATTTAGCAACTCAACTTAGGGACTTATTAGGTAGCTCCAACTACCTTAGCTTCAACAATTTTTCTTTAGGGTTTTGGTTCTTTTCTTGGCTACCTACTTGTTCAAGAGTTTTTCTTAGCGATGAACAAACCCCACTTCAACTCTTAAACCACTTAGGTAACCTCTCACCTTACCCTTTAGGAAAATAAAGAATCCCATAAACTTCTTAGGCTTACCAAGCTCATTAAATTTTCCAATGACCTCGACTTTGGTTGCCTTGAATCCACTAATGAGGATATTACCTCTACTTACACTTAGCTCCATTTTGAGCTTCTTTGTATTTAAGGCCTTAACTTGACATTCACACCTAACAATACCAATGTCGATTATTCTTGATTTATTCGAGACCCTTTGATAGTGGAGTACACTTTAGACCTTAGGGTCCCTTTTCCTTACGAACCTTTAAGGTTAACTTAGGTCTGCACTCTTAGCCTTTTAGCTTAAAGCTTTCTTAGCTCCTTCGAACTCACAAATAGCCCTCACTATCTAGAATGAATGAACTCCTTTACCGTCGAGAACACTACTCAATTCACCTTTACTCTTTATGAGCTGTCTTAGGTCAACACGTACCATAACAAAATGCTACGCATAAGTCTACTACTTCAAGTTCATTCTGTCTCGTTCTTATCAGCTATAGGTCTGGGTTCTAAAACCATTTGGGGATGACTCCTTTTTACTCACTTAAGTTGTCCTTAAAGCCACTTGGCTAATGGTGCTTTCTTGGTTCCTCTTCTTCACTCCCATTCCGGGTTGTAGCTCCTTAGGGATCCAAATGTTACCCATTTGGTCTTTAAGGCTTACGTTAACTATTGAACCTCGACCAACTTACCAAAAATCAAAGGACTCCCCACCTTAAGGAATCATACCCTCAAAGTCAACTTCACAGTTTTGAGACCTAGGTTATGGTTCTCAACCTTCACTTATCCAACTCCTCACAATTACTGGGAGTCATTAGGGTACCACATGCTCTTCTTCACTCACAACTTCAGGTTCTTAAAGTTAACTCTTGGCTTTATAAGCCTTCTTACCTTAGTTGCAGGTTCTTGGAGAATCCAATCTTGGTTTACTTGGTAACCCCTTGTAACTAGGGTGCAACACTTCTCAGAATTGGACTAGCCATAACTGTCTTAGAGTTGTCCTTCCTTAAACTGTCCCTATAGAGCATAAGGTACTCCTTACACCATAGGTACAAGTTTAATCACTTAAGGCTCAACTCAGGGCATGACTTACCGACTCTTCTATACGAGTCACTCTTACCCTTAGAATACTTCCAAGGGTCACTTATGACTGACACGGTTAAGTCAGCCCTTATGCCTTTTAACCGATCATCCTCCTAAGCATTGCACACCAATCAATAAACCACAACCACCGATCACTGCATATTTGCTACCCTTAAGCTTATAGGCAAAACCTTCATTACTCTAAGGGTCTAAACAAAACTTGCCCTTCTCGGGCTTTTATGGGTTCACCTTCCCAAACTTCCCCGTAATCCTAGTTTTCTAGGCAGGCTAGTCCCAACCACAGACATAGCAGTTTAAACAAGAAAATTGCTTACTACTATGCTATAAACTTAAAGGTACATCTCTTTGTTGTCAGCTCCTTGACCAATCAATTCTTCCAAGTAAATCAACTTAGTTGTCTTTGAGTACTGGCAGTGCTTCCTCGGTGATTAAGGCGTTCTTCATCTTAGCCTTGTTTAGGCTTAGACCTCGAGCATGTTCATGCCCTTAGTCCTTTACCTTCCTTGATTTCATGCACTTAGCTCATAGCCCTCTTTTTTCGTTCGTGATTTTCTTCCTTGGGCTCCATGGACTCCAAATGAACTGACTCTTACCCGAGCTTTGCTTCGGCCTCAACTTACTTTGGGGTGGAGATGTTACTCTCTTGGCCTAAGTGCACACATGGTTCTAGTGCACTGTAGCCCTTACCCCAGGGTTTATTACTCTCTTGGTATCCATGTCGCCCTTGTCCTTAGGTAATAGTGGTTCACTTGGCCTCAGTGCACCCTTAATAACTTAATGCTCCTTAGCCCTTACCCTTGGGCTTTTTGACTGCATGTCGAACTCTGCCCTTATCCATATAACTGAAGACATTTCCTTGAACTTGGTCCTGCCCTTAAGGTGGGGATTCCTCCCTTGGTCTTAGTGTACTAGTAGGCCTTAGCACACTTCAACCTTTACCCATCAGGCATGAACCACGATCTTCGCTCCTTAAAGGGTCAAGCATGCTCCCTCGGCTGCTCACGCCATTGTGCTATTGGGATTGCATAACAAAATCACCACCTTCCTATGGTGAATTCCATAGAGCCACTTAGACCTTTGCTCAATCCCTTGCCTTAATTTCAGAACTTTACTGGGTATCTGCCCATATACCTTCAACCAAAGCCAGACAATAACTCCAAGAGCACTTATAAGCAGTATTAACCAAACCTAGCACAAGGACACACTTGGATCTTAGTCACCTATTGCCTCTACTATGACCATTGACCTGCTCTAATACCAACTGTGGTGGAACAGGGCCTTAGTGCCCTAAATTGCTAACACTAATAGGCTCTTTGGGAACTATGATCCTACTTATTGTACAGTTGGCTAGTTATTACTCGTGAAGTATCTTAAATTTTTACATGCAACTAGTTACTTAGCCTACCCTGCATAGAAAATATGTATGCATTGTCTTGGCTATGTGATAACTATTAAATTAAAATGTCATTGAAAATAGTGCCACAGCAATTCACAAAAGCATAATTCAAAACAAACCAAGACATAAAACTTTAGTTGCTTTAACTTCAAGTAACAACTGTGTGCATACATCTCAAACTTATATGCACCCAAATGTAACCCTAGTGTTATACACACCAATGGACATTAGTAGAAGCGATCTATGTATGAAATTGTCATACATATTAAAAAAAAATAGCTCATATCTACTAAAATTCATCCTTAGCTCTTCACCCAAGCAAGCTAGCTTCAAGTGATGAGCCACAGTTTCCTTGTACTTACTTAGCCTCAAACTGTAAGGCAAACAGTTTGGTCAGCACTACCTTATGCCATAAGTAACTCAAAAACTTGGAGTTTCTTACTTAGAGAATACCTTTAAACCAATAAAACTTAGCTTTAATAGCTGCCTCTTACCAACTGTTAAGCTCGACTAGTCCACTTAATACCTGCACAACACTTAAGGGGTGAGTACTCTAAAGTACTCAGTAAGGGATTTAGTACCTGTAGGGAAAAACAATGCAAGCATGCAAATATATGCATATATATAAAATGCAAACAAAACAAGTAAGCAACCGCTAATATCAGAAACAAGAGAAGAACAATAAATAATGCAAATGATGGATGGATGGATGAATGGATGGATAGATGAAATATGCGCATGCATATGCACCTCAGACTTCTTTACACCCGTAGGTACTAGACTTGTCGTGAGCTCTTACGGTAGAGGTACTTGGATACTGGCCCTCGTATCCTATGCTAGCACTTAACTAACCCTATGAAGTCTTCTTATGGGCACCTTAGAGTAAGTCATCACTTACTCTAACCTTGCCTGCCTTGACGGGCTACTTAGAATAAGTCACCACTTACTCTCACTTTACCCGTCTCTTCCCTTAACCTATTGTGCAGGGTACCTACCTTATGTGGTCCAACTTACCAAGCTCTTCGAGCTTAGCTCAGGGCTCCTTAATGGCTTACTTACAAAACCATCAAGTTTGGTTGGGATCCTCTTAGGTTTCCTTTTTATTGCCCAAAGGTCTATGACCTTCCACTTGGCCAACAAAGAATCTGAAACCTGCTTTAATCCCCTTAGTGCTCACTTGGCAACTTAAGCACTCTAACCCCCTTAGCCACCATTACTTACCCTTCCTTAATCACACCACTTAGTTACCACTTAAATAATGCATAATTCCCAACTTAGGAATGAGTTCTAGACCTAATTGAGGCTACGAAATATCTTAAATTAGGCTAAGGCTGATAACCAAAAGTTTGAGACATCCTTAGGATGCCCCGAGCTTGAGGGACTAATGCCTTGGCAGTGCCGTCGGTGACACATGCGAAAGGAATCAATGCTATGGAATCCTAAAGTCTAACGGCGACGCGTCTCTAGGTGGCGATGCGTCGCCAATGCATGATAGCACTACACGACAGCGTGCGAACTTGCACGAAACTTGCTCAAACTTTCCCATCCCAAAGCCAATTCATATGGGTCTTGTTTCTACTTCATTCCCACTCATAATACTATGTTTGTATGCATTATTTGAGCAAAATTAACTTAAATCCCTTGCCTCAAATCATCTTGAATGCAAGAAACAAGCAATGAGCGCATTCAAGCTCCGATGAGTTCCTTTGAGTTCCAAGCTTGAAATCAACCAAATTGGACACTGAGAGCATGAAGTTAAGACCATTTCTAACCATTCAACAGGTTTAGAACTAACCCAAAAGGATCAAAGTCGTTTACCTTCGGGTTTGAAACAAAAACTTACAAGAACAACGCCAAATGCACCAATTTCACCAAAAATGAGATAAGGGTTTGATGGGATGGCTTTGGGACCTTTGATTTCTATGGGAACTTGAGTGATTTCGAAGGTTTGGAGGTGGAAAGCTATGGAGGAAAGAGAGCTACGAAAATGGCAAATGGGGTAGATGATCAATAATGTCATCTCCTCCATTTCTATAGCCAACCTCTTTTCCATTTGACACTTTGGCCCTCAAACTAAACTTTGAATCACTTAGGCCACTTAAACACCCCACACACCATCACTCCTTGGTCCTAAAGAAAGGGTTTTTCTTGCCCAAACACTTTTCCCTTAGGCCACTTAAGCCATTATAAGACATAATAGCTTAATTTCTCACTTAGTGCATTTTTCATCATTAAATTTCATTTTTGGTCCAAATGGCTATAAACACTTATGGTCTTAAATCAAGTAGTTTAAAACACTTGCTTGAACCTAATTTTACTGAAATTACGGTCATGCCAATGACTTGGGAATTACCATTTTTCCATTTTTGCCCCTTAGGTGCCAATTACTCGTTGGAACTTAATCTAACCTTAAATAGCTTGCTTTTCTGACTTAATAAAACTTATTTGAGGAAAATGACTCGGGATTTACTTACCTCAACATTTAATGTAGACGAAATACTAGGAGAGCCTTTACATCAGTGGGCTTCTCTCGACCAATGTCAGGCATGACATGACAAGCATTGAGAAACGACAGACATATCAAACATATAGGGTGAAGACAATAATAGAGACAACAACATTCATCAGATGCAAAATCCAAAAACCAGAGGCAGGCACTGTTAGAAGGCCGAACTGATGGTCAAGATGTTCTGAAAGGCAGCGAGGATCGATCCCTTGGAAAGAGAGAAAGTTGACACCAGTGGAGATAAGGCATGAACAACAAAGGAAATGTCTACCCCATTTGAAATTTGATTTTGTGATTAATGTTAAAGTGATAATTTATTTAATAGCGAAAATGAAACCGTTGAAGTTAACAATTTAAAGCTAATCCTGAATAGTTTTTTTCAAAACTCTAACGCAAATTATTAACACTAAGAATAAATGAGACCGTAAAAAAAAAAAATTAGAAGCACCTAAATGTTGATAGCACATGGTAAATTAAATTAAAATGAATGGGCAAAACATAAATAAAAGTTGGGTGATTAAGAGCTCACCTTCATACTTGGAGAGATGCCATGATGCCATAAAAGAAACAAGAAGCACAAGTTTTAGAGAATTCATAATGATGTTGAAGAACCCTAATTAAGAATTTTGTTTACATACTTTTACGGCTAATTGATTTAAAAGTACCAAAAACCAATTTATTGACCTTTGATGATGACAAGTCAACACATAAAACAACTTAACATCATTATTACCGACCGGCTAATTTGTATATATATGTGCATTATTCTCAACCCCAAGATCCAAATAAATTAAAACAAATTTGTGAATATTTTGCTCTAAAAGCATTGGTTTGGCACATTCTTTCTTGATCTATTTTACTTGAAAGAAACAATAATTGTAGGGGATAAGAGTTGAACCTTGAAAGTGCTTTTGTTTGCTCGTTTATGTTTCTCCATGGTCACTAGAAATTTAGTTTAATTTTTTTCTTTTTATGCATTTCCTTGTGATGGGAGTTCATAAGTATCTGATTTTGACATATAATGTGTTCATCAAGATCAGATGATTGTTATGTGTTTGTTGTTATATAATAAAGGCCATGGAGATGATGGTGACCTGCTAAAAAAAGACTTACTAGAAAGACAAAAGAAAAAGATAAATTGAAGACAAAAGACAAAAGGGCAAGAGAAAATAAGTTGTTTTCTCTTATGTTATTTGAATTGAAATTGGCCGGTTTTAAGTTCAGAAAAAAAAAAGAAGAATTTTCTAGACACAAAATTATTGAGGCAACAGATTTTGCATAAAGGCCAAATGGGTGGTACATTGGTCACCGGATGAAACATGCTAAGAGAAAAAGTTTTTCAGGAGAGACAAGTGATTTAGGTGTTGTCAAGTATTCCAAAAGGCAAATCCCACATGGCTTGGACAATGAGAGTTCTAAGACTTTATAAGTTAACACACCCAAGTAGGCTAGATAAGAAAGAAAATGGTAATGGGCTCGCGTGCACAAGATGGGCCAAAACAGTGGAAAGAGTCCGATTTGCCCCCTCCTGCGCGCAAAGTATCACGAGGCTTGGTCCAAGTCAGTTTTTATATTTTTCTGAATTTACTTTTTTATCCTTACCCGGAAAACTTGTTTTTCACGTGTTTGGATATCAAAACGGACAAAATCATAAAACCAGGATAAATTCTGTAACTCCCAAACTTATTGCACATTATTACCCCAGCGTTTTAAATTCTCACACATTATTACCCAGCGTTTAAAATCGGACCACTACTACCTATAAATACCCATTTCCACTCCTCTTTCAAAACACACTGCTTTCGAGCTCTCTCTTCTCTCCCCTTCCTGCTCTGATCCTTGCTGGTTCTTGAGTTTCTGCTGATTCCTAAAGTATCCCGGGTGTGAGTGCACACTTCCTGGAAGACCCGTTGTATCCTGGGGGATTTTCGCAGACCTGTTCTCCTGCACACTTTGGAGAGTCGCGAAATATAATCCTTGATGACAGTGAATACACGCCTCGGGTCTTGCTGGTTCGTGATTGTTACAAATTGCTATTTACAACAATCTCAAGAATTATAACATGAATCCGAACCACAACAATGGTGCTCCAATCATCAATCCTTTGGACATTGTCCGGGAAGAGCCTGCTGATATCGAAGCTGCAGCTGCCAGCTGTGAGCAAGCTCTTGCAACTGTAATTGCACAAATCGATCGAGAGAAGGATCCTGACCTTGCTGCTGCTTGCGATAGGGCTCTCGCTGATGCTCGCTTCTACATGAAAGCTGCATCCAATGTCAGGATACCGGTTCCTCCAACCCCTCCATCGACATTAGCAAAGCCATTTCCTGACATTTCAAAGATAGAAGTGTTTAGTGGAGAAAACTACAAGAGGTGGCAGGAACGCATTTACATGCTTTTAGATGTGCATGGAGTTGCTTTCGCACTGAATGAGTCCAAACCAAATGACCCCAAGCTACAAGAGTCTTGGACTTATGCTGATAAGGTATGCCGTCACACAATAATTTCAACTTTATCTAATGAGTTGTTCGATGTCTACATTAAGTACAAGGAAGCAAAGGAAATATGGGAATCCATGCTGCTCAAATACACAGCGGAGGATGCGGGCAAGCAAAAGTTCGTGATCGGGAAATTCTATCGATGGGAAATGGAAGATGAAAAGGATGTAAAAACATAAATCAATGAATACCACAAGCTTCTAGAGGACTTGAAGGGAGAAAAAATCACACTGCAAGAAGAGTTCGTAGCTGGCTTGTTGATTGAAAAACTGCCACCATCATGGAGAGAATACAAGAAACAACTAAAGCACAAGCATAAGCAGCTGTCTTTGGCCGATCTAATCACTCACATCATCATCGAGGACACCAATAGGAAAGAGCAACTCATAGCCAAAGGAAAGCAATTGACCTCCAGTGCAAATCTCATCAACTCCAAGAGGTACAATCCAAAACCATACATTCCAAAACCGAAACCCAACAATAACTTCAAGCCAAGACCAATGCCAGCAAATAATGAGGACAAAGAAGTGCCACCTTGCTTCGTCTGTGGAAAAAATGGACACTTTGCTCGACAGTGCCGGAAAAGAAAGCACTTTGATAAACCTCCTAAGCCAAGGGCAAATCTGGCTCAAGGGGATGATGATGATGATGACATCATTGCTGCAGTAGTTTCACAAGCATACCTTGCTGCAAATTCAAAAGAGTGGGTGATAGATTCTGGTGCCACTAGGCATATTTGTGGCTACAGAAATGGTTTTTCCTCCTATACTCCACTAGGAGAAGGCGTTGAAACAGTGTATCTTGGTAATTCCCGAGGTACACCAGTTCTAGGTAAGGGCAAGGTACTTCTGAAATTGACCTCTGGAAAGACACTGGCTCTAAGTGATGTATTGCATGTACCCACCATAAGAGCCAACTTGGTTTCCGTGTCTTTGCTGATGAAGGCTGGCATCAAAGTCACATTTGATTGTGACAAGATAGTCATGACTAGAAACAATAATTATGTGGGCAAGGGTTATTGTAACCAGGGTATCTTTGTACTGAGTGTTTCTAATATTATCAATAACAATATTGCATCGTCTTCTGCTTATTTGGTTGAGTCTCTTGATTTATGGCATGCTAGATTAGGACATGTGAGTATATCTTATTTGAAAAAGATGCAATCATTAGGTTTAATCACACCCCCTAGTAACACAAGTTTTGATAAATGTGAAATATGTGTTGAAACTAATTCAACAAAGAAAACTTGTACTTCAATTGAAAGAGAATCAGAATTATTAAGTTTAATTCACACTGATCTTGGTGATTTGAAACATACTATGAAAAGAGGAGGAAAAAGGTATTATGTTACTTTCATAGATGATTTCTCTAGATTCACCAAAGTTTATTTATTAAGAAACAAAGATGAGGCTTTTGATATGTTTTTATTGTATAAGTCTGAAGTGGAAAATCAATTGAATAAAAAGATTAAAAGAATTAGATCAGATAGAGGAGGTGAGTTTTTATCGTTTAATGATTTCTGTGAAAAAGAAGGGGTAATTCATGAATTAACTCCACCATATTCTCCTGAATCAAATGGTGTAGCTGAAAGGAAAAATAGAACTTTGAAAGCAATGATGAACGCTATGCTTGTTAGTTCTTCTGCTCCTAATAATCTTTGGGGATAAGCTATCTTATCTGCTTGTCATTTGCAAAATCGAATTCCTTATAAAAAGACTGGTATAACTCCATATGAAATATGGAAGGGTTATCCCCCAAACTTAAAGTACTTAAAAGTTTGGGGATGTCTTGCAAAGGTTATGCTTCTTGAACCAAAAAAGCGTAAAATTGGATCAAAGACATCCGATTGCATGTTTATTGGATATGCAGATCATAGTGCTGCATATAGATTTTTAGTGTTGAGAAGTGATGTGTTGGACTGCAACACCATAATTGAAACAAAAAATGTTGAGTTTTTTGAGCATATCTTTCCTTTGAAGAAGGAAAAGATTTCTCGTGCCCCCACTGATGAAAATTTCCTTGAACATCAAGTGGAAGATTTAAGAATGAGTAAAAGGAAAAGGAAAGAGAGTTTCTTTGGACATGACTTTTACACCTATCTTGTAGATGATCTCATAACTTTTAACCAGGCGATTTATTCGAAAGAATCTGTTTTCTGGAAAGAAGCCATTCAAAATGAAATAGATTCTATTTTACAAAATCAAACATGGGATTTGGTAGATTTACCACCTGGTGCTAAACCCATTGGTTGTAAATGGATTTTCAAAAGAAAACTTAAGCCTGATGGCTCGGTTGACAAATATAAAGCAAGATTGGTAGCAAAAGGATTTACTCAAAAAGAAAATGTTGATTATTGTGACACTTTTTGTCGTGCCCTAAACTGCCCCTGGCCCATTCGGGCCCAATTATATAAGACATGCAGCGGAAGTTTAATTAAACCGAAGGGGCTTTTATTACTCACTAAGACTTATGGGCACGAACCCCAGGATACTTACTGGTACTAGCTTGTTATGTTCTTATTAAAGGTTTAAGCTTAAATGCTCTTGGAAACAAACTAGCACCTATGTGGATTTCATGTGTTCATTTTCATGGTATTTACCAAGCTTTAGCCAAGATTATGCATGGCAACCAAAACACCAACTTAAGTTTGAAAACTTAATTTCATGCATATGCTTCGCATGCTTATGTATTTTGGTGTTCACTAGTGCACGAAATCTCTTAATGCTTTTAAAAGCAAACTAATGCTTAGGCATACATTAATTCACATATGTGCACCTATTCTTCTTATTAGCCATTCCTTACACATGCATCCAAATTTCATGCTTTTCTAAGTTTTCTTGCATGTTCTTTTTAGTGTGCACATACTTAACCAAACATAGCATGTTTTCACATAAACATGGGCTTATGGGCCTTTTCCATACTTAACATGCATATGGCCCAAAATTAACCAAGAATATATTCAAATTTTCTAATTTCTTATTTAAGCCCAAAACATGCATTTAAGCCCAATTTATACATGCTTCCGATTTTCATGAAAATCATACTTCCATAAAACATGCATGGGCCTTGGTAAGTCCACCAAGCAATAAAAGCACCCAAAGTGTCCATAGTCCATCTTACAAGCCCAAAATCAAGTTTGGCCGAATTTTAACTAAGTTCATAATTTGGTCACTAAACTTAGACCAACAAATTACATGCTTAAAATCAAGCCATAAATCATAGTGCCAAGGAACACTAATTATCCACCTTAAGACGTTGTTCCCACAAACTCTAGACTCGTAGTCCTGCACACAAAGTCCACGCTTATTAGCTTGATTTTCAAGCAACTTAAAATACTTAGAATACTTAGTATAATTGAGCAATACCATACACATACCCAACCTTTATACCACAAAAAGAGTACTCAAGACTTTTAGCTCAATCTTTCGAGCACACTTTTACCTACAAAAGTAGAGTAGGGCGGGTGAGTTTTAAAACTCAATAAGGATTCCGTATGGCTTCCAAAGCCTAACATATGGCCTTTATGGCCTAACATATGCCAAGAATGTAATGGCAATAAATATTCCAAAAATCCTGCAAAGAAAACATACAGACAAAGAAAACACAAAGATACATGTATATACAATAATAATCGAAATCGGGGGTTAGCATGCACAACAAATTCATAGAAGCACACAAACACACGCCACTTAACACCTTGATTTACAGAAGGGCAACAAGCATCCCTCAAGTTTTATTTCATTAATTTCATATACTTTTCATTTTCGGAGATCTCACTTAGCATAGGAATTTAAGGTGGCCTACTTAAATCCTAGCCCATAATGCTTGCTTACTTAACTTAGCTCATGAGCAAAACGGAATTGCCGAAGCAATAATTTAACTTAAGCCCTCATAGCACACCTAGGATCATATGGTTCTTTGACCATCACCTAGGGGCCCGAATACTCAAAGAGTATAGGAATCCTTACCAATACCGAAAGCTTCTTAGAAGCTTGTTTTCCTTCGATTTCCTCGCTTGTTGGTTTCTAGAAATGATTTTCTAGCACAAGAACCAAAATGGCCAAATAAATTAGTAATCCATAAAATACCAAGAACACTTGGTAATTATCTTAAAGAAATCAAAATACCAAGAATACTTGGTTCACACTTACAAAACCTCGACTAGGAGGTGAGACCGAATTTTGTGTGCTTGATGTTCTTCAAATTTTCTTCTTGATTCTTCCTCCCAATGAGCTTAGAAGCTCATATACACAAAGAACTCCTTGAGAAGAGTTCAAAACCTCTAAGAAATGAAGATGGCCGAATTTCTCTCCTTGGTTTTCTTTGAATCTTTTACTTGATTCTTGCTCTTTGGGTGTTTAGAGCATGAATTCCACCAAGAACACTTGGTTTTAATTTATGGAAGGGTGATTTCTAGTGATGGCAGAATTTTTGGAGGAAGGAGAAGAGTTAGAAATGTTCTTGGAGAGAAGAACAAGTGTTGGCCAAAACTAGAGAGAAGGGAGAGAGAGTTTGTAGAGAGAGATTGAAGAAAGAGAGTGAAATGGCTTGAATGAGGTGAGATGAGTGAAGAAATGTATTTTGTTGAATGGGGGAGTGTATGTCCGGTTATGGGTGTCCAAAATGGGTGGGAATAATGCCTTAGTGGAGTAATAATTCAAATGGGAAGTGGGAGACAAAGTGGGGGGACAAATTGGAAGAGTTGGTGAAGTTAAATGATGAAGTGGTGAAGGTGGGGGACAAAGGTGAGTGGAGGTGTGGGTGGAGGTGGAGGTGGCATAAAATATATTATTTTGAATGGACATGGCTAGCCATGGCATCCAAGGCCATGAAAATGGGTCAATTCCCCACTTAGTCCTCCAATCTTTTGAATTTGGGCAATTGAGCCCAACTTACAACAATTCCTTTGTTCAATTGAGTCCTTCATCTTTGAAATCCACCATTTTCACCATTATTTTTCTTGGCCTAAGCCAAGCTTAATTTCATGAATCCTTAACACTTAATTTAATGTCCCCTCACATTAATTCAGCTAAATTCCCAAATTAGGAAAATTCTTTGGCTCCCAATCCACTTACCCCGGGACCTAATCAGTTTGGATTTTCCGGGCATTACACTTTTGCACCAGTTTCTAGGATTTCTTCAATAAGAGTTTTATTTGCCTTGGCTTCTGTACATAAACTTATTATACATCAAATGGATGTTAAAACTGCTTTCTTAAATGGGGATCTACAAGAGGAAATATATATGGTCCAGCCAGAAGGCTATGTTGTTTCTGGACAAGAAACAAAGGTGTGCAAGTTGCGAAAATCCTTATATGGATTAAAACAAGCACCTAAACAATGGCATGAGAAATTTGATCAAGTCTTGTTAGGTAATAATTTTTCAACTACTGGAGTTGATAAATGTGTTTACACAAAACTTGAAGGTGGTGAATGTGTAATAATTAGCCTCTATGTGGATGATATGCTCATTTTTGGAACTACTCTTGAAATAGTTGAACACACCAAAAGCTTCCTATCTTCACAGTTTGATATGAAAAATCTAAGGGAAGCTAGTGTAATTTTGGGTGTTAAGATCATAAGGAAAGAAAGTTGCTTAATGTTGTCACAGGAACACTATGTTGAAAAAATTCTAAAGAAGTTTAACTATTTTGAGGTGACATCTGTAAGCACTCCTTATGATGCAAACACACAATTAAAGAAAAATAAAGGTGAAAGTGTTGCTCAACAAGAGTATGCACAAATTATTGGAAGTTTGATGCACCTAATGAACTTTACTCGACCTGACATAGCTTATGCTGTCTGTAGATTGAGTAGATATACTCAAAATTCGAATGAAGAACATTGGAATGCTTTGGTAAGAATTATGAAATATCTAAAAGGTACCATGAAATGTGGTATCATGTATAGTGGTTTTCCCACTGTACTAGAAGGGTACAATGATGCTAATTGGATTTCTGACTCTGATGAAACCAAATCTACTAGTGGGTACATTTTTACTCTTGGTGGTGGAGCTGTGTCTTGGAAATCTTCAAAGCAAACCATCATTGCCAGATCCACTATGGAGTCAGAATTTATAGCCTTAGAAATGGCTGGAAGTGAAGCTGAGTGGTTGAAAAACTTCTTAGCATATATACCGTTGGGTATAAAGCCAATGCCTTCTGTGTCTATGCATTGTGATTGCCAAGCGGCAATAGCAATTGTAAAAAATAAATCTTACAATGGCAAAAATAGACACATTCGATTAAGACATGATGTTATAAAGCAGCTGCTTAATGATGGTATTATATCGATCGATTTTGTAAAGTCAGAAGTGAATTTGGCCGATCCTCTGACTAAACCTCTGGGAAGGAAAATGATATATGAAACATCGAGGGGAATGGGACTATTGCCAACCTGAGTCAATAGTGATGGTAACCCAACCTATGTGATTGGAGATCCCATGAATTAGGTTCATATGGGTAATAACAAGTCACTGTTAGACCTGGAAGCATTATCGAAACTTTTTCTTAAAAGGTCCTTCTTATAGTGTAGATAATGCAAATACTGTATTTACTAGAGGATGAGCAAAAAGCTCTTAATGATTTACATAAGCCATGATAGGTAGTGTATTTATGCAGTATACACTTGATGGAATCACCTATATGAGTGTAAGAGTGAAGCCGCTCCTATGAGATTTGTAGCAGAATCTCTAAAGCACTCATGAAAACCAGGACATGCGCATGGCTGATAAGCACAACACCGGGTTGAACAGCAGAAATTGTGGGGGTGTAATGTGATCAATGAATCACTTAAGTTACAAAAGGGTATTTGGTTCATAGAAACTAAATGCTTCACCAAGTACTCTGTAAGTTAAGTTTCATTGGCTCTAGGACTGGTTCATAGTCTAATAGACACCAACCACGATGCATTGTACTCTTGAGCTTAAAGCCAACAAAGAAACCTTGAAGTAATGCCTTTTGAAATATGTGGGGGATTGTTGTCAAGTATTCCAAAAGGCAAATCCCACATGGCTTGGACAATGAGAGTTCTAAGACTTTATAAGTTAACATACCCAAGTGGGCTAGATAAGAAAGAAAATGGTAATTGGCTCACGCGCACAAGATGGGCCAAAACAGTGGAAAGAGTCCGATTTGCCCCCCCCTGCGCGCAAAGTATCACGAGGCTCGGTCCAAGTCAGTTTTTATATTTTTCTGAATTTAGTTTTTTATCCTTACCCGGAAAACTTGTTTTTCACGTGTTTGGATGTCAAAACGGACAAAATCATAAAACTAGGATAAATTCTGTAACTCCCAAACTTATTGCACATTATTACCCCAGTGTTTTAAATTCTCACACATTATTACCCAGCGTTTAAAATCGGACCACTACTACCTATAAATACCCATTTCCACTCCTCTCTCAAAACACACCGCTTTCGAGCTCTCTCTTCTCTCCCCCTCCTGCTCTGATCCTTGCTGGTTCTTGAGTTTCTGCTGATTCCTAGAGTATCCCGGGTGTGAGTGCACACTTCCCGGAAGACCTGTTGTATCCTGGGGGATTTTCGCAGACCTGTTCTCCTGCACACTTTGGAGAGTCGCGAAATATAATCCTTGATGACAGTGAATACACGCCTCGGGTCTTGCTGGTTCGTGATTGTTACAAATTGCTATTTACAACATTAGGTACCATATATATGTTGATTGAATGACTAAATGATACAATTTACCCTTAAACTATATATATTCTTCATATCTATCCCTGCACTATCGAACGTTAAAAAAGTAGGATTAATATTTTATGGTGAAACTGCCCACATCTGCAATTCTCTATTAGTGTAGATGAAAATTTGAGGCCAAACCTATATTGAGCCCTTAAGCTCAAGTAAAACGGACAAGAAATCCCCTGGAAATAAAATTGTAGCATATAACCCTCAAATACCAAGATACCCCCTCCCCCATATTAGCAAAAACACTAAAATATAGAATAAAAATAAAAACACCATCAATTTTACTTGCTCATAAAAAATTAAAGTATCCAATCCCTTAAAATAATTATGGACAATTATAGATGTCAAAAAATAAAATTTGACATAGTTATTTTTTTCAGCTTAAACCCTAAAATAGCACTTAAGAATACCTTGTCTACAGCGTCACCAATTGCCCGTATGGCTCAGCGACTGGTACTTTTTTGCTGCAACTGAGCCATACGGGCAATTGGTGACGCTGTAGACAAGGTACTTTTTTGCTAATGGATTTGAATACAGTAAATTCTTATTTATTGTAAGATCATTCTCTGTTATTAACAAATCTTTGTGTTGGGTTTATTGGCTCAAATTCAGTAAGGTTAAGGATTTTGATTTTCTTTAGGATTTTGTTTTAGTTTTACTATTTAATTAGGATTTGGTTTTTTTATTTTTCTCATGGTTTGGGTTTGTGTGTGGCTTATAAAAAGGCTTGTTGTATTAGGGTTTTAGCATGAGAAAAAAGCCAATGTGATGAAGAGGCAAGATGTGAGAGTTTTAAAAAGGAAGAAAGGTCTAGAAGCCGGAGAGGCCTAGGACAACAAGACTTTTGTGATTCTATCTTGTAATTGTGTGAGAGAAAAATATTAAAATTATCAGTAGTGTGTAGGGATCCATAGGCCAATGTGAACACTAAGGACATACCTCTGCTGTAATCTCTATATTTTTGTTCAAGTGGTTTTCTCACATCCGTGGATGCAGGTTAGTTAAGAGCTGAACCACATTAAATTTGTTTGTGCTCATTTGATCATGTTTGTTATTCCGCTACGCGTGATGGGTGATTGAAAAATTTTTCTCAACAAGTGGTATCAAAGCTTATGGTTTGGTCTTGGTATAGTGGACCATCTGGTGCAATTTGTTACGATGGGCTGTTTGGTTCATTCTGGCATGGTGGATTATATAGTTCAAAGCTTAGCAAGATGGAGCATTTAGATTGTTTGATGAAGTCCTAAAGAATTGTCCTAGGGTATTTGACAATGGTTATACCGTAGTACCAACGGGTTGGTACAAGTTTGAAGATTGAAGATTTTTTTTATGTGTGTTGATGTCCGTGATGTTCAGTTCATGGTTGTTTTGGTTCATTGTTGTTCGTATCTCAATGGTGTTTGCCATTTGTCGTCATGTTTGTGTTGTTCGTAGTCATTTGTGTCCGATGATATGTTTGATTTTTTACGATGATCGTGGTGTTCATATCTGTGATTGTGATCACGTGTTCATGATGATGTTCATGGTGAAGAATTTGAGCCAAGGTGGAGATTGTTGGGTTTGTTGGCTCAAACTCAATAAGGTTAAGGATTTTGATATTGTTTAGAATTTTGTTTTAGATTTCCTATTTGTTTATGATTTGGTTTTTCTATTTTGTTATGGTTTGGGTATGTGTATGGCCTATAAAAAAGCTTGTTGTGTTGTGTTTTTAGCAAGAGAAAAAAGTCAATCTGGTGAAGAGACAAAATGTGAAGGTTTAAAAAATGAGGAGAGGTTCGGAAGTTGGAAATGGCTAAGATAAGATAAGAAGACTTTTGTGATTCTCATATCTTGTAATTGTGTAAGGACAAGATATTGGGATTATCAGTAGTGTGTAGGATATCCAAAGGCTAGCGTGAGCACTAAAGGCATACCTTTGCTGTAATCTCTGTATTTTTGTGCAAGTGCTTTTCTCTCATTCATGGATGTAAGCTAATTAAGAGTCGAGCCATGTTAAATTTGTGTGTGCTTGTTTAATCATGTTTTCTTTTTCGCTGCATGTGATTGGTGATTGGGGAGTTTTTTCCCAACACTTTGGCTGGTAGCACTACAAGAAAACAAGGCATTTGAGACAGGAAAAAATGTAGGGAAACCGTAGGAAATGGTTATTTCCTACGATTAAAATCGTCGGACAAAAACGTAGGAAAAAGTAGTGTCGGAAATAAAAACCGTCGGATAAACGTAAAAGGGTCCTACGCTTTGATGACTCCAGTGTATCCGATGGTTTCGAGATCCTTTTTGTCCTACGCTTTTATGACGGATGTGGTCCCTATTATTTAAGACGGTTTTGAGATGCCCCTTTATCCTACGCTTTTATGACGCCAACTAATTCCTACGATTTTGTGACTTTAATATCTCCTACGTTTTTGTGACTTTAATATCTCCTACAGTTTTCTGTCATTAATATATCTCCTACGATTTTGTGACAATTTAAAGACTTTAGTAAATTAATTTATATACAAAATAAAAACATATTATATTGCATTATTTAATAATAATAATAAAACACAAATTATTATTATTCTGTTAATATTTTATTATTATTATTATTATTATTATTATTATTCTGTTAATATTTTATTTTATTTTATTATTATTATTATTATTATTATTATTATTATTATTATTATTATTATTATTCTGTTAATATTTTATTATGATTATTATTATTATTATTATTATTATTATTATTATTATATAACAATTGATCAAAGTAATCAATAAAATTACTATACATAAAAGTAATCAAATTTTACAGGAAAAAGTTAATTACAAAGAACTGAAGGAGATCTAATATAAAATCAATGAGATGCAGTCCCGGGCTGATCATCGTCATCTCGCTGGCTACGATCGTCGACAGGAGGCTGAGTGGAGGAACCGGTCCGTAGGTCGTCTGAGAGCGCAGATGCAGGTATAATCCCCTGCTGGATCAACCTGTTAAGCATGGCGCTCATTGCAGCCTCGGTCTCTCGCTGAACCTGAGTACGAACATCTGCCTGTAGCCGCGTAAAATCACTCCGTAGCTGGGTGTTCTCAGCCCTCAGCTGAGCAATCTCCTCCGAATCAGCACGTGGAGCCTAAAAAATTTTGTAAGTAGCAATTAGCAACGTAAAAGTGATAAAAATAATTGATAAGGTTAAATAAAAATAAAAAATACCCGATGTGGTCCAAATGTCTGGGGATCAGAGAGTCGGCGCGGAACACCCGGTAGTCGGCCCTTTTTTTGTGGGCCTCGTACCTCGCTCCAGACCTCTGCATCGAACTGCGGGCGGTCATCCGGATTCTGGTATTTTTGTTGAATCCGCTGGACATATCCATCCTACAAGAAAAAGAAATTAGAGTTAGTAAGACAAATATTATATTTTTAAATCAATGTTTGTAGTGGTAAATGACCATTTATTACCTGCAGCTGCTGTGAAATCAGATCGATGGGTTGACCGGTCTTCTTCCGTCTATGAGTATGAGCCCACCACTCATCAAATGATGGCTCAACTCCATCATTTGCTTTTGTCTGCACAATTTTAGCTATCATTAAAAATTTATGTAATTAATAAATCATACAAAATTTATAATGTATGGAAAGGTCCAAGTTGGTACCATACGATCCCAGTGCATCTCGCCTGGGATTGAGCCCATCGTGTGCTTCGGAACAAGGCCTGAGCTATCCGCTATGTGCTTGGCAAGGGAGCCAACCTCGGATAGCTTCTTCCATCGCTCCTGCTCCCACTGGTCACACAACTGATTCCACACCTGCTGACTGTAGCAGGGTGGAACATGTGGCCGCAGCAAATTGTAGTCAGGGTTGTCGAAGAAGGCGGGGATCTTCTGAATCGCGACGGACCTCCAATGATAGACGCGGTTCCGCACGGACCGCGAACAGTAGTCGAACACAATTCGGCGGATGGCGCCGAAGTCTTTAGGGTCCCATCTATAGTAGTTTTGCAATTTCACAAAGAAGAAAAAAATTATTAATTTTTTCATATGTAAAGTATTGTTTAAAAATGTATAATAACCAATTACCTCTAACGTGGTCACGTGCTCCTCTCGTGCAGCTCGAGATGCATGTGACCAAGCTATATAACCTTCGTCCCACAACCTTACATGAATAGAGGCTATGGTGGAACGAAGGGAGTCATCAGTGAGTAAGCTGTAACAAATAATGATTATAGTAAGATATATATATAAACTGATGTAACTAAGAACAATGTATAATTATATCATAATTAATGACTTAAGAGTCAGTAATACTTACTCTCGAGGGACGATGAGCGGACGGTCCTGCGGAGGTGGAGGTGGTGGTAAGTCAACTACCCGTGGGCCTCGCCCTCTAGGTAATGGGGCCCCTACAGCTAGATGCTCGTCAGGTGCGACCGCTGGGCCGCCAGTGGCCTGGTCCTGCTGAGGTGGCTGCTGCTGCTGCTGACTCGGGTGTAGGCTGGGTAGATGAGAAGTGGATATACCCAGCTCCTCTGGATCAATGAATGTGTTAGGATCGACGGCCCATGTGGACTGCCCGATCCCTGTCTGCTGGAACTGAAATGTCCCGGATATTCCGCACATATCCGGGTAATACGCATCAGTCTGCGTGTCTCGAAACTGCTGAAATGATGAGCTCGATGCGCCAAACGTCTGCGGCACATGAGGTCGTGGCACCGGAGTATATGGAAGCTGGGTCTGTGGGTGGGTCTGTGGCACCGATGTCTGCGACTGGGTCTGTGGCACCGATGTCTGCGCCTGGGTATCTGGGACCTGGGTCTGAGTCTCAGTCTGTGACACCTGTGTAGGTGTCACAGCAGGCTGTCGTCGACCCCGACGTGTATGTCCTTGGCCGGGGCTTTGCCCGAGCCGGACTGTCTGGGGGGAACCATCCTAAAATTAAAGTTTAACATGTTTATTACATATATATATAATACTAAATTACCATTACGTCACTAACATTTACATATTAAATTTCATTATTTTAGTAAACTCATTAATTTTGAAATTGCAGTCATTTGAATACTAGTTGTGCAATAACACTTTTTAAAATTGCCAATTATTCGATATATTCTTATTTATAAAATTAAATTATTAAAGTAGCATTAGCTGATTATACTTACATTATTGAAGTAACATTAGTGTTGTAACATTATAAAACACTGACATTATTAAAGTGATAACAATATTACTGTAACATTATTGAACTAACAGTTTTTTATGTTAACCACATATATAGTAACATGCTGTTGTACAAATAGAAGTAAGCATTATTACATAAAAAATTATTCTTGTACCTAAAACATACATATTAATTACTACCACCATATAACTAATTAACCCCATACATATTCATTACTAACCACGATATATAAGATTACCTAAAACATATAATATAAAAACTATATTCTTAAAATGTAAACAACAACTATATATATAAAAACAAACAGTAATTATATATGAAAAAGTACTTAAAAATAAAAATTACCTAGTTTAAATAGCTCTGGGGGAGATTTGGGGGAGTGGGTTTGGAAGAGGTTGTCACAGAAACGAAGGGTGGGAGTTGTGAAAACTGAAGAACTCCCACGAATTTAAAGGGGAAGTCTTGCGATTTAGCTACCAATAAGACCTACGATTTTCCTGCAGTTTTTAAAATTGTAGGAAAAATGTAGCAAAATTTCCTACGCTTTTCCTACGAAAAATATAAGCTGTATGAAAACAGTAGGAATATAAAAATTCAAATTTCCTTCCATAATTTCGTTTCCTGCCAGTAGTTGGAATTTCCAACGAATCTACTACTTTTTTGCTACTTTAATCCTACGCTTTTGTGTATTTCCTACATTTTAACTACTGAACTAAATTATAGACTCAAAACCGTCGGACAACGCGCTCTCCTAGGTGCTCATGGTCCTACATATTTCCTACTATTTTTCCCTAATTGACTTAAAACCGTCGGACAACGCGATATCCTAGGTAATTATGGTCCTACATATTTCCTACGCTTTTTTAAAGTTGACTCAAAACTGTCGAACACACTCCTACATATTTCCTACTATTTTTTTTAGTTGACTTAAAACCGTCAGACATGCTCCTACATGTTTCCTACGCTTTTTTAAATGTTGACTCAAAAGCGTCGGATAACGCGCTCTCCTAGGTGATTAGAGTTTTACATATTTCCTACATCTTTCCTACCCTTATTAATTACTAACTTAAAACCGTCGGACAAATAAATATCAAATATTTTACCCATTTGATATATATATATATATATATATATATATATATATATATATATGTAATTTATAATGTGTTTAATTATATATGTATCTCTCATTTTATTATTTCTTATTCTTTTTGTAAATCAAGTTTATACATATGTATCATTCAATTTGTACATGTCTTTCTAATTTTAACAAAAAGTGAGATTAAACACTTGTTTTATACTGTAAAAGATAGCATTGGAACATAAATATATATATATATATATGAGGTAGAGTGGTGCATATCACACTTGATAAGAACATACAAAGTTTAGGTATTAAATTATATGTATATATGTTTTATAGGAAAAAAACTTATATAATCTTTTTTTCTTTATAATGGGCCCCTATAATTCTTTTAGCACGTATTCTTGAATAATTTTAAGTAATGAAAGTAACACTCAGATAGCACGTATTCTTGAATAATTTTAAGTAATGAAAGTAACACTCAGATTTGACAATTTTATCTCTTTCTGACATTCTCCATAAATGTACTTGATTTTTGTGACTAATATTACAAAATTCTAACATGAAATAATTAGTTACCTTCTATTTTTGAAATATTTGAGAATATAAGAAGATGACTCTCTATTTCTGTATTGACTGTTCTACGTCCACACCCTCACACTCTCTCTACTTTGATAAATCGGCATTTGTTTGAACCGATTAGGTACCCATTGAGGACAAAAAAAATAAGCTAGGTCACCCCCTGTGGATTTTACCCATTTATTTTACCCGTTGAGGACAGAAAAGTTAATTATTTTCATTTCAACGACACATGTAATTAGAAATTTGATGATTACATTTCATAAACTTTTTCTCCGAAAATCAAACAATTACACTTAATCAAACATCATCACCTTCATCTAACTCTAAACTATCGAGCGATGCTTCATCATCTGATGTATCCCCATCAACTTGTGTGACCTCGATGTTCTCATCCATGTGTTGCACGATTTCAGGAACACACGTTAAATCGACAAGTATGTTAATCTCATCAAGGGCAATACCATCAGTTGTTACCATTAGTACTTTACTTGAAATCACTTCTTGGAACGGCTCATTTGTGGTTTCTAACCAACATGTTTGCTCATCAGACATTTCCTGATTCTCATCAGATTGAATACTAAAATTATTCGATGCACAATCGATGAAAGCTCGTGGCTTCGTCTTAACCACCAGCCACCACTGATGAAGAGTTTTGTTAGGGTACTCACAGTAGTAAACTTGTTGAGTCTGAGTTGCAAAGATAAATGGCTCAGGTGGTGATAACCTTGACTTCCATTTAACGTCAACAACACTAGTACGTGCGCACGTTTGAACACCACGTGTCGGATCAAACCAAGTACATTTGAACAGCGTCATGACTTCATACCCACTCCCGTGGTACTCAATACGTATAATCTCATCAATAAGACCATAAAAATCATAGCCACTGGATCCCCAAGTCTCACCCTTCACGCAAACACCATAATTCTGTGTCGTTTTGTCTTGGCCGTAGGCTTGTGTGTGGAAACGAAAACCATTCACAATACATCCATTGTATGAAACGGCAACTCAAATAGGACCACGGGCTAATTGAACAATACGAGGATCTAATTTATCCTTGAAACGGTTAACCTGAAAATAGAAAAGTTGATATAACAAATTATCAATTGCACAGTATATTCAAACTAAACAAAATGTAGGGAACATCAAAATTATCACGCCACGAAACTCACGTATGATGAGAACCATTCGGTCAAATACTGATCTCGATAACTTTGTAATTCACTTTCACCTAATTGGGGAAATCTTGTTGATATATAAGAGTCAAAGTGCCTGAAATGATAACTAGTTAATAATGAATTAAAGCAATCTTGTTGATATAAAAACCCTCACAATTGTTTACATATATGTTACCTCATAATCGGTATAATCTCATTGCAGTTGCGCAAAGTGTAGATATGGATTTGATGTTTCTCAGTGGGATCAAGTAAGCGTTGTCGCCCGCAGTTGGGTATGTTACGACATCTTGTATTGAAGATAGATAACAATTGACCCTTGACATCAGCCACAGGAATAGCAATATCATCATTTCGTGGGACCCTGTTTAACCGTGTAGGAATATTTACTTCAAAGTAATGGCTACAGAATGTAGACATTTCTTGCACCAAGTACGCTTCCACAATTGATCATTCAATTGCAGCTTTATTTCTAGCCTTTCGCTTCAATGACCGCATTAGTCTGCCAAGTTAAAAAAATATAACAATTAATGACATGTAATATGCAAAAATTATCGACATATAATATATGAAAATTATTGACAGAAATATGAATGCAGATTAAAAAATTACCTTTCAAATGGGTACATCCATCGAAATTGAACTGGACCACACAACTTTGCCTCAAGAGGGAGGTGGATAACAATATGTTCCATCGAATCAAAAAAGGCAGGAGGGAATATCTTCTCTAGCTTACATATGTTGCGTCCTGGTGCTCTAGGACCAGGAATGAGGAAAGTCATAAAGATGAAGGGTTCTTTCATACACAGTTCTGGCGGAAGATTGTAAACAACTATAAAGATTGGCCATATCGTGTATGTTCCACCAACAACATTATTCGGGTTAAATCCATCGGTACACAATCCGAGCCTAACATTTCTAATTTCATCAGCGAATGATGGGAATGTTCGATCTACGTGACGTCATGCTTCAGACTGACATGGATGACCCATACTTCCATCATTGCATGAATTATTATAAGCATGCCAAGTCATGTGAGTCGCTGTTTTTGATGACATGTACAAGCGCTTCAACCTGCTTGTTATTGGTAGATACCGTAACAATTTTTTCGGAATCAACGTCTTCCTTCTGGAGGTTACTCTTTCTTTATATCTACTGCTTCCACATTCACGACAATGTGTTAATTTCTCATCTTCCCGATAGAATAGCATACAGTTATTCTCACATGCATGAATTTTTATATAAGGCAACCCAAGTCCTTTTGTGAGTTGTTTCGTATCATATAGGGTGGATGGGAGTCTATTACTTTCAGGCAACATTTCTTTCATAAGCTCCAGTACTCTATCGAAACAACGATCTGTCATATTAAACTCACTTTTGCAACTTAACAATTGGGTCATTGCAGACAACCATGTTTGTTTAGTGCACCCATCCCACAATGGTGCATTTGCATCGTCCAACAAATTATAAAATTGTTGTGCGGTCGGATTAGGTAACCCCTCTCTCATTTCAGACACATCGAACACATTATCATTATTATCACTGCCATTATCAGGTTCTTCGACATCAGCATCGATAAACTCTTCATCTGATAACATTCTTTCACTATTTCCAGATCCTAAATTCGATGATAACGGACCCATTGATTCATATACCATCTGTTCATACGCATTTACACTACTTGATTCTCCCCTTGTCCCTCCATATAACTGCGATGGAAAATAGCTACGGGCCATATTGAAATTGTGCAAATTGCTATCATATTGTTCGTTGTGACAGTGCCATATGTAATAGTTTGGCATAAATCCATATCGAAACAAATGCTCTCTCACTTTCAGCTCTATTCGATAAAATCTGTTATTACATTTACGACAAGGACATTTAATCATTTCTGACTCCTTCCCACTAAATGCAAACTGTAGAAACTCATTAACACCAGCCATAAACGCAGAATTCATATATCCATCTGTATCTGTCCTCTGGTACATCCATTCACGTCCATTAGCAGGCATTTTGTTTCCCTTGTAAAATAGACAGTAAAAACCCTCAACATAAATACATAATATATTTATTACATTTCATATAATATAAATATAATGAAAATGTAAATGAATTACTTATATATGTCATGCATATATGTCAACATTCCATAACTGAACAACCTAGCTACTCCATTAAGGTAAGGGCCCTACTCCATTGAAAGTTGTATAAGCAGTAAACCATTTTAACTGTTCCATGTTAGTAGCATTTTATGTAAATTTCGGCAGCATTTCCCGTCAGTTCCCGTTCACAGTGTTTCTCAATAATATCAACTTATTGAGAAACACATGACGGGAACAATTTGGGAAATACTTTACCAAATTTCACATATTGCTATTACGGCAGGAACACATTAACTGAAATACTGCTTATACAAGTTTCAACTGTCCAACTTGGACAATCCATGATTATGTTAATTAGAAATATAACTTAATCCAATACATCTTGTTTGCCAACAATTTGAATCGGACCAATATTATATTTTTCATCAACACAATCATGGATGGAGAATTTAAGGTATAATAAATAAACACTTATATTATGCAACTACATGATGTGATAAGTCATCTACCTAAAACAACATAACTATATCTCATAAAAAATAATAATTACCATTTAAATCACTAACATCTAAAGTCAGCTACCTAAAACAACATAAGCATATCTTATAACAAATAAATAATTAACAAAAAAATTACTAATTTATAAATTACTTATAAATACCTCTATTGAGCTGAAGAAGATGTTGAAGCGGAAGTCAAATTTGAAGTAGCAATTGTTGCTGGGACGAGTTGGAGAAGAGAAGTGGGAGAGTATTTATAGCCAAATTTTGTAGTAATATCGTAGGTATTATATATGAAAAGTTAAACTGCAAGAGTAATGTAGGAAAGTTGCTGTAACTAACGTCAAAAAAATGTAGGAAAAAAAAAACTGTCGGAAAATTGCAGGATTATAATTCCTACATTTTTAAGACACTCACGTTTTTTTTGTCTCAAAAGCGTAGGAAAATAAAATGAAGGAAAAGCGTCGGACAGATTTTTGTCTCAAAACCATAGGAAAAATAAATGCAGGAAAAGCGTCGGACAATGTGTCCGACGCTTTTCCTACATACGCGCCTCAAAACCGTCGGACAAGTTGGCGCCATTAATTCCCGCCATTTTACGCTGACATTTATCTTATGCTTTTTTGTGTCAGAAATTTAGTGAATGAAAACCGTAGGACATAACATTTTGTCCGACGGTTTTCCTGCGAATAAGTTTGCTACGCTTTTTTTCGTAGGAAATTTTCGTAGCAAATAACCTTCATCCTTGTAGTGTAGATTCTATTTTTCCTTCCATTTGGTCATACATTTTCCTAACAAAATTATCATTTATTTTATACAGAACAATGATCCAGAATATCTCAAGGTCAGGAAATACATATGCAAACTCTCTAGCAAAAAAAGTGTGAATTGGTCCTCCCCATTGTGGTCTGGTGTTAGTGTTTGTCATTTCTAGAGCTATTTCTCTGCTAATATTTGCTTCATTTTGTTGCTTGATAGTTCATTTAGCTTAAGTGAGTGAATTGCTTATTTATTTTTTATTTTTGCTGCACTTACTGACTAGTACAAAGTGAATGTATATTTAGATCTTCAATGTAGAACAGGTGAATCAAGCTATAATAAAATGTTATTTATGAAGTTTTAAACAATTCATTAGTGGTCCAAAAATTGATAATGGGACATGGTAGAAATAAATGACATAAGGAACTATGGGCAGGAAATTATATAGGGAATATAGGCAGCATGTAGTTACCTTGAGTTACTTGCCTCCAAAGACAAATCATTGACCTATACGGCCATATCTTGGCTTTATTTTGTCATTTGCTTGGTATTTGTGTGCTTGACTTCATCATGTTAAAACTTGCCTTCTGTTACTACTTACGGAAAACCAAATGGCACCAATTGAGGAACATGCTGAGTTGTAAAAGCTTTTCAACAAAGAAGCTTCATTAAGGAAAGTTGCGGAAGGGGAAGTTCATAGTCTCAAAGGTCAAATAATTCTATTAAAAAAATAGGAGGTATATTTGGAACCTCTTACCTTGTTGAAAGTTAGAGTATAATATTTCACTTTGTCTTGCTTTGCTTCATTAGCTTTACTCATGTGTAGATTTATTGCTCATACATTCTACTATTCTTTCAATGTAGTAGGTATCTGGAAATTTTGAGATCATAAAACTCAATAAGTTGTTGAAAGATTAGGCATGGCCAAAGCAAAAGCTTGAAGAGGTGATATCAGTGTTATAGAGTCAGTTACTCTAACTAAGTTTTAAAGCTAATGACGTATCCTGTCATTGAGCACTTTAAATTTGGTCATCATATCCTTTCAAGCTTTCTATTTGTCAAATTTTTTGTCACTATTCTCTGTCACTTCTTATCACGAAAACAATTTTTTTTCTTCTATGCTTTTAAGTGGTATATCCTTCAAATATGAGAACTTTGGGACACTTATAATAAGTCAAAATTTTCCATCTTAGTTTGTTACATGGAAAACAAATTTATTCTCCCAACAGAGTGTTTTGAACTAATATTGTTATCATAGATTAGAAGAGATCTTGGCAAAGGTGGATGAGAAAATGTTCCTAATACTTTGGATACTTTCATGACTCAAGTTAGGCATTCGAAGCTTAAAGATTTAGTATACTAAGAGAAAGCATAAATAGCTTTAGTCAAGTATTCCTGCCCAGGCATGTACTTTCAAACTTGTTGGAATTATACTTTCAAGATATACATATATGATCTTTTGTGTATGACTTAATTGTTAAATGACATTGGAGATGTACTTTGTATTTGTGGATATATATGATTCGCCTCTTTTTTATAATTGTTGGAATTGTAAGAACAAGATAACATGGTAAAGTTTGAAGGATTAGTAGTAATAGTAGTAGTAGCAGTAGTAATGATGGTGGTGGTGGTAATAGTAATAGTCATTAACTAGTGAAGGCCAACTTCACTAATTTAGTTATGGCTTACATTCACTAAGCCTAGCAACGGGTAGCTCTCGCTAATGTTAGCAACAGCTAAATTCAGTTACGGCTTACCTTCACTAAATTAGCAACAGCTAGCTTTCGCTAAAAGTTAATGAAAGTTAGCCTTTACTAAATTAGTTATAGTTAACTATGCTAACTCATTGGCAACAGACCATTGCCAAAAAATTAATTACTATCACTTTTGCGAAGGCTAGCCGTAATTACCCTATGATGACTATTATAGCTAACTTATTAGTAGTGAGTGAATTAGCCACAGTGACTTTAACAAAGGCTAGCCATTGTTATATCTGATTTAGTGATGGCTAGCCATCACTAAAGCTCTTGTTTTAGTAGTGAAAGGGATCCATTATCTTTTTTTCTCTTTTTGATTGTTACGGAAATCCTTCAGTGCCTTATTCTTGAAGCCTCTTCTTTGGGTGAAATTAAAGGCTAGGTTGTTGGAAGGAAAAATATCGAAGTCTCACATCTACAGTTTGCTGACAATACACTACTTGTTGTTGAGTGGGGAGATCACAAAATCCTTCAATTCAAGCATATATTAAGATGCTTTTAGTTAATTTCTAAATTGAAAATATATTTTGCCAAAAGCAGTCTTATGGGAATCAATGTTAATGATAATGAACTTCAAAAGGTGGCGAGGATTATTAGTTGTAAGACTAATTCCATCCCTTTTTAAGCATCTCAAAATGTTGGTTGGAGCCTCCATGACATCAATAAAGTGAAATCTCTATTATCTGGGTAAAAATTGAGAACTATGTCTGCTACGGCAAGAATAACTTTGCCTAAATCTTACCTTTATACATTTCTCACTATTTAGTTGCTCAGTGAACGTTGTGGAAACTCTTGAATCTTGCCAAAAAAAATTTTCTTTCGGGGGGTTTTTGGGAAGGTAGGAAAATACATAGGGTGCTATGGAGCAAGCTGTTGGTAGATGAAAAACTAGGAAGGTTGAGTATGGATAGTTTAGAAAGGAAAAACATAGCTTTACTTTCAAAACAGTGCTAGAGGTTATATTTGAAACTAGGGGTACTTTGAAAGGAGATCATTGTTTCAATGTATATTGTTGATGGGGGTATCATAGGGACACTACAACAAATTTTGGGAAAAGTGACCTTTAAGGGTAATTGTTTGAACAATGGCAAAAGAAACTGTCGCTCAGACAGTCGCCAAAAAGTGAAACGTACTTTTAAGCGACCATCTAGCCATTGTTTTTATGGCCATCAAATATACGGTCATGAATAAGGTCACTTAACCTTATGATCCATGTTAGCAATTGATGTGGTAAACTCATCTTACGATTTCAATCGAAGATCTATAAACAAATCATCGGTGACTCTCAATCGATCTACAAAAATCTTTTAAATCTTCCCCATCATCTATCTCCTAATTTACTCTCTTTTAAATCTTTTAAATCTTCCATATCATCTCTCTTTCAAATAGCCACTTATTCCAATGGTGGATTTGCAACAAAGCCACAATTTGAATGGTCACTCCCACTCCGTGAATGCAAATACCTAAAGCCCTTTTTCACAGCTGAATGCCGTGGCAAATAACTTCTACCCCTTTGGGAAATACTTCATGAGTAACTCCTCCTCCTCCTCCTCCTCCACTCAGGTCTGAAACTACAAGAATTGCTTATTTTAGAGCTCTTTCGTGGCGACTCCTAAACTTAGGGAATAAGACTTCACAAAACAAATCATGAAACAGAGTGATAGCCAAAAAATATCTCCATGGTTCTCCGACCTTGAGCTCTCCCAGTCAACAAATTTGAAGTAGGGAGTGGAGTAGGTGGGGGGCTAGTGGAGGAGTGGTAGACAGGGAGGACTGAGATGGTAAGAAAAATGAAAATAAAAAGATTTTATAAATAAAATGGTGAAGCAACCAAATTAAACGATCGCTATGAGCGACCAAAACAAATGATTGCTAGACCTGATGACCAGGCTTTTGGCCACTATTTTATTTTTTCACTCAAAAATAAGTTAGTTACCGTTTGGCCACCAAATAGTCGGTCACTATAATATGTTTCTCTTGTTGTGGGATTTGGGAAGGCTATTGGAGAAGGGCACCAATATCGGGGATTGCTTATTTTGGAAGTTAGCGAATGGGGGAGAATTAGATTTTGGGAAGACTCGTGGTTAGGAGGTGAATGCTTGAGGGTCAAGTTTCCAAAAGTCTATAATCTCTCCATCAATAAGGAGTGTATGGTGGCCGATATGGGTTCTTGGGTGGGTGATAGTTGGGTATAGGGGGGGAATTGGTAAAGACTGGCTAGGGTCGAGAAACTGTGGAGTGGCAGCAACTTCATGACCTTCTATCTTCTGTCTCTTAGAGCAGGAATTGTTCTAACAAGTTAGTTTGGCGCTTGGACAACACAGGCATTTTCTCATCCAAAGCTTTTGACTGTCAACTCTATTCTGTTCAACAGCAGCTTTCATCCTTTAGATGGTGTGGGTGGCCGGTGGCGTCCTCTAAAGGTGAACTTCTATACTTGGAAGGCTGCACAAAAATCATATTCCAATTGGATGTAACCTAGCCGATAGGGAAGTTCATCAACCGGCCATCACCTGTCCCTTTTGCAACCAAGATTATGAGGAGTCAACCCATTCGCTTCTCAGGCGCAACCTGTCAACTAGAGTGCAGAGAGCCATCTTTACATGGTAGGGGTAGCAACTTTGGTGCGCCAGGTGATCTGCTGCAACTTCTACAACACCCTTTGGGAGCAAGGAATTCTTCAAATCAAAGGCTTTGGAATGTTACGGCAAAGGCTTGGAAATGGTTGATTTAGTTGCCTCGGAATAATCTTGTCTTTAACAAGAAGGTGCCAAACTTGTTGGAAATTGTATCTTCGGTAAAATCCCTCTCTTATGTATTTCCAAGAGATCGGGCAAAGCTCACTTTTCATATGATGCTTGGTGATTAAACCGGGCCTATATTTCTGTACCTATAAGCTCGATGTCGGGCTGCTCGTGCGTATGTAAAACAGTTTGAATGCTTTGTTCGCCAGCCTCTGGATGGTTTTAATTCAATAAATTCTTATTGCTTATTAAAAAAAAATAAGTAGGGCTTTATTGGGTATCTCAAGTTTGAATTTAGAGACAATAAAATTTGACCAAACCTGATAACCTGGCTTGATACACCCAAACAAAAACCTGACTTGATCTGATTAGACAAAAAGTTAATAATATGAACCTAACCTAAACCTAAATTTGATTGAATTGAAATCCAAGAAAACCCAAACCCAAAATGTCACGATACTAAACCAGATAAAAGCTAATTTTAACAAAAATTAACATAAAATATATGGTCAGCAAAAATTTTGAAAAAAATTACTCCCTCTGTCTCATAAAATTTGTCCTCTTTGATAATGTATATATATTAAGACTTCTCTACTTTTTATTTCTTTCTTTTAATATAAAACTATTAGTTTATTTATTTTTATATAAAGTACATGTACTTATCTACTTTTAAATGGGCCCCACGTACTTTCACTTTTTAACTTTTTCAACTTTCTCTCCTTTCAATAAATGATATATATATAAAATAATAAAAAAGTTACCTTATTTGGAAAGATAGAAAGGGGACAACTATTTTAAAACTGCCAAAAAAGGAATAGAGGCCAACTATTGTGAAACAGAGAGAGTATTATTTAACATGAGTGGCTGGGTTTTTTTTGTTCTATTGATCTATTATGTGTTGTGAAGCGAACGAGTAAGAGCCAATGGAGTGATTTGTGAAACAGTTAGAAAGAGATAGGAATAATTCGGTTTTAAGAATTATAGTATTTTATTAAAGAAATTATATATTAATATATCTTCATCTTATTTTAATGTTTAGTTAAATTAAATTTTAATTCAAACCGAACAAAAAAAATTGAATGGATTCACTCATTTTAGCTTTTTGTATCAGTAAACTGGATAAACTTGACCATCAACTTGAATAAGGTTTAAAACCTGAATAACCCTAAACCAAAATAAACTTAACCTGACCCAATCTAAACCCAAAATAAATATCAACCTAGATAACTCAACCTGGACTTGAATACATGCTAACCCGATTAAATCCCGAACTTAAATAGTATAACCCGAACCTGATCTGATCCATCCAATTGTCATCCCTAATTTATTGAATTGAGCCTTTTCAAACTAAGTCTTATTGAGCTTAAGCCGAAAAGCAAATTCAATATCCTAACCAGTCAAAGCTTAAACTTAGTAATACTCGACCCTCTAAATTATCGAGGCTATTCAGGATATGGAAATATAGGGTTAATATACTAATCCTTGTAAAATTTGAACATCAGCGCACACACCATCTAAGGTTTTAAAAGTTTCTATTACACCTTCATTGGAAAATTACAATTATAAAGTCGAATAACTTTCATTTACCCCTAAGATTAGGCCATACGTACATATAAGGCCCTAAGGTTTGGAAAATTGCATTTAGCTCTTGAAGTTGTCACTTACCAAGCCGGTCAAGCTTTTGAGCCAAGCTTGAACTTGAAGTGCGGTGTCATTTCTTATCAAGTTCAGTTAGTACCATTAACATATCTAGCCGTGCTTGAGCAATACCATTCACATATCGTTGGACACACTTTAAGTGCGGCACAGAACTATGCATATAACTTTGCAGCGATGAAACTTACAACAACAGTTCATTGAACACAATACTTTTATACATGTCTTCACAGGACTTATTAGAATTATTTTAGACGTAAGTATATAACTAGCACTTGACGGGGCTAGCTGAGTTTTTATTTTTGGTATAACCCATTATTTATTTCGGCCGTCACTGATCCGGCTGTTATTAGTTAATTCACCGTCCGAGCTTATTCCGCCGTAATAACTTGCTCGGATGTAATCGGCGAATTCTTCGTCACCACCACCGGATCCTGATAGGCTAACCGGTCATATGGCTTCCAGCGGTCCACAGCAACAGTTGTAAATATCGTAACAGTAATCAAGCCCATTAGCAGCCCCGATTTCAACGCACTCGTCGTAGCAATTTTGATCATTAGTGCACGATCCGTCCGTGAACCCAATCGTTTCCACGCAGGCGACCGCTTCAACACCCCCTGCTTGTATTCCACCTGCAAAAACGATATAGAAAACGATGTACTGGCATAAATTTGGGAACCGGCCGGTGTAAGAAATGTGAGCCGGAAATATGTTGTGTGGGGTTTGAAAAATATAGTGCAAACAAATAAACTTTGTGGTGCTTTGTGATGATTTGTTCAGTTCGCCAAATTCGTATTGCCAATTCGTTTTCCATTTTCTAAAATCAAACTATTTTTTTACTTCTTTTTTAACTAAAATAAATATTATTTGAAATATAATCAACATATGTCTAATAATTAGATGATTTATATTTTTTGGAAAATAATTAATTTTTTTAACTTACTAGACAAAGAAAAGAAAAAATTACTAGCCAAAATTTCCATTTTTTTAAACAAAATGCTTTCCGTTTTCATTTAAAAAAATGTTATTTTAGAGATGCTTTTAGGCTTCTCAAATATTGCGCAATATTAATAAATGTAAAATCAGAAATGGAAATCAAGATCTAACCAATTCATTTTAACTTCAGATAATTTTTAATTCAAAATATTTTATTTTTATTTTTAAATTTTTTTACCATAATCAATTTCATTGAAAGTGAATAATATGTAGATATAATATAATATAAAACCTTAATGATGTCATGAAATTTTCTATGAATTTTTTATAAGCTCTAAAAAGAAAAAAATTCATAAAATTTTAATAAAAATACAAAAAAATTATTTTTAATGAATTATTAAACCTATATAATATTTTATTTCAAATAAAATTGATTTTGGGTAAAAAAAAATTTTTAAATAAAATTAAGTCATTTTAGATTAAATTGATTTAAATTAAAATGAATTGGGTTCTCAAAAGCTTTAATTGCTACTATATGGCCTATTACTTATAGAGGGACAGGGAAAATAGTATCCAAAGCTTCTTATACAAGCTTCGTAACACAAATTTTCATTCTTGGTGCAAGCCAAAAAGATGAAGATAAACTTGGCCAAAAATTGAATTCATATATATATACCGATTTTTTTTTATTGTTTTTTCTCCTTCATTTTTACTGTGTTTCTTCCATGCTTTTGAGCAGCATATTTTGGACACAGTTATTCCTTGTTGGCTTAAAAAAAAAGATACCCTAATTTGTATACATAGTTTTATTGGGCAGTTGGATAAAAGAAGAAAATTAAAATGGTTGATTCAATCATGTTGGCAGCATAATACCATCTGTCCGAAGTAATTCTCTAATTTGAAGTCTTTATTGCTAGTCAGGATTCCATATTTGGCAAGTCCTGCCAGGCGTGGAGTTCTGACTAGCCACGAAGAAAAAGCAGAATAAGGTTAGGATTTCTCTAACTTAATATGTATTTGGGCTAAGGTAGTGAGCCAAATAACGTTGTTGGTGGATTTGAGAAGGAAGCTAGTTCTATTGGGTCAAATTTATCCTGTGTTAATAGGTCTTCATGTTCTAAAGTGGGTTCTAAAGCCAATAAAAATTTTAATAATCATGATGGGGGAAAAATAATTTAGCAGATGCATCTTGCTTAATTCTTTTTCAGGGTCCCACCTATCCTATAATCCATGGATAAGACAATGAGGCAGGAGATTGTGAATTTTGATATGCCCTTAAAATTCACAGGGACTAATTTGTCTTCAGAAATTGGAGTTGCTAAGAATCAAAAGTTTTTTAGAGATTAAATGGTAGGGGATAATAAGAAGAAGGATGATTGTGATTCTTATTTAATATTTAAGGTGGTGCCACCATTATTGAAGTCTTTGGATCATATCAAGGAGAGTAATATGTTTGCCAAGCTTATTTCTCCATTCACAATGTTTGAAATCAAGATTTTGTTTTATGGGTTGAGAAGCTTCATTCTACTCCATCTCGCAGGGTCTACTCCGTTTGGGATTTTATAGCCTTGGCCGAGAGTTACATGGCACTCGATATCATCAGCGGGAAAGCAATTTCCGATATACAAAAACAATATCCCCAGGAGTACGATCTCGAGAGAATATTCGGAAGACCAAAGCTTTTGTTGGAGGAGAACAAAATTTCTTCTTGTCTTTGATAATCTACCCACACTTTGGGGACCTCCTTCCTTTAGTCGATGACGACAGAGGGCTTCTCTCGGCCAACCTCAGGCACGACATGACAAGCACCGACAAACGACGGACATATCAAACATAGAGGGTGAAGACAATAATAGAGACAACAACATTCATCAGATGCAAAATCCAAAAACCAGAGGCAGGCGCTGTCGGAGGGCCGGACTGATGGTCCAGATGTTCTGAAAGGCGGCGAGGATCGATCCCTTGGAAAGAGAGAAAAGTTGACACCAGTAGAGATGAGGCATGAACAACAAAGGAAACATCTGCCCCATTTGAGATTTGGTTTTGTGATTAGTGTTATAGTGATAATTTATTTAATAACGGAAATGAAACCGTTTAAGTTAAAAGTTTAGAGCTAACCCTGAATAGTTTTTTAAAAACTCTAACACAAATTATTAACACTAAAAATAAATGAGACCGTCAAAAAACAAAGAAGAAGCACCTAAATGTTGATAGCACATGGTAAATTAAATTAAAATGAATGGGCAAAACATAAATAAACGTAGGGTGATTGGGAGCTCACCTTCGTACCTGGAGAGATGCCATGATGCCATAACAGAAACAAGAAGCACTAGTTTTAGAGAATTCATGATGATGTTGAAGAACCCTAATTAAGAATTTCGTTTATGTGCTTTTACGGCTGATTGATTTAAAAGTACCAAAAAGCAATTTATAGAGCTTTGATGATGACAAATCAACACATAAAACAACTTAACATCATTATTACCGGCCGGCTAATTTGTATATATATGTGCATTATTCTGAACCCCAAGATCCAAATAAATTGAAACAAATTTGTGAATATTTCGCTCTAAAAGCATTGGTTTGGCACATTCTTTTTTGATCTGTTTTACTTGAAAGCAACAATAATTGTAGGGGATACGAGTTCAAACTTTAAAGTGCTTTTGTTTACTAGTTTATGTTTCTCCATGGTCACTAGAAATTTTAGTTTAACTTTTAGCTTTCTATGCGTTTCCATGTGCCGGGAGTTCACAACTACCTGATTTCGACATATAATGTGTTCATCAAGATCAGATGACTGTTATGTGTTTGTTGTTATATAATAAAGGCCATGGAGAGGATGGTGACTTGCTGAAAGAAGACTTCCTAAAAAGAGAAAAGAAAAAGATAAATTGATGACAAAAGACAAAAGGTTAAGAGAAAATAAGTTGCTATCTCTTATGGCATTTGAATTCAAACTGGCCGGTTTTAAGTTTGCAAAAAAAAAAAAAAACACAGAGTTCTACGCACAAAATTATTTCGGCAACAGATTTTTCATAAAGACCAAATGGATGGTACGTGGTAAGAGAAAAAGCTTTTTCCGGAGAGACAAGTGATTTAGGTACTATATATATATGTTAATTTAATGGCTAAATGATACAATTTACCCTTAAACTATATCTATTCTGCATATCTATCCCTGAACTATCGAACATTAAAAACTAGGATTAATATTTTGTAGTGAAATTGCCCCCATTATTAAAAAAATCAGGTTTTTAAACGGGCAAATTACCAACTGGCTGCACGTTGGTAATTACCAAAGTGTCAAACCATTGGTAAAAAAATTTAAAATTTACCAACGGCCAAACACGTTGGTAATTCACCAACGGTCTAACACGTTGGTAAATCAGCTATTTTGCAACGGTCAAACTACCAATGTGTTAGAGCATTGGTAATTACTAACGCATTGACGCGTTGATAATCAATGTGATGTTAATTTCCAACGTGTCAGCGCGTTAGTAATTGCTAACGTGCTAACACATTGACAACAGTTAAATAGATAATAACAACAATAATAATAATAATAATAATAATAATAATAATAATAATAATAATAATAATAAATATAAATTAAATTATTATTATTATTATTATTAAAAATATAATAATATATATTTAAAATATATCTTATATATTATAATGTATAATGATAATAATCATATACAAAATTATATATTTTTTAAAGTAAAGTTTTAAATTTTTTAAAACATTTTTTAAAAATAATAATTATAATTTAAAAAATATATTCTCATACACTTATTTAATAATAATAATAACAAGATATTGTATTATACATAAGAATATATACTTTAAATATAATAATAGCAATATAATGTGAATTTATATATCTTATATTAAAAGCTCATATATTATTTACATGTAGAAGCCCAAAAAGCCAAAAAAGCCCAAACAAAACCCAAAACACAAAACCCTAATCTATCGCATTTAAATACCTTAACCTACCTCAACTCTTACTTTTACCCATAACCCTTGATACCTCTCATCCGCTTCTCACCCTTTCTGCTCTCGCCTCTCACGATCTCACCTTCTCCTCCCTCTGTCCTGTTCTCCAACTGCCTCTCCTTCTCCTCCATGACCGCCAATTATCCTCTGTCCGTCCCTAGTTTTGCATCGCCTAGCCATGCCGCCTCTCCTTCACCTCCCACTGATGTCTTCCCAACATCATCTCTCCTCCCTGGTCGCAGATCTCTCTCTGCCGTTATTCTCTGTTCGTCCTCGACCAAGCCTTCTCCCCGATGCATCCGCCCCTCTCCGGCCTCACCAATGCCACCTCACCTCTCCGCCTCACCATCGCCTCTGCCCCTCTCCGGCCTTACTGACGCCTAATCGCCCTCCTTGCCCGACACCGCCTAGCCGGCCACAGCCTAGCCCGACGCCACGATGGCTGTGACGGCTCTCCTAGTTGACTAATCAAGTAAGTATTTATTTTACTTTGTTTAAGTGTTTCATTAAATTAAATATCTCAAGTTAGCACCTCATTAAGCAAGCAAGGTAAGCTTAATTAAGTAAGTGAGTTCCTAAGTGTGATTTGGCATAGTTGAATCAAGACCATTAGTTATCCTAGCTATTAGAACCATCTTTGAAAGTTTTGAGAGCTTGTGGACTTAAGTGCAAGAGAGGGAAAAGTTGCCTTAAACACATATATAAGTTAAGTCTTCTTCTCCCTTAACCATTTGCCTCAAACTTCAAATTTCGTAGCTCCATCTCCTCTCCCAAAATCGCAGCCCAAACTTTCATTTTCTTGCATTTCTTCATTAATTTGTGGAAGCCCAAGGTGTGGGTAGGAATCATCAAGCTTCGTTGTTGGTGTTCTAGCTCCAATTTGCTTTTTGATGCTAGTTTGGACTCAAAATTCATGGGTAAGCTTGTTGGGTTCATTTGGATTGGTTCTAAGTTGTTCCCATAGTTAGAAATGGTCTTGGTTTGAAGTGTTTGGTGCCATATTACATTGGTTATAGGTGAGGAACTCAAAGGGAGCTTGATTGAGCTAAGGTGGTTACATTTCAATGCTTGCTTTGTAGCTAAATTGAGGTAAGGGTTCAAGTTAATTAAGTTCAAATAATGCATAGAAATGTAGTGTTTTGTGTGGGAATGAGTTAGAAACAAGACCCAAGTGATTTGAGTTTGGGATGAGAAAGTTTGAGCAGTTTTCGTGCAAGGTTGCCGCGTCGCCAGTGTCGACGCCATATTGGCGACTGGCAACGCGAGTTGGCGACACGTCGCCGGGAAACGAAAATTTTTCCGAGCACTGATGCCTTTGGCGACGCGTCGCCAACGGCGCCGCCAAGGCATTTTGCCCCCAAGCTCCAGGCATCCTAAGAGTGTCTCAAACTCTCGGTTTTCATCCCTAGGCTAAGTTAAGACATTCCGTAGCCTCAGTTGGGTCTAGAACTCCTTCCTAAGTTGGGAATTATGCATTATTTAAGTGGTAGTTAAGTTGTGTGGTTAAGAAAGAGTATGACTTGGTGGTTAAGAAAATCAAAGTGCTTAAGCTTCTAAATGAGCACTAAGGGGATTAAGTGGGTTTTTAGACTCTTTGTTGGCCGAGGAGAGTGTCAATTACCTATGGTCAATGAGGAGAAAAACCTAAGTCGATCCCGACCGAACCATTTGGTTTGGTAAGTAAGCCACTATGAGTGCTCTAAGTTAAACCTTAAGGGTTTGGCTAGTTAAACCACATAGGATGACTACCTTGCGCAATAAGTTAAGGGTAAAGGCGGGTAAGTTTGAAAGGGGTGACGACCTACTCTAGAACCCGTAGGTGGGACTTAAGGGAGGTAAAGTACCCGGGATACGAGGGCCAGTATCTCAAGTACCTCCGCCGTTTGAGCTCACGGCAAGTTTTATGGCACCTAAAGTGCAGAAAGTCCCAAGTGCATGCATTATGTGCATTTCATATCATACATTCATGCATTGCATATCTTAATTGTTATTGATTGTTTGAGTTACTTGTTGGTTGATTGCTTGATTGGTTGCTTGGTTGCTATGGTTGCATATTGGATTGTTGCCATTTTCTTGCAGGTATTCAAGGGACCCTTACTGAGTACTTTCAAGTACTCACTCCCTTAAGTTTATTGTGCAGGTTCTAACTCCGGGCCTAATCACTAAGTGATAGTCAAGGCCTAAGTTTTCTGTTTTGCAGGTACTTTTCTTGAGAATCCTTGTGATTCTAGGTTACTTGTGGTGTAAGTTATGTGCTAACCAAGTTGTGCCTTTACAGTGTAGAGGCTAAGAGTACACAAGAACAAGATTTAAGGAAGGGCTTACACTTGGAGCTTGGCATAGCTCAAAGTGGGGCTCAAGTAGATGATCTTAGTTAGTTAGATTTTTGTCTCTTGTATATAGTACCTTGTGTACTAAGAAAGTTGCCTCTAATAGGATACATTGTGATATAAATCCATCTTGTTACTTTTGGGTGCATACTAGAAGTATATTGTATGCACAAACTATTACTTGTAGTCAAAGTAACTAGTATTTCAATGTCTTGGCACGTTTTAAGTATGTTTTATTGAAATGCTCGAGCAACGTTTTAACCAATGATCTATTTATTCTTTTGCATTGCCAGGACAGAAGCATGCATATCCTAAACTGAGTAGGCTAAGAAACTAGTTGCATATAAATTGTTTTAATTTATATTGACGAGTAATAGTTAGCCAATCGTAACTTAGTGGGATTCATAGTCCCTAAGAGCCTACAAGATTATGGGGCACTGGGGCCCCGTTCCACGACAATGGGTCTTCTCTGATCTTCATTGATTTCAATTTTGATTTTGTAACCCATATATGTCTCCTCCCCTCTTAACTAAATTCGATTTCAATTTTGTCAACAATTTCATATTTGATTTTGTACTTTTAGTTGCGATTTTTGTGTATGAACTTGTAGATCCGGTTGTCTCATTTTGATTTAATAGATTTGGTTAATTGATTGTAGATCTTGTTGTTAGATTTGGTAGATTCGGTTCTCTATTGTATATTTGGTTTTAATTTTATGAATTTTTTGTTAATTGTTGTGATATTTTTAATTGTGTTAATTTTTCAAATTTTTATGAATTATAACATTTTTATTACTTTTTACCGAACTTTGTGAATTTTTTTGAACTTTGAGTTTTGGAAATATTTTAACAATTTTGTGCAATTTTTCATTTTTTTAGTTTTTTTTTTAATTTTTCTGAATCTGAATTTTGCGGTGCTAATAAAATCTTTGTTTTATAATTGTTCTTATTATAATTTTTAGTCATAATAACATTTAGTAAATATGACATACATTTTTAGTAAATATAATTTTACTAATTATATTTCAGTTCTCGTAATATTTATTTATATTTATTTGTACATTAATTTAGTAAAATTTAATTAGAAATTTACAAATAATTATTTTTTATTTTTTAAAAGAAAGCGTTGGAAACTGTTTTAATTTTTTAAAAAATTTAAAATTATTTACCAATAGTTTGGCACATTGAAAATATTACCAACACGAGTGCACGTTGGTAAATACCAACGCGATTACATGATGAAAATTACCAACGCGTGTGCACGTTGGTAAGTTCTTCGCCCGTTGGAAAATAAATTTGATATATGACCGTTGATAATTACCAACATGCTCATTACCAACAACTTAAATTTTGCGCGTTGGTAAATAGATTCCAACGTGTGATTGACGAACGCGTATTTACCAACGGCTATGCGTTGAAAATTTTGAAATTAACAACGCACAATCACTGGAAATGTGCATTGGTAAACTTCAAAATTTTAGTAATGCCCCATTTGCAATTCTCTGTTAGTATAGATGAAAATTCGAGGTCAAACCTATATTGAGCCCCTAAACTCAAGCAAAATGTGCGGACAAGAAATCCCTTGGAAATAAAACTGTGACACATAACCCTCAAATAACAAGAAACCCCCCTCCCCCAATAATAGCAAAAACACTGAAATATAGAATAAAAAAAACACCACAAATTTTACATGCTTATAAAAAATTAAAGGATACAATCCCTTTAAATAATTGTGAAGAATATTATAGATGTCAAAAAATAGAATTTGACATAGTTATTTTTTTTCAACTTAAACCTTAAAATAGCAAAAGAAAAATAGAAAGAAAAATATAATATATTATAGATTTACACAAGTGACTTGTCTCACATGGTTGAAAGTTATCTAACGTGAAATACATATATATGGTGGTAATCTCTTGTCTCATTTGCTTAAGCTTTGCAAAACATGTATGAGGTCATTAATATATATGGTATACCATTTGATAGATCTCCCCGGTTCAAACCTTCCCCCAACAAGTGGTATCAAAGTTAATGGTTTGACTAGGAATGACACCACAGTGCTGGAGTTTTGTGACCATGTTTCCTGAAGTCACTTTGGATAGGGAGATTGTAAAGGATGTATGCAAGTGACTTTTCCCACATAGTTAACAGTTATCCAAAGTAAGATACATATATGTAGAGGTAGTCTCTTTTCCTATTGGATTCAACTTTTGGAACATGTGTGAGGTCATTAGCGTATGTGGTATTTCGCTTGATAGACCCCCCAGGTTTAGACTTTTCCTAACATGTTTAAAGATGATATTATTTACGTACATAAACCCATAAGTTCAGTGCCTTTATTGAAAGTTGAGATACATATATATCGTGGTGGTCTTTTATCCTATTGGCCCGAGATGTTTAGTGCCTTTGTTGATAGTTAAGATACATATACATGGTGGTAGTCTCTTATCCTATTAGCCCGAGAAGTTTAGTAACTTTATTGCAAGTAAAGATATATATATATATATATATATATATATATATATATATATATATATATATATATATATATATGGTAGTGGTCTCTTATCCTATACACTTAAGCTTTTGGAAACATATGTGAGGTCATTAGCATACGTGGTATCTTATTTGATTAATCTTCCCGGTTCAAACTTTTCCCAACATGTATCACATTAAGAAATTATGATATTACATATATACATAAACATGCGAAGTTCAGTGCCTTTATTGAAAGTTGAAGAAAAGTTTGTGCACCATAAATATATATTTTGCCCGATTCGATTAGCTTCAAAAGTGAAAATAATAAAATTTTCAAAATCAAACCACAACTTTTTACTTTTTGCTAATTACACCCTTAACTTTTTTATCTCTTACATCTAAGCCACCATCTTTGTCATCCCCGAAAGCACTGGCACTCCATCATTGTTGTCATCTTCAACTAATGCGGCTTTATTACGACCCTCCAAATACCAAACTAAGGATGGTTAGATAAGACTTGATTATGAGGTAAGAAATTCCTAGCTTAATGCCTCAATTAGTTTAATTTGGCAAGTCAAGCAAGTTCATCAAGGGTTTGATGGTTCCTAGGTCACTTGGCACCTAAATGCCTCAAAGGGCAAAATGGTCATTTTTTACCATGAGATGGTAGGATTGGTTTTAAGCTCATAAGTTGATCCAATGGACCTAATGAGTGACAAGAAACTAAAGTTGGGATAAAAATTGCCAAGTCTTCTAACACTATTTGGACAATGGGTCTTTTGTCCAAATTAAAAAAGTTGAAGGGCAAGAAAGGAATGTTGGTTTTTAAACCATTTTTTGGAGTGAATAGGACAAGAAAGGAATGTTGGTTTTTAAACCGTTTTTTGGAGTGAAGGTGATCACTATTCACCATCTTCCTTTCTCAAACTTGTATGTCTCCCTTTCCTCTCAAAATCCTTGGCAAAATTTCACTCATTCCTTTAATTTGCTAATGCATTTATGTTAATTATGGCCTTAAGAACAAGTCTTGGCAACCTTAGGATAGTTAGAACCAAGGTACGACACCATTGTGCATAAAGAACACAAATAACACATTTTCAGGATGTGCGAATGGACTATCCCTTGGTGCGTTCACGTCATGCTAAAAACGGCTAGAAAAACCTAAGATACAAACGCACGATACGATGATGCATTTGCATGAATTCCAGCAAGCTATAGGAAAACATGGTGCATACGCACAATTACATGTTGTGCCTACATCGTGACTAGTAAAGCTAAATTATGCACAATGCGACCTTGGGTGCCCTAGTTAAGTCTTGTACTTGTTCCTAAGGTAGTTTTAATGTATTAATAGTGAGTAACCAAATAGTTTAAGCAATGAGCATGGTGAACTAAAAATGTTGCCTGGTTAACTAAGTATGGTGACTTGTGCACCAAGGCATGGTTAATGGGGAGATTAAGCGGCACAACTTGCTATAGTTAGGAAAGCTTAATTAGGGCAATGAGACACTAACCGTAAGATGGCTAATGAGCCATAGAACTATAGGAAGTTAGCTAGAAACACTTAGGGGCCAAAGAGAGCACTATAAGGCTAATAGGGGCATGTAGATGCATTTGGGTGCCATGTGAGCCCTAGGGCCCATAGGAGGCCCAGATTGGGTAATGTGGTGGCTTGGCGTGGCTTGAAAGATTGCTTGGCATCCAAGTAAGTGCAACCTACCCTAATGAATAGCTAGATTTCTCACTCACACCAAGTATGATCATTGATTGATACTATACTGGATTCCTTCCTTGCTTGTCTTAGTTGCATGCCCATTGTCATTAATTTGCAAGAAAATTTTTATCTATGCCACTAGTTTAATTGTTTCTTATTTAGTGCCCTGAATAATTGGAGAAGAGAAAGGGTGGGGAGCATTTTTTCAGCTGCTAGTCTTATAGCTCTTTTGTTGGGTGACTAGAAAAAATCTTTAAAGGGGAAAACTATCATCACCTTGCTCCTCTTTTTTTCTCAGTGTGTGTTCACACAAAGGATTATGTTGAACTTCTAAGTGTGTTTTTATTGAACTTCTAAGTCTTGTAAGTGTTCGGTTATTTTGGTTATGTCAGGTCTTTAGCTTGAGGATTGTTTCTTTTGCAGCAAGTTCTTTTTCTTTTGAGTTTTTCTAATTTTTTTCTTATAATTCAGTTGGACTGAACCAAACCAAAATAATATGGTTTGATCTGAGTTCTATTTTAGTGGGCAATTTGGTTATTTCTGTTTCCTACCAATGAAAACCAAAAATGGAATAAACCAACTGATTTGGCTCAATTTTGACCGTATACTCACCCTTAGTTGTTCTCTGAGTCCCAAAAAAACTAGCTTTTTCCTTTCCCCTAAATACAATAATAGTATCTTATTCTCTCCTAAACCTGTAGTGATGTTTTTTAGTAAAAAAATTACAGACATCAAACAGGGAGAGATAGAGGCAAAGATGAGGATAGAGATTAGAGGCACGACCATTTTAACAATTGGCTCAATGAATGAAAAATGAATGCATAAAACAACTTCCGCCATCCATGCCTATGGGATTTTGCTTACTATGAAGTGGTGGATTTCTACTAGTGGGTGAAATTTCTTAATGCACCCATCACCCATAGGTAATCCACATCCACCTAATTCCTCCACGAAAATTTACAAACTTTATGGACTTGAGTTTTATCACTTTGCAAAGGTCGCTACTATGCAACTAATCCCCTTAAAACTGGACATGAGCGCACATACCCTATAAGGTTTTAAAAGTTTCAATTATCCCTTTGTTGGAAACTTAGAGTAAATTGCATCTATGAACTCTAGCCTTTTATTATTGCACTGTTTCAAATCCTAGCCTCAATTTCTTGCCTAAAAACTCCCTAATCTCGCTTAAGTATTTCATTTTTAACCTTTTGTGGATGAAAACCATTAGTGTTGATGGAAAATGCCTTGTTGCACTCTAGCATACATGATTTGCCATGTGGCATAAAGAATCAACTATTAGTGATGATGTGGAAAATGAAGAAAAAATATGAAAAAAAAATAGAAAATTGTTGATGTGGCACAAAAAGGAAAATATAAAAAAAAAAACTAAAAGTGAATTGCTCGGCCCTCTACCAACTTAATCTCTACGCCACCCGCCGCCTTCTCCCACCATAATCTTCTCTAGACATCTTCCACCATAATCTTTTATAGAAGCTTCTAGAATCTCACTTTCATGCCATCGCCAAGTCCTCTGTCTCAAATGCAGCCACCCGACCAACTATAGCCTCACAGTTCTCCGCTTCATTGCCGAGCCAACAACGAACAGATCCACCATGCTGCCAGCAAATAAATCTACCACACAGTCGACAAATCGATTCGCCACACAATCAACAAGCAGATCTACCATGCTGCTACCGTCAACTCATCCATGAGTGTTGATGAATAGATTCACCACGCTGCTGCCTTATACCCGATTGCTAACGTTGTACAAGCCGATGGGTATCATGGGTTCAATTGTGGATTTTTGGCCAAATCATGAGTTTCAATTGAGTATTGTTTGCCGAATCGTAGGTTTCAATTAAGGATAAAATTGAGGAAGGATGAAATCATTTAAGGGTCTCTGATCAATTGAGGATTTTTTTCTGAATCGTGGTTTTCAAGTTGGCTTGAGTTTAGGGATGTTGGTCTCCCATTACTATGAACACTGCAAATAAAGCAACATCTATTTTGTTGCCAGATAATCCATCTGATTTTTTTTTCCTTTTTTACTTTTTTATTTTTTTCTTACTTTCCACATCATTCATCGCAATTGATTTATTATGCTACCATGGCAAATAGTCCACGCTAGCATGTCATGTGACATTTCCATCCTCACTAATATTTTTGATCCACAAAAAGTCTAAAATGAGTTTAAGGATTTTTTTTTTAAAGAAATCGAGTTAAGGTCCAAAATGGTAAAATAATTAAAGGTTAGGGGTCACAGACGCAATTTACTCTAGAAACTTATCATTATCAATGGGAATAATTACCACTTACCTCCTGAAGTTAGGTCATATGTCCATATAAGCCCCTAATGTTTGAAAAGTTGCATATAGTTATTAATGTTGTCAAGCCTATCAAGCTTTCAGGCCAAGCTTAAATGTGAATTGTGATACCGTTTCTTATCTAGCTCGAGCTTAAGTAGTATCATTAACTTATCTAACCATCATTGAGTAATATTACCTGCGTCTCATATTCTTCTTGATTTATCATTCTTGTATAAACATTCTTCATTTATATACAAAAATGTTGAAAATAAAAAATTATAGATTAATTACTGAAAAATAAATTATGCAAAGAATTTGGGATAATCTAAGATGAAAAAAGTACCATTCACTTATTATCTAGCCATGCTTGAGCCTATTTACAACCCTCAGCCCCTATTAAAAAATGATTCATCGTTTCATTTCATGTTAGGTTGTGCTATCAAAATTGTTATTCAATTGGTATATTTGGACTTTTTTCAAATGAAGTCCTCTTCTTACCATAAAAGGCTAATCTTATATACATGAAAACTTAAGTAATAGGGAAATCATAATCTAACAAACAGTCATGCTACATGAGATTATAAGTGTCCTATGTAGCGTGTGTGTGTATAAGGTAAAATCCATCCACAGTCCCTTAGCTTTTAAATTTGTCCTATTGTGGTCCCTTATCTCTCAAAATGTCTATTGAGGTCCCCTAACTCATAAATTGTATTCGTGTCCCACCCGAGTACTTGTCATCAATTTCTTTGTCATCTTGGATGGAAAATAATGATGTGGCGCATTCTGGGCTGATGTGGTAGTTCCTAACTTCATTATTTGGATCCACATAGCCATGTGGCTTTCTCTTTAACTAAAATGAATGATTATTTTGTATAGAAATGAAAATTCATACCCAAACTGATGCAAACACATAATCTTAAAGACTTTGAAGCCTAAATAATCCATTTTCCATTTTCTTCCCCAATTCTTGCAAACAAGCTCGTCGACCTTTCTTCTCCTTCTCGCCCCAACAACTCTGTTTTATCCAAAAATCCAACAGAGGTTGGATTGACGCAAAATCCCAATAGAGGTTGAAACAAACATAATTTTTTTTTCGTTTTGAACAGAGTTTGAATCAACTTAAATCCCAATAGAGGGTGAACAGTGATTGATTGAAAGTTGCAAAAAAGAATAGAATAATGTCAATTCAAGGGAAACCATGGATATCCAAGCCACATCGAAGGAATCGCATCTCTCTTTGGGCTTTCATCGAACACCTGGTGCGCGAACCCTCATTGTTCATCGGCCTTTTGGCTCTCGATACGTGAACACCTAGTGCGCGAACACTACTCTTTCCTTCAATTCGCCTGGTGCGTGAACACTCCTCTCTCGTTCGATTCGCAACAGGGGCTACCGATTAGAGTTGGTGAGGTGCTGGGTATTAGGGATTAAGATAGACTTTATCTTATCATTGTATTTATCTTATCATTGTATTTATCACAAACACACACACCTGGACTTATCTTTTCTTCATTACGTACTCTATATATTTTGTACTTCAACTCTTATGAATATATGCCTTTCAACTCTGTTCTACCTTAACTTCCATCATGGTATCAGAGCATTAAACGATCCTTCGCTTCCTTCAAGCCAAGCCATGGTCCAATGATCCGTCCACAACGGCAACTACATCCACCTACGTCGAAGCCGAGAAACAATCAGCCACAAATCTATCGCCCTCGACCAGCTACGCCTGAAGGTCAGGTACGATGTCAATACTGCAACAAGCTCGGACACACAGCAAATATATGTTGGCACGTCAAACAAAATGAAGACAATCCTCTGCCTCCTCCAAGGGCAAACTACTTAAACAACTCCCCAGTATCATCTCGTAGTTGGATTGTTGACTCCGGTGCATCTCATCATGCCACACCTAACCTTCAGAATCTTCAAATCAGTGAGCCTTACCAAGGAACTGACGCACTAGTTCTTGGTGATGGTACAGGTTTGAAAATCTCTCAAACTGGTTCTTCCTCCATATCACTTCCTTGCACACAACTACAACTTCATAATACTTTATATGTCCCTTCGCTTAACCAAAACCTTATCTCCGCTTCCCACCTTTGCCGTACTAACAATGTTTCTATTGAACTGTTTTCCTCTCATTTTGATATCAAGGACCTACAGACTAAGGAGGTGCTTGCAAGTGGCCCGAATGTTCATGGCGTCTATGTCCTCACAGATAAATCTGTGTCTTCCTCTCCCACAGCATCTATTGGAGTCAAATATTCAGAGTCACTATGGCACCGTCGCCTCGGACATCCAGCACAACCCATCCTTAGACATGTCTTGAATCATTTTTCGCTACCATTCTCATCTGAGAAGCTAGCCAGTTGCAATTCTTGCTTGAGTAATAAAAGTCATAAACTTCCCTTTTCAGTTTCTTCTCTTACCAGTAAGCGTCCGCTGGAGTTGGTTTACACTGATGTTTGGGGACCAGCTCCAGTACAATCGATTGATGGTTTCCTCTACTATGTTTCCTTTGTTGATCACTTCTCTAAGTACATCTGGTTATTTCCAATGAAATGTAAGTCTGATGTGTTTACCATCTTTCCCAAATTCAAGGCACTAGTTGAAAAGTTTTTTGACTTACCAATTGTCAGTTTATATTCGGATGGCGGGGGCGAGTTCATCAAGCTAAAATCTCTACTTGCTTCCTATGGCATCTCACATCTCACCACTCCACCACATACACCTCAACACAATGGTACTGTTGAACGACGTCATCGTCACGTTGTTGAAACAGGTATTACACTACTCCATCAAGCATCAATACCTACGTCCTTCTGGACCTTTGCCTTCCTCACGGCCACATACTTGATCAATAGAATGCCAACATCAACTCTGAAAAACAAAACCCCTTTCCAAATCCTCTTCAACAAAGAACCCAATTACCTCAAGCTCCGGACATTTGGTTGTCTGTGCTACCCCTGGCTCCGTCCTTACACTCACAATAAACTTGAACCGAGATCTCGCCCCTGCATCTTTGTTGGGTATCCGCTCAGTCAAAGTGGCTTCATCTGTTTTGATCCTTCATCAAGTAAGTTCTTCGTCTCTCGTCATGTTGTCTTTGAAGAAGCATCGTTCCCCTTTCCATCTCTATCTACCTCACCAAGTTCGGACATTCCAATATCGGGCTCACTTGCGGCACCTGCTCACCCCATCACCATTCCCTTTCCTATGCAACCACCACTACCCAACCATACAACTCCTCCACTTTCACCGACACCTAAACCATCTTCTCCTGAATCAACAAACTCCACTCCTACCCTACCCGACCAACCTCACATCACACCACCCTCCTCTTTACCCGAACCATCTTCTCCTAGCTCACCCCATATAACCCAACCACTACCTATTCGCACTCATCCCATGGTGACACGCTCTCAAAATAACATTTTTAAACCAAAAAAACTGTTATATGCAACCTCTCATCCTTTAGCTGAGCCCCTTGAACCCACATCCGCAACCGTTGCCCTTAAAGACCAGAAGTGGCGTGATGCTATGGCAGCTGAGTATGATGCTCTAATTCGAAATGATACTTGGGAACTTGTTCCAAGACAACCACACTTTAATGTTGTTGGATGCAGGTGGATATTTCGTGTCAAGCGACATGCCGATGGTTCCATTTCCCGCTACAAGGCACGCCTTGTAGCCAAAGGTTTTCATCAACGACCTGGGATTGACTTCAAGGAAACATTCAGTCCTGTTGTCAAACCATCCACCATTCGGATTATCTTATCACTGGCCGTTGCGAACCATTGGCCCCTTCATCAAATTGATGTGAATAATGCATTTCTTCAAGGAACCTTGACCGAGGAGGTTTATATGGATCAGCCATTAGCATTTCGAGACCAGTCTCATCCGTCCTATGTGTGTCGGCTCAAGAAACCAATATATGGTCTCAAACAAGCCCCTCGCTCTTGGTACCTCTCTCTCCGGACCTTTCTTGAGCAGCTCGGCTTTCATCACTCCAAATCTGACAACTCTCTGTTCATATATCGCCAGCCGGATGTCACCATCTTTGTACTTGTTTATGTTGATGACATAGTTGTCACTGGCAGCAATCCCAAACTTGTGACAACATTCATTAATCAGCTCTCTCAGCGATTTTCAGTCAAGGACTTAGGCATGCTCCACTATTTTTTGGGGATTGAAGTAGCTCCTACAAACTCTGGCCTATTTCTCTCTCAGCATAAGTACGTCTGTGAAATACTCGAACGATCTCACATGACTGGAGCCAAAGCCACCAAGAATCCTCTGTCTTCTACTGCTCTCCACAGTGACACAGCAGCCTCCTCATGTGATGTTACGTCTTATCGCCAACTAATTGGAGCTCTTCAGTATCTCACTTTCTCCCGGCCTGACATTGCCTTTGCTGTAAATCGTCTCTCGCAATTCATGCACCGACCAACAGAACTTCATTGGACAGCGTTAAAAAGGCTTCTTCGTTACCTCAAAGCTACTCCTTTTCATGGCATTATGCTTCGACCTTCCAAGACTCACCAGCTGATAGCATTTTCGGACTCCGACTGGGCTGGCGATCCCGACACTCGCACTTCCACTTCTGCATATATGATCTTTCTTGGTGATAATCCAATATCTTGGAGCTCGAAAAAGCAACGAACTGTTGCTCGATCCTCCACTGAGGCTGAATATCGAGCAGTCGCCACTGCAGCCTGCGAACTTGAATGGTTACAGTCCCTGCTACTTGAGCTTGGCTGTCCTCCCACCAAGCCACCAACTCTTTACTGTGATAATCTTGGTGCCACCTATGTGTGTGCGAATCCGGTGTTCCACTCCCGTATGAAGCACATCTCTATTGATTATCATTTTGTTCGTGAACGGGTGCAAGCTGGTGCCTTACAAGTTCATCACATTCCGACAGAAGCTCAGCTCGCCGATGCACTCACTAAACCACTCCCCACTCCTCGTTTCGAGCAGCTAAGGTCCAAGATCGGTGTCTCCAACGGATCCTCCGTCTTGCGGGGGCGTATTAGGGATTAAGATAGACTTTATCTTATCATTGTATTTATCTTATCATTGTATTTATCACAAACACACACACCTGGACTTATCTTTTCTTCATTACGTACTCTATATATTTTGTACTTCAACTCTTATGAATATATGCCTTTCAACTCTGTTCTACCTTAACTTCCATCACTGGGTCGGCTGGAAGCAGCGTCGAACGGCGAGTTGCCGATAGAACAGCGGCTGTCGATGATGGAGACAGTTGTTGAACGGCTGGAGGCAACAAATCAGAGCCGGAGCCGGAGCTAGGCAAACCAGAATCGAAATTGGACGATCTATTTCTAATGTTGATTTTCAAAGGCAAACCGGACTCTGACCTTGAGTACTTCTCTTCCTAAGGAAGTGCCTCCCCCACAGTTGCGACCGAGGGGGAACCAGGAGGCAATGACTACCATGAAGCGAGGCGGAGTGAACTTGGAGGTAGAAGTGGTGAAATTGGGATCGGATTCATTGGCAGGTCGTGAGGGTGTCGTTGTTGCATTTTTGCAGAGATGATTTTGGGGAAGAAGATGATTCTGGATCAATCTATGTTTTAAGCCCTTATTTTTATGTGTGTCTATCATTTTAAGCAAAATTTTCTTATTCTTTCAGTATAGTCATTCGTTATAATGAAAGAAGACGCCACTTGGCACTTGGAATGCCACGTTGACCTAAAAAGTGACACATTATCAAGTTCCGTCTAAACTAACAGATAAATTAAAGGAAGCGAATTGGGTGGGATGCTCGTTTTGAGATAAGGGACTTCAATAGGCATTTTTTGAGATAATGGACCACTTTAGGACAAACGTAAAACTTAAGGGACCGTAAATGGATTTTACACTAGATTTTCATCAATAAAACTTCACAAGAGCCACTTCACTGAACGCATTATTTTACACAAGTCTGCATAGGACTTTAGAATTATTTTAGACGTATATATATAACTAGTTGACGCGGGGCTAGCTTAGTTTTTATTTATGACATAACCCATTATTTATTTCCGCCGTCACTTGATCCGCACACAGTCTGATGGAGCTTATTCTTCCGCCGTAATAACTTAGCTCGTCGGCACCACTTGTTCGGATGTAATCGGCGAATTCTTCGTCTCCACCTCTTGATCCTCAGAGGCTAACCGGTGAAACGTATCCCGGCGGCGGTCCACAGCAACAGTGGTAAGCATCGTAACAGTAATCAAGCCCATTAGCAACTTCGATTTCAAGGCAGGCGTCGTAACAGTAATCATCAGCAGTGCACGATCCGTCCCTGAACCCAATCAGTCCCTGGCAGTCGATTTCTTCAGTATCCTCTGCTGGTAGTTCCATGCCTGCACCTGCAAAAATGGTATAGAAAATGATGCAGTAGTATAAATTTGGGAACCGGCGCGTTTAAGAAATGTGAACCAGAAATATATTATATGGGGATGGGGTTTGAAAAATAAACTTTATGGTGATTTGTGATGATTTGTTTAGTTCGCCAAATTCGTTTCCATTTTCTAAAATCAAGATATTTTTATTAATTTTTGCATCTTTTTTAACTAATTAAATAAATATTATTTGAAAGATAAAATATATGCCTAATAATTAGATAAATTATATTTTTTAGAAAATAATTAAATTTTTATGAATTTTTTGAACTTACTAGACAAAGAAAAGGCAAACTAAACAAAATTTTCTTTTTTTAAAAACAAATGCTTTCCGTTTTCATTTCTAAACAGAATTATTTTAGAACCATTTTCGGGCTTCTCAATAACTGTGTAGTATTAATAAATGTATAATGAGAGATGCAAATCAAGTTATAATCAATTCATGTCAACTTAAGTCAACTTAATTTAAAATAATTTACTTTTATTTTTACATATTTCTTTCCTCAATCAATTTTATTTAAAAGTGAATATTATGAAGGTGTAACATGAATTAGAATTTTAATGATATTATTAAACTTTTATGAATTTTTTTATAGGCATTAAAAATCATAAATTTATAAAAGTTTAATAAAATTATAAAAATTTTATTTTCAATAAATTATTATACCTGCATAATATTGTATTTCAAATAAAATTGATTTTGGATAAAAATATATGTAAAAATAAAATCAAGTTATTTTAGATTAATTAGTTGACTTAACTTAAAATAAAATTTTATCCTTTTTTCTCCTTTCTTTTTAGTGTGTTTCTTTTATGCTTTGGAGCAGCTTATTATGGACACCGTTATTGCTTGTTGGCTTAAAAAAAAAACACTAATTTGTATACAAGCTTTTGGGAAGTTGGGTTAAAAAAGAAAATTAAAAAGGTAGATTCAATCATATTGGGCGCATAATACCATCTCTCCGAAATGATTTTCGAACATGAAGCCTTTGTGGCCAGTCAGGACTCCTCGCTTGAACTGTAAAACCTGAAAAATATATGTGCTCTAAGTTAGTGAAATAACTAACTAATTATAAAAAAAAACCATGGGACCAAAAGACGCATATTTTACCCCTTGACCCATATTATTTAAAAGAAAAAGTTTTTATTAATTTTTTTTCTTTTTTTGTTTTGCGCAAGATCTTTGGTATCTGTTAACCACCTTGAGCCCCCATTAATCTGCTTCAAATTCCGTTATATAAAGATCTCTAAAGCATTACAACAATTCAATGCCTAAGCGCTGGTATATGAGATTTCCGTGTTTGGCAGAATGGTTGGAACCATTTATGGGAATAGGGGGAGAAAAATTTGAAGAAAGAAATTTCATAGGCTCTTCAATCCTATAGAGAATAAACAGAGAATAAAATTTGAAGAAAGAAATTTCCTAGGCTCTCCAAAGCACGATCTCGAGAGGAGATTTGGAAGGCCAAAGCTTTTACCGGAGCTTCTACCCACACTTTTGGGGCACTCCTTCCTTCAGCTGGTGAGGACGGCGGCCTTCTCTCGGCCAGCCCCGGGCAAGACATGACAAGCAACGGACAAATGGCAGACATATCAAACGTAGAGGTGATTGGTAACTTACCTTCGTACTTGGAGAGATGCCATGAAGCCATAATAGCAACGAGAAGCACAAGTTTTAGAGAATTCATGATAACGTTGAAGAACCCTAATTTAGAATTTCGTTTATATATATTCTTTTACGGTTAATCAGTTTAAAAGTACCAAAAAGCAATTTATAGAGTTTTGACGATGAGAAATCAACACATAAAACGATTTAACATCATTATTACCGCCCGGCTAATTAATTTGTATGTATATGAGCATTATTCTCTCAACCCCAAGAGCCAAATAAATTGAACCAAATTTGTGAATATTTTGCTCTAAAAGCATTGGTTTGGCACATTCTTTTTTGTTCTATTTTGCTTGAAAGCAACAATAATTATAGGGGATAAGAGTTAAAACTTTAAAGTGCTTTTGTCTGCTCATTTATGTTTCTCCGTGGTCGTCACTAGAAATTTAGTTTAGCATTTTGCTCTCTAGGCGTTTCCATGTGTTGGGAGTTCACAACTATCTGATTTCTACATATAATGTTTTCATCAAGATAAGATGACTGTCATGTGTTTGTTGTTACACTAATGGACATGGAGAGGATTGTGACCTGCTAAAAGAAGACTTACAAAAAAACATAAATTGGCCGGGTTTAAATTTGTAAAAAAAAAAAAAAAAAGTTCTAGAAACAGATTTTGCATAAAGACCAAATGGATGGTACATTGGTCACCCGGTGACACAACTGAAAGAAAAGGCCTTTTCGAGAGAGGCAAGTGATTTAGATACCCTGTATGTGTTAATTTAATGGCTAAATGATACAATTTACCCTTAAACTATTTCTATTCTGGATATCTCACTACAAGGGAAAAGTCATTTAGTGACGATAATTAGCGACGGTCAGCCTTCGCTAAACATGAATTAGCGACGGCAAACCGTCACTAAAAGGTCCGTTGCTTGTTCACTCGCCGCTAATTATTAGCGACGGCTAGCACCGCTAATTATTAGCGACGGCTAGCGTCGCTAATTAGCCACAGCTAAATGTAGCTAAAGAGACTGTCACAAATTTTCCGGCATTGGTTTCTACCGGCGCGTTAGCAAGATTTTGCCGTCGCTAGTTTAGTGACGCATAGCCGTCGCTAGTTAGTGACGTATAGCCATCGCAAGTTTGTGTAGTTAGTGACGCATTACCGTTGCTAGTTAGTGACATGCAGCCGTCGCTAGTTTAGTGATGCATGGCCGTCGCTAGTTAGTGTAATTAGTGACACATTACCGTCACTAGTTAGTGACATGTAGCCGTCACTAGTTTAGTGACGCATAACCGTCGCTAGTTAGTGACGTATCGCCGTCGCTAGTTAGTGTAGTTAGTGATGCATTACCGTCGCTAGTTAGTGACTCATAGCCGTCGCTAGTTAGTGACGTATAGCCTTTGGTAGTTAGTGTAAATAGTGACGCATTACCGTCGCTAGTTAGTGACTCATAACCGTCACTAGTTAGTAACACATAGTCGTCGCTAGTTAGTCACGCATAGCCTTCGCTAGTTGGTGTAGTTAGTGATGCATAACCGTCGCTAGTTAGTTATGCATTGTCGTCGCTAGTTAGTGACGCATAGCCGTCGCTAATTAGTGACACACATCCGTCGGTAAAATGACTGCTAAAACTTTCATCCCTATAGCAGCCGCTAATCCCATCATATGCATCTCTATGAATTTAGGTATGTCATGGTCAACTATTTCATTAGCAAACCTCAACTGTACATGTCCATTTGATACAACCCAAACAAAAAAGTAGTTCCCAGTAATCCAAAGTTATGTTATACACTTCCAAAAATCATAAACATAACACTTGATATTTAGAATGCATACAGTGTCACAATGTATTTTGTCGTACGTACAATCTTAATAATTATAGTCAAACAAGTTCATGGGATATACTACTACTCTAATGACAACCAGTTTTAGGACGATCAGTACCTAACCATCAGACTGTGGTGCAGCTGGCGAAGTCTTCTCAATTTCTTGCCATAATGAAGCCATCTGATCCTGGTGTCTGCGCTCCATCTGTGCTAACTGATCCTGATACTGACTCTCCATCTATGCAGTACGCCTATGCATGTCCTCTTGTACTTGTGACTGCAACTGGCTCATTCTCTGCGAGACTCTCTCCTCCAGCCGATGGTCAACCTCATTCTGGAATTGGGATATTTGAGTGAATAAGATTGGTGCACTAGACCCATCCCCGTAGTATGAATGACGACGACGACCAGGTACCAAAATCTTCCATCCATTTCTAGTTATTGCTAAGGTGAAGGTTGAAGAAAGATTTACCTTTGCTTGTCTGTGGAGAAGCTCTAACAATTTGTATGTTCTTTATATTTCCATACTCAGAGAACAATGAAGAGACATCAGCTTCAGAAACATTCTTTGGCAGCATGCCAACAAAGAGCTTATGCTCTAAAAAGTGGGAACATTTCAAAGAAAAAGTTAAGAAAAGGAACCATTTTATGTAGGTAATGAAAATGGATGCTTTTATAATTCATATGAGGTAGCATCAGCAAGTAAATGACCTAGGAGAACATAACTTACCTAGTCTTTCCAGCTCACCATCTGCATACTTTACTTGCAAAGGACTAGGCGCCTGAATGAGAGGAAAAGGAGGATGCTTTTCAGTAAATTAGCTAAAATGCCAGTGTAATAAAGATTAATTCGATGGTCTTATTTAGCATGAATACAACATGTGTGATAGCATATAACATATTTATTCCCTAAAATTTCCCCCTAGTACACTTTGCTTTTCATTTTCAACTAAAGTTCAGTAAGATAAGGCCATCATTCATACTAATTTTCTCATAAGACATAAACCTTTATGCGTCACTATAGAATAGAAGATGCCAACATGTAACCTAAATTTTGGTGATACAGCAAAATTCTAGCCACTGTATTCTGATGTTGCAACTTAGGACAATGGTTCCAAATGCACAACTAATCCATCTGTTTATGCACATTCAATTGTCTTTTGGTGTAAGGTAGCCCTATGAACAAATGAACAGGGCATAACTACAAGAACCACATGCCACCATCTCACAGAATCACTTGAAGACAATCTATTAGATCAGAAAGCAAAATGCCCCAAAACAATTAGTTAAAGATGCCAACAAAAATGCTAAAAAAGTATTCAACTTTTTCCCAAAAAGTATTATCAGACACAAATAAAAGCATTTAAGTTGGTATGTAATTACTGATTTGCGCATGGTTCAATCATCTAAAGCTTTGGTATGTGGTGCTATTTATTAGTGATAGTCTTCCATTCTTAAAAGAATAAGCTCTGTCTCATCCTGAGCTGATCATCTTCCAAATGTTAATGATACCAGGTTCCCGCCATGACTTACATATTTCCAGTTTTATTGTATCTGTCATCCTTCAGGTCCGCTTTACAAAACCTTGTTCCAAATCATCCTATTATCTTCTGTTAACTATTTTATTTAATATTTAAGCAATAGCTCTCGATGTTGTAGGAGATTGCACGGAATGGTAGAAGGCTGAAGGCGTATTACTCTACTGGAGGAATTGAAACAGTGTTTTATGGAGCTGGCGTCCTGCTCTATACTAGAAGTATGAGTGGTTTTATGTATGCTCTGGTTCAGTATCTATAGCAATTTTGGTCCTTCCATATCTATTGTTTATTTCATATGTTCTGTTTTCCTCGTTCTGTCAGTCTATTATTTGCATAGTTTGAATCTAGTCAATTGAAGTTGATACATCCAACATGTTCTTTTCATGAATGATAGGTAACTGCAGTGAGCATGTAGACTGTTTTAATTGGTGAAGATTTCAATGGTTGTGCCTTTGTTTGTGGATCATTGAGCTTCTTGGACAAGTTGTCCTGTGGGCTTGCCTTGTATATTATTCAATCATATCAAAGTAAGTTGCCCCAAAATAATATCTATTATATCATTGGAATTTGTCTTTTTGATTTGATCACTGCTCACTTAACCTTAGTTATCTCATTCTCGCTTTGTCCTGCTCATTAGTATGAGGAAAAGAATTTTTCTGGTAGACTGGGTACACTTAGAACTCATTATTAAGTAAAGAGTAGAGCTGTCTAAGAATTTCAAATAGCTAGAACCGTCTCAGGTTGTTAGGACTAGAAACTATTAAAAGACTAAAAACATTTTGCTTAGTAGTTTGCCGCCTAGGTTGTTAGTACTTGGCCACTTTTTACTTATATGATCAGTAATTAGATCTTTCGGATTCACTTACACAGGATTCAATGAATAGCATGCAAGGGAAACAAGTAATAATACAAGATAGAAGCACATTCATCATTATGTTTCACATTGAAGTACTTTTGATTTTTCCTTATCTGTTAATTGGTGAGTTTGATTTGTTACCAATGCAGGCATATCACCAAGTTTTCAAGAGAACAATTAAAACAATTACTGCTTCTCTTGTCCAAGATACGGTTTAGGTCTGGTTCCGGCATTCTGTTCACTGCTTGGGGTGGTTATTACTTACACCATGAAACTACAACCCCATCTCCCAAAGCTTATATGGAACCACTGCTGGCATGATATCTGGAGACTGCAGGGATGCTGCTAACTTCACAGATTACTACGATATGACAACTTTAGGGTATTCAGTGGAAGGAATCAGTATGTTATGCAAATTCTTCTCATGTACAGATAGGCGATCAAGCTGGAATCTGGCTGCAAAAGTCAGCCAATTTATTCATCCATTTTTATTTTTTCAGAATTTAACGTTGTTGTAAGATCCAAGAAAATGGATCTCAAGAATCATTATGATAATGGAACATGACTGGAAAGTTTGGTTCAATTCCGAATTGTTGAGGGCAGTGAACTCACAAGAAACCCAACAATTTGGCTTATGTGACTTGCAGATTTATTTATGCTTAAAAGTTTAGGAAGACGGCATCTAAACTAAGGTATATGAATGGAGACTTGTAATTTATGGCCTAATTCAGACAATCTAAGATATGCATGCAACTGATCTTATTTACAGCAGCTGAAGACCATCACAATGACAGGTTGGTGGGCAACTGTGACTAAACTTTGACTTTGATTTTGGAATGGAGTTATGGTCTGATATTTTGCAGGAAAGTTCATGAACATATCGAGGAGTTATCTGCAAGTTTTGAGACCATTTGAAGAAATGGACCTTAAAATCTAGAGTTCAAGCGCAAGTGTGTAACTGTTTGAACCTAAAATTTCAAGTGGAGCTTAAAATGACCCTTTCAAGTGCAAGCTTCTAAATCTTTCAAGTGGAGCTTAAAATGACTCAACTGGGGCTATCTACTGAAATTGTTAGATTCAAATGAGTTTCATAATGAGAATAAATCATGGCTACAAGACCATATTGAGACAATGAATGTAGAGATGAAAGAAGGACTTCGAAATCCAAAAGAAATGAATGAGTTGAAATCTTGAATGACAGATTTGTTAAACAGAAAATTGGAGACTATATGGAGGGCTTTTGAAGTTGATATACATGACTGATGTCTATGTTATGTTATATTGTACATAAAATATGTTGGAAGCAAGAATTTGACTTCTAAATTGAGGTCTAAATTGCTGCAAGAATTTATGAAGTTGTCCATGGAAATGTGAAGAAAGAGGAATAAATCTGGATGCAATTTGGTGACTGCCAGGAAGGAAAGTCAGCATGTGAGCTTAATTGAGCAAGTTTGACCCAAGTATTGACTTTGACCTTAGAAAGGATTTTGAACCTGGTTTTTTGCAAGTATGCTGTAATTGTAAATTAGAACTTGTTGAGCAGTTTTTGTGTGGAAAATATGCTAGTTTGATGATATTGTTCAACTGATATCAAAATTGGCTATTTTAAGCATTTTTTCAAGGAGTGAAGGATCATATCATGATATGGGCTACCTAGATGAGATCTTTGCTACTGAATAAGTTCCATATGAGTAAATATAGAGATAGCGAAACTTTGGTTCAGGTTGGAGTAGTAGAACATAAAATGAACGCTTCAGTTAGAGGCTAAGGCTATTGAAAATTGCAAAAAAAAGGAACACTTCAAACTTTTGGTTGCAGGTTTCGCAAATGGCACATTGCAGCTGATACAAGTGATAAATGACATGCCAATAGTCTAGGGGACCTCAGTCCCTAGAACTGTAAGAAGAAGTACTGTATGTAGATTATGAAGAGAATTATAGCAAAAATTGTGTTACAGCTAAGGTTTGACCAACTCTTTGGCTTTGAGTTAGGAGTATCAAACGAAGTTGGAAATTTGCATGAAAGGCCAAGCCAATAATTAAAACTTGCAGGGATAAGAAACTTGGAGATGAGGGAGCATGGTGAGATAAGAACTATGATCTACATGTGAAGAACAGTGAATGGTATACAAACAGAAATTAAACAAATATGCAGGCAGCCATGGAAACATATAGAAGTAAATCAAGAGGGTTCATTATATGAGAATCTCAACCAACCAAGCGAATGAGAAAAACTCTCAATGACTCATACATCAACACCAAATGTACAAGTCCCACCTAAACTGATGTACAAGGAAAGAAGATCGTGATAGGTTTCTAAGGCCAAGGGCTATATTCGAAGAAATTCTATGACAACGGGCAGAATTGCTAATAGATCAATTTATTGTCAAAGAAATTATGGCTTTAATGGCTGAATTATACTTGTTGTTTAACCAAGGGACTAAATTGTACAAATGAGGAAAAGTGTACTACATGATTCAGTAGGTCTATTGACAGGACTAAAAGTCTGTACAAAGTCTCCCTTCACAATGACCTGGAGCTCTATCTGTCCACCTCAAAAAACTGAAACTTAATAAGGGCTAAAATGAAAACCTGAGTTGAGGTCATTTTTTTGGTAATGCGAGCAAGCAAATCTGGCAAACAAAGCATGAGCAAGCAAATCAAGCAGAACATGTTTACCAACCTTTTTGGACACCTCCTTCCAAATTCAGGTTCAGCCCAGTATTTTCAACAAACTGATTAAGGCTCTTAATATTTCTCAGACTGAGATTCCAGCCAAACTTCTTGAAATTGTACTCGGTTTAGGCCGTCAACCATTCATAAGAGTCCATGCAGCATACTCACTTTCCCTGCATTCAAGAGAGGGGTCCAAACATAAATAAATAAATTGAAGTTGTGATTATAATTGTATATTAATGTGTCAAGGTGATATCATCAGAACAATACAGAATTCATAATCCTAAGTTCCTAAGTTCCTTTTAGTTAGGAAGCAAAGTATTTTAATACCTTCCCAATTGTTGGAATTAAGAGTAAAAGGGTTATCCCATGTTAAGGATCCCACACAGCTGATCAAAGTACCGGCATGTTTATTCCCAGCGATGCAAACTGTTGTGTACTTTTGGATGACCTCCTGAACGAGCAAATGATGAATTTGAAAAAGACTGAGAAGACATAGCAACAAATATCCAAACAAAAAGAAAATCATAACAAAATGTACAAAACAGAAAGAATGTACAGCAAACACTATATGCATATCAGTTGGGAATTTGTGCAAGAACATCTCTTTTCACCTTCTTTTCTGAAACCCTTCATTCACATTCAAGATAAATGCATTATGTTGGCACCCATTCAACTCAGTAATGCCAATTGTCTATAATACCAATCAATGGTAGATGTAAGGTATAGATGGTTTTCGTAGAATTTATTTGACAGAAAGCTTAAACGTAACACAATTTCTTGCTGTTTCTTTCGCTAAAAAATTTGTGTTCAATAATTCCTGTCTCTTTTATTTCACCTTTACCATGAAATGATCATCACAGCTAAGAAATAAACTAACTGTTTATCCCAAATAACAAAGAAGAACTCATAACTAAAAGAATATGAAAACCAGTTCTAAAAGAATCAATTCAGTAAGTTGAGCGAAAAGAACACTACACTATTGCAGCAAAAATTAGTCAACAGCAAATGTTGAAAGAATAAATAACTACCCATAAATGAAAAACAGACAGCAAATAACAAGCCTAGCTTTAACTTTACCCCAATATAGTATCATCTCACTTACAAAAGTAATACTCTTGGTCAAAAATCATGAATTTGAAGAAGTAGCTAGCAAGTTGAGTTTCTTCAAAAACTTGAAAATGATATAAGCTAACATATACGTTAGCGTCAAGGGCGTACTTTTCCAGCCATAACTTACAGTCGGCAGCCTTTTAATAATAGGCCTTATATTGTCCTTATATTTCCTTAAAGACCTGGAAAGCCCTAGATTTAGACATCTTAGGTTGGTTCAAACCTCAAACATGTTAATGCCATGATGTTTCTTTTCTATTCTTTTCCTTTTATTTTTAGTTTCGATAGTAATAGGAATAGAATTTTATATACAACCTGTTCGTATTTAAATGTTGTCTGATCAAAGTTTGTATTAGAAATTTTCACATTTGTACAATTCATTTTAGTTGAAGCAATTCTCATCTAAATTGCATATTGGACTAGCGTCACAAACATGCATTGTTTATATATACTTATCAAATATTTATCAAACGAATAATGCAGCAATATATTCTTAAAACACATCAACTTTAGAGGTGATAGAAAAAATCATACGCATTACCAGATTGGGGACTCCCGAATACAAACAAATGAATAAGCTACCAGGTCTAACAAGATGCCTTTCATTACTGTGGTCCTTTTCACACCCTAGAATTGCACAAATGAGAAACAAAGACAAAATGTCAAGGCATGGAGTGAAGCCAGCAAATGTCAAAACGTCAAATATGAGAACACGATTGGCAGTATCACAGAGGACAAACAGAGGAGAAACAAACAATAAGAAGCATCAAAACGACATCCATATAAACTAAAAACAATGGCTTCAAATCCCTATGGAAATTAACAATGTCATAAACGAACAACATCAGACTTACTACTGTAGCCAAGTTCAAATCACGAAGCAGGAATGGATGAATCGCCAGTCGTCACTCCTACTGCGGCGATTACAGCATCAACAACAACAAGGCTATGTCCGAAACTACCATGGAAGAAAGAAAAAATCAAAATGCAACGCAAATGAAACCCTAAATAGAACTAATGATTCGAGCCCAAAATCGATTTCAAGTGAATGTGAGAGATATTTACCTGAAATAGAAACGATTTGAACCATGATTCCAAGTTTCAACCTAATCGTGCCGGGTGGAGAGGACCGATCGACTCGTGGGAAGCAGAGAAAGGACTTCTGTCACCGTATGTCGAAGTGTAGACAGTGCGTCTCGCGTAAGTGAGAAAGGTGAGCTAGGGAAATATAATTTGCAGTAGCGAAAGTGTACCCTCACAACAATAGCGACGGCAAAATGTCGCTTAACACTAGCGACGTGTGGCCTTCGCTATAGCATTGTAATAAATTTAGGCTAAATTAGATCTCAATATATTATAAAATGGCTAAGCCTCTTCTGCCAATAAACGTATTAAAATTAATTTAATTTTATTAACATGATTTTTTGTTAAATTACCTAAAATTTCTTAAAAGAGTTTAAAAAATTCTAATTACCCAAGTTATAATTTGTAAACGCTAAATTTGACAAGCTACTCGCATATAACGAATGAAAATTGTGAAAAAATTAACATAAACAATAACTAAATCAAATTTATCATAAACAATAATATTATGTTTATTGATCAATAATTTAATATTGCTAAGGCTTGGCAAAAATCAATTGAAATTCAAGAGATTTTCACTTCCTTTTTTTTCTAGAAAAATAATTGAGATAGATAACTTTATTAACCTAAATTATAATCTATATTTTTTTTCCATAAACACATAGATTCATTGATCCATATATCTGAATTAAAAAAATCCTAAGTGTTGGAACTAATCTATACGATTGAGGGTTGCGTGTAGAAAAATCTACCTGATACGTAGTGAAAGGTATTAGGATTTTTGCGAGGCCAAATCGTAACTAAATTAACCTTCGCTAAATTAGCGAGGGTAATCCGTCATTAGCACTACATAAAATTTAGTGACGGCTAGCCTTCGCTAAATTAGTGAGGGCAAGCCGTCACTACATTTAGTGACGCCTAACCGTCGCTAAATTAGTGAGGGCAAGCCGTCACTAACACTATCTCTAATTTAGTGATGGTTAGCATTCACTAAATTAGCGAGGGTAAGCCGTCACTAAATTTAGTGACGCCTACCCGTCGCTAAATTAGTGAGGGCAAAACGTCACTACCAAGATTCTAATTTAGTGACGGTTAGCCTTCGCTAAATTAGCGAGGGCAAGCCGTCACTAAATTTAGTGACACCTACCCGTCGCTAAATTAGTAAGGGCAAAACGTCACTACCAAGATTCTAATTTAGTGACGGTTAACCTTCGCTAAATTAGTGAGGGCAACCCGTCACTAAACTTAGTGAGGGCTACCTGTCACTAAATTAGCGACGGTAAGCCTTCACTAACTATGCCCATAATTTTGTTACGGATAGGCTTCGCTAACTTAGTCAGGGCAAACTGTCTCTATAAGTTACTAACAGGTAACCATCACTCTTAAAACTTTATTCTTTCATTTTATGAAAAATAACTGAGTTAGTTAATAAATCTTTTAACCATAAAACAAAATTTAGTCTAAATTATAGTTTTTTTTACACATACATGGATACATCGATCCATACATTTTCATTACAAAGTAAAATGAAAGCAATTAAAATTTATCATTATTAAAACAAATGAAAAAAAAAGGAGAATGAAAAATCTCATAAAAAGCCAATCATAATTAGTCATCGCTAGTCTTTGGAATCTTACCAAGGGCAAATTGTATGTAATTTTTGAACCGCTCACTAGTATTAGGGACGGCTAATACTCACTAAATTAGCGAAGGCAAGTTGTCGCTAAATTTAGCGACGGTTTAGCGAAGGCAGTTAGTCGCTAAACTACCTTCGCTAACTTGCCGTCGCTAAAAATTAGCAACTATCAACCGTTGCTAATGTTTCACTGGACTTTTAGAGACTATTTGCCATCACTAATTTGCGACTGTTTTTAGCCGTCGCTAATTAAACCATCGCTAAATGAGGTTTTTCTAGTAGTGTCTACCTTTAAACTATCAAACGTTATAAAAGTAGGATTAATGTATTACAGTGAAACTGCCACCATCTGCAATTTTCTGTTAGTGTAGACAGAAATTTGAAGTCAAACCTAAATTGAGCCCCTAAACTCAATCAAACGAACAAGAAATCCCTAGAAATAAAACTGTGGCACAAAACCGTCAAATAAAGCGCCCTAGAATAGCAAAAACCCTGAAATATAGAATAAAAATAAAAATAAACACCACCAATTTTACATGCTCATAAAAAAATTAAAGGATTCAATTCCTTTAAATAATTATGGAGAATATTATAGATGTCAAAAAATAGAATTTGACATTTGACACCGTTATCTATTTTTTTCAACTTAAATCCTAAAATAGCGAAAATATAGAAGAAAAAAAATAGAATATATTATAGATATGCACAAATGACTTGTCTCACATGATTGAAAGTTGTCCAATGTGAAATACACATATATGGTGCTAGTATTTTGTCTCATTGGCTTAAGTTTTTCGAAACATATGTGAGGCCATTAACGTATAGGGTATCTCACTTAATAGATCTCCCCAGTTCAAACCTTCCTTAACAAGTGGTATCAAAGTTAATGGCTCGACTGAGAATGACACTGGTGTGCTAGAGTTTTGTGACTATGTTTACTGGAGTCACTTGCAAGGGAGAGATTATTGAGGATGAATGCAAGTGACTTCTCCCACATAGTTAAAAATTGTCCAAAGTGAGATATATATATATATATATAGTGGTGGACTCTTATCTTATTGGCTTTAGTTTTTGGAACATGTATGAGGCCATTAGTGTATGTGGTATCTCATTTGATAGATCTCTCCGGCTCAGCCCTTCCCAAACATGTTTCACAATAAGAAAAATTGATATTTTGTATATACGTAAACCAAAGAAGTTTAATGCCTTTATTGAAAGTTGAAGAAAAGTTTATGCACCATAAATGGATATTTTGCCTAAGTCTATTAGCTTCAAAAGTGAAAAATGATAAAATTTCTTAAATCAAACCACATCTTTTTACTTTCTGCTGATTATAGCCCTAACTTTTCTATCCCTTACATCTAGGCCACCATCTTCATCATCCCCAAAAGCACTGACACTCCAGTAATGTTGTCATCTTCAACTAATGAATCGGTCATTGTCAGCCATCACTACGACTTTATGTCACACTGCTGATAATTAGTGACATTATTTAAAGTTTGGAGAGCAATCTGATTGCAATCTCCTTGTTGACCCAAGTCCGATCACTGCAGCTTGGTGACTCTAGGGAAGCTGGTTTTGTGGCGGTGACAAGGAGATTGGTCTAGTGGCGACAATAAGGGAGAGGTTGGTCCATGAGTTCATGGCAGTGCATGATGGTGAGAAAGGATGAAAAATCAAGAGCGAGGAACGCAAGGAGATGAAAAATTGGGAAAACAATAAAAATAATATTTTCCAACTCTTCATAGTTTAGAAAATTGTTTTCTTAGAAAGTAGAAAAAGAAAAGTCACATCTTAAACATGTTTTCTTTTAATTTTCCAATTTTTAGAAAATTTTCTAGAAAACTTAGATAATTTTCAAGAACCAAAACAGGGCCTAAATTTTTACTCGCAAGACTACCCACACTCAAGCCCACCAAACCATCCAAAACTCTATTCCAAGACAGCCAATGTATTTTCCTCCCTTCCCTTGTAAAACCCACAACTTCCCCCCTCCCCCCGAAGAAAATGATTTCTTATGGATTCAAGTTTTTTTTAAAACACTTGGTGGGCAGAAAGTACAGGGAAAAGTATAATAAAGGAAGGCTCGAGAGGCAAGACATCAGGAGTAATTCTGGCCCCGAAAGACAAATATTTCTCTTTCCAACTTGCAAGGCAAGACTATACCTTGCTGATTACTTATTCCCAAGCAGCATCCATTTTTATTGAAGCTCAAAAAGGAAGCTCGACATATTTGAAGGGAAGGCTTCAGCCTCACAACCAATCACCAATACCACCCTTTGTAATTCATCATCCAACTCATTAATGCCAATCAAGCTACTATTTGGAATATTCATTTTCAGACCAAAGATCATCTTAGAACATCTCAAAATTAATTTATACTGAAGTATATTATGCTCACTCCATCCATGAATTAAAGCTGAATAATTTCAACATTTCCACTGCAATATTAATTCCCTTTATCTCACTTAATTCCAATGCTTCCTGGATTAAACAATGCAAAACTTCTACCACCAATAGGAAAAGAAACGTCACAAAGGGTCACATTGTTGATGACCCTTTTCCATCCGAAACACTAAAGAAGGGCTGCCATTAATCAAAATTACCACTGAAGCTGAACTTAGGCAAGCTCAAATCCAACTGATCCATTCATGCCCAAAATTCATACTCCTCATAGTGTGAAATAAGAACTCTGAGTTCACATTGTCAGAGGCCTTCTTGAAATCAATCTTTAATAGGGCCACTTTGATCTTCTTCAATTTCACGTAATGTACCAACTCACTTGCTACAAGGGTGCTGTCTAAATTTGTCTCCCCTAGACAAACTGTGCCGAATTATGCATATAATTTTGCATCAATAAAACTTACAACAACAGTTCATTGAATACGTTACTTTTATGGAAGTCTTGACAAGACTTAGTATTAATTTAGACATACATAATAATTAGCACTTGACGGGGCAGGTTAGTTTTTATGTTTGATATAACCCATTATTTATTTCTATAATACTGATCTGGCTGTTATTAGTTAATTCACCGTCCGAGTTTATTCGTCAATGATCCGCCATCGCGCGCCTCATCCCTGATTAGGGGCGTCGTACAAGCTAGTGGGTGTCATGGGTTTCAATTGAGGACTTTTGGCCAAATTGTGGGTTTCAATTGAGTATTTTTTGCCGAATCATGGGCTTCAATTGAGGATGAAATTGTTTAAGGGTCTTGGTTCAATTGAGGATTTTTGGCCGAATTGTAGTTTTCAAATTGACCAAATGTTAGGCATGTCGGTCGTCCACCGCCGTGAATGTTGCAAATAAAGTGACATCTAATTTGTTGCCAAACAATCGACCTGATTCTTCTTTTTTTTCTTTTACTTTTTGAACTTTTTTTAAATTTTTTCGTACTTTTCCACATCATCTGCAGCAATTGATTTATCATACCATCATGGCAAATCATCCACACTAGAGTGTCATGTGACATTTTCCATCCACACTATTGTTTTCCATTCACAAAAAGTTCAAAATGGAACACTTAAATGAGGTTAGAGATTTTTCATATAAGAAATCAAGGTTATGGTACAATAATTAAATGTTAGGGCCATACATGCAATTTACTCAAAAGACTTGTCATTATAAATGGGAATAATTACCATTTACCTCCTGAAGTTAGGTCATATGTACATGTAGGCCTCTATTGTTTGAAAAGTTGCATTTAGCTATTGATGTTGTCAAGCCTATCAAGCTTTTGAGCCAAGCTTAAATGTGAATTGTGGTACCATTTTTTATCAAACTCACACTCAAGTAGTACCACTAACTTATATCAACATCCTTTAGTAGTACCATTCACTTATTATCTAGCCATGCTCAAGCCCATTTACAACACTCAGCCCTTAATGAAAAATGATTCATCGTTTCATTTCATGTCAGGTTGTGCTATCAAAATTTTTATTCAATCGGTATATTTGGATTTTTTTTTTTTTGGATGAAGACCTCTTCTCACCATAAAAAGGTTAATCTTATATATAGGAAAACTTAAGTAATAGGGAAATCATAATTTAACATACAGTCATGCTACGTGAAATTATAAAGGTCCTAAGTAGTAATTAATAGTCTACATGAAACTTTATAAAAGTGATGCTCACGAATCTATGGCATATCATTGGACTAAGGGTGATCACTATTCGGTTGAAACCGAAAAAATTAAAAAATTGAATTAATTCAGAAATTCAGTTTGGCGAATTGGGTTTTTCAGTTTATACCAAATAAGAAGAATATGGATTTCGGTTCGGTTTCAGTTAATGCAGTCGGTTATTTCGGTAACGGAACAAACCAAATTTTTATTTCCTATGTAAGTTGACAGATATGAAAGGAGTAGGGGCTGACTGTAAGGGAAACAGAAGGTTGAGGGATTATATTGGGTTTGGCCATCTTAGCTTGGGAAAAAGAAACAGGCGACCAAACACGATGGCGGCGTGGTACTCCAAAGATGGCGCCTTATTTGGAGGCAGAGGAGGTTGTGGAGGAGAAGCCCATCGTCAACGAAGATCCTCCTCTGCTCTTGTACCGAGACATTGCCGACTACTACCTACCAGAATCAAGACACTGCCGATGACTACACACTAGTCAAGGAGGAGATAGCTCTGAAGTTCATTGTGAAAAAGAGAAATGAAAAAATAGGCCGACATGGCATAATGGAGGAGGAAGAAAAGTCGAGAATTTTGCTCTCAAACGCCCAATTTTGGCTGAGATTTGTGGAGAATGTTTGTAGAGAATGTTCTCCAGCTGAGATCGTGGAAGAAGAATTTTGGGTAAACCTCAAATTATTCCTCCATGTCTAATTAATAGTTAACAAAGGTATAGCTATTCATAGTATTACATTTTAGTCACTAGATTGGAAGTTCGTATTTCGGTGTGAAACCAAACCGAATTGAAACAATTTGGTTCGGTTTTACTTTGGTTACATTATTCATTTCAGTTAATTCGGTTTGTTATAATAAAAAATTAAAAATTGAATAAACTGAAAATTTCATATCAGTGTTAACCAAATTAACCGAATGATCACCCCTACATTAGACACATTTTATCTAAGGTGATTTACGCTATATATATATATATATATATTCAGGGTAAAATCCATCTTAGTTCCTTAACTTTTACATTATCTTATTGTGGTCCCTGATCTCTTATAGTGCTTATTGAAATTTCTTAACTCATAAATGCATCCCACCCGAGTACGTGTTGTCAATTTCTTCATTATCTTGGATGAAAAATGATGACATGACACATTCTGGGCTGATGTTGTAGTCCCGAACTCCACTCCTTGGACCCACACAACCACGTGGCTTTTTCTTTAACTAAAATGGATGATCATTTTGTACAAAAATAAAAATTCAGACCCAAATTGATGTAAACATATAATCTTAGAAACTTTGAAGCCCAGATAATCCATTTTCTGTTTTATTCCTCGATTCTTGCGTCGACCTTTCTTTTCTTTCTCGCCTCAACAACTCTGTTTTACCCAAAATTCCAATTGAGCTTGGATGAACCCAAAATCCCAATAGAGGTTGAAACACACATATGTTTTTTTTTCATTTTGAACAGAGGTTGAATCGACTCAAAATCCCAATAGAGGTTGAATAATGGTTGATTGAACCTGCAAAAAAAAATAATAATAAAGCCGGTTCATGGGAAACCAAGGATATCCAAGCCACATTTAAGGAATCGCATCTCTCTTCGGGCTTTCATCAAACACCTGGTGCGTGAACCCTCTTTGTTCATCGGCCTTTTGGTTCCCGATGTATGAACACCTGGTGTGCGAACACTCCTCGCTCCTTCAATTTGCCTGGTGCGCGAACACTTTCTCTCTCCTTCAATTCGCATGGTGCCCGAATCCTCCTTTCTCCTTCAATTCGCAACAGGGGCTATCGATTGGAGTTGGCAGCGGGCTGGGTTGGCTGGAGGCAGCGTTGAACGGCGGGTTGCCGATTGAACAGCGGCTGTCGATGACGGAGGCAGTTGTCAAACAGCTGGAGGCAACAAATCCGAGCCAGAGCCAGAGCGGGGCAAACCAGAATTGGAATCGGACGATCTATTTCTAATATTGATTTTCGAAGGCAAACCAGACTCCAACCTCGAGTCCTCCTCTTCCTAAGGAAGTGCCTCCCCCACGGTTGCAACGGAGGCGGAACTAGGAGGCGGCAACTAGCATGTGGCGAGGCAGAGTGAACATGGAGGCAAAAGTGGTGAAATTGGTATCGGATTCATCGACAGGCCATGAGGGTATCGTTGCTGCGTTTCTTGCATAGATGATTTTGGGCTTTGTTTGGATACACGTACTGAGGAGGGGAGGATGTCATAACCTCACATTGTTTGAATAGAGTTATTAAACGAAAAAAGAGAACATGTATATTCCCTTATTTGGATACATTTATTAAAGGATAGCAATGGAAGAAATTTAATTATTATTATAATTTTAACTTTATTTAAATTATTAAACCTATTTGTCCTTCTTTCTCAATAATATCATAAATAATTAACAATAGCGAAATTTTTAAAGAAAAGAAATCATCAAAAAAAATTTAGAAAGAAAATATTACAATTTTTAAAATCCTAGCAAACAAAACTAGTATTATAATTGGAACCAATGTCAGTCATTGGAACAAAATTAAGCGCTTCTGGAACAGTTCAAATAGAACCAACTCATCAAAGTTAAGAGTATTACTCATGCGGAAACTGAAAATAGAACTAGCTCATCAGGGTTAAGGTACTACTACTTCTATATTAAACCCCCCAAAAGAAATGAAAATGTAATCTAGCAGAAATCCTATATTCATTATTTTACCCGACATTCAAACGGAAGCACAACCAATAAACGTATAGATTTGTGTTCAGTGTGAAATTAAATCCTACCTAATATATCCGAATTCCAAAAACATTGAAACTTGAAGCCTGTCTATGAATCAATTTGTGTTCTTGACCGTAAAACAGATCCGTACATACCAAAAGCCATGTGATTAACATATCCTTCTATACTGTAAAAAATGACTGAAAAACGCAACATATTCTGCAGGATATGGATTGGCATAGAGACCAACAATCGAATGCAATTGTTTGGTCAATGTCATTGGAATTGTACTGAATTAGGGCACAAGACGCTCATCTGTAGCTTCTGAGAGCAAGAGAGGTCCTCATTGCTTCAGCCGCAGCTGTCGACGATGTCAACTGAGCAAATAACACTGGCAAAGGCTGAGGCGACGGAGGATGTGAAGATTCCTGTAGAAAGCTATAACAAGCAAGCAATAAGAGGGCAATTTTGACAGTAGAAAAACTCAATTGATTTCATGAAACTCTACCCTCTGATTCCCCCCCGATTTAAGGGGATTGCCAAAAAAGCTTGCTAAGTGAATAACGAGGGAAGTGTTTCATCCTTTCTCAACCTCTCCTTCTTGTTTTCTCCTATCCAAATAAAGAAGGGAAGGGGCGTTCCCTCCCCATTCAATGTCGTCCCCTCTATCCAAACAAGGGGTTGGGGAAGAAGATGATTGTGGGTCAATCTACACTTTAAGCCCTTAGTTTTATATGTTTGTATCATTTTTAAAGCGAAAATTTCTGATTCTTTCAGTATAGTCATTTGTTATTATAAAAGAAGATGCCACTTGGTACTTGGAATGCCACATCGACCTAAAAAGCACCATATCATCAAGTTCCATCTACACTAACAGAAAAAATAACAGAAGGAACTTGGGTGGGATGCATGTTCTGAGATAAGAGACTTTAATAGGCATTTTTTTAGATAAAGGGACCTTTTTAACAAAAATGTAAAAGTTAAGGAACCGTAAATGGAATTTACCCTAGATTTTCATCAATAACAATTCGGGTAAATTGCACCCATGACACCTAACCTTTTATTATTGTTCTATTTTGGACCATAACCTCAAAATCTCACATGGCCCGTCCACAACCTCTATTTTTTATTCCATTTTAGACCTTTGAATGACGAAAAGTGTTAAAAATAACAAAACTTGACATGTGGCATGCCAGTTTGGGGCAATTGGTCATGTGGGACAATGAATTGGCTACATAAAAAATTTAAGGCCTATGTTACAAAAAATGAAGAAAATTAGGGTCTATTTGGGGTTAGCCCACATTTCTTCTTCCTCCTCCCTCCCACGCCGCCTCCTGCCTTCCCCTTCCGCCTCTGGCCTTGGCTTCATCCATCACCTCCCCTCATTCCCCCATTCCCTCATCTGTCAATCTAGTAAGATTTCGTTTGATTGCAATTGTCAGTCCGATGAGTTTTTTTCAATTCGTCATCTCCTCATCTCGCCCTATTTGTCACTCTCTTATGCTGCCGATGACACAAACCAGAGGGAGGAGCAGTTCGTAAATTGTCCCCGCTATCAAGCCATTGATCTACCACTACTATAACGTCCTTTATAGCCGCCACTCCTTCTTTCCTCCTCATTTCCTCTCCTCATCCCCCAATTTCTCGCTTCCTTCATCCCAACTACAACCACAAAAATAGGGTCTAGGCCAGTGAAATTGAACGCACGGTCAAAAACGCCATATGCGAATCTCCTAGGCGGACAACATGTTGATCGATAAATCGTCAAACGTGGAGATTAGGCAAAGAGTGGTGACTAGGAAGAGGTAAAATAAAAAAGAGGGAAGTGGTGGTTATGGTGGCCATGGAAGACAAGCAATTATGATGGGAATAATGAGACTTGCGATTTTTGTTCACCCTCTCCTCCACGAATCTCTTAGGCCCATCTCTGAATTCTCACGATTTTCATGATCATCGTGGGGTCACATGGAGGGACCACAGTGAGCTTGCAGTGAAACTGGGAACGAGGGGAGAATGAGCGGCTGTTGAGGTCGAAGGCAGTGGGGAAGGGAGGAGAAATGAAAGATTTGCACTAACTTTATACATGCCCTAAATTTCTTCAGTTTTTGTAACATAGGCCTTAAATTTTTGATGTGGTCAATTTCAAGCATCTAAAGTTGGTGATTCATTATGCCACGTGGCCAATTGCCCCAAACTAACATGCACGTGTTAAGTTCCATTGTTTTTAGCACTTTTTGTCCTCCAAATGCTTAAAATTGAACAAAAAAATTGAGATTGAAAACGGCCTATGCGAGATTTTGAGGTTAAGATTCAAAATAGGACAATAATAAAATATTAGAAATCATAGCTGCAATTTACCCATAAAACCTCACAACAAAGAGTTCACTGAACACATTATTTTACACAAGTCCGCATTGGGCTTAAAATTATTTTAGACGTATATAACTAGTTGACCGGGCCAAGCTAGTTTCTATTTTTGACATAACCCATTATTTATTTCCGCCGCCACGTGATCGGCACACAGTCTGATGGAGCTTATTCTTCCGCCGTAATAACTTAGCTCGTCGGCACCACTTGTTCGGATGTAATCGGCGAATTCTTCGTCACCACCTCTTGATCCTCAGAGGCTAACCGGTCATACTTCTTCCGGCGGTCCACAGCAACAGTTGTAATCATCGTAACAGTAATCAAGCCCATTAGCAATATCGATTTCATCGCACGCGTCGTAGCAATTATTATCATCACCATTGCACGAGCCGTCCCCGAACCCAATCAGTTCCACGCAGACGATTGCTTCAATACCCCCTGCTGGTTGTCCCACGCCTCCACCTGCAAAAATGATATAGAAAATGTGAACCAGAAATATATTATATTGGGATGGGTTTGAAAAATATTGTGCAAACAAATAAGCTTTATGGTGCTTTGTGATGATTTGCTCAGTTCGCCAAATTCATATGGCCAATTCGTTTCCATTTTCTAAAACCAAGATAGTTTTACTAATTTTCACTTTTTTTTTAACTAATTAAATAACTATAATTATTTGAAAGATAAAATATATGCCTAATAATTAGATGAATTATATTTTTTAGAGCATAATTAAATTTTTATGAATTTTTTTAACTTACTAGACAAAGAAAAGAAAAACTAAATAAAATTTTCTTTTTTAAAAAACAAATACTTTCCGTTTTCATTTCTCAAAAGAATTATTTTAGAACTGTTTTCGGGCGTATCAAAAACTGTGTAGTATTAGTAAATGTATAATTAGAAATGCAAATAAAGTCATAAGCAATTCATTTCAACTTAAGCCAATTTAATCCAAAATGACTTATTTTTATTTTTATATATTTTTTTTAATCAATTTTATTTGAAAGTGAATATTATATAGGTGTAACATAAAGTAGAATTTTAATGATATTATTAAATTTTTATAAATTTTTTTACAGGCATTAAAAAACATAAATTTATAAAAGTTTAATAAAATTATAAAAATTTTATTTTCAATAAATTATTATACCTACATAATATTGGATTTCAAATAAAATTCATTTTGGATAAAAATATATGTAAAAATAAAATCAAGTTATTTTAGATTAATTAGTTTACTTAACTTAAACAAATTTGGTTCTCAAAAGCTTTATTGCTACTGTATCGTCTGTTACTTATAAAGGGGCAGGTAAAAACGCATTCAAAACTTCTTATGCAAGCTAAAAAGATGAATGTAAAATTGGTCATAAATTGAATTCATACATAGATGAATGAAATTTTATTTTTTTTTCTCCTTTATTAGTGTGTTTCTTTTATGCTTTGAAGCAGCTTATTATGGGCAGCGTTATTCCTTTTTGGCTTAAAAAAAAAAACAGTAATTGTATACATGGTTTTGGGAAGTTGGGTTAAAAAAGAAAATTAAAAGGTAAATTCAATCATGTTGGGAGCATAATACCATCTGTCCGAAATGATTTTCGAACGTGAAGCCATTGTGGCCAGTCAGGACTCCTGGCTTGAACTGTAAAACCTGAAAAAATATATTTGCTCTAAGTTAGTTAAATAACTACACTAATTATAAAGAAAACCATGGGTGATGGGACCAAAAGAGGCATATTTTACCCCTTGACCCATATTAATTTATGGGAAGGGGCAGAAAAATTTGAAGAAAGAAATTTCCTAGGCTCTTCAATCTGACAGAGAAAAAACAGAGCAAGGTCTTGGAATTGGGAGAATGGAATGGGAATGGTATGGTCCTGGAGAAGGGAGTTGAACGGGAGGAATGGTGAGAATTGAGATGGAAACTCTTGAGGCGGGTTGTTCTTGCATTTCTGCACGTTGATACTGCTTTATGTGCTTGCTGCAGAATTCTCTTTGGAACAATCAGGTGCCAATTTGGTGTTTGGTTTTAAATCTGTATTTTTCTTGTATACTCTTTCCTGTACCTCCCAGCTCCAACACTAGGTGAAAAGCTCTGCTTTAATATTCCGATTTTGATTTCCTGCTACTACGACCAGCTAAAAAAGTGATGGTATATATATGGGTGCCAGGCTTATTTCTCCCTTCACAATGTTTGAAATCAGGATTTTGTTTACAGGGTTGAGAAGCTTCGTGCTACTCCATCTCGCAGGGTCTAGTCCGTCTGGGATTTTATAGTCTTGGCAGAGAGTTGATCCTATGAAAGAGCCTGAGCTACACGACCCTCGATATCATCAGGTGGCCATTTCCGATATACAGACAGCATTCCCCGGAGCACGATCTCGAGAGGAGATTTGGAAGACCAAAGCCTTTACCGGAGCTTCTACCCACACTTTTGGGGCACTCCTTCCTTCAGCTGGTGACGACGGCGGCCTTCTCTCGGCCAGCCTCGGGCATGACATGATAAGCAACGGACAAATGGCAGACATATCAAACATAGAGGTGATTGGTAACTTACCTTCGTACTTGGAGAGTTGCCATGAAGCCATAATAGCAACGAGAAGCACAAGTTTTAGAGAATTCATGATAACGTTGAAGAACCCTAATTTAGAATTTCGTTTATATATATTCTTTTACGGTTAATCAGTTTAAAAGTACCAAAAAGCAATTTATAGAGTTTTTGACGATGAGAAATCAACACATAAAACGACTTAACATCATTATTACCGCCCGGCTAATTAATCCGTATGTATATGTCCATTATTCTCAACCCCGAGAGCCAAATAAATTGAAACAAATTTGTGAATATTTCGCTCTAAAGGCATTGGCTTTGCACATTCTTTTTTGTTCTATTTTACTTAAAAGCGACAGCAATTGTAGGGAATAAGAGTTAAAACTTTAAAGTGCTTTTGTCTCTCATTTATGTTTCTCCATGGTCGTTACTAGAAATTTAGTTTAACTTTTTGCTTTCTATGCGGTTCCTTGTGATGGGAGTTCACAACTATCTGATTTCGACATATAACGTGTTCATCGAGATCAGATGGCTGTCATGTGTTTTTTATTATATAATAAAGGCCATTTTATATTTTTCTAGAACCAAAAAAGATGAAAAACGTGTAGAAATAGCTCAATAAAATAGTGGATTACTCTAGGTTGTTGAGATGAAGAGGATTGTACCAGCTGAAAGAAGATTTATCAAAGACAAAAGAAAAAGATAAATTGAAGACAGGAGACAAAAGGGCAAGAGAAAATAAGTTGCTATCTCTTATGTCATTTGAATTCAAATTTGCACGTTTTAAGTTTGTAAAAATAAAAAAAATGAGTTCTAGACACAAAATTATTGAGGCAACAGATTTTGCATAAAGTAAAAAATGAGTTCTAGACACAAAATAATGAAGGGTGACTAACGCGCCACACACCACGCATCCGATGCCAACGTGGTGACCCGTTGGAAGACAACTAAGAAGCATTCCAACTTCATGGTGAGCGAGGGCCAGATGCAGTGGAGGCGTAGTGACCTTCTGGAATGCATATTTGAAGCAATTGAATGTCATTTTCATGAGCTTGTGGGCCAAAAACCTTCACCAAACCTCTTTTTAATCTATCCAACATGACTCTTACACATTTTGTAGGTTTTGGAGTGTATAAAAGATGGCTCTGTAAAGTTAGAAGCTATCTTTGGACCCTTGGATCCTTATATCACTCTTTGTCATCTAGAACTTGGCGAGCTTGTTGGAGACAAAAGCTCCCAACTTTAGACTTCAATGAGTTCATTTGTGCCCAGACCTTGTTTATCCTTTTATACTAGAGTAGTTTTTTTTCCATTTGTTGGGTGTTTTGAAGGAAAAGCTCCTTTCTCCTTGGTCCTTAGTCTGTTTATTTTTGCTCGTTTTGTGAGCAGTCACTCAAACCTCCTAGGGTTTGCATGATTTATGGATTACATGGTTAAATCTTGTTTGTAACTATTGACACCTAATTTTATTTGGGTACTAACTTTTATCTAGTTCTAAGTTAGGAAAAATAGTTCAGATAGCATTTTTTGTTCTTTTTAGGACAATTTGATTTTTTGGTCATTTTAGAGATTAGGCAGTTGATACGGTTAGGTGCATTTAAATTATATTGTCATTTTGTGTTTAGAACAGTCATATAGGAATTCACTTAGTTTAGGCACTAATTTGAAGTCCAAAATGTTTTGTAAGGTCAATTTAGCTAAAAGAGAGAAGTTTGGGTGGAAACCATGGGTTTTTAGAAAGTTTTAGGCAAATTCCTAAAAAGTTTGAGGCAAATCTAGTAAAATCATGAAATTTTGGGTAAATCTAGCATTTTTATGAAGTTTTGGACTCAACTAGAAAATCAACTAAGTGTTGGGTGAAATTGCAAATTCGTGTAAAGTCTGGGCAAAATCAACAATTTAAGAGTTTTTCTAGACTTAGACAAGTATTTTGACTAAATAACATCCTAAGAGTTTTTAAACTCTATCAAATATGATTTAGATGAGTTTTAACTTCTAAAAACCTATTTGATCTCACCTAAAACCCTTCTAATATACAGAGGGCCATCATTTGAAGAAAAGGGAGGAGAAATTCAAAAACCCTATGCTTTGTTAAAAAAAGAGAAAACTGCAACTGGAGCGCCTGCCTCTCCTCCCTCACCCTCACCCAGAAAAACCCTAAGTTTTTCCCCCTTGCGCCGCCACCCTTGCTCATTGCCCCAGTCGACATTTCGCATTCCTTCTAGTCCCCGATGCTTCAACTTCCCTTTGCACTGTCACGTCGTCCGTCATCCGTTGTCGCCCCGCTACTCCCGTCTCTACCTCCATGCCGTCTACCAGGCTCGTCCTCCCCCGTTGCAACACCCTCCAAGTGCCGTCCGCCTCTGCCTACACCTCCATCACCGCTTTCAGCCAGACGCCACCAACTCCACTGCCAGCGCCCTCGCTCGCTGAGGCCACCATGCCTAGGTGCCACCCCCTTGCCGTTCCCGTCATCAGTTCAACGAAGCGGAGCTCCATCACCTTCGATCCTCCTTCCATCCTATAGTCCTCGACGCCGCCGTCCACCGTATCCCCTGCCCTAGGGTCACCTGCCATCATTGAGCCAAATCTAGGTGGTCCTTCCTCTTGACGTCGCCGGAAAATGGAGAATCAAGAAGAGATCCAAATAAAAGACCCGCGCCCAACCCGTCTTGGTCCAGATCCGATTCAGTCAACCTTTCCTCCTGGTTTAACCCTCGTTTAGCTCTCTGTTTTGTTTATTTTGTTCATTCAGGTCACTAGCCTTTTTTTCTTTCATTTGCAGATTAGTCACTAGAGCTATAAGTTTATTTTCTTACAGTTTAGCCACTCACTTTGTTTTTCTTACATTGAGTCGTTTTGAAACAAATTGCACCAACAATTTTCATGATTTCTCATATTTAATTAAATTTAACCAATTTTAAGTTTTTTTAGAATAGTTTTGATTTTTCTTTATTTTGAATCTCATGATACATCTAGGAATTAGGAAGAGACTTAATAGGCCAATTTTCTAACACAGCAAAAATTTTAAAAGAATCCATTCTTAGTGATTTAATAAAATCCCGAGACATAATACTCGTTTGAATCTGATTTGTTTGATAAGACTTACGGCCAAGAACAAACTGGCCCTTTTAAATTTTTCGTTGATTTGGTAAAGTCCCGAGATTTCAAGAGCATCTAAGATTCCATATCTAATTGCTTGAGTGTGACGATAGTCATCCCATGGGACCATGGAAGCTACGAATCGAATTAATTCTTCCTTACATAACCCTTATGGGTGAGGAATTAGGTCTTTTCTAGTCCGATAGGACTTAGTGAAAGAGATTCGAGAACTGACCTATAACTCACCTTTCAAAACACCACTCATGCATATGGTGACCATAGATCTTTCCACTAGGGTTTCTGTGACAAAACATGCATTGTTTAGTTAATTTTTTTCATTGTTCTAACAACTTGTTCTATATTATGTTATTATACCAACATGACTAACTTTTGTCATTTGATCATATTTGTTGCTTTGTTTGTGTACTTTTTCTCTTTGTAACTCTGATTTCTCTTCTTATTGTACTCATATGTTATTTGTCCATATCAATTCTTGTTACTAACTTTATTCTTTTCTTGTCCTTATGTTTTCTCAAACAGTTTTTTTTTTCATGCATCAAAATCATATATCAAGCCATATTTACTCGTAACTTTCTTGTCAACAATAAGTTTTGAAGTTTCATGGTTGTAGATAATCAACCTCATTCATTGCATGCATACATCAATCCTAATCTTCATGCATTCATACTATGAAATAATCACTTCATTTAAGGTGCAAGATTTTCATCCCAAGTCGGTGCAGTCACAAACAGTAATGAGCAAGGCAAACATAATCTTCAAGGAGACCTCATGCAATTTGTGGATAAAGAAAGTTTCTATGCCCCTTTTTGTGGACCTAAAATGTGCCTCTTCAGGAAAAATTTTTAAGCTAGGTCCAACCTAGAGGTCTACACACATTCGTGAACGACGAGGAATCCTTTAAGTGGACTTGTATCTTTGAGAGCTTGCTAAAGTAACTTAATAGTAAAAATCTCCTAGATTTGGTCCACAATCTAGGGTGCAGTCTTTGTTAAATAGACATCTGCTATTCTTTTCTTTTTCAATAAGGAGATGTAGCATATGCATTTCAGCGCCTTTCAATAAAAATCAACATTTTACCACCATTTCAACATTTTTTCCAATACATTATCCATTTCACCTTTTTTGCCAATATACTTTCTTTCATAAACAAATACAAATGTGACAATGCTCCTCGTGGGTGGAAATGAAAGTAAGGGAGATTTGATTGTGGTAATCTTGAAAATGCTGCCAAATCTAATAAGGAGAATCTTAAATGTTGCACCTCAACTTTCATCATATAAAAGCAAAAGGAAGTTCACATTGGTTATCACCATCATTGCAAGAAGTTCTTGGTTAGGTTCTGGAGAATGTAGCCCTTGTATTAAACAGCTTCGATGGCATCTCAATTCTCATGAATGCTCAACACGAGAAAAGGTTCTTAGTTTTCCATAACATAAATTCCAAACAAGGAAAGAAGTTCATCCCTTTCATCAAAACGTAACAAAGGAAATTCAAAAGAAAGAAATGACTAAGAGTAAGCATGAGCAACTAATGTCACCTGAGTCATTTTGCTTAATGAGGGCTACCTAACACATCACAATCATATCTCACAAAAAAAAAAAAGAATATAAAAAGGATAAAAGCTTGCTAGGTTGCTAATCCCCTTGCAACCTATGTAAAAGTTAAAACAAATGAAAGAAAAGAAAAGAAAAATGAGCCATGGCTTCTAGACTGAAAACTTAAAAAGGCAATTTAGAAGATAAAAGCAACTTTCAAAGCAAGTCCACACTCAGATTACAAGCATTAGAGGGCATCAGATGGGGTCTAACTTTCTAGAAAATATGGCAAATTTTAGGTTGTCACTATCAAATTTTTTTAAGGTAATCAGATCTACTCATAAGTAGCATTAAAAAGCCCTTCTTTCACACCATTCAAACTTTCCTTAACCTTATACTTGCCTCATGATATCATTTTCATTCATTTAAAAAGCTGCCACTCTGAAACTTATTTCTACCTCTTACCTTATGCATTTTACATTTTTTAGTTGGAAAGAGGAAAAATAACATAACATCTTGATCAAATACAAACACCGTATGTTATTTTGTCAAGCTCTGCAAATTGATGAAAGTTTTTCTTTAAAGCCAAACCATTATTCATTGATGTGTATGGGTCAAAAGCAAGGAAATGGCCTAAAACTCTTCTCAAAAAGATGCATTTCTTAGACATAGTGAGGGGCATTAAGCATTGAACACCAATATGGTCACAAAAGAGCAAAGGATGCACATTCATGGATCATGATCACTAAGGTGAGGTAAGGAATCACAAGCACCTCAAAAAGGAAGTTAAAAGTGGTAGGCTTGAATAACAGTTACTCATCTCTCATGCATCATGGCTTTCATAAAATCTATACACTTCACCTATTGAAGTTCTTGCTTTTTCGACATCATGAATCATTCATCATAAGTGACATAACTATCATGTATAGTGCATATTTCTTTAAAAAATTTTAAGACAAGTCTCAAGAAGGCAAGTTTGAGGAATGTCTACAAGGATCTCCAAGAAGAAAACTCTTACGAGGCATGGTTAAAAGGTATTACAGTGCACAACAGAGCTTGTTCATCAAGAAATGGTTCGATTCTCAAGTGTAGCAATGACTCAATGAAAGTTTTTTTTATTAAAGTAAGACCAAACGACAAAAGCATGGACATTCAACAAAGAGTTTTCAAAGATTGAGATCAAGGTAAGTTTTTACTCCCAAAGAAATTGTGGCTTATTTTCATGCTTGGGGGGCAAAATTGAGATATGGGCATCCAAGAGTTGTCATACAATTTTTCAAAATGATTTTCATCTTATTTGGACGGTTACTTTCGAAGCTCATTTCAAGATATTTTCAAAATGTTTTTAAGGTATCTCAAGATACTTTCAACTCTTAAGGTTTCTCGTTGGACCAGTTTCTCATTTTCAAGATTTGCTCATTTTGTGGAATCTTTCAGCTATTTTAGATTCACTCATTTTATGGAATTTCTTACTTTTCGGATTCATTCATTTTGTGGAATCTTGAGCTTTTTTAAATTCACTCATTTTATGGAATTTCTCACTTTCAAGATTCACTCATTTCATGGAATCTTCAATTTTTTTACATTCACTCATTTGGTGTAATTTCTCACTCTAAAGATTCATTCATTTCGTGAAATCTTCGGCTCTTTGAAATTCACTCATTTGGTGGAATTTCTCACTTTCAAGATTCAGTCATTTGGTGGAATCTTCAGCTTTTTTAAATTCACTTATTTGTTGAATTTATCAATTTCAAGATTCACTCATTTCTTGGAATCTTCAACTTTTTAAAATTCACTCATTTTGTGAAATTTCTTATTTTTAAGATTCACTCATTTCATGGAATCTTCAAATTTGAAAATTCACTTATTTTGTGAAATTTCTCACTTTCAAGATTTAGTCATTTCATGAAATATTTGGCTTTCTTGACATTTACTCATTTTGTGAAAATTCTCACTTTTAAGATTCACTTATTTTGTGGAATCTTTCAGCTTTTTGAAATTAACTTATTTTGTGGAATTTCTCACTTTTAAGATTTACTCATTTTATGGAACCTTTTATTTTTTTTTTTTAATTCACTAATTTTGTGAAATTTCTCACTTTCAAAATTCACTTATTTTGTGAAATTTTAGGCATTGTTTAAATTCACTCATTTTTTGAAATTTCTTCACTTTCAAGATTCACTCATTTTTTGGAATCTCTAGTTTTTTTTTTTTTTTAAATTCACTTATTTTTATGAAATTTCATATTTTCAAGATTCACTCATTTTATGGAATCTTTGGCTTTTTTAAATTAGGGAAAACTGAGTTTCCAAAGAGAAATCACTTCTTTTCCTCGTAACTTAAGTCAAACCGAGGTTTTAAATGATCAAATTTTATCTACCTCATCACATTTTTTAAAAAAAAAAAAAAAGCTAAACCAAGCTTTCAAAGGGAAATTAATTTTCTTCCTTGTAATTTGGGTCAAATCAAGGTTTTTAAATGAGAAATTTTTTTCTACTTCATCACATTTAAAACAAGGCTAATCCAAGTTTTCAAAGGCAAAGTATTATCTTTTCGTAAATAAGGTGATAAATAGTTAGGGTACTCTACCTCAAAGGAATTTAGAGGTGGTAAAGAAACTGGATTCTCTACCTCAGAAGTCATCAAAGGTGGTAAAGAACCGGGGTACCCTACCTCAAAGGAATTTAGAGGTGGTAAAGAACAGGGTTATCTACCTCAAATGTCATCATAGGTGGTAAAGAGTCGAGGTGCTCTACCTCAAAGGAAATAAAATGGGGTAAACAGAAAGTTCTTTACCTCTTAAATCATGGTAAGAGAAAGTTCTCTACCATAGGTAAAACGAATGAGAGAAGAGTTTCTCTCTTCCATAGAAAGGTTTTTATGGAAAAAAAGGGTAAGGAATGTTCCTCAACCCCTCAAGAAAAAAAAAAGAGTTTTCCACTTAGGTTTGGAAGCAATAAGACAGTTCTTATTGCAAAAGGTTAGGAAAGTTCCTAGCCTTGGAAAACAAAGAGAAAAGAATTTTTCTCCTTAGATTCTTAGATGATAGAAAAGTTCTTATCGTAGAAGTAATAAGGAAGGTTCCTTAACTTCATAAAGAAGAAAAAATCTTTTCTTTTTAGGATTTTTTTTACAATGGGAAGGTTCCTATTACGAAAAGGCAAGGAGAATTCCTAGGCCTGATAGAAAAGGAGGAAAAAAATTTTCTCCTTAGATTCTTAAATGATAGAAATGTTTCTATCATAGAGGTAATGATGAAAGTTCCTTAACCTCGAAGTAGAAGAGAAAAAAAAAATTCTCTTCAAGACTTTTAACGGTGAGAAGGTTTTCATTGTCTAACTAAGGTCGAACAAAATTTGGTAATGACTTTACATGCATCATGTTCCATGAAACATGCAAAGGGGGGCAGCTATTGACACCCAATTTTATCTGGGCACTAACTTTCGTCTAGTTCTAGTTGAGGAAAATTAGTTTAAATAGCATTTTTTGTTTTTTTTCAGGACAATTTGGTCTTTTTTGTCATTTTAGAGATTAGGCAGTTGATAGGGTCGGGTGCATTTAAATTATATTGTCATTTTGTGTTTAGAACAGTTTTATAGGAATTCACTTAATTTAGGTACCCATTTGAAGTCCAAAAGGTTTTGTAAAGTTAATTTAGCCAAAAAAGATAAGTTTGGGCGGGAATCGTGGGATTTTAGAAAGTTTTAGGCAAATTCCCAAAAAATTTGAGGTAAGTCTGGTAAAACCGTGAAATTCTGGGTAAAATCTGGCATTTTTATGAGGTTTTGGACTCAACTAGCAAATTAGAGAAGCTTTGAGTGAAATTGAAAATTCGTGTAGAGTTGGGCAAAATCAACAACTTAAGAGTTTTCTTGGACTTGGACAAGTATTTTGATCAGATAATATCCTAAGAGGTTTTAAACCTTATCAAATATGATTTGGATGAGTTTTACCGTCTAAAAGCCTATTTGATCTCGCCTAAAATCCTTCTAGTATAAAGAGGGGTCATCATTTGAATAAAAGGGAGGAGAAATTCAAAAACCCTAAGCTTTGTTTAAAAAAGAGAAAACTGCAACCGGAGCGCCTGCCTCTGCTCCTCCACTCTCACCTAGAAAAACCCTAAGTTTTTCCCTCTAGCGCCGCCACCCCTGTTCCTTGCCCCAGTCGACATTTCACATTCCCTTCAGTCCCCGACGCTTCAGCTTCCCTCTGCTTTATCACGCCATCCACTGTCGTTGCTGCTCCCATCTCTGCCTCTACGCCGTCTGCCAAGCTCGTCCTCCCCCATTGCGACATCCTCCAAGTGCCGTCCGCCTCTGCCTACACCCTCATCGCCGCCTTCAACCACACGCCGCTAGCTCCACTGCCAGCGCCCTCGCTCGCCAAGGCCACTATGCCTAGGTACCATCCCCATCGCCGTTCCCGTCGTCAGTTCAACGAAGCCCGAGCTCCATCACCTTCGGTCCTCCTTCCCTCCCATCGTCCTCGACGTCGCCGTCAACCATATCCCCTGCCCTAAGGTCACCTGCCATCGCTAAGCCAAGCCTAGGTGGTCTTTCCCCTCGATGTCGTCGGAAAATGGAGACTCAAAGAGAGATTCGAATAGAAAACCCGCACCCAACCCGTCTTAGTCCAGATTCGATTCGATCAACCTTTCCTCCTAGTTTAACCCTCGTTTAGCTCTTTATTTTGTTTATTTTGTTCATTCATGTCACTAACCTTTTTTTCTTTCGTTTGCAGATTAGTCACTAGAGCTACAAGTTTATTTTCTTACAATTTAGCCACTCACCAGAACTTTGTTTTTCTTACGTTGAGTCATTTTTAAACAACTTGCACCAACAATTTTCATAATTTCTCATATTTAATTAAATTTAACAAATTTTGAACTTTTTTTAGAATAGTTTTGATTTTTTTTATTTTGAATCTCATGATGTATCTAGAAATTAGGAAGAGACTTAATATAGCCAATTTTCTAACACATAGCAAAAATTTTAAAAGATTCTATTATTGGTGATTTAATGAAATCCCAAGATGTAATATTCGTTTGAATTCGATTGATCTAATAAGACTTATGGCCAAGAACAAGATGGTCCTTTTAAATTCTTCGTGGATTTGGTAAAGTCCCGAGATTTTAAGAACATCTAAGATTCCATATCCGATTGGTCTAATAAGATTCACGGTTTGGAATTAAATCAATTAAAAATTAAACATAATTAAATAAAATTCATGAAAATCATTTTTTTTATTAAAGATTAAGTTAAGAAATAAGGATTTAGGAAAAGATAAAACTAAACCCCATTGCACCAATTTTTAGGCGCTATATTAAGGTTATTTTACCGTAACCAACTCACGATCTTAGAATTTATCAGAAACCATAACAGGTATCCAATCGACATAAATGTAAACCAATTGTGACTATTCCAAAAACGCATTGCTACAGTAACCATGTCTATTGCATATCATCTAAAAGCATCTCAAAATTATTTTTTACTGAAGTATATTATGCTTACTCCATCTGCGAATTGAAGGTGAATAATTTCAACATTTCCACTGCAATAGTAATATTCCTTGCTTTTGTTCCAACTTTCAAGTGAACTTCCCTTGCTGGAAAAATGCAACAGTAGCCATTGAGAATCTGAATGATGGAGGTGCCTTCCTGAACACATAACACCTGCAAATTCTAGCCTCACGTAATCCAATTCCATATTGCAAGAAAAGTATCATGCAGGTCTGGCTTATTCCATATGCCATCCCTAAAGAATTTAAAAATTGTCATCTTGGCCCCGCGTATAAGGAATTTATTTATATCTTTCTATTTTTTTGCACAGTTTTGACAAACTACTACGCCAGGCAAAGTGGCTAATGAGTGAATGATAGAGTGAGGGATGCGTGCTGGATTCTACTCTCCAAAGGCCCCATCATCCTCTCCAACTATCTTTCTTTTTCATTTTTTTTGTCTTTCTCAGTTTTGTTTTTCTCATTTTTGTTTTTTTCTTCTCATTTTTTTCTCAATTTTTGTCAGTGTTTCTTCTCATTTTTGTCATTTCTTATTTAATCTTTCCATTTTTATTTTTACTTTCATTTTCTCATCTTTTTTTCCAATTTTTCCTTTTCTTTTTCAATTTTTGCATTACTTCCAGTTTTGTCTCTTGTTTATTTTCAGTCTTATTTTTTATTTTTAATTGATCTATATTTTCTTCTTGGTTCTATTTCTATTAATTATATTATTTTAGTTTTTTAAACAAGCTATTTTTCTTCTTTTTTTTGTTCCCAGATTTTCAACTAATAAAAAAACAAATACCAAATTCATTTAAAAGAAACAAACATGAATAAATAAAAGAACAAACACCTACCAACAAAAGAACAAAGAGATACTTATAAAAGAACAATAAACTAGTAATAAGAGAACCAAAAATAGTTTCTCCAAAAGCACAAGTAGGAACTTATAAAAGAATAAATATATACTAATAAAAGAATAAAAATCTACAAATAAAAGAATGAATATCAAGTTCATCAAAATAAACAAATATGAACTAACAAAAGAACAAAAACCTACTAATAAAATAACAAAGAGCTACTAATTAACGAAAATAACTAGTAATAAGAGAACAAAAAAAATAGTTTCTCTAAAAGAACAAATACAAAGTAATAAAAGTACAACAACAAAAAAAGAATAAACATCAAGTTTCTCTAAAGAAATAAGATGAACTAATAAAAGAACAAACACATAGCAATAAAAGAACAAAAAGCTATTGGCAAAAGAAAAAAAAACTAATAATGAGAGAATAAAAAAATAGTTTCTTAAAAAGAACAAATACATACTAATAAATGAACAAATAGAAAAAAATAAAAGAACCAACATCAAGTTCATCTAAAAAAATAAACATGAACTAACAAAAGAATAAACACAAACTAAGAAAAGAATAAAGAACTATTAATAAAAGAACAAAGAACTAGTGATAAGAAAATAAAAAAAAATTATTTCTCTAAAAGAACAAATAGAAACTTATAAAAGAACAAATATACACTAATAAAAGAACAATATCAAGTTCATTTAAAGAAACAAACAAGAATTTTAGAAATGAACAAAACCGGAAAGGAAAAGCAAAAAAATAGCTAAAATGAAAAGGGAAGATAAGATTGGAAAAAAGAAAAGCAAAAAGAAAAAGGAACCAAACAAAAAAAAAAGACAAAATAAAGAAGAAAAATTGCAAAAACAAAAAAAAACTAAAATGGCAAAGTGAAGAAACAATCGGAAAAGTGAAAAGTGAAAAAAAAAAAAAAAAAACAAGAGGAGTGATGCAAGGAAAAAAAAAACAATAGACAATACAAAAAGGGGAAAAACACTTTAGGATTGCAACTAGCAGGATTCCACCACTTAGTGCCATTAAAATTTAAAAGCAATGCTTTGCTAGTTCAACAAAGGTTTAGTGTAGTGCAGCCACTTAACAGAAAAATATAAATAATAATTTTGTTAGAGTCCGGGCTCACACATAATTCTGGGCACACAAGTCTGATTGTTGCAAGAAAACGGTTCAATCTCCATTCAATCATGTTATACTTAACTAATTTACTTCTGCCAACAATCTAGAGAAAAGAAAGAAATTGAATGTCCTCCAAAATCCTTGCACATCACTAACGCGTGCACGTTGGAAAATAATTACCAACGGTTCTACGCGTTGGTAAATACCAACGGCGTAGCCGTTGGTAAATTAGCAGTTGGAAAAGTAGGTTTTTTTAGTAGTGAAAAGAGAATAACTTCCCATTAAAAACCAGCTCATTCTTGTTTTTCCAAAATGCTAGCTCCAAGCTGCCACCATCTTCGATGCTTCCAACATTTAGACTTGTTCCTTCTTGAAGTGACTGGTCGGCCTTGATTTTAGCACGTCTAGCAGCTCAATTTTAGGTTCGCCATCCGACTGCCACCAATTTAGCATAGCTTTCCAGACGCTTCTGACATCTCTGCATCTCACCAATCTGTGAACCCAATCCTCTACAATGTCTCTACAGATTTGGCACATAACGCCAATAACACTGCAATCTCCCCCTGCTCATTTATCAAAAACACTGCAATCTTCAAATCTCTCACTACACCCTAACTACCAACTTTAACACCATCAAATAGATTCTCTTCCTGGGCTTCCATCATCATAATATTCAACACTTCAGCTGAAATAATAAAAAGAAATGGGGATAAATTAAAGGGTCACCTTAACGTAATCCATGCTCCATCTATAATTCTGATGTTGGGCTCCCATTCACCAAGATTGAAATAATGGCTGATCTTGATAGGCACGCCTTTCTCCACTTTTTCCACCTCTCACGAAACCCCATTCTCAGCAGCACATCATCCGGAAAAAGCCAGTTCACACAGTCAAACGCTTTCTCAAAATCTGCCTTAAAGAGAAGAAATTGTCTCTTTTTTCCCTTGGGTTCACCAATACTCTCATTTACGATAAGGATTGGTGATGGAAAGTCTAAAGCTGGTGCAGCAAGGTTTGAAACAGGCACCGACACATTGAAACTTCATTTTTTTTAATTAAAATTTTCTCTACGTATCCCTATAAATAGATATATTTGCTTGTTGATTGTAAGCTAAGAAGTGAAGAAAGTTCAGAAAGAACTTCAGAAAGGAGAGAAATAAAGAATCTCTGGGTTTATTTTTAGGATTGAAAATTTCCTCGGTTTTGTTGTAATCTCAACTAGAGTGCAATAAAACTGTTCTTTCTCTCCAACAGTAGTATCAGAGCCTTGTTAGGACCACCGTAGAAGCTTTCCGGCGGAAAAATGCCACCCAGATCCACGGGCCGAGCCGCCCGAAAATCCCCCTGTTTGTTTTTGCGTACCTTGCTGGAGGTTGAAGACAACCCACACTACTAAAAAAACCTACTTTTCCAACTGCTAATTTACCAACGCGTAGAACCGTTGGTAATTATTTTCCAACGTGCACGCGTTGGTGATGGATTCAAAAAAATTTAACAGTGTTTTTTTTATTTTTCCAACGTGCAAACCGTTGGTAATTACCAACGGTCTTAGCCGTTGGTAAAATTCCAACTTCCCAGCAGTTGGAAAATTTTTTTTTTTTTTTGAAAAGGGTGATTTACCAACGGCTAGCCGTTGGTAAATATTTTCCAACGTGCACGAGTTGGTGAGTGCTTAAAAAAAAATTTTCATTTTTTTTTCCAACGTGCAAACCGTTGGTAATTACCAACGGCCTTAGCCGTTGGTAAAATTCCAACTTCCAGCAGTTGGTGAGGTTTTTTTTTTTTTCTTTTTAAAATTTTTTTTTTTTGATTTTTTTTTTTTTTACTTTAGTTAAATGGTACGTTTTGATTAATTTTTTTAAACCCCCCCCCCCCCAGCGTCGCGACTCGCTAAACCTTTTTTCTTCTTCCTCTGGTTCGTCTCTCTCTCTCTCTCTCTCCTGTATCTCTCTCCTCCGCTTCCTAGCTCACACATTCACTTGTTTGCGTCGATTGGGACCGGAAACTTTTTCTTTGAGGTCGGAGATTCGTCGATCTGCTGTCGTTTTTTTAGATCCGAAGGTTAATTATTTTTTTCAGGGAATTTTGAATTTTTTTTTTATGTATTTCTCCCTATTTGAGCTTCTTGGTTGATAATGGGTTGAAGATGTTGGTTTTTATTGCAAGATTGAAGCTATTTGGAGGTGTTTGAAGGAAGTTAATATTTTTTTTTTAGGTAATCGCATTTATTTCGGAGTTTTTGATTTTTTTTCCTTAATAATTATGTATTTTTGGATTATATTGTATTAATTTGGTTTGAAATATGTGCAATATTTGTTATTTTGTGTTGCATTTGGTTGGAGATTTAGTTTTTAGGTTACCCATTACAATTGTTTTTTTATGTGCATTTTTTTACAATTTTTTGTTATTTTCGGGATTAATTAGAATTTATGAAAAAATTAGATTTAAGTGATTTGTTTAGGTAGTATATTGACATTTTCCAATGACAAAATATTGTAGAATATTTCTTTTTTTTTCATATGGTGAAAAATAATTTTTAAAATAAAAATTAGATTTGCTAATTTCTTTATAAAAAAAATGATACTTCTATTTTTGAAGTAATTGAAAAATGAATAAAATGTTAAACAAGTTAATATTAATATTGCAACAAGCATTAAGTATTGGTTTATAAATATTAAAATCCATTATAGATATAGAAATTATTAGTAAATTGAGAAAGATATAAATTATTTAGATAGATAAAGTTTATTAGAAGTAAATGCATTTAATGTATTTAACATATTATTAATATTTGTTTATGTAAATATTATAAGCATTTTTTTGGTACTGTGTCTGAGTGCAACAATTAGTGGATGCTACTATGTTTATTCTTTATGTTCCCTTTTTTATGGCAACTCTTTATGATTCATTTTTAAAATAATGAACTAACAAACTAAAATACTTAAAAATGAAGAAAAATTAAAATGAAACTCGATCCCTTTTTAAAATACCCAAAGGAATATACTCAACTACTTTTAATTATGGAATGTTCACTTGAACCATATACTATTGCATTAGAACTTTTAATAACTCATTTCTGAAATAAAAAACTATCGAACAGATTATATGGTAGAATACCAACTTTAGTTTCAAAGAATGATCTCACAAGTTAAACAAAGTTGATATTAATAAGCGATTAAAAAAAGCCAGTTCCAAAAACTCAAACTCATTCCCATATATATATATATATATATATATATATATATATATATATGTCAAATTCTATACTCAACGATGGAAACTAGGTATGTACAAAATATGTGTTGGCCTTATCTGAAATTTAAAAAAAAAATGTCTCAATTTAAAACAGATATACATAAGTTAAAATAAATGATGCGTTATGAGAGAAAAGATAATGACATGACGGTTATACATAACTATAATGAAACAAATAATAATCTCCGTACCGTATTTTGTTTAAATTGATCGTGTACATTAATGATACTTAGTTTCATTTGAAGAAATTTCTTATATTACCAGTATATTAAGTTATTTTTCCCCCCTTTTTCAGTTCCTCCCTGCATCTGTCTAGCGTGAAGAAGTACCCATTGTTTCTCCTGTCGTTCGAGGTTAGTTTATAATTATTTTCGTGTATATTTGAGAACGGGATGATTTTAAGGGAAATTGTTTTAATTACTAATATTGGTAATAAAACGGAAATACTTCTCACTATGGTTTGAACACTGTGGCTTTAGATTTGAATATGAAATTTATGTTAATTATTTGTTATCTGTGCATATTTTTTCTTCTGTATTATAGTCAATATGTAATTTCTTTGTGCGTTGTGTATATTATTTTATGGCATGATTATTTAAATAAGTTCATGGTAATAGGTGTAGTTATGGTTTAGTTGGAGTGCTTTAGTGGAAATGGTTATATTATGTCATAAGATAGTATTGATAATAAAACTTTATTCCTTATAATAAAACCGTGTGGACAGTTAGCTGACAATAATAATGCAGAAAAAATACCTCGTAAAGGAATTTGGATACCAATAGAGAAAAGATTAAAACAAATACTTAATTAGGACCACTGAAGAGGAGTTATCACTGTCATTCGAAGAAATCCAGGTATCCTGATTGTACCAAACATGACTTTAACGCAAACTTCTTCCTAACCCTAACCTTTACCTTATACCATACATCTACACTTAAACCCAACACAATATACCTAAACTTGTAAACCCTAAATACTTAGGATCAGTATATATAACAAAATATATACTGATTTAATGAGAGCTCAAACATTCTAAGGTCTTATCCAATGGTTACTAGAAAGGATTTTATTGTGCAAATCCTACCCCAACTTTTATGTTCTAACTACAAGATTAAATTATTGTCTTCAATTGAACTTATCAGTTCTTACCCTTCATCATATTGTACATGAGTTTACTTAACTTGATGGCTTAACTTATTAAGATAAAATAGCTTAGTCAAGGTACTTAAAAGCTTAGTAAATCCTGGCTTTGTAATAAAATATTCTTTAAAAATTATGAATATAAGTACTAAGAACAATGACAGTAATAAGAACAATAAGAACAATAATGATGACCGTACGGTAATCATAAGAACAACTTTATTGATAATAAACTTTGTCTATCTAAAAATACTGTAAACTTGAGAGGGTAAACATTGAAGCATACTTTTGTTATTTTTAGTAACTCAACCTAAAACTTGAGTACGTATATCATTTAATAGATTGAGGTGTTTATGATTACGAACAGATTTTGTGTGTAATGGAATCCGCCCGTAGTTGGATGTACAGTAACCGTTTCTTGCCTCGCCGAACTGGTTACACACAACAGTGGGAGTCCGGGGTGGAAGAATTTATATCATTTGCTGTATCCCACCCTGAAAATATGAGCGGGTTCTGCATTCGCTGTCCTTGTCGGAAGTGTAAGAATTTGTGGTTTAATCAGGCTGATGAGGTCAGAGTTCATCTGTACAAATGGGGGTTTACGTCTTTTTACTGGAATTGGACCGCACATGGTGAGCCATTTAATGAATCATCAGATACGGCTCCAGGTGTGGGTGGGTTTACAGAGTTTGACCAGGGGTGTTCGTCGACGAATCCATATGAAAGGATGGTATTAGATGCCGTTGGCCCTAGTTACAATCAATTTCCGGAAGACAATGTTGGGGAGCCGAATGAAAGTGCTCAAAATTTTTTTAATCTGTTGAATTCAGCGTTAACTCCTTTATGGGATGGGTGCGAAAGTCATTCTGAGTTATCTGCTGCTGTCCGCCTTCTCAACCTTAAGTCTGAGTATCACATGTCACGAGGATGCTTTAATGGCGTTGCCCAACTAATGAAGGAGACCCAACCAACAGATAGTAAGATGCCATCAAATTGGTATGAAACTAAGAAATTAGTTTCCCAGTTGGGTCTGTCTCACGAGAAGATTGACGTCTGTGTGAATGACTGTATGTTGTTCTGGAAAGATGACAGTACCAATCGAATTTGTAAGTACTGTGGGTCTGAGAGATATAAGCCAAAAAAAGGAGGTCGTGGTAAAGATTGACCGAGGAAAACCATGCATTATTTACCACTAAGCCCTCGTCTGCAACGCTTATTTGTGTCATTGGCAACAGCTGAGCAGATGAGGTGGCATAAGGAGCAAACACAGGTCTCGGGTGTGTTAAAACATCCATCAGATGGTGAAGCTTGGAAACATTTTGATCAGACCTACCCATGGTTTGCTTCGGAACCACGAAATGTCAGATTGGGTTTGTGTGCCGATGGATTTACACCTTTTGGACCATCTGGGAAACAATACTCTTGTTGGCCTGTGATCGTTACTTCGTATAATTTGCCCCATTGGATGTGCATGAAAAAACCCTACATGTTCCTTTCGTTGTTGATTCCAGGTCCACGTAGCCCAAATCATAAGATTGATGTTTATCTACAACCTCTCATTGACGAGCTACGGCATCTGTGGTTTGATGGCGTCGAAACATGGGATGTGTCATTGAAACAGAATTTTATTCTGCGAGCAGCATTAATGTGGACCATAAATGACTTCCCGGCTTATGGCATGCTATCAGGGTGGATGACACATGGGCGATTGTCTTGCCCTATTTGTATGGGTGAAAGTAAGGCATTCCAACTTAAGTATGGCGGGAAAATTTCTTTTTTCGACTGTCATCGGCAATTCCTCCCCCGGAACCACCCATATAGAAGGAATTGTACTTGCTTTAAGAAAGGGAAATCAGAAAAGTCATTGCCTCCTCCGCGCTTATCAGGTGAAGATATATTAGAAAGAATCTCATGGATACCATCAGTTGGTAACGATGGTCCACAAAATCGACCGTGTGATTATGGGAAATCACATAATTGGACGAAGCGAAGCATTTTCTGGGAGTTACCATATTGGGCCACGAACTTAATACGACATAATCTTGATGTTATGCATATTGAGAAGAACGTGTTTGAGAATATATGGAATACTGTGATGGATGTTAAGAATAAAACCAAAGATAATGTGAAAGCACGGAAGGACCTGGAAATTTATTGTAATCGGCAGGAGTTAAACATGGTTCCACTTGATGATGGTCGTTCGTTCAAACCAAAGGCGAGGTTCACATTGGATGTTAACCAAAGGCAAGATGTGATCGCCTGGATAAAATCATTACGACTCCCTGATGGATATGCCTCGAATCTTGGGAGATGTGTTGATACAGCTGGTTGCAATATGTATGGTATGAAGAGTCATGATTGCCACGTTATGATGCAAAGGCTTCTCCCCATTGCCCTCGAAGCGCTACCCGACAATATTTGGAAGCCATTAACGGAGTTAAGCCTATTCTTTAGAGACTTGTGCTCTCCAGAATTGCATGAAAATCAGTTGTTTGCATTGGAGGAAAATATTCCAATTATAATTTGTAAGCTTGAGAGAATTTTCCCTCCAGGGTTTTTTGATGTGATTGAGCATCTCCCAGTTCACTTGCCCTATGAAGCAAGGGTTGGAGGACCTGTTCAGTACCGATGGATGTATAAATTTGAGCGGTGCATGCATGACCTAAAAATGAAGGTTTCTAATACTGCTCATGTTGAGGGATCGATATGTGAAGCATACCTTATAGAGGAAACTTCCATCTTTTGCTCTCATTACTTTGAGTCCCATGTTCCCACAATGATGAACCGCGTACCAAGAAATGACGATGGTGGTCCTGTCCAATGTAATGGTGACTTGTGGACGATATTCACTTTTCCGGGACGACCATATGGTGCATGCCGCTATAGATTCCTCACGGACGATGAACTCAGACTTGCAACCACATACGTTCTTCTAAACTGTCCTCAGATCAGGTCATACCTAAAGTAAGTCATTTGTCATGTAAAGGCATTCCAACTGTGAATATGTTCAAATTCAGTACTACTGATCAAACAAAACTAACATATTTTTATTGTTTCTGTAATTGGCCACAGTATGTTTGTGGACATGGTCAGGGAAACTGCACCCGAGATAACAATGTCCGAGATGGACGTACACATTGAAAACAATTTCTCAGCCTGGCTCCGACGATATGTACGTATGCTTTTAGGACAGAATGTATTGCAATATGTTAAGTTATACAACATTCCATATATGTTGTCCTAAATTGAAATATGTTTTGCATAGGTTGATGACCCAGGTAACAATATTGTCGATACCATCTTGTGGGATGTTGCATGTGGTCCCTCACGGCGAGTTCAGACATGGCCGGTGTATTTCACAAATGGGTACAAGTTTCACATAAGTGAATGGGGGAAGGACAAATCAACATTTAATAGTGGAGTATGCATACGCAGCACAGGTGCAAGTGAAGTTGAATGTGATTTTTATGGTATATTAGAAGAAGTCATTCAACTCGAATATCCCGGCTTTCCGCATAAGAATGTTGTCTTGTTTAGGTGCAACTAGTTTGACCCAACACCTGAACGTGGAACTCGAATGCATAAACAGTTTGGGTTAGTTGAGATCCGGAATAGCCGCAGATATCAGAAGTTTGATCCTTTCATTCTAGCATCACAGGCTGACCAAGTTTACTACACACGATATCCGAGTAAGTCACGTGAAAGAAACGGGTGGTCAGCTGTTATGAAGATAAAACCTCGATGGATAATACAGGCTGCAGTTATGGACACGGATGACGTGTATCAAGACAGTGGATCCGTTAATTGTCAAAGAATTGAAGATGACCCAATTGAGGAGTTAGCTGACCCGGGTGTCGGTGATGATATTGAAGAAGATGTACTTGAGGATGGGGGATCTAATGGCGAGACAGAGGATGAGGAGGAGTTTATATCCGATGACAGTGACTCTGAAGAGTCCGAGGAGTTTGAGTCGAATGAAAGCAGTGGGAATGAATGAATGATTAGATAACATCTATTAGGAATAATGGTAACCTGTAATTTTTATGTATGTGATGGAAATATTTGAGTACGTTTATGTACCCCTAATACTGCACAATATATGTCAGTAGATATATGTTATGTTTAATTCACCAACTTAAAAACTAAATAAATGCAGATGCCTCGTAAAGGGGATAACACGTATAAACGCCGACCTGGGAAAGGACCATTTGCGCAGTTTAAGGAGGTAATGGAACCAATACTTAATGAACGACATAGGATGGGTTCTTCATCCCGGGCACAGGAGGATGTCGGTGTGGAGACGCAGGGGACAACAGTGCCACCCACGTAGGTCCCCTCACATGAGCACCGAGAAGACGGCGGTGGAGGCACGCCATCTGGACATGGATCTGGTGCGCGGCACCTGAGGCACCCCATAGTGCCGACCCATCCCTCAGATGATGATATACATATTGATGACATCCCATCATCGATGTCACAGACAGCAGGTCGACCGCGGATGAGGATAACCCCACATGGTAACACGTAAGTGATAAATACCAGACACAAGTATTAATATTAGTGAAATAATACTTTACATGGAATCATTCTTTGAAACTTAAGTCCGATAATTTAAATGTCACAGATTCATTCCAGCTGCGGCGACACGGTTAGTGACACCATGTTTCACCACACATTTCAAGCCATATGCTGAATGGTCCTCCGTCTCTCCATCAGACCTGCAGCAATGGTGGCGTGTTTTTGAGGTATGACAATAATATTACTATGATAATGATGTTGTGGCAACGTGCGGGTCTTTTTCGGGAGTCGCCACCAATCGGTTTTCGCTCAGGTCGATTGGTCACTTTAAAATATGGTCTGCGAGAGTTCGGAGGTTCGGGAGTACGGTTACGTTAAAACAACTTTGTTAAAACGCCCAAAAATTGGCACCTTAGTTGATTTTAATTTTGTTTCGCTTTGCTTTTAAATAAATTTCAGTTAATTTTCAATCTAGAATTTTTAACTGAATTAATCGGATGTGGATTTTTGGTAATTAATTTGTATAGAATTTTATACTTCCGAACCAAGGACTCTGCCGAGTCATTTGGACACGGAAGATTTTTATTCCGAACCATGGACTCTGCCGAGTCATTTGGACACGGAATTTGGTGAAATTTAAACAATTTAATCCATATTGTAAATATGGATTTTTTATTTTAATGGAAGTAATTGTTATTTTAATTACTATTTTTGTAAGTCTTTTAAAATTTTAGGTTTTTGTTAATGATCTTTAAAAGATCTTTCTTATTTCTTTTTATATTTTATTATTCTTTTCCTTCTTTCTTTTTATTCTTTTTATTTTATCTTTCTTTTCTTTTTCTTATTTTTCTTATCTTTCTTATTTTTTCTTTTCCTTTTGATTTTATCTTTCCTTTCTTTTATCTTTCCTTGTTTAATGAAGGATATTTATTATTTAAATAATTACTCAATTTATAAAATAATTAAAAAGTAATTAATTTTTTTATAAGAAAGTTAATTAATTAATCTTGAGATTTATTTTATGTTTATTAAAAATAAATTAATCAAGAAAGATTTATATTTGTTCTTTTTTATTTAAACAAGATCTTTAATAAAGAAAACCAAAAAAAAAAAAATATGTATATTTTAAAAATAAAAGAAAAGTCTTAATAGTTTATTTGATAAATTAACCAAAAAAAAGATTAAGAAATCAAAGATTTTTATATATATTTTAAACATGAAAGAAGAATTTTGATATTTATATATTTTATTTTTATAAAAGATTAACTAAAAAGAAGTGATTATTTAACAAGGATCTTAAAAAAAATAAAATTTATATGTATATTTTAAAAAAATAAAGGAAAGTTTTGATATTTATATTTCATTTTTATGTTCTTTTTGTTTGATAAATAATTTTAATTAATAAGTCTAAGATATTTAAGAGATAATTTAATCCTTTTGAATTTATTCTATTTTTTAAATCATTTGCTAAGATTTTTATAAAGGAAACAAAAAGTTATATCTTTTCATTATTTTAAAAGAAATAAGCAAAATATTACTGAATAAAATATTAGCCCAAAAATTTTACCTTTTTTGTTCTTTTTATTAATAAAGAAAACTAAAAAGTTATATTTTATTATTTTAATAAATAATTAATATATTAGTCCAAAGTTTTTATTTTTAATAAAAAAATTATTTATATACTTTATTTAAAAAAATATTTCCAAGCCATGGATCTTGGCGGATCATTTGGTCATGGATTTTTAATTTTTATTAAATTTTAATTATTTAATTAATTATTAATTTTAATTATAATTTTATTGGATTTTTATTATTATTTTTTTTAATTTTTAAATTTTAATATCATTACTTTAAAGATATGTTGAAAAAGAATTGATTTGTATATTTAGAATTATTTAATTATGTTTGTTTATTAATTTTTAGCAAAAGGAATAAAAAGTTAACTTTGTTATCTTTAAAGAAATAAAAAAAAAATATTTATTCCAAAATAACAAAAGATAATTGGCTTTTAAAAATGATTTTTATTAGCCTTAATAATTATACATAAAATTCTTCTTTCTTTTTATTATTATTATTATTTTTATAAAAATTAAAAGTGAAATAAATTTAATCACAAAAAAAAATAGACAATTAATAATAATAAAGTGGGGTTTTTTGGCCATCTACTTTAATAACACAATAATAATAGCAACAATAATAAAAATTAGCAAAGTTAGTAAAGTTAGTTGTTAATAACAATAATAAAAATAAAAGGTTAGTAAGTTAGTAAATATTATAACAATAATAAAAGGTTAGTAAGGTTAGTAAGTTAGTAACAATAATAACAAGAATAAAAAGTTAGCAATAATAAAAACAATAAATAATAAATAAAAAAATAAAGATTAAAAGAGTTAGTAATTAGTTTTTTTTTCTTTCTGCAAGAACAAAATAAAAGGTTAGTAACCAAAGAGAAAGAAATTGAAAAGATAAAGGACTAAAGATGAGTTTTACCTGAAAGTTAAAATTTTTGAATTTCCTGGGACGAAAAACGCGGGAAAAAAAAAAACTGGAAACGGCGACGGGGGATGGGGAAAAAAATTGGCAGCAAGAGGAAGAAGATGGTGTGTATGTAAACAGATGGAAGTTTTAGGCTTTTCTGGGAAAAGGGAGGAGAGCCAGGGACTTTTAGCTGTAATTTTCTCTTTTTCTAAAACGGAGCTCTAAGCTTTTCCTATATTTTTTTCTGTGTTCAGCACAAAATTTGGGGGGCTATTTATAGAGGAAGTTTGGCTGAACTGTTGATGGATAAATTAATAAAAAATTTCAAACTTATCTTTCAAATTGGTAAAATGACAATTTTAGTACTTTACGTCTCTCAGCCTCTGGATAAGTTCCTGAAGCTTCTGATTTTGACAATTTTGTCGTTTTCTGTCAATTTGGGCCAGAAACTTCGGCAGACCCAAAATTTTATGTGACAAACTACCAAATGCTCCTGGAACTTTCAGAATTTGTCATTTTTTCCCGAAACTTCTTAATGTTGTCATTTTTACCTCAAACTTTTAAATTTTGTCATTTTTTTGGAGTTTTCTTTTTTTCTTTCAAATACACACATATATCATTTTAAATCAAATCTTCACAAAACAAAAATGTATTTTAACCTAATTAAAATTTTTAGTAATAATAATAAAAATAATAATTTTTATTTAATTTCTTTTATTTAATTTCTTTTAAAAATTTTTTTATGGTCGGATGAAATTGGGTGTCAACAGCTGTCCCCCTTTGCATGCTTCATGAGACATGATGTAAGCAAAGTCGTTACCAAATTTCGTCAGACTTAGCTAGGCATTGAAAACTTTCTCGCTGCCTAAATCCTGAGGTTAAGAAACTTTTCTTAGAACCTCGACGATAGGAACTCTCTTATCGTTGCAAGTTTGAGGTTAAGGAAAGGTCCTTAGAACCTCTACGATAGGAAAGCTCCTATCGTTGTAAGATGGACTGGTTGATTGATTGTTTGAGGTTAAGGAAAGGTCCTTAGAACCTCAACGATAGGCAAGCTCCTATCGTTGTAAGATGGACTGATTGATTGATTGTTTGAGGTTAAGGAACTCTCCTTAGAACCTCGACGATAGGAACCCTCCTATCGTTGCAAGTTTGAGGTTAAGGGCCATACCTTAGAACCTCTGCGATAAGAACTCTCTTATCGTTTAAGAAAAATTGATGATTGATTGTTTGAGATTTAAGGAACTCTCTTCAGAACCTCGACGATAGGAACCCTCCTATCGTTGAAAGTTTGAGGTTAAGGACCCTACCTTAGAACCTCTGCGATAAGAACTCTCTTATTGATAATTGATTGCTTGAGGTTTAAAGAACTCTCCTTAGAACCTCGACGATAGGAACTCTCCTATCGTTGAAAGTTTGAGGTTAAGGGCCCTACCTTAGAACCTCTGCGATAAGAACTCTCTTATCGTTTGAAGAAAAATTGATGATTGATTGTTTGAGGTTTAAGGAAAGGTCCTTAGAACCTCTACGATAGGAAAGCTCCTATCGTTGTAAGATGGACTGGTTGATTGATTGTTTGAGGTTAAGGAAAGGTCCTTAGAACCTCAACGATAGGCAAGCTCCTATCGTTGTAAGATGGACTGAATGATTGATTGTTTGTTTGAGGTTAAGGAAAGGTCCTTAGAACCTCTAACGATAGGAAAGGTTCTATTGTTTGAAGGAAAATTGATGATTTTGAGGTTAAGGGTCCTACCTTAGAACCTCGACGATAGGAACTCTCCTATCGTTTGAAGGAAGATTGATGATTTTGAGGTTAAGGGCCCTACCTTAGAACCTCAACGATAGGAACTCTACTTATCGTTTGAAGGAAAATTGATTGTTTTGAGGTTAAGGGTCCTACCTTAGAACCTCGATGATAGGAACTCTCCTATCGTTTGGAGGAAAATTGATGATTTTGAGGTTAAGGGTCCTACCTTAGAACCTCGACGATAGGAACTCTTCTATCGTTTGAAGGAAAATTGATTGTTTTGAGGTTAAGGGTCCTACCTTAGAACCTCGACGATAGGAACTCTCCTATCGTTTGAAGGAAAATTGATGATTTTGAGGTCAAGGGTCTTACCTTAGAACCTCGACGATAGGAACTCTCCTATCGTTTGAAGGAAAATTGATTGTTTTGAGGTTAAGGGTCCTACCTTAGAACCTCGACGATAGGAACTCTCCTATCGTTTGAAGGAAAATTGATGATTTTGAGGTTAAGGGTCCTACCTTAGAACCTCGACGATAGGAACTCTCCTATCGTTTGAAGTAAAATTGATTGTTTTGAGGTTAAGGGTCCTACCTTAGAACCTCGACGATAGGAACTCTCCTATCGTTTGAAGGAAAATTGATGATTTTGAGGTTAAGGGTCCTACCTTAGAACCTCGACGATAGGAACTCTCCTATCGTTTGAAGGAAAATTGTTTGAATGAGGTTAAGGGTCCTACCTTAGAACCTCGACGATAGGAACTCTCCTATCGTTTGAAGGAAAATTGATGATTTTGAGGTTAAGGGTCCTACCTTAGAACCTCGACGACAGGAACTCTCCTATCGTTTGAAGGAAAATTGTTTGAATGAGGTTAAGGGTCCTACCTTAGAACCTCGACGATAGGAACTCTCCTATCGTTTGAAGTAAAATTGATTGTTTTGAGGTTAAGGGTCCTACCTTAGAACCTCGACGATAGGAACTCTCCTATCGTTTGAAGGAAAATTGATGATTTTGAGGTTAAGGGTCCTACCTTAGAACCTCGATGATAGGAACTCTCGTATCGTTTGGAGGAAAATTGATGATTTTGAGGTTAAGGGTCCTACCTTAGAACCTCGACGATAGGAACTCTCCTATCGTTTGAAGGAAAATTGATTATTTTGAGGTTAAGGGCCCTACCTTAGAACCTCGACGATAGGAACTCTCCTATCGTTTGAAGGAAAATTGATGATTTTGAGGTCAAGGGTCTTACCTTAGAACCTCGACGATAGGAACTCTCCTATCGTTTGAAGGAAAATTAATTGTTTTGAGGTTAAGGGTCCTACCTTAGAACCTCGACGATAGGAACTCTCCTATCGTTTGAAGGAAAATTGATGATTTTGAGGTTAAGGGTCCTACCTTAGAACCTCGATGATAGGAACTCTCCTATCGTTTGAAGGAAGATTGATTGTTTTGAGGTTAAGGGTCCTGCCTTAGAACCTCGACGATAGGAACTCTCCTATCGTTTGAAGGAAAATTGATGATTTTGAGGTTAAGGGTCCTACCTTAGAACCTCGATGATAGGAACTTTCCTATCGTTGAAAATTTGATTGAATGAGGCTTAAGGAACTCTCTTTAGAACCTCGAGCAAAATTTATATGAAAGCAATTAGAATTGGAATAATTTTCTTCGAAAGTGTGAATTTGCATAATAGGCGAATGCGAAACTTTAGATTTCGATAAGATGAGTGAATCTTGATGATGACAATAATACTGACAAATTATGTAAAGGGAACGGATGTTTGGAATCAATATCCAAGGTTCATCTAATATTTTCTTCAGTAAATATAGATTCCCTTGTGAGATATGTCATCCAAATAAGGTCAAAGCTTAACTACCCCAAAATGTTATGCCTAGTAGACCCAATAGGATGCGTCTCAAGAGTAATAAAAATTACTCTTTACTCAGCCATTCCAACCTAAAGGCATTGTCGCATGGTTTTAATATCAGCATGGACGAAACTATCTTATAAGATAACGAAATTCCTTGAAAAGAAAAACTGAAATACGAAAGAAAATGCTGATAATTAAAACGAAAGGACAAGAAAAACGGATCAGATCGCTTCTTCTTCCACAATGCTTCAACAGGCCGGGTAAAGGACATTATGGGAGTGAACTGGTTGGGAAAGACTGTCGTGCCCAGTCTATTTGGATCATCGCTGGATCTGGTTCAGGAACAAAAGCTTGCATTTTATCTAGCAATTCTTCAGCAGTTGTTGCGGATATTATGATTCGTCGTGCCACCTCAGGGATAAACTTTTGCTTCACAGCACGATTCATAAAAGATAATAGGCCTGCGAAGAAATAGTTAACATTTAACAGCCCAATGGGTTTTTGATGCAAATTAAGTTGGGCCATGGAAGCGATTTGGAAGACTTCTCCTAATGTGCCAAAGCCACCTGGTAGAGTGATAAAAACATCAGCATTAAAAAGCATTTGTAACAAGCGCTCTTGCAGATTTTTAACCACTAGCTCTTCTCCAATCGTGCCCCCAGAAACCGATTTCAGAGATGCAGGGATAACACCCAGAACCTGGCTTCCTCTTAAAGATGCTGCTGATGCTACAGCTCTCATTAATCCGACACTACCTCCTCCATAAACTAAGTGTATTTTTCGCTCAGCTAATACACTACCCAAATGGTTGGCTGCCTTTAAGTACTCTTCATCTTCTCCAGGAAAAGCTCCAGAAAATACACAAATACTTCGGGGTTTACGAGTAGAGTTTTCTCCATTCCTATCCTTACCCTTGTGAGAAAAGAGGATATATTTATAGAGATGAAGAGATAAGGCAATAATTTTATTTTCAAGAATGGATACATTATTGCCAGTTATTCACAGTAGTCACGAGTATGACTCTGGTCAGGTATGGGTACACTATCGTTAAAAGAGGAGGAAAATTTTCAAAATAGCTGCTAGCATGTACAGTAGTCACTACTGTAGCTTATGTCAGGAGTAGGTACGTGATTGTTGGAAGAGAAGGAAAATTTCAAAAGTGGCAGCTATATATAGTAGTCTGTGTCAGGAGTGGGTACATTATTGGGAGGATAATTTCAAAAGCGACAGCTAGCATGTACAATAATCGTGACTTTGGTCCACGTCTTCCACTGATTTTGCATCCAGTAACGGCTTCAATGCCTTCTATGAATCGACGATTTGCATCCCATCCAGTTTTCTCACAAACTGGCAAACTGGGTCGTTTAAAGTCAGATTCCCAAGACTATAACGATCTCGTTCTTTTTGGAGAATTATCCATAATCCAACAATCTCAAATTGCACTATTCCGCAAGAATGCGCTTCAAGAACCTCTCGAATATCTTCTAGAGATTCCTTACGCAAGCCATTCTTAATGAATCTTATTCTATCATTACGATTTCTGGTGATCACTCTTGGAGAATGACATTTATTGCCGCAAATCCACCATCCACAATTATGAAAAACGCCTAGCCTCTTTGCTCTTCTTTTTTTGGCATAAGCGCTTTTACCAAAGCCGGGCATACGGGGAAAGAACGCTTCTGGAACTTCACCAGCTGAACGAACCTTAGCTTCGATTAGCCACCGCACATTATCAGGAATGCCTTTGTGCATAAATACTCTGAATCGTTCACATCTTGCTTGATAAATCTTTTTAAGAACATTTATTGGGAAAGAAGGAAAATACTTTCGTAGGGCGGAAAGAGAAGACTCCATTGATAAAGGAGGTATTTAAGAGAAGAAAGAAATTAGTGATTGTAGGAAACGGAAATAACTAACACATATTTATAGTGATGAAAGGGATAATGCGTTAATTACACTTGCGGAAGCAAGTACATTATTGTCAAAAGAAAAGACAAATGACAGCTTATATGTACAGCAATCATGACTGTGGCTCTCATCTTCCACTGATTTATGTCCAGTAATGGCTTCAATGCCTTCTATAAGTCGGGGATTTGCTTCCCATCCAGTTTTCTTACAAACTGGCAAACGGGGTCGTTTAAAGTCAGATTCTTAATACTGTAGCGATCTCGTTTTTTTTTTTTTGGAAAGTCATCCATAAACCGACAATCCCAAATTGCACCATTCCACAAGAGTGCGCTTCAAGAGTCTCTCGAATATTTTCCAGAGATTCCTTACGCAGGCCATTCTTAATGAAACTTCTTCTATCTTGACGATTTCTGGTGATCACCCCTAGAGAACGACATTTAGTGCCACAAATCCAGCATCCACAATTATGACAAACGCCTAGCCTCTCTGCTCTTCTCTTTTTGGCATAAGCGCTTTTACCGAAGCCGGGCATACGGGGAAAGAACGCTTCTGGAACTTCACCAGCTGAACGAACCTTAGCTTCAATTAGCCACCGCACATTATCAGGAATGCCTTTGTGCATAAATACTCTGAATCGTTCACATCTAACTTGATAAATCTTTTTAAGAACATTTATTGGGAAGGAAGGAAAATACTTTCGTAGGGCGGAAAGAGAAGACTCCATTGATGAAGGGGGCAAAGAAAGAAATTAGTGATTGTAGGAAACGAAAATAACTAACACATATTTATAGTGATGAAAGGGATAATGCGTTAATTACACTTACAGAAGCAAGTACATTATTGTCAAAAGAAAAGACAAATGACAGCTTATATGTACAGCAATCATGACTGTGGCTCTCATCTTCCACTGATTTATGTCCAGTAATGGCTTCAATGCTTTCTATGAATCGGTGATTTGCATCTCATCTAGTTTTCTCACAAACTGGCAAACAGGGTCATTAAAAGTCAGATTTCCAAGACTGTAACGATCCTGTTCTTTACGGAAAGTCCACCATAAATCCATAATTTCCCATTGCACTATTTCACAAGAATGTGTTTCAAAAGTTAATAGGATATCTTCCAGAGATTCCTTATGCAGGCCATTCTTAATGAATTTTCTTTTATCTTCACGATTTATGGAGATGTATCCTAAAGAGCGACATTTAGTATTACAATTCCATCGCCCACATTTATAACACACGCCTAGTCTCTTTGCTCTTCGCCTTTTGGCATAACGGCTTTTACCTAAACCGGGCATGCGGGGCATAAATGCATCTGGAACTTCACCCGCCAAACGGACCTTAGCTTCAATTATCCACTGCACATTATCGAGAATGCCTTTGCGTGTAAAAACTCTGATTCTTTCACATCTAGCAAGATAGATCTTTTTAAGGACTTTTATTGGAATGGAAGGAAAGTATTTTCGCAGTGCAGAAAGAGTATAATCCATTGATGAGAGAAGAATTTGAGAGAAGAGGGAAATGAATCAGTTATTGTAGGAAACTGGAATAACCGAATTTAGAAGTCACGGGGTATCTTATCCGCTGCTTAATCAGAAGGAAGAACACGCATTTATAGTGATAAAAAGGGATAACGTGTCGATTACACTTAGGGGAGCATGTACATCTGTCAAAAGAAAATGCAAACCTTTCCAAATATAACAAACTGTATGTACAGTAATTGTGACTATGGCTCACATCTTCCACTGGTTTTACGTCCAGTAACGGCATTAACGGCTTCTATGAGTCGAGGATTTGCTTCCCATCCAGTTTTCTTACAAGCTGGCAAACAGGGTCATTTACAGTCAGATTCCCGGGACTGTAACGGTTTCGTTCTTCATGAAAAATACTCCATAAACCAAGAAGTTCACGTTGCACAGATCCACAAGAATGCGTCTCAAGAGTCAATTGGATATCATCCAACGAGTCCTTACTCAGGCCATTCTTAATGAATCGTATTTTATCTTCTCGATTATCAGAGATCATCCCTAAAGAACGACATTTAGTATTACAAGTCCACCGTCCACATTTATGGCAGACTTGTAACCTTTTCGCTCTTCGCTTTTTGGCATAAGAGCTTTTGCCTATACCAGGCATGTGAGACACAAATGCCTCTGGGATTTCACCTGCCAGACGAACCTTGGCTTCGATTAACCACCGCACATCTTCAGGGATTCCTTTGTGCATCAGAACTCTTAATCTTTCACAGCGAACTTGGTAGATCTTTTTGAGAATGTTCATTGGGAGAAAAGGAAAATATTTTCGTAAGACAGAAAGAGTAGGATCCATTTTCTAGAGGGAAGTAAAAGACAGAAGGGGTGAAGGAATCAGTTATTATGGGCAACTAAGAACCGACTTGAGAGTCACGGAGTACCGTATCCGCCGTTTAACCGAAAAAGTAGATCCTACTTCATTTTGATGTGATAGATATTTTTTATCTTGGATATTCCATCGAGCTGACGTTGATCCAGTCCTCGATTATTGAATCCATTGTCCGCTTTTGATAATTTTTCAACGACAATATTTCTTGATGTCTGCCTTATCTTTGATCATAGCTATCTCTTATCTTGGATGCTGCTAAGCTGGTATCAATCCTGTCCTTCCAGGTGTAGCCTCGATTATTGAATCAATTGCCAGGCTTTTGACAATATTGTCTACTTTATCCTTTTTTATATCTGCCTTATCCTTGGCTATAGCTATCTCTTATCTTGGATACTACTAGCTGACGTCAATCCTATCCTTCTAGGTGTAGTCTCGATTATTGAATCGATTGCCAGGCTTTTGACATATTGTCTACCTTATCCTTGAATTCCTGATGCGGGTTGGTTCCGCATATTAGTTGTGTATCCAGTGATAGATTGGTAAGAGCTGATGACATTGAGATCTCAGCTTATACTGCTGAAACTGTACCGTGAATGTGCTTCCCATTTGGTTCCTTGTTATGTAAAGGCTATGTATGCATGATATGAAATGCATGAATGCAGAGCATGTGTAACTAATGGCTTTTTTTTTTTTTTATGGATCTAGTTCTTCATGTCTTTGCTTTACTGGATCTTCTTTATGATTGCTTTCTTGGACTATCATTGAATCTCTTTATGCTTTCCAGCTTTTGTTCACTGCCTCAAAAGCCCAACTCTTTTCAAAATCCTCTTTCTTTGACTTGTTCTTTGAATTTTGGCCTCAATTTCTTTAAAGTTGGCCCGCCTCATAATTTATATCTCTTTCGGGTACTCATCCATTGTCATGGATTTGATACCATCAAAGGCTTTACTTTCAATGTCTGCTTTGCCCCTTTTCTTGTGACCGTGCCGACACTTACTTATCCCCATGTTATAATCTGAATGATTGCTCTTCCTTGAGCTCAAGTTTTGATCCATAAGACTTGCCCCCTTGTCTGTTGAGTTTCTTTCTTGGCAGTACTATTCTTACGCTTCGTAGAGACTACTTTGCCCCCCTGAATATGGTATTTATGTGGATAAAAGGTATCATCTCGCCTTTGATTTAACAGAAGGTCGAGCATTTCTAGACCTTTGTGATGGCACTTGATCGTAAATTTCTCTTACAAGAACCACATCTTATTAAAGAAAGACTCAAGCTATCTCCTCACTTTTAAGTCTACACACATTAATGAATAATGGTTTGGCCTTAAAGAAAAACTTTCATCGATTTGCAAAGCTTGACAAAGTAATTTACGGTCTTTATTTTTAATTAAAATATCCTGCCACTCTTCCCTTTCCAACTTGAAGACATAAACTGTTGTGGCAACGTCGGGTTTTCTGGAGTCGCCACCAATCAGTTTTTTTCTTAGGTCGATTGGTCACCTTAAAATTGGTCTGCGAGAGTTCGGGGATCGGGAGTACGGTTACGCTAAAACAATATTGTTATAGCGCCCAAAATTGGCACCTTAGTTGATTTTAATTTTGTTTTACTTTGCTTTTAAATAATTTTCAGTTAATTTAGAGATTTTAACTGAATTAGTCGAAATGTGGATTTTTAAGTTAATTTGTATAAAATTTTATACTTCCGAACCATGGACTCTGCCGAGTCATTTGGACACGGAAGATTTTGATTCCGAACCATGGACTCTGCCGAGTCATTTGGACACGGAATTTGGTGAAATTTTAAACAATTTTATCCATATTGTAAAAATATGGATTTTTTTTATCTTTTTATTTAATTTATTTATTTTAAAAAGTTTGATATTTTCCAAACCGTAGATCCTGCCGGATCATCCGGATATGGAAATTAAATTTAATTTATTGTTAGTTATATAATTATTACTTTTATGGAATTAATTATTAGTTTAATTACTAATTCGTAATTCTTTTTGTTATAGAATTTTTAGATAAAAAAATTTTATTTTTTATTTTCTTTCTTTTCTTTTCTCTCTTTTCTTTCTTATATTTTTCTTTTCTTTTTGACTTAATCTTTCCTTTCTTTTCTTTCTTTTCTTTCTTTTCTTTTTCTTATCTTTCTTATCTTTCTTTTCTTTTCTTTTTCTTGTCTTTCTTATCTTTTTCTTATCTTGTTTTAGTTTTCTTTTTGTTTTCTTGTTTAATGAAAAATATTTATTATTTTAGTGGATTTAAAAGTTATATTTTAAATAAATCAGTAAAATATAAAGTCTTAATTTTCATGTATTTATTTTTTTTTAAACAGGTTTTATTTTTATTTTTTTATTATTTTGACTGGATAAAAATAACTATTAAAATTAATTTTAACTTTTTGTTATCTTTAAAGAATTAAAAACATGTATATAAAAATAAAAATAATTGGCTTTTTTAAAAATGATTTTTATTAGACTTAATAATTAATTACAAAATAATCTTCTTTTAATTTTCATTTATTTATTAATTAGTAAAGGGTAAAGGTGAATTAAATAAAAAAAAATTATATAAAGAAAAAAAAATTAATAATAATAAAGTGGGGCTTTTTGGCCATCCACTTTAATAATAATAATAAATGTTAGCAAAGTTAATTAAATTAATTGTTAAACAACAATAATAAAAAGTTAGTCAAGTTAATTAAATTAATTAATTAACAACAATAATAAAAAGTTAGCCAAGTTAATTAAATTAATTAATTAACAACAGTAAAAAGTTAGCCAAGTTAATTAAATTAATTAATTAACAACAATAATAAAAAGTTAGCCAAATTAATTAAATTAATTAACAACAATAAATAAAAAGTTAGCCAAATTAATTAAATTAATTAACAACAATAAATAAAAAGTTAGCCAAATTAATTAAATTAATTAATTAACAACAATAATAAAAAGCTAGCCAAGTTAATTAAATTAATTAATTAACAACAATAATAAAAGTTAGCCAAGTTAATTAAATTAATTAATTAACAACAATAATAAAAGTTAATTAATTGTTAACAACAATTATAAAAGTTAGTAATAATGCAAAAATTAAAAGGTTAGTAACAATAATAGTATTAAAAGTTAGTTGTTAGTAAGTTAATAACAACAATAAAAAAAGGGGTTAGTAATAAACAAATAATAAACAAATAAACAAGTAAATATAAAAGAGTTAGTAATTAATTCTGCAAGAACAAAATAAAAGGTTAGTGACCAAAGTGAAAGAAAATTGAAAAGATGAAGGATTAAATGAGAGTTGTACCCTTAAAAACTGAATTTGAAATTCTGGAAACGTGAAGAACAGAACGCACGCGCGCGGGGGGAGAGAAAAAAAAAGGGTCAGAGAAGGTTTAGGTTTTCTGGAGAGGAAGAGAAGAGGGCCAGGGACCTAGGCTATAATTTTTTCTTTTTCCAAAACGGAGCTCTAAGCTTCATTTCTATTTTTTTTCTCTGTTCAGCACAAAATTTGGGGGGCTATTTATAGAGGAAGTTTAGCTGAACTGTTGATGGATAAATTAATAAAAAATTTCAAACTTATCTCTTAAATTGGTAAAATGACAATTTTAGTCCTTTACGTCTCTCAGCCTCTGGATAAGTTCCTGAAGCTTCTGATTTTGACAATTTTGTCGTTTTCTGTCAATTTGAGCCAAAAACGTCGGCAGGCTCAAAATTTTATGTGACAAACTGCCAAATGCTCCTGGAACTTTCAGAATTTGTCAATTTTGCCTGAAACTTCTAAATTTTGTCATTTTTACCTCAAACTTTTAAATTTTGTCATTTTTATGGAGTTTTCTTTTTTTCTTTCAAACATACACATATACACACATATATCAAATCTTCACAAAACAAAACAAAAAAAAATATATATATATATATATATATATATATATATATATATATATATTTTAAACTAATTAAAAAAAATTTAGTAATAATAATAACAATAATAATAATAATAATACATTTTTTTTATTTAATTTTTTTTTATTTAATTTTTTTAAAATTATTTTAATGGCCGGACGAAATTGGGTGTCAACAGCTGCCCCCCTTTGCATGCTTCATGGGACATGATGTATGCAAAGTTAGTTACCAAATTTCGTCCAGCTTAGCTAGGCATTGAAAACCTTCTCGCCGCCTAAACTCTGAGGTTTAAGGAAAGGTCCTTAGAACCTCTAACGATAGGAAAGGTTCTATCGTTGTAAGATGGACTGAATGATTGATTGTTTGTTTGAGGTTTAAGGAAAGGTCCTTAGAACCTCTAACGATAGGAAAGGTTCTATCGTTGTAAGATGGACTGAATGATTGATTGTTTGTTTGAGGTTTAAGGAAAGGTCCTTAGAACCCCTAACGATAGGAAAGGTTCTATCGTTGTAAGATGGACTGAATGATTGATTGTTTGTTTGAGGTTTAAGGAAAGGTCCTTAGAACCCCTAACGATAGGAAAGGTTCTATCGTTGTAAGATGGACTGAATGATTGATTGTTTGTTTGAGGTTAAGGAAAGATCCTTAGAACCGCTAACGATAGGAAAGGTTCTATCGTTGTAAGATGGACTGAATGATTGATTGTTTGTTTGAGGTTTAAGGAAAGGTCCTTAGAACCTCTAACGATAGGAAAGGTTCTATCGTTGTAAGATGGACTGAATGATTGATTGTTTGTTTGAGGTTTAAGGAAAGGTCCTTAGAACCTCTAACGATAGGAAAGGTTCTATCGTTGTAAGATGGACTGAATGATTGATTGCTTGTTTGAGGTTAAGGAAAGGTCCTTAGAACCTCTAACGATAGGAAAGGTTCTATCGTTGTAAGATGGACTGAATGATTGATTGTTTGTTTGAGGTTTAAGGAAAGGTCCTTGGAACCTCTAACGATAGGAAAGGTTCTATCGTTGTAAGATGGACTGAATGATTGATTGTTTGTTTGAGGTTTAAGGAAAGGTCCTTGGAACCTCTAACGATAGGAAAGGTTCTATCGTTGTAAGATGGACTGAATGATTGATTGTTTGTTTGAGGTTTAAGGAAAGGTCCTTGGAACCTCTAACGATAGGAAAGGTTCTATCGTTGTAAGATGGACTGAATGATTGATTGTTTGTTTGAGGTTTAAGGAAAGGTCCTTAGAACCTCTAACGATAGGAAAGGTTCTATCGTTGTAAGATGGACTGAATGATTGATTGTTTGTTTGAGGTTTAAGGAAAGGTCCTTAGAACCTCTAACGATAGGAAAGGTTCTATCGTTGTAAGATGGACTGAATGATTGATTGTTTGTTTGAGGTTTAAGGAAAGGTCCTTAGAACCTCTAACGATAGGAAAGGTTCTATCGTTGTAAGATGGACTGAATGATTGATTGTTTGTTTGAGGTTTAAGGAAAGGTCCTTGGAACCTCTAACGATAGGAAAGGTTCTATCGTTGTAAGATGGACTGAATGATTGATTGTTTGTTTGAGGTTTAAGGAAAGGTCCTTGGAACCTCTAACGATAGGAAAGGTTCTATCGTTGTAAGATGGACTGAATGATTGATTGTTTGTTTGAGGTTTAAGGAAAGGTCCTTGGAACCTCTAACGATAGGAAAGGTTCTATCGTTGTAAGATGGACTGAATGATTGATTGTTTGTTTGAGGTTTAAGGAAAGGTCCTTAGAACCTCTAACGATAGGAAAGGTTCTATCGTTGTAAGATGGACTGAATGATTGATTGTTTGTTTGAGGTTAAGGAAAGGTCCTTAGAACCTCTAACGATAGGAAAGGTTCTATCGTTGTAAGATGGACTGAATGATTGATTGTTTGTTTGAGGTTTAAGGAAAGGTCCTTAGAACCTCTAACGATAGGAAAGGTTCTATCGTTGTAAGATGGACTGAATGATTGATTGTTTGTTTGAGGTTTAAGGAAAGGTCCTTAGAACCTCTAACGATAGGAAAGGTTCTATCGTTGTAAGATGGACTGAATGATTGATTGTTTGTTTGAGGTTTAAGGAAAGGTCCTTAGAACCTCTAACGATAGGAAAGGTTCTATCGTTGTAAGATGGACTGAATGATTAATTGTTTGTTTGAGGTTTAAGGAAAGGTCCTTAGAACCTCTAAGGATAGGAAAGGTTCTATCGTTGTAAGATGGACTGAATGATTGATTGCTTGTTTGAGGTTAAGGAAAGGTCCTTAGAACGTCTAACGATAGGAAAGGTTCTATCGTTGTAAGATGGACTGAATGATTGATTGTTTGTTTGTTTGAGGTTAAGGAAAGGTCCTTAGAACCTCTAACGATAGGAAAGGTTCTATCGTTGTAAGATGGACTGAATGATTGATTGTTTGTTTGAGGTTAAAGAAAGGTCCTTAGAACCTCTAACGATAGGAAAGGTTCTATCGTTGTAAGATGGACTGAATGATTGATTGTTTGTTTGAGGTTAAGGAAAGGTCCTTAGAACCTCTAACGATAGGAAAGGTTCTATCGTTGTAAGATGGACTGAATGATTGATTGTTTGTTTGAGGTTTAAGGAAAGGTCCTTGGAACCTCTAACGATAGGAAAGGTTCTATCGTTGTAAGATGGACTGAATGATTGATGTCGAGGCAAAGGTTTCATCCTTAAAACCTCGGATTGACTGATTGATGTCGAGGCAAAGGTTCCATCCTTAAAACCTCGAATTGATTGATTGATCTCGAGGCAAAGGTTCCATCCTTAAAACCCCGGATTGATTGATTGATGTCGAGGTAAAGGTTCCATCCTTAAAACCTCGGATTGATAATTGATCTCGAGGCAAAGGTTCCATCCTTAAAACCTCGGATTGATTGATTGATGTCGAGGTAAAGGCTCCATCCTTAAAACCTCGAATTGATTGATTGATCTCGAGGCAAAGGTTCCATCCTTAAAACCTCGGATTGATTGATTGATTTCGAGGCAAAGGTTCCATCCTTAAAACCTCGGATTGATTGATTGATGTCGAGGTAAAGGTTCCATCCTTAAAACCTTGAATTGATTGATTGATCTCGAGGCAAAGGTTCCATCCTTAAAACCTCGGATTGATTGATTGATTTCGAGGCAAAGGTTCCATCCTTAAAACCTCGGATTGATTGATTGATGTCGAGGTAAAGGTTCCATCCTTAAAACCTCGAATTGATTGATTGATCTCGAGGCAAAGGTTCCATCCTTAAAACCTCGGATTGATTGATTGATCTCGAGGCATAGGTTCCATCCTTAAAACCCCGGATTGATTAATTGATGTCGAGGCAAAGGTTCCATCCTTAAAACCTCGATGATTGATTGAGTTCGAGGCAAAGGTTCCATCCTTAAAACCTCGGATTGATAATTGATTATTTTCGAGGCAAAGGTTCCATCCTTAAAACCCCGATGATGAAAATTGAATGTTTTCGAGGCAAAGGTTCCATCCTTAAAACCCCGATGATGAAAATTGATTGTTTTTGAGGCAAAGGTTCCATCCTTAAAACCCCGATGATGAAAATTGATTATTTTCGAGGCAAAGGTTCCATCCTTAAAACCCCGATGATGAAAATTGATTATTTTCGAGGCAAAGGTTCCATCCTTAAAACCCCAATGATGAAAATTGATTGTTTTCGAGGCAAAGGTTCCATCCTTAAAACCCCGATGATGAAAATTGATTATTTTCGAGGCAAAGGTTCCATCCTTAAAACCCCGATGATGAAAATTGATTTTGAGGCTAAGGAGCTTTCCTTAGGACCTCGAGCGAAATTTATATGAAAGCAATTGAAATTGGAATAATTTTCTTCGAAAGTGTGAATTTTCATAATAGGCGAGCGCAAAGAATTAGGCTTCGATAAAACAAGTGAATCTTGATGTGACAATAACACTGACAAATTATGTAAAGGGAACGGATGTTTGGAATCAATATTCAAGGTTCATCTAATATTTTCTTCAGTAAATATAGATTCCCTTGTGAGATATGTCATCCGAATAAGGTTAAAGCTTAACTACCCCAAAATGTTATGCCTAGTAGACCTAATAGGATGCGTCTCAAGAGTAACAAAAATTACTCTTTACTCAGCCATTCCAACCTAAAGGCATTGTCCTATGGTTTTAATATCAGCATAGACGAAACTATATTATAAAAAAAAGAAATTCCCTGAAAGGAAAAACTGAAACGCGAAAGAAAATGCTGATAATGAAACTAAAGGACAAGAAAAACGGATCAGATCGCTTCTTTCTTCCACAATACTTCAACAGGGTGAGTAGAGGACCATTATGGGAGTGAACTGGTCGGGAAAGACTGTCGTGTCCAGTCTATCTGAATCATTGCTGGATCTGGTTCAGGAACAAAAGCTTGTATTTTATCTAGCAATTCTTCAGCAGTTGTTGCGGATATTATGATTCGCCGTGCCACTCTTGATATGAAATTCTTCTGCATAGCATAATCCATAAAAGCTATCAGACCTGTAAAGAAATTGTTAACATTTAAAAGCCCAATGGGTTTCTTATGCAAATTAAGTTGGGCCATGGAAGCAATTTGAAAGACTTCTCCCAATGTGCCAAAACCACCTGGTAAAGTGATAAAAGCATCAGCATTTAAAAGCATTTGTAACACACGCTTTTGCAAATTTTTAACCACTAATTCTTCTTCAATCGTGCCCCCAGAAATAAATTTCAGAGGTCCAGGGATAATGCCCAGAACTTGACTTCCTCCTAGAGATGCTGCTGATGCTACACCTCCCATTAATCCGACACTACCTCCTCCATAAACTAAATGTATTTTTCGCTCAGCTAATACTCTACCCAAATGGTTGGCTGCTTTTAAATACTCTTCATCTTTTCCAGGAAAAGCCCCAGAAAATACACAAATACTTCGGGATTTACGAGTTGGGGTTTTCTCCATTCCTATCCTTACCCTTGTGAGAAAAGAGGATATATTTATAGAGATGAAGAGATAAGGCAATAATTTTATTTTCAAGAATGGATACATTATTGCCAGCTATTCACAGTAGTCACGAGTATGACTTTGGTCAGGTATGGGTACACTATCGTTAAAAGAGGAGGAAAATTTTCAAAATAGCTGCTAGCATGTACAGTAGTCACTACTGTAGCTTACGTCAGGAGTAGGTACGTGATTGTTGGAAGAGAAGGAAAATTTTAAAAAGTGGCAGCTATATACAGTAATCATAACTGTATCTCATGTCAGGAGTGGGTACATTATTGGGAGGATAATTTCAAAAGCGACAGCTAGCATGTACAATAATCGTGACTTTGGTTCACGTTAGGAGTGAATACATTATTACCAAAAGGGGAGGAAAATTTCAAAAGCGACAGCTAGCACGTACAGTAATCGTGACTTTGATCCTCGTCTTCCAATGGCTTTGCGTCCAGTAATGGCTTTAATGCTTTCTATGAATCGGTGATTTGCATCTCATCTAGCTTTCTCACAAACTGGCAAACAGGGTCGTTTAGGGTCAGATTCCCAAGACTGTAACGATCTCGTTCTTTTTGGAAAATTATCCATAATCCAACAACCTCAAATTGCACTATTCCGCAAGAATGCGCTTCAAGAACCTCTCGAATATCTTCTAGAGATTCCTTACGCAAGCTATTCTTAATGAATCTTATTCTATCATTACGATTTCTGGTGATCACTCCTGGAGAACGACATTTATTGCCACAAATCCACCATCCACAATTATGATAAACGCCTAGCCTCTTTGCTCTTCTTTTTTTGGCATAAGCGCTTTTACCAAAGCCGGGCATACGGGGAAAGAACGCTTCTGGAACTTCACCAGCTGAACGAACCTTAGCTTCAATTTGCCACCGCACATTATCAGGAATGCCTTAGTGCATAAATACTCTGAATCGTTCACATCTAGCTTGATAAATCTTTTTAAGAACATTTATTGGGAAGGAAGGAAAATACTTTCGTAGGGCGGAAAGAGAAGACTCCATTGATAAAGGAGGCAAAGAAAGAAATTAGTGATTGTAGGAAACGAAAATAACTAACACATATTTATAGTGATGAAAGGGATAATGTGTTAATTACACTTACAAAAGCAAGTACATTATTGTCAAAAGAAAAGACAAATGACAGCTTAGATGTACAGCAATCATGACTGTGGCTCTCATCTTCCACTAGTTTATGTCTAGTAACGGCTTCAATGCCTTCTATAAGTCGGGGATTTGCTTCCCATCCAGTTTTCTCACAAACTGGCAAACAGGGTCATTAAAAGTTAGATTTCCAAGACTGTAACGATCCTGTTCTTTACGGAAAGTCCACCATAAATCCATAATTTCCCATTGCACTATTTCACAAGAATGTGTTTCAAAAGTTAATAGGATATCATCCAAAGATTCCTTACGCAGGCCATTCTTGATGAATTTTCTTTTATCTTCATGATTTCTGGAGATGTATCCTAAAAAGCGACATTTAGTATTACAATTCCATCGTCCACATTTATGACAGACACCTAGCCTCTTTGCTCTTCGCTTTTTGGCATAACGGCTTTTACCTAAACCGGGCATGCGGGGCATAAATGCATCTGGAACTTCACCCGCCAGACGGACCTTAGCTTCAATTATCCACTGCACATTATCGGGAATGCCTTTGCGTGTAAAAACTCTAATTCTTTCACATCTAGCAAGGTAGATCTTTTTAAGGACTTTTATTGGAAGGGAAGGAAAGTATTTTCGCAGTGCAGAAAGAGTAGAATCCATTGATGAGAGAAGAATTTGAGAGATGATGGAAAGGAATTAGTTATTGAAGGAAACTTAGATAACCGACTGGAAGAACATGCATTTATAGCGATGAAATGGATAACGTGTCGATTACACTTACGGGAGCAAATACATTATTAAAAGAAAAATGGAAAATTTTAAATATGATAAATTGTATGTACAGTGATTGTGACTGTGGCTCACATCTTCCACTGGTTTTACGTCCAGTAACGGGATTAATGGCTTCTCTGAGTCGAGGATTTGCTTCCCATCCAGTTTTCTTACAAGCTGACAAATAGGGTCGTTTAACGTCAGATTCCCGGGACTGTATCGTTCTCGTTCTTCATGAAAAATGCTCCGTAAATCGAGAAGTTCACGTTGCACGGATCCACAAGAATGCGTCTCAAGAGTCAATTGGATATCATCCAATGAGTCCTTACTCAGGCCATTCTTAATGAATCGTATTTTATCTTCTCGATTATCAGAGATCATCCCTAAAGAACGACATTTAGTATTACAGGTCCAGCGTCCACATTTATGACAGACGCCTAGTCTCCTCGCTCTTCGCTTTTTGGCATAAGAGCTTTTGCCTACACCAGGCATGTGAGACACAAATGCCTCTGGGATTTCACCTGCCAGACGAACCTTAGCTTCAATTAACCACCGCACATCTTCAGGGATTCCTTTATGCATCAGAGCTCTTAATCGTTCACAGCGAACTTGGTAGATCTTTTTGAGGATGTTCATTGGGAGAGAAGGAAAATATTTTCGCAAGGCAGAAAAAGTAGGATCCATTTTCTAGGAGAAAGTAAAAGAAAGGAGGGAGGAAATGATCAGTTATTATGGGCAACTGAGAGAACCGACTTGAGAGTCACGGAGTACCGTATCCGCCGCTTAACCGGAAAAGTAGATCCTACTTCATTTTGATAGATATTTTTTTTTTTATCCGTTGATCCAGTCCTCGATTATTGAATCCATTGTCCGCTTTTGACAAAGTTTCAACGACAATATTTCTTGATGTCTGCCTTATCTTTGACCACAGCTATCTCTTATCTTGGATGCTGCTAAGCTGGCATCAATCCTGTCCTTCCAGGTGTAGCCTCGATTATTGAATCAATTGCCAAGCTTTTGACAATATTGTCTACTTTATCCTTTTTGATATCTGCCTTATCCTTGGCTATAGCTATCTCTTATTTTGGATACTACTAGCTGATGTCAATCCTGTCCTTCCAGGTGTAGTCTCGATTATTGAATCAATTGCCAGGCTTTTGACATATTGTCTACCTTATCCTTGAATTCCTGATGCGGGTTGGTCCCGCATATTAGCTGTGTATCCAGTGATAGATTGGTAAGAGCTGATATTATTGAGATCTCAGCTTATACTGCTGTAACGGTGCGGTGGATGTGTTTCCCATTTGATTCCTATCATGTAAAAATCATGCATGCATGATGTGAAATGCATGAATGCAAAGCATGTGTAATTGATGGTTCTTTTTTTTTTTTTATTTATATTTATTTTTTTATTTTTTATTTTTTTTGGATTGATCTAGTTCTTCATATCTTTGCTTTACTGGATCCTCTTTATAATTGTCTTCTTGGACTATCATTGAATCTCTTTATGCTTTCCAGCTTTTGTTCACTGCCTCAAAAGCCCAACTCTTTTCAAAATCCCCTTTCTTTGACTTGTTCTTGAATTTTGGCCTCAATTTCTTTAAAGTTGGCCCGCCTCATAATTTATATCTCTTTCGGGTACTCATCCATTGTCATGGATTTGATACCATCAAAGGCTTTACTTTCAATGTCTGCTTTGCCCATTTTCTTCTGGCCGTGCCGACACTTACTTATTCCCAAGTTATAGTCTGAATGATTGCTCTTCCTTGAGCTCAGGTTTTGATCCATAAGACTTGCCCCATTGTCTGTTGAGTTTCTTTCTTGGCAGTACTACTCTTACGCTTCGTAGAGACTACTTTGCCCCCCTGAATATGGTATTTATGTGGATAAAAGGTATCACCTCGCCTTTAATAGAAGGTCGAGCATTTCTAGACCTTTGTGATGGCACTTGATCGTAAATTTCTCTTACAAGAACCACATCTTATTAAAGAAAGACTCAAGCTATCTCCTCACCTTTAAGTCTACATACATTAATGAATAATGGTTTGGCCTTAAAGAAAAACTTTCATCAATTTGCAAAGCTTGACAAAGTAATTTACGGTCTTTATTTTCAATTAAAATATCCTGCCATTCTTCCCTTTCCAACTCGAAGACATAAACTGTGCAAGGCAATAAGGTAGAAACATGATTCACAATAATAGCCTTTTAGCTGAATGAGGATGATATCGAGAGGTAACTGTTAGGCGTGAGGAAAATTAAGTTTGAATGTTTTTGTTTTGTTTTTGTGGCAGTCTTTTAGCTGAATGAGAATAATATTAAGAGGTAAATACTAGGTCTGAGTAAAGTTAAGTTTGAGTGGTGTGAAAGAAGGGTCTTTTAATACTACTCGTGAGCAGTATTAAATAAGGTAGAAACATAATTCACAATGATAGTCTTTTAGCTGAATGAGGATATTAAGTCTGAAGGAAGTTAAGTTTAAGTGGTTTGAAAGAAGAGTCTTTTAATACTACTCGTGAGCAGATTTGATTATGGTGAAAAACTCAATAGTGATGACTTCAAACTTGCCACCTTTTCCAGAAAGTTTGATCTCATCTGTTGCCCCCCAACTATCGTAATCTTTATGTACACTTGGTTTGAGGGTTACTTTTGTTTTCTAAACCGCCTTTGCAGGTTTTCAGTCTAGAATCGATAGCTCACTTTTTCTATCTTTTTTCTTTTGCTCTAGTTTGAGCCCTTTTTTTTCCTTTCTCTTTTTTTGTTTTTGTTTTTGTTTCCCCTTTTTTTTTTTTGTGAGCTATGGTGATGACATACTTGATAACTCTCTTGAAGTGAGATGACTCAAGTGGCCTTGCTTGCTCATGCTTGTTCTCAGTCCTTTTTGGTTTTGAATTTTCCCTTGTTGTCTTTTGATGGAAAGGATGAATTTCTCTTTTCGGAGTTTGTGTTGCAAAGAACTGAGATCATAGCCCTCTTGAAGTGAAATGATTAAAGTGGCTTTAGTTGCTTGTGTTTGCTCTCTGTCTCTTTTTTTTGTTTTTGAATTTTCCCTTTAATGGCTTTTGATGGAAGGGATGAACTTCTTTCCTTTGTTGGAATTTGTGTTGCGGAAAACTGAGAATCTTTTTTTTTTTTTTGTATTGAGCATTTGTGAGAATTGGGAGGCCACTGAAGTCATTTAATATGAGAGCTACCTTGTTTGGAAACTAACCCCAAACTTCTTGCAAGGATGTTGATAACCACTATGAATTCTTTTTTTTTAGAGTTGGGGTGCAACATATGAAATCCTTCTTACTAGATTTGACAGCACTTTCAAGATTGCCACTATTAAATCTCACTTAACTTTTTATTTTCACCCACGAGTAGTATCGTTTTCAAAGTAAAGTGTGATAGCAATAATGGATAGTATAATGGAAAGGAGTGAGAGATGGATATAAAAACGGAATTTTTGGTAAGAAGTGGTAGAATGTGTAGGTGTAATAATTGAATTTTTGGTAAAAATTGGTAGAATGTGTAGATGTAATAATGGAATTAAAAAGTGGTAGAATGCACACATAACGTCTTTTTGTTGGAGAACAAAAAGAATTACCGGTTGTCAAAAAGTAAAGTGTGATAGCAATAATGGATAGTATAATGGCAAAGAGTGTAAAAATGGAAAGTAGTAGAATGCACGCATTACATCTTTTTGTTGTACCAGAAAGAATACCAGGTGTCCATCTAACAAAGACTACACCCTAGATTCTGGACTAAATCTAGGAGATTTTTACTATTAGATTACTTTTGCAAGCTTTCAAAGATACAAGTTTATTCAAAGGATTCCCTGTCATTCGAAAATGTATGCGGACTGTTAGGTCAGATCTGACTTGGAGCCCTTCCAAAATCAATGTAATTCCAGCTCAAAATCTTCACTTTCAATTACCAATCACATCGGGCATAGCAGCTTGACCTCGGTTTTGTTTGATTTGTAGAGGAATGGCCTTGGGACTTGACGGCTTAAGAGTAGGTTTTGAGATTGGTATAGCATTGACTTCTTGTTCTTTAATGATCACATTCACATCATCATAAAAACGATAAGTTGGGATGAGTCTATGAGTCTTTGCAGATTCTTACGGAATTCTGAGCATTCTTGGATAGAATGACTCTTACTGTCATGAAAGTTGCACCATTCCTCATCTTCAACTTCTTCATGTCCAAAAGAAGGTTTTCCCATGATAATCCCTTCTTTTACAAGGCATGAATATACATGCTTAAGAGGGGTTATGATATCATTGACTGACTTTTTCATCAGCCGGTGTTCTTCTATCATATTGACTGGTTTTTCTTGATGAGGCGGCAATGGATTGTGAGTGACGTTCGGTTCATCGGAAAAGTCCAACCACTTTGATTCGATTAATTGTTGGACTATACGTTTCAATGCTGTGCAATTTTCCAAGCCATGGCCTGGAACGCCATCATGATATGGGCAAGTTATGTTGGGGTCATACCACGTTGGATATGGGGGTCCAAATGGATTTGTAGGAATTGGATGGATAAGTTGACTTTCTATGAGTTTTGGATACAACTCAGTGTAAGTCATGGGAATTGGTGCAAAAACTTCTTTTGGTCTTCGTGTGGGTACTGGAGGAGTCGGAACAGGTGGCCGTAACTGATTAGGCCTGTTGAGAGGATAATTGTTGGGCCTATTGGGAGGATAATCATTAGGCCTATTGGAAGGATAATCATTGGGCATATTGGGAGGATAGTCACTGGGCATATTGGTAGGATAATAATTGGGCCTTTTGGCAGAATAGGATAGGCGAGGACCGGTAGCCACAGTACCTACGAGGGGAATCCCTCTTTCGCGTCCTATTTGTTGTACTTCTTCATCTTCTGTTCTGGATGGTCCTCCTCTTTTCATAGGATCACTAAAGGACTCAGCAATCTTCCCAGTCCTAATCCCATGCTCGATCCTTTCTCCAGACATGACAACATCGGAGAAATTAGTTGCCGAATTGCCAATGAGTTTGTCATAATATGGGTATTTCAGTGTCTGGACAAACAAAGTGACCATTTCTTTTTCTGTCATGGGTGGCTGAACTTGTGCAGCTAAGTCCCTCCACCGTTGGGCATATTCCTTGAAAGTTTCTGGCTTTTTCTTCTCCATGTTTTGGAGAGTTTGGCGATCCGGAGCCAAGTCCATAATATGTTTATAGTTGCCGATGAAGGCCTGAGCAAGGTCATTCCAAGTTTTGATGTTTCTTGGTCCTTGACTTAGATACCACTGCAATGCTGATTTTGTGAGACTTTCCTGAAAAAGTGCAATCCACACATTTTCATCTTTTGTGAGTGGTTGTAGTCTCCTTAGGAACAGTGTGATGTGAGTGATGGGATCACTCGTTCCGTCGTATTTTACGAAATCCGGTACTTTAAAGTCCGAAGGGATTATGACGTCTGGCACTAAGCAGAGGTCATCCACTGAGAGAGATCCGAATATATTACCTCCTTCAATGACTCGCAGTCTCTTCTCTATTGTTTCGAGTTTTTGAGATTCTCCTTCTTCCTTTGGTGGTGTCTTCTTCTCTTCATACACAGTGTCTTGTTTTAGGTGAACACTAGCAGACTGTCTTGGTTCCTGAAACAGGTTTTCTTGGACTGAGACTCGTTGTGGGGTGATTCCCGGAGGATAAGTGGGATCTTGTGCTTCTTTGATGGGAACTTGAGTTGCTTTCCCTTTGATTATTTCCATCAATTGTCTCATTTGTTCTGCCATACTTTCAATCTTGGACTCCATCTCCATGAGACGTCCTTCGGCTTGTTCTGCCATTAATCTTGTTTGGAGCCGAGTTGGATATCGGTGTTGAGGTCCAATTTTACCCCTTTTTAAAGTAAGATTTATTTTATTAGACTCTACATGTATGTGATTGATGCAATGAATGCATGCATGCAATGTGAGATTATGTTTTTATCAGACTTTGTATGCACGTGATTGATGTAATGGATGCATGCAATATAAAGTGAGATTATGTTTTTATCAGACTTTATATGAACGTGATTAATGTAATGCATGCATGCGATGAGTGAGTTTGCTTATCCACTATTGTGGAACTTCAAAACTTTTAGTTGTCATTATAAAGACCAAAAAGTTAGCATAATTTGATGCGTGGTTTTGATGCATGAAGAATAATTGCACAAGAAAGATAAGGTTATTAATAAGTTAAATAGCAATTAACAACTCATAAAGTATTATGGATAAACAAGTTAAAACCATACGAAGGAAAGTGTATAGTAACAACACAGCATAACAAGGATATGCTTATGGTGTTGGTAAAAATGGTAGAAATTCTATGGTCAGTTTTATGGTTAAGTGGGGAGTTCTATATGCATAAGGTGGCTTATAAAAAAGGCAAGGGATAGTTCCCGAATCCCATCACTAAATCATAGTGACGGCCCGATTCCTTACCCTCTAGGGTTAATGTAAGGAATGGATTAATTCGAGTCGTAGCTTTTCGTGGGCCCATGCAGAGACTAACCGTCTCAGAAGGCAATACACTACTTTGCTACTTTGAAACCGGTGAAGGCTTGGAGACCGTGGCCTCACAAGGACAGCAACACCAATTCCGCTTAGAAAGAATCGTGTTTGATTTAAGGAAGCTCGGGTATAGAGCTTCATATTGTGAATGCATTATGCATGTTTAGAATAAGTAAATATAACATATAAATCCACATAATAAGCAAAGTAAATCAAAACAAATCAACTTTAGGCTCGACTCACTAACGTGGAGTCCCCAGTGGAGTCGCCAAGCTGTGGCAACGTCGGGTTTTCTGGAGTCGCCACCAATCAGTTTTTTTCTTAGGTCGATTGGTCACCTTAAAATTGGTCTGCGAGAGTTCGGGGATCGGGAGTACGGTTACGCTAAAACAATATTGTTATAGCGCCCAAAATTGGCACCTTAGTTGATTTTAATTTTGTTTTACTTTGCTTTTAAATAATTTTCAGTTAATTTAGAGATTTTAACTGAATTAGTCGAAATGTGGATTTTTAAGTTAATTTGTATAAAATTTTATACTTCCGAACCATGGACTCTGCCGAGTCATTTGGACACGGAAGATTTTGATTCCGAACCATGGACTCTGCCGAGTCATTTGGACACGGAATTTGGTGAAATTTTAAACAATTTTATCCATATTGTAAAAATATGGATTTTTTTTATCTTTTTATTTAATTTATTTATTTTAAAAAGTTTGATATTTTCCAAACCGTAGATCCTGCCGGATCATCCGGATATGGAAATTAAATTTAATTTATTGTTAGTTATATAATTATTACTTTTATGGAATTAATTATTAGTTTAATTACTAATTCGTAATTCTTTTTGTTATAGAATTTTTAGATAAAAAAATTTTATTTTTTATTTTCTTTCTTTTCTTTTCTCTCTTTTCTTTCTTATATTTTTCTTTTCTTTTTGACTTAATCTTTCCTTTCTTTTCTTTCTTTTCTTTCTTTTCTTTTTCTTATCTTTCTTATCTTTCTTTTCTTTTCTTTTTCTTGTCTTTCTTATCTTTTTCTTATCTTGTTTTAGTTTTCTTTTTGTTTTCTTGTTTAATGAAAAATATTTATTATTTTAGTGGATTTAAAAGTTATATTTTAAATAAATCAGTAAAATATAAAGTCTTAATTTTCATGTATTTATTTTTTTTTAAACAGGTTTTATTTTTATTTTTTTATTATTTTGACTGGATAAAAATAACTATTAAAATTAATTTTAACTTTTTGTTATCTTTAAAGAATTAAAAACATGTATATAAAAATAAAAATAATTGGCTTTTTTAAAAATGATTTTTATTAGACTTAATAATTAATTACAAAATAATCTTCTTTTAATTTTCATTTATTTATTAATTAGTAAAGGGTAAAGGTGAATTAAATAAAAAAAAATTATATAAAGAAAAAAAAATTAATAATAATAAAGTGGGGCTTTTTGGCCATCCACTTTAATAATAATAATAAATGTTAGCAAAGTTAATTAAATTAATTGTTAAACAACAATAATAAAAAGTTAGTCAAGTTAATTAAATTAATTAATTAACAACAATAATAAAAAGTTAGCCAAGTTAATTAAATTAATTAATTAACAACAGTAAAAAGTTAGCCAAGTTAATTAAATTAATTAATTAACAACAATAATAAAAAGTTAGCCAAATTAATTAAATTAATTAACAACAATAAATAAAAAGTTAGCCAAATTAATTAAATTAATTAACAACAATAAATAAAAAGTTAGCCAAATTAATTAAATTAATTAATTAACAACAATAATAAAAAGCTAGCCAAGTTAATTAAATTAATTAATTAACAACAATAATAAAAGTTAGCCAAGTTAATTAAATTAATTAATTAACAACAATAATAAAAGTTAATTAATTGTTAACAACAATTATAAAAGTTAGTAATAATGCAAAAATTAAAAGGTTAGTAACAATAATAGTATTAAAAGTTAGTTGTTAGTAAGTTAATAACAACAATAAAAAAAGGGGTTAGTAATAAACAAATAATAAACAAATAAACAAGTAAATATAAAAGAGTTAGTAATTAATTCTGCAAGAACAAAATAAAAGGTTAGTGACCAAAGTGAAAGAAAATTGAAAAGATGAAGGATTAAATGAGAGTTGTACCCTTAAAAACTGAATTTGAAATTCTGGAAACGTGAAGAACAGAACGCACGCGCGCGGGGGGAGAGAAAAAAAAAGGGTCAGAGAAGGTTTAGGTTTTCTGGAGAGGAAGAGAAGAGGGCCAGGGACCTAGGCTATAATTTTTTCTTTTTCCAAAACGGAGCTCTAAGCTTCATTTCTATTTTTTTTCTCTGTTCAGCACAAAATTTGGGGGGCTATTTATAGAGGAAGTTTAGCTGAACTGTTGATGGATAAATTAATAAAAAATTTCAAACTTATCTCTTAAATTGGTAAAATGACAATTTTAGTCCTTTACGTCTCTCAGCCTCTGGATAAGTTCCTGAAGCTTCTGATTTTGACAATTTTTTCGTTTTCTGTCAATTTGAGCCAAAAACGTCGGCAGGCTCAAAATTTTATGTGACAAACTGCCAAATGCTCCTGGAACTTTCAGAATTTGTCAATTTTGCCTGAAACTTCTTAATTTTGTCATTTTTACCTCAAACTTTTAAATTTTGTCATTTTTATGGAGTTTTCTTTTTTTCTTTCAAACATACACATATACACACATATATCAAATCTTCACAAAACAAAACAAAAAAAAAATATATATATATATATATATATATATATATATATATATATATATATATATATATATATATATTTTAAACTAATTAAAAAAAATTTAGTAATAATAATAACAATAATAATAATAATAATACATTTTTTTTATTTAATTTTTTTTTATTTAATTTTTTTAAAATTATTTTAATGGCCGGACGAAATTGGGTGTCAACAACTGTGCAAGGCAATAAGGTATAAACATGATTCACAAGGATAGCCTTTTAGCTGAATGAGGATGATATCGAGAGGTAAATGTTAGGTGTGAGGGAAATTAAGTTTAAATGTTTTTGCTGCAGTCTTTTAGCTGAATGAGAATAATATTAAGAGGTAAATATTAGGTCTAAGTAAAGTTAAGTTTGAGTGGTGTGAAAGAAGGGTATTTTAATACTACTCGTGAGCAGTATTAAATAAGGTAGAAACATGATTTACAATGATAGTCTTTTAACTGAATGAGGATGTTAGGTCTGAGGAAAGTTAAATTTAAGTGGTGTGAAAGAAGGGTCTTTTAATATTACTCGTGAGCAAATTTGATTATGGTGAAAAACTCAATAGTGATGACCTCAACTTACCACTCTTTCCAGAAAGTTAGACCTCATCTATTGCCCCCCAACTATTGTGATCTTTATGCATGCTTGGTTTGAGGGTTGCTTTCGTGTTCTAAACCGCCTTTGCAGGTTTTCAGTCTAGAATCCATAGCTCACTTTTTTTGTTTTCTTTCTTTTGCTCTAGTTTGGGCCCTTTTTCCTTTTTTTTTTTTTTGTTTTTTTTTTCTTTTTGTTTTTTTTTTTGTTTTTTTTTTTTTTTGTGAGCTATGGTGAGGACATACTTGATAACTCTCTTGAAGTGAGATGACTCAAGTGGCCTTGCTTGCTCGTGCTTGTTCTCAGTCCTTTTTGGTTTTGAATTTTCCCTTGTTGTCTTTTGATGGAAGGGATGAACTTTTTCCTTTTCGGAGTTTTTTTTTTGTTACAAAGAACCGAGATCATAGCCTTCTTGAAATGAGATGATTCAAGTGGCCTTACTTGCTTGTGTTTGCTCTCAGTCTCTTTTTTTTTTGTTTTGAATTTTCCCTTGTTGGCTTTTTGATGGAAGGGATGAACTTTTTCCTTTTTTTTTTTGGAGTTTGTGTTATGGAGAACCGAGATCATAGCCTTCTTGAAGTGAGATGACTCAAGTGGCTTTATTTGCTTCTCAGTCTCTCTTTTTTTTTTGGATTTTTCTTTTTGGATTTTCCCTTTAATGGCTTTTTGATGGAAGGGATGAACTTTTTCTTTTCGGAGTTTGTGTTGCGGAAAACTGAGAACCTTTTTTTTTTTTTTTTGAGCATTTATGAGAATTGGGAGGCCACTGAAGTCATTTAATATGAGAGCTACCTTGTTTGGAAGCTAACCCCAGACTTCTTGCAAGGATGTTGATAACCATTATGAATTCTTTTTTTTTAGAGTTGGGGTGCAACATATGAAATCCTTCTTACTAGATTTGACGGCACTTTCAAGATCACCACTATTAAATCTCCCTTAACTTTTTATTTTCACCCACGAGTAGTATCGTTTTCAAAGTAAAGTGTGATAGCAATAATAGATAGTATAATGGAAAGGAGTGAGAGATGGATGTAAAAACGGAATTTTTTGTAAGAAGTGGTAGAATGTATAGGTGTAATAATTGAATTTTTGGTAAAAATTGGTAGAATGTGTAGAAGTAATAATGGGATTAAAAAGTGGTAGAATGCACACGCAACATCTTTTTGTTAGAGAACAAAAAGAATTACCAGTTGTCGAAAAGTAAAGTGTGATGGCAATAATGGATAGTATAATGGAAAAGAGTGTAAAAATGGAAAGTAGTAGAATGCACGCATTACATCTTTTTGTTGTACCAGAAAAAGAATAGCAGGTGTCCATTTAACAAAGACTACACCCTAGATTCTGGACTAAATCTAGGAGATTTTTACTATTAGATTACTTTTGCAAGCTTTCAAATATACAAGTTTAGTAAAAGGATTCCCTGTCATTCAAAAGTGTGTGTGAACTGTTAGGTCAGATCTGACTTGGAGTTCTTCCAAAATTAATGTAATTCCAGCTCAAAATCTTCACTTTCAATTACCAATCACATCGGGCCTAGCAACTTGGACTCGACCAACTGTTGGACCTTGAGTTTCAATATGACAGAATTTTCAGTTACATTTGGGATTTGGGTCACAGCAACTTGGAAGAGAAGGTCACTTGGTCTTTACTACTATTGATATAGATGATAGCAGAATGCCTTCTTCAGCAAAGACTGTGATTAACTTTCCTTCAAAAATGAATTTCATTTTTTGGTGTAATGAGGAGGGAATTGCTCCGGCCATATTTTCTATCTTGGACTCTATATCTATGAGACGTCCTTCGGTTTGTTCTGCCATTAGTCTTGTTTGGAGCCGAGTTGGATATCGGTGTTGAGGTCCAATTTTACCTTTTTAAAGTGAGATTCATTTTATTAGATTTTACATGTATATGATTGATGCAATGGATGTATGCAATACATAATGAGATTATGTTTTTTATCAAAATTTATATGCACGTGATTGATGTAATGGAATACATGCAATGAGATTATTTTTATCAGACTTTATATGCACGTGATTAATGTAATGCATGCATGCGATGAGTGAGTTTGCTTATCCATTATCGTGGAACTTCAAAACTTTTAGTTTTCATTATAAAGACCAAAAAGTTAGCATAATTTGATGCGTGGTTTTGATGCATGAAGAATAATTGCACAAGAAAGATAAGGTTATTAATAAGTTAAATAGCAATTAACAACTCATGAAGTATTATGGATAAACAAGTTAAAACCATACGAAGAAAAGTGTAGAGTAACAACACAGTATAACGAGGATATGCTTATGGCGTTGGTAAAATGGTAGAAATTCTATGGTCAGTTCTATGGTTAAGTGGGGAGTTCTATATGCATAAGGTAGCTTATCAAAAAGGCAAGGGATAGTTCCCGAATCCCGTCACTAAATCATAGTGACGGCCCGATTCCTTACCCTCTAGGGTTAATGTAAGGAATGGATTAATTCGAGTCGTAGCTTTTCGTGGGCCCATGCAGAGACTAACCGTCTCAGAAGGCAATACACTACTTTGCTACTTTGAAACCGGTGAAGGCTTGGAGACCGTGGCCTCACAAGGACAGCAACACCAATTCCGCTTAGAAAGAATCGTGTTTGATTTAAGGAAGCTCGGGTATAGAGCTTCATTTTGTGAATGCATTATGCATGTTTACTTAAGTAAATATAATATATAAATCCACATAATAGTAAAGCAGAGTAAATCAAAACAAATCAACTTTAGGCTCGACTCACTAACTAGGGTCCCCAGTGGAGTCGCCAAGCTGTGGCAACGTGCGGGTCTTTTTCGGGAGTCGCCACCAATCGGTTTTCGCTCAGGTCGATTGGTCACTTTAAAATATGGTCTGCGAGAGTTCGGAGGTTCGGGAGTACGGTTACGTTAAAACAACTTTGTTAAAACGCCCAAAAATTGGCACCTTAGTTGATTTTAATTTTGTTTCGCTTTGCTTTTAAATAAATTTCAGTTAATTTTCAATCTAGAATTTTTAACTGAATTAATCGGATGTAAATTTTTGGTAATTAATTTGTATAGAATTTTATACTTCCAAACCATGGACTCTGCCGAGTCATTTGGACACGGAAGATTTTTATTCCGAACCATGGACTCTGCCGAGTCATTTGGACACGGAATTTGGTGAAATTTAAACAATTTAATCCATATTGTAAATATGGATTTTTTATTTTAATGGAAGTAATTGTTATTTTAATTACTATTTTTGTAAGTCTTTTAAAATTTTAGGTTTTTTTAATGATCTTTAAAAGATCTTTCTTATTTCTTTTTATATTTTATTATTCTTTTCCTTCTTTCTTTTTATTCTTTTTATTTTATCTTTCTTTTCTTTTTCTTATTTTTCTTATCTTTCTTATTTTTTCTTTTCCTTTTGATTTTATCTTTCCTTTCTTTTATCTTTCCTTGTTTAATGAAGGATATTTATTATTTAAATAATTACTCAATTTATAAAAGAATTAAAAAGTAATTAATTTTTTTATAAGAAAGTTAATTAATTAATCTTGAGATTTATTTTATGTTTATTAAAAATAAATTAATCAAGAAAGATTTATATTTGTTCTTTTTTATTTAATCAAGATCTTTAATAAAGAAAACCAAAAAAAAAATATGTATATTTTAAAAATAAAAGAAAAGTCTTAATAGTTTATTTGATAAATTAACCAAAAAAAAGATTAAGAAATCAAAGATTTTTATATATATTTTAAACATGAAAGAAGAATTTTGATATTTATATATTTTATTTTTATAAAAGATTAACTAAAAAGAAGTGATTATTTAACAAGGATCTTAAAAAAAATAAAATTTATATGTATATTTTAAAAAAATAAAGGAAAGTTTTGATATTTATATTTCATTTTTATGTTCTTTTTGTTTGATAAATAATTTTAATTAATAAGTCTAAGATATTTAAGAGATAATTTAATCCTTTTGAATTTATTCTATTTTTTAAATCATTTGCTAAGATTTTTATAAAGGAAACAAAAAGTTATATCTTTTCATTATTTTAAAAGAAATAAGCAAAATATTACTGAATAAAATATTAGCCCAAAAATTTTACCTTTTTTGTTCTTTTTATTAATAAAGAAAACTAAAAAGTTATATTTTATTATTTTAATAAATAATTAATATATTAGTCCAAATTTTTTATTTTTAATAAAAAAATTATTTATATACTTTATTTAAAAAAATATTTCCAAGCCATGGATCCTGGCGGATCATTTGGTCATGGATTTTTAATTTTTATTAAATTTTAATTATTTAATTAATTATTAATTTTAATTATAATTTTATTGGATTTTTATTATTTTTTTTTAATTTTTAAATTTTAATATCATTACTTTAAAGATATGTTGAAAAAGAATTGATTTGTATATTTAGAATTATTTAATTATGTTTGTTTATTAATTTTTAGCAAAAGGAATAAAAAGTTAACTTTGTTATCTTTAAAGAAATAAAAAAAAATATTTATTCCAAAATAACAAAAGATAATTGGCTTTTAAAAATGATTTTTATTAGCCTTAATAATTATACATAAAATTCTTCTTTCTTTTTATTATTATTATTATTTTTATAAAAATTAAAAGTGAAATAAATTTAATCACAAAAAAAAATAGACAATTAATAATAATAAAGTGGGATTTTTTGGCCATCCACTTTAATAACACAATAATAATAGCAACAATAATAAAAATTAGCAAAGTTAGTAAAGTTAGTTGTTAATAACAATAATAAAAATAAAAGGTTAGTAAGTTAGTAAGTTAGTAAATATTATAACAATAATAAAAGGTTAGTAAGGTTAGTAAGTTAGTAACAATAATAACAAGAATAAAAAGTTAGCAATAATAACAACAATAAATAATAAATAAACAAATAAAGATTAAAAGAGTTAGTAATTAGTTTTTTTTTCTTTCTGCAAGAACAAAATAAAAGGTTAGTAACCAAAGAGAAAGAAATTGAAAAGATAAAGGACTAAAGATGAGTTTTACCTGAAAGTTAAAATTTTTGAATTTCCTGGGACGAAAAACGCGGGAAAAAAAAAAACTGGAAACGGCGACGGGGGATGGGGAAAAAAATTGGCAGCAAGAGGAAGAAGATGGTGTGTATGTAAACAGATGGAAGTTTTAGGCTTTTCTGGGAAAAGGGAGGAGAGCCAGGGACTTTTAGCTGTAATTTTCTCTTTTTCTAAAACGGAGCTCTAAGCTTTTCCTATATTTTTTTCTGTGTTCAGCACAAAATTTGGGGGGCTATTTATAGAGGAAGTTTGGCTGAACTGTTGATGGATAAATTAATAAAAAATTTCAAACTTATCTTTCAAATTGGTAAAATGACAATTTTAGTACTTTACGTCTCTCAGCCTCTGGATAAGTTCCTGAAGCTTCTGATTTTGACAATTTTGTCGTTTTCTGTCAATTTGGGCCAGAAACTTCGGCAGACCCAAAATTTTATGTGACAAACTACCAAATGCTCCTGGAACTTTCAGAATTTGTCATTTTTTCCCGAAACTTCTTAATGTTGTCATTTTTACCTCAAACTTTTAAATTTTGTCATTTTTTTGGAGTTTTCTTTTTTTCTTTCAAATACACACATATATCATTTTAAATCAAATCTTCACAAAACAAAAATGTATTTTAAACTAATTAAAATTTTTAGTAATAATAATAAAAATAATAATTTTTATTTAATTTCTTTTATTTAATTTCTTTTAAAAAAATTTTTATGGTCGGACGAAATTGGATGTCAACAGATGTAATAATGTTATAAGAGATAGAATGGTATTTTCCCATTCTAATAGTTTAAACATATTAACCTGTACAGAGGAGCTGTGAGTGGGATCCCATACACCATAATGAGGTGTATCGGGTTTGGAATATATTGGGAGCACAACATTACAGAAGCATGATGTCAGAAATTCGGCGTGTGAAAGATCCGGTTAAACGTCGAGCGAAGGTGAACTTTATGTCAGATGCTGCATATGCGGAGATGGAGGCATATTGGGCGACTCCTGAGTTCATTCAAAAGTCCGCGAAGTTCAAGGCAATGCGAGGAACAATGACTGACGATGATTCACAGTCTGGCTCTTGCAGCGCGACATATGCTGGGGGATCTATCTTGATGTCTGCACATCGAGAGCAAATGGTATGTATGCTTTAATGTTCTTTCAAATAACAGTTGAGATACTAATAAAATATTCGAACATATTAATGTTGGTTTCTATACTCAAATAGAGAGAGAGAGATCCTGAGAAGAAGGACCCTGGCTTGTTTAAAGTCCTTCAAGCGACACATAAAAAGAAGGATGGGAGATATGTTAGTAAGCGCTATGAAGAAGTTGCTGTAAGTAGTAAAAGTCGTTTGGTTGCAGAATATTCTTAACTTAATGACTATGTTTAACAAATTATGACATGACTGTGCGAATTTTATGACGTTTCTGTAGACTCGTATCAGTGCAGAGATTGAGGAGCAAACACAGCAAGAGGATGGAATAGAGGCCATTGATGAACTAGCAATCATTAGTACCGCATCTGGCGGTAGAAGGAGAGGCCGGGTATTTGGATTAGGATCTGAGCAGTGTGCTATACCGGGACGCCGACAGCATGGTCCCATCCCGCCTATTGACATCACACAGACACCGCAATTCAACGAGCAAGTACAGAAGATGATGGCGGAGGAGAATGCGCAAAGGGATGCGGAGTACGAGAGGAAGCTCGAGAGGATTCAGAGGAGACAGAGAGCAGAGATGGAGGCTCAAAGAGCTGCATTGGAGGCAAACCGGGCTCAGTTGGAGATTATTTGTCGTTCGCTAAACCTTCCATGCCCGCCGCCACAACCAGTTCCACATTATCCTGATGACTCGGAGTCAGAGGATGAGGAGATAGTCAGGACTCCATGATGGGCGTCATCAACAGGTTAGCGCATTTCTGTAGTTCTTGTATTAGAGCATGGCAACATAATTATTTTTAGACCTAAATCAGACTGACTTGATATTTATGAAATGTGTAAGCCGTTGAATGTTGAATGCTTTCTGTCAGACATATTAGTTATTGCTTTAATTATGCTGTAGTTGAGAATATTTTATTTCAATTACGTTGGCATAGTTGTGTAATGTTTATTGCTGAGTAAAGCCGGGCGTACTTTTGAATTGGTAATTTACTTTTGAATGTGGATTGAAACGGGGAAAAATACGAAAGAACCGAAACCTGGAACGTTTAATATACATAACGAACGCGCAAATGTGAAACCAACTTTTGCGAATGGTCAGTACCAACGGCTTTATAACAGCACCGTTACCAACTTCCGCCAGTTGGTAATTACCAACTGCCAAGTTACCAACTGCCAGCAGTTGGTAACCCATTTACCAACGCGCAGCAGTTGGTAAAATTCCAACGTGCAGCAGTTGGTAACTATAACTATGCGATGGAAACCGAGTCCTTTAAATGACCGTTGGTAATTACCAACGTGTATTTTACCAACGTGTACACGTTGGAATTTACCAACGTGTTATTAGTTGCGCGTTGGTAAAAAATTTTCCAACGTATCGAATACCAACTGCCATTTACCAACATGCAGCAGTTGGTAACTTGAATTTACCAACTGCTGCACGTTGGTAAATGGCAGTTGGTAAAGTCGGTGATTTTAGTAGTGCCAGTCATCAGCCACATCATCATCCAGTCATCGCCATGTCAATTAAAATTGCCACATCATCAAGCCAAATCATCTGCCACATCATTGCACACATAAGCGACACCTTGGCACCATGTTATTATCCACATAGGCGACACTGTGGCAACACGTCAACAACAGACCCCGTCATTTGCCATGTAAGCTGAAATCTCCGAAATTGCTGGTTAGTCCCTACAGTGTTCCAGAGTTTCAATTCTTGCCTCCGAGTTTAATAATTTTCAATTTAGTCCACAAGGATTTTTGAAAATTACTTTAGTCCCTGCAGTATTAATAAAATTCAAAGGATATACTTCTAAAGGTTTTTTACTGTTCTAGACACAACGGTGGTGTCCTTATTTCAAAATTCTAACTCTAAAAGATTGATTTGAGGCTTTTAAACTCAATATGGTGAACAAATCAACACAGACATTTATTCCAAAGTTGTCAAAAGACAACTATGACAATTGGTGTATCCAACTGAAGGTCGTCCTTGGTGCTCAAGATATCATGGACATCGTTGAAGATGGATATATTGAGCTAGAATCTAAAGATGTTGAAAATAATTTGACAGAAGCTCAAAAGATGATCCTCCGAGCAAATTGAAAAAAAGACTGCGAGGAAAAATCTATTATCTATCAAGGGCTTGATGAAACCACATTTGAAATTATCATATCAGCTCTTACATCAAAAGCAATATGGGAGACGCTTTGAAAGACATACAAAGAAGCAGATAAAGTAAGAAGGATTCGTCTTCAAACACTTCAAGGTGAGTTTGAAGCTCTGATACCACTGCTGGAGAGAAAGAATAGTTTTATTGCACTCTTGTTGAGATTACAACAAAACTAAGGAAATTTTCAATCCTAAAAATAAACCCACAGCCTCTTTATTAAATGAAGTTTCAACGCGTCGGTGCCGACATCGGTGCCTGTTTCAAACCTTCCTGCACCAGCTTTAGACTTTCCATCACCAATCCTTCTAGATCGTGGTGGAGATGAGAGTTAAGTTTACTTTTCAACATCCCCCCCTAAACTTAACTCTCCAAGCCTTATCATTCCAAGCATTGTCTTCAATCTTAAAAACATATCATGCTTGAGTGGCTTTGTAAAAATGTCAAGAATCTGATCATATGTCCTGCAAGAGACCAATTCTACTTCTTTGTTCTTCACATGTTCCCTGACGAAATGATACCTTGTACCAATATGCTTACTTCTCTCATGAAACACTGAGTGTTTTGCTAATGCAATTACAGATCGATTGTCGATGTAGATTTCACTGAGAAAGTCTTGTGAGAATCCCAAGTATTTTAAGACATTTCTCAGTGAAATCTAAATCAACAATCGATTAGCAATTGCATTAGCATAAAACCCAATGTTTCATGAGAGAAGTAAGCATATTGATACAAAGGTATCATTTCATTAGGGAACATGTGAAGAACAAAGAAGTAGAATTGGTCTCTTGCAGGACATATGATCATATTGCTGACATTTTTACAAAGCCACTCAAGCATGATATGTTTCTAAGATTAAAGACAATGCTTGGAATGATACGCTTGGAGGTTTACGGGGGGATGTTGAAAAGTAAACTTAACTTTTATCTCCACCGCCATCTAGAAGGATTGGTGATGGAAAGTCTAAAGCCGGTGCAGCCAGGTTTGAAATAAGCATTGACGTGTTGAAACTTCATTTTTTTTTTAATTAAAATTTTCTCTACGTATCGCTATAAATAGATGTATTTGCTTGTTGATTGTAAGCTAAGAAGTGAAGAAAGTTCAGAAAGAACTTCAGAAAGGAGAGAAATAAAGAGTCTGTGAGTTTATTTTTAGGATTGAAAATTTCCTCAGTTTTGTTGTAATCTCAACTAGAGTGCAATAAAGCTATTCTTTCTCTCCAACAATTTGTTGCTATTGAACTTTGGCCTCACAATCTGGTTTTCTTTAAAGATGCTTTTGAAGAACTTCAATGTTTCCTCTTTGATAGAAGGTCACCTTGCCGAAGACCCTTTTCCATCCGAAACTCTGAAGAATGGCTGGCTGCCCTCAATCAAAATTGCCACGGAAGCTGAACTTAGGCAAGCTCTGATCCAACTAATCTGTTTATCCACAAACTTCATACGCCTCAAAGTGTGAAATAAGAACTCCGAGTTCACATAGTCAAAGGCCTTCTTGAAATCAATCTTTAAGAGGACCGTTTTGATCTTCAATTTCACATAATGTACGAACTCATTTGCTACAAGGGCGCTGTCTAAATTTGTCTCCCATGGACAAACTACGCAGAATTATGCATATAACTTTGCATCAATAAAACTTACAACAACAGTTCATTGAACACGTTACTTTTATACAAGTTTTAATTTTGACGTAAGTATATAACTAGCACTTGACGGGGCAAGCTAGTTTTTATTTCTGACATAACCAATTATTTATTTCCGCCGTCACTTGATCTGGCTGCAATCAGTTAATTCACCGTCCCAGCTTATTCCACCGTAATAACTTGTCGGGATGCAATCGGCAAATTCATCGTCACCACCTCTGGATCCTCAGAGGCTAACCGGTGATACGGCTTCCGTCGGTCCGCAACAACAGGTGTAATCGTCGTGACAGTAATCAAGCCCAGTAGCAACATCGATTTCATCGCACGCTTCGTAGCAATTATTATCATCAGCATTGCACGATCCGTCACTGAACCCAATCACTTCCACGCAGTCGAGTGCTTCAATATCCTCTGCCGGTAGTGGCTCGCCTGGCATGCGTGTACCTGCAAAAATGATATAGAAAATGGAATCCATATATAGATGCATATTTTTTTTATTGTTTTTGCACCTGTTGTGTTTCTTTTATGCTTAATTTGGAGCAGCTTATTATAGACACCGTTATTCCTTGTTGGTTTTTTTCTTTAAAAAAAAAAACGATACACTAATTTGTATACATGCTTTTGGGCAGTTGGTTAACAACAAAAAAATTAAAATGGTTGATTCAATCATGTTGGCTGCGTAATACCACTTTTCTTAAATGATTTTCTAACGTGAAATCTTTGTGGCCTGTCAGGACTCCATGCTTGGACTGTAAAACCTGAAAAATATATGTATTATAAGTTAGTGAAATAACAACACTAATTATAAAGAAATCCATTAAAAAGAAAAAAAGAAAGAAAGAAATCCATGGGACCAAAAGAGGCACATTTTACCCCTTCAACCATCTTATTTGAAAAAAAAAATTAATTTTTTCTTTAATCTTTTTTTTTTTTGTGCAACATCTTTAGTATCTATTAACTACATTGAGGCCCGATTAATCTGCTTCAAATTCCATTATATGAAGATCTCTAAAGTATTATAACAATTCAATGCCTAAGAGATGGTATATGAGATATTCGTGTTTGGCCGAATGGTTGGAACAATTAATCGGAAGGGGGTGAAAAATTTAAAGACAGATCTCCTAGGCTCTTCAATCTGACATAGAATAAACAGAGCAAGGTCTTAGAATTGGGAGAATGGATTGGGGATGGGTGGAGATGGGTATATATGGTCCTGGAGAGGGGAGTTTAGAGGGAGCGAATGGTGAGAAGTTAATGAACTCTTGCAGGTACACAACTCAGTGTTCCAAGATGCGAGAAAAGATGACAGGATGATATGTGCTTGCTGCAGAATTCTCAGTGGAACAATCAGGTGCCGGTTTGGTGTTTGGTTTTAAATCTGTATTTTCCTTGCTCTCTTTTCCTATACCACCAAGCCCCAACACTAGGCAAAAAGCTCTGCTTTACTATTCTGATTTTGCTGTCCTGCTACTAAGACCAGCGTCTTGCTGGCCTTCTGCAGGTGGACAATTTTGTATCCTTGTTTCTTATCAATAAAGTTAGGGTAAACTCCACTTGTAATCTCTATACTATATCTTTTGTTACTTCATTATCTTAAAACTATCAAGTGTTGCACTAATTGTTCTCAAACTGCCCAATTGTTGCACCTGCAGTCGTCCTGTTATTACAGGCATTGAAAAATGACAAAAATGGGGGGAAAATGCACAATCAACCTTAAAACTTAGAAAAAAATTTCTACATGAGTCCTAAAACTTTATGATTTTTAATTTAGTCTTAAAACAATGAAAACGTATATAATGTTAGTCCTAACTTTAGATTCTAAGCCACATTAGCCGCTCAAATATTATATTTTCAGCATGGTGATTATTAAACAGGTATTTCATTCCACCCACAAACATAGATATAGAAACATTAGTATTAGTGAGCTTATTTCCCCTTGGCTAACAAGAAGCACCGAAAGCAAAAGGTATATTGATTAATTAATCAACTGCTTTCAATGAGAAAGTAAAAGCTAATGTTGGAATTTGAATAAATACCCACAACAAGAGCTAGGAACACCCCAACAATACCTGTATGGACTAAATTAAATGGACTGTAGTTAATAAATTAGTTCATGAGCTAATATATTCATTCATCACAATGAAATAGCATCAGCAAAGCTAATTATCTAATGAGCCTATACCCCCACATATTTTCTTCTCTCGCTATTGGCAAACAACTCAGTTAATGACATTTTTATAGATTTTTTATGTTTTTCTTTTCCTAAAAGATTGACATGATACGTAGATAAAGCTAAATAAAAAAATGAGAAGAAGAAAGAGAAGAGAATAATAAGTGTTCAGTTGAAGGGATGGCACGAGGCTTTTACCTCGGTTGGTTTCAGTAATTTTCCCTTTTTGATATACAAATACAGCATCCCCCGGAGAGGAGATTTGGAACACCAAAGCGTTTACCAAAAGAGAACCAAAATTCTTGTTGTCTTTGATAATCTACCCGCACTTTTGGGGCTCTCCTTCCATTTGTCAATGATGACGATGGGCTTCTCCTGGCTAAACTTAGGCATGACATGACAAGCAACGGACAAATGACAAACATATCAAACATAGAGGTACCGGTATAGATAATAATAGAGAGAGATGGGGGGGTATGACGATTTTAGCAATGGAGACAACAACATTCATCAGATGCAAAATCCAAAACCGGAGGCAGGCGTCGTCGGAGGGTCGGACCGAGTTCGGAACAGCGACGAGGTTTGATCCCTTGGAAAGAAAGTATGTTGGCGCTAGTAGAGATAAGGCATGAACAACATAGGAAACATCAGCCTCGACTGGGGATAGGTTTTGTAATTATTGTTGGAATTTTGAATAATTTGTATAATAGTGGATTGAACCGCTAAAATTAAAAATTAAAAACTACTCTTAGATAGCTATTTTAAAAGTCTAACACTGATTACTAAAAGTAACACTATATGAGGCTATAAGAAAACATTTAAATGCTTAGAGCATCTCGTAAATTAAATAAAAATGAATGTGCAAAACATAAAGAAAACTAGGGTGATTGGGAACATACCTTCGTACCTAGAGAGATGCGATGAAGCCATAATAGCAACGAGAAGCACAAGCTTTAGAGAATTCATGATGATGCCGAAGAACCCTAATTAAGAATATTTTGAATATACTTTTGCAGCTGAGTCGATTTAAATGCACTAAAAAGCAATTTATAGAGCTTTGGCGATGAGAAATCAACACATAAAATTAACAAACTAGCATTAATAATACCGACCGGCTAATTTGTATCTATATGTGCATTATTCTCAACCCCAAAAGCCAAATAAATTAAGATAAATTTCTGAAAATTTCGCTCTAAAAGCATTGATATTTCTTCTATTTTACTTAAAAGCAACAATAAATGAAGAGAATAAGAGTTTAAATTTTAAAGGGCTTTTGTCTTCTCATTTGTATATGTTTATCCATTGTGACTAGAAATTCAATTTAATGTTTCGTTTTCTAATTAGTTGGCACGTGCTGGGAGTTCACAGCCATCCGATCTCCATGTATAATGTCTGAACCAAGATCAAATGGTTGTCATGTGTTTGTTATTATAATAAATGATCATTTCTTATTTTGCTAAAACAAAAAAAAAATATTGAAATGTAGAAATGGCTCCATAAAATAGGTGGATTTGTCTAGGTTGTTGAGAAGAAGATGAGTGTGAACCTGCTGAGGGCCGTATAAAAAAGACAAAATAGATAAATTAATTAAAGATAAAAAGGCAAGAGAAAATAAGTCATTATCTTGTTGGGACTGCGCAGCGGGTGATAACTTCGGGAGCAAGATGATTAAAAATGGCACCAGAAAATTTACGTGGTTCACCCTTAATTTTAGGGCTACGTCCACGGGACAAACTCTGATATTTTCTTCCACTAAAAATAGTAGGCTTACAGAGAGAGAATCTTCTCTAGACAAAAAATTCTAGAGGTATGAGATAAACCCAAAATAGTGGCACTCAAGTGTTTCCCAAACACCCCAAAATTTATCTCACTATTTTGTCACTCCCAAAAAATAAATCTCTTTCTCTCACAATTTTCTTTTGCTCTTTAGGAATTATGAGCAAGCTACCAGATGCACTGAAGGAGGAGAAAGCATGGCTATTTATAGGAGAAATAGCCGCGTTGCATCCTCCGCGTTGCTAGCTGTTTCTCTTCTGTTTTCCAATTTTGCTGCTATAATTGCAGCTATTTCAATTCTGTCAGCTGCTTTGTTGACTTAGGAGAAAAGAAGACAGAAGAAAGATAAAGGAGAGAGAAAGAAAGAAAAGAAGAAAAGAAAGAGCCGATCACATGGGGGGGGAAGAAAAGTCAACAATCTCCCCCTCCCGCCTCATGTGGGAGTTCCATCATTCCTGCTGCCAGTCGACAATATTCAAACTTTTCTTTTGGTAGATTCTTGGTCAACATATCAGATCCATTTTCATCAGTATGGATCTTCTCAAGCTGTAATAGCTTCATTTCCAATGCATTCCTTATCCAGTGATATCTTACGTCAATATGCTTGGATCTTGAATGAAAGGAGGAGTTCTTACCAAGGTGAATTGCGCTCTGACTGTCACAGAACAATTCATATTTATCTTGGTGGAAACCAAGTTCTTTTAAGAACTTCTTCATCCACAGCAACTCCTTACATGCTTCCGTTGCTGCAATAAACTCTGCCTCTGTTGTTGAAAGAGCAACACATTTCTGTAATCTTGATTGCCATGACACAGCTCCCCCTACAAATGTAATCAGGTAACCTGATGTAGACTTCCTCGAGTCAACATCGCCAGCCATATCTGCATCTGTGTAGCCAACTAACACAGGCTTTGCATTTCCAAAACATAAGCACATTTTGGAAGTGCCACGAAGATACCTGAAAATCCATTTCACTGCAGCCCAATGTTCCTTACCAGGATTTAAAAGGAACCTACTTACTACACCAACTGAGTAAGCAATATCTGGCCGTGTACATACCATGGCATACATCAAACTTCCAACTGCTGAGGCATATGGAACCTTTTCCATTTCTTCCTTCTCTTTATCGGTAGAAGGGCATTGTTTGGAGCTTAATCTAAAGTGATTAGCAAGAGGACAACTAACCGCTTTAGCCTTGTCCATATTGAATCTCTGAAGTACCTTGTCAATGTACTTCTCCTGTGATAACCACAATTTCTTGGCGCTTCTATCCCTTGTTATCTTCATGCCAAGAATTTGCTTTGCTGGCCCCAAGTCTTTCATAGCAAAAGACTTACTCAATTGCTTCTTCAAGCTGTTGATCCTGGAAATATTCTGGCCAACAATCAACATGTCATCCACATAGAGTAATAGAACAATGAAATCATCATCAGAGAATTTCTGCACAAACACACAGTGATCTGAAGTAGTCTTCTTGTAGCCTTGCTCCCCCATAATCGACTCAAACTTCTTGTACCACTGCCTAGGTGCCTGCTTCAAACCATACAAGCTTTTCTTTAGCTTGCAAACATGGTCATCTTTTCCTTTTACTTCGAAACCCTCTGGCTGCTCCATGTATATTTCTTCTTCCAAGTCACCATGTAGGAAGGCAGTTTTCACATCCATCTGCTCAATCTCCAAGTCGAGACTTGCTGCTAGTCCTAGGACTGTACGAATGGATGTCATTTTCACAACTGGTGAAAAAATCTCATCAAAGTCAATACCTTTCCTTTGGCTGAAACCTTTGACAACTAATCTGGCTTTGAACCGTGGTTGTGAATTGGATTCTTCAGACTTGATTCTGAATACCCACTTGTTTTTCAAAGCCCTTTTGCCTCTTGGCAACTTCACCAGCTCAAATGTTCTGTTCTCATGCAAGGATCTCATTTCTTCTTGCATGGCGTCAATCCACTTTCCCTTGTGTTCGTCGTCCATAGCTTCATCAAAGCTTTCTGGTTCTCCCCCGTCAGTCAATAACACATACTCATTTTCAGGATATCTAGTAGAGCGTTGTCTGACTCTATTAGATCTTCTTAAAGCTGGAGAACCTGCTGGTGCTGGTGGTTGTTGATGAACATCATCATCTTCAGCATTACCTGGTTCATTTTCAATGGGAGCATCATGATCACTTTCTTCCGGTTGATCATTTTGTATATCTTCTCCATCCTGTCTTTGTACTGTCGTTGGAGGAATCAACTGTAAATCTGTTGAACTACCATCAGATCTTGAAGCATCCTTCTCAGCTTTCTCAATATCTTCAATGGTCTGATCTTCAACAAATATAGCATCACGGCTTCTGACAAGCCTCTTTGTAGCTGGATCATAAAATCTATAGCCAAATTGATCTTGGCCATAGCCAATAAACACACATTGTCGTGTCTTAACATCAAGTTTAGACCTCTCATCCTTCGGGATATGCACGTAGGCTTTACAGCCAAACACTCGCAGATGGTCATAGGAGACATCTTTTCCTGACCATACCTTCTTTGGGACATCATACTGTAGAGGGACACATGGCGAAAAATTCAACACGTGAGCAGCTGCTAGCAATGCTTCACCCCAGAACATTTGAGGTAACTTTGCATGTGAGAGTAAACATCTTACTCTTTCCATCAAAGTCCTATTCATCCTCTCAGCTAAACCATTTAACTGCGGTGTCTTAGGAGGTGTTGTCTGATGTCGAATCCCATGCTCTTTGCAGTAGGCATTAAATGGTCCAATGTACTCTCCACCATTGTCTGTTCGTATGCACTTCAGCTTCCTGCCGGTTTGTCTTTCAACCATGGTTAGAAATTGTTTGAAAACTTCTAACACCTGATCTTTTGACTTCAGAGTGTATACCCATGTCTTTCGAGAATGATCATCAATGAAAGTCACAAAGTATCGAGCATTACCAAGTGACTTCGGCATTGGCCCACACAGATCTGAGTGTACCAGATCCAACACATTCTTCATTCTGGAAGGAGGGGAACTCATGAAAGACACTCTGTTTTGCTTTCCTGCCAGACAATCAGCACATTTCTTCAAATGGACCTGATCCAGTCCAGATAACGTCTTCTTTTTGGCAAGACGGGTCATGCTTTTCTCACTCATATGACCCAATCGTTTATGCCATAACTCCACTGTACTGTCATTCTCCACTGCATTCACAGCATCCTGGGAGAGCTTTGCCTGCATCATGTACAGTTTTGAGTTCTTTGTTCCTCTGGCCACCACCAGGATTCCTTTGGTCAACTTCCACTGACCATTAAAGAAGGTGTTGCAGTAACCTTCATCATCCAGTCTGCCTGTTGAGATCAGATTCAGGCGTAAATCTGGAACATGCCTGACATCTTTTAGGACTAACCGTGTACCATTCTGGGTCTCCAGGAAAACATCTCCTTTTCCTGCAACTTGTGAAAGACCCTCATTTCCCATTCTCACAACGCCAAAATTCCCAGGTGTGTAAGATGAGAAGAATTCTCTTCGAGAAGTGACATGAATGGTAGCACCACTGTCAATCACCCAACTTGTCTCATGGGTTACAAGATTGACAATATCATCATCATGGACAATGTTGAACTCACCGGCAACATTTGCTTGCTCATCATCACTGTCGTTATCTTTCTTCGGTCCTTTGCCTTTCTTTTGGTCTTGTTTGAGTTTTCGGCAAAATCTCTGGATATGACCCTTTTTCTTGCAGTAATGGCATTCAATTTTTGCATATTTGTTTGACCTTCCTCTACTCTTGTCTTTTGGCTTTGGCCCCCTGGTCTCACTTCTCCCCCTAGAATCTGCCACGAGGAGATCTGACTTTGATGAAGAGGATCCTTGCGATCTTCGTCTCATCTCTTCATTCAGTATTCCACTTTTGACGAATTCCACATTTACTACACCATTTGGTGCAGAATTTGTAAGTGAAATTCTCAAAGTCTCCCAAGACTCTGGTAATGAGGCCAGCATTATAAGAGCGAGTACCTCGTTGTCAAACTTTATGCCCATCGTGGATAACTGTTCCACGATTCCTTGCAAATCGTTCAGGTGATCTGCCATGGATGAACCTTCTCGGTATTTTATCTGAAGCAATCTTGTCAGATAAAATAATTTGTTGTTGCCGGTTTTTGAAGCATACAGCTCCTCAAGCTTGTTCCACAGTGTCCGTGCATGAGTTTCTGCAGATATGTGGTTGTAGACATTATCTTCGACAAATTGTCGGATGAAACCACATACTTGCTCATGCTCGAATGCCCAATCTTCTTCTGATCTGTCTTCCGGTTTGATTGTACCAAACACGGGCAAGTGCATCTTCGTCACATATAAGAGATCCTTCATCTTGCTTCTCCATATGTGGTAATTCGAGCCGTTCAGACTAATCATCTTGCTGGTCTTCGCCTCCATGATGCTAATAAATACCCAGTATCAAGCAAAAAATGGTGAATAATAATCTAACTTATTTTCTGATGTGGAGGATCCACTTTTCAGCGGCAACCACAGAGCATACGATAAGTAGATACAAACACCGGGCCTTGCTCTGATACCAGTTGTTGGGACTGCGCAGCGGGTGATAACTTCGGGAGCAAGATGATTAAAAATGGCACCAGAAAATTTACGTGGTTCACCCTTAATTTTAGGGCTACGTCCACGGGACAAACTCTGATATTTTCTTCCACTAAAAATAGTAGGCTTACAGAGAGAGAATCTTCTCTAGACAAAAAATTCTAGAGGTATGAGATAAACCCAAAATAGTGGCACTCAAGTGTTTCCCAAACACCCCAAAATTTATCTCACTATTTTGTCACTCCCAAAAAATAAATCTCTTTCTCTCACAATTTTCTTTTGCTCTTTAGGAATTATGAGCAAGCTACCAGATGCACTGAAGGAGGAGAAAGCATGGCTATTTATAGGAGAAATAGCCGCGTTGCATCCTCCGCGTTGCTAGCTGTTTCTCTTCTGTTTTCCAATTTTGCTGCTATAATTGCAGCTATTTCAATTCTGTCAGCTGCTTTGTTGACTTAGGAGAAAAGAAGACAGAAGAAAGATAAAGGAGAGAGAAAGAAAGAAAAGAAGAAAAGAAAGAGCCGATCACATGGGGGGGGAAGAAAAGTCAACATATCTCTCATGCCATATGAACACAGATTCACCGGTTAGACAGAAAATCTTTGAGGCAACAGATCTTGCCTAAAGATAGAACAGAAAATCGAATAAAAGATACTAAGAGAAAAAAAAAATTTCCAGAGAGGTAAGTGATTTAGGTACCATATATATGTCAATTTAATTTTGCATAAAATTTAATTAAACTTTTTATATACTTTTACCACTTTAATTTTGCATAAAATGTAATTAAATTTTTTTGTATACTTTTACGACTGATGGATTTAAAAAAACGAAAGTGCAACCTATAGAGCTTGGGCGATGAAAAATTAATACATGAAACAGTTTAACATCATTATTATCGACCGGCTAATTTGTTTGTATATGTGCATTATTTTAAACCCCAAGAGCCAGATAATCGAGACAAATTTGTGAATATTTCCCTCTGAAAGCATTGGATTCTTTTTTGTTTCTTTTACTTAAAAGCAAAAATAAATGAAGATGATAAGAGTTTAAATTTTTATTTTTATTTTTTACTAGCAACAAGCCAAAAGACTTTGTTGATCCATACAGGAATTACACATGCAACATACTAGCAAGGAGCTGGACTCAGACCTAATGGTGGCCACTGGGCCGAGTTGACCTAGACCCAGCTCGGGTCAAACTCGGCCTCGTCACGGTCAAACCCGGGCCCGGCCTAGAACGGATTGAGCTTGGACGAAAGCAGGGCGTGTTTGGGCCTAGGGGAGGAGAGGAGCCCAAGTTCGGCGGACCGGACTGGACCGAGTATGACCCGGTCGAGCAGGGTTAGGCCCGAACCGGGTCGGCGTTCCAGTTACCGTTGCCTGCGCCATATTTTTTTTCAAAAAATAGCAAAATTACACCTTGACCCCCCCCCCCCAACGGCTCCAGATATTTTTTTTTATCCCCAGACTTTTTTTCTCTCAGTCAACAGCTAATAACGGCTAGTTTTTTAGGGCTTTTTGGGAAAAATGAATTTTTTCTTCTCCTATAAATAGGCAGCCTCCTTCCCACACTTCCTCACACCAATCTTCTCTTCTTCAATCTTCTCCTACAATATTCTCTCATTTTCTCTACTATCTCTTTCCAAGTTTATTAATCTTTCACTAATATTTTCTTAATTGCCTCTTAATCATCTTTCCATCTCTTTAATTATTTTCTTCTACTAATGCCTTCACGAGGGAAGAACTCCGGCAAGGGCAAAGGTGTTGTCTCTTCCTCATCCGGCACAGGGGTCGATTCATTTTTCCGAGGACATTTGTTCCAAAAAAATCGAGGCTCGCATTCACAAAAAATTTCCAACAATGATCCAAACATCGACATGGCGTCATACGACCTTGGCCTTAACGATCAACTTTCTGATGATGATGTTGAGGAAATTCCACCAACCCAAATCGGTGCCAAGAGGTCCCAACTGACACCACAAAGCGAGCAACCCGAGTGGAGTCAAGTAAAGAGTGGGAATTTAAAGGCTTCTATTTGGGCGCATTTCGATCAAGTTTGGGAAGGCGAAATGATGTATGCGAAGTGCAAATATTGCGACAACAAATTTGCACACAAATTGAACTCCAAGACGAGCACCCTCACAAGGCACTTAAACAAAGTCCATGGAGACATCGGCGGCATTTCCGGTAGATAAACACAACTGACGGGTGTTGGCAGCTTCGGTGGTCCAGGTATTTTTTTATTTAATCCAAAAAATATTAAACAAGGTTTAATTAATTTAATGATAATTACTGAAAAACCATTTAGACAAGCTGAGGATGAACACTTAGAAAGATTCATCCAAGAAAATCTAAATCCTGCTTATAAAAAAACATCTAGGCAAACGGCTAAAAGAGAAAACTTTAAACTGTATGAAACTAGGATATGTGATTTACAAGCATATTTTTCTACTATTGATAATTGTCTATCATTTACGTCTGATATGTGGACATCTCCAATAGAACAAAATTATTATTGTGTAACTGCTCATTAGATAGATGATGAATGGGTCATTCAAAAATAGATAATTGCTTTCAAATGTATGGAATCTGATCATACGGGTTAGAATATTTTTAACTGCATTATTGAAAGCTTGTGTGAATTTTTTATTGCCGATAAAGTTTTGTCTATTTCTTTTGACAATACTTCAAACAATGATGCGGTGGTGGGAGAATTGATAAAAGAATTAAAACCACCACTTGATGGAAAATTTTTTCATGTTCGTTGCTTGTGTCATATTTTAAATTTATGTATCCAAAATTGTTTACAACAACTTCAAAACCAAATTGAGCCAATTCGAAATGCTTTACTTTTTGTTAAAACAAGGAACAAATTAGCTCATGAATTTAAAATATTTTGTATTGAAAATGGGATGAATTTTTCTTGGAAAATGTTTAAAATTGATTGCCCCATTCGATGGAACTCAACATTTGAAATGTTAAATGACGCTCAAACATGAGCAAAACTTTTGACTCACTTTGTTAACTCAAAAGTTCAAGGCAACTGGCTAACGGACGAGATTTGGGAAAAATGTTTTAAGTTAGTTAAGTTGCTTAGATATTTTTATGAGGCAACAAACTTTTTCTCTAGAATTTATTACCCAACAGTGCACCAAGCAATGTTATATTTTGTAAACATCATTTGTGTTTTCCACCAATACAAGGATGATGAGTTTTTGAAATCAACTGTTGAAGCAATGCAAAAGAAATGGCTTGATTATTTTCAACAAATCCCACAAATTTATCTTGTTGCATGTGCATTAGATCCAAATGTCAACATCACGGGTTGTCTACAATTGTTAAAAACATACTATTACATATATTTAGGTCAAGTACAAGTTTCTGCACTTGCTATTTCTGCTGAAGCTAACCATAATTTGAGAAAGTTATACAAACTCTACTCTGTTAAGCAATCTGATAAGGTTAGGTCATCCGAGTCAACACCCGCCCGACATTCCACCTCATCATCATCATCATCAAGGCTTAACCCAACGACGAGTATCCTTAAATGACCAAGACCCACAAACCCGGAATTGGCGGAATGAGATAATTACCTCTGCACTTCATTTGAAAACAATAAGGAAGACATCCTTGAGTGGTAGAAGAACAAAAGAGGAAGATTCCCGATCTTATCCATACTGGCGCAATAGATTTTGGCAGTTCCGGTTTCAATCGTTACCTCCGAGGCTGCCTTTAATGCAGAGAAACGAGTCATCTCGGAAAAATGAACAAAGCTCACACCTGAAACCGTTGAGGTTTGCGTCTGTAACCGGGATTGGGTGCTTGCTGCTTTAAGGAAACAAGATATTAAAAGCTCCAATGATGAGATCCCTTCTGATGATGACCAATAATAGTAGATTCTAAGTTTTCATTAGAATTTAAAAAATGTAATTGATCTGATTATGCTGTTAAGTACAGATCTTAAGTTTTACCTTTTCATTTTTTTTCCATGGAACGTTTTGCTATTTTCAAGTGTAAGGCATGTTTCAAATTATGTAAGTGCCGTTTGGCTTTTTTATTAATAAACTTTGCTCCAACGGTGGTGTTTCTTCTAAAAAAATATATATTTCATAAAATTACTATCAAACAACGATTAAAAACATATTAAAATGGTGTTTTTTAAAATTGGATTAACCCGGCCCAGGCCCAACCCGCTTAGATGCGGGCTGTGCCCAGGCCCAGGCCAGTTCGGCCCACCGGCCACCACTACTCAGACCCAACACCAAAACATATAAGAGTTTAAGAGTTTAAACTTTAAAGTGTTTTTGTCTGCTCGTTTATGTTTTCCATTATGATTAGGAATTTAATTCAATTTTTCCTTTCCTTAGGTTGACATGTGATGGAGTTCACAACTATTTGATCTTGACATATAATGTCTAAACCAAGATCTCATGTGTTTATTATTACTCTCAACGTTTCATAAAAACTGACTCTTTTACTATTCATAGCAATTAATTTATGATTTTACTTCCTTTAAAATTTATTATAAAAATATGAATATTTTATATGAAAATGAAACTTTAAAAATTATAATTTCTAAATATCATTTTTAAGAATTTTTTTCAATGCATATTAATATGAATATGTTCAAGTTAAACTTTAATCAAAAAAGGTAAAATGGTTGATAATGCGAAACGGAAGAAGTATAAGAAATGCTCATTTTATTTGTTTTTCTAAAACAAAAAAAATAAAGAAGTAGAAATATATAGCCCTATAAAATAGGTTGATAACTCTAGGTTGTTGAGATGAAGAGGATTGTGACCTACCAAAAAGGCTATATAAAAAAGAGAAAAAATAGATAAATTAAAGACAAAAAGGTGAGAGAAAATATATCACTATCTCCTATGTCATTTGAATTCAAATTAGCCAATTTTATGTAATAACCTAAGTCCAAAGCCGGTTAACAGAATATCTACCCACACCACATGAGTTATCCTTTGTGAAAAGGATAAATGCTAAGTACTTAGGCTCTGGAACTTGTATCAATATATCCACATAAGGCTTCTCATATTTCTCCTATGTGAAATGTCGGAGTGTTACAAACTCCTCTCCTTATATAACCAACGTCTTACAAGCTCCCCCCCCCCTTATGTATCCAACGTCTTCGTTGGGGTAAATCGTATTACTTGGTCCCCGGGACCAGTAACCTTTCTAATCAGATCACTTGGCCCTTGGCCAAGTAACCTCTTTAATCTAAGATCTGCCTTAATAGGCGATACATGTGCACACCTAGTATGTCACATTATCATAGTCCCAGGTTGACTCTGATATCATCTATAATGACTCAAGTCCAAAACCAATCAACAGAATATTTGCTCACACCACATGAGCTATCCTCTATGAAAATGATAAGTACTAGATACTTGTGCTCTGAAACTTAAATATATATATTCACATAAGACTTCCTATATTTCTCCCATATAGGATGTGGGGTGTTACATTTAAGTTTATAAAAGATTAATTTTAGACATAAAATCATTGAACCAACAGATTTTGCATAAAGATTGGATGAAGCTAGCTAGTATGTTTTTCAATGGATGAAACATACTAAGAGAAAAAAAAAATTCGAGTAAGGTAAGTGATTTAGGTACCATAAATATGTTAATTTAATTTTACATAAAACTCAATTAAATTTTTTTATACTTTTATTCCTGATTGATTTAAAAGTACCAAAGAGCAACTTATAGAGCTTGGGATCAACACATAAAACAACAAAATCATTATTTCTGACCGGATAATTTGTATGTATATGTGCACTATTTCTAACTCCAAAAGCCAGATAATCGAGACAAATTTGTGAATATTTTGCTGTAAAAGAATTTGTGGACATATTCCTTTTTTTTTTATTTGTTTTACTTAAAAGCAAAAATAAATGAAGAGGATAAGAGTTTATACTTTAAAGTCCTTTTGTCTCCTTATTTATATTTCTCCACGGTGACAGGAAATTTAATTCAATTTTTCATGGCATGTGATGGGAGTTCACAACCATCTGATCTCGACATATAATGTCCAGACTGAGATCAAATAGCTGTCATGTGTTTATTATTATAATAAAAGGCCAATTTATGTTTTTACTATAACGAAAAAATTAAAGATGTAGAAATAGCTCTATAAAATAGGTGGATTACTCTACGTTGTTAAAATGAAGATCAGGATTGTGACCTGCTGAAAAAGGCTGTATAAAAAAAAGAGAGAAAAAATAGATAAATCAAAGACAAAAGATAAAAGGGCAACAGAAAACAAGTTACTATCTCTCATGTCATTTGAATTCAGATCGAAGGGTTTTAAGTTTATCAAAAATGAATTTTAGATGCAAAATCATTGAGGCAACAAATTTTTCTTAAAAATTGAATGGAGATAGTATATATATTGTTCACCAGATGAAACATATTAAGATAAAAAGTTTTTTTTTTTTTTTGGGAGAGGTAAGTAATTTAGGCACCATATATATGTTAATTTAATTTTGCATAAAATTTAATTAAATTTATTTTTATACTTTTATATCTGATCGAATTAAAAGTACAAAAGAGCAACTTATAGAGCTTGGGCAATGAAAAATCAACACATAAAATAGCTTAACATCATTATTACCGACGGGCTAATTTAAACGTATATGTGCATTATTTTTCAACCCCAAAAGCGAAATAAATTGAGACAAATTTGTGAACATTTGGCTCTAAAGTCATTGGTCTGACACAATCTTTTTTCTTCTCTCTTACTTAAAAGCAACAATAAATGAAAGGATAAGAGTTTAAATTTTAAAGTGCTTTTGTCTTCTTTTATGTTTCCATGGTGACTGGAAGTTTAGTTCAATTTTTTATTTTCTATGGTTCCATGTGATTTGAGTTCACAACCACCCAATCTCAGTGTATAATGTGTGCTCTAAGATCAAATGGCTCCCGTGTGTTTGTTATTATAACAAACGGCCATTTTGTATTTTTCCTAAAAAAATAGAATACAAGAGAATGAGGTTTTCGTGACCAGTTATGGTGACCGAAGAACTAGTCAATAAGTTTTTGGTCACTAAATTTGTCAGTAAAAAGTGTATTATGCATTTCAAAAAGTGAGCTAACCGACTAGTGACCAACTGAGATTCGGTTATCAAAGCTGGTCACTAAGAGTCACTAATCGGTCAATATAGTTACCGATTTTATGACTAACTTTATTCGATCTCCAAAAAACTTTTGTCACTACAATATTTTTTAGTTTGGCGACTAGTTATACTAACTGAAAAGTTTGTGGCAAAGTTTTGGTTACTAAATCAGTTACCAAAAATAAAATGTTGCCCTCTATGGCAATCCACTTGAAACAAAATTAACCAATCAACTTTTATAACCTCTGCAATATAAATCTAAATCCTTCAATCTTTTAGCTAGCCCAGGCTTTAAATTTTATTATCTCCCACTCTTTGTTTTGGTTTCGAAGTAAGAGACTTCTTCTTCTTTCCAACAACTTTCACTTATAGAGAATTTTTATCATCGTCAACCTTGACCTCAACAGTCGACCCCCAAAGCACTATGCCAATGGCCATGGCCAAAGGCCTTCACGTGCCCATGGCAGTTCCTCTTTATCCTTCAAAACTCATTGCTTGTTCTATCTATTTCTCTCTCTCTTTCAACTAATCTAGGTTTCAAAATCTCAAATTGAGTTCCTAGATTGTCTCTCCTAAAACTCAATTTCTTTTGGGCTTATTTCTAGTTGTTCATGTTGTTGCCGTGGCTGGGCGACATCCTATTAGCTGCCGACATCTAATTGAATCTGGTAGCAGTGATAAAGGTTGAGACCTATCAAACTCATTATTGAACCTTGCAATCTTGTGCTGCTGCTGAAAACATTAATGAAAAATATTTGAAAATTTTTAAAAATGTATTAAAAAATTTTGAATTTGAATATAAGTTTTTAAAATTTTGAAAGACATAAGTTGTTGATGGATTAACTTAAATTGTGTGTGTGTGTGTGTGTGTGTGTGTGTGTGTGTTTCAAATTAATAATATTTATATTAATTAACCTGAAATCACATAATTTTATTACATATATTTTAATTATAATAGATGGCTAATTAAATTATTAATTTTAATAAAAAAATTATAATTAATAAAAATGAATTAAAAAAAAATGAATTCATAGCCTTATTGACTGATTAAGTCGGTCACTACATGGGTCACTAACTTTGACCACTTACTGACCGTTTTTTCAATTGCTACATTCAGTGGCCAAGTCGGTCACTACTTCTTAGTGACCAAAGTTTTAACGACTGACTCCTGACCACATATTTTAGTCACCAAAAAATATTTTGGTGACAAAATTATTGACTAATAAGTCAGTCAGTTTTTGTCATCCCTCTTATAGTAGAAGATAAAAAAATGATTGTGGCCTGTTGAAAAAGGCCATATGAAAAAATGAAAAAATAGACAAATTAAAGATAAAAGACAAAAGGATGAGGGAAAATAAGTTGATATCTCTTATGTCATTTGAATTCAGATCAAACTACTCACAAAAATCATTAAGGCAACAAATTTTACACAAATCGAATAGAGATAGTATATTGTTCACTGCACAAAACATAGTAAGAGAAAATGTTTTGGGGGAGGGGTAGATGATTTAGGTGCTTTATATATGTTAAATTAACTTTACATAAAATGTAATTAAATTTTTTTGATATATTTTTACAGCCAATCAATTTAAAAGTACCAAAGAGCAACTGATATAGAGCTTGGTTAATGAAAAATCAACACAACAAATAACTTAACATCCCACTACTAAAAAAATCATTTTTTCCAAAGGCCAATAAAAATTGACACTTCCAAAAAAAATCTCCAACGGTTTGACCGTTGGAAGTGTTGAAAAATTTCCAACGGACACTTTTCCAACAGCCTAAACCATTGAAAATTACTTTTATTACATTTTTTTCCAACTGCCTAGCCTGTTGGAAATTTTTTTTATTTTTCCAACTGCCTAGGCCATTGGAAATTATGTAAGTTAAAATGTGCATTATTTCCAACAACTTTGGCCGTTGGAAAATATTTTAAATTTCCAACGGCCTAGGCCGTTAGAAACTAATTTAATATATGTGATAATATGTATTTATCATAATATATTAGTATAATATAAAATTTATTATAATATATAATATTATATGTTGAAATGTATCATAATATATAATGTATCATAAGTGTCATATATATCATAATTATAAATATTATTATCAATATTTATAATAATATGTATATATATTATATTATAAATATTTATTATAATATGTATGCATGTATGTATGTATGTATGTATGTACATATGTATATCATATATAAAATATTTATGATATATATATATATATATAATTTTCTACAACCCAAGAAAAATAATCTATTGGGCCAAAAAAGCCCAAGCCCAACCCTAACCCTAACAATAAATACTACTCACTTACCCTCCATCTCCCTAACCCCTCCCTCTCCGTCTCGTCTCCTCTCTGTGTCCTCCTCCCTCTCCATCTCGTCCTCTGCTCTCACCACTTCGTCTCCCTCTCCGTCTCTTCTCCTCTATGTCTCTGCCTCTCAGGCTCTCACCGCTTCGTCTCCCTCTCCGTCTCCTCTCACCCTCTCCTCGCTCTGCCGTTGACGCCGTCTCTGCCCTCCGTCTCTTCTCTGTGCTCCACCTCGTCTTTGCCCTCTTCTTTGTGCTTTGTCTTCTCTCTGCCCTCCGTCTCCTCGCTCTGCCGTTCATCGTCACTGGTCGCCATCCGCTCGGCATCTGCTTGACCATTCGTCGCCGTCTGTTCTACCGTTCGTCATCATTTGCTCTACCGTCCGCTCACCATTTGCTCGCCGTTCATCGCCCAGATCTGCTGCACGTAGTTCGTTCTCCTCTCGGCTCGCGTTCTCTGCCCAAATCCACACTAGATCCGTCGCTCGCCGTCCACCGGTCGCCTTGGCTCTGTCGCGCACTGTCTGCCTTGGTGATTTCGCTCCGCCATCGTTCACTGTGTTTGCAGATCTGCTTTTTGTATTTGTTTTTAAAATTTTCTAGATCTAGTTTTATTTATTTTGTGGGTTTGTTGTATTTGTTGTATTTTTTCCCGGATCTGTTTGTTGTATTTTCTAGATCTAGTTTTATTTATTTTTTTGATTTTGTTATTATTAGCTCATTTTTTGTAATTTTGTGGTTTTTGCCAACTGCTTTTGAATTTTTTTTTGTAAATATAAGATATAATTTTTAAAATTTTTTTTATATTATGAAATATAAAATATAATTTAGTACACTATAAAATATAACTTTTACTTTTTTTTGTATAAAACATTTCCAACGGCTAAGACCGTTGGAAAACCTGAACAAATAATTCTACCCACTACGGCCGTTGGAAATTTCTAATAGCTCATTTCCAACGGCTAGTCGTTGGAAATACCAATGGATGAAAAAATGAGCTGTTGGAAATTTTTTCCCAACGTACGTTTTACCAACGGCCCTATTTCCAATGGCCAGTTGTGGCAACGTCGGGCTTTCGGGAGTCGCCACCAATCAGTTTTCTTAGGTCGATTGGTCACCTTATAATTGATCTGCGAGAGTTCGGGGATCGGGAGTACGGTTACGCTAAAACAACTTTGTTATAGCGCCCAAAATTGGCACCTTAGTTGATTTTAATTTTGTTTTGCTTTTGCTTTTAGAAAATATTCAGTTAATTTTCAAACTAGAAATTTTAACTGAATTAATCGGATACGGATTTTTAAATTAATTTATATAAAATTTGATACTTCCGAACCATGGACTCTGCCGAGTCATTTGGACACGGAAGATTTGATTCCGAACCATGGACTCTGCCTAGTCATTTGGACACGGAATTTGGTGAAATTTTAAATAAATTAATCCATATTGTAAATATGGATTTTTACCTTTTTATTTAATTTAAAAAAAATTGTTGATACTTTCCAAACCGTAGATCCTACCGGATCATCCGGATATGGAATTTAATATCCAAGCCATGGATTCTAACCGAATCATTTGGACATGGATATGATCCGTCTTAGGATTCGATATTTAATTTTATTTTATTTTTAATAATTTTTAGTTAATATCCAAGCCATGGATTCTAACCGAATCATTTGGACATGGAGTTTAATTTTTATATTTCCAAACCATAGATCCTATCGGACCACTTGTATATGGAACAAATAATCCATCTTAGGACGGATTTCCAAAAATTTAAATATTGTTTAATCAATAATTTGATACAAATTAAATACATTACAAGAATTAAAATTTAACTATTCTAGAAAATAAATAAATATCCTAAATTACATCTTTAAGTGAATTTAACAATTAAATCTAATACATGGTTAAATAATCAAAGAAAGAAAGAAAACAAAAAGAGAACAAAGAAATAAATCTGCTGTCAGGGACTGATCTGCAACCAAAAAGAAATAGTTAATGGCTCATAGGAACAAAATAGAAAGTTGGATAACTAAGATGAAGTTATACCCAAAAGGAGCTGATTAATTGGGTGTCAATACTAAGCATTCAGAAAAATAGAATTAGCAGACTATATCAAAAGGCATAAGTAGATCTACAACATATACATTACACCAGTAAGACCATAGTATCAGAACCGAAGTGGGAGATAAACCTTCCAGTTGCATATCTGTTGCCCAGAATTTCAAATCGACCTATCTTCATTCACAAATCTATATAAAAAACATCGAGTTATCCAAACCATTATATAAAACTATATATATACGTAACTTAGGCAAATACATGAATTCACAAATGCAATATCAACTTGTGGTTGACAGCACATAAATTATAAGAAGAAAAAAAAAATATGCAAGTTAGCCCATCAGATAAGACTTCAGGTAGAATCACAGATAAGTACTCTTTGCTCCAGAAATTAGATAAAAATCATTTATAAGTGCAAATGGAAGTCCATGAAGAACTGGTACTGACACTAGACATCCATATGAACATTTATTAAATTCACCAAATTCAAACATGCAACACACAAATTACTATAAATTTCGAAATCAAGGACTCCTGTTAAACTTAAAGAACCAATTGTGAGACAAACTAGTCTCCACTTCAATGATTATATAAAATAAAAGAAACATCCAATTTACGTTTTTGTAAAAATAGAAATAGACTAGACACAAATGGCTATTAGCACAAGAAATGACATCCCTAGATACAGAGCATACAATTTATCATAGATTTTATAACAAGCAACAAAGACAAGCCTACTGGTGCCTATTCCATATTCAATGGAGTTCAGTAAAAATGCATATAAATTCAACCACAACTCAAAATCCAATCATATAGAATTCTGTGTAAACTAGACTCATAGGGATATTACCATAAAAAAAAATAATGGTTTGTCCAGCAACAAAACACATAATTTATGGTGCAATTTCAAAGTCCACGGATTAATAGAACTAACAGCAAACTCACGGGTTGAGACACTTGTACCTTTTTACCTCATTGTAATCTAGCTCGTATATCAGTCCATGGACAGCAGCGTAGGCGTGTAGATGGTCCATATTACTACACAAGTATGTATGTTTTACAGCAATATAATTATTTATTTATTTTATTATTCTAAATCACTCAAGTTTATAAAGAGAGATATATATTTTTTTTATATCAATGCTGATAGCATTCCGGTCAGGCATTAAAACCATATAAAAATAATTCCGATTATTAGAGGGTCGAAACAAACCAAAGGTTAAACAAAGAAAGGACAAACAATAAATATAAACAAAAAGACTTGCTGTCAATGCTTAATCTGCAAAGAAAACAACGTTAGTGACTTGGATGGATAAAATAAGGAAGATCAAGGACTAAACAAGGGTTTACCCAAAATTTTTAAAGTTTTGACTTGGTCAAAACGAGAAACGCGTCACAGCAGCAGGGGAGGCTGGGCTGGGCGTGGCGAAGAGGTCGGGCGAGCTAGGGGCGCATCAGGGGAGGAGGTGAACGGCGAGAGCGGCAGCAGAGTGGGCTAGGCAGAGCGCGAGGCGCGAGCACGGTAGAGGAGGGACGGCTATGTCACGGCGGAGGGGCACCTGGTGGGTGACGCGGTGGAGCCGTAAACGGTGGGAGCAAGGCGGAGGGAGCTGGAGCGATGCGATGCGGGGGGATCACGGCGGAGGGACGCGGCCAGCAGGGATAGGCGACGCAGCGTGGAGGGAGAGGAGGAGGCGGCGACGGCAGCAAAGGCAGGAGACGACGGGGAGGAGACAGGCGGCTGCGAGGCTGGTGGCGAGCGGCTGGAGCAGAGGAGCGTGGAGGCGCGCGGCTGACGAAGGGCGACGGCAGGAGGAGGAGCCGGCTCAGTGAGAGAGAGAGAGGGAGAAACAGAGAGGGAGAAGGAGAGAGGAGAGCGAAGGAGAGAGAGAGAGTTCGCGAGAAGAGAGAGAGAGAAGGAGAAACAGAGAGGGAGAAGGAGAGAGGAGAGCAAAGGAGAGAGAGAGAGTTCGCGAGAGAAGTGAGAGAGGGAGAGGGAAAAGAAGAGAGAGGGAAGAGAAGTGAGAGAGGGTCAGAGATCAGATGTGTGTGTGAGCTGTGTGTGTGTGTCTGCCGAGTGAGAGAGAGAGGAGTTGTTTTAATAGAAAGGGAAGAAGAATCGAGAAGGGAGCAGGTGAAGAAATTTGTGCCCGGGGAGCGTCTGTCGGCCACTTTTATTTTTTTTTTTTATTTTTTTATTCATTAATTAATTTCATTTTAATTTTAATTAATTTAATTAATATTTAATTAATAATAATAATTTTTTTTATATAAAAAAAAAAAAACAAAAAAGATGTCCGTAAAACAATATTTTATATCTTTTAATTAATTAATTGATTTTTTTATTTTTTTTTATTTTTAAAAAAAAATTTCAACTGGTCGGACGAAATTGGGTGTCAACAGCTGCCCCCCTTTGCATGCTTCATGGGACATGATGTATGCAAAGTCGTTACCAAATTTCGTCCGGCTTAGCTAGGCCTTTGAGAATCTTCTCACCGCCTAAATCCTGAGGTTAAGGAAAGGTCCTTAGAACCTCTAACGATAGGAAAGCTCCTATCGTTGTAAGATGGACTGAATGATTGATTGTTTTCGAGGTTTAAGGAAAGGTCCTTAGAACCTCTAACGATAGGAAAGGTTCTATCGTTGTAAGATGGACTGAATGATTGATTGTTTGATTGAGGTTTAAGGAAAGGTCCTTAGAACCTCTAACGATAGGAAAGGTTCTATCGTTGTAAGATGGACTGAATGACTGATTGTTTGTTTGAGGTTAAGGAAAGGTCCTTAGAACCTCTAACAATAGGAAAGGTTCTATCGTTGTAAGATGGACTGAATGATTGATTGTTTGTTTGAGGTTAAGGAAAGGTCCTCAGAACCTCTAACGATAGGAAAGGTTCTATCGTCGTAAGATGGACTGAATGATTGATTGTTTGTTTGAGGTTTAAGGAAAGGTCCTTAGAACCTCTAACGATAGGAAAGGTTCTATCGTTGTAAGATGGACTGAATGATTGATTGATCTCGAGGCAAAGGTTCCATCCTTAAAACCTCGAATTGATTGATTGATCTCGAGGCAAAGGTTCCATCCTTAAAACCCCGGATTGATTGATTGATCTCGAGGCAAAGGTTCTATCCTTAAAACCTCGGATTGATTGATTGATCTCGAGGCAAAGGTTCCATCCTTAAAACCCCGGATTGATTGATTGATGTCGAGGCAAAGGTTCCATCCTTAAAACCTCGAATTGATTGATTGATGTCGAGGTAAAGGTTCCATCCTTAAAGCCTCGAATTGATTGATTGTTTTCGAGGCAAAGGTTCCATCCTTAAAACCTTGATGATGAAAATTGATGTCGAGGTAAAGGTTCCATCCTTAAAACCTCGAATTGATTGATTGATCTCGAGGCAAAGGTTGCATCCTTAAAACCTCGGATTGATTGATTGATTTTGAGGTAAAGGTTCCATCCTTAAAACCTCGAATTGATTGATTGATCTCGAGGCAAAGGTTCCATCCTTAAAACCTCGGATTGATTGATTGATGTCGAGGCAAAGGTTTCATCCTTAAAACCTCTGATTGATTGATTGATGTCGAGGTAAAGGTTCCATCCTTAAAACCTCGAATTGATTGATTGATCTCGAGGCAAAGGTTCCATCCTTAAAACCTCGGATTGATTGTTGATCTCGAGGCAAAGGTTCCATCCTTAAAACCTCGGATTGATAATTGATTGTTTTCGAGGCAAAGGTTCCATCCTTAAAACCTCGGATTGATAATTGATTGTTTTCGAGGCAAAGGTTCCATCCTTAAAACCTCAGATTGATTATTGATCTCGAGGCAAAGGTTCCGTCCTTAAAACCTCGGATTGATAATTGATCTCGAGGCAAAGGTTCCATCCTTAAAACCCCGATGATGAAAATTGATTATTTTCGAGGCAAAGGTTCCATCCTTAAAACCCCGATGATGAAAATTGATTATTTTCGAGGCAAAGGTTCCATCCTTAAAACCCCGATGATGAAAATTGATTATTTTCGAGGCAAAGGTTCCATCCTTAAAACCCCGATGATGAAAATTGATTATTTTCGAGGCAAAGGTTCCATCCTTACAACCCCGATGAAAATTGATTATTTTCGAGGCAAAGGTTCCATCCTTAAAACCCTGATGATGAAAATTGATTGTTTTCGAGGCAAAGGTTCCATCCTTAAAACCCCGATGATGAAAATTGATTATTTTCGAGGCAAAGGTTCCATCCTTAAAACCCTGATGATGAAAATTGATTGTTTTCGAGGCAAAGGTTCCATCCTTAAAACCCTGATGATGAAAATTGATTGTTTTCGAGGCAAAGGTTCCATCCTTAAAACCCCGATGATGAAAATTGATTGTTTTCGAGGCAAAGGTTCTATCCTTAAAACCCTGATGATGAAAATTGATTCTTTTCGAGGCAAAGGTTCCATCCTTAAAACCCTGATGATGAAAATTGATTTTGAGGCTAAGGAGCTTTCCTTAGGACCTCGAGCGAAATTTATATGAAAGCAATTGAAATTGGAATAATTTTCTTCGAAAGTGTGAATTTTCATAATAGGCAAGCGCAAAGAATTAGGCTTCGATAAAACGAGTGAATCTTGATGATGACAATAACACTGACAAATTATGTAAAGGGAACGGATGTTTGGAATCAATATTCAATGTTCATCTAATATTTTCTTCAGTAAATATAGATTCCCTTGTGAGATATGTCATCCGAATAAGGTTAAAGCTTAACTACCCCAAAATGTTATACCTAGTAGACCAAATAGGATGCGTCTCAAGAGTAACAAAAATTACTCTTTACTCAGCCATTCCAACCTAAAGGCATTGTCCTATGGTTTTAATATCAGCCTGGACGAAACTATATTATAAAAAAAAAGAAATTCCCTGAAAAGAAAAACTGAAACGCGAAAGAAAATGCTGATAATAAAACTAAAGGACAAGAAAAACGGATCAGATCGCTTCTTTCTTCCACAATACTTCAACAAGGTGAGTAGAGGACCATTATGGGAGTGAACTGGTCGGGAAAGACTGTCGTGTCCAGTCTATCTGAATCATTGCTGGATCTGGTTCAGGAACAAAAGCTTGTATTTTATCTAACAATTCTTCAGCAGTTGTTGCGGATATTATAATTCGCCGTGCCACTCTTGATATGAAATTCTTCTGCATAGCATAATCCATAAAAGCTATCAGACCTGTAAAGAAATTGTTAACATTTAAAAGCCCAATGGGTTTCCTATGCAAATTAAGTTGGGCCATGGAAGCAATTTGAAAGACTTCTCCCAATGTGCCAAAACCACCTGGTAGAGCGATAAAAGCATCAGCATTTAAAAGCATTTGTAACACACGCTCTTGCAAATTTTTAACCACTAATTCTTCTCCAATCGTGCCCCCAGAAATAAATTTCAGAGGTCCAGGGATAATGCCCAGAACTTGACTTCCTCCTAGAGATGCTGCTGATGCTACACCTCCCATTAATCCGACACTACCTCCTCCATAAACTAAATGTATTTTTCGCTCAGCTAATACTCTACCCAAATGGTTGGCTGCTTTTAAATACTCTTCATCTTTTCCAGGAAAAGCCCCAGAAAATACACAAATACTTCGGGATTTACGAGTTGGGGTTTTCTCCATTCCTATCCTTACCCTTGTGAGAAAAGATGATATATTTATAGAGATGAAGAGATAAGGCAATAATTTTATTTTCAAGAATGGATACATTATTGCCAGCTATTCACAGTAGTCACGAGTATGACTCTGGTCAGGTATGGGTACACTATCGTTAAAAGAGGAGGAAAATTTTCAAAATAGCTGCTAGCATGTACAGTAGTCACTACTGTAGCTTACGTCAGGAGTAGGTACGTGATTGTTGGAAGAGAAGGAAAATTTTAAAAAGTGGCAGCTATATACAGTAATCATAACTGTATCTCATGTCAGGAGTGGGTACATTATTGGGAGGATAATTTCAAAAGCGACAGCTAGCATGTACAGTAATCGTGACTTTGGTTCACGTCAGGAGTGAATACATTATTACCAAAAGGGGAGGAAAATTTCAAAAGCGACAGCTAGCACGTACAGTAATCGTGACTTTGATCCTCGTCTTCCACTGGCTTTGCGTCCAGTAATGGCTTTAATGCTTTCTATGAATCGGTGATTTGCATCTCATCTAGCTTTCTCACAAACTGGCAAACAGGGTCGTTTAGGGTCAGATTCCCAAGACTGTAACGATCTCGTTCTTTTTGGAAAATTATCCATAATCCAACAACCTCAAATTGCACTATTCCGCAAGAATGCGCTTCAAGAACCTCTCGAATATCTTCTAGAGATTCCTTACGCAAGCCATTCTTAATGAATCTTATTCTATCATTACGATTTCTGGTGATCACTCCTGGAGACCGACATTTATTGCCGCAAATCCACCATCCACAATTATGACAAACGCCTAGCCTCTTTGCTCTTCTTTTTTTGGCATAAGCGCTTTTACCAAAGCCGGGCATACGGGGAAAGAACGCTTCTGGAACTTCACCAGCTGAACGAACCTTAGCTTCAATTAGCCACCGCACATTATCAGGAATGCCTTTGTGCATAAATACTCTGAATCGTTCACATCTAGCTTGATAAATCTTTTTAAGAACATTTATTGGGAAGGAAGGAAAATACTTTCGTAGGGCGGAAAGAGAAGATTCCATTGATGAAGGAGGCAAAGAAAGAAATTAGTGATTGTAGGAAACGAAAATAACTAACACATATTTATAGTGATGAAAGGGATAATGCGTTAATTACACTTACAGAAGCAAGTACATTATTGTCAAAAGAAAAGACAAATGACAGCTTATATGTACAGGAATCATGACCGTGGCTCTCATCTTCCACTGATTTATGTCCAGTAATGGCTTCAATGCCTTCTATAAGTCGGGGATTTGCTTCCCATCCAGTTTCCTTACAAACTGACAAACAGGGTCGTTTAAAATCACATTCCCAAGACTGTAACGGTTTCGTTCTTTATGGTAAGTCCTCCATAAACTGATAATTTCACCTTGCACTTTTCCACAAGAATGCGTTTCAAGAGTCTCTCGGATATCTTCCAGAGATTCTTTACGCATGCCATTCTTAATGAATTTTCTTTTATCTTCACGATTTATGGAGATGTATCCTAAAGAGCGACATTTAGTAATACAATTCCATCGCCCACATTTATAACACACGCCTAGTCTCTTTGCTCTTCGCCTTTTGGCATAACGGCTTTTACCTAAACCGGGCATGCGGGGCATAAATGCATCTGGAACTTCACCCGCCAAACGGACCTTAGCTTCAATTATCCACTGCACATTATCGGGAATGCCTTTGCGTGTAAAAACTCTGATTCTTTCACATCTAGCCAGGTAGATCTTTTTAAGGACTTTTATTGGAAGGGAAGGAAAGTATTTTCGCAGTGCAGAAAGAGTAGAATCCATTGATGAGAGAAGAATTTGAGAGAAGATGGAAAGGAATTAGTTATTGAAGGAAACTTAGATAACCGACTGGAAGAACATGCATTTATAGCGATGAAATGGATAACGTGTCGATTACACTTACGGGAGCAAATACATTATTAAAAGAAAAATGGAAAATTTTAAATATGATAAATTGTATGTACAGTAATTGTGACTGTGGCTCACATCTTCCACTGGTTTTACGTCCAGTAACGGAATTAACGGCTTCTATGAGTCGAGGATTTGCTTCCCATCCAGTTTTCTTACAAGCTGGCAAACAGGGTCATTTACAGTCAGATTTCCGGGACTGTAACGGTTTTGTTCTTCATGAAAAATGCTCCATAAACCAAGAAGTTCACGTTGCACAGATCCACAAGAATGCGTCTCAAGAGTCAATTGGATATTATCCAACGAGTCCTTACTCAGGCCATTCTTGATGAATCGTATTTTATCTTCTCGATTATCGGAGATCATTCCTAAAGAACGACATTTAGTATTACAAGTCCACCGTCCACATTTGTGGCAGACTCGTAACCTTTTCGCTCTTCGCTTTTTGGCATAAGAGCTTTTGCCTATACCAGGCATGTGAGACACAAATGCCTCTGGGATTTCACCTGCCAGACGAACCTTGGCTTCGATTAACCACCGCACATCTTCAGGGATTCCTTTGTGCATCAGAACTCTTAATCGTTCACAGCGAACTTGGTAGATCTTTTTGAGAATATTCATTGGGAGAGAAGGAAAATATTTTCGTAAGACAGAAAGAGTAGGATCCATTTTCTAGAGGGAAGTAAAAGACAGAAGAGAGGAAAGAATCAGTTATTATGGGCAACTGAGAGAACCGACTTGAGAGTCACGGAGTACCGTATCCGCCGTTTAACCGGAAAAGTGGATCCTACTTTATTTTAGTATCATAGATATTTCTTATCTTTGATATCTCATCGAGCTGACGTTGATCCAATCCTTATGAGTGGAGTCTCGATTATCGAATCCATTGTCCGCTTTTGACAAATTCAACGACAATATTTCTTGATGTCCGTGCTTATCTTATAGCTATCTCTTATCTTGGATACCGCTAAGCTGGCATCAATCCTATCCTTCCAGGTGTAGCCTCGATTATTGAATCGATTGCCAGGCTTTTGACAATATTGTCTACTTTATCTTTAAATTCCTGATGAGGCTAGGTCCAGCGTATTAACTGTACATCTAATAATAGATTAGTAGGAGCTGATGTCATTGAGATCTCAGCTTATACTGCTGTAGCTGTGCGGTGGATGTGCTTCCCATTTGATCCCTATTATGTAAAAGCTATGTATGCATGATGTAAAATGCATGAATGTAATGTATGCGTAACTGATTGTATTCTTTTGTTTTTTTTTTTTTTTTTTTTATGGATATAGTTCTTTATATCTTTGCTTTATTGGATCCTCTTTAGAATTGCCTTCTATCATTGAATCTCTTTATGCCTTCCAGCTTTTGTTCGCTGCCTCAAAAGCCCAACTCTTTTCAAAATCCTCTTTCTTTGACTTGTTCTTTGAATTTTGGCCTCAATTTCTTTAAAGTTGGCCCGCCTCATAATTTATATCTTTTTCGGGTACTCATCCATTGTCATGGATTTGATACCATCAAATGTTTTACTTTCAATGTCTGCTTTGCCCCTTTTCTTGTGACCGTGCCGACACTTACTTATTCCCATGTTATAATCTGAATGATTGCTCTTCCTTGAACTCATGTTTTGATCCATAAGACTTGCCCCATTGTCTATTGAACTTCTTTGTTGGCGGTACTCCTCTTACGCTTCGTAGAGACTACTTTGCCCCCCTGAATATGGTGTTTATGTGGAAAGAGATATCATCTCGCCTTTGATTTAACAGAAGGTCGAGCATTTCTAGACCTTTGTGATGGCACTTGATCATAAATTTCTCTTACAAGAACCACATCTTATTAAAGAAAGACTCAAGCTATGTCCTCACTTTTAAGTCTACATACATTAATGAATAATGGTTTGGCCTTAAAGAAAAATTTTCATCAATTTGCAAAGCTTGACAAAGTAATTTACGGTCTTTGTTTTTAATTAAAATATCCTGCCATTCTTCCCTTTCCAACTCGAAGACATAAACTGTGCAAGGCAATAAGGTAGGAACATGATTCACAATAATAGCCTTTTAACTGAATGAGGATGATATCGAGAGGTAAATGTTAGGTGTGAGGAAAGTTAAGTTTGAATGTTTTTTTTTTTGTGGCAGTCTTTTAGCTGAATGAGAATAATATTAAGAGGTAAATATTAGGTCTGAGTAAAGTTAAGTTTGAGTGGTGTGAAAGAATGGTATTTTAATACTACTCGTGAGCAGTATTAAATAAGGTAGAAACAAGTTTCACAATGATAGTCTTTTAGCTGAATGAGGATGATAAGTCTGAGGAAAGTTAAGTTTAAGTGGTTTGAAAGAATGGTCTTTTAATACTACTCGTGAGCAAATTTGATTATGATGAAAAACTCAATAGTGATGACCTCAAACTTGCCACTCTTTCCAGAAAGTTAAACCTCATCTGTTGCCCCCCAACTATCGTGGTCTTTATGTATGCTTGGCTTGAAAGTTGCTTTTGTGTTCTAAACCGCCTTTGCAGGTTTTCAGTCTAGAATCCATAGCTCACTTTTTTTCTTTCTTTTTTTTTTTCTAGTTTGAGCCCTTTTCCCTCTTTTTTTTTGTTTTTTTGTTTTTTTGTGTGAGCTATGGTGATAACATACTTGATAACTCTCTTGAAGTGAGATGACTCAAGTGGCCTTGCTTGCTGGTGCTTGTTCTCAGTTCTTTTTGGTTTTGAATTTTCCCTTGTTGGCTTTTTGGTGGAAGGGATGAACTTTTTCCTTTTCGGAGTTTTTGTTACAGAGAACCGAGATCATAGCCTTCTTGAAATGAGATGATTCAAGTGGCCTTACTTGCTTGTGTTTGCTCTCAGTCTCTCTTTTTTTGGTTTTGAATTTTCCCTTGTTGGCTTTTTGATGGAAGGGATGAACTTTTTCCCTTTTTTTTTTTGGAGTTTGTGTTATGGAGAACCGAGATCGTATCCTTCTTGAAGTGAGATGACTCAAGTGGCTTTATTTGCTTCTCAGTCTCTCTTTTTTTTTTTTTGGATTTTTTTTTTTGGATTTTCCCTTTAATGGCTTTTTGATGGAAGGGATGAACTTTTTCTTTTCGGAGTTTGTGTTGCAGAAAACTGAGAACCTTTTTTTTTTTTTTTAGCATTTATGAGAATTGGGAAGTCACTGAAGTCATTTAATATGAGAGCTACCTTGTTTGGAAACTAACCCCAAACTTCTTGCAAGGATGTTGATAACCACTGTGAATTCTTTTTTAGGGTTGAGGTGCAACATATGAAATCCTTCTTACTAGATTTGGCAGCACTTTCAAGATCATTACTATCAAATTTCCCTTAACTTTTTATTTTCACCCACGAGTAGTATCATTTAGAAAGCAAAGTATGATAGCAATAATGGATAGTATAATGGAAAGAGTGTAAAAATGGAAAGTAGTAGAATGCACGCATCACATCTTTTTGTTGTACCAGAAAAAGAATAGCAGGTGTCCATTTAACAAAGACTACACCCTAGATTCTGGACTAAATCTAGGAGATTTTTACTATTAGATTACTTTTGCAAGCTTTCAAAGATACAAGTTTATTCAAAGGATTCCCTGTCATTCGAAAATGTATGCGGACTGTTAGGTCAGATCTGACTTGGAGGCCTTCCAAAGTCAATGTAATTCTAGCTCAAAATCTTCACTTTCAATTACCAATCACATCGGGCCTAGCAGCTTGACCTCGGTATTGTTTGATTTGTAGAGGAATGGCCTTGGGACTTGACGGCTTAAGAGTAGGTTTTGAGATTGGTATAGCATTGACTTCTTGTTCTTTAATGATCACATTCACATCATCATAAAAACGATAAGTTGGGATGAGTCTATGAGTCTTTGCAGATTCTTACGGAATTCTGAGCATTCTTGGATAGAATGACTCTTACTGTCATGAAAGTTGCACCATTCCTCATCTTCAACTTCTTCATGTCCAAAAGAAGGCTTTCCCATGATAATCCCTTCTTTCACAAGGCATGAATATACATGCTTAAGAGGGGTTATGATATCATTGACTGACTTTTTCATCAGCCGGTGTTCTTCTATCATATTGACTGGTTTTTCTTGATGAGGCGGCAATGGATTGTGAGTGACGTTCGGTTCATCGGAAAAGTCCAACCACTTTGATTCGATTAATTGTTGGACTATACGTTTCAATGCTGTGCAATTTTCCAAGCCATGGCCTGGAACGCCATCATGATATGGGCAAGTTATGTTGGGGTCATACCACGTTGGATATGGGGGTCCAAATGGATTTGTAGGAATTGGACGGATAAGTTGACTTTCAATGAGTTTTGGATACAACTCAGTGTAAGTCATGGGAATTGGTGCAAAAACTTCTTTTGGTCTTCGTGTGGGTACTGAAGGAGTCGGAACAGGTGGCCGTAACTGATTAGGCCTATTGAGAGGATAATTGTTGGGCCTATTGGGAGGATAATCATTAGGCCTATTGGAAGGATAATCATTGGGCATATTGGGAGGATAGTCATTGGGCCTATTGGTAGGATAATAATTGGGCCTTTTGGTAGAATAGGATAGGCGAGGACCGGTAGCCACAGTACCTATGAGGGGAATCCCTCTTTCGCGTCCTATTTGTTGTACTTCTTCATCTTTTGTTCTGGATGGTCCTCCTGTTTTCATAGGATCACTAAAGGACTCAGCAATCTTCCCAGTCCTAATCCCATGCTCGATCCTTTCTCCAGACATGACAACATCGAAGAAATTAGTTGCCGAATTGCCAATGAGTTTGTCATAATATGGGTATTTCAGTGTCTGGACAAACAAAGTGACCATTTCTTTTTCTGTCATGGGTGGCTGAACTTGTGCAGCTAAGTCCCTCCACCGTTGGGCATATTCCTTGAAAGTTTCTGGCTTTTTCTTCTCCATGTTTTGGAGAGTTTGGCGATCCGGAGCCAAGTCCATAATATGTTTATAGTTGCCGATGAAGGCCTGAGCAAGGTCATTCCAAGTTTTGATGTTTCTTGGTCCTTGACTTAGATACCACTGCAATGCTGATTTTGTGAGACTTTCCTGAAAAAGTGCAATCCACACATTTTCATCTTTTGTGAGTGGTTGTAGTCTCCTTAGGAACAGTGTGATGTGAGTGATGGGATCACTCGTTCCGTCGTATTTTACGAAATCCGGTACTTTAAAGTCTGAAGGGATTATGACGTCTGGCACTAAGCAGAGGTCATCCACTGAGAGAGATCCGAATATATTACCTCCTTCAATGGCTCGCAGTCTCTTCTCTATTGTTTCGAGTTTTTGAGATTCTCCTTCTTCCTTTGGTGGTGTCTTCTTCTCTTCATACACAGTGTCTTGTTTCAGGTGAACACTAGCAGACTGTCCTGGTTCCTGAAACAGGTTTTCTTGGACTGAGACTCGTTGTGGGGTGATTCCCGGAGGATAAGTGGGATCTTGTGCTTCTTTGATGGGAACTTGAGTTGCTTTCCCTTTGATTATTTCCATCAATTGTCTCATTTGTTCTGCCATACTTTCAATCTTGGACTCCATCTCCATGAGACGTCCTTCGGCTTGTTCTGCCATTAATCTTGTTTGGAGCCGAGTTGGATATCGGTGTTGAGGTCCAATTTTACCCCTTTTTAAAGTAAGATTTATTTTATTAGACTCTACATGTATGTGATTGATGCAATGAATGCATGCATGCAATGTGAGATTATGTTTTTATCAGACTTTGTATGCACGTGATTGATGTAATGGATGCATGCAATATAAAGTGAGATTATGTTTTTATCAGACTTTATATGAACGTGATTAATGTAATGCATGCATGCGATGAGTGAGTTTGCTTATCCACTATTGTGGAACTTCAAAACTTTTAGTTGTCATTATAAAGACCAAAAAGTTAGCATAATTTGATGCGTGGTTTTGATGCATGAAGAATAATTGCACAAGAAAGATAAGGTTATTAATAAGTTAAATAGCAATTAACAACTCATAAAGTATTATGGATAAACAAGTTAAAACCATACGAAGAAAAGTGTAAAGTAACAACACAGCATAACAAGGATATGCTTATGGCGTTAGTAAAATGGTAGAAATTCTATGGTCAGTTCTATGGTTAAGTGGGGAGTTCTATATGCATAAGGTGACTTATCAAAAAGGCAAGGGATAGTTCCCGAATCCCGTCACTAAATTATAGTGACAGCCCGATTCCTTACCCTCTAGGGTTTACGTAAGGAATGGATTAATTCGAGTCGTAGCTTTTCGTGGGCCCATGCAGAGACTAACCGTCTCAGAAGGCAATACACTACTTTGCTACTTTGAAACCGGTGAAGGCTTGGAGACCATGGCCTCTCAAGGACAACAACACCAATTCCGCTTAGAAAGAATTGTGTTCGATTTGAGGAAGCTCGGGTATAGAGCTTCATTTTGTGAATGCATTATGCATGTTTAGAATAAGTAAATATAACATATAAATCCACATAAAAATAAACAAAACAGAACAAAATAAATCAACTTTTAGGCTTGACTCACTAACCAGGGTCCCCAGTGGAGTCGCCAAGCTGTGGCAACGTCGGGCTTTCGGGAGTCGCCACCAATCAGTTTTCTTAGGTCGATTGGTCACCTTATAATTGATCTGCGAGAGTTCGGGGATCGGGAGTACGGTTACGCTAAAACAACTTTGTTATAGCGCCCAAAATTGGCACCTTAGTTGATTTTAATTTTGTTTTGCTTTTGCTTTTAGAAAATATTCAGTTAATTTTCAAACTAGAAATTTTAACTGAATTAATCGGATGCGGATTTTTAAATTAATTTATATAAAATTTGATACTTCCGAACCATGGACTCTGCCGAGTCATTTGGACACGGAAGATTTGATTCCGAACCATGGACTCTGCCTAGTCATTTGGACACGGAATTTGGTGAAATTTTAAATAAATTAATCCATATTGTAAATATGGATTTTTACCTTTTTATTTAATTTAAAAAAAATTGTTGATACTTTCCAAACCGTAGATCCTACCGGATCATCCGGATATGGAATTTAATATCCAAGCCATGGATTCTAACCGAATCATTTGGACATGGATATGATCCGTCTTAGGATTCGATATTTAATTTTATTTTATTTTTAATAATTTTTAGTTAATATCCAAGCCATGGATTCTAACCGAATCATTTGGACATGGAGTTTAATTTTTATATTTCCAAACCATAGATCCTATCGGACCACTTGTATATGGAACAAATAATCCATCTTAGGACGGATTTCCAAAAATTTAAATATTGTTTAATCAATAATTTGATACAAATTAAATACATTACAAGAATTAAAATTTAACTATTCTAGAAAATAAATAAATATCCTAAATTACATCTTTAAGTGAATTTAACAATTAAATCTAATACATGGTTAAATAATCAAAGAAAGAAAGAAAACAAAAAGAGAACAAAGAAATAAATCTGCTGTCAGGGACTGATCTGCAACCAAAAAGAAATAGTTAATGGCTCATAGGAACAAAATAGAAAGTTGGATAACTAAGATGAAGTTATACCCAAAAGGAGCTGATTAATTGGGTGTCAATACTAAGCATTCAGAAAAATAGAATTAGCAGACTATATCAAAAGGCATAAGTAGATCTACAACATATACATTACACCAGTAAGACCATAGTATCAGAACCGAAGTGGGAGATAAACCTTCCAGTTGCATATCTGTTGCCCAGAATTTCAAATCGACCTATCTTCATTCACAAATCTATATAAAAAACATCGAGTTATCCAAACCATTATATAAAACTATATATATACGTAACTTAGGCAAATACATGAATTCACAAATGCAATATCAACTTGTGGTTGACAGCACATAAATTATAAGAAGAAAAAAAAAATATGCAAGTTAGCCCATCAGATAAGACTTCAGGTAGAATCACAGATAAGTACTCTTTGCTCCAGAAATTAGATAAAAATCATTTATAAGTGCAAATGGAAGTCCATGAAGAACTGGTACTGACACTAGACATCCATATGAACATTTATTAAATTCACCAAATTCAAACATGCAACACACAAATTACTATAAATTTCGAAATCAAGGACTCCTGTTAAACTTAAAGAACCAATTGTGAGACAAACTAGTCTCCACTTCAATGATTATATAAAATAAAAGAAACATCCAATTTACGTTTTTGTAAAAATAGAAATAGACTAGACACAAATGGCTATTAGCACAAGAAATGACATCCCTAGATACAGAGCATACAATTTATCATAGATTTTATAACAAGCAACAAAGACAAGCCTACTGGTGCCTATTCCATATTCAATGGAGTTCAGTAAAAATGCATATAAATTCAACCACAACTCAAAATCCAATCATATAGAATTCTGTGTAAACTAGACTCATAGGGATATTACCATAAAAAAAAATAATGGTTTGTCCAGCAACAAAACACATAATTTATGGTGCAATTTCAAAGTCCACGGATTAATAGAACTAACAGCAAACTCACGGGTTGAGACACTTGTACCTTTTTACCTCATTGTAATCTAGCTCGTATATCAGTCCATGGACAGCAGCGTAGGCGTGTAGATGGTCCATATTACTACACAAGTATGTATGTTTTACAGCAATATAATTATTTATTTATTTTATTATTCTAAATCACTCAAGTTTATAAAGAGAGATATATATTTTTTTTATATCAATGCTGATAGCATTCCGGTCAGGCATTAAAACCATATAAAAATAATTCCGATTATTAGAGGGTCGAAACAAACCAAAGGTTAAACAAAGAAAGGACAAACAATAAATATAAACAAAAAGACTTGCTGTCCATGCTTAATCTGCAAAGAAAACAACGTTAGTGACTTGGATGGATAAAATAAGGAAGATCAAGGACTAAACAAGGGTTTACCCAAAATTTTTAAAGTTTTGACTTGGTCAAAACGAGAAACGCGTCACAGCAGCAGGGGAGGCTGGGCTGGGCGTGGCGGAGAGGTCGGGCGAGCTAGGGGCGCATCAGGGGAGGAGGTGAACGGCGAGAGCGGCAGCAGAGTGGGCTAGGCAGAGCGCGAGGCGCGAGCACGGTAGAGGAGGGACGGCTATGTCACGGCGGAGGGGCACCTGGTGGGTGACGCGGTGGAGCCGTAAACGGTGGGAGCAAGGCGGAGGGAGCTGGAGCGATGCGATGCGGGGGGATCACGGCGGAGGGACGCGGCCAGCAGGGATAGGCGACGCAGCGTGGAGGGAGAGGAGGAGGCGGCGACGGCAGCAAAGGCAGGAGACGACGGGGAGGAGACAGGCGGCTGCGAGGCTGGTGGCGAGCGGCTGGAGCAGAGGAGCGTGGAGGCGCGCGGCTGACGAAGGGCGACGGCAGGAGGAGGAGCCGGCTCAGTGAGAGAGAGAGAGGGAGAAACAGAGAGGGAGAAGGAGAGAGGAGAGCGAAGGAGAGAGAGAGAGTTCGCGAGAAGAGAGAGAGAGAAGGAGAAACAGAGAGGGAGAAGGAGAGAGGAGAGCAAAGGAGAGAGAGAGAGTTCGCGAGAGAAGTGAGAGAGGGAGAGGGAAAAGAAGAGAGAGGGAAGAGAAGTGAGAGAGGGTCAGAGATCAGATGTGTGTGTGAGCTGTGTGTGTGTGTCTGCCGAGTGAGAGAGAGAGGAGTTGTTTTAATAGAAAGGGAAGAAGAATCGAGAAGGGAGCAGGTGAAGAAATTTGTGCCCGGGGAGCGTCTGTCGGCCACTTTTATTTTTTTTTTTTATTTTTTTATTCATTAATTAATTTCATTTTAATTTTAATTAATTTAATTAATATTTAATTAATAATAATAATTTTTTTTATATAAAAAAAAAAAAACAAAAAAGATGTCCGTAAAACAATATTTTATATCTTTTAATTAATTAATTGATTTTTTTATTTTTTTTTATTTTTAAAAAAAAATTTCAACTGGTCGGACGAAATTGGGTGTCAACACCAGTCATTGGAAAAACAGATTTTCCAACGCTAAGCCGCTGAAAAAAATCGTTGGAAAAAGCCTATTTTTTAGTAGTGTCCTTATTACTAACTGTTGACACCCAATTTCGTCCGACCTTTTTTTTTAAAAAAAATAATAATTAAAAAAAATTAAAAAAAATTAATTAAAAATTAAAAAATAATAATTATATAAAAATTATTATTAATTAATTATACAAAGAGAGAATTAAATTAAATAGTTTTGGGGAAGGGGCATTTTATTAAGTTAATATCTATGTTTGTATATCCAAAGAAATTAAAATTCAAAAAAAAATTAATTAAAAAATTATTATTATTAACTAATTAATTATTATTACTAAAAAAAATTTAATTAATTAGTTTAAAATATATTTTGTTTTATAAGTGTTTAGTTAAAAATAATATATGTGTGTATGTATGTATGTAGAAATTACAAAACAAACAAAATTAAAAAGTTTTGGGAAATTTTGACAAAATATGAAAGTTCCAGGAGCATTTGGTAGTTTGCCACATGAATTTTGGGCCAGACCGACGGTTCTAGCCCAAATTGACAGAAAAAGATAAAACTGTCTCAATCAGAAGTTTTAGGAACATCCCCAAAGTCAAAAGAGATGGAAAGGACTGAAACTGTCATTTTACCAAATTAAGAGATAAGTTTGATTTTAATTATTTTTTAATTATGAACAGTCCAGCACTCATTCCCCTATAAATAGGGGTCCAACTCTTTATAGGGGTCCAGTTCTGTAAAGAAGGGGGGAGAGAAAAAAAAAAGAAAAAATCAAGATTAGAGCTCCATTTAAAAAAGGGAAAACTGTAGCTTAGTCCCTGGCCTCCTTCCCTTCCTTTCCAGAAAGCCTGAACTCTTCTTTCTTTCTTTCCTTCTCTTTCCCGTTTCAACTGTTTCTTTCTTCCCCGCCTTCGCAGCTCCTCCCTCTCTCCTCCACCGTGTACGCCTTCCCATCCGTTCCCTCCGCTAGGACGCTACCTCCCGGCCGCCACGCCTCCGTCGCGCCGTCAGCCGTCGTCGCGTCTTCTCCCTTTCTCTCCCTCCGACGCATTCCCCCCGCTCCTTCCTCCTTCTTCTTCCCAGCCGTGCGCCATCCGCCATCGTCGCCTTCCTTTTTGCTACGCCGCCACCGTCACACCGCCGCCGTACCCCTGTGCGTTGCCGCCGTCGTCCTGTCACCCGCCAATTTCAATTTTAATTCTTCTGGGTAAAACCCTTGTTAAACTCTTCATCTTCTTATTTTCTTTCATTCAAGTCACTAACCTTTCTTTTATCCTTGCAGAAAACTAATTACTAACTCTTTTATATTTACTTGTTTATTTATTATTTATTGTTATTATTACTATTATTAACGACTAATTACTAACAACTAACTTTACTAACAACTAACTTTTATTAATATTATTATTATTATTATTAACAACTAACATTACTAACAACTAACTTTTATTATTATTATTATCATTATTATCATTATTATTATTATTATTATTATTATTATTATTATTATTATTATTATTATATTTCATGGAAGGTTATACCTCCTATTTATTTATTTTTTAAGTAGATGGCCAAAAAGCCCCACTTTATTTATTTATTTATTTATTATCTTTAAATATTCCTTTGTTTCCTTTATGTGTTTTCTCTTTATTTATTTGCATGTGTTATTTAATTTATGCACCTTTTTTTTAATGGATGTCCAAACCAAAAAAAAAAAAAAAGAAAACCTCCACTTTACTTTATTTATTTATTGTCATTTAATTTTCCTTTATTTATTTTATGCAAAATTTTATTTTCATGGTTGAACTTATTTCACTTATTTTACCTTTAGCCATAAAAAATAAATAAATAATAACAAATTAAAAAGAAGAGTTTTTTGTGTGAATAATTAACCTTATTTTCCTTATTTTTTTAGGGTTAATCAAGAATTTTTTTACAAAGCCCCCATCCTTTATTATTTTGGAACATATTTTTATTTCTTTTAAAGTAACTAAAAGTTAACTTTTTATTCCTTTTGTTAAATAATTTCAAAAATAAAAATCAATTATTTTTAAATATATCTTTAAAGTAATGATATTTAAAAATTTAAGAAAAATAATAATAAAATATTAAAAATAATAAAAATTATAATTAAAGTTAATAATTAATTAAATAAATAAAAATTTAAATTAAACTCCATGTCCAAATGATCCGACAGAATCCATAGTTTGGAAAACAAAAAAATATTTTTTTAAATAAAGAATATAAATAAAATTAATTTTTTTTATAGTTACTTTAAATTTTTCTTTATCCAGTAAAAAGAATAAAAGAGAAAGAAAAAAAAAACTTTGGGTAATATTTTACTTATTTCTTTATCCAGTAATATTTTACTTATTTATTTTAAAATAATAAAAAAATATAAATTTTTGGTTCCTTTTTTAAACAAAAAAAATCTTAACCAAATGATTTCAAATAAAGATAATAAAAATAAATAGAAAATAATTAAATTCTCTTTAAATATATTTTAAAATTATCAATTATATATATATTTTAAGACCTATAAATTAGAAAACTATTTCAAAATCTTTTATCAAACAAAAAGAAAAAAAATAAAATAAAATCTATGAATATCAAGATTATTTTTAGAAAAATATATAATTCTTTGTTTTATTTAGTAAATAAATAAAATCTTGATATTAAAAAATTAAATAATTACTTTTTTGTTCATCTTTTATCAAATCAAAAGAATAAAAATAAAAAATAATAATAAGAATTAAAAATCTAAATAATTAACAATAAGTTTTAAATTAAAATCCATGTCTGGGTGATCCGATAGGATTCATGGCTTGGAGAAATATACAAACTTTTAATTGAATGAAAATTGAATACAAAGATGAAAATCCATATTTAGATAATTCGGTAGAATTTATAATATGGATTAAAATAAAATTTCATCAAATTCCATGTCCGGGTGATCCGATAGGATTCATGGCTTGGAGAAGAAAAAAAAAATTTAATGAAATTAAATTAAATATCAAGATAAAAATCCATATTCTGATAATTCGGCAAGATTCATGATATGGATTGTTAACTAATTAAAATATTTAATTAAAATTTCATCAAATTCCGTGTTCGGGTGACTCGGCAGAGTCCATGGTTCAGAAATATCGAATTTGTAAAAAAAATTATATAAATTAATTACCGAATATTTTAAAGCCCATATTAATTTAAAAATCCACATCCGACTAATTCAGTTAAAATTTCTATTTTGAAAACTAACTGAATTTTATTTAAAAGCAAGCAAAATAAAATTAAAATCAACTAAGGTACCAATTTTTGGGCGCTATAATAAAGTTGTTTTAGCGTAACCGTACTCCCGAACCCCCGAACTCTCGCAGACCATATTTTAGGTATCCAATCGACCTGAGTGAAAACCGATTGGTGGCGACTCCCGAAAACGACCCGCACGTTGCCACACCAACCAATTACTAACTTGTAAGTATATGTGCATTATTTTTCAACAATAAGAACCAAATAAATTGAGACAAATTTGTGAATATTTTGCTCTAAAAGCATTGCCCTAACACATTGAAGATAGAAAACAAAGGACAAGGGACAATAAGTCGATATCTTTCATGTCATTTGAATTCAGATCGACCGGTCTTAGGTTTGTAAAATATGAATTTTATTTAGAAAATTATTAAAGCTGCATAACGATCAAATGGAGAGAAAAAAATTCATTTGAATTCAGATCGATCAGTTTTAATTTAAAAATAAATAAATATTAGTCACAAAATCATTAAGGCAACAAATTGAGCATAAAGATCGAATGGATACAGTATATATATTGTTCACCACGTGAAACATCCTAAGAGAAAAAGTTTTTTGGGGAGAGAAAAGTGATTTAGGTACCATATATATATGTTAATTTAATTTTTCATAAAATTTAAATAAATTTTTTGTTATACTTTTACGGCTATCAATTTAAGAGTATCAAAGAGCAACTTATAGAGCTTGGGTAATGAAAAATTAACACAGAGAATGGCTTAACATCATTATTACCAACCGGCTAATTTGTATATATATATGTGAATTATTTTTCAGCCCTAAGAGCTAAATAAATTGAGACAAATTTTTGAACATTTCGCACTCAAAGCATTGGCTTGACACATTAAAGACAAAAGACAATGGAAAAGGGAAAACAAGTCTATTCTTTCATGTAATTTGAATTCAGATTGACCGGTTTTAAATTTGCAAAAGATAAATTTCAAGAAAAGAGATTATGCACATGTGTGTATACACACATAGTAACTCTATTAACGGACTTCGTTTCACTCGCTCTCTGTGTATATATCTAGATATATAACCTAGGGTTGCCAACTCCAATTTTATTTTTTACTAGCCACTGCTTCGCTTCTCATCTCATTCTCTCAATTCTCTCTATCACCGCTCATTTCTTCTCCATTCTAGAATTATCTCAACACGATAGCATACAATCGGCATCTACATCCTACAACTACCCGACGGCAGTGGCGCATGTTCGGGGGAGGATAAGGCATATCGAAGCAACATTGAAGAGGATTCAAAAGGACGAGCAACAATCAACGAAGAGGATTGGAGGAAGATGAACATGATGTTGTTGACGGAGGAAACGCAACAACAAAAAAGTTTAGGAAGACGGAGGATCAAAATAGTTTAAGAAGCGAGTACGGCGGGTGAAGGTGGCTTAGACATCGATTCCAGTGAAGAAATATAGAGTGCATATCATTTTTTAAGATCCATAAAAAAACATCCACGATTTGTGTTTCATATTACAGAATAACATGGATCTATATCTAAGTATGCTTATGGGTTTTATTTGTATGTTCTGGGTTTATAAAAAGTACAAATATATACATGTATATATATGTATGTATATATGTATGTATGTATGTATGTATGTATGTATGCTTCTAGATTTGTAAAAATCACAAATATATATGTGTATTTTTAGGGTTTATATGTTTACTTCCGAGTCTGTAAAAATAAAAATATTTATGTGAAATGTTTTAAACTGGAAGTGCAATATATTTAACTGTGTGAGATATGTGATAAATTTAAAGTGAATTGTATTAATCAATATGAGATATGTGTTAAACTAGAAGTGAAATGCATTAAACTATGTGTTATATGAATTAATTGGAAGTGAATTGTATTGAACTGTGTGGAATATGTATTAGACTATATAAAAAATATTAAACTAGAAGTCAAATGTATTAATTTATGTGGCAAAACCATCACATGAGAAAATGGCATTGTGACAAAAATAAAACCACCAATATCATTGCCACCACCAGCACCATAATCGATATCATCAATTCGTCATCGCTATCAGCAACAACTAGATGAGAAAATGTATTAAATTGGAAGTGAAATGTAGTATACTGTATGAGATATGTGTTAAACTGGAAATGAATTGTATTAATCTGTTTGGGATATCTGTTAACTTAAAAGTCAAATGCATTAAACTATGTGAGATATGTATTAAACTGAAAATGGATTATATTAAATTGTGTTGGCTATGTATTAGACTGTATGTAAAACGTATTAAACTAAAAGTCAAATGTATTAATCTGTGTGGCAAACCCATTATATGAGCACCAAACTCATCGTCACCACCAATACCATAATCGACATCATCATTACCATAAGCAACAAGGAAATTCCACCTCAGTTGGATATTCGTTTAAATCCAACAACATATTTTCCAAAACAACATGAACTCCTCCAGGTATTATAATGTAGCAAAAAGAGTACAAAAAGAAATACTGAAGACAGAAAAGAAAAGAATAAGATAATAAGGAATTGTTTTATATGTGTTAAACTGTGTGAGATATGTATTCAACTGAAAGTGAATTATATAAAACTGTACGAGTTATATATTAGTCTGTGCATGAAACATATTAAACTGGAAGTGAAATATATTAATGTATGTGACAAAACTATCACATAAGAAAATAACATATTATACAAAATAAATTTCTATTATATGAAATTGAATATTTATAAAATTATTTTAAATAATTATCATATTTATCTGATTATCATTATTGTTTCCTTAAGATTATTTTTCCAAACAAATTCAAATTCATAAAGTTTCTATTATAAAACTATTAATGTTTGGACAATTGAGAAAAAAGAAAAAAAAAAGATAACATAAATCTATTGAAACTTACGAAGGAGATGAAGAAATGAAGACATGGATTTAAATAAATAGGGAAACATTTAAAACCAAAATTTCCATAACTAAAAATTTTAAATACAGTTAATATTTTTATTAGAATCTAATTAAATCTTTCACTTTAGCAAACATAACTACCATAAATGATTCAAACCAAATGGAAACTTTTCTCCTTCTAACGCCATCAAGTATGTACATATATACATATGTGCATTTAAGAATTGACCTAAATTTCAGTTATAAAATCATTAAAGCAGCAAATTTTGCAAAAAGATCCAACGGAGATTAAAAAAAAAGGGGCAAATTAAAGATAAAAGACAAAAGGACAATGGAAAATAAGTCGATGTCTCTCATGTCATTTGAATTTAGATCAACCGATTTTAATTTTTAAAGAAATAAATATTAGTCACAAAATCTTTAATGCAACAAATTTCGCATAAAGAATATCGAATGGAGAAAAAAAAATTGGGGAGAGGTGAGCGATTTAGGTACCATATATATGTTAAATTAATTTTGCATAAAATTTAATTAAATTTTTCGTTATACTTTTACGGCTACTCGATTTAAAAGTACCGAAGAGCAACTTATAGAGCTTCGCTAACAAGATATCTACACATAGAACAGCTTAACATCATAATTACTAACCGGCTAATTTGAATGCATATGTGCTTTATTTTTCAACAATAAGAGCCAAACAAATTGAGAAAATTTGTGAATATTTCGCTGTAAGAGCATTGATCTGACATATTAAAGACAAGACAATGGACTAGGGGAAAAAATTTGATATCTCTCATGTCATTTGAATTCAAATTGACGGGTTCTAAGTTTGTAAAAAATGAATTTTAGTCAAAAAATTATTAGATAAAAAGAAAAGGGAAAATAAGTCGATGTCTCTCACATAATTTGAATTCAGATTGACCTGATTTAATTTTTTTTCTAAAAAAAAACTGAATATTAGTCACAAAGTCATTAAGGCAACAAATTTAGCATAAAGATCGAATGGGTACAGGATGTTGTTCGCCGCGTGAAACATACTAAGAGAAAAATTTATTTGGGAGAGAAGAGTGATTTAGGTACCATGAATATGTTAATTTACCTTTTTATAAAATTTAATTAATTTTTTTATGTACTTTTACGGCTAGCAATTTAAAATTACCAAAGAGCAACTTATTGAGCTTGAATAATGATGAATCAGCACATAGAACAGCTAAACATCATTATTACCAACGGGCTAATTTGAATGTATATGTGCATTGTTTTTCAACCCTAATAGCTAAATAAATTGATACAAATTTGTGAATATTTCGCACTAAAAGCATTGGACTAAAACATTAAACACAAAGGAAAAGGGAAAATAAGTCGATATCTTTCTTGTAATTTGAATTCAGATCGATAGATTTTAATTTTTTAAAAAATGAATTTTAGTCATAAAATTATTAAAGCAGCAAATTTTGCAAAAGGATCGACTGGAGAGAAAAAGAATAGACAAATTAAAAATAAAAGACAAAACAAAGGGACAAGGGAAAATAAGTTGATGTCTTTTATGTCATTTGAACTCAGATAGACCAATTTTAATTTTTAAAGAAATGAATATTAGTCACAAAATCGTTAATGCAACAAATTTCACGTAAAGATTGAATGAAGATAGTAAATTGTTCACTACATGAAACTTGCTAAGAGAAAAAAAATTTTGGGGAGAGGTAAGTGATTTAGGAACCATATATATGTTAAATTAATTTTCCATAACATTTAATTAAATTTTTTTATACTTTTATGGATAATCAATTTAAAAATACCAAAGAGCAGCATATAGAGCTAGGCTAACGAGAGATTAACACAAAGAACAGCATAACATCATTATTACGAACTCGCTAATTTGTTGTATATGTGCATTATTTTTCAACAATAAGAGCGAAATAAATTGAGACAAATTTATGAATATTTCGCTCTACAAGCATTGATCTGACATATTAAATACGGCAAAAATGACAAACAAGCCACTAATGTTTGGGATCGGCTCAAATCGGCGGCAAATATATATTTTTTTTTGTCAAGTAAACCACTAATGCTATTTAAATGATTGAATAAATCACTAACATTATTCAAATAACCCAATTCACCACTGAACATTAAAATCTAATAAAAAATTACAAAACTCCCCACTATCTTTTTAATTTTTTATATAATTGATACTTTTAGTTTAAAATAGTTCAAATGTGCTACTTTCATTATTGTAGTAGAAAATCTACTAATATTTTAATCAACTGTGAAACATTCTCTCTCTTCAAACTCTAGAGTCGATATTTGAAACCTTGTTATCGACAATGGTATTAGGTCTCAAGGAATGAAAAGACAATCTCAAAGTTGAAGCCACCTCTATGGACATTAGTGGTGACTAAGAACGATGATTTCTCAGTCTCAGTTAGCCAAAACAATCCTATAATAAGTATTATATTTTTTTCTTATTTTGGTAAGAGAAAGAATTTATTAAGAATCATTTAAATAGAATATCTCATATTTTAATAGAAGATAAGAATAATGAAACAAACCACTAAAATTTTTAATTTTTAATGAAATAAACCACGTAATTTTTTTAATTTTTAATGAAATAAACCACTAATTTTTTTAGTTTTCTTCATAAAGAATAAAATAAACCACAAATATTTCTAATTTTATCCATAAAATGCTAACCCTGGTCTCTGTAAATATTAAATTTAATAGAGAATGACCAATTTAACTCATTTAAAAACATTAGTTGTTTATTCGGCCAAAAAATAAATATAAGTGGCCTAATCGGGTCAACTAAAAAGTTTTAGTGGTTTATTCATTATTTTTTGCCTTAGAACAAATGGAATATCTTATTTTAAAACGGAATATTTTAACAAATTGTCGTCAAGTGATCGATTTGAACTGACTTAGTAACTTCAATGGTTTATTTGGACCTAAAAAAACATTAGTAACCGAATCAAGCTAAATAAAAACATTAGTAGCTTATTTGTTATTTTTGCCTATTAAAAACAAAAGACAAAGGACAAGGAAAAATAAGTTGATACCTTTTATGTCATTTGAATTTAGATCAAGCGGTTTTAAGTTAGTAAAAACAGAATTTGAGTCACAAAATCATTAAGGCAACAAATTTTACGTAAAGATCGAATGGAGAGAAAAAAAAATAGAAAAATTAAAGACAAAATACACAAAAGGGGAAATAAGTCGATATCTCTTATGTCATTTGAAATCAGATCGACCGGCTTTAAGTTTGTAGAATATGAATCTTAGTAAAATTAAAGATTAGAGAGAGAGAGAGAGAGAGAAAAAGAGAGAGAGAGAGAGAGAGAGAGAGAGAGAGACCAAACAACAAAAGAACAAGAGAAAAAAAGTTGATATCCCGCATGTCATTTGAAATTAGATCGAATAGTTTTAAGTTTGTAAAAAGTGATTTTTAAAAACACTACTAAAATTTGGCAGTTTTCCAATGGATAATTTAGCAACTGTTAGACCATTGGTAATTACTAATGCATTAAATTGTTGGGGATAGCTACTTTCTAATGAGTTGAACTGTTAGTAATTTACCAATGAAAATAACTGTTTATACAGCCTAAGCCGTTAGAAAGTAAAGAGTATGGACTATTTAGAAACAACCATAGGAGATGTGGGACTAAAGTGGGATTTTGTGCCCTATATAAATTATTAAAACACGGCTATTGTTAAATGACATTTTTGTAGTAGTGAAGCCATGAACTGGTTTTGAGTTTGTAAAAAATGATTTTTAGTCACAAAATCATTAAGGCAACAAATTTTGCATAAAGATTGAACGAAGATAATATATCGTTCACCGCATGAATCATACTAAGATAACGTTTTTTGGGGATAGGAAAGTGATTTAGGTACCATATATAAATGTTAATTCAATTTTGCCTAATATTTAAATAAATTTTTTGTTATACTTTTACGGCTATCGATTTTTTTTTTGAACGTAACGAAAAAATATATATAAAGGAGAAAAGAACCAGTAACTGACACTAGCCAGCAGCTAGCAAAATAGGATAACACACCTACCCCTCCCCTCCCCTAGACATTAAGCAGCCAATCCCCTGTGTAGCCACTTGTACACTTAAACTAGATACAGTTTTGTATAGCTTGACAGGGATTGAGTAACCAATCCACCCACAACAACTTTACCCTTTTGAATCTATGACTAATCCAGAACAATGAATAGAACTGAACGTCCCCTAGCATATGCATCACCGAAACTTTACCATCATTAAAGACATAGTTATTTCTAGACTTCCAAATGATCCAGCAAGTAACATAACACACTGCTTGCCAAAGTCTTTGACTCATGCCCGGGAGCCTTTGGCTCCGTGAGGCAGATATCGCATCTGCAGTGTCCAAAGGGGTAGTTCTAGCAAGTTGCCACCACAACAGTACCTTTTGCCATAGAGATGTAGCCAAACTGCAGCGTGCCATGATGTGATCAACTGTATCCTCCCCAAAAAGGCACAAAGGACAGCGAACATCTGCAATTTCCACCCTCTAGCTGCCAGATTTGTTCTTGATGGCAATCGATCAAGAACCGCCCTCCAGACACATAAGTTTACTTTTTGTGGCACTAGCGAGTTCCAAGAAAATATTGGCATCGATAGCTCCGGCTGCAAGCACACTTCATCTAGCAAGGAAGATAGTTTCCTTACTGTAAATTCACCGCCTTGATCCAATGCCCAAGACCAATCATCTTTCGCATCTGTTGACAAGGAAACATTTAAAACAAGATAAATGAGTTCTACCAATTGCTCTTCTTCCACTCCCCTAAGTCTTCTCCGCCAGCTCCATCGCCAAACCCATTTCCCCTCCTCCCACACACCTTTTTGAGACACCATGCACTCTCTATTGACCTCTGCCCTATATAGCCTAGGAAATTTCTCTTTTAGACACATGTCCCCAACCCACACATCTTCCCAAAATTTCACCTCATCCCCTCTCCCCATCTTTCTCCTAAAAGAGTTAACAAAATTAATTTCTTCAATTGCAAAACCTACTTTAACAATCTCACCCCAGACTCCAACAAACTGACTTCCTTCCTTAGACCTCCCTACCCCTCCACTTTCCCCCCAAATAGCTTTAATGACTCTAACCCACAAGGAATCCCCACTTTTCCTAAACCTCCACCACCATTTCCCCAATAACCCCAGGTTTTTTGCTTGAAGGCTTCCTACACCTAAACCACCTACATTTTTACTAGACAAGATTTTTTTCCAAGCAACCCATGTAATTTTTTTCCCCTCACCACTCCCTCCCCAAAAGAAGTTGTTCCTCACACTCTCAATGTGTTTAATGACTTTCACAGGGGCTCGAAACAGAGAGAAGAACAATAAGGGCAGGCTTCCCAGAACAGATTTGATCAATGTTAATCTCCCACCAGCCGATAAGATTTTGCTCCTCCATGAGTTTAACCTCCTTTCAACTTTCTCTACCACCATCTTCCAAGATTCAATTCTTTTCATATTTTCTCCCACCGGCAGCCCCAGATAGATAAACGGTAATTTATCATCTTTGTAGTTCACTTTGTTGGCTAGAAGGCGAACCTCATCTCTCGGCACACCAACCCCGAAAATTCTACTTTTGATTAAGTTCAGCCGCAGGCCAGAAGCCAACTCAAAGCACCTCAACAATCTCACCAAGTTTACTAAATTCTGTTCATTCCACTCCCCCATAAAAATTGTGTCATCCGCATATTGAAGGTGGGAAAGCTTTAAGCTTCCATCTCCTACCGTCACGCCTGTGAACAAATTATTCTCCACCGCCTCAAGCATCATAACATTGAGGGCTTCTGCTACGATCAAGTATAGAAAAGGCGATAGTGGATCTCATTGCCTTACTCCTTTCTCCATCTTGAATTCTGTAGTTGGCCATCCGTTCACCAAAACTGACACTATAGAGGATTCCAAACACGCTCGAATCCATCTCCTCCACTTGGGAACGAACTCCATTTGTTGCATAACATCTTCTAAAAATCTCCAACTAATACTGTCATAAGCTCTTTCAAAGTCCACCTTGAACAACAACAACTTATGCCCATTTTTCTTTGCAGCCCTCACTAACTCATTAACAATGAGAACCCCATCCAGAATCTATCTTCCCTTTATAAACCCAGTTTGAACCTCCCCTATCAAACTTGGCATAACCTTTCTCAACCTAGTAGCCAAAACTTTTGCAATGATTTTGTACTGGCACCCCACTAGGTTAATTGGCCGATAGTCTTGGAGGGAAGTCGGGTTTTTGCTCTTTGGGACCAAAGTAATGAAAGAGGAGTTACATCCTCTATCAATTTCACATGCTTGGGCAAACCCTTGCAACCACTTCATCACGTCCCCCTTAACAACATTCCAGAAGCGCTTAATGAACTTGAAGGAGAACCCATCTGGCTCCGGGGCCTTACTTCCCCCACAGCACCACATCGCGTCCTTCACTTCTTCTTCTGAAAACGGAGCCTCCAACATCTGGCTCAAATTATTATCTAGTTTTTTTGAACTTCCTGCTCTTAAATGTTGGTCTTGTGATGATCTCTTCTTTGAAGTTCCGTTGGAAAAATTTGAACACCTCATCTTTAACTTCTTTTGGATCCTCCTTCCATTCTCCATTGATACACAAGCCATTTAGATTATTTTTCCTACACCGCCCCTGAATCATGGTGTGAAAGAATCGAGAGTTTTCATCCCCCTCTACTGCCCAATTGACCTTCGCTTTCTGCTTAGCCTCCTCATCTTTCATTTTTTCTAGCTTCAGAATACTGTACAGAATCTCCCTCCTCTCCTTCATTTCCTCCTCAATAAGATCTCTTTGCTCTGCAACTTGATCCCAATCTTCTAACTCAAACTTCTTCTTTTCTGTTTCCTTAAAGCCCGCATCCAGAATGGCTGCCTTCCACCTCTTGATAGCATTTTTGAGATTTTTTAATTTAGCTTTTATCACACATCCCATCCGACCTCAAACTGAATTATCATTCCAAACAGAAGTCACCAACTCAGGGAAATCAGGGTGATCGATCCAAGTGTCAAATAATCTGAATGGAGTTGGACCAAAATCTTGCTTATCTACCTTCAAAATAATGGGACAATGATCAGACACACATCTCCTTAAAGCCACAGTCCTAGTTGTAGGCCACTGCTCTACAAAGTTAGCTGTTACCAAAAATCTGTCAAGCCTGCTCATTTTTTACCCCTCTTTGTTAAACCATGTGAACTTCCTGCCACCTATTTGAAGATCCACCAACTCGGCTTGATTAATAAACTCATTAAAAGGCAGCGCCACCCTCCTATCAAAATAGCTACCTCTTCGCTCCTCGGCTGTTCTTATAGCATTAAAATCCCCTAATAGAATCCAGATTCCAAGCCTCTTTTTCATTTCCTCCTTCAGGACTTCCCATAAAGCTTCTTTCTGATTAGCCTGTTGAGGAGCGTATATGTTCACTACGTTTACTTGCTGAGAACATCCATCCCACAAACCAATCACTCTAGGTACCTTTGGCCACCAAAATGATCCAAGAATTGAAAATAAACAGGATTCCATATATTGACTAGCCCCCCTAAGAAGCCAATGGCATCCTGTTGCACAAACCCAAAGTCCTCCCTTCCCCATATCAATTTCACCTTCAATCTAATATCCCCTGCAGACATTGTTTCTTGGACACCCAAAAATTCCACTCTTTCAACACGGCATAATTCTTGAACCACCCTTCTCTTCCAAGAGTTTCCCAACCCTCTAATATTTAAAGACATAATTCTCATGATTTAAGGTTTGTCCCCTTACCTTTCCGAGTGCCTTTCAATTGCTCTATTATTTGCTCTTTCGCTGCCTCCATGTTGAACCCCACCAAGCTTCCTATCTGACAGGTCGAGTCTGCCTCCATGGATATGCTATATCTTCAACCCGTAGCTGGTCTTCCAATTGTTTCAGCTCGGCCAGCCTCGTCATGTTCTGCATATTGGAATCTGATAGTGATTGTCCTGCTATGCCCTTTCCCTCCATCCATCGGTCCGATTGGAGCTTCGCTTCTTTATCATCCTTCGTATCCTCCAGCTGCTTCTGCCTGGCCACTTTTTTCATGAAACGCAGGCTCATTTTTCCTGCCCAGCCCCTTGTTCGTTCCATCACTTCGAAGAGATGCTTTGACTTGCTCTGTTTTTTCTGTTTCTTTAAAGTTTTCCTGGTCTGGGCTTTGGCACGCTTCATTTTCTTCTCATCCACGAGCCCACTGCGTTCTCCCCACTCCCCTTCATCCTGGTCGCCGTCGTAGCCCATTACGAGCCCAAACTCCACTCGGTCCAATAACGTCTGAAGAATTAAATTTGTCTCAACCAGCTGTGGGCCATTATTCAGCGCCTTTTGTGCTAGACTGTCCTTGCCTTCCGAATCTGCTACTCCTGTTTCCTCATATTCGTGTTTCCCTTTTAACCGAAGGTCCTTGTTGTAGCTGCTCCCCTTGTTACGTGATGGCCTACGTTGACTCTCCCGGAATTCCGTTGCCAGTTCAGTTTTCCCATATTCCAAAGCATCTTCGTCTCCACCTATTCTTCTGTTCTCCATGTCTACTTCCAGCGACTCATCTTATTCCTCTGCACTTTCTTCTTCCCAACTCGCTACCTCGTTAACAGAGTAAGTCGATTCTTTAGACTGATATCTCAGCCCGAAATCCACCTTAAGACTGATGTCTTCCGAGACTCTAACATCATACTCTTTACCCATGACTTTCACTTTTAACACCGTAATAATCTGCTCCAAGTTCTGAGAAATGACACAGACTTTTCCGACATGAATCTGGACCTTTTCCCGAGTGAACTCTTCAATGCCTATGATTTTTCCCCACTTGCTCGCAATGGCAGCCAAATTTTTAGCACACCAGGCATGCAGCGGTAAGCCTTCGATATTCAACCAGACAGCTCTACCGGCTTGCTTCAACTCCATCGACCATGGTGCTATCCACTCAAACCATTGACGGAACCACCCTGCTCCCTCCCTTAGCATTATATCTCTCTCCTTCTTCGAGGCGCACTCCAACAAGACTTGCATCCCGCCTACATATTTGACTACACAAGGGCCAACTCCCTCCTTATCGCATAAATTTTGCAAACCTTTGATTTTCTGAAAGTTTTTTACCTCCCCGATCGCACATCTTTGCAGCCACTCCAACTCATTCGCCCTAGCTTTTACCTCAATTCCTGCGTAGGCTTGCTTGGCTTCCTCTTGTATTTCCCGCTTCTTAGTGTCTATGTTTGTTCCAAATACTACTTCCACGTAGCTTCTGTTGTCCCTCCATATTACTCCCTCCTTTGCAGAGAGCTGGAGCTCCTTTGTTTGGTTAAATCCTCGACTGTCAGCTGCTCTTCTCTGGAATCTTGAGAGATTTACCCGGAGCTTGAAGCTTCCTATCCAGATTTCATTTAACTTCTTCTCCAGCTCCGCCCCGGCCTCTACCTTTTTGAATCTCACGAATCCAAATTTCTGACCACTCTTTGCTCTCTTTCATGCGATATAGACATCTAAGACGGTTCAATACCGTTGAAAGACCGGCTAGAGATGTTTCGAGTCCCAATCTTCTGGAAAATTGGTGAAGAAGAACGTTAGCGCTAGCTTGTCCAGAGCTCGATCCAAATCTCGGACGGAATTGCCTGCCCTGTATTCCTTCTCAAGACCATGGCCCCCGAATCTCTCTTTCTCTCTCTCCCTCTCTCGCTCTTTCTCTCTCATGGCAATCTCTTCACGGCTATCGATTTAAAAGTACAAAATCGCTACTTATAAAGCTTGGGTAATAAAAATCAACACATAGGATAGCTTAACATCACTATTACGTACCGGCTAATTTGTGTGTTTATGTTTATTATTTTTCATCTCTAAGTGCCGAATAAATTGAGACAAATTTGTGAATATTTCGCACTAAAAGCTCTGGTCTGACACATTAAAGACAAAAGACAAAGGAAAAGGGAAAATAATTAAGTCGATCTCTCATGTCATTTGGATTCATATCAACCAGTTTTAAGTTTGTAAAAAATGAATTTGTCATAAAATCATTAAAGCAACAAATTTTGTATAAGGATCGAATGGAGAGAAAAAAATAGACAGACTAAAGACAAAAAAACAAAAGAACAAGGAAAAATAAGACGATATCTTTCACATCATTTGAATTCAGATAGTCCCGTTTTAATTTTTTAAAAAATGAATATTAGTCACAAAATCATCAGGGCAATAAATTTTGTATAAAGATGGAATGGATAGAGTATATTGTTCACCGCGTGAAACATACAAAGAGAAAAGTTTTTTGGGGAGAGGTAAGTGATTCAGGTACCATATATATGTTAATTTAATCTTTCATAAGGTTTAATTAAATTTTTAGTTATACTTTTACAGCTAATCGATTTAAAAGTATCCAAGAGCAACTTAAAAAGCTTGGGTAATGAAAAATCAACATATAAAATAGCTTGACATCATTATTACCAACCGGCCAATTTGTTTGCTTATGTGAATTGTTTTTCAACTCTAAGAGCCAAATAAATTGAGACAAGTTTATGAATATTTCACACTAAAAGCATTGGTCTGTCGCATTCTTTTTTCTTCTCTTTTACTTACAAGAAACAATAATTGAAAAGGATAAGAGTTTGAACTTTTAAGTACTTTTGTTTGTTCATTCGTGTTTCTTTGGTAAGTCTAATATGTGTCATATCCCTTATTTTTGTATATATTTATATTCCAACACCACCCTTCATATCATAAAATAAGTATGGACTCATCATGCTAATTTCCACAAATAAAAAAGGAGATATACACAAATCACATACTATATATATACAAACTCGATGTACAAAAAAAATAAGAGATTTGTACAGATAATATGACACATATGTGTAAATGAGATAACAAACATTTTACCAATATTTTCAATAGTATGTATGGGTTTTGTGGCAAAATAGGGTTCTAGTGCCCTAAATTAACTATGACTTGTAAGTTCTTAAGGAACTATCATCTCACTTAAGTTACAATTGTCTAGTTATTACTTATAAAGTACCTTAAAACTTTTATGTACAACTAATTACTTAGCCTACCCTGCATAGAAAATATACATGCGCTACCCTGGTTATGCAATAACAATTAACCAAAACAATAAAGGAAATGGTGGCTAGCCATATTTATAAAACAAAAGTTAAAACAAGTCAAGACCTAAAAACTTTAAATGCTTTAACTTCAAATAATAATCATGTGCATACATCTCAATCTTGTACGCACCCAAATGTAACCCTATTTTATACACACCAATGGACACTAGTAGAGGTAACACTTAATATGAAAAATATCATACATGTAAACAAGACAACAATATCTACTAAGATCCATCCTTAGCTTTCCACTCGAGCAAGCTAGCTTCAAGTGGCAAGCCTCATTTTCCTTATGCTCACTTAAACCTAGTTGAAAATTATAAACACTTCAGTAAGTACTAACTTAAATCACAAGTAATTTAGAAATATAAAGTTTCCTACTTAGAAAGTACCTTTAAACCAATAAAACTTAGCCTTAACAATTACCCATTAACAATTGTTAGGCTTGACTAGGCTCCTAGTGTCTACACAACACTTTAGGAGTGAGTACACTATGATACTCAGTAAAAGATTTTGGCACCTGCAAGAGAAAACATATGCAAGCAAGCAATATATACATATACCAACATATAGAACATACATCAACCAACACACAACCAACAAACAAACTATAACAACAAACAAAATATTAACAATAAACAATGCAATTAATGAATGGATGGATGAATAAATGAGTTATGTGCATACTTATGTACTTAAGACTTCCTTACACCTGAAGGTTTTCATAATATTTGCCACGAGCTCATATAGCAGAGGCACTCTAAATACTGGCTTCCTCATGTCAAATGCTAATACTTAATCGTACCCCATGAAATCCTCTTATAGACCTACTCAAACCTTACCCGCATTTGATGGATTACTTAGAATAAGTCGTCACTTACTCACCTCTTACTTACTTCTTCCCTTTTCTTACTATGAAAACAACTAACTTAATGGTCACACTTTGCCAAGTTCCCTCTACACTTGGCTCAGGCACTTTAATAGATCACTTACCAAATCTATCGGCTTGATTGAGACCTTTTAGGTACCAGTTCAACGCACAGAGGTTTTTGACCTCTGCTCTTGGGTCATTAAGGGTCCAAAACCTATTGAGTTCCATTCTAATTTGGAGATTCATGACCTTTTTCCTTGGCCATTAAAGCACTCAAACATTCCTTAATCTTATCATATTACCTTTTTGTACCTTAAGGCACCCTCTTACTACCAACTTGCTACCTACTTAATGATGCATTATTTAACATCTTAGGAGTGGGTTTAAGGCCTAATTAGAATAGGCCCAAGGTCAATACCATAGTAATAGGGTTTCAATTGAATCACATAAACTCTTGGGATGGAAAAATACCCCAAAGTTATGGCTCCCAAAACTACTGTTGCAGCCCTAGAGCATTTTATGTGTTTCTAGAAATGCCAAGGCTGTGGCCCCATGTGTTCATCCTAAATTCTAGCCCTTTGCAAAAACAACATTTTTCTTGCCCCATTTTGCTAACCTATGGCTAATCCTTCTTAGGCCTCAAACTATACTTACTCTAGGTGTTTAGACACTATTTATGCATCATTTTGTCATGAAAAAACTTAAATTCCTTACCCCATATCATCTACAAAGCAAAAAGTAAGCAAACACAGCACACAAAGCACACATAAGATCTACAAGCTGTCTTTGAGTTCCAAACATAAATTCAACTAAAATAGACACCGAGGGCATGAAATTAAGGCCAATTCTACTCATTTAACAAGGTTAGAACTGACCCATAAGCATGAAAGAGCATTACCTTTGGGTTTTAACCCAAAACATACAAGAACAAGAGCAAATACACTAATTCAACAAAAAAAAAACTAGAGGCCTGTTGGATGGCTTTGGGAACTTGAATTTTCATAAAATTTTAGGCAATTTGGGAGGTTTGATGATGGAGAACCATAGAGATATCCCACATTAGAGAAATAGGGAAAGCTTTATATGGATATATAGACTCCAGTTATAGAGCATAAGCACTTAGCGCTTATCCTTTCCATAATGGATAGCCCATGTGGTGCGGGTAGGTATTTTGTTGATCAGTTCTGGACTTGAGTCCTTACATATAGTATCTGAGTATGAGAAAGGTGAAGGAAGTTTCTTATACTGAGAGTCCATTTCTAAGCACCTCCCACATATCATTTTCACAAAAGGATAACCCATGTGGTATTGACAAGTATTTCATTAACTAATTCTAAACTTGGATCATTACAAATGGTATCAGAGCCAACTAGGACCACGATGATATAGCATATTGGATGTGCACATGCATCATCTATTATGGGCTAATCTTGGATTAGAAAGGTTACTTGGCTAAGGGCCAAGTATCTAATTATAAAGGTTACTGGTTTAGGAGACCAAGTAATCCAAATGAATGTGGATACTTAGGCTTGAGTTCCAAAGTATAAGCACCTAGCAATTATCCTTATCCAAATTATAGGCCATGTGGTTTAAGCAAGTACTTCGTTAATCAATTTTGGACTTGGACCATTACAGATAATATTAGAGCACGAGAATGGTTCAAAGGATATGGCTGTGTCCGCTGGTATGGGATGGGAAAACTTCTTTATACAGATAGTCAATTTTTATGCACCTAACACTTATCCTTTTTCACAAATGATAGCCCATATGGTGTGAGTAGGTGTTTCGTTGACCAGTTATGGAATTAGGTCATTCCAGATGGTATCAAAGTCAACATATGACCACGATGATGTAGTATATTGGGTGTACACATGCATTATTTATCGAGGCTGATACTGGATTAAAGAGGTTACGTGGTCAAGGGACTAAGTAATCCAATTTAAGATGCTACTGATCTAGGGGCTGTGTAATCCAAGAGACCCAACGAGAACATTTAGTGCATAAAGAAGAAAATTTGTAACACCTGTGACGAAATAGGGCCTCAGTGCCCTAAATTGCTAACACTAATAGGCTCTTTGGTAACTATGATCCCACTTAGGTTACAACTGGCTAGTTATTACTTGAGAAGTAGCTTAATTTGTTACATGCAACTATTTACTTAGCCTACCCTGCATAGAAAATATACATGCATTGTCTTGGCTATACGATAACAATTAAATTAAAATATCATTGAAAATAAAGCCACGGCAACTAATGAAAACCCAGTTTAAAACAAGCCAAGACTTACAACTTTAGTTGCTTTAACTTCAAGTAACAACCCCAGTTTAAAACAAGCCAAGACTTACAACTTTAGTTGCTTTAACTTCAAGTAACAACTATACGCATATATCTCAAACTTATATGCACCCAAATGTAACTCTAATGTTATACAAACCAATATACACTAGTAGAGGCAATCTATGTATGAAATTACCATACATTTAGAAGAAGCAACTTATATCTACTAAGATCCATCCTTAGCTTTTCACCCAAACAAGTAAGCTTCAAGTGAGGAACCACATTTTTCTTGTACTTACTTAGCCTTAAAACTCAAAGTCAAACACTTTGGTCAGTACTAGCTTATGCCATAGGTAACTTAGAAACTTAGAGTTTCCTACTTAGAGAATACTTTTAAACCAATAAAACTTAGCTTTAACAACTGCCCTTTACTAACTATTACGCCCGGCTAGTCCACTTAATAACTGCACAACACTTAAGGGGTGAGTACTCTAAAGTTTTCAGTAAGGGATTTGGTACCTGCAGGGGGAAAGATATGCAAGCATACAAAGCACAACAAGTATATGTATATAGCATAGAAAACAGAACAAGCAATCAACAACGCAACCAAAAGCAAGAATAAAACAACAAACAATGCAAATAATGGATGGATGGATGAATGCATGAAATATGCAGATGCAAATACACTTAGGACTTCCTTACACCCGTAGGTGCTAGACTTGCCGTGAGCTCATATGGCTGGGGTACTTGGATACTGGCCCTCATATCCTATGCTAGCTCTTAACTTACCCCATGAAGTCCTCTTATGGGTACCTCAGAGTAAGTCATCACTTACTCAAGCCTTGCCCGCATTGACAGGCTACTTAGAGTAAGTCACCTCTTACTCCTTCCTTACCCATCTCTTCCCTTAACTTATTGTGTAGGGTAGCTACCTTATATGGTGAAACTTACCAAGCTCTTTGAGCTTAGCTTAGGGCTTCTTAGTGGCTTACTTACCAAACCATGAAGTTTGGTTGGGATTCTCTTAAGTTTCCTTTTGATTGCCCAAAGGTCTAAAACTTCCCACTTGGGCCAACGAAAAGTCTGAAACTCGTCTTAATCCCCTTAGTGCTCACTTGGCAACTTAAACACTTTAACTTCCTTAGCCATCATTCCTTACCCTACCTTAACCACACCACTTAGCTACCGCCTAAATAATTCATAATTCCCACCTTAGGAATGGGTTATAAACCCAATTAAGGCTACAGAACATCTTAAATTAGCCTAGAGATGATAACCAAGAGTTTGAGACATTCTTAAGATGTCCTGAGCTTGAGGGACTAATGCCTTGGTGACGCCATCAGTGACGCATCGCCAAAGGCATCAACACTCTGGAGTCCTAATGTCTAACATCGACGCATCTCCAATTTGCGTCGCCATTGCCAATGCATTACAGCATTGCGTGACAATGTGCGAACTTGCACGAAACTTGCTCAAACTTTCCCATCCCAAGGCCAATTCACATGGGTCTTGTTTCTAATTCATTCCCACACATAATTCTACATTTCTATGCATTATTAAAGCTTAATTGACTTAAATCTGTTACCTCAAATTATCTTGAAAGCAAGAAACAAGTAATGGGCATACCCGAGCTCCAACGAGTTCCTTTGAGTTCCAAGCTCGAAATCAACCAAATTGGACACCAAGAGCACAAAGTTAAGACCATTTATAACCATTTAATAAGCTTAGAACTAACCCATAAGGATCAAAGTCGGTTGCCTTTGGGTTTGAACCAAAAATTTTCAAGAACAGTCCCAAATGCACCAAATTCACCAAAAACAAGCTAAGGGCTTATTGAGATGGCTTTGGGACCTTCAATTTTTATGGAAACTTGAGTGATTTGGGAGGTTTGGAGGTGGAGAGCTATGAAGGAGAGAGAGAAAGCCAAAAAAATGGTAAATGGGGGAGATGATGAATAGTGTCATCTCCTCCACTTATATAACCAACCTCTTTTCCATTTGACACTTTGGCCCTTAAACTTAACTTTGAATAACTTAGGCCACTTAAACACTCCCCACACCATAACTCTTTGGTCCCAAAACACTTTTCCTTTAGGCCATTTAAGCCATTGTAAGACATAATAGCTCAATTTCTTATTTAGTGCATTTTTATCCCTTAACTTTCACTTTTGGTTCAAATGGCTATAAACACTTATGGTCTTAACTTAATTAGCTCAAAACACTTGCATAAACCTGATTTCACTGAAACTATGGTCATGCCACTGACTTGGGCTAAAAATATCATTTTCCCCTTTTTTCTCCTTGCTTAGCTTGTTTTTGCTTGCTTAATAAAACTTATCTGAGGGAAATAACTTGGGATTCACTTACCTCAACATTCAAAGTAGAGGAAATACTAAGAGAGCCTTTACAACCCCCCCATATCCCATATGGGAGAAATGTGCAAAGCCTTATATGAATATATAAACTCTAATTCCAAAGCATAAGCACCTAGTGCTTGTCCTTTTCTTAAAGGATAGCAAATGCAGTGTGGACAAGTATTCAATTAACTAGTTTTAAACTTGGGTTATTACAGATGACATCAATGCATAAGATTGGTTCAAAGTATATGGTTATATCTACTAGTATGGACATGGGAACTTCCTTTTACTGAGAGTCCATTTCTAAGCACGTTGCATTTATCCTTTTCATAAAGGGATATCCTATATGGTATGGCAATTGTTTCATTGACTGGTTCTGGACTTATGTTATTACAGATAGTATTAGAGCTGACCCGAAACCATGATGATGTAGCAAATTGGATGTGCGCATGAGCGCTGATCCTAGATTAGAAAAGTTACTTGGCTTGGGATTAAGTAATCTAATTAGAGAGGGTACTTATCTAGGAGATCAAGTAATCCAAGTAAATGTGGATGCCTAGGCTTGTGTGCCAAAGCATAAACAACTAGCACTTGTCATCTCCTAAAGGATAGCTTATGTGGTGTGGCAGGTGTTTTGTTAACTAGCTCTGGACTTGAACCAAAGTATATGGTTGTGTCCGCTAGTATGGGATGAAGGAACTTCCTTAGACTAAGAGTCCATTTTTAAGCACCTAACGCTTATCCTTTTCACAAAGAATAGCCTATGTGGTGTGGACAGGTGTTCTGTTGACTGGTTGCTATAGGACAAGGGGAACGTCCTTATACTGAGAGTCTATTTCTAAGCACCTAACACTTATCCTTTTCACAAAGGATAGCCCATGTAATGTGGGTAGGTGTTCCGTTGATCAATTCTAGACTTAGGTCATTATAGATAGTATCAGAGTCGACCCAAGTCCAAAACCGGTTAATTTAATGGAACACCTACCCACACCACTTAGGTTATCCTTTGTGAAAAGGATAAGTGCTAGGTGCTTATGCTTTGGAACTTAAGCTTATATATCCATATAAGACTTCCCATATTTCTTCCACGTGGGATATGAGGTGTTACAGTATATCTCCACCTAATCCCACTAAACCAAACTTAGTTCTTTTGTCACTTTGGCCCCAAAACTTATTTTCCTTGAGCTTGGGCAAGTTAAACCTCCTTTAAACCATCCTTCTTGGTCACTTTGTAAAAGATTTCCATCTCATACTTAGCCCGTAAGCCATTTAAGCACTCTTAGGCCTTTAGGACACAAAAGCCCTAATTTTAACACTTACTACATTTTAGCACTTCCACTTTATCTTTTGGTTTAAATTGTTAGAAATACTTAAGGTCTTAAATTATTTAGCCACAAACACTTACAGGAACCTAATTTCATTAAAATTACAGTCACATCACTAGCTCTAACCAAAATTACTATTTTACCCTTTTTACTTATTAGGTGTCATTTACACTTAAGAACTCAACTTAACCTTACCTACCTTACTTTTTTTACTTAATAAAAAATTATTTGAAGTAATTAACTTAATATTTACTTATCTTAACATTCAAGCTAGAAAAATTACTTGGAGGCCCTTATAGTTTCAAACTCCTATAAAAAAAACAGATGTAAACGTGTTAAATCGCACTTCCCACCAAAATTAAAAATATATATAAATCGGATGGCAAATAGATACAAACTTGATGCATAAAGTAAGTGGTAGATATATATAAAATATGTGACACCTATATATATAGATAAGATTAGAAATATATAAGATAAATAATCAATTATATGTGCGAGTTCAATCTTTCATCCTAAAAATATGTCTGAGAGCATCAAAATATGTTTCACACTAAAATCAAAGATATGTATAAATCAAATAAGAAATGTGTACGAATTCCAATATACAAATAAAATAAGAAACATAATTCAAATAATAGTAAAATGAAATCTAATATAAAAAATTCAATTAATAATAATACGATAGTGATATGTACAAATTAGATGTTAAATATATATGAACTTGATGCATAAAGAATAAATAGGAAAATAATAATAAAAGTAAGTAATGTTGGTGGCTATTCTATGAAATAGAGAAACTCAAGATACAACCAAGAAAAAGGGTAAAACTAACACCAAATCCAAAACAAAACTAAAATCCTTAAGAATTTTGGATTCGAGTCAACAAACCCTACAAATAAGGTGAGATTTAGCTAGTAGAATAACCAAATTTTGTCAGGCTTTTCCCAAAACAATATATGCTCTTCTTGTAGCTTGTTATCATGAAGCTTCTTTGGGCAATCTATAAAAAAATTCCCTACATGAGCAATGGGTGCAAAGTTATCACTTAGAAGGTAATGATAAACGCTACAGTTTAGTAGAATATTCTCAAGGTTAGAGATCAAGTAGCCTATGAACCTTCCACAAAAAACATTTTTTATTATATCCAAATTGTTAATTTATGCTAAAAACATTTTTATGACTCTTTGAGATACAAGCAAATGAAATGTACTTCAAAGTGGCTGTGTTGGGATACTTGCTCTAGGCCTAAGCATAGACCTAAAAGTTAGGGATTATGAAGGAAGCATCCAAGGCCATCATGGTTAGGAACTTCTCATCACTCATAATTTCAAATTTTTATGTACAGTATAAGAAGACATTTGAAGCATTCAGGGACTAGCCATATCTTTCAAGAGGTCATTCATTATCAAGGTCCATTACAGGATAGTTAAAAAGGCGTTCGGGATAGCGATCCACTACTTGTACTCTTCTTGTTTAGTTTAGTTTCTCTTTCTATTCTGATTAACAAAGTTTTGTGCATGACAATTTTATAGTTTGGCTATTTTTTTGTCACAACTTGGAGCTCTATACTTCTTTAAGCTAACCCTGTATGTTCCAACAAAGAAGCCATGAACCTTTTCTTGTGCTCTTCCATGAAAGCGTACTCTCGTTTGTCCTAGGGCTCAATCATGTGAACAGTGAATCATGAATAAACATTAAAATGTAGTGGATAGTAAAATGATGGAATCCTTTTATAGCTTTCATTTTTTCAATTCATTTCATTCAACAAAAACCTAAGCAAAACAAACTTGTTTTGACGAAAATATTACGGGTATGAAAGAGTCATGACAAAATAAGGAGACATCTATTTGGAGTGTCCGTATAGCACTTAGTAACTATTTTGGGTTTATCTCATATCCCTAAAAGTTTTTTATCCAAAGAAGTTTTCTCTGTTTGGAAGCATAATGTGTTTGATAATAGGGGAAAATCTCAGAATTGGTTATGTGGAAGTAATATAAAATTAATGATTATAAAACACATAAATTTTCTGATGTTATTTTTATTTATCATCTCGTACTCAAGTTATCATCTACTACATCCAACATGATTGACATTATCGACAACGTGTAGATCTTGGAACCACAATTCAGCCGACAAAAATGGCAACTCTTCCCACTTATGCTTGAAAGTTGTTGAAAGCTTTGTAATGTTGATGTGAACCTTAACGTCTCTTGTATTGTCCATGTTTTAATATCTATTCGATAGGGCTAGCCACCAGCCTTGCAAACAAAGTAATTAAAAGAACCAAAGTAAGACAAAGTGATTAGTTCTTTGTTATTGCTACAAGATTATACTCTACATAAAGGCATCGTACAATGGCTATGGTTTGTATATTGGCTTGCTTTCTTTCCTTGACTTCAAATCTTCTTTTCCTAAAAAAACTTCCATCATTTTGAGCCTTTTTTTGTTGGGAAAAGATCTAAAATTTCAAATCTTTCCTTTAAAAATTGCAAGAAAGAAAATTAACATAAATAAATTGCCAAGTAAGAAACTAAAAATAATGTAAAAGATTTATCTAATTCAAGAAGATCTACCTATATCTATAAACAAAACCTGATTATTCACAATGTAACATGAAATTTGATGCAAGAATAACGCTGCTTTGAAACAAATTCTAACCCCAAAACCTTGTACACTTTTTCACAATACCATAGATAACCTCTAGATAAACTAGAGAAAAACCTAAGAGCACCCAATGTGTTTCCCACACAAAATGTCAATGTGTATTTGCTTTACTCATCCTAGAAATACAACATGTATTTAGATTGCTAGTCCACCAATCAAATGAAGATTCTTGAAATTGAAGTTTTAGGAATCTTGTTGAACAAGTTTACTTAATCCCAAGTAAACTTGCACTTCAAGAAATGGTCTTCTTTGATTTAATTTACAAAAAAATACAAACAATTTCCTAGCAATATCCACTTTGCCAGTATTTTGTCCACATGAGAACGTCTAGAAAAATCTTGAAGAAGAAACATACTGTATAGTACATTCTACCTTTGTAGACTTGTAAACATATTCCTGTGTACAAAAAAAAAAAAAGATTAGTAGGTATTTAGGCTTTTTCTGTGTACCATTGCCATAATTGCTAAGGCCTATAGTGCGTATCCTATAGCACATATTGTAGAGGTTCGAAGTTTAATTCCAGCTTTCCTACCTCTTATATCATGATATAACATAATGTTGGTTCTGTTGCTTTTTGTGTTCCAAAACACTAACATTTCTCTTCACTTTAATTGCAATAATAGTACCTTAAGCTCAAGCTCAACAAGCCCTAAAATTTGAGCTTGAGCTCTAACAACCTAGGCTCTAAGCTTGACTTGAACTATTCATTAAAAAACTTAATTAGTTAGTACCCCTAGGTATACATGCGCTTACTTTTGAAATTTGTTTTGATTTTACATTGCTGAGAAAATTACTAAAACATTAGTTTAGCATGGAAAATATTCAATATAACCTTGTTATACATTTTATCTATATATTAAGTTTAATCATAATTTCCTTATTATAAATGAAAAGTATATGAATTATATTTTGGTTTAAGGACTAAAAAAACAATATCAATATTCAGGCTAAGCTCAACAATATCTTGATGTCCTCTAGTCGGTAGATTTAGATGTCCACAAGCCACCCTACAACACAGATCAGCAGTGTAAATTTACACAGATTAGCAGTGTAAGTTTCAATCCCCTAGTCAAGACACTTTCTTTACAAAGCCTTCCATAGCTCTAAAGCTTCCTATTTTTGGTACAGTAGAGTTAGATACAGAGCAGCATTCCTCAGTAGTTGATTCTGTTGCGACTAAACAACAAGTGAACACAACAATTTTTACAATTGCTACATGTTTGGATAGTAAGTGTAAGAGTTTAGTTACCCATATATTGCTTGCAAAGAAACAGCATATTTTTCCTTCACACGCCTCTCCAAAAAGAATGATCTCAACACATCAATGAAAATCTCAGGTTTTCTCAAGTAAGGATTTTTGTATTAACTCAATAACCTATCTTGATAGTTTTTCAAACTTTGTGTACTCAATTGGTGACAATTTCAACAATTGCATTGATGTTTCGACAAGCTCTTGATTAGGTGAAAGTCTATAGGTTGTTTGGTGGTCACTGTTCCTCAAGAAACGAGTCACTCCAACCCATGTTTTACTTATCTCATCCTTTTTCTTTATCTTTTTGTTTTATTCTAAGTACAAAAAAAAAATATCTTTATATAGTACTAACGACAAGCATGATTATTCTAGGCCTCCTACAAAATACTATAGTTGAACCGTCAAAGAATCTAACCATTTTTGCAAACATAAAACAACAGAAAAAAATAAAAAGTATATTTCAAACATGTGTATCAATTATATTATATCATTTCATATGTTTATGATATATTTATTTACATCAATATCCATCATGGTAAGTTGCAAACAAAAAAAGTACAAAAAAGTTAGTTAGTGAGATACTACAAAATATTATGGTATACCTCATGCTAAACTAACAAAATATGAAAACATATGTACTACGTATGACATTCTCATAATAAGCAGTGAACCATACTATGGTATTTTAGACACTAGCTGGCACCCGATCTTTAAAATTGTTGAATCCACCAATGCTACCATGGTGAAGATTTGGGCAACTGATTTAGATGGCATTGGTGGAAAACCTACAAAAAAATGAGAGATAAAAGGCCCAGGTTTATGGATTTTTGAGCTTTCACTGCTAGGAAGCTTATACCATGCCAAGCATAGATTGTTATTATTGTTGTTGTTGTTGTTGTTGTTGTTGTTGTTATTATTATTATTATTACATTCAGAAGCATTACAAGTATATGGAACTAGATAATACATTAGGAAAGTTTAGGGGAAAACGATTATTGCATGAAAGCTGGAAAATTAGGGGAGAAAGTGGCTTCAACACGAAAGTAGGAGGACCTCAGCAACATTTTGCCATTGCTAGACAGCTAAAGTTAGAGGAGAGTGTGATGCCATTACTCAAACCCTGACCATCACTATGGTGTTCCTTGCCTTCTATCAGTTAGACTAGCTGTGCAGAATAACATTGAATTATTTGATGGATGTTTAAAAGGGGGCTTAAAACCTTATACACATTAAGAAGCTGGGGCTTGATTTTTCTTAATAGATCTTTCTTATATGAAAGAGTCGAAGAAAGTTACATTGACTCATTTGCCCTTTTTTTTCTTGTTTTCTTTTTCTTTTTCTTTTTTTGTTTTTTATACTCCATTTACTTTTTTCATGAACCTTCACTATCTTGGTTTAGATGAGATTTTCAAGTGGTTACAAATTAGGAGAGTGACTAAGTGAGTAAACTGTTGGCCCATGAAATCAAGTAGTTTAGAAAATGTGTTAAAGGTTGTAATTTGCATTGTTAAGCTAGTATTTGCTCCCTAACCTTTATTTTTGTCCCACGTTTGTCCATAACCTTTAATTAATCCACTTAAGTCCCCAACCTAATTAAATTATTCCATTTTTTATTTTTTAATAGAAATTGTTACAATGGATAGAAAAATACCATATCAACCCAAAATTGTAAGGAAAATTACAATTTTCTTCCTTAACCTTATTCTTTTATCTTAATTGAAACCTTAAGTTCTATTTTGCATACTAAAATCTAAAAAACGAAAAAAACTTTTACCAAGAAATGTAAAACCACATTTTAAACACTAAAAACTCACTTTCTGCCCTAAAAATGATCAAACTTTCCTATGTGGCATTCTAATCACTATCTCCTTTTTTATCACTTTTAAGCTTCGTTGCACAATAGGAGGCTACTACTTCTTCCTTTGTTTTCCTCAATCTTTCTTGTCCCCTCCCAATGACATCATCACCATCTCCCTTTTTTGCATCTAGACCAACAGCCTATTGAGTGCTCTTTATATCTACATAGTTGGCTCTCAACTTGTGCTTGTAATGTCTAAATTTGCTAGAACTTAGTCCTATTTTAGGTGTTTTGTAGGTTTTAAGAGCTATTGGAGGCATGGAAAAGGAACAAAAGTAATTATAGCAAAAAATGAGAGAACTTGATGGCAAAGAAAGCCAAGAAGAAAGGTATCTTGTACACCACTTTTGACATTTTCTTGGAAGATTAATGCTTTATAAGTGAAAGAATAGAAGTTTTAGCACTTCCTCTTAGCTTTTTATAGGATTTTGAATTACTTCAATTAGATATTTATGCGTGAGGTTATGACTAAAATAATGAAGGGTGTCAAAGCTGTCAAATGGTGATGTAGTGACTATTATGCCAGGCATCGCGCATTGTAGCAACGTGATTTTTAAGAGTTGCCACCAATCTGTTTTACTTAGGTCGATTGAATACATATTATGGTCTGCGATAGATTCTAAGATTGTGAGTCGGTTACGCTAAAATAACCTTATTAAAGCATCCGAAAATTTGTACCATGAGGTTCGATTTTATCGTTTCCTAACTCTTTATGTTCTTGACCTAAGCCGATAACCAAAATGATTTTTATTTAATTTAATTCCAAACCGTGCATCTTACCAAACCAATCGGATGTGGAATCTTAAACATCCTTTAAAATCTCAGGACTTTACCAAATCCACTAAGAATTTGAAAAGAGCACCTTGTTCTTAGTCGTGAGTCTTATCAGACCAATCGGATTCTAACGAATAATCCATTTCAGGATTTTATCAAACCACTAAAAACAGATTCTTTGCAAATTTATTGCATAATTTACAATGGATTAACCAATAATTTTTTTGTGAGTTATTAACCTTTAGATGCATTGTGAGTATTAAACAAAGAAAACAAAATCACACAATCCTGAACTTAAAAGAACATAAAGATAAATAAAGAAAATTAAAATATAAAATAAACGTTCTAGGTTATGTTCTATGTGAATTTAATAGTTAAATTTAATCTGTGACCAAATAAACAAAGAAACAAAGAAAAACGAACAATAAAAACTTGCTGTTAGTGGCTAATCTGTAAAATAAATAAGAAAGTTAGTGACTAAGACGAATGAAATAAAAAGTCAAAGGACTAAACAGGAGTTATACCCAAAGGAAAAGAAGGCTTGGCTGGATCTGTCGATGGAACGGGTCGGGTACGCGGGTCGGGATCCGGATCCTCTTCAATTCTTCGCTTGCCGGCGGCGGGCAGGCGAGCGGAGGCTTAGGCTGGGACAAGGAGACGACGGAGACGGAGACGGCGATGGCAGCTTGGGGCCTCGACGACGGAGCTGCGGTGAGCGACGGGCAGCGATGGGAGAGGCACCCGGATGCGCAACGTCGTGGAGGGCGACGCGGCGGAGGCTGGCGGGACTGGCGACAGAGGGGGGAGCGGCGGTGGAGCTGGAAAGCTGAAGCGTCGGCGATTGGGGAGGCGAAGCGTCGGCAGCAGAGGGGGGTAACCAGGGAGGGCGGCGAGGGGAAAAGGTTTAGGGTTTCTGGGAAAAAGGGAGGAGAGACTAGGGGCTAAATCTGCTGTTTAACCTTTTTTCTCACTAGAAGCTTAGGGTTTCGAATCTCCTCCTCTTTTCTCGAAATTAGGACCCCTACTTATACAAGTGGGGGCATTAAATCCCCTTAATTAGATTTTCCGAGTTAAAAATTTTCCCAAGTTTAGTTTGAACAGGTTTAGGCCTAATTTGGTCAAATACCATTTTTAGTCCCCGATCTCTCACATATTACTGATATGGTCTCCATGTTTTTACGAAATTGCAATTTGGCCCAAATTTTGTCTGATTTGTCAAATTAGCCTTAAACTTTGCAAAAACCACCGGATTTCCCTAAATTTTCAAGATTTTGTCATATTTACTCCAAACTTTCCAATCTTGACAGATTTACCTCAAACTTTCAAATTTTGCGCAAAGCCTTCTAAAAATCCCCATTTTCCTCCCAAACTTTCCTTTTTGCCTAAATTGACCCTGCAAAACTCTTTTGACTCCAAATTAGTGCCTACACTAAATTAATTTCTATTTCTACCCTAGATAAACATTTTATACCCCTAAAATTAGAAACACATAAAAAGACCAAATTGCACCCAAAATAAAATGCCCCTAAACAAATTTTTCTAACCTAATCTTAAACAAAATTTAGTATCTGGACAAAATTGAGTGTCAACATGCATGTGGTGCCAATGTGGTGACCCCCTGGAAGTCACCCAAGAAGCATTCCAAATTCACGAAAAGCATGGTACAAATGTAGTGAAGGTATAGTGACCCTTTGAATGCATATTTTAAAGCGGTTGAATGTCATTTCATGAGCTTGTAGGCCAAAGACCCTCCCCAAACCTCTTTTTGATTGGTCTAACATAACCCTTAGACATTTTGTAGGTTTTGGAGTGTATGAAACATGGTTTTGTATAGTTAGAAGCTATCTTTTGGACCCTTAGATCCTTAGATCACTCTTTGTTACCTAGAACTTTAAGAGCTTCTAAGAGACAAAAGCTCCCAACTTTAGGCTTCAACGATTTCATTTTTGCCTAAATCTTGTTTATCCTTTTATGATAAAATAGGTTTCTTCCATTTGTTGGATGTTTTGATGAAAAATTTCTCTTTTTTCTCCGTGCTAGGGTTAGAGGCGGCTTCGGATTGGAACCCGAAAATTTTCGGCAACCTCTCCATCTGGAAAATGTAACCCGACTCGATCCAATTTGCTACCTCAATCCAAACAAACCCTAACTCGAAAAATATAGAGTTAATGTCGAGTTTACCTGATAACCCACCATTGGCCACCATTTCCTTTACTTCTTCATCTCAAATCCCCTTTGTTCTCGTCACTTTTGCCATCTTGGTGTTGATTTGATGACTATTTGAAGCACTGAAGCCACAACAAGTAGCATGGCGTGACAAGAAGGGAAGGTGGGCTAACAACGAGACGATCAATCAAGATGGAGGTGTTTGAATCAGTGGTCCAAGGTGTGGTGCTGGCAACAATGAGATGATAAATCAAGATGGAGGTGAGGGAGGGGCAAAGCTGCAGTGGGCTAAGGATGGGCGGACGATGGAGCAGCAAGAACCAAATGAGACCCGAGTCGCGACGCTGATGAACCAGACCAGGTGGCGTAGAGACAAGCAGGATAAAAGCTGCAGCAGAGTAGGTGAGGCCATGAAAAAGTTAGGTTTGGCTTAGCCTTTTAGGGTTAGGCTTAGGAATGGTATAATTATAGGCTTAGTAGGCTAAGCTGGGAAACAGGGAAAAGGTCCTAGGGCCTAGGGCCTAGGGGAGCAACTAGGCCTAATATTTCAGTTCTGTTCGGGTGAATTCGGGTTCAACCTAAACCATCCCATTTTTTTACTTTTTGAATAGGGTCGGTTTCGGGTTGACCCACACAACCTTAATTTACCTTTTTAACCCGACCCTAACTTGAAAATTTGGTTCAGGTTTCGGATCGAGTTTTGGGTTTGGATAAATGCTTTCACACCTACTCTATGCTTTATTTATTTTTGTCGTCCATGAATAATCACTCAAACCTCCTAAGATTTTGGTAATTTGTGAATTAAATGGTTGAATCTTACTTGTAACCATGTCTATAACATATTTAGTATCCATTTATGTGCTTAATCCTTTGGGCATGTTTGTTTTAGTACCATAAACACACATCATATAAGTTGTTCATGAAATGTTCGAAAGAGATTTCCATGAGTCATGCCTATTAGGATGGGTTGAGATGGTTTGCTTAAGGTTGAAAAGGCCCAAGGAACCACTTTGGTGGAAAGGTTGGTGCTTAATGCATTCTCACTTTATGCGTGAGGTGTAAGAATGTCTTTGGTCAAGTATTAAGAGTCTTTCCTAGTCTAAAGATAGCTAGAAGAGTATCTGTAGGAACTTTCACCCTAGGATGCTATGAATATAAAGCTAGTTATTCCATTCATGAAATGATACCCTTTACCCAAGGTGGTTGCTTTAGTCTTTTGTTTGTGTTGTGTTTGAGTCATTGTTATTGCTTGTGTAGTTTAGAAATCTTAGTGAAAGTTGGTAATCAGCCTTTGTTTGTTGCTTCCTTACTAGCTACACTATCTTTCTACTTGCCTTGCTTGCTTTCTCATTCATTTTATGCATACTTCTATTTAGATACTTAGGAACTAGTAATAGCCTTAGTGTAGCACTATAACCCTCATGGGATTGACACTTATTTACCACAATACAAGCAACAACCTTGCGCTTGTAATCTACTTTGGAGGGTTCTTTGGATAACATGTGCACACTCCAAACGCTACCCGTAATAGTCATGGCCAACTCTTCTTTGCTGCTTCCTAGTGTGACATCTGTTGCTTCCCCTTCGCCATGAACATCAAGCCCCCCCTCCTTTCTTTGTCTATCTCTCTATGTAACCTTATATCCTTTCTCTCTCTACTTGACCAGCTTCATATTATTGACCTCCATGACAACCACCTCAGTGCCGCATGAAAGTGGTACATAAGGGATAGGAGGAGTTGGTGGCTAGATTGCAGAAGGAAAATTTTAGGAGAACAAGTTTCTATGAGTTAAAATTTGGATTTTTTTCATTCTTTTCCAAAGTTAATTAATGATAGAAATAACAAATTATTTTTTATACTTAACCATTTTTTTAAGACCATATGAATTATTTCGAGACATACAAAAAATTTAGATTTATTTTATTATTTTTCAATTAATAATTTTAAATCTTATTATAATTTATAAAAAGGTTACACATGGTTTATCATGTTTTATTATCAATTAGTAGTTATTGAATACTCTCCAATCAAAATTTGAAATAAATTATTTTTTCCAAGGGAGATAATGACTTTAGTATTCAAAATAGAAGTTATTATCTCAATTAAGATAAAAGAAAAAAGGGTAGAGATGAAAATTGTAATCTTTTTCTCAATCTTAGGCTGGTGTGACATTTTCCCTCCATCATAATGATTTCTATTCAGAAAAAGAAAGGAGATGAAACAATTTAATTAGGTTGTGAATTTAAGTGGAAGGATTTGGAGCTTAGGAACAAAAGTAAAAGAAAAAAAATGAACGTTACAAACCACAGATGCATAACCCCTTGAATGAATTTTGCCTTTCTCAAAAAAAAAAAAAAGGAAAAACACTTGTCTTGTCTTAAAAAAAAAAAAAGAATTGAGAAAAACAAAGTTTTAAGGTTGCGAAAATTACTAAAACCCCCCTAAGGTTTAGTTGAACTTATACTTATGTCCCCTATTTCAAATACTTATACTTACCCCCTCAAAACTTAACTCCATCATTCACCATTAGCAAAGAAAAGAGAAAATGGTTATTTTTCCCTCCTAACCTTCTTTCACGAAAATTTTATTCCCCAACTTTCACATCAAACAAGATAATCCTATATAATTTCTAAACCTCGATGGTCTCTCTTCACAAACCAAATATTCTACTATTTTCTCTTTCCAACCCAAATTCGTCGTTAGTTCTCCTCCATTCCACCATTCTTCCTCCTCCTCTTTCACCAAACCCTCACCTTCAAATTCCCATTCAAACCACTCCTTGAAAGCACTTACTTGAGGATTCTTGCGATTCGAGAAGCAGAGCTCTTTCTGGCTGCAGAAGGCTGAAGAAGACCGATATCCGATGCTTCCTTGATCTCGTTGTCGTTCCTCCAAGTTGTGGTTGCCGCTGCCATACTGTATCTTTTCAGCTTCGCTCTTCGTGCCTGAACTGAAAGGGAAAATGAGCTTTGGATTTATTTTATCGGGCTTCCCACTTACTTAACCAACTTCCTCCAGTGGCTTCACCATGGCGGGGTCATGTTGCTCGTTAGCATCAGATTCGACCCGCTTTCCCGATCTCGCTCTCAACATTGTTCTCATCACCTGAACCCGAAGATGTCGGAGAACCCCCATTTTCCCCCCTTCTTCCAGTCACAATCTGTAGAACCCAAAGTGTTGCGTTCGAACAATTAGATGGGTTGGTATGAAATTTGGGCATGGGACTGCTTTGTTGGTATGAAATTTAAGCATGGGAATGACGCCGCTTCAAGGGGTGTGACTGGCAAGACATATCACCGGTTCAGGCTAGTGGTAAGCATGTAGTGTGAGATTGGCCATACGGAGACCACGACAACAGCACTAGAATCGTGGCCACAGTCTATGCTCATTGTGAAGCGATTGATTTGTATTGATTCAAAAGTTGGGGTGCAAAGTTACCATGAGAGAAGATTAAGAAGACAAAATCAGATTTTTTTCCCCTTTTATGTCTAATGATGAGACTAGGGATGGGCATGGACCTTTGCTCCGGTGGAGCTCCAGTCTGATCCGCTCCAGTGTATCGGGCTTTTTAAATGATCCATTAATTCATATTGATATTTTACAAAACAGGGCGGATTTTGGAGCTCTGGTGGAGGTCCAATGGATCAAGGGTTTAGCAAATAAAATTTGTCCCCTATTCGTACCCTTCGATCGAGCTGGCTGGTTGTGCTCGAATTTCTTGATCTCTGATTGGCAATCCTACAGACAGCGCTTAATTTCCACCACAATTGAAGCGTCGATCCATTGCTCCTCAGCCTTACCTTTGATTCTGGATGAATCGGTCTCTTCTGGGTTTGGGATGCGTCAATTGCGCATTAAAGATCAAATGCCTCTCCCTGCCCTCGGCTCATTCCTTGCTCTGACTTGAAACCAAAGCCATCGAATTTATACAAAGTAGACCGTTCTTTCCTGTGCAAACATTTTTTGTAAGTCTCCTCCTCTCTAACTAGTTTTTCTTTGGTTTTTTTTCCTTCTTCTCCTTCTCTGTTTCTGGGCTTTTGCTTCTTCTTGGATTTTTTTGTTTTTGTTCTTTTGTTTCATTGGTCTGTTTCGTGTTTGTTTTTGCTTATATGTGTTGTTTTCTTAGGCTTATTGTTATCTATTTAGAATTCGTTTTATTGCATTTTGAACCTTCTGGTTGGGTGTACTGCTATCTATTTGATGTTAACATGCTCGTGCTTCATGTTTGGCTTGGGTATGTATTGGATTTGATGACATAGTTTTTCTCACTGATAACTGGAACGACAAGCTTACTATTTCTTTTTTTAACTTTGGGAGGGAAGATATCTTGTTTTTGCTTATATGTGTTGTGTGGTTGTGTGGGTAAAACAGTGAAGAAGTCTTGCTTACCTGTCTGTAATCGAAATGTTTGTACTGTTTTCGTCTGCCTTTAGTTTGTTTATTTGTTTTCATTCCTCTAGTGTATGCTCTTTTACAATGAAGAGCATATACTGCTATGGATAACACGAAAAGGAACAATTGTCTGCTTTTACTTCATAAGCATTTTTCTTCTGCACTCGTAGAATATGAGACCTTAGTTGCACTTTAGCCGTGGAAGATGCCGGCGCAGAATGTACCATCAAGAGGGCTTCTGCTCTTACTGAAAGATGATCATACTAATTGCATTCCAGAGAGAATCTGTTGTTCTCCTTTTCTATCTATCCAAATCTCAGTCTGACATGATATCTAGATTTTGTTGAATTTGCACAAGTCCGTAACACTATGGGCTTGTATGTTTGTAATATGTTGAGCTATTTGTGTGGTTTTGGCAAGTTTATGACGTGCTCCCTTGTGTATGATTGGTGAAGTTCTAAGGTTCAGCTCCTTTTCAGTTCTGTGATCTATTGAGAAGCATGTGTTTTGTTCCCAGTGATGAAAATTGTGCAACAAATGACTTAATGTTTTGCTTTTCTGCCCAATCTTCAGGCAAAAGCAAAATCTCATAAGAAAGTAGAGGCGAAGGCTCACCATTAAGCAACATGAATTTTGGCTATGTTTGATGAATGCTTCGAGTCCAGTTAGCTCGGAAATAATTTACAATTGTATTGTTGAGACCTATCTTGCCCTTTGGCCTTTTCGAATTACCATGTGCTTACTTTGGAGTCCTTTCGTACGATATACTTGCTGATCACATGATGAATAATTTTAGCTAGCAATTTTCAATAGATTTAGAGTTTGTATTTTCAGTAGATTTAGGATTTATTATTCTGAAATCGCAGATGCAGTGGTATAAAACATGGTATGCATCATAAATGTTGTTGATCGCTCTGATTCGATTTGCTTCTACTGTTATTGTTGCTTATGCTCTGGTCATTCGTGATAATATCAGTGCTATGTTACGGATTAAGAATCTTGTTCTGGTTCTGGAAATGTTGTTCGCAGTTGATTCTAATGAAAGAGTGGCAAATATAGAAAATAGGCACCAATTGATTTCAATACTTGGATGTTGTTTAATTCTTCTACTTATTCAGCATTGTTTATGTTGCAGCCACTGTTACTTTGATTACCAGGATTCAGAAGGGGCAGAGGAAGAGTAGTCTTAATGCCTTTAATTTATCAGTGGTCCAGTATGCACTTGGTGTGTAATTGGCTGTTTGTGAGGTTTTCTTAATTGGCTGAACTTGTTTGGAGACGTGTAATTTAGCACTGCCAATGTGGAGTCAAAGTTTGGTTGCATTTTAATTCTACTATTGTTTTTTTCTACTGTTACTGAATTGTCTCTATAAAAAAATATTTGAAATAGCTATTTTTGTGCATATTGAAAATTATATTTTTGTGCATTTCTTTGTCTCTATAAAAAAAATATTTGAAATAGGTATACATTTTTTTTAAATTATCTATCAAAATATTATAGATTTGATATCTACAAGTTAGGTAGAGCAGATCGTGGATCGATCTATAAATAAGTGGCGTGGATCGATCCATAAATAAGTGGGGCGGGTTGTGGATTGATCTATAAAGAAGTGGATCAATAGTGGATCACTTTATGGAGCGGGTTGATCCGCTCCATGCCCATCCCTAGATGAGACACAGGGTTAAGTTTTCAGGGTAAATATAGGTATTTTAAAAAGTGAAAATAAAAGTGTATATCATAGAGGATTTTGGTAATTTATTTTTTTAAGATTTCATAGGAATACGAAATAAACATACAAGAGCTTTCAAATTAATACAAATAAAGGAAAGGGGGGGGGGGGGGGGGTGGGGAATGTTTCGCCTGGAGGTGATGGAGCGAAACGAAAATTCAAAAAATTCAAAATTCGAGACAAGGTTCATAGTTACTGTAGAGAACAAAGAAAGATCTCATTGGTTGCTGCCATTTCACGCGGATCACGATCTGGTTCCATCAGCTCGGAACACTCTTGACCGTTCGATTGACGCGCTCGAAAACTTCTCAAAAACATTTCACAAATTCCCACCAAAACGCTAAAACATTTCAAATCCCCGCCCCTTCGAAAACCTTCAACTCTATAAAATCCCGAATTCCTTCACCAATCTCCACCAAGTTTCGATATTTTGTTTGAATTTTCTCAAAAGCAATCGAAAAAGGAGGCAATAGCATTCAATTCTCGAAAATGGCTCGCACGAAGCAGACTGCTAGGAAATCGACCGGAGGGAAGGCGCCGAGGAAGCAGCTGGCGACCAAGGCCGCGAGGAAGTCTGCGCCCGCTACAGGAGGAGTGAAGAAGCCGCATAGGTTCAGGCCGGGAACCGTAGCACTTCGAGAGATCAGGAAGTATCAGAAGAGCACAGAGCTTCTCATCAGGAAGCTTCCGTTCCAGAGGCTGGTGAGGGAGATTGCTCAGGACTTTAAGACCGATCTCCGCTTCCAAAGCAGCGCCGTCGCGGCCCTCCAGGAAGCGGCGGAGGCTTATCTCGTTGGTCTGTTTGAGGACACCAATTTGTGCGCGATTCACGCGAAGAGGGTCACCATTATGCCAAAAGATATCCAGCTTGCTCGCAGGATTAGGGGCGAGAGGGCTTAAGTTTAGGGTTTATGTTTCCGTCTGAAGTCGGATCGGTAGGATCTAGTGATAATGTATGTTTCTGGGATTGATTGTGGCTTTTGATACTTTGGTTCATAAGGTGTTTGTTGAAAGTTCTTGCTGTAGCTGGGTCAACTAATGTGCTATGATTTGAAGCAATCTCATTCTGGAATTTCTTGAAGCGAGCTGTGTTCTCAAAACTTGTCTGGCACCATAAATGTACTAACTTCTCACAGAGCAGCTGGATCATTTCACCGCCAGTAATGCAGATGAATCTGTTTTAGATGTTGCAAACTAGTTTTGCTCTGGATGGGTGGAGCTTGCATTTGTATGACCCTGCTGCGGCAGGGGACATTTGGGAACAATGCTGCCCTCTCATGCATGAATCTTCAGCGTTTTTGACTCCGAATCAAGTTGAAGATGTAGGCCTACTGAGTGAAATGGTCTTGCTATTTTGCTTTCCTCTTAGCTAATTGACTCAATTTTTTTTATTCAAAAGTTGAACAAGCTTGTCGAAGAAACCCGGAAAAGCAATAGATTGGCTGTTTTGGAGGCTATCCAGTAAAGTTAATCTTTCAATGCTTCTTCCCAAGCAATTTGTAACATCAATGCAGTCAAAGTAAAATCAATAACCATAAAATAGAACACAAGAAAAATGTCATTGCAAATAAAAGAATAGGGGAAAAAAAAAACTTGTCCTCCAGGGAATTCATATAGATACAATAATAATGATCAGCCTTTCATAAATGTCCTTAAAAATAAACATAGGAAAATATCTCTAATTTAAGCAAATTGCCATATGGGCTTTATTTTTATGTTTAAAGAACTATTACTCCCCCATCTCACAAAAATTGTCATTTTTATTATTTATAGTAATTAATTTATAATTTTATTTCTTTAATAGTTTTTTATAGAAATAAAAAAATTTTATATGGAAATGATTCCTTAAATATTATAATTTTTATGTATAATTTTTAAGATTTTTTTGCAATACAAATTAAAACGAGGATATTTAAGTAAAACTTTAGTTAAAATAAATAAATAAAGGAGTTTGTAAGATGGATGAAATATTATTATTTATACAAAAATATCCATGTTACTAAAATACTGATTCAAATATAAAGGTAACTTTGCTTTTTCTCCACTTTCTGATAAGCTATTATCTTTTTCGATTAGATTTCTGCCATTACCAAAAAAAAAAAAAAGAAGAAAAATGTATTTCTGCCGCTCATTTACAAAGGACACATTAAATTAATATATGAAAATGCTAAGGATGATGGAACGTTAGGAACATTAGCTGTTCTGCTACAGTTTTTTTTTTTTGGTTGGGTTAGGCTTGTTTGGGTTTTTTTATTAGCCTAAAATATGTCCAAAATAAAAAGGTGATATTACATGATAGATATGCTGTGTATGGTAATAATTTTTACCCTCAAATTTTAAAGTCAAGTATTTTTATCACCCTATCGTAATAAACACAAAATGTTCTAACCTTTTGATTTTTACGTTTTAGATCATAAAATTACGTGAGTTGTAAACAAGAATCAATTTTATGCTTAAGTTCTCAAACAAATTGGTTATCAATAATCTTAAAACATTTCCATTTTTTAAAACCTTTAAATTGATTATTACCTAATTTTGAATTTATAGTTTTTTTATATTCCCTCTGTTTCACAATAGTTGGTCTCTATTTTTTTTTTGACAGTTTTAAAATAGTTGTCTGCTTCTTATCTTTTCAAGTAAAGTGACTTTTATTATTTTATATATATATCAATCATTAAAATGAGAGAGAAGTTGAGAAAATTAAAGAATAAAAATACATAGGACCCATTAAAAAGTACAAATGCTGGTAACTTTTTTTAGATGAGTACATATACTTTATATAAAAATAAATAAACTAATAGTTTTATATTAAAAAAAATAAAAAATAGGGAAGTTTTAATTTATGTGTACTATTAAAAAAGTTAGATTTTATGAAACAAATGAAATAACATTTTTTTGATATAATTGTATTTGATATGAAAATTTTGTATCTTTATTGATTGACCTGCAATGAAGTGCAAGCCGATTACTCTTACACATGCTATTACCCACCCTACAACGGTTTTTTTTTTTTTTTTTGGTTTTTAATTCTTTTTTGTGTGAAATGTTTTTCTCGGGCCCAATTTTTTTTCCTAGCCCCTTGTTTGGCCCGAAAATGTTTCATCGCTAGGCCAGTTGCAGGGCCCTTTTTTTGCCCCAAAAAACTGTTTCTGGGCTGCTTTTTTTTTCCCCCTGCTAAAAAAGGGGAACTGACGCAATTGTTCTCTGTTTATCTGCAATGATGTCTTGTGGTCCTCAATATTTAAAAATAGGTATTTTACCACTTTGCCTGAAATTTTTAGCTTTTATATTTTAGGCCCCCAACTTGTATATTAACACTTAAAGCCCCAATTTCTCCTGAAATCTCAAATTCACTACATTGGTCTTATGTTACATGTTTATTATTTATAAAATTTGTTACCAACATTTTATATATTTTAAATTTTTTTAACTATTTTGAATTGATTATAGCTTCCTTTTGAATCTATTCATACCCTTTTTAGTACTTTTACCTCTGTAAATACAATTTTACATGAAAAATTTGTATCTGTGTTCATTGCCCTACAATGCAGTACCAGTTACAATCTAGTGAAAGAGAAAGAGGGGCAACTATACCCATTTGACAGGGATTGTGTTAGATTAATAGACTACTCAAAGCAATAAATTTCTCCTCTGCTTTCTATGATAAGCAGTTAATTTCTGATTTAAAGCAAAGCTTATCAGGATTAAGACCAGCACTTAAAAAGAAAAAATGCTACTGAATCAAATAAACAATCCGGCCCACCTTTAAATGGCCCCGCCCCAAGTTTAAATGGCCCTGGCCCATCTCATCCATCCAACTCCGTCCTCATCGGTCATCTCTTGAGTCTATATTTCCAAACCTAACGGTCATTTGAAGCTTGGTAGTTGAAACCCGAAACAGAAACCAACCGATCAACATCAGACTTCGACTGGAGAAGCAGAAAAACACCAGACAAAGTAGAAAAAGAATATTTTCAACTAGTTATAATCCTAACCAAAGGAGGAAAAGAAAAAATTTTCTTCTTGGGGTTTTGTCTCTTTCTTTACCTTCTCTTCAAAGTTGAAATCTTGAACTCAAACCCCACTAAAGATCGGAGCCAAAAATGCTGTTTTCCTGTAACTTGGTTCTTCCTTTCGCCCAATACGTTTTGATGCAATTACTTCAAATTCAGCTGAGTCAGCTCTTATGGGCGTACCAAAATTCCTTAACTTTCTTTCTCCCGGGAACCATCTGACTTCTCTCTCCACTTCTCTCCCCATCAGACAGAATCTCCTGAGGGACTCCAACAACCGCCACCAGAATGGGTCTTCCAGCTCTGCTATTAGGTTCTTGCGCCGTTTTATGTCCGGAGGTGATTCATTTTTTCTTCTTGTTCTTTTTTTTGGGTGGGCGCCCCCGGGGGGGGGGGGGGGGGGGGATGCTCTTGGGGTCTTTTGTTTCACGCTTTTCGGTTTCTGGAAGTGTTTCTGAAGTTGATTTTTGTTTTCTTTTTTGAGATGTGTAGAGAAGAATGATGGGGGTTCCCGGACAGCTGAAGAAGACAAGGTTTATTCTTGGTTATACTCCTTGGCGCAGACTGACAGAGACTTGGCTTTCGAGTATGTGAGGTCCACCGAAAGAGGTGAGCCGTGAACTCTTGTTTATGACATCGGTAACAGATTAGAAAATGGTGTTTAGTGTGCTTAAAAAGTGCTTGATGAAATGCCCATCTGTATTGAGACTCAAGGTTATCAAAGTTCTAACTTGAGTCTTAAAAACTTACGTTTCTATGACTCTAAAAATAAAAAATATCCGAAGTCTTGCTATAAATCTATTTATATGCAGAAACTGGTAGAGTCTCGAATTTAGTTGTAGAAACTTATAAATTTTAGGACTTTATATTTCTAACATTATTATGTTAGATTTACTGAAATTGGCTAAAAATGATAGCAAGCTAAAAATATATAAATTTAAAGATAACTGAAATAAAAAATAAATGATCTATTATTTTTTTCTCAGACTCCCTATGTTGCTTGATCATTCTGCTTCAATATGACTTTAATAACCTTGGTTATCAAATTTATGTAGATGTAGATATAAATGAAGAAAATGCTAATGATGATACAAGTATTTGCATATATGAATTTAACTTCTCAAATAATGAAATAGCAAGAGAAGAATATGAAGATAAGAACTTTAAAGATGATAATATCAATACTTCCATTGGTCATGATGATCCATGTGCTCCATTAGATGATTAAGATATTCTTAACTTCTCATTATGAATTGTGAATTATAGAACTTGTTTTTCTTGTATTATATTTTTATGTTATTACACTTTTTTATGGTATTAGAGTATTGATATGTGAAAATGTTCTACAATATAAACTTTCTAAGATAATTTACATTATTATAATTTTTTCATCTTTTTCCGAGAACTTTTTGTAGAATCTTATGACTCTATATGATTTTTTACAACTTTATGACTATAGAAAAATAGAAACGACTCTAGATAGAAACCTAACTTTGATAACCATGTTGAGATTTACTCTAGCATGATATTTATGCATCCATTTCAAAGCTATTAGCATGTGTTGTTGGAGGAAGATGTATGCTTTTAGTTGGAATTGTTTCCAAAGCTTAATCTCTGCCAGTCCTGGGAAAGTTCACTAACATGAAAAAAATAAGGCCTAAATGCACTATTGATCCTCCAACTTTGTCAACTCGCACGAGTTGGTCCCTCAACTTTGACGCAGTATGGCTTAGTCCTCCAACTTTGATAAACCATGTGACTTTGTTCTCAAACTTTGAGAAACTACGCGACTTGTTCCTTGGTTGACTGAAAGAGCGCACGAGGAGTCACGTGACCTAAACGATGTTGGTAGGCTGCTTGTCGTTCAATCGGGGAGAGCAGAGTGGGCTAGCGGAGGAGAAAGGCGAGCAGATGAAGGATCTGCCCACGACTGCCGAGCGCAATCGGATCTAGCGACGACTAGCTAGTGCAATTTGATCTCGTGACGGTTGGTGACGGGAGACGGGTGACGGGCGACGGGCGACGGATTTGATGAAGAAGATGTGGCGGCTAGGAGCGAGGGAAGGGAAGAGAAGAGGGCAACGATGTCGGGGAGAGGGAGTAGAAGAGGCTGACGGCGGATTCGACGAAGAGAGGCCGACGGCGAGGTCGGATTTGACGGTGAGGGCGAGGGCAACAGGCGACGTCGGATTTGACGAAGAGAGGAGAAGAGGCAAATTCTACGTCGGACTCGACGAAAATAGAGGTGATGGCGAGGGGTGAGGCCGATGGTGAGGAGGCGGGGCTGGATTCGACGGAGATGGCCTTAGGTGGTGGCGAGGGGAGGAGAGACTAACGCCGTTTGTTATTCCGTATAATAAGGGACTAACTCGCTCAATTTTTCCAAGTTGAAGGACTAAGTTATCCTGAGTTAATGTTAAAGGACTAACTCACTTGAGTGAGCAAAGTTGAGGGACTAAAGGTGCATTTTGGCCATAAAATAAAGAACACTTTGCTTTTCTCTTCTGATGTTGTATTTCTGTTTCTAGTTTTTAGAACTTCAATTTTAAGGACCAAGAATCTCCGTAGGAGCATGTAGGACAGCATCTGAAAATTGAAATATTCAGTTGTCTTCAGCTTTCAAAATTTATGAAAAAAATTGTTTGCCTTTCACAAGGGTACACATACTTCAATTTGATCAATTTGATACATCTCATAAATTTCTCAAACGATAAATCAATTGGTCCTTTATGTGTAATGTTTTAGGTGGTGGTGCTGTCTACAATTTTGCAGTAACTTAAGATATTGTCCATTCACACAATTAATCAAAAAATTGTGAGTTCAAAGTCTTCAGACTGATTTGAACATGTGAAACTTTATGCTTAAAATAAATGATGGTCATCCTCTGTCTGCGAAAATAATCTGTTTTGGTTTTCTATTTTGATATAGTTCAAGTTGTTCCCTGTTCTAACAGTAAGCTTGGAGATGGTCGAGGCAAAGCACTTTACATGAATTATTTCTTTTTCCCTGTTCTGACCATGTTCATCCTTTTGTTTTTATAGGCTTGAGTTTCACTGAAGCCGAGAGGAGATTAAGGGAAAATGGCCCGAATGTTCCTCGTGAACATACATTTCCAAGCTGGTGGCAGCTTCTGTGGGCTGCATTCTTTCATCCTTTCAATATCATTCTAATTGTTTTGTCGGCACTGTCATATGTAACCAGTGACAACCCAAATGGATGTCTTATGCTTGTATTAGTTTTTATCAGTGTCTCCCTCCGATTTTACCAGGTGTTACAACAGTTCAACTGCTTGTCATATTATCATGAGATATTCTGAAATTCTCAAACATGCTCGTAGCTCACATCCTGTGTACCCATTTAGGAATATAGCAGTTCAAAGGCTGCCATGAAACTGTCAGAATTCGTCCGACGGCCAGTTAAAGTTCAAAGGTGTGCGGGAAGAGTACTTCAGACAGAGTTAATTGTTCAAGTTGATCAAAGAGATGTTGTTCAGGGAGACGTAGTTATTTTTGAGCCCGGTGACCTTTTCCCCGGAGATGTGAGATTATTAACATCAAAACACCTGGTTGTAAGGTACAGAAACACCAGATATTGCCCTTTTTTCCCCATAATCAAGCATTTCATTTCAGTTCATGTATTTCTGCCCTGTAGAAGTCTGCACATTTCATTATGACATTGTTTTTTCTTCCACAGTCAGTCCTCTTTAACAGGGGAGTCTTGGGCCGCTGAGAAAACAGCAGACATCAGAGAGGATCCGAGCACTCCTTTGTTTGATTTGAAGAATATTTGTTTCATGGTAGGTATGCTACATTTCTCATTGTTTTGTTGCACAGTTCTTACGCCTCCCTTCCAAAATGAAAATACAAATTTAAACTTTCTTTTGTTCCAAAGCAAATGAAAAAAGGTATATCTACACTATGACTTTCTTTGCAAAGAAAACAACTTTTGGTAGGTGAACAACCAAGAATGGGTTGTCAGTCAATGGGAAACAGACAATATAAAGTAATAAAATGGCGATGTGGCTCCTCTGAAAAAAGGCAGATGTTTCTTTTTTTTCATTTGGGCTGTAGAGGGAGTATAATATACTAATAAAATTCTTGGTTCTACCTATATATACTTAATACTAGATTTAAGAACGATTTTTTCAAAGTATCTCATTATGTGAAGGATGTGAAATATTCTTCTTGTGTGGATGATTAATTGTCAAGTTATGTTGGGCGGAAAAAACAAACATTTTTTTTCTCAATTGAAATGGAGAATATCTAAAGAGTATCTGTTAACAGTGAAGAAAAGAGCTTGTGCTAAATTCACGTCTGACAAAGGAATACTAATTTCTGAATTTGGCTATCTTGAAGCATTTCATTAGAATGTGCACCTGAAATATTTTATGAAGAAGAAAAAGAAGAGAAAAGAAAAACCATTCATAAAATTATTGAGAAGCTCTTTGGAAATACAAAGGTCCAATATTTTCAAAACATAGCGGAGATTAATTTGTATTGCATGCTGAAGGATTGACTAATGACTATTTGAGATTAATGAGAATGATAGACTCTATGCTTCTAAGTTAAGATGCAGAATAATCAGCTAAAGAGTGAGGGATCATAGGTAAAGATGAGCATGTGTTTTGCGAAAGAGAACTGCAGAGAGTGACTCGGTTTTGCTTGTTCTAATGATAGAAGTGGTGATGAAAAGAAATGAACTGATCTAATCGAATTCCATTTGAAGAGCGTCTTTGTTTACATTCACATTTCCATGCTCTGTAACAAGTGGAGCCTTCATTTTATTTTGACAACTTCAACTGATGGTCTGGGGTCATTTTCTGGACATTTTAGAATAGTTTCATCTATACTACTTCATTTAAGTGGAGATAGGACTCTACTGATGTGGTGGAAAGGTTGAGTCGCAGCATTCCCTAATTTTACTGCAAAAGATCTTGGTTTGCATATAAAGCAAATATGCACATATTGCATAAATCATTACTGAGTAAGGTACTATTGGTAGAAGTTTGAAGTCCCCAGACGAACAAATTCAAACTGCACCTCTTTTATAATCAAGGATATGTTTTTTGCATGCCCTTGACCACTTGCCAGTTAATTATCTGCAACCTTAGTGGTAAAATATTCATGTGAAGTGATGTTTGATTATGCTTAACTCAGTCATTTCGTTACTTGAAATATCTGAATCTACAGCATCATCCCCTTAAGCTGGTTTTCAAATTCTTTTATTTGTTTTTATGAAACATTAATAACTGGTTTGTTCCAGACTTAGAACCATACTGCTATTGGTTATTCAGGGAACAAATGTGGTCTCAGGAACTGGAACAGGTCTAGTTATCTCCACAGGGTCAAAAACATATATGAGCACAGTATTTTCAACCATTGGAAAGCAAAGAGCATCAGATTTATTTGAGAAGGGTGTTCAGAGAATATCTTACGTGCTCATTGGCGTTATGCTGCTAGTAGTCGCAATTATAATTCTGGTGGATTTCATTACATCTGATAACTTGAGTGAGAGTGCTCTTTTCGCGATTTCGGTGGCATGTGCACTCACTCCTCAGATGCTTCCCCTCATTGTAAATACAAGTCTTGCGAAAGGAGCACTTGCAATGGCTAGAGACAGATGTGTGGTCAAGAGCTTGTCTGCCATTCGAGACATGGGATCCATGTAAGTTTAAGTCAAGTTCCATACATATATACTTATTCCACAACAACTATAATCCATACATATATGCTTACCGTTGATATGAACTTTAAAAAAAGAAAACACAGAACTTGGAGAATAAAATTCTGTATCATATATGAAACTATAAAATTAGGTACGAGATTATCTTTTCGTAAGGTTTGGTATCTCCAGCTGAGGATATGCCGTTTTAGATGGTTTAGGGCTGTGGTGTGGATAGGAGAGTGGAGATGCACTAGTCACAGAAGTAACATATTAATAAGACTAAGGAGGTAAAATAAGCTAAGGAGGCTGAGGAGTTGAAAAAGGGCTTATAGCTGCTAGATTTTTTCTGGATAACCTACCTATAACGGGAAGGAGCAGAGAAGCAAGACTGGCCAACCCTGAGATTAGGATGATTGGTTGTCTGAGTGGAAATTGAATGTTATTGGAGATCTAGGACCCTGTTGGGGTTAGTGATCTAGGTTCCAAACTGATATTTCAAGATTCCATTAAAAGCCTAGAAAACTTCTTCAGGTTTTTCAATTTTTTTTCCTTCAAAGAAAGGTTGAAAAGTGGCCAAAACTATGCTCGAGCTTCATAACAGAATACGAAGGGTAGATTAGTGTAGGCATCAACACAATTGGCTCACAGTCTTCATACAGAAAAAATTGACATCTAATGTGGGTGACCAGTGGGTGGCCAGCCTTTCCTTTATTTCATCAGTTTCCTTAACTGACTGAGAGAAAGTGGTTCCGCTGAAAACTGCTGCATCAGATATGTTGTTTATTAGACACTTATTTTTCACCATAAATACACTAACTTCTCCAACAGCTGCATTCCTTTTAATATCTCAGAGGTTTATGAAGTTCAAATGTCCACATGCTTATGCTATACTGAATACGAAGTATGATTTTTTTCCAACTATTCTGCTGTCTCTTCCTTTCAGCGCTAAGTTGACTATTTATTTCATCTGTTTTGTTACAGGGACATCCTATGTATTGATAAAACTGGAACACTCACCATGAATATCGCTGTTATGGTTAGTCATCTGGATAGCTGGGGTTCGCCACAAGAAAAAGTCTTACGCTTTGCTTTCCTGAATTCTTACTTCAAGACTGAGCAGAAGTATCCTCTAGATGATGCAATTTTGGCATATGTGTACACAAACGGATACAAGTTTCAACCTTCCAAATGGAGAAAGGTGGATGAAATTCCTTTTGACTTTATACGAAGAAGAGTAACTGTTATTTTAGAAACAGAATCACATGATGAAAACAGAGCTAAGGTCATGATAACTAAGGGAGCACTTGAAGAAGTAATGAAAGTTTGTTCTTTTGTTGATCATGTCACTAGGAATGAAATTACAGCATTCACTGAAGAAGACCGTCAGAGGATTTTAAATGTAGTGGAGGATATAAGCAATGATGGATTACGAGTTATAGGAGTCTCAATAAAGAACCTGCAAAAGGTATGATAGATATCATATGACCAGTGCTCTTTCTTAGTTATCAGTTGGTTCTTTATCTGTTGTTGGTTTCTCTGACATGCCATTGCTCCTTGCTTCCCATGCATGCATTGGTAAGTATACTTCTTTGGCAGTGGATGTGAAACCACATTGATAGAGTAGAAATATATTAGTCGTAAAATATTAAAAAAATGGTATGGGTTTAGTATGTTTTCGTGAAAAGTTAACAGCTCCAAAGTAAATGATTTACAATCCAACCGTTTGCTTCACACGAGTAAGTATACAGCAACATTTATCTTAATATTGGGCCTTGGAGCTTTCATCTTCAAACAGGACTGAACGTTTCATAAGTTGCTCTTTTACGTGGTTGAGCTCACTTGGGGAATTTCAAGGAAGGAAAAATGAAGTTTCATTTCATATTCAGGGCTTGCTATTCTGTGTTTTTTCTACTTATAGCCCTATTTCTTATTTTGAGCAGTTACTTATTTCAATCATATCTTGAACAATGTGTGAACTGCAGAGCAGCTTTTCAATAGATTTACTGAAAGAAGATGATTGAAAAATATCTTTCACATGCTTTTCCCACTTTCCATCTCTAGGAAGCGACAATCGCTACTTTAAGAGCCTTGCTCATACTGCAGCTTTGATGTTTCATTGCAGCTACGGAGAAAAGATCACATGGCTAGTGAAGATGTTGAGTCAGAAATGGTTTTCCTTGGCCTTATAGCTTTTTTTGACCCACCCAAGGACTCGGCAAAGCAGGCTCTATGGAGATTGGCTGAGAGGGGAGTAAAAGCAAAAGTACTGACCGGTGACTCCCTCTCTCTAGCAATAAGAATTTGCAAGGAAGTTGGCATCAGAACCACACATGTAACAACCGGACCAGAACTTGAGCTACTGAGCAATGATGTCTTTCATGAGACGGTAAAAAGGGCTACAGTACTTGCACGGCTGACCCCCACCCAGAAACTAAGGGTAGTCCAATCCCTACAAACTGTTGGTGATCATGTTGTTGGGTTCTTGGGAGATGGAATAAATGATTCACTCGCGTTAGATGCAGCTAATGTTGGTATATCAGTTGATTCAGGAGCATCTGTAACGAAGGACCTGGCTGATATTATCCTGCTTGAGAAGGACTTGAATGTGCTTGTTGCCGGAGTTGAGCAGGGTCGCTTGACCTTCGGTAACACGATGAAGTACATTAAAATGTCGGTTATTGCCAATGTAGGAAGCGTTCTTTCGCTTCTCATTGCGATCATTTTCCTTGGTTATGAGCCACTGACTCCAAAGCAGCTTCTTACTCAGAACTTCTTGTACAGTGTGGGACAGGTAGCCATCCCATGGGACAAGCTTGAAGAAGACTACGTGAAAAGCCCTCAGAAATGGACAGTTAAAGGCTTGCCAATGTTCATGGTATGGAACGGCCCGGTCTGCACACTCTGTGATGTGGCTGCCCTTTTGTTCCTCTGGTTCTACTATGGAGTCTATGACAAAACAAAAATTGATTACTTCCGGTCTGCTTGGTTCATCGAAGGGCTTCTGATGCAGACACTGATATTTCACTTGATCAGGACAGAGAAGATTCCCTTCATTCAGGAAGTTGCTTCAGTGCCTGTTATTTGCTCAACCATTCTTATTTCTGCAATTGGGATTGCAACACCATTCACATTTCTTGGTGATTTCCTGGGTTTTGTAGAGCTGCCCCTCTCATATTTTGGCTTCCTGGTTGTGCTTTTCATTGGATATTTCACTCTGGGCCAAGTGGTCAAGAGACTTTATATTTTGGTCTACAAAAAATGGCTTTAGGAAACTTGGATAAACTCGCTGGACTAGAATGCTCACTGAAATAGTTTATGGTTGAGACTAAATTTCTTGTAACTTGGTGGAGTCTGACATTGAGAGAAACTAGATATGACCCCATTCTTTTTTAATACAGATTTTGAACTCTATCTGCTTATAAGAGTTGGTGGGTATCATCCCAATGAGTCAGCAGAGATCGACATCCCCATTTTTTGAAACCATAATTGCCCGCAGTTTTGTGTGTACACTTACTGCTATATATCGCCCCTAGTATGTGTTGTTGCAATTTACTTTGTTGCACTTGCTATTACTGTGGTTGGTATTGTTGTTAATATTATTATCGGCATTATGCTTTTACTTAATTTGCAAAGAGGTTGGAACTTTTATTTCACAACTAATTCACTCCCTCTCGGTTGTCATACCAATACCATACTTGCATTTTTTTCAAGTCTTGGCCTCAGTTATGTCTCTCAAAGGATGGTAATCAGGGTTTTCACTTTTCACAAATCTTGGCAGTATGCTTTCTTATGGTGCACATCATGATGAGGATTCAAGAGTTAAACCTTGAACAGCTCATAACAACTTTAAAGATTTGATAACTAAAGATGCACATGTACTAAGTTGTGTTTAGCAAATTATGCATAGTTTGCATTTGTTGTTTAGAAATTTGTGGTTGTAAAATGCCTATAATTGTTCGCTAAATTTATAAATTTGCTATTGTATGATACTAAATGCGAAAGTTATTTGAGAAAAGCACATTCTACTTGAGTCGTAGTATGGGTAAAATGACAAAAAAAAGTCATTGGCATAGAAAATGGAAGAGGTCTGTTCATCCACCCCTTTCTCCACAGCCATCCCTAACCTCTTTGTGGATCAGAAAAGCACCCAACTCCAACTGAGTGAAGAAGAAGAATTGTGTCATCACGAACCGTTAATTGGCATGAAACCAACATGAGCTAGGGCTTTAATTGCTTGATCATCCATGTGCGATAACTCACCATCATCACGGACGGTCACAATAGAATTTTTCAAATAAAAATAGCTTCAAGGTAATTAACATTAGGTCAATTTATATTAAATTAAATTTAATGCATAGTGTGCATTATTTCTATATATAGTGATTATTTGTCTAAATTATTAATTTATTGAAACCTTACAATTTAAGAAGTTTAAAACGCAACTTTAAAATATTTTGTATGAAAATTAGTATTTTTATTATTTTTAACTTATCCAACAGTAGAAAAAAATATTTAATTTTTAAAAAATGTTTTGAAATTAAATTTTAGACTTTACAAAGTATAAAATTTTAGTAAATTGATAGTTTAGACAAACAAACCTTATATATAAGAACTATAAATAATGCTACATTAAGTTTAATTTAGACCGAATTAACAAGCAAAGTAACATGAATTGACCAGCATAATTGGATTTGTTACTACTTGTCTTGGTTAAGCAGTATTGTTTGTTTAAATATTTCCTTTGTTCCACTAATGTTGCTCTATTTGGTTTAGAGTATAAATTAAGAAACTGAAAAAAGTTTGTATGTTGTTTTTAATTTTGTCCTTAACTTTTTATACATAAATCAAAAAAATTAAAAAAAAATAAATATTAAAATTATAGTTTCAATGGTACTATGGTTAGTAAGCTACTAAATATGAAATTATTGTAAAGATTCAGTACAACAAAAAAAAAATGGAGCAATATTAAGCAGATGTAGGGAGTAATAATGAAGTATAATTGTTGTTTGTTTTCGAGCAGTCTATAGTACTTACAATAGGAATGGTATCATAGTTTGTTCTCTCTTTTTTTTTTTTAAGAGTTATAACGTAAAAGAGAATGGAAAGAATCAAATCCTAGTTGAGAAAGTAGAAAGCACAATATTCTACCATCACACTAAAGGTGCAGGGACATCATAGTTTGTTTTCAAAAGTACATTATAGTTTGTTAATCATTTTATTCAATCAAGAAAATATCATAATTTTAACTTCTAAATCAGAGGTCACTTATTTTTAGGCTTAAGTGTCTAAATGGTCTTCCAACTTTGAGGAATTGGACAAGTTAGTTCTCCATCTATGACTCAATATGATTTGTTCCTCTAACTACATAAGTTGGTCACTTGAGTCCTGCAACTGTCATGAATTAAGACAATTAGGGCGAACCATGAAAAAAGGTAACGTCTCCATTAAGAACAAAGGCCAATGTAGAGCTGATGTGGATGGTCACAAATAAAGAACATTTAAAATGGATGAAAATAAAGAATTGGACCTGGCATAGTGGCACCGACAAGTCCGACCTGGCTTTCCTTCATTTGTTCCTGGGGCAAGGTCGCCAACTCAAATGCATTGAAGCATGACAAATCTGATATAAGAAATCAAACCCAAGAAACTCACCTTTACATCCGAATTCAAACCCGAATAGGTGAAAAAAGAATCCATATTTCTTTTTTCATCTCCCCTCTCATTGAATCCTGATTCTCTGGCCTAAAAAAATGTTCTCATTTTTGCATCAAAGACCTCTCCAAAATCCATTAACAGGTTATAAATCCTTGTACAGGTAGATGTTTGGGTTATATCAATCCTGCTTTCGAATCACCTCAAACACCTAAAATCAAGTTAATCCAACACCTTACCATAGACTACAAGATTCTCAAGGATACAAAGAACACTCTCTCAAGCATTTTATCAAACACATGGAAGACTCCTCTGATAGGTAGTAACAGTATAACACCAAAGACTATGACCTACCAATTAAATTCACAGTTTCACACAGAAACATTGGACAGTAGATGAATTAGAATGAAATCAAGTAGTGTTACCTTAATAGCTAAAGATGTCTCCTCTTGTCGCTCAAGCTTACAAAGAAGAGTAACCATGTCCATCTTCAGCAATCCCAAGACATAGATCTTGATAAATTTATGAAGCTTTTCATCATCATCCTTAAACCTGTTCAAGCCCAAAATCACAAAAGGCGCTTCTTTTCCAATCAACACCTTTAAACCTGTTCAAGCCCAAAATCACAAAAGGCACTTCTTTTCCAATTAACTTCTTCTTTCTCCAAAGCGGCCCCCATTGGCCTTCCATAATGGTATTGCCAAAACACGAAAGGGTTCGCTCAAATTAAGGCTCAGGATCTCAAAAGAACTTTGACACAGAAAAGGCACAAAATGCCACTAGGATAGGAAAGAATCAAAATAACAAAGGTTTTTTTTGGCAATCCCAATGCACACTACAAAACGTTGGCCCCAAGCCCATGGAGCGAGCAATAATTCATTGTTGATTTTTGTTTGAATCATTCAGGCGGAACAAGGGTTTCACATTTCCAAAGGCATAGGAATTCAATGGTGATAGATTAGAACTTAAGAGTGATAAGGCGGATGAGGCTGAACATGGGGGTAAAAAGCACCATGTCAACCCCATGCTTGCCTTTTTGACAAAAAAAACATTACCTTCTTCTATGGTTTGACCTAATTGTCCTAATTCATGAAAGTTACAGGACTCAAGTGACCAACTTATCTCGTTGGAGAACTAAACCATACTAATTCATAGATGAAGGACTAACTTGTCCGATTCCACAAAGTTGGAGGACCATTCAGACACTTAAGCATTTATTTTTAACCATTTTGTAACTATTTCTAAAAAAACAAACTAATACCCTTTTCTACACAGACACAATATTTTTTTATTTATATAACATTTAAATACATATACACATACGTCTGCCACATGCCCTTAAATTGAGGCACACCGCAATATGTGTATTTAAAGTGCCAGAACATGCCATGTCATATACTAGCGCATGGCTCCTCTATAAGCATTCATAAAATCTTTAAAGAAAATGTGTCTAGCATGCTTAGTATTGTGTTATTCTGTATGCATCAAAACCTTAGCATGTTCACGCATCTCTAATAGTAATTTCCAACCATTAAAAAGATAGTATTACGGAATAATTATTCTTAATTACTTAGGCTAAATCCTAAGCCTTGTCAACAAACTGTACATAACAATCAACTTAGTGGAGAACTTGGTGGGTGGCTTTAACGTCAATTGGTAAGAAAACGACCAATCACACAATAGTTGTAGCGTGTATGTTAGTCTAAGAACCTCTCTCCCAATTCCGACTCAGCAAAACGACAAAATTAATATGTTACGCAACACCCTCGCCTGTTGACGTTTAGGCGCTGCAAAAGAAACCATTTCTTGCGGCAGTCTCATTCTTGCCCGCACCAACCAAATAACCAAAAAGAAAACCCAACTCACCAACCCTCCTTCCCTTTCTAGTTTCCACCCCTCCGAGACCCCAACAAAGTTTTGAGATTTTTTTGTTCTTAGGGGTGTCTCGGGAGACCAGAAATGGAGGCAAAACGAACAAGTTCGAAAGATAATGATCTGGTGATGGAAACTCTTGTTTCTAACAAGTTGGGTATGAATCTTTTGCAGAATTGCGATCTTCCTCCGCCTTTGAAGGTGTTTCCGGGGTCGATGGTCAGGGTTCCTGGATTGGCCGGTAAGGAAGAGGAAGCGGTCGTTGAGGACGGGAAATTCGAGCTCCTAAAGGCCCTGAGGCTATCCCAGACACGTGCCCGGGAGGCAGAGAGGAAGGCGGTGCAACTTGCGGCTGAGAAGGACAGGATTTCCGATGCCTTGTTGAGAGAATCGGTGCAGCTGTCAGCCTACCGGCATTGGGTGAGGTTGCTTGAGATGCAAGTTTTGAAGTTGCAGGCGCAATGGCGGAACAAGTTGAAGGAGGGAGAGTTGAATGAGGGTAAGAGCGGAGACGGAATCTCCTGGGTTGTGGCTCTGGCTATTTGTATTGGCATTGCTGGAGTAGGTTTCTCATTTGGTTCCAGATACTTGTTTTGAGGATCAACTTATTGCTTCATTAACAAGAAAAATACTGGAATTCAACATGTTGGTAACTCCGTGCACATACTATTCAAATCAAACGTTGTGAAAATGTTCATCTCAGGCCAATGACCTGTGGTAAATATAGCAGTCAAACAGAGCTTTCTCCTTCTATATTGTTGCTGTACAGATAATTTGGAGGAAGACAGATGACTGCATCAACTAAATTACGTATTACTATTTCACATATGCTACATGGCTACTTAGCTACTAGGGCTTTACACAAGTAATACTACCAACTGTTGTTACTTATATAATAGCCATATGTACAGACCTCAAATGGTCATAGCAGGCCTCACTTGTCCTGAAGCATTCCAAACAGACCCAGCAAACATGGTTCCCACACCTACACTCAACATGGTTGCACCCGTCGATTTTCTCAATCGTGTAACCGCAAATGGGGCACATCTGGACATGGTCCTTTCCCCTGCACCACTCTTTTAGAGAGAGATCCGGGTCTTCCTTGTATTCCTTATACCTCTCACAGGAGACGTAAGGGTGATACTCCAAGTGACACTTGGTACAAGTTTCTGCGTAACATGCTCCACAGAGAAATGGTTCACCAGATGATGTAGGATCTGCAGTGCGATAAACTGAGGGGCAATCGGGAGATGGGCAAAATCTGTACATCCCTCTGCTGGATCTTACAAATGCCCCCACAGAAGACCTGAAGAGTTCTTCTAACTTCTCACATGGCAAGAGAGCTTTCAAGTCTGCAACCACAATAGGGGCTCTACAAACCATATTGGCACAACTTAGAGGGAAGCTACCTGATTCTGAGTTTTTAATTGCAGATTCACATTGCTCCAGTAAGCAACCCCGGCAAAATAAATGGGAACAGCCTTCCAGATGGTAGCCATCTTCTACTTCACACAAGCAAATGGGGCAGGTGACAGATAAGTGAGGCTCCTCTGCTGCACCTGTACCTGTTCGAGCTACCTCATAAACTGCCTCCTCCACCTTTTTCTTCAACTCTTTATTCCCGTGAATAGATATAACATGCCGCTTTGTATTAAGCTTAAATTCAGCCCCAGGAATTTTTTTTTTGAGACCAAACAGGTCTGGCCCAAACTTTTTAACCACTTCCTTCATCAAATCAGGAGGTAGATCTCCCCCTCTAAGATTGACTTCAAGCGGCTTGCTTGCATGGTAGGATAAAAGAGCTGGAATCAATTTACGCTCAGCCAAAGCAGTGTCTTCTGGGGTACCAAAAATTCTTAAATTGAGGCTCTGCCTGTCAAATAGAACACAAGTTCCTGTTGCTTGTTGTATTGACCTCATGAGATTAATGCCATCTCTGGTGAACAGATGCTGTAGAATAGAATGATTGAGGCTCTCATGCTTAACTGTCCTACCATTCATGAGCTCTTCAAATGGCCTTCTTAACTCTGCCACCCTTTTTGTGGCATTAGCAGAGATCCTTACTCTGTAGGAACCATTACTAGTCTTCTCTAGATGGCAATCAGCACCTGCATATAACAAGAGGAAAGCTTGTCAGGCTATCAGGACTTGAAAAAAAAAAAAGTTTTGACAGCCCTCATGGTCAGTTGCGAGATTCAGGTGATCAAAATCAGTGAGTTCATGCACTGAAGAAGGCAGTGACATCAATTTAATCAGTTCAAATTGCCTCCACATACACATAACACAATTATTAACCTCCAGAATTTTACCAGCTCAGCAGAAAACACATTTCACTTGCTGCTGAATATGAATTTATTGTCAACACATACATGGACTTGCATAAAAACTACCAACTTTACTTTGTCTCAAGCATCCGTGCAGATACTATGAGAAGCAGCATAACCATTTATGAGGAGAAGGCCTCAGCTACAGTATCTAAATCTAGAATCTAGTTCATATCATATATAAAGGAGAATCTTACACATCATAAAGTGTATCATATGAAGCAATGGATTATTCATCATGCAAATATCTCTCTTCCACCTAAAAGCAAAAATAGCAAGGATTCAAAAGTTGCATAGAAAGCGGAAGGGACTGATCTTCCCCTAAAGAATTCACATATACCCTGACCTCCATAAATTCAGATAACTGAAAATGTATAAATTGCATGAAGAGAAAAGGGAAGTGCAAGAAACAGATCTTCCCTTAAGAAATCAAATAAACCTCATGTGTGTGAGTGTTAGTATATGTACAACCAAATGAATCTTATAAGCAACAAAGTATGCTTAGCAAGAATACCCTTTATATGCCTGAAGCTTTTCAGTAGAGAATCCAGTTGTTTCCTGATAACTGGATACACAGATGAAGGGCAGGATAAAGAACTATGAAACAACTGCTGGCACTGTATTTTCTGCCATGGAAGGCATCCAGGCAAAACTTTTCCCTTCAGCTGCTCCAAAGCATTTGCTGCCTCTAAATGTAATCGTCCATCAAAAGTAATGAATGCTTTCACGAAAGTATCTTTGCATTCTGGAGGGAGAACCTGAACCTGGCAAGAATTAGTGTGGTAATTCCTCTTAGGCATAAAGGGTGATATTTCTCTGAGGAGTGCTTCCTCGCAGGCAGCACATGGTGGATTCTCTACAGACTCCCCTCTCATGAGGAAAAAATCTCGTATCTTAATATCTGTTGCACTCCTTAACAAATCTAAAATCTCATCTTCACAAAGTTCTTTGTCAATACCACCTATCAATAAAGAATCTTCCTTGTTCCTACTCATTTCACAATGAACAAATTTTCCACCTATCGACAGATTTAAGTAGTCATTCAACACTTTACTAACATGCCCAGGATCAAATTTAATAAATCCAAACCCTCTACTGCGCCTACAAGGCCAATAAACTTTTGCTTTGACAGTAGGAAATGAATGTGTTTTAAGATCTCCCCCAACGTTTGTCCTTGAGGGCAGTACCTTCAACATCGACCCAGCAAATTCAATCCCATTCAACTCAGAAGCTCTTTTAGCAGCATCTGGAGTTGAAAATGTTATCTTACCCCACTTCCCCATGTCTTCATCCTCCTGTACAGTCCCCGTCAACTTATGGATGGCACAAATGCTACCATTGGCAATTTTTTCAAGAAACAACAAAAGTTCCTTGTCATCAACAGAATTCACATTTGAGAGGAACAAATCAACTGTCAAAAATCTCTTTTCAAGTTCAAGATGTTTTATCTCTGCACCTGCACCAAAAAGTGCAACAGGACATGGACTGAGCCCAGAGTACAAGCATTTTTCCATGCATTCATCACGCAACAATTTCTTTTCATATTCCAGTGCTTCATTCACAAGGACCATGACCTTGTCCAAATTCTTAGATGGTGCATACAGTGAGATCACATTCTGATCGACATTGACTTCAATACCAATCCGTTCATCCATACAAGCATTCCTAGAACGTGATACAAGAGACAAAAGATTATGATTGAACTTGCCACAGAATTTCTTCAGGAGAGTGCAGCCAAAACCAGTCATTACCTTTGCTTGCAACTGCCTGCTATGGATCTCATGAGCATCAAACAGGGGAGGAGGATTCAGGGTGAACAAAGACTCAAAATCAACTGCAGTTACACAGACCAAATAATCATTTGTCACTGACAGAAGCTCTCCAAAAACAACCCAGCTAGGCTTCTGATTGAATACTAACAATGAACATGAAGGATGCAGCTGAACATGGTTTCTGGTCAAAGCAACTTCATAACCAAGTTTATCATACCCTGAGTATGCTGCCACATTTTCAGAAAGAGATATAAGTATGATTTTCTTCAAATTTTTTTCATAGACAGTAACCTCATGAGGATTCCATTTCCAGTAAGTTGGGACAATAAGGGCAAGTTCCCTCTGCAAGCAATTTTCCAATTCCTGAACAACGTCTTGGCATCTTCGCATTGTTTTAGCATTGATACTATTATCCCAACACCACTGATTTCTCCTGCTTGGAGGAACAGCCTCCCACTCCTGATAAACAGAGAGTAAAGTAAACAGATCTCCACCTTTGTGGCAAAATTGCACCTTAAGAGAATCAGCTTTTATTTTATCACCATCATTGCCAACTCTGCAAAATATGCTACTAGAATTTGCCATAACAGCAGCAAGAACAACGCCTTCTTTACCCAAGCCGAGGTTAGAGCAGCTGAGAATCAGTTTTCCAAGTTGAGGCTCAATGCCCAATTTGACCAGGTTTTGTCCTTCCTCAGTCAATTCAAAAGCACCATTCATCTGAGAGATGGCTCCCAATTGCAGAAGATTCTTCACCGCAATGTCAACGGCTACAGAACTAGGAGCATCAACAAAATCAAAACTCTGAAGGTCTTTGATGCCCAAAGCAAGGATTCTGAGAACTGCAACACCAAGATGAACTCTACGAATCTCAGGTTCTTGGATAGGAGTCATTGAGTTAAAATCACATTCCGTATAGAGCCGGTAGCACCTTCCAGGCACTGTTCTCCCAGCACGACCAGCTCTTTGATTAGCAGAACTCTGACTTATCCAGCAAACTTTGAGGAGGTTCATTCCAGTGGCAGGGTCAAATTTATTTTCTTTGACCCTGCCACAATCTATCACATACTTGACACCAGGTATTGTGAGTGATGTCTCTGCAATATTTGTGGCAAATATAACCTTTCTTTTCCCAGAAAAGTTTTCAAAAACACGGTACTGCTCCTCAAAAGACAGCTTCCCATGCAATGGTAATGCCACAGCAGAAGGAGATACAAACTTCTCACAAGCCCATTCTATTTCCATCTGAGAAGTCAAAAAGGCAAGAATAGTCCCTTCTTTCTCCACCTGGTGAACATTTGCGGCCATCCTTACAACCTCAGAAACATAAGAAGCAACATTTCCAGAGAACGAGGTTCCATCAACAGGGGGGTTGTATTGGATATCAACAGGATAGTTCCTACCAATGACATGAAATATTCCAGATCCAAAGAAGTAATCTGAAAGCTGCTTTGCATCAGCTGTGGCAGACATTATTACAAGCCTTAAATCAAGTCTTCTAACTAGTAAAGCTTTGACTAATGCCAAAAGAAGATCAGTGTTCAAACTTCTTTCATGAGCTTCGTCAACAATGATGCACGAAATTTGAGACAAACTCCTATCATTCATGTAATGCTGCAGTAAGCAGTGGTCGGTCATATATATTACCTTAGATTGAAACTGCTGACTAGATGAATATGTGGGTAAACAGATGACTGAACTATCTGCATAGCATCCAATGCTTTCTTCTCTGACCCTATGTGCCAGTGAGATAGCAGCTATTTTACGAGGCTGAGTGCATACTATAGACCCACCATCAGCTATTCCTGAATCAGCAAGGAACTGAGCTAACTGTGTACTCTTCCCTGAACCAGTTTCTCCAATCAGGACAGTTATCTGTGCAAATAATAGTAGCAAGAAATACCATAATATTACAGACTGAGTATATTTTATGGTTATATAGAATAATACAGCACGCCTAGCACATACAAGCACAAGTGAAATCAAGGAGAACTTGTTCAAGAAGCACTGTGGCATAACATAGTAACTTAGTTCTGTGGTTAACGTACGTAGTTGCAATTCAGCCCTAAATGATTGAAGCATTAGATTTTAACCCCAGTAATACAAAACCCCAAAGCCTGACTTAGCAGCCTTATGGAAACGGCAGGAACAACCTTTATTCATGAGTGATAAAATTTTCCCAAGCAAGTGGGGAAACCATACTGTGATATATGGCCTATAGAGTTTCTTCTCATTATTCCCTCAACTTATTGTTGTCTCATGCCAGTGACAAAACTTGACACTTTATTCTTTGCATGACTTTTGCAAGTCAAATGATGCAATTACAAACTCATGAGAAGTTAACTAAGTCGTGTCACTATTAACTGGCCAAAGTTCTAGCATAGAACCAACAAATGTTTGGCCTAGTAGCTCCAAGCTTGGCCTCAAGGCTATGTTAGAGTTTGATTCTTTGCTTCATTCCCCTTTTCACAGGTTACAACTTACAATCCACATATGTAAGGTAAGAACTCAACCGCAAGCAGTACACGTATCTACTACAAATAATCATAAAACTTAAATCCAACGTAAACATCCAGCAAAACAAACGGAAAGAGGAAGGGTGAAATTCACCTGTTGACTGTGTATGTTGTTTAGAATATCCGTCCTGTAAGCATAAATAGGCAATCCATCCTCTAGCCTCCTGCATTCCCTCATGATCAACCTATAAACCCTCTCCTGCCAACCATGTTGCCCTTCAACTCTAAGCACCCGAAGCCCATCTTCACCACCCTCCATCTCTCCATCTCCCAAATACTCCAACAAACACCCCAGAGCGCTCCAGAACTCACGAAGCCGCCTCGCAATCATCTCTTTCTCCTTCTCAAACCTCGTTTTCTTGTCATTCAGCTGGTAAAAGTTGGCGAATTTAGTTCCCCTCTTCATCGACATTTGCTTATGGACATCCGCTATCTCCTCCAATTTCTCATCTATCCTCTTCTGAAACTTCCTCACCAATTCGCCTTCCAGCAAACCCTTGACGTGACTGCAGAACACTGCCTTCAGACTCCTTTCAAACTCGCCCCTGTCGGAAGCGGCAGAGATTCTGGAATCCAACTTAAGGCTCAAACCATGCGCCCCATCCAGCCGAGAACGCCACAGAGAAACCATCGCGGAGAGCGCCGATGACCATTCAGTGTAGAACAAGGAAGCCGCGAGGCGGGAGGAGGGTTGGACGTTTCGGCGCTCCGGCGGGGGGTAGAGGCCGGAGATCAGAGCTTGAAGGTCTGTATTCCGGCTGGGGCCGTTGGGTTCGGCAAGAAGGTGGATGACGAAATTGGCGGCGGAGCGGGCGGCTGGCGGGGGTGGGGAGGGGTGGGGCCTGTTGTAGTGGCGGTAAGCCGCCGGCAAATTGGGGGACGAGGAAGCGGAATAGTGGTTGGGTTTATGGCGGTCGGGCGGGTAACGGCAGTGTTTCTCCATGGCATCGAGGAACAGAGAAGAGAAACGAAGTCTGGAAGTGGAGACGAAGCGAAATTCGGGTTTTTGTTTGGATCCGGGTACGGTTGGGTAGGTGGTGACCACGAATCGCCTGCTGGATCGAGTCTTTTCCAATTCGCCAATACAAACAGAAATTATCAATAATCTGATGTTAAGCAACTTCCTTGTTAAGGAGTGCACAGTGACAGTAATGAGATCGTCTTTTTTTATCTTTTTATTAGTCTACCGTGACCGTCTGTCACGTACAGGGTTTCTTATGATCAATTATATTATAATTTGCAATAGGGTTTCTCCTTGGTACAACTAAATGGTGGATTCAAGTAGAATAAGATGGGATATGGATATATTTTATAATAAGATTTCTTTTATAAGTTGTCTTGTAATTTAATTATAATTAAGAGTAGAATCAGCACCATCCTCGCTATGTTCTCCTCCAAAAAATTATAAATGAATACATTTAGCAAAAGAAATATATGTAGAAATATTTAGATTTTATTGTGTTCCGCAGAAGTTTGTAAAAATAATACTATTAGTGATTATCTTTTATACAATAATTATTTACTCAAGTTAAATACTAATAGAAATTTTATATTTTAAGAAACTTATAAATCATTTTAAAATCATTTCAAAAACGTGTATTACTTATTATGTTTTCTTTTTCTATGCTAGAAAAGAAATTTTCATAAAAATTAATTAATTAATTTTTTAAAAAATATGATTCATGTGATTATTAATAAAGTATTCATTTAAAGAAAATACAAATAAGTAAAAATAAAATTTTATAGTACATAGGAAAATAACATACCCGAATCGTCTTCTACTGTATATTTCTTGAGCAGCAAGAAAGCGGGAAAAAACTTACGGAGAAAAACGCCAAAGGAGTTGAAAGTTTAAACGGAGTAACAGGAACGGAATCCCAGGATTAAAAAGTTGGCGCACTAATGTCATTGCCATCTCTCTCATCGCGAGTCTTTTTGGAAGGGATAAGGAAAAAAGAAAAGGAATGGGAGATTCTGTTGTCTTTCTCTTGATAAATAATTCATCATTTTGATTTTTTTTAGAACCTATTTGAATGCTAGTATAATATTTATTTAATAATTATTTGAATAAAAAAATTTTAAAAAGTAGCTTCATTTTTATGAATTTTTCGGCACCCAGATATGAAAAAGGGACAATAATAAAATATATTTTTCAAGAAAACGTATTTTAGAATATCGTTTAGACTTCTCTAAATTTAAAGTTTTCACAAATTAACCGAATAATTTTTATATTTCAAAATAATTATTAAATAAAGTCTTTTGAGTGGGCCCACATGCTGGAGACCTTTTGGGGCTTTAATGTGATACATGGGCTAGGTGATCTTTGGAAGGATGTACTCTAAGCCTCTCTAACTCTGTCTCAGCTAAATCCAAATTAATGAAATAGAATAAGGTTTTGTCAATACTAACAGGGCACTTGTCAGAGATTTGGTGCCACTCCTTATCTAGTTTAGACAATCTTTCTTCCTAAGCTCTCAACCTCACTGATTGGAATAAAAGGACCTTTGCTAATATTGCCAAAGAGAAAAAGGCATATTATTGCCCTCTGCAAGACCTCCAGCGTAAATTAGACGAAGGGCCTAATCCTTTAATTGAAAATTTAGAAAATAGGCTTACTCTTGGGTATAATACTATTCTTGATCATGAAGAGATGCTTTGGAAAATCAAGTCTAAAGTTCAATGGTGATAGAAATACCCACTTTAATCACATGACCACCTTGATTCGAAGAAGGAAAACTAGAATCCTTTACCTAAGAGACAATATTGGGAATTGGATTGATGATAAGCTTACATTTGTTATATTTATTTCTCTCATATTTAGTACTTTTTAATCTATTTTGAATCTTAAAGACATATTTGAATGTGTTTTATAGCTTACAACATATCTAGACTCAATTAATTAAGAGTAGATTTAATTTGCCATTTTACAAGTTTTAATTTATTTGTGTTCATTCAAAATTCTAACAGATTGGCGATATTTCAGTAGAAAAATCATATCTTGAGCTACAAAGATCAGAATTGAGTAATTCTTGATTCATTGGAAAGCTAAAATCCGGAGCTACAAATCATATGCAGATCATAAGACCTAGTTTGCATGTTAAAAGGGTCAAATTCAGCTTCAAAATCACAATTTGTGAGTCATCGCTAATTTGAAAGCAATTACGGTATTTTGAGCATATCATTGGTTGTAGATGTCCGTTTTATGTGATTCAGGTGTCATTTCAAAACTAAGGAAGAGCTTTACAACTTTAATGCTTGGAGTTTTGGGAGATAATACCTACATCAAGGTCGAATTTCATCTTGGAGTTGCTGCTAATGTCCTAGAGTATTGCTTGGCTTACAACTTTGAAACCTTCTAGTTAGTTTGAATCTTTTTATTTGTATGAGATACTTTTGTAAAAATATAGAAAGTTTAGGGAGAGTTTATGAATTTAACACACTATGTTAGCTTTATTAGAATGAGAGCACAATAGCTCGCCTCTCTCTCTCTTCTGGCTGGATGCCTCCCCCTTCTCCCCCTCTCTCTTTGTTTTTCACAATTTTAATTTTTTTCTATTATTATTGTTCTTTGTTTTTCTTTTACTCATGAGTGAGTAATTTTCTGATTCAGTTCAAAGGGAAAATTTCCATCGCCAACACCGGTTGTGAAAATTGATTCTTCTTGTTAAAACTTTCTTTATATTCAAGTATTTACTTCTTTGTTTTTAAGATTTGTTGCAATTAATTTTTCTGTTCTCGCTTGTTAGATTGGTTACGTGATTGCAAATCTGCTTGATTTTCTTTCAACCGCTTTTTGTAGAATTCAATTTAGAAGCAAGTATATTGACCAAAGATTACTTTTATTTTTTGTTAGTTCATACGGAGAAGTAAAACAAGTTATATTATTCAAGCTTTTAAATTATTACCTGGAATAAACTTTTTGGTTCATTGTTCTTAATGCTGATTTTGAGCTGATTAGAAATTGTTTTTCAATATACGGTTACTCAAATTAAGAAATTAATCTAAAAATTTTTCTTGTTAATTTTACTATTGAATTCTTTGGGTTCTTTTTAGCTTTAAAGAAAGTCATATTTATTTACTTGGATTCAAAAATTAATTATCTTTGATGATCAACTGCATGATTGGAATGGATAATCAATCCTAAACTGAGCGTTTTTAATACTGGTTACTTTTATTTTAATTCTATAGTCAATTTATTTCAACATTTAATTCAAGAAAACTCCCCAATCTTTTATTTCAATTTTCTAACAGAAAGCTTTCAGTAAAAAAATTTTCCTTAGGATTCGACCTGATTTTCACTGCTAAACTATAAATTTATTTATTCTGAGTTGTTAGTGAGATCAAAATTATTTTTTGCGGTGTAAACGATCGACCAAAATTTTGGTGTCATTGCCGGGGAGATTTCTTTTTCTGTTAAAGTTTCATTTTATTTATTTATTTTGTCTCCTTTCTTTCTTTCTCAGTAAACTGACTTATGCCAAGATCTTCTCGTATAGGTGAATTAGTGTTTGATCTAGAGATCGAGAAGCTAGTAAAGTCAAACAAGAAAGCAAAAAGACAAGCGGTCAATTTTACAACTTCGACATCTGCGAACATCAACTCAAAAAGTGAAGAAGAAGCAGTTGTTATTGTAGATATGGCATCACAAAGAACACTAAGGGAGTTGGCAACTCCTGACGTTGTCGAGCAACCCGTGTACATCGATTTTGCTGATATTAAGGTAATATTTGAATTAAAATCTGAATTAATTCATTTATTGCCTACTTTTCATGGTTTTGCAAGTGATGACCCTCACAAACACTTGAAGGAATTTCATGTAGTTTGCTCGAACATGAAACCACAAAGAGTTACAGAATAACAAATTAAGTTGAGAGCTTTCGCATTCTCTTTGGCAGACAAGGCAAAGGACTGGATGTATTACCTTCCCTCTGGTTCGATCAAAACTTAGAATGACCTAAAAAGAAAATTTTTGGAGAAGTTCTTTCCAGCTTCAAGGGCAGGAACGATTAAGAAGGAAATCAGCGGGATTCGGCAGTGCAACGGAGAAAGTCTCTATGAGTTCTGGGAGAGATTCAACCAGCTATGTGCGAGCTGCCCACATCACCAAATTTTTAATCATCTGTTGCTGCAGTACTTCTATGAATGGCTACTATTCATGGATCGAAGTATGTTGGATGCTGCAAGTGGAGGAGCACTTGTAGAAAAGACACCTGAATAAGCAAAAAACCTGGAGTCAATTCATTTTAACTTAAGCCAACTTAATTCAAAACAACTTATTTTTATGTTTACATCTTTTTTACTTGAAACCAATTTTATTTGAAAGTCAATATTATTTAGGTAAAATAATCCATTGATTGTAAAATTTTTATAGTACTATTAATTATTTATGAATTTTTTTTAAACATTAAAAAAGAAAATTTCATAGAAATTTAATAACATGATAAAAATTTTGTTTCAAATGGATTATTACACCTATATAATATTGACTTTCAAATGAAATTGGTTCTAGGTGAAAAAGATTTAAGACCATTTTAGATTAAGTTGACTTAAGTTAAAACGAATTGGGTGTTGATTTCTAAAATGACAGCCAACTCGCAGCAAATTGGGACACGAGTAGACCATATGCCGAAGAAGGTAAATGAGGTAAAAACTTCAAGTATTGAAGCTCAACTTTCTGAACTAACCTCTTTTGTTAGACAAGTTGTCTTGGGACAGGTTTAAAATTCTAGAGTTTGTGGCATTTGCTCTACCCAAGGACACTTTACTAACTTTTGCCCATAGCTGCAAAAGGATATAACAGCTCAAGTGAATGCGATAAGCGGGTTTGTTAACCAACCAATAAGGTATGACCCCTCTGCCAAAAAATACAACCTTGGTTAGAGAGACCACCCAAATCTGAGATATGGACAGCCAAACAACCAGTCACCGTATCCATCTGACGGTTACAACAAACCAACTCCTCCACCATAGAACCAAGTACCAAATTTAGGTATGGCTTTAGAGAATATTGCAAAAGCTTTAGCCAGTAACACTCAAATGCTTCAACAAGAAACAAGGGCTAGCATTAAAGACTTGAGAAACCAAATTTCACAACTAGCAGCTTCATTGAACAAAATTGAAGCTGAAAAAGGAAGACTACTATCTCAAGCTGAAATTAACCTAAGAGAGCATGTTAATATCGTGACCCTTCGAAGTGGCAAAGAGGTGCAAATCACCACGTAAAAATTGACAGCACTTAAAAAGGAACAAGATAGCCTAAAACCATCAACTTTTGGTATACCAACTGAAGAGGTAAGCAATGAGCCAATTTTCCAAAACCAAAAAATCTGATTACACCTCTTTTTCCTAGAAGATTAGCAAAATTAAAGAAAAAATAGACAAAGCAGGAAATTCTTGAGATTTTTAGAAAGGTTGAAATTAACATACCCCTGCTGGATACAATTAAACAAGTGCCTCGGTATGCCAAATTTCTGAAGGAGCTATGCACCAACAAAAAGAAGTTGCCAACTGATGAAACAATCAAAGTTGGTAAGAATGTGTTAACAATAATTCAAAGGAAGTTGCCTTAAAAATGTAAAGACCCTAGTATGTTTACTATACCATATGTAATAGGCAATTTTAAGATGGAAAAAGCCATGTTAGGTTTAGGAGACTCAATTAATGTCATGTCATATTTAATATATGTTTTTTTTAAACTTAGATATTTAAATGAAACTGGTGTTGTGATGCAATTAGCTAATAAATCGAATGCCTATCCTAGAGGCATAGTTGATGATGTTTTTGTGCAAGTAAATAATTTAATTTTTCTTGTTGATTTTTATGTGCTTGATATAGAGAATAGTGACCTAACTGCTCCTATTTTGTTAGGCAGACCATTTTTAAAAGACATCCAAGACTAAGATTGATGTGGATATTGGTACTCTTACAATGAAATTTGATAGATAATTATACAGTTCAATATTTTTAACACACTGAAGGAAATTGACAAGGACAATTAATTTTTTTTTTATTGAAAAAATTGATACTTTGGTACATAATAAATCAGGAACAAAGTTTGAAAACCAAGCAAAGTTGGCACAAAAAGATAAGAAAAAAAATGTCAAGTTGCAGCAAGAAAATATGGTTGGACAAAAGGTGTTTCGCAAACACAGAAAAAGATAGAAAGTATTATCTAGTAAGTCTGAGCTTAATTGGATTGGACAATTTGTTATTACTGATATTTCTACTCATGGTACAGTCGAGCTTAAAAGTTTGAAAACAGATAAAGTGTTCAACACTAAAATACATAAGTTGAAGCCTTTTCATGATAGATTCTTAAAGCACCCTGGCTGATGCAGGAAAGGACTGTCTAGCCAAAGACAATAAAGAAAGACGTTTTTGGGAGGCAACCCAAGTGTGGTTTTGTGCCACGAACAATTAGGATTTTTTTTTCTTTTATTTTTATTTTTATTTTTCAGCTTTTATTTTTCAGATTTCTTTATTCTCACAACTAATTTTCTTCATCAGGTAATATCTCTTTCAAGCTAGAGGTGAACTGAACCATATGGGGCAACGAGTTAAAGTCAAATTCTGGTCTATGGATAATTGTGAAATCACATTTCAAGGCAATACCTTTTCTTTTCCCCATCTGTGTTTTTATTGTAAACATTGAAGACAATATTTGATTTAAGTGTGGGTGAGTGGGTAACTTGGGGCCTAATTTTCTACTTTTAAAATCTTTGAACTAAAATTTTTTTGATTCATACATTTGAGCAACAATCTAAATTGTTAAGATGATTTTATCTTTTTTATTCTTGAATGCTTAGCTTGAGTGTTGAGTTAGTAATTTATTAGTCTTTATGCAACTCTCAAATTTTATTTTTTTTAAATTTTTTTTTACAATTTTTGATCAACCTACTTGATGATTATCTTAAGAAGCTGATTTTTGCATCAAATATTTGTGATTAATACATTTGATTTCATCCATGTTAGATTATGAGCTTATTAAGTTGATTATGTGGTTTGTTCATTTGATGGATGATTTGAACCATTCGATAAGAAAAAAAAAAAAGAATGTTGAAATTGTTGTATTCTGATAAATAAAAAGTTGCTACTCCGCTGTTCTGGGTATTGAAGTAAGTTTGGGTCTTCTCCTAGGGCAAGAGTCGATCACTACTCGAAAAAAATACTAGAAACATGAGTATGGTCAAAGACTACTTTGGAGTTGTGTCAAGTTAGTAGCTTGGGTATAGCAGAGCCCCTGTTATATACTCGATAAATGGCAGAACACAAGAAAAAGATAAAAATGAATAAAAAAAAGTAAATTCTCAACTGATTTTTTATTTTCCATGGATTTGTGGTAAGACCGATTGTGCTTTTTGAGTTCTTATTTGTCTGGTTTGTTCTCTTTACTTCATGCAAAGGTTTGATGTTTTTCTCTAGTTTTAAGATATGATCATTGCTAGCTTGTAATGAAATTGTTTTTATGGATTTTTTTTTTTTAGTTGCTATTGACTGGTAGGTTGCATGCTTAATTTCTTTTGTTCAGCTTCCAAGACTCTTGGATGTGAAATTATTTTATTCTGTTTAGCTCAAATATATTTTTCTATCTTTCTTGTATTTATTTTATTTTATTTTATTTTGAGTTTTACCCGAGGACGAGCAAAAACTAAGTGTAAAGGAATTTGATAAGCTTACATTTGTTATATTTATTTATCTCATATTTAGTACTTTTTAATCTATTTTGAACCTTAAAGACATATTAGAATATTTTTTATAGCTTACAGCATATCTGGAATCAATTGATTAAGAGTGGATTTAATTTGCCATTTTACAAGTTTTAATTTGTTTATGTTCTTTCAGGATTCTGACAAATTAGTGATGTTTCAGTAAAAAAATCATATCTTAAGCTACAGAGATCAGAATTGAGTGATTCTTGATTCATTGGAAAGCTAACATCCAGGGCTACAAATCATATGTAGATCATAAGACCCCATTTGCACGTTAAAGGGGTCAAATTCAGCTTCAAAATTATGATTTGTGAGTCATCGCTAGTTCAAAAGTTGTTTACGGTATTTTGGGCATATCATTGGTTATAGATATCCATTTTATGTCATTCAGGTGTTGTTTCAAAGCTAAGAAATGGCTCTAAAACTTTAATGCTTGGAGTTTTGAGAGATAATACCTAAATCAGGGTCAAATTTTAGCTTGAAGTTTCTGTTGATGTCATGGAGTATTGCTTGGCTTATAACTTTGAAACCTTTTAGTTAGTTTGAATATTTTTATTTGTGTGGGGTACTTTTGTAAAAATATAGAAAGTTTAGGAAGAGTTTGTGAATTTAGCACACTATGTTAGCTTTATTAGAATGGGAGCACAACAGCTCGCCTCTCTCTCTCTCTCACGGCTGGACGCCTCCCCCTTCTCCCCCCCCCCCCTCTCTCTCTATATTTCACAATTTTAGTTTGTCTTTCTATTATTATTGTTCTTTATTTTTTTTTTTAATCACGAGTGAGTAATTATCTGGTTCAGTTTAAGGGGATGATTTTCATCACCAACACCGGTTGTGAGGATTGATTCTTATTATTAAAAATTTTCTTTAAATTCAAGTATTTTCTTCTTTGTTGTTAAGATTTATTGCAATTAATTTTTCTATTTTTTCTTGTTGGATTGGTTATGCGACTGCAAATCTGCTCAACTGCTTAGATAAAGAATTCGATTTAGAAGCAAGTGAATTGACTAGAGATTACTTTTATTTCTAGTTAGTTCATATGGAGAAGTAAGACAAGTTAAATTATTCAAGCTTTTAAATTGTTACCTGAAATAAACTTTTTGGTTCATTATTCTTAATGGTGATTTTGATCTAATTAGAAATTGCTTTTCAATATCTGGTTAATCAAAATTAAGAAATTAATCTAAAATTTTTTCTGGTTAATTTTACTATTGAATTCTTTGGATTCTTTTTAGCTTTAAAGAGAGTTCTGTTTATTTGCTTGGAATGAAAAGGTACTTTTCTTCGATAATTAACTATGTAATTGAAATGGATAATCAATCTTGAACTAAGTGTTTTTAATATCGGATACTTTTATTTTAATTCTACAGTCAATTTATTTCAGCATTTAATTCAAGAAAACTCATCTCCTGCACTAGGTGATGCTTCTATAGAGGTAGAGTTGGACTACCAACAGGTAGTTCTAATTCTTACCTCTAATATAAACTCATCTCCTGCACTAACTTCCCTTATTTTTTATTGTAGGCTCTTAATGCAGTGATTGCATCTAGCTCCAATCAAGCATGTCTTTTGGGAGGTGAATCGAGTAGCAAATCAACTTACTAGACTTGCTTTACCTCATAATCAAACCTTTTATATTTTTTATCACCCCATGCTGATCTTGTTAAGTACGTACTTTTTGATAATTCTAGTGCCTCTGTTCCCAAAACTTGTAACAACTATCATTCTGGTAGGCTTTACACTGGCCCAAACTATGATTGTAACCTGCGATAATACTACAAGATGGGTGCAAAATAGCAACTAAAAATCAAGATTGAATGTCAGTCGTTAGGTATTTCAGTCGCTAAACAATCAGAAGTAAAAAAGGTGCATCATGAGCATCATCACATCATTTTCATCATGCTTTTATCACAAGAAGATTTCAATAAAGCTTAATGTAGATAGCTAAGGAGGAATTCAGTCAAAACACATTAAGAGAAGACATTTTAGACAAGGGAAAGAGATAGAATGTTTCAACCACTTAACATCTGTCAAGAGTTAGAGACTACAATTTCTTGATGTCATCTAAGCGAATAAAGTTTTACGATCCAGGTATGTTCATACAAATTGAGATCAAATGACATATAAGTCAAACTAAGGTTTTAAATGAGAAATGTTTATCTACCTCATCACATCTAAAGGAAAGATAAACTGAGGTTCCAAAGAGAATGCGATTCTCTTTCTCGTCACTTGCGTCAAATTGAGGTTTTAAATGAAAAAGGTTTCTCTACCTTGTCAAATCTAAAGGAAAGCTAAACCAAGGTTCCAAAGAGAACGTAATTCTCTTCCTCGTCACTTGGGTCAAACCGAGGCTTTAATGAGAAAGGTTTTTCTACCTCGTCACATTTAAAGGAAAGCAAACCAAGGTTTAAAAGATAAGGTAATTCTCTTCCTCGTCACTTGGGTCAAACAGAGGTTTTAAATGAGAAAAGTTTCCCTACCTCATCACATTTAAAGGAAAGCTAAAACGAGGTTCCAAAGAAAATGTAATTCTCTTCCTCATCACTTGGGTCAAACCAAGGTTTAAAATGAGAAAAATTTCTCTACCTCATCACATTCAAAAGAAATCTAAACTGAGGTTCTTCTCTTCCTCGTCACTTTCAAAGAAAAACTAAAGCTAAGGTTCCAAAAAGAAAGTAATTATCTTCCTCGTAATTTGAGTCAAACCGAAGTTTTAAATGAGAAAAGTTTCTCAACATCATCACACCCACTGCAAGTTTAAACTAAGTTTTTAAATATCAAAATCTTAGGTAAGTTTTCACTATCGAAGAAATCATAGTTTATTTTCATGGTGGGGGGCATATTTAAGAGGTGGACATCCATAAGTTGTTATACCATTTTTCAAAGTAATTTTCTTCTTGTTTAGACTATTGTTCTCAAAGCTCATTTCAAGACATTTTCAAGGTATTTTTAAGGTATTTGAAGACATTTTCAACTCTCAAGGTTTTTCGTTCGACCAACTTCTCACTTTTAAGGTTCACTCATTTTGTGAATTCTTCAGCTATTTGAGATTCACTAAATTTGTGGAATCTTCAGTTTTCTTAAGCTTCACTCATTTCGTGGAATCTTTGGTTTTCTTAAAATTCACTCATGTCGTGGAATTTCAAATTTTGAATTCACCCATTTTAGAAATTCACACTTTTGATGAAATTATTCTAAGTTTGGATGATTTCTTGGAAATTTTTACTTGAGATAATAAGGAGAGTTCCTTAATCTCACTACAAGGTAAAACTACGGCTTCAAAGAATATATAATTCTTTTCCTTGTCATTTGAGTCAAAATAAGGTTTTAAATGAGAAAAGTTTCTCTACTTCATCACATTTAAAGGAATTTAAAGATGGTAAAGAGACAGGGATCTCTACCTCAAAGGTCATTACATGTGGTAAAGAGTCAGGGTACTCTACCTCAACAGAATTTAGATGTGGTAAATAGTTAGGATACTCTGCCTCAATGGAATTTGGAGGTGACAAAAAGATAAAGTTCTCTACCTCAAGAGTAATTAGATGTGGCAAAGAAACAGAGTTCTCTACCTCAAAGGTTATTAGAGGTGATAAAAGAGCCAGAGTGCTCAACCTTAAAGGAATTTTGGAGGTTGTAAAGAGACATAGTTCTCCATCTCCAAGAGAACAAAGAGGTGGTAAAGAGAGGGTTCTCTACCTCTTAGACCATGGTGAAAGAAAGTTCTCTACCAAAGTTAAAAAGAAATGAGAAAAGAGTTTCTATCTTCTATACAAAGGTTTTTATAGAGACAAGGGTGAGGAAAGTTCCTTAATCCCTCAAGAAAATAGGAAAGAGTTTTCTTCTTAGGGTTAGAAGTAATAAGAAAGTTCTTATTGTAAAGGGTTAGGAAAGTTCCTAAGCCTGATAGACAAGGAGGAAAGAGTTTTCCCCCTTAAATTCTTTGATAATAGGAACATTTCTATCGTAGATGTAACAAGGAAGGTTCCTTAACCTCAAATAGAAGAAGAAAAAGGTTTTTTAGCAGTGAGAGGGTTCTCATTGTCCAGACGGAAGGCCAGACAAAATTTGGTAACGGCTTTGCATGTGTCATATTCTATAAAACATGCAAATGGGGGCAGCTGTTGACACCTAATTTTGTCCGGATACTAACTTTTGTTTTAGTTCTAGGTTAGAAGAAATTAGTTTATAAGTATTTTGGTTTTGCAAGGGTAGTTTGGTCTTTTTAGTTGTTATTAATTTTTGGAGTTTAAAGTGTTCACCTAGGGTAGAAATAGGAATTAATTTAGTCTAGGCACAAATTTAGAGTCCTAAGAGTGTTATTGGGTCAATTTAGAGAAAACGGAAAAGTGTGGGAAGAAATCGAGAATTTTTAAAGGATTTTGGGGAAAAATTAGAAAGTTTGAGGTAAATTTGTCAGAAATTGAAAGTTTGGGGGTAAATTTGATGAGATCCTGAAATTTTAAGGAAATCTAGAAAATTTTAGAAAGTTTTGGGCTCAATTGACAAATCCTTAACGTTTTGGATCAAATTGAAATTCACACAGAATTTAGGGCAACATTAGCAGCTTGAGAATTATGTGGGACTTAAATTGATATTTTATCAGATTATATCCTAATCTCCTCAAGTTTAAACTCTGTAAAACTTAGCTAATTTGGCCTAGCCACTCTTAGTATAAGCATAGGCCATTAATTGTTGAAAAGGAGAGGAGAATTTTCGAAACCCTTAGCTTTTAGCTAAAAAGGAGAAAACAGCAGCTTTCGCCCCTGGCCTCAGAACCCAACTACCCAGAAACCCTTAACTTCTCCCCCACTATGCTGCTACCCCTGTAGTGTCTCCCTCTGTTGCCAGACACGCCGCCACCCCTAGTGTCTCCCCCTTGTTACCCGATGCCGCCAGCTGACGCTGCCGACCCCGGATAGCTGCCCCCTCTGCCTCACCGCTAACCTCGCAGCCGCCCCAGCCGTCTCCCGTAGCCGTTCGTGCCAAGCCGAAGGGAGCCCGCCGCGTCCTCCCTCAACCCCGCTGTCTTCAACCTCGCCCGCTGCTATTCACCGTCCCGGAGGTAGCGCTAGCCACCACCATCATAGCCCGACCATCTGATCGCGCCAATCATCTCCAGAGACAGATAATCGAAGCCTGGACCGATTCGTGACCCGTCGGACCCCTTTTTTTTAATCCGGTTGACTCCAGCATATTGGTATAACTATCCTTTGGTCCCTAACTTTTTTATTTCATTCACCCAGGTTTGCTAACATGATTTTCTTTTTGCAGATAGGCCATTAACAGCAGGCTTTTTATATTTATTTTTCTTTGTTTTCTTTATTTATTTATTTATTCATTTGACCACATTAAATTAGCCATTAAATCTACATAAGAGCATAACATAGGGTGTTTATTTATTTTATTTTCTTAGGTCTCTTTATTTATCTCTTTATTTTCCTTTAATTTTATGATTGTGTAATTCTATTTTCTTTTATCTCATAATGCATCTAAGAAATAAAAGAAACTTAATAGAGCCAATTTTCTAACATATGATTAATTTTTCAAGAATCCATTCTTATTGATTTGATAAAATTCTGAGATGGGTTATTTATTCGAATCCGATTAGTTTGATAAGACTTACGGCTTAGAACAAGCTGGTCCTTTCAAATTCTTCATGGATTTGATAAAATCCCAAGATTTTAAGGATATCTGAGATTCCATATCCTATTAGTCTGGTAAGATTCATGGTTTGGAATTAAATCAATTAGAAATTAAACATGACTAAATAAAATTCATAAAAATCACTCCTAATCAAAGATTAAGCAAAAAAATAAAGATTTAGGAAAAGATAGAATCGAACTCCATGATACAAATTTTCAGGTGCTTTAATAAGGTTATTTTAGCGTAACCAACTCATGATCTAAGAATCTCTCGCAGACCATAATAGGTATCCAATCGACCTAGGTGAAACCGATTGATGACGACTTTTAAAAAACACATTGCTACAATTAGTATAGGGTTAAGGTATTAATTGAATCAATTTAATATTAAGGTTTTGGGATTTATTTTAGGATTAATTTAGAGCTTTTTATGATTTAGGGTTTGAGAATATTTTTAGGGTTTAAGGATATATATAGAATTAGGATGGTTTAAGGGTATTTAATTAAGAATTAGGTATTGAAATTTAGGGATGCGATTTGCATTTAGGGTTTAGAATTTAGGGTTAATGGTATAGATTAAGTTTAGGATTTAGGGTTAATGGTATAAATTAGGTTTAGTGTTTAGGGTTTAATTAAGGTTTGTATTTGGGTTTTGAGTTTAATTAGGGTTTGTATTTAGGGTTTAAGGTTTAGGGTTTAATTAGGCTTTGTATTTAGGGTTTAAGTTTTAGGGTTAATGGTAGTTAGGTTTAGGGTTTATGGTTTAATTAATAGGGATTGTATTTAGGGTGTAGGGTTAATGGTACTTAGGTTTAGGGTTTAGGTTTTAATTATATTAAGGGTTTATGGTTTAATTAGTGTTTGTATTTAGGGTTTAAAGTTTAGGATTAATGGTAGTTAGGATTAGGGTTTAGGGTTTAATTAATAAAGTTTGTATTTAGGGTTTAATTAGGGTTTGTATTAAGTGTTTAGGGTTTAGGGGTATGGAAGTAGAGTTTAGGGTTTAATTATGGTTTAGGGTTTAGGATTTAAGGTTTTTGTGTATGTATGTAGTTACGGTTTGCATCTATTTTAGGGTTTAATTATAGTTTAGGATTTAGGGTTTAGGGTTTTAGGGTTTGTATTTAGGGTTTAGGGTTTAGGGTTAATGATATATAATTAGGTTAAGGTTTACAATTTAGGGATATAGAATTATAATTTGGGGTTTTAGGGTCTTAGGGGGTTTAGGGTTTTATGTATTACGATTTAGTTTAGGGTTTAAGAGCTAATTCAGGGTTTGCATGTTTAAAGTCTAATTAATTATTAAGATATAAAAATTATTCTTATGGTTCTTACTTCCCTGTATATGATATAATTTATTTATTAATTTTAATTTTTGAGATTATGTATATGGAGAAAATTTCATGAACTTATATATATTTATAATTGTACCACATATGTAATTATATTCATGAATGTACACACACACACATATTTATACACATGTTTATGATTGTACTATATATATAATTATATTCGTATATACATATATTTATATTTATATTTGTACTCTGTGTGTGTGTGTGTGTGTGTGTGTTTGTCTATATGAAAATATAAAGTAAAAAAAATGGGAAAATTATGAACATAACAACTGAATTTTGACTAAACTTATGTATGGGGCGACTTCATTCATCTGATGAGGCTCCTACATTCATGGTTTTATAACTGAACTCCGACTGCAAACCGACTGAATCTCGATTAATATTTTTCAGTCGCTCCAGCTACTTTCTACTTCCATTTTTCTTTACCTGGTTGTCTCTCATATCTTTCAACTAGGGGTGAAAGTTTCAGGTTTCAGGTCGAGTTTAGACCGAAACCTGAAATACATGACCTCACTCACAATCCAAAAATGATAACCTAAACCAACCTGAAATATAATGCGAATCCGAACCAATCCTAATCTGAAAATGTAGGGTCAAGTTCGAGTTTACCCGACCATCCATAGCCAACTACAGCCTCTTCAGCGCTTCATCTCCAATCCTCTCTGTTCTCGTCTCCCCCGCCGTCTCCTTGTTGATGGTGGGTTCTAAAGCGGTGAAGCCACTACAAACTAATGACGGAAGCTTTCGAATGGCGTGTTGGGGGACAACGAGAATGACAACAAGGGCGAAGGAGGCACGACGACAGAGCTTAAAATATAATGCGAATTCGAACCAATCCTAACCCGAAAATGTAGGGTCAAGTTCGAGTTTACCCGACCATCCATAGCCAACTGCAGCCTCTTCAGCGCTTCGTCTCCGATCCTCTCCGTTCTCGTCTCATCCGCCGTCTCCTTGTTGATGGTGGGTTTTAAAGTGGTGAAGCCACTACGAACTAATGACGGAAGCTTTCGAATGGCGTGTTAAGAGACAACGACGGCGAAGAAGGCACGATGACGGAGTTACAAATAGCGAAGTTGCAACTGGCGAAGGTGGCTTATTGGCAGCGAAGAATGATGCAACGTAGAAAGGTGGCACGACAGCAAATGAAATAGGGAGGCCGAGCAGAATGGACGCAAGACACTGAGCAGGACAAACAAAGTATACATCGATGAGTACGGATGAGAGCAACACTGTAGCAGTGTGTTGATTAACTAGGTTGGGATGGCTATTGGCGGCTGTGTGAAGTAATGATGGATTATATTAGGGTTAGGGTAGGTATTTATAATATAGGTTTGTGAGTTGGGCTAACAAGGGATTGGGCTGGAATAGGAATGGGCTGGGAGCTATTAATAATTTCAGGTTGAATCGGGTCAATACGGTTTGACCCGAACCAACCCGATTCTTTCATCTCAAAATCAATACAGGTTCGGGTCAACCTGAATGTCGCTTATTTCCTTACCTGACCTGACCTTAACCCGAAAAATTGGATCGAGTTTCGAGTTGGATTTCGAGTTGGGTCAAACTCTTACACCCCTACTTTCAAACCTCTCACTCTCATCTCTCATCTCTCATCTTCGTCTGCTAGTCCACCACACACCTGTTTGTGTCACCGTCTGTTCACCTTGCCAGTTCGCCGTCCATCATCTCTGTCCACGTTGCTGTCTACCTCGATCGTTTCTCGCCTCACCCAGCCATTCACGTTGCCTATTCTCTCCTTGCTCGTCCACTTCGCCTCTACAACCTTCTTGCTGTCACCTCCTCGACCTTGTCATCGTTTGACTCGATCACTTCCTTAACCTCGCCACCATCACCTCAATCTCTTCTACCTTCACCTCGATCTCACCACCGTCACATGGTCTCCTCCACCTCAGCCTCGGCATTGCCATCATCATCTTGGTCTCCTCCACCTCAACTTCGGCTTCACTGTTCTTACCTCGGTCTCCTCCACCTCGCCCTCAGCCTCCTTTGCCTCACCCTCAACCTTATTTGCCTTATTCGCCTTTAGATCTGAGTTTTAACTTTTTTGAATTGTGATTTTTGAATTTTATGACTTTTTGAATTTTATATTTGGGTATGTATGTTGACTTTCATATTAATCTAAATGTATTTTATTTAAATTTTAATTTCATTATTTGAATATTTTGTTATTAATAATAATTTAAATAAGTTAATATTCATACAAATTTAATGTAACTATCAATTAAATAGAAAATGAAATAAATAACCAATTAGATTATATAATATTAATTAAAGAACCATTATATTAAATTAAAATATATTATGTTTAAAGAAAACATTATTAATGCAGAGACTGAGTATGGCAATCGTTATATTAGCAACTAAAGTGGCCAGTCGCAAAATTTATGTCCGCTCATAAGTTTATTGACTGGTTCTGAACTGAAAGTTTTAGTCACTTATTGTAGTCGAGAATCAATCATAAACAAATTGTGACTTAGAAAAATACAACTGCAATTCTCAATTGTGAAACAGTCGCTTCTAACTAATATCGCAACTGAACTGCGATTAAACTTTCAGTTGCGATTTGGTATCTGTGTTGTGGTGTAGGCGCTTCTTTGTTAATCTATTTCCTATTTACCAAAAGAATCTTTTATACAAAAATTATAAATGAAAACTTATAGTTTCTAAATATATTTTTGAAAATAATCTCTAACAAATAATGATATGAATAAGTTATAATCAAACTTAAATTAAAAAAGTGAAATGTATAAAAAAAAATGAGAGGAAAGTAATATAATTAGTATTTGAACAAAAAATTCTTTTACATATATTGAACGGCAAGTTTCATACAAACATATATAAGTTCTAAATTTCACATAAAAGAGTCACACATAGCATTATACAATAACACAAATGAAATCATATTGCAGGAGCAGCAGCTGCATATGGATGTTGAGCGTCGCATGGAGAAGAAGCCGAGGGAGAAACAGAGCCGGAAGCATCATTGGAGCTCTTAAATCCGGACATGGCAACGTGAGAATTGTTCCTCTGTTTCTCACACAAATCAATCAAGAATGTTCCTGCAGTCAATTCACACGATAAGATTTGAAAAAAAAAAAAAACAAATAGGTTACCTAAAAATCCAATTATATTGTTGGTTTCTTTATGCAATTCAGAAATATTATTTCTAACTTAAAGCTACTCATGTAGTTACAAGTCAGCTTGCAATAGATTTATACCACTGAATTTTTAACCAAAGGTTATATTTTGGTGCCGGCGCTTGAAAGTGTTTAAACCCTTCCTCCATCATTTCCCTCTTAAATGTGGCATACACTAGTTCTATGACCTTTTGAATCCAGAAAATTAGGCATCATCTACCTCTTGGATATTTTTATATTTTCTTAATTCTATATACTTTCACATATGTTTTTAAGCAACAAAAAAAAATGATAATGAATTTACCTTCTCCCAGAGCTAAATTAGAGTAAAGGTCAACAATATTGGGGCAATTCTGGTAACAGTCACTAGAACAAAGGTTGGCCATGAAATGAGGCTGGAGGAAGGAATCAGATGAAATCCCAACAGTTTTTCTATCAAGCCCACATGCTCTAACACATTCATCACTCTCAATCCAATGAGATAGTGCAACATCTACAGCCACTTGGGAGGTCTTGCACTGGTAGCCTAAGCTCCCATCCTTTGTCACGAAGTTCTCTAACAAGCACCTTTTTCCAATAGCTGAGATTGAAAACGAGCAAAGCTCCACCGGTAATTGCTCGCATGTGATATCGGCTGAGCAATGTAAAGAACAAAATTTGCAATTAACAAAATTTGTATAATATGCGTGCCCGTGTGCGCACGTGCATACTTAAATGAATAAGTATAGAGTTATGAGAATTGCATACCGAGAGCTCCTTGTAGGAGAAGAGACAAAGCCAAGATGAGCACCAAAGCCATTGCTTGTTTGGCTTGGTGAAAATGTTGAGCAATGAATGAGGAAATGCTTTGATGTGGTCAGTTAGGTCCTTGCTAGAGAGCTTATTTATACAGTTGAAGGGTAGGATGTGAAGACACTAAGGGAAGGAGATTCTCCAACTTCCACGTTCTCTTATTTGGTTCGGTGAAGAAGATTAATTTGTGTTTTATGTCCTAACTCTATACACAGACGAATTTGGGATCTTGTTTTGTGTCTTATTCTGTCGCTACTCGGCTTTCTCTGGAATATGTTGATTTGCTGTCGAGACAGTGGTCAGGTAAGGTGAAAGGCTGGGAGTCTCAATAAAAAGATTTCTAAAATCAAGAATCTGAAACACGAATTTTGCATTAAATGGTGGTATTACTAATTTGAGGTCAAATTTGCGACAACAATATTTCTTTAAAAAAGTGTTTATATATATATATATACATAATTTGTGTACTATATTTCAGAAATTTGCAATACGGATCGGATATGAAAACTTGGCTGGTGTCCTTGTTTGTTTGGGTTACAATGTGTAAACTGTAAAACTATGAAAAAAAATATATTGAACTCCCAAATTCTTTACCCGTAGGACGAAGCCCAGGCCCAACAGCTGTGTAGCCTAGTGAAGGAGCCCAAAATAAATAACCGTTCTTGACTTCAATTTAGGAAATATAATAGCAACTCCGGGAGACAATTGACTGAAAGTCTGAAAGACGTCATTCATAGATATATTGATTCGAATATAACCCATACTTTATTACATGTTGATAAATGAGAATATAATTTTTCCGTAGCTCTAAAAAATAGTTACGGCCAATAAATTTGAAATACAAAAATGATAAGCTCAAGGCTTTTTTAAAATATTTTAATGTTGTTGACGACCAATTAAAAAAAATATAAAACACACATATGAGACCCAAAACACCATAAATATGTCATGATTGATTAAAATACATTATTCAAATTTTGAGGAAGAAATTGCGATAATATGTACATATTCTAGACCTTTCACATAATTATGGGACACCAAGGGCATTTGTTGGTAGAATGGCAAAAATGATTGATTTTAAAGTGAGGAGAAAATGAGAACATTACTCACAATAGCATGTGAGTAATAAGGAAAACAAAATGCATCATATCATTATGGAGTAAATTTTATGAATGATCCCTAATCTTTAGTTATTCTTTCCTTTTAGTCCTTCACCTATTGATTGTTCTATTTTAGTTCTAAACCTATTAAAATGTTTCATTTTAGTCCAAATCTATTAAAACCATTCATTTTGGTCTCAATTTGATGAAATTTGTTCACTTAAAGGATTTTTCTAATAACAACTTTTTAGATCATAATTTAAACTATTTGGTAACTATCTTACAATAAATTTAATCTGTATAATAATTTTTTTTATAGTTAATAAAAAATTCAAATCACTTTTTTTTCTCTCTGTAAATTAAAATTATTTCATTCAGAAAAAAATTATTAATTTAAATTGCCTATTTACTGTCAAAAAATATTAAACTGTTTAAATTTACTAGAAGACAATTACCGAATATTTAAATTAGAATTTTAAAAGTTTCCGTCAAACAATTATTTTGAGTTAATGAATTTTATCTAATGTGTCATATCTGTGGCAACGTGCGGTTCGTTTTCGGGAGTCGCCACCAATCGGTTTTCGCTCAGGTCGATTGGATACCTTAAAATATGGTCTGCGAGAGTTCGGGGATCGGGAGTACGGTTACGCTAAAACAATATTGTTATAGCGCCCAAAATTGGCACCTTAGTTGATTTTAATTTTGTTTTACTTTGCTTTTAAATAATTTTCAGTTAATTTTCAAAGATAGAAATTTTAACTGAATTATGTCGAAATGTGGATTTTTAAGTTAATTTGGATAAAATTTGATACTTCCGAACCATGGACTCTGCCGAGTCATTTGGACACGGAAGATTTGATTCCGAACCATGGACTCTACCGAGTCATTTGGACACGGAATTTGGTGAAATTTTAAATAATTTGATCCATATCGTAAATATGGATTTTTATCTTTGTATTTTAATTTATTTAACTAAAAGTTTGTATATTTTTCCAAGCCATGAATCCTATCGGATCACCCGGACATGGATTTTAATCTAAAACCTAATTCATAATTTGTCATAAATTTTGTGAAATTTGGAAATTTTATTATTTTTTTATTGTTTTGTATTTTGTTTTGTTTTTAAAATTTTATTTTTTTATTCTTTTGTTCGAAAAATTTTATTGAATAATCTAAATCTATAAATTTAAATTAAATACTTTAGAAAAATAATTTTTTTTTTGTGAAATCATTTGGTTATGATTGATTTTTTTATTTATTTATTTTTACTTAAAAGAAACAAAAAAAATTAAATTTTTGTTATTTAAATGAATTAAAAAGATAAGTTTAATTATTTTGTTATTTAAAGAAATAATAATATATATTCCAAATAATGATAAAGGGTGTTGGCTTTTGTTGTAATAGAAATAATAAAATAAGAATAAAATATGGAAGTAAGATGAGCGTCGTCACCAAATAAAGTAAAGTTAATCGTTCACATAAAGAAAAATAAAATTGCATGAAAATAAATAAATAAATAAAGTGGGGGCATTTAACCATTGACATGAAAATAAAACGTACAATAAAGTAAATAATTGCAGGAGATTAGATAAATAAAAGAAAAATGGGGCTTTTTGCCGTCTACTTAAAAATAAAAAGAGGTATAACCTTCAATGAATAATAATAATAATAATAATAATAATAAAGATAAAAGTTAGTTGTTAGTAAAGTTAGTTGTTAGTATAACAAAAATTAAATGGTTAGTGATAACAATAATAATAAAAGTTAGCAGTTAGTAAAGTTAGTTGTTAATATAACAAAAATTAAATGGTTAATGATTTGAATGGAATAATAATAACAATGATAACAATAATAATAATAAACATATAAAGATTATTGTTAGTTCTTCAGAAATAATAAAAAGGTTAATGACTTGTATAAAAAAAACTGGAGGATTAAAGAGAAATTATACCGTGAATTTTGAATCGACTCTTAATCGAGCTGAGGATTTGCGAACGGATTTTTGCCCCTGATTCGATGTCGAATGATGGCGAACGATTTACTTACGACTGGTGGTGGTTTTGTTGAATGTCGTGGCGATTATTATTTTTTATTAGAAGTTTAGGATATAATTTGTTCTTCCAAATCGTGAATCTTGCCGGATCATTCGGATATGGAATTTAATATCCAAGCCATGGATTCTAACCGAATCATTTAGACATGGATATGATCCGTCTTAGGATTTCGTTATTTAATTTTATTTTATTTTTAATAATCTTAGCTAATATCCAAGCCATGGATTCTAACCGAATCATTTGGACATGGATATAGACGTCCTTAAAATTTCGTTATTTAATTTTATTTTATTTTTAATAATCTTAGTTAATATCCAAGCCATGGATTCTAACCGAATCATCTGGACATGGATATGATCCGTCTTAGGACAGATTTCTAATAATTTGATACACATTTAATGCATTACAATAATTAAAATTAAACTATAAAGATAAATAAATAAATAAATACATATCAAATCAAAAATCTCATGTTATTCTCATACGTCAATTTTATGACCAAAATTATATAGTCTTAACCTTTTTCTTCGTCTTTGATTTTCTTGAATATCTCAAAATCCAAGTTCTCTAAGGATTCGCTCAGGAAGTCAGTAGCGCAGAATACAATCATGTGGTCCCCCATGGCTTTCAGGATCTCTTTTATGTCTTCAAAAATATCTGCGTATCTTTTTGCACATAGAAGTTTCAGTTCAATAGTCTTATTCTGGTAGTATGGCATGGATACAATTAGTGAAGTAGTGCAAGACAAATAGACGGATGACAAGAAAAACAGGAAGATCACCACCAGGTACTGCTTGCACACAATAATTCGTACAACAACATAAAACTATAGAAATAAAAAGAAAGGGTCTCCATACTCTAGGGTTGAAGGCATGAAAGTATCCACAAACTAGGTATCCCTATTAAAACTATATGCCACCGTATACAAATGATCTTTATGACTTTATAATCCTGTCACTAAATGATTTGCACAGGAAGTGCTCAATATATAACATTAAACCCGACTATTGGAAAACCCTCCTACATAGGTTGATCAGTTAACAGAGAAGTAGGAAACTTCTAGAAGACTATTTCATAAAGCAAAATACCACAGGGAAAACATAAAACAAAAATCATGAGTGAAATATTTCAGTCAGCAATACACAGTTATCATGGATAAACGTTCTATACTTATGGCCTTGACAGTTCTTAGTTCCAAGAAATTGGAATGAATAGAGAGATACTTCCGAGGAAAATTGTTCAGCTCTAGCGTCTGCATCTGGAACAGTTGTATTGTTCTCAGCTCACTTCTGAAAGATGGAATAGAGTTCTTGAAGAGATCAATCCAGGCGGTTTCGGTGGGGGTGGCTCTGTGAGGGTTATTGTAGACGAGGAGAACGCCCACGTCACCTCTGTAGTAAGCGGATCATGAAATGCTACTATGAATCAGTGTTCATTTTTTTTACCATCTGCAAAACACAGAATGCAAAATACAGAAAACAGTAGAAACCACAAAAGGAATAACCATACTGCAGTATAGACTACCATATAAATAAGCAATTTAATTAATCAAGTAATCAGGAGCAGTAAAGAAAACTAACAATCAAGCAATCACTACAATCTATATTCATCAGATCAACACAACAATCGATATTTAATCAGATCCACACAACAATTCACATTAATCAGATCTAAGCAAAAATCAAAAAAATAAAATAAATAAAATAAATAAATAAAGAGTTTTGCTGTCAGTGACGTATATGCAAGAATAAAATATGTTGATGACTTAAATGAATAAAACAAAAAGAAATAGGGGCTAAACAAGGATTTTAGCCCATATATATATATATATATAATAAAATAAAATAAAATAAAATTTTACTCGGTAAAAAATTGAAAACGCGTAAACGCGTCTCTTTTTTTTTTTTGGCTGTCTTCGTCTTCTTCTTTTGTTCTTCCGGCGTCGGGACGGTGGCAGTGCTACAGCAAAAGGGGACAACAAGGCAACTGAGAGCAGGAGGGGCGTAGCTGAGCGCAGAGAGATGAGGCAGAACGCCCGGGAGGGAACACGGCGGAGGGGCTGGCGGGAGCACGGCGGCGAGGTTGAGAGCAGTGGAATCACGGTGACGTCGCGAGGTTGGCGAGCTGGGATAGTGGAGGTCAACGGCTAGCAGTGGGCTTGAGAAGAAAAGAGGGAGAGAATCGAGGAGAGAGGAGCTGCGAGAGGAGGGAGATGGGCAGAGGGTGCGCGTGAGAGACAACCTGCTGTCAGATTGTGGCGACGACTAGCGGGAGCTGGGGCAAATCTGATCGCAAACTGAGGTGAGGGAAGGACAAAGTCAGCAGCGACAGGGGAAGGGAGTCGGAGACGCGACAGTCGCAAACGATAAAGGGGGGGGGGGGGGGCGACAGCGACAAGGGTGTGATACAGTCGACGGAGGAGGGAGAAAGAAGGAAAAAGGCGGCCGGGCGTGTTGAGGTGAGATCGATTCTGGGAGACAAGAAAGATCAGAGTTTGGAGAGTGAAGTCTAAGACTGGGAGAAGGATAGAGAGAGATCGAAGGAGAGAGAGAGAGTTCGCGAGAAGAGAGAGAGAGAAGGAGAAACAGAGAGGGAGAAGGAGAGAGGAGAGCAAAGGAGAGAGAGAGAGTTCGCACAAGGGAGATGAAGAAGAAGAAGAAGAAGAAGAAGAGCGAAGCCCCCCCCTGGGAGAGAGAGAGAAGAGAGAGGGAACAAGAGTCCCCGAAGCTCCCTCCTCCCCCGGCGAGAGAGTAAGTGGGGAGACCTTTTAGAGAGATGGATAGAGGGCGTGATTATTGGGTAGAAGAAAATTGTCTGCTAGAGGGGACCAGAGTCAGAGCAGGTAGGCGAGCGAGAGGGATCCAGCTGGGGGTTGGTGAAGAAAAAGAGAGTTCAATTATTAAGACAGAGACAGCTGGCCAGCCCGGAAAAAAAAAATCCTAGAGAAATTTTTTTTTGATTTTTAATTAATTAATTAATAATAAATTTTCAGTTTTTACTTTTTTTTTTAATTTAATACATAGATAAAGATATATATATATATATATTGACTGACACTATAAAACAAAAATGTCCCGCTAAAATAATATATTTTTTTTCTTTTTCCCTCTATTCTTTTTTTAACAATAATAATAATCAATTATATATATATATATATATTTTTTTTTAATTTAATTTTTACCGGGGTCGGACGAAATTGGGTGTCAACAGCTGCCCTCCTTTGCATGCTTCATGAGACATGATGTATGCAAAGTCGTTTACCAAATTTCGTCCAGCTCAGCTAGGCATTGAAAACCTTCTCGCCGCCTAAACTCTGATGTTTAAGGAAAAGTCCTTAGAACCTCTAACGATAGGAAAGGTTCTATCGTTGTAAGATGCACTGAATAATTGTTTGTTTGTTTGAGGTTAAGGAAAGGTCCTTCGAACCTCTAACGATAGGAAAGGTTCTATCGTTGTAAGATGGACTGAATGATTGATTGTTTGTTTGAGGTTTAAGGAAAGGTCCTTAGAACCTCTAACGATAGGAAAAGTTCTATCGTTGTAAGATGGACTGAATGATTGATTGTTTGTTTGAGGTTTAAGGAAAGGTCCTTAGAACCTCTAACGATAGGAAAGGTTCTATCGTTGTAAGATGGACTGAATGATTGATTGTTTGTTTGAGGTTTAAGGAAAGGTCCTTAGAACCTCTAACGATAGGAAATGTTCTATCGTTGTAAGATGGACTGAATGATTGATAGTTTGTTTGAGGTTTAAGGAAAGGTCCTTAAAACTTCTAACGATAGGAAAGGTTCTATCGTTGTAAGATGGACTGAATGATTGATTGTTTGTTTGAGGTTTAAGGAAAGGTCCTTAGAACCTCTAACGATAGGAAATGTTCTATCGTTGTAAGATGGACTGAATGATTGATAGTTTGTTTGAGGTTTAAGGAAAGGTCCTTAGAACCTCTAACGATAGGAAAGGTTCTATCGTTGTAAGATGGACTGAATGATTGATTGTTTGAGGTTAAGGAACTCTCCTTAGAACCTCGACGATAGGAACTCTCCTATCGTTGCAAGTTTGAGGTTAAGGGCCCTACCTTAGAACCTCTACGATAAGAACTCTCTTATCGTTTGAAGAAAAATTGATGATTGAGGTTAAGGGTCCTACCTTAGAACCTCGATGATAGGAACTCTCCTTAGAACCTCAACGATAGGAACTCTCCTATCGTTGCAAGTTTGAGATTAAGGGCCCTACCTTAGAACCTCTACGATAAGAACTCTCGTATCGTTTAAAGAAAAATTGATGATTGATTGTTTGAGGTTTAAGGAACTCTCCTTAGAACCTCGACGATAGGAACTCTTCTATCGTTGAAAGTTTGAGGTTAAGGGCCCTACCTTAGAACCTCTGCGATAAGAATTCTCTTATCGTTTGAAGAAAAATTGATGATTGAGGTTAAGGGTCCTACCTTAGAACCTCGATGATAGGAACTCTCCTATCGTTTGAAGAAAAATTGATGATTGATTGTTTGAGGTTTAAGGAACTCTCCTTAGAACCTCGACGATAGGAACTCTTCTATCGTTGAAAGTTTGAGGTTAAGGGCCCTACCTTAGAACCTCTGCGATAAGAATTCTCTTATCGTTTGAAGAAAAATTGATGATTGATTGTTTGAGGTTTAAGGAACTTTCCTTAGAACCTCAACGATAGGAACTCTCCTATCGTTGCAAGTTTGAGGTTAAGGGCCCTACCTTAGAACCTCTACGATAAGAACTCTCTTATCGTTTAAGAAAAATTGATGATTGATTGTTTGAGGTTTAAGGAACTCTCCTTAGAACCTCGACGATAGGAACTCTTCTATCGTTGAAAGTTTGAGGTTAAGGGCCCTACCTTAGAACCTCTGCAATAAGAATTCTCTTATCGTTTGAAGAAAAATTGATGATTAAGGTTAAGGGTCCTACCTTAGAACCTCGATGATAGGAACTCTCCTATCGTTTGAAGAAAAATTGATGATTGATTGTTTGAGGTTTAAGGAACTCTCCTTAGAACCTCAACGATAGGAACTCTCCTATCGTTGAAAGTTTGAGGTTAAGGGCCCTACCTTAGAACCTCTACGATAAGAACTCTCTTATCGTTTAAGAAAAATTGATGGATGTCGAGGTAAAGGTTCCATCCTTAAAACCTCGAATTGATTGATTGATCTCGAGGCAAAGGTTCCATCCTTAAAACCTCGGATTGATTGATTGATTTCGAGGCAAAGGTTCCATCCTTAAAACCCCGGATTGATTGATTGATTTCGAGGCAAAGGTTCCATCCTTAAAACCTCGGATTGATAATTGATCTCGAGGCAAAGGTTCCATCCTTAAAACCTCGGATTGATTGATTGATTTCGAGGCAAAGGTTCCATCCTTAAAACCTCGGATTGATTGATTGATTTCGAGGCAAAGGTTCCATCCTTAAAACCTCGAATTGATTGATTGGTCTCGAGGCAAAGGTTTCATCCTTAAAACCTCGGATTGATTGATTGATTTCGAGGCAAAGGTTCCATCCTTAAAACCCCGAATTGATTGATTGATTTCGAGGCAAAGGTTCCATCCTTAAAACCTCGGATTGATAATTGATCTCGAGGCAAAGGTTCCATCCTTAAAACCCCGGATTGATTGATTGATCTCGAGGCAAAGGTTCTATTCTTAAAACCTCGGATTGATTGATTGATTTCGAGGCAAAGGTTCCATCCTTAAAACCTCGAATTGATTGATTGATGTCGAGGCAAAGGTTCCATCCTTAAAACCTCGGATTGATAATTGATCTCGAGGCAAAGGTTCCATCCTTAAAACCCCGGATTGATTGATTGATCTCGAGGCAAAGGTTCTATCCTTAAAACCTCGGATTGATTGATTGATCTCGAGGCAAAGGTTCCATCCTTAAAACCCCGGATTGATTGATTGATGTCGAGGCAAAGGTTCCATCCTTAAAACCTCGAATTGATTGATTGATGTCGAGGTAAAGGTTCCATCCTTAAAGCCTCGAATTGATTGATTGTTTTCGAGGCAAAGGTTCCATCCTTAAAACCTTGATGATGAAAATTGATTATTTTCGAGGCAAAGGTTCCATCCTTAAAACCCCGATGATGAAAATTGATTGTTTTCGAGGCAAAGGTTCCATCCTTAAAACCCCGAATTGATGAAAATTGATTGTTTTCGAGGCAAAGGTTCCATCCTTAAAACCCCGATGATGAAAATTGATTCTTTTCAAGGCAAAGGTTCCATCCTTAAAACCCTGATGATGAAAATTGATTATTTTCGAGGCAAAGGCTCCATCCTTACAACCCCGATGAAAATTGATTGTTTTCGAGGCAAAGGTTCCATCCTTAAAACCCCGATGATGAAAATTGATTATTTTCGAGGCAAAGGTTCCATCCTTAAAACCCCGATGATGAAAATTGATTATTTTCGAGGCAAAGGTTCCATCCTTAAAACCCCGATGATGAAAATTGATTATTTTCGAGGCAAAGGTTCCATCCTTAAAACCCCGATGATGAAAATTGATTATTTTCGAGGCAAAGGTTCCATCCTTAAAACCCCGATGATGAAAATTGATTGTTTTCGAGGCAAAGGTTCCATCCTTAAAACCCCGATGATGAAAATTGATTATTTTCGAGGCAAAGGTTCCATCCTTAAAACCCCGATGATGAAAATTGATTTTGAGGCTAAGGAGCTTTCCTTACGACCTCGAGCGAAATTTATATGAAAGCAATTGAAATTGGAATAATTTTCTTCGAAAGTGTGAATTTTCATAATAGGCGAGCGCAAAGAATTAGGCTTCGATAAAACGAGTGAATCTTAATGATGACAATAACCCTGACAAATTATGTAAGGGGAACGGATGTTTGGAATCAATATTCAAGGTTCATCTAATATTTTCTTCAGTAAATATAGATTCCCTTGTGAGATATGTCATCCAAATAAGGTTAAAGCTTAACTACCCCAAAATGTTATGCCTAGTAGACCTAATAGGATGCGTTTCAAGAGTAATAAAAATTACTCTTTACTCAGCCATTCCAACCTAAAGGCATTGTCCCATGGTTTTAATATCAGCATGGACGAAACTATCTTATAAGATAACGAAATTCCCTGAAAAGAAAAACTGAAATACGGAAGAAAATGCTGATAATTAAAACTGAAGGACAAGAAAAACGGATCAGATCGCTTCTTTCTTCCACAATACTTTAACAGGGTGAGTAGAGGACCATTATGGGAGTGAACTGGTCGGGAAAGACTGTCGTGTCCAGTCTATCTGAATCATTGCTGGATCAGGTTCAGGAACAAAAGCTTGTATTTTATCTAGCAATTCTTCAGCAGTTGTTGCGGATATTATGATTCGCCGTGCCACTCTTGATATGAAATTCTTCTGCATAGCATAATCCATAAAAGCTATCAGACCTGTAAAGAAATTGTTAACATTTAAAAGCCCAATGGGTTTCTTATGCAAATTAAGTTGGGCCATGGAAGCGATTTGGAAGACTTCTCCTAATGTACCAAAACCGCCGGGTAGAGCGATGAAAGCATCAGCATTTAAAAGCATTTGTAGCACACGTTCTTGCAGATTTTTTACCACTAGCTCCTCTCCGATCGTGCCCCCAGAAATAAACTTCAAAGGTCCTGGGATAATGCCTAGAACTTGACTTCCTCCTAAAGATGCTGCTGATGCTACGCCTCCCATTAACCCGACACTACCTCCTCCATAAACTAAATGTATTTTTCGCTTAGCTAATACTCTACCCAAATGGTTGGCTGCCTTTAAATACTCTTCATCTTTTCCAGGAAAAGCCCCAGAAAATACACAAATACTTCGGGATTTACGAGTTAGGGTTTTCTCCATTCCTATCCTTACCCTTGTGAGAAAAGAGGATATATTTATAGAGATGAAGAGATAAGGCAATAATTTTATTTTCAAGAATGGATACATTATTGCCAGCTATTCACAGTAGTCACGAGTATGACTCTGGTCAGGTATGGGTACACTATCGTTAAAAGAGGAGGAAAATTTTCAAAATAGCTGTTAGCATGTACAGTAGTCACTACTGTAGCTTATGTCAAGAGTAGGTACGTGATTGTTGGAAGAGAAGGAAAATTTCAAAAGTGGCAGCTATATACAGTAGTCATAACTGTATCTCATGTCAGGAGTGGGTACATTATTGGGAGGATAATTTCAAAAGCGACAGCTAGCATGTACAGTAATCGTGACTATGGCTCATGTCAGGAGTGGATACATTATCGCTGAAAGGGGAGGAAAATTTCAAAAGCGACAGCTAGCACGTACAGTAATCGTGACTTTGGTTCATGTCAGGAATGGATACATTATCGCCGAAAGGGGAGGAAAATTTCAAAAGCGACAGCTAGCACGTACAGTAATCGTGACTTTGATCCTCGTCTTCCACTGGCTTTGCGTCCAGTAATGGCTTCAATGCTTTCTATGAATCGGTGATTTGCATCTCATTTAGCTTTCTCACAAACTGGCAAACAGGGTCGTTTAGGGTCAGATTCCCAAGACTGTAACGATCTCGTTCTTTTTGGAAAATTATCCATAATCCAACAACCTCAAATTGCACTATTCCGCAAGAATGCGCTTCAAGAACCTCTCGGATATCTTCCAGAGATTCCTTACGCAAGCCATTCTTGATGAATTTTATTCTATCTTCACGATTTCTGGTAATCACTCCTGGAGAACGACATTTAGCACCGCAAATCCACCATCCACAATTATGACAAACGCCTAGCCTCTTTGCTCTTCTTTTTTTTGCATAAGCGCTTTTACCAAAGCCGGGCATACGGGGAAAGAACGCTTCTGGAACTTCACCAGCTGAACGAACCTTAGCTTCAATTAGCCACCGCACATTATCAGGAATGCCTTTGTGCATAAATACTCTGAATCGTTCACATCTAGCTTGATAAATCTTTTTAAGAACATTTATTGGGAAGGAAGGAAAATACTTTCGTAGGGCGGAAAGAGAAGACTCCATTGATGAAGGAGGCAAAGAAAGAAATTAGTGATTGTAGGAAACGAAAATAACTAACACATATTTATAGTGATGAAATGGATAATGCGTTAATTACACTTACAGAAGCAAGTACATTATTGTCAAAAGAAAAGACAAATGACAGCTTATATATACAGCAATCATGACTGTGGCTCTCATCTTCCACTGATTTATGTCCAGTAATGGCTTCAATGCCTTCTATAAGTCGGGGATTTGCTTCCCATCCAGTTTTCTTACAAACTGACAAACAGGATCGTTTAAAGTCACATTCCCAAGACTGTAACGGTTTCGTTCTTTATGGTAAGTCCTCCATAAACTGATAATTTCACCTTGCACTTTTCCACAAGAATGCGTTTCAAGAGTCTCTCGGATATCTTCTAGAGATTCCTTACGCAGGCCATTCTTAATGAATTTTCTTTTATCTTCACGATTTATGGAGATGTATCCTAAAGAGCGACATTTAGTAATACAATTCCATCGCCCACATTTATAACACACGCCTAGTCTCTTTGCTCTTCGCCTTTTGGCATAACGGCTTTTACCTAAACCGGGCATGCGGGGCATAAATGCATCTGGAACTTCACCCGCCAGACGGACCTTAGCTTCAATTATCCACTGCACATTATCGGGAATGCCTTTGCGTGTAAAAACTCTGATTCTTTCACATCTAGCAAGGTAGATCTTTTGTTGACACCCAATTTCGTCCGGGTGTTTTAAAATTTTGAAAAAAATTTTATTAAAAAAAATTAATTTAAAAAAAAATATATATTACTATTATTATTAAAAAAAATTTAATTAGTTTAAAATATATATATATATTTTTTTTTTGTGAAAATTTGATTTAAAATGATATATGTGTGAATATGTGTATGTTTGAAATAAAATAAAATTTCATGAAAAAAATGACAAAAAATTAAAAGTTTGAGGTAAAAATGACAAAATGGAGAAGTTTCGAAAAAAATTGACAAATTCTAAAAGTTCCAGGAGCATTTGGTAGTTTGTCACATAAAATTTTGAGCCTGCCGACGTTTTTGGCTCCAATTGACAGAAAACGACAAAATTGTCAAAATCAGAAGCTTCAGGAACTTATCCAGAGGCTGAGAGACGTAAAGGACTAAAATTGTCATTTTACCAATTTAAAAGATAAGTTTGAAATTTTTTATTAATTTATCCATCAACAGTTCAGCTAAACTTCCTCTATAAATAGCCCCCCAAATTTTGTGCTGAAGACACAAAAAAATAGACAGAAAGCTTAGAGCTCCGTTTTAGAAAAAATAAAAATTACAGACTTAGTCCCTGGCCCTCTTTCCTTTTCCCAGAAAATCCCAAAAGTTTCTATTCTGACGTATAGACTATCTTCTTCCTCCGTTTTTTTTCTGTTTCTTCCTTCTCCTTCGCTGCCCGTCGCTCCACGCCGTCCCGCCGCCGCTCATCACGCTGCCGTCGCGCCGTCCCCACCTGCCCCTGGCCGCGCTGCCGCCCCACCGCCAGCTGCCCCTCCTTCCCCCCCTGCGCGCGCGTCTGTTTCTCACGTTCCCAGCAAAATTCAAAATTAAAACTAAAGGGTACAACCCTTGTTTTGTCCTCTATTTTTTTTATTTCTTTCACTTTGGTCACTAACCTTTTATTTTGTTCTTGCAGAATTAATTCCTAACTATTTTAATTTTTACTTGTTTTACTTATTTGTTATTATTACTAACCCTTTTTTTTTTGTTATTAACTTACTAACAACTAACTTTTAATATTATTATTGTTACTAACCTTTTAATTTTTGTATTATTACTAACTTTTATAATTGTTGTTAACAATTAATTAACTTTTTATTATTGTTGTTAATTAATTTATTTAATTAACTTGGCTAACTTTTTATTATTGTTGTTAATTAATTTAATTAACTTGTCTAACTTTTTATTATTTTTGTTAATTAATTAATTAACTTGGCTAACTTTTATTGTTGTTAATTAATTAATTTAATTAACTTGGCTAACTTTTATTGTTGTTAATTAATTAATTTAATTAACTTGACTAACTTTTTATTATTGTTGTTAATTAATTAATTTAATTAACTTGACTAACTTTTTATTATTGTTGTTAATCAATTAATTTAATTAACTTGACTAACTTTTTATTATTGTTGTTAATCAATTAATTTAATTAAACTTGGCTAATTTTTATTATTGTTGTTAATTAATTTAATTAACTTTGCTAACCTTTATTATTATTTATTTTTAAAGTGGATGGCCAAAAAGCCCCACTTTATTATTATTAATTTTCCTTTATATAATTTTTTTTTTAAATTTAATTCACCTTTACCCTTACTTAAATAAATAAATGAAAATTAAAAGAAGATTATTTTTTAAGCCTAATAAAAATAATTTTTTAAAAAGCCAATTATTTTTATTTTTCTTTTATAAATTGAATAATTATTTAAATAATAAATAACTTTCACTAAAAAAAAAACTAAAAGAAAGATAAGAAAAAGATAAGAAAGATAAGAAAAAGATAAAAAAAGAAAAGAAAGAAAGAAAAGAAAGAAAAGAAAAAGAAAAGATAAAAAAAGAAAAGAAAGAAAGAAAAGAAAGAAAAGAAAAAGAAAAGAAAAGAAAAGAAAGAAAAGAAAGGAAAAATAAAACTAAAAGAAAGATAAAATCAAAAAGAAAGAAAAGAAAGAAAGAAAAGAAAGAAAAGAAAAGAAAGTGTAAAGAATAAAAAATAAATTTTTTTAGATTATTAATAAATCTAAAAACAAAAGACTTACAAATTAGTAATAATAAATTCCATAAAAATAATAATTATATAACTAACAATTAATTAAAGTAATTTCCATATCCGGATGATCCAGCAGGATCTACGGTTTGGAAAATATCAAACTTTCAAAATAAATAAATTAAATAAAAAGATAAAAATCCATATTTTTACGATATGGATTAAAATTTTCACCAAATTCCGTGTCCAAATGACTCGGCAGAGTCCATGGTTCGGAATAAAAATCTTCCGTGTCCAAATGACTCGGCAGAGTCCATGGTTCGGAAGTATAAAATTCTATACAAATTAATTACCAAAAATCCACATCCGATTAATTCAGTTAAAAATTCTAGATTGAAAATTAACTGAAATTTATTTAAAAGCAAAGCGAAACAAAATTAAAATCAACTAAGGTGCCAATTTTTGGGCGTTTTAACAAAGTTGTTTTAACGTAACCGTACTCCCGAACCCCCGAACTCTCGTAGACCAATATTTAAGGTGACCAATCGACCTAGGTAAACTGATTGGTGGCGACTCCCGAAAACCCGACGTTGCCACAGCTTGGCGACTCCACTGGGGACTCCACGTTAGTGAGTCGAGCCTAAAATTGATTTGTTTTGATTTACTTTGCTTATTATGTGGATTTATATGTTATATTTACTTATTCTAAACATGCATAATGCATTCACAATATGAAGCTCTATACCCGAGCTTTCTCAAATCGAACACAATTCTTTCTAAGCGGAATTGGTGTTGTTGTCCTTGTGAGGCCATGGTCTCCAAGCCTTCACCGGTTTCAAAGTAGCAAAGTAGTGTATTGCCTTCTGAGACGGTTAGTCTCTGCATGGGCCCACGAAAAGCTATGACTCGAATTAATCCATTCCTTACATTAACCCTAGAGGGTAAGGAATCGGGCCATCACTATAATTTAGTGACGGGATTCGGGAACTATCCCTTGCCTTTTTGATAAACCACCTTATGCATATAGAACTCCCCACTTAACCATAGAACTGACCATAGAATTTCTACCATTTTACCAACGCCATAAGCACGTCCTTGTTATGCTATGTTGTTGCTCTACACTTTTATTTTCTTCGTGTCTTATATTTATGGTTTTAATTCATTTTTCCATAATACTTCATGAGTTGTTAATTGCTATTTAACTTATTAATAACCTTATCTTTCTTGTGCAATTATTCTTCATGCATTAAAACCACGCATCAAATTATGCTAACTTTTTGGTCTTTATAATGACAACTAAAAGTTTTGAAGTTCCACGATAGTGGATAATCAAATTCACTCATCGCATACATCCATTACATTAATCACGTGCATATAAAGTCTGATAAAAACATAATCTCACTTTATATTGCATGCATCCATTACATCAATCACACGCATATAAAGTATGATAAAAATAATCTCATTGCATGCATTCCATTACATCAATCACACGCATATAAAATCTGATAAAAATAATCTCATTGCATGCATTCTATTACATTAATCACATGCATATAAAATCTGATAAAAATAATCTCATTGCATGCATTCCATTACATTAATCACGTGCATATAAAGTCTGATAAAAACATAATCTCACTTTATATTGCATGCATCCATTACATCAATCACACGCATATAAAATCTGATAAAAATAATCTCATTGCATGCATTCCATTACATCAATCACGTGCATATAAATTTTGATAAAAACATAATCTCATTGCATGCATCCATCACATCAATCATATACGCATAGAATCTAATAAAATAAATATTCCTTTAAAAAGGTAAAATTGGACCTCAACACCGATATTCAACTCGGCTCCAAACAAGACTAATGGCAGAACAAACTGAAGGACGTTTCATAGATATAGAGTCCAAGATTGAAAGTATGGCAGAACAAATGAGACAATTGATGGAAATAATCAAAGGGAAAGCAACTCAAGTTCCCATCAAAGAAGCACAAGATCCCACTTATACTCCGGGATTCACCCCACAACGAGTCTCAGTCCAAGAAAACCTGTTTCAGGAACCAGGACAGTCTGCTAGTGTTCACTTGAAACAAGACACTGTGTATGAAGAGAAGAAGACACCACCAAAGGAAGAAGGAGAATCTAAAAAACTCGAAACAATAGAGAAGAGACTGCGAGCCATTGAATGAGGTAATATATTCGGATCTCTCTCAGTGGATGACCTCTGCTTAGTGCCAGACGTCATAATCCCTTCGGACTTTAAAGTACCGGATTTCGTAAAATACGATGGAACGAGTGATCCCATCACTCACATCACACTGTTCCTAAGGAGACTACAACCACTCACAAAAGATGAAAAGGTGTGGATTGCACTTTTGCAGGAAAGTCTCACAAAATCAGCATTGCAGTGGTATCTAAGTCAAGGACCAAGAAACATCAAAACTTGGAATGACCTTGCTCAGGCCTTCATCGGCAACTATAAACATGTTATGGACTTGGCTCCGGATCGCCAAACTCTCCAAAACATGGAGAAGAAAAAGCCAGAAACTTTCAAGGAATATGCTCAACGGTGGAGGGACTTAGCTGCACAAGTTCAGCCACCCATGACAGAAAAAGAAATGGTCACTTTGTTTGTCCAGACACTGAAATACCCATATTATGACAAACTCATTGGCAATTCGGCAACTAATTTCTCCGATGTTGTCATGTCTGGAGAAAGGATCGAGCATGGGATTAGGACTGGGAAGATTGCTGAGTCTTTTAGTGATCCTATGAAAAGAGGAGGACCATCCAGAACAAAAGATGAAGAAGTACAACAAATAGGACGCGAAATAGGGATTCCCCTCGTAGGTACTGTGGCTACCGGTCCTCGCCTATCCTATTCTGCCAAAAGGCCCAATTATTATCCTACCAATAGGCCCAATGACTATCCTCCCAATATGCCCAATGATTATCCTTCCAATAGGCCTAATGATTATCCTCCCAATAGGCCCAACAATTATCCTCTCAACAGGCCTAATCAGTTACGGCCACCTGTTCCGACTCCTCTAGTACCCACACAAAAACCAAAAGAAGTTTTTGCACCAATTCCCATGACTTACACTGAGTTGTATCCAAAACTCATAGAAAGTCAACTTATCCGTCCAATTCCTACAAATCCATTTGGACCCCCATATCCAACGTGGTATGACCCCAACATAACTTGCCCATATCATGATGGCGTTCCAGGCCATGGCTTGGAAAATTGCACAGCATTGAAACGTATAGTCCAACAATTAATCGAATCAAAGTGGTTGGACTTTTCCGATGAACCGAACGTCACTCACAATCCATTGCCGCCTCGTCAAGAAAAACCAGTCAATATGATAGAAGAACACCGGCTGATGAAAAAGTCAGTCAATGATATCATAACCCCTCTTAAGCATGTATATTCATGCCTTGTGAAAGAAGGGATTATCATGGGAAAGCCTTCTTTTGGACATGAAGAAGTTGAAGATGAGGAATGGTGCAACTTTCATGACAGTAAGAGTCATTCTATCCAAGAATGCTCAGAATTCCGTAAGAATCTGCAAAGACTCATAGACTCATCCCAACTTATCGTTTTTATGATGATGTGAATGTGATCATTAAAGAACAAGAAGTCAATGCTATACCAATCTCAAAACCTACTCTTAAGCCGTCAAGTCCCAAGGCCATTCCTCTACAAATCAAACAAAACCGAGGTCAAGCTGCTAGGCCCGATGTGATTGGTAATTGAAAGTGAAGATTTTGAGCTGGAATTACATTGATTTTGGAAGGGCTCCAAGTCAGATCTGACCTAACAGTCCGCATACATTTTCGAATGACAGGGAATCCTTTGAATAAACTTGTATCTTTGAAAGCTTGCAAAAGTAATTTAATAGTAAAAATCTCCTAGATTTAGTCCAGAATCTAGGGTGTAGTCTTTGTTAAATGGACACCTGCTATTCTTTTTCTGGTACAACAAAAAGATGTAATGCGTGCATTTTACTACTTTCCATTTTTACACTCTTTGCCATTATACTATCCATTATAGCCATCACACTTTACTTTTCGACAACCGGTAATTCTTTTTGTTCTCTAACAAAAAGATGTTGCGTGTGCATTCTACCACTTTTTAATCCCATTATTACTTCTACACATTCTACCAATTTTTACCAAAAATTCAATTATTACACCTACACATTCTACCACTTCTTACCAAAAATTCCGTTTTTACATCCATCTCTCACTCATTTCCATTATACTATCCATTATTGTTATCACACTTTACTTTGAAAACGATACTACTCGTGGGTGAAAATAAAAAGTTAAGGGAGATTTAATAGTGGCGATCTTGAAAGTGCTGTCAAATCTAGTAAGAAGGATTTCATATGTTGCACCCCAACTCTAAAAAAAAAAAAAAGAATTCATAGTGGTTATCAACATCCTTGCAAGAAGTCTGGGGTTAGCTTCTAAACAAGGTAGTTCTCATATTAAATGACTTCAGTGGCCTCCCAATTCTCACAAATGCTCAATACAAAAAAAAAAAAAGATTCTCAGTTTTCCGCAACACAAATTCCAACAAAGGAAAGAAGTACATCCCTTCCATCAAAAGCCATTAAAGGGAAAATCCAAAACAAAAAAAAAGAGACTGAGAGCAAACACAAGCAGCTAAGGCCACTTGAATCATTTCACTTCAAGAAGGCTATTTTCTCAGTTCTTTGGCAACACAAACTCCGAAAAGAGAAATTCATCCCTTCCATCAAAAGACAACAAGGGAAAATTCAAAACCAAAAAGGACTGAGAACAAGCACGAGCAAGCAAGGCCACTTGAGTCATCTCACTTCAAGAGAGTTATCAAGTATGTCATCACCATAGCTCACAAAAAAAAAAAAAAGGAAACAAAAAAAAACAAAAAAAAAAACAAAAAAAAAAAAAGGAAAAAGGGCTCAAACTAGAGCAAAAGAAAAAAAAAAGAAAAAAGTGAGCTATGGATTCTAAACTAAAAACCTACAAAGGCGGTCTAGAAGACAAAAGCAACCCTCAAACCAAGCGTACATAAAGATTACGATAGTTGGGGGGCAACATATGAGGTTTAACTTTCTGGAAAGAGTGGCAAGTTTGAGGTCATCACTATTGAGTTTTTCATCATAATCAAATTTGCTCACGAGTAGTATTAAAAGACCCTTCTTTCAAACCACTTAAACTTAACTTTCCACAGACTTATCATCTTCATTCAGTTTAAAGACTATCATTGTGAATCATGTTTCTACCTTGTTTAATACTGCTCACGAGTAGTATTAAAAGACCCTTCTTTCACACCACTCAAACTTAACTTTACTTAGACCTAATATTTACCTCTTAATATCATTCTCATTCAGCTAAAAGACTGCAACAAAACAAAAAAAAATATTCAAACTTAATTTTCCTCACGCCTAACAGTTACCTCTCGATATCATCCTCATTCAGCTAAAAGGCTATCCTTGTGAATCATGTTTCTACCTTATTGCCTTGCACAGTTTATGTCTTCGAGTTGGAAAGGGAAGAATGACAGGATATTTTAATTAAAAACAAAGACCGTAAATTACTTTGTCAAGCTTTGCAAATTGATGAAAGTTTTTTTTTAAGGCCAAACCATTATTCATTAATGTGTGTAGATTTAAAAGTGAGGAGATAGCTTGAGACTTTCTTTAAGAAGATGTGGTTCTTGTAAGAGAAATTTACGATCAAGTGCCATCACAAAAGTCTAGAAATGCTCGACCTTCTGTTAAAGGCGAGGTGATACCTTTTATCTACATAAACACCGTATTCAGGGGGGCAAAGTAGTCTCTACGAAGCTTAAAAAGAGTACGGCCAACAAAGAAGCTCAATAGACAAGGGGGCAAGTCTTATGGATCAGAACCTGAGTCTAAGGAAGAGCAATCATTCGGACTGTAACATGGGGGTAAACAAGTGTCGACACGACCACAAGAAAAGGGACAATGAAACATTGAAAGTTAAGCCTTTGATAGTATGAAATCCATGACAAGGGATGAGTATTTGAAGAGATATAAAGTATGAGGCGAGCGAACATTAAAGAAATTGAGGCCAAAATTCAAGAACAAGTCAAAGAAAGCGGACTTTGAAAAGAGTTGGGCTTTTGAGGCAATGGACAAGAGCGGGGAAACATAAAGAGATTCAATGATAGTCCAAGAAGGCCATCACAAAGAGGATCCAGTAAAGCAAAGACATAAAGAACTAGATCCATACAAAAAAAAGCCATTAGTTACACATGCTCTGCATTCATGCATTTCATATCATGCATACATAGCCTTTACATAACAAGGACCAAACGGGAATCACATTCACAGCACAGTTACAGCAATATAAGCTGAGATCTCAATGTCATCAGCTCTTACTAATCTATCACTGGATACACAGCTAATATGCGGGACCAACCCGCATCAGGAATTCAAGGATAAGGTAGACAATATGTCAAAAGCCTGGCAATCGATTCAATAATCGAGACTACACCTGGAAGGACAGGATTGACGTCAGCTAGTAGTATCCAAGATAAGAGATAGCTATAGCCGAGGATAAGACACATATCAAAAAGGATAAAGTAGATAATATTGTCAAAAGCCTGGCAATTGATTCAATAATCGAGGCTACACCTGGAAGGACAGGATTGATGCCAGCTTAGCAGCATCCAAGATAAGAGATAGCTGTGGTCAAAGATAAGACAGACATCAAGAAATATTGTCGTTGAAAATTTGTCAAAAGCGGACAATGGATTCAATAATCGAGGACTGGATCGACGTCAGCTCGATGGAATATCTAAGATAAAAAAATATCTATCACATCAAAATGAAGTAGGATCCACTTTTCCGGTTAAACGGCGAATACGGTACTCCGTGACTCTCAAGTCGGTTCTCTCAGTTGCCCATAATAACTGATTCTTTCCTCTCTTCTTTCTTTTACTTCCCTCTAGAAAATGGATCCTACTCTTTCTGTCTTACGAAAATATTTTCCTTCTCTCCCAATGAACATCCTCAAAAAGATCTACCGAGTTCGCTGTGAACGATTAAGAGCTCTGATGCATAACGGAATACCTGAAGATGTACGGTGGTTAATCGAAGCCAAGGTTCGTCTGGCAGGTGAAATCCCAGAGACATTTGCGTCTTACATGCCTGGTGTTGGCAAAAGTTCTTATGCTAGAAAAAGAAGAGCGAAAAGATTACAAGTCTGCCATAAATGTGGTAGGTGGACTTGTAAGACTAGGTGTCATTCTTTAGGAATGATCTCCAATAATCGAGAAGATAAAATACGGTTCATCAAGAATGGCTTGAGTAAGGACTCATTGGATGATATCCAATTGACTCTTGAGACGCATTCTTGTGGATCTGTGCAACGTGAAATTCTTGGTTTATGGAGTATTTTTCATGAAGAACGAAACCGTTACAGTCCCGGGAATCTGACTGTAAATAACCCTGTTTGCCAGCTTGTAAGAAAACTGGATGGGAAGCAAATCCTCGACTCATAGAAGCCGTTAAAGCCGTTACTGAACATAAATCAGTGGAGGATGAGAGCCACAGTCATGATTGCTGTACATATAAGCTATCATTTGTCTTTTCTTTTGACAATAATGAACTTGCTTCTGCAAGTGTAATTAACACATTATCCCTTTCATCACTATAAATATGTGTTAGTTATTTCCATTTCCTACAATCACTAATTTCTTTCTTCTCTTAAATACCTCCTTCATCAATGGAGTCTTCTCTTTCCGCCCTACGAAAGTATTTTCCTTCCTTCCCAATAAATGTTCTTAAAAAGATTTATCAAGCTAGATGTGAACGATTCAGAGTATTTATGCACAAAGGCATTCCTGATAATGTGCGGTGGCTAATTGAAGCTAAGGTTCGTTCAGCTGGTGAAGTTCCAGAAGCGTTCTTTCCCCGTATGCCCGGCTTTGGTAAAAGCGCTTATGCCAAAAAAAGAAGAGCAAAGAGGCTAGGCGTTTGTCATAATTGTGGATGGTGGATTTGCGGCAATAAATGTCGTTCTCCAGGAGTGATCACCAGAAATCGTAATGATAGAATAAGATTCATTAAGAATGGCTTGCGTAAGGAATCTCTAGAAGATATCCGAGAGGTTCTTGAAGCGCATTCTTGCGGAATAGTGCAATTTGAGGTTGTTGGATTATGGATAATTCTCCAAAAAGAACGAGAACGTTACAGTCTTGGGAATCTAACCCTAAACGACCCTGTTTGCCAGTTTGTGAAAAAGCTAGATGAGATGCAAATCACCGATTCATAGAAAGCATTGAAGCCATTACTGGATGCAAAGCCAGTGGAAGACGAGGATCAAAGTCACAATTACTGTACATGCTAGCTGTCGCTTTTGAAATTTTCCTCCCCTTTTGGTAATAATGTATCCACTCCTGACGTGAACCAAAGTCACGATTACTGTACATGCTAGCTGTCGCTTTTGAAATTTTCCTCCCCTTTTGGTAATAATGTATTCACTCCTGACGTGAACCAAATTCACGATTACTGTACATGCTAGCTGTCGCTTTTGAAATTATCCTCCCAATAATGTACCCACTCCTGACATGAGATACAGTTATGATTACTGTATATAGCTGCCACTTTTTAAAATTTTCCTTCTCTTCCAACAATCACGTACCTACTCCTGACGTAAGCTACAGTAGTGACTACTGTACATGCTAGCAGCTATTTTGAAAATTTTCCTCCTCTTTTAACGATAGTGTACCCATACCTGACCAGAGTCATACTTGTGACTACTTTGAATAGCTGGCAATAATGTATCCATTCTTGAAAATAAAATTATTGCCTTATCTCTTCATCTTTATAAATATATCCTCTTTTCTTCTTTTCTCACATGGGTAAAGATAGGAATGGAGAAAACCTCCACTCGTAAATCCCGAAGTATTTGTGTATTTTCTGGAGCTTTTCCTGGAGAAGATGAAGAGTACTTAAAGGCAGCCAACCATTTGGGTAGTGTATTAGCTGAGCGAAAAATACACTTAGTTTATGGAGGAGGTAGTGTCGGATTAATGGGAGCTGTAGCATCAGCAGCATCTTTAGGAGGAAGCCAGGTTCTGGGTATTATCCCTGCATCTCTGAAATCGGTTTCTGGGGGCACAATTGGAGAAGAGCTAGTGGTTAAAAATCTGCAAGAGCGTTTGTTACAAATGCTTTTTAATGCTGATGCTTTTATCGCTCTACCAGGTGGCTTTGGCACATTAGGAGAAGTCTTCCAAATCGCTTCCATGGCCCAACTTAATTTGCATCAAAAACCCATTGGGCTCTTAAATGTTAACTATTTCTTCGCAGGTCTATTATCTTTTATGAATCGTGCTGTGAAGCAAAAGTTTATCCCTGAGGTGGCACGACGAATCATAATATCCGCAACAACTGCTGAAGAATTGCTAGATAAAATGCAAGCTTTTGTTCCTGAACCAGATCCAGCGATGATCCAAATAGACTGGACACGACAGTCTTTCCCGACCAGTTCACTCCCATAATTGTCCTTTACCCGGCCTGTTGAAGCATTGTGGAAGAAGAAGCGATCTGATCCGTTTTTCTTGTCCTTTCGTTTTAATTATCAGCATTTTCTTTCGTATTTCAGTTTTTCTTTTCAGGGAATTTCGTTATCTTATAAGATAGTTTCGTCCATGCTGATATTAAAACCATGCGACAATGCCTTTAGGTTGGAATGGCTGAGTAAAGAGTAATTTTTGTTACTCTTGAGACGCATCCTATTAGGTCTACTAGGCATAACATTTTGGGGTAGTTAAGCTTTAACCTTATTCGGATGACATATCTCACAAGGGAATCTATATTTACTGAAGAAAATATTAGATGAACCTTGAATATTGATTCCAAACATCCGTTCCCTTCACATAATTTGTCAGTGTTATTGTCGTCATCAAGATTCACTCGTTTTATCAAAGCCTAATTCTTTGCGCTCGCCTATTATGAAAATTCACACTTTCGAAGAAAATTATTCCAATTTCAATTGCTTTCATATAAATTTCGCTCGAGGTCCTAAGGAAAGCTCCTTAGCCTCAAAATCAATTTTCATCACCGGGGTTTTAAGGATGGAACCTTTGCCTCGAAAATAATCAATTTTCATCATCGGGGTTTCATCATCGGGGTTTTAAGGATGGAACCTTTGCCTCGAAAACAATCAATTTTCATCATCGAGGTTTTAAGGATGGAACCTTTGCCTCGAAAATAAAGGATGGAACCTTTGCCTCGAAAATAATCAATTTTCATCATCGGGGTTTTAAGGATGGAACCTTTGCCTCGAAAATAATCAATTTTCATCATCGGGGTTTTAAGGATGGAACCTTTGCCTCGAAAATAATCAATTATCAATCCAAGGATTTAAGGATGAAACCTTTGCCTCGAAAACAATCAATTTTCATCGCGGTTTTAAGGATGGAACCTTTGCCTCGAAAACAATCAATTTTCATCATCGGGGTTTCAAGGATGGAACCTTTGCCTCGAGATCAATTATCAATCCGAGATTTTAAGGATGGAACCTTTGCCTCGAAAACAATCAATTTTCATCGGGGTTTTAAGGATGGAACCTTTGCCTCGAAAACAACCAATTTTCATCATCGGGGTTTTAAGGATGGAACCTTTGCCTCGAGATCAATCATCATCGGGGTTTTAAGGATGGAACCTTTGCCTCGAGATCAATTATCAATCCGAGATTTTAAGGATGGAACCTTTGCCTCGAAAACAATCAATTTTCATCGGGGTTTTAAGGATGGAACCTTTGCCTCGAAAACAACCAATTTTCATCATCGGGGTTTTAAGGATGGAACCTTTGCCTCGAAAACAACCAATTTTCATCATCGGGGTTTTAAGGATGGAACCTTTGCCTCGAGATCAATCAATCAATCCGGGGTTTTAAGGATGGAACCTTTGCCTCGAGATCAATTATCAATCCGAGGTTTTAAGGATGGAACCTTTGCCTCGAAAACAATCAATTATCAATCCGAGGTTTTAAGGATGGAACCTTTGCCTCGAACTCAATCAATCGTCGAGGTTTTAAGGATGGAACCTTTGCCTCGACATCAATTAATCAATCCGGGGTTTTAAGGATGGAACCTTTGCCTCGGCATCAATCAATCAATCCGGGGTTTTAAGGATGAAACCTTTGCCTCGAGATCAATCAATCAATTCGAGGTTTTAAGGATGGAACCTTTGCCTCGAAATCAATCAATCAATCCGAGGTTTTAAGGATGGAACCTTTGCCTCGAGATCAATCAATCAATTCGAGGTTTTAAGGATGGAACCTTTACCTCGACATCAATCAATCAATCCGAGGTTTTAAGGATGGAACCTTTGCCTCGAAATCAATCAATTAAACCGAGGTTTTAAGGATGGAACCTTTGCCTCGAGATCAATCAATCAATTCGAGGTTTTAAGGATGGAACCTTTACCTCGAAATCAACCAATCAATCTGAGGTTTTAAGGATGGAACCTTTGCCTCGAAATCAATCAATCAATCTAAGGTTTTAAGGATGAAATCTTTGCCTCGAGATCAATCAATCAATTCAAGGTTTTAAGGATGGAACCTTTGCCTCGAGATCAATCAATCAATTCGAGGTTTTAAGGATGGAACCTTTACCTCGAAATCAATCAATCAATCCGAGGTTTTAAGGATGGAACCTTTGCCTCGAGATCAATCAATCAATTCGAGGTTTTAAGGATGGAACCTTTACCTCGACATCAATCAATCAATCAGAGGTTTTAAGGATGAAACCTTTGCCTCGACATCAATCAATCAATCCGAGGTTTTAAGGATGGAACCTTTGCCTCGAGATCAATCAATCAATTCGAGGTTTTAAGGATGGAACCTTTACCTCAAAATCAATCAATCAATCCGAGGTTTTAAGGATGGAACCTTTGCCTCGAGATCAATCAATCAATTCGAGGTTTTAAGGATGGAACCTTTACCTCGACATCAATTTTCATCATCAAGGTTTTAAGGATGGAACCTTTGCCTCGAAAACAATCAATCAATTCGAGGCTTTAAGGATGGAACCTTTACCTCGACATCAATCAATCAATTCGAGGTTTTAAGGATGGAACCTTTGCCTCGACATCAATCAATCAATCCGGGGTTTTAAGGATGGAACCTTTGCCTCGAGATCAATCAATCAATCCGAGGTTTTAAGGATAGAACCTTTGCCTCGAGATCAATCAATCAATCCGGGGTTTTAAGGATGGAACCTTTGCCTCGAGATCAATCAATCAATTCGAGGTTTTAAGGATGGAACCTTTGCCTCGAGATCAATCAATCAATCCGAGGTTTTAAGGATAGAACCTTTGCCTCGAGATCAATCAATCAATCCGAGGTTTTAAGGATGGAACCTTTGCCTCGAAAACAAATAATCAATCAATCAGTCCATCTTGCAACGATAGGAGCTTTCCTATCGTTAGAGGTTCTAAGGACATTTCCTTAACCTAAAACAAACAATCAATCCATCAGTCCATCTTACAACGATAGGAGCTTTCCTATCGTTAGAGGTTCTAAGGACCTTTCCTTAACCTCAAACAAATAATCAATCAATCAGTCCATCTTACAACAATAGGAGCTTTCCTATCGTTAGAGGTTTTAAGGACCTTTCCTTAAACCTTACTGTTTGGGCGGCGAGAACATTCTCAATGCCTACCTAAGCCGGACGAAATTTGGTAACGACTTTGCATACATCATGTCCCATGAAGCATGCAAAGGGGGGCAGCTGTTGACACCCAATTTCGTCCGGGTGTTTTAAAATTTTGAAAAAAATTTTATTAAAAAAAATTAATTTAAAAAAAAATATATATTACTATTATTATTAAAAAAAATTTAATTAGTTTAAAATATATATATATATTTTTTTTTTGTGAAAATTTGATTTAAAATGATATATGTGTGAATATGTGTATGTTTGAAATAAAATAAAATTTCATGAAAAAAATGACAAAAAATTAAAAGTTTGAGGTAAAAATGACAAAATGGAGAAGTTTCGGAAAAAATTGACAAATTCTAAAAGTTCCAGGAGCATTTGGTAGTTTGTCACATAAAATTTTGAGCCTGCCGACGTTTTTGGCTCCAATTGACAGAAAACGACAAAATTGTCAAAATCAGAAGCTTCAGGAACTTATCCAGAGGCTGAGAGACGTAAAGGACTAAAATTGTCATTTTACCAATTTAAAAGATAAGTTTGAAATTTTTTATTAATTTATCCATCAACAGTTCAGCTAAACTTCCTCTATAAATAGCCCCCCAAATTTTGTGCTGAAGACACAAAAAAATAGACAGAAAGCTTAGAGCTCCGTTTTAGAAAAAATAAAAATTACAGACTTAGTCCCTGGCCCTCTTTCCTTTTCCCAGAAAATCTCAAAAGTTTCTATTCTGACGTATAGACTATCTTCTTCCTCCGTTTTTTTTCTGTTTCTTCCTTCTCCTTCGCTGCCCGTCGCTCCACGCCGTCCCGCCGCCGCTCATCACGCTGCCGTCGCGCCGTCCCCACCTGCCCCTGGCCGCGCTGCCGCCCCACCGCCAGCTGCCCCTCCTTCCCCCCCTGCGCGCGCGTCTGTTTCTCACGTTCCCAACAAAATTCAAAATTAAAACTAAAGGGTACAACCCTTGTTTTGTCCTCTATTTTTTTTATTTCTTTCACTTTGGTCACTAACCTTTTATTTTGTTCTTGCAGAATTAATTCCTAACTATTTTAATTTTTACTTGTTTTACTTATTTGTTATTATTACTAACCCTTTTTTTTTTGTTATTAACTTACTAACAACTAACTTTTAATATTATTATTGTTACTAACCTTTTAATTTTTGCATTATTACTAACTTTTATAATTGTTGTTAACAATTAATTAACTTTTTATTATTGTTGTTAATTAATTTATTTAATTAACTTGGCTAACTTTTTATTATTGTTGTTAATTAATTTAATTAACTTGTCTAACTTTTTATTATTTTTGTTAATTAATTAATTAACTTGGCTAACTTTTATTGTTGTTAATTAATTAATTTAATTAACTTGGCTAACTTTTATTGTTGTTAATTAATTAATTTAATTAACTTGACTAACTTTTTATTATTGTTGTTAATTAATTAATTTAATTAACTTGACTAACTTTTTATTATTGTTGTTAATCAATTAATTTAATTAACTTGACTAACTTTTTATTATTGTTGTTAATCAATTAATTTAATTAAACTTGGCTAATTTTTATTATTGTTGTTAATTAATTTAATTAACTTTGCTAACCTTTATTATTATTTATTTTTAAAGTGGATGGCCAAAAAGCCCCACTTTATTATTATTAATTTTCCTTTATATAATTTTTTTTTTAAATTTAATTCACCTTTACCCTTACTTAAATAAATAAATGAAAATTAAAAGAAGATTATTTTTTAAGCCTAATAAAAATAATTTTTTAAAAAGCCAATTATTTTTATTTTTCTTTTATAAATTGAATAATTATTTAAATAATAAATAACTTTCACTAAAAAAAAAACTAAAAGAAAGATAAGAAAAAGATAAGAAAGATAAGAAAAAGATAAAAAAAGAAAAGAAAGAAAGAAAAGAAAGAAAAGAAAAAGAAAAGATAAAAAAAGAAAAGAAAGAAAGAAAAGAAAGAAAAGAAAAAGAAAAGAAAAGAAAAGAAAGAAAAGAAAGGAAAAATAAAACTAAAAGAAAGATAAAATCAAAAAGAAAGAAAAGAAAGAAAGAAAAGAAAGAAAAGAAAAGAAAGTGTAAAGAATAAAAAATAAATTTTTTTAGATTATTAATAAATCTAAAAACAAAAGACTTACAAATTAGTAATAATAAATTCCATAAAAATAATAATTATATAACTAACAATTAATTAAAGTAATTTCCATATCCGGATGATCCAGCAGGATCTACGGTTTGGAAAATATCAAACTTTCAAAATAAATAAATTAAATAAAAAGATAAAAATCCATATTTTTACGATATGGATTAAAATTTTCACCAAATTCCGTGTCCAAATGACTCGGCAGAGTCCATGGTTCGGAATAAAAATCTTCCGTGTCCAAATGACTCGGCAGAGTCCATGGTTCGGAAGTATAAAATTCTATACAAATTAATTACCAAAAATCCACATCCGATTAATTCAGTTAAAAATTCTAGATTGAAAATTAACTGAAATTTATTTAAAAGCAAAGCGAAACAAAATTAAAATCAACTAAGGTGCCAATTTTTGGGCGTTTTAACAAAGTTGTTTTAACGTAACCGTACTCCCGAACCCCCGAACTCTCGTAGACCAATATTTAAGGTGACCAATCGACCTAGGTAAACTGATTGGTGGCGACTCCCGAAAACCCGACGTTGCCACATCTTTTTAAGGACTTTTATTGGAAGGGAAGGAAAGTATTTTCGCAGTGCTGAAAGAGTAGAATCCATTGATTAGAGAAGAATTTGAGAGGAGAGGGAATGAATCAGTTATTGTAGGAGACTGGAATAACCGACTTTAGAAGTCACGGGGTATCTTATTCGCTGCTTAATCAGAAGGAAGAACACGCATTTATAGTGATGAAAAAGGGATAACGTGTCGATTACACTTAGGGGAGCATGTACATCTGTCAAAAGAAAATGCAAACTTTTCCAAATATAACAAACTGTATGTACAGTAATTGTGACTGTGGCTCACATCTTCCACTGATTTATGTCCAGTAACGGCATTAACGGCTTCTATGAGTCGAGGATTTGCTTCCCATCCAGTTTTCTTACAAGCTGGCAAACAGGGTCATTTACAGTCAGATTCCCGAGACTGTAACGGTTTCGTTCTTCATGAAAAATGCTCCATAAACCAAGAAGTTCACGTTGCACGGATCCACAAGAATGCGTCTCAAGAGTCAATTGGATATCATCCAACGAGTCCTTACTCAGGCCATTCTTAATGAATCGTATTTTATTTTCTCGATTATCAGAGATCATCCCTAAAGAACAACATTTAGTATTACAAGTCCACCGTCCACATTTATGGCAGACTTGTAACCGTTTCGCTCTTCGCTTTTTGGCATAAGAGCTTTTGCCTATACCAGGCATGTGAGACACAAATGCCTCTGGGATTTCACTTGCCAGACGAACCTTGGCTTCGATTAACCACCGCACATCTTCAGGGATTCCTTTGTGCATCAGAACTCTTAATCGTTCACAGCGAACTTGGTAGATCTTTTTGAGAATGTTCATTGGGAGAGAAGGAAAATATTTTCGTAAGACAGAAAGAGTAGGATCCATTTTCTAGAGGGAAGTAAAAGAAAGAAGAGAGGAAAGAATCAGTTATTATGGGCAACTGAGAGAACCGACTTGAGAGTCACGGAGTACCGTATCCGCCGTTTAACCGGAAAAGTGGATCCTACTTTATTTTGGTATCATAGATATTTCTTATCTTTGATATCTCGTAAGGCATGACATTGATCCAGTCCTTGACTATTGAATCCATTGTCCGCTTTTGACAAATTTTCAACGACAATATTTCTTGATGTCTGCCTTATCTTTGACCACAGCTATCTCTTATCTTAGATGCTGCTAAGCTGGCATCAATCTTGTCCTTCCAAGTGTAGCCACGATTATTGAATCAATTGCCAGGCTTTTGACAATATTGTCTACTTTATCCTTTTTGATATCTGCCTTATCCTTGGCTATAGCTATCTCTTATCTTGGATACTACTAGCTGACGTCAATCCTGTCCTTCCAGGTGTAGTCTCAATTATTGAATCGATTGCCAGGCTTTTGACATATTGTCTACCTTATCCTTGAATTCCTGATGTGGGTTGGTCCCGCATATTAGCTGTGTATCCAGTGATAGATTGGTAAGAGCTGATGACATTGAAATCTCAGCTTATACTGCTGTAACTGTGCTGTGAATGTGATTCCCGTTTGGTCCTTGTTATGTAAAGGCTATGTATGCATGATATGAAATGCATGAATGCAGAGCATGTGTAACTAATGGCTTTTTTTTTTTGTATGGATCTAGTTCTTTATGTCTTTATTTTACTGGATCCTCTTTTGTGATGGCCTTCTTGGACGATCATTGAATCTCTTTATGCTTTTCAGCTTTTGTTCGCTGCCTCAAAAGCCCAACTCTTTTCAAAATCCTCTTTCTTTGACTTGTTCTTGAATTTTGGCCTCAATTTCTTTAAAGTTGGCCCGCCTCATAATTTATATCTCTTTCGGGTACTCATCCATTGTCATGGATTTGATACCATCAAAGGCTTTACTTTCAATGTCTGCTTTGACCCTTTTTTTGTGACCGTGCCGACATTTACTTATCCTCATGTTATAATCTGAATGATTGCTCTTCTCTGAACTCATGTTTTGATCCATAAGACTTGCCCCATTGTCTATTGAACTTCTTTGTTGGCAGTACTCCTCTTACGCTTTGTAGAGACTACTTTGCCCCCCTGAATATGGTATTTATGTGGATAAAAGGTATCATCTCACCTTTGATTTAACAGAAGGTCGAGCATTTCTAGACCTTTGTGATGGCACTTGATCGTAAATTTCTCTTACAAGAACCACATCTTATTAAAGAAAGACTCAAGCTATCTCCTCACTTTTAAGTCTACACACATTAATGAATAATGATTTGGCCTTAAAGAAAAACTTTCATCGATTTGCAAAGCTTGACAAAGTAATTTACGGTCTTTATTTTTAATTAAAATATCCTGCCACTCTTCCCTTTCCAACTCGAAGACATAAACTGTGCAAGGCAATAAGGTATAAACATGATTCACAAGGATAGTCTTTTAGCTGAATGAGGATGATATCGAGAGGTAAATGTTAGGTGTGAGGGAAATTAAGTTTAAATGTTTTTGCTACAGTCTTTTAGCTGAATGAGAATAATATTAAGAGGTAAATATTAGGTCTAAGTAAAGTTAAGTTTGAGTGGTGTGAAAGAATGGTATTTTAATACTACTCGTGAGCAGTATTAAATAAGGTAGAAACATGATTTGCAATGATAGTCTTTTAACTGAATGAGGATGTTCGGTTTGAGAAAAGTTAAATTTAAGTGGTGTGGAAGAAGGGTCTTTTAATACTACTCATGAGTAGTATTAAACAAGGTAGAAACATGATTCACAATGATAGTCTTTTAGCTGAATGAGGATGATAAGTCTGAGGAAAGTTAAATTTATGTGGTGTGAAAGAATGGTCTTTTAATACTACTCGTGAGCAGTATTAAATAAGGTAGAAACATGTTTCACAATGATAGTCTTTTGACTGAACGAGGATGTTAGGTCTGAGGAAAGTTAAGTTTAAGTGGTGTGAAAGAATGATCTTTTAATACTACTCGTGAGCAAATTTGATTATGGTGAAAAACTCAATAGTGATGACCTCAACTTGCCACTCTTTCCAGAAAGTTAGACCTCATCTGTTGCCCCCCAACTATTGTGATCTTTATGCATGCTTGGTTTGAGGGTTGCTTTTGTGTTCTAAACCACCTTTGCAGGTTTTCAGTCTAGAATCCATAGCTCACTTTTTTTGTTTTCTTTCTTTTGCTCTAACTTGAGCCTCTTTTCTTTTCTTTTTGTTTTTTTTTTGTTTTTTTTTTTTTTTGTGAGCTATGGTGATGACATACTTGATAACTCTCTTGAAGTGAGATGACTCAAGTGGCCTTGCTTGCTCGTGCTTGTTCTCAGTCCTTTTTGGTTTTGAATTTTCCCTGGTTGTTTTTTTTTTATGGAAGGGACGAATTTCTCTTTCTTTTTGGAGTTTGTGTTGCAAAGAACTGAGATCATAGCCCTCTTGAAGTGAGATGACTCAAGTGACTTTACTTGCTTGTGCTTGCTCTCAGTCTTTTTTTTTTTTGTTTTGGATTTGAATTTTCCCTTGTTGCCTTTTGATAAGGGATGAACTTCTTTTTTTTTTTTTTTTTTGGAATTTGTGTTGTGGAAAATTGAGGACCTTTTTTTTTTTGTGTTGAGCATTTGTGAGAATTGGAAGGCCACTGAAGTCATTTAATATGAGAGCTACCTTCTTTGGAAACTAACCCCAGACTTCTTACAAGGGTGTTGATAACCACTGCGAATTCCCTTTTGAGAGTTGAGGTGCAACATTTGAAATCCTTCTTACTAGATTTGGCAGTACCTTGAAGATCACTACTATCAAATCTCTCTTAACTTTCATTTTCACCCACGAGTAGTATTGCTTACAAAGTAAAGTGTGATGGTAATAATGGATGGTGTAATGGCAAAGAGTGAGAGATAGATGGAATTTTTGGTAAAAAGTGGTAGAATATGTGGATGTAAAAATGGAATTTTTGGTAAAAAGTGGTAGAATGTGTAGGTGTAATGATGAAATTTTTGGTAAAAAGTGGTAGAATGCACACATTACATCTTTTTGTTAGACAAGAAAAAGAATACCAGGTGTCCATTTAACAAAGACTACACCCTAGATTCTGGACTAAATCTAGGAGATTTTTACTATTAATTTACTTTGACAAGCTCTCAAAGATGAAAGTTTAGTAAAAGGATTCCCTGTTATTCAAAAGTGTGTGCGAACTGTTAGGTCGGATCTGACTTGGAGCCCTTCCAAAATCAATGTAATTCTAGCTCGAAATATTCACTTTCAATTACCAATCACATCATGGTCTAGCAACTTGGACTCGACCAACTGTTGGACCTTGTTTTTCAGTACCACACAATTTTCACTTGAATGCCCAATTGAACATTTTTGGTAATCACATTTGGCATTTGGGTCATTCCAACTTCGAAGGGGAGGCTACTTGATCTTTGCTACCGTTGGTATGGGTGATAGCAGGTTTATAGCTTGTGGAAATTGAATCGACTTAAGTAGCTTTCTTCCCATGAGTGGTATTTGGTACTGATGAGGGAGCCTTGAGGATTACAGTCTCAATAGGATATCCTTTCACTCGTAACATGAGCGGTAGTGGACCATAGGACTTGGAGATGATGTTTTGGATAGCTCCGCTTCTTTCATTGAAACATCCTCCAATTGAAGAATCAACCAGCTTTCCTGTTTTGATTCCAAATTTGATCTTTTCTCCAGGTAATACCAAATTTGAAAAGTTACTCGAAGTGTTCCGAAGTAGTTTTTCATAAAATGGTCTATTTAGTGTTTGGATAAACAGGGTGATTAGTTCTTTTTCTATCATAGGTGGTTGAACTTGTGTGGCTAAGTCTCTCCACTTTTGTGCATATTCCTTAAAGGTCTTTTGTACCTTCTTCTCCATATTCTGGAGAGTTGGGCGATCCTGGGCCAAGTCCATAACATGCTTGTAATTATTGATGAAAGCTCGAGTGAGATCATTCCATGTTCTAATGTTCTTTGGGGCTTGACTTGGATACCATTGTAGCATTAACTTTGTAAGACTTTCTTGAAAAAGTGTTATCCACACCTTCTCTTCTTTTGTGAGTGATTGTACTTTTCTTATAAACAATGTAATGTGAGTGATGGGACAACTTATTCCATCATATTTCATAAAGTCTGGCATCAAGCAAAGATCGTTCACCGAAAGAGATCCAAATACAGTGTCTCATTCAATGGTCTGAAGTCTCTTTTCTATGGTCTCGAGTTTTTTTTTTTTTAGTATCCTCTTCTTCTTTAAGCAGGGGCTTCTTCTTTTTTTTTTTAAAAAAAATGGATTGTGCCTTAGGTGAATGTTATCAGATGGGCCTGAGTCGTGAAAGGGCTTCTCTTGAACTAAGACCCGTTGTTGAGTGAATCCGGGAAGATAGGTGAGATCTTGTGGCTCTTTGACGGGGACTTGGATTTTTTTTTTTTAATTAACTTCATTATTTGCTCGGCCATGCTTTCTATCTTGGACTCAATATCTATGAGACGTCATTCGGTCTGTTCTGCTATTAGTCTTGTTTGGAGCCGAGTTGGGTATCAATGTTGAGGTCCAATTTTACCGTTTTAAAGTAAGATTTATTTTATTAGACTTCATATGCACTTGATTGGTGTGATGGATGTATGTAATACAAAATGAAATTATGTTTTTATCAAAGTTTATATGTACATGATTAATGTAATGGAATGCATGCAATAGAAAACTGAGATTATGTTTTTATTAGACTTTATATGTATGTGATTGATGTAATGGATGCATGCAATGAGTGAGCTTGATTATTCACTATCGAGGAACTTCGAGATTTCTAGTTGTTATTAGAAAGATTAAAAAGTTATTACAGTTTGACGCGTGGTTTTGATGCATGAAGAATAATTGTATAGAACAGAAGTACAATAAAAGAAAAATAAGGTTATTAATAAGTTAAATAGCAATTAACAACTCATGAACTATTATGGATAAACAAGTTAAAACCATACGAAGAAAAGTGTAGAGTAACAACACAGCATAACAAGGATATGCTTATGGCGTTGGTAAAATGGTAGAAATTCTATGGTCAGTTCTATGGTTAAGTGGGGAGTTCTATATGCATAAGGTGGTTTATCAAAAAGGCAAGGGATAGTTCCCGAATCCCGTCACTCAATTATAGTGATGGCCCGATTCCTTACCCTCTAGGGTTAATGTAAGGAATGGATTAATTCGAGTCGTAGCTTTTCGTGGGCCCATGCAGAGACTAACCGTCTCAGGAGGCAATACACTACTTTGCTACTTTGAAACCGGTGAAGGCTTGGAGACCATGGCCTCACAAGGACAACAACACCAATTCCGCTTAGAAAGAATTGTGTTCGATTTGAGAAAGCTCGGGTATAGAGCTTCATATTGTGAATGCATTATGCATGTTTAGAATAAGTAAATATAACATATAAATCCACATAATAAGCAGCAAAGCAAAACAAAACAAATCAAGTTTTAGGCTCGACTCACTAACCGTTTCCCCAGTGGAGTCGCCAAGCTGTGGCAACGTGCGGTTCGTTTTCGGGAGTCGCCACCAATCGGTTTTCGCTCAGGTCGATTGGATACCTTAAAATATGGTCTGCGAGAGTTCGGGGATCGGGAGTACGGTTACGCTAAAACAATATTGTTATAGCGCCCAAAATTGGCACCTTAGTTGATTTTAATTTTGTTTTACTTTGCTTTTAAATAATTTTCAGTTAATTTTCAAAGATAGAAATTTTAACTGAATTATGTCGAAATGTGGATTTTTAAGTTAATTTGGATAAAATTTGATACTTCCGAACCATGGACTCTGCCGAGTCATTTGGACACGGAAGATTTGATTCCGAACCATGGACTCTACCGAGTCATTTGGACACGGAATTTGGTGAAATTTTAAATAATTTGATCCATATCGTAAATATGGATTTTTATCTTTGTATTTTAATTTATTTAACTAAAAGTTTGTATATTTTTCCAAGCCATGAATCCTATCGGATCACCCGGACATGGATTTTAATCTAAAACCTAATTCATAATTTGTCATAAATTTTGTGAAATTTGGAAATTTTATTATTTTTTTATTGTTTTGTATTTTGTTTTGTTTTTAAAATTTTATTTTTTTATTCTTTTGTTCGAAAAATTTTATTGAATAATCTAAATCTATAAATTTAAATTAAATACTTTAGAAAAATAATTTTTTTTTTGTGAAATCATTTGGTTATGATTGATTTTTTTATTTATTTATTTTTATTTAAAAGAAACAAAAAAAATTAAATTTTTGTTATTTAAATGAATTAAAAAGATAAGTTTAATTATTTTGTTATTTAAAGAAATAATAATATATATTCCAAATAATGATAAAGGGTGTTGGCTTTTGTTGTAATAGAAATAATAAAATAAGAATAAAATATGGAAGTAAGATGAGCGTCGTCACCAAATAAAGTAAAGTTAATCGTTCACATAAAGAAAAATAAAATTGCATGAAAATAAATAAATAAATAAAGTGGGGGCATTTAACCATTGACATGAAAATAAAACGTACAATAAAGTAAATAATTGCAGGAGATTAGATAAATAAAAGAAAAATGGGGCTTTTTGCCGTCTACTTAAAAATAAAAAGAGGTATAACCTTCAATGAATAATAATAATAATAATAATAATAATAAAGATAAAAGTTAGTTGTTAGTAAAGTTAGTTGTTAGTATAACAAAAATTAAATGGTTAGTGATAACAATAATAATAAAAGTTAGCAGTTAGTAAAGTTAGTTGTTAATATAACAAAAATTAAATGGTTAATGATTTGAATGGAATAATAATAACAATGATAACAATAATAATAATAAACATATAAAGATTATTGTTAGTTCTTCAGAAATAATAAAAAGGTTAACGACTTGTATAAAAAAAACTGGAGGATTAAAGAGAAATTATACCGTGAATTTTGAATCGACTCTTAATCGAGCTGAGGATTTGCGAACGGATTTTTGCCCCTGATTCGATGTCGAATGATGGCGAACGATTTACTTACGACTGGTGGTGGTTTTGTTGAATGTCGTGGCGATTATTATTTTTTATTAGAAGTTTAGGATATAATTTGTTCTTCCAAATCGTGAATCTTGCCGGATCATTCGGATATGGAATTTAATATCCAAGCCATGGATTCTAACCGAATCATTTAGACATGGATATGATCCGTCTTAGGATTTCGTTATTTAATTTTATTTTATTTTTAATAATCTTAGCTAATATCCAAGCCATGGATTCTAACCGAATCATTTGGACATGGATATAGACGTCCTTAAAATTTCGTTATTTAATTTTATTTTATTTTTAATAATCTTAGTTAATATCCAAGCCATGGATTCTAACCGAATCATCTGGACATGGATATGATCCGTCTTAGGACAGATTTCTAATAATTTGATACACATTTAATGCATTACAATAATTAAAATTAAACTATAAAGATAAATAAATAAATAAATACATATCAAATCAAAAATCTCATGTTATTCTCATACGTCAATTTTATGACCAAAATTATATAGTCTTAACCTTTTTCTTCGTCTTTGATTTTCTTGAATATCTCAAAATCCAAGTTCTCTAAGGATTCGCTCAGGAAGTCAGTAGCGCAGAATACAATCATGTGGTCCCCCATGGCTTTCAGGATCTCTTTTATGTCTTCAAAAATATCTGCGTATCTTTTTGCACATAGAAGTTTCAGTTCAATAGTCTTATTCTGGTAGTATGGCATGGATACAATTAGTGAAGTAGTGCAAGACAAATAGACGGATGACAAGAAAAACAGGAAGATCACCACCAGGTACTGCTTGCACACAATAATTCGTACAACAACATAAAACTATAGAAATAAAAAGAAAGGGTCTCCATACTCTAGGGTTGAAGGCATGAAAGTATCCACAAACTAGGTATCCCTATTAAAACTATATGCCACCGTATACAAATGATCTTTATGACTTTATAATCCTGTCACTAAATGATTTGCACAGGAAGTGCTCAATATATAACATTAAACCCGACTATTGGAAAACCCTCCTACATAGGTTGATCAGTTAACAGAGAAGTAGGAAACTTCTAGAAGACTATTTCATAAAGCAAAATACCACAGGGAAAACATAAAACAAAAATCATGAGTGAAATATTTCAGTCAGCAATACACAGTTATCATGGATAAACGTTCTATACTTATGGCCTTGACAGTTCTTAGTTCCAAGAAATTGGAATGAATAGAGAGATACTTCCGAGGAAAATTGTTCAGCTCTAGCGTCTGCATCTGGAACAGTTGTATTGTTCTCAGCTCACTTCTGAAAGATGGAATAGAGTTCTTGAAGAGATCAATCCAGGCGGTTTCGGTGGGGGTGGCTCTGTGAGGGTTATTGTAGACGAGGAGAACGCCCGCGTCACCTCTGTAGTAAGCGGATCATGAAATGCTACTATGAATCAGTGTTCATTTTTTTTACCATCTGCAAAACACAGAATGCAAAATACAGAAAACAGTAGAAACCACAAAAGGAATAACCATACTGCAGTATAGACTACCATATAAATAAGCAATTTAATTAATCAAGTAATCAGGAGCAGTAAAGAAAACTAACAATCAAGCAATCACTACAATCTATATTCATCAGATCAACACAACAATCGATATTTAATCAGATCCACACAACAATTCACATTAATCAGATCTAAGCAAAAATTGAAAAAATAAAATAAATAAAATAAATAAATAAAGAGTTTTGCTGTCAGTGACGTATATGCAAGAATAAAATATGTTGATGACTTAAATGAATAAAACAAAAAGAAATAGGGGCTAAACAAGGATTTTAGCCCATATATATATATATATATATATATATATATATATATATATATATATATATATATATATATATATATATATATAATAAAATAAAATAAAATAAAATTTTACTCGGTAAAAAATTGAAAACGCGTAAACGCGTCTCTTTTTTTTTTTGGCTGTCTTCGTCTTCTTCTTTTGTTCTTCCGGCGTCGGGACGGTGGCAGTGCTACAGCAAAAGGGGACAACAAGGCAACTGAGAGCAGGAGGGGCGTAGCTGAGCGCAGAGAGATGAGGCAGAACGCCCGGGAGGGAACACGGCGGAGGGGCTGGCGGGAGCACGGCGGCGAGGTTGAGAGCAGTGGAATCACGGTGACGTCGCGAGGTTGGCGAGCTGGGATAGTGGAGGTCAACGGCTAGCAGTGGGCTTGAGAAGAAAAGAGGGAGAGAATCGAGGAGAGAGGAGCTGCGAGAGGAGGGAGATGGGCAGAGGGTGCGCGTGAGAGACAACCTGCTGTCAGATTGTGGCGACGACTAGCGGGAGCTGGGGCAAATCTGATCGCAAACTGAGGTGAGGGAAGGACAAGGTCAGCAGCGACAGGGGAAGGGAGTCGGAGACGCGACAGTCGCAAACGATAAAGGGGGGGGGCGACAGCGACAAGGGTGTGATACAGTCGACGGAGGAGGGAGAAAGAAGGAAAAAGGCGGCCGGGCGTGTTGAGGTGAGATCGATTCTGGGAGACAAGAAAGATCAGAGTTTGGAGAGTGAAGTCTAAGACTGGGAGAAGGATAGAGAGAGATCGAAGGAGAGAGAGAGAGTTCGCGAGAAGAGAGAGAGAGAAGGAGAAACAGAGAGGGAGAAGGAGAGAGGAGAGCAAAGGAGAGAGAGAGAGTTCGCACAAGGGAGATGAAGAAGAAGAAGAAGAAGAAGAAGAAGAAGAGCGAAGCCCCCCCCTGGGAGAGAGAGAGAAGAGAGAGGGAACAAGAGTCCCCGAAGCTCCCTCCTCCCCCGGCGAGAGAGTAAGTGGGGAGACCTTTTAGAGAGATGGATAGAGGGCGTGATTATTGGGTAGAAGAAAATTGTCTGCTAGAGGGGACCAGAGTCAGAGCAGGTAGGCGAGCGAGAGGGATCCAGCTGGGGGTTGGTGAAGAAAAAGAGAGTTCAATTATTAAGACAGAGACAGCTAGCCAGCCCGGAAAAAAAAAATCCTAGAGAAATTTTTTTTTGATTTTTAATTAATTAATTAATAATAAATTTTCAGTTTTTACTTTTTTTTTTAATTTAATACATAGATAAAGATATATATATATATATATATTGACTGACACTATAAAACAAAAATGTCCCGCTAAAATAATATATTTTTTTTCTTTTTCCCTCTATTCTTTTTTTAACAATAATAATAATCAATTATATATATATATATATATATATATTTTAATTTAATTTTTACCGGGGTCGGACGAAATTGGGTGTCAACAATATCCCAACCCTGTGTAAGCTATGGCTGGTTTGTTTATTTTAATAATTTGAGGAAAAGGGCTATATTGCCAAAAAAATAAAAGGTTGGGTAGAATTAGAGAGCCAAAGACTTAGTTGTCAAGGAATTTAAGCCTATGGGCTTAATTACAAGAAGTTGTGAAGCTAAGAATAGAATTGCAAAAAAGCAAGAACTTATGGACCAACTGGCGAAAGACGGATTTAATTGCTAAGAAAGAAAAAGTTGAGGACTGAATTGAACAATTAGAAGGGAATTTATGTAAAAGTTATGGGAGGAGTAATATGGATAGAAGTGGAAACTTGAGGCAAAATTGAAAAAAATTGGATTGATGGAGGTTCAAATGGAGTTGTGCCACTTTCATAATTTAAACAAACAGGTGTCGGGCTTCTTCTATTAATCCAAATTAAAGCTGCTTGCTATGATGAACTCCAGGAAACAAAACCCTGGAACAAAAATTCAATCTTCGAACCAGAAGGAAGGCATGAAGTGAAAAAGGGGTGATGGGTTGAATCGAAGCTCAACGTCTTCCTAAGGTTTGTGAAGGTCTGAATTTCTTGCAATTTAAATTGATCACATGATTAAGAACCAGGGTTTGCTAGTTACAGGGAAGCCCAACAGAGCTGAGAAGAGGGTTTCACCTGGATTGTTGATGAAGGCAATGTTCGAATTTCTTGTGAGATGCTTACTTGACAACCCAGTAGTGTTTTGATCCACACGATTCGGCCAGCAAGTTTAAGGTAAGAGACAATTCTACAACTTGTGATTTTGATACTGTTTAAAGCTATATTGCTGGATTTCTGTTATTACTGGTGATGGGAAGTTGTTGGTTTCTTGAGAACAGGAGTTAAGCCAAAAGGCTGTTAATTTCTTGATTGTTGTATGAATTCTGATTTCTAAGTAATTGGGAGATGTATGTAAAGTCCAAATGACTGCATGAAAATATTGGGGGCTAAGGGACACCCCGGGTTGTATCTACGATTATATGGATACCTTCGGGTGTCTATGTAATGTTTTAGCTAAATATGTTATGAGCAAGTATTAGGGTTTTGATTTTGGGTTAAGCCGACCCAATTTTAGGATTTGGAGCTCTATGATTTTTAGCCGAACAACTTAAATTAAAATAATTAAAATGAATGAAGACGATATGAAATGCTTGCTAGGCCCCAAGGCTATTTAGCTGGTGTTGTGGTGTGTGTGTTTGTGTACTTCTATGATTTAATGCATGTGCTGACTATGTTATGAATATACTTATTTATTTGTTATTTGTATATTGTGCATGTTTTTTGTGTTTTTCTTTGGATGCGGGTATTTTGGCTAAAAGCCGAGATAATTATTACTGTTAAACTGAAATCAGAATTTATAGTTGTTAATGTCTCTTACTAAGTTTCATTAGAAACTCATCCCCCAAATATTTATACTTTGTGTAGATAAAATAGCTACTACTGTGGTTAATCTAGCTTAAAGTTGAATAAATCTATTGTATTGAAGACCAAGTCTTAGGGTTGGACTTCCATACCCTAGATCCTTCAATATGATCTTGTAGCACATTAAGTGCATAGGCTGTAAAGCTGGATTATTATATACTGTACCTGACAATTTTTAATGAAAGTGGAAATGATTTGGTTTGCATCTGATATTTTTTTTAACTATGTTCCATTATGGTCATATTACAGAAATTTTCATGTCTTAAATTGCCAATTTGTGTAGTAATCTAATAGAATCTTTCAATTTAAAAATGAATGTTATTAATGCATAGGCTAAGGGCAATTTAGGCCATGACATAATGAAGGACCAAAATGAAACAATTTAAATAACTTTAGAATCAAAATAAAATATTTAATAAGTTAGAGATTAAAATAAAATAATAACTAAATATTATGGACCATTTATACAATTTACTCTATCATTATGATAAGGCATCACAAAGCATGGTCCAAGGGATTATAGCAAGATTTTGATGATTGATCAGCGAAGACACAATAAAATCATTCATCAAAGATTAGACTATTAGGAGGCCACTTCGCATCCTGAGGCACAGTATTCAAGTACACTGCAAGCCATTACAATTCTCTCAAAAGTATTCATCCCTCTTCTCTTTAACATTATCCCTCAAAATTTAAAAGATCGTGTTTAGAGCATATAACATATACCTTAGGTGTATATATAAATATTTTCTTTTACTAATAAAAAATATATACTACTAAATTTTTTTTTTCTCTAGAACCACAACGTGAAGTTAAGGCCAGCCTGTACTGGCTCCGCCCTGAATTTATACATATTTTTTTCTCACTAATTTATATTAACTTTAATAGCCTGGTAAAACATAAGGGCATTACGATATAGGCTATGTCATGTACTTATTATTATTATTATTATTATTATTATTATTATTATTCATTTCCTAATAATTGACGAAGGCTCCACGCGATGAAAAGAACTAGTTGTTCTTTTCCTATATATTATTGTAAAATTGTGCAACTGTTTAATAGGTTTAGAATTTTTTGTATATTATTATTATTATTATTATTATTATTATTATTATTGCTTCTGTTATTAATTGTTATTGTGTATTTGTTACGGAATTGCCTTAGCGGATGACTGTGATCTAACACATCCTATCATACTATTATGTGTGTCTATTGAATTTTAGGGACCATATGTAATCCAACGGTCTAGATGGTTTGACAGTCATTATAAGCCGTCATAGTAGTTAGGTCTTAATTGCTATAGATTGTTGCCCTGATGGAGACAAAGACAATTCATTTACAATATTGTTTGTGATTAGCACCAAAAAATATAAAGGGTCAGTTCATTTGCATTAGTTTTAATGAATTATTGAAATTATTTTTATAAAGTGGTGTTACTTACCAACATTTTGAACTTATTGCAATCACATAGTTTGGGAAGTTAAAAAAGTAACTCTGAAGTACTTTATGGATAATAAAATATTTCTTGCTAATTATTCTTTTTTAGGTTGACTAAGTTAAAAAATTAATAGAAAATACTTGGGACTAAATCATATTAACTTAAGTTAGATTATTCCAAAATATTTTTATAGTTTTTTTATTTGAAACCAATGTCATTTGAAAGCTAATACGACATAAATATAATACTCCATTGAATAACATTTTGAATAGTGTTGTTGAATTTTGTATGAAATTTTCTCTGTTTTTTTTTTAGGTTGAGTAAGTAAAAATTTATAAAAATGTAACTAGATTGTGAAAAATAAAGTCATTTAATGGATTATTGCATCCATATAGTATTAGATTTTAAATAACATTGATTATAGGCAAGAACTGTGGGAAAAAAAAAAGTAATTTTAAATTAATCTAATTTAAGTTATAACGAATTGACCATTAATTATTTTTTACTATATATATATATATATATATTAAAATTAATATTTATTGTTTTAAAAGTAAAAAATTTTAATAAATTATAATTTGGACAAATAATCATTTATATGAGAATAATGCACAATAATACATTAAAATTAAATGTAAAACGAATTCATCCTAAAATAAGTTTAAGGATGACCGATATAGCTTTACAAAGTTTCTAAGAGGGAAATATTCAGTTGGATAATTTTTTAAACTTTTAATACCAATAATAATAATAATAATAATATTGTTGTTGTTGTTTCTGCTTTCGCTGTTATTAATTGTTATTGTGTATTTGTTACGGAATTGCCTTGGCGGATGACTGTGATCTAACACATCACATCCAGTCATAGTATAATGTGTGCTTAGTGCGTGTAATAGTGTAATATCGGATAGTAGGGAGGCCAAAATGCATATATAGTTCTTCAGCTTGACAAACTCGAGCGAGTTAGTCCTTTTTGTTTAACTTAGTGTGAGTTAGTCCTCTAACTTTTCAGATTAAGCATGTTAGTCCCTCAACTTCTCTAAATTAAATGAATTAGTCTGAGGCATAACAGAAAGCGTCTTCTAGGATAACACAGTGTTAAAGCCACGGTAACAGGCGACCCGCCGTCTGCCTGAAGAATCATCGAGAGAACCGGTTGTCTGAAACAAAATCACCGGAGATTGTCACCATAATCGGCACCTTCCAAATCAGCAACTACATAGGAGCGTTGAACAATCGAGTGGGCAATCGACGATTTCTGGATTGACAGGAGATTTTCTAATCGATGATTTCTGAATCGACAGGAGGCCACCAAATCGACAGGAGATTTTTGAATCATTGATGAGACCGATGGATAATGGGACCAATGGGAGGAGATTCGACATCGATGGGAGACGGGAGACGAGATCGACGCGATAGGAGGAGAGGTGAGACCGACGGCAAGGGGAAGAAAGAGCTAGTTAGGAGAAGGAAGTCAACGGCGGTGGGGAAGAGATCGGGCAATGCTGGCGCAATAAGCAGACGGCAAGGAGCTAAAAAGAAACGCCATTTATGATTCTGTACATCAAGGGACTAACTCGCTCAATTTTTCAAAGTTGAGGGACTAAGTCACACTGAGTTAAAGTTAAAGGACTAACTCGCTTGAGTCAGTAAACTTGGAGGACCATATGTGCATTTTGGCCTTTTAGGGACATATGTTAACCTAACGGTCTCTTGAATTATAAACTATCACAATATAGTTAGGTGTTAATTGCTGTAGATTGTCGCTCTCGTCGAGACAAAGACTTCATTTACAATATTGTCTGTGATTAGCACCAAATACTTACCAAACTTATTAACTTGTTGAAACGTTAGAAAAGTAACTTCTAAATACTTTACTGAGAAATAAATATTTCTTATTAATTATTCTTTTTTAGGTTGGCTAAGTTAAAAAATTAATAAAAAAAATACTTAGGACTAATTCATTTTAACTTAACTTAGATTATTCCAAAATGTTTTTACAATTTTTTTGTTCAAAACTGATGTCATTTGAAAACTAATACTATATAAATATAATAATTTAATTAATAACATTTTGCATAGTGTTATTAAATTTTTATCAATTTTTCTTCTTTTTTTTTCAGGTTGAGTAAATAAAAATTCATCAAAATTGTAACTAGATTATGAAAAAAATTCATTTAATGGATTATTATTATTATTATTAGTAGTAGTAGTATTAGCTATTAAATAACAGTGACTATGGACAAAAAACAATGAAATAAAAAAAAATAATTTTATATTAATCTAACTTAAGTTATTTGCCCCATTTGAAAACAGCTTTTGTAATTACTGTTAGAGTCTTGGATAACTTTTTCAACAGCTAATTGAGATAAAAACATTGAAACTAAAAGCTAAAAGTTACTATTTAATAGTTTTTTCAAAAATCTAATGCTAATAATTGACACACACACACACACATTATATATATATATATATATATATATATTAAAATTAATTTTTATATTTCTTAAATTGCAAAGTTCCAATGAATTATAATTTTGACAAATAATCATTTATATGAGAATAATGCACAATAATTCATTTTGACTTAACTTAGATTATTCCAAAATGTTTTCACAGTTTTTTTGTTTGGAACCAATGTCATTAGAAGGCTAATACTATATTAATATAATAATCCATTTAATAACATTTTGCATAGTGTTATTGAACTTTTACTAGTTTTTCTTTTTTTTTTTAGGCTGAGTAAGTAAATATTCATAAAAATTGTAACTAAATTATGAAAAATGTCATTTAATAAATTATTATATATGTATAGAATTAGCTTTTAATTGACATTGATTATAGGAAAAAAGAGCCATAAAATAAAAATAAGTAATTTTAGATCAATCTAACTTTTTATATTTCTTAAAGTACAAAGTTTCAATAAATTATAATTTGGAAAAATATTCATTTATATGAGAGTAATGCACAATATATAATACATTAAAATTAAATATAAAACGAATTCAAACTAAAATAATAACAAAGGACATTTATATCCTTCTTAGCTCTCAATGGAATAGGTAGACATGATTCTCTATTTACTATATAGCAAAAAAAAACTTCCTCCTTATTTAGTCAATGATTTGAACTCAAAACACTAGCTAGTTTTTGCACAAAATTTACCAGAAAAAATTAGGGGTGATCACTATTTGGGTGAAAACAAAAAAAAATAAAATCAAAAAACTGAATTAATTTGAAACTTTGGTTCAGTGAATTCGGTTTTTCAGAATTGAAACCAAATGAGGTGAAAATCGGTTTTGGTTAAGGTAGTCGATTATTTCAGTAACCGAACAAATCAAATTTTTATTTTTCATATGGAATAACTTAACACATTTAAAAGGATAGGGAGCTGGCTAGAAGGTAAATAGAAGGTTGATAACTTTATTAGGATTTGGTCATTTTAACTACGCGCTGTTGATCAAACCCATAAGGCGGCATGTTTGCTTCGGAGGTGGAGGGGGCCATGGCGGGGGGCATCCAAGCAGTCGTTGCCAGCGCTAGACATTCGGATGACTTGAGCTTTTCTCACCGTCCGACTCAATATCTTCTCGTCATCTGCCTCAATCTTTTCTAACTTCCAATTCTTGCTCATTTTCCTATAATATGTGACATCTTGATCTAAAAATTAAGCTGAAAGGTTAAAGATTTAGGTCAGCAAGAATTCACCGCCCATACTGGCCAAAGAGGAGAAGATGGATCCAACGCGGAAGAGAAGAAAAAAAAAGGACAAAGTGTTGAAACCCATACTTAGATCCTCTATCTATCATTAAATGGTTAATAAAGATACCCATGCCCTCAATTTTACATTTTTATCACTAGATTAGAACTCATAAATAATATTTCAATTATTTTAATGTCAAACAGAACCTTAACTGATAAAATTTGGTTTAGTTTTACTTTCATTTCATCCTTAAATTCAGTTATTTCAATTTATTATAAAAAAAAATTAAAAATCAAATCAACCAAATATTTTATTTCAATTTAAACCTAATTAACCAAATAATCACCCCTAAAAAAGACAATAAATTAACCAGCAGATTCATTGAACTACGACGAGGAAAATGAACATTCGTGGCAGTCACAAATTCATTTGGGAGAGAGAGTCCCCATTAAATTCCTTGTCAGGGATATTTCCGGGTACGGACGGAAACTGGTTTGCGTGGGATCAGCAAACTCGGTCGTCCCTTGAACGACATCCGCACGTGCGTAGTGCCGTAGAACTTTAATCCTCGTGCACCATACTTTTCACTCTAAAATCCCCAGCACGTGTGCTTCACCCATACTAAGAGCACCTTTTACTTGAATAAAAAATTTTGGTCATATAATTACCTCATTATTAGGAGAAGAAATTATACTAATGTGATGGCCCCTAATTAATCAATTTATAGCTCCTTTTGAGTCATCAGTGTAATACGTATTAGGCTACACTTAAAGGTTTCTCTTGGTGATAAGCTGACTGTGATTAAATTTTTAAAAAAGCAATCAAGAAAAACCTGGCATTTAAGCCTACAAGCTTATGGAGAAATATTATAGAAATCTAAAGATAATATTTTTTATGATAAACATAATGAAAGGTACCACACCACATAAAGTGGAGACAAAAGGCCAACTAATACCTAACATAAAGTTTTGACCAACAAAAACAGCAACCCACTTAAATAATAAAAACAAACTAATAACACTGACAAACTACTATGAACTACGGTCAAAATTTCGATTTCCAAATTTTTACCTAGATCTATAATTGGAAAATAATTTATGAAAAATCTTGATTAATTGGATAAGTAAAAAAGAAAATGGTGAAACGGGGTGTTGAAGGTAATTTTATGTTGTTTCGGTTAAGTAATGAGTTACTAATCCATGGATTATTTTCATTTTTAGTGTTGAATCGATCTGCTTGTATATTAATTTAAATTTTATATTTTAAGAAATCCAAAAAAAAAATTTATTTTTATTTTAATAATATGAGTACAAAAAATTCATAGAAATTTAATTACTTTCTAAAAAAATTAATCACATAATTAAATAACTCATTATTTAGTGCATTGTTTCTATTTTTGCTAAATTTTCAACTAGAACCAATGCCATTTAAAAATAATACTATATTTATCTAACAATCACTTGAAAAGCCTTTTATCATGAAATGATTAATTTTTTATATTTTCCCATACTTAGGGTAATAAAATAAAAATTTAATAAAAATGCTTAATTTTTTTAGTTCCAAGCAATATACTTTAAAATACTTTTTGGGATTTTTATAGTGTTCCAAGCAATATACAAACTGAGTAAATAATTATTAAAATAAAAATAATGTATTAAGTATTTCATTATTTAATCCAAATAAACAGTAAATAATGCATCAAATAATTAAATTATTTAATCGGAAAATAATGCATCAATTATAGGCCGCCCATGCAGCAAATGAGAAGCAAGAGAAAAGAGATGTGGCATGTGTGAACCGGCTATGGCATATTGTGGCAACGTCGGGTTTTCTGGAGTCGCCACCAATCAGTTTTCTTAGGTCGATTGGACACCTTAAAATTGGTCTGCGAGAGTTCGGGGATCGGGAGTACGGTTACGCTAAAACAATATTGTTATAGCGCCCAAAATTGGCACCTTAGTTGATTTTAATTTTGTTTTACTTTGCTTTTAAAAATTTTCAGTTAATTTAGATATTTTAACTGAATTAGTCGAAAATGTGGGTTATGGTAATTTGTATAGAATTTTATACTTCCGAACCATGGACTCTGCCGAGTCATTTGGACACGGAAGATTTGAATTCCGAACCATGGACTCTGCCGAGTCATTTGGACACGGAATTTGACAAAATTTTAATCAATTAATCCATATCATAAATATGGATTTTTACCTTTTTATTTAATTTATTTATTTTAAAAGGTTGATATTTTCCAAACCGTAGATCCTGCCAGATCATCCGGATATGGAATTTAATATCCAAGCCATGGATTCTAACCGAATCATCTGGACATGGATATGATCCGTCTTAGGATTTCGTTATTTAATTTTATTTTATTTTTTAATAATTTCAGTTAATATCCAAGCCATGGATTCTAACCGAATCATCTGGACATGGATTTTATGATCCGTCTTCAGACGGATTTCTAATAATTTGATACACATTTAATGCATTACAACAATTAAAATTAAACTATTCTAAATAAATAAATAAATATCCTAAATTACATCTTTAAGTGAATTTAACGATTAAATCTAATACATGGTTAAATAATCAAAGAAAGAAAGGAAACAAAAAGAGAACAAAGAAATAAATCTGCTATCAGGGACTGATCTGCAACTAAAAAGAAATAGTTAGTGGCTCATAGGAACAAAATAGAAAGTTGGATAACTAAGATGAAGTTATACCCAAAAGGAACTGATTAATTGGGTGTCAATAATAAGCATTCAGAAAATAGGATTAGTTGACTATATCAAAAGGCATAAGTAGATCTACAATATATACATTACACCAGTAAGACCATAGTATCTGAACTGAAGTGGGAGATAAACTTTCTAGTTGTATATCTGCTGCCCAGAATTTCAAATCGACCTATCTAAAAAAAAACATCGAGTTATCCAAACCATTATATAAAACTATCTATATACATAACTTAGGCACATACATAAAATTCACAAATGCAATATCAAGTTGTGGTTGACAGCACATAAATTATAAAAAAATGCAAGTTAGCTCTTCAGACAAGACCTCAGGTAGAATCACAGATAAGTACTCTTCACTCCAGAAATTAGATAAAATCATTTATAAGTGCAAATGGAAGTTCATGAACCGGTACTGACACTAGACATCCATATGAATATTTATTAAATTTACCAAAATTCAAACATGCAACACACAAATTACTATAAATTTCGAAATCAAGGACTCCTGTTAAACTTAAAAAAACCATTGTGAGACAAACTAGTCTCTACTTCAACAATTATATAAAATAAAAGAAACATCCAATTTTTGCGTTTTTTGTAAAAAGTAGAAATAGATTAGACACAAATGGCTATTAGCACAAGAAATGACATCCTTAGATACAGAGCATACAATTTATCATAGATTTTATAACAAGTAACAAAGACAAGCCTACTGATGCCTATTCCATATTCAATGGAGTTCAGTAAAAATGCATATAAATTCAAACACGGCTCGAAATCCAATCCTATAAAAATTCTGTGTAAACTAGACTCATAGGGATATTACCATAAAAATTGGTTTGTTCAGCAACAAAACACATAATTTATGATGCAATTTCAAAATCCACGGATCAATAGAACTAACAGCAAACTCAAGGGTTGAGACACTTGTACCTTTTTATCTCGTTGTAATCTAGCTCGCATATCAGTCCATGGACAGCAGCATAGGCGTGTAGATGGTTCATATTACTACACAAGTATGTATGTTTCATAGCAATATAATTATTTATGTATTTTATTATTCTGAATCACTCAAGTTTATAAGGAGAGATATTATTTATTTATATCAATGTTGATAGCACTCTAGTCGGGTGTTAAAACTATAAAAATAATTCCGATTAATGGAGGGGCCGAAACAAACTAAACAAACAAAGGAAAGACAAACAATAAATATAAACAAAAACTTGCTATCCGTGCTCAATCTGCAAAGAAAATAAAATTAGTGACTTGGATGGATAAAATAAGGGAATCTAGGGATTAACAAGGAGTTTACCCAAATTTTTTTAATTTTGACTTGGTCAGAAATTTAAAACGGAAAAACGCGTCTTCTTCTTCTCTGTTGCACAACAGCAAAAGAGCTCAGGGGAAAGTGGCTGGAGGCGAAGCGGTGGCGTCATGGCGAGGGCGTCATGGCGGGAGAGGCTGGAAACGGCGAGGGGGAGCAGCGGCCGGAGGGGACTAGGCGAGGGCGAGACGACGGTGGCGCGGACGCGAACGGCAGGGAGATATGTGCGTCGCGAGGCTGAAGCAGGAGGTTCGGGCTGGCCGATCCTGTGGTGGCAGTGAGGAGGAGAAGCGGAGAATGGGCATCGGCAGCAAAAAGAGGAAAAGGGAAGGCTGGCGTCGCGGCGAGCAGGAGGCGGCCACGCGAAGAGAGAAAGAGGAAGGCTGTTGGGCGCCGGCGGGAAGCAAAGGTTGGCTGAGGGAAGAGAAGGAAAAAACAGAACTTGATTAAGAGTGAGAGAGAGTATTTTTGAGGGAGGTCGAGCTCTGTAGAGAGAGAGGTTCGGTCGTGTTGGCCAGAAAGTGGTGGAGTGGGCGAGCTGAAGGGGAAAGCTGGTTGCGGCGGCTGGCCGGGCGAACGGGTGAGCGACGCGGGGGAGAGAGAGCAGCAGCACGGGGGCGATCTAGCAGGGGAGGCGAGGCACGAGAGAGCCTGGAGCGCAGGCGCGGGACGGTGGAGCACGAAGCAGGGGGAGCATGGTGGGCACTCGAGACGGCGGAAGAAGCGATGGCAGGGGGGGGGGGCGACGAAGAACAGCTGGGCGTTTGGAGCGTGATTCGTGGAAGGCGACCAAAGAGAGAGATGTCCCCAGGCGAGAGAGATGAGAGTCGTGAGATAGAGAAGGGAAGGGAGAGAAAGAAGAGAGTTTCGTTTTAGGGAGAGAAGACGGTGGTTATGGCAGAAAGAAGGAGGAGAAGAAGAAGAGAGCTGGCTGTTGCGAGAGGGAGAGAGAGAGAGAGAAAGTCTGGAAGAGAGAAGAGAGTAAGAGAGAAAGAAGAGCTGGAGATTTTTTTTGTTTTCAGAGGAAAGAGATTTTTTTAAAGGGAGGACAGAGTGCTGGAGAAGGCGAGGAAGGAGAGCCGTGTGGGAGTCCTCCTCTCTCTTTTTCTCTTTTTTTTATTAGTGGGAAGAGCCCAAAAGAAGAGATCAGATCGGGGAGAGAGAGTGATCAGTGTTTTAAAATTAAAGAGGAAGCTCCTCGAAGCTCCTCGATCTCATTTTTTTTAATAATAATAATATTATTTTATACACACACATATATATATTATTTAACTAATCCTATAAAATAAAATGCCTCTATAAGCTATCTAATTTATTTTTATCTTTTAATAATACTAACAATAATAATTAATTTTAATTTTTTTTTTTTAATTTTTTTTTTTAATTTTAATTTTTTTTAACTTAATTTTTAAAGGGGGTTGGACGAAATTGGGTGTCAACAGCTGCCCCCCTTTGCATGCTTCATGGGACATGATGTATGCAAAGTCGTTATCAAATTTTGTCCAGCTTAGCTAGGCATTGAGAACCTTCTCGCCGCCTAAATCATGTGGTTAAGGAAAATTCTTTTAGAGCCTCTGCGATAAGAACTCTCCTATCGTTGAAGGGAAAATTTGATAATTTTGGGGTTAAGGGTCCTACCTTAGAACCTCGACGATAGGAACTCTCCTATCGTTTGAAGGAAAATTGTTTGAATGAGGTCCTACCTTAGAACCTCGACGATAGGAACTCTCCTATCGTTTGAAGGAAAATTGTTTGAATGAGGTTAAGGGTCCTACCTTAGAACCTCGACGATAGGAACTCTCCTATCGTTTGAAGTAAAATTGATTGTTTTGAGGTTAAGGGTCCTACCTTAGAACCTCGACGATAGGAACTCTCCTATCGTTTGAAGGAAAATTGATGATTTTGAGGTTAAGGGTCCTACCTTAGAACCTCGACGATAGGAACTCTCCTATCGTTTGAAGGAAAATTGATTGTTTTGAGGTTAAGGGTCCTACCTTAGAACCTCGACGATAGGAACTCTCCTATCGTTTGAAGGAAAATTGATGATTTTGAGGTTAAGGGTCCTACCTTAGAACCTCGACGATAGGAACTCTTCTATCGTTTGAAGTAAAATTGATTGTTTTGAGGTTAAGGGTCCTACCTTAGAACCTCGACAATAGGAACTCTCCTATCGTTTGAAGGAAAATTGATGATTTTGAGGTTAAGGGTCCTACCTTAGAACCTCGACGATAGGAACTCTTCTATCGTTTGAAGTAAAATTGATTGTTTTGAGGTTAAGGGTCCTACCTTAGAACCTCGACGATAGGAACTCTCCTATCGTTTGAAGGAAAATTGATGATTTTGAGGTTAAGGGTCCTACCTTAGAACCTCGACGATAGGAACTCTCCTATCGTTTGAAGGAAAATTGATGATTTTGAGGTTAAGGGCCCTACCTTAGAACCTCGACGATAGGAACTCTCCTATCGTTTGAAGGAAAATTGATGATTTTGAGGTTAAGGGTCCTACCTTAGAACCTCGACGATAGGAACTCTCCTATCGTTTTGAAGGAAAATTGATGATTTTGAGGTTAAGGGTCCTACCTTAGAACCTCGACGATAGGAACTCTCCTATCGTTTGAAGGAAAATTGTTTGAATGAGGTTAAGGGTCTTACCTCAGAACCTCGACGATAGGAACTCTCCTATCGTTTGAAGGAAAATTGATGATTTTGAGGTTAAGGGTCCTACCTTAGAACCTCGACGATAGGAACTCTCCTATCGTTTGAAGTAAAATTGATTGTTTTGAGGTTAAGGGTCCTACCTTAGAACCTTGACGATAGGAAAGGTTCTATCGTTGTAAGATGGACTGAATGATTGATTGTTTGTTTGAGGTTTAAGGAAAGGTCCTTAGAACCTCTAACGATAGGAAAGGTTCTATCGTTGTAAGATGGACTGAATGATTGATTGTTTGTTTGAGGTTTAAGGAAAGGTCCTTAGAACCTCTAACGATAGGAAAGGTTCTATCGTTGTAAGATGGACTGAATGATTGATTGTTTGTTTGAGGTTTAAGGAAAGGTCATTAGAACCTCTAACGATAGGAAAGGTTCTATCGTTGTAAGATGGACTGAATGATTGATTGTTTGTTTGAGGTTTAAGGAAAGGTCCTTACAACCTCTAACGATAGGAAAGGTTCTATCGTTGTAAGATGAACTGAATGATTGATTGTTTGAGGTTAAGGAACTCTCCTTAGAACCTCGACGATAGGAACTCTCCTATCGTTGCAAGTTTGAGGTTAAGGGCCCTACCTTAGAACCTCTGCGATAAGAACTCTCTTATCGTTTGAAGAAAAATTGATGATTGATTGTTTGAGGTTTAAGGAACTCTCCTTAGAACCTCGACGATAGGAACCCTCCTATCGTTGAAAGTTTGAGGTTAAGGGCCCTACCTTAGAACCTCTGCGATAAGAACTCTCTTATCGTTTAAGAAAAATTGATGATTGATTGTTTGAGGTTTAAGGAACTCTCCTTAGAACCTCGACGATAGAAACTCTTCTATCGTTGAAAGTTTGAGGTTAAGGGCCCTACCTTAGAACCTCTACGATAAGAACTCTCTTATCGTTTAAAGAAAAATTGATGATTTTGAGGTTAAGGGTCCTACCTTAGAACCTCGACGATAGGAACTCTCCTATCGTTTGAAGGAAGATTAATGATTTTGAGGTTAAGGGTCCTACCTTAGAACCTCGACGATAGGAACTCTCCTATCGTTTGAAGGAAAATTGATTGTTTTGAGGTTAAGGGTCCTACCTTAGAACCTCGACGATAGGAACTCTCCTATCGTTTGAAGGAAAATTGATGATTTTGAGGTTAAGGGTCCTACCTTAGAACCTCGACAATAGGAACTCTCCTATCGTTTGAAGGAAAATTGATGATTTTGAGGTTAAGGGTCCTACCTTAGAACCTCGACGATAGGAACTCTTCTATCGTTTGAAGTAAAATTGTTTGAATGAGGTTAAGGGTCTTACCTCAGAACCTCGACGATAGGAACTCTCCTATCGTTTGAAGGAAAATTGATGATTTTGAGGTTAAGGGTCCTACCTTAGAACCTCGACGATAGGAACTCTCCTATCATTTGAAGGAAAATTGATGATTTTGAGGTTAAGGGCCCTACCTTAGAACCTCGACGATAGGAACTCTCCTATCGTTTGAAGGAAAATTGATGGAATGAGGTTAAGGAAATCTCCTTGAACCTCGAGCGAAATTTATATGAAAGCAATTAGAATTGGAATAATTTTCTTCGAAAGTGTGAATTTGCATAATAGGCGAGTGCGAAATTTTAGACTTCGATAAAATGAGTGAATCTTGATGATGACAATATCGCTAACAAATTATGTAAAGGGAACGGATGTTTGGAATCAATATCCAAGGTTCATCTAATATTTTCTTTAGTAAATATAGATTCGCTTGAGAGATATGTCATCCAAATAAGGTTGAAGCTTAACTATCCTAAAATGTTATGCCTAGTAGACCTAATAGGATGCGTCTCAAGAGCAATAAAAATTACTCTTTACTCAGCCATTCCAACCTAAAGGCATTGTCCTATGGTTTTAATATCAGCATGGACGAGACTATCTTATAAGATAAAAAAGAAATTTCCTGAAAGAAAAACTAAAACACGAAAGAAAATGCTGATAATAAAACTAAAGGACAAGCAAAACGGATCGGATCACTTCTTCTTCCACAATATTTCAACAGGGTTAGTAGAGGACTATTATGGGATCGAACTGTTCGGGAAAGACTGTCGCGTCCAGTCTATCTGAATCATTGCTGGATCTGGTTCAGAAACAAAAGCTTGTATTTTATCTAGCAATTCTTCAGCAGTTGTTGCGGATATTATGATTCGCCGTGCCACTCTTGATATAAAATTCTTCTGCATAGCATAATCCATAAAAGCTATCAGACCTGTAAAGAAATTGTTAACATTTAAAAGCCCAATGGGTTTCTTATGCAAATTAAGTTGGGCCATGGAAGCAATTTGAAAGACTTCTCCCAATGTGCCAAAACCACCTGGTAGAGCGATAAAAGCATCAGCATTTAAAAGCATTTGTAACACACGCTCTTGTAAATTTTTAACCACTAATTCTTCTCCAATCGTGCCCCCAGAAATAAATTTCAGAGGTCCAGGGATAATGCCCAGAACTTGACTTCCTCCTAGAGATGCTGCTGATGCTACACCTCCCATTAATCCGACACTACCTCCTCCATAAACTAAATGTATTTTTCGCTCAGCTAATACTCTACCCAAATGGTTGGCTGCTTTTAAATACTCTTCATCTTTTCCTGGAAAAGCCCCAGAAAATACACAAATACTTCGGGATTTACGAGTTGGGGTTTTCTCCATTCCTATCCTTACCCTTGTGAGAAAAGAGGATATATTTATAGAGATGAAGAGATAAGGCAATAATTTTATTTTTCAAGAATGGATACATTATTGCCAGCTATTCATAGTAGTCACGGGTATGACTCTGGTCAGGTATGGGTACACTATCGTTAAAAGAGGAGGAAAATTTTCAAAATAGCTGCTAGCATGTACAGTAGTCGCGACTGTAGCTTATGTCAGGAGTAGGTACATGATTGTCGGATGAGAAGGAAAATTTCAAAAGTGGCAGGTATATACAGTAGTCATAATTATAGCTCATGTCAGGAGTGGGTACATTATGGGAGGAAAATTTCAAAAGCGTCAGCTAGCATGTACAGTATCGTGACTATGGCTTATGTCAAGAGTGGATACATTATTGCTGAAAGAGGAGGAAAATTTCAAAAGCGACAGCTAGCACGTACAGTAATCGTGACTTTGGTTCATGTCAGGAGTGGATACATTATTACCAAAAGGGGAGGAAAATTTCAAAAGCGACAGCTAGCACGTACAGTAATCGTGACCTTGTTCCGTCTTCTACTGGCTTTGCGTCCAGTAACGGCTTCAATGCTTTCTATGAATCAGTGATTTGCATCTCATCTAGCTTTTTCACAAACTGGCAAACAGGGTCGTTTAGGGTCAGATTCCCAAGACTGTAACGTTCTCGTTCTTTTTGGAGAATTATCCATAATCCAACAACCTCAAATTGCACTATTCCGCAAGAATGCGCTTCAAGAACCTCTCGGATATCTTCCAGAGATTCCTTACGCAAGCCATTCTTGATGAATTTTATTCTATCATTACGATTTCTGGTGATCACTCCTGGAGAACGACATTTATTGCCGCAAATCCACCATCCACAATTGTGACAGACGCCTAGCCTCTTTGCTCTTCTCTTTTTGGCATAAACGCTTTTACCAAAGCCGGGCATACGGGGAAAGAACGCATCTGGAACTTCACCAGCCGAACGAACTTTAGCTTCGATTAGCCATCGCACATTATCAGGAATGCCTTTGTGCATAAATAGTCGGAATCGTTCACATCTAGCTTGATAAACCTTTTTAAGAACATTTATTGGGAAAGAAGGGAAATATTTTCGTAGAGCGGAAAGAGAAGGCTCCATTGATGAATGAGGCATTTAAGAGAAAAAGAAAGAAATTAGTGATTGTAGGAAATGGAAATAACTGACTTTGGGAGTTATGGAGTACCGTATCCACAAGGAAGAACACGCATTTATAATGATGAAAGGATAATGCGTTTATTACACTTACGGAAGTAAGTACATTATTGCCAAAAGAAAAGACAAATGACAGCTTATATGTACAGCAATCATGACTGTGGCTCTCATCTTCCACTAGTTTATGTCTAGTAATGGCTTTAATGCCTTCATAAGTCGGGGATTTGCTTCCCATCCAGTTTTCTCACAAACTGGCAAACAGGGTCATTAAAAGTTAGATTTCCAAGACTGTAACGATCCTGTTCTTTACGGAAAGTCCACCATAAATCTATAATTTCCCATTGCATTATTTCACAAGAATGTGTTTCAAAAGTTAATAGGATATCATCCAAAGATTCCTTACGCAGGCCGTTCTTGATGAATTTTCTTTTATCTTCATGATTTCTAGTGATCATCCCTAAAGAACGACATTTAGTATCGCAATTCCATCGTCCACATTTATAACACACGCCTAGTCTCTTTGCTCTTCGCCTTTTGGCATAACGGCTTTTACCTAAACCGGGCATGCGGGGCATAAATGCATCTGGAACTTCACCCGCCAGACGGACCTTAGCTTCAATTATCCATTGCACATATTCAGGGATTCCTTTGTGCATCAGAACCCTTAATCGTTCACAGCGAACTTGGTAGATCTTTTTGAGAATGTTCATTGGGAGAGAAGGAAAATATTTTCGTAAGACAGAAAGAGTAGGATCCATTTTCTAGAGGGAAGTAAAAGACAGAAGAGAGGAAAGAATCAGTTATTATGGGCAACTGAGAGAACCGACTTGAGAGTCACGGAGTACCGTATCCGCCGTTTAACCGGAAAAGTAGATCCTACTTCATTTTGATGTGATAGGTATTTTTTATCTTGGATATTCCATCGAGCTGACGTTGATCCAGTCCTCGATTATTGAATCCATTGTCCGCTTTTGACAAAGTTTCAACGACAATATTTCTTGATGTCTGCCTTATCTTTGACCACAGCTATCTCTTATCTTGGATGCTGCTAAGTTGGCATCAATCCTGTCCTTCCAGGTGTAGCCTCGATTATTGAATTGATAGCCAAGCTTTTGACAATATTGTCTACTTTATCCTTGAATTCCTGATGCGGGTTGGTCCCGCATATTAGCTGTGTATCCAGTGATAGATTGGTAAGAGCTGATGACATTGAGATTTCAGCTTATACTGCTGTAACTGTGCTGTGAATGTGATTCCCGTTTGGTCCTTGTTATGTAAAGGCTATGTATGCATGATATGAAATGCATGAATGCAGAGCATGTTTAACTAATGGTTTTTTTTTTTTTTTTTTTTTTGTATGGATCTAGTTCTTTATGTCTTTGCTTTACTGGATCTTCTTTGTGATTGCCTTCTTGGACTATCATTGAATCTCTTTATGCTTTCCAGCTTTTGTTCACTGCCTCAAAAGCCCAACTCTTTTCAAAATCCTCTTTCTTTGACTTGTTCTTTGAATTTTGGCTTCAATTTCTGTAATGTTTGCCTGCCTCATACTTTATGTCTCTTTGGGTACTCATCCCTTGTCATGGATTTGATACCATCAAAGGCTTTACTTTCAATGTCTGCTTTGCCCCTTTTCTTGTGACCGTGCCGACACTTACTTATCCCCATGTTATAATCTGAATGATTGCTCTTCCTTGAACTCATGTTTTGATCCATAAGACTTGCCCCCTTGTCTATTGAGCTTCTTTCTTGGCAGTACTCTTCTTACGCTTAGTAGAGACTACTTTGCCCTCTGAATATGGTATTTATGTGGATAAAAGGTATCACCTCGCCTTTAATAGAAGGTCGAGCATTTCTAGACCTTTGTGATGGCACTTGATCGTAAATTTCTCTTACAAGAACCACATCTTCTTAAAGAAAGTCTCAAGCTATCTCCTCACTTTTAAGTCTACACACATTAATGAATAATGGTTTGGCCTTAAAGAAAAACTTTCATCAATTTGCAAAGCTTGACAAAGTAATTTACGGTCTTTGTTTTTAATTAAAATATCCTGTCATTCTTCCCTTTCCAACTCGAAGACATAAACTGTGCAAGGCAATAAGGTATAAACATGATTCACAAGGATAGCCTTTTAGCTGAATGAGGATGATATCGAGAGGTAACTATTAGGTGTGAGGAAAGTTAAGTTTGAATGGTGTGAAAGAAGGGTATTTTAATACTACTCGTGAGCAGTATTAAATAAGGTAGAAACATGATTCACAATGATAGTCTTTTAACTGAATGAGGATGTTAGGTCTGAGGAAAGTTAAATTTAAGTGGTGTGGAAGAATATTCTTTTAATACTACTCGTGAGCAAATTTGATTATGGTGAAAAACTCAATAGTGATGACCTCAACTTGCCACTCTTTCCAGAAAGTTAGACCTCATCTGTTGCCCCCCAACTATTGTGATCTTTATGCATGCTTGGTTTGAGGGTTGCTTTTGTGTTCTAAACCGCCTTTGCAGGTTTTCAGTCTAGAATCCATAGCTCACTTTTTTTATTTTCTTTCTTTTGCTCTAACTTGAGCCCTTTTTCCTTTTTTTTTTTTTGTTTTTTTTTTGTGAGCTATGGTGATGACATACTTGATAACTCTCTTGAAGTGAGATGACTCAAGTGGCCTTGCTTGCTCGTGCTTGTTCTCGGTCTCTTTTTGTTTTTTGAATTTTCCCTTAATGGATTCTGATAGAAGGGATGAACTTCTTTCGTTTTTTGGAATTTATGTTGCAGAGAACCGAGATCATAGCCGTCTTGAAGTGAGATGACTCAAGTGGCCTTACTTGCTCGTGTTTGCTCTCAGTCTCTTTTTGTTTTGGATTTGGATTTTCCCTTGTTGTCTTTTGATGGAAGGGATGAACTTCTTTCCTTTTTTTTTTTGGAGTTTGTGTTGTGGAGAGCCGAGAACTTTTTCTTGTGTTGAGCATTTGTGAGAATTTGGAGGCCACTGAAGTCATTTAATAGGAGAGCTACCTTCTTTGGAAGCTAACCCAAGATTTCTTGCAAGGATGTTGATAACCACTGCGAATTCCCTTTTGAGAGTTGAGGTGCAATATTTGAAATCATTCTTACTAGATTTGGCAGCACTTTGAAGATCATCACTAACAAATCTTCCTTATCTTTCAATTTCACCCACGAGTAGTATCATTTAGAGAGTAAAGTGTGATGGCAATAATGGGTAGTGTAATGGCAAAGAGTGAGAGATAGATGTAAAAATGGAATTTTTGGTAGAAAATGGTAGAATATGTGGATGTAAGAATGGAAATTTTAGGTAAAAAGTGGTAGAATGCACACATTACATCTTTTTGTTGTTCCAAGAAAAAGAATAGCAGGTGTCCATTTAACAAAGACTACACCCTAGATTCTGGACTGAATCTAGGAGATTTTTACTATTAAATTACTTTTGCAAGCTTTCAAAGATACAAGTTTAGTAAAAGGATTCCCTGTCATTCAAAAGTGTGTGTGAACTGTTAGGTCAGATCTGACTTGGAGTTCTTCCAAAATTAATGTAATTCCAGCTCAAAATCTTCACTTTCAATTACCAATCACATCGGGCCTAGCAATTTAAACTCGACCAACTATTGGACCTTGAGTTTCAGTGCCACACAATTTTCAATTAAATGCCCGATTGAACATTTTGTATTTGGCGTTTGGGTCATTCCAACTTGGAAAAGGAGGCTACTTGATCTTTGCTACCGTTGGTATGGGTGATAGCAGGTTTGTAACTTGTGAAATTTGAATCGACTTGAGTAGCATTTCTTCCCATGAGTGGTATGTGGCACTAATGAGGGAGCCTTGAAGATTACAGTCTTAATAGGATATCCTTTCACTTGTAACTTGAGTGGTATTGGATCATAGGACTTGGAGATGATGTTTTGGATAGCTCCGGTTCTTTCATTGAAACATCCTTCAATTGAAGAATCGACCAGCTTTTCTGTTTTGATTCCAAATTCGATCTTTTCTCCAGATAAGACCATATTTGAAAAGCTACTTGAAGTGTTCCCAACTAGTTTTTCATAAAATGGTCTATTTAATGCTTGGGTAAACAGGGTGATCAATTCTCTTTCTATCATAGATGGTTGAACTTGTGCGGCTAAGTGTCTCCACCTTTATGCGTATTCCTTAAAGGTCTCTTGTTCCTTCTTCTCTATATTCTGGAGAATTTGGTGATCTAGGGGTAAGTCTATAACATGCTCACAGTTACTGATTGAGAGCTTAAACGAGGTCATTCCAGGCTTTGATGTTTCTCAGACCTTGACTTAGATACCATTGTAGCACTGACTTTGTAAGATTTTCTTGAAAAAGTGCTATCAACACTTTCTCGTCTCTTGTGAGTGGTTGTATTTTCCTTAGAAACAGCGTAATATAATTGATGGGATAACTTGTTCCATCATATTTCACAAAGTCAAGTACCTTAAAGTATGAGGGAATCACAACATCTGGTATCAAGCAAAGATTGTTCATCAAAATAGATAAAGTGCCTCTTTCAATGGTCCGCAGTCTCTTTTCTATGATCTCGAGTTTTTTTAGTATTCTCTTCTTCTTTAAGCAGGAGCTTCTTTTCTTCAAAAATTGGACTGTGCCTTAGATGAATGATATTAGATGGACCTGAGTCATGAAAGAGCTTCTCTTGAACTGAGACCTGTTCTGAGTGAATTGGGGAGGATAGGTTAGATCTTGTGGGTCATTGACGGGGACTTGGGTCGCTAACTCCATTAACTGTTTCATTTGCTCAGCCATACTTTCTATATTGGACTTCATATCTATGAGACGTCCTTTGGTTTGTTCTGCCATTAATCTTATTTGGAGCCGAGCTGCATATCGGTGTTGATGGCCAATTTTACCGTTTCTAAAGTGAGATTCATTTTATTAAACTTTATGTGCAATTGATTGATGTGATGGATGTATGTAATACAAAATGAGATTATGTTTTTATCAGACTTTGTATGCATGTATTTAATGTAATGGATGCGTGCAATACAAAATGAGATTATGTTTTATCAGACTTTGTATGCACGTGATTGATGTAATGGATGCATGCAATACAAAATGAGATTATGTTTTTATCAGACTTTGTATGCACATGATTGATGTAATGGATGCATGCAATAAGTGAGTTTGATTATCAACTATCGTGGAACTTCGAGATTTCTAGTTGTCATTTAGAAAGATCAAAAGTTATTACAGTTTGGTGCGTGGTTTTGATGCATGACGAAAAATTGTACAAAACAGAAGTATAACAAAAGAATAACAAGGTTAACAACGAGTTAGATATCAATTAATAACACATGAACTATTACGAAAAGAAGTCTGAGCCATAAATATAAAACACAAAGAAAACCAAGGATAAGGTAACAAAAATGGCATAACAATAACATGCTTATAGTGTTGGTAAATGGTAGAAATTCTATGGTCAGTTCTATGGTTAAGTGGGGAATTCTATATGCATAAGGTGGCTTATCAAAAAGGCCAGGGATAGTTCCCGAATCCCATCACTAAATCATAGTGACGGCCCGATTCCTTACCCTCTAGGGTTAATGTAAGGAATGGATTAATTCGAGTCGTAGCTTTTCGTGGGCCCATGCAGAGACTAACCGTCTCAGAAGGCAATACACTACTTTGCTACTTTGAAACCGGTGAAGGCTTGGAGACCGTGGCCTCACAAGGACAGCAACACCAATTCCGCTTAGAAAGAATCGTGTTTGATTTAAGGAAGCTTGGATATAGAGCTTCATTTTGTGAATGCATTATGCATGTTTAGAATAAGTAAATGTAACATATAAATCCACATAAAAATAAACAAAGCAAATCAAAACAAATCAACTTGTAGGTTCGACTCACTAACCAGGGTCCCCAGTGGAGTCGCCAAGCTGTGGCAACGTCGGGTTTTCTGGAGTCGCCACCAATCAGTTTTCTTAGGTCGATTGGACACCTTAAAATTGGTCTGCGAGAGTTCGGGGATCGGGAGTACGGTTACGCTAAAACAATATTGTTATAGCGCCCAAAATTGGCACCTTAGTTGATTTTAATTTTGTTTTACTTTGCTTTTAAAAATTTTCAGTTAATTTAGATATTTTAACTGAATTAGTCGAAAATGTGGGTTATGGTAATTTGTATAGAATTTTATACTTCCGAACCATGGACTCTGCCGAGTCATTTGGACACGGAAGATTTGAATTCCGAACCATGGACTCTGCCGAGTCATTTGGACACGGAATTTGACAAAATTTTAATCAATTAATCCATATCATAAATATGGATTTTTACCTTTTTATTTAATTTATTTATTTTAAAAGGTTGATATTTTCCAAACCGTAGATCCTGCCAGATCATCCGGATATGGAATTTAATATCCAAGCCATGGATTCTAACCGAATCATCTGGACATGGATATGATCCGTCTTAGGATTTCGTTATTTAATTTTATTTTATTTTTTAATAATTTCAGTTAATATCCAAGCCATGGATTCTAACCGAATCATCTGGACATGGATTTTATGATCCGTCTTCAGACGGATTTCTAATAATTTGATACACATTTAATGCATTACAACAATTAAAATTAAACTATTCTAAATAAATAAATAAATATCCTAAATTACATCTTTAAGTGAATTTAACGATTAAATCTAATACATGGTTAAATAATCAAAGAAAGAAAGGAAACAAAAAGAGAACAAAGAAATAAATCTGCTATCAGGGACTGATCTGCAACTAAAAAGAAATAGTTAGTGGCTCATAGGAACAAAATAGAAAGTTGGATAACTAAGATGAAGTTATACCCAAAAGGAACTGATTAATTGGGTGTCAATAATAAGCATTCAGAAAATAGGATTAGTTGACTATATCAAAAGGCATAAGTAGATCTACAATATATACATTACACCAGTAAGACCATAGTATCTGAACTGAAGTGGGAGATAAACTTTCTAGTTGTATATCTGCTGCCCAGAATTTCAAATCGACCTATCTAAAAAAAAACATCGAGTTATCCAAACCATTATATAAAACTATCTATATACATAACTTAGGCACATACATAAAATTCACAAATGCAATATCAAGTTGTGGTTGACAGCACATAAATTATAAAAAAATGCAAGTTAGCTCTTCAGACAAGACCTCAGGTAGAATCACAGATAAGTACTCTTCACTCCAGAAATTAGATAAAATCATTTATAAGTGCAAATGGAAGTTCATGAACCGGTACTGACACTAGACATCCATATGAATATTTATTAAATTTACCAAAATTCAAACATGCAACACACAAATTACTATAAATTTCGAAATCAAGGACTCCTGTTAAACTTAAAAAAACCATTGTGAGACAAACTAGTCTCTACTTCAACAATTATATAAAATAAAAGAAACATCCAATTTTTGCGTTTTTTGTAAAAAGTAGAAATAGATTAGACACAAATGGCTATTAGCACAAGAAATGACATCCTTAGATACAGAGCATACAATTTATCATAGATTTTATAACAAGTAACAAAGACAAGCCTACTGATGCCTATTCCATATTCAATGGAGTTCAGTAAAAATGCATATAAATTCAAACACGGCTCGAAATCCAATCCTATAAAAATTCTGTGTAAACTAGACTCATAGGGATATTACCATAAAAATTGGTTTGTTCAGCAACAAAACACATAATTTATGATGCAATTTCAAAATCCACGGATCAATAGAACTAACAGCAAACTCAAGGGTTGAGACACTTGTACCTTTTTATCTCGTTGTAATCTAGCTCGCATATCAGTCCATGGACAGCAGCATAGGCGTGTAGATGGTTCATATTACTACACAAGTATGTATGTTTCATAGCAATATAATTATTTATGTATTTTATTATTCTGAATCACTCAAGTTTATAAGGAGAGATATTATTTATTTATATCAATGTTGATAGCACTCTAGTCGGGTGTTAAAACTATAAAAATAATTCCGATTAATGGAGGGGCCGAAACAAACTAAACAAACAAAGGAAAGACAAACAATAAATATAAACAAAAACTTGCTATCCGTGCTCAATCTGCAAAGAAAATAAAATTAGTGACTTGGATGGATAAAATAAGGGAATCTAGGGATTAACAAGGAGTTTACCCAAATTTTTTTAATTTTGACTTGGTCAGAAATTTAAAACGGAAAAACGCGTCTTCTTCTTCTCTGTTGCACAACAGCAAAAGAGCTCAGGGGAAAGTGGCTGGAGGCGAAGCGGTGGCGTCATGGCGAGGGCGTCATGGCGGGAGAGGCTGGAAACGGCGAGGGGGAGCAGCGGCCGGAGGGGACTAGGCGAGGGCGAGACGACGGTGGCGCGGACGCGAACGGCAGGGAGATATGTGCGTCGCGAGGCTGAAGCAGGAGGTTCGGGCTGGCCGATCCTGTGGTGGCAGTGAGGAGGAGAAGCGGAGAATGGGCATCGGCAGCAAAAAGAGGAAAAGGGAAGGCTGGCGTCGCGGCGAGCAGGAGGCGGCCACGCGAAGAGAGAAAGAGGAAGGCTGTTGGGCGCCGGCGGGAAGCAAAGGTTGGCTGAGGGAAGAGAAGGAAAAAACAGAACTTGATTAAGAGTGAGAGAGAGTATTTTTGAGGGAGGTCGAGCTCTGTAGAGAGAGAGGTTCGGTCGTGTTGGCCAGAAAGTGGTGGAGTGGGCGAGCTGAAGGGGAAAGCTGGTTGCGGCGGCTGGCCGGGCGAACGGGTGAGCGACGCGGGGGAGAGAGAGCAGCAGCACGGGGGCGATCTAGCAGGGGAGGCGAGGCACGAGAGAGCCTGGAGCGCAGGCGCGGGACGGTGGAGCACGAAGCAGGGGGAGCATGGTGGGCACTCGAGACGGCGGAAGAAGCGATGGCAGGGGGGGGGGCGACGAAGAACAGCTGGGCGTTTGGAGCGTGATTCGTGGAAGGCGACCAAAGAGAGAGATGTCCCCAGGCGAGAGAGATGAGAGTCGTGAGATAGAGAAGGGAAGGGAGAGAAAGAAGAGAGTTTCGTTTTAGGGAGAGAAGACGGTGGTTATGGCAGAAAGAAGGAGGAGAAGAAGAAGAGAGCTGGCTGTTGCGAGAGGGAGAGAGAGAGAGAGAAAGTCTGGAAGAGAGAAGAGAGTAAGAGAGAAAGAAGAGCTGGAGATTTTTTTTGTTTTCAGAGGAAAGAGATTTTTTTAAAGGGAGGACAGAGTGCTGGAGAAGGCGAGGAAGGAGAGCCGTGTGGGAGTCCTCCTCTCTCTTTTTCTCTTTTTTTTATTAGTGGGAAGAGCCCAAAAGAAGAGATCAGATCGGGGAGAGAGAGTGATCAGTGTTTTAAAATTAAAGAGGAAGCTCCTCGAAGCTCCTCGATCTCATTTTTTTTAATAATAATAATATTATTTTATACACACACATATATATATTATTTAACTAATCCTATAAAATAAAATGCCTCTATAAGCTATCTAATTTATTTTTATCTTTTAATAATACTAACAATAATAATTAATTTTAATTTTTTTTTTTTAATTTTTTTTTTTAATTTTAATTTTTTTTAACTTAATTTTTAAAGGGGGTTGGACGAAATTGGGTGTCAACACATATCATGTTTTAAATTAATATACGGGTTTCTTTTTGTTTTATTTATCTGTGAAAGATTTTTCATTCCGGGCCCATCTCAAAGTCGTGGTTGATTGAAATTGAAGCCCCTTTTCGCCAAATTCTATATGTAAGCAATTGTACATACTATAGATTTATCATTACCATTCTCTATTCCATGTATTCTCTTTCTGTTTTTGGATTATATAAATTGTTAATTTACAGTCTTAATTTATGTTAAATTTATGTTATGTACAATTACATATATTCAAATGGATAGAGTTAAATTACATAATTCTTCTATTTTAAATTATCGCTCATTCTCTGAATTGCTGCTTTCACACTCATTATAACAACATTTTCACTTACTTAAAATTTAAAAAGTAACATTTTTCTACCCTTCTTCTCGCCATCCTCTCTTACTTTTAAGGGAGAGTTCATCTGGCATTAATTGGATTAATGAGATTAATTATTCTCTAGGTCAAAAGTGGGTCAAAGTAGAAATAGGAAAATTTTCATGTCTTTTAAGTTATTTACAATATGGTGGCACTAAGTAAGCAAGATTGGTGAGCTGGTTTGGAGACAAATATGGGCTTCAATTGGCTATTCCAACTACGCCAATGAGCTTCGGGTTCGAATATAGTGATACTCTGCCTTTATCGGATCCACCATTTAGTGCTCTTCTTGGCCATTTAGACTTCCAGTCTCCTGCTCTCCTCACCATTTGTGTGATCCTCATTGAATTTGCCTTGAATTAAGTCTCAGCAGGACTCACAATTGACGGTGCCTTCAATTTAGGCAATGACAAAAGGTAAAACCAGTGCCTCACCCCAACTGACTCATGTTTAATGGCCAACTCTTGGCTCTCTACACATTGATGGTGAAAGTTTCCTCCAAATTTTTTAATACAAATCCAGTTGGCTCAGTAGCCAAATTCACAACCGGCTTCTCATGTTGCAACTATTGTTAATGGATTTTTCGAACTTGATCAGTTTGTGGTAGGTCGAGACGAGTTTAAGATGGATTTTCTGGAGGAAAAAGATGAAGCGGATGAAAATATTTTTGGAGATGAGGCTTAAATTTTGGTCTTGATGATAATAGGAGATGGAGGCACTCAGATTGGCTTCTAGAGAAGAAGAAAAATGATTTGTTGCCATTACTCCTCTGAGTTCAACTATTAGAAAGAAGATTTTCACCGATTTAATAGGATTTAATAGTCTCACTTCTCTAATAACACCAATTTGTAAATAACTTAAAAGACCATGGCTTCTTTCTTATTTTTAATTTGATCTACCTTTAACCTGAAGAATAACTGAATTCCATTAATTCAATTAATGTCGGCTGAACTCCTAAAATGTTTTGTGTAACTGAGGATAGAGCCGAATAAATTTTCCTGTACTGGTGATGATGGGTGAGGATCGTGGAACATATTTAATTTGTGCATGTGTGTTTTTTATTTCCTTTATTTGTAAGGATTCAAAAATTGTCACCTCGAAGAAAAAAAAACAACAAGACGGTCAACCTTTGGGGTGGACCCATTTTAGTTCCACACGTATCCCTGCCGTCTTTCAGCAAACAAGTTCAACTTTCCAAAGCGCCAGCGGGCCCTGTGCCCGACATTGCGTCTGCACGTGAATTCCTCACCGTACTGCCAGCTGTCGTCTCTCCAGGCTAATCATGTCTGTCCCGCGCCTAGTTACGTGCGATCTGGACGGTTCAGAACTCGTCGGTGACCGGCGATATGGCACCGGTGTGTACATCTAACGGGCGAACCTTCTCGGAAGGACAAGTGCTTTTAATATCTCGTTTAGTCATGGATCTTCTGGAGTGATGTCTAGTGGATCCCTGATTCGATTACTTAGTACTTCCGTATGAGTTCTGAAACTTTTACAATAGTAGTAGTTATTACTATTTGTGGCTATTTTATATTTTCTAAAAATTTAAATAGGTTAGTGCTAGTTGTTACCAATTCATAATGTGAGGAAGTAGGCTTAAATTTTTGTAGATTTACATTTTTCTAAATTAGTACAGTTATAATTCCATACTTATTGTATCTTTTATATATTGAGGCTTTGATATAATTGTCAAATCTTCAAGTTGCTAGGCTGTTTTTTTATTGTATTTCTGGAGTTTACATTATGACAAAGCCAAAAGGCATTCCATTTGTTGTGAAATTTTTGGGGAAAGTTACTTAAGAGTAGCTTTTAGCTTTATTAATTTAAAAAGCCAATCTATGTCATTTATAAATTATCAAAAGTTTTAACACTAATCATAAAAATTGTTTAGTTATTTTATCAAGTTTTATCATTTCCAATCAAAACCTATTTCAGAAAGCAATAAAAAGACATGATTCCTAAACAAAATACAAGGACAAAGGACAACATTTGCTCGTGCGGTGTCCACTTGACTGACGGCTGAAGACTTCAAGAATCAAACATTATGAGTAAGAAATGAATAAGAGGTTGAGGACCCAATTGACACAAAATCTAATAAGTTGATGACTGCCAAGGGAAATTTCCCTAAACAAACGAAACCGTGTCAGTCCGGCACATATAAAACTAGAGGCAACAGCCAGACCAATCATTCTGGCTTCAACCAAAGACAGAACGAAAGAGAGAAGATCATAAAAACCAGATGGGTCTGTCCGAAATGGAATCCAGATGCAGGAATCATCCTCACCAAAAACAGCTTCAAGGCGTCTGCGCAGCTTGTCTCAGAGAGAAGCTCTCCCATCTCTCTGCTTCTAACAGACAGATCTCAACCCTAGTTCTTCCGGATCCTAACTCCTACTCCAACAACTCCTCCGCCCTCTCCTCTCCCGGTTCCGAGGACTTCTCTTTGTCGCCAACCCGGCTTCGCGGCGGCCGCCAGAGAAACGGGTCGAGGACGGTGGCGTTCGTGGTGGACGTTGGTGGTGGCGGGCTGAGGAAGAGCCGGTCCATCGCGTTTGTGCCCAAAGGTGGGCTTGAGGAGGTGAAGAGCAAGAAGAAGAAAGGGTTCTGGTCGAAGTTGATTCCGTTGAAGGTCAACAAGCAGGAGGGGATGATGCGGAAATCCAAGACTTTGAGGGAGAGGTTGGATGAAATTAATTAGCTAGTTTAAATTTTGGTTCTTTTCTTATTTTTTTTTCTTTATATATTAGATAAGAATATACTTAACGTTATGTATATTTTTTTGGAAATAATATAACGTTATGCATAGTTGTATTTCAGAGGAATATGTTGTTTGTAGGCTCTAAATTCTCACATTAGATTAACGATTAAAATGGTTAAGCAAAAAAAAACTACTGTATTAACAGTTAAAATAAGCACTAGTATCATTAAAAGAAGCAACTGGATTCATTGTAAAATCACCCTTGTTTTAGAAAATAAATAAGTCTACGATGTTATTTTCTGTCTTTTCTAATAGAAAAAATTAATGTTCATAAAAACTTAACCAAAGCAATTACAAGGTTTTTGGAAGCAAATCTGATCAAACAAGTGAAACAACCCTAATTGAAATTCTTGAGGGGCAAGTCAGGTCTTAATTTTATTTTCTTTCAAGTCAGGTCTTAATTTTATTTTCTTTTTCCTTTAGAAAATTTACCAGTAGAGAGTGGTATATATAGAGACGTTGCAAAGGTTACGTCTCCTTATTAAATTTAGCTACAGCCAAAGTTTAATATGAAAAGGTTTTATCAAGTACAACATGGTTGTTTTCACGAATAAGCTTTTGGTACTTCCAACTTCCAAGCGCCATTTTTATATTGATAGTACACCGCCCACGTGTATATATACATATAAAGTGTGTTCGGCCGTGAAAAATTCTACAATTATCCATCAGATACAGTAGAATAATATACATAATTAAATAAATATAAATAAATTTAATGTAATTTGGCTCTTAACTAACTTATATCCACAGATGAAAAAAAATCTACTCGAACAAAATATAGAGATTATAATAAAGGTATATCTTTAGTGCTCAAATTGGCTTATTGATCCCACATATAACACTAATAACCTCAATATTTTGTCCTCACATAATTGCAAGATATAAGAATCGTAAAAGGCTTCTCGTCTTAGCCTTCGTCGACCTCCAGACCTTTCCTCCATCTTGAAACTATCACATCTTACCTTTTTGCTACATTGAATTTTTTCTCATACCAAAAGCATAACACAATAAGACTTTTTATAGGTCACACACAAACTCAAACCATAACAAAATAGGAAAACTAAATCTTAAATAAATAGGAAAACTAATACCAAATCCTAAACAAAATTAAAATCCTTAACCTCATTAAATTTGATCCAACAAACCCAACAGTCTCCACATTTGCTCAAATTTTTTACCATTGACATGAATATCATGAACACACGATCACAATCACAGATATGAATACCATGAATATCCCCAAAACACAAACACAACAATGAATGCAAACGAATATGAACAACACGAACATGACTACGAACGACAAATACCACAAAGACACGAATAACAATAAACCGAAACAACCACGAATTGAACATCACGAACATCAACACACAAATAAAATGTTTAATCTTTAAATTTGTACCGAGCTGTTTGTACCACACTACAACCACTGTCAAATGTCTCTAGGATGATTCCCTAGGGCTCCACTAAACAATTCAAAGACTCTAACATGCCAAGCATCGAACTATACGCTCTACCATGTTATGAACATACTACAAGCTCCACGATATCAAGAATGCATCACACGGTCCATCATGCTAATACTAAACCACAAGCTCTGATACCACTTGTTGGAAAAAATTTCTCAATCATCCATCACACGTAGCGAATAACAAACACGATTAAACAAGTACAAATAAATTTAATGTGGTTTAGCTCTTAACTAGCCTATATCCACGGATGAGAGAAAATCCACTCAAATAAAGTTTAGAAATTACAGTAGAGTTATGTCTTTAGTACTCACGCTGCCATATTCCCTATACACTATTAATAACCTCAATATCTTGTCCTCACATAATTAAAAGATATGAGAATCGCAAAAGGTTTTTCGTCCTAGACCTGTTTGGCCTCCGGACCTCTCCTCTCTCTTGAAACTTACACATCTTGCCTTTTTACCACATTGGTTTTTTTCTCATGCCAAAAGCATAATACAACAAGCCTTTTTATAAGTCACATACAAACTCAAACTATAATGAAATAGGAAAACTAATACCAAATCCTAAATAAAATTGAAATTCATAACCATATTGAATTTGAGCCAACAAACCCAACACATACATACATACATGCATACATAGATGTGTGTGTGTGTGTGTGTGTGTGTGTGTGTTCATTATAACCAAAAAATTTTTACGAGTGAAATTTTTTTTAACATCCTAAGAGGTATTACTTTTTACTACTTTTTTGTGAAAATCTTACAAATCCGCATGGCATACCAGGAAAGTAATAGTTTAACTACCCAGAAATAGAAACACTGGATTCTTTCCTACATTTCTCACTAGCTCAAAACAATTGACATAAATACAAATATCAAAACAAATTATATCCACCTTCTATTGCACAAAACTTGTTGTCCCCTTGTGACATTGATTATTTCACCCTCTTCAAGTGTGATAGATGATTATTGCAAAGGTAGTCTTGCAAATTTCCCCAGTATCAATTTCTTTGCAATCTTCATTCTTAGCCAATAAATTCTTTGTCTCTAGTTCCTCAACTAACAATGAAGTCCTAACCAGTGCATTGTTCTATCAACAACTATCCGGGAAAAGGTGAAGCTAAAAAATAAGTAGCTTTGGCGGCTTTCATATGCTCTCATAGAGATAACACCTGTTTGACCCTGCCAAGCTTGTTAGGCTCCACTTGACCTGCGTATATAGGCCTCTAGATAGTAACAGCCAAAGAATAAATCATTGGTTTGACATTGAACATGTATTCCACACAACACCATCCCACAACACCTTTTCACCTTTGGGACAAACAACATCATGCAACCATTACTAAAAAATAAGCATTTTCCCAATGGCCAAATTGTTGAAAATTTTTAATGTGAAGAGCCGTTGAAAAAAAAAAGACTATTTTCCATTGGCCACACTTTGGAAATTCATATTAGAATTCTTTCCAACAACCAAGCCATTAGAAATTTAAAAATTTTACCTTCCAACAAGTTGGCCATTAGAAATTTCAAACACAAAAAATTATTGAAAAAAATAGGAGATTCAATCAATAAATTTTACATATATTTATAATATATTTTACAATTATTTATAAAATATTTTACATATAGTTACAACATATTTTACATTAAAATATAAAAAAAATAAGAAAAATGAATACACACACACACACATACACACACACACACACACACACACACACACACACACACATATATACATATGTGTCATATATATTTACAAATATCATATATATGACATCATTTATATCATGTGTGTGTGTGTGTGTAATATTTATCATAACCTAACCCATATATATACATATCCTAACTTGGTTTTCCCCTCTCATCTCACCTAAGCAGTAGCTGCCTTTCTTTATCTCTCTCGGCTCTCTCATTTCCTAACTCAACTCTCTCATTCATTCCCTTCAGGGTCCTCTTCCCTTCAAGCCTCTGGCTCCCTTCGCTCTTCCTTCCACATTGTCCCTCGACCTCATTCACCACCCAACCTTACACCTAGTTTGTCACCCAACCTCTGCCTTGCTCACCGCCTAGCTATTCTACTTCGTTTGCCATTCAGCCCTTCCTCTATAGCCACCATCCTCCTCTGATTGACCTCGCCTCCACATCTGCCGTCCTACTCTGCCTTGCCTCCTCACCGTTTGTTCGTTTACCATTGCCCTTTTACCGTTCATCATCGCCACCTTGGCTACTCTACCCTTTGATGTTTATCAACATTCTTTGTCATTCCTCGACGTTCTTGATTTGTGGGTTGATTTTTTATTTTCATGTAGTTTTAATATGAGTTTCCATTTTGGATTTTAGATAAATTTTTTATTTTGGTTTGATTTTTTTATTTGGCTTGATTTTTGAATTTTGGTTTGATTTATATGCATATCTAATTCAAAATTGGTTTGATTTTTGAATTTTGGTGCAGATCTAATCTAATTTTTCATATTGGTTTGATTTTTAATTTTTTTTGTTTGATTTTTTATTTTGTCATAGATCTGATTTTTGATTGATTTTGTAATTTTTGTAAATATAAAATATAATTTTACTAAAGTGTAAAATATAATTTTTTATAAAAATATAATTTTAGTAAAGTGTAAAATATATTTTTTATAAAAATATAATTTTAGTAAAGTATAAAATATAATATATGTGTGTGTATAAATTTTTTTAAAAAATACTTTCCAACAGCTAGGCTGTTAGAAATTTTCATCGCTTTAAGCTGTTAATATATTTCCAACAGCTATTTTTCATCTGTTGAGATGTTGAAATTTTCTAACAACTCTAGCCATTACAAAACTGCTAAGTTGTTAGAAAAAAAATCTTCAAAGTTTAGCCATTAAAAATTTCCAACGGCCTAGCCGTTAATAATACAAATGGCCAACTATATGGCTGTTGGAAAATTTTTTTCCAACGCATAATTTTCCTACATGCCAATTCCCAACAATCTTGTGTTGGAAAATTAAATTTTTTAATGCGAGGCCATTGGGAAAATGCATTTTTTTTGTAGGGAACTATTGATTCCTAATGGACTCTAGAACCTTTTCTATATTCCTACAATTTTTGACAAGCCAATCTTTACACTTGATCACATCATTCCACACCCAAGACGCTCCCCCACCATCACCATGCATATAGGCAACACATATTTCCTGTTGTAATGCTCTAGGAGCTCCCCCACGATTTAGATGTTATCTTTAATAAATCGACCCTTAACAAAGGCTATTTAATTTAGATTGACTAAGTGAGCAAAGACTTCCTATATTGTTATGGCCAACATCTTCATAATAATTTTGTAAAGGACGTTACAACAAGAGATAGGTTAATATTCCTTCACACACTGTACACTCTCTAACTTGGAAATCAAATAAACTAAGGTGCCATTGACCTATTTTAGCAACTTCCCTAACATAAAAAATTCCTAGACTGCTTCTACTTCATCCTTTCCAACGTCTCCCCAATGCCTTTTTAAATTAAAATAAACTATGCAAATTCAGACCCAAGGTCTCAACATCCTCAGTATCCCAAAGGGCCTTTTTTACTTCCTCCTTGGTCATTTCCTAGCTAAAATATTACTAATGATATGTGGAAACATTAGACCTAGCTATAAAATTTTAGGATCCAGCAAACAATAGCTTTTCCCCTGACCTAAGAGTTGTCATATTATGCCATGAATTCTACTGTAATTTATTCTTCGTCATAAAGATGCCATCATTTCCTCCAATTGAGGTAAGCTCCTTTAATTTTCCACTACTAAAAAAAATGTAGTTCCCAATGGTCAAATTTTCAACTACTAAAATGTTGGAAATTTCCAACACGAAAAGCCGTAGGAAAATGAGAGACTATTTTCCAACGACTGAGTATTGGAAATTTCAAAAAATGTAATTCCAACATGAAAGCTGTTGAAAAATGGTGTTATTCAATCAATAAAATTTACAATTTTATAAAGCAAAGTAGTATTTTTAAAATATTTTTTTAGAATATATATATATAAGGCCAACCTAACATAGACCCAACTTAACCCTAACTATATATACCCTTATATCTCATCTCTCATCCATCTCTCATCTCCTTCTTATCTATCATCTCTTATTCATCGCCTTCCCTCCATAGCCGCCTCCTTGGCCTTGACATTCACCTTGCCTCACCTTGCCATTCATGGTTCCTTGGCCTCATTGGTGTTCGTGGTTTCTCGCCATCCTTCAGCCTCCCCAATGTTCTTCAACCAGCTCACCATTCCTCGATATTCTTGCCTCCTCAGCATTTATGGTTCCTCCACCTCCTCAAGCTTCTCATGTTCGTGGTTCATTTTGTTTTAATGTAATTGGTGCAAGTTTGATATAATTTTTCATTTTGGTGTAGATCTGATCAAGTTATCGTCATCTCTTCATCCACCATTTCTAATTTTTTAAATTCGTTTGCCATTTCATTGTAATAATTGCGGATCTGATGAGTTTCAATTTTGTTTTTTGAATTTGGATTGTTGTGCAGATGTGATGGAATTTCTGTGATTATGAATTTTGAATTGATTTTGGTTTTTTTGCATTTTTATGATTTTTGTGATTTTGATTTGATTTACAATTTCTATGCTTTTAAATTTTGTAATTTTCAATTTTTGTAATAAAATATAAAAATTGAATAAATATTCAAGTTAATAAAAAATATAATTTTAGTAAATATATTTTTTATAATAATATAAAATATAATTTTTGTGAACATAAAATAAATTTTTAGTTAATATAAAATATAATTTTAGTAATTTATAAAATATATTGTCATGATTTATATATTTATTTTTTTTAAAAAAAATATTTTCCAACAGCCAGGCCACTGAAATTTTCCAATAGTTTTGGCCGTTGCAAAACCGTTAAATTGTTAAAAATAATTCTTCGAGGTTTGGTTGTTAGAAATTTCAACAGTTGTAATTTCAACGACTAGTACCAGCAGCTAACTCGAGGGTCATTGAAATTTTTTTTCCAATGTATGGTTTGCCAACACACCAGTTTCCAACAGCCTCACATTAAAAAATCCAATGTTCCAACACGAGTTCATTGAAAAATACTGTTGGAAATTATCATTTTTTTAGTAGTGTGCTCATAATAATTGATTTTATTTTCTTGAGTAGATGCATAATTATTATTGTTACTTTGATCGGTGAAAACAAAAAGATTTTATTAATGAGCCCAACAAGATGTTTAGGCGGTTCAGGAAAGAGTTACAAATAGATCACTTTAGCATACAGCAAAAAATCTGGATACCAATCTGACTTCTAAATTGCTGAATCAAGCAATAAAGAAAGAGTAAAGGATTGAAGCACCATTGTTGGAAAGAAGGAGATGTCTCGCCTCTTCTCTTTGACAACTAGAAGTGAGACAGTACTTGTGGCCTTGACAGTTGAGTCCCACGCCTTCTTGCGGTCTTTGTTCTGTGAAGCAAAAGGTGGATTAATCATAAGATGTTTAATGTCATTCCATTGCACAAATTTATGATTTATATATCTAGAAACTATAGGTCTTTATTTATGATTTATATATAAAGATTTTTATTTATATACTAAAATATTGAAAACAAAAAATTATAAATTAATTGCTGAATAATGAATATTACAAAGAACTTGGGATAAATTGAATATTATAATAATTGTTGTTGTGGGGTACTTGGATTCAATTGAATTTTTTAATTTATTTAACAAAAAATATTAAAATTTTTATGAAATTTCCACTGAAATGTATTAAAGTACCTCACTGATTTAATAGAAACACGTAAAAGGAAATCAAAGGAATAATTTAAGATGATTTTTTTACAAATATATTAAAATTTAATTAAACTTGAAGTTGATTTAGCACTTTATTAATATAACCCTCAACAAGCAATTTAAATTTCTTTTTTTTTTCCTTCTTAAACTTCTTTATATTTACAAATCTAATTATGTAGGACCCACCATAGAAAATTTCTACATCTGATATTGGTATTGATATTCCTTAATAGTTAATTATTATTCTATTTTAGTTTTAACTTATTGAATATTTTAATTTGATCCTAAACATATTAAAAATATGCATTTTGGTTATAAACCAATTAAAAATATTTCATTCTAATCCCCCATTAGATGAATTCTGTTAACTCAAAATAATTGTCTATTGGCAACTTTTTAAATCAAAATTTAAATTATTTGGTACCTATTTTAATGAAATTTTTAATATGTAAATATTCTTTTGCAATTAATGAAAAATTCAAATCACTGATTTTACCTTTATTTAAATCAAAAATTTCTCTTTAAAGAAGAAAAAGTTTAAATTTTCTAATAACTATCAGAAAAGTTGTTACATAATTTAAGTTTATTAAAAGACAGTTTCCAGATTTTTTAAATTAAATTTGCAAAATTCTAAACAATTAGTTTGATATTCATGGATCCCATTTGGTGTGGCTATGAGGTATCAAAATGAAATAATTTTAATTTTTGTGATCAATGTTGAATAGTCAATAGGTTAAAGATTAAAAAAGAATAATAATTAAATATTAGAGATTGATTACCAAATTTATCGAAGCTAATTCGTATGCATTTAGGAGAAAAAATTCACCTATTATAACCCATCAGCAAAGCTTCTTTCCCACAATTTATCTTAGGGAAAATTACCATACCCTTCCCACTGTTTGTTAATTAGAACCTATAGTTAGCCCCTTATGTTTTAGAAAATATATAATATCGCAGTCTGGTTTTTGGAAACTCACAATCACACCTCTACCATCCATTTTTTTAGATGTAAAAAATATCCTAAAAAGTGAACCAAATGTTAAACAAAAAACAATGATGAGTAGAAGGAATATCTAGCCAAAGATATGACTGAATCTAATATGTTTCATAGTTGTAGAATATAGTGATCATCTTTAGTAAATCATCATGTTCATTTCTCTATGTTTGGTATATCATCATATTCAGTCATTTTTGTCTACATGTATGCTCTGCCAAGTCAATAATATTTTTTTGTCTAGATGTATGCTCTGCCAAGTCGATAATATTTTTTATTTGATATTCCAATAACCGATATTAAGCATTTTATGTTTAAAATGAACCGAAGAGATATAATTAATTCTTGCTAGCACATTAAAAGCATCAAATTTGACATGTTGCTCAGTTGAATAAACTTGGGCCTCACATCATGCAAAATTATAACATCTGCCACTCATGCTTAATCTCCCTGTTCTGTCAACCCCCAAACTACCATGCCACTGCTTTACTCACGGCATTTGTCCATGAAAAATGTATAGTTTGCAGAAAAAAAATGTATAACTCTTGTATATAAATTACTAATTTCATTTTCAACCCATGAAAAATAAATCACAAATTTATCAAAGAAAGGACAAATAAATTAAGAAGAAACGGGAAAGAGAGGCTGAGAAAAGAGATTTAGAAAATTCTTTTTGCTACATAAATTTGAAAAAATTGGGTAGAAACAAAAACTAATGAGTGCAAAACGACATTTCTGACAAGATAAATGTGGCTAAAACTGATGATCTAACCATCAGATGGAAGAGTTTAAGAACCAAAAGGACAATAAGAACATAATTAAAGACTAAAAAAGAAATTTAACTATTCACCGGAAAAGAGAGGAAAAAAAACATGTCATTTAGTTTGCTTTTTATAAACAGTAAAACAGGGTATTGTGAAATTGGCAATCTGATCATTGGATGAAGAAGTTTGGAGACCAAAATGGTAGAAAGAACATATTTAGGGATTGAAATAAAAATTTACTCATTCACTTGAAAAAAAAACAAAAAAAAAAAAAGAATCCTACATAAAAACCAAAGTGCAAAACGACGTCACTTATGAAGTAAACATAGTTAAAACCAAAGATTTGATCATGGGATTGAAGAATTTAGAGACCAAAAGGGCATAAAGAACATACTTAAAACTGAAAAAATAAAATTTAACCATTCACCGAGAAAAGCAAAAAAAAAAAAAAAACAGGGATATGATCATCAGATGAAGAAGTTTTGGAGGCAAAAAAAAAAAAAAAAAAAAAGAAATAACATAATTAAGGACTAAAAGAAAATTTTACCCATTCATTTGAAAAAGTAATAAAAAAAAGGCAAAGCTGTGATTGCTGTTGATTAACAGCAAACACCACCATGCCTTTTAATATATAGGAAGAATTGTTGCTAGGCAAGCCATTTTATGCCATATGATGAATCAAAAGTCGATCTCGATCCAACAAAAATGGGGCTATAATCGCCAACATGCCAAAGTTCTTTCTTCAGCCTGGCTCGCCAAACATTCAGAATTGGATTAGGCCCATTCGGACCTTGTGCCTGCAAAAACTTTAATTTCGATAATCGAACCTAAAATCAAATGGTCGATCATCTGGTGAAACAAAACTTAAATCAACATGGAATTCATTTTTAACTTAAAATAATTTATTTTTATTTTTAATTTTTTTCTTGTAATTAATTTTATTTAAAAATTAATATTATTTGTGTGTAAATTTTTTATGATATTATTAATTTAGCATTAAAAAAAAATTTATAAAAAATCAATGACAACATAAAGATGTTATTCTGAATTGGGAATTGAAGCCAAAGCCGAGGGGGCCCTTTTTGCTCTCTTTCTCTTTCCGTCATTTCTTGCTACTCTTTTCTCAGCTTCCTTTGTCTAAGTCCACTGTCCCTCGATCCCTCGTTCTTAAGAAGATTCGCTTTTCTGCGACGGAAATTGATGCGCGGGCTTTTTCTCACGCTTCCACTTTCTCTTTTCCTCTCCTTTTGTGAAATTGCCTGCCTTTCCCCCCCTTTTTTTTTTTTCAACCTCACCCTACCCATATTTCTCCTTTTGTAATCATCACCATTGCTCGTGGACTTTTTTTTTTTTTTTTTCCTTCTTCTTCTTTTGGGGTTCGGAATAATGTAAGACCATGGGGCTTAGAAGGTGCACGAATAGGCATGGCACCACTAAATGATAAAATGTTAATTTTAGTCATTAAATTTTAAGAGTAAACACATTATGGTCCTTAAAAGTGATCCAATTTCCTTACTTGAACAATTGAACTATGATTGAAAAGCAACTAAAATCTCAAGCTATTAGCGTTTGTAGTTGTTATCAGGAGTGCTGATGTTTAATATATGACTCTCGTTTTAGCCTTCCTGTAGGCCGCACAAAAATAAATAAACAAATACTAAAGTTCATTTATTTCTAATATTTGCTTTTATTCGTTTATTTGTTTATTCATTTATATTGAATTATGTTATTCAGGAACACATTTATTCATATTGTTTGCAAATATGTTTATTTAAAGGCATTCACGGAAGCACTTGTTTGTTCACTTTGTTTGGTTCATGAAATGGTTTTGGTAATAAACGAACACAAGCACATTTATTTATAAATGAAGAAACATGAATAGAAAAATTATGTTTATTTATTGTCCGTATTAGTGTTCATTTAAAGTTACACAGACGAACACGAATATGACACATTTGTGTTCGTTTTATTCATATTCATTCGATTCGTCTATAACCTTACAAATCCCTTATAACCACTCTCCGATGCAAGGAAGAAAAAAAAAGCCTTATAGTAATGGCTTTAGACATGTGAACATATTAATAGTAATATCAGTGAATGATATTGCCCACATAAAGAAGATTAGTAGGGATTTTAATATTGGATATTGAGATAATATAAACACATATTGAATGGTTTTCGTAAAATATATGTGATAATGCACGATTGTTGATTTCAATTATTGACATGAGTGAGTTGGGTCTTAAGCCATGAGCACATGAGAGTGTGGCGTGACTACTTGCAAAAGATACTCCAATGTTTAAGTAGAGTTCTATTGAGGTGTGCGAAAACCAATGATATGATCATGTTTCTTATAAATGAATTGTAATGGACTTTATATGGGCATTGGGGGTTGTGCCTTATAAATTCAGGGTCATTGGATGATGTTGTTGTTTCTCTATAGCATGTGAGACGTTGCATCATATGGGACTCACAAGAGTTATGTAGAGTGAATGGGCATAGTTGGGCTGGCTAGGTTTGATCGGGTCATAAAAGCCCACTTGGGTCGGCTATGTTTAAATGTGTATTGGGCTTATTTCCTTGATTGAGTATCATTTATATGTAAATTCTAGACATAGTTTTAAACTAGCGTAGAAGGCCACATGTTGCTGCGACAATTTGTTCTTCTGAATTTGATATATGGAAGTAAGGTTTGGGAGCCAAGGGGGCAAAGGTTTTCAAATTAGGAGTCTTCATAATTTTGACCAATTGCTTCAATTAGTGTCCACCCTTATGTTTGTATAAATAAAACTATTCTAAGAAAAAAATTCACGGAGCTTACATTAGCATATGTTAAAAGGCTACTAATCAAGTGTTAGGTCTTAATTTGTTTGATTGGAAGGGAAATTGAGATTAATTAAGGACTCTTATAAAAAAATGATGGAAATATTGATTGCAGGCTAATAGCTGCAGTAGAAAGCAAACTCTGGGGACCAATGAGAAAAGTGAAGATAATTGGAGGGAGAAGAAAGAAGTTTGCCAAATACTTACGGGCCACAATTACTGTTCACAGAGCCCAACAATTTCCTGCTGTGGAGCTATAGTGATAAGCAACTTTGCTTTAGTACATACGAGGTTAAAAGGTCCGTGCGTTGCGGCGGACACATAATATCACAATATTAAGAAAAATAATAATAAAGAAAAATAATAAAAATAGTTTGGAGGCTCGAGGAAAAAATGGAAAACCCTTATGTATTAAGAGTTTAACAATTAACTTAGAAAAAATTAAGAAAAAAAAGCTCTATTTCACTAAAACAAAATAAATAAATCATGATGACCAATGTTTTAGTTTAGAAAACAACAAACTATAAACAAAAAGAACAAAAAAGAACAAAAAAATTAAACAAAAACACTAAAATTAAGTAGTTACTAAGTTTAGGGTCTAAAATATCAAGTTGATCAAAATTGTGGCCTAATATGAGAAACAGAAACAATACAGGGACTGGAAACGTGTTTCACAAAAAAAAAAAACGTGAAACAAAATGAAAGTGGGAGAATTGCAAGAAAGGCTCTTGAAAATCTAATTTATTTTGAAAAGCTAACCAAACTTCTAAATGAAACAATTGCTTAAAAAAAATAGTCAGGTTAACCAGTCCAAAACCAAAAGGTAAAATCAGAAAGCCACTATTTTTACTGTTCATTTGAATAGTAGCAAAAAGCGGCTTTTAGTATATAGTATAAAATATATAATTTCAAAAAATAAAAATAATTCATCAAGGTATTCTTTAGCAACTTAATATTTTTTGGGCAGACTGTAATAGTAGCATAAGGTTATAACCAGACAAAAAAAGGTTCTACCTGAGTACTTGATCTGCAGCCAATAAATGCCTAATACATGATAAAGGTAATAACCAGACTTTGATTCCACCATAATCAAAATATGAGCTAAGTCTGGTTGAAATTGAGAACTTGATCATCAAATTGAGAAGTTTGGAGAAAAAAATGCATAAATAACATATTTCGAAACGGGAAGAGGAATTTGATCATCAATTGGAAAATTTAAAAAAAAATGTTGTCTTGATTTATTGTTCATAAACAGTGGAAGTGTGATCGCTTGTAGAATAATGTGATGTGATGGTTCCATATTCGGGAAACTTGTGATAACACTATTGTGGTTTGATTTAATATACACTTTACACCCCTTATTTTCAAGAACTTACACTTTGCTCAATGCTTCTTATACACTGATCGACAACAACTTTTACAACCCTTATTTAAATTGTATGATAGTCATTTTTTAGTAGTTTCAATCTTTACAATATTTTCTTACAATTAATATACATATTACATTATCAATTTTTTTTAAATATACTTTCTTCATTGTAAATGGAAATCAATATTTTTTAAATGTCAATTAAATGTAAAAAAATAAAAAAAATTTAAATTAATAGAACATTGTTACTAAACAGTTTAAATTAGGGTTTACATAGTTGTTCTTCGACAATTTAAAGGAAGTGGCAAGTAAAATATTGGTTCTTTGGAAATAGATTGGGAAAATGTAGATTAGGTCAAGTCATATGGGAAATTTTTGTAATCTTCCTTTCATATTATGAATTTTTTCAAAGTTTGAGGACAAAAGTGGAGGATTGTGGAAAGATGCATAACCTTCTATCTAATTAAATTGGAGAGTATGTTTCTCATCCCTGTATACCTTGTTTAGATAATTCATTAATGGAAAATAAAGAGAATTTGGAGGGGGAGTGAAGCGTCAAAATAGAGAGAAGCCTAGACCCTCAATTTGAGAAATTTATAAAACTGAACTAATAAGGCATGTAGAGGGATGAGAGGGATCTCTTCTGCATATTTCCTTCAGTTGTTTATCTAACCAAATAAAATAGAAAAAGTAACTATCTTTCCCCTTCCCCCCATTTCTCTCAATCCAAATTCGCTAATAGTATTAGTCTTCACCAATAACAATAACCAAACTTGTGCATCTGCCGATTCTACCATCATTCTCATTTGGTTCCATGTGGCTGAAATCAGGTTTTTAGAGGCAGGAATCGGGTTCCGCCATTTAAAAAAAAAAAAAAAAGGAAAAGCAGCGCACATTATTCACTATTGTTTATGAAGGGTAAATGCCTCACCGAGTATGGGACTATATCCCTTTGCTAGTCATCTAGTCTACCACACCAAAAGAAAAAAAAATTGTGCAACCATTTCCATCACATGTTACGTTAGCCACCATCAGAATATCGATTTAGGAGTCTGTTCATCACTTCACAGACCAAATAATCTCACAAAGTGAATGATTATTTGGCACAGCTCTTGGCAAAGGCCATAACCACAACACTGATTGATCCATTTCCTCCATAAAAAGCACCAAATCGAACATCCTCAGTCAATTATTTTTAACATCACTTAATGATTAGGAAACGAACAAAAAAAAAAAGCTTGAACAGTGAGCATCATTGCTACAAAGTCATAGGGGGCGAGGGACAGTGGGGAAACCTCCCACCTACTAAAGCAAGAGAAATTGACTTGCCAGCCTTAAACTTACTTAAAAATTGGTACAGGAATTTTTTTGAAAATCATTCAAGTCTCTGATTTTCTCACACGTTGAAAGTTACAAGGGAAGCAATTAGAATCATTATATCGTTTGATTTATGCAGGAAATCACCTTACATATGCCCGCCATTTACACATTTATTGTTTTACTTTTTTTTTTCTTGTATATCCCAAAATTATTACCATTTCACATCTTAAGATGAAAATACCTTACTTTTCAATCTTTGAAATTTTTAGAAGAACTTTGTGAAGGATAAATTTTAAAGAAACATAAAAAGACAGAAAAAATTCTATTAAATTTTGCGTAATCTGAAACGGTGAAATAAAAATAGATTGCATATTGCAAAAATCAATAAATAAATAAAGAAATACATCATTCATCTAAATTTGTTTGTAATATTCACTTTTCATCAATTAATTTATGATTTTTTATTTTTAATATTTCAGTATATAAATAAAAAATCTTTATATATAAATGATAAATAAAGATCTATAGTTTATAAATATATATATTTTAATTTTTTTAATAAATAATAATATGAATAAGTTCAAGTCAAATTATTAAAAAAATTAAATATTTTAAAGAATATGAGACAGATAAAGTAAGATAAAAACAAAAAGTCACAAGAAAAGACTTATCATGTATTACCTTGGTCTTGGCAGAGGAAAAGTTTGGGGGAGACTTTTTCTTGGTGCAAGGGCAAGTGTCATTTTTGGTTGCATGACTGGTTGGATTGCACTCTTTCACAAGAAAACTCCAATTTTGGGGACATTAACATCTAACTACTCCCATAACATTATTAGGACATCCTTAACGAGGCCAATATCTAGCTGGTCCCCTCTGACTGTGATCAAAACAGTTGTACTGGATGGATGGTAGGGAAATTTTCTTAGGAAATATCCAAAAAGAAAAAAAGAAAAAGAGAGGAATTTGGATTGGGTGAAATGTACTCAATATTGATATCATTTCGGATTGGTGGATGGCAAGTCATGTTTCAAGGATCTTGGAGTCCCTTCACCATGGTACATATTTGTCATGAAGCAAATAGGTTTCCATCACCTTGACGCCCCTCACTTGGGTCACAAGCTTGAGTTACCATGCTTGTCTTCATGGAGCTGCTGGAGTTACAACAATGAACATGGTTTATGGACATATATAGCCATAAGTCTTATATTCATTTTGGGTTTAATAACCTGACGATCCATTGTTGTGATTGACGGATTTGGGTTGTCGATTGTGATGGATATATATTATTCAGAATCAGGGAGATTGGTATAGTTAACAGTATAGATTAGGTCGATCACGATTAATCACTATCGGGTCATTACTTCCGATATATTTTCTTTTGCAACTGGATGCTTACTAATATATGATATGCAAATCGTACAAATTGTTTACTTGTTTGTTTTGGATCAATCAAAAAAAGGATTACTTAAATCGAATATTTTTATTTTTAGTTATATACTCAAACTTGTATACTGATTAAAGGTCTATGCTTTAGAAGCTCAACAAGTATTCTTAACCATCTTAAAGTAAGTATTTTCATTTGAGTAGGTACATTTTTTTTTATAAAAAATTATGAATCTCCAAAAAAGTATTATTCAAATAATTATTAGATAGATATAGTAATAGCTTTGAAATCACATTTTGTTACAATATACAAAATCAATTAAATAAAAATAATGCATTTGAAAAATAAAACTCAAATGTTCTCATTTTCTAAAACAGTTGTACGTACCAGAGGAAAACTTCACACTATTTGTGTTTTGGAAAATTATAATATAACCATCAAATTTTAAATATTTTCAATTATGTCCCCGAAATTCAAAGAATTGTAATTATATTTCCAAATTTTTATTGGTCCCTAAATTTTTTAAAATTTGCAAATCAGTCCCCCAAAATGCGATGTTTGAAAATTAGGAGGACTGGATATGGTGATTTTGATAGTGGGAGGAAAGAAACAAAGATCAGAATTGTAGGCTAAGAGATCACAAATTTAGAGCCAATTTGTTTTAACTTAAGCTAATTTAATCTAAAATGGCTTACACTTAATTCATTTTAATTTACGTCAATTAACTCCAAAATGACTTCTTTTTATTCTTTATTTTTTTTTACCTGGAACTAATTTTAATTAAAATTCAATATTATATATATCTGTGATAATCTATTAAAAATATAATTTTTGTAATTTTAATAAATTTTTATGAATTTTTCTAGTTAAGGCATTAAAAGAGAAAAATTCATAAAATTTAACACATCATAAAAATTTCCTTTTAAATGGATTATTGTATCTATATAATAATGACTTTCAAAGAAAAGTGATTTTAGGAAAAAAAAATGTAAAAAAAATAAGTCAGTTAACTGAAGTTAAAATGAATTGACTCTTATTTTTACTTTTACATTTTTTTTTGCCTAGAACTAATTTCATTTAAAAGCCAATATTATATGAATGTAATAATCCATTTGAAACAAAATTTAGATAATGATATTAAATTTTTATGAATTTTTCTTTTTTAAGGTTTGAAAAAATTCATAAAAAATTTACAATCAATCAATTATTTTACCTAAATAAAATTGGCTTTCAAATGAAACTGGTTTCAGATACAAAAGATGTAAACATAAAAAAAAAATTATTTTAGATTAAGTTGACATAAGTTAATTGGCTCTTAATTAGATTCCTTTCTGGCATGATCTAGCTCTGTGGTGTATGCATATATAATATCTTAGGTCCACGGACCTCTGCTAAATGGAAGGAGTATTAGAAAAAAAAAAGTCCCTTTTTCCTCAAGAAAGAAAAAAATGAGCAAGTGTCTTTTCTTTCCTGACAATTAGAATCATGGCAGAAGGGCCTTACTAGGATTTTAACTATCATACATTTTCCTATCTAGGTCTTAAATTTTTTTTTTGGCACTTTTTTTTCCCTAATTCAAACATATGGAAACAATGTGTGGCTAATTGGGCACGAGTTAAAGATAATGAGCTATATGGGAAGAAATATATAAGTTTAAGGGCTAAAAATAGGGCTATAAGATGAATTGAACAAACACAAATATGCCATATTTGTGTTCATTCATTTAATTTTTAATGAACATGAACACTAATGATAAACTGATATACTTGTTTTTTTTTTTTTATGTTCATTCATTTATAACCAGATAGTGTTCATGCTTGTTCATGTTCGTCATTCATAATAACATTGATGTGATTCAAACAAACATATATGAACGATGTGTTCATGAACCGTAGATGAACCATACATGAACAATATTAAACAAACATATGTGAATGAATGTGTTCATGAACTCTAAACCAACCGTGTGTGAAGATAAATGAACAAATATACAAAAATATATAATAATAATAATAATTGTATAGCTAATATATAAACAAATAAATAAATAAATAAATAAACATAAATGAATTTCAACCAAACAATTCATCAATAGTTTAACAAATACTTTGTTCATTTACAGCCCAAGCTAAACGAGAAGTTTTGTCTTTTACATTTTATACAACATGAATATCTTGTTCATCTTTTTCATATTTCGTATAATTTTCTAATTGTTAAACCAACAACACACAAGAAAAAGAAAAGAAAAGAAAAGAAAATTAGAGCAATTTTTTTAGCATCTTTTTAGATTTTCTTCTAAAAGAAAATTATTTTATTATTATATTATAGTATATGCAAATTTATAAGCTCCATTATTTAATTTAGAGTTTTATAATGTATATATATATATATACAGATTTTGTTTTGTACAAATCTTAAACCCATCACTAATCTAGCTTCATGATATTGAGGAGCAGCTGCCGGTTGGGGACTACTAACATCCTTCCAAAACCAAGCAAAGAATTGAAGAACAGCTACAAATGTTAGCGTGCCGATTTCTTTTGCTGTTACTGGTGCTTGTTTCTTGCTGCTGAATTAAGGGCAAGGGGTCATGCGTCCGGAGACTCCAGCCTACCGGGTTAGAAAGTTGAAGGGGGTCATTCGCTCTGAAACAAAATACAAGGGGTTAAATGTCCTAGAAACTAAAGTCTGAGTTGATTAGGCCGCTCGTCTATCCGACGCCGCAAAACAACCAATGTATAATTAACGTTTGTTTTCTTGGCTCAATTTGGTAGCAAACCTTTTTCTTATTGCTGAATAAATTACTTATTTTTTAAACATGACCAAATAAACAACTAGGAAATCAAAGAAAGGAGCCAAAAACCACTTAATGTGGACGGGTAGAATATTCTGTCATGGTAAAATGGCCCAGGATCAGTGGAGGACAAACCGGGTCATAATCTTTTTAACTTAATACTTACCTAGTTTAGTGGAATAAATACTTTTCCAATTCCATTGGCTGGCTGGATGGAATAAGAGTGAGCATAGATCATGTTAGTTCAGATTTTTTGTGGAATCGAACCAATTGAAATAGTGATAGTTCTAAATTCTTACTTAGCTTGTGAATCGAGAACAGAACAAAACCAAAACCATGAGTAAGAGTGAAAGAAATTGACTATAAAATGAAACCAGATCTTATTGTTTTGGTTAGGATTGGGTCAATATAGGAAATAAGTGTGATTCGGGTCAATAAGAAACTAATTTGATTCAGAAAAGTCAAAATCAAATTTGTTCAGGTCAAACCCGAATTAACCCGGTTTTCATTCCCATCCCAGCCTATGAACCCATCCTAGCCCTACCCACCTGCATACCTATAAATCCCTAACATAACCTCCTTAACCCTAATCCTAATTAACAACCACCACTCATTGTCTCACTTTCGCCTTACTACCTCTATTCGCCATCGCTATCCATCTGTTCGCTGTTTGTCCCTCCTCGGCGTCATTAGTCCATTTGTCCCTTCTATTCTTGCATTTATTCGCCATCCGTCCCTCCTTGACACCGTCCGTCTATTCGTTTGTTCGTTCCTCTTCAGTGTCGTTTGTCCATTCATCCTTCTTCATTGTTGTCCATCTTTCCTTACTCGTCACCTCATCGTTGAGCTCCTTGCTGGCCATTATTGTCGCCCCACCGTAATGCAGGCACACAGAGACTCCTTGTCGACCATTACTGTCGAGCTCCTGCTTAACACATGCACATAGAGACTCCTTGCCCACAGTCGACATCACCCCACTATAGAGCTATTGCTCAATGCCCAAAATCTAACCCTAACTCAATTTTTTTTTTGTTAGGGTTGGTTTAGGTTGAGTCATTAAATAAGGTTGCGTCACCATTTTGTAGAATGTGAATTGGTTTGATAATTTCAGGTTTCGAACCGAACTTGACCTGAAACCCAACATTTACACCCCTAACCATGAGTCTGGTTTTTCCGGTTCTGATTTTTGGGTTTTTTGATTCTTATCATATAGATATAATAATTAATAATTGTATAAGCCAATAAAATTGAATCCACAACCATCTTAAGAAATATGAATATAATTCACAACTTAATCCACATTTAAATGTACTGTTCATAGTATAGGTGCAATTTAGTGATATCATAATTTATAATTTACATATTTAATGTACAGTTTACATATAAATATATGAGCATTTTAGTAATGTATACGTTTAAATGTACATGTTCATACATAAATACATTAGTAATTTAATAATATCATAATTTTTATTATATATTTATACATGTCCTTTGAGTTGGTTTTATATAGAACTAAAACCAATCTGAAAACTAAAGGTTCTTCAAAATATAGAATCAACAGGTGAATTATGATATATTTTTATCCAACTTAACCCAGTAGGGGTGATTTTGGTTCAAGTTGAATTTTGAATTTACAAAACCCATACTCGCCCCTTATAAGTGGGGCTTTCAAAGCCCATGTTTGTAAGAATGAACCTTAATAGAGTTTGGATGCAATTTCAAAACGTTAATGGTTTATTTGGTGTTAAAATAAATCAGTCGCCAAAGGAAATAAAAAAGAAAACGTTAGTGGTTGGTTAGTTTTTTTGTGCCAAACAAAAAGCGAATGAGTAACAAAAGAATATTTCTCTGACACGATAAAGCCACAGCTCAGCTTAGCTCACAGTTCATAACTTCTTCACAATCACAAGTCATCCTTAATTACAAAAATCCTCCATTAAAAACTGAAAAGCTCTCTCCTCTCTCTGTAGTCCCACGACTCCCAACCACTCCGTTTCTTTCATTTTCCCGATGGAACTTCACCGCCGGTAACCGCCTCTCCGATCTCGTCTCACGTTTTTCTCTTTACTCACATGGCCGATAACAACGACGTCGTTTCTCGGACCTTCCGCGCCCTGGTGGAGAGCGCCGACCGCAAGTTCGCAAGAGTCCGTGACCTTCCCCCGTACGGCCGGACTCACGCGCAGCACTATTTTCAGAAAGTTTTCAAGGCCTACACACGACTCTGGAAGTACCAGCAGGAGCACAGGGCCGCGCTGGTCCGCTCCGGCCTGAACCGCTGGGAGATCGGCGACATCGCCAGCCGGATCGGCCAGCTCTATTTTGGCCAGTATATGAGGACCAGCGAGACGAGGTTTCTTCTGGAAGCGTATATTTTCTATGAAGCAATTCTGAATCGGAATTACTTTGAAGGGAGTAAAGTGAAGGATCTCGGGGTTCGGTTTAAGGAGTTGAGGTTTTACGCCCGGTTCTTGCTTGTTTCCTTGATTCTGACCCGGACTGATATGGTGAAGGTGCTTGTTGAGAAGCTTCGCGCCCTCATTGATGATTCTAAGGCTAATTTTCGGGTGAGTTCTTCAGAATTATTCTGAAGCATGGGACTTTTAGTTTAAAGGAAATTAAGGTTGTGGGGAAGAATGATAGAGTCTATATTGTGAATTGGAATTAATCTGTTTTAAGCTTGTTTGTTTTTCACGTTTTCTAGCTTTATCTGGTCTACTGTTGTGAAATATGCGCAGAGGCGCTAAAATTAGTGCAAGCACTTAAATATCTCTGTTATTGAGAAATTTCAAACCTAGAAGGGTTTAACAGAGGTAAATCTACAAATTAATTGAGCAGGTAGTGATTGGATATAGAATTATGAGCAGAATTTTCTTGAATCTATAGTCTGTGCTGTTTTGATTTGTAGAATTCTTTGTAGATACAGCGTTGCTGCAAGGAGTGACTCTTGAATACTTTCCCTCATGAAAAATTGAATTGGGAACTGAAAGAGGACAACTTTGTAACTCGTCTTAGAACTTTGGTGTTGGTCATCAAATGAATGACGAATATTTGCGTTCTTGTTTCTATGTGTTCCATATTTGACGCTGGTGGACTGTTATTTTCTCTTTCAATAATGGTTGCAGTATGCGTTTTCCTTTCATTGATTTCCTTTGTTGCTATACTGTTATATTTATATATTTTATGGTGCATTTTTGTCCTTTCCTCAGGAGACAAACTTCAAAGAGTGGAACTTGGTGTCACAAGAAATCGTCCGCTTTATGAATGCTGATTCAGCATTTGTAATGCAAAATGCTTCCCGGCCTCTGAGATACTCTGCTGCATTGGATTATCACCCATCTTCCCTTCCATACGTAGCCCGCTTCCATGCAAAGAAGATTCTTAAGTTCCAAGATGCAGTTCTGATGAGCTATCATCGGAATGAGGTTAATACTCATTGCCGAGTTATTTTGTAGTTTGATGTAATTCTACCTGATACAGTTGACATTTAGTGATTGGTTGCATTATTGCCATTGGCAGGTCAAGTTTGCAGAACTTACCCTGGATGCTTATAGAATGCTTCAATGTTTGGAATGGGAGCCAAGTGGATCCTTTTACCAAAAGCGTCAAGTGGAACCGAAAGAAAATGGTGTGGCTGTTGATCATTCTGCAGCATCTGGGCTAATAGATATTAAATTGGCTGCAGACATGTCTGATCCAACTCTACCTCCAAATCCCAGGAAGGCTGTTCTTTATCGCCCATCTGTGACACATTTAATAGCGGTCAGTTTCCAAGCCATCATCAATTTTTTTTTCTTTCTTGGGGACGCAGAAATTGTGTGTCTGTCTGTATTTTGTACCAAGTTGTATTGTTATATTGGGTGGTGTTCCTTATTAATCATTAGTGACATCATGTGATAGCAGTCAGTTTCCTTACCATTATCAATCAATCTACTCTTAGGATAGTTCTGTTCTTTTGTATGCATTGCGGAGATGTGTTGGCCAGTGTATGTGTAGATAATTTTCTTCATAACATTCCCCCCTTGTTTTTTTCTTCAGTGGCTCATCTGTTTAGCTCTTAATGGGGTTTCCATATTTCCAGAAAGATGTAAACTGCTTTCTGTGATGAATATCAGATATCATTTAGTGACTTACCATCAATGAACTTATGCTTTAGATGTTATTGTCATGGATACGTATTTGGTTGTACTGGGAAATAAGAACTCATTTCCTTGTCCAACAAAAAAATTATTTTTTCCTATTTGAAGAATATGCCCATTTCTGTCTGCAGGTTATGGCCACAATCTCTGAAGAACTTCCTCCTGAGAGCATTATGTTAATATACATATCAGCGTCAGGTAATTGCTCCTCCATATTGTCTGAACAATTTTTTGTTCTTGGTTTCTGATGTAAATAATCAATATGCAGGGAAGGCTGATCGAGTTAGTAATTTGAATGTTAATGCTCCTGCTGGCTCAAGGAGAGCATCTCGAAATAAAGTTTTCTCTCATGTTTCTGCTGAACAGAATAGTGCAGAGCTTCAAGTTAATGGCAAGGTTGGATCCAACGAATATTATGGGGATTATCTGTGGCTGGGTCCTAAAGGAAATGAAGGTAGGATATTGGGGTGTTAGTTATCTAGTAAAGATCATCTTTTAAGAATAAACACTAACCCTACTGGTCACTTTTTCTGATAAACACAAGCATTGTACATCATATGAAGTATCTCTGCATTTAATTATCATAAATTTTGATACCATGCAATGAATAAGCTACTATCCTTCCATCGTCCTGAATAGGATTTGCTGAGATTTACAGGTTCAAACAACCTCTACCCTGGTGATCTGATTCCATTTACCCGAAGACCTGTTTTCTTGATCATTGATAGTGATAGCAGCCATGCATTCAAGGCAGGTTTGTCATAACTTGTGTACTTATGCCAGGGAATTCAGATTCTTTTTCATTCTTGGAACATAAGTGTCACCACTAGGTAGACTGGGAAGGGAAAGGAGATGAACACATTTATGTAGGAAAAAGGTTCTCTAAAGGAAATTTGGATTATGATATGTATGTGCAATTTGAATATATTTGTAGTTGTTTGATCATTAAGGCCATTCATAACCCCTCCCTGTTATCAATCATATACTTAATATGTTTCTCTTTCCTTAATCTCTCTCTCTCTCTCTCTCTCTCTAAGAACTGTTGTTTTGTTTGTAAAAAAGCATCCAGTGCAATTTTTTTGACTAGTTAGATGTATTTTCCCCTATTTCTGCTACTTGAAAACTAGAATATGAATGTCAGGAACTTCTTTGTTACTGTAGGTCACTATGCTTCTCTTCATTGCAGAAAAAGAAGATGATTTTGACCTCAATTAAAGTGGATTTTTGAGTCTTCAAGTTTGTAAAGAAAGCTTTGTTGCCTGCATTTTATCAAATTTGCTATGAAGTTGTTCTTTGAGTGTCTTATGATAGAAGGGAGATTAGGTTTGTTGTGTTCCAGATAAAATCAAATGCATGAACCTAAGCAGGACAAGCTCAAGGGCTAACTACTACTATTTGTTTGTTCATATGATCTTAGCAGTATCCACAGATATTGTAATTCAAACTTTTCTCCCCATAAATTAGTGCTTTCTGTTTAATGGGCTATCTGGTTTTATTACTTATTTATAAGCTTAAGTCATTATGTGGGATTGAAATATGGTGTGTTATGATAGTTTTTGGTTTCGTGACAGGTGTTTAACATGTCAGAATTTTCTTTCCTATAATTCATAAGCCGAAAGTAAAGCAGAGGCTTTATGCTGCTGACTGCAGAATAATTTTAATAACTTAAGCAAGCTCTGAACTTAGCCTCCCGTTGTTGGGTTTAGACAAATCAATGCTTTGGGATTAAAATTGTGTTTTACAGTCTTGAGGAGACTGCTGTAACTGTATACCCACCAATATGATTGGTTAGCATGGCTTTGAAGTTGCTAACCTAAAAAAAATTGAATTAACTTAAAAAAAATTGAATTTCAGGTCCTCCATGGGGCAGAAAGGGGGGAGAGAGCTGCAATACTCCTCTCACCATTGAAACCGGCTTTCAAGAATCCTTCCCATGCTGATGTAACTCAGAATGGAAGCCAGTTTACATATTTCCTCACTGCCCCTATAGAAGCCTTCCTTCTGATGGTTGACACGTCCTTACCCGATGTTGAAGCAGTAAGTTATTTCTTTGAATGGTTTTTTTAGCTTCATGATGTTCTATGCCTTCTTTCTCAAGTTTCATTTACAGGAAGTTATGGAGGGTGCTGAGAAGATACTCTCATCTGCTTTTGCTGAGTGGGAACAAATACTCTGCACCTCAGCTAGCTTGGATCTCGTTTGGGCTCAAGTATTGTCTGATCCCTTCTTGAGGCGTCTTATTCTGAGGTATTATGCTTCATTTTATGCTTAGAAGCTACTAGTAATTATTCCGAATTCCTTTATTTTTAACGTTTCTTTTTTCCAACCCTGCTTGTGAGTTGTGAGAGAAAGAGTTGGGGTAGATGCACAGTTGTCTGGGTGGACATAGGAAATACATTGGCTTGTTAGAGCTTCTCAAGGAGCATATGTCCATTCGGATATGCAAGACTCATGTAGTTGATCCCTACTAGTTGATTAACACATGGTTTATTAATCAATCTAAGTTTATTCATCACTTGAGTATGCTAGCTTGCTTGACAAAAACTCTCATACTTTTGGTTTTCCGTGTGCAAACCTTTTTCTAAAAGCTACGTATCTAACTAGATGTGTTTCATATATGGAAATTTCCAGATTTATCTTCTGCCGTGCTGTATTCTCTGTCTTCTGCCCTCCAGAAGATGGGGATCAGTGTTTGCCCGTTTGCCTACCCCAACTTCCAAAGTCTGTTGCCCCGAAATCTGAGGTGGTGCAGTCTGCTGTGGCGCGTCTTGCTAATCAGCTCAAAGTTGCAGGCTGTTTTCATTTTGTTGACACATAAAACCAGACTGCCTGGAGTTTGATCCACGCCATACCATCGCAACCTTAGGGTTGGAAATTTCTCAGGTACTGTGGTACAAATACAGCAATCAGGAAACTTCCGGCAGACCTGAGCAGCCATGAGAAAATAAGTGGCGATAGGCATGAGTGGCACTGTCAAGGATATTTGATTTGGCAAAGCCAGCCCGAGCATTTTCTTTATCTGTGAATAACCACGAACTCATTCTCCGATGTATAGAGCTGAGCGGATATGAGGATGGACTTTGCCAGGGACCGGACGTTGGACAATCTGTGGGAGACATTTGAGGCGTCAGGCTGTTTGAGGCCACTGATTTGGCAAAGGCGCTTTTGGTATGCTGGAACTGGGTTTCTTTTTGTTCTTGAATATATGGACTTGTTGATAGGAAGAGTTTGTGAAATGGGATTTTTGTTCCTTCTTTCCTTCCCAACATTCCTCAGAGTTTGATTGCTTGTATTAATGTCTCAAGAGTAGCTAGGAATTCATATGTAAATGAATATTGGTACTATTATTTTAGGAAATTAAGATCCTCAGTTTTTCTTTTTGTTGTTCTTTTTTTCTTTTTAAAGACCCAGTCGCTTCGTCGACCTGATTTGGTTGGGTTGGATCATCTGATACTATTTGTACCTTTGGACCGGGCTGCTCATCTGGGGCTGAAATGTATTTTTATCGCTTTGCAGTGATTGACCTTTGCAGTTAATTCTTTTTAACTAAAGATAATTAATTTATTTTTACTTTTATATCTTATTTGTTTGAAATCAATTTTATTTAAAAGTTAATATTATATAGATGCAATAATTCATTTGAAAATAAATTTTTATGATATTATATTTTTAATAATTTTTTTAAGTTTCTTAAAATAAAAAAATTTATAAAAATTTAGTAAGACTATAAAAATTATATTTTTAATAAATTATTTCACGTACATAATATTAATTATTAATTAAAATTAATTTTAAATAAAATAATATAAAAATAAAAATAAATTATTTTGAAGTTAATTGATTTAAATTAAAGAGCCAATTATTTGTCACCTAAGCTTGCGAGCTACAAAGGAGCATTGGTGATCTTTTCTTAAAAGTGGCAACCTATCTTCCATGGAAGCAATAAATAAGCATTCTTGACTAAGCTTTATCTAAATCTGTTTTGATGCATGCAAAAGTGTTCAGAGCAGTGACATTTACAAACGACCTCACAACAATGAGCCCTACATTTTTTTTGTTGGCAAATAAGTCCAGAAGTCTATCGTAAAAAATTTACAGTTAAGTTGCTCTTCCACATAGTTTTATTTCAATCACTCTTCCATAGAATTCATGCTTGTTGAAACATTTGTACGATTTAAGATCATGGTATTTCAGTTACATCTAGCTCAAGGCAAAATTTGGGCTCAAAATGTCTGGAGACGAGCCCGTATAATTTTATAATCTGAAAGCTCAGCAAACAATTTTCAAGAAAATTTTCTGTGAAAAGGTCAAATTTTTGGGTTTGTAAAATAATTGGTATGAGAAGTTAGAACCACCAAGTCATCTGTTGCGCAGATTTAAATTCTTGTTTTTGTAAGAAACTTATTTTCTATGTGTGAATAGTGTTCTTTGGTTGAATGAAGATTTTATAGGTTAATCTAGGTTATATATTATCTATTCCAATGTTCTTTTTTAAGAATAAAATATATATTTACCGTTGATCCAACAACGTCGAATTTACACAATGGCAAGTCCACTGGAAATAAAAAGTGAAGGCCAAAAACGCCAATTTGAGAAGAGCTAGGTGCCAAATTTGAACAACAGGTCAAAGAGAAATACCTCTCCACAAATCTGACGTGTCGTAGTTTACCCTCAGCCATACAGCAATTTGGCTACAAATATTTGAGCTAGCGCCAATCATACTAGAGTAACTAATAACCGCGATCCGTGTGAATAATCAACTCCAGATCGCGACCGTCCAAGGCGTTCAAGAAAACACAGCAGAAGACCGTCTCCTTCGTCCGATATCGTACTGAAGAAACACACGGATTGCCTCTCGTATCCGTCCGATCCCGTTTGGTGCCGATTCGATTGCCCTATAAATATCCCATAACCGCTCTCCTCCTCGTTCTTTTGAACTGCTTGGAGAAAGAAATTGAGGGAGTTTCAGGAGATCTGAGGTTCGTTCTCGTTTCCGTTTTCTTCCTTCTTGTAGAGTTGATTTGTAGACTTTCGATGTAAATTGTTAGGGTTTCAGTGAATTGTTGTTGTTCTTTCGCTTGATTGGCCTTCGGGTTTTGAATTGTACGGTTTCTTTGTTCGTGCAGCTTTGGGTATGATTAGTGATTTAGGGTTTTTTGGGGAGGTTACGGGTTTTGACATGATTCATGTTCGTGTTTGATTTGAATTGTTCATGAGGGTTGAATTCGTGATCGGGAATTCTGGTGTATGCGGGGATTTCTGGTTTTCAAATTCATGTTAGGGATTGGTTCAATGGAATTTGTTCGATCGAAAACTGTTGTGTTTTTCAGAAATGGCCCGTACTAAGCAAACTGCCCGTAAGTCCACTGGTGGCAAGGCCCCCAGGAAGCAACTTGCGACCAAGGTTCGTCTTGCGTTTGTTAACTTTGTTTAACTTCAACGCTTGTTAAAATTCGGTTCTTTATTATTTATTTGGGAATGCGTTGTATCGTTCAGGCTGCTCGCAAGTCTGCCCCAACCACCGGAGGAGTCAAGAAGCCTCACCGTTATCGCCCTGGAACAGTGGCTCTCCGGTGAGTTCTACATTCCGTTGTCGCTCTCGCAACACTACAACGGCTGCTTGTGTTTTTTAATCAGTTGTTGTCATGCAGTGAAATCCGCAAGTATCAGAAGAGTACTGAACTCTTGATCCGAAAGCTTCCCTTCCAGAGGCTTGTTCGTGAGATTGCCCAGGATTTCAAGGTAAATCACTTAGCCGTGTTGCTTTCTTACATGGACATTGTGTTCTTATATATTTGTGTATGAAACTGACGTGATTGATTGGTCTGTTCTTGCTTCTAGACTGATTTGCGTTTCCAGAGCCATGCTGTTCTGGCTCTCCAGGAGGCTGCCGAGGCATACCTTGTTGGTCTGTTCGAGGATACTAACCTTTGCGCCATCCATGCAAAGCGTGTCACAATCATGCCCAAGGACATCCAGCTCGCTCGTAGGATCAGGGGTGAGCGTGCCTAAGCTTGCAGCTGCAGATTGTGGTGACGGATATTACTGATGGCTTTTAGGGATTGGCTTTTTGTTTCTTGTTTCTAGGCTGGTAAATGTAGGTGGCTGGTAGTGTTCAGGATGTGTAATGATGGGTTAATACTGGATTGGTGGTGTCAATGGATGTTATATTGGAATATGTTTTTGGGTGCCACTGCAGTGGTGCCGAACTCATTTGATTCTGAAATTTATTAGTTGCTTCTAGTATTTGACGTTGTTTTTGGTTTCTGGCACTGCGATGAACTTGGTGTACATAACGAAATTAATGGAGATCGGAAGCTGCAATCCGATCTTGATGTTCTTAAGGTGCCATATATTTTTTATTCCAAGTTTGAATAATTGAAGGCGTGATGGACCCGGTACCTGAGATAACAATGCTTGCTTAATGGCTAGTTCATATTTTGGTTGGATCACGCGCAATGAGCTTTTTTCATCGGGACGCCAATATTTTACCTGCACTTGCCTCAACCGGACATTCGGATTTTATGGCGTTGTCTAGTAATTGGCCAAGTAATTAAGTCAAAATTAAGTACCAAGTTACGTGGAGGTTCCTTTACAATTAAAGGGATTTGATGAGGGTCATTTAATGCTGGTTCAGCATATGTCGCATTAGGCCCATTTGAATTATTATGAAAGAACCCTTTTTATAGGTTTATTTACAATGATTGGCCCATAAAGCTTCTAGTAATATTGGATAAGATTAAGTAGTGGTGGCCAATGGGCTGGGTTGGCCCTGGTTCGACTTGGACTCGGCTCGGCATAGTCAAACCTAAGCTTAGCCTAACACGGAACAGACTTGGAAGGTGGCGGGGTGAATATGAGTTTGGGAGAAGATGAGAGCCCCAATCAGGACGGACCAGCCTATTAATGCGTTCAACTCAGATCGGACTGAGCCACCCCGCTTTGATGCGGGCCATGCCCGAGTCCAAAAAACCTGACCCGGCCGGGCCGGATCGGCCCACCGGCCACCATTAAGATTGGGCCTTAGGTTGGGTCAGGGGAACTTAGTCATTGTAACCCTCGCATGACCTGATGTGGCCCAACATTAATTGGCTCTCATTAATTGCAAATCAAATGGTTCTTAACCAATGTAGTAAATAAAAAACATAAGACTAAGGCGCCAATTAGGGCCTTGATAGTAACTCATGAAAGTTGTAGGACGTTTGTCTTCATTGAGAAAAAGTGGCAAAATGCTGGATTTCAATGTTTAAGGATTAGATTGTAGTATGGTATCATTATTTGGAATTGAAATTGTGAAAAGGCTAGTGTTTTAGTCATATACAATAGATTGTGGAGCATGCATTTTTTTTTTGTGGAAAAAAGTGCATTAAACATAAAAGAAGGCTTGAAGAAGCTTACAAAAGCATTTGTTTGCCCTTGTCAAAGGGCCAGGTTATAAGAACGAAAGGAACTTGACCTAAGGTTCTGCTAGACCTGTGAGCGAACGCCCCAATATTAGGAATAATGGTAGTTTGACTAGTGGCCTCCTGACTAACGTGGCTATCTAGAGTAGAAAGGTCCACAAAAACAATGTCCTTTAAGAAATTATGATAGCCATCAAAATACCTAAAATGAACTTTCATTCAGTGGGCAAATTTGGCAAGTGAGTTAGCCACCTAGTTCACCTTTCTCGGTTTATGCTAAAGGTGAACCACTCTCACCATGTCCACCAGACGCCTACATTTCGTCAGAAGATTATAAAAGGGGTTAGTGTTAGGAATATGAGAAGACATCAACTCACATAGCTGTTTACAATCAGACTTAATATTAAGAGTTATTGGCCTATAAGAGAAACCATTTGAAGACTTGGGTAGAGGCCTCAAATTTCAGCAACCAAAGGACTAGAAAAACTAAACTTCATGAAAAAAACAATCACAACTTGGCCCTTATAGGTCCTTGACAAGACCCCCAAGCCTTGCACTTCTAGTGTTGTGGTTCAAAGAACCATCAAAATTAAGTTTAAATAAACTTTCACAAGGAAAAGTGCAACTAAATTTTCATGATGACAACATTTGAAACAATATTTTGGAGTTTTTTTATTCCCCGTTAAGGCAGTTAATTCAATAGCATGCTCTTTGATTTTTAACACCAAGTAGGAAAGGTCAGGGTATTTACTTGGAAACACATGATTATTGTGGGCTTTCCAAAGGTTCCAAAACACAAAAGGCAACAAGTGACACTAGGGCAAGTTAAAGCAGAGAAAAATCCTAAACCTAGAACACAAGGTTTTACAGGCATTTTTCTAGTCTGTAGTATATGGTAACACAATAACTAATAGAGCCCAAACGTCATAACTAAACTAGCAGTTAAAAAGCAAATTATTAATAAACTCAGTTAAATTAGGCCATCTAGGACATGTTTGAGAAGATATTAACCTTATCTGAGCCAAATACTAATTATGTAAGGGTCATCGACTTACCTCAGTGTAGGGCCAATCTAGGATCATTAATTAAATTGAGATTTAGTGGGCTCTCTTATAATTGCAGTTGGCTAAGTCGATGCTTGTGTTGATTAAAACTTACATGCTACTAGTTCATTAACCTAACATATGCAATATGCAAGCTTAACTTCGGCAATTTTTTAATTATAAAGAAACCAAAGCATATTTTGGTATGGCATAGTAAATAGTATAAACATGGAACCCTATACCGAAGTTACAAAACAAGTTTACTTAAATGTCAAGTATCAACCTATGTACATTCATCATCTTCATGCACATCCAAAAGCAACCATTTGTGTACGTACACACCAAAGTATAGCAGAATATTTCATACTAGAGGCCACTTAGTACACAGGTACCAAAATATATTCACAAAGATTTAGTTTGAGACCTCAAAATGATGTTTCCCACCTGAGCTTGTTGCTTCCAAGATCAGAACCCAACTTCCTTGTATACTTAGCCTATAACTGAGAAGGCCACAATCAAACACTTAGATTACCATATAAATTGCTATCAGAATAACTTAGAATTAAGCATAATTCAGGCACTTAGCCCTATAGCCAGAACTTTCTTAATAACCTATTCACTAGGTGCCAGGATTCACACCAACAGAATATGCACAGCGTGACACTTAGAAGGGTGAAAGTTCAATAATTCTCAGTAAGGGATTAATGCTTGCAAAAATAAAACTTTAGGATATGCAATTATATATTGGATATATAAATGATTTTTGATGCAAGCTCAAAACATTCTGGATCTTAACTAATGGCTAATAGTTGAGTCTTATGGTGGGGACTCATTCTCAAATAGTCCTAACTTGCAAAGCAATAGCTCTGCCTTAACAAGTTTAACCTATTACTTATTTCTCTTATCACATTGTACAAGAGTTTAACTTTTCTTGATGGTTTAACTTACTAAGTTAGGTAACTTAGTTAGGGTATTTTTTAAGGTTTCAACCCTCTTTGAGGTATTTAATGCCCTAGTCACTCATAAGGTCCTAATATCTTTCTTAGACCTTAAGCTTTTGCTTAACCATCACCTAACTCCTTAACAGATGCATTTATATGAACTTATGAGTGGTTTAAAACTCAACCAAAGGTTCAAAACACCTTAGATTGGTTTAGGCTTTGAACCCTATATGTTGGGGTACCCTTAAAGTTACCCTAACTTGAGGAGGAAGACACCTTGGTGCTGTGGTCCTAGCAGCAAAAGAAGTTTGTCCCATGGTGGCAATTCAGCGTTGCGGTGCCAAGCCATTCTCTGTTTTCATGCTTTCTTGCACATTAAGTTATTTTAAGCCCTTAAACTTGAACCAATTCATTAGCAACCAACTCCCAAATTTCACACATATTAGAAGAAATGTAAATGCATCATATACACACTTGAAAACATGAAAATCCTTTACCAATATCAAAATCACAAGCCACAAACCTCCTATGCACACATAAGCTCACTTGTACCAACAACTTGTAAATCAATGTAGTTCTTGTTCTAACCTAACAAAATGAATTGCCTACGCACAAAGCTCTTAGAATATGATCATATTGTGAGTAATATGCATAAAATTAGCATTCACATGCCCTTACCCAAACAACAACACTTGAACACCCTTGCACAATTACACTTATAGCTTGCTATATATCTTTCTTAAGCCAAATTCAAACTTAGAGATCAACCATACAACACACCCAAGCCCTCATTCACTTAGCAAAACCCTTTCTAAAAAGTTGCAAAGTAGTTTTAGCTAAGCTCGCCTCATTAAGCACTTTGGCAGCATTTATTCTAAGCCCCTTAAGGTTTTTGGGCTTAATGACATCATTCCAATTCACCAAGCGAAGTTTCCTGCTCTTAAGGGAGGAACCCCAAATAAGGTTTCTGTTGGTTCTATCAATCAAATTTATAATTGAGGCAGGCAGGGCATTCAAATGCATATAATAGCTAAGAATTATAGCAAGAACAAAATTTGTTAGAACAATCCTACCTGTAATAAAAAAGTAGTCCCTTTTCCAACTATTTTGTTTGCTATTCATTTTATCCAAAATAAAAGCACAGTCTTGTTTAGTCCATTTCTCAGGGGTTGTTGGAAAACCCAAGTATTTTCCAATATCTGGAGTTTCTTGGATGCCTAATTTACCACAAATATTGATTTTAATAGAGTTAGAAGTATTTTAGGAAAATAGAATTTTTGACTTTCTAGCAGTAATCACTTGGCTAGATAAGTAGCATAACTCATTCAAAACATCAGGAATAATGCAAGTAGAATTTTGAAAGGCTTTAACTAAGAGAACAATGTCATCAACAAAGAACATATAGGATAAATGAACCCCTTTCTTACCAAATTTGAAACTTTCCGAGTTACTCTTCTCACACTTCATATAGATCTTGAAAGCAAGATGCTTCACGCAAATGATAAAAATATAAAAAGACAATAGATCACCTTGTCTGATTCCCTTAGTAGGGATCACCTTTTCAGAGACTCCACCATTTATAAGAAAGTGTGTAGCATTTAAAGTAATGTAAGACATAATTAATTGAATATCATCCTGATAAAAGTTAAAAACTCAAAAGCCTGATATATGAAATGCCACTGAAGTTTATCATAAGCTTTATCCAAATCTAATTTGATGAGCATAAAAGCCTATTTATCTTTCTTGTGCTTACATGACTGAAGATTTCTTGCATAATGATAGCACTATCAACAGAGCTTTTCCCATGGATAAAAACTGTTTACCAGAGGCCAATAAGCCTCGGAGTATCTTTCTTGAGCTATCTAACAATGGTATTTGAAATGACTTCGTACTTGGTATTAGAAAGACTATTGGGTTTAAAGTTCTTAATAGAATTAGAATTCTTAGGTTTGGGAATAAAAGAGATTAAACATTGATTCCATTCTTTCAAGGCAGATTTGTTATGAAAAATGTTAATAAAATTTTTTGCAAGAGAATCCCTAACCATGTCCTAGAACTTTTGAAAGAAGAAAAGATGAAAACAATTCGGCCTAGGGGCTTTAAATGGCTTTATGTCCCGCAAAGTCTCTTTAACTTCCACAGCCAAAGGAATAGTAGCTAACTTTTGAAGATTAAGGGTAAGTAGGTTAAACTTGGCTTTAACAAAAAAAAAAAAAATGGCACTAATTAACCATGAAGTGAGAAGTGGAAAATAACTCAGAGAACTAGGTTATGATTAAATTAACAACCTTACTAGAGCCATTAGCACAGTTCCTCAAATTATCCTTGAGTCTGATTATCTTACTATTTCTTCTTTTAATAAGAGTGGAAGTTTAAAAAAATTTAATATTGTTGTCACCCTTAATAATCCAATCAATTCTAGCTTTTAACTTTTAGAGATCCTTCTTTTGTCTTAGAACAGAGTTGTAGGTATCAGTATGGTTTTTTTTTTATTTTAATTTTTTTAAATCTATCAGGAAGGGATTAGGATAAGTATGAAGGGCTCTTTGGGCATCAATTAATCTGGTTAAATTTTTCCTTTTATTCTGAAAGATCTTCCTAAACATATCCTTATTCTAACTTTTAAAAGTGGCAGACAAGCTAGCAAGATTCTCAGAAACACTAATATTAGGAAACCAATTATTAGCAATTAAAGCAGCAAAATCAACATCTTGGAGCCAACATAACTAGAAATAGTAAGCTTTAGATCAAGGAGAAAAAGAGATTAGTCGGAATTAACACAAGCCAAGTGAAAAAGAGTGGCTTTAGGAAATGATATTCTTTAATCAATATTAATGAAGGCCTTATCTAACCTTTCTTTTATAATAAACTTTCCTTTTTGTTTATTGGTCCAGGTGTATTTACTACCTTTGCACCAAATCCACTAAACAAGAATCATTCACACAATCTATAAAGCAAGAGCTATGGCTTCTATTGATACTTTTACCACCAAACTTATCAGAGGTAGCAAGAATATCATTAAAGTCACCAGCAATTAACCAAGGTCTAGTAAAGCTATTATGAACATGTCATAACTCTTTTCTGAGAAAACATCTAAAATGAAATTTAGGGCTGGTATAGACTAAATAAAAAAAGCCAATTAGAAGTGACAGAAGAATGTGAAATTTAGACAAAAGCATAGATTGCCAGATTCCCATGAGAGCAATATCAATGTTGATTTTTGATTTGCATTAGAGCAGCCAGATTCCTCGCGATAAGCCATTTGAATCCATGCAATACACACAATCAAAGCCCAATTTCTTACTAACATCTCAGGCTTGACCCCCAGAAAGATGAGTCTCAAGATGCCTACAATGGCTTGGTGATGTAAACGAACCATATCCTAAATTGTGGTTTTGAAAGAGCTTTTACCCATTACCCTACTGTTCTATATGTTGATCTTCATGTTTAAGGTTGTTGGCGTTCCCCCCCCCCCCCCCCCCCCCCAACCACCGTTGGGGAAAACTCTCCATTGGAATAACTTTAGCTTTTTCCTCATCCCACATAATCATGCCGGCATTCTTATCGTGATGTGGAAGGATGACAACCTTGTTCCATTTCACTTCTTCCTCCATCTTCTTCATCTCCATGAGGTGGATTGACATTTCCCTGGTTTCCCTCTTGCCCATTAGTAACCTACAAAATTGGACCTCCTTCTTGAAACAAATATGAATGGCTTTTGAGATTTTGTGAAATGAGAGGGGGGGGGGGGATCCGATTGGGCTCTGACTACTAGTAGGTCATCCATCTAGTTGATCACATCACAGATCATCAATTCGTATATCCATACCTTTTTTTTCCTTTTGCCTCATTGCTTTCCACTCCTTGATGGGGATCTATATCCACAGTATTGAAGGTGTCTAATTTGCAAAATCTGAAGGGTGATAGTTCCTAGGGATGACTAGTATGTTGTTCCAACTTTCCTCTATCATCTCATCTGTCCACATGAAGATCTAACTTAGGTCTGAACAAATTGAGATTTCCATTGCTTTCTCCAGTAGCAAGTAGTCATTCCTAAGCCTCAAATATTCATCCAAATTAGGATCTTCATGGAGCAGCATTGGTTAGTGTAATGCTATTTTCATTCCTTACATCTCCATCAGAAGTGTTAAGTGTTAATGACATAGGTGAACGATTTTGAAATTAGAATGATGAAGAAGATGTTGAACCCTTCTTTTAACTCCTAGAGAGGTTTTCATTCCTAATGGTAGGTTTAGAAGGACTGTTTGTTTTTGGTGGGCTTTACTTGTCCTTGGGTTTTGATCAGGCCTGAAAAGAAAAAAGTACACCATGACTAAGTCTTCATTTTTTAGCCTTTTGAACTAAATGGGCTTGGGTTTTCAATTGGGTATTGGTGTTGGTAATGCCAGTAGGACGATTGTTAGTATAATTGTTAGCCTGATGATTCCCGTTGTCTATCTCATCGCATTTGTTTCGAACACCATTTTCGCCAGAGTTACCGGCAGTGGTTTAAGACTTGCCCATTAGAGTTTGTTTGACCGTAGGTTTCTTCCTCGATTTGACTTCAAGCCATGGCCTATATAAACTTTCATCATCAATAGTGTTGCAAGTATTTGGTTGACTTAATTTGGTGCACCCATTAATCAAAGGCTTACCTGGTTGATATTGTGATTCCTTTATTTGGTTTTCCATTCCAATATCACATTCTGCGTCTAAGTGAACAATACAGCTGCACTTATAGTAAAGTGCCGTAACTCTTTTATAAACAATTTGTTGGACCATTTTTCCTAATTGGATTTAGTTAGAAGAGGTTTATCTTGTTTTACTTTTACATAAAGGCGAGCATATTGACCTCTTAAACCTTTCTTTATATTCTTATCAATTCTCAGGAGTGTGCCTATTTGGTTGTCTACCTCATAAAGAGTTTCTTCCTCATAAAAATGAAGAGGAAGTTTCAATAATCTTGCCCAAATCGCAGTCATCGTAATCTTGGCTTATTTAATTTTAAATTCTTTTTCCCACGGTTTGACAGTAACATAATAAGATCCCACAAACCAAGGGCCATCAAAGAGGGCTTTTTTATAATCTTTTTAGTTAGCAAATTTAAAGAGAAAGAAATCATCACCCAGGTCGATACATGTCATATCCCATGCGGTTTCCATTGAGTTTTTAGTCTAGAGTAGAGCAAACCTTAATCAACTTACTTACCAAACACTTTAACAATGACAGATTGTTGCCATTTTTCTGAATCTCACCCTTAATTCCTTGGTGATTCTGATGGTGGGAATACCATCATCCGGTGTAGCTTCTTCTATAAATTCATCTTTTGAATCTGGAAACAGGGCATCAGAATTTTTCTCGTCATGCTTGTCTAGTAGGGTAGCTTTATAAAATAGCTTGCTATTGGGGTGGTTCCTACAAGGCTTAGAGTAGATTCAGGGGCATCTCCTTGAATACGTTTCATGCCTCGGGTTGTAGAATCATCTAGCTTCATAGTAGGGGAAATAATATAAGGATTAACATAAGGAACAGGGACCTCCAACGGTTCAGCACCTATGGGCTGCATGGACTTAAACCACTTTCCCACTGTAATGGTAAACTGAAAGAGTGGGAAGCCTAAGGTTTGTGAAGCCAAAGATTGCGGAAACCAAACTTTCTCTAAACTAGACTTTCTCTCTCTAAACCAAAAGCTTTTATCGCAGTATTATTCCTCCCTTGTGGAGCACACTTTGTTACTAGTTGACCAATGTGTGTGCGTGTGTGTGTGATACTTGCTATATTCATAGAAAAAAATAATAAAATTTTTTTATGTCCAATTAAATTGAAATCAAGCAATAATTATTTCAAAGCTTTTAGAGAACTAGTTGTAGGAGCTTTCACGTTGATGCAAGATTATGTAAATTTGTAGCAATGGATAATGATGGTAAAAGGTAGTGTCATTTTATGACCTATATAGATTGCAAAAAAAATGAAAAATATACAACCCTTGTATATAAATTACTAATTTCACATTCAACCCATGACAAATAAATCATAAATTTATCAGAGAAAGAATAAATAAATTAAGAAGAAAAGGGAACGAAAGGGTGAGAAAAGAGATTTAAAAATTTTTCTTGCTACATAAATTTTTGAAAAATTGGGCAGAAATAGAAATCAAAGAGTGCAAAATGACATCACTTATGAGGTAAATGTGGCTAAAAATGAGGATATAAGCATCAGATGAAGGAGTTTGGGGATCAAAAGAAGTAAAGGGTAGTGAGAAAACACCTAGAGATTGAAAAAAAATTAAACCTCCCATTGGAAAAAAAAAGAGAAAAAAATGTGTTGTTTAGCTTACTATTTATAAATAGAAAAATAGTGTATTGCAAAATTAGAGATTTAATCATCAAATGGAGAAGTTTGGGGACCAAAATGGTAGAAAGAACATATTTAGGGACTAAAATAAGAATGCACCCATTCACTTGGAAAAGAGCAAAAGAAAAAAAAAACCCACACAAAAACCAAAGAGTGCAAAACGATGTTGCTTATAAGTAAATGTTGTTGAAACCAAAGATTTGATCATCAGAATGAGAAATTTGGGGACCAAAAGGGCAGAAAGAATACATTTAGGCATGACAAAAATAAAATTTAACCATTCATCGAGAAAAGATAAAAAAAAAAGAAATTGGGGATATGATCAATAGATGTAGGAGTTTAGAGGCCAAAATAGGAGAAATAACATACTCAAAGAGTAAAAGAAAAATTTACCAATTCATTTGAAAAAGGTAAAAAAAAAAAGTTGTGATTATCATTGATGAACAGTAGAATCCCCTATACCTTTCAATATATAGGAAGAATTAGAACATTTCAAATTTTTTTTTGACTAATTCAGGAAATGGAAACATATAGCATACAACCAAAGCAGTGAAATTTGGGATGTTGTGTTTATTTGTGATCAATTGAGGGCTTAACTATTAGTGATACTCAAAACCAATATCTTGAAGTTGGGGCATCCTGTGGTAGATGATAAAAAGGCCAAAATTGATGACTTAAAAGCTTAAAGATGAAATGATAGTATTACATAAATTGAGGAAATATTATGTAGATTTCCTTTTTTTTTTTTTTTCATTTTGGACATGCTATTGTGGTCTGTGGAGAAGAAGAAATTGGGTTGAAGCTGAAATGAGGTTATGCAGTAGAGACACTACTGCTCATAATTACAATGCTAGAGTTTGTTGCTTGGGTTTGTTCGCCTTACGTTAATTGGCCCATGTTAACGTCTTATTAGAATCAGTCAACCAGGCCTGCTTCCCAGTTGAATGTATTTGGGCCTCCAATGGCATGAATTATGATATTGCCACTTATGCTTCTTCCCTGTTTTGTTGAAACGCAGATGATCACTGCCCTTGCTTTGCCCTCAATCTTTCCTTTCCCCTTTTGAAACCTTTAATCAAGAAAATGTGGGTAGAAGGCAAAAAGTAGTAGAGGAAAGTCCAAGGCAGCTATTAAGGTTAAGGTTGTCGTTGTTCTCTGAAGATGAGCTTTACTGGTCGATTGGCCAAAGGCTCAAGTGTGAAGCCTAAGGCAACGAAGCAGGTGTTGAGATTGCAAAAAGGCCGAAAATAGTTTCCTATCAGAAGGATTGCTAGGTTTGATCGCTTTGGATTTGCTCTGTGATTCTTATTTGATTGTTGGTCATTTGGATAAATCTTGGGTTTGCTTTGGATTTGGGAATCGATTTGCTTGGGTTTGCAAATCATTGCCGTTGATTTCAACATGTCGAGCTTGGAGACCAAGAAATGGATGAAGGGGCTGCCTTCTAGGTGGACGTTGTAGTGATGCAGGCTCGACTGGTCAGATTTGGTGCGCTTTAGGGTTGATCTTGTCTTTTTCTAAACCTGGTTGCAGGTGAGACCCTCCCTAAAATGCAAAAAAGTGTTAATCAGGTCATGATAATGACAAATGAACTGCGCCCTAGTTAATATAACTAGATTGCAACCAACACTTCATTGTGTAGCGACCAATGGATATATAAAATTTTCATCTAGATTGTATTTATAGAGGAAAATGGACTAAAAAATGTTATGTATCAAGAAATAAGTTGTGATAAAGTCAAATATCTAAAAAGTTGAAATTTTTGAAAGGTGTTGGTAGCAAATTGGTAAATGAAAAAGATAAAAGCCTAAAAGCAATGTAATGAATTTGGTATTTTGATACAAGTCAAATATTAAGTATTATTCATGAAAGTGTGTGGACCTAAAACACAAAAATTAAAAACTTTAGGGTAAAGTGATAAAAACCCCTACTTTAAAAGGATGCGGGCCAGAAGACATCATCGCAGATAAACATAGAACATATTGTTTATTATCACCCCATAAAAAAAGCAAAGATAAAGTGGTAAGATGCATACTTCCAAAGTTTGAGGATAAAAAAACATTCCCGCAAATAAACAGATGGACACATGGCAGCTAATTAGCAAGAAACGATGAAATAAGAAAAAGTATCAGTTTTGTCCCGTATTTTGTTACAAGTTTGCATTAAAATCCTTGGACTTTCATTTGAGCGAACTTGGCCACCGATTGGGAAAAGGGCAGGAGTAAAAATATAATGGTCGTTTTTCTTTCCGTCTTCGTGGGCTAGATTTTTTTCTTAAAGTGTCCTTTTACCCTTAATGGTATTCTTTTTACTTCTCTATAGGAAATTTTTTTGTATGGGTATCGAATATAGTTATGGACCAAAAAACGCAAGTCAAGCAAAAAAAACATATTTTTAGTATAATTTTCTAAAATTTTATAATTGAATGTTTTTGTGGAAGCATGTCATTTTAGTCTGCCTGCTTTAAATAAAAATGAACCAAATTACCTTTTCATCTCCTAAAAAAACTAAAGAAAACTACTAATTAGTTTCAATATTTTTAGAGCACAAAGTTAATGGTAAACTAATAAAGTAGCTATTATGCTTACAAGGATTAGTGTTTTGGAAGAGATTATATAAAGAGTTATTTAATGTGTTATTAATTTTATGGGTTTTCTTAGCTTGTATACCAATTGAAATTTTACAATTTAAGAAGTGCAAAAGTATTTTTAATTTTTTTTTTATAAAAATTAAGCTTTTCTTATCAATTTTCCCTTTTAAGTTGGATATAAAATAATTGTAAAATTTTATTTACTTTCTAAAATATTTTTATCCAAAGACGGAGCATTATTTTTCAAATTGAATTAGTTCTACCTAAACAGTCAATAAAATTGAAAATCATAATTTTTTTAATAAATTTTTAAAAATTTAAGTTTGAAAGAACAAACAGAGAATAAGCAGAACCCACAACTATATATTAACTATTGACCTAACAAAATTAATCGTTGCACTCTTTTCCCAAATCGGTAGAAATATTGACCTAACAAATAAGCAGAATCGACAAATCGATAATTTTTTATATCATTGCCACGTCGCAAGAGATTGTAGAACGCTCTAACGGTGCCACCCTTAGGTAATCAGTTGATATAATTTACCGTTGTCCCATTAGGTTTTTAATTCGGGTAATGAATTGCCCAATTGCTTCTGGTTGTGACAAAATAATATGTGCAATCGCCCATCGTTTTCAATAGGTTAAAACTCAATTGAGACCATGAACTTTTGTAAATTCGTTTGTTGCCCCTAACAAACAATTAGTTCCAAAACGCACATTGAAGTCTAGGTGATTTACAAAAATAAAATAAAAATAAAAAATAAAAAACCGTCTAAGAATTTTATTGGCTATACCTTACCTACAATGCTGCAATGCTATCAATATCAGCAAGGTGAAAACAGTTGCCTAACTTTTGAATTGAGATGATTAGTTATGGGTGGGCTTGCGTTGGGTTAAATTAAATACGAGAAAGATCATTTTTAGTCATAGAATTTTTTGTATTTTACCAAGTTAGTCCTATGATTTCTTGATTTGCTAAAATAGTCCTAAAACATTTAAGCTATCAACCCCTGTTAGTCCTAAAACTCTCAATTTTGTCATCTAGCGAACGAAACGCACATGGGGCTATAAGGGCATTTTTTTCTCTTAACATGTCAGCAAAAAAGAGGACTAATACAGTTGACAACTTGAAGGTTTTAGGATTTTTTTGGCAAATCGAGTAATTTAGGACTAACTTGGTAAAATTTAAAAAGTTTGAATCTCATGAATGATAAGAAAAAATAATCCTCAATGATTGTGTTTTCAGTAGAGGGAATAGGTCTCTGAGATCCAATCATATGGGATGATCAAAACAATGTAATGCAGAAAGAACCTTCGAAGGTTGTTCTGATATGGGTCTAATCAAATTGCATGATTTACTACTATATTTTGGCAATTATGTGTGAATCATCAAATTTCCCAAGAATTGTGAGTCAAGATATATTTTTTGCATTTCTTCCCCCACAATTGCATTATTATGAAAAATTTGAAGTGATTATCTTTTAGGTTACTAGTTATCTTTACAAAAAAGAAAATTTAATATGAAATTATGGCCAAGTTTTATGGTACTTCCCTTGGACAATGTTCAAATACTTGGATTACATGTAGAAATTTGATTCACACACAATTGTCAAAATATAATAGTAAATCATGGATTTCAATGAAATTCATGTTAGAACAATCTTTAAAGTTTTTTATGTCAGAACAATCTTTGAAGTTTTTTTTCTTCTTCATACAGCTTTGATTGTCTTACAGTTGGATCCTCAATTTTAATTCCCATTCCTGAAAAAACAATCACCAAGGATTGTTTTTCCCTATCATTGATGAGATTCAAATTTTAAGAGTTTTATCAAGTTAGTTTTAAAATTATTCGATTTACCAAAGAAGTCCTAAAATTCCTCAATTTACAAAAGAAGTCCTAAAACCTTGAAGTTGCTAACCTTGTTAGTCCTCCTTTCTACTAACATGTCTAGAGAGAAAACATCATTTACAGCCACACGAGCATTCCATCTGCCAGATGGCAAAATCGAGAATTTTAGGACTAACAGGGGTCGATGGCTTAAACATTTTTGTACTTCTTCGGCAAATCAATGAGCATCAGGACTAATTTGGTAAAACATGAAAAATTTTAGGACTAAAAATGTCATTTTTCCAATTGAATGAACCATCTCATTTATTGGGTTAAGTAGAAACTAACAAGGATTATAGGTTGGTTTAAATGTGAAAAATCAAGCGGTTTTCGTGTTGGTCCCTTTTTCATATAAAACCATCTCAAAATAAAATAGAACCAAAAGCATGTACTAAAAAAATTAGGCCTAAATGCGCATATGGTCCCTGAACTTTGCAAACTCACATGAGTTAGTCCCTTATATGTTAAACTCAGTGACAGTTGGTCCCTCAAGTTTGCAAAAGGATGAAAGATAGACAAAGTTAAGAGTGATGCATGATATGGGAAGGGGCATGTATGGCATGAGGGCTGAGATGGAAATCGTGGGGTAAGTGATTCAAGCACCCCAAAGAGCTGTTTCTTCGTTTCCAATTCCGGCTGCCGGAAATAAAAGCTCCGACCCCCATCCTTTCGATCAATGTGGCAGCCCTGGGGAAGAAATAGAACCAAATCCACCCTCCGGATTAGCTACCCTTCCTTCTCTTGTTCCTTCTTTAAGGACATCTAGAACCTTTGCACCAAAGATTATTCCTCCGCCGCCGTGAAAAACCCCTCTACCGTCTTCCACCGAGTCCGTTCTTTCAAATACCTGTTGGCTGTTGTGCTCCCGTCCTGAGTCAAATCCTCCTCGTCTTCCGCCGCCGTCTTCTACGGCAGTGAAAAGGCCTTTGCATGGTCCATTTGACGTTCAAGGACTGCAAAGCCATTCAATCGATACTCTGAGGGTTCTACATCGAAATGGACAAGCGAGATCTAGCAATGAATTCCGGGTTCTTCAGTGAGCTAGAGGCAATTCTAGGTCAAAGCAAGAACAAGTTGACTTTGCCTAAGGTTTTCATCGGAGGTAGGTATATCAACGGTGCCGATGAGGTGCTGCAGCTTCACGAGATGGGAGAGCTGAAGAAGCTGGTAGAAGGGTTGCTACCCACGGATGTGTGTCATTCCAAGCAGTATACACCTTGGTCGGCAACCTACAGTGGCAAATCTCCGCCGCCGTTGCCTTTGTTTCCCCTTCCTCGGTTTGACTCCATCTCAAATGCATAGAACCAGAATAACTTTTTAGTTGCTGGATGTGGAAATGATGATTTTTTGGGGGAATCGAATGGCTTGAACATGTTAAATCGAAAGGGCTTTGCAATTGAAACGACAGAAGAGTTTTTGGGAGATATCAACCAACCACATACCCGAATGTAGCCGTTAATAACCACGTAAGCAGCAGACAAATGGCGTTAAGTTTCTGTCCAGCCACGTGCACACTTTTACTGCCACAATGGACCACACGTCGTTTAGTTTTGGAATGTTGAGGGAGTAATCCACCTAATTCTTAAAGTTGAAGGACATTGTCGTACTGAGTCCAAGTTAAAGGACCAACTCGTGTGAGTTTACAAAGTTTAGGGACCATATGTGCATTTAAGCCAAAAAATTATAGTTTCAATTTGTACAGATTATCTATGTACTTAAATTTTGTTGTACTTATAAATTGTGTTAAATATCTCTTCATGTGGTGAACTATAAAAAATTCAATTATTTTTTACTCTTCGATTGTTACTTTGATGAGATTTTGTTGAATTTAGTGGTTATTGCAAGTATGTATTTGAAACTAAAAGAACTGATAACCAGAATAAAAAAAAAAAGACACCCACGAATCTGCTTCTCTTCAATTATTGATTATTGGGTTAATAGAAATTTTATGGAATAATGAGTATCTCATTTGGACTGATTCCACTAAAAAATCAACCCAACCCGAACCATAAGCAATTCTATTATACGCATCAGGTTTATAATTAAACATTTCATCGAACTTATCGTAAATACATGATTGATATTTGATAGACTCAATTGTATTATTGTACTTCAAAGCGTAAAACTACTTGATCTGAAACTCGTGAAACCCAAGAGGCCTAGCGTGGCCTTCTTCACCCGTAATTCGGCCGAATGGGGATTGGGGAATCACGAACCTCTTGGGTCAGGGCCACTTTAGCTTATCAGCCACCAATGAACAACACAAACTTTAAAGGGTTCTTGACCTACAATTGAAGTCTAGTTCTTGTGGGAACTTAAAAGTGCATCAGTGTTGCCCTTAACTTGACGGATATAGTTCAAATCCTCATTAAGGTAAAAGATCCTTTCTTCTTTATTCCCTTCCTCTTAATTTGAAACTTGTTATGATCCTGAGTATATAAAAAGAATCATAGATCCCTTCTCATGGTTGACTCTCAAGCTCAACCTTTCAAATTCAAATTAACTTGAATTACTTTGGATTTAGAGATTTTTTTAACATTCATAAATAAGTACAGGTAAATGGAATTGGAGGATATTTATGAAAGGTTGGAGAAAATTAACTTGGAGGGTTTCAAGTCACAAATGTCACCAATAATGGTGCATTATTGCTCGTAGTAGGATTTAACCATGGCATTTGCCCAAAGCATATCCAAGACGCAACCACTTGGACCGGCGTTTGTGGATGAATTTAGAGAGTTGAATTAGGTTTTTTATTAATTCATTTCTAGAATTAGATGATCAACATCATGGATGCTAGGTATCTTGAGCGAACAACAATTCACCCCATTGACCTTATTACAAATGTTTGCAAAAAGTCTTAAAGATATGAACATGTACAATACTAGTTTAAATGTGTACATTCCTTAAGAGTGAATGGATTCAGGTAGTACTAGCCCAGCAATTAGGAAGGTATAACTTGCTGACCCATTAAGAACTTATATGTTATTATTGTTATTATATCTTTATTTTTTAATGATCATATGTGTATTTTTGAATAGAACTATGTACATTTACAGATATATCAATAAAAATATCATAAAATAATAACTTTATTGTGGGATGTGAGTCATTTTCAAAATATAAGTATGATTTATAGAAAGGTCGGATATAATTAGTTAAACTCATATATATGCTCAAGAATTTGTGCTATAGACAGGTTTGACAAGGGTAGAGGGAGGTTTTTCTTTTTCTTGTTTTTTTTTTTCCTCTAATGACATCCCACAAAAGCTTGATGAAAATTGGAATGTTCTATTTGGTCACCTAATAACTGTTATTAGTTTAATTTGTTTCAAATTTTTAATAATTTATTATTTTCATTTTCAATTTTTTTTGAAATTAATGTCATTTAAAAACTAATACTTTTTATGTCTACTACTCACTTAAAATCATATTTTTTTGGAAATTATATAATTTTGTATGAATTTTTTTCTTACTCAACCTAAAAAGAAAAATTAATAAAAACTACTTACTCTATACAATTAAAACGTTTTAAAATTAATTCTCGAGCTCCTTAAAATATTTAAGCTTGTTAATATGTAAGATTTCAAAGCGCATAATCATTTTATACAAAAAAAGTAGGAACAATGCATTAATGGGAAATGAATTACCCTAAGTGGGCATAAAATCAAAAGTTCTAATTGCGATCGGGAACCACCTTTCAACCAGGCAGATTTCTAAAATAGCCAAAATAGGGTTTCAGATGTGTTTTAGTATATAAAAAGGGCTAATTTGTTGTTAGAGCCCAGAATTTTTTTGTTATTTTAACTAATTGTATTTTAGTTCTTTTCTTTTTATTACAAATTTTTATTTTATTTTCTTTTATTAGTGAACTAACTACTGTATATTGTTGTTAGCGTTGGCTTTTGTACGACCATCTCCCCTCCTCTCTCGCCCAAGAATTTCTAAATGCTAGAGTAGATGTACAATTAGATTTTCTTTTTTCCGTTATATAAAAAAGAAAAGATTTTCTTTTTCCACATTTAGATGCAAAAATCTCTCCAAACACCAAAAAAATAACCCTCTCTGCGGATATTGGCGTGACCTCTTCCATTTTAACTTTCTTTTTCTCTACCAAAAAAAAAAAATGTTGTTTGCGTCCCCTTGCCTTTGCCCATAATTTGCCAGAGATGTTTGCATTTGTAGACCCAATTTCTTGTCGTGTTCATTCTAAAAGTATCAAGCTTTAAGATCCTTTGAAGGTTTTATACCTGCAAAATCATTTCTTTGCAGAACTAAGAAAGGTACATACCTGCATATGTTTCAAGAGTTATACGTGTTTGTTGTTTTGCCCCAATGAGAAATGAGTTTAAAGGATCTATTACATTTTCTCCTTTCTGAACCCCAGAATTCTGAATGTTATATGAGAGGTTTGTGTTTTTCTTTTCATGGGTAGGAATATATAGTTCCAAATGGGTACAGCTGAAGAGAAATTATCTACTGGAGAAGAGGAAGAGGAAGAAGAAGAGGAAGAAAAAAGAAATAAAAATGCAACTCAGAGAAAGTACATTAAGAGATGCAGCTCAATGTCCGTGGGCCGAGTCACGGATGTACAGGCCGAGCTATCGGTTGCCAAGGCCTTATTAGCGCAGGCAACGAATCAACTTGCTGAAAATGGAACCTACATAGAGTCCTTGAAGGCCGAGCTTGCAAAAATGAAGGAGGGGGAGGTGTCAGAGTTGACTGTTTTGAAGGAATCATTAGCGAATGCAGCCCGAGAGTTGGAGAAGAAAGATGAATGTTTGAAGTCCTTGAAGGTTGAGCTTGCGAAAATGAAGGAAATGGAGGCATCAGAACTTGGCGTTGTGAAAGAATCACTCTCGAATGTGTCTAAAGAATTGGAGAGAAAAGAAGAACATATTGAGGCCTTAAGAGCGGAGCTTGTGAAGAAGAAAGAAGAAGAGGCCTCACAGCTTTGTACTACAAAGGAACTGTTAGCTGATGCCACCAAAGAACTGGAGAAAAAAGATAACCAAATAGAGGCCTTAAAAGTTGAGGTGGGAAAGTTGAAAGAAGTGGAGTCTAAGTTGGCAGGCAATACAGTCTCTTTGAGCAAGTTGAGGAGGGAATTGATGAGGGTGAAATCCTCAGAGGCGCATGCGATGGATTTGCTTGCTGAAGGTATGAAAAGGATAGAGGAATTGGAGGCGGAACTGGGGAACTCGAAAGAGTATGAAATGAAGTTGATGGATTCTTTCGCTGCTCAAACAAGACAACTTGAGCAAACCAAGATTTCACACGAGGAATCTAAGCTTGAAATCAAGTCTCTTCTTCGAAAGTTGGAGAAAATGGGTGTTTCAGTTGAGGAAGAGTATGACTATCTCAACTCACCTCCAAGTTCTACCATCGACGAAGAACTAGAGGCACTTAACTCAGAGCTTCAGTTGGCAAATGAGACCCTTTCTCAATGCCTAAAGAAGGAAAAGGCTTTGCTCAATGAGATAAGCTTGTTGAAAAATGAAGTGAAGATGTCCTCTGAGGCAGAAGAGAATAGTAAGAAAGCTTTGGATGATTTAGTGGTAGCACTACAGGAGGTTACCACAGAAGCCAAGCAAGCGAAAGCAAACCTGGCCTCGGCTGAAGGCCAAGTAGAAAATTTGAAGCAGAGCCTGAGAAATGCGGAGGACAAGTATGTTGATGCGAAGAGAGAAGCTGATACATACAGGAATACTGTCGATGGGTTACGGCTAGAGGTAGAAGAGTCCCTAATAGCATGGAACGAAAAAGAGGCCGGTTTTGTGGAATGTATTAAAAGGGCTGAAGAGGAAAGAGATGAAGCTCAAGAGAGTTACAATGAAGCGAAGGATGAGATTCAGAAGTTGCATGATATACTCAAACAGGCACTAAATGAATCTAATGCTGCAAAAGAGTCTGCGGGGATCGCTATAGAAGAGATCTCTCAGCTCAAAGATGTCTTGGCTCAAAAGGATGAAGCTTTAAATTTGATTTCTCAAGAGAATGAAAGCTTGAAGATTAGCGAAGCTACAGCTCAAAAGAATATTGCAGAGTTAAAGAGGTTGCTTGATGAAGCAAGGGGCAAGGATGGGAAGAAGCTAAAGCCACAAGAATCTGCAGATAAAGAGCACAAAGAAGATAAAGAACCTGAAAAGGAGCACAAAGATGATAAGGACCACGTAAAACATAGAAGTAGTTGGAAACTGCTGCCCAGCTTGAGTTTTATGGAATCGAAAAAGCCGCATAGCCACAAGGAAGTGACCGAGGATCACAAACACCTGAACGTGGAGAGCAATGAGGGTGACAAAGAACATGGAACACAGCTTAAGAAAGAAAACTCTACCGATAAAGACCGTAAGGATGAAAACAAAGAACATGGGAAGGAGCTTAAGAAACAAGATTCCTCAGAGAAGGAACAAAAGGACGATAATAGAGAACATGAACACAAAAAGAATGATGATAAAGAGCACAAACCCAATCTCCATAGTCTTAAAATTCCACAAAGACAGAAGGAAGGGGAGGATCAGAAAAGTTTGAATCAAGATTGTGAAGATGAGGAGGAGGACTGCGATTTACTCAAAGGTTCAATATTCGACATAGCGGAGACTCCAGAAGCGAAAAAGGTTACCCACCAAAGGAAAAAGTCTTCTTTCTCATCTATAGACTTTGATGAAGCAATGAAAGGTGAGTATTTGGATCATCTAGAGGGAGGACATTTCGACGAAGTTGAAGATGAAAGGAACACAAGACGAAAGAGAGCTTTGCTTCGAAGATTTGGAGATCTTATCAGGATGAGAGGTTATTATAGCTATAGAAAGGAACCATCCATGGATAAGAAGGAACAGCCATCTGTAGATAAAAAGGAACAGCCACCGGTAGACAAGAAAGAACAAAAGGAAGCACCACCTGCTGAGAAAAAGGATCAATCACCTTCTGAGTAAGGGCAAATGAGTTTGTATGGAAGTTCACCTGACTTGTACATGCAGCAAAATTATAATTTATTCATGAATGATTCATATACCATCAGGGATATCAAATTTCCTACGGTGCTCTGTCAGAAAAGAAGGAGAAAAAAAAATTTAAAAAAAAGGCTGAAATTTGTACTTGACACTAAGAATTTCTCCAAGTCATTTCTCTAATTTTTGAAACCTGAACATTAAGTTACTCTCATTGGCGGCAGCTTGGAAGTGTTTTTCATTTGATCTTAGGCTGAGGTAAAATATGAAACCGATCTGAATCAAGTAGAAAACACTGCATTTTTGGGGAACCAAGAACGATTAATGAACTCCATGATGCAGGGCGGCACTTGCAGGATCAAAGCACAGGTTTCTAAATTTTTGGGGAAAAGGTATGATTTATACCAAACCTTAGGGGTGTTTCTGTACTTCACCTAGAGGGAGGAGCACTTCCAAAAACGTTGGGCTATATAGCCCATTGTCTTGGGCCATGGTTCAATATATTTGGGTAATAGGCGCATAGCCTGTACTTCTTTACCTTGCGAATTGAATGTTCTGCTTGATATTCTACTGAGAAAGGACATTTTTAATGCTAAAATTTGTCTTACTTTTCTATTTGAATTTTAACACTTTTCGTTTTTGCAAATCAGTCCTAAAACTTTGCTAAAGTGTTAACAGTTAGTCCTATACTTATCTAGAGACAGTTATTGAATAGGAATCTGCTTCAGAGAGAGAAAAATGATAATGTAAAATGTCCACTAACAATTAAATAATTATTTCACAATTTAAACTTATTCAAAAATGATTATTAAATTATAATTTTAAAAATTGTTTTTAAAAAAGTGATCAGCTCTAGGACTAATACTAAGTCTTTACACAATTGTAAAGTTTTGGGACTCATGAGCCATTTTGAAAACTAAAAAGTTTTAGCACCAACTGTTTTTGCAGATGCAAAGTTTTAGTACTCATTTAGAACAGAAAAAACATTTAGAACTAAAATAGAAAAGTATGCAAAGTTGTAGGACTAAGAGTGCAATTCCCTCTTTTATCTAAAAAATCGTAAAAGCTGATAAATAAATAAATAAAAGAAGCATTTCTGCCGTAAGAAGTTGAATCCTGCTTTGGTATGGCAATTCTCAAAAGTGATTAACAAGAGGAAAGAAAACAGACGATAGGATAAGGTGGGCAGTGAGGAACTTTGTTTTCCCTTTTAAGTGGAACTTATCATACTTTTAATTCCATTTGGGGAAATTAAAAGGTGATAGATTGTAATTATGTGTTACCAATTTCAACTCTTGGGCCATGGTCCAATTTATATGGGTCATAGGCTCATAGCCTGTATTTCTTTACCTTGCGAATAGGACGTTCTGTTTCTGTCTTATATTCTATTGAGAAAGTACATTTTTAGTCCTAAAACTTGTCTTACTTTTCTGTTTTGAGCTTTAACATTTTTCATTTTTCTAAATCAGTTCTAAAACTTTGCTAAAATGTTAACAGTTAGTCCCATACATGCTATACTTACTAGGAGACAGGTATTAAATAGGAATCTGATTTAGAGAGATAAAAAATGATGATTTAAGTGGCCCATTAACAATTAAATAATTATTTCACAATTTGAATTTATTTGAAAATTATTACCAAATAGTTGAAATTATAATTCAAAAAATTATTTTAAAAAAGTGATCAGTTGTAAGGCTAGGTCTTTACACAGTTGTAAACTTTTAGGACTCATGAGTCATTTAGAGAAGTGAAAAGTTTTAGATGCGGGTGCAAAATTTAGTACTCATTTAGAAAAGTAAAAAGATTTAGGTTTGAAATAGAAAAATATGTAAAGATTTAGGACTAAGAATGAAATTCCCTCTTTTATCAAAAAAATCGTAAAAACTGAAAAATAAATAAATAAATAAATAAAAGAAGCATTTCTGGCATAAGAAATCGAATCCTGCTTTGGATTTGGCAATTCTCAAAGTGATTAACAATAGGAAAGAAACAGAAGATAGGATAAGGTGGGACGCTGCCTACCTTTAAATTTTCCCCTTTAGGTGTAACTCATCAAACTTCCCCCCACACCCCTCCCTTTTTTTGTATTCAAAAGTATACAACTGAACAAATTTTATGTGACATTTTGGAGAAGAGAGTGAGAAGGCCAGAGTCGAATTATGAATCTCCTTCTAATGTCCAAAGTACTTTAACCATTATCTCAAAAGTGTTGGGACACTTATCGAACTTTTAATTCCATTTGTGGAAATTTAAAAGGTGATAGATTGTAATACGTATTACCAATTTCAACTCTTAGATTCATGTGGGTCTAATGAAATTCTATAAGACACGCACCAATCAAAGAACTCAAATTATTGGCATGTAATTCTAATCGTTTAGAAAGGAATTCAATTGTTTTTTTGTTTTCATTTTCCTAATTTCTCACTATTGAATATCTTTTTTATTGTTTCATGTGAAATTTACTCTAGGAAAGTGTCATATGTTGCTTTAATAGTTTAAAAAAAAAAGAGAGTACAAAATTAGTGAAATTTACTTAGGTTTGTGTATATTCCTTGCATTTTGTCACTAAACAAACATTTCAAACGCGAAAAATACATTTCCAGTTGAAAACCAGTATGCAAACTTTGCATTGCTGCGGATAATGCGCAAGAAACCTTATTATGGACTTTTTTGTAAGGTGACTTGTTCCACGGGTGATAGAGAGCTTAGAAAATAAGCATGGGCTCATAATTACAAAATTCTAACTATTCCAAAGCTTGAGGATAAAATCGAAACACGGGATGAATCTTGGCACGTTTCTTTGGGGATTTGTGTGTCAAATTAAAGAATCGGGAAGGAAGTTGTAAAGATTGAAGAGTTTGAGGACTTGAGGTGTGAAATAGTGGAGCGTGATGAATAGTAAAACGCGGTTGTTTTTACCAAAAAAAGATTTGTGAATGTAGACTTATTATGAAGAAGCAAAACCACGTAAAAATACTGTGCTATATGTGCTCGTAGTTTTTGCGTGCGTGATTATGTGTTTTATGATGTTGGAGGTTGGTGCGAGTGCAGTCTCCCGACACCTTGAAGTTCACCACTACTTCGTGGGTAGTCTAGTTAGAGCATTCTTTCGGTCAGATCGGTTTAGAATTGATTTAAATAGAACAATTTCATTTGTTTTTATTTTTTATAAATTTGATTCAAACTACCTGAATTATATATTAGAATTGATCTGAATTATTCAAATTATAATTTGATTTATTTCATTTTTTTATCCAAACCATCCAAAATAGAATTTAATTATCCAATTTATATAATTTAATTTTTTTATTAGAACTAAACACATGGTAACTGAAAAAGAAAAATATAACTTGAAAATATGAAAAAAATTGATAATATTCTATTTTATACCTAAAGTTAAGGGTTAATTCATAATATATAGGCCAAAATTAAACAAAATGATTTTATATATGTAAGATTGACTGGTATAATTACAAATACGTATTATTTTTTTATTTACTAGGTTTGTTTAGTTTTAAATTTAGGAACTAATAACTGATCTGATAATCAAATAAAAAATTCGGTTATAATTCAATCCGAACCAAATAAACATGTAGCCGAATCATTTTGTTTAATCAAAATAATCCATTTGAATTATTTAGTTTTATTCAAATAATGAATACCTTATATTTAGGTTTGGGATTTTGTTGATAACCAGGGTTTAGGTAGGTTTCACGTTTCAGAACCAACTGGGCAAATGTGAAGATTCTATAGATTAAAAGCATGGTTTTTCTATCAAAAGCGATAAGCTGTTGACAAAAATGTGATTCATCTTTCTACAGAGAGCGATTGCTTGTTTCTATTGTAGATCTATAGTAATTTCCAATTCCGCGAACCTAACAAAAGGCTTGGATTTCGACGCATGACACAAGGTGGGGAGAGACACACCGGGAGGTAGAGCGGGCGGCCAAGGAGAGGAGTGGGTGGTCCTCCTGGTCACACCGTCACAAAGCTGAATGAATAGTTGAATTTCGGTGGCTAGCAGTAGCAGATGGGCCACTATGATTTGGGTTCTGCCTAAAAAGTTAGAAACCTTCCCAATGGATATTGAGAATTGTCTGTTTTTGCTGTTCCGGACGCTCCCCCATTTGTGTCATATCTTGTTGTTTATAGTGACTTGTGAATGTGCACCAAACACAGACCACACACCCCATAACAACAATGGTGTTTTGCTTTGAATGACAAAACCGACATATTAAGAACATTTACTTTCGTAAGTTAACTTGCTAAGTTTTGTTTTTAACTTTTTCTCTTCTTTGGTACTTAAAATTAATTACAAGTAAAGGTCCGAGGAGTATTATACTAAGGGTAAAGGAGAAGAGCATGACACATCTTGAACTCATGTGGGAAGTAAGATGACCCATGTTCCTTACTATTCGACTAAAGGGTTCTTAACCTGTTTTTAACTCATTAAAGGTAATGAAGTTGTCAAATGCTAGCTAACTTAACAAATAATGACTTTTGGTGGTGAAACTAAGGTTGTTAAGATCAACGGATTATTTTTTTTTTTTTTTGATAAAAAGGTACTTTATTTTGATTACTAGTGAGCTAAATAACATCTTACAAATTAATGACATAGAACATTAAAAAACAACAGAGACATATAAACTAGCAATAAAAAGCTATACATTCATGCAACACTGAATGAAAAGAAGAGAATCGGGTTGAACCGAAACATTCCAGGTAAACTAAAATAATCCTAGAGAAATATAATTCATAAGTAACTAAAAAAAAAGACAAGAAAAATGACAAGCTAAATAAAAAAAGATAACATACGATTATCTAAATCTATTATTTGTAATTGCTTCATCATTTAAACCCACTCGATATTCTCGTAACTATCAATTTCGAAAACAGGCCACCTAGATCTATTCATCATGAACTGTTAAATGAATTAGATGATGCTCCTGTCACCGGTGGTAAAGGAATTTTGTGGAGGAGAAAGAATGATGAAAGTGATTAAAGATAGTCGAGTAGAGTTGTTGACACCCAATTTCGTCCGATTATTAACTTTTTTTTTTTTTTTAAAAAAAATTTAGTTTAGAGGGCATTTTGTTTTGGTGACAATTTGGTTTTTTCATGTGTTACTAATTTTTAGAAATATAAAATATTTTAGTGTAGACATTAATTTAGAGTCCAAAGAGTTTCGTAGGGTTAGCTAAAATAAAAATAAAAATATAATAATAAATAAAAAATATAAAAATTAAAAAATTAAAAAAAGGGGAATTTTAAAAATTGAGAAATTTGGGGTTAATCTGTCAAAATTGAAAAGTTTGGGAAAAATCTGACAAAATCTTGAAATTCTAAGGAAATCTGGTGATTTTTGGAAGGTTTTGGGTTAATTTGACAAACCAGACAAATTCGGGCCAAATTGTAATTTCGATAAAAAAACTGGGACCATACCAGTAATCAGTGAGAGGTGGAGGACTAAAACCGTTATTTTTACCAAATTATGTTTAAACCTGTTTCAAATTAAATTTCAAATTTTTTTAATTAAGGGAATCCAATGCCCCCACTAGTATAAATAGAGGTCCAAATTTGCAAAGGAGAGCATGAATTTAGCAAGATCTTAGCTCCTAACTTAAAAAGGGAAAACTGTAGCTTTAGTCCTTGGGCTCTCCTCCCTTCTTCCCAGAAATCCCTAACCTCTTCCAGCCACACGCCAACGCTTCCTGTCCCCTCCGTCTGCTGCCCGACGCTTCGGCCAAACCCGACCCTTCGTCTTCCCACTTCCGTTCGTCCTCCACCATCGACAAAACACCTCCGCCGTTGCCCTCCGTCCGCCGCTCCAACTCCACTGCCAGCTCCTCCTTCCCAGCGCGTTGCTCCATTGCCACCGTCAGCCGCCACTCCCCTCCGGTAGCTTCTGCCAGTGGCGGATCTAGGATTTTTGGTTCGGGGGGGCAAGCCCGGAGGAGAGAGACGACGTCGCAGTTAGGTAAAGCTGTAAATTGGGACTAATTCACACTAATTCAAAGATCAATGAGCAAATCATACGAGTTTGAAACGTTTGAGGACTAATAGTGCATTTAGGCCATTTTAGAATATCCCCTTAATGTAAAGGGAATAACTACTCACTGGGTCCCTACTTTCTTCATAGCCTACCTTATTGCCCCCCATCTTTATATTTTTCCACAATATTTGGGAGGGGGGGGGGGGGGGGAAATGCACACACAATCCTTAACTTTTAACAAAATCATCAAATTAATACCCCATATTTACGTTTTTCCAAAATTCCCGGGGGGCAACACCCCCCCCCCCCCCCCCCCCAGCAACACGTAGCTCCGCCACTGGCTTCTGCTCGCCGCGTCGTTGCCCAGCAGAGTAACACCGCCGCTGCCGCCCCCGGTTACACTGCCAATCACGTGAATCAAAGGGGATCCAATCGCGACCCGACCCGTAACCCAATCAATAACTCTTTTTGGTATAACCCATTTTTAATCCTTGATTTTTTTATTTCATTCTTTTTTAGCTACTAACTTTCTTATTTTGCAAAACTAGCCATTAACAGCAAGTTTTTGGATGTTTATTTTCTTTTCTTTCTTGGTTTTCTTTATTTTGTCTTCTTGTTCTTTTTTTATGGAAGGTTGTACCTTCTACTTTTATGTGGATGGCCAAACGCCCCATCTTATTTATTTTTATTTACTTTTTGCATTTTATTATTTTCTGTTATGTGGATGGCTAACCGCCCCACTTTATTTATTTATTTACTTTTTATTTACTTTCTGCACTTTATTATTTCTTTATGTGGATGGCCAAGTGCCCCACCTTACTTACTTTTTTATTTACTTTCGGTATTTTTATTATTTTCGTTATATGGTCGGCCAAGCGCCCCATTTTATTTCTTTATTTATTACTTTTGTAGCTTATTTTATTATTTCTATTACAACCAAGTTTCTCATCTTTTATTTTTTTGTTAAATTTCTTTAGTCATTTGAAATGCTGAGTCACTTACATTTTATTTATCTTTTATTATTTCCTTTAAATGACAAAGTCGAGCCTCCTAGGCCGTTTATAAAAATAATTTCAAAATTTATAACCAGATGATCCAATAAAATTAACGGTTTGAATAAGTATTTTTTTTCTTTTTTTTTAAAATATATAATATAAACAAATTTAGGATCCACATTTGGCTGATCTAATAAGATTCATGGTTTGGATAATCATTTAAAAATCTTTCAAAAACAATAAAAAAGGTAAAAAAATATATTAAAATCATTAAAATCCATATTCGGATGATTCGGTAGAATTTATGATGTGGATTGATAATTAATTAAAATATTTAATAATAAATAAAGATTAAATTCATTAAATTCCTCATTCGGGTGACTCGATAGAGTCAATGGTTTGAAAACATCAAAATTTTCATAAAATAGACAAAAAAAATTAAATAGGAAGATTTAGAAGTCCATATTCGGATGGTTCGGTTAGAATCCATGGTTTGAAAATTAACTGAAATTATTTAAAAGCAAGCAAAACAAAATTAAAATCAACTAAGGTGTCAATTTTGGGCGTTAGAATAAAGTTATTTTAGCGTAACCGTACTCCCGAACCCTCGAACTCTCGTAGACCATTTTTTATGTATCCAATCGACCTAGGTGAAATTGATTGGTGGCGACTCAAAAAAAAAAAAAAAAAAAAAACACGTTGCCACAAGAGTAATGGTGAAAAATCAACAGGCCAAACATAGATTGTAATCCAAGCCTAGCCGAATATATAGAGAACGAAAGAGAAGAAACGATGGAATGAGAGAAAGTGTGCAGTTAGGGTTGATGGATCCAGGAGAGTTTTTTAAGCTGATAACTGATTATAACATGTTCTGTTTAAGATCAACAGATTAATGTGATTTGCATATTTAATTTATCACATAAGTGGTGGTGTTTCATTCTTGAAAATATTGATCATACACAAAGTTTCACTAAATCTTTTAGTATTAGTATATGAGAGAACAATAAATTTGGACAAAATTCTGTATATAGGATCCATAGAAGTTAAAGTTATTTAAAGAATTACTTATAATCTGTAATTATTTAATACTTTGTTACCCTAAGATAAATTAATCGCTCACTGAGTTGCATGAGTGGCTCTAATTGAGATACTTGTAATACTACAAGTATTAGTTACGAATATTAAATTAGAACTCACCTTATAACAATGATTATAATTAATAATTATCATAATCATAATTCTAACAATCTTCCCCCACTCTTTCAAACAGTCCAACCAAGTACACAAGCTCTCAAAACTTGTTTTTGTTCCCCCTTTCCTTCAAGACTCCAACAAGACCTCCACTGGCAGGTCGTTGGCCACCCTGCAATTAACCCGAACCTCCCCGGGCCGACCAGACAGCAAGTCCCCCATCTTCAACATCCCCTCAACAAAAGCCCTGAAAAACTCACCTTGATTCCTACTAAAAAGTCTCACAAACTTCCTAGTCTGAGGGTTCGTGAACAGAGTCTGGTCCGAGTTTAGAAACCCTCTTCCCGCCGCCAGGTCCTTGAAGTACTGGTTATCGAAAATTCGTGGCGTAGCATCAAGGGGTCCGGTCACATTCTCGTCCCCACCAAGAGGACAGAGCCTGTCGAGCTCCTCCCGGAACTTGGGCTCGATGGCAGGGTCAGGGCGGCCTGTGCCGGACTGGTTGTAGAGGCGGAACATGATTGAGAAGCAACGACCTTGGCCGATGGAATGCGAGCCGGAGAGGGCCACGAGGTCCTTCACTGAGAGGTTGAACTGGCCGAAGAGGTCAATGAGATAGCTTGCATTTGCTCTTGGACTTGGCATTATATTGTCCGAGTCTTCTTGGCTCGCAGTCAGGCTGTCCAGTCTTCCTAGCCTCACATCCCAATAGGGTCCTCCACTCTGCCTCCAACAACACAAATTTCAAATAGGGATCATGTAAATTTCTAGTGTAGACATCAATTTTATCAGTTCATTGATACTATGAACTTTATAGCACCAACTGCAGAAACTGGTTAATTAAAATGCAATATGCAATGTAACGGTGACAAAGTTGAAACAATATGATCTTATTCATAGACTTTTTTCTTTCAGGTATATTAGAAAGATGTATTAATATGTTAAGTAAGAGAAGGAAAATGTGATCTCTTTTGAGATCCAGAAAGTAACCAAATCAACCTTATGTAATATTTTTAATGAGAAAGTGGGAAGGTCAGAGTCGAAGCTGGATCTTCACATAGTGGCTTCTACCCTTCAGCATAAAGCCAAACTGAAGGGGCCTTATTTACAGACTTAATTCTTAGTCAATCACATTCACAGGTAAGTAAAAACCGTCGGATAGAGGTGGGCCCCAAACAACTAGGAGCCCACAGTCCATCTAACACTTGTCACATGTGAGTCAGGACGGTGATAATAATAACATTTCCCTATTAGACTTGGCCTCCACTTTCACAATATGAGCAAGCTGTCCTGGAAACGAAGGACAATAGCTAGAGCAAATAGACTGGTTGTAGGCAGAGGAAGAGGACCAAGTGCTAAATCCTATCTCGGCCTTGTCTTTTTGTTAGACTAATACCAATTTTTGTCAATAGAACATAGCACTTTGTGGGTTGTGGTCCTATAGTTTGACAGAGAAAAAAATGATTATGAATAGAATCCCTCATTCCTGCAGAAAGATAAGGGGAAGTACAGCTCAATTATGCAAACCCCTTTACTCTTCAGAGAGAAGAAAAAGGTGAAAAGGAAAGTCAAAATTCAGCAAAAGAAAAGTTGAGAATGAGTAGAAGAATCAGGAATTACCAGCCAAACAGCGTCTCTGGCGGCCATGATTATAACATCAGCACAAGAAACGGTTCCTGGGCAGGCCCGCTCCAGTTCTTCCTTGATCTCATCAATAACTTCATAAGATCTCAGAGAATTTATGTTGGAAAGTGAGAGCTTTTCTCCTAACATGTTTGGTGTATCATCCATCAACATAGAAGCATCACAGCCCTACCAAAGAAAAGGGCAAAAAAAAAAAAAATAATAATAATAATAAAAATGAGATAAGGAGGCCAAATTGGTGATTGATCCAAGAGAAGACACAATGGTTTAATTCCAACAGAAGGGTCTGGGTTTCTGTAAAGTTTACATTGACAAAACAGTCATGGAATTGGAACCGCATGACAGAAGCAACACTTCTTGGTTCTCTGATCAGCGCCTTCTTCATCCCATCTCTGACTATCAACTCCGCCTCCGGGCACGTCTGGGCGTAATACCCGGGGAGGAGACGATTGTCTGCCACCGCGCCCAAGAGGAGGAGGAGGAGGAGGAGGAGGAGGTGGAGAGGGGACATGTTAGTTTTAGGGCAGAGGAAGTGATGAAGGTATGAGGATGATTTATCGGCAGTGGACTAGCGGTGGTCCAGTTTGTATTGGTCTTAGAACTTGTTGGCTGTAATGTTATATTATATAGGCAACGGATGGGGATAGGATGCACTTTTCCTGTGTCTTTATTCTTTTCATTTTTCTGGAAAGATAATAAATTGGTTTTTGGAATTCTATTCTTCTATTGCATGTGTCAACATGTTAGAGGTTGTTCTGACAAGGGAGGCAGGGGATAGCCAATTGGCTGAGGGGTTTGAGGAGGATAGTTAACTGCCAGAGACTAGAGTCATCAGTTCTTTTGTGGGGTTCCTAGGACGCAAAAAACTTAATCCAACCTTTTTATTTTTACTTTTCAATATTAGTTTAAACTATTTTATTTTGAACATTATTAAGATGAAAAAGGGAGATATACATATATATGATGCACTTCTTAGGGTAAAATTTAAATTTGGTCCATTCCTTTACGAGTTGTCCTAATGTGGTCCCCTAGCTTTAATTTTGACTCTTAAAACCCCTTAACTCTTTGATCGTGTCCTGTCATCGTCACAACCGTCACTTTGGTCATTAAGTATGACGGTTTTTCCATATGTGGTACTGCGTATCCCCTGTTCGATCCCACAGTGGCATGCTGGCATGGAGAAGCTGAGGGTGTGGCTACTAGGGTGGATAATGGTGCTTGGGTGGGAACAGGTCGGCTAGGGGGCGGGAAAGATTTTAGGATGAAGGTATTTTAGAGAGGCAAGAGAAAGGGGAAAATTAAGATGGAGGTGGAATTGGAGAAGACTTACTGTATGTTAGATGGCGAAGCGTTCTAGTAATTCTTTACATGTGGATGATAGAGGTGTGCTGCTTTATTGCTAGCGTGGCCTTCTTGCAGATCTGAAGATGGTGTGGACTGAGCATAATGTTGGGAGGAGGTTCTATGGCTACCAAAACGATGAGGTAGGGCATTGTATTGTGTTGCGCATTCATAGTGTAGAAATATTGAATATTGGGCAAGCTGATGTGTTTTTACTTTGCAGGGCAATATGCATTGTCAATTTCGGCAATGGTATAATGATCTGACGCCTGAACATTGTAGAGTTATCATAAGGGGGCTACTGATAAGAGTGGAGGAAGTTGAGACTGAAATGAAGAAACTTGTGGGACTACTAGAAAGGAAGGACATAGAGATTACGATACTGCTTGGGAATAAACAGAGAAGGAAAATTGTAATGGATTTGAAAGATGAAGAACTGAAGAAAGTTAGAGGAAGAAACAGAAGAATGTTGGGTTTCTTATTTATATCATGGGTGTTGTTCATTTGGTACATATCTATGTTGAGGGTGTGAGGTACGTGGAAAATGAAGAGAGGAGGGTGGGGCATTATTGTGGTTGGTGGGTGTCAGGATAGGGGTTAATTGAGGAAGGTGAGGGAGTAAATGTTATTGTGTGTGGTAGTGATATTTATATTTAGTGTCGTGTTGGGTAAGACAAAACTAGGTTTTGTGGGGGTTAGAGGTACTTAGACCTCAATTGTATGCTTGCTTATTCAGATGCATGAAAGCCAATTGCAAGAAATTTACTATGTTCTATTACTGTTTGGTACATCTGCTATTAATTGTCCATTCTAATGTCCAACAAAATACATTCCACAACACAAAAAGCAACACTTGCTTGAACATTAAGACATTAATCAAGGGAATTTAACCAACAATGTTCACAAAAACCATTTAATAAAATACATGAATGTCTTTCTTTAATGAAGTCAATCCGACACGAAAACAAAAAGGATCCCATGTTCTTTTCCAATTCACAAAAGCCACTGCTGTCATTTCCTATAGCACACTTGAATGTATCCCCCATCTTGACATCGAGCGTGTCTTGCTTGTTCCATCACCAAACTGTGTGGTCGATGTCTGTGATTGTCTAGTATCAATGAAAGTAGATCTATATAGGTCATTAACTCTAGGTCCTTTAGGTCCACTACTTGCTGTATGCTTTGGCCGAAGAACCTGTGTAAATATAACCTTAGTTAGTTTTTGGAATTAAATGGAATTCAAATTAAGAAGAATAAAGAGAAGAAACAAACTGCTTCCTAAGGCTGTGTAGGCTGCCTCACTATTGCCTTCCTTTTCCTTGTTGTAGTTGCACAGGAACTTGGCTTTGATTTACATGTTGTTTTGTTATGCCCATTTTCCTTGAAAATTGAGTAGTGGATTATCATCCTTGATTTTCTCATCTTGGAACTACATTCTTGTTCCCTTGGTTCTTTTATTGTTTTTTTTTTAGTCCTTCTTCTTCGCACTAGACCATTATTTGGGGGTTTAATGGTATTATGGTTCATATCCTCCCATTGTTCAACATTTCTAAATGGGCTAATGATGTTGTCATATATTTTTCTGTGAGTCTCCACCTAATAACACTAGTCAACATAGTCTTCTATGTTGCTGTGGTTCAAAGAAAGTGCTGAACATGCATGGTTGCATTGGATCCCTGTCAATTTCCATTTCCTACAACTGCATGCCTTGTCCTCAATATCTACAACATGCTGTGTAGTTGGAGTAGTAACTTGGAACTTTGTTCCCCCTGATTCCATGGGCCAACAATTCCTAGCATAGTCTATGAACTTATTCAGTTTTTTTTTTGTTATTTTTGGGCACAATTTCCCAGTCCATTTACTTTGTGCCTCAATTTTCCTTGCCATCCTAACTATGATCTTACTTCTAATTATTTGTAGCATAGTCAATATAGGCTTATCCTTAGCCTCTAGAATGAACCGGTTAAAGTACTCACACATGTTATTCAATAAGATGTCACACTTTGGGAATTCCTTAAAAGATGACCTAGTCCAATAAGAAGGGGAAATACCAGTCAGCCATGCTTAATCGTCAACATCAAGAGCTTTTATAAACTCCATATTCTTCTTAAATTCCCCTTCATAGAAGCTCTTAGTAGCTACCCAAACATAGCCCCTCAGCCCATAACCTGGGAAATTCCCCTTAAAGTTTATGTATAGGTGCCTGACACAAAATCTATATGCTACCTCTGGAAATTACTCCTGTACAGCTGGAATTAAACCCTGTTAAATAGGAAAAAAAACCATTCAGCCTAATGACAGCAGCAAGTTGTTAACAACATAATAGACACCAACTCATTTATTACCTTCTACCTGTTTGACATAATAGTCTAATACTTGGACTTAACAATACCAAGCTTTGTAGCCAAATGACCCAAAACCCAGCTCCATGAGTCATAACACCCCACTTTAACTACTTTATACGCAATAGGCCATATACAGTCATTTGAATCAATGCCGACCGTAGCTAAAAGTTGTCCTCCATACCTCCTCTTTAAGAAATAGCTATCCAAACTGATGATGGGCCTACACCCAGCTAGAAAACCACTTTTACATCCAGAAATGCATATGAATACCTTTTGAAATAACAAATTATCCAACCCCAACAGAAATTGTGTTTTTCTTCTTAACTCTTCACCATAATTTGCTAACTTGGCATATTGTTCATCCTCATCACCCCGTAGCATTAACAATGCCAATTCCTTCCCTATTCCAGCCTTAGATCTATGGATTTTGATATTGAAATCCCTTATAATCATATCAACAAGTGCAGTTAGAGGAATATCAGGGTTTGATCTTATTACCTCTAGGTACTCATCTGTAATCTACAGATAGTTTGCAAACTTGTTGTGTACCTGCCTAGGACATGTATGCTTGTCATCAAATCTCCTTATCTGTGCTCTTGGCCATTCCTTATATTTTCCTGCAACTAACAACGAAGGGGTACCCTTTTCTACAAACAACTCTAACCCTCATCTTATCACTCTTCTTGAAGTCAACTGGTTGTCTGTTTTTGACTGAATAAGCCCTAACTACTTTATTCAACACATCGAATGAAGGAAACACCATCTTCAACTTAAACTTAGGATCTTTCATGTCTACTATAGGGTTGAAAACAACAACCCTTTCACCTTTATCATCATTTGACTCATGAAATCTATACAACTCATCCTTAGAATCCTTATACTCACTGCCCACATCTTTGAAACTGTACCCCGTAACCCTAGAACCACTCTCCCCTGCAGCAGCTTTACCTCTTTCATTACCCCCTTCTATTCCAACCTTCTTCTTCCCTATATGTTCCAAAGACACATCAACTTGCACATTCACATTAATTGTCTCATCATCATGCTAAACCTCATTATCACTTTTTTCAAACTCATCGCCATAACTCTGACTTTCTGTCTCATTACCTATCCTGTAGTCTTCATCATCATTGTTCTCAGACTCCGAGTTTGACTCTAATCCACCATCTCCAGACAATTCCTATGTCTCTACCTCATATTCTGAATTTATCCCTTCGATCTCTAACTATTCTCTAAGAACTTCACCCTATTTCTTAACTGCCTCCCCATCACCCATAGAAATGCTACACTTCATTATTTCTATCAACAACCTCATCTATACTAGTGGGAGATGAGACCCTATCCTATATAGATTCTATACTTTCACTAGGCAAACATAATTTCCTAATTGCAGACATTCTTTTCAAATGTTTCTTTCTCATATAGTCTCTACAAACTACCTTGCTTTTTTCCTCTTCACTAGCATCCTCACCTCCTATTTTCACCAAGTTTAGCTTTGGAGGTGTAACTGATGCCTTCATCTGCTCAACATGTGTCTTTTCTTGTTCAACCATCTCTTCAACACTTATTTCAACAATGTAAATCTGAATGTTGTGCTCATGGGGAAGACTAGTGAACAACATGTCCATCACATCTTTGTCTGTCTTTAATTCCCTAAGTATATCTTCAAGTGGCAATGTGGGGAAAGGAAGTGTCCAGTAGTAACTCATGACACCACTGTATCCCAGTTCTTCAGCCATTTGATCGATGTTTACTAGACTGATCTTGTCAATGTGACAAAAATCAAAATGATCCTTGGTCCTTCCCACATATGCCTTCCATGGAAAATTCATAAAATCACCCCAATGATGTATGTTTATAATGAACCAAAGATCATTTGGCACTGCACGAACACATGAATCAATGTCAGCCATAACCAATAAAACACACCATACCTACTCACATTGGCATTTAAAAGGACCCTTAGACCATTGGCCCTTTCATAACAACAGACACACACGACCCTACTGACCATAAACCCTAAAACAATCTAACAACTCAACAATGATAACATAAAACAATCGATGACAGAATAAAGTATCGCACTTACGGTAATGCCAGTTCCCTTCATATCCTTTCCTTCGCGCCACTCCTTCATTCGCAAATTAAGGGGAGCCTTCATCTTCCCCTTCCCTTTCATCATTTTTTGACCTCTTCAGATGCTGACACAACCTAAGATTTCACAGGAATTCTCTTCCACTATTTGCTAGGGTTAATCGTCCAAAGAGCATAACTTGAGATTATGCTGTAGACTACAAAGTTTTGAAATGCAGAGACTGGTGGAGGAAGCTGGCGCTATTAAATGCATGTCCTTTCAAAACCCACAATTATCCCTTGGCAGCCACACCCTCAGCTTCTCCATGCTAGCGTGCCACATTGGGACCAAACAGGGGATACGTGGTGCCACATATGCAAAAACTGTCAAACTTAATATTCAAATTGACGGTTGGGATGATAACAGGACACAATCAAAGAGTTAGGAGACTTTAAAAGTCAGAATTAGAGCTAGCGGACCACATTATAACATCTCGTAAAGGAAGGTAACTAAAATTGGATTTTACTTGTCTTTTTTACTTTCTAAAGATTGAAAATTACAAAATTGGGTTTTTTTTAATCCAAATTAATTGTTGGTTTTTTCCACATGAAATATTGTCAAAGGAATTACAAAATCACGATGTATAGAGATATTTAACAACACAAATTTGTTTTGATTAAAAGAGACTCAGACAACTTAAGAAAAAGATTTTAAATTTGATATATAACCTTAAATATAGAAAAAGACTTAACTTAAGAGCTCTTCACTTCGGTGCCTGGCAACACCTCTAGGAGATGCAGAGGAAACTTGGAATGCACTAAAAAAACCTTTATAAAATGGGTAAGCTCATCAGGATCCGAGCTCAAAGATTAATTATAGAAGTTCTCTCATTAAGCTTTCTCCAAAAACATGGTATTATTCTTTAATCTTAACAAAAAATCATTAACTCGAATTTTGGATATATGTATAAAAAACAATTACACCCAATTTGCGTTGTTAACTTAATTCAAAATAATTATGTTTTTTTACATTTTTTTTTCCAGAGTCAATGTTATTTGAAAGTCAATATTTTCCGGGCATTAACAAGAGAAAAATTTACAAAAAATTTTATATTATAAAATTTTTATTTTAAATGGATTATCACACCAATATAATATTTACTTTCAAATGAAATAGATTTCAGGTTGAAAACATGTAGAAAAATTATTTTAAATTAAAACAAATTGATGATTAGTTTTATGATTTAAACAGGTACATTGAGAATAACGATCAATGCCATGTGGCTTCTAGCTTTTTCTGTTGGCATCTTTATCTGAATCTTTTAAGGGGGCCTTAAAAGTAATATTCCCTCTTCGCATGCAACCTGATGTGGATGCTCGAATTGATAATTCAATTAAGAAACATTTATAAACATGAATTCGTACGATAACCACAAACAAGGAGAACTTTGAAGTCAATTATTATACAATTAATTGTGCCCTAACGCATATCTCCTTACTGACTTTGGTAAGAATTATAAGACAAACTTTCCTTTTTCTCTTTTCATTTTGACGCTTTTAAGAGATGCGGTCGGTGACAATTGCACGTATTATGATCTTGGGATTTGGAGTAAATATCATGAATGGTCCCTGACTTTAAGTCTTTATTTTCTTTTAGTCTCTAACGTATTAAATGCTCTGTTTTAGTTTCAAATCTATTAAAATGTTTTGTTTTCATTCTAAATCTATTGAAAATGTTTTATGTTGGTCCCAATTTAATAAAATTTATTAAATCAAATTATTTCCCTAACAATAAATTTAATTTATATAATAATTTTTTATAGCTAATGAAAAATTCAAATCACTTTTTTTTTCTCTTTGTAAATTGAACTTATTTTATTTAGAAAGAAAAAACTATTAATTTAAATTTTATATTTACTATCATAAAAATATTAAATTTTTTAACACCCAATTCATTTTAACTTAAGTCAATTGACTATAAAATGATTTATTTTTATTTTTACATATTTTTTATTTGAAACTAATTTTAATTAAAATCCAATATTATGAAGTTACAATAATCCATTGAAAATATAATTTTTATAATCTTAGTAAATTTTAATGAATTTTTATAGTTTTAAGCCTTGAAAAATAAAAATTCATAAAAATTTTAACAATATCCTAAAAATTTACTTTTAGATTAATTATTGTATCTACATAATATTGGCTTTCAAATGAAATTAGTTTCAGATAAAAAAAATATAAAAATTAAAATAAGTTAGGTGACTTAAATTAAAATGAATTGGTCTTAAATTTACTGGAAGACAGTTATTGAATATTTAAATTAAAATTTTAAAAATTTCTGTCAGACAATTATTCTGAATTAATGAATTTCATGTGGTGAGGGACCAAAATGAAACTATTTTAATAGATTTAGGACCAAAATAGAACATTCAATAGGTTAGGAACTAGAAGGAAATAATGAAAAATATCAGGGACCATTTATGCAATTTACTCAATCATATTGCTTCCATGTCACGCACTGCAAGTGATGTGACACGTTTACGTTGTAACCAGTGAAATATTTAAGTACTCCTTTTTTTTCTTGATCATATAAAAGTAATTACTACTATTTTATAATTGATATAGTAATTTTCACGTTAGTTTTATTTTATTTGATTCTCATGTATAGTCAAACTAATTATTTCAAAAAAAAAATAATAATTAGTAAAAATATGACTCCGGCTTGGATTTTCGGTCTTCAACTGTGGATCTCTCGGAACTTTTTTGAAGTTGTGAAATTTGGACTCTCATTTAGTAATAGATTTTGACATTTTAATTTGGACTTGGCCTTTTTCTTTCTTTTTTTTTTTTTTAAAGGAACCAACAAGATTTTGATGTCGGCACATAACTTCGCAAAATTTATTTGTCTGAAACGCTTTGGCTTGTTATTTGATGTTCAGATAAATGTAGAGATCGATAGTGGCGTTTGTGCATTTTATATATTATCCAAATGGCAAAATTTTAAAGCATATGAAGCTTTTGGGTAAACCTAATTAGGGAGTTGGGTTCACGAGCTCACAGAAGTATTTTCTTAAGCTTTCCTCGGGATAACTCTTAAAACGTTGTACATGATCTCACCAAAATGTTTGTGATTGTTTTCATTTTTTAAAATATTATTGATGCTGTGTAACATAAATAAATTGGATATGTTTTATAGAGTGTTAACATTTATCAACTGATATAATTATAAAAATTAATGCATGAATGTTTGTAAACTTTATATAATATGAAGAGTATATTAGAAAGAAAATGCATAATTAAAAAAAAGTAACAAATATTTTTATCACTAATTATTACAATATTTTCATATTTAATAAGTTATCATATAATAACATTACCTGTCAAATAATTATTTTAATATTTAATTTTCTTTCATTTTTCCCAATTTAAATACAAAAAGTGAATAATAAAGTTTTTTTAAATGTTTTCTTAATTTTTATATTAAATTCAAATGTCTCAATCAATTGGAAGCATGCCGTTCTCTGTATCCTGAACATATTCCCAAAAAGGCGCATGAGAAGAGTCTCTGACCCTCAGGAATGGGAAGGTAAAAACACACTCAGCGGCACCAAGGTGCGCTTCGTGAATGCGAGAACTGAGAGCCATTCAACGGACCAAACGAAGTCTTAAGACTTGAGCAAAAGCCTGGTCCCAATCCGGACTTGCAAGAGAAAGGAGCTGCCTGGACGAGAGGACAGCGGTTCAAGCTGCTAGAAAAATAAGGAAATGGATGGAGATGAAGAAAGACTTTGAGTTGTGAAATAACTCTACTTTTCTAAAAATAATTGTTCATCTACTATAAAGTACCAGAAATATGTTTCCAATGATACAACAAAGTTCTATAAAAAAATCTCTCTCACATTTGTGAAATATTTCATTTATATAGAAAATGAAAAACATAACTCTTCATTTAAAAGACACGATCATTTATAAATATGTGTCTCTTAGAATAGACACAATTATTCATAAAAAAATATGCCCGTTGCAAAAGACACGTGTTAGAAAAGTCACAACTCTTTGAATAGACACAATTATTCATGAAGAATTATGTCCCATGTAAAAGACATACTCCATCCATCCCACTATCTTTACTCTATTTGAGATTTTCAAATAATTTGACTTGAATTTATTTACATTATTATTTATTAGAAAAAAGTTAAAAAAATATATTTAAAAACTATAGATCTTGAATTATCATTCACATATAAAGATTTTTCACTTATATACTAAAATGTTGCAAAAAAAAAATCATAAATTAATTGCTGGAAAGTGAACGGTACAAAGAATTTGAGAGAGAAGGAGGGAGGGAGAAATTGTTATAAGAGTCACAACTCTTTGAATTTTAATTAATTTATAAAATTAATTAAATTCAAATAGACAAAATAAAATTTTCCATTTATTTGGAACTTACAATCTACACATGGAACATAAAAATGTGCCAACACAAGCTAGAAAGATTGCCTAGTTTTGAGGAAAGTTTCCTCACACTCAAACTGGATTAGGTTGAGAAAAGAACAAAAATAAATTTGAGTGACTATTACATATTTTTTCCTTTTACCAAAAAATAGACATTAGATCTCTGAGCCAAAAGACAAAAGTGACCACTTTCTCAAAATTTAGGATTTGAGTTTATTTGGTTCATAGTTTAGCAAGCTAACTGTCCGAGTAATTATAATTCAAGAGATCAATAGTCATTTAAGTGTTTTTTCAATTGAGAAAATAAAAAAAATTCTCCTGTAATTTGGTCTAACTTGCGCTTTGCCTACTCTATTTTAAAAAATCTACACTTTACCCCATGTTTCCTTTATAATGTTTGACAATAATTTCTAAAATTCTAATTTAAACTGTCTAATAATCATGTTCCAGTAATTTTAAAATTTTTTATATTTTTTCACAGCTAACTAACATTTAAAAGATACTAATATGCATTTACAGGGTGAAAAATACATTTACAGAAAGGAAAAATGATAGTTTAAAATATTTATTAATTATAAAAAAAGTATTGAAGAGATTAAAATTACTAGAAGATAACTAACATATAATTTAAATACAATTTTAAAAATTGTTATCAGATAATATAAAAATATAAGGGGCAAAGTGTAAATTATTAAAAATAAAGGAGATAAACTGTATATTATGACATATTTTATTGTAAGTTGCCCTTTTTAATTCAGAGCAGCTTGGTCGGTTTTAGATTATTTTGCATGCCCTTAATAACAACTCATTCATAGCGTTAATGCTGGGTTACCACCATAAATAAATTTGTAGGCCTGCTACTAAAGCGTCTCTTGGAGTTTCTTTTAAACTAGTTGACTTGAACATATATCTAGCCTTTTATGATTAGAAAATACTCCATTCATCCCAAATTTTTTATATTAGTACTATTATTGGGTAAAAATATTTAAAAAATTAAATTAAAAAATTATAATTCTTATAGTTTCCAAATATAAATTTTAAAAAATTTTTAGCAAATAATAACATTAGTAAATTCAATTCAAGCTTAAGTTAAAAAAGCAAAGAGTTTGGGATAGAGGTGGTATAAATTTTCAAGAATGATCCTATTTCAAGTAAAAGCTTCGTTTATAATGTTTAAAATTAGAATTAAATGTTGAAATAATTTATGAACTGCAAAGAAAACATTTTTCAATCTATAATACTAGGAGAGACATCCTATAGCATTGATTGGGGGTGCTTGTAGTGACTGAGCAGGTTGAAAACAAAGAAGTAAATTATTTATAAAGCAAGCCAGGCCCATTAGGTCCCTTAAATAAAATATATAAGAAAAACATAAATGTTGTATATAACCTTTATATTGTTAAACTGAACAATTGAAGCATTTAAGTTGAATATTGGTCAAGCGTGATTGCAAAGCTGCTATTTCTGTAGCTGTAGAAGGAGGTGATCAGTTTCTATCGTTCAGGTTTGATTCATGCCCTAACAAAGTTGACCAGATTACCATTGAATGCTTTTGTCATGAATTTCTTGTCTGTTCAAAGTTTAAAAATAAAAAATACAGATCAAACTAAAAGAAATTTTGTGTATTGCAATTCCTGAATAGTTCATTCTGAAATGAAAAATGCACTATAAAAAAATTGCAACGTAATACAATATAAAAGGGGTAAAATCCAAATTTGGTCCCTTAACTATTTGGTTTGTCCTAAAGTGGTCCCTTAACTCTAAAAGTGACTATTAGAGTCCCTTAACTCAAGCAACGTATCCAATTTGAGTCCCATCCGTTATTTCAGGCATTATTTCTAACGGAAAATGCGTAGGTGGCACTTAATACCCCCTGCTTGGTCCCACAATGCCACGTGGCATACTCTTTCATGACAATAAATAATAAAACTGGGAGTATAATAAATTTTAGACTAGAATTGACAAAATATATAACTTTAGGGACTTAAAGGGTTAATTAACCCAATCTTCTTTAATCTTCTCTTCTCAGTGAGTGTCGCCGCCACCACTTGCCACCCCCCCGCTGCTCCTATCGTCGTGTTTCCCTCACGTTCAGGATATACAATCCGATCGGGCTTGCCACTAACCCGAAATTGTACAGGGTCGAATAGTATTTCAGTCCGAATATCTCCGAGATAATTGCGAAGAGCAACGACCATTGCACCCCGAAACAGAACCCGATTATGATCGACGATGCGTACAGGCCCCTGGGCACGTCGAATGCGATTAGGAGGTGGCTGACGCAGGAGAACAAGATGATCAAGCTGAAAGCGAGCAGGTGAGGGAATTTGTACTTGTCTAGGAAGATTTCTGATCCGAAACCCGCCGCGACCCGACACAGATAGTTCCATATGCACACGAGCGAGACAAACGTGCTCACGCTCTTTTTTGGGTACCTGAGAGACTCTCCAATTTGACCCAGATTGTCGATCATCGTTAACGTCCCGCCGACACCGCAGGTCGTGGCGAAGAACAGAATTAGCATGTCGAGGCTGAAGAGTGCTTGCAAAATAGGGTAGTCCTCGCCTCTGTTGGGCATCCGGAACGCCGTCTTCCAGCAAGAAGCTTCGCCCAAATCAACCTCGTTGCCCGTCGGAATAATCCCGTCGTCCTACTTACCCTCAGAGGCTGTGGTCGATTTGGCAGTAGAAGCACTTCCGTTGGTTGCTTCTGTCACAATTTTGACCGTTGGATCTTATAATTGGGCTTTTTTCATCCTCAGGATGTTGTACTCCTCCGCCACGACGATGGATTGTATATCTTGAACGATAGGAGCGATGGGGCGGCGACTCTCGCTGAGAAGAGAAGATTAAAGAAGATTGGGTTAATTAACCCTTTAAGTCCCTAAAGTTATATATTTTGTAAATTCTAGTCTAAGATTTATTATACTCCCAATTTTATTATTTATTGTCATGAAAGTGTATGCCACGTGTTATTGTGGGACCAAGCAGGGGGTATTAAGTGCCACTTACGCATTTTCCGTTAGAAATAATGCCTGAAATAACGGATGGAACTCAAATTGAATACGTTGCTTGAGTTAAGGGACTCTAATAGTCACTTTTAGAGTTAAGGGACCACTTTAGGACAAACCAAATAGTTAAGGGACCAAATTTGGATTTTACCCAATGTAAAAGAGTAGACATTGTGTCGATCCGGAATAACGAGATAAAAATGACCTTGCCATCTACAATGCGTTCGGTATGGTTTGGATAAAGCTTTGCACCATCCAAACCGGACCGATAAGACTGCACTATCCGAGCTGAACCGAACCGACCCTCTTGCACAGTAATAAGAAGGGTGTCGAAGGAAATACAGTGTTAGAGGGATGATCAGCATATTTGCACTTCATCTATAACTGCTATTAGACCTCATAACACAATATGGAGCTGTTCTAGTAGATATATGCCGGAATCTTAAAAAGCCTTTTTCACAGGAAACTTTGTGATCATCCCATCAAAAGCACTCTAATGGGAGGCAATGGAAGATGCTAAGAAATATAGTATAACAGTAAAAACTTGAGAGAATCTGAAGGGATGATCAGCATATTTGCACTTCATCTATAACTGCTATTAGACCTCATAACACAGTATGGCGCTGTTCTAGTAGATATATGCCGCAATCTTAAAAAGCCTTTTTCACAGGAAACTTTGTGATCATCCCATCAAAAGCACTCTAATGGGAGGCAACGGAAGATGCTAAGAAATAAAGTATAACAGTAAAAACTTGAGAGAATCTAAAGGGATGATCAGCATATTTGCACTTCAGCTATAACTACTATTAGAGCTCATAACACAGTATGTAGCTGTTCTAGTAGATATATGCCGGAATCTTAAAAAGCCTTTTTCATAGGAAACTTTGTGATCATCCCACCAAAAGAACTCAAATTGGAGGCAATGAAAGATGCTAAGAAATAAAGTATAACAGTAAAAACTTGAGAGAATCTGAAAGTCAGCATCTTTCTGACTATTTTCCCATGGCATATCCCAAAACATGCAGATTAGAACTCAATGCAAACTACAACATTTCCAGTCAAGAATATACAAACAGATTTTACAGCAAACCTTTGTGAAAATTTCTATAAAGAATTCCAAAAGACAGTAAAAGAGTACATACCGAAAAATCTACGAGCTACAGCAAGCACGTTTCTCTGGAATCACTTGTGCAGGGCCTGGAACAAGGATGTTTTTACCAGCAAGAGATGCAGGGTTGCTACTCCCTTGGTTGTCTCCAGCAGATAGGGTCCTTCTGTTCACAATGTTGAAGATCTCCGTCAACACGGTTGAGAATGCCATCTCCACATTGGTTGCCTGAAGCGCAGAGGTCTCCAGAAAAAACAGTCCTTCCTTCTGGGAAAATTCCTTGGCATCCTCCATGGGAACTTCCCGCTGTTCTTCAAGATCAGTTTTGTTACCAATGAGGATTATGACGATGTTTTTGTCAGCATGACTACGAAGCTCTTCCAGCCAACGTGGAATGTGTTCAAACGTCTGCCTTTTGGTTATGTCATAGACCAACATCGCTCCTGCGGCCCCCCTGTAATACGCACTTGTAACTGCACGGTACCTGGCGGAAAAACCACAATCAAAGGCCCAAATTCATCAACTTCTGTCTGCTGCTGATGATATTCTTAACGAACAAGATTACGGGCAACCGCAGGGACAAATCATCTTTCATTTCGGATGCCAAATAGGCCAAAGCACAAACAAATTAAGAACCAATGCAGCAACAATTTTTAGGCAGGTTGATTACTGTTGACAATACAGATCAACTGGTCAAACAAAAACCAATCAGCATCTTAGAATCCAATGTTTGACCACTTGCACCTAAACTAACCAACCAGATCAATCCTACACAGTTGATGGGCACACACAAAGTATATATAAGCAAGAATTTGAACTGGGACTAGGTCAGAACAGCAATAAGCTTCAACCCATCAAGCTAAGCTCAGTTAATTAAACGGTAAACAATCAAACAAAGAGCCTAAAGTTCAATTTCAGCTCAAACCCAGTACACGGACACAATCAGATCGGGGGTCGAAAAGGGTACCGTTCTTGGCCGGCGGTGTCCCAGATCTGAGCCTTGACGGTCTTCTGCTGGATGACGAGCGTCCGGGTCTGGAACTCGACGCCGATGGTGGCCTTTGAGTCGATATTGAACTCGTTGCGGGCGTAGCGAGCCAGCAGCTGCGACTTCCCGACGGCCGAGTCGCCGATCAGGACCACCTTGAAGACGTAGTCAATCTTCTGGCTCGCGTCTCCGTAACCCATCTCCGCCTTCGCCTTCCCTTATCCTTCTGGGGATTTTCTCTCGCGGGAATATAGCTGAGAAAGTGGAGCTCAGCTCAGACAGCCAAGGATGCGAGCGAGAAAATCATTCAACAGAAGATACGATTGTCGCTGTCGCGGAGGCTGCAATCCGGTGGGTTGGGAGTTCAGAGGTGTAGGGAGAGGACGAGTCAAAGTTAGGAACGTGGCTTGCTTTTTCTTGGAGAGACGTACGCTTACCCCCTGGAGCTTTTGTACCTTTTACATTTATTGCCCTCTTTTTCTGTAAACATATAGTTATCCCCTCAAATATTTGCTAGAATAAATGTATCTACGGAGCAGCCACTTCAAAGTAAAGATACATGTTATATTCTTGATTTAGTAACGAAGCGGGTTCGAAATCATTTTATTTTTCATCACGAGTGAATCTTTCTTTTTCATGAGTCCCATTTGTTAAAATCACTTTTTTAGTCATATAATATTGATTGACTTTATGTCGTCATATTTCTAGAACTACTTCACGCCAACTAATATGAGATAAATCATATTGATAATGCTGCTTAACCAGTTTTTCCATTGATCTGTTCTAAAATGTCAAAAGTCTTTATATCCCAATCTATGATGAAATATTCTCTCTTTCCCAAAAAAATTCTTTATTTCATTTTTATGAAAAATAGATGTTTCATGATATTGGGGGATGGACTTGAATTCATAGAAGTTAATAATTTGAGTTTGTAATATTTTGTAAAAATACATATGCTTGTGAGAAGGAGTTATAAAAGGTGGTTGAATTCATAGTTTTTAATATTATGAAGGGAATTTTTTTAGTTAAAATAAAGTAAATTTTTTATTTCTTTTCCATCTGTTAAACAAAAAAAAAATTTGCTTGTACTACCCCTTTCCCTTTTCTCTTTGAGTTTAAGCTCCTAGAACTATCAAACCAAACAAATTAACCACCATCATTAACTGGTGGTGCGATCTCATTGTGTTGTCATGCGACTTACGCTCCATAAGGCCTATGGCTCTAAGCACTAGAACCAGCTACATGAGTGATTATGCTCATACGCATGGCAATCAACTTCGGGCCAATTTGCCCTGCCCAATGGCCACCTCCAACAAGAATGCCTCCAAGGAGTCACTACAAGGGAGAAGCAGATTAATGACTAAATAAATAGTCCCTAGCAATTGCTCACTGTGACTGATTAGCGACTAAAAGGTTTAATAAAAAAAAGTTTAGTCTCTAAGATTTAGCGACTAATTATCAACTAAAACGGTCAGTGCTACCTGGTAAATTAGTGATTGAAACAATCATTTGTGACTTAACCAGCGGTTGAAAATTCAATTGCTAACTACACCCGACTTTTTTAGTTGCTATATGTTTTTTTTTTTAAATTTGCCAACCAGAAAAGTTTATATGTATATGAATACTTTGAAATATTACACACACACACACACACACACACACACATATAATGAATTGCTTTAATTGTTGTGGAAGGGGATCCCAACACTCCAAATTACTTGGCTTGTAGGCTCTTAGGGACTGTGAATCCCACTTAGTTACTATTGGCTAGCTATTACTTATCAGTAAATTAAAATAAATTACATGCAACTAGTTTCTTATCATACCTTGCAAAAGATATTCATGCTTTCATCTTAGCTATACAAATAATTAAGTAAAGTATTTCAAAATCATTGCTCGAGCATTTCAATTAAAACTTACTTAAACCTTGCCAAGACAATGAAACACTAGTTACTTCGACTTCAAATAATAGTTTGTGTACACTTAACATGACTAGTATGCACCCAAAAGTAACTCAATGGTTTTACACCATAATGTATCCTAATAGAGGCAACATCTTAATATATAAGGTACTATATACACAAAACAAAAGCTTAACTAAAATCCTTTACTTGAGCCCCATTTTTTAGCTATCAAAGCTCTAAGTGCAAGCTTTTCCTTAGTCATTGTGCACCATTTAGCCTCTACACTATAAAGGCATAAAACTTAGTTAGTATATAGCTTAGTCCACAAGTAAACTTAGAATCACAAGGATTCCAGAGAAAGAGTACCTGTGAAAAGAAAAAGCTTAGCCTACAACTATCCACTAGTTGTTAGGCCCAGTGTTAGAACTTGCATAACAAACTTAAGGGAGTGAGTAGATGAATGTATTCAGTAAAAGTCCTTTGGGGTACTTGCAAGGAAGATAGCAAGCAAGCAAGCATGCAAATATGACAACCAAATAATCAAGCAATCAACCAACAAGCAATACAAGACAACAAAATGGAAGATATGCAATGCATGAATGTATGATATGCAATTCACACAATTCTTGGGACTTTTTGCACCTTAGGTGTCTTATATTTGCCGTGAGCTCAAACGGTGGAAGTACTTGAGACACTGGTTCTCGTATCCCGAATACTTTATTTCCCTTAAGTCTCACTTACGGGTCCTAGAGTAGGTCGTCACCTTCCCTTAAACTTACCCGTCTTACCCTTAATTCATTCTACAGGGCAGCCATCTTATGCGGTTTAACTTACCAAGCTATTGGAGCTTAGCTTAGAGCTCTTTAGTGGCTCACTTACCAAACCAAATGGTTTGGTTAGGATCTTCTTAGGTTTCTTATTCAATTCCCTTAGGTTTGAGACCTTTCTCTCTTAGGCCAATGTAGCCTCTGAAATCGACCTAATCCCCCTTAGTGCCCTCTTGACAACTTGAGCACTTTTAGCTGATAGCCACTCTACTTAGCTCTACCTTAACCACAACACTTAGCTACCTTTTAAATAATGCATAATTCTTAACTTAAGAATGAGTTTTAGACCCAACCGATGCTGCAGAACGTCTTAAATTAGCCTAGGGATGATAACCGAGAGTTTGAGACATTCTTAGGATGTCTCGAGCTTGAGAGACTAATGCCTTGTCGATGCCGTTGGTGACTCGTCGCCAAAGGCATCAACGCTCAAGAGACCTGAGGTTTAACGATGACACATTTCCAAATCGCGTCGCCAATGCATTACAGCATTGCACGACAACGTGCGAACTCGCACGAAACTTGCTCAAACTTTCCTATCTCAAGTCCAATTCACATGGGTCTTGTTTCTACTTCATTCCCATACATAATACTACATTTCTATGCATTACAGCATTGCACGACAGCGTGCGAACTCGCATGAAACCTGCTCAAACTTTCCCATCCCAAGTCCAATTCACATGGGTCTTGTTTCTACTTCATTCCCATACATAAGACTACATTTCTATACATTATTTGAGCTAAATTAACTTGAACCCTTACCTCAAATTCAGCCACAAAGCAAGAATCAAAGCACAAGCTCACTTGAGCTCAACCAAGCTCCCTTGAGTTCCAATCCTAAAAGCAACATGCTATGGCACCAAGAACCTCAAATCAAAAAACCATTTCTAGCTACACAAATAACTTAGAACTAGCTCTAACAAAACCAAGAAGCTTACCTTATGTTTTAGGCTCAAAACAAGCATCAAAGAGCCATTTGGGAACAAGAACACCAATAACAAGTTTGAGACTTGTTGGATTCCCCTTGGGACCTTCAAATTCAATGAAAACTTGTTGAATTGAGGAGTTTTGGAGTATAAATTATGGTGGGAGGAGGGAGCTATGAGTTTGGGAAAGAAACAAATGGTACAAGGGAGTCAAACTTCCACAAATATCTTAACCACCCCCCACTAAGGCATACTTCTTGATTTCTTGCTCCTTAGCCCTCAAGTTCTCATTTGTTTCAATTTAGTCACTAAACACTCACAAAAAACCATCCCTCCTTGGTCCTAAAGGATGCCCAAAAGCTTCCTACATTTACCCTCTTGGACACTTAAGCCACTTAAGACATAAATGGCTCAATTGAGCACTTAGTGAAACTTTTTACACTTTTCCTTCAAATATGGTTCTAATAGCTAGGATAACTAATGGTCTTGACTTAATTAGTCAAAATTCCTTACATGAACTTAATTTTATCAAAATTATAGTCATGTCATTCACTTGGGTCAAAATTACCATTTTGTCCCCTTTTAACTTTTAGGTGCCAAACCACACTTAGGAACTCATTTTTATTTAACTTAGCTTGTCTTTCTTGCTTAACAAGGTGCTCACTTGAGGTACTTAAGTAAAAACACTTAAATAAAAAAATACTTACCCTGTCAAAACCCGTCATTGACTAGGAGAGTTGTCACATTAATTGTTTAAATTTATTATTATATATATAAAATGAAGAAATTGAACAAATAATTTATAAAGTCTAAAATGAATAATTAAAATAAATTTAAAATGGGAATATTAATCTTATTTTAAGAAAATAAAATATAATAAAATTTTGTCCAACAATGAAAGTAATGAACTAGAGAAATGTATAATCGAAGATGGTGTTGGGGAGATGGTCACCACTAGCATCCGCCTGAGGTTGATCATGTGCAATCATAGGCTGACAATTGCTTGAGATGTCCTACGTCTCGGGTACACGAGTCTCGATCTGGGATAGGTCGACGTTAAGCGAAAAAGATAGCTCCACTGAATAATCCGACTATTGTTGTGCTGAGTGCGATACTGGCATAGACCCACTCAAACCAAGGAATGACTGGGGATGAATAGACTTGGGAACATGGTGTTGAAAACCTACCATCATCGTGCCTGATTGAGCCAAGGAAAAAGGATGGTGATGAAATGTTGGCACTGACACCATTTGAAATTGTTGATGAGATTCCATCGTCCATGGGTATAACAGTGGAGGAGGTTGTGTAGGCTTTGAACCCGTCATACTATAATGAGGGGGAAGAATAGCCTGTGACCTAGACGGAGTGGTATAAGATCCCTCTCCGCTTGATCCTCCAGGTACGAGGTCAGGATCAACACCAATCGGGAGGGTCCCTTGAGCCGACATATAGCCGAGGTACGCTGTAGCAGCAACCATGAAATCAAATCCTACTGCGAGCCCTGCAGTCCATGAAAGCGTAAAAAATGCGCACCCTTTCATTAGTTTGGTCCTGAAGGGCCCTCTAAGGTGCCATCTAGTCCTAACTATGATTAACTGAGGCTGGAGCTCCGCATTCTTTTTACGGAGGTGCTCAGTAACGTCATCCCTGTAACCCTAAATTTTGAACAATGTTAATTTATAAAAAAATTTAGCAATTTAAAATTAATAAAATTAGTAAAATATAATTAAATAGTACCTACGATTGTGCACAATGAAATCGGTCAGGAAATGGTAATGCCTATGGGACCCTAGTCCACACATCCTTGTTTGCCCGACTGACCACCATCTTCCACGATAGTGGACAGAAAGTGAGATGGTTGGACGGATCGAGGCCATATCTTTGTATGACCTCCTCATCATACTTGGCCTAGGAAAAAAAGTAAGTAAAAACATTAAATGTTGTATATAAATAAAATATTATTAAATTTTGATTATTACATACTATATCATTTATCTGCTGCTGAGATAGAACCTCGCCCGTGGGTCCTCATCGTGTCCACATTCAACTAATAAAGTCGCCAAACTACGGAGGTTGCCTTTCCTGAGTTTAGGAATTAAAATTAAGAAAAATTAGTAAGAAAAATGATGTAGTTATAGAATCGTATATATTTCATAAAAGTTATTTTCTTACTATACTATCATAAAGCATCTACTTAGTATGAGTTCCCAATGAATGCTTTCGTAGCTCTACACTTGGAGGACCATCCTTGCCTAGCTACAAAGAAATTGGAAATTAACATAGTTAGTAATATGAATTAATTGAAGAATAGATGTGAATGAAATGTAATAGATCAATTTACCCTATTATGCTTCATGATGCCACTGACATGCTAGAATCTTTCACCATTCCAGTGTCTAATAAGATTATCCTAGTGTTGCGGGTAGATTGCCGATGGCTGATGAGGACGAAGAAAATTGTAGTCATTATTCAGTAAGAAATTACTTAAATGCGCCCTAAAAATTGCCATCTGCAAATGGTTCAACTTGTGCTCTTAGCAGTCTTGCATCTGCCTGAAGAACTCCTTCCTTATTCTTTGGTCATTTACTGGATCCTAATAGTAATATTGCTGAAATGATAAAGTAAAACATTGATTAGTATTTGAATAAACATATAATATTATGAATGAGAACAAAATGTATTATATAAACATTAAATTATGTAATTACCTGCAATTGAGCTAGATATTCCTCACCTTTTTCCTACTTGACGTCCTTCCATTCAACGTGCTCACCCTTCAATAGTGACAGGGATATGTTTGTGAGTGTTTGTCGAACCCATGAGTCATTGGCAAACCTGTAAAGAAATTAATTAAATAAGTAATGTAGTATAAAGCTATATTTATAAAATATATCAAAACTGAATAATAGCAGGTGTTCTTACAACAACAGGTCAACGGCCCTCCTCTGCGCAGGGGGAGCTGGGTCATCCACTGCGCAGGGGGTGCTGGGTCATCCGCAACTAACGCCTCATCATGACTCGGATCATTATGCTGCACGGGATCGTCAGCTCAGTGGGCTGATTGTTGGTTTTTTGAACTAGACTCCGATGCTACTATCGAGCTACCAGAATAAGCTAATGTAAAATTGACGGACGATGAAAACTAAATGGGTCGCGGAACCTAACCCTGACTGCCCATTAGCTGAGGGGCAATGCCATAAAGGTATTGCCCCTAAGCCTCGCAACCTCTACACCCACCACCCTGTGCGGCATCCGAGGACGACGGAGTAGATTGATGTCCTCTGAAGAAATGATCTGAATCTCCCTCTCTATTCTGATCAATCTTTACTTTTTAGACAAAATTTACCACATAATTATAAAATTACTATCATGAATTTCCAACAAATTTTAACAATTTCAATAAATTTCTAAAATGTCAAAAATATTGAAAATTTTTTAAATGCTTAAAATTTGTAAGAAATCAAAATTTCTAAAAGTCTGTAAGAATTTTTAAAATTTCTAACCATTTCTGCAATTTTTTTAGTATTCCTAACAATCTAACAAATATTTCTAACAACCTAAGAAATATTTCTAACAATCAAACAAATATTAAGAACCTAAAAATGGAAATAATTTCTAACAATCTAACAGATATTAACAACAAAAACAATCGGCCCAATTATAATGTAAAAACAGAAACATATTAATTGAATATGGAAAAGAATAGAAAAAGAGTTAAAGGGGCACCTGATTGTGGCTGTTGAACGACGTTGGCTGCAAGAATCATTGAGAGAGTTTTCGGAATCTTGAAACCAAAGGAAATGAATTCAAATGGCAGATTAAGGGTTTTTAAAAATCTGGGTGAGGTAAAGATTGAACATTTCAATCACTAGTTATGAAATTACAAAAAATTCCAAACATAGTGACTGAAATATCAGTTGCTAGTGAAGGTACAGCTGTAACTAGCAACTGATATTTTCAATTGCTATTAATGACTGAAATATTCAGTTGCTAGTATTCGAATTTAGTTACTATCATTTAAAATTCAGTTGCTAATGTTTTTGAATTCAGTCGCTAAAAGGCTATAATTCAGTCATTAATGCTATAAGTAATCTAATATGTTATTTCAAATATATTATATTTCTAATAGATTATATTTCTAATATATACTTTCTAATATATTAATTTGAGTAATATATTAATCATATTTCTAATATATAATATATTATATTTATAATATCTAACTTCTAATTTCTAAAATTTCTAACATATTATATTTCTAATAGATTAATTTCTAGATAAATTATGTTTAGTGAAATTATATATTTTTTCAAATTATACTATATTATATTTCTAATATATAATTTATAATATAATAATTTATAATTATATTTGGTTTAATTATATATTTAGTCCAGTATAATCTAACATGTTATATATAAATTTAGTATTACAATTAACTGAAGCAACACATTGAAAAAACTTTAAACCCAAATTTTGGAATAAATGAATTAACTCAAGTTGATTCTTTCGACTCTAAAACATCTTCACCTTTTTCATCCTCCGAATGGTCACTTTCAGCCTGGGTCTTAACTACAGAGAAAGTACAATCTTGTTATAGGAGTACTTCACCAATAATGTTAAGATCAACGAGCATTAGACCTAATTTAACGTCTCTAGTATCACATGTCATGTCGACATTCTGTATCTGATTTTGCTAGTATTACTTATCCTCCTCAACTATTCCACCTTTAATGTCATTTGTTGTAGAATCATTCGCTGCTTGATCAACGAAGTCCGAGTCAATAAAACTACGTGGTTTCACCTTCATTACTGTCCACCATTGTTGTTATGACATATGTGGGTATTGACAATAAAACACTTGTATGGCTTGGCGGGCCAATATGAATGGTTCTACAGATTTAATCTCAATTTTCACTTCACATTAATGACACCAAATGATAAATGTGTGCGAACACCACGTGTTGGATCAAACCACGTATACTTAAAAATTGTGACAGTGTTTGGAATGCGTCCAGAATATTGAAGTTCAATGGTTTCATCAATCATTCCATAAAAGTTGTCTCCCTGTCCAAACTTTTGTCATTCTTAACATAAACACCCTAGTTTGCCATTGATTTGGTCAATCCGTAAGTCTTATTGTGAAATTGAAACCCATTAACCATGCAATAGTTATAACTTGTGGCAGAATAAAACAAACCATATGATAGTTCAACAAGATGTTCGCTTAATCTATCGGGATGAAGATCACCCTGCAAATACGAAAATAGGTAGTACCATATATATTAAAACTGTAAACTATGAATTTGAAACAATATAAAGTAGTGAGATAGAGAATATGTTGACATATTCACGAAACCACCGGGGAAAATGTTGAACCTAAAATTCTTCCATTTGTTTGTCACTGGAATCAAGAAACTTCCGTCATAATACGTCATTGAAAATCTGAAAGTAGACATTTACTTCTTCACAATTTTGTAGAATATACAAATGCACCAGTCATATTTCATCATCATCTAGGAACCTTCGAGTCCTGCGAGCAGGAAAATGTCTATTAGCGTTATAAAACCTTGCAAGAGGGGTGGGATAGATCTATTTGAATCCAAATTCATGATCTCAACATTCCTAGGGGCTCGGTTCAATCCGGTTTTCGTATTAGGACCAAAGTAATGTTCACAAAACAATGTCATCTCTTACACTAGAAATGCCTTCACAATTGAGCCTTTTAACTTCGCCTTATTACGCTCATTTCTCTTCAGAGACCACATAAGCCTATAGTTAACAAAAATGAGGTGCCAAACAATAAATTAAGGAAAATGTTACAAAGTATTTATATATAGTACTATATTGTTCAAAAGAATACGTTTAACGATATTGAATAGGTCCACACAGCTTTACTTCATGAGGTAAATGTATAGCTAAGTGTTCCATTGAATAAAAAAAAACAGGAGGGAATATCATCTCAAGTTTGCAGATAGTGATGATTATGAGGTTCTCAAATTTTTCCATATCTTTTGATCTAATCTTGCATGAACAAAGTTCGAGAAAGAATGAACTAACTTCATATCTAGTGGCCCACATTGCTGGTGCTAAATACCCATGCACCGTAATAAGCAATAGGCGTTGTAGAAATACATGGCAATCATGGCTTTTAAAAGCATAGAAACTGTAATATGAAACATTAACAGTCCGTGATAAATTAGAAGAAAACCTATTTGGAAATTTTAATCCTAAGCCAAAAACATATCTGCCGAACCTCTTCCTGATCTAGAGCATGTGTGGCTTTCGGTTTAATGCTAGTATTTCCATCATCAATCAAGTGGAGCTCATATCGTATATCTAACTCTTTTAAATCCAATTGGGTAATGGGGTTATCTTTTGTCTTACCTTTTACATCCATCAACATATAAAATAGTTTCTCAAAGAAAATTTTCTCTATATGCATGACATCCAAGTTATGCCTGACAAGCAAGAACTTCCAATAAGGTAACTCCCAAAAAATCGACTGTTTCAACGAATTATGAGTATAACTAAATCCAGTTGCATGAAGATTGTCACATCGTGATCTTAATGGTGAGAATTGCATGTCATTTAAGCATTGCACAATCTCTTCATTAGAAGTTGGCAAAATAATTGTTGCCTTTACCTATAACCCCGGTCGAAAAACATTAATATTTCAACGAAATGCATGGTTTCTTGACAAAAACTTCTTATGACAGTCCCACCAGCATGGTTTCCTCTCGAACTTCAACTGAAATGTATTGATGTTCTCCATACAATATGGACAAGCCAATCTCCCATTTGTACTCCAACCTGATAGCATCTTATATGTTGGAAAATCACTAATTGTCCATAATAGATAGGCCTTCATTCTAAAATTTCGACATCGATATGCATCCCACATTTCTACTCTTTCTACCCATAGTGTCTTCAACTCATCAATTAGAGGTCCCAAAAATATATCGATATTTTATCCCAAAGATCTTTGACCCGGTATTAACAATGACAAAAAATGTATGCCTCTTTCATACACATTTTCTAGTGACAAGTTATAGACAACTACAAAAATAGGCTTTATAGAGTATGTTCCACCAGTTGCGGAATTCAGCATAAACCCATTTGTGTATAGGCCAAGACGTACAATTTTTTTTTCAACAGCAAAGTCAGGGAAAGATGAATTTACATGATGTCAAGCCTCTGTTTGGTGTGGATGAGCTACTAAACTCGAATGCGTATCATGTCCACAACTTGCATGTCATATCATGTGTTCCGTTATTCGGTGAGACATAAATAAATGTTTCAATCGGTCTGTGATTGGTTAATGCTGTAACACCTTCTTCACAATTTGTTTTTTCTTCCCTCCATCCAATGTCTCTTCTCTATATCTACATTAACCACAGACATAGCAATGCTTCAATTCTGAATTCTCACAATCAAATAACATACAATTTTTTGGACATGTATCTATTTTCACGCATGGAAGGCCTAACCCCTTCATCATTTTCTTTGATTCATATAATGTTTCTGGTAATTGATTTTACTTTTAGATGAATTCCTTCAATAGCAATAACATGTTATTAAAGCAATTATCATTCATATTATGCTTGCTCTTCTCGCTCAATAACCACAAAATTGTCGACAATTTCGTGTGTTTGTTGCATTCCTCCTACAATGGTGTTGATGCATCATCAAGTAGTTTATAAAATTCTTGTACATTTGGATTAGGTAATTGATTATTAATTTTTACAAAATGATGTATAGTATTATCATTGTTATCATTACCCTCAACAATCGCTTCCTTATAATTCTCATTGTTGTATTCATCACTTTCAATCCTATTATTATAGTCGAAGCTCGAATACATCGAATCAATGACCATATGATTGTACCCAAATCTATTATCATAAACAGTATCGCTATCAGACAATGTCATTTATAACAATGGAGTGTTTGCATTCTCTCCTATGGAAATTATGATTTCACGTATCATGTTGTTCACCATGACAATACCAAACATAATAGTTTTCCACAAATCCATATTGACATGCATGCATTCCAACTTCATTTTGATCTCAATAACGTCTGTTTCAACATCGTCGATATGGACATTTAATCAGTTCATTTAAACTACTACACACTGTTCGCATAAAATTTTCTACACCATTTATAAAATTTGGTTTCATATATCCATATATCATTATTTGTTTTTACATCCATTGATGTCCCTCTCATGCCATTGCTCTGATTTCCTACAAAAGACAAATATGTTCATTTACAATATACACGAAACATTTAATATAAATACAAAACATAGATATAATTAAAATCTTATCACCATTAAATTCTATATGCTATGTGAATGCCTTTTTATGCTTAATAAATTCTTACAGGGAATGGTTTTAACGTATTCAGAAATGAAAAATCTAAACAGTACTTCTACATTTTAATTTATCTTAAAATACTTTGAAAATTTTTTGGCAACATCCCAGCTTAGTTCCTCAAAACACTAAAATTTTCTTGAGACAAAAATCTCAAGTTTGGCTTCCAAGGAATGAAGCTAGATATGAACAAAATTTTTGCACTATAAAGACAACTTATATAGTACTGATAAGATTTTCTCATTTCTAAACTATCCAACTTGGAAAATCAATAATTCCCGACCAATGAAATATTATGTATATACAATAACTAAGTACAACTACAGTTATTCTATATACATATTATTTCTCAATATGTCGGGAATCATTGACAGATATTCTATGGTTCACTATATGCATAATAATATTGAGTATATAAACATAGAAACTACTAGTTAAAACATAAACTTCAATTAAATTACATATTACCGCAACAGTGATCTTTACACATAGTGACTTTGCACTAAAAACCTTCAACTGTTGGATAGATGTGCTGGAGATGTTGATAGAAGCAGAGAAGGGAGAAGGAGGAAGAAGAAGAAGAAATGGGGAAGGAGAGGTCGGGTGGAAGTTTTTAGTCACAACTAATGACTGAATTTACGACTGAAGGGAAATTAGAGACTAAATAGCAACTGATTATGAAAAATATTAAAAAACGTGCAACTGATTAGTGACTGAAATTTAAATATAGCGACTGAAATTTGGTGACTAAATATTTCAGTCACTAGTTTAACTATGGCAACAGTGATCTTTACACATAGTAAATTTAAACTAGCAACTGACTAGTAGCTGATATGTTTAGCAACTAAAATTCAGTTACTAGTTTTAGTTGCTAAATTACATATCCATTATAGTGAGTGCATCCATGATCGTCATCACCTTTCTAGTCTAGTGTGCTCTAGTTCTAAAGGTCTATTTTGATTAAACGAAACTGAATGGATGAAAATTTATATTTCTCTTTTATTTGGATAGAAGGAAATAAAGCAGAGAAAATTTATTATCCCTCAATTTCCTTCCTTTATATGTTTAAAACCACCTTCAAATTAAAAGGGAAATAACTCAACCATCACATTCCTTTATTAATTAGATCCAAATAGACCTTAAATATCTGAAAGTTCCAGTCACATGGGTTGTCAATGGGTTAATGCAATGATTGTAGGGTATTGCTAACTTGAAATATTTAAGTATTCCATTTAATTTGTCATCCAGCCAAACATTGCCCACTTTCTCACCTTTCATGAATCATGACTTATTCCCATTGTTCATGCAAATTAATAAAACAAGCTCAAAGAGATGCCTTTGATGACTTAAAATCTTTGCTTCCAATTATGGGCCATTCGTGCATCATCTTAGATGAATATTGTCGTGCCCTAAACTGCCCTTGGCCCATTTGGGCCCAATTACTTAAAACATGCAGCGGAAGTTTTCATTACACAGAAGGGGCTTTTAAAACTCACTAAGACTTATGGGCACTAACACCAGGATACTTATCGGTACTAGCTCGTTAAGTTCTTTAATTAAGGTTAAGTTGAAGTGCTCTCAGAAACAAGCTAGCACCTATGTGGATTTCATGTGTTCATTTTCATGGTCTTTACCAAGCTTAGCCAAGAATATGCATGGCAACCAAAACACCAACTTAAGTTTGAAAACTTATTTTCATGCATATTCTTTGCATGCTTATGTGTTTTGGTGTTCACTAGTGCACATAATCACTTAATGCCTTTAGATGCAACTAATGCTTAGGCATGCATTAATTCACATATGTGCACTTAAATTTCTTATTAGCCAAACTTTACACAAGCATCCAATTTCATGCTTTTTCTAAGTTTACTTGCATGTTCTTTACTAAGTGCGCATACATAGCCAAACATTGCATGGTTTCAACATAGACATGGGCTTATGGGCCTTTTAGTACTTAACAAGCATATGGCCCAAAATTAACCAAGAATATATTCAAATTTTCCAAGTTCTTATTTAAGTTGAAAACGTACATTTAAGCCCAATTTCAACATGCTTCAAGTTTCATGAAAACATAACCCATAAATTTATGCATGGGCCTTGGTAAGTCCACCAAGCAATAAAAACACCAAAAAATGTCCAAGTCCATAATACAAGCCCAAAGCCAAGTTTGGCCGAATTTTAGCTAAGTCCATAATTTGGTCATTAAAGTTAGACCAACAAAAACATGCTTAAAAGCAAGCCATAAATCCACAAAGCCATAGAACACAAATTTCCACCTTAATAGACCTTGTTTCCATAATTCTAAGACTTCAAGTCCTGCACAGAAAGTCCACATTTTTTTTTAGCTTGTTTACAAGCAGCTTATATACTTAGAACACTTAGAATATTTTGAGCTATACCATACACAAATCCAACCTTAGCACATAGAAAGAGTACTCAAGACTCTTAGCTTGATCTTTCAAGCAAACCTTTACCTACAAAAGTAGAGTAGGGCGGGTGAGTTATAAAACTCAATAAGGATTCCGTGGCATCCAATGCCTAACTTATGGCCTCCAAGGCCTAACATATGCGAAGAATGTAATGGCAAAATAATTCTTACTCCTGCAAAGAAAACATAAAGACAAAGAAAACACAAAGATACATGCATATAACAATAATATCATAATCGGGGGTTAGCATGCACAACAAATCAAAGAAGCACACAAACACACACCACTTAACACTTTGTTCACAGAAGGGCAGCAAGCATCCCTCAAGTTTTAATTCATTAATTTCATATACCTAATGTTTTCGGAGAGCTCACTTAGCATAGGAATTAAGGTGGCCGCCTTAACTCCTAGCCCATAATGCTTGCTTACTTAACTTAGCTCATGAGCAAAACAGAATTGCCGAAGCAATAACATAACTTAAGCCCTCTTAGCACTCCTAGAATCACATGGTTCTTTGACCATCACCTAGGGGCCCGAATACTCACACAAAAAAGCCATGGAACTATACCATGCAATAAAGTGAGTATAGGAATCCTTACCCACAACACCAAAAGCTTTAGAAGCTTATTTTCCTTGCTTGTTGACTCTAGAAATTGTTTTCTAGCATAAGAACCAAGATAGGCCGAATTTTATTAGTAACCATAAGGTACCAAGAACACTTGGTGATTAACTCAAATAACACAAAATACCAAGAGCACTTGGTGTACACTTACAGAACCTTACAGAAGAGGTAAGGCCAATTTCTTGTGCTTGATGTTCTTCAAGCTTCTTCTTGATTTCTTGCTTCTAATGAACTTAGAAACTCAATCACACAAAGAGCTCCTTGAGTAGAGCTTAAAACCTCCAAGAAATGGAAATGGCCAAATTTTCCTCCTTGGTTTTCTTTGAATCCTTCACTTGATTCTTGCTCTTTATGGTCTTAGAGCTTGAATTCTACCAAGAATACTTGGTTTTAATTTGAGGAAGGATGATTTCTAGCTATGGATGAATATTTAGAGGAGGAAAAGAGTTGGAAATGTGTTTGGAATGGTGAGACTTGGTATGGAAGAAAATGGAGAGAGAAGGAGAGAGTTTGAGAGCAAATGACTTTGAATGAGTGAATTGATTATGTTTTAATGTGTGGGAAGGTGATGGCTGGCCATATGGGAAGGAAAAATGAGTGTATAATGTGCTTGGAAGAGTGGGAGACAAGATTTAATGGAAGGAAGACTATTTGGAAGACTTTTGTGTAAGTTGGTAGAAAAAGTCAAAAGTAGGAGACATGTAGGTGAGGAAAGAATCCAAAGTCTTGACTAAGGATGGGAGGTGGATTAAAATACTAGGGAATGAATAATGTGTTTGAAATGAATGGGAGACAAGATTAAAAGAAATGAAGACTAATTGAAAGACTTTTTGGGTAAGTTTGGTAGAAAAAGTCAAAAGTAGGTGAAGAAAGAATCCAATGTGATGACTAAGGGTGGGAGGTGGATTAAAATAATGGGATTTGGAGGGAGGTGACATAAAATATTGGGAATTGGAGGGGCATGGCTGTCCAAGGCATCCTAGGCCATTAAAATGGCCTAATTCCCCCTTTAGTCCTCTAACTTTCTGATTTTGGGCAATTGAGCCCAACTACTAAAAATCCCTTTGTTCAATTGAGTCCTTCACCTTTAAAAACCACCATTTTCATTACTAATTCTCTTGGCCTAAGCCAAGCTTATTTTTAAGAGTGCTCAACACTCAATTATGCAAATGCCATATTGTCTCCTCAATTTAATTGAGCTAAATTCCCGATTAAGGAAAAATTCTTATGCTCCAAATCCATTTAACCCGGGACCTAATCACTTTGGATTGTCCGGGCATTACAAATATATTGAGGCTTTTTTTGGACTCAAAACCTTAGTATTTATACTTATACTAACCCAAATGTTGGAATTCAATTTTGATGATAAAGGTGGCCAAGATTTTTGAAATCTTAGGCTTGTATACATGGGCATTAACTCCAGGCTGATTGACCCACGGTTGATGCCACTTTTAGTTACAAAGCAGAATAAACTTGATTAGGGTTGGTTGGAAGGATTTGAGGTAAAAATTAGATTAGGGAAAAGAAAGTAGAGAAGCGATAGTAGGCTATGGAAGGTAGTTATTTTTTTAGATCCAAAAGTTTAAGGTGCCTGAGATCACATAAAAAACATAGACAGGTAGCAAAGACATTCTGTTAATAGATGAAGTAAAGGTGGTAACATCTGAAGACGTTAGGTGTATATTTTTAGAATATAAGGGGATAAGTGTAAATGGTACCAAACATCAAGAACTAAATGTAAGTTTCACTTTTTTCCTTCAATTTTTTGAAAAGTCAATTATGTCATTATACATTTTTAGATAAAATTTTTTTAACATTCCAAGGTTTCCATTTAACTCTTAAGTTAATCTCATACTTTTATTTTGATTGTAGATTATGCAAGATTCAGGTTAAATTATTCAAATTTAACATGTGTTTAGAGAGCCAAATATGATGGCTAATATTTATGCGAGGAGAGGATCAAATATGGAGCAAGAAAGAGTAAAGGACCATTATCTTTTGGAAGTGTCTTGACTTTTTTTGTTAATGAACTTTTGTGTGGTGTTTTAGTAACTATGTTCCCTGAAGCTTGTGCTTCGCCCAATAACGTTCACCCTTCTTACAAGGCTATGAACCTTAACAGTGGCTAGGAAAGCTTTGGCATGCTTTTCTAGTAAGTAAGGGAATCTGCCCAATGATGAAAATAGGGGAATTTGCTAGCCCTTACATACACAAACAACAATGATGTGATCTTGCAAAAAGTTAAGTTTCTTAAAAATCTGGTTGAGCATTTTCACGTGGAAGACTTGATCACTTTTTTAGAACAAGCGAACCAATGAAGATCAAATCATTTTTTTTTAGTTTCAAGATCTTGAATGTTGACTCTTATTGCAAGACAGAGGTTTACAAAAAACCTTCTTAACCTTAATTCCAATTTCACATGCAAGTGTATGGTGTCAATTGTAGTAATGATGAGTTAAGTGTTGATCCCACAGGAAATTATATAACAAAGAATTCTACCAAATTCCAAAATACGATGACCTCACTTTAGTTAGAGCAAACAAATCATGAAAAAAAAATTAAAAGGCTAAACTAAAAAAATTGTGGGTCACCCAACCACCAAACCAAAAAAACATCACAACTATCCTAAACACATATTTACAAGGTTTCTAAGAAGTTGTAACCAAATGGTTACTACATAGACATAGCTTTGACACAAGTACCTACTTGACCCAAATCATACTTTCTGAAAGTTACAAACTAAAAAACTCTAAAGTATCAAACCTCACCTTTTAAGGTTAGGCCAATTAACCCTTTAGAACTCCGTTAGACATTCTCATGGTAACCAGTTGTCTTAGGAACCCTTAAGCTCAAGTTCTCCTCTAAAGCCTTATAGGATCGATAATTCTCTCAAATCTACCCATTACCCATGCTCTATTAGCCCTCTTCTGACATAAGAAATCTCTCTCAAGTTTTTCCTAAGTCTAGCATGTTGTTCAACATAAGTGGCCAGCAAATGAAGAACACATTCAAACACAAGCTAAAAGAGCCAACAAATCATGGAAATAATCAATGATTTTTGTATCAACAAGCCTCAAATCATCTCAAATGGTTTACCACATCCATAGAAACAACAAATCTACACATATTTATAAAAAGCTCAAACTAAATAAAAAGAAGAGTTAGGGTTAAGAGAACTAAATCCAAGTAGAAATCCATGTTGTAGAAGAACTCTCACTCCAATCTAAGCAAGAATCTTCATCAAGTTGGCCTCTTAGCTCCCTAATTCATGGAAAATCTAAGAAAACTAGCAAAAAAATGAGTCTGGTGAATTTAGGGTTGAAGGAAATCCTTTTTTGCAACTTTTGGTTAAAGCTTTTTATAAACAAAGCAGATATCAGGGCGGTGGTGCTAGGACTCGACAACATTAACACCCTTCAATATTTTGACCATAAATTTAGGCACAGGTGTCTGATTGAGATAATTCAAGAAACCAAATGAAGATAAGAGGAAGGGGTTACAACTTTTACTTTTTCACTAAAGCCTAAATTGTCCAAGAAAAGGTCTTAAAATGGCTTGCAAGTTACTTTTCTTCTGCTCCAGTTGCCTTCGCTTGCAAAAAGATAAGAATAACACTAGAAGAACCCTAACTCTAGCAATTATTACCATGAAGTACATTAAATGAAGGTAAAATGATAGACATATCATGCACTTAATAGATCCAAACATTGAAAATAGTAGATCTGGAAGCTTCTGGCCAAGATCAAGGATCTCAACCTCCTGATGCACCTTGATGGCTTCCCTTATTTGAAAAGCTAGTTGTTGATCTGCTCAATGTCAGAAATGACATGAACTACGAGCTCGAAGGCCGTTCTCATTGGATGGGCATTGGAAATGGTAGCAGGGTACAAGATGTTTTCTGGGATGAGGATGAGATGATCTTGGAAGCACATGCCCAGTACGGCGGGCATTAGGCCACCATTACCCAATTGCTGCTGGGTTGGATGCTTGAAGTGAATGAAGAATCTATAATATATATATATTTTTGCAATAACGTTCTTAGCTTTTGTCCTATTTTATTAAGTTGATAAGGCTATTAATAATGATATTTTATATTTTTTTAAGGGAGTAAAGGAAATTGGCAATTTTGGTTGGAAGGAAATAAATTGCTTTTGTTTACTTGGTACCAAAATTTTATTCATGAATGAGCATTAGTGAGCATTGTTTAATTCTCTTTTAAGGGAGTATGGATATGGTGTCATTTGGACCATTTAGAAGCAAATTCAAACTTTGCTTCTTCGCTACTTTGGCACCAAACCTCTCTCTCGAGGAATTCAAAAAGCAAGCTTGTGGTCTGACCATTCCCATGTTGTGCGATTCAATTAGCTGCTACCAATCAAAGCTAATCCAGCAATTAGGAGTCCTCCAGCCATGTGTGGTACCAATTTGGATTTCACTTCTGGTTGGTATTCATCTTGCAAAAATCTGCCCTTCTATTGGTTCTTTCTACATTGGTTCATGATAATAAACAACGGCAACTCAATCTTCGACATTTGGAACTAAGCTTGGTGCCGGTCTTGCTTGTTCAAGCAAAAGCGGTGATTGAAGAAGGTAGCCAGTTCTCCAAAAATGTGGTGCATGGAAGCTGCTTGATGAAATGTCTGAGAGAAGCCACAAAAGGGCTCACATAACTTGAAGACTCCTATTCTTTATTAACCACTTAATTCAATTGTGGCAGTGCCGTATACAACAAAATCAGAGGAGTCAGTGGCTTCGGGAAGAGTTATTAGGTTAACTAAACTTCTATCTTTTCACGGGTTTTGTTACTCAGATGATATATATTTGAGGCTGAAAAGATAGAGATGGATCTTTTTGTTGGTTTTTCATTCCAAACATGGCTTAGTTTTCTAGTTCGGTTTAAGAGGACAATTTTCACCGCCAACACTAGTTGCGAGGATTGATTTTTCTTGCTGAAACTTTTTTTAAATTCAGTGTTTACTTCTTCATTGTTAAAATTTATTGCAATTAATTTATCTGTTCCCGCTTGTTGAATTGGTTCTGCAATTATAAATTTGCTTGATTTTCTTTCAAACTGTCTGGGTGAAAAGAATTCTATTCAAAGGCAAGTGAATTTAATTGGAGACTATTTTTATTTCTAGTTAGTTCATACCAAGAGAAGGAAAATAAGTTAAATTGTTCAAGCTTTTGGATGGTTGCATGAAATAAACTTTTGGTTCATTGCTCTTAATGCTATTTTTTAGTTAATTAGAAATTGCCTTTCAATATCTAGTTACTTAAAATTAAGAAATTAATCTAAAGATTTTTTTGATTAATTTTACTGCTGAATTCTTTGGGTTCATTTTAGCTTTAAAAAGAGTCCTGTTTATTTTCTTGGAATGAAGAAATATTTTCTTTCAATCATCAACTACGTAACTGGAATGGATAATCAACCCTGAGCTGAACATTTTTAGTATTAGTTAATTTCATTTTAATTCTACAGTTAATTTATTTCATCATTTGATTAAAAAGAATCCCCCAATTTTTTATGTCAGTTTTCTGACAAGAAACTTTCTATTAAAAAAAAAAAATTCCTCGGGATTCAACATGGTTTTCACTGCTATACTATGAATTTATTTATTCTGAGTTGTAAATAAGACCGAAATTATTTTTCACGGTTCTGACAACTGACCAAAAATTTGGCGCTGTTGCTGGGGAAGATTTTTTTTTCCTGTTAAAGTTTCTCTTTTTTTTTTCTAGTAAATTAACGTATGCCAAGATCTTCTCGCACATGTGAATTAGTGTTTGACCCAAAGATCGAGAGGACAACAAAGGAAAATAGGAAAGCGTAAGGGAAAGTAGTCAATCTTACAACTTTGACATCTGCGAACAGTAACTCTGAAAGTAATGAAAAGGCTATTATTTTTGTAGAAATGGCCTCATAAAGGACACTAAGGGAGTTGACAACTCCCGACGTTGTCCAGCAACCTTTGTGCATTGATTTTCCTAATATTGAGGTAGCTTTTGAATTAAAATCTAGATTAATTCATTTATTGCCTACCTTTCATAGACTTGCATGTGAGGTCCTTTATAAACACTTGAAGGAATTTTATGTTATCTGCTCAACCATAAAGCTAGAGAGAGTTACAGAAGAACAGATTAAGTTGAGAGCCTTCCCATTTTCATTGGCAGACAAGGCAAATGATTGGTTATACTACCTTCATTTTGGTTCAATTAGAACCTAGAACGACTTGAAGAGAAAGTTTTTGGAGAGGTTCTTTCTAGCTTCAAGGGGTGGAACAATTTGGAAGGAAATCAATGGAATTTGTCAATACAACAGAGAGAGCCTATATGAGTACTGGGAGAGATTCAACCAACTATGTACGAGCTGTCCATACCACCAGATTTTTTATCAATTGTTGCTGCAGTACTGCTATGAAGGGCTACTGTTCATATATCAGAGTATGTTGGATGCTGTAAATGGAGGAGCACTTGTAGAAAAGATGCCCGAAGAAGCAAAAGACCTGATTTCTAAAATGATAGTGAACTTGCAGCAGTTTGAGACAAGGGTAGACTATGTGCCGAAAAAGGTAAATGAAGTATGAACTTTTAGTATTGAAGCTCAACTTTTGAAACTAACCTCTCTTGTTAGACAAGTTACTTTGGGACAAGTTCAAAATCCTAGAGTTTGTGGTATTTGCTCTGCTCAAGGACACCTAACCGACTCATGTCCACAACTGTGAGAGGATATAACACCTCAAGTGAATGTAGTAAGCGGATTTGTTAACCAACCACAAAGGTATTACCCCTATGTCAATCAATACAACCCTAGTTAGAGAGACCACCCAAATCTGAGATATGGACAACTAAACAACTAGTCATAGTACTTGTTACGACTTTCTAGGCAGCAGACCTTTAATGGCCAGGTAAGACCTATTAAACAAGTCAAAATCCCTTCTCCAATGCCTCAATTAGTTTGATTAATAAATCAAGCAAGTCTATTAAGGTTAGATGGTTCCTAGGTCATTTGGCACCTAAGTGTCACTCGGGGCAAAATGGCCATTTTGTACCCCAAGGTGATAGGTTTGGTATTTAAGCTTATAAGTTGTTATTTTGGACCTAAGTGACAAGAAACCAAAGAGTTGGACTAGATTTATAAATCTTATGGCACTATTTAAGCATGGTGTCTTTTTGGCAAAACTAAAGAAGTTGAAGGTCTAAAGTGAGAAGTTGGGCTTTTAAATCATTTTCAAGGGTTTGGGAGGTCACTATTCATCATCTTCAACCTCCAAACCCGTAGCTCCGCCTTCTCTTTTAAATTCCATGGCCAAATCTTCACAAAAACATCAATTCTTGGTGGAAATTGAAGTCTCATGAGGTACCCATGCAAGAAAGGGTTTGTTCTTGCATAGTTTTGGTGTGGAAGGCCTTGGATCATGTTTTTTAGCTTGGTGAGCTTAGGTGACGTTTTGCCCTCTTTGTTCTTGATTTGCTCTTGGTTTTTTGAGGTTGTATAAGCTTGGGTCTAGCTTGGTTGAGCTTAATTTGGTGCCATTGTGTTGATTTTGCTTGGAACCATAGCATACCCTAGTGGAGCCCAATTTTTGGTATAGATGCTTGATTGCTTGCTTGTTCTTCTCAATTGAGGTAAGGGATTTAGTTTACATAATCTTATAATGCATGTCTTAGTTGCTTGAATGTTAGTTTCAAGTGGTTTGTGAGATATGCATTGTTATGGTGAGATATGGCTTGTGATGGACTAATATGGATCAGGCACTTGTGTAGATCATTTGGACACTTTATGCTTGGTTAGGTTAGCATGTTTATGGCATATTATAGTAGTTATGATGAACTGGAGTTTGTGGAGGCTTAGTATGAAGGTTGGGATGGCTTGGGAGGCCTTCAAATATGTTATGTGGGAAGTTTGGAAGTGCCAGCACTCGATAGCATTGATATGCTGTAGTATTTCTACCATAACTTTTCATTTGAGTGTCCAATTGAGGCAATTCAACATTCCACGCGATGCTAAGAGAAAGATCTACAACTTTCATGCTTCACTCAAGGCTAAATTGGCCTAGGTTTTTCTATATTTTGCTTCAAAATGAGGGGTCAATAGAATGCTTAAGGGGCCTTAGGGTGGAAGCTGATCAATGGCACCTTAATACTTTGTATAGCTCTTCAAAGCACTAGTTTATGGATCAAGTTTTCTTGGGTACAAAGAAAACATGAAGGGAAGTGTTCTAGAAGGAGCTCAGAGCACTATAATAAGGCCATTAGGAAAGGTTAAAGGGATTTAGCACCGTTGGTTGTCTAGTTGGATGATTTGAGTTTAAGGTAGCAATGAGAATTAAAAACCCTAAACTAAACAGAATTAGCCAGTTAAGTCAATTTTTGGTTTTTGACTATTAGAAATCAAATTAACTGAAAATGGAATGAAAACCGATCAAAATCAAACCGATTTTTTTTTGTTTAGTTCGATTTTGGACCGAAATAACCAAAATTCGTGAAGCCTTTATTACTTTCATTAAAAATGCACTAGCTAAGAAATTCAACATAATAGTTCAACCAAATATAAAGTACTTCACAAAGAGTTGGGTTGGACTTGATCACTTGGGCCATATTGAATAGATTATGGGAAGTAGAAGCCCAAAACATAAAAAAAAATAGTTATTTCGGCTACTGAATTAAATGACCCCTCCAACTGAAACCGAACCGAAACCAATTTTAAGAAATTCAGTTTTAACCGAAACTGAACCAAAAAACCAAAAAAACTAAACCAAAAAACAGAATTAATTTGGTTATGCAATTTTTTCAGTTTCAGTCAAATAGTGCACACCCCTATGAGGTGTTTTATGGAACCTAGAAAATTAAGTCCATCTATAGCAAATCTTACCATAATAGTGTGAACCAAGTAATGGTGGATAGTAGAGCAGTATGGATGAAGGCTTAGTGCACTTGTGGCCTAGCCAAGTTGTGACCTAAGGCACAAGTGAAAGCTTAGTGCATCATTGGTAGGTTGAATGGGCAAGGCTTAGTACACTGGTGATCTAGGCAAACTTATTAGCTCAAGACACCAAGTGGGAGCCTAGTGCACCTAGTTGGGTGGAGGCTTAGTACCATAGTTGCCTAGACAAGCTAAAGGCTTGAGGCACTATGTAGAAGCCTAGTACACCTAGTGAGTTCCATGAAACTCAAGCATGGAGCATCCACCATATTCACCTATGCAACAACAAAGGGAAGGATGTTTGGTGAGCTTAGCTTGCTAGGACGTTAGTAAGCCAAGGCTTGCTAGAAGTGAGTTAGGGGCCAAAAAACTTGCTAGGCACGAGGTGACGTCCATGCGAGGTCTAGGAAAAGGTAAGGTCCTAAGGGACTTCGATATATGCGCATATGTTAGGCCTCAAACTACACATATATTATATATATGAGTGTCCTCAGGTTTTTGTTTGTAGGTTTTTAATATTTTTTTGCAAGTACCCAAATCTCTTGCTGGGAATCTTCGAATTGTCACTCCCTTTAGTGTTGTTGTACAGATTGTATCTGTAAAGAGCTGGTGACCTTAGAGGGTTGTTGAGCTAACATTTGTATTGTAGGTAACCACCTAGTGAATCATTTATTGATTTTAGTTTTACTGGTTAAGTTATTTGTGCTAACTATAGTTGTCTTGCAGCCTTGCAGAGGCTAGTAGCACAAGGACAAACATAGTGGACCATGGATCTCAGTAGTAGTCTTTCAGTATACGTATGTATGCTAGTTTGGCCTCTAATGTCTTTAGGTCGAGGAGTATTTTAGTTGCTTTTGGGCATGTGCATAGTCTTTACTTATGTAATGATGCACGCACATGGTTATTACTAGTAGTAAATACACTTATGTTTTATGTTTTGACTTGTTGTTTGTTTATGTTTTCTACAAGCCGCGACAATGTTTTGATTTATTTTTCAAAAGTGAAATTCAAGTCGAAGCAAATGCATGCATAACTTATTATAGGTTAATGACTAGATGCATGAAAGACTTTAAAATGGGACAAGTAGTTAACTAGCCAACTGTAATTAGTGCGGATTTCGGCTCTGTAGTATTTTTGGGAGCACCTCTTTTGAGGTAGAGGGCACTACAGTACCTATCTATCGGTTACAATAAACCAGCCCTTTTACCATAAAACCAAGCATCAAGTTTAGGTATGGCTTTAGAGGATATTGTGAAAGCTTCAGCCACTAACACTCAAATGTTTTAGCAGGAAACAAGAGCCAACATCAAAGACTTAAGGAACCAAGTATCACAACTGGTAACCTCGCTAAACAAAATTGAACCTGAAAGGAGGAGATTGCCATTTCAATATGAAATTAACTCGAGAGAGAATGCTAATGCCATGACGCTACGAAGTGACAAATAAGTACAAGCCACCACATCAAGAATGGCAGCACTTGAAAAGGACAAAGATGGCCCCCAACCAGCAACTTCTGATGCAGAAACTAAGGATGTAAGTAACAAACCAATTTTTCTAAAGCCAAAAATTTTAATCCCACCTCTTTTTCCTACCAGGTTAGCAAAATCAAAGAAAAAGAAGACTGAGCAGGAAATTCTTGAGACTTTTAGGAAATTCAAAATCAACATACATTTGCTGGATGTAATCAAGCAAATTCCTCAATATGCCAAGCTTCTGAAGGAGCTGTGCATAGACAAAAAGAAGCTGCAGGCTGATGAGACAATCAAAGTTAGGGAGAATGTGTCAGCAATAATTTAAAGGAAGTTGCCTCAGAAGTGTAAGGACCTTGGTATGTTTACTATACCATGTGTAATAGGCAATTTTAAGGTGGAAAAAAACTATGCTTGATCTAGGAGCATTGATTAATATTATGCCACTATCAGTTTATAAGGCTTTGAATTTAGAACCTTTGAAAAATACAAGAGTGGTCATTCAACTTGCAAATAGGTCTAATTCATATCCTGAAGGGGTAGTTGAAGATGTTCTAGTTTGAGTAAATAAGCTTATTTTTCCTATTAATTTCTATAGTATTGATATGGATGATAAGTATGCTTTGAATTCAGCTTATATTTTGCTAGGTAGACCATTTATGAAAACGGCCAGAACTAAAATAAATGTTCATGTAAGGACTTTATCTTTTGAATTTGATGGGAAAATAGTAACTTTCAATATTTTTGAAGTTATAAAATACTTGAAAAATTTTGAATCCGTTTGTCTTGTTGATATCATTGACACAATTATCCAAGATGGTTTTGAGTTGAATTTTTTAGGAGATAAGTTGGATTTTGTGTTAAAGAATAGCAAAACAGATAAGGACACAAGGCTAGAAATTAGTGATAACTTGAAGATGGCCATTAAGTCAATATATTCATTACCCATGTTACCTGATAGGTTAGTATATTTGTTCATGCAATTACTAAGTACTCATGAAAGAGTTTTACCCTCTATTGAACAGGCCCCGAAATTTGAGTTGAAGTCTTTTCCAGAGAATCTGAAGTATGTCTACCTGGGAGAGGATGAAACTTTACCAGTAATTATTGCATGTGATTTAACCGAAGACCAGGAGGAAAAGCTGTTGCGAGTATTGAAGGAACACAAGACATCAATTGGTTAGACATTGGTAGACATCAAGGGAATCAACTCCTCAATTTGTATGCATCGTATTCTCTTTGAAAAGGACGTTAAACCGGCAAGAGAGCCGCAACGAAAACTAAACCTAGCAATGAAAGAGGTTGTTTTAAAGGAGATTATGAAACTTTTAGACCGAGGGATCATATACCCCATCTTTGACAGTCAGTGGGTAAGTCTAGCACATATTATTCCTAAGAAAATTGGTCTAACTCTTGTTCCTAATGCGCAGAATGAGCTTATTCCTATGAAAGTTCAGAATGGTTGGAGAATGTGCATCAATTTTAGGAAGTTGAATTTAGCCACAAGGAATGATCACTTCCTACTTCTATTCATCGACTAGATGCTTGAAAGGTTGGCAGGTAAGTCTTTCTTCTACTTCTTAGATGGATTTTCTGGTTGCTATCAAATAGCTGTAGCTTTCGAGGGCCAAGAAAATACAGCTTTTACTTGTCCGTATGGAACTTTTTCTTATCGTAGAATGCCCTTTGGATTGTGTAATACTTCTGGAATGTTTCAAAGATGCATGATGAGTATTTTTTCTGACTTACTTGAAAATTGCATTGAGATTTTTATGGATGACTTTACTGTTTATGGAAATTCTTTTGATAAATGTTTGGATAAATTGACTGTGGTTTTAGAGCACTGCATTGACACAAATTTGGTTTTAGATTATGAAAAATGTCATTTTATGGTTCAGTAGGAATAGTTTTGGGTCATGTAGTTTTTGCCATTAGTATTGAAGTTGATAAGGCCAAGGTGGACCTAATTGTCAATTTACCTTATCTTACTAATCAGCAAGAAATTCGTAGTTTTCTTGGCCATATAGGTTTTTACAGGCATTTCATTAGGGACTTCTCAAAGATTGCACAACCTTTAAGTAGATTACTGCAAAAGAATGTGCCTTTCAACTTCAGAAAGGATTGTAAAACTACTTTTGACAAGTTGAAGAAGCTGCTCATCTCTGCACCAATTATACGGCCTCTTAATTGGGACATTCCTTTTAAGATCATGTGCGATGCTAGTAAATACATTATAGGAGTTGTACTTAAACAAAAAATTGGGAGGAATAACCATGTTATCTACTACGTGTCAAGGACATTGAATCTTACCTAATGCAATTATTCAACCACAGAATAGGAGCTTTTAGCTATTGTTTTTGCTCTAGATAAATTTTGGTCATATTTATTAGGATCTAAAGTAATTGTTTTTTCTGATCATGCAGCTTTGAAGTACTTGTTAGAAAAGAAGGAATATAAGCCGGGATTGATATGTTGGGTTTTGTTAGTGCAAGAGTTTGACTTAGAAATCAAGGATAAGAAATGAGCTAATAATTTTATGGGTGACCATTTGAGCCTGCTTGTACATAAAGATGAGGCTTTGCCAATTTCAAAATTGTTTCCTTATGAGCAACTACTACAGGTGCAAGGTAAAGAACCTAGGTTGGCTGATATTTTTAATTTCTTAATTGTTCGAATTTTACCAAAAGACTTAAACAAAGCAAAGAGGAACAAAATTAAAAATGACTCTAAATATTATATATGGGATGAAGCATATCTTTAGAAAATCGATTTTGATCAGATTATTCGTATATATGTGCCTGATAATGAAATTGGTTTTATTCTTACTTATTGTCATAGTTATGCTTGTGGAGGACATTTTGGTTCTAAAAGGACAACTAGGAAAATTTTGGACAGCGGGTTTTGTTGGGAAACATTGTTTTTGGATTCTTATTAGTTTTGTAAAACTTGTGAAAAATGTCAAAGATTTGGAAATTTATCCCACCAAAATGAAATGCCCTAAACCCCTATTTTATATTGTGAACTTTTTGATGTATGGGGAATGTATTTTATGGGACTCTTTCCTAAGTCTTTTGGATTTGTTTATATATTGATTGCTGTGGATTATGTCTTGAAATGGGTAGAAGCAAAGGCCACCCATACTAATGATTCTAAGGTTGTTATAGGATTTCGTAAATCTAACATTTTTAGTAGGTTTGGGATTCCTAGAGCAATTATTAGTGATTAGGATACACATTTCTACAACTATACTGTTGAAGCATTGACAAGAAAATATGGAGTGCACCATCGAGTAGCCATTGCTTACCACCCACAAACTAATGGGCAAGCCAAAGTTTCGAACCGAAAGATTAAAAGCATCTTAGAGAAAATAGTCAATCTTAATAGAAAGGACTTGGAGTCTACACTTGGAGGATTGACTATGGGCATATCAGATAGCATACAAAACGCCGATTGGGATGCCATCGTATTGGTTAGTTTATGGTAAGTTGTGTCATTCACTTGTCGAGATTGAACATTGTGTTTTTTGGGCAGTCAAGCAGTGCAACTTAGATCTAAAGGAAGTTGGAAGAAAAATTACAGCTTTAGAAGTTGGAGGAAATTAAGCTGGAAGCATATGACCATGCTAGCATGTACAAGGAGCGCACCAAGTACTTTCATGACAAGCAGCTGAATTGCAAGCAATTTTTCAAAGGTCAGAAGGTATTGCTTTTTAATTTGAGGTTCAAGCTCATGCCAGGTAAGTTGAGATCTAGATGGATTGGTCCATTTATTGTAGTGAATACTTTTCCTTATGGTGTTGTTGAAATTGAAAGTATAGAGACTAACAAATTTTTAAAGTGAATGGTCATAAGCTGAAACCTTTTTTTGAAAATTTTGTTGTCTTTTATATGGGGGGACATTCACTTGGCTGCTCCTATCTATGAGTCAGGCTGATACAGAAAACAGGTTGTCTAGCCAAAGACAATAAAGAAAGGTACTTTTGGGAAGCAACCCAAGTGTGGTTTTATACCACAAACATTTAGGATTTCTTTTCTTTTATTTTTTTTTATTTTCCAACTTTTATTTTTCAAGTTTTTTTGTTCTCACAATTGGTTTTCCTAGTCAGACAGTATCTCTTTCAAGCTGGAGGTGACCACCCGAACCATATAGGACAGCAAGCTGAAGTTGAATTTCAGGCTGGAAGTCATAAAGAAATCACCATTCAAGGAAATACCTTTTCTTTTCCCCATTTATTTTTTTATTGTGAACATTGAGGACAATGTTTAATTTAAGTGTGGGGGAATGGGTAGTTTAGACCCTAATTTTTTATTTTCAAAATATTTGAACTAATTTTTTTTTATTCATATGTTTGAGGATTGATATGAATTGTTAGGATAATTTCACCTTTTGGTTCTTAAATGTCCAGTTGAGTATTAAGTTAACAATTTATTAGTTTTTATGCAACTTTCAAATCTTATTTTTAAATTGTGTTTTTTACAATTTTTTTATCAAGCTAGTTGATGGTTATCTTGATAAGTTGATTTTCGCATCAAATTTTATGTTTAGTATATTGATTTAAACCATGTTAGATTATGAGCTTATTAAGTTGATTATGTGGTTTGTTTGGTTGATAGATGATTTGAACCACTTGAGAAGAAAAAATCAAAAGAGAAAAAGGGTTAAAATTATTGTATTCTGATAAATAAAAAGTTTCTAATCCACTGTTTTTGAATATTGAAGTAGCTAGGGATCTTCTCCTAAGGCAAGAGTCGATCACTGCTTGAAAAGGTACTAAGAACTAGTGGTGTTCATCTAACTTGCTCAATCCGCGAAACCGCATAGACCGAACCGAATTGACCCGTCAGCTATGTGGGTTTATGCGGGTTATGGTGCGGTTTAGGTTTTAATTTTGAAACCCTATAAACCCGAATCGAACCACATCTTTAATAACCTCATAGAAACTTGTGTTTGAGGTTGAAGAATGAATTGATGAGCTTGAACAAATTGAATCAGGTAAAATAGTTTTTTTTTTATTTGTTGTTAGTATATTGTATAATATACACATAATGATACATCTAATTTGTAATTTATTATTCTATAACTTTACAAAATTTTTCTGCATAACTCAGATATCATTTGTTGTTGGTGTTGATTGATGACTACTCATTCAATGCATATTTTTTTCTATGTAAGCATGTTCTCATATTTAGGAATTTATTGTTCATAATTTTAATTCATTTTGAATGTTTTGTAACTCACACTTAGTTGTTTCATACAGGTGAAGTCAAGATTATTACATATAAGAAGCTAAAATATTTTGAAGTAATTTTGTACTCTAATCAAGCATGAGCTTTGGTAATCTTGTGTGATAGGAGCTTTGGACTTCATATACTATCTTTGTATTTTGTAACAAAAAGTCTACTTTGTACTTATGATGTTCTAAAGTATGGAATTGTTGATATTTCATAAAACTATTTAGTTTTCAGAACAACGTTTAACATTAAAGCAAGTATTTTGAAGTAACTTAAATTGTTTTATAAGATAGACAAGATAAAACCGGCCAAACCAATCCGCATCGAACTGCATTCTATGCAGTTTGAGTTTTAATCAGAGTTTGTGATAAGCGGTGTTGTTTGGTTTTTATAATATGTAACTTGGTTACCTATGCGGTGTGGTTTAGGTTTAGGGTGAATCCGGTCGAACCCGCAACGTGAATACCCCTACTAGGAACATGAGGATGGTTAAAGATCACTTTGGAGTTGTGTCGAGTTAGTAGCTTGGATATGATAGAGCCCTTATTATACACTCGCCAAACGGCGGAACACAAGAAAAAGATTTAAAAAAAAGAGAGAGAAATCAAGTAAAATCAAAACAAGAAACAAGAAATGAATTCTCAATTGATTTCTTATTTTCCATGAGTTTGTGGTAAGATTGGTTGTATTTTTTTAGTTCTTATCTACTTGTTTTGTTCTTTTTACTTAGTGCATAAGTTTGATATTTTTCTAAAATTTTGAGAGGTGATCGTAAGAAATTGTTTTTATGGACTTATTTTGTTTTGCGTTGCTATTGACTGATAGGTTGCACACTTAATTTCTTTTGTTGAGTTTTTAAGACCTTTGGATGTGGAATTATCTTACCATCTTTAGCTCAAAAGTATGCCTCTATCATTTTCAAATTTCTTTTACTTTGAGTTTTGCCCGAGGACGAGCAAAAGACATGTATGGGGGAATTCGATGAATTCATAATTTATATATATATTTGCAATAATTTCCTTAACTTTTGTCCAATAAGGCTATTAATGATGATATTTTGTATTTTTTTAAGGGAGCAAAGGAAATTGGCAATTTCGATTGGAAGGAAATAAAATTGCTTTTGTTTACTTGGCACCAGAATTTTATGCATGAAGGAGCTTTAGTGAGTATTGTTTAATGTTCTTTTAAGGGAGTATGGATACGGTGATTTAGAAGCAAATTCATACTTGCTTCTCCGCTACTTTGGCACAAGACCTCTCTCTCGTGGACTTCAAAAAGCAAGCTTGTGTCTGACCATTCCCATGTTGTGCGATTCAATTAGCTACTGCCAATCAAAGCTAAACTGGCAATTAGAGTCCTCCAGCCATGTACGGCACCAATCTGGATTTCACTTCGGGTTGGTATTCATCTTGCAAAAAATCCGCCCTTCTATTGGTTCTTTCTACATTAGTTCATGATAATAAACAGCGGATACTCAATCTTCGACATCCGAAACTAAGCTCGGTGCTGGTCTTGCTTGTTCAAGCAAAAGCGGTGTGATTGAAGAATGCAGCCAGTTCTTCGATAGCATGGTGCATGGAAGCTACTCGACGAAATGTCTTAAGGGCTGGCCTAGCCTGAAGACTCATATTCTTTGTTGACCACTTAAGTCAATTGGGGTAGTGTCATTACGGGGTGCTCAATCAGTTATTTCGGTTTTAATAATTGAATTTATTCGGTTTTCGGTCTTATATACTAATAACCAATTAGATCGAAATATAGAAGAAAACCGAAATAACTGAAAACCGAAAAAATTTCGGTTATTCAGTTTTTAACCAAAATAACAAAATTTTATATATACACAATTCAAAACCTCAAATATTCATCACATATCTCAATCTAAACACACATTTCAATCGCTTAACAAATATTTATAATTTATTCCAAATCCAAATATTACATTCATGCACATAGCAAACATCTATTACGTATATAATCCTTTCAAAATCTCAAATATAAACACTAGTGGAATAAAAATTCGGCTATTTTGGTTAGCTAAATTTCAATAAAAAGAAACCGAAAACTAAACCAAATTTATATATCAGTTTTCAGTTATAACCGAAAACAGAAATTTCATTTAAAAGTGATAACTGAAAATCAAATTTTTTTTCAGTTATTTGGTTATTTCAGATATAATCAAAATTTTGCTCACCCCTAGTGTTGTATACAACAAAATCAGAGGAGTCAACAGCTTTGGGAAAAGGTATTAGGTTTACTAAACTTATATATTTTCACGGGTTTTGTTACTTGGAGGGTATATATTTGAGGATGAAAAGAGAGAGAGGGGGTCTGGTTTTTTTTTTAAAATCTTTTTGTTAGTTTTTCATTCCTAACATGGCTGAGTAATTTTCTAGTTTGGTTCAATGAACAATTTCTATTGCTAACATTGATTGTAAGGATTGATCTTTCTTATTGAAACTTTCTTTAAATTCAAGTATTTACTTATTTGTTATTAAGATTTATTGCAATTAATTTACCTGTTCTCGCTTGTTGAATTGGTTCTGCCATTATAAATTTACTTGATTTTCTTTCAAACCGCCTGGGTGAAAAGAATTCAATTCAAAAGCGAGTGAATTTAACTTGAGACTATTCTTATTTTTAGTTAGTTCATATTGAGAGAAGTAAAACAGGTTAAATTGTTCAAGCTTTTGGATGATTATATGGAATAAACTTTTGGTTCATTGTTCTTAATGCTAATTTTGAGTTAATTAGATATTGCCTTTCAAATTTAGTTACTTGAAATTAAAAAATTAATCTGAAGCTTTTTCTGGTTAATTTTATTGATGAATTCTTTGGATTCTTTTTAGCATTAAAAAGAGTCATGTTTGTTTGCTTAGAATGAAGAAATATTTTTTTTCGATGGTCAACTGCATAACTGGAAGGGATAATCAACCCTAAACTAAACGATTTTAGTATTAGTTAATTTTATTTTAATTCTATAGTTAATTTATTTCAGCATTCGATTTAAAAAAATTATCTAATCTTTCATTTCAATTTTCTAATAAGAAGCTTTCAGTTAAAAAAAAAATCCTTGGGATTTGACTTAGTTTTTACTGCTACACTACAAATTTATTTATTTTGAGTTGTTAGTGAAACCGAAATTATTTTTGCGGTTTCAACAACCGACTGATGAGATCTGTGGAGAAAAAAGATGTAGGTGGATGGTGTGGATTTGATGTGGCGGTGGTGCAGTGAAAAGGATGAGGAAGGAGGTTTTGTTGACAAGGTTTGGTCAGTGCTGCATTGGTGTCGGGCATGGACTATTGGTAACTTACTAATGATTTGGTTACGAATGACTTGTTGTTACAACTTTCCAACAGTTTACATTTTAACTATTGGTAACTTGTTTTCCAATGTGTCGATTTCCATTCGGTACTTACCAATAGCCAAACATGGGCAAATTCAAAATTTTCAATGCATGACTATTGGAAGCTATAGTTGGAAACTGCCCTTATTTTAGTAGTAGTCAGCGGGATTCTTGGAAGTGGTAAGGGGTGAATTGCTAGAGAAGTGAGGGAATATATGAGTCATACAATATGTTCACGGGGTTTCGCTGGCATTTCAAAAGAAGAAAAAAAGCCATTTTAATACGTTTAATAAAATTTCAAGTGTTGAAGCAATTAATTTAATCTAGGGGTTTAATCTACTTTTAATAAACTTCCAAAGTATTATTCGTTTAAAGAATCAGGTAGGTACTAGAGTTAGGAGTAAGATGAAGAAAATCTAGATACTTAAGTTGTTATTTTTTACTAAAATTTTGTTAAAGTTAAAGCACAAATGATGGAAAATACTCTGTTATGATGCGTAATATGAGGTATGAGATTTTACTAAGCCAAAATGAAGGTAGATAACCCATTTGAAATAAAAAATAAAAAAAAGGTACCGAGAATGAAATTTACCCAAATAAAATTAGATATAACATATAATATATTGAATATTGTTTAGAATATTAGGGAGTTTCAATTCTTTTTCATTGACATCCAACAAGTTATCATAAGATGTCTATTATTTTTTCATATGTGTGAACTTTGTGAACATGGGAGGACACGGACCTAATGCCTCATTTGCATCGATGCCTCATTTGTAAACGAGGGAAGATATCTTCTATGTTTTCTGCAAGTTATTTGCTTTAGATGCTTTTCATCGTAGTTACTTCAATTATTTACTGTCTAGGTGGACATGCACTAAAATTTTAGTAGATCCACACAATAGTAATTTAGTATCAGACAATAGTAACTAGGATAATCATTATCTCAATGGACATATAAAACACTGGCACACAATATCCAACTCACAGTTATAGTTTTCTGGAACTATGGATGAAAGTAAAAATTGAAACCCAAACTAACCCGATCTGGCCCGCTTCCAATGTCTCTAAAAGCGGGTTGGGCTGGGGTTGACTTGACACTTACACCTATTTTATACCCAACCCACTACTAATATATCCCACAACCCATCTTATCTAGCCCAACCTAGCTGCTCTCCCCTCCGAACGCTAACCAAACGAACTAGAAGAAACAAAAGAGAATGGAAGTAGACATAAGAACAGAAACGGCGAACCAGAAGTAAGAAATAGAGAGTGAGAGAAAGTAGAGAGTACGGTGAACAAGGAACGAGCACCACCAACACTGGTGACAGACAAAGTGACCTTCACGGAGCAGAGAGGATGATTGACGGAGCACCAGTCACCACCATCACAAAAAAGGAACCAACACCACTACCAGATGCATGTTCTTGACTGTCTCTGGTATATGAGTAGAGTAGGTTTATTCTATGCGCCCAATAATCTCATGTTTGCAGTATAAAAAAAAATTCAGGCACCAGAAAGAAAGAATATCCCACCTGCCCACTTTCACAAAAGGCACTATAGTTGCATCATTCACAGTGGTCAATAACACCTGCCCACGCCTATTTATTTCATAAAATCCTTCAAAGATGATGCCTCAGTAGTTAAAAAATGGGGTTTGGACTGATTCAGTCATGGTAAAATCGAGTCAGCCAGATAAATCAAACTCTACTCTGATTCTTAGGTTCCATTATAGAGTTGGTTTGGGCTAGAGTTTTTTGGGTTATGAACATTAAGAAAAAGTCGAGTTTCAACCCGAACATGATTTTACAGTCCAAACTTTCACCCCTATACAAAACTAGAATTCTATTGTTTGAATATGAGCTATACTATTATCGAATTAAACCTTTTAAATTTGGTACTTAAGGGTAAATTCTATTAGAAATCGAAAACCTTCATGTATTTATTTATTTATTTTTCCAAATCTGTCTTTGACAATCTATTTTCCCAATATAGTGCTACACCCTTATTTTGTTAAGTCTAGGAAAATCTTAGGTGAAATTCGTTCACGGGTCAATACTTTTTTCTATAACTTTAGTCATTAACAGTTTTTCTATCACAGTGTCAATTGAAGCTGAATAATGGTGTAATTGAATACCAACTCAAAATTTTTTTATTAATCCTCTAATTTTTTTGGTGTCATGATAGAACAAATTGAAAAAAGAAGCCTTCTTCCAATATGCTCATTAACCGTATGTCAATAAATTTGGAATGTAAATTTTACAGTAATTATTTGAAAATTTTGGACAATTATTTATAAACTATTTAATTTTTTTTCTGTGTTCACAATATCCAAATTAAGCTCTAAAGTATTTTGTGGTACTATTCAATTAAACCATAACTTAAATTGGCTTTGCATATAGTATGAGACTAAAGGTAGGAATTTTTTAGAAAAACAAATCTTCAAACTTAATCCCCAAAAGGTTATAGAGGGACTAATAACGCTCAATTGTGATTTCATCTACTGTGGTGGCGTGCTGAGTTTTCGGCTTCGGTCTATTGTCTGAATTGTCTCTGGCCTTGTTGGGCTTGCCTGAACTTGGACCTTTTTGTGGCCTTGAAAGCAAACCATCTTTCTTCATTTTATTGTTACTCCCTCCGTCCCAATTTAATTGAAACATATTTCTTTTTGGGATGTCCTAAAATATTGAAATGTTTCCTCTTTTGGAAAAATTTAAACAATTAAATAATTATTTTAGACAAAACCCAATAAAAACTCTTTTTTTAATATCCACTCAATCTCTCACTGCACAAAACCCAAAAAAGAATCTTTTCTTTTTTAATCATCATTTAAACTTGTAGTATATAAAAAATTAACACAAATTACAGACACCTTAATCTCCATGTCTAGTCAAATATCTCAACTTATTTTGGACGGAGGTAATATTTTTTTGTCATTACCTCGTTAAAAGTTTAGCGGTGACACAATATAAGAATTGCTATCAAATGTCTCAATTAACATTAAAGTTTTTGATAATTTATTAATAGTACAAATTAAATCGCTCAAATTTAAAACTAAAAACTATCGTTATATAGCTTTTTTCAAACTTCCACACTCATCGTTAACGTTGGTACAAAATAGGACTTCTGTAAGTTTTGTAATATAGCCGCAAGTGGTGGGCACTAGAACACTATACATATCACGACTTGGCCGGCAATATGGAATATACAGCAAGAAAGTGTTTAATACATGCAACGGGTTTACTTTAAACCAAGAGTGGTGTTTTCTGAAATTCAAAGCTTTTCTTCTCCATGGATTGCAAATTCTTTTTGGGCAGAATAGTTTACATGTTCTAATCCCCCTTGACCGCTTGACCTTAGCTTATACGACGGTCCTCCTCAGTAAGCTCACATCACATGGACAAGTTGGCTTCACGGTCGAACTTGATTGGTTTATTTTCTTTGAACTTTAACGGCACAACTAGAGACACGAAAGAAAAATAGCCATGTCAAAACTTCAGGGGTCCACCTACTGGAAGGCCCCTATGCACATAGCAGTTAAGGACGGCGTCTAAAGTTCATTGTTTTATAATTAAAGTAAATTAGTTTTTAATTGGCATGCACTTGTGTTTTACCTTTTTCCCCGATTCCACCACCTAACACAAATTTTCGTCCCGCCTGTCTAGTTCCACACTAGCAAAAGGGACATTGATAAATTTTCAAATCCTCACACCCTTCTTCCTTATCTAAATTTTCATAATATTTAGATATTGGATTCAGTGGCCTTATAGTATTGAATAAGTTAATATTTTTCTACTATAATTCTAACTCTTTAAATCCTATACCTTGTCATATTGATTCTGAATAAAAAAAAAACATAAATTTTCAATTGAATTATAGTGTCATTTTTCTTGATGCCAAAACATTAAACAGTGCTAATATGATTAGACTCCTAATTATTTTCTCCATCTATCTCTATTGCTTCCACTTGTCACTCTAAATTTTTGTTTTATGTAGGGACATTAGTTTGACGTTTAAAAACTTGAAAGCACTAGAAATTTTGTGGGGTATCAAAGAAGCTCGAAGATATACATTGGAGTATGTTGAGATTGAATCTAATTCTTTAGTTCTCATTTTTGAACTTCAAAATTGTGCATCACTATCACTTTTTTTATTTTGTTTTGGAGCTCTCATAGATGAGGCTCACACTTTAGATAGTTTTTTTCTTAATTGCACCTTTTCTTTTGTTAAGCATTCGTCGAATGAAGTTGCCCATATCTTAGCTAGGATGAGCCTTCGTCTTGTTGGAAGAGTGGCTTAGGAGATCCCCTTTTCAAATTGGTTGTTATTTACTTTGGTTTAATTTTTATGAGGTCTTTTACTGTGAAACAAAAAACTTGAATAGGGAAATTGGGAGGAAGAGATATGGGGAAACTTACAATTACCCCCCTTAGGTATATCCTAATCTATAGTTTGGCCCATTTACTTTTAGAAACCTACACTTTGCCTCCTATATTTGTTACACTATCTGATAATAATTTCTGAAATTGTATTTAAACTACACAGGGGAAATTATCAGTTTTTTAAATTATCAATTTTTTTTGTATTTTTTTCTTTGTAAATACATTTCAGTATTTTTTAAAAATCGAATGGTTGTGAAAAAAATATTAAAAATTTTGAAATTACTAGAACATTATTATCAGACAATTTAAATTAGGGTTTCAGAAATTGTTGTTGGACACTGTAAAGCAAATAGAGGTTGATGCCCTTCGACATCATCGTTGTGCAACATGGTGACCTTGGAGCAGGAACTTGTGGTAGGAGAACACCTGGATGAGGAGCCTCCGGTGGGAGAACACTTGGATGAGGAGCCTCCAGTGGGAGAAGGGCTACAAGTACTAAAAAAGGCAAGGGTCAGGAGCTCCCCGGAGTATTTTTCCGGGGGAGGAGCTTCCGACGCCCAAGTCAGTGTTTAGAAATAGAGAATAGGTAAGGAGTGAGGAGATTTTTCCCTTGGAATGGGGGGATCCCTTTACCTGGGGTGCCTCCTGAATATTTATAGGGAGGTGTACAGGAGAAGTCCGTTTGCCACAGCCAGCCCAGATCGTGACAAGTGTTCGGTCGGATATGGTCCGTACCTTCGGGAGTGGGGGCCTCCAGCCGACCGCAGGCCGTCTGGTCAGAAGCCTAGGTCGTACGATGGCGGTGTGTCAGAACGTGTCCGGGGTGGCGTGTCGGGGATTTTTATGAGTACGGTGTGTCAGAGGCTCCTCAGCTGCTTCGCCGTATGCTTACGTGGCCTTTTCGATGGACTGAACTCCTTTGGGGTACATGGCTCGTTCGGGCAGGTGAGCTCCTCTGGAGGGAGGTCCCCTGTCTGTACGAGGCACCTTTGGTTGGGCTCTCCTAATGTCAGGCTCGGGTACCTGATGATGGCACTTCGTGAGTGCGCTCCGAGGGTGGCCCAAAAAGTATACGAGGGTGGTTTTGGCCATGTGAGGTCGGCACGAGGTCACTTTCAGGAAAGACAGTGACTCCTTCTAACTGAAGTTGGTCCCATGGGTTTCCTGAGCAGTAGCGCCTATCCAGCTTGTCCGAGGGTGCTGCAGTCCTCTCTTTGTTGGGGTTTTGCCGTGTCTGCTTCGATCGGAAGTGGCGCATTCATGTGAGGTTTTTCGGAGGCGATAGCTCTTCGGCTATCACATGCCCCCCTTCAGAAAACCGAAGATGTTCCTTGGCTTTGGGGAGTTCCGGGAACCTTTCTTATGGCAAGCGATGCTTGGTCTTGTTGCCATGATCGGCTTCCATCCGAAGTCTCCTTCTCCCCAGGATGGAACTTCGATGAACTAAGGTGCCCTACCGAGGTAGTTTGTGGTGTCCTTAGCTCTTTCTCCGAGGTTACTGTCTGGTGTGCGTACTTACATTGACTTTTCTGTCAGTGACCCGTTTTGTCCTCCTTCGTGCGTGGGCGCGTTACCTCTGGTAGGGTTATATAGGTCTGCCAGTTGTCAAGGGCATGCCATCGTTTGTCGTGATGGCTTACACATGGCAGCTAGCGAGTGGCAGACGGTTACGTCGGTTACACTAATTGTGTATCTTCACCTTCGAGGAACAATAATGACAACGTTTCGGGTGCCCCCTTCGGCCTATATAAACTCCTTTTGCCTTAGACCTTTATACTTATTCTCTTTACTCTCATTTGCTCCAGAATTCCCTTTTGTCTTTTTCTCCTTCTGGTAGCGGTTCTAGCGACAGAGCGATTTCCGGCAACCTTTCATGACAGCGTCCAGGAATCCCGATTTCGGCAAAGCTTTTGGTGGGTTTTTCATTCCAAAGTTCTTCCTTCTTTCCAAAGTCGTTCATTCCAAAGTTTTATTTTTTTCTTTCTTTAGTTTCCCCGAGGTCACCTCTCTTCTTTTTTGAGAAATGTCGAACCCTACTCCACTGATGACCGTCTGTCCTACTCCTGAGAGCTTCCTCCCCCTTGAGTCTCATCCATGCTGCACCACTTCGGAGAAAATGACGAAGTGGATAGCAAAATTCTAACCCCCCACTTACACTGGCTCGAGGTTACCTTCCTCGGTCATATATGGTTACATGGCCCGCTCTGATGAGATTACTGTTTACCGAGCCCAATTGAAAGTCGGTCTTCGGTATCCCCCTCTGCGCATGGTGTGTGAGTTCTGCAAGTTCCATAGGACCGCTGTGAACTAGCTCATTCCAAATTCTTATTTTTATTTTAATGTCTTTCTTTGCATGTGTGGGGTTTTTAAGATAAAGCCCCATTTTCTTTTCTTCATGCAATACTATAAGCTCCACCCGGTCCTGAAGGGTGGCTTTTACTTCTTGCTTCCCTGAGGGTCCGGGAGCAAGAAATTTACCGTCACCTTTGGGATGAAGGATAGCTGGCGGGGGTAGAAGAAAAAGTTATTCTTTCAGTCAGTTCCTGAAAGATGGAGCTACGTTCCGACCAGATGGGCTTCGGGGGTTTTGAAGACTAATCTTGTTGACCTTTGGAAGCTGTTGACCTTGGGGTTGGCCGCTGAATTTGACGAGTTCGATCGACGCATTTGGGCGGTTGCGGATTTGGACCCCGAGGTCCCTCCGCGTTCCTTATATCCCTTTCCCATTAAGTGGGACCTTATGACCGAAGAGGTCCTTCAGGAATTGGGGATGATCCACGTGCACAAGTTCGACTTGAACTTGCCCATGCCCTTTCTCCCGGGGAAGAAAGCATGGCTGGTGATGCTTTTTCGGTGTGAGATCTCATCCGAGGCTTTTGCCGAGAGTAAGTTATCTTCCGGGTTTTGCTTACATGTGTTCCTTTTGGACTTACACTGATGTTTTTTCCTTTTACAGAGATGGGCGATCAATCTGTGGAGTTTTACAAGTCCCTTTTTCTCGGACAGGCTAGGAGGGGAAAGCAGACGTGGAGGAAGGCGCCCATGAAGAGGAAAAAGACCAGTGGAGGGCCATCTAAGGCGAAGAAAGCCAAGGCGGACGTCCTTCCTCCTCCCCTCGAGGACGTCATCGAAGTGCAGGACCAGTTGCCTGCCCGGTCTCCTACCTACGCCGATCCTCTTTTGGATCTTGCTGCCCTCAAGACTACTCTAAGCCTAGATACAACTACTGAGACTTCGGTCGGAGGGACTTTGGCTCAAGAACTCAAGGAAAAAAGAAGGAAGAAAGGCAAGTACATTCCAGGCGAAGTCTGTGAAGTGGGCGAGGCCGATGATGTCATTACCAAGGTTCCACCAAGTTCGTTCCTTAGCCATTTGTCTAAAAATGTTAATGTTTTTGGTATCTATGATATTATAGATTTGTGGCTAAAGGACAATGTACTAATGGAACTTCAGCGTACTCTTGCAGAGGAGGTGACGCTTGCTATTTGGGTGGAAGCTCATGCCCGGAAGAGGGCCCTTTAGGATGGCCATATCCTAAAGGATAAAGTACTAAAGGAGCTCTTCTGGACTTTCACGGAGGACATGAACTTGTTCTTCGAGGACAGCCAGTTGATGGCTCCCCAAATGGTGAGGGGTGTGCTGATGAACGCTACCTTCAAGTCGCTCCTCGTCGAATGCCCGAACGAGGAAATCCTCGCGGCTAGGATGAGCAAACACGCCGCCCAGGTAAATTTCTTCTCTCTTTCTTTGGGGACTTAGAAAATTTTCTTCTGAATTTTTTGTCATTCTTTGACTTTTACCCCATGACTTTCTTTTCTACAGCTCCTGGCATACAGTGGATACTTTCGAGCTTGGGCGGCAAAGCAGACTGAGGCTCGTTTTCAGTCCAAGAATTCTCTAAGGCAGACGAAGGAGTTTTGTGCCAAGTACATCCTCAAGTATGGCCAACTGAGCAAAATTGTGAATGAGGACTTGGAGAATCTTCAGGTCGAGCTTCTAGAGAGCAAGAAGGAGCTCCTTCTTGACTTTTCGGCCAAGGTTGAGGACCTCAGCACAAAGTGTGCTATTCTCTTTTCGGAGAATGAGGCCTTTCGGAAGGAAAAGGCAAAAGACGCTGAGAACCTTGCGAAGGCGCTTGCTTTGAACACCGATCTCCAAGCCGAGGTCAATTCATTGAAGGAAGAGGCCAAGAAAAAGAAGAAAAAGAAACTAGAGAGGGAGGTTGCCGAGCTTACAGCCGAGCTGTCAACTCTGAGTGCTGAAAAGGACCAATCTGACCAAATGACGAAGGTGTCTTTTCAAGACGGCTTTTTTTTTTGCGCGGCACCAAGTCCTTTCTCGGCACCGCGAACTCGACCTTTCCTTCCTGGCCACTTTGGATTTTCTTAAAGAACCCAAGTGGAAATGGTCAAGGCTGGAGTTCCTCAACCTCTCTCCTATTGTGCCCGCGCCTTCGGATGCTCCTGTCCAGGAGAAAGATACCACTGCAGAGGAGGTTCCGGACGCTCTGGCTCAATAGGCTTTTTTCTTTTTTTTTTTTCTTGTAATCTCGTTTCTTTTGTAATGTTGCCTCAAAACTTGTGAATGAAAAGTAATTTTTCCTAAGTTCCTGTTCTTTCCTTCGATCACAACTCTTCAGAAGTTTGTATAATTCTTATGTGTGCATTTTCGGCGAACATCTACGTCTGTAATCATGCCTTCGGGAATCATTGTATTGTTCTTCTTTTAGCGAGAACTTCTAGATATGTGGACTATTTTAACTTTTCCGAACGTATTCCGCCGAGTCTTAGGCTTTGTTAAGGAACTGGCACCTTTAGAAAAAAGTCAATGTGCTAGAAACCCATTTTAGCAATGTGCCCATATTAGGTTTATAAACCACATTTTTATTGGTGATTTCGGGGAGGAGTAACCATAAGCTTTTCTTGGAGAAAATGTCTAAGTGTAGAATTTTTTCAAAGAATCTGAATGCCAAGTGTTTTTCAACTATACTCCCTCAGCATCACCTAATTTGTAGACCCCTGGGCAGATTTCGTTGAGGACTAGATAAGGTCTGTCCCAGTTTGCCCGAAGTACCCCGTCTGATGGCCTTCGTGGCTCAAATTCGGCCTTTCGAAAGACAAGGTCCCCTTTCTTGATTTTTTTTTTCTTACATGCAAGTTAGTGGCATCGGCTACTCTTTGTTGGAAAGCCTTCCTCCTGAGTTCGACCATTTTGCGGTGCTCTGCGGCGAGTTTTGCCCTTAAGCCAAGGTTGTTTCCTCCTTCATCGAACACCTGTATTCTTACTGAATGCCGTATGACCTCAATGGGAATAACGGCTTTTGTACCGAACACGAGCGAGAAAGGAGTTTTTCCTATCGCCCTTCGGGGAGTTGTGTGATAGCTCCATAGTACACTTGGGAGTTCTTTGGCCATTTCCCATTTGCCTCTTTTAGCTTATTTTTTTAGACCATCTTTTATGGTTCTGTTAAATACCTCTACCTGTCCGTTGCTCTGAGGATGAGCTATCGGGGTGAAGTGCATTTTCATCCCGAATTCGGTGATGAATTCTTAGAATCCCTTGTCAATAAACTGGGAACCATTTTCGGCTACTATTACCCTTGGTATGCTGAATCAGCATATGATGTTTTTCCAGACGAACTTCTAGATATCCTTCACCGAGATCGATGCCAAAGGCTCTACTTCGATCCATTTAGCGAAGTAGTCTACTGCAATTACGCGATATTTCACTCCACCGAGGGCGTTTGGGAAAGGTCCGATGAGGTCAATACCCCAGATGGCGAAGGGGCAAGGGTAATTTGCAGAAGTTATCTTTTCCGAGGGTAGCCTCTGGATGTTGGCGCGTCTTTTGCAATTTTCACATTTTTGAACAAATTGTCTTGCATCCTTTCTTAGGGTAGGCCAAAAGTAACCTTGGCGAAGTAATACTCCGGCAAGGGCGTTTGTTCCTATGTGGGAACCACAAGCCCCCTCATGAACTTCTTCGAGGATTGTTCTGACGTCTTCCTCACTTACGCACCTCTACAAGGGACTTGCGTACCCTTGTCTGTATAGTTCCTCCCCAATGAGGGAGTATCTCCCAGAGCGTTTTCACACTTTTGCAGCCTCAGCAGGGTCTTCGGGGAATGCCGAAGTTGTGAGATATTTCATGATGGAATCTTGCCATCCTTCTCCCGAGGTTGCTATGCATATTAATTCTGTGTTGGGTTGATTCAGCACCTCGGTGGGTTCCTTGGACTTGGCCAAGGTGTCAGCTTCAGCATTATCTCTATGAGGCACGTTTTTTATATGTACCAAGTCAAACTCTTTAATGAGTTTCTTGACGAGGTCATGATATTTTTCCAAGGTTGGATCATTTGCAGCGTAATCTCCTATCATTTATCGGACTACTAGCTGCGAGTCGTTGTGGGCCTTAAGGTTTCTCACACCAACTTTTCTGGCCAATTTTAGTCATGCTATGAGGGCCTTATATTCAGCAATGTTATTGGTGACATCAAAATCGAATTTGATGGCTTTGGTGGCTTCCATGCCTTCGGGCCCCCGAAGAACCACTCCAGTGCCTTGGTGTTCGGCGCCTGAGGCTCCATCGACAAAGAGTTTCCACTCTGGTTCCATCCTTATCAGGTCTTCTGAGGTGACTTCGCAAATCTTGACTTCTAGGACTTCAGCTATGAAGTCTGCAAATGCTTGGGCTTTTATTGCCCTTTTTGGCTAGTAAATGATGTCATATTCTCCGAGCTTAATATACCATTTTGACAGCCTTCCCAAATGCTCTACCTTTTTCATTATGTCCAGAAGAGGTAGGTTACTTCGGACAACGATGGCGTGTCCTTGAAAGTAGGGCCGTAGCCTTCTACCTGTGAGTACTAAGCCATAAATGGATTTTTGGAGCAATGGGTACCTGACCTCGGCACCGTGTAGGGACTTGCTTACATAATATACTGGTCATTGCCTTTCATCCTCTTCTTTCACTAAGACTGAACTCACAACTTTTTCTGTGATTGTAAGGAAGAGGATGAGAGGTTCTCCTTCCCGCGGTTGTCGAAGTGTTGGTAGATGGGTTAGGTAGTTTTTAAGCTCATCCTAAGCTTTTTGACATTTCGGGTTCCAAGGTTGCTCCTCGGTTCTCGAGTTGCCTTCGCTCTTAGCTGCTTTGGTGAACACATTGAAGAATGGTCGACATCGATCGCCATGCCTGGAAATGAATCTACTAAGGGAAGTGATTCTTTCGGTAAGCCTTTGTATGTCTTTAGTGGTTGTAGGTGTTTGGAATCCTAACAAGGCTTTGACCTTTTCAGGGTTGGCATCTATTCCTCTTTCTGACACCATAAACCAGAGGAACTTTCCTGCGCACACTCCAAACATACACTTTTTGGGGTTAAGGCAAATGTTGAACTCTCGAAGTCGTTAGAAGGTTTCACGTAAGTCGATGATATGATTACTAGGCATTCTGCTCTTAACTATCATATCATCGACATATGCCTCCATGTTCTTTCCGATCTGATAGTTGAACACTCTATTCATCAACCTCTGATAGGTAGCCCCTACATTTTTTAGCCTGAAGGACATTCTGACGTAGCAGTAGGTACCAACTTCGGTGATGAAGGCGATTTTTTCTTCATCTTCGGGGTTCATCCGAATTTGATGATACCCGCTGAAGGCATCGAGGAAACTGAGAAGACCGTACTTGGAGGTTGAATCCACCAATTGGTCTATGGCTGGCAAAGGGTAGGAGTCCTTTGGACAGGTATCATTCAGGTTCCAAAAATCGATGCACATTTGGAGCTTTTCATTCCCTTCCTTTGTGGTGATAACCACGTTACTAAGCCATTTGAGGTATTTAACGTCTCTTATTACCCCTGCCTCAATCAGACGCCTAACCTCGGCTTTAACGAAGGAGTTCTTATAAGCCGATAGGTTCCATTTTTTCTGCCGAACCGGCCTAGAATCCGGGCGAACTTTGAGATTGTGGTGGATTATGCTGGGGTTGACCCTAGGCATGTCTTTCGGAGAGTAGGCGAATAGATCTTTGTTCATTAACAAGAAAAATACAAGCCTATCTTTGTCACCCTTGGCCAATTTTTTCCAGACTCGGGTGGTCCAGCCGGTGATTAACTCAACATCTTCTGTTTCTACTTTTTCTAACTCTTCTATTCCCTTCCCCTGCTTTTTCTTCGCCTGTTATGACTGCTCTTTCAGTTGCCGAAGTCTGTACTTGGACCTATACCTGGCTTTGTCTAGCTTTAGTGAAGATTCTCCTGACTTCGGCTTGGTCAATAAAGATCTCTACATCTCCTTCTTTAGTTGCGAAGGTGACTGTTAAGCACTTTACATCCGGGCGAATGTGAAGATTGCCTTGAGTTTGCCTTCCAAAGATGGTGTTGTATGATGAGGGAACGTTAATGACAATGAAACTGGTCATAATGGAGGTGAACAGTTCCTCCAAACTCTAAGGCGAGGTCCCTTTCAGCATTAGGGGCAGATCGATGTATCCGAGGACTGGGAGGTCGGATGGCCCTACCCCAAAGGTGGGGGAATTGACTATGTTGAGGTTGCTTTTTGAGATGCCTAATTTAGGCAGTAGGTGCGAGAAGATGACGTCCGTGTTGGGGCCGTTGTCCAGGAGTACTCTTTTGACGTCCCAACTCCCTATTCTTGCCATGGCAAGGAGTGAGTCATCATAGGGGAACTTCACAGTGGATCCGTCTTTGCGAACAAGCCTATTTGGCAGGTTCCTATACTCAATTACGAAGATTTCTCTTATCTTTGTTTTCCTCTCAGCTGAAGGTATCCCTATAGGGATGGTTTGGATGACCTCTGCTGGTGGTGGCGGATTTTTTTGAGGACTTATGTCCCGACGTCTGTAGGAATCATAGTCCTCTTCGTCCCCCCTTCTTTGTTCCTCATTTTTTCCTTTCGGAGAAGTCATCCGCAAGTACTGGCGAAGTTGGCCCTGCTTTATCAGGGACTCAATCTACGTCCTTAGCTGGAAGCAGTCTTCAGTGTCATGGCTATGATCTCGGTGGAATTGGCAGAACTTCTTTATGTTCTTCTTATTTTCCGAGGTCATGGCCTTTGGCCTTGGAGCAGTAGTCCCTTGCCTTTCTAAGGCCATGAGAATGCTAGCCCTGGTGGCGTTCAGGGGAGTGAACGTCATTGGCCTTTTACCCCTTTGCTTTTAGGGCCTTCCTCCAACCTCATTCTGGTGGTGAGGCTGGTGGCTTGGTCTTTCAGACCGAGGGTGTTCTGCCTTTGGTCTTCCCATTCTGAGTTCTTCGGCCGTCATGTACTGTTTGGCCATTCGGTAGAACTCCCCCAGAATGTTTAGAGGGTCCTTAGAGAACTCATAGAAGAGCTGGGAGTCTCTCCGAAGTCCTATTATCATTGCGAGGATGCAAATCTCAGGCTGAAAGTCGGTCACACTTAGTGCTTCTCGGTTGAACCTTTCGACGTAGTCGCGAATAGTTTCCCCACTTCGCTGTGCTATGTCGAACATCTGCACCGGCATTTTGGCCGTTGGTTTGCTGCCAATGAATTGTTGGGTGAAGGCAGTAGACAGCTTCTAGAAACTTAGCAAGGTTCTATGAGCCAGGGAGTTATACCATGCCGTTGCTGGATCGGAGAGGGTTACCTCGAAGCATTTGCATAGAGTAGCGTCATCTGCGTCGTGGAGTACCATGCTTCGCTTGTACTTTGTCAAGTGCGCCTGGGGGTCACTACGTCCGTCGTAGGTTTTCAAGCGTGGCACCCTGAAGTCACTAGGCATGGGTGCCTCAACCACTTCCTGTACAAAATGTGACTCTTCTCCGGTGTAAGCGTTGGATAATCTTGACCAGACTGGCTTTTGGGAGATCTATTTCTCAACATTTTCCAGTTTTCCAAGGATCTTTTCCATGAGGACAGCTGTGTTAGCTTCCCCTTGCTGCCTGACGGTCGTCAACAATGGCGAACTTCCCTTCCTTTTCGGAGAGTAACCTCAGTGGCGAGGAGAGTGGGACCTTCGGTATGGCAATGGACTCCGCCTACAGGAGGTCTTAGTTTCATTTTGGGCCATTTCTTTGGGGGGTCGTGCCCTAAGGGGCACGTCCTCCGTCGATGATGTGTCATAAGAGCTCTTACTCCTGGAACTCTGGTGGGTGGACCTCGGGCTCCTCTCCTGGCGTGTTGCCGAAAGAGAGGCCCTTTGGGCCAAATTAGGCTGGGGCCACCTCTGGTCGAGTTGCTGGGTCATCTCAGCGACGATAGAGCGTCGGAAGTCTCGTAAAAAGCCTAACGTCACTGTCAGAGGACGGTCGTCCTCTGGCGTAGAGGTTTCTGCAGTGGGCTGCTTGATCGCCGGTTGAGCCTCCGGCGTAGAGAGGGACTTCGGGAGCCCCTTGTCTTTGGAACGTCGAGTCTTTACAACGGAGACCTAGGAAAGGGTTCCTACAGACGGCGCCAAATGATGCCCTTCGACATCATCGTTGTGCAACATGATGACCTTGGAGCAGGAACTTGTGGTGGGAGAACGCCTGGATGAGGAGCCTCTGGTGGGAGAAGGGCTGCAAGTACTTAGAAAGACAAGGGTCAAGAGCTTCCCAGAGTGTTTTTCAGGGGGAGGAGCCTCCGACGCCCAAGTCAGTGTTTGGAAATGGAGAATAGGTAAGCAGTGAGGAGATTTTTCCCTTGGAATGGGGGGATGCCTTTACTTGGGGTGCCTCCCGAATATTTATAGGGAGGTGTACAGAAGAAGTTCGTTTGCCACAGCCGGCCCAGATCATGACACGTGTTCGGTCGGATATGGTCTGTACCTTCGGGAGTAAGGGCCTCCAGCCGACCGCAGGCCGTCTGGTCAGAAGCCTAGGCCGTACGAGGGCGGCGTGTCAGAGTGTGTCCGGGGGCGGTGTATCAGAGTGTGTCTGGGGGTGGCGTGTCGGGGATTTGTACAAGTACGGTGTGTCAAAGGCTCCTCAGTTGCTTCGCCGTACGTCTACGTGGGCTTTTCGATGGACCAAACTCCTTCGGGGTACATGGCTTGTTCGAGGAGGTGAGCTCTTCTGGAGGGAGGTCCCTTATCTGTACGAGGCACCTTCGGTTGGGCTTTCCCGAGGTCAGGCTTGGGTACCTGATGATGGCACTTCTTGAGTGCGCTCCGAGGGTGGCCCAAAGAGTATACGGGGGTGGTTTTGGCCATGTGAGGTCGGCGTGAGGTCACTTTCAGGAAAGACGGTGACTCCTTCTAATTGAAGTTGGTCCCATGGGTTTCCTAAGCGGTAACGCCTATCCGGCTTGTCCGAGGGTGCTGCAGTCGTCTCTTTGTCAGGGTTTTGCCGTGTCTGCTTCGACCAGAAGTGACGCGCTCATGTGAGGTTCTTTGGAGGCGATAGCCTTTTGGCTATCAGAGGTAAAGTGTAAGTTTTTTAAAATAAAGGGACAAAGTGTATATTAGGCCAAATCATAGGGGCTTTTATAGTTTTCCTAGAGACATATTGTGACATCACATAATATTTTTACTTTAGCAGGCCGTGGTGAAATTAAGTTTAACCACTCTACCAAGTTGAATCTGTCAAAGTTTGAGATTGAATTTAACCACTTCACCCAATACTGAACAATGCTACGGCATCATTGAACTATTTTGACATCAAGTAAAAATTCAAGCAAACAGCCGTAATGTTTATTTTAAGTTCAAAGCATGTCAGCTATTAATTTTTTATGAAACGAATTTTCTTGAATTTAAAATGCAATATCATATTCTCAACTCTTTGGCCTTAATGGCTATGTCACCCTCTCTTCACCCCAGCACCGCTGTGTTGTCCTCATCTCTCCCTAGCATCATTGTGCCAACCTCTAATTTAAGACTCCATGAGCTTGCCGACAAATCAATCATGGAGGATTTCTCTCAACAATTTCGTGTTAATCGATCTCCGATGTCAGATTTCTACTTCCAATTTGATTGGACGGTGAACAACGCACGATTTGGCCTCCTTCGATTCGATTAGGTGTCATCTCCCACGTGATATTGGGCTTCACCGTTGTTGCTGCCATCCTCGCATTGTCTCCACCCACATTAGATCGGTGCAACAAGTCAGAGTCAGTGTCATCCTTGCCGTCCTTCAAGATCCACTTTCTTGCAATAGAATTAGGTTGGAGAAGAAAAAGTTCTAGTAAAATAACTAACGCCATCTTCCTTTCCGTCCCTCATTAGACAAACTTGCCATATTTTTTATAGTTGAGGGACTAAGTCGCATAGTTTATCAATGTTAGAGGATAAATCATTATGAGTCAAACTTTAAGAACTAAATTGTGTGAGTTAACAAAGTTGAGGGACCAATCACGTATTTAGGCCTATTTAAAAGTGGCGTGCGTTTTGCTCCACTTGTATATGTACGTAACCTTGAGATGTACTTGTTTCTTATGGATTAAAGTATTCTTTCCATTAAGTCCCGGCATCTAGGTAACCGCCGAAGCAATGAAATTTTACCACGATCTCGAATTAATTTATTAATTTATTATTAAATTGAATAAATTTATTAATTTAATTTTTATCTCATATTGATGACATGAAACTCATATATTTCACTTGTTAGTAAGAGGAGAGAGGAAGAAGACCATTTTATAAGAAATGTTGTTCATTTTATAAAAAATATTATTTAATAAATAATGGCATTCCAATAAGTAAAAATGTTCTTTCATTAATATTTACATGACCTTGAGATGTACTTGTTTTTGATAGATTAAAATACTCTTTCCATTAAGTCCTGGCATATGGGTAAACAGCGAAACAATGAATTTTTGCCCGGATCTCAAATCAATTAATTATTTTATTATTAAATGTAATAAATTCATTAATTTGAATTTTATCTCATACTGGTAACATGAAACTCATATCTATATTCCACTTGATAGTAAGAGGAGAGAGAGGAAGAAAATCATTTTGTAAGAAATGTTATTCATTTCATAAGAAATGTTATTCCATAAATAATGATGTTCCAATAAGTAAAAAATGTTATTTCATTAATATGAATTTTCTATTTTGTAATATGTTGTTTATATCATGAGAATGATGTCTGTAAATAATATTAATTTTTTAGTAAGAAATATTATTTCATTCATAAATTGTGTTGTTCTATAAAACATTATGCATTTCTAATCATAAGAAATACTATTTGTAAATAATATTATTTCATTTAGTAAGAAATGATGTTCCACTCATCTAAATTTAATGTTTTGTAATATGCTATTCACATCGTATGAAATGTTATTCCATATATATTGTTACTCTTCAGTAAAAAATGTTATTTCATTCATACAAATATGTTATGTATGTATTTTTCAAGATACAATGACTATCTTGTAAAAAGTTTTATTTATTTCATAAAATGTGCTGTTTGAGATGTAGTAATATTTTCATAAATAAATTGAAACTAAGGTAATAACACACTACAGTGCAAATTTTATTATGCCAATGTAATTAAAATCAAGATCCTATCATTTTGAATGTACTCCTTTCACTTTAGTTGCGTAAGGCTTACTTTACATGATTTACATAAGCTTATGTTTTTTTTAACGAGCTATCTTCATTTATTTTGGATGGAACAGTTGCTTTGTTTGTCCAAGTCTCCTGTATTTAATATGTCCAAACGTCAATAAAAAATATATATCCAAACGAGTTTGTGCTATATGTTATCTACTTAAGCCTACAATTAGCGTAAATTTATTATTCAACTTATGTAATTCTCTGTGCAGGCTATCTACAATGGATAATGACAGTTGTTCCTAAACTACACCCATATTGCTTAATGCTCTCAAAATTATCAGGTGTTGTACCAATCGTTCTGAAACTATTTAATTGTTGTCACTTCGTCTTACTATCAACTAAACTGTTAAAATGGATGGAAAAGTTGTGCCATATTAGCAGCTATGTCATTTTTCTATGTCACATCAATAGTTACGTTATTTTTTCATTCATATTTAATAGTTTAGTTGATGGCGGGATGAAATAGTAACAATTAAATAGTTTTAGGACAATTAAACAACATAAATATAATTTAGGGACAACTGGCTATATTTACTCAAATACAAATAAAATATATTGTAATAATTTTGGAATGAAATGAGTAATTTTTAATTATTTTAATGGTCGAGTACCACATATGTAGGTACAAGGGATTTCGTACCATCATGATTGGTGGAAAATAGTGTCCTTTAGAGCATCTCCAACAGCTTCTCCAAAATTTCTATAAGATGGAGAAGTAAAAAGTAAAATCTCTATAATTTTTTTGTTTAAACTCCAACAATTTCTCTATTTTGTAGAATTTTGTATTTATTACATAGTAATTAAATATTATGGATTTAAAGCAAATTCAAATTAATTGCTGGATTAATTATTGTATAATTAAATATTATTAAAAATGTAAAAAAATTAATCCTTCCGTTCTACAAAGAATGACTTTTTTTACCTTTTTTACTAAAATTTGACTTAAATATATTTATATTAAAAAAAATTTTAAAAATTATGTTTATAAAATAGAGTCTTTAGGTTTAATTTTCATAAAAAAAATTATAATTCTATAAGAAATTTTGAAAAAAAATATGAAATAATTATTGTATAATTAAATATTTTGCAAAATATAAAAATTTACTACTTTTTTTTCACAAAAAATGACTATTTTAACTAAAGTCAGACTTAAAAATATTCATATTAATTTGTACTATAATTTTTAAAAAAAAAAAATTTATAAAATAGAGTCTTTGAGATACCATTTTCATATAAAAAGTTTATATTTCAATAAGAAATTTTAAAGAAAATAAATTTTGAATTAATTGTTATGAATAATAAATGGGACAACCTTTACAAGAAAAAGAAAATGTCATTTTTCATTCCTTAAAAATTTTTAGAGTTTCTGAAAAAATAAGGAATGAGATCTTCTCTTTTATCTTATTCCCCATTTTAAAAAATATAATTGAAAAACTATTGGAGTGAAAAATAATTTTATATTTTCTAAAATATAAAAAAACTGTAAAATGAAGAAATAGTTGGACATGCTCTTAGTGGTCAGCGCGCTAAACAATTGATTTTCGTCTCTACTTGACTGTCCCGTACTTCTTGACCAATTCGGTCAGAGCTCACATAATTACTACACTAATATGCCGGGAAGTGTTTAAAGTTTGAAGCTTATCCTGTTTGGTTCTGGATATTATACAAAAAATAAAAAATAAAAAATCCCTACACGTTTATTTGCTTTTTCTTGCAAAATAATTAATTTTTCTGGAGAACGGTTTCCACTAAAGTAGGGTCAGTTTGAACTACAAAAACCTAGGATTTCACATAAATTAGTAGTCTCTAGGCAGTTTAAATTAATTTGAGTTGGATCATATATATACAAATGATTCTGTTCAAATTGAAAATTATTGAAATTAAGAGAAAAAGAATTCACTTGCTAGAAAGGGGATTATTGAGCATGCCTCGATTAGCATACGTACTCTTATATTTCAACTGACTCATGTTACATCAACATGTCTGCACTTTGCAGCCGAAGCAAGAACTCGATTTTCTGGGATTAATATTCATTTTTTTGAACAACAAGAAATTTTATTAAAGAAAGAAATAATACAAGAACCGGAGCTAGGGGCAAAGGCTAGACTCAAGATCAGATCAACCGGCGGATTACACTAGAACAAAACCCAATCAGATCCTGATAATCAACACCTGAATTTCTACCTGATTACAGAACCTAACCTAACCAACATAAAGCCGGATTCAACGTCCAGTTCAACCAAGACTCCTTAAACTTTGAACATCTGCTTGTTATCCGCAACTAATCGAGAACCTGAATATCCTCCAAAATAACTGGTTGAGAATTTTGAGTTTCATTAAACACTGCCATGTCCCACTACAAGGAAATATGGTCTGAGTAACTGATATGTGCAACTAATTTGAGTCACATAAAAGGTTAGTTGCATTGTAGTTTTAAGTAGGGGAACCAGCGACTGATATGCGACTAAAAAATTCAATTGCTTTAGAAATAGTCACATGTTAGTTGCATAATTAAGAAAATATTTTGTTTCTCAGCTGTACAAACTAAAATAGTATTTCCCACTAGTTACATCTCAATTGCAAATATCAAAATAATTGGCTTTCACTAGCATGACAGTTGTAGAAAAATCAATAGTCACTATTTTAGTTGTTTCTTCACTATAAATCGTTGTCTCTTTTTTGCTTCCTCATTTTCTTGCTCGGTGTGGCAACGTCGGATTTTCGGGAGTCGCCACCAATCTGTTTACCTAGGTCGATTGGTCACCTTAAAATTGGTCTGCGAGAGTTCGGGGATCGGGAGTACGGTTACGCTAAAACAGTATTGTTAGAGCGCCCAAAATTGGCACCTTAGTTGATTTTAATTTTGTTTTACTTTGCTTTTAAATAATTTTCAGTTAATTTAGAAATTTTAACTGAATCAGTTAAAATGTGGATTTTTAAGTTAATTTGTATAGAATTTTATACTTCCGAACCATGGACTCTGCCGAGTCATTTGGACACGGAAGATTTTGATTCCGAACCATGGACTCTGCCGAGTCATTTGGACACGGAATTTAATGAAATTTTAATTAATTTAATCCATATCGTAAATATGGATTTTTATCTTTTTATTTAGTTTATTTATTTTGAAAGTTTGATATTTTCCAAACCGTAGATCCTGCTGGATCATCCGGATATGGAAATTACTTTAATTAATTTTTAGTTATATAATTATTATTTTTATGGAATTTATTATTACTAATTTGTAAGTCTTTTGTTTTTAGATTTATTAATAATCTAAAAAATTTATTTTTTATTCTTTATATTTTCTTTTCTTTTCTTTCTTTTCTTTCTTTTTGATTTTATCTTTCTTTTAGTTTTATTTTTCCTTTCTTTTCTTTCTTTTCTTTTCTTTTCTTTTTCTTTTCTTTCTTTTCTTTCTTTCTTTTCTTTTTTTATCTTTTTCTTATCTTTCTTATCTTTTTCTTATCTTTAGGTATTCATTAAGTAACACATATAAATAAACTTATCTTTCTTTTCTTTTTTATTCACTTTTTAGTTTTTCTTTTTTATTTTTACTTGTTTAATGAAGGATATTTATTATTTAAAAAAAATAATTTTTATTTAATAAAAAGTTACTTTAAAGAAATCAAAGAGTTTAAAAAAATCTTGACATTTATTTTATGTTTATTCCAAAAAAATTAATCAAGGTTTTAATAAAAGAAAAGATTTATATTTCATGTTATGTTTATTCTTTTTTAAAAGTTGAACCAAAAAGTAATTATTTAATCAATAATTGATCTATTTAATAAAAGAACCAAAAATTTATATGTGTATTTTAAGTAAAAGAAAAGTCTTAATATGAAAAAAAGTAATAAAAAAAAAAATTATTTATTTAATGATGGTTCCAAAAGTTTATATGTATATTTTAAAAATAAAAGTCTTAGTATTTATTGGTTTTATTTTTAATAAAACAAATGATTATTTAAGAAAAGAAACTAAAATTTTTTTATGTATGTTTTAAACAAAAAGAAAAATTTTGATATTTATTTGTTTTTGATAAAAATAATTATTTAATAAAGAAAATAAAAATTTATATATATATTTTAATCATAAAAGAAAAGTTTTGGTCATTATTTGATTTATTATTATTTTTTTTGATAAAAGTGATTAATAAATCCAAAAGTTATAAAATTTATATGTATATTTTAAAATAAAGAAAAGGTTTTGATATTTATATATTTTATTTTTTTTTTGAAAATTAACCAAAAAAAGTGATTATGTAATAAAGAAAACTAAAGGTTAATATTTTAAAATAAAAGTAAAGTCTTGATGTTTATATAATTTATTTCTTTGAAAATTAACCAAAAAGTGATTATTTAATTCTAAAATAAAATACATCTAGTTAATAAATTCAAAAATATTTAAGAGAAATTTAATTTTTACTTACTTACTTTTTATTTATTTTGTTTTTGTTTTTAATTTTTGAAATCATTTGGCTTAGATTTTTGTTTTTTGTTTAATAAAGAAATAAAAAGTTATATTTAAATTTAAATGAAATAAGTAAAATACAAGGTCTTAATTTTATCTACTTCTTTTATCAAAAGAAAGTTTTGTTTTTTTACTTTTTTTACTTTTTTTACTTTTTTACTGAATAAAAATCAAAGTAACTATTAAAATTAATTTATTCTTATTTTAAAAATATTTTATTCTCCAAACCATTGGATCCTGGCGGATCATTTGGACATGGAGTTTAACTTTTTATTAATTATTTAATTAATTAGTTACTAACTTTAATCATAATTTTATTAGATTTTTATTAAATTTTATTAAATTTTAATTATTACTTTTAAAGATATATTTAAAAAGAAATGATTTGTATTTTTGTAATTATTTACTTATGTTTGTTTAATAATTTTAATAAAAAGTTAATTTTTTTTTTTTAAGAAATTATGTTCCAATAATAAAAGATAGTTGGTTTCTTTTAAAAAGATTTACTTATTCACATAAAAGAATTTTCTTTTAATAATAATTTTTTTTACTCATTTACTTATTTATTAAATAAGTGAAATAAATTTTATCATAAAGTAAAATTTTGGCATAAAGGAAAATTAAATAAAGGGGAGTTTTTTTTTTAGTTTTGACAACCAATTAAAAGTAAATTAAATATGCAAATAAATAAAGGGCAAATACATGAAGAAATATTGAAAGAGAATAAATAAAGTGGGGCTTTTTTTTTTTGGCCATCCACTAAAAAAAATTAAATAAATAGGAGGTATGACCTTCCTGTGGCAACGTCGGGTTTTCTGGAGTCGCCACCAATCCGTTTACCTAGGTCGATTGGTCACCTTAAAATTGGTCTGCGAGAGTTCGGGGATCGGGAGTACGGTTACGCTAAAACAATATTGTTATAGCGCCCAAAATTGGCACCTTAGTTGATTTTAATTTTGTTTTACTTTGCTTTTAAATAATTTTCAGTTAATTTTCAAAATTAGAAATTTTAACTGAATTAGTCGAAATGTGGATTTTTAAGTTAATTTGTATAGAATTTTATACTTCCGAACCATGGACTCTGCCGAGTCATTTGGACACGGAAGATTTTGATTCCGAACCATGGACTCTCCTGAGTCATTTGGACACGGAATTTGGTGAAATTTTAATCCATATCGTAAAAATATGGATTTTTATCTTTTTATTTAATTTATTTATTTTAAAAGTTAATATTTTCCAAACCGTAGATCCTGCCGGATCATCCGGATATGAAAATTAATTTAAATTTAATTATTTAATTAATTAATAAACGGTACACGCAAACTGAATTTTCCTAAATGTGATTTTTTTTATTATATTAAAACTAATTTTAGATTAACTATTAAAAAGTCTATCCAAATCTAATTATGTTTAATATTATTTCCTAAACTAATTCATAATTATCCAAACAAAACTATAAAAGGAAAACATAAGTAAAACAATGACCAATTTGTAAATCAGAACAACATTAGAGGCTCAATTAGACAAATCAAATAAATTCAGGGGTAAATTATTTATTAAAAATATTTATCTAAACTAATCACACAATTATGTTTAATATTAATTTCTTTAAGTTTATTCATACTCTTAATCAAATGAACAAACAAAAACATAAAAGAAAATAAACATTAGTGACCAAATTGTAAATCGAAACAACCTAAAAGTCTCAGATGAACAAATCAAATAAATCCAGGGAGTAAATTATTTATTAAAATCACCAATCTAACATAATCATATAATTAAACTTAATGTAAATTCCTAAGTTAATTTATGCCTTTAATTAACTGAACAAACAAACAAAAAAAAAAAAAAAAAAAAAAACACAAAAAGAAAATAAGTAAATCAGCGACTAAATTATGAATCAAAACAACATTGGAGTCTCGATTAGATAAATCAAATAAATCCAGGGGTAAAACTAGAATTATGCCGAACTTATGACTTTCAGATCAAATCCGGGTCGACAACGGGTTGGTTTGCGATCTGGTTTTCATTATTTAATTTTAATTAATTTTTTTTTTGTTTTGTTTGTTTTAAATAATTTCAATTAATATCCAAACCATGGATTCTAACCGAACCACCTGGATATGGACGAAGGATTGATTTCGGATTTTATTAATTACTAAGGGCGGATCTCTGAAATTTGCCATGTGTTATAAAATTGATCTCTTATTAAATCTCTTCCTAATTTCTAGATGATGAGAAAAGTAAGCATACATGAGCAATTAATTTACTAATTATTCTTATATCCTATTAATATTTTTTATTTTCAAGATGCATTATGAGATCTAAATTACAATTATAAGAACCAGAAAATATAAAAATGAATTAAACATTCCAAATGATATGCCTATATAGATTTAATGACTTAATTTGATAGATGACAAACCAAACAAAACAAAGAAAGAAAATAAATAAAGAAGTAAATAAATAATAAATAAAATGAATAGTAAGTAAATAATTCGACGAGTAAATAAAGAGAACAAATAAAAAGAAAACAAACAAAACAAAAATACAACAGACAACATGAAGTAAAATATTTAAGACATATTTTATATAAATTTAATAGTTAAGGTTAATGCAAAGTTCAAACAGACAGAACAAATAAAATAAAAAGAAATCAATGAAAATCCAGTTGTCAGTGACTGATCTGCAAGATAAAATGAAGTTAGTGGCTTAAATGGATGAAATAAAAAGAACTAGGGGCTAAAATGAGAATTTTACCCAAAAAAAATGAATTTTGACTTGGTCAAAACGAAAACGCGTGTTTCTGTTTTCATTTCTTCTTCGTCTGGCATCGGCACGGCGGCGTCGTTACAGGCAGCTGCGGAGGATGGCGACGGAACGGCGAGGAGCGATGGGCAGCTACCGGCGCGAGTGCAGGGGCGGTGTTGTCGCGGCGGAACACGAACGGGAGGGAAGGCGGTGGCGGCGTCGGCTGGAGCGGAGGCACGCGGAAGCGTCGGGCAGCAGGGAGGCGGCGAAGGGAAGAGTTAAGGGCGCGGCGGAGTGAAGAACAGGGCCACAGAGCACGAGAGCAGCAGGGGACGGCGAGCGAGCAGCTGAGGGAGAGGTTTCGCGCGACGTGGACTGGGCGAGGCGAAGCGGAGGGTGGGCGAGCAGCGAAAAAAAAAAAAAAAAAAAAAAAAAAAAAAAAAACAGCAGGGGAGTCGACAGGCGGTGACTGAGCAGAGAGGGAGAGAAAGAGAGTGAAGAAGAACTCTCTGAGATAAGGAGAGTGAGAGCCAAAGAGAGCTCGAGCTAGGAGAGAGAGAGAGAGGGAGCAGCTGGGAGAGCTTAGAGAGTGAGAGGGAGAGCGTTGTTGCGAGAGGGAGAGAGAGAAAGATAGAAAACAGAGAGGGAGAGAGCCTAGAAGCTGGTAGAGCGTGAATGAGAGGGAGAGGTCTGTCGGCCGAGATAAGGAAGAAAGAAGTCCAGAGCCTTCTAAATTGAAATGCTAGCCGGGGAAGGCTTAGCTGGGGGAGGATTTTTTTTGTTTTCTTCTTCTTTTTTTTTTTTTTTTTTTTTTAAAAAATATTTTTAATTAATTAATTAATAAATAATTACTAATTAATCAATATTTTTAATAAACACGTAAAGATATATATGTATATATTTTAACTAACTCTATATGAAAAAAAAATGCCCCCCTTTAAACTAATAATATGTATATATTATTAATAATCTAATTTAATGAAAGTCGGACGAAATTGGGTGTCAACACTTCCATGAATTATAAAAGTTAGCAAAAGTTAGTAAAGTTAGATGTCAATAACAATAAAAGTTAGTAAGTTAGTTGAGTTAATTGTTAGTAATAATAAATTAAAAGTTAGTAATGTTAGATTAATTAGTTGTTAATAACAATAATATAAAAGTTAATGAAGTTAGATTAATTAATTGTTAATAACAATAATAAAAACAAAAGGTTAGTAATAAAATTCAGTAATAATAACAACAATAAGTAATATGTAAAAGAAAGTTAATAATTCTTTAATTCTGCAGAAAACAAAATAAAAAAAGGTTAGTGACCAAATAGTAAGAAATTGAAAAATTGAAGGATGAAATGAGAATTGAACCTTTGAAGACAATTTTTTTTGAATTCTGATAACAGAGGACGCGCGAAGGAGAGGGAGGCGTTGCTGGCGGCAGGGAAGGAGGGAAGGGCAGGGTGGTCCGGCGCGAGGCGGAGGGGGAGGAGCTGGCGAGCACGGCGGCGACGCGACGGCCAGGCACGGCGAGGCAGCGGACGGCGAGGGGCGGTGACGGCGGTGAAGAAATCCGGAGAGGAGAGAACGCAAAACGGATGGCGGCGGGACGGCGACGGAGCGACCGGCGGCGACGGGACTGCGACGGTAGGCGTGTCTGGGCCGAACGACGGTGGCAGAGCGAGGTAAAACGAAGCAAGAGAGAGGAGAGAGAAAGAGAACAAAAAGAAACGGATGAGGGAAGAAGATGGTATATTCGTCACAAAGGAAGAATTTTTGGATTTATGGAGAAATAGAGGAGAGGCTGAGGGCTAAGGCTGCATTTTTTTCTTTTTTTTAAAATGGAGCTCTAAACTTTTTTCTCTGATTTTTTTCTGTGTTCAGCACAAAATTTGGGGGGCTATTTATAGAGGAAGTTTAGCTGAACTGTTGATGGATAAATTAATAAAAAATTTCAAACTTATCTCTTAAATTGGTAAAATGACAATTTTAGTCCTTTATGTCTCTCAGCCTCTGGATAAGTTCCTGAAGCTTCTGATTTTGATAATTTTGTCGTTTTCTGTCAATTTGGGCCAGAAACGTCGGCAGGCTCAAAATTTTATGTGACAAACTACTAAATGCTCCTGGAACTTTCAGAACTTGTCAATTTTGCCTGAAACTTCTTAATTTTATCATTTTTACCTCAAACTTTTAAATTTTGCCATTTTTTTTGGAGTTTTCTTTTTTTCTTTCAAATACACATATATATCATTTTAAATCAAATATTCACAAAAAAAAAATGTATTTTAAGCTAATTAAAATTTTTAGTAATAATAATAAATTTTTTTTATTTAATTTCTTTTGTTTAATTTCTTTTAAAATTTTTTTTTTATGGTCGGACGAAATTGGGTGTCAACACTCGGGTTTCTCTTTCTCTGCTTTGGGTCTCTGCTTCTTCTTCTCAGCCTTGCTCCATCTCCTGGGCTGAAATTCTACTATCTACACAGGGTATCGATCTCTTCTTCAGTTTTCAACTTAGATGTAAGTGATATTTATATTTTAGATTTTTTTAAATAATAAATATGTTATTTGTTGTTGTATGTGCATATGCATATGCATGTAGATAAACTGTAGAGTGTCTATCAATGATTCTTGATGCGTTGAGAAATACTATGAATATATGGCAATTGCAATGATCTATAGTTAATGTATATATATAATATGAATTTGTTTAAAAATCATTGATTGTCCAAGTTGGACAGTTTAGAAATAAAAAAATCCATATAGTGTTTTAAATTTGTGATTTATATTAATAGTGGATAAATTTTTGCTGCATGAAACCTCATTCCTTTGAAGCTGTATTTGAGTTTTTTTGTCTCAAGTCAACATGTATTCCAAGGAACTAAGGTGAGATACTGCTAAAATTTGTCTAGACTATTAAGATAAATGACAATGTAAAAGTATGAGATAAATCTATCATTTTTTAATAGGTAGGACCATTCCTTGTAGGAATGAATGATTATTAAGATATATGTGGACACTCATAGCATACCAATGGTAGTAGAAATTAGAAATTAAAAGTTGTTGTATTATAATTTTATTTTTTTTAATTGAATATATATGAATTTCTATTGTAGGAATCATACAATAGAATGACCGCGGGATGTAAATGGATGTATAAGCATTAATGAGATATCGATACAACAAACCAAATTTCATAGACAGTGTAAAATTTTTTATCAAAACTATATGTAATAATGGGACTGAATTGATAAAATATCTACGTTGGCGTTGCCGAAACAAACATTGTTGAGAACAAAATGTAGTTGGAATGCATCTTTGTGATTATGGATTTGTAGATTATATTATGTATAGTAATGTCACATTGAGTGATATGATATGCAGTGTCATAATTTTTATTTTGGTGAATCATTAAATCCATCGTAAAAAAAAAATAGTTTTACATAGAGCAAATGATTATAATAGTAGATCTGGGTATGAGCAAATGATTATTGATTCGATTAGCCTAAATGTTCACCATAATGAAGGAAATTAAACTTGTGAAAATGATGAAGATAACTAGGAAGCAACTGTTGTTGTGGATGTTGTTGTATATGAGCAGGAAAATGATAATGAAGGGGGGTGAGATATTTAATGTTGTCAAAATTGAAAATGAATTATCTAATCTAAGTGCATAGAAATTTTACAAACTACTTAGTGATGCATCGACATCATTGTGGGATAGATACACTAAACAACACATGAAGTTGTCAACAATATCTCGGTTGTTAAGTGAGAAAAGTAAGCATAACGTGACTGACAGTTGCTTTAATGGCATTCTGGTACTTGCTGAGGAATTTGTTCTAGAGGACAATCAATTGTCACAAACGTTGTATGACTCCAAACACATGATGAAGTGTTTGGGTCCCCCGTATGTGAAAATAGATGCGTTTGAAATAATTGTATATTATTCGATGGTGAGAATGCACATTTAACGCATTGCCCAATTTGTAAAGAGTGTAGATATAAGGAAAGAACAATGAAGAGAGGGAAAAAAAACCAATTCCTTAAAAGGTTTTGCAGCAGCTTCCAATTATTGACTGGCTAAAAAAATCTTCAAACTTACTCCCCAAAAGGTTACAAAAAAAGGCTAATAACGCTCCATGTTTGTTATGATACTGACGCCTTGTGATTTCATCTATGGTGGAGTGCTGACTTTTCCGCTTTGCCATGTTGTTGGTATTGCCTCGGCCGTCTTGGGCTTGCCTGAAATTGCACTTTCTTGTGGCCCTGGAAGCAAACCATCTTTCTTTATTTTGTTATTTTTTTTGTCCTTACTTCGTTGAAAGGTTGGCAGTGACAAAAGAAGAATTGCAATCAAATGTCTAAAATTAGTCATACAATTTTTTTATGATTTATTAACAGTAGAAATTAAACTGCTAATTAAAACTAAAAGTTAAAAGTTACTATTAAGTAGTTTATTTCAAACTCTTACGTTAATTACTAATTATAACATCAGATGGAGCGTTCGTATGTTTTGTTGAATATAGCATATAGCCGCAAGTGGTGCGCATTGGAATAAGCTTTGCCCACAAAAGCTGAACATATTTATTTGGTTGGAAATTTTGACAAAGCCTAGCATGAGTCTAGTTCCGCAGTAGTAGTGTATTTCAACTCAAAGTCAATTAGACGTATTTATAAGCTCTCAGAGAGAATTCAAATTGACTTTCAACTCAAAGTCAATTTGACAAAGCCTAGCAGAGTCTAGTTCAGCAGTAGTAGTGTATTTCAACTCAAAGTCAATTAGACGTATTTATAAGCTCTTAGAGAGAATTCAAATATACCTCGTCAAAAACAAAGGCAAGCATGGGAGGCCACACTATACCTGCCATGACTTGCGCAATATGAAATATGTCTTACGTAGAAAGAGCAAGAACGTACCTGCTTACTATATGCAACGGTTTTACTTTAACCCAAGAGGTGTGTTCTGAAATTCAAAGATTTTCTTCTTAATTATGAATTACAAATTCGTTTTGGGCAGAACAGTTTACATGTTCTAATCCCTCGTTGATGGCTTGACCTTAGCTAATACGACGGTCCTCCTCAGTAAGTTCACATCACATGCACAAGTTAGCCTCACGGTTGAACTTGATTGGTTTATTTTCTTTCAAGTTTGAAAGGTACGACTAACTAGAAACACGAAAGAAAAATAGCCATGTCAAAACTTTAGGGATCCACCGAGTGGAAGGCCCTTATGTACATACCAATTGAGAACTGCGGCTAAAGTTCATTGTTTTATAATTAAAGTTACTTAGTTTTTATTTGGCTACTTGTGTTCCACTTTTTTCCCCGATTCCACCATCTAACATAAATTTTCAATTGAATTACAGTGTCAATTTTATCTTGACAGCGCTAATATAATCAGACCCCTAATTATTTTCTCCATCTATATTTTTCGCTTTCAATTATCACTCTAAACTTTTGTAATATGTAGGGGCACTAGTTTTTAATTAATATTTTTAACTATTTTTTAATTTTTTATATTTTTTGTCCCAAATATCAATAAATTAAATTTAACTAAAAAAATTAGTGAGTTCTCAAAAATATATATATGAATTTAGTTAGTTAATATGACCTAGATTAGTCATATATAAGAAAATGTAAGAAAATCACAAGTAATTGAAGTGTCTTATATTCCTCTACTAAGTTTGCACTTTTGATTTTAAAATTGAGAAATTTCATTTTTGAAAAAAATTAATCAATCATATGTCAATGGGTCAAATTTGAGTTAGATGATGGTATTCTTATATTTTGCTCACTAAGTTGGACGCCCTACATGCGTCTTACCGATCATCTGTTGGGAGGACAAGTTTCACATTTATATCCTATCTATTTTTAAAAAGGTTGGGTTGAGTAAAACCTATCTGTTCACTACATTTTTACAATCACAATTTTATTAAGTCATATTATATCTAGTTATATATTTATTACTGTTAGAAACATCTGTTATACCTTATCTATTAAACCAACACTGACATGTTCCTAATTTCTTATAACTTATCTATTATACTTTTATTTCTAACACATAACTAATATTAATATGTTAAACACACATAGACATTTGGTCAGATGCGGGGTAGGTGAACTTTAAACCCATATCCTACCCAAAGCGGGTTGGTGAGTGAAAAAAAAAAACTACTTCTAACTCAAACCTAATTAATTGTTAAAAAAAACAAAACCTGACTTATAGAATTGGATGCAACCACATATTCACCAGAATGGATATCCATTCTTATCTCTAATCATCTGACAAATTTTTAGATAATAAACATGGCGGTTTTTTTTTATGTATATTTGGAATTTATAGTTTTGTGCTAACATTTCGGCATGAATTTGGATTTGGTATAGTGGTGGACATGTGTGCTGTTTGCCGTGGCTCGAATCAAATTACCTATTTCAAGAAATGCGATTGAACCTACATTATTTATATAATTAGGACTAATAAAGATTCTTAAGTACTCAGTTTGAAGAAAAACTCAAATTGTTCATGAACATGTTCAGTCATTGTCTACGTGTTTCTACGTTTTTTTAACAAGGACGAATCCAAAAAGTGTCGTGTTTCTTACTCCACTTGTATATGTTCATGACTTTCAGATCTACTTTGTTTCTGGTCGATTAAAATACTCTTTTCATTAACTCCAGACATTTGGATAACCAACGAAACAATGAAATTTCAACCAAACCTCGAATTAATTTATAATTTTTTTATTAAATTTAATAATTTTATTAATTTAAATTTTATCTCAGATTGGTAACAGGAAACTCATATTTATATTCCACTTGTTAGTAAGAGGAGTAAGAGGTGAAGAAATTCATTTTGTAAGAAATGTTATTTATTTCATAAGAAATATTGTTCCGTAAATAATGATATTCCAATTAATAAAAATTTTGTTTCAGTAATATAAATTTGTTGCTCTATAATATGTTGCTCACATTACAAAAAATGGCATATGTAAACAATGTTGTTATTTTTTGTGAGAAATGTTGTTCTATTCATACAAATGCACTATTCTATAAAATATTATTCATTTCACAAGAAATGTTGTTTGTAAATAATATTATTCTGTTCAATAAAACATGATATTTCACTCATATAACTTAAATGTTTTGTAATATGCTATTCATTTTATAAGAAATGCTATTATGTATATAATGTTAGTCTTCAGTAAGAAATATTATTTTATTTATATAAATATGTTGTTCTATAAAAAGCTATTTATTTCATAATATGTGTTGTTTAAGACACGATGACAATTTGGCAAGAAGTGTTATTCATTTAATAAGATATACTGTTCAAGATGCATAGAAATTTTCATAAACAAGGTGAAATTAAGCCAAAGGACAAACCCAAATTTTTTTTATAAAAGGGGGCTAAAACAAATATGTTTCCTAAATTATAACCATTTATAAGAAAATTTGACCAATTTTAAGGATAAGTTAGAATGTATTTACCTTTAAATTTTATAAGTATTTTACAATTATAAGGAAGACCGGGCTCCTGCTAGCTTTTGAGCTAAACAAATAATAGCACGCTGCACTAGGTGTAGATATGTTATGCTAATGTAATTAAAATGAAGGTCCTATCATTTACAATACTTCTTTTAGAGGTTGGAGATTATGCACCTATGTGCACAAACACACACTTCACGCCATTTCTCCCCCTCTCTCTCCGTATATATATATATATATATATATATATATATATAAACTATGGTTGTAGCTCTAATTCTATTTTTTTTCTAGCTGGCCACTTCATATTCTCATCTCATTTTCTCATTTTGTTTTTCATCATGCTCAAAATCTCTTACATCTTCCCGTCCTAAACAATTAAAGCGACTTCAAAATCATACAATAGAGCTACCGCACATACTTAAATGACGAACAAGCCAAATTGTAGAGGATCAGGAGAAGATGAAGCCAATGCTGTTGATGGATTGCAGTGAGAAATTTTAGGAAGATAAAGGATCGAAATGGTTTAGGAAGTGAATATAGCAGATGATAGTAGTTCAAACGTCAATTCTAGTGAAAAAATAGAAGGTGCACATCATTTTTTGACATCCATGAAAAAACATCCACGATTTATGTTTTATATTGTTGTGGCAACGTTGGGTTTTCTGGAGTCGCCACCAATCGGTTTACCTAGGTTGATTAGACACCTAAAATATGGTCTGCGAGAGTTTGGGGGTTCGGGAGTACGGTTACGCTAAAACAATATTGTTATAGCGCCCAAAATTGGCACCTTAGTTGATTTTAATTTTGTTTTGCTTTGCTTTTGAAATAATTTTCAGTTAATTTTCGAACCGAAAATTTTAACTGAATTATTTAGTCGGATGTGGATTTTTGGTAATCAATTTGGATAAATTTTGATATTTCCGAACCATGGACTCTGTCGAGTCACCCGGACACGGAAGCTTTATTTCCGAACCATGGACTCTACCGAGTCACCCGGACATAGAATTTAATGAAATTTTATGTAATTTAATCTATATCAAAAAAATGGATTTTTATCTTTTTGGTATTTTTATTTAATTAAAAAAGTTGATACTTTCCAAACCGTAGATCCTGCCGGATCATCCGGATATGGAAATTATTTTAATTTATAGTTAATTATTTAATTTTTATTTTTATTATTTTATGGAATTAATTACTAGTTTAATTACTAAATGGTAATTCTTTTTGTTTATGAAATTTTTAGATTTTTGTCAATGATTTTTAATGTTAACCTAAAAATTTTGTTTTGTTTATTTTTTTATTTAATAAAAGATAAACTAAAAAGTAATCATTTAACCAAGATTTTATTCATTTAATAAAGAAACCAAAAAAAAAAAATTATGTGTATAAAGAAAAGTCTTAATATTTTATTTGATAAAAAAAGTAAATCAAAAAGTAATTATTTAATAATGAAACCAAAAGTTTATGTATACATTTGAAAAATAAAAGAAAAGATCTTAATATTTATTTGTTTTATTTTGAACAAAGATTAACCAAAAAGTGATTATTTAATAAAGAAAACAAAAATTTATATATATATTTTAAAATAAAAGAAAAGTTTTTAATATTTATGTATTTTATTTTTTTTTGATAAAAGATTAAAGAAATCAAAGATTTATATGTATGTTTTAAAATAAAGAAAAGTTTTGATATTTATATGATTTTGTTTTTAATAAAATATTTTTAAGGTAATTATTTATAAAATACATCTAGTTAATAAGTCCAAAATATTTAAAGAGAATTTAGTTCTTTTCTATTTATTTTATTTTTTTGAATTTTAGAAATCATTTGGCTTAGATTTTTATTTTTGTTTAATAAAGGAAACAAAAAGTTATATCTTTTTATTAATTTAAAAGAAATAAGGAAAATATTGCTGGATAAAGAAATAAGTAAAATATTAGCCCAAAAATTTTACTCTTTTATTCTTTTTATTAATAAAGAAACTAAAAATTTATGTTTTATTATTTTAAAATAAATAAGTAATATATTGCTGAATAAGGAAATAAGTAAAAATATTAGCCCAAAGTTTTTATTTTTTAAATAATAAAAGAAAATTTATTTATATACTTTATTAAAAATATTTAAAATATTTTATTTAAAATATTTTCCAAGCCATGGATCCTGGCGGATCATTTGGACATGGAATTTAATTTTTATTAATTTTTATTTTTTTAATTAATTAATTAATTATTAATTTTAATCATAATTTATTTTATTTTTTTTTGAATTTTTAAATTTTAAATATCATTACTTTAAAGATATGTTTAAAAAAAAGAATTGATTTGTATATTTTTAGCATTATTTAATTATGTTTGTTTATTAATTTTTAACAAAAGGAATAAAAAGTTATATAATAAAAACATGTATTCCAAAATAATAAAAGATAATTGGCTTTTAAAAATTATTTTTATTAGCCTTAATAATTCTTTTTTTATAATAATTTATTATTATTTTTTTATAATAATTAAGAGTGAAATAAATTTAACAACAAAAAAAAAATTAATAATAATAAAGTGGGACTTTTTGGCCATCCACTTTAATAACACAATAATAATAACAACAATAATAAAAGTTAGCAAAGTTAGTAAAGTTAGTTGAGTTAATAATAACAACAATAATAATAAAAGTTAGTGAAGTTAGTTATGTCAGTAGTTAATAATAATAATAATAACAATAACAATAAAAGTTAGTTATGTTAACAATTAATAATAATAATAATAACAATAAAAGTTAGTATGGTTAGTAAGTTAGTGAGTTAATAATAATAATAATAAAGCTTAGTAATAATAAAAACAATAAATAATGGATAAATAAATAAATATAAACAAAAAGTTAATAAAGTTTTCTGCAAAGGATAAAAAAAATAAAGTTAGTAACCAAAGTGAAAGAACATAAAAAGATTAAGGATTAAATCAAGGTTTTACCTTAACAATTAAAATTTTGAATTTTCTGAAACGGGAAACAGAGAAGCGACGCGAGGGGCGAGGAGGGAGCACGGCAGCGACGGAGCTGGGCAGGCGGAGGCGGCGAGGGCGTTGGGCGAAGGGCGACGGCGTCGGAGGGCGATGGCGGCATGGAGGCGACGGCCGGGAGGAGCGATGGCAGTGGAGGAAGAAAAAAGGGGCGGCGACGTCGGAGCGGAAGGAGACTCGCGGTCGGCGGCGTACCGGCGTGGGGACGGCCCGACGGCAGCATGGGGGCGACGGCGGCGTGGAGGCGACGGCGGCAGGCCAGACGGCGACGGGATGGGGCGGCGGCAGCGAAGAAGAGAGACAGAGAGAAAACGGAAATATTTGGGTCGGGGCTTAAAACGTGAAAACAGAAACGTTTTGGTTTTCTAGGAAGAGGGAAGAGAGGCCAGGGAATAAGCCTGTAATTTTCTCTTTTTTTAAAACGGAACTCTAAGCTTGATTTCTATTTTTTTATTATGCCTTCTTCACAGATTTTGGACCCCTATTTATAGGGGAAGGGGTGCTGGACTGTTCAAAATTAAAAATTAATTAAATTCAAACTTATCTATTAATTTAGTAAAATAACAGTTTCAGTCCTTTACGTCTCTCAGACTCTGGATAAGCTTCAGAAGCTTTTGATTTTGACAATTTTGTCGTTTTCTGTTAATTTGGGCCAGAAACGTTAGTCTGGCCCAAAATTGACGCCAAAAATTACCCAATGCTCCTGGAACTTTCAGAATTTGTCATTTTCTCCCGAAACTTCTCAATTTTGTCATTTTTAACTCAAACTTTTTAATTTTGTCATTTTTATGGAGTTTTCTTTTTCTTTCAAACATACACATATACACACATATATCATTTTAAATCAAATCTTCACAAAACAAAAAAAAATGTATTTTAAACTAATTAAAAATTTTAGTAATAATAATAATAGTAATAATAAATAATATTTTTTAATTAATTTTTTATTAAATTTTAAAAAAAAATTTTTTTTTTAATAGTCGGACGAAATTGAGTGTCAACAATTGTAAAATAACATGGATTTGCATGTATGTATGCTTCTGAGTTTTATATGTATTTTCTGGGTTTATAACGAGCACAAATATATATGTATCTTCCTATGACTTATATGTATGTTCTGGGTTTGTGAAGAACATGGATATATATATATGCTTTTGAGGTTTATATGTATGTTTCTAGGTTTGTAAAACTCATAAATATATATGTATGTTTCTAAAGTTTATAGGTATACTTCCTAGGTCTGTAAAAACAAAATATCAATGTAAACTGTATGTGAACTGTATTAAGTTGAAAGTGAAATGTATTAATTTGTGTGGGATATGTGTTAAATTGGAAAGTGAATTGTATTAATCTATGTGGGATATGGGTTAAACTGAAAATAAAATGTATTAAACTGTGTGAGATATGTATTAAACTGGAAGTGAATTGTGTTGACACCCAATTTCGTCCGGCCATTAAAAAAATTTAAAAAAAATATTAATTAAAAAAAAATTATTATTATTATTGTTATTACTAAAATTTTTTTAATTAGTTTAAAATACATTTTTTTTTGTGAAGATCTGATTTAAAATGATATATGTGTGTATATGTGTATGTTTGAAAGAAAAAAAAGAAAACTCCATAAAAATGACAAAATTAAAAAGTTTGAGGTAAAAATGAGAAATTTGAGAAGTTTCCGAAAAAATTGACAAAATCTGAAAGTTTCATGAGCATTTAGTAGTTTGTCACATCAATTTGGGGCCAGCATAACGGTTCTTGCCCAAATCAACAGAAAATGATAAAATTGTCAAAATCAGAAGCTTCAGGAACTTATCCAGAGTCTAAGAGACATAAAGGACTGAAACTGTCATTTCACCAAATTAAAAGATAAGTTTGAATTTAATTAATTTTTAATTATGAACAGTCCAGCACCCATTCTCCTATAAATATGGGTCCAAATCTGTGTGTTAACACAGAAAAAAAGAGAGAAAAATAGAAATTAAGCTTAGAGCTCCGTTTTAAAAAAAAGACAAAAATTATAGCCTAAGTCCCTGGCTCTCCTTTCTTTCCCCAGAAAATCTCAAAATTTTTAATTTTGACGCTTTGACCATCTTCTTCCTCTCGTTTCTTTCACTGTCCGTCGCTGCCCACTCCGTTCCGCCACCGCCTGTCGCTCCCCACGCCGTCCCGCCGCCGGCCGTCGCTTCCCACGCCGTCCCCTCGCCGCCCGTCACTCCCCAGGCCGCCGTAGCCGCCGTATTTTTCCTCCTCCTCCCCCCCCGCGCGTTAACTCTCTGTTTCTCGTTCCAGGAGATTCAAAATTTTGGTTTTAAGGGTACAACCCCTGTTTAATCCCTCATCTTTTCACTTCCTTTCATTTGGGTCACTAACCTTTTATTTTGTTCTTGCAGAATTAATTACCAACTCTTTTAATTTTTACTTGTTTATTTATTTGTTTATTATTGTTATTATTACTAACCTTTTTTTATTGTTGTTATTAACAACTAATTCATCTAACTTTACTAACTTTTATATTTATTGTTATTAACAACTAATTCATTTAACTTTACTAACTTTTATTATTATTGTTGTTATTATTAACTCTACTAACTTTTATTTTTATTGTTATTAACTTACTAACTTACTAACTTACTAACTTTGCTAACTTTTATTATTGTTGTTATTATTATTGTGTTATTAAAGTGAATGGCCAAAAAGCCCCACTTTATTATTATTAATTGTCTTTTTTTGGTAGTTAAATTTATTTCACTTTTAATTATTATATAAAAGAATAATAACAAATTATTATAAAAAAATAAAAGAAAGAATTTTATGTGAATATTTTTTAAGGCTAAACAAAATCATTTTTTTAAAAAAAGCCAACTTTTTTATTATTTCTTTAAAAACAAAAAAAAATTAACTTTTTATTCCTTTTATTAAAATTAATAAACAAACATAATTGAATAATTTAAAAAAAAATAATAATAATAAAAAATCAATTCTTTTTAAATATATCCTCAAAGTAATGTTTTTTTAAAAAAATTAGAAATTATGATTAATAATTAATTAATTAAATAAAAAAATAAAATTTAATAAAAATTAAACTCCATGTCCAAATGATCCGCCAGGATCCAATGGTTTGGAGAATAAAAAATATTTTTAAAAATATAAAATATAAAATTAATTTTAATAGTTACTTCAATTCATTAAAAATAATAAAAAAATTAAAAAAAAAACAAAAATCTGTTTAATAAAAGAAATATATGAAAATTAAGACTTTGTATTTTACTTATTTCTTTTAAACTAAAATATAACTTTTTAATTTCTTTATTGAATAAAATAAAATTTTAACCAAATGATTTCAAATAAAGGTAATAAAAAAGAATTAAATTTCTCTTAAATATTTTAGACTTATTAATTAGATGTATTTTTTTTAGATTTATAAAGTAAATAATTACTTTTGGCTAATTTTTTTTATATAAATATCAAAACTTTACTTTTATTTTTAAAATGTATATATAAATTTTTGGTTTCTTTATTAAATAAAATTTTGATTAAATATATAAATATCAAGACTTTTATTTTATTTTTGAAACATACATATAAATTTTGTTTGTTTCTTTATTAAATAAATAAAACCTTGATTAAATAATTTCTTTTTTGCCTTATCTTTTATCAAATAAAAAAATAAAAATATAACATAATATATAAATTTTTACATATAAATCCATAATTTCTTTAAATAAAACCTTGATTAAATAATTTCTTTTTGGTTTATATTTTAAAAAAGAATAAATATATAGATTTTTCTTTTATTTTTATAAATCCTTAGTTTCCTTAAATAAAACCTTGATTAATTACTTTTTGGGTATTCTTTTATCAAATAAATAGAATAAACATAAAATAAATGTCAACTCTTTAACTTCTTTAAAGATTTTTAATATTAAATAATCTAAAAATTACTTTTTGATTCTTTTATAAATTGAGTAATTAAATAAATAATAAAGATCTTTCATTAAATAATAAAATAATAAAACGAAAATTAAAAGAAAAAGAATAAGAAAGAAGGAAAAGAAAGAAAAGAAAGAAAAGAAAGTAAAAGTAAAGTAAAAGAAAATAAATAAAGAAAAGAGTAATAAAATATAAAAAGAAATAAGAAAGTTTTTTTTAAGATCATTAATAAATCTAAAATTTCATAAATAAAAAAAACTTATAAATTAGTAATTAAACTAATAATACTACTATCCTGAACATTAAAGTTACCTTGCACAGCTGTAGGCTCTCTGGATACCTGGCTTGCCAGTGCAAAAACTCGTGGTGGCACAGGAGGAACTCTGACAAAAGTACTACCAGCACTACCAACTCCTGAGGCTCCCGGTCATCCTTGACCTTGGTCTTGTCTAAGCCTTGGGCACTCCTTCGCCCAATGTCCTGGCTGACGGCAGTAATTGCAGAGATCGGTTCCAAGGGTACAAGGTTTGTTACCATGAAATCTCTGACACTTAGGACAACGGCCTTTTGCAGCTTTCTTGATTTTCTTGGAAGGTCCTTGATCACCTCCCACACTAGGCCTTTTATCCATTAACCTTGAATGTACCGGAACCCTTGGCTCAACGGCCTTTTCCTTGGGTTTTGCTTCCATCAACTCCCTTTCCAACACTAAGGCTTTTTGGACAGCCTCATGATAGGTCCGAACTCCTATCACTGTCAGAAAACTCCTCAACTCCACCCTAAGTCCACGAATGAACTTCTTTGCTTTTAGTTCATCTTTCCCGGCCAAATGAGGTGCATACCGAAAAAGAGAACTAAACTTCCTTTCATACTCATGAACTGTTAGCCTTCCCTGGATTAGTTCATCAAACTCAATCCGCTTTTGATCCTGGGCAGCCTCACTATTGAATTCATTTCGAAACTCCTTCTTGAATTCAATCCAATCAAGCTCCTTAGGCCTTTGCCCGATCCTCCCTTCATTATAAGCATCAAGCCTTTCCATGACATCCTTCCACCATAATGACGCCTTGCCCTCTAAAAAGAAAGGTACTAAATCCATCTTTACTTTGTCATCCAACTTCATGTTCTTGAAGATCTCATTAATCTGATACAACCACCCTTCAGCCATATCGGGATCTCCTATGCCATTGAACTTGGGAGTGTTAATATCCCGGCATAAGGAAACAAGTCCCATATGGTCTGGAATGACGGGTCTCCTCCGTCTTCTCCTTGGATGGATGTCCTCCTCATCTTCCTCTTCACTGTCCTCTTCACTGTCCTCACTGGACTTTACTTGAACATGCTCATTAAATGGTTCCTGACCTTGCACTTGCCCCTGGGGCGGGGGATTTCTCCCCTGACCTTGGTGCACCGTTGGGCCTTGGTGCACTTCGGCCCTTACCCCATTAGGGTCCTCCAAGGTCTCCCCCTGAACTGGAGGTTGAGCACGCTCTTCAAGCAAAATGGCCATGCCATGTAGCATCCGATCCATCGACTCATTAAGTCTCCTCAACAAGGAAACCACTTCCCTCATGTCTGCCCCACTGGGGTCACTAGTTCCTGCACCGGAACCCTGAGCCTCAGCAGTAGTACCAGCCCGTGTATTCACCATACCTGCAACCACAGCCAGAAGACCATACCCAGAGCAACTTATAAGCAGTACTAACCACACTTAACACAAGAACACTTTGATCTTAGTTCACTTATTGCCTCTACTAGGAACATTAACCCGCTCTGATACCAATTTCTGTGACGGAACGGGGCCCCAGTGCCCCTAATCTTGTAGGCTCTTAGGGATAATGAATCCCACTAGTTACAATTGGCTAACTATTACTCGTCAATATAAATTAAAACAATTTATATGCAACTAGTTACTTAGCCTACTCAGATTAAGTTATGCATGCTTCTGACTTGGCAATGCAATCGAAATTTAAAAGTCTTGAATTAAAACATTGCTCGAGCATTTCATTAAAACATACTGAAAACGTACCAAGTCATTGAAATACTAGTTGCTTTAACTACAAGTAACAGTTTTGTGCATACATTACAACTCTAGCATGCACCCAAAAGTAACAAGATGGATTTACATCCTAATGTATCCCAATAGAGGCAACTTACTTAGTACACCAAGTACTATGTACAAGAGACAAAATTACTACTAACTAAGATCATTTACTTGAGCCCACCTTGAGCTAAGCCAAGCTCCAAGTGTAGCCCTTCACTAGACCTTGTTCTTGTGTACTCTTAGCCTCTACACTGTAAAGGCACAACTTGGTTAGCACATAACTTATACTGCAAGAAACTAGAATCACTAGGATTCTCAATAAAATACCTGCAAAACAGAAAGCTTAGGCCTCAACTATCACTTCAGTGATTAGGCCCGGGATTAGATCCTGCACAATAAAACTAAGGGAATGAGTACTTAAAAGTACTCAGTAAGGATTCCCTTCTTAAATACCTGCAAAGAAATATGCAACAAATATGCAATATGGCAACCAAGCAATCAAACATGCAATTCAAACAACAAACAATCAACAAAATGCCAAAAATGCAATGTATGGATGTATGGTATGAAATGCACACAACACATGCACTTGGGACTTTCTGCACTTAAGTGCCTTAATTCTTGCCGTGAGCTCAAACGGCTGAGGTACTTGAGATACTGGCCCTCGTATCCCGGACACTTTACCTCAATTAAGTCCCATCTACGGGTTCTAGAGTAGGTCGTCACCTATCTCAAACTTACCCGCCTTTACCCTTAATTTATTGTACAGGGTAGTCTTCCTATGTGGTTTAACTAGTCAAACCCTCAAGGTTTAACTCCAATTACTACTAGTGGCTCACTTACCAAACCAAATGGCTTGGTTGGGATCGACTTAGGTTTTTCTCTCTATTAACCATATGTAATTGATACTCTATATGGCCAATAAAGAGTCTAAAAACCCACTTAATCCCCTTAATATCCAATTAAAAGCTTAAATACTATGAGTTACTTAGCCACCAAGTCACAATCTTTTACACTTAACCACACAACTTGACTACCTTCCAAATAATGCACAATTCCCGCCTTAGGAATGAATTCTAGACCCAACCGAGGCTATGGAACGTCTTAGAATAGCCTAGGGATAGAAACCGAGAGTCTAAGTTGATCTTAGGATGGCCGGAAATCGAGGCCAAATTGGCATTTGGCGACGCGGCGCCAAAGAGCAAATGCTTTTGGCGACGCGGCGCCGCCGAACAAACGCTCTGTGCGCATTTTCGCCTTCTGGCGCCGCGGCGCCAATTCGCGACCAAATTGGCGACGCGTCGCCAACTCAGTTTTCTGGGTTTATGCGACAGCGTCGTTCTCGTACACAAGCTACTCAAACTCTCTCATTTCTAATCCAAACTTAATGGGTCTTGTTCCTAATTCATCCCAACACATAAAACTACAAAACCATGCATTATTTGAGCTTAATTACTTGAACCCTTACCTCAATTTTAGCCACAAAGCAAGCAATGAAACACAAGCTTTTCTAGCTCCACAAGCTTCCTTGAGTTCCAAGTCTAAAACCAACGAAAATTGGCACCCAAACCAATCAAACCAAGACCGTTTCTAGCTCTAGAAACAACCTATAATCACACCAAATGATCTCAAGAAGCTTACCTACGAAAATTGGATTCCAAAACAAGCTCCAAAGATCAAATGAAGCAAGAACACCTCAACCAAAGTTGGTGATCATTTCTAACACCTTGGGCACCCTTAATTCAATGGAATCTTGCAAGAAAATGGAAGCTTGGGCTGTGAATTTGGGAGAAGAGAGGGAGCTACGAAAATTTGGAGCTTAGAACTAATGGCTAAGGATGAAGGAACTTAGCTTATAAGCATTCAAAACAACTTTTCCCTCCCTTGCACTTTAGTCCTCAAACTTTCAAAAGCTTCAAATAGCTCACTAAACTCTCACCCAAAACCACCTTTCTTTGTTCTAAAGGGTACTAAAAAGCTTCCCAAACTTAATTTTCTTGAACACTTTAGCCACTTAAGTTCTAAATGGCTCAAAAGAACACTTAGTGCCACAAGTTGTCAAAACTTACTAGGATGATTCTAAAAGCTAGAACAACTAATGGTCTTGACTCAACTATGCCAAATCACACTTAGGAACTCACTTAACTTAAATAAGCTTATGTTACTTGCTTAACAAGGCGTTAATTTGAGGTACTTAATTTCATAAACACTTAATCAAAGTAAATAAACACTTACTTGATTAGTTAACTAGGAGAGCTGTCACATCCTCCCCTCTTTCAGAAATTTGGTCCTCCAAATTCTGACTTAATTGAGCATACAAACTTGGATATTGCCTTAGCATATCCTGCTCGGTCTCCCAAGTGGCCTCTTCCTCCCCATGGTTAGACCATAGTACCTTGACCATTGGGATCCGTTTGGTCCTTAGTTTCCGGACTTGACGGTCAAGAAACTTGATAGGATGTTCCTCATAACTTAGGTCCTCTCTCAAGGGAATAGTGGGCGGGGTTAACACTTGCCCAGGGTTCACAATGCACTTCCTTAAGGAACTCACATGAAACACATTATGAACATGGGCTAAACTTGGCGGTAAAGCCAACCGATAAGCCACTTTTCCTACCCTTTCGAGAATTTCAAAAGGACCAATAAACCTTGGTGCCAACTTACCCCTTTGACCAAACCTAGCCACACCTTTCATAAGTGAGACCTTAAGGAGTACTCGGTCTCCTACCTCAAACTCTAAATCTTTTCTTCTCACATTGGCGTACTTAGCTTGCCGGTCTGAGGCAGCTTTGATCCTTGCTTGGATCAACTTAATCTTTGCCGTGGTCTCGGCAATGATTTCTGGACCAACAACTATTTCATCAGCTTTATCTGCCCAACAATGAGGGGTCACACACTTACGCCCATACAAAGCCTCGTAGGGCGCCATCTTAATAGCTTCTTGATAGCTATTATTATAAGCAAATTCAATCAAAGGCAGATGTTGGTCCCAATCCCCTTTGAAGTCCATTACACAACTTCGTAACATATCTTCCAAGGTTTGGATCACCCGCTCAGTTTGTCCATCAGTCTGAGGGTGATATGCAGTACTTAGGTTCACAGCGGAACCCATAGCCTTTTGAAAGGCACTCCAAAACCTTGAAACAAAACGGGGATCTCTATCAGATACAATCTGATCAGGAATACCATGAAGTCTTACTACTTCTCGGATATACAACTGGGCTAATTTCTCCATGGTATAAGTGATTTTAATGGGGATAAAATGTGCAGATTTTGTTAACCTATCCACCACCACCCAAATGGAATCATGCTGACTTCTTGTGTTTGGCAACCCAACACAGAAGTCCATGGTGATGGATCCCCATTTCCTTTCTGGGAGTGGTAAACTTTGCAACATTCCTGATGGCCTTTGGTGCTCTGCCTTCACCATTTGACAGGTGAGGCACTTAGACACATATTCATACATGTCTCTCTTAAACTTTGGCCACCAAAAATGAGTCCTAAGGTCATGGTACATCTTATTCACACCAGGGTGAACATTAAACTTACTCGTATGTGCCTCCTGCAACACCTGTTGCCTTAATTCACTTGGCACATAGAGCCGGTCACCAAAATAAAGTAACCCATCCTTGTACTGAAATTCTTTCAGTACAGTACCATGCTTTTCCTCCCCAGAAATTCTTTTCAAGCTCGAATCACTTTCTTGAGCTTGCTTAACTCTAGTCAACCATGCTGACTGAATTTCAAGGACCATGACTTGAGCCATTTCCCATTCTCTCCACAATTCATATAAAACTGTGAATTGCTCTGCACTAGGATCTTTTGAGGTTTGTGTTACTTGATCCTTGGAGAGAATTACCCCAGAATACTTGCGGCTCAAGGCATCAGCAACCACGTTGCCTTTACCTGAACAATAGTCTATCGAGCAATCATAATCCTTGATATACTCGACCCATCTTCTCTGCCTCATGTTAAGATCCTTTTGGGTAAATAAGTACTTCAGACTTTTATGGTCTGTAAAGATCTTAAAGGACCTTCCCATAAGGTAATGTCTCCAGAGCTTTAAAGCAAACACAACTGCTGCTAACTCAAGATCATGCACTGGGTAATTCAACTCGTTAGGCCTTAACTGCCTAGACCCATATGCAATCACTTGCTTATCCTGCATCAACACACATCCTAATCCTGTCCCAGATGCATCGGTATAAACCACAAAAGTCTCATGCGGATCTGGTAGGATTAAGATGGGAGCAGAAATTAACCTGTTCTTAAGCTCCTGGAAACTCTCCTCACACTTAGGAGTCCAAATAAACTTCTGTGCCTTCTTTGTCAAGGCGGTCAATGACGAAGCTATTATAGAAAATTTCTCAATAAACCTTCGATAATAGCCTGCCAAACCCAAGAAACTCCTAACTTCAGTTACAGTTATTGGGCGTTTCCACTCCACCACAGCCTTTACCTTTTCTGGGTCCACACTTAATCCTTGAGCATTTATAATATGTCCAAGGAAAGGAATTTCACTTGCCCAGAACTGGCACTTAGATAGTTTGGCATAAAACTGATTACTCTTGAGTACTTGCAAAACTATCTCTAAATGTTTTTCATGCTCGTGGGGAGTCGGGGAATGCACCAAAACATCATCAATAAACACCTCAACAAACTGATCTAGGTAGGGCTTAAAAATCCGATTCATGGTATCCATGAAAACTGCCGGAGCATTAGTCATTCCAAAGGGCATAACGGTATACTCATAATGCCCATACCTAGTCCTGAATGCAGTCTTCGGGATATCCTCATCCCTAACTCTTATCTGGAAATATCCAGACCTTAGGTCTATTTTCGAAAAGACCTTCGCCCCTCTTAATCTATCAAATAGATCATCAATTCTGGGCAATGGGTACTTATTCTTTACCGTTACTGCATTCAGTTTTCTATAGTCTATACACAACCTTAAGGTTCCATCCTTTTTCTTTACAAACAACACTGGAGCACCCCACGGGGAAATACTTGGCCTAATAAAGCCTTTCTCAAGCAACTCTTCTAATTGCTTTTTCAGCTCATCCATTTCAGGTGCTGACATTCTATAAGGGGGTATGGAAATTGGTTCTGCCCCAGGCTGTAAATGTATGGAGAATTCAATCTCCCTTTTTGGAGGTAACCCTGGGAGGTCTATAGGAAAAACTTCTGGAAATAGATTGGCTACTTGAATTTCCTTGAGTTGCTCCTCGACTGCCACTCCGTTCAACGAGCAAGCGACCAACTCACTCGGAACGGGAATGGACTCCAATAACTTGAGGTGCAAACTCTTTACACTACTTGCCAAACCGCCTGTGCAAATTATGCTTACCCCTGAGGCATCCTCAAGAGTGACCTTACAACCCGCACAGTCAATTTGGGCCTTAAACTTACTTAACCAATCCATTCCAAGGACAATATCATAAGGAATTGAGGCCAAGACCCAAAGGTCACTTAAAAATTTACTACCTCCTAATTCCAAAGGATATCCCACAACCATTTCATTGGTAAACACAAGGTTACTCCCCACTGACTTAATGAACATCATTTCATCAAGCACAGTTCTATGCAAACCAAACTTAACAACCATGCTTAGAGTAATGACAGAAATAGTAGCACCAGTATCAAACAGAATTCTAATACTACTATCCTGAACATTAAAGTTACCTTGCACAGCTGTAGGCTCTCTGGATACCTGGCTTGCCAGTGCAAAAACTCGTGGTGGCACAGGAGGAACTCTGACAAAAGTACTACCAGCACTACCAACTCCTGAGGCTCCCGGTCATCCTTGACCTTGGTCTTGTCTAAGCCTTGGGCACTCCTTCGCCCAATGTCCTGGCTGACGGCAGTAATTGCAGAGATCGGTTCCAAGGGTACAAGGTTTGTTACCATGAAATCTCTGACACTTAGGACAACGGCCTTTTGCAGCTTTCTTGATTTTCTTGGAAGGTCCTTGATCACCTCCCACACTAGGCCTTTTATCCATTAACCTTGAATGTACCGGAACCCTTGGCTCAACGGCCTTTTCCTTGGGTTTTGCTTCCATCAACTCCCTTTCCAACACTAAGGCTTTTTGGACAGCCTCATGATAGGTCCGAACTCCTATCACTGTCAGAAAACTCCTCAACTCCACCCTAAGTCCACGAATGAACTTCTTTGCTTTTAGTTCATCTTTCCCGGCCAAATGAGGTGCATACCGAAAAAGAGAACTAAACTTCCTTTCATACTCATGAACTGTTAGCCTTCCCTGGATTAGTTCATCAAACTCAATCCGCTTTTGATCCTGGGCAGCCTCACTATTGAATTCATTTCGAAACTCCTTCTCGAATTCAATCCAATCAAGCTCCTTAGGCCTTTGCCCGATCCTCCCTTCATTATAAGCATCAAGCCTTTCCATGACATCCTTCCACCATAATGACGCCTTGCCCTCTAAAAAGAAAGGTACTAAATCCATCTTTACTTTGTCATCCAACTTCATGTTCTTGAAGATCTCATTAATCTGATACAACCACCCTTCAGCCATATCGGGATCTCCTATGCCATTGAACTTGGGAGTGTTAATATCCCGGCATAAGGAAACAAGTCCCATATGGTCTGGAATGACGGGTCTCCTCCGTCTTCTCCTTGGATGGATGTCCTCCTCATCTTCCTCTTCACTGTCCTCTTCACTGTCCTCACTGGACTTTACTTGAACATGCTCATTAAATGGTTCCTGACCTTGCACTTGCCCCTGGGGCGGGGGATTTCTCCCCTGACCTTGGTGCACCGTTGGGCCTTGGTGCACTTCGGCCCTTACCCCATTAGGGTCCTCCAAGGTCTCCCCCTGAACTGGAGGTTGAGCACGCTCTTCAAGCAAAATGGCCATGCCATGTAGCATCCGATCCATCGACTCATTAAGTCTCCTCAACAAGGAAACCACTTCCCTCATGTCTGCCCCACTGGGGTCACTAGTTCCTGCACCGGAACCCTGAGCCTCAGCAGTAGTACCAGCCCGTGTATTCACCATACCTGCAACCACAGCCAGAAGACCATACCCAGAGCAACTTATAAGCAGTACTAACCACACTTAACACAAGAACACTTTGATCTTAGTTCACTTATTGCCTCTACTAGGAACATTAACCCGCTCTGATACCAATTTCTGTGACGGAACGGGGCCCCAGTGCCCCTAATCTTGTAGGCTCTTAGGGATAATGAATCCCACTAGTTACAATTGGCTAACTATTACTCGTCAATATAAATTAAAACAATTTATATGCAACTAGTTACTTAGCCTACTCAGATTAAGTTATGCATGCTTCTGACTTGGCAATGCAATCGAAATTTAAAAGTCTTGAATTAAAACATTGCTCGAGCATTTCATTAAAACATACTGAAAACGTACCAAGTCATTGAAATACTAGTTGCTTTAACTACAAGTAACAGTTTTGTGCATACATTACAACTCTAGCATGCACCCAAAAGTAACAAGATGGATTTACATCCTAATGTATCCCAATAGAGGCAACTTACTTAGTACACCAAGTACTATGTACAAGAGACAAAATTACTACTAACTAAGATCATTTACTTGAGCCCACCTTGAGCTAAGCCAAGCTCCAAGTGTAGCCCTTCACTAGACCTTGTTCTTGTGTACTCTTAGCCTCTACACTGTAAAGGCACAACTTGGTTAGCACATAACTTATACTGCAAGAAACTAGAATCACTAGGATTCTCAATAAAATACCTGCAAAACAGAAAGCTTAGGCCTCAACTATCACTTCAGTGATTAGGCCCGGGATTAGATCCTGCACAATAAAACTAAGGGAATGAGTACTTAAAAGTACTCAGTAAGGATTCCCTTCTTAAATACCTGCAAAGAAATATGCAACAAATATGCAATATGGCAACCAAGCAATCAAACATGCAATTCAAACAACAAACAATCAACAAAATGCCAAAAATGCAATGTATGGATGTATGGTATGAAATGCACACAACACATGCACTTGGGACTTTCTGCACTTAAGTGCCTTAATTCTTGCCGTGAGCTCAAACGGCTGAGGTACTTGAGATACTGGCCCTCGTATCCCGGACACTTTACCTCAATTAAGTCCCATCTACGGGTTCTAGAGTAGGTCGTCACCTATCTCAAACTTACCCGCCTTTACCCTTAATTTATTGTACAGGGTAGTCTTCCTATGTGGTTTAACTAGTCAAACCCTCAAGGTTTAACTCCAATTACTACTAGTGGCTCACTTACCAAACCAAATGGCTTGGTTGGGATCGACTTAGGTTTTTCTCTCTATTAACCATATGTAATTGATACTCTATATGGCCAATAAAGAGTCTAAAAACCCACTTAATCCCCTTAATATCCAATTAAAAGCTTAAATACTATGAGTTACTTAGCCACCAAGTCACAATCTTTTACACTTAACCACACAACTTGACTACCTTCCAAATAATGCACAATTCCCGCCTTAGGAATGAATTCTAGACCCAACCGAGGCTATGGAACGTCTTAGAATAGCCTAGGGATAGAAACCGAGAGTCTAAGTTGATCTTAGGATGGCCGGAAATCGAGGCCAAATTGGCATTTGGCGACGCGGCGCCAAAGAGCAAATGCTTTTGGCGACGCGGCGCCGCCGAACAAACGCTCTGTGCGCATTTTCGCCTTCTGGCGCCGCGGCGCCAATTCGCGACCAAATTGGCGACGCGTCGCCAACTCAGTTTTCTGGGTTTATGCGACAGCGTCGTTCTCGTACACAAGCTACTCAAACTCTCTCATTTCTAATCCAAACTTAATGGGTCTTGTTCCTAATTCATCCCAACACATAAAACTACAAAACCATGCATTATTTGAGCTTAATTACTTGAACCCTTACCTCAATTTTAGCCACAAAGCAAGCAATGAAACACAAGCTTTTCTAGCTCCACAAGCTTCCTTGAGTTCCAAGTCTAAAACCAACGAAAATTGGCACCCAAACCAATCAAACCAAGACCGTTTCTAGCTCTAGAAACAACCTATAATCACACCAAATGATCTCAAGAAGCTTACCTACGAAAATTGGATTCCAAAACAAGCTCCAAAGATCAAATGAAGCAAGAACACCTCAACCAAAGTTGGTGATCATTTCTAACACCTTGGGCACCCTTAATTCAATGGAATCTTGCAAGAAAATGGAAGCTTGGGCTGTGAATTTGGGAGAAGAGAGGGAGCTACGAAAATTTGGAGCTTAGAACTAATGGCTAAGGATGAAGGAACTTAGCTTATAAGCATTCAAAACAACTTTTCCCTCCCTTGCACTTTAGTCCTCAAACTTTCAAAAGCTTCAAATAGCTCACTAAACTCTCTCCCAAAACCACCTTTCTTTGTTCTAAAGGGTACTAAAAAGCTTCCCAAACTTAATTTTCTTGAACACTTTAGCCACTTAAGTTCTAAATGGCTCAAAAGAACACTTAGTGCCACAAGTTGTCAAAACTTACTAGGATGATTCTAAAAGCTAGAACAACTAATGGTCTTGACTCAACTATGCCAAATCACACTTAGGAACTCACTTAACTTAAATAAGCTTATGTTACTTGCTTAACAAGGCGTTAATTTGAGGTACTTAATTTCATAAACACTTAATCAAAGTAAATAAACACTTACTTGATTAGTTAACTAGGAGAGCTGTCACAATAATCAACATCCTCATTGCCATCAGCAACAACAGGATGTGAAAACGTATTATACTAGAAGTAAAATATATTAAATTGTGTAAGATATGTGTTAACTAGAAGTGAATTGTATTAACTTGTATGTTATATGTGTTAAGTTAGAAGTCAAATATATTAAACTATGTGGGATATATAATAAATTGGAAGTGAAATATATTAAACTGTGTGGGCAACTGTCTAGCCATGATTGACTATGCAAAAAAAAAAAAATCAATTAATAAAACTATTTTAAATAATTACCATGTTTATTATATTATCTTTATTGTTTCCTTAAGATTATCTTTACAGTTGAATTCAAAAGGTTCCATAATTAAAATTTTTGAAAAGCAAAAATAGATACCATTTCACTTATCTTAATAGTCAAGATTTATCAAATTTAAACACAGACAAACAGACCCTCTCTCATTGTTGGTTGCCATAAATAAAAAAATTAAAGATGTAGATTTACTAAATTAATATCCAATCAAATTTTAAACCGAGCAAAACTAAATTTTCGATTCGCAACTAAAACTAATAGAATCTTTCTCCTTCACTAACACCATTTGGTATGTGTATATATTCCTATGTGCATTTCAGAATTTTTGCTACTTTCACTTTAGTTTGTAAGGCTTACTTTACATCATTTATATAATTTTATCTTTTTTTTAACGAGTTATCTCCATTTATTTTTGATGTAATTGTTGCTTTGTTGTCTGAGTTTCCTGTATTTAATATACCAAAATTCAATAAATTGTGCTATATGTCATTTACTTAAGCCTATAATTTGCTTAACTTTATTGTTCAACTTATGTATCGGTGTAATGGATAATGTAATTGGAGGTGGTTGATGGTTGCAAATGGTAGAATTTGACACTTTGCTCCTAGCTTACTTACACCACATTACTAATGTTAACTAATGTTAGATAGCCGTTTCCTTAGGTTCCATCTTTGGTTTGGAAATTGGGGAGATGGGTGCAAGAATCTGGAGAGAAAATCACATGCAAAAATCATCCAATATTTATCAACTAAAAACCTAGAATCCTTAATTACTCACCAAATTTGGTCCAAACCGAAAAACCACTATCGGTGCATACATTGACAATTTTTTGTAGGAGGCTGTCGAAACATGGGAGGAAGACTAGTAAGGATGACATGAAATTAGGGCGGCATTTCAACTATGCGCCAAAGGATGATGGTGGGTAAGGGCATAATTGAAAGGTAAGGGCAAAGGGGAAGAGCGACGAGGATGAGGGTAAGGAGATGTACAACAGCTACGAACAGGGTGAAGGTGTGTTAGGCGAAGGTGAAAAGCATTGGTATATTCCTATAGAATATAATGTGGTTATAATTACGGAATAATACAGTGTATGTATGATTTTGGTAAAAGTAAGTACGATTGTATGTTAAGAAAGTGATTGTACGAGTCTAGATTAAGAATGAATACATCTGTTCTATGAGAGTGAATGCATGGGTTGTAGGATGGATGTGTATGTTACTGGTAAAGAAACTGATTGTATGATTCTGAAATGAGACTGTATAATTCTGGGTTTCTTATGCACAATGCTGAGATAAGTCTGTATGTTTGGGGTTAACAATGTGAATGTATTGTGGAATGTTGAACACATATATAAATTTGTCTAACTTGTTCTTATAAAGGAAACATATGGAACAGGGTTAGAATGTATGATTTTGAGGTGGGCATATGTACAATTCTAGGTTAAGTATGCTTGTTACTAAGTTAACAAGGGAATGTATGATACTGGCTTATGATTCTAGGAAGTGAATGTATAGTTCTGGTTCAGAATCTATGAATATGATTTTGGGTTCATCATGTATGATTTTGGTGAGAGATTGTATTTGTGTGTGTGTAGAATGTATGTTTATGGTGTTGTCACCTTCAGGATCACATGAAAGCTAAAATGTCACTATAACCAAAAGTAAAACGATGAAAAGTGAACAAACAAATATCATGAATTAAAAAAAGAAACTCACACATCTCTCATAGCTGAACACAGAACCATCATTTGGCAGGATATCCTCACGAACAAACTGATCACCCATGGCACTGCCTTGACCACTGCCGCCTCCATCTTGATTAAAAAAGAATCACCTAATAAATCCTTACTCGATGGTATTTCATTTAGATCAAACACCATAGTCTTAATTACTTTCGAACAAAAAACCTTTGCTAAATATTGCTTAAGCATGAGAGATACTCCTTTAAGCCTCTAATTTTGAAATACTAAATGGTATGAAAATGGGTAAATATATCTACAAGGTAATTTCCATAACTTGATTAAAATCTTTGCCATTATCTCTCCAATAATCACTTTACTTCAACTACTATTTTTACGGATATTCAGTTACTAATTCAATTGAAATTGATGGAACAAACATCGAAGCTAACTTGGCACATGTGCACTTGGTGTATACTAGACTAGGCGGCAAATGGTCATTAACATTTTTGTCCTATTTGGATAAGTCATTGTGTAATAGCCTTACTAGTTTTGACCAAGTAAGTAAGTTTAATTTAAGTATTTTTATTTACATACCTCAAATTAGTTTCCTATTAAGTAAGAAAAGCAAGCTAAGTAAGATTGTATTAAGTTCCTAAGTGTAAAATGACACTAAAAGACAAAAAAGGTAAAATGGTCATTTTGATCTAAGTGAATGACGTGACTATAATTTTAGTGAAATTAAGGTCATGTAAGTAATTCTGACCAACTAAGTTAAGGACATAAGTTACTCTAAATATTAGAACAAGAAATGAGAGTTTGGAGACCAAAATGCACTAACTATAAAAATTTAGGACTATTGTGCCTCTTATGGAAAAGAGATAAAAAGCTAAGGGCAAGGACAATAATTTTTGTCCCATGAGACCTAACTCAATCGATTGGTGAAGGGGAAAAAAATGAAGTAAATTAGAGCTTGCTCGATAAGTGGAGGAAGAAGTCAAAGTTATACTGGGAGTGGGCAGAGATATTTTTTTTAGACAAATTAAGCAATTATTCATCATCTCTCCCAACTCATTTTTGTTCATCCTTTCCTTCATAGCCATTGATCTTCAATCTTCCAAATTTGCTTCATTCTTTATGAAAATTAAAAGGCAATTACAACAAGCTCTGGAGCACCATAATAATGAGTTGTCATTTGATGACACACCTAATGGAGAAATATAAAAAATTGCAGCATTGGAGGCTGTTGGTGGATGCAAATGGCAGGGTGTTCAATGGGTCGTACATGGAGCCAAATGTGTATAATATGAGCATCGGCTAGGTTCAGGTAACTCTAGTGGCATGGATGGCCGGGAGAGGTCAAGTTTATTTTTTTTTTTAGGTAATTGGAATAGATGGGAGAGAAGGTTGATGCGTTAAATTTATAGGTAAAGGATACTGTGAGGGAGAGGAAACTGTAGGAATTATAGTTGGAATTTTCCCTGGAATTCCATTAAATTTTTTGTAAAATTGACGAAAATACCATGCTTGAGATAAAAATAGGAAGGTTAAAGCCTCTAAGAGGACAAAATGAAGGTTAGGGACTTGTTTAAGATAACACCAAAAGGTTAGGACTACAAATAAATTTTTTATTTTTGTTTAAATGTCCGAATTAATCTCTAAATTATTTTGTGATGCTATTCAATCAAACCATAATTTAAATTGGCTTTGCATATAGTATGATACTCATGGTAGGAATTAAAAAAAAAAAAAAAACAAATCTTCAAACTTAATCTTCAAAACGTGACAAAGGGGGACAAGTAACGCTGCATGTTTGTTACGATACTGGCGCATTGTGATTTCATCTATAGTGGAGTGCTGAGTTTTCTGCTTTAGGCCTGCTGTTGGTATTGCCTCAAGCTTTCTTGGGCTCGTGTGAACTCGAACTTCCCTGTTACCCTGGAAGCAAAACATCTTTCTTTGTTGGCCTAAATGCACCAGCAACCCCTGAACTTTAAAAAATAAATCAAGTTAGTCCCTAAAGTAAAAATCGTATAGCAACAACCCTTTAACTTTTAAACTCGGCTCGAGTTGGTCCAGTAAGAGTTACGGCGCACCTCTGAATCACGGTGCTACCGAATGGACCAATTAATTTGTCAAACTCCTCGCCGCTGTTGTGCCAGATTTTCTGATCTTCGGAAGAAATTGAACCCCTCGTTGCCGTCAAACCAAATTTCTAGATTTCTGATAGAAATCGAGCTCCTCACAGCTGTCGAACCAGATTTTCAGAAGAAATCAAAGGAAGGCAGCTATGTGGCATATATAAGAAAACTTGAGTTTTCAGTGGATGAAGGAAGGTGTTGGGCTGATCGAACCTACGTGAGAATGATGGCACAGATGGAGGATGACAACGACGGCTTGGACCCATACAAGGATGAAGGTGTTGCGAGAGGACGCTGAATTAGACCTAGGTGAATAAAAACGCACCCAGAGCAAGCTGGGTGAATTGGACAGTGGCGAGGAATGGCGACGAATTGAATCCAAGCAACGGTGAATGAATCAGTACGATGATGAATCAAACCTGTTGCTAGAGAAGGACAAAAATTTCAAACTAGGCAACGATGAATTCTTCAGTAGAGGAGGACAACATCAAACCCAATTCAGGGGATAAGGCACTGCTGGAGGACAAATACATATCAAGCCAATCGAGGCGTTGCCCAACTAAGGCAAGTCACAAATCCAGATCATCTGTTAACATTTTTAAGGGAATGAATGGGAAAATAAAAAATCTAGAAAGAAATGGAAATTTGCCTATCTAAATTCGCCATGTCACCATAAATTTGGGTGAAGGGTTGCTGCTAGACCAAAATAGACGGAGTTCCAAAGTTGAAGGATTACTGCTGACCGAGTTATAGCTTTGGGACCAACTCGTCGAGTTTTTTAAGTTCAGGGACTGTTGGTGCAATTAGGCCTCCTATATTTTATTATATTTTTGTCCTTCGTTGAAAGTAGAGATGGCAATTGGGTGGGTTGGGTCAGGTCATTCAGGTTCGGGTCTAGTCGGGTTAGCATGAATTCGAGTCCAGGTCGGGTTCAGGTCAGGTCATTTGGGTTTGGGTTTATTTCAGGTTGAGTTGATTTCGGGCTCGGGTTGGGTTGGGCCGGGTTTATTTGGGTTCGGGTTCACTTCAGGTCGGGTCAATTTTAGTCTCGGGTAACTTCAGGCCAACTTTCGGGTCAAATTCGGGTTAACCTTTGTGTTCACGTGGGTTACTGATGTGAAGTCAAAATGATTAAATCGATTCAATTTTTTAAAAATTTAAATCAAATAATTCAATTTTTTGTGTGATTTAATTTAAATTAAATTTTTATTTTTTAGTATATTTAATTAAAATATTCATAAAAATCTTCTTCATTGTAGTTTAGTACATATTTAAGTAATTTAATATTGTTAGTAATATTTGATTGTTTTTCTAAACCCATAAGCTTTAACTATCATTGTACAGATTATTCAGATTTTCACCCAGCTATCACCTAGACATACACAATGACAATTTTGTTATGTTTATGTTTTAATGAATTTTCTTTGAAATTACAATGAAATGCAAATCCAGTTAATTATCAGTGACTAAATTGTAAAATTTAAAAATTTTTGGGTGAAAGTGCAAAGATTTTAAAAATTTTAGGATCCATGTTGTAATTATTATGGGTGACTAAAATAAAATTTTTTAAAATTTAGGTACGTTATTGCACTATACTTAAAAGTTTAGGGATAAATATTGTAATTTTAATAATTGCCTATTAAGATCATTAAACTTACTAAATATAAAACTTACTTATGTTGGAAAAATCCAAATATGGGATTCACTAAGTATGGATGTTTTTTCCCCAAATAAGATACTTGCAATATATAGAAGTCCTAAAAAAATAGATGTTACTAAATATGAAAATCCTTTCTCAAAATCTGAAAATTATTAAACATGGATATCTTAAAAAATGAAATGAAACTACTAAATATGAAAGTCTCATCTCAAAAAATTAGACTTACTAAATATGGAAGTACCAAAAAATGGAAGTTACTAATAACGAAAGTCAAAATTTCTAAATATAAGACATACTGAATATGAAAGTCCCAAGAAATGGAAGTTACTAAACATGGAAACCTCCATATTTAGGACTGACTTAATATGAAAAATAATGAAAAAAGAAATTAAGGTTTAGGGTAAGGGTTAAAATCGGGTCTTGTCGGGTTTAGTTATCGAGTCATCTCGGGTTCAGGTCAGGTCAGTCTCGGGTTTGGGTCATTTCGTGTTCGGGTCAATTCAGGCTCGGGACATTTCAGGTTCGGGTATTTCGAGTTTGGGTCATTTGGGTTCGGGTTTTCTTGGGTTGCCCTTTAATCGGGTTCAGGTTCAGGTCGGGTTGGGCACAATTGGGTTCAGGTCGTTGACTTTTTTAGTCAAATCAGGTCAGGTCGGGCTTGGGTTCGGGTGGGTTAGCTAGATTTTCGGGTCGGGTCCGATTTTGGCATCCCTAGTTGAAAGGTTGGTAGTGACAAAAGAGGAATTGCAATTGAATGTCTCAAACAAGTATTAAAGTTTTTTTCATAATTTATTAACAGTAAAAATTAAACTACTAAAATTAAAATAAAAAAATTATTATTAAATAATTTTTTTAAACTTTGACATTAATCACCAACATTAATTGTAAATGGAATGTCCGCAAGAGGCGGCCATTAAAGCTTGACAAAAGATGAATATATTTATTTGTTTGGAAAATTTGACAAAGCGTAGGAGAGTCCAGTCCATCAAGAGTGGTATATTTCAACTCAAAATCAATTGGACGTATTTAGATGCTCTTAAAGAGAAGCCAAATATACCTCCTTGACGGTTTGACTTAACCTTATAGGACGGTCCTCCCTGGTAAGCTCACATCACATGCACAAGGTGGCCTCACACGGTCGAACTTGATTGGTTTATTTTCTTTGAAGTTTCAACTGCAAGACAAGAAACACTGAAGAAAAATAGCCACATCAAAACTTTAGGGATCCACCTAGTGGAAGGCACTTATGTACATACCAAGTACTGAGGACGGCAGCTAAAGTTCATTGTTTTATAGTTAAGTTAATTAATTTTCAATTGGCCATTTGTGTTTCACCTTTTCCCCCCAATTCCACCACCTAACATAAATTTTAAATTAAATTACAGAATCATTTTTCTTGATGCTCAAACATTAAACAGCGCTAATATGATCAAACTTCTAATTTTTTTCTCCATCTATCTCTATCGCTTCCAATTATCACTTTAAATTTTTGTGATATGTGGGAACACTAGTTTGACGTCTAAAAACTTGCAATCACTGGAAATTTTGTGGGGTATCAAAGAAGCTAGAAGATGTACGTTGGAGTGCGTCGAGATTGAATCTGATTTTTTAGTTCTTACTTCTAAACTTCAGAAGGGTATGTTACCTTCTTTGATTCATTTTAAAGCTTTCATAGATGAGGCTTGCACTTTATTAAGTAGTTTTTTTTCTTGATTGCGCTGTTTCTTTTATTAAGCGTTGGACCAAGGCCCTATTCGGAGTATTCTTTTTCAAAAAAAACTAATTAATTATTTTCATTATTTAGATATTTTCATATAAATTAACTACTATTTAAAATTTTATATTTTATTGTCCCAAATATAAATCAATTAATTAAGCAATCAATTAAATTTTACTACAAAAAGTAGCGATTTCTCAGAAAAACATGAATTTAGTTAGCTAATACTAGATTAATCATATATAAGAAAATGTAAGAAAATAACAAGTAATTAAAGTGTCTTATATTCCCTACTAAATTTGCAGTGTTGATTTTAAAATTAAGAATTTTCATTTAAAAAAAAAATCAATCGTATGACAAATTTTCAGATTATTATAACCATTGCGGTGTCTATTTGGGATTTTTATAGTTTTGGGCTAACATTTCGGCATGAATTAGGATTTGGTGTTGTGGCAACGTCGGGTTTTCTGGAGTCGCCACCAATCAGTTTACTTAGGTCGATTGGTCACCTTAAAATTGGTCTGCGAGAGTTCGGAGATCGGGAGTACGGTTACGTTAAAACAACTTTGTTAAAACGCCCAAAAATTGGCACCTTAGTTGATTTTAATTTTGTTTTGCTTTGCTTTTAAATAATTCTCAGTTAATTTTCAAAATTAGAAATTTTAACTGGATTAGTCGAAATGTGGATTTTTAAATTAATTAATTTGTATGAAATTTTATACTTCCGAACCATGGACTCTGCCGAGTCATTTGGACACGGAAGATTTGATTCCGAACCATGGACTCTGCCGAGTCATTTGGACACGGAATTTAGTGAAATTTAAATAATTTAATCCATATTGTAAACATGGATTTTTATCTTTGTATTTATTTAATTTATTTATTTTAAAAAGTTTGATATTTTCCAAACCGTAGATCCTGCCGGATCATCCGGATATGGAAATTGATTTATCGTAATTATTTAATTCTTATTATTATGAAATTAATTTTTAAATGGTAATTCTTTTTATTTATGAATGATTTTTAATACTAACTAAAAAAATTTATCTTTATATTTTTACTTCTTTTTTTACTTTCTTTCTTTTTCTTCTTTTTTACTTTTTTTACTTTTTTTTTTTTTAAATTTCTTTTAATTTCTTTTCTTTTCTTTCTTTTTTATTCTTTTCTTTCTTTCTTTTCTTTTTCTTTTTTCTTTCTTTTATCTTTCTTTTCTTTTTCTTATCTTTCCTTTCTTTTCTTTATCTTATCTTTCTTTTATTTTTCTTTCTTATCTTTTCTTTTATTTTTTTTTATCTTTCTTTTCTTTCTTATCTTTCTTTTATTTTTCTTATCTTTTCTTTTATTTTTTTATCTTTCTTTTCTTTCTTATCTTTCTTTTATTTTTCTTTCTTTTCTTTCTTTTATTTTTCTTATCTTTCTTTTTTTTCTTGTTTACTTTTTTTGTTTTCTTGTTTAATGAAAGATATTTATTATTTTAAAGGATTACTCAATTTATAAAAGAATTAAAAAAAATAATAATTAATTTTTATTTAATAAGAAGTTAATTTAAAAGAGTTTAAAAATAAAAATTTTGATCATGGTACGGGGCGTTGTTACTCAGCCAGACCCTCTTCACCAGGTGAAGCAGCTCAAAAGCGGGCACGAGACAGTTTCCAGCCAATATACCATGAACTAAAAATTTTTATTTTTTTATTTATTTTTTTTTATTATTTTTTATTATTTTATTATTATTTTTTTATTATTTTTTTTTATTAAGAGAAACAAAAATTTTAAACAAAAGAAGAAAAGTTTTGATATTTATTTAATTTATTTTGGAATAAAAGATTATTTAACCGAAAACTTATATGTATTTTAAAACAAAAGTCTTGATATTTTTATTTTTTATATTCTTCTTTGTTTGATGAAAGATTTTTTTTTTTTAATTTTAATTTATATTTCTGAAAATATATCTAATCAATAAGTCAAAAATATTTAAGAGAAAATTCAATTATTTTTGTTTTATTTTGTATTATTTTGAAATTATTTGATTAAGATTTTTATAAAAGAAACAAAAAGTTATATAATTTAATAAGTAAAATATTACTGAATAAAATATTAACCCAAAATTTTTACGCTTTTTATTCTTTTTATTAATAAAGAAAACTAAAAAAAATTATATATTAATAGATAATTAATATATTAGTCTAAAGTTTTTTTTTATTTTTTATAAAGAAAAAATTTATTTATATATTTTATTTAAAAATATTTCCGAGCCATGAATCCTGGCGGATCATTTAGTCATGGAGTTTTAATTTTTTTTTTTTCATTTCATTAATTATTAATTTTAAAGATGTATTAAAAGAATGATTTTATGTTTATTTATTTATTTATTTTATTTTTGAATTATTTCATTATGTTTGTTTATTAAAAGGAATAAAAACTTTGTTTCAAAATAAAAAAAAGTAATTTTTATTAGCCTTTAGAAAATCATTCACGTAAAATTCCTTTTTTTATCTTTTAATCATAAAAAAATTCAATTAATAAAGTGGGGCTTTTTGGCCATCCACTTTAATAACACAATAATAATAAAAGTTAGCACAATTAATATAGTTAGATTAGTTGGATTAGTTAGTTAATAACAATAAAAAAGGTTAGTAAAAGTTAGATTAAATTAATTAACAACAATAATAAAAATTAGCCAAGTTTAATTAAATTAATTGTTAACAACAATAATAAAAAGTTAGTCAAGTTAATTAAATTAATTAATTAACAACAATAATAAAATTTAGCCAAATTAATTAATTGTTAATTAACCAAGTTGATTAAATTAATTAACAATAATAAAAGTTAGTAATAATGCAAAAATTAAAAGGTTAGTAACAATAATAATGTTAAAAGTTAGTTGTTAGTAAGTTAGTTAACAAGTTAATAATAACAAAAAAAAAAAAAAAAAGGTTAGTAACAATAACAATAATAAACAAATAAATACACAAGTAAAAAAAATAAAGTTAGTAATTAATTCTGAAAAAAAAAACAAAATAAAAAGATTAGTGACCAAGATGAAAGAAGTTGAAAAGATGAAAGATTAAATTTGAATTTTACCTAGAAGTTGAAATTTTTGAATTTCCTGGGTACGCGGGCGCGACGCGGCAGAGAGGGGCAGGGGGGTGGGGTTGCTGGCGTGGCGGCACGGGGCAGGGGCGACGGCGGCGCTACGGCGGGGCGGTGTGAGCGGCGGGGCGGCGAGGCGACGGGGCGGCTTGGCGGCTGGGGAGAGGAAACGAACGGCGGAGGAGGACGGCGGCGTCACGGCGAGATGGGCGGCGGGACGGCAAGGTGGAAGGACGGCGGCGGCGCGAGGGAGAGGGACGGCGGCGGCGAACGGCGTAGGGCGGCGGCGGCGGGCAGCGAGGGGCACGGCGGAGAGAGAGAGAGAGAGAGAGAGAGAGGGAACAGCAGAAAAAAAATTGGCTTTCTGGGGAAGAAGGGAAGAGGGCTGGGGCTAAGGGCTGTAATTTTCTCTTTTTTTAAAACGGAGCTCTAAGTTTTTTTGCTATTTTTTTCTGTGTTCAGAACTGAATTTGGGGGGGTATTTATAGAAGGAGCTTAGCTGAACTGTGGACGGATAAATTAATAAAAAATTTCAAACTTATCTCTTAAATTGGTAAAATGACAATTTTAGTCCTTTACGTCTCTCAGCCTCTGGATAAGTTCCTGAAGCTTCTGATTTTGACAATTTTGTCGTTTTCTGTCAATTTGAGCCAAAAACGTCGGCAGGCTCAAAATTTTATGTGAAAAACTGCCAAATGCTCCTGGAACTTTCAGAATTTGTCAATTTTGCCTGAAACTTCTTAATTTTGTCATTTTTACCTCAAACTTTTAATTTTTTTGTCATTTTTTCCTGAAATTTTATTTTTATTTCAAACACATACATATTCACACATATATTATTTTAAATCAAATCTTCTCAAAATAAAAATATATTTTAAACTAATTAACATAATTAAAATTTTTTAGCAATAATAATAATAATAATGATAATTTTTTTAATTAGTTTTTTTTTTTTTTTTTAAAAAAAATTTTTTAAAAAAAACCCGGACGAAATTGGGTGTCAACAGCTGCCCCCCTTTGCATGCTTCATGGGACATGATGTATGCAAAGTAATTACCAAATTTCGTCCGTCTTAGCTAGCCATTGAGAACCTTCTCGCCGCCTAAACTATGTGGTTAAGGAAAATTTTTTTAGAGCCTCTGCGATAAGAACTCTCCTATCGTTGAAGGGAAAATTTGATAACTTTGAGGTTAAGGGTCCTACCTTAGAACCTCGACAATAGGAACTCTCCTATCGTTTGAAGTAAAATTGATGATTTTGAGGTTAAGGGTCCTACCTTAGAACCTCGACGATAGGAACTCTCCTATCGTTTGAAGGAAAATTGTTTGAATGAGGTTAAGGGTCCTACCTTAGAACCTCGACGATAGGAACTCTCCTATCGTTTGAAGGAAAATTGATGATTTTGAGGTTAAGGGTCCTACCTTAGAACCTCGACGATAGGAACTCTCCTATCGTTTGAAGGAAAATTGATGATTTTGAGGTTAAGGGTCCTACCTTAGAACCTCGACGACAGGAACTCTCCTATCGTTTGAAGGAAAATTGATGATTTTGAGGTTAAGGGTCCTACCTTAGAACCTCGACGATAGGAACTCTCCTATCGTTTGAAGGAAAATTGTTTGAATGAGGTTAAGGGTCCTACCTTAGAACCTCGACGATAGGAACTTTCCTATCGTTTGAAGGAAAATTGATGATTTTGAGGTTAAGGGTCCTACCTTAGAACCTCGACGATAGGAACTCTCCTATCGTTTGAAGGAAAATTGATGATTTTGAGGTTAAGGGCCCTACCTTAGAACCTCGACGATAGGAACTCTCCTATCGTTTGAAGGAAAATTGATTGTTTTGAGGTTAAGGGTCCTACCTTAGAACCTCGACGATAGGAACTCTCCTATCGTTTGAAGGAAAATTGATGATTTTGAGGTTAAGGGTCCTACCTTAGAACCTCGACGATAGGAACTCTCCTATCGTTTGAAGGAAAATTGATGATTTTGAGGTTAAGGGTCCTACCTTAGAACCTCGACGACAGGAACTCTCCTATCGTTTGAAGGAAAATTGTTTGAATGAGGTTAAGGGTCCTTCCTTAGAACCTCGACGATAGGAATTCTCCTATCGTTTGAAGGAAAATTGATGGAATGAGGTTAAGGAAATCTCCTTGAACCTCGAGCGAAATTTATATGAAAGCAATTAGAATTGGAATAATTTTCTTCGAAAGTGTGAATTTGCATAATAGGCGAGTGCGAAATTTTAGACTTCGATAAAATGAGTGAATCTTGATGATGACAATATCGCTAACAAATTATGTAAAGGGGAACGGATGTTTGGAATCAATATCCAAGGTTCATCTAATATTTTCTTTAGTAAATATAGATTCGCTTGAGAGATATGTCATCCAAATAAGGTTGAAGCTTAACTATCCTAAAATGTTATGCCTAATAGACCTAATAGGATGCGTCTCAAGAGCAATAAAAATTACTCTTTACTCAGCCATTCCAACCTAAAGGCATTGTCCTATGGTTTTAATATCAGCATGGACGAGACTATCTTATAAGGTAAAAAAGAAATTCCCTGAAAGAAAAACTAAAACACGAAAGAAAATGCTGATAATAAAACTAAAGGACAAGCAAAACGGATCGGATCACTTCTTCTTCCACAATATTTCAACAGGGTTAGTAGAGGACTATTATGGGATCGAACTGTTCGGGAAAGACTGTCGCGTCCAGTCTATCTGAATCATTGCTGGATCTGGTTCAGGAACAAAAGCTTGTATTTTATCTAGCAATTCTTCAGCAGTTGTTGCGGATATTATGATTCGCCGTGCCACTCTTGATATAAAATTCTTCTGCATAGCATAATCCATAAAAGCTATCAGACCTGTAAAGAAATTGTTAACATTTAAAAGCCCAATGGGTTTCTTATGCAAATTAAGTTGGGCCATGGAAGCAATTTGAAAGACTTCTCCCAATGTGCCAAAACCACCTGGTAGAGCGATAAAAGCATCAGCATTTAAAAGCATTTGTAACACACGCTCTTGTAAATTTTTAACCACTAATTCTTCTCCAATCGTGCCCCCAGAAATAAATTTCAGAGGTCCAGGGATAATGCCCAGAACTTGACTTCCTCCTAGAGATGCTGCTGATGCTACACCTCCCATTAATCCGACACTACCTCCTCCATAAACTAAATGTATTTTTCGCTCAGCTAATACTCTACCCAAATGGTTGGCTGCTTTTAAATACTCTTCATCTTTTCCAGGAAAAGCCCCAGAAAATACACAAATACTTCGGGATTTACGAGTTGGGGTTTTCTCCATTCCTATCCTTACCCTTGTGAGAAAAGAGGATATATTTATAGAGATGAAGAGATAAGGCAATAATTTTATTTTTCAAGAATGGATACATTATTGCCAGCTATTCATAGTAGTCACGGGTATGACTCTGGTCAGGTATGGGTATACTATCGTTAAAAGAGGAGGAAAATTTTCAAAATAGCTGCTAGCATGTACAGTAGTCGCGACTGTAGCTTATGTCAGGAGTAGGTACATGATTGTCGGATGAGAAGGAAAATTTCAAAAGTGGCAGGTATATACAGTAGTCGTAATTATAGCTCATGTCAGGAATGGGTACATTATGGGAGGAAAATTTCAAAAGCGTCAGCTAGCATGTACAGTATCGTGACTATGGCTTATGTCAAGAGTGGATACATTATTGCTGAAAGAGGAGGAAAATTTCAAAAGCGACAGCTAGCACGTACAGTAATCGTGACTTTGGTTCATGTCAGGAGTGGATACATTATTACCAAAAGGGGAGGAAAATTTCAAAAGCGACAGCTAGCACGTACAGTAATCGTGACCTTGTTCCGTCTTCTACTGGCTTTGCGTCCAGTAACGGCTTCAATGCTTTCTATGAATCAGTGATTTGCATCTCATCTAGCTTTTTCACAAACTGGCAAACAGGGTCGTTTAGGGTCAGATTCCCAAGACTGTAACGTTCTCGTTCTTTTTGGAGAATTATCCATAATCCAACAACCTCAAATTGCACTATTCCGCAAGAATGCGCTTCAAGAACCTCTCGGATATCTTCCAGAGATTCCTTACGCAAGCCATTCTTGATGAATTTTATTCTATCATTACGATTTCTGGTGATCACTCCTGGAGAACGACATTTATTGCCGCAAATCCACCATCCACAATTGTGACAGACGCCTAGCCTCTTTGCTCTTCTCTTTTTGGCATAAACGCTTTTACCAAAGCCGGGCATACGGGGAAAGAACGCATCTGGAACTTCACCAGCCGAACGAACTTTAGCTTCGATTAGCCACCGCACATTATCAGGAATGCCTTTGTGCATAAATAGTCGGAATCGTTCACATCTAGCTTGATAAACCTTTTTAAGAACATTTATTGGGAAAGAAGGGAAATATTTTCGTAGAGCGGAAAGAGAAGGCTCCATTGATGAATGAGGCATTTAAGAGAAAAAGAAAGAAATTAGTGATTGTAGGAAATGGAAATAACTGAATTTGGGAGTTATGGAGTACCGTATCCAGAAGGAAGAACACGCATTTATAGTGATGAAAGGATAATGCGTTTATTACACTTACGGAAGTAAGTACATTATTGCCAAAAGAAAAGACAAATGACAGCTTATATGTACAGCAATCATGACTGTGGCTCTCATCTTCCACTAATTCATGTCCAGTAATGGCTTCAATGCCTTCTATAAGTCGGGGATTTGCTTCCCATCTAGTTTTCTTACAAACTGACAAACGGGGTCGTTTAAAATCACATTCCCAAGACTGTAACGGTTTCGTTCTTTATGGTAAGTCCTCCATAAACCGATAATTTCACCTTGCACTTTTCCACAAGAATGCGTTTCAAGAGTCTCTCGGATATCTTTCAGAGACTCCTTACGCAGGCCATTCTTAATGAATTTTCTTTTATCTTCACGATTTATGGAGATGTATCCTAAAGAGCGACATTTAGTATTACAATTCCATCGCCCACATTTATAACACACGCCTAGTCTCTTTGCTCTTCGCCTTTTGGCATAACGGCTTTTACCTAAACCGGGCATGCGGGGCATAAATGCATCTGGAACTTCACCCGCCAAACGGACCTTAGCTTCAATTATCCACTGCACATTATCGGGAATGCCTTTGCGTGTAAAAACTCTGATTCTTTCACATCTAGCAAGGTAGATCTTTTTAAGGACTTTTAGTGGGAGGGAAGGAAAGTATTTTCGCAGTACAGAAAGAGTAGAATCCATTGATGAGAGAAGAATTTGAGAGAAGAGGGAAATGAATCAGTTATTGCAGGAAACTGGAATAATCGACTTTAGAAGTCACGGGGTATCTTATCTGTTGTTTAATCAGAAGGAAGAACACGCATTTATAGTGATGAAAAGGGATAACGTGTCGATTACACTTAGGGGAGCATGTACATCTGTCAAAAGAAAATGCAAATTTTTCCAAATATAACAAACTGTATGTACAGTAATTGTGACTGTGGCTTACATCTTCCACTGGTTTTACGTCCAGTAACGGCATTAACGGCTTCTATGAGTCGAGGATCTGCTTCCCATCTAGCTTTCTTACAAGCCGGCAAACAGGGTCGTTTAAAGTCAGATTCCCGGGACTGTAACGGTCTCGTTCTTCATGAAAAATACTCCATAAATCAAGAATTTCACGTTGCACAGATCCACAAGAATGCGTCTCAAGAGTCAATTGGATATCATCCAATGAGTCCTTACTCAAGCCATTCTTGATGAACCGTATTTTATCTTCTCGATTATTGGAGATCATTCCTAAAGAACGACACCTAGTCTTACAAGTCCACCTACCACATTTATGGCAGACTTGTAATCTTTTCGCTCTTCTTTTTCTGGCATAAGAACTTTTGCCAACACCAGGCATGTAAGACACAAATGCCTCTGGGATTTCACCTGCCAGACGAACCTTAGCTTCAATTAACCACCGCACATCTTCAGGGATTCCTTTATGCATCAGAGCTCTTAATCGTTCACAGCGAACTTGGTAGATCTTTTTTAGGATGTTCATTGGGAGAGAAGGGAAATACTTTCGCAAGGCGGAAAAAGTAGGATCCATTTTCTAGGAGGAAGTAAAAGAAAGAAGGGGTGAAGGAATCAGTTATTATGGGCAACTGAGAGAACCGACTTGAGAGTCACGGAGTACCGTATCCGCCGTTTAACCGGAAAAGTGGATCCTACTTTATTTTAGTATCATAGATATTTCTTATCTTTGATATCTCATCAGGCATGACATTGATCCAGTCCTTGATTATTGAATCCATTGTCTGCTTTCGACGACAATATTTCTCGATATCCACGCTTATCTTTGACCATAGCTATTTCTTATCTTGGATACCGCTAAGCTGGCGTCAATTCTGTCCATCCCGGTGTAGCCTCGATTATTGAATTGATTACCAGGATTTTGACAATATTGTCTACTTTATCCTTGAATTGCTGATGGGGCTGGGTCCACTATATCAACTGTGCATCCAGCGGTAGATTGGTAAAAACGGATGTCACTGAGACGTCAGCTTATACTGCTGTGACTGTGCGGTGGATACGCTTCCCATTTGATCCTTGTTCTGTATGCCATGCATGCATGATGTGAAATGCATGAATGCAGAGCATGTGTAACTGATGGATTTATTTTTTATATCTTTGCTTTACTGGATCCTCTTTGTAATTGCCTTCTATCGTTGAATCTCTTTATGCTTTCCAACTGTTGTCCATTGTTTCACTTTCCAGCTGTTGTTCATTGTCTTGCTTTCCAGCTGTTGTTCCTTGTCTTGCTTTCCAGCTGTTGTTCATTGTCTCGCTTTCCAGCTATTGTCCATTGTCTAAAAAGCCTAACTCTTTTCAAAAATCTTCTTTCCTTGATTTGTTCTTAAATTTTGGCTTCAATTTCCTTAATGTCCGCCTCGTACTTTATGCCTCTCTGGATAATTGTCCCTGTTGAGATATTCGTGAGTATGATTCTTTCTTGCTGACATGGACGTGTTAAGACTTCTGAAGCGATCATTCAGGCTACCACCAAGGCTATCTCCCAAAGATTTGTTACTCCTTCTTCTTTGTTAGCCTATGTTCTGTGCCGCTCGCAAAGCAGGACCTCAATCTTACCTGTTTTAATTCATAAAGCTTATCAAAGTAATCTACGGTCTTTGTTTTTTCTAAGTTTTAATTATTACTATTCTTCCTTCAAAAGTCATAATTTATTGCACACTTAAGGCTAGTAAGAATGTGAGATTTGAAGGAAAAGAACTGGATAGAAGCGACTTTAGCATTTTGAACGTGAGAATCTAAGGTAAGTTAAAGAAAATTGGCTTTTTATTTATGAGTAATATGAAAATCTTGGGTACAGATAGATAATGAAAGTGTAAGAGAAGAAAGCTCTCTTTGACAACTTTGATCAAATAAACTTTGGTAACCTTGTATCCACTTCTCCCCTTCTGTTTGAAAATTTCTTCATTATGCAAAGTATTTCTTTACTGCATCCGAATTTACTGGCTTCGGTAATTCTCGTCCATCCATTTCTGTCAGAATTAGTGCCCCTCCTGAAAATGCTTTCTTCACGACATATGGCCCGTCATAATTTGGTGTCCATTTTCCTCTTGAATCATGTTGCATGGGTAAAATTTTCTTGAGCACTATGTCACCTTCGTGAAATTGTCGTGGGCGAACCTTTTTGTTGTAAGCACGAATCATCCTTCTTTGATAAAGTTGCCCATGGCAGAGGGCTATCATTCTTCTTTCATCAATTAGATTTAATTGCTCGTATCTAGCTTTGACCCATTCTGCTTCTCCTAATTGAGTATCCATTAGTACCCTTAATGAAGGAATTTCAACTTCGATGGGCAATACAGCCTCCATACCGTATACCAGAGAAAAAGGTGTTGCTCCAGTAGAAGTACGGGTAGAAGTTCTATAAGCATGTAGTGCAAAAGGTAACATCTCATGCCAGTCCTTGTAAGTGACGATCATCTTTTCAACAATTCTCTTGATATTTTTATTGGCCGCTTCTACTGCACCATTCATCATCGGTCGATAAGGTGCTGAATTGAGATGCTTGATTTTGAATTGCTGGCACAAAGTCTGCATCATTGCATTATTCAGGTTCGTGGCATTGTCTGAGATGACACATTCCGGCGGCCCATAACGACAAATGATTTCTTTCTTAATGAACCGGCATACCACCTTTTGAGTCACACTTGCATATGACATAGCTTCTACCCATTTAGTGAAGTAGTCAATTGCCACTAGGATGAATTTGTGACCATTGGAAGCTTTAGGGGTAATGGCTCCAATGACGTCAATTCCCCACATGGCAAAAGGCCAAGGTATTGCTGTTACATTAAGAGGGGTGGGTGGAGCTTGGATCTTGTTGGCATATATTTGACATTTGTGACATTTTCTCACGTGATTAATACAATCACTTTCCAATGTGAGCCAATAGTAGCCAGCCCTCATTATTTGTCTTGCCATGGTATGACCACTAGTGTGTGCTCCACATATTCCAGAATGAACTTCTTCCATGATCTTTCGTGCTTCATGAGTATCTACACAGCGAAGTAGCATCGAGTCTGCGGTTTTCTTGTAGAGTATGTCTAGGTTTAAAAGAAAACCCATTGACAATCTTCGTAGAAATTTCTTGTCATTTTCTGATGCTTCTAGTGGATATGTTCGTTCTTGGAGGTATTTCTTGATATCATGATACCAAGGCTTTCCATCCAATTCTTCTTCGATGCTCATGCAATAAGCTGGAGAATCTATTATTTTCATCTCGAACACAGGAGTATGCTCGGGGTCACTGATCTTGTACATAGCAGCCAAAGTAGCTAAAGCATCCGGTATTTGATTATCTTCCCTTGGAAGATGATGGAAGCTTATACTGTTGAATTTTCGAGCCAAGTCTAGTATGAGCTTTTGGTAAGGGATCAATTTTGAATCCCTTGTCTCCCATTCTCCGTTGATTTGATATATGACTAATGCGGAATCCCCATAAACTCGGAGATCTCGCACTTTCAATTCCAGTGCCATTTGGAGTCCCATAGCACATGCCTCATACTCTACTATATTGTTGGTACAAGGAAATGTAATTTTTGCTGTAAGAGGGAATTGCTCTCCACTTGGAGAGATGAGTATGGCTCCAATCCCTTGTCCCAAAGAATTAGATGCTCCATCGAATGCCATTTTCCATGTTTCATCATCTTTGGAGACTTCCTGTTCTATCGTCATTATATCTCCATCAGGAAACTCCATTTTCATTGGCTCATAATCATCCAATGCTCTATCAGCCAGATATTCAGCAATCACACTCCCTTTTACAGCCTTTTGGGTGACATACTGTATGTCGTATTCAGACAACAGCATTTGCCATTTTGCGATCCTGCCTGATAAAGCTGGTTTCTCAAAAATGTACTTAATGGGATCAGTCTTGGAGATTAGCAATGTGGTGTTGTTGAGCATGTAGTGTCGTAGTCGGTGTGCTACCCATGCAAGGGCACAACAGGACTTTTCTACTATTGAGTATTTCGCTTCATATGTGGTAAGCTTCTTGCTCAAATAGTAAATTGCGTGCTCTTTCTTGCCTGTCTCATCACGTTGACCCAATACGGATCCTAATGAAGAATCCTGTATGGATAAATATAGAATCAACGATTCTCCAGATCGGGGTGGTACCAAGACTGGTGGATTTGATAGATATTGCTTGATTTTCTCGAATGCTTCTTGGCATTCGTTATTCCACTCGATCGGATTGTTCTTCTTCAGTGATTTGAAAAGCGGTTCACACTTGGACGTCAATTGTGATATGAACCTTGCTATGAAGTTGATTCTACCCAGAAAACTTCTTACTTGTTTTGGAGTCTTCGGGGGTTGCATTTCTTGTATCGCTTTGACTTTACTCGGGTCAACTCGAATCCCGTCCTTGCTGACTATGAAACCCAATAACTTTCCTGAAGAGGCTCCAAAAGTACATTTGGCAGGATTCAACTTCAATTGATATTTGCGAAGTCTATCGAATAGTTTTCTTAGCACTTTTAGATGCCCCCCAGCAGTGAAAGTTTTGGCGATCATGTCGTCCACATATACTTCAATTTCTTTATGCATCATGTCATGGAACAACGTGACCATGGCTCTTTGATATGTAGCACCAGCATTCTTTAACCCGAAAGGCATCACCTTATAGTAGAAGGTACCCCAAAGGGTAATAAAAGCAGTTTTTATCATGTCATCTGGATCAAGTTTGATTTGATTGTATCCAGAAAAACCATCCATGAAGGAAAAGTAGGAGTTTCCTGCGGTATTATCCACCAGTGTATCAATATGAGGAAGTGGGAAGTTATCTTTAGGACTGGCTTCGTTCAAAGGCCGGTAGTCCTGACAAACTCTTAGTTTCCCACTTTCTTTCTTTTCGACTGGGACAATGTTAACCACCCATTCTGTATATTCAGCGACCCCAAGAAATCCTGCATCCCACAGCTTTCGAATCTCGTCTTTTACTCTTAAGATTAACTCCGGCTTTAATCTTCGTAACTTCTGTCTGACAGGCTTCGCCCCAGGCTTCAAGGGTATTTTGTGTAGTACTATGTCTGAGCTTAAGCCAGGCATATCTTGGTATGACCAAGCGAATACATCCACATATTCTTTCAATAAATGGACTAATTCTTCTTTTTCTTCAGGAGGGAATAAAGTGCCAATCTTGACTTCTTTTACATCCTGACTATCTCCCAGGTTGAATACCTCAGTTGGTTCTTGACTTGTTGCTCTTTCTTTTTCATCTCGCTCAATCATTTTTAATAGCTCAGGAGATACTTGAAGATCTTCGTCATCCGAGTCGGTAGTGTTTACAGGATTATCAAAGTTCATTCTTTCATTGTCATCAAAGAGAGTTTTGGGTCTGCATTATCCAGAGAGAAAAGAAAGAGAAGAGAGAAAAAAAAAAAAAAAAAAAAAAAAAAAATGGCACGAATGAGATGGATGCAAACTGGTACTTTATTTACAATGTGCATAAATCACAACTTTATTGGAATAAAAAGCAATAACTAAAAGGTTCACTTAAACAAAGACTACACCCTATTGATTGAACCTTTCTTTAGGAGGTTTTTACTATTAGATTACTTTGGAAAGCTTTCGATTATAACAGGCAGTTCTATCGCCTCCCAGTTGTTCAGCACATCCCGTGGGCCACAAGGTTGAACGAGCTCCTCCTCTTCAGGTGAATCGCTGATGATTGCCTGAATAGAAAGACTTTCAAAAGACTTGTTGATGTTGATAGTCAGCTTGCCTTCATTGTCATTTTGCGGAATGAGACCACCACTCACGAACGTTTCGGTGATTTCAGGGATATCCAGATTTCTTTCCTGGAGAGGATGCCCTGTTAATCGTGCAATCCTCTTTTCTCTCTTTTCAGCTATTGCCTTCATTTTATCATGTCTTGTCGGTGTGAAGCCTAGGCCGTATTTCCCTTCATTTGCGGATATTTTCAATGGCTCTGGGATTCCTTGTAAATCTTGTCCCAAACCTAACCCCGGTGAGTATCCTCCTTTTATCATGAGTTTGGCGACCATGCGACTTGTTTTAGAGATGTTAGGAACGGGTTCTTCTCCATATTCACTGACATAAGCAGCATTGACAATCTCAAAAGACCTGAAGGAGCAATCAGGTATATTTTCATTGACCTCAACATATTGAGCATCCGCAGGTCTAGATAGCAGAATGTCTTCTTCAGCAAAGACTGTGATTATCTTTCCTTCAATGATGAATTTCATTTTTTGATGTAATGAGGAAGGAATTGCTCCAGCCATATGGATCCATGGTCTTCCCAGCAGACAAGTATAAGATGGAGAAATGTCCATGACTTGGAATGTGATATGGAAAAGACAGGGACCAATCCCAATTGGTAGCTCTATTTCTCCAACCACATCTCTCTTTGTTCCGTCAAATGCTCGAACAACAATATGACTGTTGTTGAGGTGTGATGGGTCTAAACCGATCTTATGTAAAGTTTCTAATGGCATTACATTTAGAGCTGATCCATTGTCGATCAGAACTCTAGCCATAATCCGATCTTTGTATTTAATCGAAATATGTAGAGCCTTAGAGTGACCCCTTCCTTCTGCTGGTATCTCATCGTCAGTGAATGTGATGAGATTTTGTGCCGTGATGTTGTTGACAAGGTGGTCAAAGTTGTTCACGGAGATATCTTGTTCAACATAAGCCTTATTCAGGACTTTGAGAAGAGCTTCTCGATGGGCATCAGAACTTAAGAGTAATGAAAGTATGGAGATCTTTGCTGGCAGACGGTTCAACTGCTCCACGATACTGTATTCACTTTGCTTTATGAGCTTGAGAAACTCAGTAGCTTGTTCATCTGTTACTGCTCGAGGCATCTCTTGCTCTTTAGATATGTTAATAGGTTCATTTGCTGGATCCGTAACATTCTTCTCTTGTTGGAGCTTGTTCATTTGCTCGGGAGAATAACACCGACCGCTTCTAGTCATGCCCCCAACTTCTAACGGAGTTGATGTGATGTTAGAAGTATAGCCATAGTTCCATGGAACAGTTTTGTCTGATTTGTACGGGAATGGCTTTGGAACTTGAATTCTTAAAGGCTTGAGAGCAGATTTTGAGATTGGAATGACTAGTGGTCTTGGCATGATATTGACTTCTTGTTCTTTAATTATCACATTCACGTCATCCTCTTTATCTGACATAAAAACGATGATTTGGGAGGAGTCCATGAGACTTTGTAGACTTTTACGGAATTCTGGGCATTCTTGGATAGAATGACTCTTACTGTTATGAAAGTTGCACCACTCCTCATCCTCGACTTCTTTATTTCCAGAAGACTTTCCTATGATAATCCCTTCTTTCACAAGGCATGAATATACATGCTTAAGAGGGGTTATGATATCATTGACTGTTTTCTTCATCGGCCAGTATTCTTCCATCATATTGACTGGTTTGGCTTGATGAGGAGGCAATGGATTATGAGTGACGTTTGGTTCATCGGAAAAGTCCAACCACTTTGACTCAATTAATTGTTGGACTATACGCTTCAATGCTATGCAATTTTCGAGTCCGTGGCCCACGGCACCATCATGATATGGGCAATTTAGTTTAGGGTCATACCATGTTGGATATGGGGGTTCGAATGGCCTTGTGGGAATTGGGTGAATGAGTTGGCTCTGGATGAGTTTTGGATATAACTCAGTATAAGTCATGGGAATCGGTGCGAAAATTTCTCTTGGTCTTGGTGCAGGCATTGGAGGAGTCGGAACAGGTGGCCGTAACTGATTAGGCCTGTTGAGAGGATAATTGTTGGGTCTATTGGGAAGATAATCACTGGGCCTATTTGGAGGATAATCATTGGGCCTATTGGTAGGATAATAATTGGGCCTGTTGGCAGAATAGGATAGGCGAGGTCCGGTAGCCACGGTACCCACGAGGGGAATCCCTCTTCCTCGTCCGATTTGTTGTATTTCTTCATCTTTTCTTCTGGATGGTCCTCCTCTTTTCATAGGATCACTAAAGGACTCAGTAATCTTCCCGGTTCTGATACCATGCTCGATCCTTTCTCCAGACATGACTACGTCGGAGAAGTTAGTTGCCGCATTGCCAATAAGTTTGTCATAATATGGGTATTTCAGTGTCTGGACAAATAAAGTGACCATTTCTCTTTCTGTCATGGGTGGCTGTACTTGTGCAGCTAAGTCCCTCCATCGTTGGGCGTATTCCTTAAAAGTTTCTGTTTTTTTCTTCTCCATGTTTTGGAGAGTTTGGCGATCCGGAGCTAAGTCCATAACATGTTTATAGTTGCCGATGAAGGCCTGAGCAAGGTCATTCCAAGTTTTTATGTTTCTTGGACCTTGGCTTAGATACCACTGTAATGCTGATTTTGTGAGACTTTCCTGAAAAAGTGCGATCCACACCTTCTCATCTTTGGTAAGTGGTTGTAGTCTTCTGAGAAACAAAGTGATGTGAGTGATGGGATCACTCGTTCCATCGTATTTTACGAAATCTGGCACCTTAAAATCTGAAGGGATTACGACGTCTGGCACTAAGCAGAGGTCATCCACTGAAAGGGATCCAAATATAGTGCCTCCTTCAATGGCTCTCAGTCTTTTCTCTATTGTCTCGATTTTTTGAGATTCTGCTTCATCTTTTGGTAATGTCTTCTTCTCTTCCTGTACAGTGTCTTGTTTCAGGTGAACACTAGCAGAGGGTCCTGATTCTTGAAACAGGTTTTCTTGGACTGAGACTCGTTGCGGGGTGAATCCCGGGGGATAAGTGGGATCTTGTACTTCTTTGATGGGGACTTGAGTTGCTTTCCCTTTGATTAATTCCATCAATTGTTTCATCTGTTCTGACATACTTTCAATCTTGGACTCCATCTCCATGAGACGTCCTTCGGCTTGTTCTGCCATTAATCTTGTTTGGAGTCGAGTTGAATATCGGTGTTGAGGTCCAATTTTACCCTTTTAAAGGAAATATTTATTTTATTAGATTCTATGTGTGTATGATTGATGTGATGGATGCATGCATGAATATTGTAAATACTTGGTGAAAGAAGAATTATAGTGGAATTTCTCAATTACATTCACCAAAAGCTTATTATTTTCAAAAGAAACGGCCCAAAGTACAGTATTGCTTTCTGGCCTTTGAAATAAACTCCATCATTTTTTGAATATTCACTGATGGAGTAGGGCAGCTCAATTCTTCTAACTCCTTGGCTTCTTCGCCCATTAGTTGGGCTTGCTCAGTCACTTTTCTGACTTCTGCCAAAAATATTTGAAGCTGTTCTTGAGAAAATCTGTATTGATCTTCCCAATATCTTGCTCTCATCTCTGTTTGATCGGTTTCATCAACTAATTCGGTGATGACTTGTTTTTGGCTTTCGATCTTTTCTTCGAGGAGTTGTGTTTTGTGACTGAGCTGTTGTATGTCGAAGAGCATCTTCTTGTTCTTCTCCTTTTCTTCCTCTAGCTCTTTCTCCAACTCTCTTTTTGCCAATTTTCTGATGACCTCTTCGGGAAGAACTATTCCTTCTTTCCGATTATTTCTCCATTCATAATACGCAGTAGGAGAAATAATAGGGCCTGACTTTAATATGAAAAGTCTTTTCCATGCAACTGAAATACCCATTGCAAGCTTATTTGAATTTGGATCTTCATGTGAAAACTCCAACTTGCTCAGGTTATGTGTCATGGGTATAAATTGCATGGACCCAAATTGTTTACGTACTTGGGCTGGAGCATAGCTTGTTCCTCCCCATATGCCTAAGAGAGGAACCCACGGGCAATTGCCGCAACGGTAAACTATGCGGGTGGTGGTGGACCAGGGTGCTCTCCATTCAATTTGGAATTCGCTGATGTTCTTGAAGTAGTCAACCCATGCTTCCTTGCTATCATGATTAGTGGTTTCACTTTTCAAAAAGGCTTCGATTGGGATGAAGTCCTTTGAAAAGCGATTTCCAAAATGTTGCTTCTCACAAGGAAGGTGGCTTTTGATCCAAACGTTGAGGAGATGTGAACATCCTATGAATTTGCCTCCTCTTTGGCGACAAAAGTTTAATGCCCTGATAGTTTCACATAATATCACTGAGGTCGGATTTACTTGGGCATTGCAGACTTGCTCAAATAATGTGATGACGTCTCCTTCAATAAATCCGACAATTCTTGGGAAGACTACCAGGCCATATATTGCCAAGGCGAACAACTTGCGTCGTTGATTCTTCTGAGGGAGGGTGTGACTTAGTTGTTTTAGATCGGTCCAGCTGATAAATTTCCGACACCCTTTTGTTGAAAATTTGGGTTGAAGACTGGAAGCTGGCATGTCCAATAATTTTGCTAGGGCTCGATGAGGCTCCGTTCTTCTATCATATTGATACGTCTCAATTGGATAGTTGGAGGACCAACCCAAGAGGTTATTGTATTCTTCAATGGTTGGAACCAGATCCATCTTATCGAAAGAAAAGCATCGATAAAATGGATCCCAAAATTGTGTTAGAGCCCGGACAAGTGATGCATCAACGGTAACCTTTAGTAGGCAAGCGATGTGACCATATTTTGCCGTAAAAGCTTCCCGATCAGCAGAGTTCCAACTATTCCAGACTTGTAATAATTCTATGGTGTCATTATGGTTTATCCGAACCGATACCTGGTCCTTAAGCTGTATGTGAGAGTGGGATGTCAGAGCATCTCCGTGAAGCTTTTGAGCTGTTTCGGAATATTCCATAGCTTCAGGCTGAGTTTCGATTACAGTGTCATTCCATGATGCAGTAACAGCCGTGGGAAGATAATCGAGAATATCCATGATAATGGTTCTTTCACCAAATATTTATCTTTAATGATGAAATGTGTATGCCGGAAAAATAAGGAAAAACAGAGTTAGTAAAAAGGTAACACATAAGATCATACAAACATATAGATAAAACAAAACCTATGGAAATGGGAACCGAGGTATAGAAAATTCTTAATGGCTGGTTCTAAGGTAGAGTAAGGAATTCTATATGCAGAAGGTGGTTTATCAAAAAGGCAAGGGATAGTTCCCGAATCCCGTCACTGAATCATAGTGACGGCCCGATTCCTTACCCTCTAGGGTTTATGTAAGGAATGGATTAATTCGAGTCGTAGCTTTTCGTGGGCCCATGCAGAGACTAACCGTCTCAGAAGGCAATACACTACTTTACTACTTTGAAACCGGTGAAGGCTTGGAGACCGTGGCCTCACAAGGACAGCAACACCAATTCCGCTTAGAAAGAATCGTGTTTGATTTAAGGAAGCTCGGGTATAGAGCTTCATTTTGTGAATGCGTTATGCATGTTTACTTAAGTAAATATAATATATAAATCCACATAATAGTAAAGCAAAGTAAATCAAAACAAATCAACTTTAGGCTCGACTCACTAACGTCGCATCTCCCCAGTGGAGTCGCCAAGCTGTGGCAACGTCGGGTTTTCTGGAGTCGCCACCAATCAGTTTACTTAGGTCGATTGGTCACCTTAAAATTGGTCTGCGAGAGTTCGGAGATCGGGAGTACGGTTACGTTAAAACAACTTTGTTAAAACGCCCAAAAATTGGCACCTTAGTTGATTTTAATTTTGTTTTGCTTTGCTTTTAAATAATTCTCAGTTAATTTTCAAAATTAGAAATTTTAACTGGATTAGTCGAAATGTGGATTTTTAAATTAATTAATTTGTATGAAATTTTATACTTCCGAACCATGGACTCTGCCGAGTCATTTGGACACGGAAGATTTGATTCCGAACCATGGACTCTGCCGAGTCATTTGGACACGGAATTTAGTGAAATTTAAATAATTTAATCCATATTGTAAACATGGATTTTTATCTTTGTATTTATTTAATTTATTTATTTTAAAAAGTTTGATATTTTCCAAACCGTAGATCCTGCCGGATCATCCGGATATGGAAATTGATTTATCGTAATTATTTAATTCTTATTATTATGAAATTAATTTTTAAATGGTAATTCTTTTTATTTATGAATGATTTTTAATACTAACTAAAAAAATTTATCTTTATATTTTTACTTCTTTTTTTACTTTCTTTCTTTTTCTTCTTTTTTACTTTTTTTACTTTTTTTTTTTTTAAATTTCTTTTAATTTCTTTTCTTTTCTTTCTTTTTTATTCTTTTCTTTCTTTCTTTTCTTTTTCTTTTTTCTTTCTTTTATCTTTCTTTTCTTTTTCTTATCTTTCCTTTCTTTTCTTTATCTTATCTTTCTTTTATTTTTCTTTCTTATCTTTTCTTTTATTTTTTTTTATCTTTCTTTTCTTTCTTATCTTTCTTTTATTTTTCTTATCTTTTCTTTTATTTTTTTATCTTTCTTTTCTTTCTTATCTTTCTTTTATTTTTCTTTCTTTTCTTTCTTTTATTTTTCTTATCTTTCTTTTTTTTCTTGTTTACTTTTTTTTGTTTTCTTGTTTAATGAAAGATATTTATTATTTTAAAGGATTACTCAATTTATAAAAGAATTAAAAAAAATAATAATTAATTTTTATTTAATAAGAAGTTAATTTAAAAGAGTTTAAAAATAAAAATTTTGATCATGGTACGGGGCGTTGTTACTCAGCCAGACCCTCTTCACCAGGTGAAGCAGCTCAAAAGCGGGCACGAGACAGTTTCCAGCCAATATACCATGAACTAAAAATTTTTATTTTTTTATTTATTTTTTTTTATTATTTTTTATTATTTTATTATTATTTTTTTATTATTTTTTTTTATTAAGAGAAACAAAAATTTTAAACAAAAGAAGAAAAGTTTTGATATTTATTTAATTTATTTTGGAATAAAAGATTATTTAACCGAAAACTTATATGTATTTTAAAACAAAAGTCTTGATATTTTTATTTTTTATATTCTTCTTTGTTTGATGAAAGATTTTTTTTTTTTAATTTTAATTTATATTTCTGAAAATATATCTAATCAATAAGTCAAAAATATTTAAGAGAAAATTCAATTATTTTTGTTTTATTTTGTATTATTTTGAAATTATTTGATTAAGATTTTTATAAAAGAAACAAAAAGTTATATAATTTAATAAGTAAAATATTACTGAATAAAATATTAACCCAAAATTTTTACGCTTTTTATTCTTTTTATTAATAAAGAAAACTAAAAAAAATTATATATTAATAGATAATTAATATATTAGTCTAAAGTTTTTTTTTATTTTTTATAAAGAAAAAATTTATTTATATATTTTATTTAAAAATATTTCCGAGCCATGAATCCTGGCGGATCATTTAGTCATGGAGTTTTAATTTTTTTTTTTTCATTTCATTAATTATTAATTTTAAAGATGTATTAAAAGAATGATTTTATGTTTATTTATTTATTTATTTTATTTTTGAATTATTTCATTATGTTTGTTTATTAAAAGGAATAAAAACTTTGTTTCAAAATAAAAAAAAGTAATTTTTATTAGCCTTTAGAAAATCATTCACGTAAAATTCCTTTTTTTATCTTTTAATCATAAAAAAATTCAATTAATAAAGTGGGGCTTTTTGGCCATCCACTTTAATAACACAATAATAATAAAAGTTAGCACAATTAATATAGTTAGATTAGTTGGATTAGTTAGTTAATAACAATAAAAAAGGTTAGTAAAAGTTAGATTAAATTAATTAACAACAATAATAAAAATTAGCCAAGTTTAATTAAATTAATTGTTAACAACAATAATAAAAAGTTAGTCAAGTTAATTAAATTAATTAATTAACAACAATAATAAAATTTAGCCAAATTAATTAATTGTTAATTAACCAAGTTGATTAAATTAATTAACAATAATAAAAGTTAGTAATAATGCAAAAATTAAAAGGTTAGTAACAATAATAATGTTAAAAGTTAGTTGTTAGTAAGTTAGTTAACAAGTTAATAATAACAAAAAAAAAAAAAAAAAGGTTAGTAACAATAACAATAATAAACAAATAAATACACAAGTAAAAAAAATAAAGTTAGTAATTAATTCTGAAAAAAAAAACAAAATAAAAAGATTAGTGACCAAGATGAAAGAAGTTGAAAAGATGAAAGATTAAATTTGAATTTTACCTAGAAGTTGAAATTTTTGAATTTCCTGGGTACGCGGGCGCGACGCGGCAGAGAGGGGCAGGGGGGTGGGGTTGCTGGCGTGGCGGCACGGGGCAGGGGCGACGGCGGCGCTACGGCGGGGCGGTGTGAGCGGCGGGGCGGCGAGGCGACGGGGCGGCTTGGCGGCTGGGGAGAGGAAACGAACGGCGGAGGAGGACGGCGGCGTCACGGCGAGATGGGCGGCGGGACGGCAAGGTGGAAGGACGGCGGCGGCGCGAGGGAGAGGGACGGCGGCGGCGAACGGCGTAGGGCGGCGGCGGCGGGCAGCGAGGGGCACGGCGGAGAGAGAGAGAGAGAGAGAGAGAGAGGGAACAGCAGAAAAAAAATTGGCTTTCTGGGGAAGAAGGGAAGAGGGCTGGGGCTAAGGGCTGTAATTTTCTCTTTTTTTAAAACGGAGCTCTAAGTTTTTTTGCTATTTTTTTCTGTGTTCAGAACTGAATTTGGGGGGGTATTTATAGAAGGAGCTTAGCTGAACTGTGGACGGATAAATTAATAAAAAATTTCAAACTTATCTCTTAAATTGGTAAAATGACAATTTTAGTCCTTTACGTCTCTCAGCCTCTGGATAAGTTCCTGAAGCTTCTGATTTTGACAATTTTGTCGTTTTCTGTCAATTTGAGCCAAAAACGTCGGCAGGCTCAAAATTTTATGTGAAAAACTGCCAAATGCTCCTGGAACTTTCAGAATTTGTCAATTTTGCCTGAAACTTCTTAATTTTGTCATTTTTACCTCAAACTTTTAATTTTTTTGTCATTTTTTCCTGAAATTTTATTTTTATTTCAAACACATACATATTCACACATATATTATTTTAAATCAAATCTTCTCAAAATAAAAATATATTTTAAACTAATTAACATAATTAAAATTTTTTAGCAATAATAATAATAATAATGATAATTTTTTTAATTAGTTTTTTTTTTTTTTTTTAAAAAAAATTTTTTAAAAAAAACCCGGACGAAATTGGGTGTCAACAGGTGTAGTTGTGGACATTTGTGTTGTTTGCCGTCGCTCGAATCAAATTACCTATTTCAAGAAATACGATTAAACCTACACTATTTAATTAGGATTAATAAAAATTGTTAAGTACTCAGTTTGAGGAAAAACTCCAATCATTCTTGAACATGTTTAATCATAGTTTTTTACCTTTTCCAGTTTTGGTTTACAAGGACGAATGGAAAAATTCCTTTCTTAAGAGAGACAAAAACATTTCAACCGCACGAAATATTTGAACTTTGTTGTGTTTTTTGCTCCACTTGTATATGTCCATGAGTTTGAGATTTACTCGTTTCTGGTCGATGAAAATACTCTTTCCATTAAGTCTTGGCATGTGGGTATAACCACTGAAACAATGAAATTTTGCCTGGATCTAGAATCAATTTATTATTTTATTATTAAATTAAATAAATATATTAATTTAAGTCTTATCTTGGATTGGTAACATGAAACTGGTATCTATATTCCACTTGTTAGTAAGAGGAGAGAGAAGAAGAAACTTACTTGGTAAGAAATGTTATTCATTTTATAACAAAAGTTGTTCCCTAAATAATGGTGTTTCAATTAGTAAAAATTGTTATTTTATTAATATAAATTTGCTGGTCTATAATATGCTGTTCACTTCATAAGAAATGATGTTTGTAAATAATATTATTTTTTTTAGTAAAAAATGTTATGTATTCATAGGAAATATTATTTGTAAATAATATTGTTTTATTTAATATGAAATAATGTTTCATTTATATAAATTTATTGTTTTGTAATATGTTGTTCACTTTGTAAAAAAATACTATTATGTATATAAGTTTATCTTTTTTCTGTTTAAACTAGTTAGTGTCATTTATTTTGGATGGAACGACGGTTTCTTCGTTGTCCAAGTCTCCAGTATTTAATATATCAAACGAGTTTGTGCTATATGCTATCTACTTAAGCCTATAATCTGCGTACATTTGTTATTCAACTTATTTGTACTCGTACTCATTAACTATATATATATATATATTCTGACTTTGTCCTGATATGTATCTATATAATAAATAGACATTCTTGGTATTGGAAAATACTTTTAATAGTTTTGGAGTGCATGTTGAGGAGTTGTCAAAGCCCTAAACAATTGATTTTTGTGAAAATTACAAAAATCTCTCGTAATTTGGTATAACTTACACTTTATCTCTTTTATTTTTAAAAACTTACATTTTATCCCTATTTCCTTTACAATGTTTAACAACAACTTCTGAAACTCCAATTCAAACTATCTGATAATCATGTTCCAGTAATTTAAGATTTTTTATATTCCTTAAAAGATAATGATATATATTTAAAGGGAGAAAAACCCATTTACAAAAAGAAAAAAATAATAATTTAAATTGTCTATTAATTATAAAAAAACATTAGAGTGATTGAAATTAATGAAAAACAACTATCAAATAGTTTAGATATAGTTTTAAAATTTTTTTAAAAGTTGTTATTGGGTAGTGTAAAAGATATAGGGGATAAAATGTAGATTTTTAAATAGAGGATCTCAAGAGGTAATTGTCAATTTCCCTTGATTTTTTGTCGTTACTTGATCGTCCTGTCTGCTTCACGATCAATTCAGTTAGAACGTATAGAATTACGACACTAATATAGTACCTGGTAGTATGCTGGGAAGTCTTCAAAGTTTGAAGCTTATCCTGTTTGGTTCTGGATCATATACCAAAAAAGGGGAAAAAAAAAAAGAAAAAAATCCTTACACGTTTATTTGCTTTTTCTTGGAAAATAATTAATTTTTGTGGAGAACAGTTTCTAGTTTGGTGTGTTTGAACTACAAAAACCTAGGATTGCACATTAATTAGTAGTCTCTAGATAGTTTAAATTTGAGTTGGACCATATAATTGAAGCTAAGAGAAAAGGATTTCACTTCCTAGAAAGGGGATTATTGAAAAGGCCTAAATGCACATTTAGTCCCTCAAATTTGCAAATTTGCACGAGTTAATCCTTAAACTTTGACTAATTATGTCTTAGTCCTCAAAGTTTAATAACAACTTAGTCCTCAAACTTCACTAAATTAAGCGACTTAGTCCCTTGTTGGGTGAAAAGCGTGCATGTGTTGTCATGTGAGCTTGACGGTGTTGATCTACTTCACAAGCTCAACTTGGCCCACCTCCGGCACCACCAAATAGGACACCACAGGCGTTGCTGCTTCGTCCAGCTTCCCCGGATTAACAACCGACATCAAACTTCTTGATTGTGCGATGTGGGCAGTTGCTAGGAACATGTGTGGCACCACCGGCTTAGTCCAAGGAATTCTCAAACTCAGAGAACTATAACAACCATCAGATCGACATGTGCAGCACCATCGATTCTACATTCTCAAATTTCAAAGAATTCTAAAAACCAAGGAAATCAAACGTATACCTGGAGATTGATTGGGCCAAAATCCCAATTTAATTTCAGAGAAAGGCAAAGGGTAACAAAACATAAGAAATTGAAGGGTGATGCAGAGAAATTGGAGACCCACATAATGAAGAGGAGATATTGAAGGCTGATGTGGTAGTATTAGGGAGAAGAGGAGGGCAATGGTGTTGGGAATTTGAGGTTGGTGATGAGGAAGAGTTTTTGGTGAATTTGGCGTGCGAGGAAGAGAAAGAGTATTGGGGAGAAAAAGAGGGCAATGGAGCTCGAGCCACAACCACGGGCAACCTCCATGGAAGCCAATTCTAGTGAACTCGCGAGAAAGAGAAAGAGTAGCCCAAACGATCACGATGGTGGTTGGAAAATTCAAGGGGCGGCCCAAGAGCTAACTTTCCCCTCCATTTCGTGATGAAATTGAAAATGTATAATCTACAGAGACATATGTAAATGAAAAAATAAAATTCAATGACTAAGAGCATATTTTCACCTCAACAGGCACTAACACTGTAACTCAATCCGTCAGTGAAAGTACTAAGTCACATCATTTTGCAAATTTAAGGGACCAGCTTTCTACACTGAGTCAAAGTTAAGAGACTAACTCGTTTTAGTTGACAAAGTTAAGAGACCAAATGTGTATTTAAGCCTTTTAAAAATGCCTCCATCAGCATACATACTTTTATATTTCAACTAACTCATGTTACATAAGCTTATATTGCATGTTTGCAACCGAAGCAAGATCTGGAATTTCTGGGATTAATATTCATTGCCAAATGGTTTATTCAAATTATGAGAGCATTAACCCTAGATAAAGTTCAAAATTAGGGATGTCAATGGACTGCATGTAGCTAATCATAAACCCTCTTTGTAAGTAATCAAATTTGGGTAGTATTCTTCTTGTGGGTTGGCGGTTTTAAAGCATGTATTTAATTTTTTAAACTTCTCTTTTTATATTTTTATACATATTTTTTAAAAGAATGAGTACATTTACATGCAATTGATCAATAACTAAAAAACCATAAATTAAAGTCATGTATGATAATTTATGTTAACTTATATTTTTTTTAAATAAAATCACATTTTAAATATAGATATAGTAATTTGGGAGTGGCACACGTGGGGTCGGGTAGGATTAGTTGAACCCACACTCTTCTCTTGATTTTATGGCTAGGGTTGGATTTGAATTTGGATGGCCGAATTTGGGGAGAATAGGATCTAAGGTATTTTTTCATGTCTCTGTTCAAAATAAAGGAAGAGAGAAAATAAGAGGAGAAAAGGAAAAAGTGCGTCGAAGGAAGGGGTAAGAGCGGCCGGAGAAGGGCCGAGTCAAAAGGATTGATCAAGGCACCGAAACTACTGCCAAACTCAACAATGTGGACGGATTATCTTCTTTGGCTGAGAAGTTAGTGATGCTAATGCTGAGTCATGATTACACGATTTTGAATGAAAACTTGAATAAGAAATGAGAATAATTAAGTACATTGTCGGGAGAATAAAGGAAGATGAAGAAACGACGAATATGGACCACTATATTGTAATGCCTTTAGAGAATCTAGCTTGAGCAACCTACTATTAATCAATAAAGTTGATAGGGTCTTACAGCTTGCCTTTTATTTGATTCATTAAACTTTTAACTTTTTAAAATCAGTTTTAAAATCTTGGAAAAGTGTTATTATTCCTCGTCCTACTATCTTTTCTCCATTTGATTTTTTTAAATTATTTAATTTAAATTTACCCATATTAGTGTTTGCTAGAAAAAAAAATTAAAAAAATACATTTAGAAAATATAGGTCTTTATTTATCATTTATATATAAAGATTAAAAATAAAAAATTATAAATTAACTACTGAAAAGTTAATGATTCAAAGAATTTAGGATGGAGAGAGTATAATACTTAGTACAATATTTACTAAAAGACCGAAAAATGGTCACTAAATAAGAATATGATTTACCAAGAGAAAATTGATAATTTGAATAGTTTATTACTTGTCAGAAAAGTATTCCACAGTTTGGACTTTTTTACAATTATCATGAGACAATTTAAATTGTACTCTCTCCATTTCAGTTAAGTTGACCATTTTATCTTTGTTGACTGAAATTTGAGTTCAATATATTCATATTAATATATATTAAAAAAATTATTAAAAATGATATTTAGAAACTATAATCCTTAAAGTTTCATTTTCATACAAAATATTCATATTTTTATAATCAATTTTGAAAAAAATAAAATCATAAATTAATTACTTTGAATAGTAAAATAGTCAGCTTTTATGAAATGGAGAAAGTAATTTTTTTTTCCAAATAGCTAGTTTTAAAAAAGTGATCATTTTTTAAATTATTGTCTATATAGTTGCAAAGTTTTAGAATTTATTTAAAAAATTTAAAAATTTTAGAACTAACTATTTATGCAATTGCAAAATTTTAAGAATCATTTTAAAAAATAAAAAAAAATAAGGATTGAAATGAAAAAGTAAGTAAAGTATTTATGTAATTGCAAAATTTTAAAAATCATTTTAAAAAATAAAAAAAATAAGGATTGAAATGAAAAAGTAAGTAAAGTTTTGGGAGAAAAGAAAAATACCCTTCCCCTTTGATCGCATGTAAAAAGAAAGAAAGAAAGGTCATGAATTGACGAACCGGCAGCTAATTAAGGGACTTGAAACCGCACGCAAAGCGAATTTCATGAAAGTCAAAACCTTGATGTGTGGTTTAGAAATAATTATTGTTTTATAAATATTTCAGCTTTTTAGTGCAAACAAAACTAAAAAATACATGCTTTTTCATGTATACACACACGCCAGACTCTTGGGTAGCTAGACTAGGGTTTTCAAAGACCCTTTTATTTTGGATCAGATTAACCTTCAGTCAATTAGAGGATAGGTTACAATTTATGTAGAGTTTTGTAGCGTGTATGTGCTGTTATTAATAATAATTATGTGCTATTATTAATAAGAAACGGTTGGAACCTGTTAGTGTTTCTAAAAAGGCTAGGAATTTGTTGTGGAGAAATTTTTGCTACAAACGTTTTGTCGAATTCAAGTGGAGAATTTGAATCATCTGTTTTAAGGAGTTATGTATATGTAACTGTGTGTGTATAAAATTGAAAAATAATTTATTTAAAATTATATATGTGTGGACATTACTGTACAAATACATACTTAACTGCACAAATTGGTAAAAAAAATGCAAACGGAGATTATTTAAGTCCTAGTATGTATATAATTGTACTTACTAATAAATAAAAAATGTATATTCAATGATTTTTTATTTTTATAATTTATAAAATAATTTCATTTCAATTATATATGCCCACAAATAAACAAATGTACATACCAGTACGATCATATACATTACAAAAATATTACTCCATGGATAAATTTTAATTGTATTATATTGCACTGTTTAATTTTAAGTGCTGACATCTTCGTACAAATGAATACAAGCAGTGTATATATCAAAAGCATAGAATTGTATTTGTTAGTCCATAATAGTACACGAAAATTTTCAAACACAAAATGTAGATACAAAATTTTTCAAATTTCAATATTCATAATTTTTTTGGAATGTACTTTGAATGATTTAAGTAAATATAATTTTGATTTATTATCTGAGATTTACTTCTCCGAATTTTTTGTCCATGTAAATTTGTAGAAAGTTTAATGCTTCTAATTTAATGAATTTATATCCCTAGATTTCGGTAGCTATAATTACAAGTTTCCTAAATCGTTTAAGGGGTAATTTTGTCTTATATGCATAGGCATATGAAGACCGGGGTCTATCGTCAAGAGCCTCGTGTGTATACACGCACGTATATAGATAATTGAAAGTACTTAATTAATTCAGGAAATTGTAAACTGTCGTTTTCTATTAATGCACAAGTTTGTTATATCATAATGAACACTTTATTATTACGGTTTATGTTAACTCTGTGGGTGGGATTGCTTAATTATGTTAAGAAAATCAATTCTGTCGCAGTAAAATGCTGGTACAGTAATAACACCTATGCATAAGATGTGGTAAACATAAAAATTAATAATATTAGCAACTTTTTGGTAGGGAATGTTTCAGGCAGCAGAAGTGGAAGTAGGAGGGAGATCAGAGAAGTCTCACTTTTTAAATTTAAGTAAAAGTGTGTTAAAAATTAGAGCAAAACTTATAGATGAGAATGAGGATGGTAGTGATAATAAAAAAAAGAAGTAATATATCACATATAATTCGGCAAATCAAGCACCTAAGAAATTTTGAGTTTGATCTAGGACTTATAATATTAAAAAAACCCACTTGGAAAATGATGTCAACAGTTAAAAATTGGACTGTAAATGAAATACACTAATCTTCGTCGAACAAGTTACTCCAAGTGAGAGAAAAAAAAACTTGAAGTTGATGTCCAACTTCTTCCCCAAGTGTTTGACTAGGTTTACTCGGTTTTTTTTCTATCATGGGGCCACGCACAAAAATAATTATATCCTCCTCGCGCTTATAAATACCAGCTGCTTCTTCTGATTTTTTTGCAGCACACAGACAAGTAAAAGCTTCTTCTCCAAAACAAAAATCGAACTTCTGGAATTTAGAAAAAAATGGATTCCTCATCTAGCTACGTTCCTCGGTGGACGCCGAGCCCTTCCGGCTCTCCGCCACCACAAAGACCTGTCCATTCGGCGGTGCAACCGTTTACCGATGACAACGCCGATGTTCAAAGCATGGCTTCCTCAGAAGACATCGAACCACAGCCGTCAGACTTCCCGTTCAGCCTCGCAGCGGCTGCAGGCAGCTTGCCGCCCAGGAATCATTCTACACCAGCTCCTCTAGAACCGGCGATTACTGGCACGGGTTCCTACCAGGCGCCGTCGCTGAAAATTGAAATGGAGCCGGTGGGCGGGTTGCCTCGGAGAAGGACCGAGGAAGTGTGGGAGGACGGTCGTTTGGCAGGGACAAAGAGAAGCGACGGCGTGTTCTTGACTTGGAAGGTCCTGTGGGTGACGGTGACCGGCGGGAAAAATGGCAGCCGGTCGATCTTGCAGGGGCTCACTGGTTATGCTGAGCCTGGCGAGGTTCTGGCCATCATGGGACCTTCTGGTTGCGGCAAGTCGACCCTTCTTGATGCCTTGGCAGGTAATAGAAGTTAATAAGTCCCACAGAATTTTTTTCATCAGCATTTTTCAAAAGTTTCAACATGCAAATATTTAGAATCAACGCTTTATCTATAATATCTATACAAACTTGTATATATTTATTTTTTGTTTATAAAAGGATATATCAAGTGAAACACAATTGTTCAAATCTAAAAAAATTGCAAAAAAAAAAAAAATTGAAGTGGAGAAAGTATTCTGGCATGAGAGGGAAATGATTTTCTATGTACAAATTTAATCATTTCAAAACTAAAGTTGACAAAAAATATCATCAACCCCTTCTTTGCAGGAAGATTGAGCTCAAACACACATCAATCCGGTGATATTCTAATTAACGGTCGAAGAGAAACCCTGGCCTTCGGAACTTCGGTAAGACCACACTCTACTTTATTAATTAATCTTGATTAATTTTTGTAATAATCAACTAATCAATTAAGTTGCAAAAATTATAACATAAATTTCAGGCGTATGTGACCCAAGACGACACCCTAATGACGACTTTAACTGTGAAAGAAGCGGTATATTATTCGGCCCAGCTGCAGCTACCAGATTCGATGTCGAAATCCGAGAAGAAGGAGCGGGCGGAGACGACGATCCGGGAGATGGGTTTGCAGGACGCGATGAACACGAGGATCGGAGGGTGGAGCGTGAAAGGGCTGAGCGGGGGCCAGAAGAGGAGGGTCTCCATCTGCATGGAGATCCTTACCCGCCCCAAACTCCTCTTCTTGGACGAACCCACCAGCGGCCTCGACAGCGCCGCCTCCTTCCACGTCATGAGCCGCATCGTTAACCTGGCCCGCCATGACGGCCGCACCGTCGTCGCCTCCATCCACCAGCCCAGCAGCGAGGTCTTCGAGCTCTTCCACAATCTCTGCCTTCTGTCTTCCGGCCGAATTGTCTACTTCGGTCCTGTTTCGAGGGCAGAAAACGTACGTTATCATGCAAGATATTTAAAATAAAACATTGAAAATTGGACAACAAAATAAATTATTATTTTTGTTATAGTTTTCTAAACGATTTTATTTTGGAGCAGTTTTTTGCATCCAATGGCTTCCCATGCCCGACTCTGAGGAATCCATCGGATCACTATCTTAGAACCATCAACAAGGACTTCGACGAAGTAAGTGAAATTAATATCTCTAGCCAGTTGAATTTTGTTTTGTCGAAGTGATTGATTAATTAATAGAGAATTTTTATCTAAAAAATTGTTAAATTAGGACATAGAACAAGGCGGGAGAGGCATAAGGGCAGAAGAGGCCATCAACATTTTGGTCAAGTCTTACAAGTCCTCTGAGATATGCCGGCAAGTTCACCAAAGAGTATCAACCTCGAACCAGCAGGTAAGCTTGTAAGCTTAAAAATCCACAAAAAAGGAAAATCAATTAAACATGTAAGAGGAAAATTGAAAACTCATGGTGATTCAAATTCAATAGCCAAAAGTGATTTTGTATTATTTGTACTTAAAGAATACAAAAAATGAAAGTGTTTTGCATTTAATCGATGGGTATAATAGGAGTATATTTCGTACTCAATTTTTACACTAAATACACTATAAGATAGATGTGAAAAACTAACTGACGATTCAGTTATCTGTCTGTCAATTTTTCATTTTAAAATAACTAGTGTTTGAATTATTAATTGATTGGTGACCGCCATCGATCACTAAATTTAAAATTTCTTGGTGATATGTTAGTGACTGTTTGGTGATTGAAATTCGATCGCCCCTTGGTCTGGGTTTTATGTTTCTCTTATAGTAATATTGAACGTACCAGAGCCGCCACCTTTCTTATTGTTTTCGTGTATATATTTGTTTATAGCAAGGAAGCCCTCTGGAGAAGAAGGGAAGCCAAGCAAGCTTCATTACGCAAAGCATTGTCCTCACAAAACGATCCTTCGTGAACATGTACCGTGATTTGGGCTACTACTGGCTTCGTCTTGCCATCTATATTGCTTTATGTTTGTGTGTGGGGACTATTTTCCATGGCGTCGGCCACTCTTATGGCTCCATCCAGGTACTGCCACTGAACAATACAAACACCCATATCCGTTCGTCCGTGTGTATTACTATAGGACTATGATCTTATTATATCAACCTAAATTTCAGGCGAGAGGCTCCATGCTTATGTTTGTGGCAGCATTCTTGACCTTCATGGCAATCGGAGGATTTCCCTCTTTTGTCGAGGACATGAAGGTATTTTTCGTAACTTCATCAGTTTGCAGAATCCAATTTTGTAAGTTTAGCTGATTAAGTACTTTTTTTTATTCTCAATCCTTCATGTCAGATCTTTGCTCGAGAAAGATTGAATGGACATTATGGAGTTGGAGCTTTTGTGGTCGGAAACACCATCTCCTCCATCCCTTACCTCATCATAATCTCCATAGTTCCCGGTGTCATTGCCTACTACCTCGTTGGCTTACAGAAGAGCTTCGGCCACTTTGCCTACTTCGCCTTGGTTCTTTTCGTCACCATGATGCTCGTTGAGAGCTTGATGATGATCGTCGCCAGCATCGTCCCCGACTTCCTCATGGGAATAATAACGGGTGCCGGAATCCAAGGCGTCATGATGCTTAACGGCGGCTTTTTCCGATTGCCGGACGATCTCCCGAAGCCCTTCTGGAGGTACCCCATGTACTACATCGCCTTCCATAAGTATGCCAATCAAGGGTTCTACAAGAATGAGTTCCGAGGGTTGACCTTCCCCAATCAACAAGCCGGCGGGCCACCGACGATCACCGGTGACGAGATTTTACGAAATGTGTGGCAAGTGGAGATGGGGTACTCCAAATGGATCGATCTCGTCATCTTGTTGGGGATGGTGATCTTGTACCGGCTCATGTTTTTGGGAATTATAAAAGCTGTTGAGAAGCTCAAGCCCTTCATCAAACGTCTCATGGCGACACCACCAAAGCAATCTGGATTGGTTCTGGCTGATCTTTCCGCCGCAGCACCCTCGCTTAGAGCTTAGGGCTTCAAAGTTATAATAAAATTAGCCCATGTGACCATTATCATTTTGATATATCTATCGATATATCTATTTGCTTTATTAGGTTTTCGTCATCTTCTATTACCAATAACCAAATGTAGAGATTCATGTGTGTGGCACTTCTGATACCTATCGGTATCATTGTTGAGTAATTGTAATTTTGTTCATTGCTCTTTTTTTTTTATTGCTTTTAATGTATTCCTATAAACAATCTGTATGATCAAGCTTGTGTAACATGTTAATGTTGTGTCACTTTTCATTGAGTTTATGACACAGCCGTCTATAGCTCAAGCTAACTTGAGCTATGGTCTTCCAATTTAGACCAAACCCTGCAAACTTGTTTCTTTCATCGAAAGAAATTAATTGCTGGTGGCATTAAAACTGGAATTTGGTTTGTAAAGCAACATTTGGTCACTTCACAGAAGCTGCATTCTTTTTTTTCTTTTCAACGAAACGATTCATCACTCTTTATTCAGACAACAAGCGTTTCACAATCAGCAATGCATGCAACCTTTTGCGGAAGCGACTCTGTCCAAAGTTCAAAAGAGGTTCACGACAGAGCTAACCTCGCAAGAGTATGAACAATAGCCCATGCGTGGGGAACATGAACAATTCCTTACCTACGTTGAATCTAGTTGGAAGAGAATTTTGATTCGGACCCAAGATGTGCCATCTCAATCAAGAATGGAAACATGAACAATTCCTTACCTACGTTGAATTACGAACTCCGCGTTAGAAGTTGAAGCCTATGTTTAATTAAGTCCAGCTGAAGTTTTATCAGATATTGCTTGAACTCTATCTGCAAATGCAGGGGCGAGATCATCCTAAAAATTCTTCTGCCCAGACCAAAGCCCTTCCCCTCTTCCAAGCCTGCCGACAGGACCTTTTTCCTTTGGCCTCCAAACCCGACGAGATCCCTCGGTCACTACGCCACAATCTAATCTCATATCCATGCCCTACAGGGAGCATAGCAAACGTTGAAAATGACTCTACCCCTACGATTTTACACCTTCTAAAATTATTATACTTGTACGGTTCAATTTTTTAACTTCAATCAATTCCAAAAACCTCCGTTTATTGTTTTCTTTGAATGAGATTCACAGATCCCTCCAATCCGATTGGCGAGCAATTTGTCTCCCCTCGCTTTCTAGACAGCCGCTCCTCCCCTTCAAGCATGAAGAAAACCCCAAAATTTCTTCTCCCATTAATTAGACCAATGGAACCCTGATGCCTACCCCCATTTTCAACAATTCTTACTATATCTTCAGCTTTCCACCACTCAATAAAAATATTGAATGTTTTTGTCTCAATAGAAAATAATATTTCCACGTCAAATCTCATCTCGAAGAGAGAACTTCTCTCTCTCCCCCGACCCTAGATGGTCGAGTATATCACGTTACAATTAAGGAAGTTGGTTGCACATGAAATATGAAGAGAAACTTGTGGATGTGCAAATTGGTCTTTGGACCTGAAATCTGCCAATTTACTGCAGTAAAGTAAGTTGGGAAAATCTGGTTTTAGTTAATCAGTTTCAATTCTAGTCTAAGTTTGTAAACCAACTTTACAAACCTGTTTACCTTACTAAAAAAGAGGGTTTTTAAGTTTGAAATCTAGTTCTAGGTACATAAAACTGATTTTGACACATAGGCCCATGAAAACCTGTTGAAAGCCTCCAAATTCTGGTTTTGGATACACTTTTCTTGAGAACGTGCTTTTGTTAATGTAAAGAGTGGTCAAATAAGTCTAGTTAGCCTTAAGAAATTTGTTGATGGTATTAAAATAATAATTCAAGCTAAGAATCAAAATTTGGTCACTAATTTTCCCAAAACCAGTTTCAAAATATGGTCATGTGAATATTTTTTTGTAATCCTTGACATTTGTACCATAAAAATGAATTGGACCTACCTCATTATATTTGTTAAAAAAACACAAATGGAAATGGCGAAGAGCAGAGCAGAGCAAAACGTTCAGGGTTGAGAAATTTTATTGCTTTTCTATTGAATATAAGAGCACAGATGCTCTTTATATAGAGAACGTCGGTCAAACACCAGAAACTATAGAAACGTGAAGTTATCAACTTCGGCAAATAAAAATGGATTGCAATTGAAATAGGAGATTCTACTCCTATAAAAGAATAGAATGAGGGATCAAGACACCGAAAAAGAACTGACAAGCATTTCATTTTCCTCTGAGATAGGGTAGTCTTTACTGATTTTGGGTTTTTGATTCCATACATTCTGGACTAGGGTTTTTGATTCCATACATTCTGGACTAGGGTTTTGTGCTAATTAGGATAGGATATCCTTCGTATCTTGCGGTGCTTTATTTTTTGCAAGATTGAGTTAGAATTGGTTTTTTTGAGTTTTGGGGAATTTGTTCAATCATTTTTTCCTTTAAGATGATGTTTGTATCTTTTTTTTTATTTACTTTTAATAAATTCTTGCATTGCCAATAAAAAAAAAAAACAAAAAACAGCTTAGGCTTGGTCGACTCTCCCTCCCCTAAACTGGAAAATTGAGAATTTTGAAATAAACCAGGTGTACGTCTACCAACTAAAAGTAGCCATTAAATTTTGTGGCTCTCAACATTTTAGCTAGATATAAGTTAATCAAGTTTCAAAATTGAAGGAATTTCAAACATAAAATATCAAAGAAAATATTTTTAATTAGATAATTTGAATTTGAATTCATTTTAAGTGAAAAACTTAAGGAAACAAATAAAGATAATATAACAAGTATGATAATTGTTAAAAAAAGGCATTATCCTCACAAAAATAGTTATGTTCATGGAGTTTCATAGATTCTGATATCAGTTTTGTACAATATGTCTCCAGTTTAATAGTGAAAGAATTCAGTTTTATATTAGGGAAGTTTTCACCATACTTTATGGGTAAGATTCAATTTCGTAATCAATTTTATATAATAGATTACCAGTTTAATGAATTAAGAATTCTGTTTCACATTTAGATAGTTTCTGTTAGACTTTGTAGATAACACTACCAAAAAAGATGCCCTTTTCCAACGGCCATGCCATTGAAAAATTCTGACACAATGAACCGCTAGAAAAAGGGGAGATGAATTTCCAATGATCTAGTCGTTAGAAAATTTAAAAACTATATTTTCCAATGGTCTGGCCATTGGTAATTTTTAAAGCATTTTGATGCCCATCAGCATCATCTCCACTGTGTGTCGTGATGAATGCGGCAGGGACTTCAGGAGGTGCAGGCGAGTCCCGACAAAAGGTGCTCTGTGTGGATCACCTGTGATGGCCGGCAGCATCTTCGTGTGGCAGGCACGGTGAGGCCGAGAAAGACTTCCGGTATGGGAGAGAACCCGAAACGGGGATTCCTCAGGAGGGCCTGCCTGAAACACTCAGAAAACAGAGGTTAGGAGGTCCCCGGAGTTTTTTTCTAGGGAGAAGCCTCCGACGCCCAAGTCAGTGCTTTGAGAGGTGGAGAGGGAGTAGTAAGCACAAAAGACTATTGCCTGCCGTGTTTTCCTAAGGGCTGAAATGAGAGGATTCAGGGCGGAGAGAGGAGAGAGATCTAGCCTCTCCCCCGCCTGAGACCATTCCCCTGATATATATAAGAGGGGGTGAGCCCTTCGGATTGTGACACGTGTATGGACGGATGTCATTCGTACTTCTGGGCGTGGGGCCCCCTAGCCATCTGCAGGCTCCTCGGGCCACGAGCTGCGACAAGCGTAGCCCTACATGATAGGACGTGGGCAGTGGCAGCGTGTTAGAGTGCATATGAGGGCGGCGTGCAGGGTGTGCGGGTGGAATGTCAGAGACTCCTTGATGGCTCCTGCTGTACCTCCGAGGTCCCCTTGGTTGATGTCTCCCTTCGGAGTAAAGGGCTTTTTCCCGGAGTCAGACTGGTAGTTAGGGGTATTCCCTGGCTCCGAAGTTAGTCCGTCGGGGGGCTTTCTCCTGCAGAAGGTGGCTGGTTCTTCTCCTCAAAGCTAGTTCGTTCGTCCTCCCGAGGGAGGTGATATGCTAGTTTCCAGAGGTTGGTATTGGCGGGCTACCGAGGTCGTGCACCTCAAGTGTCTAACTCCTTCATTTCCGGGGTCCTTAGGTAACCAGGGCGATAACACTTCGACTATCACATGCCCCCATTCGGAAAGCCAGAGTGGAGGCTTCGGCTAGTGGTCCTTTTGGGGGCGCTTTTCAGGACTCAAAGTGTGATGTTCGCAAGGGAGGCACCTCACCACCTAGGGAATATGCTTTGTTTGGACAGGTGTCACCTGTCTACCCTTTGGTGTTCTCGAGATACCCAACCTCTTTACTTTTCCTGCCATAGGCTAGTGGACCGTCATGTCTTGAAACTAGGCGTGTCAGTTTGGAGCGGTGCACTCGGGTTTTCAAGATGTCAGAAAGCGCGTCCTAGTTTCTCGTGACGGGCGACACGTGGCAGGTGCTGGTTGGGATGGGTATGTCTTTTCGCGCGCGAGGGGCAATTATGGTGACATTTCGCCTTCGCGCAGCAATTATGACGCCCTTCCGGTTACCCTTCCTCGATCTATATAAGCCTCCCCCTATCATACTCTTCATTTGTTTTTCTTTGCTCTCACTTTGCTCTCGTTTGCTCTTGTGCCTTCTCTCCCTTTTTTACGGCGGTATTAACGGCGGCACTTCTTCCGGCCAGCTTTCACGACGGCGCAAACAAACCCTGACTTCGGCAAGACTTTTGGTGGGTTCTGACTCTATAGATCCTTCGGTTTCTGCTTTTCTTTTAGCTTCCCGAAGTCGTTTTTCTTTTTTTTTTTTAAGTCTCTTTTTTGGCCAACCATGTCTTTGCCTATTCCCGAGAGCTGGCAACCTCTTATGTCTTACCCTTGTTGCTCCACTTCTGAGAAATTAGAGAAGTGGACAGCCAAAATTTTCCTTCCCTCCTATGCCACCACAAGGTTACCCCACCTCGGCCACTTTAGCTTTATGAACCGGGATGACAAGGTTACCGTTTTTCGAGCCCAATTGAAAGCCGGACTTCGGTATCCTCCCACGAAGATAATTTGTGACTTTTGCCAATTTCATGGCATAGCCGTAAATCAGCTTCCTTCCAACTCTTACTGCTATTTCAATGCCTTTCTCTGCATGTGCAGGGTCTTCGGGGTATAACCCCATTTTATCTTGTTCATGCAGTATTACAAGCTCTATCTGGTTCCGAAGGGTAGCTTTTATTTCATGCTACCTCGGGGATCTGGGAGCAAAAAATTCATGTTCACCTTTGCTACCAAGGATAGCTGGCGGGGGTGGCAAAGGAAGTTCTTCTTCCTAAAGGTGGCGGAGGCCTGGTCGCATGTTCCGACTAAGTGGGCTCGGGGAAAGCTGGCGATGGATGTCGTGGATCCCAAGAAGTTGCTAACTCCTAAGTTGGCGGCGAGGTTTGAGGATTTCGACAGTCGTATCTGGGCTGTCGCCGACTGGGATGCCAAGGTCCTTCCACGCTCTTTCTACCCCTTCCCCATCATGTGGAAGCTCATGACCGAGGAGGTCCTTCGGGAGTTGGGGGTAGTTAAGGAGCATAAGACAAATCTCGGCATGCCAACTCCTGCTACCGAGGGGAAGGACTTTTGGCTAGTGAAGCTCCTTCGAAGCGAGCTCACTTACGAAGCCTTTTTTGAAAGTAAGTTTCCTTTCAAAGTTTTCAGCATAAGTGCCTGTCTGGACTCACACTGATGTTTTCCCTCATTTTCAGAGATGGCCGACGAGTCTGCTGCCTACTACAAGTCTCTCTTCCTTGGTTAGGCCGAGAAGGGAGAACAAACAAAGAAAGGCGTCTCCAAGAGGCACAAGACTACTGGGAGCGGACCGTCTTTGGCCAAGAAGGCAAAGAAGGACACCCTTCTTCCACCCCCAAAGGATGCGGCGAAGGTCGGCGGTGACATTGCGACTTCCACCAAGCCTGAAACTCCCGCCGAGCTTGAAACTGCGGCCGAGGTTCTTGCTGGGTGGTCGCTGTTCTTGCTTCGTTGAGTCCCACCACGTCGGTGGATCTTTTGGGCTCTTTGGCAGGGAGTCCCTCTGCCGAGGAGTTGGAAAAATGCCGAAGGGATAAAGGCAAAGATATTCCTACCGACGTGGAGGAGGTTCGGGACTCCGATAACGACGTTGCTGAGGTTGCGCCTGGTTTGTCTCTTACCCTTTTTTAATACTCGTATCGTCATAACTTGTATAGTTAATGAGCTTTGTCTGACTTACGCTTTCAACTTTTCAGAGGATCTAGCGGCCTCAGCTTGGATGGTTGAGCGTGCCCGAAGGCGGGCTCTTCGGGATTCCCACATCTCGAAGGATAAAGTCCTAAGGGAGCCGTTCTGGTCTTTCACGGAGGACATGAACCTGTTCTCCGAGGATTACCGGGAAATGGCTCCCCAGATGGTAAGGGGCGTGCTCACTCAGGCTTCCTTGAAGGCAGTTGCCGAGGAGTGTGCCTTCGAGGATACCCTTGCCGCTAAGGTTTTCGAGCATGCTGCCTAGGTAGTTCTTCAGACCTCTTCATTTTCCTCCCACTTTTTTGTCTAATTGTTTTGGCTTTCCTTGTGTAAATTTCACTAAGTACCTTCTTTTTTGTAGCTCATGGGGTATAATGGATACTTTCGAGCTTAGGCAGCAAAGTAGTCTTCAGTCCGAGCTTGGGCCGAAGATAAATTAGCGAAAGCCAAGGTCTTCTGCGCTAACTCGGCTGTGACGAACACCGAGTTGAGCCAAATAGCCAAGGAGAAGGTTGCCAAGCTTTGGGAGGAATTCTTGAAGGGCTAAGAGGAGCTCTTGAAGGATTTCTCCAAGAAGATGTCTGACCTTGGTGAGAAGGTTATGAGCTTAACCTTGGCCAACGAGGCCATTCAGAAGGAGAAAGAAGGAGAAACTGCTCTTCTGACGAAGGCTCTTGCTGACAACGCCAAACTTCAAGCCAAGGTCGACTCGCTAAAGAAGGGTTCGAAGAAGAAGAAGAAGAAAAAGGAGCTGGAGAAGGAGGTTGCAGATCTTCGGAAGGAGGTTTCGGATCTTCAGAATGAGGTGGACAACTTGGACGTAGAAAAAGACAAAGCTGTTCAGGCGACCAAGGTTGCCTTTCAGGATGGCTTCTGCCTATCTCGTTACCAATTTTTGAAGAAATATCCGGACCTTGACCTTTCCTTTTTGGCTGCCTTGGATATTCCCGAGGGTTCTCAGTGGACTTGGTCGAAAGTCGAGCTCCTCAACCTGCCATTTGCCCCTCTTCCTGTACCGAAGGCCGCAACCAAAGACACAGGAGCCGGAGCTTCCCATGACGCCGGGGTCCCTTAGATATTCTAGGGCCTTTGCCTTCTTCTTTTTTGTAATGCCCGGACAATCCAAAGTGATTAGGTCTCAGGTTAAATGGATTTGGAGCATAAGAATTTTTCCTTAATCGGGAATTTAGCTCAATTAAATTGAGAAGACAATATGGCATGTGCATAATTGAGTGTTGAACATCTTAAAAATAAGCTTGGCTTAGGCCAAGAGAAATAGTAATGAAAATGGTGGTTTTTAAAGATGAGGGACTAAATTGAACAAAGGGATTTTTAGTGGTTGGGCTCAATTGCCCAAAAATTAGAAAGTTGGAGGACTAAAGGGGGAATTAGGCCATTTTAATGGCCTAGGATGCCTTAGCCAGCCATGCCCCTCCAATTCCCAATATTTTATGTCACCTTCCTCCAAATCCTACTATTTTAATCCACCTCCCATCCTTAGTCAAGACTTTGGATTCTTTCTTCACCTACATGTCTCCTACTTTTGACTTTTTCTACCAATTTACACAAAAGTCTTTCAATTAGTCTTCCATCCATTAAATCTTGTCTCCCACTCTTCCAAGCACATTATACACTCATTTTTCTTCCCATATGGCTGGCCATCACCTTCCCACACATTAAAACATAATCACTCCAGTCATTCAAAGTCATTTGCTCTCAAACTCTCTTCTTCTCTCTCCATTTTCTTCCATACCAAGTCTCACCATTCCAAACACATTTCCAACTCTTTTCCTCATCTAAATATTCATCCATAGCTAGAAATAATCATTCCTCAAATTAAAACCAAGTATTCTTGGTTGAATTCAAGCTCTAAGACTATAAAGAGCAAGAATCAGGTGAAGAATTCAAAGAAAACCAAGGAGGAAAATTCAGCCATTTCTATTTCTTGGAGGTTTTAAACTCTACTCAAGGAGCTCTTTGTGTGATTGAGTTCCTAAGTTCATTAGAAGCAAGGAATCAAGAAGAAGCTTGAAGAACATCAAGCACAAGAAATTGGCCTTACTTGTGAGGTTCTGTAAGTGTACACCAAGTGTTCTTGGTATTTTTTGTTATTTGAGTTAATCCCCAAGTGTTCTTGGTATCTTATGGTTACTAACAAAATTCGGCCCATCTTGGTTCTTATGCTAGAAAACAATTTCTAGAGTCAACAAGCAAGGAAAACAAAGGAAAATAAGCTTCTAAAGCTTTCGGTGTTGTGGGTAAGGATTCCTATACTCACTTTATTGCATGGTATAATTCCATGGCCTTTTTATGTGAGTATTTGGGCCCCTAGGTGATGGTCAAAGAACCATGTGATCCTAGGAGTGCTAAGAGGGCTTAAGTTATGTTATTGCTTCGGCAATTCTGTTTTGCTCATGAGCTAAGTTAAGTAAGCAAGCATTATGGGCTAGGAGTTAAGGCGGCCACCTTAATTCCTATGCTAAGTGAGCTCTCCGAAAACATTAAGTATATGAAATTAATGAATTAAAACTTGAGGGATGCTTGCTGCCCTTCTGTGAACAAAGTGTTAAGTGGCGTGTGTTTGTGTGCTTCTTTGATTTGTTGTGCATGCTAACCCCCGATTATGATATTATTGCTATATGCATGTATCTTTTTGTTTTCTTTGTCTTTATGTTTTCTTTGCAGGAATAAGGATTATTTTGCCATTACATTCTTGGCATATGTTAGGCCTTGGAGGCCATAAGTTAGGCATTGGATGCCACAGAATCCTTATTGAGTTTTATAACTCACCCGCCCTACTCTACTTTTGTAGGTAAAGGTTTGCTTGAAAGATCAAGCTAAGAGCCTTGAGTACTCTTTCTGTATTCTAAGGTTGGATTTGTGTATGGTATTGCTCAAAATATTCTAAGTATTCTAAGTATATAAGTTGCTTGTAAACACGCTAAAAAAAAATGTGGACTTTCTGTGCAGGACTTGAAGTCTTAGAATTGTGGGAACAAGGTCTATTAAAGTGGAAATTTGTGTTCCATGGCTTTGCGGATTTATGGCTTGCTTTTAAGCATGTTTTTGTTGGTCTAACTTTAGTAACCAAATTATGGACTTAGCTAAAATTTGGCCAAACTTGGCTTTGGGCTTGTATTATGGACTTCGACATTTTTGGGTATTTTTATTGCTTGGTGGACTTACCAAGGCCCATGCATGAATTTAGGGGTTATGTTTTCATGAAACTTGAAGCATGTTGAAATTGGGCTTAAATGTACGTTGTGGGCTTAAATAAGAACTTGGAAATTTTGATTTTATTCTTGGTTAAATTTGGGCCATATGCTTGTTAAATACTAAAAGGCCCATAAGCCCATGTCTATGTTGAAAGCATGCAATGTTTGGCTATGTATGCTCACTTAGTAAAGAACATGCAAGTAAACTTAGAAAAAGCATGAAATTGGATGCTTGTGTAAAGTTTGGCTAATAAGAAATTTAAGTGCACATATGTGAATTAATACATGCCTAAGCATTAGTTGCATCTAAAGGCATTAAGTGATTATGTGCACTAGTGAACACCAAAACACATAAGCATGCAAATCATATGCATGAAAATAAGTTTTTAAACTTAAGTTGGTGTTTTGGTTGCCATGCATATTCTTGGCTAAGCTTGGTAAAGACCATGAAAATGAACACATGAAATCCACATGGGTGCTAGCTTGTTTCTGAGAGCACTTCAACTTAGCCTTAATTAAAGAACTTAACGAGCTAGTACCGATAAGTATCCTAGGGTTTGTGCCCATAAGCCTTAGTGAGTTTTAAAAGCCACTTCTGTGTAATGAAAACTTCCGCTGCATGTTTTAAGAAATCAGGCCCAAATAGGCCAGGGGCAGTTTAGGGCACGACATTTTTCCTTTGTGTTTTTCTTCTTGTAACCTTCTCCTTGTACCAAGACCTTCTTCAATGAATTTTCCTTCATAATTTGGTTAAGTCTTTTGAGCAATTTTCTGTTTCCTAGTTGCCCCGACCACTTTCGGTCAGGGGACTTCGGAGAGGTACACTTTGCTCATTTTATCGGCCAACCTTCGAGTAAATGTTCATTGTTGGCGAAGTTCCCTTAGGCAAATTTTAGCCTACCCTCGTCAGCCGTATTCGATAGACTTCACCTTTTTTTTGGGCATATAACCCAACCAACTTCAGAAGGAAAACGTGACCTTCGAGAGCGTGTGCTTCAGCTTTATTTGGCGAGTACTTTCAGATAGGGGAAAACTACTGTACTTTGAGAAATTTCTCACTTGTACAATTTCTCATCTAAAATTCTAAGTATAGAATTTCTTTAAGGCATCTGACTGCCATGCATTTTTCAATTTTCCTCCTTCGGTATCGCCAAGCTTGTATACTCTCTTTCGGACCTCGTCTAGGACCAAATAAGGCCCCTTTCCCGTTTGGCCGAAGTACCCCATGGGACAGTTTTCGGGGTTCAAACTCGGCCTTTCGGAGGATTAGGTCTCCTTTCGTTATTCCTTTTGGCCTATCATGCAGGTTTGTGCTTGTGGCCACCTTTTGCTGAAAGGCCCTTCTTCTGAGCTCGGCCATTCCTCTGTGTTTGCCAACTAGGTCGAGCTTAGTTCTCAACCGGAGCTCATTTCCTCTTTCGTCAAAGACTCGTATTCTAATTGGTGGTCGTACTACTTCAATAGGGATAATGGCCTTTGTACTGGAGATAAGTGAGAAAGGTGTCTCCCCCGTGGCCCCTCAGGGTGCTGTCTGATAACTCCACAGTACACTAGGAAGTTCTCCTGGCCACTTTCCCTTTACTTCCCCTAACCTCTTTTATAGTCCCTCGTTTATAGTTCTGTTGGCTACCTCCACTTGTCTGTTGCTCCGGGGCTGAGCTAGTGGGGCGAAGCGCGTTTTTATCCTGAAGTTGGTGACAAATTCTTGGAATCCCTTGTGCATAAACTGGGAACCATTATCGGCCACTATCACCATTGGTATGCCAAATTTGCATATCATGTTCCTCCAGACGAACTTTTGTATATTTTTTGCCGGCATGGTCGCTAGGGGTCCTGCCTCGTTCCACTTAGTGAAGTATTCCACTGCTATTACGCAAAACTTCACTCCTCTGGGTGCTAAGTGGCTCGGTGAGATCTATGCCCCACACTGCAACAGGGCAAGGGTAATCTTCCTAGGTTATCCAATCCGAGGGCAGCCTTTGGGTGCTGGCGTGTCTCTGGCAATTTTCACACTTTCTGGACGAATTGTCTTGCACGCTTTTTACCAATACATCTCTGTAATGGACTTGTGTACCCTTGCTGGTATAATTTCTTTTTAATTAGGAATATCATCGGGAACGTCTTCACACTTTTCGCCATTTCATGAGGATTTTTGAGACTCTTTAGTTGCGAGATACCTCTTTGTAGGATCTTTCCTCCCTTTGTCCGAGGTTGCTGTACCTAGCGTTGCCATGCTCGAATGACCCAACACTTTGGTAACCAAATTTGATGGCTTTGGTGGCTTCCCTGCCCTCGGGCCCCCGAGGGGCGCCCTGCTGTTCTGCGCTTGGGATTTCTTCGACAGGGAGTTTCCACTCTGGATCTACCTTCGCTCGGTCTCCCTCGTTGGTTTCAGCATTTTCCATTTCTGGGGTTTTGGCAATGAAGTCTGCCAGTGCCTGGGCTTTTATTGCCCTTCTAGGCTCATATGTGATGTAGTACTCTCCGAGTTCGATGCACCATTTTGATAGTCTTCCCGAATGCTCTACTCTTTTTCATGACGTCGCACAGAGGCGGGTCACTCCGAACAGTGATAGCGTGTCCTTGGAAGTAGAGTCGCAGCCTTCTGCCTGCAAGTACCAAGGCGTAGACGGCCTTTTGGGGCAATGGGTATCTGACTTTGTTGCCGAGGAGACGGCGACTTTTCTTTGGGTGCAGAACTCCTTCGATTGGGAGGTCTGGGTCATCTTGACCCTGTTTTTCCCATAGGTCACGTTCCGAGGGGTATGCTTCCTGTCGAAGACTCATCTTGTTAATCTCTGCTTCCTCAAACTCCCGTGAGTTGACATGGGACTCTTCTCCCGACGAGGTACAGATGATGAGGGCTTTCGGCTCGAATTTGGATGCGGCCATTTTTGGTCTAACTGTTGCGTCATTTCAGCCACAACAAAGCGTGGGAACTCGTGCAAGAAGGCCATGGTAATAGTTAGAGGACGTTCGTCCCCGGGCAGGGAAGCCCCTACTGCAGTTGTTCGGTTGCCGGCTGAACCTCTGGCGCGGACGGGGACCTCAAAAGTCCCTCGTCCTTAGAACGCCGCATTTCAACAACGACGACCTGGGAGTGTTTCCGACAGACGGCGCCGAATGATGCCCATCAGCATCATCTCCACTGTGTGTCGTGGTAAATGCAGCAGGGACTTCAGGAGGTGCAAGCGATTCCCAACAGAAGGTGCTCTGTGTGGATCACCTGTGATGGCCGGCAACATCTTCGTGTGGCAGGCACGGTGAGGCCGAGAAGGACTTCCAGTATGGGAGAGAGTCCGAAATGGGGATTCCTCAGGAGGGCCTGCCTGAAACACTCAGAAAGCAGAGGTTAGGAGGTCCACGGAGTCTTTTTCCGGGGAGGAGCCTCCAACGCCCAAGTCAGTGCTTTGAGAGGTGGAAAGGGAGTAGTAAGCACAAGAGACTCTTGCCTGCCGTGTTTTCCTAGGGGCTGAAAGGAGAGGATTCAGGGCAGAGAGAGGAGAGAGATCCAGCCCTTCCCCCGCCTGAGACCATTCCCCTAATATATATAAGAGGGGGTGAGCCCTTCGGATTGTGACACATGTATGGACGGATGTCATCCGTACTTCTGGGCGTGGGGCCCCCTAGCCACCTACAGGCTCCTCGGGCCACGAGCTGCGACAAGCGTAGCCCTACATGACAGGACGTGGGCAGTGGCGGCGTGTCAGAGTGCATATGAGGGCGGTGTGCAGGGTGTGCGGGCGGAATGTCAGAGACTCCTTGATGGCTCCTGCCGTACCTCCGAGGTCCCCTTGGTTGATGTCTTCCTTCGTAGTAAGGGGCTTTTTCCTGGAGTCAGACTGGTAGTTAGCGGTATTCCCTAGCTTCGAAGTTAGTCCGTCGGGGGGCTTTCTCCTGCAGAAGGTGGCTGGTTCTTCTCCTCAAAGCTAGTTCGTTCGTCCTCCCGAGGGAGGTGATATGCTAGTTTCCAGAGGTTGGTATTGGCGGGCTACCGAGGTCGTGTACCTCAGGTGTCTGACTCCCTCATTTACGGGGTCCTTAGGTGACCAGGGCGATAGCACTTCGGCTATCACATTTAGTAGTTGGAAATAAACCTGTTGGAAATTTTAAAAAATTTAATTTTCAAATTACCAATGCAAGGTTGTTGGAAATTCTCGTGTTGAAAATTTATATTCATGAACATGTTTATACGTATATATCATATATATGCATGTCACACACATATATATGATGTATATATCATATATTTGTATTTATCTATCATATACATCATATTAATATATATTTATATAATGTATATATATTTACATTTTTGTAACATATATATATAAATACACTCACACCACACACACACACACACTATACTAGGCTATTGGAATATGGAATGAATTTTACAATTTGAGAAAATAAAGTAGTGTTTTGAAAATATTTTGTTATGCATGACAATAATAATAATAATAATAATAATAATAATAATAATAATAATAATATATGTGTACACACACATTATTAGAACATAATATTTATTATAATAATAATATACATATTTATGAACATATTTATATGTATATATCATATATATGCATATGTCTTAATATATCATATATATATATATGAACATATAATTATTATTATCATGATAATAATAATCATATATCATATATATCATATATATAATATATGATAAACATGTATATTTATATAGATGATATTTATACATCACACACACACACACACAGCCACTCATCTCGCCTCTCTCATACCCCCCCTCTCTCTCTCCTCTCGCATCTCTCGGCTAAATCCCTCTCTTTGCTCGTCCATCTTCATTTGCCCGCTGTTCATCCCTCTTATCGCTCATCCTCGCCCATCCACTCTTATCCACCCTGTTGACATAAGTGATCCAGTGTGGCATAAGGTTGGGATAGAGCACGAGTCTGTAGAGATGAACGTTGAAGCAGTTGGAGAAGTTGCTGATATTTAGGATGAATTAGTCTTTAGTTTGTTAATCCAAGTCTTCAGCTCTTAAGTTGTTACAAATTGTTTCTTACTTTCTAGCGTGAGTTTGTTTGTTAACGTTACTTCGTAAAAGCCTATAAAAGGGCTGTTGATAATTCAATAAAAGGGCCGAGCATTTAGTTCTCTATTGTTCTTGCTTACAAATTTTATCCAACAGTGTGGTATCAGAGCCAGGTTGTAACCTTTGGCAAATCTGTGTTATTAAGCAACAACAATGGCGAACGACAATGCTGCAAACACGTCAATAAATGTGTCTCAACCCCAAATTCATTTGTTTAAAGGAGACTCCTACAAATATTGGAGTATAAAAATGAAAACTCTGTTTAGATCCCAAGATTTGTGGGATCTCATCGTTCAGGGTGTCAATGAAAAAACTTCACAAGATGGAGTCACAAGAGAAACAACGAAGAAAGAAGCCAAGGCCCTCTTTCTCATCCAACAAACAGTGGATGAATCGATCTTTTCAAGAATTGTTGGTGCAACCACAGCAAAACAAGCATGGACAACTCTGAGGACTAAATACCAGGGTTCGACTAAGGTCATCACTGTAAAGCTGCAGTTGTTGATAAGGGGATTTCGAAACTGCCCTCATAAAAAATGGAGAATCGGTGCAAAACTATATGGGAAGGATCTCCACAATTGTTAATCAAATGAGAACATATAGTGACCAGATTAAAGATGAGACAGTGGTTAGCAAGATTCTGAGAAGTCTGATCCCCAGGTTCGATCATGTGGTGGCGGCTATTGAGGAATCCAAGGACCTCTCAATGCTTTCTATTGATAAGTTGATGGGGTCTCTATAGACTCATGAGGCCCAGATGAATAAGTCAACATCTAAAAATGAAGAGCAGGCCTTTGAAGTTCAGGAGGAGAGAAGCAAAACTTCTCAATTCAGAAGTAGAAGAATAGCCAGTTTTAAAGGAAGAGGGCGTGCCAGGACTAGGTCAGTCTAGTGCACTTACTGCAAAAAGGTTGGGCAACAACAAATAGGTCCAGATACAAGGCAAAGGCACTGTTTTGATTTATTTAGATGGAAAGGAAAAAATGATTAAAGATGTACAATATGCTCCTGGTCTCGCACACAACCTTATTAGTGTGAGACAACTAATATCTAATGGGCACTTAGTGATATTTGAGAAAGGATCCTGCTGTATTAAGACAGCTACAGGTGAAAAAGTGTTCGAAGCCAACATGACTGACAACAAGATGTTTCCAATCAAGTTTAGGACAAAAAATCAGTGCTTCATGGCTAAGAACAAAGAGAACTTGGTAGAAAAATGGCATCTACGATATGGACACCTTCATATTCAAGGGTTGCAGCTGTTAGCCAACAAAGAAATGGTGACTGGATTACCTACTGTTAAGGAACTTGACAAAATCTGTGAAGGATGTGCACTGGGAAAGCATACACAAAAACCTTATCCTAAAGGGAAAGCAAAAAGAGCAAATCAGAAGCTTGGATTGGTCCATGCGGACATATGTGGACCAATGAAGACTGAGTCACATGCAGGTAGCAGATACTTTCTACTCTTCATTGATGATTTTTTAAGGATGTGTTGGGTTTATTTCCTCACACACAAGTCTGAGGTATTTGAACGCTTTAAGAAGTTCAAAGCTTTAGTCGAAAAACAGTGCAACCAAAGCCTGAAGGTGTTGAGGATAGATAGAGGGGGAGAATTCTGCTTAAGGGAATTTGACAGTTTTTGTGAAGAACAAGGTATTAAAAGGGAACTTACAGCGCCCTATACACCAAAGCAAAACAGAATTGTGGAAAGGAAGAATAGAACAGTGGTGGAAATGGCAAGAACTATGATGAAGACTAAAGGACTCTCAAATGATTTTTGGGCAGAAGCTGTTGCGGTGGCAGTTTATCTCCTCAACATGTCCCCTACAAAAGCTGTGTGGAATCAAACACCCTATGAGGCATGGTATGACTCAAAACCATCAGTAACTCATTTAAGAGTTTTGGATGTGTATGTTATGCTTTAGTTCCTGCTGGTAGAACAAAGCTAGATGACAAGTCCAGAAAATATATTTTTGTGGGTTATAGTCTTAACTCAAAAGCTTATAGGCTGTTTGACCCGGAAACAAAAAACATTGTAATTAGCAGAGATGTTAAGTTTGATGAGAACTTAAGTTGGAATGAAAAAGCACAGGTAAACAACACAAGTATGAATTTGGAAGAAGAACCAATTCAAGCAATTGATGAGAAAATTCCAGCCACGCCTGGAGAAATGACTCCTGCTGAGTCACCAGACTAAACATCTTCTGAAGATTCATCTCCTGTGTCCAACAAAATAAAGGCTAAATATCTGGGTGACATCTACTCATCGACTTATGCACTTTTTACAGAAGAACCAATAGATGCTTACACTGCCCCAAATAATGAAGTCTGGAAAAAAGCTATGGAGGCTGAAATTGATGCTATCGAAAGAAATAGAACATGGGAGTTGACCGATATGCCTCCAGGAAAAAAGGCGGTAAGCCTCAAGTGAATTTTTAATATTAAATATCATTCTGATGGATCAGTAGAAAAATACAAGGCAAAGTTGTAGCAAGAGGATTTACACAGGAGCAAGGGATTGATTTCTAAGAAACATTTTCACCTGTTGCCAGATTTGAGACAGTAAGAATGATTCTTGCTGTTACAGCCAGCCATCAATGGAAGGTATGTCAGTTTGATGTTAAGTCTGCATTTCTAAATAGAGACTTGAAAGAAGAAGTTTATGTTCAATAGCCTCAAGGGTTTGAGAAGTTAGAAGAAGGCGAGAAAGTTTACAAGCTCAAGAAAGCACTCTATGGGCTAAAGCAGGCGCCTAGAGCTTGGTACAGCAAAATTAATGAGTTTTTCCAAACTCATGGATTTCAGACAAGTCAGAATGAGCCTACCTTGTATGTCAAACGAGAAGGAGAAGGTCAAGTTATTATGGTAAGTTTGTACGTGGATGATATGATCTATATAGGATCTTCATCCCAACTTATCACAAACTTCAGAAGTGCAATGATGGCAGTATTTGAAATGATTGATATGGGGGAGCTCAAATACTTTCTTGGCTTGGAAGTTCAGCACACTGAAGAAGGTATTTTTCTATCACGAGGAAAGTATGCTGGTGATCTCTTGAAGCAGTTTAATATGGATGAATGCAAGCCAGTAACCACTCCAATGAATGCAAGTGAAAAACTCACTACCCAAGATGAGAGTAAAATGGCAGATACAAAGAAGTTTAGGAGCACATACTAGACATGATATCATGTTCGCTGTAAGCATGATATCAAGGTACATGCAGAATCCTACAACGCATCACTATGGGGCAGCTAAAAGGATATTGAGATACATTGCTGGAACAAAGAGCTATGGCATCTAATATCTAAGGGGTGTAGATCTTAATCTACAAGGCTATTCAGACAGTGACTGGGCTGGCAGTCAAGAAGATAGAAGACATACTAGTGGTAATTGCTTCAATCTTGGTTCAGGACCTATCTCATGGCTTTCCAAGAAGCAAAGTATGGTTGCACCCTCCTTAACCGAAGCAGAATATGTTGCTGCCAACATAGCTGCTTGTCAAAGTGTTTAGTTGAGAAGGTTGTTAAATGATTTGGGCTAGAAGCAACAAGGTGTAACTGTGGTGTTCTGTGACAACCTTTCAGCAATAGCAATGTCCAAGAATCCTATGCTACATGGGAGAACGAAGCATATAGAAGTAAAACATAACTTTATTCAAGAACTTGTGAGCAAAAGAGAAGTTACGGTTGAGTTCTGCAGAACTGAGGATCAAAGGGCAAACATGTTCACAAAAGCTTTGCCACTGTCAAAATTTGGTGATTTACGGGAGAGATTGAATATTTGCCACATTGGATCAAGGGGGAGTGTTGACATAAGTGATCCAGTGTGGCACAAGGTTAGGATAGAGCACGAGTCAGCAGAGATGAATGTTGAAGCAATTGTAGAAGTTGCTGATATTTAGAATGACTTAGTCTTTAGTTTGTTAATCCGAGTCTTCAGCTCTTAAGTTGTTACAAATTGTTTCCTACTTTTTAGCGTGAGTTTGTTTGTTAACGCTACTTTGTAAAAGCCTATAAAAGGGCTATTGATAATTCAATAAAAGGGCCGAGCATTCAGTTCTTTATTTTTCTTGGTTACTAAGGTTGTTGTTTTATCCAACACACCTGCCGTTCATCCTTCTCTTCGCTCATCCCCCGGTAGTTCATGTTCGCTACCGCTCATCTTCCTCTTTCCGTCACCGTTTTGCAGATCCCTATTGCCATCCGTTGCCTTACCTCATCCCTCATCCCTCCTCCCCAATTGCCCGTGTCTGTTCGTGCCTCTCTCCTCCTTTGCCTCTCTCATCGACCTCGCTCGTCGATCTCGCTCGTGGGCTTTGCTCGCCCTCCTCATGTTTTTAGATCTGATTTTGGATTGTGATTTTCTTGTTTTTGTTTAATTTATGTGATTTTTTAATGATATTTTTTGGATTGTTGTGATTTTTGTGTTTTGTTTTAATTTTTCTAATTTATGCGATTTTTTTAATTTTTTATTTTATGATTTATGATTTTTTATTTTTTGTAATTTTTATATTTTGTAATTTTATGAATTTTTTGATTTTCGGTAGTTTCTGTAATTTTAGTGAATTTATTTTTGTAATATTATAAAATATAGTATTTATTAAAATAAAAATATGCTTCATGTAAATATAACAATAAAGTTAGAAATATATTAAAAAAATATTTTCAAGAGTCCCGTCATTTTTTTTTATTTTTTAAAACGAATTTCGCAATGGCCCAGCGGTTGGAACCTTTGGCATATTTTTCCAACAACTAAATGTCCAATTTCTTCCAATGGCCTAGGAGGTTTGAAAATCAAACAGCTGTTACAAATACATTTCCAAGATTAGGCCATTGGAAATTAGCAACGGCTTGTTTTCCAACGGTTAGCCGTTGGTGATTCCAATGACCTGAAATTAAGCCATTGGAAATTTTTTTCCAATGCTTCACTTACTAACGCGTCTATTTCCAATGGCTTTGTGTTGGAAATATGTAATTTTCTAGTGCAAGGCCATTAGAAATGGCCGTTGGAAATTTGCATTTTTTTAGTACTATAAAATTCAATTTCGTATAATAGAAACTAATGTTTTATTTAATATGAACTGAATTTCATTCAATAGAGAACCATTTTTGTTTAATAGATATCTAGTTTAATACATTATCATTTCAATTTAGTATAACATGAAAACCAGTTTCATACATCAAAATCTCATTTCCCACACGTATATAATACAAACTTTGTTTCATACAATTACCAGTTTCATACAATAAAAAGTTAATTTAATATACACTACAAGAAAAATAGGATTTAATGACCATTTATGTCGATGAATATTTGGTGGGCACAACAATAGTGCCAAAAAGGGGAAGCACCTTTTAAGTGACTATTCAGCCACTAATTTTTTTTTTTTTGTCGCTAGAACGGCGGACATTGGCCACTATTTGGGCTATGCCTTTTTTGGTTTCTAAAATGGTAACAAGGATGGTTGTCCCTTTTTGATGATCTATGTCAGTTATCCATGTAATTGAACCACCTTATAATTTGAACCTAGATCTATGAACAAATCTACGATTAAAAGCCTTTCAATCCTTCTATAAAAATCTTTCTAAATCTTCCTCATCATGTGCCTCTTTTAGCTCCCCCATCATTTACACCACTTTCCTCCCTTAAGATCAACTCAAAATCTTTCTTTTCCATGGCATCATTTCCTTTTTCCCTCATTCCTCCATCATGTTCTTCCAGTATCTTTGCAAACTGGCAACTTCTTTATATTGCACCCACCATTTCTTCTTCATTTCTCAACAATAGGGCAAGCTTCTTTATGGCAAGCTTATCTTTTAGCGTAAAAAGGTAAGAAAATAGAAGCTTAAATAGCAACAAAAAAAAATGGAAGAAATCAGGAGCTGGTTTGGTTGATCAATATTTCTAAACAAATACTTGATTCTAAGTTCTAATGATGGGATTAGCCACCAAAAAAAGAAACAAGAAAAGCTAGTTTTGGACCAAAATTATCGATATAGTCTGCAAAATTTGATTAATTTAAAATGGGATTAACTATCAAAATAAACGATTGCTACTAGCCACTAAGAAAATTGGTCGCTAGTAGTGACAATTGTGATGACCGTTTCTTTCTATCGCCCAACAGTGGCTAGACCTTAGTGACCATGGTATTGTCCACCATTTAGCCACCATCCATTTTGGACTCCAAAAGGCAACCTGGCCATTGTTTGGCCACCATATTGTCAGTCACTCCATGTGAATTCTCTTATAGTGACACAGCATATCAATTTTGTATGCTAGGAGCTCATCAATTGCAGCTTAGTTCCTAGTTTCATACAAATAATTTTTTAGTTTCATTCATTTCATTTTCAGTTTCATACACTAACAAAACTTAAAACTCATAAAGCAGAAACATAGTTTTATACATACTAGTGACTGTACATGTGTTGTACATGAGTCAAATACTAAGTTTTTTAACTTAAATTTGAATTATCTTGTTCAAAAGAAATACTGGCAATAGATTTTACTTTTTGTTTTTTTAGTATTTATTAATTTATTATTTATATTTTTTCTAAATAGCTTTTTTTTTTTATTCGAATGATCATAGTTATGCTCATTTGTGCCACCAATTATAATAGATTGCTTGTTATATTAGATTTTTGTTTAGTATAAACAACAGCAACAATAATAACAACAATACTACAAATGTTTTGCCGATAATAATAATAATAATAATAATAATAATAATAATAATAATAATAATAATAATAATAATAAGTGCTTGGTTCATGGTTTTTCCTTATTATACGTATTAGTGTCTTAATGGAATTTAATATTTGATCAAATAAATTGTGTCAAATTCGATTTCAATAAAACACTAAAGAAACTTATAATTTAAAGTTCATTCACTATACATATCTTTGAACTTTTTATTATATTTAGATATAAATAGATCTTAAGATACCCTTTCTAAGTTCTAATAAAAAAATTTGAAGTTTAAAATGTAAATAAATTGATAAACCTTATGTTTGATACACTTTGTACTCATATGTTTCTAACCTATAACCTAGCTATGATCTTTTGTACACAAGTTAATGTCTTTGTCTCTGAGGTGTTTGGGGTTAGAGTGAAAAACTACGATTTCTTTCTCTAAAAATTTCATTGAATTTTGAGGTTTGATGCTAAAATATTCATTTCCAATGAACAAAAATCTTTCAAGAGTTTACTTTAAGGGGGAAAGTTTGAAGATGTTATTTGTCTTATTGAAATTGGTGGTGTAGTCTACAATCGATCAATCTGGTAGGAGAACAAATCCATTGGTTTATCTTAAATTCAGTCAAGTGGTAGGGATATTTTTTTGGTTTAAAATAAATAATCAAATTAAATTCTTTGAATTGTGGAAACGAAAAGGGACAGCCGATCAAGGATAATAGTCCCTGTGCGTAGGAATTTCAAGGGTTGGAGGTTAACAAAACAATAGTATCACTAGCTTTTTATAGAGCTTTCTCGACATTTTTAAATGCAACCAATAAATTTACAACTATTTTAAAAACACAGCTAAAAACATAGGCTAGGAATACATTGGTAAAAATCTTAACCTTTACTAGCATTTTAGAAATGTAGCTAAAAGCTTATATCTTAAACAGCTTTTTCCTCAAAACGCCAGTGAAAGCATTATTCTAGTAGTGTATATTAGGAAAACATACAACTAAAAGCACAAAAATAAGTGGCTTTTTTTCTCAGAAAATACTGGCATATGTCAGCCTTTGCTTGCGTTTTTTAAAAATGCCGACAAATGTCCTAATATCATAATAAATTTCAATATTCATATATTTGGTGTATTTCAAAACTTAATTTTTTGAAGATCACTAATGAATTCATAACATAAAAAGATGTGCAAATCAAATTTTATTTCTTTAAATGTAAATTTTACAAGGTCTTTGAAACAAAACCCAATGGTAATCCAAAATGAAACCTATTCTATGCAAATTTCTATTTTTTTTTTTTTTTGGAATTCACTGCCCAAATACCAATACGTACACTACTAATTCCTACTGTATATGAAACAAAGATCACATTAAAACCTTTCTACCTCTAGAAAATCTCTTCTTTTACCCGTCAATAATTGAATTATACTCTTGCCTTTTATCTTCTCTTTTGTTGTTCCTCAACCTCAATGAAACTAGCCGTTAAATTTCATATGTCAATGACACAAGGCAACATGAAGATACCACTCTGGTGAGCTCTTCAATTGCTCTCTTGCAAGAAAGGTTTAGATATCTGCAGAAGGTGAAGGAGAACCAATATAAGAAAGAGCTTCTAAATCTTTTGTCTGAATCCATACATACTACTGCCCTTTATTGGTGGCTTTCTTGCCAACCAGAGAAGGTTCTATCTCACCACAGATAATATTACTTCTGATTCATTCTCTATGATGTAACTCACCTGGAAGGCATGTTTTTTTTTTAACAGCAAAGCAAACATATTATTAATGAAATAAGAAGACAATTACAAAGCTAGCTAGTTGTTGGACCAATTATAAAATCCACCTAAGCGCCTATATAAAGAACTAGGAGTTCCCACATTGCATTTAAGACATCCTATGCATCAATAGAACTCACAATAAATAGTAAAGGATTTAAGCAGCAATCTGACAAAGAACAGTTAATCCAATTACTCTTGCTTGTAATTCAATGATGAGAACAAGATTGAATCGTGAAGAAGATATCCCCTGCATGAAAGACTTTTGATCTGAAAATATCATCGTTCCTTTTACTCCAAATCACCCAAGTTGTAACGTATAAGGTGGTCTTCCCAACCTCAGTTTTCTCCTTCTACCATCTTGAAATTGGTTTAAATTGGAGCACTTCTTATAGATCAATATCGATTGGAATATCCAGATTCTACCATGGGAAGGCTAGCTTCCAAACTGAGAAAGCTCAATTACATCTAACTAGAAGATGTGCACTATCTACATTGTTATTGCAAAATGGGCAAAGTGAGCTCTGAACTTGATTACCTCTTAGAATACGATTGTCTAGTAGGAATTTGATCTTGTAAGGCTTTACAACTGAAAATGTTAACCTTCAATGGCAACAACTTGTTCCAACATTGTCTCCCATCTTGTGACTGCACTTCCAGCATAATATTATCCACTAGCCGACAAACTTCAACAATGGTATAGACGCCACCCTTGCCTGTACTTCAATGAATCTTGTCTGCTTTCAAAGTTTTCAATCCCACTAAGGAGCAAATTTGCATAAGATTGGTTACTTCACATAGCTCTCTTCCCCTCAGTTCAGTCCGCCAACTTTAGACCCACTTCCAATTATTTCCCTCCCATAATCCCATTTGGCACACCTTAACTTGATTGTTTGCAGCCAGCCTAAAGAGTCTAAGGGACCTTAATTCAAGGCTACTATCCCCTATCCAAACATTTTTCTAGAAATCTATTTTTCCTTTTTCACTAACTCTCATTTGAACTGCTTTTGAAAGGTAATACCTGTAAAGGCTCTCCAAGTACCTTCCTTAGCTTGGCTATCGAGGTAAGTAAACCTCAAGTTATTTCCCTCAAATAAGTTTTATTAAGCAAGGAAAGCAAGCTAAGTAAGGTTAAATTGAGTTCCAAAGTATAATTGGCACTTAAAAGGTAAGGAGGGCAAAATGGTATTTTTGGCCCAAGTCAGAAGCATGACCATAATTTCACTGAAATTAGGTTCATGCAAGTGTTTAGAGCTAATTGATTTAAGACCATAAGTGTTAGTAGCCATTTCAACCAAAAGCAAAAGTTAAGAGTGAAAAATGCACTAAGTGATAGCTTGAGCTATTATGTCTTATAATGGCTAAGTGACTTAAGGGCAAAGTGTTTAGGTAAGAAAAACCTTTCTTTGGGACCAAGGAGTGATGGAGTGGGGAGTGTTTAAGTGGCCTAAGTGATTCAAAGTTAAGTTTGAGGGCCAAAGTGTTAAATGGAAAAGAGGTTGACTATATAAGTGAAGGGGATGACACTATGCATCATCTCCCCCATTTTCCATTTTCATGGCTCTCTCTCCTCTGTAGATCTCCACCTTTAAAGCTCCCATTCTAGCCAAAATTCCATGAAAATTGAAGGTATCAAAGCCGTCCCAACAAGCCCTTAGCTCATTTTTGGTAGATTTGGTGGATTTGGAGTTGTTCTTACAAGTTTTTGGTTCAAACCCAAAGGTAAACATGTTTGATCCTTACGGGTTAGTTCTAAGCTTGTTAAATGGTTAGAAATGGTTTTAACTTCGTGCTCTTGGTGTCCAATTTGGTTGATTTCAAGCTTGGAACTCAAAGGAACTCGTTGGAGCTCAAATGTGCTCATTGCTTATTTCTTGTTTTCAAGATGATTTGAGGTAAAGGATTTAAGTTAATTCAGCACAAATAATGCATAAAGATGTAGTATTACGAGTGGAAATGAAATACAAACAATACCCTTATGAATTGGCCTTGGGATGGGAAAGTTTGAACAAGTTTCATGTAAGTTCGCGCATTATCGTACAATGCTGTAAATGCATTGGCGATGCGTTGCCGTTGACACCATTTGGTGATGCGTCACCGGTGGCGATGCAAACTGGAGATGCATCACCAAGGCATTAGTCCATGAAGCTGGGTGTATCCTAAGAATGTCTCAAACTCTCAGTTATTGTTTCTAGGCTAATTTAAGATGTTTTGTAGCCTCGATTGGATTAAGAACTCATTCCTAAGTTGGGAATTATGCATTATTTAGGTGGTGGCTATGTGGTGTGGTTAAGATAGAGTAAGTAATGGTAGCTAAGGGATTTAAAGTGCCTAAGTTGGCAATTGAGCACTAAAAGGATTAAGGTGGGTTTCAGACTCATCGTTGGCCTAAGTGTTGGCCCAAGTGGGAGGTCTTAGACTTTGGGCCAATGAAAAGGAAACCTAAGAGGATCTAAACCAAATAAGTTAAGGGAAGAGATAGGTATGGAATGAGTAAGCGGTGACTTACTCTAAGTAACCCGGCAAGGTGGGCAAGGTTTGAGTAAGTGATGACTTACTATAAGGTGCCTGTAAGAGGACTTCATGAGATTAGTTAAGTGTTAGTATAGGATACGAGAGCCGGTATCCAAGTACTCCCGCCGTATGAACTCACAGTAAGTTTAGCACGTAGGGGTGTAAGGAAGTCCTAATTGCATTTGCATTGTGTACATTTCACCCATTCATCCATCCATCCATTATCTTTATTGTTTGTTGTTGTTTTTATTTTTATTTTACTTTTTATTGTGTTGTTGGCGGTTGTCTGTTTTGTTTGTCATATATGAAATTGTATGTTTGTTGTGCCTTGCATGCTTGCATTTCTTTTCCCCTACAGGTACCAAATCCTTTACTGAGTACTTTAGAGTACTCACCTCTTAAATGTTGTGCAGGTTTTGTACTTTAGAGTACAAAAGTCAGTCGCATACTAGTAGCACGATTTAAAAAATATAAAAACGTTAGTAGCATGTTAGTCGCACAGTTTTAAAAAATAGTAAATTAATTTCCCCATTAGTCGCACGACAGTATGACATATTAAACTAGTTTACATACCCGGCGTTGTCCTGGGATTTCACGTTATAATGAGTATAAAAAAATAATACATATTTAAATTTTATACAAATATTATTAATAAAATTATTACCACTGAAACAATAATTTAAAGAATATAATAAAATACTAAAAATTGTTGTTAAAACATAAATATAAAAAGTTCTCCTTTCTTGGCTCCAAAACTTTTAAAGCAACATATGATATAATTTATTACTTTTTCTTTTCCAAAATTTTCCCTATCAAAACGGAATAACTAAACTATTACTTTTTAAGCACTAATGATTTATTTAAAATTTTATCAAAATTTTAGACAACTTTTGAAACTTCTAAAAAAATACGAAAATGGAAAATTTACAAGCTTACGAGTGAAAATAAAATTTCTAAAATTTTAGAAATTTTTTTTACAACAATTTAGAATAATAAAAAATATTCAAATCAAATAAAAAATTGTCTATTTTTTCCTAAATATTTTATTTCTTCTTAATTGGAACTGGCAGCTTATTAATTGTTTTGAAGATGCTTATTTAAGTGAGCCAGTGGGAAGATTCCAAGTTGTTCCCATTTCCTTCTCTCTGCCAAAATGGTACCAATGCTAAATCAAGCATTTTGCTGTGAGAGAAAGAAACCAGACTTGAAACCCGTTAGGAACTCTTAAGCCAACATTCATAAAAAATGACTTTTTCATATGGCCTACTGCCAACAGCTCATGACCATTCAGCACCATCAAGGAAGAAAAGAACTGACATCATCCCCTCAATTACATCATAATATGCAGGTCTAACTTTATGTAATGAATCACGCATGAAATCTAATGAAGTTACAAGATCAATCAAACAATGTGCTACAAATTGTGATCAAATTGATGCACCTTTCCTGCTTTGAATAGTTTGTATCAGTTGTAGCAGGCACTAAGTTTGATGAGGGAAACCAAACCAATTAGGTTAGTTTGAGCTTTGTAGGTTTCATAAGTGGGTGCTAGGTACTAAAAAATTCAAAAGTTAATGCCTTCAAAATAGGCACACCTTGTGTGGATGAGGTAGCACTTGCAAATGAACCATATTTGACAATTAGTAAGAGCCTACTTATGCATAGTATTGGCTTTCCTAGACTTGAGGTCCATCATTTTTCTACCACAGGAAAGCATGAAGGTAAACAATTGCAAGTGGCATTTCACACTGAAGTAAAACATGTACTAATCCTCATGCAAATACATTCATAATGCCTATAATAGTCGCATAAATGAAATGGCTATTACCTATTATGCTTATAATAATTTGGGTAGTGCTTGTTTGTTGCATCTCTAATTACAAGTTCCAAAATCCCTCTCTCAATACTATCCATTTCAATACATAGCTTCTCTGCATGAACCTATAGAAGAATCTCATAACATACCCATTATATACGAAGTTCCTCCATATAGGCTAATTTGGTTCTTTAGAAAAGACTTTGATTTATGGAACTATGAGCATCAACCCTTGGAATTTAGTTCAATATCAATGCAAACAATGTCCCAGAAATGGTTGTTATGTTGCCAAAGAAACATGTGAGCTTGAGAATAACTGAATTAACACAATGCAGGGAAAAAAAGAATACCCCAGTTTATAGGCAAATGAGAAGGTATTGATCCAGAATCTAGTGTACATCCTGCTTTTCAATTTATCTATAGGCTTGAACTTGATCTGTTTCAATGAACCTATAAGAAAATTTCCACCCAACTGCTTAAAAAACAAAAAAAAAATATAATGAAATAAGGTGAGAGGTTAGAGATAAAAAGCAAATGGCAACAACAACTACCTCAAATTTCCACGATCTTATGTCATGGATCCAAAATCTTTAAAAGAGTACACAAAGTAAAATAGATATATCCAAATTCAGGGGAAAAATAAATCTTAGCCATTTCTTTTTTTTTTTCCTCCCACAATACTTTTAACCATTGGACTTGCCTATGCCATAATATGAATCCAGTCATTCACACAATAAGTGGGCTAGTTGAGCTTAACAGTTGGTAAGGGGCAGCTGTTAAAGCTATGTTTTATTGGTTTAAAGGTATTCTCTAAATAGGAAATTTTATATTTCTAAGTTACTTATGGCATAAGCTAGTACTGACCAAAGTGTTTGCTTTACAGTTGAGGCTGAGTGAGTACAAGAAAAGTATGGCTTATCAATTGAAGCTAGCTTACTCGAGTGAAGAGCTAAGGATGGATCTTAGGAGATATAAGTTGCTCTTTTAAATGTATGGTATTTTCATACAAGAGATTGTCTCTACTAGTGTCCATTAGTGTGTATAACACTAAAGTTACATTTGGGTGCATATAAGTTGGAGATGTATGCACATAGTTGTTACTTGAAGCAACTAAAGGTTTAAGTCTTGGCTTGTTTTGAATTATGTTTTTGTTAACTTTCGCGGCACTATTTTCAATGATGTTTTAACTTAATTTTTATTGCATAGCCAGGACAATGCATGCATATTTCTTATGCAGGGTAGGCTAAGTAACTAATTGCACATAATGATTTAAGATACTTCACGAGTAATAACTAGCCAATTGTAACCTAAGTAGGATCATAGTTTCCAAAGAGCCTACCAGTGTTAGCAATTTATGGCACTGGGGCCCTATTCCACCACAATACCAACATTATCTAGCTCTTCCCCTACCTTAACAATTGCCCTCCAAACTTGACCCAATCTAATATTTTCTATGTTTCCATCTAACCCACCCCTCTTACCATATATGCTAGCACTTACTTTTCTCCAAAAAGACCCTTTTTCATTAAAAAATCTCCACCACCACTTTCCTAATAATGCTAGATTCTTGGAGTTTAAACCACCCATGCCTAGGCCACATAGCTTTGTGGATACTAAAATTTTATTCCAAGCTACTCAAGCTATGCTTCTACCTTCCATAGGCCCCCCAATAGAAATTCAATCTCAATTTTTCTAGGTGTTTGATGACACTTACAGGAGCTTGAAACATGGAAAAGAAAAAAATAAGAGAGGCTTGAAACCTAGAAGGCATGTTGATATTCAATTGATGAAGATCCCAACCTTAGTTGGCTTCTGGGCTCTTGGTGTTGCTGGTATTAGGGCATCCATGCACGAAGAGAATTTTGATGTTGATAGGTCTCTTCACTTGTAGAGCTATCATAACACTCTCCTCCATGTTTAACTTTTTTTTTTTTTGGTTTTTCAAAAATAAGTATACTATAACTAATATCGTCTTCTATCTCGCTATGGGAAAAAGTTTTTACAAAAAAAAAATAGAAGAAAAAATATTAGAATAGTTGTAGTATAAAAAACTGAAGAATAATAGCTTTAATTGCAAAATAACAATGTAAAAAAATGAAAAAAAAAAAAAAGATAAAAGTGTTAGTTTAAAAAGGAAAAGCACAACCAAAGAGATAACTAGAATTTTCCCTTGCTTCATTTACTTGAAAAAATTGTTTTCCTTCCTCTTGGATCTTGAAAGCAAATTGTTACAAAAACAGAATTTTGATGGCGAGAGTCTAACTAGGTTTAAGTAGCTATATCACTTACTGTTCTTGGGAGCCAATCTCCATCATGCTTTTTTTACTAGATTTTATACTTCTCACTATAAGAATTACTTGTCTTCACAATGTTCAACATCCAATGCTAATAGTAATTGGTATTCAAATACTATGACATACAATAACATAAGTAATGTGTTCCAGCACTAGTTTCAACAACAGCCAACACTCAAACAAAAACACCATAAGACTTGGATGGTATCAGATAAATTAATCAAACTAATTTTTGGGGGAGGGGCTTGAGAGAATCTTTCTTAAAAAGATTACTCAAATGAATTATTCAAAAAAGAAGTATGACAAAGAAAACTAACCATTTGAATTGCTCTTGGCATCATTTTATCTCTTAGAATCCTGTTGGCCCAAGTGCAACCAAGAGGGGGGCTGAATTGGTTGTATTCCAAAACAATCCCCAAATGAGTTCTTAAAACCTCAAACTTAACTTGAACTTAAAGTACAATGATTAACTCGGTTTTGACCAGAAAATGACTACCACAATCCACCTAAATTTTGCTTTGAAAGCTACCTTTAAAGTGGTTTTGAAAACAAACAAGATTAAACAAGATAGGTAGCATAAAACACAAACTAAAGCTCAAGTATGTAGCGAGAAGAAAAAGCTTGCACAAGAGAATTTTTATAGAGGTTCGAACTCTCCACTTGAGAGCCTACTCTTCTCCTCAAGTTCACCACTTGAGAGTTTTCTTCTTCACTATGAAACACAAAGATACGCAATAGCCTTCAAAGGCATACAACACTTTGGTAGTTCCTTCTACCTTCACCTTTCACTAGTTTTGCCAAAGGCTAACTAGAAACCTATCAAACTCTCTTTCCCTTACAAGGAAATCACTCAACCACTCAAGACAAGCTCAACAATTCGTGGTTACAAGGTAAGAACTAAGGAAACACTCAATGCTTAGATAAGCCAATGAAAGTACAAGCAAAAGTTCTTGTCAACTTTTCTAATTCTAGCTCTTTAATGAATGGTTCTCCTTTTTTTTGTTGTCAAGAGATATTTACAACTTGTATCTTAGTGTACTTATACTCTTTAGGAAGCTATTAGACCGTTGAAACCATCCTGGAAATGTCTGAAAAGGTTCCTTAAAAATTGGAGAGCCGTTGCTCTATTTTTCGCAAAAAACTGATACTTCCAGACTTCACGTTAAGTTCTGAGTTTAACGGGTTAAACTCGACTTCTCCCTTCAACGGTCAAAAGCAGCTGGAGACAACGCATTTAATGCGCATCAGAACTATACAGGTGGCGTCTTCTTATTCGTCCGAGTTCCATTTGAAATCTTGGCTGAAAATGCGCCACTTGAAGCATTTGAAAGGGAGCCTTCAGACTTCGACTTTAACAGGTTAAGACCAATTTTTAACACGTTAACTGATGTTCTTCGAAAAGTCACAGGAAATGTAAACTTCGGATTAAACCAGTTTAATGTGTTAAAGTATAACCTTGGGAGCAAGTTAAACTTGGGTGAAAGAAATACCTGTTAAACTGTGACTTTAATGGATTAAACTTAAAACAACTCAAAAACACTTGTCATTTGGAAATCAAACTTGATTCAAACTAGTTTCTTTTCAAAAGCAATTTTTTCTTAATATTCTTAAAACTTATTTTTTTAAATAATCACTTGACACACTTGAAAATTAAGCATAAGTTTAATTAACCTTAGTTTGACCAAAAAAGTGAGATTAAAAATATTAACACAAATCACTTGTCATCATCAAAATTAAAGATTTTTTTGGAACAAATCCAACACATCCCTTTATGCCGCCTATTACTCTATCCACAGCCTTCTCATCGTGGTTCAGATCTCAACTGTGATTTTCTAGATTGAAGTTCCATGATTTCAAAAAAAAAAAAAAACCTAAAAAAGGGTCAAAGATGAAGCAAATGTCAAATAAGATAGATGTCATGGCCAAACAAAGAACTAGCAATTAAAATTTTTGTAACAACTATTTACTTGCAACATATTCAACATGTAGCTTTGCATTCTCGTCCATCATAAGCCTCATTTTTTTTTCTTTTGAAAATAACAAAAGCAGTCACATCGTTGAATAGCTTCTTGTTCTCAAAGTTGATCTCAGAAATTAGTTTCGTATTAATTTCTCAAAGCAGCATCAATTCTTCTCGTTATGATTGGTTCTGTTCTTACTGCTAATCACTTTGTGTCGACATTATTCCAACTTCACGGGCTGCTTCTCTAGTTTAGATCTCAGGTACATGACTTCTGAAAAATCACATGATTAAAAATGGAGGGAAACATAACTTTTGAGACAAATGTCAGGGCCTAACAAAGAAGTAGCAACTCAGAACTTGTACCATAACAACTATCTAGCTACCTTCACCGTATTTAACTTGCAGCATGGGATTCTCGGCTACTGGAAACCTCACTTGTTTCTAAACATCAACAATTGTCTTCGTGGAATCTGAGCTATTCTGGGCCACTAAAGGCAAATCAATGTGAGAAACAGTGGTGACATGAACTAAGAGCCCGATATGGAGTAGGACATTTGAGAATTTAGAATCAAAGGAGTGCAAATTAGGTGTTTCTCTCAAAACCTAATCAGTTCTACTATACTTTTCCCAGAGAAAAAAATAAATTCAAACACAAGAAGAATTTGATCACTTACATAGATGAGAAGAGATCTTCAACCAGCTAGGCAGTGTCCTATTGTAAGGCAAGGCAGAAGCAGAGATACCCTTATTGAACAAAGCAAACTGATCGTTGTAAGATTTTAGGGAAATAACAAAAATAGTAATATGAGGATGTAGGAGACTGAGTGAATGAACAAACCTTCCACTGTGCAAGGTCTGAGAACAAGCTTGATAGACAATTTGAGAGCTAGGAAGATCACTTGTTTGTGAAGCTAAGGGCCCTGAAAGAATAGCAAAGCCGACAGGCACAAAGCTTCCAATACCTTATAATCAAAGCTGAGAATCACAATATCAAGATGGACGTTGAGGTTGAGGGCATTAGAAGCAAAGTAGAAACAAACTTGGGTTTCATTTTTTGTTTTTTTTTTCCCCATAGAATTCTTAAGCCGGGGAATAAAGACACAGATTTGGCTTTGAATATGCATAATGGTCCTAAGGATTCTTTTGCTGTATTTTTTAAAAACTTGTCAAGTTTGGGGAGGTTCTTTAGCTACGTTTTTTAAAGTTAGTCAGACTTTTGGGGGTTTTTTACCTGCTCCTTTTAAAATTAGTCGGGTTTAAATCGCTTTTTACTTGCATTTATCATATACGACACTAAATCATATATCTTTCTCGATGTTTTTCAGAAAACATCGGTAAACTTCTATCAGCCATATACCATTTTGTTGTAGGGTACGACCAAACTCAATAATGTGGGCGGATTATCTTCTTTGGCTAAGAAGTTAGTGATACTAACGCTGAGTTATGATTAAACGATTTTGAATGAAGATTTGAATAAGAAATTAGAATAATTAATTACATTGTTGGGAGAATAAAGGAAGAAGAAGAAACAACTTAACATGGACTACGATATTATAATGCCTTTTGAGAATCTAGCTTGAGCAATCTACTATTAATCAATAAAGTTGTTGGGGGAAAAGGTTATTTTTAGTTCCACGGCTTGCTTTTTATTTGAGTCATTGAACTTTTAAGTTTTCTAAATTACCTTTAAAAATTTGGTAAAGTGTTATAATAGTTGGTACTACACTTATTGAAAGACTAAATGATGGTTACTGAATATAAATATGGTGAATAGAGAGAAAACTGGTAATTTGATTTGTTTATTATTTGTCAAAAAAATATTCCATAATTTGAATTTGTTTTGAAAATAGTTATGAGACAGTTTAAATTTTAATTTTATTTAAAAAAGCTGGTCTTAAAAAAATGATCTTTTTTATAAAATTTTAAATTTTAGAACTAACTACTTACGTAATTGCAAAATTCTGAGATTCATTTTAAAAATAAAAAAAAATAAGGATTGAAATAAAAAAAAAGTAAAGAAATTTTAGGGAGAAAAAATACCTATCCCTTTGATCGCACGTAAAAATAAAGAAAGAAAGGTCAATAATCGATGAATTAGCTAATTGAGGAGTGGTTTGGGTTGGGTAAAAATTGATCATGGTTTGCAGGTTGGTTACATCTCTAGAATAACCATCAGATTTCAGGTTGATTTTGGTCCCATATGAAATCAACCGGATAAAGAACTAAACCAAGGTATATATTAATATATTATAAAATTTATAAGTTTACATATATAATATTTATGGTAAATATGAAATATTCAACTTCCTCTCACTCTCAAGTGATCATTCAGAGTTTACAGGTGCATTACTGAAATCGCATGTAGGTGAAATATGGACTCAAAAAATGAAAGAACAAGTACAATTCTTTTGAATTTTACTAAATACATGTGTATTTTGATGTGGATTCAATTTTATATTATGTTTAATACTTTATAAACTAGTTGTGAATGAATTTCAATGGATTTTGGCGTTGTTACAGCATATGTGTATAAACAGAAAAAAAATCTAAGAACTAAAACTAAAAATTCCAGAACCATAGTTGTAGCTATATTCAATTCTTAGCTCTTAGGTTAGGTAGAAAATTTGTGGAACCAAGGCTTTTTCAGTTTGGCTCAATTCCACTCTAAAACTGACCCAACTCATACCTTGTTCAGCCATATTTTAAACCACGCGCAACATGAGTTTTATCAAAATCAAAACCATGATGAGTAGTTTAGAAATAATTATTGTTTTATAAATATTTCAGCTTTTTAGTGCTAAAAAAGGTTTAAAATACATGCTTTTGCATGTATAAACACACACGCATATATATAATTGAAAGTGCGTATAATTTCAGGAAATTGTAAACTGTTGTTTTCTATTAATGCACAAGTTTTTAAAAATAGTTATTTATATCATACTGAGCACTTCATTATCACGGTTTATGTTAACTCTGGGGTGGGTTGTTTAATTATGTTAAGAAAATCAATTATTCCCTCTATCTTAGAAATGATGATTCGTATTTCTTTTTGAACTGTTCTATAAAGAATGACACTTTTCTCTCTTTAGTAAATTTTTATGCCAAATTTTCTGTTTTGCCCGTATCAACTCTTCATGCATCTCTCCTCTGCCTCATCTACTCAGGCGGCCTCTTTCTAGATTGAACTAAAACATTCACGATTTGGATACAAATAGGGCAAATTGGGGCAAAAGGACGACCGATCAAATAGTCGAAATTTGGCATTAACCCTAAATTCTCTGTTTTGATCTTCTTTTTTTTGTTCTTCTTCTTCTTTTTCTTCACCTGGGGCTGGGGCGCACATGAGATGGCATGATGCACTTTTGGCTTCTTAGGCTTTGGTACTGGCTTGGGCAGAAGCCTACAAATTGTCTCCTGCAATAGGCTAGGATCAGGCGACTCTTTAGGGGGAAAGTTGAAATGTTCTTCACTTCCATCTTTTTGGCTCCAATAGTTCTCTGGTGGAGGATCAACGCAAGCAGAGAGGATAACGAAGGCGCATCACCGGCTCAAACGAGGAATGGACACCACCACCACCAGATGCATGTTCTTGACTGTCTCTTCTGTAGGAGTATAGTAGGTTTATTCTATAAGCCCAACAATCTCCTGTTTGTCGTAGAAAAAGAAATTCAGGTAATAAAAGACAAGAATATCCCACCTGCCCACTAATGAAAGGCATTATAACTACATCCACTACTAAAATAATGACAATTACCAATGTGTTAGATCATTGGTAAGAGAATTTAATGGTTACCAATAGTCATGCATTGGTAAATGACTCGGGCAGCATATTCTAGTCTGGATAGACCTATTAGCAATGGCTTAGACCATTGGTAAATTGCTAACATGTTAGACTATTGTTAAGTGAAATTTATAGTATTAGCTGCCTAAGCTGTTAGAAATTCAATTAGAGGTACCAATTTGAAATAAGAGTAGAAAGTGTGGGACTAAAGCTCGATTTTTACCAATCTCCTTTTTTGAAAACGCAGTTCTAGGATTTTCTTACTTCCAAACTTTCAAACTTCAATGAATTTTTCTCCAAAATGATTTCTTCCTTCACAAGCAATGCTTGAATTAACATAAATATTTCAAATATACTTATGAAATAATTTTCCTTCCAAAGATCAAAACTTTATCAATAAAAGACCAATGTATAAATCTTTAGGTAAAACTTTGAAACATATAAAACAAATATGTTTTGTTATCATCAAAATCAAATAAATGTGAGCAATGAATGGAACAAATCCAACACATTTTTTGTTTTCTTTTTTCCCATAGAATTCTTAAGCCGGGTGAATAAAGACACAGATTTGGCTTTGAATATGCATAATGGTCCTAAGGATTCTTTTGCTGTATTTTTTAAAAACTTGTCAAGTTTGGGGAGGTTCTTTAGCTACGTTTTTTAAAGTTAGTCAGACTTTTTGGGGTTTTTTACCTGCTCCTTTAAAAATTAGTCGGGTTTAAATCGCTTTTTTACTTGCATTTATTCATATGCGACACTAAATCATATATCTTTCTCGATGTTTTTCAGAAAACATCGGTAAACTTCTATCAGCCATATACCATTTTGTTGTAGAGTACAACCAAACTCAATAATGTGGGCGGATTATCTTCTTTGGCTAAGAAGTTAGTGATACTAACGCTGAGTTATGATTAAACGATTTTGAATGAAGATTTGAATAAGAAATTAGAATAATTAATTACAATGTTGGGAGAATAAAGGAAGAAGAAGAAACAACTTAACATGGACTACGATATTGTAATGCCTTTTGAGAATCTAGCTTGAGCAATCTACTATTAATCAATAAAGTTGTTGGGGGAAAAGGTTATTTTTAGTTCCACGACTTGCTTTTTATTTGAGTCATTAAACTTTTAAGTTTTCTAAATTACCTTTAAAAATTTGGTAAAGTGTTATAATAGTTGGTACTACACTTATTGAAAGACTAAATGATGGTTACTGAAAATAAATATGATGCATAGAGAGAAAACTGGTAATTTGAATTGTTTATTATTTGTCAAAAAAATATTCCATAATTTGAATTTGTTTTGAAAATAGTTATGAGACAATTTAAATTTAAATTTTATTTAAAAAAGCTGGTCTTAAAAAAATGATCTTTTTTACAAGAATTGTCTATAGAGTTGCAATGTTTTAGAATTACTTTAAAAAATTTAAAATTTTAGAACTAACTACTTATGTAATTGCAAAATTCTGAGATTCATTTTAAAAAATAAAAAAAATAAGGATTGAAATAAAAAGGTAAAGAAATTTTAGGGAGAAAAAAGTACCCATCCCTTTGATCACACGTAAAAAGAAAGAAGGAAAGGTCAATAATTGATGAATTGGCTAATTGAGGGGTGGGTTGAATTGGGTAAAAATTGATCATGGTTTGCAGGTTGATTTCATCTCTAGAATAACCAGCGGATTTCAAGTTGATTTTGGTTCCATATGAAACCAATCGGATAAAGAACCGAACCAAGGTATATATTAACATATTATAAAATATATAAGTTTACATATATAATATTTATGGTAAATATGAAATATTCAGCTTCCTCTCACTCTCAAGTGATATTTCAGAGTTTATAGGTGCATTACTGAAATCACATGTAGGTGAAATAAGCACTTAAAAAATGAAAGAACAAGTGCAATTCTTTTGAATTTTACTAAATACATGTGTATTTTGATGTTGATTCAATTTTATATTATGTTTAATACTTTATAAACTGGTTGTGAATGAATTTCATTGGATTTTGGTGTTGTTACAGCATATGTGTATAAACAAAAAAAAAACCTAAGAACCAAAACTAAAAGTCTCAAAACCATGGTTGTAGCTCTATTCGATTCTCAGTTCTCGGGTTAGGTAGAAAAATTGTGAAATCAATGTTTTTTCAGTTTGGCTTAATTCCACTCTAAAACTAACCCAACTCATACCTTGTTCAGCCATATTTCAAACCATGTGCAAAATGAGTTTTATCAAAGTCAAAACCATGACTGAGTAGTTTAGAAATAATTATTGTTTTATAAATATTTCAGCTTTTTAGTGCAAAAACAGATTAAAAATACATGCTTTTGCTTGTATAAACACACGCATATATATAATTGAAAGTGCGTATAATTTCAGGAAATTGTAAACTGTTGTTTTCTATTAATGCACAAGTTTTTAAAAATAGTTATTTATATCATACTGAGCACTTCATTATTACCGTTTATGTTAACTCTGGGGTGGGTTGTTTAATTATGTTAAGAAAATCAATTACCCCTCTATCTCAGAATTGATGATTCGTATTTAATTTTTTTTATTTTTTGCTGTCCTGTAAAGAATGACACTTTTATATTTTAAGTAACTTTTTATGCTAAATGTCCTATTTTGCCCCTATCAACTCTTCATGCATCTCTCCTGTGCCTCATCTCCTCAGGCGGCCTCTTTCTAGAATATTGAACTAAGACATTAACGATTTGGATACAAAGAGGCCAAATTGGGGCAAAAGAACCACCGATCAAATAGTGGAAATTTGGCATTAACCCTAAATTCTCTGTTTTGATCTTCTTTTTTTTTTCTTCTTCTTTTTCTTCACCTGGGGCGCACATGAGATGGCATGATGTACTTTTGGCTTCTTAGGCTTTGGTACTGGCTTGGGCAGAAGCCTACAAATTATCTCCTGCAATAGGCTAGGATCAGACGACTCTTTAGGGGAAAAGTGGAAATGTTCTTCACTTCCATCATTTTGGCTCCAATAGTTCTCTGGTGGAGGATCTACGCAAGCAGAGAGGATGACGAAGGCGCATCACCGGCGCTAACGAGGAATGGACACCACCACCACCAGATGCATGTTCTTGACTGTCTCTACTCTTCTATAGGAGTAAAGTAGGTTTATTCCATAAGCCCGACAATCTCCTGTTTGTCGTAGAAAGAGAAATTCAGGTAAAAAAGAAAAGAATATCCTACCTGCCCACTGATGAAAGGCATTATAACTACATCCACTACTAAAATAATGACAATTAACAATGTGTTAGATCATTGATAAGAGAATTTAATGGTTACTAACAGTCATGCATTGGTAAATGGCTCGGGTGGCATATTCTAGTCTGGATGGACGTATTAGCAATGACCCAGACTATTGGTAAATTACTAACGTGTTAGACTGTTGGTAAGTGAAATTTATAATACCAACTGTCTAAGCTGTTAGAAATTCAATTAAAGGTAACAATTTGAAACAAGAGGGAGAATGTTGGACTAAAGCTGGAATTTTACCAATCTCTTTTTTCACTCTCTCACTAAGGGTGCCAGATGCTAGGCTGAAAAGTAGCCGCCGCCGTTAAGAACATATTTCCGACTTTAGCACCGATGGCGGGAAACAAAATTTTCCCAGATTTTTAATCGGCTTTACATATTTCGCCTCCTTGTGTTCTCTTCTTTACTTTCTGTAAAGCCATTTCTTCAAACATGCGACGATGGGAATTCTCGCACATTATTAGTTCTACTTTCTGATTTAAGCGTCCATTTCGCATATTATTTGTTTCATTGACATTCTTTAATTGTTTCTGGCTAGGTCAGCAAATTGCGCTTTGTCGTAAATTGATCTAGTTTCATTTGTTGTCTATTAAGGTCCAGTACTTTTGGTTTGGTCTGTTGTCATTTGTTGGAGCCACCATTGTGTTCTTTTAGATTGACAAAAGAAATTATTTGTTCATCATTTTTTTTACATATTTATTTTTGAGGAAAGATTGTCAAGGAATTTCACACTTATCATACTGCTGTTAGCTTCTAGAATTGCTTGACAATTACCGGTGCTATTTATTTTAGCAGATTTTCTTCTTGCTATAGCAACTATTCTGATTTGTCGTTTTCTCTCCTAAGCTGGCCCATTATGTTTTGGAATCAAGACTTAGTTGATCGAGTCATTGACCAATTTTGCAGCCTTGGATCGAAATAGGAACCACTGGTTCTTATGGTGAAACTTGGCGTTCAAAGACAGCAGCAAGCTCTTTAGCCATGAAGGCTCTTTTGTTGGTGCATTAATATAAATGCTTGGGTTATTAGAAAATATTCTTTTAGCAGTGATTCTCTTCATGGGATCCTAAACTGACCATTTGCAAACGAGGCTTATTTATAAAACTAGTTGACAATTTCATGCCATGCTTTAATTTAACAATATTTGTTTTTATTTTGGTTTGAAAAATTGCCGGGTTCTTAAGTCTCTGATATTGGCTGTCTCCAGCTTGATTTTTGTCCTTCAAGCCCCTGATTCTCGTCTCACCTACTCCTAACTTTGTTGTTTCTCAATTATTATAGAGGGCAGCCGAAAAAGCAAAATATTGTCTAGGGTTCAAGAGGCTTCACGAATTTCAGCAACTTAGAAATCAGAAAGTGACACAAATAAATTTGGTGCAGCTTTGGTTTCTGGTAATCTCCCTAAACCCCTTAGTTTTCGTTTTATCTGTTTTTAGATTCCTGTTATTATTAGAAATCCACACAAATAGTTTGGTGTAGTTGCTCACCAGGGATCGAAATCTCCTTTCACCATGCTAACTTGCTCTAGCCTGGTACTTTTGCATTTGCTGAATGGCTACTGCAAAACCGGTAGTACATAGAAGGTGAGTTTCATTTAATTTTTCTGTTTGTTCATCTCCAATGTTGGTTAATAAGAAATTATAAGATACTAGTTTTTATATATAAGATGCTAGTTGTTAAATATTGAGCGTGTAACCGGAAAGACTTACATATACTTGAATAATACTTAAATCAAACAATGGGTTTTTTTTTACTTCGCAGCCGATGCCACACAAAGTATCCTAGAAATATACAAGGTATATATTTTTTTTCCCTTTTTTTTGCAGGTACATGAACTTAAACAGATAAAACTTAGGTGGAGTAGATCTACGCTATACTTAAAAAGCCTTATTTGGTATTTATATTTCATTACAATTTTTTGGTAATGATTTTTGTGCTATAAGATAAAAATGGTGAACTTATATAAAGTAATGTAAATGTACTTTTCAGTATACTGTTAATTGTACAGTAATTCTTTCTGAAAAACTCTTCTTGAATTTAATTTGTTGGCAGCAAAGCAGGGGACGAAAGATATCAACTATAAATGAAGCTTTTTATTTTTTATTTTTTTAAAAATTAGTTTACAACGATTCGCATTGGAAACCTCTTTACTTTTTTTTAAAAACTATGAAATTTACTAATGGCATGGACTGTTGGAAAGTTACCAATAATGGCCACAGTCGTTGATAATTGCCAATGGCGTGGATCATTGATAAATTAAGAACGGCTACACATGTTGATAATTTATCAACGGTCTAACGTGTTTGTAATTTACTAACGGTTAAATATATTGGTAAATATTAACGGTCTAAAACATTGGTAAAAATTTGACCGTTGGTATAAAGTGTCCGAACTTAAACAGTTGGTAATTACCAACGGCACTATTACCACTGACTAGACGTTATAAATTACCAACAGCTTAATATTGAGTCGTTGGTAAGTCGATTACCAATGAATGGAATACTACCAGTCTGTTACCAATGGTTTCATGTTGATAATTTTAAAATTATCAACGCGAGACCATTAAAATGGTTATTGGAAAATGACCTAATTTTAGTAAAGATCATTTAGAGTGGTCAACAACACCTGCCCATGCCTATTGATTACACAAAATCCTTCAAAGGATGATCCCTAAGTAGTTAAAAAAATGGGGTCTGGACTGATTTAGTCATGGTAAAATCAGGTCTACCCGATAAATCCAACTCTAACCCAATTTGTAGGCCTCAATTAGGCTTAGTTCGGGCTAGGGTTTTTCAGGTTATGAACAGTATGTAAAACTCAAGTTTCAACCCGAACATGACCCCACAATATTGCAAACTTTCTTCCCTATCCGAAACTAGAAACTTATTGTTAGAACATGAGCTACTATTGTCTAAACCTATTAACTTCGGAATTTTCTTAGAAATCACAAACCTTAATTAATTAATTAATTTTTCCAATTCTCTCTTGCGCCTTCAATTTTTGCAATATATTCCCACAGTCTAATGGAAAATCTTTGGTAAAATTCGTTCACTGGCTCAATACTTTTTACTTTTTTCTATAACTTTAGTTGTTAACATTTTTGTCCTATTTGTATAAGTCATTGGTTCTTAATTTTCTGTCCTTTTAACTAAAGCTTAGAGTTATTAATACATCATAGTGTTAACTGTGAAGCTGAATAATGGTGCAATTGAATACCATCTAAATTTTTTTTATTAATCCTATAATTTCTATGATGTCATGATAGAAAAAATTGGCAAAAAGAAGCCTTCTCCCAATCTGCTCATTAACTATCTACCAATAAATTTGTAATGTAAATTTTACAGCAAGGGTAAAATTCATTTGTGCTCTCTTACCTTTTCGTGTTGTCCTAAATAGATCCATAACCTTCAGTTTATACTCTTAAAGTCCTCAACCTCTCTATTTTTATCTCAATATGGTCCTTCAGTTAATTTTACAATTAAAGTTAACAGAATCTCTAGAAAAATGCCAACTTTAGTTCCTAAATTAATGTTTTTACTCCCACTCAAACTAATTTTAAGTCTTCAAATTTAACACAATCGGTGTGGCCCCTCATCTGCCATCGGATCTCCAACTACCACGTCAACGCTGTCACCTTGGATCATTAGGTCGGATCTACTTTAGAGTCAACTTGGAGTTCCCGAGCCTCCAGCTCCACCAATCAGTCCATGCCGAGCAGTTCCACGTTACTAACCTTTCAGCTCAATGCAAAGCCGCACCTCTGTTACCTTGTCATCTTCTCTGCCCCCTGCGGTTTTTATCACCAGTTCCTCCAATAAATTTGTGGCACTTCTGATATCTAGATCTTCATCATTGGGCTCGAAAAAGGAAACAAGGAACAGGAAAACAAAGACATTCTACCCCTTGTCGCATTTTTTGCCTAGCCGGTTTGGTTCAGAGGATTTGCTGGAGAAAGAGTTGCCTCTGATTCTGGAGCACCATAATAACGATCTGTCATTTGATGACACCCCCGACGGAGAAATATCTAAAATTGCGGCACTAGAGGTGGCTGGAGGATGCAAATGGCAGTGTGTTCAATGGGTCGTACATGGAGTCAGTCACGTATATGGCTCTGTTCGGCTGGCATTGGTGGCATAAATGGTGGAAGGAGGTGGAGTTTATTTTTTCTGGGTAATTGGAATGGATGGGAGAAAGGGTTAATGCGTTAAATTTATAGGCAAAGAGTACTGCGAGTGAGAGGAACAGGCTATAGGGATTATGGCTGGAATTTTCCCCGGAATTCCATTAAATTTATTGTTAAATTAACGGAAGTACCATGTTTGGGGTAAAAAAAATGAGGTTAAAGACTTTAAGAGGACAAAACAAGAATTAGAGACTTGTTTAGGATAGCACAAAAAGGTGGACTACAAATGATTTTTGCATTATAATTTTTTTATTTTTTATTATTTTCACAATATCCAAATTAATCTCTAAATTATTTTGCGATGCTATTCAATTGAACCATAACTTAAATTGGCTTTGCAAATAGTATGAGATTGATGGCTGGAATTTTTTTTAAAAAAAAAAACTCTTCAAACTTAATCCTCAAAAGGTTACAAAGAGGGACTAATAATGCTCCAAGTTTGTTACGATACTGGCACCTTGTGATTTCATCTACGATGGCGTGCTAAGTTTTCCGCGTCGGCATGTTGTTGGTATTGCCTGAACATGGACTTCTTGTGGCCCTAGAAGCAAACCATCTTTCTTTATTTTATTATTTTGTTGTCCTTACTTCGTTGAAAGGTTGGCAGTGACAGTTGAAGAATTGCAATCGAATGTCTAAAATTGTATTATATTTTTTTTTATGATTTATTAGCAGTAGAGATTAAATGCTAATTAAAACTAAAGGATAAAAGTTACCATTAAGTAAAATTTTTTTTCAAACTCTTACGTTAATCACTAATCCTAATAAGTTTTGTTGAATGTAGCCACAGGTGGTGGGCATTGGAATAAGCTTTGCTCGCAAAAGCTGAATATATTTATTTGGTAGGAAAAATTTGACAAAGCGTGGTGAGATATGATACTTTCTGCTAGGGTAGATATCCGCTAATGAACAAATTAATGCCATTGTCCAACCATAAGTAAATAGCTTCCTACAGTTGTATCTTGTCTGCATGTAGATGAACTTTAATATATTTTATATGTACTGAACACCATGTAGATAGAATTAAACATTTTGTTCATAAAATTAGGCATCTCATATATAAATATTAACATCAGATCACTGATTTTTATTCTAAGTATAAGGTATCTAACTCCATCTTTTCTTTTTTTTTAAAAAAAAATTTTACAGTGTCCAAGTGCCTAAATGTCTAATATAATAGTTTAAGTGTCTAAATCTGGTAAAAAAGTATCTAGTCTACCCATTTGTGTATGGTATCCCAAGTGTTGGATTAAAATGCTTAAACGTCTGATTATGGTTTTTGAATATCTAATATGATGAGTTAAGTATCTAAATCTGGTAAGGAAATATCCAATTTACACGATTATAGTGTTAATGTGTTTAACTATAACGCTCTACATGTTTCCTTCATTTTATATAAAACTAGATACCACTTAAAACTAGATATTACAAAAACAAACATATTTCAAAAAAGAGAAGGACAACAATTTTATATTTTCATGCAAACAAGTTATGCAGTGGTGTCTAACATATTCTATAAGAGTATCTAATTTTGTTTACAATGATGTCCAATGTCACATCTTGTGATGTCTAATTTTTAATAAAAAATAAAAACGTAGACACCAATTTTATTTTTTATATTATCTTAGTTTATGTGTTAGTTAGAATATTAATATTTTAGTGTAAAAATATAAAAAAATTTATGACTGATTTGGATCCCTAACAATAGGAATAATAAAAGAGATTTTTTAAAATAAGAGAATTGTTTGATAATAAAAATAAAAAATGGTAATTGATTTAATTCCCTAAAAATATGAAAAAAAAAAACTGTCAAAAATATATTTTTATAAAAATATCTTTAGAAAAATATAATTATTTTTAATAAAACATAAAATTTAAAAAAAAGTAATTGAATTTTAAAATTAAGATAAAAAAAAAACAAACGGCGGTGTAACGTGTTTTGTCCTAACGTACGCCAGGGCGGACACCAGAATTACCCAAGCGTAGCAGAGTCTAGTTCAGCAATAGTGGTATGTTTCAACACAAAGTCAATTACACGTATTTATGAGCTCTTAGAGAGAAGTCAAATATACCTCCTTGTAAAAAACAAAGCGAAAAACATGGAAGGCTACACTATACCTATCATGACTTGGGCAATATTGAATATGAATTGAATTATGTTGAAGGAACAACAACGTACCTGCTTAATACATTCAACGGTGTGTTCTGAAATTCAAAGATTTTCTTCTTATGGATTACAAACAGGGATCTCAAGTTAAATTCTTTTTGGGCAGAATAGTTTGCATGTTCTAATCCCTCCTTGACGGCTTGACCTTAGCTTGTACGACGGTCCTCCTCAGTAAGTTCACATCACATTGCACAAGTTGGCTTCACGGTAGAACTTTATTGGTTTATTTTCTTTGAACTTTAACGGCACTACTACAAATACGCCCTACAAGAGAAATGTTAAAATGTGACTAATTTATATGACTAAAAGTCAGTAACATGAGAGTTCAGTCGCATGTCAATAGCATAAGTGTAGACCATAATTTTTTATGCAACTAAAATGTTCAGTTGCACAAAAATCAATTGCATGTCAATAGCATAATTTAAAAAATATTAAATTTCAGTCACACATATAGTGGGTTATGGTCATTTATGTGATTGAAATAGTTAGTCGTACAAAAGTCAGTCGCATGCCAGTAGTACGATTTAAAAAATATAACAACGTCAGTAGCATGTTAGTCGCACAATTTTAAAAAATAGTAAACTAATTTCCCCATTAGTCGCACGACAGTATGACATATTAAACTAGTTTACATATCCGGCGTTGTCCTGGGATTTCAAGTTATAATGAGTATAAAAAAATAATACATATTTAAATTTTATTCAAATATTATTAATAAAATTATTACCACTAAAACAATAATTTAAAGAATATAATAAAATACTAAAATTTTTTGTTAAAACATAAATATAAAAAGTTCTCCTTTCTTGGCTCCAAAACTTTTAAAGCAACATATGATATAATTTATTACTTTTTCTTTTCCAAAATTTCCCTGTCAAAACGGAATAACTAAACTATTACTTTTTAAGCACTAATGATTTATTTAAAATTTTATCAAAATTTTAGACAACTTTTGAAACTTCTAAAAAAATACGAAAATGGAAAATTTACAAGCTTACGGGTGAAAATAAAATTTCTAAAACAACAATTTAGAATAATAAAAAATATTCAAATCAAATAAAAAATTGTCTATTTTTTCCTAAATATTTTATTTCTTCTTAATTGGAACTGGCAGCTTATTAATTGTTTTGAAAATGCTTATTTAAGTGAGCCAGTGGGAAGATTCCAAGTTGTTCCCATTTCCTTCTCTCTGCCAAAATGGCACCAATGCTAAATCAAGCATTTTGCTGTGAGAGAAAGAAACCAGACTTGAAACCCGTTAGGGACTCTTAAGCCAACATTCATAAAAAATGACTTTTTCATATGGCCTACTGCCAACAGCTCATGACCATTCAGCACCATCAAGGAAGAAAAGAACTGACATCATCCCCTCAATTACATCATAATATGCAGGTCTAACTTTATGTAATGAATCACGCATGAAATCTAATGAAGTTACAAGATCAATCAAACGATGTGCTACAAATTGTGATCAAATTGATGCACCTTTCCTGCTTTGAATAATTTGTATCAGTTGTAGCAGCACTAAGTTTGATGAGGGAAACCAAACCAATTAGGTTAGTTTGAGCTTTGTAGGTTTCATAAGTGGGTGGTAGGTGCTAAAAAATTCAAAAGTTAATGCCTTCAAAATAGGCACACCATGTGTGGATGAGGCAGCACTTGCAAATGAACCATATTTGACAATTAGTAAGAGCCTACTTATGCATAGTATTGGCTTTCCTGGACTTGAGGTCCATCATTTTTCTACCACAGGAAAGCATGAAGGTAAACAATTGCAAGTGGCATTTCACACTGAAGTAAAACATGTACTAATCCTCATGCAAATACATTCATAATGCCTATAATAGTCACATAAATGAAATGGCTATTACCTATTATGCTTATAATAATTTGGGTAGTGCTTGTTTGTTGCATCTCTAATTACAAGTTCCAAAATCCCTCTCTCAATACTATCCATTTCAATGCATAGCTTCTCTGCATGAACCTATAGAAGAATCTCATAACATACCCATTATATACGAAGTTCCTCCACATAGGCTAATTTGGTTTTTTAGAAAAAACTTGATTTATGGAACTATGAGCATCAACCCTTGGAATTTAGTTCAATATCAATGCAAACAATGTCCCAGAAATGGTTGTTATGTTGCCAAAGAAACATGTGAGCTTGAGAATAACTGAATTAACACAATGCAGAAAAAAAAAAAGAATACCCCAGTTTAGAGGCAAATGAGAAGGTATTGATCCAGAATCTAGTGTACATCTTGCTTCTCAATTTATCTATAGGCTTGAACTTGATCTGTTTCAATGAACCTATAAGAAAATTTCCACCCAACTGCTCAAAAAACAAAAAAAAATATAATGAAATAAGGCAAGAGGTTAGAGATAAAAAGCAAATGGCAACAACAACTACCTCAAATTTTCACGATCTTATGTCATGGATCCAAAATCTTTAAAAGAGTACACAAAGTAAAATAGATAATCCAAATTCAGGGGAAAAATAAATCTTAGCCATTTTCTTTTTTTTTCCTCCCACAATACTTTTAACCATTGGACTTGCCTATGCCATAATATGAATCCAGTCCTTCACACAATAAATATAATTCTCAATTATGAAATCTAATGTGGTCAATGTTAAGTGCCGTTCCAAACTGAGTCCACCTAAACCTTTCATTTTTACCAGCCAAGCAGTACAAGTGTACTATTGTCAATATCTCCATAATTCACTCCAGCAGTGGTGGATAATAATTAAGGTCAAATCACAGATGTACATTGACATTGATGTAATTGATCAGTCATGAGAAGATCAACACTTTAGCACCTTGCAAGCAATTGAAGAAGAACCATACCAGCAACCTGATGTCAACAAAATGGCGTATTGGTTGAATCTACTAGCATTGAACTAACCATTGTGCTGCTGGTGGACTTGAATGCAACGATGGAAGTTCTTTCACAGTGGGAAACAATGTTGACTATTTTCAATCACATGGGTAAGTCTCGTGATCCTCTTAACGAATAAGTCGGAAGTTATGATGAGAATTCTTCCAACAATAATGAATGATTATTTACTAGTTGTGAGAATTTTCCTCTGTTAAAATTATCATGTACTATTCAATAATTTTTTTTGCATAATATAGAGACCAGATAATAATTATATGTAATTATTTACATATATTTTTTATAATATGTAATTTATAATATATAATTATTATATATATGAAATTTATATAATTATTATATATACAAAATTTATATATATAATTATTATATATAAGAAATTTTGAACATTTATGCGATTGAATTCAAGTTTCCATGACTGAAAACATGGTTTATGCAACTGAATTCATGTAGTTGTGCAACTGAATTTTTGGTCCAAGCAACTGAAGTCAAGCATCCTTTCAACTTTGGAAATTTAATATCATACAACTGACTCATTGAGTCACATAAAAGGCGTGCGACTGAAAAACAGTAGCATGTCAGTTGCATCATTCCCAAACCCTTTTAAAACCCTGCACTTCAGCCAAATCCTTCTCCATTTTTACTCCTCCATTCTCCCTAAATTTCTTTAAAGTTCTTCCTCTATCTTCCTCGTTCCTCCTTACTCATCCAATTTCCAGTCATTTACCACACCATTTGCTGCTTCTAGTAAGGAAATCAACCTTTTCTTTTTTTTTTTTTTTTTTTTTGTTTCAATTCGTTTTCTATGTTCAATAATGTTACTGTTGCATATTTAATTATTTTTTATTGTTCATTTTCAAACTTGATTGTAAGTGTTGCGTCCTTAAGTTTTTTTACTTCCTATCATTTTTTCAATTCCTTTTATTTTCTCAATTTTTTTTTTCTACATGGAATGTTAGTGTTGAATGTGGGTGCTAGACAAATATTGCTGAAATTTAATTGTCAATTTTATGCTGAAATTTTGTTACTGAAATTATGCTAAATTTTTATTGTAGGATTAAATTTAATTTTAGTATTATTGATAAATTTTAATGTAAATTCTATTGCAAATTTTGGGACTTAAATTTAGAACTTAATTTTAGTTATTAGTTTTGGTACTTAATTTTAGTGTTAACTCTATTGTTAATTTTAGTGTTAATTTTGGTACTTAAATTTAGAACTTAATTTTAGTATTAATTCTATTATTAATTTTCATGCTTCTTCGCATTCCACTCGGCCTTCGCCAATTTGATGATAAATCTTGTGCTCTCCATTGCTGAAATCAAGTCAATAGGTTGAAAGTGGATAGTTTTGGGAAGTAGGAGGGAAGGAAGAATCAGGCTGAAGGAGATGAATTGGGAACATTTTACAGTGAGAAGTTTGGAACAGTCTCATATGGGAGCTTTGCCATTGTCTCTTTGCTCTCGGATAGACCCTTCCTCCGCTGCCACCATGGGGTCCACCACCTTCCCCAATAGCCCCATCTGAATCTGCCCCAACAACTAGATCCGCCAACTATTGCAGAGCCTGTGCCGCCGGTTGTAGAAGAGGATGCTGGGAAGGTGAGAAGTAGGGAGATCGTGCTTAGGTGAGACATGCCCGACCATGACGGAGGTTGATGCCAATGATTATTTCACCAGTGATAGAGAGCCAGAATCCATAGTAGGTGCAAATGAAGACGGGATGGAGACAGAAAGAGTGAAAGAAACTGTTAAATTTAAAGACTTGAGGCTGCTTTGAGTGAGTGTAAGAAAATACAGGGACCAAAGTTGGCATTTTCTCAGAGATTCTGTTAACTTAAATTGTAAAATTAACAGAATGACCACATTTGGAACTTGAAGAGGAAAAATGAAGATTAGGGACATCTTTAGGGCAACACAAAATGGTAAGAGAGCACAAATGAATTTTACTCTTAGTATGAAATTTACATTATAAATTTATTGACAGACGTTTCATGAGCAGATTGGGAGAAGGCTTCTTTTTATCAATTTTTTCTATCGTGACTTAACAAAAATTAGAGGGTTAATAAAAAAAAATTTTAGTTGGTGTTCAATTACACCATTATTCAGCTTCACAATTGACACTGTGATGTATTAGTGACTTGAAGCTTTCGTTAAACGGACAGAAAGTTATCAGCCGCCTTCAATTACATTATCCATTATGTATAGCCTGCACAGATACATAAGCTTAATAATAAATTTACGCAAATTATAGGCTTAACTAGATAACATATAGCACAATTTATTGACTTTTGGATATATTAAATACAGGAGTCTTGGACAACAAAGCAATAGTTACATCTAAAATAAATGAAGATAACTCGTTTCAAAAAAATAAAAGAAGATAAACTTATATAAATTATGTAAAGTAAGCCTTACGAAACTAAAGTGAAAGGAGTATCGTCAATGATTAGAATTTTGATTTTAATTACATCAGCATAATATATCAGCACCTGGTGCAGCACGCTATTATTAATTTACTTAGTTCAAGAGCAAGCCTGGTCTTCCTTAGAATTGTAAAATAACTGTAAAATTTAAAGGTAAATATATTCTGACACTTTTTTAAAATTGATTAAAATTTTTTATAAGGGCTATAATTTAGGGAACATATTTGTCTTGGTGCCTCCTTTATAAAAAATCAAGGTCTGTCTTTGGCTTAGTTTTACCGTATTTATGAAAATATCACCGCACCTTGAACAGTATAACTTATGAGATAAATAACACTTCTAACAAAATTGTCATAATGTCTTAAACAACACATATTATGAAATAAAAAATATTTTACAGAATAACACATTTATATAAATAGAACAATTTTTTATTGAAGAGTAACATTATATACGAAATAACATTTCTTACTATGTGAATAGCATATTACAAAATATTTAATTTATATGAATGAAATATAATTTTTTAATGAATTTAACAATATTATTTATAAACAGCATTTTCTATGAAATGCACAACATTTTATATAATAACACATTTGTATGAGTGTAACAACATTTCTTATAAAAAAAAAACAACATTGTTTACACATAAATCATTTCTTATGATGTAAACAATATATTATAAAACAGTAAATTTATATTACTAAAACAACATTTTTTACTGATTAAAACATTATTATTTACTGAATAACATTTTTTACAAAATAAATAACATTCCTTACAAAGTAAGCTTCTTCCTCTCTCTCTCCTCTTACTAGCAAGTGGAACATAGATGTGAGTTTCTGTTACCAATCTGAGATAAAATTTAAATTTATAAAGTTATTAAATTTAATGATAAAACTATAAATTAATTCGAGATTCGGAGGAAATTTCATTGTTTCGGAAATTACCCAAATGGCAGGACTTAATGGAAAGAGTATTTTAATCGACGAGAAACTAGTACATCTGAAAGTCATGAACATATACAAGTCGCGCAAAAAACACGACTTAATTTGAGTTTTTCCTCAAACTGAGTGTTGACACTCAATTTCGTCCGGGTGTTTTAAAATTTTAAAAAAAATTTATTAAAAAAAAATTATTAAATTTAAAAAAAATATTACTATTATTATTAAAAAAATTTAATTAGTTTAAAATATATTTTTGTTTTGTGAAAATTTGATTTAAAATGATATATGTGTGAATATGTGTATGTTTGAAATAAAATAAAATTTCATGAAAAAAATGACAAAAAATTAAAAGTTTGAGGTAAAAATGACAAAATTGAGAAGTTTCGGGAAAAATTGACAAATTCTGAAAGTTCCAGGAGCATTTGGTAGTTTGTCACATAAAATTTTGGGTCTGCCGACATTTCTGGCGCAAATTGAGAGAAAACGACAAAATTGTCAAAATTAGAAGCTTCAGGAACTTATCCAGAGGCTGAGAGACGTAAAGGACTAAAATTGTCATTTTACCAATTTAAAAGATAAGTTTGAAATTTTTTATTAATTTATCCATCAACAGTTCAGCCAAACTTCCTCTATAAATAGCCCCCCAAATTTTGTTCTGAACACAAAGAAAATGAGAAAAAAAACTTAGAGCTTCATTTTGAAAAAAAGGAAAAAATTAGCCTAGGTCCCTGGCCCTCTTCTCTTCCTCTCCAGAAAACCTAAACCTTCTCTGACTGTTTTTTTTTTTTTTTTTTTTTTTTTTTTTTTTTTCACCCCCGCGCGCGCACCTCTGCTCCGGAATTCAAAATTCATTTTCAAAAGGTACAACCTCATTTTTTATCCTTCATCTTCTCATATTTATTCATTTTAGTCACTAACCTTTTATTTATTTCTGCAGAATTAACTAATTACTAACTCTCTTTTACATTTTATTTGTTTATTATTGTTATTATTACTAACCTTTAATTATTGTTGTTATTATTATTATTAACTTACTAATTTACTAACTTTACTAACTTTTATTGTTATTATTGTTAACAACTAACCCAACTAACTTTACTAACTTTTATTATTGTTATTATTATTGTTATTAACAACTAATTCTAACAACTAACTTTTATTATCTTTATTATTATTATAATAATTCATGGAAGGTTATACCTCCTATTTATTTATTTTTAGTGGATGGCCAAAAAGCCCCACTTTATTTATTTGCTTACTATTTCTTGATCTTTAACTTTCCTTTATTTACTTTATGTGCTTTTTATTTGTTTATTTATTTATTTGAATATGTTATTTAATTTTTTAAAAAAGTAGAAGGTCAAAAAGCCCCACTTTATTTATTTATTCTTTAATATTCCTTTATTTACTTTATATGTTTTCCCTTTATTTATTTACATGTGTTATTTTATGCATTTTTTTTATGGATGTCTAAACTAAAAAAAAATCCCCTTTACTTTACTTTATTTAATTTTCCTTTTATGCCAAAATTTTACTTTATGATAAAATTTATTTCACTTATTTAATAATAAATAAAATCAATAAGTAAATAATAATTAATTAAAAAAAAAGAAGTTTTATGTGAATAATTAACTTTCTTCATTTTTAAGGCTATCAAAAAAAATCTTTTTCAAACAAAAATCCCCATCCGTCGTTATTTCAAATCTTCATTATTTTGAAACATCAATTTTTATTTTTTTTCATTAACCTTTTATTAAAATTATTAAAAAATTATAATTGAATAATTCTAAAATACAACAAAAAATCAATTCTGTTTTTTCTAAATATATTTTTTAAAAGTAATAATAATTAAAAATTCAAGAAAAATAATAAAATAATAAAATAAAAATTATGACTAAAATTCATTAAATAAACAATTAATAAAAAATAATTTCCATATCCGGATGATCCGGCAGGATCTACGGTTTGGAAAATATCAATTTTTTTAATTAAATAAATTAAATAAATACAAAAGATAAAAATTCATATTTTACGATATGGATTAAATTATTTAAAATTTCACCAAATTCCGTGTCCAAATGACTCGGCAGAGTCCATGGTTCGGAATCAAAATCTTCCGTGTCCAAATGACTCGGCAGAGTCCATGGTTCGGAAGTATAAAATTTTTACCCGAATTAATTACCAAAATCAACATTTTTGACTAATTCAGTTAAAATATCTAAATTAACTGAAAATTATTTAAAAGCAAAGCGAAACAAAATTAAAATCAACTAAGGTGCCAATTTTTGGGCGTTTTAACAAAGTTGTTTTAACGTAACCGTACTCTCGAACCCCCGAACTCTCGCAGACCAATATTTAAGGTGACCAATCGACTTAGGTAAACAGATTGGTGGCGACTCCCGAAAACGGCCCGCACGTTGCCACACTGAGTACTTAAGAATCTTTGTTCCTAATTAAATAATGTAGGTTTAATCGTGTTTCTTGAACTAGGTAATTTGATTCGAGCCACGGCAACAATACAGACCCACTAGTGCTAGCCGAAATGTTAGCACAAAACTTATTCCAAGTATACATCCAAAAAACCGCAATGTTTATAATAATCTTAAAATTTATCATATGGTTAGGGATGAGAATGGATATCCATTCCAGGGAACATGTCAGTTGAATCCAATTCTATAGGTTAGGGGCATTTTTTTTTTTGGTGCAATTAATTAGGTTTGAGTTAGATATGATTTTCCTTTTTTCACTCACCAGCTACTTTGGATAGGATGCAGGTTTGGGATTCATCCATCCCACATCCAAACCATATTTTTGTGTATGTTTAACATATTAATATTAGTTATGTGATGAGAATAAAAGTATAATAGAAAAGTCAAATAAAATTAGAAACAAGTCAGAGTTGATTTAACAAATAAGGTATAACAGATGTTTCTAATAACAACAAATATATGACTGGATAGAATATGACTTAATAAAATTGTAGTTGTAAAGTGTGGTAAGTTGATGGGTTTTATTGAACCCTACTCGTCTAAAAATGGGTAGGATATAAATGTAAAAATTGTCCACCCGACGAATGATCAGTAGAATGTAGGTAGGGCATCCAACTTAGCAGGTAAGATATGAGAATATGGGTAAATTGAACCCACCACCCTCAACATTTAATTGTTGTCTTATTTCTAACTCTAATCTTTACTTTGTTCTTAGCATATCTATAACCTCAATAAAATGTTTCAATTTGCCCCTTTTTAGACGAAAATCATTATCTTAGATGGAAAAAGCCGCATCCGCAGATTACTGTAGGGGAAAATCCTTGTTTTAACCATTGTAAAAATCTCCTCTGCCAAAACAGCCTTAAAACATTTAAATCTAACAAAAAACCTTAAAACTTCCTCCGACTAACTCTTTCGTCCTTCTCCTCCATCTCTGGCATCCCTATCTTGGCGCCCTCCATCTCCAGTGAACCCCCTCCTACCTCTCATCCTTCTTCGGCCTCTTCTCCATAATGAGTTTTGTTAACTGGCTCCCTTTTAGCAAATCAAGCCTTCCTCTCACAACGGAATTGAGCTTGGTCTTCAGCTATGACTCCCTATCCTCATGCACTTGTCGCCAAATCACCGTCGTCTACTCGCCGCCGAATTTCCCGTGCCCACTAGTAGCGATTGAGAGGAAGCCGAATCGGGCTCCTCTATTTTTCTTCCCTCTCATGACTCGAGCGAACTTGGATGAATCGCAATGAATTGTGGCAAAATCGATGGAATCGGGCGAGGGAGAGGAACCATGCATCTCGACAGAGATGTAGGGATGGAGAATGGCAATGGAAGGAGAACAAAGGACGGAGGAGAAAGAGGAGAGACAAAAGTAGAGAGGGAGGAGAATGAGGCGTGGGATGAAGCTAAGAGGAGGAAAAGGAGGCAACGGATGAAAGAGAATGAGGAATCAAAATCGAGAGCAGAGAGAGAGGAGAAGAGTGATAGGCGGCAGAGTGGCGAAGAGAAATGAGAGTCAGCAAATAGGGAGGAATAGTTAGGGTATTTATATGGGTTAGGTTAGGGTTATGGATTTTTTGGGCTGTTTGGGCTTTTTCCTATATATATATATAACAAATGAGCTTTTAATATAAAATATATTAATAATAATGATATTGATAATAATACTAATAATTTTAATATATTAGGGAGATTCAATCTCACCATATACATTAAAACCATAAATTTAAATTTTAGTATATAAATATGTTCATACACATTATAAATTGTAAGTATATATCATTCTAAAATTGTAAAATAAGTATGATATATATATATATATATATTACATGATACATATGATACATTTATTAGATGTATGGGCTTTTAATATAAGATGTATATTATATATTTAAATATAAATATTATATAAAAATAATATAATTGACAATATCAATATGAATATATATAAAAAATAAAAATAAATATACATATTATTATTATTATTATTATTATTATTATTATTATTATTATTATTATTATTATTATTATTATTTATAATAAAAAATATATAAATATGATACATTATTTAATGTATGTATGTATCATATATTTAATGTATATATATGATATATTTTAAGTACATATTCTTATATATGATACATTATTATTATTATTATTATTATTATTATTATTATTATTATTATTATTATTATTATTATTATTATTATTATTATTATATATGTGTATTCAAATATATATTTTTAATTATAATTATTATTTGCAAAAAAAATTATTTACTTCTCTCAAATATATAATTTTATATATATGATTATTATCATTATACATTATAATATATATGATATATTTTAAATATATATATATTATTATATTTATAATTATAATTATGATATATAATAGTAACCAATGCGTCAAACCATTGGTTATTACCAATGGTCTGATTCGTTGGTAATTTGTCCGTTGAAAAATAGCTGATTTACCAACGAGTTTAATCATTGGTAAATTTTAATTTTTATTACCAACAGCCTAAATTGTTGATAATTACCAATAGTTATGTTGTTGATAATTTAATTGTTAGAAAAACTTGTTTTTTTACTAGTAGCTAACATGTTCATGAGTAATTTGAGTTTTTCCTCAAACTGAGTACCTAAGAATCTTTATTCCTAATTAAATAATGTATGTTTAATCGTATTTCTTGAAATAGGTAATTTGATTCGAGCCACGGCAAACAACACATGTCCACCACTACTCCAAATCCAAATTCATGCCGAAATGTTAGCACAAAACTATAAATTCCAACAACACACACACAAAATCGCAATGTTTATAATAATCTAAAAATTTGTCATATGATTAGGGATTAGAATGGATATCCATTCCAATTCTATAGGTCAGGGGGTTTTTTTTTAACAATTAATTAGATTTGAGTTAGATGTGATTTTTCATTTTTCACTCGCCAGCAGCTTTGAGTAGAGTGCGAGTTTGGGATTCACCCACCCCACATCTAATCATATGTTTGTGTGTGTTTAACATATTAATATTAGTTATGTGTTGAAAATAAAATATAATAGATAAGTTATATAAAATTAGGAACAAGTCAAAGTTGGTTTAACAAATAAGATATAACAGATGTTTCTAACAGCAACAAATATATGACTGGATATTAGATGACTTAATAAAATTATGGTTGTAAAAGTGTGGTAAGTTGATGGGCTTTACTCAACCAAACACATCTAAAAATGAATAGGATATAAATGTAAAAATTGTCCACTCGACAAATGATCAGTAGAATGCAGGTATGGTGTTTAACTTAGCAGATAAGATGTGAGAATATCTTCATCTAACCCAAATTTGATCCATTGACATACGATTGATTTTCTTTAAAAAAGAAACTTTTTAATTTTAAAATCAAAAGTGCAAATTTAGTAGGGGAATATAAGACACTTTAATTACTTGTTATATTCTTACGTTTTCTAGGTCATATTAACTAACAAAATTCATATATATATTTTTAATAAATCACTAATTTTTTTAGTTAGATTTAATTTATTGATTAATTAATTTTTTATATTTGGGATAAAAAATATAAAAAATTAAACATTAGTTAATTTATATGAAAAATATGAAAAATGAAAATAATTAATTAGTGTTTTTTGAAAAGAATATTCCGAATAGGGCCTTGATCCAGAGATTCTTACAATTCCAAGAAAGTGCGATTTTTTTCCAAATAAAAATTTGTCAATTTTTAAATTTGAAGATACCATGACGCAAATTAATTATAAATCAGATAAAAATACAAGAAAAATATTAAGTAATCAAAGAGTCTTATATTGCCCAGCTAAATTTATGATATTGCATTTTAAATTTTAGAACTTCGTTCTTAAAAAATTAAAAGCTAACACGCTTTGAACTTAAAATAAACATTACGGCCGGTTTGCTTGAATTTTTTATTGATGTCAAATATAATTTATCCTCTGAGGTTTTGGTAAAATTACACTTTACCTCTCATGTTTGAGAAATATATACTTTACCCCTTACCTTTTTAATATGGTCTAATAGTAACTTATGATATCTTAATTTGCATATTATGGCAGTCATCTTCCAGTAATTTCAAGTTGTATGGTATGTTTTACAGCTAATGAACATTTTAAATTATCGATTTTTTCTTTCAATATTGCTTTCAGCTTTAAAAACACTGTTTTTTAAATCTCAATTATTTATAAAAAATACTATATATATTGAAATTGTTTCAAGAAGACAATCATACAGTCTAAATCAAGATTTTAGAAGTTGCTGTTGGACTGTATTAAAAAATGTAGGAGTAAAGTATATCTTTTTTAAACAAAGGGGAAAAGTACAATTTACCTAAATCTCATGGGACAAATTGTAATTAACCCAATAGTTTGACGCACTCAACTTGGTGGAGTGGTTAAGTTCAATTTCACTGCAGCATGCTAAAGTAAAACTTTAGCTGATGTGACAAAATATCTCTTCCTCCCAATTTCCCTATTCCAATTTTTTTTTAACACAGTAAAAGACTTCATTCAAATTAAACCAAAGCAAATAAAAATCAATCTGCAAAAGGGTCTCTTAAGTCATCCCTTCAACGAGACGAAAGCTCTTCCTAGCACTGTTTAATGTTTGGGCATCAAGAAAAATAACACTGTAATTCAATTGAAAATTTATGTTAGGTGGTGAAATCGGGGAAAAAAGTTAAACACAAGTGGCCAATTAAAAACTAACTAACTTTAATTATAAAATAATGAACTTTAGACGATGTCCTCAATTGGTATGTACATGGGCCCTTCCACTAGGTGGATCCCTAAAGTTTTAACATGGCTATTTTTCTTTCGTCAGTATAAGAAAATTGGATAGATGTGACTGAAGAAATAGTAGCATTCAGTCGCATCATGCAAGTGAAACGCCACAAGAAAGGCCAGTAACAAAAATGCTAATCACATGAGTTGTGCCATTATCATGCGATTGAAACATGCTACCATCATGTGACTGAGTGTGACAATGGGATAAAGTGGGTCTGATGAATATGTGTAACTGAATTTGTTAGTCACATCGTGTGACTAAAATTTTCAGTTGCATAAGGTGTGGGGTCAGTCAACCATGCGACTGGCAGTTGATACAATTGACTTTCAGTCGAACAACATATAAATATATTTTAAAAAAAATAATAAAAATGTTTAATTGAATAAAATTGGAATACAATTATTATAATAATGAAAATATATAATTGCTATATTAAAATTATAATTATCAAAATTGATGTGACAAAATATCTCTTCCTCCCAATTTCCCTATTCCAATTTTTTTTTAACACAGTAAAAGACTTCATTCAAATTAAACCAAAGCAAATAAAAATCAATCTGCAAAAGGGTCTCTTAAGTCATCCCTTCAACGAGACGAAAGCTCTTCCTAGCACTGTTTAATGTTTGGGCATCAAGAAAAATAACACTGTAATTCAATTGAAAATTTATGTTAGGTGGTGAAATCGGGGAAAAAAGTTAAACACAAGTGGCCAATTAAAAACTAACTAACTTTAATTATAAAATAATGAACTTTAGACGATGTCCTCAATTGGTATGTACATGGGCCCTTCCACTAGGTGGATCCCTAAAGTTTTAACATGGCTATTTTTCTTTCGTCAGTATAAGAAAATTGGATAGATGTGACTGAAGAAATAGTAGCATTCAGTCGCATCATGCAAGTGAAACGCCACAAGAAAGGCCAGTAACAAAAATGCTAATCACATGAGTTGTGCCATTATCATGCGATTGAAACATGCTACCATCATGTGACTGAGTGTGACAATGGGATAAAGTGGGTCTGATGAATATGTGTAACTGAATTTGTTAGTCACATCGTGTGACTAAAATTTTCAGTTGCATAAGGTGTGGGGTCAGTCAACCATGCGACTGGCAGTTGATACAATTGACTTTCAGTCGAACAACATATAAATATATTTTAAAAAAAATAATAAAAATGTTTAATTGAATAAAATTGGAATACAATTATTATAATAATGAAAATATATAATTGCTATATTAAAATTATAATTATCAAAATTTCTATTTAGTAATGTTAAAAATAAAAAAATAATATTAATATAAATTGTCATTTAAATATAATTTAATTCCTTAAAAAACCCTAAATAAGAATACAACTAAACAAATTGCAAGATTACATTGGTATCTTGCTCATTATCGTCCTAAGCGTTAATCTGATGGGTTGAACGGTCCTCCAGGTGCTGGTCCCCCTCAATTGGATGGGAAGGCATCATTTCCTGAGTCTCGGGTACTCTAGCCCCGAGCTGAGTAGCATTAGCTTCATTGAACAACATTGACATCATATTCGGAAAATAATCCCCAGCCGGATGTTGAAGTGATTGAGATGTCGATGCAGGTGCAGAGGATGCTGGGTTAGGATGATGAAAGGTCATCGCTGGCTGTCAGACCCTCTACCTCCATAAGAAGTTTGTTGGGGGTCAGAACTAAAGGCTGAACTGCCTCCTAAAAACTGGCAACCATGATCACCATGCTCCATGACGAAAAGTAACATAAAATATATTTTTATAATCTACTAAATTATCATGTACTAAATTGAACAACTAAAATTAACACTAATATTGTAGGGTTTAAATTTAAGTACTAGATTTGGTTGCTCATCTGCCCTCCGATCACCAACTACCACACCAATGCCATCACCTTGGATCATCGGGTCAGATATACTTTGGAGTCAACCTGGACTTTTTGGGCCTCCAGCTTCACCAATCCGTCCATGCCAAGTGGTTCCCCATTACTAACCTTTCTCTCAAAGCAAAGCTACACCTCTGTTACCTCATCATCTCCTCTACCCCTGCGGTCATTGGCACCAATTCCTACAAGAAATCTGTGATGCTTCTAATATTTAGATCTTCATCACATGGCCCGAAAAAAGAAACAAGGAACATGAAACAAAGATGTTCTACCCCTAGTCACATTTTTGGCCTAGCCGATTTGGTTAAGAGGATTTGCTGGAGAAAGGGTTGCCTATAATTCTAGAGCATTATAATAACAAGTTGTCGTTTAATGACACCCTTGATGAAGAAATATCTAAGATTGTGGCATTGGAGGCGGCTGATGGATGGCAGGGTGTTCAATGGGTTGTACATGTAGTCAATTGCGTATAATATGAGCATTGGCCAAGTTCAAGTGGTGCTGGTGGCATACATGACGGGGAGGGGTGTGTTAGAACATAGAGTTCCTGCACCAACAATTCTGTATATGGAGGATTGTATTTATTCATCTGAAAGTTCATGGCTATATATAGCCTTACACGAGAGCAGATAACAAGAAAAAACTAACTTGTATCCTCATTTAACAACTTAAGTAACATATTGAAAATGAATAACAAAATCCTAATAACTAGGGATTATGACAGCATGGACTAATCTGATCTCAACAGAAAAGCTTAACAAACAACGAGCTAAGCAAAGCGTCCTCAACATTTTCCTCCCTTAAACTGATTGCACCAATGCAATCAGTTTATATTAGACATTGAGCACATTCCCAGCATTTTCTGTAGCTTCTCAAAGACTTCAAGCTTCAAAGGCTTTGTCATGATATCCATAACTTGATTCTGAGTATTACAGTGAACAAGCTTTAGTGTTCTATCTCAGGTAAGATCACGAAGGAAGTGAAAACAAACATTAATGTGTTTGCTGCGTCCATGAAGCACCGGGTTCTTTGATAGTTTTATTGTTGAATTGTTATCACAGTGCACAGTAGTGCTCCCATGTTGAATGTGACCTAACTTCTCAAGAATTATTCGCATCCAAACTCCTTGGCATGCATAGGAGGCGGCAGAAATGAATTCTGCTTCAGTGGTGGACAAAGTAACTACTGGTTATTTTTTAAAGGACCATGAAACTGTACCTGAGCCGAGCATAAACAAGTATCCGGAAGTGCTTCTTCGATCATCCAAGTCTCCTGCATAATCACTATCTATGTATGCTTCGAGTCTGACATTGCCATTTTTTTTTTACTAAATTCCCATGTCAGTTGTGCCATTGAGATATCTTAGTACTCTTTTTACTGCTTGCATATGAAGCTCAGTTAGACTACTCATGAACCTACTTATAAGACTTAGTACAAACATAAAGTCAGGTCTTGTGGGCGCCAGATACATTAAATATCCAACCATCTGTTTGTACTTTGTAGCATCCACCTTTACACCACCTTCATCTTTAGTCAACTTACATCTAGGAACAATAGGGCTCTTGGATGAATTACTTTCCTTCATGCCAAAGTTTTCTATCACTTCCTTTGCATATTTACTTTGGCAAATACGTATACGTTCCTCATTCTGAATAACCTCAACTCCAAGGAAATAATGCATTCTACCGAGGTCTAACATGTCAAATTCCCTTTTCATGGACTTCTTAAACTCATCAAACATATCCTCATTGTTACCAGTAAATAGCAAATCATCTATATAAAGACTAACAATGAGAGTGTTACCTCCTTTTAACTTCACGAACAAGGTATGTTCGTAGGGACATCTCTCGAATCCCTCCTTGATGAAGTAGGCTTCAATTCGACTGTACCAGGCTCGTGGAGCCTATTTGAGACCGAAAAGAACCTTCTTCAACTTGTACACCTTTGATTCAACTCCTTTCCTTTTATAGCCCTGTGGTTGATCGACAAAAACTACTTCCGTTAGTTCTCCATGTAGGAACGTGCTCTTCACGTCTAGCTGATAGATCTTCCAACCCTTTTGAGCAGCAAGTGCAATGATCATGCGGATGGTGTCCCATTTGGCTACAGGTGCAAATGCTTAAGTATAGTCAATCCCATATTGCTAAGCATACCCTTTTGCTACAAGCCTGGCTTTATGCTTTTCAACTTCTTCATTTTCTTTCACCTTTGCCTTGAAAATCCATTTTACTCTAATGGCTTTGACCCCATTTGGTAGGTTAGTCAGCTCCCAGTTGTCATTTCTTTCTATTGCTTCCATCTCATTATTCATTGTAGCCTTTCATATGTTGCTTTTGACGGCTTCCTCGAATATGGTTGGATCACATGTGGAAGAGAACATTGCCAGATTATGTACCTCTTCCTTCTCTGATAGTCCTTCTCCACTTACAAAGTCTTCCATCCATGTAGGTAGTTTCCTTATCCTCCCTTCTTCCTGCGCTTCTGACTGACTTGATGATGTACTTATCGTTTCTTCTTCTGAAGCTTCATTTTTGGTACTTTCATCTTCATCTTGGGCATGCATGTCCTCTTTTTCTTCATTTTCTCCCCAGTTTAACGCATCAGACCTTATTTTTTTAGGACTTTTTTCCCAATCCCAGCACTTGCCTTCTTCAAAAACTACATCATTGCTAATGACAATGCGTTTAGTTGCTGGATCATAGAGCTGGTAGGCCTTCGATTCTTCACTCACCCTAAACATGATGCATCTAAAGCTTTTATCATCCAGCTTCTTTCTCTTAACATCTGCTTTGTGTATATTAGCAACAAAATTGAAGACTTTGAAATAATGGACTGCTAGTTTGATGCCATTCCATGCTTCCTCAGGAGTCATTTTCTTCACCACTAGAGTAGGACTACGATTAAGGATATGTACAGTCCAGTTTACTGCATCAGGCCAAAAACATTTTGGAACGTGTTTTTTTTGCTAGCATACATTGAACTATATTCATAATGGTTCAATTCTTTCTCTCAGCTATGCCATTTTGTTTAGGGGTGAAGGCTATAGTCAGTTGCCTCTTTATACCATGTGAGCTGCAGAAAGAGTTGAATACCTTAGAGGTGAATTCTCCACCCCTGTCAGTTCGAAGACTCTGAAGGTGGTCACTTGTTTACTTTTCAACAGCACTTTTAAAATTTTTAAATGATGCAAATGCCTGAGATTTTTCAAATCGAAATGACACCGAAGTCTCTCTACTATAGTCATCTATAAAAGTGATTAGATACCTTTTTCCACTGCTTGATACTGGCATCATTGGTTCACAAATGTCTGATGGCACTAATTGAAGTTTGTGAGTTGCTCTCCAGAAGCTTTTCTTTGGAATTGACTCCTGATGTTGCTTCCCGATCATGCAGTCTCTACATAGCTCATTGGGTGCTTTTATTTCTGGCAATCCTCTCACCATTTCTTGGCATTGTCTAACTCAGCATAGTGTGCGCCTCTCTCCCAGTCAAGGCATTCATACTGGAAGTGGCCTAATTTGCAGCACTTGAAACATTCCACCAATGACTTATTAAGTTGTTGCCTACCCCTTCCCCTTCCTCTGGCTCTGAAGCCTCATCTTCCCCTACTTCGACCACCATTACACTCTTCAGTAGTAACTTTTAGGACTTGCTCTTCATTAGCATGACCACGCATCCTTTGTTTATGGACGAGGAGGCTACTTTGTAATTCATCGATGGACATAGTGTCCAAGTTGTTGGACTCTTCTACGGAGCATACCATATAGTCGTATTTTATAGTCATGGGTCTAAGTATTTTCTCAACAATCAGAATCTGCTCCATTTTCTCACCATGGGCCTTCATCCTGTTAACAATGGTTAGGGTGCGAGAAAAATACTCATCAACCGTTTCTCCATCTTTCATTTGTAAAACCTCAAATTTTTTCCGCAGTGCTTGTAGGTGAGCTCTCTTCACCTTTGTAGACACTTGATACTTATGCTTCATGGAGTCCCAGATATGTTTAGCTGTTTCCTTGTTGAGAATCATTTTCATTACAGTTCTGTCGATGGCTTAGAAAAAGTAATTCTTTACCTTGAGATCCCCCAGCTTTGCATAATTAATGACCTTACGTTGTTTCTTCAGTGGTTTCTGCTCCTTCTGGCATTGTTGGAACTCTATTCTCGATCAAGCCCCAATGTTCTTTCGATCTTAGAAAATTCTCCATGAGCATGGCCCAGTGATCATAGTGGCCATCGAACCTTGGTATGGCGGGCTGAACGAAACTGCTCTCTGCTGCCATCTCACGTTCACAAGTGTTTCACTCATACTTAAACACACGAAACTGCAGTTTATCAGCTCACAACCTCACTCTGATACCAGAATGTTAGAACTTAGAGTTCCTACATCAATAATTCTATATATGGAGGATTGTATTTATTCATCTGAAAGTTCATGGCTATATATTACCTTACACGAGAGCAGATAACAAGAAAAAACTAACTTGTATCCTCGTTTAACAACTTAAGTAACGTATTGAAAACAAATAACAAAATCCTAGTAACTAGGGATTATGATAGCATGGACTAATCTGATCTCAACAGAAAAGATTAACAATCTGCCAGCTAAGCAAAGCATCCTCAACAAGGTGGAGTTTATTTTTCTAGGTAGTTGGAATGGATGGGAGAGAGGGTTAGTGAGTTAAATTTATATGTAAAGGATATTGTGAGGGAGAGGAAGAAAGTGTAGGGATTATAGTTGAAAATTTCCCTGGAGTTCGGTTAAGTTTTCTGTAAAATTGGCGGAAATATCACGCTTAGGACAACATTAAGGATGTTAGGGATTTTAAAATGACAAAATGAAGATCAAAGATTTGTTTAGGATAATGCAGAAATGTTTGGGACTACAAATAAATTTTACACTATAAATTTTTTATTTTTTTCACAATATCCAAATTAATCTCTAAATCAATTTGTGATGTTATTGAATCAAACCATAACTTAAATTGGCTTTGCATATAGTATGAGACTAATGGTAGGAATTTAAAGAAAAAAAAAGGCAAATCTTCAAACTTAATCCTCAAAAGATGACAAAGGGGTACAAATTGTTGTAAGTATCGATTTGTAACAATCACGAACCACCAAGACCCGAGGCGTGTATTCACTGTCCTTAAGGATTATAGTTCGCGACTCTCTAAAGTGTGCAGGAGAACAGGTCTGCGAAAATCCCCCAGGATACAACGGGTCTTCCGGGAAGTGTGCACTCACACCCGGGATACTCTAGGAATCAGCAGAAACGTAAGAACCAACAAGGATCAGAGCAGGAGGGGGAGAGAAGAGAGAGCTCGAAAGCAGTGTGTTCAGAGAGAAGAGTGGAAGTGGGTATTTATAGGTAGCAGTGGTCAGATTTTAAACGTTGGGTAATAATGTGTCCAAATTTAAAACGCTGGGGTAATAATGTAAGGAGTTACAAAATTAATATTGGTTATAATTTCGTACGTTAAGCCCGTTTTGTTTTCCAACTTCTGAAAAAACAAGTTTTCCGGGTAAGGATAAAAATAAATTCAGAAAAATGTAAAAACTGTCTTGGACTGGGCCTCGTGATACTTTGCGCGTAGGGCGGGGGGAAAACGGGCTCTTTCCATTGTTTTGGCTCATCTTGTGTGCGCGAGCCCATTACTACTTTCTTTCTTACCTAGCCCATTTGGGCATGGTAACTTAGAAAGTGTAGAAACTCTCCTTGTCCAAGCCATGTGGGATATGCCTTTTGGAATACTTGACAACAATCCCCCACATATTTCAAAAGGCATTACTTCAAGGTTTCTTTGCTGGCTTCAAGTTCAAGAGTGCAATGCATCGTGGCTGGTGTCTATTAGACTATGAACCAGTCCTAGAGCCAATGAAACTTAATTTACAGAGTACTTGGTGAAGCATTTAGTTTCTATGAACCAAATACCCTTTTGTAATTTTAAGCTATTCATTGATCACATTACACCCCCACAATTTCTGCTGTTCATCGCGGTGTTGCGCTTATCGGCCATGCGCATGTCCTGGTTTTCATGAGTGCTTTAGAGATTCTGCCACAAATCTCATAGGAGCGGCTTCACTCCTACACTCATATAGGTGATTCCATCAAGTGTATACTGCATAAATACACTACCCATTATGGCTTATGTAAATCGTTAAGAGCTTTTTGCTCATCCTCTAGTAAATGCAGTTTTTGCATTATCTACACCATAAGAGGGACCTTTTAAGGAAAAGTTTCGATAATGCTTCCAGGTCTAACAGTGACTTGTTATTACCCATATGAACCTAATTCATGGGATCTCCAATCACATAGGTTGGGTTACCATCACTGTTGACTCAGGTTGGCAATAGTCTCATTCCCCTTGATGTTCATATATCATTTTTCTTCCCAGAGGTTTAGTCAGAGGATCGGCCAAATTCACTTCTGACTTTACATAATCGATCGATATAACAGCATTATTAAGCAGCTGCTTCATAACATCATGTCTTAATCGAATGTGTCTATTTTTGCCATTGTAAGATTTATTTTTTGTAATTGCTATTGCCGCTTGGCAATCACAATGCATAGACACACAAGGCATTGGCTTTATACCCAACGGTATATCTGCTAAGAATTTTTTCAACCACTCAGCTTCACTTCCAGCCATTTCTAATGCTATAAATTCTGACTCCACAGTGGATCTGGCAATGATGGTTTGCTTTGAAGATTTCCAAGACATAGCTCCACCACCAAGAGTGAAAATGTACCCACTCGTAGATTTGGTTTCATCAGAGTCAGAAATCCAATTAGCATCAATGTACCCTTCTAGTACAGCAGGAAAACCATTATACATGATACCACATTTTATGGTACCTTTTAGATATTTCATAATTCTTACCAAAGCATTCCAATGTTCTTCATTCGGATTTTGAGTATATCTACTCAATCTAAACACAGCATAAGCTATGTCAGGTCGAGTGAAGTTCATTAGGTGCATCAGACTTCCAATAATTTGTGCATACTCTTGTTGAGCAACACTTTCACCTTTATTTTTCTTTAATTGTGTGTTTGCATCATAAGGAGTGCTCACAGGTGTCACATCAAAATAGTTAAATTTCATTAGAAGTTTTTCAACATAGTGCTCCTGTGACAACATTAAGCAACTTTCTTTCCTTATGATTTTAACACCCAAAATTACACTAGCTTCCCCTAGATCTTTCATGTCAAATTGTGAAGATAGGAAGCTTTTGGTGTGTTCAACTATTTCAAGAGTAGTTCCAAAGATGAGCATATCATCCACATAGAGGCTAATTGTTACACATTCGCCATCTTCAAGTTTTGTGTAAACACATTTATCAACTCCAGTAGTTGAAAAATTATTACCTAACAAAACTTGATCAAATTTTTCATGCCATTGTTTAGGTGCTTGTTTTAATCCATATAAGGATTTTCGCAACTTGCACACCTTTGTTTCTTGTCCAGAAACAACATAGCCTTCTGGCTGGACCATATATATTTCCTCCTGTAAATCCCCATTTAAGAAAACAGTTTTAACATCCATTTGATGTATAATAAGTTTATGTATAGAAGCCAAGGCAAATAAAACTCTTATTGAAGAAATCCTAGAAACTGGTGCAAAAGTGTCAAAGTAATTAACATTTTCTTTTTGAGTAAATCCTTTTGCTACCAATCTTGCTTTATATTTGTCAACCGAGCCATCAGGCTTAAGTTTTCTTTTGAAGATCCATTTACAACCAATGGGTTTAGCACCATGTGGTAAATCTACCAAATCCCATGTTTGATTTTGTAAAATAGAATCTATTTTATTTTGAATGGCTTCTTTCCAGAAAACAGATTCTTTCGAATAAATCGCATGGTTAAAAGTTATGGGATCATCTACAAGGTAGATGTAAAAGTCATGTCCAAAGGAACTCTCTTTCCTTTTCTTTTTACTCATTCTCAAATCTTCCACTTGATGTTCAGGGATATTTTCATCAGTGGGGGCACGAGAAATCTTTTCCTTCTTCAAAGGAAAGATATGCTCAAAAAACTCAGCATTTTTTGTTTCGATTATGGTGTTGCAGTCCAACACATCACTTCTCAACACTAAAAATCTATATGCAGCACTATGATCTGCATATCCAATAAACATGGAATCGAATGTCTTTGATCCAATTTTACGCTTTTTTGGTTCAGGAAGCATAACCTTTGCAAGACATCCTCAAACTTTTAAGTACTTTAAGTTTGGGGGATAACCCTTCCATATTTCATATGGAGTTATACCAGTCTTTTATAAGGAATTCGATTTTGCAAATGACAAGCAGATAAGATAGCTTCTCCCCAAAGATTATCAGAAGCAGAAGAACTAACAAACATGACATTCATCATTTCTTTCAAAGTTCTATTTTTCCTTTCAGCTGCACCATTTGATTCAGGAGAGTATGGTGGAGTTAATTCATGAATTATCCCTTCTTTTTCACAGAAATCATTAAACGATAAAAACTCACCTCCTCTATCTGATCTAATTCTTTTAATATTTTTGTTCAATTGATTTTCCACTTCAGACTTATACAATAAAAACATATCAAAAGCCTCATCTTTGTTTCTTAATAAATAAACTTTAGTGAATCTAGAGAAATCATCTATGAAAGTCACATAATACCTTTTTCCTCCTCTAGTCATAGTATGTTTCAAATCACCAAGATCAGTGTGAATTAAACTTAATAATTCTGATTCTCTTTCAATTGAAGTACAAGTTTTCTTTGTTGACTTAGTTTCAACACATATTTCACATTTATCAAAACTTGTGTTACTAGGGGGTGTAATTAAACCTAATGATTGCATCTTTTTGAAATAAGATATACTCACATGTCCTAATCTAGCATGCCATAAATCAAGAGACTCAACCAAGTAAGCAGAAGACGATGCATTATTGTTATTGATAATATTAGAAACACTCAGTACAAAGAGACCCTGGTTACAATAACCCTTGCCCACATAATTATTGTTTCTAGCCATGACTATCTTGTCACAATCAAATGTGACCTTGATGCCAGCCTTCATTAATAAAGACACAGAGACCAAGTTGGCTCTTATAGTGGGTACATGCAATACATCACTTAGAGCCAGAGTCTTTCCAGAGGTCAATTTCAAAAGTACCTTGCCTTTACCCAGAACTGGTGTACCTCGGGAGTCACCAAGATACACTGTTTCAATGCCTTCTCCTAGTGGAGTATAGGAGGAAAATGCATTTCTGTTACCACAAATATGCCTGGTGGCACCAGAATCTATCACCCACTCTTTTGAATTAGCAGCAAGGTATGCTTGTAAAACTACTGCAGCAATGATGTCATCATCATCATCATCCCCATGAGCCAGATTTGCCCTTAGCTTAGGAGGTTTATCAAAGTGCTTTCTTTTTCGGCACTGTCGAGCAAAGTGCCCCTTTTTTCCACAGACGAAGCATGGCGGCACTTCTTTGTCCTCATTATTTGCTGGCATTGGTCTTGGTTTGAAGTTATTGTTGGGTTTCGATTTTGGATTGTATGGTTTTGAATTGTACCTCTTGGAGTTGATGAGATTTGCACTAGAGGTTAATTGTTTCCCTTTGGCTATGCGTTGCTCTTTCCTATTGGTGTCCTCGATGATGATGTGAGTGATTAGGTCGGCCAAAGACAGTTGCTTATGCTTATGCTTTAGTTGTTGCTTGTATTCTCTCCATGATGGTGGTAGTTTTTCAATCAACAAGCCAGCTACGAACTCTTCTTGTAGTGTGATTTTTTCTCCTTTCAAGTCCTCCAGAAGCTTGTGATATTCATTGATTTGTGTTTTTACATCCTTCTCATCTTCCATTTCTCATCGATAGAATTTCCCAATCACGAACTTTTGCTTGCCCGCATCCTCCCCTGTGTATTTAAGCAGCATGGACTCCCATATTTCCTTTACTTCCTTGTACTTAATGTAGACATCGAACAACTCATTAGATAAAGTTGAAATTATTGTGTGACGGCATACCTTATCAGCATAAGTCCAAGATTCCTGTAGCTTGGGGTCTTTCGGTTTGGACTCATTCAGTGCGAAAGCAACTTCATGCACATCTAAAAGCATGTAAATGCGTTCCTGCCACATTTTGTAGTTTTCTCCACTAAACACTTCTATCTTTGAAATGTCAAGAAATGGCTTTGCTAATGTCGATGGAGGGGTTGGAGGAACCGGTATCCTGGCATTGGATCTAGCTTTCATGTAGAAGCGAGCATCAACGAGCGCCCTATCGCAAGCAGCAACAAATTCGGGATCCTTCTCTCGATCGATTTGTACAATTGCAGTTGCAAGAGCTTGCTCACAGTTGGCAGCTGTAGCCTCGATATCAGCAGGCTCTTCCCGGACAAAGTCCAAAGGATCGATGATTGAAGCACCATTGTTGTGGTTCGGATTCATGTTATAATCCTTAAGATTGTTGTAAGTATCGATTTGTAACAATCACGAACCACCAAGACCCGAGGCGTGTATTCACTGTCCTTAAGGATTATAGTTCGCGACTCTCCAAAGTGTGCAGGAGAACAGGTTTGCGAAAATCCCCCAGGATACAACGGGTCTTCCGGGAAGTGTGCACTCACACCCGGGATACTCTAGGAATCAGCAGAAACGCAAGAACCAGCAAGAATCAGAGCAGGAGGGGGAGAGAAGAGAAAGCTCGAAAGCGGTGTGTTCAAAGAGAGGAGTGGAAGTGGGTATTTATAGGTAGCAGTGGTCAGATTTTAAACGTTGGGTAATAATGTGTCCGAATTTAAAACGCTAGGGTAATAATGTGAGGAGTTACAAAATTAATATTGGCTATAATTTCGTACGTTAAGCCCATTTTGTTTTCCAACTTCTGAAAAAACAAGTTTTCCAGGTAAGGATAAAAATAAATTCAGAAAAATGTAAAAACTGACTTGGACTGGGCCTCGTGATACTTTGCGTGTAGGGGGGGGGGGAAATCGGGCTCTTTCCACTGTTTTGGCCCATCTTGTGCGCGCGAGCCCATTACTACTTTCTTTCTTACCTAGCCCATTTGGGCATGGTAACTTATAAAGTGTAGAAACTCTCCTTGTCCAAGCCATGTGGGATATGCCTTTTGGAATACTTGACAACACAAATAACGCTCTATGTCTGTTACAATATTGGCGTCTGGTGATTTCATCTACAATGGAGTGTTGAGTTTTTCCACTTCGGCCTGTTGTTGGTATTACCTTAGGCTTTCTTGGACTTGTGTGAACTCGGATTTTCTTGTCACCCTGGAAGCAAACCTTCTTTCTTTATTTTATTATATTTTTGTCTTTACTTCATTGAAAGGTTGGCAGTGGCAGAAGAATAATCTATTAATAGATATGAAATCAAGAAGAATGGAAAAATAGTCACTCCCTACACTCTTTTTTTTTTCCGTTCAATACTCAGAATGATGCCATATGAGCTTTCACATATATTGTTCCTTTTTTACCCACATTTATATGATGTGTCAATCATATATTCAAACTTAGATCCACCTTCTCACAGTGAAAACTTATTTGAAATTATTGCCATTTTCCTCCGGCAACTTCCTATAACCAAAGATGGTTTATTTTCAGTGCAATTAATTCATCCTCTTAATTTTTCTTTTTTTGTTTGAAACAGTTTTTTTTTGTTAGTTACAGACACTACTACTCCCACTTTCATTTTCTAGTGTGGTAGTTATTATGCATATCTCTCCGACTTCCTTACTCGTATTCGTCTCATGCAGCAGCGGTAATCCACTAAAATTGACCATGACAGTGTTCGGTTACATTTTGCACGTGCATATAAATACATTAACAGTGCTAGGTAAAACTCAACACTTTCGTAGGAGAAAAAAAAAGGCAAAAGTTCGTTATTCCTAGGAGAGTTGAACGCTTGAATCAGCTCTTCGCATCTGCTGCATCAATTTCTAGCGTCTGCAGAGAGGATGGGTTAATACCTTGTTCCATTTTTGGAACACAGAATTACAACATTAGCAATCAATATGAGAAAACTTACAATGTTTTCCCCTAGAATGTAGTTGTTCCTCTCTTTGGATCGCAGCGTACAAGTGTAAATAGCACTGGTCTTGTGCAATGTTTCCAGAATTTATAAATGTACATAGTCATAACAATGCACTGTGTAACATTTCTCTTCATGCAATTTGCAGATTTTTCAACCACTTATTTGAAGACTTCCTATATTCTTTCACTCTTTCAGGCCAAGAAACAAGAAAGATGTCTCTTTTATTTTACGAATTTTATGCAAATTGAATGACCAAACTCAGTTCTAATAACTTTTATGTACTCATGTAGGAAAGGAAACAAGTCGTGAAACAGCCTCCTCACAAAGACAATTGTCAAAGCAAAAACAAACAAGTTCTAATTGAATATACCTTCTAGCTATTAATTAATGTTTCCTACCATGATTGGTCTTTTCTTCAAGTATATCTCTTTTTTCTGCATCAAATGAATTCCCATTGTATTTTGTTTACTTAGCACATACGCATTAACTTTTCTTAATCCGTATAATCCATTTTTCGGTTCTAATGGATTGTGTAGAGGTTTTCTCAATTGAGTTTTTCAGAACTCTTGACTTTATATGTGAGAAGTTAAGAAAAGTTAGGCCTACTTATACTAGCGTTTGTAAAGGAGCAAAAATAAGGTGCAATGTTGACATTGAACTCATGACAGTGAATGGGGTGAAGAATTTTGTTAAGGTTGAGGGATCCTTCGCAAAGAATGTTGATGATGTAATGGAGAGAGCAGCGGAGGCAGTTTTACGAAGGCTTTCAAGTTTTCATGAGTTGTACATTCTTGATATCAACTGTGAGGCATGTTTGGCTTTGAAGGACTGGTTGGCAGAGAAAGAGGATGAGGTCTAAGGGTTGAAGTTTGAGTTGGATCTGGTTAAATTTAACCAAACTTGCCTGCAGGATGCCTTTGAGGATAAGATTGGTGAGTTGGAGGCCAAGATGGCTGAACTTAAAGAAAGGTTAGCCTTCTATGAAGGCTCGGATGACTATTCTATTGACATTGATTCTTTGGAGAATGGATCTATTCCTAATGATCTCTTCGGTTAGGGGTCATTTTAAGTTTGTTCTTTGCTTTTAAGACTGTTTCGTTTATCACTACTACAGCTTCCATTTTTTAATTGCTTGAAGACTCCGTCTTATTATTTCTAACTTATGTACTTAAACAATTCTCCTGCCTTTTAATGTCAAAATGTTTAACCACTTTTTTATTCCAGTTCATCAGCTTAATAATTGCGGATTACTAGAGTTGAAGAAATATGAATCGGTTTCTTATTACTCGTGAAATACATTAAAAAAAATGACTAACTAAATGCAAATGAGTAAGACAGTGTTAAAATGTTTGATATATGTGTACTTCTGGTTCTAAAATCAATGGAGGCCACTGACTTAGCCATCCTCTGCCACATTCCACGCTTGATTTGTGTCTCGGTTTACATGGAGAAATAAACATGTCAGATAACACTACAACACATAGGAAATAGAATAGATGCATGATAGGGTAAAAGACACAGAAGGCAGCAGGTTTTTACCTTCTCCGAAATATGCTCGCCGTCGACGGAGGCGCGCAAAGCGCGCGCGCCTTATAGACGGCAGCATATGCATCGCTGCCAGTCGCTTGACGCTCGTCTCTCGCAAATAGAAGCACTTCCCAACGCAACAAAACCAGCAAAAGTGTATAATATATTTCGAAGGGAAGATAATGCCTGTGAAGGGTTTATATCTTACCTCAACCAGTTTCAAAAAAGGTTTTTATTTTTCAATTGGGTTTGTGAAGGTACGTAGGGGGTACAAAGCCAGTCGAAAACCATGTAAAAACATTGTAGGGCAGCTTTAAAAAAACCCGCGACTTTAAAATCCGATTTCCAAAAAACGATTACCTTTTTACAAAAATTGTGTTAGTGAAAGTAAAAGACGAGAAAAAGCTCGATCAAACCAAGTATTTTTCCAAGAAATTTGGGAAAACAAATAATCGCCAGCACGGCGGCATCATCGCACGAAAATACTACATAAGGTGGAACTCGGCCGGAATCGCGGCGGATAACCGGGCAGCCAAAAACTCATGTAACTGACTGCCCACCTAAAAAAACAAAAAACCGGTGACTGTTTCTAGATAGCCAGGAAAAAGGCACGGACGAGAAAGAGAGAGAGAGGGACAGAGGACATCTGAAAGCTAGAATGGAGGCTGTTGTGCTAATTTTTGTTTTTATCATCCGCATAGTTACAGCCAACTCCCTTTTATTTGCTCCACTTTTCAATAATCCCCGCATCTCCTTACAGCCTGACACACACACCGTATCTTTAACAAAGTCACAGGTTAGTCACTCCATCATATGAGTTCGAATGTCATGCACTGGACCCAAACACTTTCTGTTTCCTCCCATTTACAACCATTTAATTTTTTTAATCAATGCAACCATTTAATTTGTTCCTACTTGATACCGAAATTGGTCTTATATGAATTTAAGTTTCAGCAAAATTGCACTCGCATAATTTGTTTAGAGCTAAGGCACGTGGTTTTTTTCTCCTGCTTTGTTTCATACATTTCCAAATACAACATTTGCCTTGCCTTGTTTCAGTACACCAATTTCTAACATTAATTACTTCTCAATAATTTATTTCTAATTTACTTAAATTTTGATTTTCACATCTTCTTCTCCCTTTAAATTTGCCCCTTCAATACAATTATTTCTTCCACATTCCTAATTTTTTTACGCACCATTTTTTTCCCACATTCCTTTTTCTACCACTTCATATTTTTTTAAAAATTCATCAGTATGTTGCCTCATCTTTCATTTCAACACTTATCGGCTAAATTCTGTTCTTGGCTAATACTAGATCTTTTGTTGGGCCATGTTTGGTCATTCTTGGTTGATGTGTTCAAATGATTCCATCTGAATTTTCATACCTATTGTTCTTTTTTCACCCCAACACAACTTAGCGTTTCAATGTGTGATGTCATTACCTGTTGTCTGCATTACAGAATAGATAATTTTGCACAATTATCCATCCGTTTGATGGGTTATAAAACTAGTTACAATTGAATGCCTCAAATTAGTATTACAGTTTTTTTATAATTTATTAACAATAAAAATTAAACTACTAAATTTAAAATGTAAAAATTACTATTAAATACTCACTTCATCCCATTTTCTTTGCACCATTTGACTTTTTTTACTAGTTTGACTTGAATTTATTCATATTATTTTTTGTTAGAAAAAAATAAAAAATATATATTTAAAAAATATAGGTCTTGATTTATCATTCATATATAAAGGTATTTCATTTATATACTAAAACATAAAAAATAATAAAAATTATAAATTAATTATTAAAAAGTAAATGATACTCCCTCTGTCCCATATTTTTTGCACCGTATTCCTTTTTAGGTCGTCCCAAATTCTTTGCACCGTTTCCTTTTTTAGTAAGTTTTACAAAATAACTTTACAATTATACCCCTCCCCTTCTACACTACTCTTGTTCGTTTTGTTCTTGCTCTGTTTCTCCAATCACCTTGTTGGCCACCGCCGGCATGGTGGAGGCTGGCAATCGGGGTAGCAGGCAGCGGGGCAAGGAGATCAGGGCGGCGAGTGACGGGGTACATCGGAACTGAGAGGTGATAAGGCGATGAGGTGAGGACATTAAGGAGCCCGAATCAATGAAATGACGAGAAGATCGAAGGGGTTTAGGTTGAGAATCGTGATCGGCGACGATTGATTTGACGAGGACGAAGGCGATGAGAACAGAAGTGGTGGTACTTCGGCGACGAGCCCAAATCATGGAAGCCGAGACGACTACTTGGGGAGAGATTAGTACTCCAGTGACGAGGATAGAAGTAAGGAAAGCGAAGACGAGTCGGAGCCGACGAAACGCGGTTGCGCTGCTGGGTGGGGAGGCGACGGAGGTGACGAATCGCTACTGGAATCTCTAGCGATTCGACGGTTGTTGTGCTGCGGACTCATTAGTGGAATCGCTGGCGTTTGTGCTGCTAGAATTGCGGCGGATTGAGGACAGAGAGAGATTAGTACTCCGGCAAAAGTTGAGCAAATCCGAGATTTAGTTGAAATTGTCTAGTTTAATACGTTTTAGACGTTTGAGAGAGAAGGGATGAAAGGGCATAATTGTCCAAGACATGAAAATTGTTACTTACCTAAAAAATTGTGCAAAGTCAAACATTGCAGTCAATGTGGGATGGAGGAAGTACAAAAAATTTAGGACAGAAGAAGTATTTTCTTTAAAAAATTCTGTAATTAATCACTAACATTAATTGGAAATGGCGCGTTGGAATAAGCTTTGCCGACAAAAGGTGAATACATTTATTTGTTTGGACATATTTAGAAGCTCTTAGAAAAGCCAAATGTACCTCCTTGACGGCTTGACCCTAGCTTATAGGAGGGTTCTCCACAGTTAGTTCACATCACATGAACAAGTTGGCTTCAGGCGGTCGAACTTGATTGGTTTATTTTCCTTGAAGTTTGAACTGCAGGACAAGAAACGCGGAACAAAAATAGCCATGTCAAAACTTCATGATCCACCCAACACCTTCATCAAAATTTTACACATTCCTCCAAATTTCTATAAAATGTAAAAGTGAAAAGTAAATTCTCTATAATTTTTTTGTTCTAACTCAAACAGTTTTTTTATTTTGTAGGATTTTATATTTATTATATAATAATTAAATATTATAAATTTAAAGTAAATTCAAATTAATTATTAGTTTAATTATTATATAACTAAATATTGTTGAAAATTTAAAAAATTATTCCTTCCATTTTACAAAGAATGACTCTTTTACTTTTTTGACTAAAATTTAACTTAAATATTGATATTAATTTATATTATAAAAAAATTTTAAAAATTATATTTATAAAATAGAGTCTTTAAGGTACCATTTTCATAACAAATTTATATTTCTATAAAAAATTTTGGAAGAAAAAAAATATGAATTAATTGTTGTATAATTAAATATTGTGCAAAACATAAAAATTTACTACCTCCACTTCACAAAGAATGACTATTTTAACTTTTTTAACTAAAGTTTGACTTAAATATATTCATATTAATTTGTACTATAATTTTTTTAAAAAATTTATTTATAAAATAGAGTCTTTAAGGTACCATTTTTATATAAAAATTTTATATTTGTATAAGAAATTTTGAAAGAAAGAAAATCATGAATTAATTGTTATGAATAATAAATGGGACAATTTTTACGAGACAGAAGGAGTATTATTTTTCATTCCCAAAAAATTTTTGGAGTTTCTACAGAAATAAGGAATGAGATCTTCTCTTTTATCTCATTCCCTATTTTAGATAATAGGATGAGGTATCTATTGAAGTGAAAAATAACTTTATATTTCCTAAAATGAAGAAAACTATAAAATAGGAAAGCTGTTGGAGATGCTCTAAATGACCTTATGTACATACCAATTGAGGACGTCAGCTAAAGTTCATTGTTTTATAATTAAAGTTAATTAGTTTTCAATTGGCCACTTGTGTTTCACTTTTTTCCCCGAATCCACCACCGAAAATAAATTTTCAGTTGAATTAAGCGTCATTTTTCTTAATACACAAACATTAAACAGCACTTATATGATCAGACTCCTAATTATTTTCTCCATCCATCGCTGTCACTTCTAATTATCGCTCTAAATTTTTATGAAATGTAGGGACACTAGTTTGCATTTAAAAATTTGGAAGCACTCGAAATTTTGTGAGGTATCAAAGAAGCTAGAAGACACATACTGGATTACGTCAAGATTGAATATGAATTTTTAGGTTTTACGTTTGAACTTCAAAAGGATGTGTCACCTTCCATGATTTATTTTGAAGCTCTCATAACAAAACTCGCACTTTAAGTAGTTTTTTTCTTGGTTGCACTTTTTCTTTTGTTAAATGTTGTCGAATGAAGCTAACCATATCTTAGCTAGGATGAGTATTTGTCTTGTAGGAAGGGTGGCTTGGGAATCCTCTTTTCTAAATTGGTTGTCATTTGCTTTTCTTTAATTTGCATGAAGTCTTTTACTGCCAAATAAAAAAAAACTCGAATACAGAAATTGGGAGGAAGAGATATATTGTGACACCATATAATATTTTTACTTTAGGAAGCTGCGGTGAAATTGAGTTTAACCACTGCACCAAGTTGAATCTGTGAAAGTTTTGGAATTGAGTTGAAGCAGTCCACCAAATACTGAACAATGCTACGGCATCATTAAACTATTTGACATCAAGTAAAAATTTGAGCAAATCGGCCATAATGTTTATTTTAAGTTCAAAGCATGTCACTCTTAATTTTTTATGAAACGAATTTTATCAAATCTAAAATGCATATCATATTCCAAACCCTTTTGTCTAATGAGTAAGGGATTTAAGAAATACATGAGAGGCCAAGGGTTTAAATCGTAACTTCTCCATTTCCTTCAATATGCCATATAAAAACTGATTTGGTTATCATTTTGATTTCAAAAAAAGCAGTCATACCCCATTCTCTAATTAATAATATATCTCTCCCAAGCCCCCTTTCACTAATTAATAATATATTTCTTCCTACCCCATTTTTCTTAATTAATAATATATTTCTCACTATAAATATGATACTTCTGCATATAAAAAAATGCAATATCATAAACTTAGCTGGGCAATATGAGACGCTTTAATTACTTATATTTTTCTTGCATTTTAATTTAATATATAATTAATTTGAGTCATTGTATTTTCAAATTTAAAAATTGACAAATTTTTATATATAAAAAAAAAGCTCGCTTCTTAGAATTGTAAGAATTGTTGGATCAAGGCCCTATTCGGAATATTCTTTTTCAAAAAACACTAATTAATTATTTTCATTTTTTAGATATTTTCATGTAAAGTAACTGCTATTTAAAATTTTATATTTTATTGCCCCCAAATATCAATCAATTAATTAAGCAATCAATTAAATTTCACTAAAAAAATTAGCGAGTCCCAGAAAAATATGAATTTAGTTAGTTAATATGACCTAGGTTAATCATAGATAAGAAAATGAGAGAAAATAACAAGTAATTAAATTGTCTTATATGCCCCTACTAAATTTGCACTGTTGATTTGGAAATTGAGAAATTTCATTAAAAAAAAATCAATCGTATGAAAAATTTTCAGATTATTATAAACCTTGGTGTCTGTTTGGAATTTATAGTTTTGGGCTAACATTTCGGCATTAATTAGGATTTGGTGTAGTTGTGGACATTTGTGTTGTTTGCCGTGGCTCGAATCAAATTACCTATTTCAAGAAATACGATTAAACCTACATTATTTAATTAGGATTAATAAAGATTCTTAAGTACTCAGTCTGAGTAAAAACTCCAATTATTCTTGAACATGTTCAATTGTCGCCTTTACCTTTTTCCAGGTTTGGTTTACACGGGCGAATAAAAAAATTTTCTGTCTTAAGTAGAGACGAAAACATTTCAACCGCACCAAATATTTAAAAGTGGCGAGCTTTTTGCTCCACTTGTATATGTACGTAACCTTGACGTGTACTTGTTTCTGATGGATTAAAGTACTCGTTCCATTAAGTCCCGGCATCTAGGTAACTGCCGAAGCAATGAAATTTTACCTCGATCTCGAATTAATTTATTATTTTATTATTAAATTTAATAAATTTATTAATTTAATTTTTATCTCAGATTGGTAACATGAAACTCATATCTATATTTCACTTATTAGTAAGAGGAGAGAGATGAAGAAGATCATTTTATAAGAAATGTTATTTCGTAAATAATGGTGTTCCAATTAGTAAAAAGTGTTATTTATTAATATAAATTTCTTGTTCTATAATATGCTATTTATATCATAAGAAATGATATCTATAAACAATATTTTTCTTTTTAACAAGAAATGTCGTTTCACTCAAATAAATGTGTTGTTTTCTAAAATATTGTACATTTCATAAGTAATGCTGTTTGTAAATAACATTATTTCATTTAGTAAGAAATGATGTTTCATTCATATAAATTTAATGTTTTGTAATATATTGTTCACATCGTAAGAAATGTTATTTCGTATATAATGTTACTTTTCGATAAAAAATGTTGTTCTATTTATACAAATTTATTATTCTGTAAAATATTATTTTTTTCATAATATATGATATTCAAGACATAATAATGGTCTTATAAGAAGTACTGTTTATTTCATAAAATGTACTGTTAAAAATACAGTAATTTTTTTATAAATAAGGTGTAAAGTAAAGAATAGCGTGCCGCATCAGGTGCAGATATATTATGCCAATGTAATTAAAGTCAACATCCTATCATTTACAATGCTCCTTTCACTTTGGTTCGTAAGGCTTACTCTACATCATTTATATAAGTTTATTTTTTTTTTCTAACGACCGAGTTATCTTAATTTATTTTGGATGGAACTGTTCTCTGTTGTCCAAGTCTTGTGTATTTAATATATCCAAACAAGTTTGTGCTACACATGATGTACTTAAGCCTATAATTTGCGTAAATTTATTATTCAACTTATGTGCTTGTACTCATTAACTATATTTTCTGACTTTGTCCTGATATTTATCTATTTAATTAGACATTCTTGATATTGGAGCCATAGTTATAAAAAAGAAAATAATTTTAATAGTTTTGGAGTTCATGTTGAGGAGTTGTCAAGTTCTGTTACTGAAGTGCTTAATGAAAATTGTACATAAAGTTCTAAGGATTGATTTTATATGCGTGTTATATGAAAGGCGGTTAGGCCTCAGACGGGAAAATTTGTCAACGTTTAAGACTAAAACTTAACCAATTTCCATGGATCTAGAAAAAAAAAAAACTATAATTACTAGACCAATTTTATGGATAAATAACAAATATATAATATTATTTATAAGAAATTGCCTACTACCAAAAAGTTTAAGAAAAAGCCTTTGGGCAAGAAGCGGACCTAGAAATTTTTGTTAGCAGAGGTTGACTACTAATATCTTAACATATTCTAACTCAATAAAAAAATCTAAAATATATATAAATATAACTTATTTAAATTGTACTCATCATCTTGCATTAAACTAAATTCAACTATAAATACATTGGTATCAATTGTTGCAATATGCTCATTCTTTGTAGATATTGATTAAGAATTCCAAAAAATGGGTATTTATCTTATTGTGAAATTGAGTCTTTACAATGTCCATAGCAAAGAAAGCTTGCTTTGCTTTACAAAGCTAGGAATTCCAATATTAATTGAATAAATTATAAATAAAAGTTAGATTGATGCAAAATTTATGAGTGTTCTCAGTAAAGTTGAAAAATTTTTGGGTTTATTTTAACTTGAAACTTTTCATTGAAGATGAGAATTGCAGTGCTACTGTCATTCAAATTGAACGTGAGTCATGAGATAAAGCATAAACCTAAATTCATTTTTATAAATTGTTTATTCTAAATAGATAATAACTTAAGTTAGAAAGAACTAGTTCTGATCAACAACAAGTACTTCACATAAGAGAGAGAAGTAGAAATGGATCTAAATGTACGAAATTGCTTAGGATGGCCCAGAGATAAAATTTTCTTACATCTTTTTAGCCTCTCCCTGATTCCACCCTTGCTTTGGGCAACATTCTTTTTTTTTTTTTCATCTTATTACTCTACTGGTCGGCCATATATATTAAACCATTTGATTTGTTTTCATTTTTATCTTTAACCTTTTACAAGTAAAATGGGAAAGTTGAAAAAGTGATATGAAGTGATAGTTTAAGGGCAATATAACAAAATAATTTATTAGATATGAAAATATTGTAAAGATTTTGCAATAATCTAGAAATGAAATGAGTAATTTTTAATTATTTTAATGATCGAGTACCACATATGTACGTACAAGGGGATCCGCACAAACATGATTGGCGGAAAGTAGTGTCCTTTAGTAGTCAAGGGCCCTAAACAATTGATTTTTGTCTCTACCTGACCGTCGTGTCTACTTCACGAGTAATAATGTATGTTCAAAGTTTGAAGCTTATCCTGTTTGGTTCTCGATCTTATTAAAAAAAAAAAAGAAAGAAAAGAAAAAATCCCTACACGTTTATTAGCTTTTTCTTGCAAAATAATTAATTTATCTGGAGAACGGTTTCCCGTATTGGTCTGTTTGAACTACAAAAACCTAGGATTGCACATTAATTAGTAGTGCCTAGATAGTTTAAATTTGAGTTGGACCATATATGTATATACAAATGATTCTGTTTAAGTTGCAAAGTATTGAATCTAAGAGAAAAGGAATTCACTTGCTAGAAAGGGGATTATTGAAAATGCCTCGATCAGCATACGTACTCTTATATTTCAACTGACTCATGTTACAAAAACTTATATTGCATGTTTGTAACCGAAGCAAGATCTGGAATTTCTAGGACTAATATTCATTGCCAAATGGTTTATTCAAATTATGAGTGCATTCACCTTAGGTGGAGTTCAAAATGGGGGATGTTAATGGATCGGAGTTATTTAATCTCAAAATCTTCTCTATGAATAATCGTGTTTGGTCTAATTTATTCTATGGGTAGACAGGGCATTATTCGCCAACCCATTTTTGTACAATTAATCAATAACTAAAAAAATCATAATGTAAAATAGTACTATCTTCGTCCCATTTTAGTTGAAACATTTGTCTGGGTACGGAGATTAAGGTGTATATAATTTGTATTAATTTTTTATGTAGTAAAAGTTTAAATAATGATTAAAAAAAATTCTTTTTTGGGTTTTGTGCAGTGAGAGATTGAGTGGATATTAAAAAAAAGTATTTATTGGGTTTTGTGTAAAAAAATTATTTAATTGTTTAAGCTTTTTCAAAAGAGGAAACGTTTTAACCTTTTAGGACATCCCAAAAAAGAAATATGTTTCAAGTAAATTGAGACGGAGAGAGTATATGGTAATTTATGTTAAACTATAATTTTATTTTAAAATAAAATCACATTTTAAATATAGATATAGTAGTTTAAGAATGATATACATAAGATTAGATAGGATTAGTTAAATCCATATCCTCTTCATAATTATATGGATTGGGGCAGATTCGAGTTTACGTGAACAAATCTGGGAATATAGGAGTCAAGGTATCTTTTGACTTTTCAGTTCAAAATAAAGGAAGTCAAAGAAAATAAAAGCAGAAAAAAAAAAGGGAAAAAAAAAAGAAAAAAGAAGAAGGGCCCCGCCCCCGGGGGGGGAGCGCGGAGAAGGGCCGAGTCAAAAGGGTTGGTCAAGGCACAGAAACTACCGCCAAACTCAATTATGTGGGCGGATTATCTTTATTGGCTGAGAAGTTCACGGCTAAACGATTTTGAATTGAAGATTTGAATAAGAAATGAAAATAATTAATTACATTGTTGGGAGAATTAAAGGAAGACGAAGAAACGACGAATATATTACTGACAATTATATTATAATGCCTTTAGAGAATCTGAGTCTTGAGACTATGCACCTTAGTGTATAAACACCTAATTAACACCGTTAGGATTTTGTTAGTTTTAAGTATAAATAGTAATTTTTACTTCTTAAGATAAGTTATATTTAATTAGTATAATTATGAAATGTATTAACCTTATTCAAATTTTTAGCTATGGGAAAATTTTAAATTTGAATTCATTTAAAAAGATAATAATAATGAAATAAATAAATATAATATGATAAATATAGTAATTATTTAAAAATAAGTTTATTCATTCATTTTTTTCGCATAACTAAATATATTTCAATAGTGGCATACATTCAGATATCAGTTTCATACAATTGGTTGTCAGTTTAATACATAAAGAATTCAGTTACATGATAAACATTCATCTCTCTCTCATGAGACATAAACACCACTAGACAATACAAATAAAAAAATCAGTAAATCCGAGACCCAAATCACACATACAATATTTATATAAATCGAATCCAAATAATACATATCACACATTTTGAACATGGGAGCATACATGACCATATGTGTTATCCTATTAGTCAGAAGTTCCCACACAAAACAGTAGACAAACAAATCACTCTTGGGATCATACACAGAATCACATAGACATACAAATCGAACTTGGGATCATACATACCCACCACCAAATAATACATCAAGATTATGATAAACAATCTCAGCAGACAGAACAATACAAAATCGTGACAAACAACACACGAATCCAACAAAAAATGTTTGAAATCCGGAATCACACCTTGTGTCCTGCTCACAACCCACCGCAGGTAGCGTCGTAGGCCACCGATTGGAACTCAACCTTCTCACAAACCACCGCAGTCACCGTCTCCCAGATCGACGTGGTATTCTTTTCGTCCTTATCATCGTCATACTTTTTTTCGTGGAGAGACATGACTTCTCTTTTCCTCCTCCGTCGCCGGCACGTTTGAAGAATCAGTGTGCACAAACCCACCACAATCACCATCCTAGGCCACTCGGTCTTCTCACAAATCGATTAGAAGTAGAACTTGGGATCATACATACCCACCACCAGATCATACATCAAGGAAAAAGAATAAAGGCAGGGGAAAAAAAAAGAACTATAAGAACCAGGGAGAGGAAGGAAGAAGGAATAAGAATAGTAGAGAAGAAGAGAAAAAAAGGACATAGAGACAAAAGAGGGGGACGATTAGAAGTAGAACAAAAAGCCAAAAACAGATTACTGGTGGAAGAGAGAAAATTACGGGAATTAATGGTAATTACTAAATTGACTAATTTACAAAAGGAAACTTAGTGATAATTATCACAAAAATTATGAATTTATCCTAATTGATTCAAGTTTCCTTTTAAATCTAAAACTAACTGAACCCAAACGTCATCTAATAGGTGCACAAGCATCTAGGTGCATTTCAGAATTTGCCAGAGAATCACTACAAGGATGAGGAGTATTTGTTACGACAATTTCCTACGGAAAAAAACGTAGGAAGAATTTTCGCAGGAAAACCGTCGGACAAAATATTATGTCCGACGGTTTTCAGTCAATCAATTTCTGACACAAAAAAGCGTAGGACAAATGTCAGAGTAAGATGGCGAGAAATAATAGCGGCAATTAGTCCGACGGTTTTGAGGCGAATTAACGCGTATGGACTACATAAGTAGGAAAAGCGTCGGACACATTATCCGACACTTTTCCTGCGTTTTTATTTCCTACGGTTTTGAGACAAAATGTTATCCGACGCTTTTCCTGCATTTTTTCCCTACAATTTTAAGACAAAAAAAGAGTGGGTGCCTTAAAAGTGTAGGAATTTTAATCCTTCAATTTTCCTACAGTTTCTTTTTCCTACATTTTTTTACGGTACTTACTACAAATTTCCTACACTATTCTTGCAGTTTAACTTTTCATATATACCTACGATATTGCTACATATTTTGCCTATAAATACTTCCAACCCCCTTTTCTCCAACTCGCCCCAGCCACAATTTCAACATCAATTCTCACTTCGGCTTCAACATCTTCTTCAGCTTAATAGAGGTATTTAAAATTAATTTATAGATTAGTGATTTAACTGTTAATTATTTATTTGTTATAAGATATACTTATGTTATTTTAGGTAGCTGACTTTAGAGGTTAGTGATTTAAATGGTAATTATTTATTTTTTATAAGATATACTTATGTTGTTTTAGGTAGCTGACTTATCACAGCATGTAGTTGCATAATAAGTATTTATTTATTATACCTTAGATTCTCCATCCATGATTGTGTTGATGACAAATATAATATTGGTCCGATTCAGATTGTTGGCAAACAAAATGTATTGGATTAAGTTATATTTGTAATTAACATAATCATGGATTGTCCAAGTTGGACAATTGAAACTTGTATAAGCAGTATTTCAGTTAATGTGTTCCTGTCGTAGTAGCAGTTTGTGAAATTTGGTAGAGTATTTCCCAAATTGTTCCCGTCGTGTGTTTCTCAATAAGTTGATATTATTGGGAAACACTGTGAACGGGAACTGAAGGGAAATGCTGCCGAAATTTACATAAAATGCTACTAAAATGGAACAGTTAAAATGGTTTACTGCTTATACAATTTTCAATGGAGTAGGGCCCTTACCTTAATGAAGTGGCTAGGTAGTTCAGTTATGGAATGTTGACATATATGCATGACATATATAAATAATTCATTTACATTTTCATTATATTTATATTATATGAAATGTAATAAATATATTATGTATTTATGTTGAGGGTTTTTACTGTCTATTTTACAAGGGAACCAAAATGGCTGCTAATGTACGTGAGTGAATGTACCAGAGGATAGATACAGATGGATATATGAATTCTGCATTTATGGCTGGTGTTAATGAGTTTTTACAGTTTGCATTTAGTGGGAAGGAGTCAGAAATGATTAAATGCCCTTGTCGTAAATGTAATAACAGATTTTATAGAATAGAGCTGAAAGTGAGAGAGCATTTGTTTCGATATGGATTTACGCCAAACTATTATATATGGCACTGTCACAATGAACAATATGATAGCAATCTGCACAATTTCAATATGGCCCGTAGCTATTTTTCATCGCAGTTACATGGAGGGACAAGTGGAGAATCAAGTAGTGTAAATGCGTATGAACAGATGGTCTGTGAATCAATGGGTTCATTATCATCCAATGTAGGATCTGGAAATAGTGAAAGAATGTTGGTGGATGAAGAGTTTATTGATGCTGATGTCGAAGAAGCTGATCATGACAGTGATAATAATGATAATGTGTTCGATGTGTCTGAAATGAGAGAGGGGTTACCTAATCCGACCGCACAACAGTTTTATAATCTGTTGGATGATGCAAATGCACCGTTGTGGGATGGTGCACTAAACAAACACGATTGTCTGCAATGACCCAATTGTTAAGTTGCAAAAGTGAGTCTAATATGACAGATCGTTGTTTCGATAGAGTACTGGAGCTTATGAAAGAAATGTTACCTGAAAGTAATAGACTCCCATCCACCCTATATGATGCGAAACAACTCACAAAAGGACTTGGGTTGCCATATATAAAAATTCATGCATGTGAGAATAACTGTATGCTATTCTATCGGGAAGATGAGAGATTAACACATTGTCGTGAATGTGGAAGCAGTAAATATAAAGAAAGAGTAACCTCCGGAAGAAAGACGTTGATTCCGAAAAAATTGTTATGGTATCTACCAATAACAAGCAGGTTGAAGCGCTTATACATGTCATAAAAAACAGCGACTTACATGACTTGGCATGCTTATAATAAATCATGCAATGATGGAAGTATGGGTCTTCCATGTCAGTCTGAAAAGGGGCGTCACATAAATCGAACATTCCCATCATTCGCTGATGAAATTAGAAATGTTAGGCTCAGATTGTGTACCGATGGATTTAACCCGAATAATGTGGTTGGTGGAACATACATGATATGGCCAATCTTTATAGTTGTTTACAATCTTCCGCCAGAACTGTGTATGAAAGAATCCTTAATCTTTATGACTCTCCTAATTCCTGGTCCTAGAGCACCAGGACGCAACATTGATGTATTTTTACGACCATTGATTGAGGAGCTCAAAACTTTATGGTCAGAAGGGGTTGTTACATGGGACAGTTATCGACAACAAAATTTTCTTATGAAGGCATGTTTATTATGGGCAATTAATATTTTCCTGCACTAGGAAACCTTTCAGGTTGGAGTACCCATGGTAAGCTTGCGTGTGCATATTGCATGGATGAAATTGACACATTTATGTTGAAGAAATGCAGAAAGCCATGTTGGTTTGATTGCCACAGGGTTTTTTTACCGCATAATCACACATTCCGTTCTAATGTAACATCGTTCATCCCAGGGAAGAAGTTTAGTGCTATCCCTAATCCATATAAGTCAGGTGAGGAAATACATGCTATGTTGGTCGGCTATTGTTTTCCTCCATTTGGCTCTTCATATGATAAACACCGAGTTGCGGGGTTTGGAGAGTGGCATAATTGGTTAAAACGGAGTATATTCTGGGAGTTACCGTACTAGAAGCATTTGCTTGTTCGCCATAATTTGGACGTCATGCATGTGGCGGAACGGGGCCCCAGTGCCCCTAATCTTGTAGGCTCTTAGGGATAATGAATCCCACTAGTTACAGTTGGCTAACTATTACTTGTCAATATAAATTAAAACAATTTATATGCAACTAGTTACTTAGCCTACTCAGATTAAGTTATGCATGCTTCTAACTTGGCAATGCAACCGAAATTTAAAAGTTTGGAATTAAAACATTGCTCGAGCATTTCATTAAAACATACTGAAAACGTACCAAGTCATTGAAATACTAGTTGCTTTAACTACAAGTAACAGTTTTGTGCATACATTACAACTCTAGTATGCACCCAAAAGTAACAAGATGGATTTACATCCTAATGTATCCCAATAGAGGCAACTTACTTAGTACACCAAGTACTATGTACAAGAGACAAAATTACTACTAACTAAGATCATTTACTTGAGCCCACCTTGAGCTAAGCCAAGCTCCAAGTGTAACCCTTCACTAGACCTTGTTCTTGTGTACTCTTAGCCTCTACACTGTAAAGGCACAACTTGGTTAGCACATAACTTACACTGCATGAAACTAGAATCACTAGGATTCTCAATAAAATACCTGCAAAACAGAAAGCTTAGGCCTCAGCTATCACTTCAGTGATTAGGCCCGGGGTTAGATCCTGCACAATAAAACTAAGGGAATGAGTACTTAAAAGTACTCAGTAAGGATTCCCTTCTTAAATACCTGCAAAGAAATATGCAACAAATATGCAATATGGCAACCAAGCAATCAAACATGCAATTCAAACAACAAACAATCAACAAAATGCCAAAAATGCAATGTATGGATGTATGGTATGAAATGCACACAACACATGCACTTGGGACTTTCTGCACTTAAGTGCCTTAATTCTTGCCGTGAGCTCAAACGGCTGAGGTACTTGAGATACTGGCCCTCGTATCCCGGACACTTTACCTCAATTAAGTCCCATCTACGGGTTCTAGAGTAGGTCGTCACCTATCTCAAACTTACCCGCCTTTACCCTTAATTTATTGTACAGGGTAGTCTTCCTATGTGGTTTAACTAGTCAAACCCTCAAGGTTTAACTCCAATTACTACTAGTGGCTCACTTACCAAACCAAATGGCTTGGTTGGGATCGACTTAGGTTTTTTCTCTCTATTAACCATATGTAATTGATACTCTATATGGCCGATAAAGAGTCTAAAAACCCACTTAATCCCCTTAATATCCATTTAAAAGCTTAAATACTATGAGTTACTTAGCCACCAAGTCACAATCTTTTACACTTAACCACACAACTTGACTACCTTCCAAATAATGCACAATTCCCGCCTTAGGAACGAATTCTAGACCCAACCGAGGCTATGGAACGTCTTAGAATAGCCTAGGGATAGAAACCGAGAGTCTAAGTTGATCTTAGGATGGCCGGAAATCGAGGCCAATTTTGCATTTGGCGACGCGGCGCCAAAGAGCAAATGCTTTTGGCGACGCGGCGCCGCCGAACAAACGCTCTGTGCGCATTTTCGCCTTCTGGCGCCGCGGCGCCAATTCGCGACCAAATTGGCGACGCGTCGCCAACTCGATTTTCTGGGTTTATGCGACAGGGTCGTTCTTGTACACAAACTACTCAAACTCTCTCATTTTTATTCCAAACTTAATGGGTCTTGTTTCTAATTCATCCCAACACACAAAACTACAAAACCATGCATTATTTGAGCTTAATTACTTGAACCCTTACCTCAATTTTAGCCACAAAGCAAGCAATGAAACACAAGCTTTTCTAGCTCCACAAGCTTCCTTGAGTTCCAAGTCTAAAACCAACGAAAATTGGCACCCAAACCAATCAAACCAAGACCATTTCTAGCTCTAGAAACAACCTATAATCACACCAAATGATCTCAAGAAGCTTACCTACGAAAATTGGATTCCAAAACAAGCTCCAAAGATCAAATGAAGCAAGAACACCTCAACCAAAGCTTGGTGATCTTTCCTAACCCCTTGGCACTCTTAATTTTGATGAAAACTTGCAAGGAAATGAAGCTTGAGCTGGGAATTTGGGAGAGGAGATGGAGCCACGAATTTTTGGTGTTTGGAAGAAATGGCTAAGTATGAAGAAGAGAAGAAGAAACTTAACTTATAAGCTTATTAAGCAACTTTTCTCTCCCTTGCACTTAAGCCCTCATACTTTCATTTGTTTCAAATAGCTCACCAACTCACACTCCAAACTCACTTTTCTTTGTTTTAAAAGGGTATTAAAAAGCTTCCCAAACTTAATTTTCTTGAACACTTTAGCCACTTAAGTTCTAAATGGCTCAAAAAGAACATTTAGTGCCACAAGTTGTCAAAACTTACTAGGATGATTCTAAAAGCTAGAACAACTAATGGTCTTGACTTAACTATGCCAAATCACACTTAGGAACTCACTTAACTTAATTAAGCTTATGTTACTTGCTTAACAAGGCGCTAATTTGAGGTACTTAATTTAATAAACACTTAATCAAAGTAAATAAACACTTACTTGATTAGTTGACTAGGAGAGCTGTCACATCCTCCCCTCCTTCAGAAATTTGGTCCTCCAAATTCTGACTTAATTGAGCATACAGACTTGGATATTGCCTTAGCATATCCTGCTCGGTCTCCCAAGTGGCCTCTTCCTCCCCATGGTTAGACCATAGTACCTTGACCATTGGGATCCGTTTGGTCCTTAGTTTCCGGACTTGACGGTCAAGAAACTTGATAGGATGTTCCTCATAACTTAGGTCCTCTCTCAAGGGAATAGCGGGTGGGGTTAACACTTGCCCAGGGTTCACAATGCACTTCCTTAAGGAACTCACATGAAACACATTATGAACATGGGCTAAACTTGGCGGTAAAGCCAACCGATAAGCCACTTTTCCTACCCTTTCGAGAATTTCAAAAGGACCAATAAACCTTGGTGCCAACTTACCCCTTTGACCAAACCTAGCCACACCTTTCATAGGTGAGACTTTAAGGAGTACTCGGTCTCCTACCTCAAACTCTAAATCTTTTCTTCGCACATTGGCGTACTTAGCTTGCCGGTCTGAGGCAACTTTGATCCTTGCTTGGATCAACTTAATCTTTGCCGTGGTCTCGGCAATGATTTCTGGACCAACAACTATTTCATCAGCTTTATCTGCCCAACAATGAGGGGTCACACACTTACGCCCATACAAAGCCTCGTAGGGCGCCATCTTAATAGCTTCTTGATAGCTATTATTATAAGCAAATTCAATCAAAGGCAGATGTTGGTCCCAATCCCCTTTGAAGTCCATCACACAACTTCGTAACATATCCTCCAAGGTTTGGATCACCCGCTCAGTCTGCCCGTCAGTCTGAGGGTGATATGCAGTACTTAGGTTCACAGCGGAACCCATAGCCTTTTGAAAGGCACTCCAAAACCTTGAAACAAAACGGGGATCTCTATCAGATACAATCTGATCAGGAATACCATGAAGTCTTACTACTTCTCGGATATACAACTGGGCTAATTTCTCCATGGTATAAGTGATTTTAATGGGGATAAAATGTGCAGATTTTGTTAACCTATCCACCACCACCCAAATGGAATCATGCTGACTTCTTGTGTTTGGCAACCCAACACAGAAGTCCATGGTGATGGATCCCCATTTCCTTTCTGGGAGTGGTAAACTTTGCAACATTCCTGATGGCCTTTGATGCTCTGCCTTCACCATTTGACAGGTGAGGCACTTAGACACATATTCATACATGTCTCTCTTAAACTTTGGCCACCAAAAATGAGTCCTAAGGTCATGGTACATCTTATTCACACCAGGGTGAACATTAAACTTACTCGTATGTGCCTCCTGCAACACTTGTTGCCTTAATTCACTTGGCACATAGAGCCGGTCACCAAAATAAAGTAACCCATCCTTGTACTGAAATTCTTTCAGTACAGTACCATGCTTTTCCTCCCCAGAAATTCTTTTCAAGCTCGAATCACTCTCTTGAGCTTGCTTAACTCTAGTCAGCCACGCTGACTGAATTTCAAGGACCATGACTTGAGCCATTTCCCATTCTCTCCACAATTCATATAAAACTGTGAATTGCTCTGCACTAGGATCTTTTGAGGTTTGTGTTACTTGATCCTTGGAGAGAATTACCCCAGAATACTTACGGCTCAAAGCATCAGTAACCACGTTGCCTTTACCTGAACAATAGTCTATCGAGCAATCATAATCCTTGATATACTCGACCCATCTTCTCTGCCTCATGTTAAGATCCTTTTGGGTAAATAAGTACTTCAGACTTTTATGGTCTGTAAAGATCTTAAAGGACCTTCCCATAAGGTAATGTCTCCAGAGCTTTAAAGCAAACACAACTGCTGCTAACTCAAGATCATGCACTGGGTAATTCAACTCGTTAGGCCTTAACTGCCTAGACCCATATGCAATCACTTGCTTATCCTGCATCAACACACATCCTAATCCTATCCCAGATGCATCGGTATAAACCACAAAAGTCTCATGCGGATCTGGTAGGATTAAGATGGGAGCAGAAATTAACCTGTTCTTAAGCTCCTGGAAACTCTCCTCACACTTAGGAGTCCAAATAAACATCTGTGCCTTCTTTGTCAAGGCGGTCAATGACGAAGCTATTATAGAAAATTTCTCAATAAACCTTCGATAATAGCCTGCCAAACCCAAGAAACTCCTAACTTCAGTTACAGTTGTTGGGCGTTTCCACTCCACCACAGCCTTTACCTTTTATGGGTCCACACTTAATCCTTGAGCATTTATAATATGTCCAAGGAAAGGAATTTCACTTGCCCAGAACTGGCACTTAGATAGTTTGGCATAAAACTGATTACTCTTGAGTACTTGCAAAACTATCTCTAAATGTTTTTCATGCTCGTGGGGAGTCGGGGAATACACCAAAATATCATCAATAAACACCTCAACAAACTGATCTAGGTAGGGCTTAAAAATCCGATTCATGGTATCCATGAAAACTGCCGGAGCATTAGTCACTCCAAACGGCATAACGGTATACTCATAATGCCCATACCTAGTCCTGAATGCAGTCTTCGGGATATCCTCATCCCTAACTCTTATCTGGAAATATCCAGACCTTAGGTCTATTTTCGAAAAGACCTTCGCCCCTCTTAATCTATCAAATAGATCATCAATTCTGGGCAATGGGTACTTATTCTTTACCGTTACTGCATTCAGTTTTCTATAGTCTATACACAACCTTAAGGTTCCATCCTTTTTCTTTACAAACAACACTGGAGCACCCCACGGGGAAATACTTGGCCTAATAAAGCCTTTCTCAAGCAACTCTTCTAATTGCTTTTTCAGCTCATCCATTTCAGGTGCTGACATTCTATAAGGGGGTATGGAAATTGGTTCTGCCCCAGGCTGTAAATGTATGGAGAATTCAATCTCCCTTCTTGGAGGTAACCCTGGGAGGTCTACAGGAAAAACTTCTGGAAATAGATTGGCTACTTGAATTTCCTTGAGTTGCTCCTCGACTGCCACTCCGTTCAACGAGCAAGCGACCAACTCACTCGGAACGGGAATGGACTCCAATAACTTGAGGTGCAAACTCTTTACACTACTTGCCAAACCGCCTGTGCAAATTATACTTACCCCTGAGGCATCCTCAAGAGTGACCTTACAACCCGCACAGTCAATCTGGGCCTTAAACTTACTTAACCAATCCATTCCAAGGACAATATCATAAGGAATTGAGGCCAAGACCCAAAGGTCACTTAAAAATTTACTACCTCCTAATTCCAAAGGATATCCCACCACCATTTCATTGGTAAACACAAGGTTACTCCCCACTGACTTAATGAACATCATTTCATCAAGCACAGTTCTATGCAAACCAAACTTAACAACCATGCTTAGAGTAATGACAGAAATAGTAGCACCAGTATCAAACAGAATTCTAATACTACTATCCTGAACATTAAAGTTACCTTGCACAGCTGTAGGCTCTCTGGATACCTGGCTTGCTAGTGCAAAAACTCGTGGTGGCATAGGAGGAACTCTGACAAAAGTACTACCAGCACTACCGACTCCTGAGGCTCCCGGTCGTCCTTGACCTTGGTCTTGCCTAAGCCTTGGGCACTCCTTCGCCCAATGTCCTGGCTGACGGCAGTAATTGCAGAGATCGGTTCCAAGAGTACAAGGTTTGTTACCATGAAATCTCTGACACTTAGGACAACGGCCCTTTGCAGCTTTCTTGATTTTCTTGGAAGGTCCTTGATCACCTCCCACACTAGGCCTTTTATCCATTAACCTTGAATGTACCGGAACCCTTGGCTCAACGGCCTTTTCCTTGGGTTTTGCTTCCATCAACTCCCTTTCCAACACTAAGGCTTTTTGGACAGCCTCATGATAGGTCCGAACTCCTATCACTGTCAGAAAACTCCTCAACTCCACCCTAAGTCCACGAATGAACTTCTTTGCTTTTAGTTCATCTTTCCCGGCCAAATGAGGTGCATACCGAAAAAGAGAACTAAACTTCCTTTCATACTCATGAACTGTTAGCCTTCCCTGGATTAGTTCATCAAACTCAATCCGCTTTTGATCCTGGGCAGCCTCACTATTGAATTCATTTCGAAACTCCTTCTCGAATTCAATCCAATCAAGCTCCTTAGGCCTTTGCCTGATCCTCCCTTCATTATAAGCATCAAGCCTTTCCATGACATCCTTCCACCATAATGACGCCTTGCCCTCTAAAAAGAAAGGTACTAAATCCATCTTTACTTTGTCATCCAACTTCATGTTCTTGAAGATCTCATTAATCTGATACAACCACCCTTCAGCCATATCGGGATCTCCTATGCCATTGAACTTGGGAGTATTGATGTCCCGGCATAAGGAAACAAGTCCCATATGGTCTGGAATGACGGGTCTCCTCCGTCTCCTCCTTGGATGGATGTCCTCCTCATCTTCCTCCTCACTGTCCTCTTCACTGTCCTCACTGGACTCTACTTGAACATGCTCATTAAATGGTTCCTGACCTTGCACTTGCCCCTGGGGCGGGGGATTTCTCCCCTGACCTTGGTGCACCGTTGGGCCTTGGTGCACTTCGGCCCTTACCCCATTAGGGTCCTCCAAGGTCTCCCCCTGTACTGGAGGTTGAGCACGCTCTTCAAGCAAAATGGCCATGCCATGTAGCATCCGATCCATCGACTCATTAAGTCTCCTCAACAAGGAAACCACTTCCCTCATATCTGCCCCACTGGGGTCACTAGTTCCTGCACCGGAACCCTGAGCCTCAGCAGTAGTACCAGCCCGTGTAATCACCATACCTGCAACCACAGCCAGAAGACCATACCCAGAGCAACTTATAAGCAGTACTAACCACACTTAACACAAGAACACTTTGATCTTAGTTCACTTATTGCCTCTACTAGGAACATTAACCCGCTCTGATACCAATTTCTGTGGCGGAACGAGGCCCCAGTGCCCCTAATCTTGTAGGCTCTTAGGGATAATGAATCCCACTAGTTACAGTTGGCTAACTATTACTTGTCAATATAAATTAAAACAATTTATATGCAACTAGTTACTTAGCCTACTCAGATTAAGTTATGCATGCTTCTGACTTGGCAATGCAACCGAAATTTAAAAGTCTGGAATTAAAACATTGCTCGAGCATTTCATTAAAACATACTGAAAACGTACCAAGTCATTGAAATACTAGTTGCTTTAACTACAAGTAACAGTTTTGTGCATACATTACAACTCTAGTATGCACCCAAAAGTAACAAGATGGATTTACATCCTAATGTATCCCAATAGAGGCAACTTACTTAGTACACCAAGTACTATGTACAAGAGACAAAATTACTACTAACTAAGATCATTTACTTGAGCCCACCTTGAGCTAAGCCAAGCTCCAAGTGTAACCCTTCACTAGACCTTGTTCTTGTGTACTCTTAGCCTCTACACTGTAAAGGCACAACTTGGTTAGCACATAACTTACACTGCATGAAACTAGAATCACTAGGATTCTCAATAAAATACCTGCAAAACAGAAAGCTTAGGCCTCAGCTATCACTTCAGTGATTAGGCCCGGGGTTAGATCCTGCACAATAAAACTAAGGGAATGAGTACTTAAAAGTACTCAGTAAGGATTCCCTTCTTAAATACCTGCAAAGAAATATGCAACAAATATGCAATATGGCAACCAAGCAATCAAACATGCAATTCAAACAACAAACAATCAACAAAATGCCAAAAATGCAATGTATGGATGTATGGTATGAAATGCACACAACACATGCACTTGGGACTTTCTGCACTTAAGTGCCTTAATTCTTGCCGTGAGCTCAAACGGCTGAGGTACTTGAGATACTGGCCCTCGTATCCCGGACACTTTACCTCAATTAAGTCCCATCTACGGGTTCTAGAGTAGGTCGTCACCTATCTCAAACTTACCCGCCTTTACCCTTAATTTATTGTACAGGGTAGTCTTCCTATGTGGTTTAACTAGTCAAACCCTCAAGGTTTAACTCCAATTACTACTAGTGGCTCACTTACCAAACCAAATGGCTTGGTTGGGATCGACTTAGGTTTTTTCTCTCTATTAACCATATGTAATTGATACTCTATATGGCCGATAAAGAGTCTAAAAACCCACTTAATCCCCTTAATATCCATTTAAAAGCTTAAATACTATGAGTTACTTAGCCACCAAGTCACAATCTTTTACACTTAACCACACAACTTGACTACCTTCCAAATAATGCACAATTCCCGCCTTAGGAACGAATTCTAGACCCAACCGAGGCTATGGAACGTCTTAGAATAGCCTAGGGATAGAAACCGAGAGTCTAAGTTGATCTTAGGATGGCCGGAAATCGAGGCCAATTTTGCATTTGGCGACGCGGCGCCAAAGAGCAAATGCTTTTGGCGACGCGGCGCCGCCGAACAAACGCTCTGTGCGCATTTTCGCCTTCTGGCGCCGCGGCGCCAATTCGCGACCAAATTGGCGACGCGTCGCCAACTCGATTTTCTGGGTTTATGCGACAGCGTCGTTCTTGTACACAAACTACTCAAACTCTCTCATTTCTATTCCAAACTTAATGGGTCTTGTTTCTAATTCATCCCAACACACACAACTACAAAACCATGCATTATTTGAGCTTAATTACTTGAACCCTTACCTCAATTTTAGCCACAAAGCAAGCAATGAAACACAAGCTTTTCTAGCTCCACAAGCTTCCTTGAGTTCCAAGTCTAAAACCAACGAAAATTGGCACCCAAACCAATCAAACCAAGACCATTTCTAGCTCTAGAAACAACCTATAATCACACCAAATGATCTCAAGAAGCTTACCTACGAAAATTGGATTCCAAAACAAGCTCCAAAGATCAAATGAAGCAAGAACACCTCAACCAAAGCTTGGTGATCTTTCCTAACCCCTTGGCACTCTTAATTTTGATGAAAACTTGCAAGGAAATGAAGCTTGAGCTGGGAATTTGGGAGAGGAGATGGAGCCACGAATTTTTGGTGTTTGGAAGAAATGGCTAAGTATGAAGAAGAGAAGAAGAAACTTAACTTATAAGCTTATTAAGCAACTTTTCTCTCCCTTGCACTTAAGCCCTCATACTTTCATTTGTTTCAAATAGCTCACCAACTCACACTCCAAACTCACTTTTCTTTGTTTTAAAAGGGTATTAAAAAGCTTCCCAAACTTAATTTTCTTGAACACTTTAGCCACTTAAGTTCTAAATGGCTCAAAAAGAACACTTAGTGCCACAAGTTGTCAAAACTTACTAGGATGATTCTAAAAGCTAGAACAACTAATGGTCTTGACTTAACTATGCCAAATCACACTTAGGAACTCACTTAACTTAATTAAGCTTATGTTACTTGCTTAACAAGGCGCTAATTTGAGGTACTTAATTTAATAAACACTTAATCAAAGTAAATAAACATTTACTTGATTAGTTGACTAGGAGAGCTGTCACAATGCATATTGAAAAAAATTGTTTCGAGAATATTTTTAATATTGTTATGGATATACGTGGGAAAATAAAAGATAACTCCAATTCCCACCTTTCGCTTCAGGAGTTAAAGAATATGCGGCGTGAACTACATTTACGAAATATTAGAGGGAAATGTGTAAAACCAAAAGCATCTTATACGTTGAGTCGGGAACATATAAGAGATGTTACTCTGTGGCTGAAAACGATAAAGATGCCTGATGGGTATGCCTCGAACTTGGGTCGTACGGTTAACTTGAGTGATGGCACATTCTATAACTTCAAGAGTCACGATTGTCATGTGTTAATGCAGAGGTTGCTTCCTATTGCATTACGTGGGTATATGCCAGGTTCTATATGGGAGACGATTTCTAAGTTTTGCTCATTTTTCAGAACCTTATGCATAAGTAGGATTCGATTTGATGACATACAACAGTTGGAGCGGAATATAGTGGTTACCATATGTAAGCTAGAAAAGATATTCCCTCTTGCCTTTTTTGATTTGATGGAACATCTTGTTATCCACCTCCCTCATGAGGCAAAGTTATGTGGTCCAATTCAATTTCGATGGATGTATCCATTTGAAAGGTATTTTTTTAATATGCATTATATTCATATTTCTGTCAATAATTTTCATATATTATATGTCAATAATTTTCACATATTATATGTCATTAATTGTTATATTTTTTTAACTTGGCAAACTAATGCGGTCATTGAAGCGAAAGGCTAGAAATAAAGCTGCAATTGAAGGATCAATTGTGGAAGCGTACTTGGTCCAGGAAATGTCTACATTCTGTAGCCATTACTTTGAAGTAAATATTCCTACACGGTTAAACATGGTCCCACGAAATAATGATATTGCTATTCCTGTGGCTGATGTCGAGAGTCAATTGTTATCTATCTTCAATACAAGATGTCGTAACATACCCAACTGTGGGCGACAACGCTTACTTGATCCCACTGAGAAACATCAAATGCATATCTACACTTTGCGCAACTGCAATGAGATTATACCGATCGTTAGGTGACATATATGTAAACAACTGTGAGGTTTTTTATATCAATCTGATTGCTTTAATTCATTATTGACTAGTTATCATTTCAGGCACTATAACTCTTATATATCAACAAGATTTCCCCAATTAGGTGAAAGTGAATTACAAAGTTTTCGAGATCAACATTTGACCGAATGGTTTTCATCATACGTGAGTTTCATGGTGTGATAATTTTTATGTTCCTAATTGTGTTCTGTTTGAATATACTGTGCAATTATGTTATTATATTAACTTTATATTTTCAGGTTAACTGTTTCAAGGATAAATTAGATCCTCGTATTTTACAATTAGCCTGTGGTCCTATTCGAATGGTCGTTTCATACAATGGATGTATTGTGAATGGTTTTCGTTTCCACACACAATCCTATGGCAAAGACAAAATGACACAGAATTATGGTGTTTGCGTAAAGGGTGAGACATGGGGATCCAGTGGGTATGATTTTTATGGCCTTATTGATGAGATTATACGTATTGAGTACCACGGGAATAGGTATGAAGTCATAACGCTGTTCAAATGTACTTTGTTTGATCCGAAACGTGGTGTTCGAACTTGCGCACGTACTGGTGTTGTTAACGTTAAATGGAAGTCAAGATTATCACCACCAGAGCCGTTTATCTTTGCGACCCAGGCTCAACAAGTTTACTACTGTGAGTACCCTAACAAGACTCTTCATCAGTGGTGGCCGGTGGTTAAGACGAAGCCACGAGCTTTCATCAATTGTTCATCGAATAATTTTAGTATTCAATCTGACGAGAACGAGGAAATGTTTGATGAGCAAACATGTCGGTTAGAAACCACAAATGAGCCGTTCCAAGAAGTGATTTCAAGTGAAGTACTAATTGTAAGAACTGATGGCATTGCCCTTGATGAGATTAACATACTTGTCGATTTAACGTGTGTTCCTAAAATTGTGCAACACATGGATGAGAACATCGAGGTCACACCAGTTGATGGGGATACATCAGATGATGAAGCATCGCTCTATAGTTTAGAGTCAGATGAAGGCGATGATGTTTGATTAAGTGTAATTGTTTAAAACATTTGCATGTTTTATTTGAAATCGTAATGTAACTTTGATTGCATTTATGTTTTGAATTTTCAGAAAAAAAGTTTATGAAATTTAATCATCAAATTTCTAATTACTTGTGTCGGTGAAATGAAAATAATTAATTTTTTTCCAACCGGAAATTATTGCATGCTATTAAAAAAATAATAATAATGTTAACAAATGGGTAAAATCCACTGGGGGTGACCTAGCTTATTTTTTTGTCCTAAACGGGTACATTACCTTTAAATTGCCCTACCAAGGTACATTACCTCTTATCGCGTGTCCTGTTTAACTACTTTCCGTTAATTTCAGAGTTATATCTAACGGAAATTGCTTACATGACATAAAAATATTATGTATGAGGTTGATGAATTGAGAGACGATGTAATTTCTAGGTGATGGTCAGGGAGCAAAATGAGGTGGTAGTGAAGTGCAGTAGAGTCGAGAATGAGGAGAGGGATGAAAGAGATCATGACAAAAGTGTAGGGTTAGATTTATAATGTTAGGGTTTAGAATTGTTGATGGAAAAAAATTAAAGGACCATCAGTGTTATTTTATAATTTATTTTAAAATTTTTAATACAACGTAAGCAATTATAGTTAGATATAACTCTGAAATTAACGGAAAGTAGTTAAACAGGACACGTGATAAGAGGTAATGTACCTCGGTAGAACAATTTGAAGGTAATGTACCCGTTTAGGATAAAAAAATAAGCTAGGTCACCCCCAGTGGTTTTTAACCCTTAAAAAAATTTGTGAGATTCAATCTGACCATATACATTAAATCTATATATTTAATTTCCAAATATAAATATTTTCATTTATTCATCAACTAAAAAAAGTTAAATATATATATATAAACTTCCAACAATATAATTAGTTCATATATAAACACATTATAAATTATATATATATATATATATATATATATATATATATTTGATATTCTCTCTGTCTGACGGTTTTAAGTTAGTAATTAATTATCGTAGGAAAGATGTAGGAAATATTAAATAGGGCAATGTGATTTACGACGGTTTTGAGTTAATATTTAAAGTATGTCAAAAAATTGTAGGATATGACAGACGTTTTTCACACATTTTGAAAAATCGTAGGAAATATATTGGCCATAATCACATAGGGAGACGAGTTATCTGACGCTTTTGAGTCAATATTTCAGTTAAGTAGTAAAACTGTAGAAAAGTTAGATGTAATAAAAGCGTAGGAAATATGTAGGCCATAATCATCCAGGGACACGCGTTATCCGACGCTGTTGAGTCAATATTTCAGTTAAGTAGTAAAACTATAGGAAAGTTAGATGTCATAAAAGCGTAGGAAATGAAGTAGCATAACCGTAGGAGGTTCGTAGGAAGAAAGGCGGGAACCAATTAGTAGCGGGAAATTCAATTTTTTTTGTTTCCTACGTTTTTCATGCAGTTTATATTTTTCATTAGAAAACCGTAGGAAACTTTGCTATGGTTTTCCTACATTTTTAGAAAATGCAGGAAAATCGTAGGTCAAATTAGTAGCTGAATCGCCAGATCTTCCCTTTAAATTCGTGGGAGTTCTTTAGTTTTCACCACTCCATTCTTTCTATTCTGCGACGCCCTCTTCCAAACCCACTTCCCAAACCTCCTCCAGAGCTATTTAAACCAGGTATTTTTAATTTTTAAATACTTTTTCATATGTAATTAATGTTTGTTATTACATATAGTTGTTGTTTACACACACATATATATATACTGCATGTATTGAATGTTAAATTTTAAGAAGTTAGTTTTTATATTATATGTTTTAGGTAATTTTATATATGGTGTTAGTAATATGTATAGGGTTAGTTATAAATTTTTTTTATGTAATAATGGTTAGTTCTATTTGTACAACAGCATGTTACTATATATGTGGTTAATATAAAAAACTGTTAGTTCAATAATGTTAGAGTAATATTGTTATCACTTCAATAATGTTAGTGTAAGCAGCGCAAGTTACAACAATAATGTTACTTCAGTAATGTAAGCATAATCAGCTAATGCTAGTTTAATAATTTAATTTTATAATTAAGTATATATCAAATAATTGGCAATTTTAAAAAGTGTTACTGCACAAATGGTATTGAAATGATGGCAATTTCAAAATTAATGAGGTTGCTAAAATAATGAAATTTAATATGTAAATGTTAGTGTAGTAATGGTCATTTATAAATAAAAGACTATGACGTAATGGCAATTTAGTATTACATATATATGTAATAAACATGTTAAACTTTAATTTTAGGATGGTTCGGCCTAGACACTCTGGCTCGGGCAAAGGCCCGGCCAAGGACATACATGATCCTTGACGTAGTCGGAGTCGATGACAGCCTGATGTGACACCTACACAGGTGTTACAGACTGAGACTCAGACCCAGCTCCCAGATACCCAGGCTCAAACACCGGTGCCACCGACCCAGCCACAGACCCAGCTACCACATACTCCGGTGCCACGACCTTATGTGCCGCAGACGTTTGGCGCATCGAGCTCCGCATTTCAGTAGTTTCGTGACACGCAGACTGATGCGTATTACCCGGATATGAGCGGAATATCCGGGTCATTTCAGTACTAGCATACAGGGATCGGGCAGCCCACATTCAATTTCGATCATAATGCATTCCTTGATCCAGATAAGCTCGGTATATCCACTCGGTTGATCTAGCAGGGGATTATACCTGCATCGGCGCTCTCAGACGACCTACGGACCGGATCCTCCACTCAGCCTCCTGCCGACGATCGTAGCCAGCGAGATGACGATGATCAGCCCGGCACTGCATCTCATTGATTTTATATTAGATCTCCTTCAGTTCTTTGTAATTAACTCTTTCCTGTAAAAATTGATTACTTTTATGTATAGTAATTTTATTGATTACTTTGATCAATTGTTATATAATAATAATAATAATAATAATAATAATAATAATAATAATAATAATAATAATAATAATAATAATTTTTGTTTTATTATTATTATTAAATAACGCAATATAATATGTTTTTATTTTGTGTATAAATTAATTTACTAAAATCTTTAAATTGTCACAAAATCGTAGGAACAATATTAATGACAGAAAACCGTAGGATATATAAAAGTCACAAAACCGTAGGACAAAAAGGTCATAAAACCGTAGGAATTAATGCATCTCAAAAGCATCGAATATAATGGAGACCACAGGCGTCATAAAAGCGTAGGAATTAATGCATCTCAAAAGCGTTGGATATAATGGAGACCACAGGCGTCATAAAAGCGTAGGAATTAATGAATCTCAAAAGCGTCGGATATAATGGGGACCACAGGCGTTATAAAAGCGTAGGACCATTTTACGTTTGTCCGATGGTTTTTATTTTCAACACTACTTTTTCCTACGGTTTTGTCCGACGATTTTAATTGTAGGAAATGACTATTTCCTACGGTTTTCCTACATTTTTTCCCGACTCAAATGCCTTGTTTTCTTGTAGTGAATCTAGCTTGAGCAATCTGCTGTTCATCAATAAAGGAAAAGTGTTATAATAGTTAGTACTATATTTGTTGAGAAGACAGTTACTAAACATGAATATGATTTATAGGTAGGAAACTAATAATTTTAATAATTTTTTATCTATTAAAAAATATTATACAGTATAATTTTTTTATAATAATTACAAGACAGTTTAAGTTGTAATTTTTTTAAAAAAAGATGGTTTTAAAAAAGTGATTGTTTTTATAACTGATTTTCTAAACAGTTCCAAAGTTTTAGGACTTATTTAAAAAATTTAAAAATTTTAGAACTAACTATTTATATAATTGTAAAATTTTAATACTCATTTTAAAAGAAAAAAAATTAGGATTGAAATGAAAAAGTAAGTAAAATTTTAGGGAGAAAAAAAGTACCCATCCCCGTGATCGCATATAAAAAGAAAGAATTGAAGAAAGGTCATGAATCGACGAACCAGCTAATTGAGGGACTTGACAGTTTCAAGTTGAAACCACACGCAAAGCGAATTTGATGAAAGTCAAAACCTTGATGATGAGTAGTTTAAAAGTAATTATTGTTCTATAAATATTTCGGTCTTTTAGTGCAAAAAAAAAAAAAAAGATTAGAAAAAAATACATGCTTTTCATTTAGAAACACACACACACACACATATATTTGAAAGTGCTTAATTTCAGGAAAATGTAAACTGTTGTTTTCTATTAACGTAGGTATTTATATCATAATGAACACTTCATTATTACGGCTTATGTTAACTCTGTGGGTGGGTTGCTTAATTATGTTAAAAAAAACAATTATGTCGTAGTAAAATGGTGGCAGAGTAATACCACCACCTATGCATAAACAACTTCGAATGGTTGAGAGCGTTTCGGAAGCCGGAGCAGTGAGAGCGAGAAAGTCTCAACTTTTTAAATTTAAGTAAATAAAAATGTAGTAAAAATAATAGTAAGAGTGATATCAGCGAATGAGAGTAATTAAGATTGAAGAACTAAAATAGAAGTATCATGTCACTTAGGATTATATGGCTCAAGTAGATGAGAAATAACAAATTTTTATTGAACAGGTCTTACACTCTAAGTGAGAAAAAAAAGAAAAATACTTGAATATAAAATAAGAGTGCGAATGATAGCCAAGAATAAAGGTGGGAATAGTGACCCAAAATAGAAATATTATGTTACCTAAAATTAGATTGATCAAAGCAAATAAAGAAATTTTGATTTTGATCTAGGACTATATAATATTAAAAAAACCTACTTGGAAAATAACGTCCATAGTTAACGATTGGACTCTAAATGAAATAAACTAATCTTCATCGAACAAGTCATATATCCTCCGTGAAAAAACCAAAAGCTTGAAGTTGATGCCCAACCTCTTCCGCAAGTGTTTGACTAATTTTACTTGGTTTTTTTCCATCATGGGGCCACGCACAAAAATAAAATATCCTCCTCGCGCTTATAAATACCAGCTGCTTCTTCTAATTTCTTCGCAGCACGCAGAGAAGTAAAAGCTTCTTCTCAAAAACAAAAATCAAACTTTTGGAATTTAGAGAAAAATGAATTCCTCATCAAGCTACGTTCCTCGGTGGACGCCGAGCCCTTCCAGCTCTCCGCCACCACAACGGCCTGACCATTCGGCGGTGCAACCGTTTACCGATGACAACGCCGATGTTCAAAGCATGGCTTCCTCAGAAGACATCGAACCACAGCCGTCGTACTTCCCGTTCAGCCTACCAGCGGCTGCAGGCAGCTTCACGCTCGGGAATCATTCTACACCAGCTCCTCCGCTAGAAACGGCGATTTCTGGCTCGGGTTTCTACCAGGCGCCGTCGCTGAAAATTGAAATGGAGCCGGTGGGCGGGTTGCCTCGGAGAAGGACCGAGGAAGTGTGGGAGGATGGTCGTTTGGCCGGGGCAAAGAGAAGCGACGGCGTATTCTTGACTTGGAAGGACCTGTGGGTGACGGTGACAGGCGGGAAAAATGGTAGCCGGTCGATCTTGCAGGGGCTCACTGGTTATGCTGAGCCTGGCGAGGTTCTGGCCATCATGGGACCTTCTGGTTGCGGCAAGTCGACCCTTCTTGATGCTTTGGCAGGTAATAGAAGTTAATCCCACCGAATTTTTTTCATCATCATTTTTTTAAAGTTTCAACATGCAAATATTTAGAATCAACGGTTTATATAGAATATCTATACAAACTTGTATATATTTATTTTTCATTTATAAAAGGATATATCAAGTGAAACACAATTGTTCAAATCTAAAAAATTGCAAAAAAAATATGAAATGGAGAAAGTATTCTTGCATGAGGGGGACCACACTCCATTTAGACATTTCAAAACTAAAGTTGACAAAAAATATCATCAACCCATTTATTGCAGGGAGATTGACCTCAAACACACATCAATCCGGTGATATTCTAATTAACGGTCGAAGAGAAACACTGGCCTTCGGAACTTCGGTAAGCCACACTCTACTTTATTAATTAATCTCGATTAATTTTTGTAATAATTAACTAATCAATTAAGTTGCAAAAATTATAACATAAATTTCAGGCGTATGTGACCCAAGACGATACCCTAATGACGACTTTAACTGTGAGAGAAGCGGTATATTATTCGGCCCAGTTGCAGCTACCAGATTCGATGTCGAAATCCGAGAAGAAGGAGCGGGCGGAGACGACGATTCGGGAGATGGGTTTGCAGGACGCGATGAACACGAGGATCGGAGGGTGGAGCGTGAAAGGGCTGAGCGGGGGCCAGAAGCGGAGGGTCTCCATCTGCATGGAGGTCCTCACCCGCCCCAAACTCCTCTTCTTGGACGAACCCACCAGCGGCCTCGACAGCGCAGCCTCCTTCCACGTCATGAGCCGCATCGTTAACCTTGCCCGCCATGACGGCCGCACCGTCGTCGCCTCCATCCACCAGCCCAGCAGCGAGGTCTTCGAGCTCTTCCACAATCTCTGCCTTCTGTCTTCCGGCCGAACTGTCTTCTTCGGTCCTGTTTCGAGGGCAGAACAGGTACGTAATCATGCAATATATTAAAAAAAAACACTGACATTGGATAACAAAATAAATTATTAGTTTTGTTATAGTTTCCTAAACGATTTTATTTTGGGGCAGTTTTTTGCATCCAATGGCTTCCCATGCCCGACTCTGAGGAATCCATCGGATCACTATCTTAGAACCATCAACAAGGACTTCGACGAAGTAAGTGAAATTAATATCTCTAGCCAGTTGAATTTTGTTTGCCGAAGAGATTGATTAATTAATAGAAAATTTTTATCTAAAAAATTGTTAAATTAGGACATAGAACAAGGCGGGAGAGGCATAAGGGCGGAAGAGGCCATCAACATTTTGGTCAAGTCTTACAAGTCTTCTGAGATATGCCGGCAAGTTCACCAACGAGTATCAACCTTGAACCAGCAGGTAAGCAAACAAGTCCACAAAAAGGGAAAATCAATTAAACAAGTAAGAGGAAAATTGAAAACTCATGGTGATTCAAATTCAATAACCAAAAGTGATTTTGTATTATTTCTACTTAAAGAATACAAAAAAAGAAAGTGTTTGCAATTAATCGATGGGTATAATAAGAGTATATTTTGTACTCGTTTGTGACACTAAATGTATACACTATATGATAGAAGTGTAAAACTGACCGGCGATTCGGTTATGATCAGTCCATCTGTTTTATATTTTTAAACAACCGGTGACCGATTATTAACCCATCAGTGACCCGCCATTGTTCACTAAAACTAAAATTTCTTGGTGACAAATTAGTGACTGTCTGATGATTGAAATTCAATCGCCTTTTTGTCAGAGTAATATTAAATACACCAGAGCCGCTGCCTCTCTTATTGTTTTCATGTATATATATGTTTATAGCAAGGAAGCCCTCTGGAGAAGAAAGGAAGCCAAGCAAGCTTCATTACGCAAAGCATGGTCCTCACAAAACGATCATTCGTGAACATGTACCGTGATTTGGGCTACTACTGGCTTCGTCTTGCCATCTATATTGCTTTATGTTTGTGTGTGGGGACTATTTTCCATGACGTCGGCCACTCTTATGGCTCCATCCAGGTACTACCACAGAACAATACAAACACCCATATCCGTTCGTCCGTGTGTATTACTATAGGACTATGATCTTATTATATCAACCTAAATTTCAGGCGAGAGGCTCCATGCTTATGTTTGTGGCAGCATTCTTGACCTTCATGGCAATCGGAGGATTTCCCTCTTTTGTCGAGGACATGAAGGTATTTTTCGTAACTTCATCAGTTTGCAGAATCCAATTTTGTAAGTTTAGCTGATTAAGTACTTTTTTTTATTCTTAATCCTTCATGACAGATCTTTGCTCGAGAAAGATTGAATGGACATTATGGAGTTGGAGCTTTTGTGGTCGGAAACACCTTCTCCTCCATCCCTTACCTCATCATAATCTCCATAGTTCCCGGTGTCATTGCCTACTATCTCGTTGGCTTGCAGAAGAGCTTCGACCACTTCGCCTACTTCGCCTTGGTTCTTTTCGTCACCATGATGCTCGTCGAGAGCTTAATGATGATCGTCGCCAGCATCGTCCCCGACTTCCTCATGGGAATCATAACGGGTGCCGGAATCCAAGGCGTCATGATGCTTAACGGGGGCTTTTTCCGATTGCCGAACGATCTCCCGAAGCCCTTCTGGAGATACCCCATGTACTACATCGCCTTCCATAAGTATGCCAATCAAGGGTTCTACAAGAACGAGTTCCAAGGGTTGACCTTCCCCAATCAACAAGCCGGCGGGCCACCGACGATCACCGGAGACGAGATCTTACGAAATGTGTGGCAAGTGGAGATGGGGTACTCCAAATGGATCGATCTCGTCATCTTGTTCGGGATGGTGATCTTGTACCGGCTTATGTTTTTGGGAATTATAAAAGCTGTTGAGAAGCTCAAGCCCTTCATCAAACGTCTCATGGCTACACCACCAAAGCAATCTGGGTTGGTTCTGGTTGATCTTTCCGCCGCTGCACCCTCGGTTAGAGCTTAAGGTTTCAAAGTTATAATAAAATTAACCCATGTGACTAGTATTATTTTGATATATCTATCGATATATCTATTTTGCTTTACTAGGTTTTCATTATCTTCTATTACCAATAACCAAATGTAGAGATTTGTGTGTGAAGCGCTTCTGGTACCTATCGGTATTATTGTTGAGTAATTTTGTTCATTGATATTTTTCATTGCTTTTAGTGTATTCTATAAACAATTTGTATGATCAAGCTTGTGTAACGGGAATCAGCTGGCAAGGAAAGACACCGAATGTCATTACAGGATTGCTCAACTTGCCAATTGAACAAATTCGAACTGGTTTCTAAGCTAGCAGACTTTAGACCTAACACATTTTTCTCGCAAACATTGATATTTTCACTACAAATTCAGGTTAGGCATATCATGTTGCATTTTTTTTTATCGGCACTGAAAAAATTTTAATGAAGAAATAAATAAAACAAGCACCATCTTAAAGAGACAGATGGTGACCCAAACATCCCAAAACAAAAAAAATCCTACCACCCAGCGAAGCCCAGCCGCAAGAAGAGCCCCAAGAAATCCCAAAATAAACCAAGAAAGCTAAACCCAATATCCCAAGCAACACAAGAAAACAGAAAGCTGAAAGACATAGTTATGCCAAAACCCAAACATATCTCAACCAACCGGAGAAAACAGAAAGCTAATACACACAATAATGCTCAAAAAATTTTAAGCATGGAATCGAAGCCTGGAGTAAAAAAAAAAAAAAAAAGAAGTAGCCTTATATATAGGCTTCTCATTAAAAGTCTGCTCTCCCTTGCCAAGCCCATCAAAACTCAACGGCCCCCACCAATTTCAGATTTGATAAAGCAATTAATTGGCCCTTTTAAATTCCGACCAAATCCTTTGATATCAACCAAAAATAAATGGACTCTTTCACAATCCAAAGATCACAACCCGAACCAACTCAAAATCATATAAGAACCCGAACCGAACTTAACCCTATATTTTTTTTTGGTAGGGTCAGGTTTACCGACACCAGCCATTAGTTTTGCCATGGCTGTCATTTCCTCCGCTGTTTTGCCTCCAATACCCTTCTATTAAGAACTAGCCAAAAATCCTGCCACAAACACAAAATAATCCAAGAATTTACACAAAATAATCCTAGATAAAAATCGGGAGATCGAGAAAGAGAAGGCATAAAAGCTTCGCAAGGCATTAAGGTCTTGATTGATGGCCTCTTGGACAATGGTGGGTGACTTCTCGAACGACGGTAGGGCATTGATCGAGCAAGGAATGGGAGGGCGGCTGTAGCACAAAGGAGGTGAGGGCGTTGATTGATTTGGTGGCACATGGCCTGTTGACGATGAAGATGAACAGAGAACAACTGATGATGACAAAGGCCTAGAAGACGATGACAGTGAACAAACCCGAGGACAACAACGATCAAAAGAGCAATGAGGGAGGGCGGTGCGAGGGCGAGGAGGGTGATGGGAGGCGACTGGCGAGGCAAGGGAGGGTGGTGGGAGGCAACTGGTGAGGCAAGGGATGGTGGTGGGAGGGCGGTGGGTCTAGGGAGGGTGGTTGAAAGGTAGGGGCCGTGAAGACATAGAAGGGATGGTTGTGACACTTGAGAGTCTAATGCCCAAGGATAAAAAAGGGAGGTTGGGGGATGCTTGGGTTAGGAGAGTTGGACTTCGGTAGTGGGCCTTGGGTTTCAGATTATTTGGTAGGCAGTTAATTTAAGGATTAGGCTTAGATGGGCTGTGGAAGAATTTTGGGTCATTCGGGTTAATTGAGGTTGGGCCCGAACTAACTCGATTTTTTTGTCTTTTTATCAGGTTGGTTTGGGTCAACCTGAAGTACACATTTTCTACTTCTTGACTCGACCCTAACCTAATATTTTGGATCGGGTTTCAAGTCAGGTTTCGGGTTAAGGTTATTCACTTACACCCCTAGTTATAATTAAGGAGGTTGGTTGCACATGAAATATGACCAGAAGCTTGTGGAAGCGCAAATTGGTTTTTGGACCTGAAATCTGCCAATTTACTGCAGTAACGTAAGCTGGGAAATTCTGGTTTAAGTTAGTCAGTTTCAATTCTCGGCCAAGTTTGTAAACCAAACTTACAGACTTGTTTACCTTACTAAATGAGAGGTTTTTGAAATTGGAAATCTGATTCTAGGTGCGTAAAACTGATTTTGACATATATAGACCCATGGAAAACTGTCGAAAGCCAGCAAATTCTGGTTTTGGATACACAGTTTCTTAAGACGTACTTTTGTTAATGTAAAGAGTGGTCAAATAGGTTTAGTTAGCCTTAAGAAATCTGTTAATGGTATTAAAATAATAATCCAAACTAAGAATCAAAATTTGGTCACTAATTTTCCCAAATCCGGTTTTAAAACATGGTCATGTGAATACTTTTTTTGTAATCCTTGACATTTGTACCATAAAAATGAATTGGACCTACCACATTATATTTGTTAAAAAAACACACAAATGGAAGTGGCGAAGAGCAAAATGTTCAGGGTTGAGAAATTTTATTGCTTTTCTGATGAATATAAGAATACAGGTGCTCTTTATATAGAGAACGCCCAACGTTCAAACACCAGAAATTATAGAAACGTGAAGTTATCAACTTCCGCAGATCAAAACGGATTTCAATTGAAATAGGAGATTCTAGTCCTAAAAGAATAGAATGGGAGATCAAGACACCAAAAAAGAACCAACAAGGATTTCATTTTCCTTTAAGATAGGGCAGTTTTCACAAATTTTGGGCTTTTGATTCCACACATTCTGGACTAGGGTTTTGTTCTAGGGATTAGGATAGGATATCCTTTGTATCTTGGGGTGCTTTATTTTTTTGAAAGATTGAGTTAGAATTGGTTTTTTTGAGTTTTGGGGAATTTGCTCCATCATTTTTTCCTTTAAGAAGATGTTTGTATCTTTTTTTTTCTTATTTACTTTTAATGAATTCTTGCATTGTCAATAAATAAATAACAACTCAAGCTTGGTCAACACTTCCTCTGCTAAATTGGAAAATTGAGAATTTTGAAATGCACCGACGTACATCTACCAACTAACAGTATCCGTTAAATTTTGTGGCTTCCCACTTTGTAGCTAGATATAAGTAATCATGTTTAGCAAAATTAAAGGAATTTCAAGTAGAAAATATCAAAGACAATATTTTTAATTAGATAATTTTAATTTGAATTCATTTGAAGTGATAAACTTAAGGAAACAAATAAAGATAATATAATATATATGATAATTGTTAAAAAAAGGCATTATCCTCACAAAAATAGTCATGTTCATAGAATTCCTACATTTGGATATATGTTTTGTACAATTAGTCTCCAGTTTAATAGTGAAAGAATTCGGTTTTATATTGGGGAAGTTTTTCACTATACTTTTTGGGTAAGATTCAATTTTGTAGAATAGAAACTCATTTTTATATAATATGAACTCAATTTTATTCAATAGAGAACCATTTTTGTTCAATAGATATATAGTTTAGTACATTAGTATTTCAATTTAATATAACATGACAGCCAGTTTTATACATCAAAATCTTATTTCACACACCTATATAATACAAACTTAGTTTCATACAATTACTAGTTTCATACAATAGAAACTCAATTTAATATACACTACAAGAAAAATAGGATTTAGCGACTATTTATAGCAACATGTATTTGGTTGCCAAAACAACAATGACAAAAAGGGGAAGCACCTTTTACGTGACTATTCAACCACCTTTTTTTTTTTTTTTGTTGTATCTAGAACTGTGGACATAGGGCACCATTTGGGCAATTTCTTTTTTTTTGTTGCAAAATGATAACAGGGATGGTTGTCCCTTTTTGGTGATCTATGTCAGCGATCTTTGTGATTGAACAACATTGTAATTTGAGCCTAGATCTATAAACAAATACTCCCTCCGTCCCATAAATTTTGATACATTTGACTTTTTGTTGTATTTTAACTCAATTTTATTCATATTATTGTTTGTTAGAAAAAATCAAAAAAAATATATTTAGAAACTACATATCTTGAATTATCATTCATATACAAAGATTTTTTATTTATATATTAGAATGTTGAAAATAAAAAATCATAGATTAATTGACAAAAATAAATGGAGCAAAACTTTTGGGACGGAGGGAGTATATAGTTAAAAGTCTCTAAATCATTCTATAAAAATCTTTCTAAATCTTTTTCATCATGTCTCTCTTTCAGCTCTCCCATCCTTTCCGCCACCTTCCACCTTAAAGATCAACTCAAAATTTTCTTTTCCATGGAATCATTTCCCTTTTTCCTTATTACTTTATCATGTTCTTCCATTATCTCTGCAAACTGACAGATTCTTTATATTGGACCTACCATTTCTTCTTCATCTCTCAACAATGGGGCAAGCTTCTTTATGGTGGGCTTATCTTTTAGCAAAAAAAAAGTAAGAAAAAAGAAGCTTAAATAGCAATAAAAAAAAGGAAGAAATCAAATGCTAGTTTGGTTGATGGAGATTTTTAAAGAAATAGTTGATTCTAAGTTCTAATGATGGGCTTACCTACCCAAAAAAAAAAAGAAAAGAAAAGAAAAGCTAGTTTTAGACTAAAATTATCAATATAATCTGCAAAATATGATTAATTTAAAATGGAATTACCCATCAAAATAAATGATTGCCACTAGCCACCAAGATAATTGGTCGCTAGTAGTGACCATTTCTTTTGGTCGCTATTTCGGTCGCCCAATGGTGGCTAGCCCCTAATGAACATGGTTTTGTCCACCATCTGGCCATTGTCCATTTGGGATGCCAAAAGACAACCTAGCCACTATTTGGCCACCATATTGTTGGTCACTCTGTGAATTCTCTTATAGTGACACAACATATCAATTTCATGTAATAGGAGTTCATAAGTTGCAGCTTAGTTCCTACTTTTATATGAATAATTTTTAGTTTCATGCATTTCATTTTTAGTTTCATATACTAACAAAACTTAAAAATCATAAAGCAGAAACATAGTTTCATACATACTAGTAACTGCACATGTGTTGTACATGAGTCAAATACTAACTTTTTTCACTCAAATTTGAATTATCTTGTTCAAAAGAAATACTAGCAATAGATTTTACTTTTTTGTTTTTTAGTTAGATATATTTCTTATTAATTTATTTTTTCTATTTTTTCTAAATAGCTTTTTTTTTTAATTCTGATGATCATAATTATCCTAATTTGTGTCACCAATTATAATAGATTTCTTGTTGTATTAGATTTTTGTTTAGTATAAACAACAACAATAATAACAATAACTACAAATGTTTTGCCAATAACAATAATAATAATAATAAGTGCTTGGTTCATGGTTTTTTCTTATTATACATATTAGTGTCATAATGGAATTTAATATTTGATCAAATAAATTGTGTCAAATTCGGTTTCAATAAAAGGCTAAAGAAACTTATAATTTAATGTTTATTCACTATACATATCTTTGAACTTTTTATTATATTTACATATAAATAGATATTAAGGTACACTTTTTAAGTTCTAATAAAAAAATTTCAAGTTTAAAAAGTAAATAAATTGATAAACCTTATGTTTGATACACTTTGTACCCATATGTTTCTAACCTATAACCTAGCTATGATTATTTGTACACAAGTTAATGTCTTTGTCTCTGACGTGTTTGGGGTTAGAGTGAGAAGCTTCCATTTTTTTCTCTAAATATTTCATGGAGTTTTGATTTGATGCTGAAATCTTCATTTCCATTGAACAAAAATCTTTCAAGAGTTTGCTTTAAGGGGGAAACTTTGAAGATGTAAAGGCTCTCCTAGTATTTCCTCTACATAAATGTTGAGGTAAGTAAATCCCAAGTTATTTCCCTTAGATAAGTTTTATTAAGCAAGCACAAGCAAGCACAGTAAAGTTGAATTGAGTTCCAAAGAGTAATTGGCACATAAGGGGCAAAAAGGGCAAAATGGTAATTTTAGCCGAAGTCAATGGCATGAACGTAATTTCAGTAAAATTAGGTTCATGCAAGTGTTTTTAACTACTTGATTTAAGACAATAAGTGTTTATAGCCATTTGGACAAAAAATGAAAGTTAAGGGTGAAAAATGTACTAAGTGAGAAATGAAGCTATTATGTCTTATAATGACTTAAGTGGCCTAAGGGTAAAGTGTTTGGGTAAGAAAAACCTTTCTTTGAGACTAAGGAGTGATGGTGTGAGGAGTGTTTAAGTGACCTAAGTGATTCAAAGTTAAGTTTGAGGGCCAAAGTGTTAAATGAAAAAAAAGTTGGCTATATAAATGGAGGAGATGACACCATTCATCATCTCCCCCATTTTCCATTTTCATAGCTCCCTTTCCTCCATAGCTCTCCACCTCCAAACCTCCCAATCACTCAAGTTTCCAAGAAAATCAAAGGTCCCAAAGCCATCCCAACAAGCCCTTAGCTCATTTTTTGTGGAATTGGCGCATTTGGAGTTGTTCTTGCAAGTTTTTGGTTTAAACCCAAAGGTAAACGTCTTTGATCCATATGGGTTAGTTCTAAACTTTTTAAATGGTTAGAAATGGTCTTAACTTTGTGCTCTTTGTGTCCAATTTAGTTGATTTCAAGCTTGGAACTCAAAGGAACTCGTTGGAGCTTGAATGTGCTCATTGCTTGTTTCTTGCTTTCAAGATGATTTGAGGTAAATTCAATTCAAATAATGTATAGAAACATAGAGTTAGGAGTGGAAATGAAGTAAAAACAAGACCCATGTGAATTGGCCTTGGGATGGGAAAGTTTGAGCAAGTTTCGTGCAAGTTCGCACGCTGTCGCACAATGCTATAACGCATTGGTTTCGCGTCGCTGTTGGAGACGCCATTTGGCGACGCGAACTGGAGACGCGTCACCGTTAGACGTCAGGATTTCAGAGCATTGATGCCTTTGGTGGCACGTCATCGACGCCGCCGCCAATGCATTAGTCCCTCAAGCTTGGGGCATCATAAGAATGTCTCAAACTCTCGCTTATCATCCCTAGGCTATTTTAAGATGTTCCATAACCTCAATTAGGTCTAGAACTCATTTCTAAGTTAAGAATTATGCATTGTTTAGGTGGTAGCTAAGTGGTGTGGTTAAAGAAGGGTAAGTGATGGTGGCTAAGGGGGTTATATTGCTTAAGTTTCCAAGTGAGCACTAAGGGGATAAAGGCGAGTTTCAGACTCTTCATTGACCCAAGTGGAAGGTCTCAGACCTTTGGGCAATGAAAGAGAAACCTAAGAGAATCCCAACCAACCTTTATAATTGGTAAGTAAGCCACTAAGGAGCCCTAATCTAAGCTCGAAGAGCTTGGTAAGTTGAACCACATAAGGCAGCTACCCTGCACAATAAGTTAAAGGAAGAGACGGGTAAGGAAGGAGTAAAAGGTGACTTACTCTAAGTAGCTCGTCAAGGCAGGCAAGGTTTGAGTAAGTGATGACTTACTCTAAGGCGCCCGTAAGAGGACTTCATAGGGTTAGTTAAGTGCTAGCATAGGATACGAGAGCAAGTATCCAAGTACCCAAGCCGTAAGAGCTCACGGCAAGTCTAGCACCAACGAGTGTAAAGAAGTCCAAGGTGCATGTGCATGTGCATATTTCATCCATCCATCTATCCATCCATCATTTGCATTATTTGTTATTCTTTTCTTGTTTTTTATTATGGTGGTTGCATGCTTGTTTTGTTTGCATTTTATATATGTACATATATTTGCATGCTTGCATTGTTTTTCCCTGCAGGTACCAAATCCCTTACTAAGTACTTTAGAGTACTTACCCTTTAAGTGTTGTGCAGGTGTTAAGTGGACTAGTCAGGCTTAATAGTTGGTAAGAGGCAGCTGTTAAAGCTTAGTTTAAATGTATTCTCTAAGTAGGAAACTTTAAGTTTCTGAGTTACTTATGGCATAAGCTAGTACTGACCAAAGTGTTTGCCTTACAATTTGAGATTAAGTGAGTACAAGGAAAGTGTGGCTCATCACTTGAAGCTAGTTTGCTTAGGTGAAGAGCTAAGGATGGATCTTAGTAGATATGAGCTGCTTCTTTTATAATTATGGTAATCTCATACATAGATCGCCTCTACTAGTATCCATTGGTCTGTATAACACTAGGGTTACATGATCGCCTCTACTAGTGTCCATTGGTCTGTATAACACTAGGGTTATATTTGGGTGCATATGAGTTTGAGATGTATGTGCATAGTTGTTACTTGAAGTTAAAGCAACTAAAGTTTTATGTCTTGGCCTGTTTTGAATTATGTTTTTGTTAATTGCCGTGACACTATTTTTAATGACATTTTAATTTAATTGTTATCACATAGTCAAGACAATGCATGCCTATTTCCTATGCAGGGTAGGCTAAGTAACTAGTTGCATATAAAGATTTAAGATACTTCACGAGTAATAACTAGCCAATTGTAACCTAAGTGGGATCATAGTTCCTAAAGAACCTACCAGTGTTAGCAATTTAGAGCACTGGGGCCCTGTTCCGCCACAGACGATGTTATTTGTATTATTGAAATTAGCAGTCTAGTCGGCAATCGATCAATCTAGTAGGAGAACAAATCCATTGCTTTATCCTCAAATAGAAGGAATTTGCTAGGATTTCAACGGTAAGAAGGCGACAACAGATTTAATCAAGTGGTAGGGATATTTTTTCTGTTTAAAATGAATAATAAATTTAAATTCTTTGAATTAGTGGAAATGAAATGGAGTAGCCGATCAAGGATAATATTCCCAGTGGGTAAGAATTCCAAGGGTTGGAATTAACAAAAAAGCAGTATGAGTAGCTTTTCTTAGGAGCTTTCCTGACATTTTTAAATGCCACCAATAAATTTACCAACTATTTCAAAAACATAGCTCAAAAGACAGGCTAGGAATACATTGGTAATAATCCCAACCTTTGCTATCATTTTAGAAATATAGCTAAAAGCATATATCTTAAATAGCTTTTTCCCCAAAATGCTAGTGAAAGCATTATTCTAGTAGTGTATATTAGGAAAACATACAAGTAAAAGCATAAAAATAAGTGTTTTTTTTCTTAGAAAATGCTTGTATATGTCAGCCTTTGCCCACATTTCTAAAAATGCCCATATATGTCCTAATATCCTAATAAATTTCAATATTCACATTCTTGTTTTGGTGCATTTCAAAAATTATTTTTCTGAAGATCACTAATGAATTCAAAACATATAAAAAGATGTGCAAATCAAATTTTATTTCATTAAATGTGAATTTTAAAAGGTCTTTAAAACAAAACCCAATGTTAATCCAACCTATTTTATGTAAAGCTTTTTTTTTTTTAATTCACTGCCCAAATACTAGTACTTACACTACTAATTCCTACTACATATTAAATATAGATGAAATTGAAACCTCCTTACCTTTACAAAATCTCTTCTCCTACCTGCCAAAAATTGAAATCTACTCTTGCTTTTTATCTTCTCTTTTGTTGTTCCTTAACCTCAATGAAGCCACCCACTAAATCTCATGACATTGACATAAGGCAACATGGAGATACCACTATGGCGAGATCCTCAATTGCTCATTTGCAAGAAAGGTTTAGACAACTACAGAAGGTGAGTGAGAAATAGTATAAGAAAGAGCTTCTAAAGCTTTTGCTCAAATCTGTACATACTATCGCCCTTTATTGGCAGCTTTTTTGCCAACCAGAGAAGGTTCTGTCCCACCACAGATAATATTATTCCTGATTCATTCTCTCTAACTTAATTCACCTGGAAGGCACCTAGTACAAAATCCACCTAAACACATATACAAAGAACTTGTAGTTCCCACAATGCGTCTAAGACATCCTATGCTTCAATAGAACTCGTAACATACATTAAAGGATTTAAGCACCAATCTGACAAAGAACAGTTAATCTTATTACTCCTACTTGTAATCCAATGATGAGAACAATATTGAATAGTGAAGAAGATATCCCCTGCATGAAAGACTTTTGATCCGAAAATATTCTCACTCATCTTGTTCCATATCACCTAAACTACAATGCATAAGTTAGCCTTGCAAGCTTCAGCTTTCTCTTTCCGCCATCTTGAAATTGGTTTAAATTGGAGCATTTCTTGCATATCAATACTGATTGGAATGTCTAGATTCCACCACAAAAAGACTAGCTTCTAGACTCAAAAAACTCGGTTACATCTGACCGAAAGATGTGTACTTTCCACATTGTTATTGTCAAATGGGCAAAGTGAGCTCTGAACTTGATTGCCTCTTAGAATAAGATTGAGTCTTGTAGGAATTCGATCTTGTAAGGCATTCTAAATGAAAATATTAATCTTCAATCGCACCAACTTGTTCCAACATTGCCTCCTATCTTATGACTGCACTTCCAACATAATATTATCCACCAGCCGACAAACTTCAGCAATGGTATAGACTCCACCCTTGCCTGTACTCTAATGAATCCTATCTTCCTTCAAAGTATTCAATCCCACCTAGGAGCAAATCTACATAAGATTGGTTAGTTCACCTAGCTCTCTTCCCTTTAGATCCCTTCGCCAACTCCAAACCCACTTCCAATTATTTCCCTCCCATAATCCCATTTGACATACCTTAGCTTGATTGTTTGTAGATAACCTAAAGAGTTTAGGGAACCTTAATTCAAGGCTACTATCCCCTGTCCAAACATTTTTCTAGAAATATATTTTTCCCCATTCCCTAACTCCAATTTGAACCCCTTTCAAAAGGTTACACCAACATTATCTAGCTCTTCCCCTACCTTAACAATTGCACTCTACACCCAACCCAACCTAATAGTTTCTAAATTTCCATCTAACCCGCCTCTTTCACCATACATGCTGGTAATTACTTTTCTCCAATAAGACCTTTTTTCACTAAAAAATCTCCACCACCACTTTCCTAATGATGCTAGATTCTTGGAGTTTAAATACCCATGCATGGCCCACCTAGCTCCTTGCATCCTAAAATTTTATTCCAAGCTATCCAAGCTATGTTTCTACCTTCCACAAAGCGCCCCCCCCCCCCAAAAAAAAGGAATTTCAATTTCAATTTTTCTAGGTATTTGATAACACTCACAGAAGTTCAAAACATGGAGAAGAAAATGGGAGGGAGGCTTAAAACTTGGAAGGCACATTGATATTCAAGTGATGAAGATCTTAACCTCAATTGGCTTCTGGCCTAGTTGTGCTACTGGTACTAGGGCATCCATGCACGAAGATAATTTTGATGTCGATAGGTCTCTTCACTTGTAGAGCTATCATAGAACCCTCCTCCATGTTTAACTCTTTCTTTCTTTCTTTTTTTTTTATGGAATGTGAGAAATGAGTATACTATAACTAATATCCTCTTCTATTTTGCTATGGGAAAATTTTTTTTTCAAAAATCCAAAGAAAAAAATTATTAGAATAGCTACAGTCTAAAAAACTAAAGAATAATAACTTTACTTGCAAAATAACCATGTAAATGTAAAAAGATAAAGGTGTTAGCTTAAGAAAGAAAAGCATAATCAAAGAGATAACCAAAATTTTCCCTTGCTTCATTTACTTGACCAAATAATTTTCCTTCTTCTTGGATCTTGAAAGCAAATTTTTACAAAAACAAAATTTTGATGGTGAGAGTTTACCTAGATTTAAGAAGCTATATCACTTACTGTTCTTGGGAGTTAATCTCCATTATGTTTTTTTTACTAGATTTTGTAATTCTCACTACAAGAATCACTTGTCTTCATAATTTTCAACATCCAATGCTAATAGAAATTGGTATTCAAATACTATGACATACAATAACATAAGTAATGTGTTCTAGTACCAGTTTCAACAACAGCCAACACTTGAACAAAAACACCATAAGACATGGATGGTATCAGATAAATTAATCAAACCAACTTTTGGGGGAGGGGCTTGAGAGAATCTCTCTTAAAAAGATTATTCAAAAGCATTATTCTAAAAAGAAGTATGACAAAGAAAACTAACCATTTGAATTTCTCTTGGCATCCCTTTATGCTGCCTATCACTCTATCCACAGCCTTCTTATCATGGTTTAGATCTCAGCTTTGATTTTCTAAATTGAAGTTCCATGATTTAAAAAAATGCAAAAAGGGTCAAAGATAGATCAAACGTCAAATTAGACAGATGTCATAGCTAAACAAAGAACTAGCAATTAAAATTTTTATAACAACTATCTGCTTGCAACATATTCAACATGCAACTTCGCATTCTCATCTATCATAAGCCTCATTTTTTTCTTTTGAAAGTAAGAGTAGTAGTCACATCTTTGAATGGCTTCTTGTTCTTCAGGTTGATCTCAGAAATTAGTTTTGCATTAATTTCTCAAAGCAGCCTCAATTTTTCTCGTCATGATTGATTTTGTTCTTACTGCTAATCACTTTATGCTCAACATTCTTCCATCTTCACGGGCTGCTTCTCTGGTTCAGATCTCAGGTACACGATTTCTAAAAAATCACAAGATTAAAAAAGGAGGGAAACATAACTTGTGAGACAAAATGTCAAGGCCTAAGAAAGAAGTAGCGACTCAAAACTTGTGCCATACTAACTATCTAGCTACCTTTGCCATATTCAACATGCAACATGGGATTCTCGGCTACTAGCAGGCTCACTTGTTTCTAAACATCAACAACTGTCTTGGTGGAATCTAAGCTATTCTGGGCTACTAAAGGCAAATCAAAGCGAGAAACAGTGGTGACATCAATTAAGAGCATGATATGGAGTAGGACATCCGAGAATTTAGGCACGGAGGAGTGCAAATTAGGGGTTTCTCTCAAAACCTAATCAATTCTGCTATACTTTTCCAAGAGCAAAAACTGAATCCAAACACAAGAAGAATCTGATCACTTACATAGATGAGAAGATATCTTCAACAAGCTAGGCGGTGCCCTATTGTAAGGCAAGGCAGAAGTAGAGATACCCTTACTGAACAAAACAAATTTATCGTTGTGAGATTTTAGGAAAATAACAAAAATAGTTATATGGGGAAGCCAGAGATTGAATGAATGAACAAACCCTCCACTGTGCAAGGTCTGAGAACAAGCTTGATGGGTAGTTCGAGAGCTAGGGAGATCATCTGTTTATGAGGCTAAGGGCCTTGAAAGAATAACAGAGCCGACATGCACAAAGCTTCCAATACCACAGAATCGAAGCTGAGAATCACGATATCGAGATGGACGTTGAGGTTGAGGGCGTTAAAGGTGAAGTAGAAACAGACTTGGTTTTAGTTTTAGTTTTTTTTTTTGTCCCGTAGAATTCTTAAGCCAAGTAAAGAAAGAGACGAATTTGGCTTTGAATATGCATAGTGGTCCTAAGGATTCTTTTGCTGTATTTTTAAAAAACTTGTCAGGTTTGGAGAGGTTCTTTAGATACGTGTTTTAAAGTTAGTCAGACTTATGGGGCTTTTTACCTGCTCTTTTTAAAACTAGCAGGGTTTAAATCGCCCTTTACCTAAATTTATTCATATATGACACTAGGTCATATATCTTTTTTGATGTTTTTCATAAAATGTCGGTAAACTTCTATCACCCATATACCATTTTGTTGTAGGGTACCGCCAAACTCAATAATGTGGGCGGATTATCTTCTTTGGCAGAGAAGTTAGTAATACTAATGCTGAGTTATGATTAAACGATTTTGAATGAAGATTTGAATAAGAAATGAGAATAATTAATTACATTGTTGGGACTTGGGAGAATAAAGGAAGAAGAAAAGACAACTAATATTGACTACGATATTATAGTGCCTTTAAAGAATCTAGCTTGAGCAATCTGCTATTAACCAATAAAGTTGATGGGGGGAAAAAGATTATTTTTAGTCCTACAGCTTGCCTTTTGTTTGAGTCATTAAAATTTTAAGTTTTCTAAATTAGTTTTAAAAATTTGTTAAAGTGTTATAATAGTTGGTACTATATTTATTAAAAGACTAAAAGATGGTTACTGAACATAAATACGACTCATAAACAGAAAACTAATAAATTGAATTGTTTATTATTTGTTAAAAAAGTATTCCACAGTTTGAATTTGTTTTGAAAAAGTTATGAGACAGTTTGAATTTTAATTTTATTTAAAAAAGCTAGTCTTTAAAAAGTGATCGCTTTTATAAGTAATTGTCTTTAGAGTTGTAAAGTTTTAGGATTAGTTTAAAAATTTTAAAAATTTTACAACTAACTATTTATATAATTGCAAAATTCTGAGATTCATTTAAAAAAATAAAAAAATTGTTGGATTGAAATAAAAAAGTAAAGAAAATTTTAGGGAGAAAAAAATACCCAGCCTCTTGATTGCATGTAAAAAAAAACAAAGAAAGAAAGAAAGGTCATGAATTGACGAACCAGCTAATTAAGAGATGGGTTAGGTTGGGTAAAAATTGATCATGATTTGTAGGTTGGTTCCATCTTTGAGAAAACTATCTTATCTTAAGTTGGTTTTCCATATAGAACCAAGCCAATAAAGAACTGAACTAAGGTATATATTAACATATTATAAAATTTATAAGTTTACATATATAATATTTATGAAAATTATGAATTATTCTGCTTCCTCTCTCTCTCATGTGATCATTCAAGGTTTGCAAGTGCATTACTAAAATTGCATGTAGGTGAAATAAAGGCCCCAAAATTGAAAGAACATGTGTAATTCTTTTGAATTTTACTAAATACATGTGTATTTTGATGTGGATTCAATTTTGTATTATGTTGAATACTTTATAAACTAGTTGTGAATGAATTTCAATGGATTTTGGTGTTATTTGAGTGTATGTGTATTACAAAAAACCCTGAGAAACAAAATTGAAAAACCCATAACCATGGTTCTAGTTCTGTTCGATTCTCAGTTCCCAAGTTAAATAGGAAATTTGTGGAACCAGGGCTTTTTCAGATTGGTTCGATTATACTCTAACACTACTAAAAAAGTATGTTTTTCCAACGAGCTGACCGTTGATAATTACCAACGCGTTAGATTGTTGGTAAAAAAATTTAAAATTTGTCAACGGCCAAACGCGTTAATAATTTACCAATAGTCTAACACGTTGGTAATTTATCTATTTTTCAACGGCCAAGCCGTTGGTAATTACCAACGCATTAGATCGTTAGTAATGGTTGCCAATGGTGAAACCGTTGGAAACTTTCTAATCGCTAAAACTATGGGTGAGCATGATTCGGGTTGGTTTGGTTTTATGGTAGAATCGAACCAATCTAAAATGGCTTTGGCTCCAAAATTGTTTTATCCAACCCGAGAACCGAGAATCGAATAGAACTAGAACCATGGTTTTGGATTTTTCGCTTTATACTATATATCTGTAACAACACCAAAATTCAATAAAACTGCATCCATAACCAGTTTTATGAAATATTTAATATAATATACAATTAAATTAACATTTAAATACATGTACTTAGATATATTTGAAAGAGTTTAAAATATTGTTATTACCAAAATGGTTCGAAATAGTTGCTTGTAGAGTTTCTTTTATCTCAACAAGCTTACTTTCCTCAAGTAATTCCAACATTGGCACAACATTTAACATAGAAATCTGAGCATTTAAAATCATATTTTTCAGTCTCAAAACTTAAAATATGTTGATGTCATGAATTTCTAGTTTTACATGGCTCATAAATGAAAAAAAGATGAGGATTATGTCATAGATAGTAGTTTGGAGTAAAGACATCAAAAACAAAATGACCCAAGAGTAGTCAGTTTAGGAGGTGAAGTGATTTAAATAAATATGGAGAAATTTCATAAATGATCCCACAACTTTCATGCTGTTTCAATTTAGAACATTAGTTTAACGATTTAATATAAAAACACAAGATGACCATTATAATTCTTTAAAGAAATACATATATATGGATATATTAGTAATACTATAATTTTTATTACATAATTATATATGTATCTCGAGTTCAGTTCCACCTTGGATTGCCAGAACCAACCAAAAAACCATCGGTTCTGCTATATGTGGAACCAACCCGGGAACCATAATATATTTTTATCCAACCCAACTCAACCCAACCCAATAGGGTGGTTCATGTCGCGGAACGGGGCCCCAGTGCCCCATAACCTTGTAGGCCTTAGGGATTTATGAATCCCACTAGTTACTATTGGCTAACTATTACTTGTCAATATAAATTAAACAATTTATATGCAACTAGTTGCTTAGCCTACTCAGTTTAAGTTATGCATGCTTCTGTCCTGGCAATGCAAACGAATTTTTTATAAGTCGTGGATTAAAAACATTGCTCGAGCATTTCACTAAAACATATATAAAACGTGCCAAGACCTTGAAAATACTGGTTGCTTTAACTACAAGTAACAGTTTGTGCATACATTACACCTCTAGCATGCACCCAAAAGTAACAAGATGGATTTACATCACAATGTATCCTATTAGAGGCAACTTACTTAGTACACGAAGTACTATGTACAAGAGACAAAAACTACTAACTAAGATCAACTACTTGAGTCCCACCTTGAGCTATACCAAGCTCCAAGTGTAAACCCTTCACTAGATCTTGTTCTTGTGTACTCTTAGCCTCTACACTGTAAAGGCACAACTTGGTTAGCACATAACTTATATCACAAGTAACTTAGAATCACTAGGATTCTCAAGAGAAATACCTGCAAAACAGAAAACTTAGGCCTCGACTATCACTTAGTGATTAGGCCCAGAGTTAGAACCTGCACAATAAAACTTAAGGGAATGAGTACTTGAAAGTACTCAGTAAGGATCCCTTGAATACTTGCAAGGAAAAATGCAGCAAACTATGCAAATATGGCAACCAAGCAACCAAACAAGCAATTCAACCAACAAACAACTCAAACAAAATATGAAATATGCAATGTATGGATGTATGATATGAAATGCACACAATATATGCACTTGGGACTTTCTGCACTCTAGGTGCCTTAAAACTTTGCCGTGAGCTCAAACGGCGGAGGTACTTGAGATACTGGCCCTCGTATCCCGGATACTTTACCTCACTTAAGTCCCACTTACGAGTTCTAGAGTAGGTCGTCACCTATCTCAAACTTACCCGCCTTTACCCTTAACTTATTGTACAGGGTAGTCTTCCTATGTGGTTTAACTAGCCAAACCCTCAAGGTTTAACTCAGAACACTACTAGTGGCTTGCTTACCAAACCAAATGGTTCGGTTGGAATCGACTTAGGTTTTTCTCTTCATTGACCATATGTAAATGATGCTCTATATGGCCAATAAAGAGTCTAAAAACCCACTTAAATCCCCTTAATGCTCATCTAAAAGCTTAAGCACTATGAATAACTTAGCCACCAAGTCACACTTTTGTTCTTAACCAGACAACTTGACTACCTCTTAAATAATGCATAATTCCCGCTCTAAGAATGAATTCTAGACCCAACCGAGGCTATGGAACGTCTTAGAATAGCCTAGGAATAGAAACCGAGAGTCTAAGTTGCTCTTAAGGTGGCCGAAAAAATGGCCCAAAATTCCTTAAGGTCACCTCTGGCGCTGCAGCGCCAAAGCCCCCTGACGCAGCGCCAAAGAACAAAACTTTATGTGTGTAAAATCGCCCTCTGGCGCTGCGGCGCCAATGTACATACCTCTGGCGCTGTGGCGCGAACGCAGTTTTCTGCGTTGCGCGACAGCTGCGTTCTTGCACACCAACTGCTCAAACTGTCTCATTCTAATCCAAACTAAATGGGTCTTGTTCCTAACTCATTCCCATACACAAAACTACCAAACCATGCATTATTTGAGCTTAATTACTTGAACCCTTACCTCAATTCAGCCACAAAAGCAAGCATTGAAACATAGCCTCCTTAGCTCAATTAGGCTTCCTTGAGTTCCACACCTAAACCAAAGTAATTTGGCATCCAAACCAATCAAACTAAGACCATTTCTAGCTCTAGAAACAACCTAGAATCAATCCAAATGATCCCAAGAAGCTTACCCACGAATTTTGAATCCAAACTAGCTCCAAAGAGCAAACTTGAGCTAGAACACCAACAAACAAGCTTGAGGATTCTTTCTAACACCTTGGGCTTCCTTAATTTGATGAAAAAATTGCTGGAAAATGGAAGTTTGGGCAGCCAATTTGGTGAGGGGAAAGGAGCTACGAAATTTGGAGCATGAAAGAAATGGCTAAGGGAAGAAGACTTAGCCAACTTAAACTAACTCCCCCCTACTAAGGTAAACTTCCCCCTTTCTTGCACTTAAGCCAACAAACTCTCATTTGCTTTAAATAGGTCACTAAACCCTCACTCAAAACCACATTTCTTTGCTCTAAAGGATGCTTAAAGCTTCTCAAACTTGATTCCTTGGACACTTTAGCCACTTAAGATTTAAATGGCCCAAAAACACACTTAGTGCCACAAGTTCTCAAAACTTTCAAGGATGGTTCTAAAAGCTAGAATAACTAATGGTCTTGATTTAACTATGCCAAATCACACTTAGGAACTCACTTACTTAATTAAGCTTACCCTACTTGCTTAACAAGGTGCTAACTTGAGGTACTTAATTTAATAAACACTTAATCAAAGTAAAATAAACACTTACTTGATTAATCAACTAGGAGAGCCGTCACAGTTCATGTTGGGTTTTGGGTTTGCCAACCCATGCTCACCCCTAGCTAAAACTGTTGGTAAGGCCGAAGCAGTTAGAAAGTGAAAAGAAGAAACCATTTTGAAACAATCATGAAAAATTTGGGACTAAATTGGAATTTTTCCTTTATTTCAATTACAAAACCATATATATATATATATAATGTATCATAATAATAATAATAATATATTATAATTATATAAATATTTTTATATATCCCTAATACATTAAAAATTATGGTTTTAATATATATAGTGAGATTGAATCTCCCTAATATATCATGTTTCAATAATATTTGTATATATATATATATATGTGTGTGTGTGTGTGTATGTGTATTTTTGCAATATATTTATATATATCATATTTAACACACACATATATATATAATAATAATAACTATAAATATATATATAAATCTTAACCCAGTCCATGAAACAAGACCCAATGAGCCAAACCAAACCCAAAACTAACCCTAACTATATATACCCTCATATACCTTTATCTCTCTCATCTTGGCCTCTTATCTCTCCCCCTGCCTCGTTGTCCCTATTGGTCGTCGCCTTGCCTCACCTCACTGTTCTTCTTCACCTCCGTCCGTCGTGCTCTCTTACCTGTCGTGCTCTTTCATTGTGCTCTTTGCTGTCCGATTCACTCTTGCCATTCGATTCGCTCCTCATTGTCCATCGTTCTCCCTTCATCCTTCTACAGCCGTCTCATGCTTCATCCTCTGTCATTGTTCTCCCTCTGTCCATCCTTCCCCAACCATCATTCTCCCTCCATCCGTCCTTCCCCAGCCCCCCCGTCCGTCCTTGCTTGATGCCTCCTCGCCTTGCCACCTCGCCCGATACCTCCTTACCTATCTGCCTCACCCAATGCAATGTGTCTCCTCGTCTCTTTACTGATTTTAGTTTTGATTTCATTTTTAATTTCATGTTTGATTTTGTAGATCTAGTTGTGAGTTTTTTGTATGAACTTGTTGATCTGGTTATGAGTATCGTTTTGATTTTGTAGATTTGATTGTTTGATTGTAGATTAGGTTTTGAATTTATGAATTTTTGTTAATTTTTTGTTTAATTTTTGAATTTATTCTAACAATTTGAAATTTTTCTGAATTTTTAATTTTTTATTAATTTCGGTAAATTTTTTATAAACTTCAATAAGTTTCTTTGAGTTTTTATCAATTTTTGGAACATTTAGTTAATTTTTTGAAATTTTTTATTGTCAATTTTTTTGTGAATTTTTTGGTACTAATAAAATCTTATTTATATAATTTGAGTAAATATAATTTTTAGCCAATATAACATATAATTTTACTATATATAATTTTATCAATGTTGTTAATATTAATTTCTCAGTTTTGCTAATATTAATTTTTAATTTTTTTTGAACATTAATTTAGTAAAATTTAATGGAAATTTTAATATTAATTATTTTAATTTTTTTCTACATATTTTTTTAATTAAATGGCAACTTCCAACGGTTCCTTGTTGGAAATTTCTTTAATTTTTTTAAAAACTTCAAGATATTTACCAATGGTTTGATGCGTTGGGAATATTACTGATAGCCAAAGGCTATTGCCTCCTCGATAGTAACTCCTTGCCAGAATATTGGCCGAGGAGTCTGACGTCACCCAAGAGAGGATCTTTTTACTGACCTCAGAAGGTGCGAAGTCAAACACTATGAGCTCGAGACTTCGGTAGCTCGTCAGGAATTCCGAGGACAACACCGTCTTCATCGAGGGGCCAAACTGACCGTCTTCGGGTAAGAGAGCCATCTCTCTGAAGCGAGGAAGAACCTCCCCGAAAACAGAGGCCCCGAAGAGGATCTTCCCTGAACAAGAAACACCTGAACAAGGGAATCCCCTAACTATGGGTGTGAGTCCCGAAGAAGGTGTTCATCAAGGGAACTCTCAGAACTATGGGATAGATCCCGAAGGAGGTGCTCGCACCGAAGGACGGATAGAATCCGAAGAGGGTGCACGGACCGAAGGGCGACCTCGCCCAGGGGACCTCGGGAGTACGGTATGAGCATTTAAGGAACCTCTGACATGCCGCCCACAAGCCCTACACGTCACATCAGAACGGCGAACTGACACGCCATAGCCGCCCCCGTCCTGACACAACCCGCCCGGGTCTGGGGCTAAAGGAGGCTGCAAACGGCTGCCTGTCCCCTAGGTCCAAAAGTACAGATCAAATCCGACCGAACGTGTATCATGATCTGAACGGACCAGCTACTCCTATAAATACTAGGAAATGGGACTGGGCAAAGGATGGGCATTTTTCCTCCCTCTGAGAAAACACAAAACAGGCAAGACACTTGATCCCTTAGTGTTCTTCCTCCACTTTCACTCAGAAAACTGACTTAGGCATCGGAGGGTCCTCCCCGGAAAAGCAAACCGGGGACCTCCTAACCTCTTCTTTGAGCTTTTCAGGCACACTTAGCTGGGAAACCAGAGCTCCAGGCGCTCGCCTCCTCAGGAAGTCTCTCCGCCTGTCAACATGACAGCAAACGAAGATGCTTTGGGGCATCATTTGGCGCCGTCTGTGGGAAACTACTCCCAGGTAGCTGTTGTCAAAACTTGGCGTTCGAAGGACAAAGGACTCCCGAAGTCCCCATCCGCGCCTGAAAACCAACCAGCTACCGAACAAAGTCGCCCAGAGACTTCCTTGCCTGAAGAGGAACGCCCTCTTGTCATCACCATGGGTTTTTTACGAGACTTTCAGAGGTTCGTTGTGGCTGAAATGACACAACAGATAGACCGAAGGTGGCCGCAACCAGCCCAGGCGCAAAAAACCACTTCGCCAGCACGGCCTCGGGAGAAAAGCCCAAGGGCAACCCATCATAGCTCAGGAAGTGGGGAGCTACGGGAAGAGTCCTCGACAGATAACTTGCCCCTCGGAGCACGGCTGGCGGAAAGAGCGAGGTCTGAACGACCCGAAGTCCCGTCCAGAAGAAGTTTGTCGCCAGAGGCAAGGTCCCCCTCACCCCGGTACCGAAGTCGCTCCCCGAAGAAACGGCAACAGTCCTTTTACCCAAGAACCTCCAAGCACCAGGAAGAGGAGCCCAGTGCTACGCTCCTCCTGGAGAAAGTCTTGGCAAGACTGGAGAGAGTGGAACAGCAGGTGGCACGCAAGCCTGTTTGGGCCAGGCTAACTGAAACCGTCTCCGGAGATGAAACTCCGTTCGCCCGAACAGTGGTCGAGGCGGCCATGCCAAGTGACTTCAGGCTACCACGGCTAGAGACCTATGAGGGTCGGACTGATCCCCAGGCCCACCTAACAAAGTACAAACGCAGCATGGTGCTACATGGGGCTGATGATGCTACGCTCTGCAAGTGCTTTGAAGTCACCCTCCCAGGACCAGCAACTGCCTGGTACAATTCCCTGCCTCCCGGAAACATTAGGGGGTTCCAGGAGCTGTCCACAGCATTCACCCAACAGTTCATTGGGAGCAAGCCGACGGCGAAGATGCCTGTCCAGATGTTTGACATAGCACAAAGAAACGGGGAGACCATCCGTGACTATGTCGAGAGGTTCAACAGAGAGGCCCTCAGTGTTTCGGACTTTCGTCCCGAAATCCGCATCCTCGCCATGACGAGGGGCCTCCGGAGGGATTCGCAATTGTTTTATGAATTCTCCAAAGATCCCCCGAACACACTGGGAGAGTTCTACCGAAGGGCTGAACAACATATGACAGCCGAAGAACTGAGAATGACTAGACCGAAGGCTGACCATATTCACGCTCGTGGCGAAGGGTCCAGCCAGCAAGCCCGGTGTCCAACGGAACAGTTAGGCCGACCTCGGAGAATGCGAGTAGGAGGAAGGAAGCCCCAAAACTTTACACCTCTGAGCACCACGAGGGCTAACGTCCTCATGGCGTTGGAAAAACAGGGGGCTCAAATCCAACGACCGAGGGGCATGACTGCTGACAACAGAAGGAACATGAAGAAGTTCTATCAGTTCCACCGTGATCACGGTCATGACACCGAAGACTGCTTTCAGTTGAAAAAGTACATTGAATCACTGATAAAGCAGGGCCAGCTTCGGCGTTATTTGAGAATGCCTTCCCCGAAAGGGAAAAAAGAGGAAGAAGGAAAGCCCGATGACGAGGATTACGATTCAGACAGGCGAAGGAACCGAAGTCCGAGAAGGCGTCCTCCACCTTCGGCAGGAGTAATACAGACGATCACAACCGGACTTCCATCCTCGGAAAGAAAGAGAAGGGCCAGAGAGATAGCGGTGATGGAATATCAGAGCCCAACGAAAAAATTGACCCGCGAGGATGGCTCCACCATCGTATTTCCCTATGACGATCCATTGCTGATAATGGCGAGGATAAGAAACTGGGACGTCAAGAGGGTACTGCTGGACGATGGGTCAAACGCAGACGTCTTGTTCTCACATTTGCTGCCAAGCTTGGGCGTATCCAGGAGTGACCTCAAGGCTGTTACTTCACCCACGTTCGGTGTAGGACCATCTGAGCTACCTGTCCTCGGGTGGATCGACTTCCCCTTGATGATGAAAGGAACTTCGGAGAAAGGAACCGCTGAGTTGTTCGCCTCTACCATGGCAAGATTCATAGTCATGGATGTTCCTTCGTCATACAACGCCATCCTCGGCAGACAGACACAGGAAAATTTGCACATTCGCCCTGATGTAAAGTACTTGACCGTCACCTTCGCCACCAAAGAAGGAGACGCAAAGATCTTGATTGATCAAGGCGAGGTGAGAAAGGTGTTCGTCAGAGCACGAAAGGCTCCAGCAAGCAACTTAGCACATGCTGTAGAAGCAAAAGAGCTGGAAAGGGGCGAGGCAGAAGATCCCACAAAAGCGGAAACAGAAGAAGTAGAGCTTGTCCCAGGCCATAGTACCCGAATAGGGAAAAGCATGGACGAAGGAGACAAGGAAAAACTTGTATCTTTTCTGCTTACAAATAAAGATCTGTTCGCCTACTCGCCGAAGGACATGCCAGGGGTAAACCCTCGCGTAATCCAGCATAGCCTCAAAGCGAGTCCGGAAGTAAAACCTGTCCGGCAAAAGAAACGGAGCATCTCAGCTCACAAAAGTGACTTCGTCAAGACCGAAGTCCAGCGTCTGATAGACGCTAGCGTTATCCGGGAGGTAAACTACCCCGAATGGCTGAGCAACGTGGTAATTGCCACAAAAGAAGGAAGTAGTAAGCTCCGGATGTACATCGACTTCAGAAATTTGAACGATGCTTGCCCGAAAGATTCATATCCTCTTCCGCCAATAGACCAACTGGTAGACTCAACTGCCGAGTACGGGCTCCTAAGTTTCCTAGACGCTTTCAGTGGCTACCATCAGATAAGGATGGACCCCGAAGATGAAGAGAAGACTGCCTTCATCACCGAAGGAGGAACATATTGCTATATTAGGATGCCCTTCGGGCTCAAGAATGCAGGAGCCACATACCAGAGGCTGATGAACAAGGTCTTCAAAGACCAAATGGGGAGGAACATGGAGGTGTATGTTGATGATATGATAGTCAAAAGCAAACTGCCTGGCTACCACGTTGCACATTTAGAGGAAACCTTCCAAAAACTCAGAGCCTTCGGGATCCGCCTTAATCTTGACAAATGCATCTTCGGGGTGACCTCGGGAAAGTTCCTTGGGTACATGGTATCCGAAAGGGGCATCGATGCTAACCCCGAGAAGATTAAGGCTCTGCTTGAATTCCGAACTCCTGCCACAGTCAAAGACGTGCAAAGACTCACCGGAAGAATAACCTCTCTGAGCAGGTTTATTTCCAGGTACGGAGATAGGTGTCGACCCTTCTTCAAAGTGCTCACAAAGGCAGTAAAAATGGAAGACGACCTCGGAAGGAATGGTCATCCTTGGGATGAGGATTGCCAAAAAGCCTGGGAAGAACTCAAAGTCTACTTGGCCGGCCTGCCGACCCTGCGACAACCTCGGGAGGGAGAGCCCCTCGTATTATACCTCGCCATCACGAAAAAAGCTGTGAGCTCGGTCCTCGTGAAAGAAGAAGGGCCAAAGCAATGGCCGGTCTACTATGTCAGCAAGTCCCTGCATGGCGCCGAAGTCAGGTACCCTTTGCTTCAAAAAGCTATATATGCCTTAGTGCTTGCAGGGAGAAGGCTGCGACCATACTTTCAGGCTCACCCCATTATCGTCCGAAGTACCCTGCCTCTACGGGATGTTATGAGGAAAGTTGATCACTCGGGAAGGCTTTCCAAGTGGTGTATAGAGCTTGGCGAACACGACATCACGTATGAACCCCGAAAAGCTATAAAAGCTCAAGCTTTGGCAGACTTCATCGCCGAAGTACCAAACACCGAGGAGGGACATTCGTTTTCGGGCGAAGACGAGCCAGAATGGACGTTATATGTTGACGGGGCCTCAGGATCCGAACACCAGGGAGCTGGAGTGATTATCAGAGGCCCCGAAGGCCTAGAAGTAATGAAGGCCATCAAGTTCAGTTTCAACGCCACCAACAATATGGCCGAGTATGAGGCCCTCATAGCAGGATTACGCCTGGCCAGAAAGATTGGCGTGAGAAACTTGAAAGCCCACAGTGACTCCCAGCTGGTGGTCCGGCAAATGGCAGGGGACTATGGCGCGAAAGACCCGACCTTGGCGAAATACCATGAGTTGGTAACAAAGCTTATTCGGGAGTTCGATGTCGTGAAAATCGAGAACGTACCCCGACGAGAAAATGCTGAGGCAGACTGTTTGGCGAAGTCCAAAACTTGCACCGAAGTGCTAAGCCACCCCAGCATCGTGGTGTTAAGCATAGAGACCTCGGGGAAAGGATGGAAAGAACCAATCAAAACGTATCTCGCAACCAACACGCTCCCCGAAGACCCCAGCGAAGCCGCAAAAGTGCGAAGGCGCTCCGGACGTTTTTTCTTAATTGGAGAAGAACTATATCGGCAAGGATATGCAAATCCACTACAGAGGTGTGTTAGTGAAGAGGATACTGAAATGATCCTCGAAGAAGTTCACGAAGGTGCCTGTGGTTCGCACATCGGAACCGACGCCCTGGCAGCAGTGATACTTCGCCAAGGATACTTCTGGCCTACCCTGAGAAAGGATGCCAAGCAGTTCGTCCGGAAATGTGGTAGTTGCCAGAAACATGCGAACATCCAAAGAACACCCTCGGAGTTCGTGAATTCGGCAGACTATCCTTGGCCCTTCGCAGTTTGGGGCATAGATCTCATTGGGCCACTACCAACGGCGCCTGGAGGCGTAAAGTTCTGCGTAGTAGCAGTAGACTATTTCTCTAAGTGGGTCGAGGCAGAACCTCTGACAACTATCTCGGCAAAAGAGGTGCAGAAGTTCGTATGGAAAAACATCGTATGCAGATTCGGCATACCGAGGGTGCTCGTAGCGGACAATGGATCCCAGTTCATAGACAAAGGACTCCAAGAGTTCATTAGCGACCTCGGGACAAAAATGCACTTCGCCCCAGTAGCTCACCCCCAAAGTAATGGGCAGGTGGAAGTATCTAACAGGACCATAAAAGATGGTCTGAAAAAGAGATTGGGAGAAGCAAAAGGGAAATGGCCAGGAGAACTCCAAAGCGTGTTATGGAGTTACCGAACAACACCCGGAAACACCCTTTTCACTCGTCTTCGGTACAGAGGCCATCATCCCTGTCGAGGTAGTACAACCGTCAATACGAGTCCAAGTGTTCGATGAAAAAGGAAATGACCTCGGCCTGAGAACCAAGCTCGACCTCGTCGGCGAACACAGAGAAGTAGCCGAGCTGAGAAGAAAAGCTTTCCAACAAAGAGTAGCGGCAGCTATAAACCTACGCGCCAGGCCAAAAGGGATAAAAAAGGGAGACCTCGTTCTCCGAAAGGCTGAATTTGCACCCCGAAAGCCGTCCCACGGGGTACTTCGCACAAATTGGGAAGGACCCTACCTGGTACTTGCCGAAGTACGAAAAGTAGTTTATAAGCTCGGTGACGCCGAAGGCATAGAATTAAAAAATACTTGGCACTCAAAGGCCTTGAAAAAATTCTATGCCTAAATAGTTTGGTGGGAAAGTTGTATTGCACAAGTTGGACAAATTTGTCTAAGTAAAAAGTTCTGAACAAGAGTCTCCCGAAAGCAATCGCCGAGGAAAGCAAAAGTAAGTTTTTCCGAAGTCTCTTGAGCGAATATGTTCGGGACAAAGGAAGAAAAAGTATGGTTTTCCGAAGTCTCTTGAACGAATATGTTCGGGACAAAGGAAAGAAAAAGTATGGTTTTCCGAAGTCTCTCGAGCGAATTATGTTCGGGACAGTGGGAAACAAAGGAATCTGGCAAAAATACTTAGCCAAATTTTTATCTATTGAGCCAAAGAGTGCTTACAGAGAAGAAAGTTGCTGAAAGACTACAAAAAAGAAGAAGAAAATGAAGACAAAAGGACCTAGTACAAACTAAGGAACCTCGGCGTCTTGAGAACTGCCAGCCTCTGTGCTTTTGTTAGCAGCCTTCGGCGCCGAGAAAGAAGGAGGCAGTTTCAAGTGCTCGATCTTGGACCAAGTCCACCGAGGCTCCTTCGGGATGTTCATGCCTTCCAGGAAGGAGAGGTCAAAATCTGGGAACTTCTGCAGAATTTGGTGCCGAGCAAGACAGAAGCCGTCTTGAAAGCCCAACTTCGTCATATCATCGGACTCCCGCTTCTTGACCGCCAAATCTGCATAGTCCTTCTCCAGATCCGCGTAATCCTTCTCCAGATCCTTAAGCTTTCTCTTCAATGCCTTCATCTTCTTCTTCTCTTCTGAAGGCTTCTTCAGAGATGCGACCTCGGCTTCGAGCTGGGCCTTTTCCTCGAGCGTCTTCGCAAGGATTGCGTCACTTTCTGACTTATCCTTTTGAATCGGTTCTACGGTCAAAGTCAGCTCCGCCATCCGAGAGCCGATGTCGGAAAGTTTCTGGGAGGTGGCTTTCTCAAGTTCCTCTTTCTCTTTTATGAACCCCTCCCGAAGTTCAGCAATTTCCTTCTCCGAAGACTGCTTCAGCTGAGCATTATCGGCAGCCAACGCCGAACACTGGGCCTTCGTCTTGGTGTAAAGGTCCCAAAGTGACGCCCTCCTTTCTGACTCCTGCGCCACCCGAACACAGAGCAACCCGGCATACCCCATCAGCTGCAAAAAAAGCAAACAAAGGGAAAATGATGCTAAGTAAAAAGCAAAGGTGAAATTGGCACTAAGGAAATAGTGAAGCATACCTGGGCGGCATGTTCAGTGAGTTTGGCGGCCAAAGAGATGTCGCCTGGGTAAGCCTCCGTAAGGGCCTTGTAAGAGGCCTCAGTAAAAACCCCTTTGCACATCTGCCTGGCCATCTCGGGACAGTCCTCGGAGTACATATTCATGTCCTCCGTGAACGTCCAGAAGGGCTCCTTCGGAACTTTCCCTGCTGGGACTTTGGCATCCCGAAGGGCCCTCTTGCGAGCGTGTTCGGCAACCCAGTCAGGAGCGGCCACCTCCGCTGCACAACAAAGCAGAAAAATTGGTTAAGGCCAGAAAACTCTTAAGGATTTACAAGAGAAAAAAGGTTTTTCGACAAAGTACAAACCTGCTGGCACCTCGGTAACGTCATCGGCAAGAATCGACGCCGCCTCAGTAGAGATCCCCTTGCCTCTTATTTGGCGCCGTTCCTCGGCAGAAGGGGTCTCCTCCCCATCGCCCTCCAGAAGAGCATGCGAAGGCGTGGGGCTTTGAGGAAGGACGTCGGAAGAAGGGACGTCGGCAAAAGGAACCTCGGGCAAAGGGGCAGCAGGGTCTTCGGGCTCCTCGCCTACCTCCTCCGGAATCTGCGGAAGAGAGGAAGGAGCAGCTTTCTTTGCCCGTTTGGAAGGAGGGCCGCCCGAAGTCTGCTTCCGCCTCCGAGAGGCGGCCTTCTTTGTCTGTTCGCCCCTCTCGGCCTGCCCGGTAAAAAGAGCCTTGTAGAAGGCAGCCGCGTCATCGCCCATCTCTGAAAAAAAGAAAAAGAAGATCAGTGTAAGTCCAAGATGAAGTTATGAAGGAAAAAATGAGAAAGTAACTTACTCTCGAAAAAAGACTCATAAGTCTCTTTCCCCCGAAGGAGTTTTACAAGCCAGGAGTCCTTCCCCGAAGAAGCCGGTTTCGGCATGTTGAGGTCTGTCACATGCTCCTTTACCACCTTGAGTTCCCGAAGGACCTCTTCGGTCATGAGCCTCCAGTTGATCGGAAAGGGGTAAAGGGCACGAGGAGAGACCTCGGCAGCCCAGTCAGAGACAGCCCGGATGCGCCTGTCGAAGTCCTCAAAGATAGGTGCTACGTCGGCGTCTAGCAGTATCTTCGGGTCAACAACATCCATCTTGAGCCTCCCCTGAGCCCACTTGGTCGAGACGTGCGACCAAGCCTCTGACTTCTTCAGGAAAAAGAATTTTTGTTGCCACCCTCGCCAGCTGTCTTTGGTGGCGAAGGTGAACGTATACTTTTTGCTCCCGAATCCCTGAGGTAGCATAAAGTAGAAGCCACCCTTCGGGACCACGAAGAGCTTGTAGTACTGAAGAAAAACTACAAAGTGAGGTTTTATTTTGAAAACGCCGCACATACAGAGGAAGGCGTTGAAATAGCAATACGAGTTCGGTGGGAGTTGGTTAACGGCAATGCCATAGAAGTTGCAGAACGCGCTCACCATCTCCGGGGGGGGATACCGAAGTCCGGCCTTCAGTTGGGCTCGGAAAACGGTGATTTCATCACTTCGGTTGGAAAAAGGAAATTGGTCAGGACGGGGCAACCTCGTCACAGAGTAAGAGGGTAAGAAAAACTTTTTCTTCCACTTTGCTAGTTTTGCCGGAGTAGTGCAGCAAGGGTGAGAAAGAAAAGGTTGCCAACTCTTGGGAACAGGCATGATGAAAACGAGTTCGGAAAAAACAACGAAAATGAGTTCGGGAAAAACAAAGAAGAAGCTTTGAAAGAAGCAAAAAGACTAAAACCCACCAAAGGTCTTGCCGGAATCTGGATTTCTAGAAGCCGTAGTGAAAAGTACTCGGAAAATGCCTGAAAAAGGAGAACCACCGCGGAAAATCGGGAGAGAATTAGAAGGCAGAAGAAAGCAAAAGCAGAAGCAAAAAGAGGGTTATGACAGGGCTGGTATATATAGGCCGAGAAGGCCAGGTGAACCGTCGTCATTAGTACCCCTCGGAAGGCGAAGCGTCGCCATAACTGCTAAATGCGCCTGAAAAGTCGCGCCTGCCGTACTTAGCGCATTCCCACCCAATAAAAGTGTGCCATGTGTCGGTCATCGCGCAGTAAACGTGCCACGTGTCGTCCATCACGTCAAGCACGCCCTCTGACACCATTTGGTCTAGAGGCGCCGCCCTAGACTGACTCTGCTGGACACAGGAGGCGACGCATGAGCAGACCTATAAAGGCAAAAAAGTAGGTTACCTCGAAGACACCAAAAGACAGCCTGTGACTTCGGGCAAAAGGTCTATCTTCGGTACAAGGTTATCCTATTTTCCTTCGCCACGAGGACACCAAGAGACAGCTTGTGACTTCGGGCGAAAGGTGTATCTTCGGCACAGGGACAGCCTATCTTCTCGCGCCTCGAGGACGCAAAAAAGGCTGCCCATCGCTTCAGGCAGAAGAAGGCGTCTTCGGCGCAGATATCACAACCACAGGACCCGAAAACCGATGAACCGAAGTTTCTCACTTCGGCTTTTCGGAGGGGGGCCTGTGATAGCCAAAGGCTATTGCCTCCTTGATAGTAACTCCTTGCCAGAATATTGGCCGAGGAGTCTGACGTCACCCAAGAGAGGATCTTTTTACTGACCTCGGAAGGTGCGAAGTCAAACACTATGAGCTCGAGACTTCGGTAGCTCGTCAGGAATTCTGAGGACAACACCGTCTCCATCGAGGGGCCAAACTGACCGTCTTTGGGTAAGAGAGCCATCTCTCTGAAGCGAGGAAGAACCTCCCCGAAAACAGAGGCCCCGAAGAGGATCTTCCCCGAACAAGAAACACCTGAACAAGGGAATCCCCTAACTATGGGTGTGAGTCCTGAAGAAGGTGTTCATCAAGGGAACTCCCAGAACTATGGGATAGATCCCGAAGGAGGTGCTCGCACCGAAGGACGGATAGAATCCGAAGAGGGTGCACGCACCGAAGGGCGACCTCACCCAGGGGACCTTGGGAGTACAGTATGAGCATTTAAGGAGCCTCTGACATGCCGCCCACAAGCCCTACAAGTCACATCAGAACGGCGAACTGACACGCCGTAGCCGCCCCCGTCCTGACACAACCTGCCCGGGTCTGGGGCTAAAGGAGGTTGCAAACGGCTGCCTGTCCCCTAGGTCCAAAAGTACATATCAAATCCGACCGAACGCGTATCATGATCTGAACGGACCAGCTACTCCTATAAATACTAGGAAATGGGACTGGGCAAAGGATGGGCATTTTTCCTCCCTCTGAGAAAACACAAAACAGGCAAGACACTTGATCCCTTAGTGTTCTTCCTCCACTTTCACTCAGAAAACTGACTTGGGCGTTGGAGGGTCCTCCCCGGAAAAGCAAACCGGGGACCTCCTAACCTCTTCTTTGAGCTTTTCAGGCACACTCAGCTGGGAAACCAGAGCTCCAGGCGCTCGCCTCCTCAGGAAGTCTCTCCGCCTGTCAACATGACAGCAAACGAAGATGCTTTGGGGCATCAATTACCAATGGGCAAACACATTGATATTTACTTACTCTAAAAATAGTTGATAATTTACCAACAACTTAAGCTGTTAGTAAATTATTAACTGTTTAAGCAGTTGGTAAATACCAATAGCCTAGCACGTTGATCAAAGTTAAACCATTGGTAAAAGCCATATGAACTTAAACTATTGGTAATTTCCATTGGTCATTTTTTCAATAGCTATATGTAAAAAATTCCCAACAACTTAGTATTAAGTCGTTCGTAAAAAATTTTCTAAGCCGTTAATTACCAATGGCTCATTACCAGCAGTCTCGATCTGGCAATTTTAAAATTACGAATGTGCGACTATTGGTAAATTCTTTTTTTTAATACTGTAAAATCGACCCAATCCCATGCCTTGCTTAGCCATACTTCAAACCACACGCAAAATGAGTTTTTATCCAAGTCAACACTTTTATGAGTAGTTTAGAAGTAATTATTGTTTTATAAATATTTCATCTTTTTAGTGCAAAAAATGCTTAAAAATACATGCTTTTGCATGTATAAACACAAATGCATATATATAATTGAAAGTGCTTAATTTTAGGAAATTGTAAATTGTTGTTTTTTTTATTAAGGCACAAGTTTTTAAAAATAGTTATTTATACCATAGTGAACACTTCATTAGTACGGTTTATGTTAATTTTGTGGGCGGGTTGTTTAATTATGTTAGGAAAATAAATTACTCTCTTTATCGCAAAAAGAATGATTCATATTTCTTTTTGAGTTGCCCTAGAAAGAATATTATTTTTCTCTTTTTAGTAACTTTTTATGCTAAATTTCCTATTTTGCACCTATCATCTTTTCATGCATCTCTCCTCTCCCTCATCTCCTTTGGCAGTCTCTTTCTAGATTGAACTATAACATTCACAATTTGGATACAAAGAAGGCAAATTGGGGCAGAAAGACCACTGATTAATTGGTCAAAGTTTGGCATCAACGCTGAATTCTCTGTTTTGATCTTTTTTTCTTCTTCACCTGGGGCTCAAATGCAGCTGCATGATGCACTTCTAGCTTTTTAGGCTTGGGCACTGGTTTGGGTAGAAACCTATGAATTATCTCTTGCAATAGGCTAGAATCAAAAGACTCTTAAGGGGAGAAAGTTGAAATGTTCTTCACCTCCATCTTTTTGGCTCCAGTACTTCTTTAGTGGAGGATCTACACATGCATAGATGATGACGAAGGTAGAACGCTAGCGCAAACAAGGAATGAACACCACCACCACTAGATACATGTTCTTGACTGTCTTTTCTATAAAAGTTAAGTAGGTTTATTCTATGAGCCAATATTCTCATGTTTATAGTAGGAAAAGAAATCCAAGTAATAAAAGAAAAGAATATCCCACCTGTCAGTTAATGAAAGACATTATCGCTGCAACTACTACTAAAATAATGGCAATTTCCAACTGCTCAATTACCAACACATTAAACCATTCATAAAAGAATTTAATGGTTACCAACGGTCACACATTGATAAATGGCCCATGGCATATTCCAGCCTAGATGGGCCTGTTACCAATGGCCCAGACCGTTGGTAAATTACCAACGGCCCAAACTGATAGCCGAAGCGCTATCGCCTCTCTTAGTACACTCTTCCCACCAAAAGAGTGGTCGGGGAGCCTGACGCCATTCGAAGTAATAACTACCACTGACCTCGGAAGGAGCGAAGTCAAACACCTCGAACTCAGGACTTCGGCTAGTACGTCAGGAACTTCAAGAATGTTGCCGACTCCCTCAGGGGACCAAACTGATCGCCTTCGGGGATGAACAACCAGCTATTTCAAGCAGGTGAGAATCTCCCCGAAGGCAGAACCCTCGAACCAGGGAACTCCCCGAGCTACAGTCATAACTCCCGAAGAGGGGCATCCGTACTAAAAGACGACCTCGCCCAAAAGACATCGGGAGTGCGGCAGGAGCATTTAAAGAGCCTCTGACATGTGGCACACATGCGCTACATGCCGCCTCGAACGATGGACTGACGCGCCGACGCCGTCCAAGTCTTGTCACGACCTGTCTCGGTCCCAGACCCAAAGAGCCTACAAACGGCTACCTGTCCCCTACGCCCAGAAGTACAGATCATATCCGACCGAACACGTGTCGCAATCTGAACGGGCTAGGCACCCCTATAAATACCAGGAAACAGGCCCTGGCAAAGGATCCGGACCCTTCTCCCAGAGAAAACACAAGTAGGCAAGATCCCCCTGCTCCATTGCTTTCCCTCCCCTTTTCTCTTCACAAAAAGTGCTGACTTAGGCGTCGGAGGCTCCTCCCCGGAAAGACACTTTTTTCGAGTGTTTCAGGTACACTCCCCTGGGAAATCTTTGCTCCGGACGTTCTCCCTCTCAGGAAGTCCCTCCTGAAGTCACAATATCACTTGACGAAGATGCTGCTGGGCATCATTTGGCGCCGTCTGTGGGAACTCACCCTCAGGTCGCCATTGTTGAAACTCGGCGTTCAAAGGACAAGGGACTTCCAAAGTCCTCGTCCGCGCCTGAAGCTCAACCGGCTACTGAGCAAACCCTTCCAGGGACTTCCTCGCCAGAGGAAGAGCGTCCTCTAGTCATAACTATGAGTTTTCTACGTGACTTCCAGCACTCTATTGTGGCTGAAGTGACGCAGCAGATAGACTGAAGGTGGCCGCAACCAACTCAGGCCCAAAGGCCTTCCTCGCTAGTACGCCCTCGGGAGAAAAGCCCTAAATCAACATATCGTAGTTCGGGGAGCGGAGATCCGCGTGATGAGTCTTCAACGGAAAATATACCCCTCGGGGCACGACCTATGGGACAAACGGGGTCCAGGCGACCTAAAATCCCGCGCCAAAGGAGCTCATCACCTGAGGCGAAGTCCCCATCCCCTCGACGCCAGAGTCACTCCCCGAAGAGACGCTGGCAATCTCCCTTCCCAGAGGCCTACAAGCACCAGGAAGAAGAGCCCAGTGCCACGCTCCTCATGGAGAAAATACTAGCAAGGTTGGAGAGAGTGGAAAAACAGGTAGCTCGCAAGCCAGTCTGGGCCAGGCTGTCCGAAACTTTCTGTGGGGATGAATCGTCGTTCACCCGAACAGTGGTCGAGGCAGCCATGCCAAGCAACTTCCGGGTGCCTCGGTTGGAAACCTATGACGGCCGAACTGATCCACAGGCTCATCTGACCAAATACAAACGTAGCATGGTGTTGCACGGTGCTGATGATGCCACCTTGTGCAAATGTTTCGAGGTCACCCTCACAGAACCAGCAATAGCGTGGTACAACTCGTTGGCTCCCGAAACCATCAGAGAGTTTCAGGAGTTATCTACAGCCTTTACGCAGCAATTCATTGGAAGCCGGCCAACGGCAAAGATGCCTGTCCAGATGTTCGACATAGCGCAGAAGAACGGAGAAACCATCCGCGACTATGTCGAAAGGTTTAATAGAGAGGCCTTAAGTGTTCCAGACTTTCGGCCCGAAATACGCATCCATGCCATGATACGGGGCCTTCGGAGGGACTTACAGCTGTTCTACAAATTTTCCAAGGACCCCCCGGACACGCTTGGTGAATTCTACCGAAGGGCCGAGCAGCACATGACAGCCGAAGAGCTGAGAATGGGCAGACCGAAGTCTGATCACACCCGTGCTGAAGGACCTAGCCAGCAAACACGGTACCCAGCCGACCAGACAGGGCGACCTCGGAGGATCAGGGGAAGGAAACCCCCAGCCTTCACACCCCTGAACACCACGAGGACCAACATCCTCATGATCATGGAAAGACAAGGGACCCAGATTCAGCGGCCAAGGGCCATGACCGCTGACAACAAAAAGAACATGAAGAAGTTCTGCCAGTTTCACCGCGACCACGGCCATGACACCGAAGACTGTTTCCAATTTAAAAAGTACATAGAGTCGCTGATAAAACAAGGCCAACTTCGGCGATATCTGCAAATGCCTTCCCCGAAAGGAAGGAAGAAGGAAGAAGGAAAGGCAGATGACGAGGACTACGACTCCGACAGACGGAGGAACCGAAGTCCGAAAAGGCGTCCTCCACCTCCAGCGGGAATAATACAAACAATTACAACAGGACTTCCATCCTCGAAAAGAAAGAGGAAGGCCAGAGAAATATCAGTGATGGAATATCAGAGTCCGACGAAGAAGCTGGCCCGCAAGGATGGTTCTACCGTCGTCTTTCCCCATGACGACCCACTATTGGTCATGGTGAGGATAGGAAACTAGGACGTCAAAAGAGTGTTGCTTGACGATGGATCAAACGCCGACGTCCTGTTTTCACATTTGCTGCCGAACTTGGGTATATCCAACACCGATCTCAAGCCCGTCACTTTGCCTACTTTTGGGGTAGGGCCATCCGAACTGCCCGTCCTCAGATGGATTGATCTTCCCCTAATGATGAAAGGAACTTCGGTAGACGGGACAGACGAATTATTTGCCTCTACAATGACAAGGTTCATTGTTATGGATGTTCTTTCATCATACAACGCCATCCTCGGAAGGCAAACACAAGGAAGTCTGCAAATTCGCCCTGATGTAAAATACTTAACTGTCACTTTTGCCACCAAGGATGGAGACGCGGAAATATTCATTAATCAGGGCGAAGTAAGGAAAGTGTTCGTCAAGGCGCGAAAAGCTCCAGTAACCAACTTCGCACAAACTATAGAGGCAGAGGCTTCGCCAGACGGAAAACCAAAAAAGGGAGAGGCAGAAGATCCCGCGAAGGTAGAAATGGAAGAAGTAGAACTTGTCCCGAACCGAAGTACCCGAATAGGGAAAAACTTGGCTGAAGGTGATAAGAAAAAACTTGTATCCTTTCTACTGATGAATAAAGACCTGTTTGCCTACTCGCCGAAAGATATGCCAGGGGTAGACCCTCGCATAATACAGCATAGCCTTAAGGTAAGTCCGGAAGCAAAACCTGTCCCGCAAAAGAAACGGGGCATCTCAGTACATAAAAATAACTTCGTCAAAACCGAAGTCCACCGTTTGTTGGACGCAGATATAATCAGGGAAGTCAAGTACCCCGAATGGTTAAGCAATGTGGTTATTGCCAAAAAGGAAGGGAGCAGTAAGCTCCGAATGTTCATCGACTTCAGAAACTTGAACGATGCTTGCCCAAAAGATTCATATCCTCTCCCACCAATAGACCGGTTGGTAGACTCAACTGCTGAATATGGGCTCCTAAGTTTCCTAGACGCCTTCAGTGGGTATCATCAAATAAGGATGGACCCCGAAGACGAGGAGAAGACTGCCTTCATCACCGAGGGCGGAACGTATTGTTACATCAGAATGCCCTTCGGGCTAAAAAATGCAGGAGCTACCTACCAGAGGTTGATGAGCAAGGTCTTTAGTGACCAAATAGGAAGAAACATGGAAGTCTATGTCGATGACATGATAGTCAAAAGCAAGCTGCCTAACGACCACGTCGCAAATCTAAGGGAAACTTTCCACCAGCTCAGAACCTTCGGTATTCGCCTTAATCCCGAAAAGTGCATCTTTGGCGTAACCTCAGGAAAGTTTCTCGGGTACATGGTATCAGAAAGAGGCATTGATGCCAACCCAGAAAAAATTAAGGCCCTATTTGAGTTCCGAACTCCCGTCACAATAAAGGATGTGCAGAGACTCACCGGAAGGATAACCTCTCTTAGCAGGTTCATTTCCAGGTATGGAGACCGGTGTCGAGCATTCTTCAAAGTCTTCACTAAGGCAGCAAAAAAGGAGGGCAACCTCGGATGTGATGATCACCCTTGGAATATGGACTCCCAAAGGGCTTGGGAAGAACTCAAAATCTACCTAGCCCGTCTGCCCATTCTTCGGCAACCTCGCGAGGGAGAGCCCCTCGTGTTGTACCTCGCTGTCACAGAAAAAGCAATAAGCTCGGTCCTGGTGAAAGAGGAAGGGCCGAAGCAATGGCCGGTTTATTACGTAAGCAAGTCCCTGCATGGTGCCAAAGTCAGGTATCCCTTACTACAAAAAGCTATATATGCCCTGGTACTCGCTGGAAGAAGACTACGGCCATACTTTCAAGCTCACCCAATCATCGTCCGAAGTAATCTACCTCTACGAGACGTCATGAAGAAAGTTGATCATTCGGGAAGGCTTTCCAAATGGTGTATAGAGCTTGGCGAGCACGACATTACTTATGAACCTCGGAAAGCCATAAAAGCTCAAGCTCTGGCAGACTTCATTGTCGAAGTGCCCATCACCGAGGACAGCCATTCGGATTCTGGCGAAGGTGAACTAGAATGGACTTTGTATGTAGACAGAGCCTCAGGGTCCGAACACCAGGGAGCCGGGGTAATTATCAGAGGCCCCAAAGGTCTAGAAGTAATGAAGGCCATCAAATTCAGCTTTAACGTCACCAACAATGTGGCTGAGTATGAAGTTCTCATAGCAGGGTCACGCCTGGCCAGAAAAATTGGTGTAAAAAACTTGAAAGCCCATAGCGATTCCCAGCTGGTAGTTCGGCAAACAACAGGGGACTATGGGGCGAAGGACCCGACCTTGGCAAAATACCATGAACTGGTAGCAAAGCTTATCCGAGAGTTCGACACCGTGCGGATCAAAAATGTGCCTCGTCGAGATAATGCCGAGGCAGATTGATTGTCAAAATCAAAAACATACACCAAGGTACTAGACCACCCGAGCATTGCAATTCTGAGCATAGTAACTTCGGGAAAAGGCTAGAAAGATCTGAAAAAAAGATATCTCGCAACCAGCACGCTCCCCGAAGACCTTAATGAAACGGAAAAAGTACGAAGGCGTTCCGGTTGCTTCTTCCTAATGGGAGAAGAATTATATCGGCAAGGATATGCAAATCCACTGCAGAGGTGTGTTGGCGAAGAGGATACTGAAATGATCCTTGAAGAAGTTCACAAAGGCGCTTGTGGTTCGCACATTGGAACCGACGCCCTGGCAGCAGTGATACTTCGCCAATGATACTTCTGGCCTACCCTAAGAAAGGACACTAGGCAGTTCGTCCAGAAATGTGGTAATTGCCAAAGACACGCGAGTATCCAGAGGACACCCTCGGAATTAATAACTTCGGCTGACTATCCCTGGCCCTTCGTAGTTTGGGGCATAGATCTCATTGGGCCACTCCCGACAGCGCCTGGAGGCGTGAAGTTCTGCGTGGTCGCAGTGGACTATTTCTCTAAGTGGGTCGAGGCAGCACCACTGGCGACTATCTGAGAAAAAGATATGCAGAAGTTCATATGGAAGAACATTGTATGCAGATTTGGCATACCAAGGGTGCTAGTAGCCGATAATGGATCCCAATTCACAGACAAGGGATTCCAAGAATTTGTCAACAACCTCGGAATAAAAATGCACTTCGCTCCAGTAGCTTACCCCCAAAGCAATGGGCAAGTGGAGGTATCTAACAGGACCATAAAAGATGGTCTGAAAAAGAGGTTGGGGGAAGCAAAAGGGAAATGGCCAGGAGAGCTCCCAAGCGTGTTATGGAGCTTCCGAACAACACCCCGAAGAGCCACAGGAGAAACACCTTTTTCACTTGTTTTCGGTACAGAGGCCATTATCCCAATTGAGGTAGTACAACCATCGGTGCGAGTACAAGTATTTGATGAAAGGGGAAATGACCTCGGCCTAAGAACCTAGCTCGACCTCGTCGGCGAACACAGAGAAATAGCCGAGCTGAGAAGAAAAGCTTTTCAGCAAAGAGTGGCCGCGGCTATAAACTTGCGAGCCAGGCCAAAGGGAATAAAGAAAAGAGGCCTCGTTCTCCGAAAGGCTGAATTTGGACCCCGAAGACCATCCCATGGGGTACTTCGCGCAAATAGGGAAGGTCCTTATCTGGCACTTGCCGAAGTACGAAAAGGAGTTTATAAGCTTGGCGATGCCGAAGGCGTAGAATTAAAAAATACATGGCATTCGGACGCCTTGAAAAAATTCTATGCTTAGGATTTTGATGGGAGTTAGAAAAATTTCCAAGTACAAAAGCTTCTTAGAAAATCTTTCTGAGGTACAAAAAAGCTTCTTTACCAGAGCAGTCGTCGCCGAGCACGATTTAAGAGAATCTATGTACAAAGGTTATAAATTTTCTCTAAAGTTGGAAATTTATTTGAAAGAGAATTTCGCGAAGGCGATTCCAAGGCTAATTGCCGTAATAAGCATGATTTTTCGAAGTCTCTTGAGCGAACGTGTTCGGGACAATGGGAAATGAAAAATCTTGCAAAAGACGTAGCCAAAAAATTTTCCAAAAGAAAGAATGAGTCTTTATTAACAAAGATAGCTCTGATTACAAAGAAGGAAGCTCGCCAAAAGAAGAAGTACAAAAAAGAAGAAAAGAAGGCAAAGGGCCCTAACACAAGCTAAGGAATCTCGGCATCTCAAGACCCACCAACCCCCACGTCCTTGTTTACCACCTTCGGTGCTGGAGAAGGAAAGGGCAAGTTGAGGTGCTCGATTTTGGACCAAGACCACCGAGGCCCTTCGGGAATGTTTAGGGCCGCCAAGAAGGAGAGGTCCAGATCTGGGAACCTTTGCAGAACTTGATGCCGAACAAGACAAAAGCCGTCTTGAAAACCGACCTTGGTCGCTTGCTCGGCCTTCTCCTTCTCGACCGCTAAATCGTCAAGTTCCTTCTCCAGATCAACGATCTCCTTCTTCAATGCCTTCATCTTCTTCTTCTTCAGCTCCTTCTTCAAAGACTCAACCTAGGCCTGGAGCGCGGCCTTCTCAGCAAGCACCTTCGCCAGGAGAGCCTCAAACTCTGAATTCTCCTTTTGATATGCCTCGTTTGCCGAAGTAAGCTCCGCCACCTTGGAGCCGAGGTCAGATATCTTTTGGGATAAGTCTTTCAAGAGCTCCTTTTTTTCCTTCAAAAACTCCTCCCGAACGGCAGCAATTTCCTTCTTTGCAGCTTGAGCCGTCTCCACGTTCTTGGCAACCAAGTCAGAGCACATGGCCTTGGATTTTTCCACATGGTCCAAGGCCCAGACTCGGAATGCCGCTTGCTTCGCCGCCCGAACCCTGAGGAGGCCAGTATACCCCAACAGCAGCAAGGGACTCTTCGTCCAGGAATGCCTCGAAAATGGCCTTGAAAGAGGCCTCAGTGAGAATCCCCTCCGAAATTTGGTTGGCCATTTGCTGGCAGTCGCCGAAGTACAAGTTCATGTCCTCCGTAAACGACCAGAAAGGCTCATTCAGGACTTTCCCCTTCGGGATATGGGAATCTCGAAGGGCCCGTTTCCGAGCGTGCTCAGCCGCCCATGCCAAAGATGGCACCTCCTCTACATGGAAGGACGAGAAGCTTGTTAGGACAAGCACTCCTCAAAGTTCAAAAAATAAAGACACAACAACAACAAACAAACACAAACCTGGCGGCACCTCGGCAACATCATCGTCGGAGTCCCGGACCCCCTCGGCAGAGATTTCCTTGCATTTGCTCTTGCGGCGCTCCTCGGCAGAAGGGACTTCCACCAAGGGGTCCAGAAGAGCCGCCGAGGAAGTGGGACTCCGAGGAAGGGCGTCAGCGGCAACCTCAGTTGGCGGGGCAACAGCGGCGTCAGGCTCTTCGTGCGCCTCCTCAGGAATTTCCGGGGGAGGAAGAGGCGCGTCTTTCTTTACCCGCTTGGCCGAGGATGGCCCGGCCCCAGACGATTTCCGCCTTCGGGAAATGGCCTTCTTTGTTTGCTCCCCCTTCTCGGCTTGACCTAGGAAGAGCACCTTGTAGTAAGTAGCGGACTCGTCGCCCATCTCTGAAACAGAAGGAAAACATCAGTGTGAGTCCAAGGCGTGCCTATAGCAGAAGTTTTTAAGAAAACTTACGCTCACAAAAGGCCTCGTGAGTAACCTCCTTCCGAATGAGTTTCACCAGCCAGGAGTCTTTCCCAACAATGGCAGGAGTTGGCATCCCGAGGTCCGTCTTATGCTCCTTCACTACCCCTAGTTCCCGAAGGACCTCCTCGGTCATCAGTTTCCACATGATGGGGAAGGGATAGAAGGAGCGTGAAGGGACCTCGGAATCCCAGTCGGAGACTGCCCGGATCCGGCTGTCAAAGTCCGCGAATCTGACCGCCAACTCAGGAGTCAGCAGCCTCTTCGGGTCCACGACATCCGTCTCCAGCCTTCCCCGAGCCCACTTGGTTGGAACGTACGACCAGGCCTCCTCCATCTTCAAAAATAAAAATTTCCCCTGCCACCCGCGCCAGCTGTCCTTAGTGGCGAAGGTGAACATATACTTTTTGCTCCCTGATCCCCGAGGTAGCATAAAGTAAAAGCCACCCTTCAGGACCGCGTCGAGCTTATAGTACTGCATAAAAAGAATGAAATGGGGTTCTATTTTGAAAACGCAGCACATGCAAAGGAAGGCGTTGAAATAGCAATACGAGTTCGGGGGAAGTTGATTTACGGCAATGCCATGAAACTGGCAAAAGTCGCAAATCATCTTCGAAGGAGGATACCGAAGTCCAGCCTTCAGTTGGGCACAAAAAACGGTAACCTCGTCCTCATTGTTCATGAAACTGAGAGTTTGGGGATCAGGAAGTCTGATGGTGGCATAAGAGGGAAGAAAAAAAAATTTTGGTCAACCTTTCCAATTTTTTTGGAGTCGTACAACAAGTATGATTGAGAAGAGGTTGCCAGCTTTCTGAAATAGGAGAAACAGTCACAAGAGGGGTTGGCGAAGACATTTTAGAAGAAAAAGGGACTTCATGGAACAAAAAATCGACTTCGGGAAAGCTTTAAAAAGAAGCACAGAAAATCAAAAGACTCTGGGAATCAAAAACCCACCGAATGTTTTGCCAAAATCTGGGTTTGAAGTCGCCGTCGTAAAAGGTGGCCGGAAATTGCCCAAGAAAAAGCACCATCGCGAAGAAATGCAAAAACAAGTTGAGAGCAGGAGGAGAGCAAAAGCAGAACAAAAGGAGCTTATGATGGAACAGGTCATATATAGGCCGAGGGAGGGTAGACGAACCGGCGTCATAAGTACTCCGCGAAGGCGAACAGTCGCCATAACTGCTCTCTGCGCATAAAAAGGCGCACCTGCCGTAACCGATGCGGTCCCCTCTAATGGCAACCGTGCCACATGTCAGCCGTCGCGCCAAAAGAGGGACACGCCTTCTGACACCCCTAAATCCTAGGCGCGCCGCTCCAGACTGACACGCCTGGTTAAAAGACGTGACATTGCGCAGACCTGCAAAAGAAAAGAAATGGGTTACCTCGAAAACACCAAAAGACAAGCTATGGTCGAACAGCCTATGTCATCGGACAAAAGGTACATCTTCGGCACAGGCATTACACCCAAGGCCCCGAAGGACACCCTCCGAAAACCTACAAGCTGAAGTTTCCACTTCGGCTTTCCGAAGGGGGGCCTGTGAGAGCCGAAGGGCTATCGCCACTCTTAGTACACTCTTCCCGCCAAAAGAGTGGTCGGGGAGCCTGACGCCATCCGAAGTAATCACTACCACTAACCTCGGAAGGAGCGAAGTCAAACACCTCGAACTTAAGACTTCAGCTAGTACGTCAGGAATTTCAAGAATGTTGCCGACTCCCTCAGGGGACCAAACTGATCGCCTTCGGGGATGAAGAACCAGCTATTTCAAGCAAGTGAGAATCTCCCCGAAGGCGGAACCCCCGAACTAGGGAACTCCCCGAACTACAGTCATAACTCCCGAAGAGGGGCGTCCGTACTAAAGGATGACCTCGCCCAAAGGACCTCGGGAGTACAACAGGAGCATTTAAGGAGCCTCTGACATGTGGCCCACATGCGCTACACGCCGCCTCGAATGGCGGACTGACGCGCCGACGCCGTCCAAGTCTTGTCATGACCTGGCTCGGTCCCAGACCCGAAGAGCCTACAAATGGCTACCTGTCCCCTACGCCCAGAAGTACAGATCATATCCGACCGAACACGTGTCACAATTTGAACGGGCTAGGCACCCCTATAAATACCAGGAAACAGGCCCTGGCAAAGGATCTGGACCCTTCTCCCAGAAAAAACACAAGCAGGCAAGATCCCCCTGCTCCATTGCTTTCCCTCCCCTTTTCTTTTCACAAAAAGTGCTGACTTAGGCGTCGAAGGCTCCTCCCCGAAAAAACACTCCGGGGACCTCCTAACCCCCCTCTTCCGAGTGTTTCAGGTACACTCCCCTGGTAAATCTTTGCTCCGGACGTTCTCCCTCTCAGGAAGTCCCTCCCGAAGTCACAATGTCACTTGACGAAGATGCTGCTGGGCATCACAAACCATTATTAAATTATCAACTTGTTAAACCATTGGTAAGTGAAATGTATATTGCCAACGGCTTAAGCTGTTAGAAATTTAAATAGAGGGACCAATTTGAAATAAGGATAGAAAATGTGGGATTAAGGCTAGAATTTTACCAATCTCTCATGTATAAGAGTTTCCCCTTAAATGTGTTGCCTTTGTTTATTTATTCTCCTTTCTCCCTCCTTTTTCCTTTCTCTCCCACTAAGAGTGCCATATTCTGGGCAAATGAGTTGTTGCCACAGTTAATAATAGTTTTCCACCAATTCCTTCGATCCTCTTTTTTAACTTTCTTTATAGCCATTTTTTCAAACATGCAACCATTTTCATACTTCAAGCTTTAAAGTTTTAGACTCAATTTTATTTTCCCAGAAATTTGATTGGTTTACATGGTTTTACTCCTTTTGTCCTTCTCTTTAGCTTTATTTAAAAAAGTTTCTTTGAAATCACAACCAGTTTTTGTTCATTGAGATTTGAAATTTTGAATCTCTAAATAATTTTTTTTATTTCTAGGTTTGGGGATATTTTCTATGTCGGTTCCTTTGGAGACTTTAATCTGTTGGTAGGGTGGGTAAGGGCCGAATCCTCTTTTGGTAGTGGGTGTGATGGTGCTGGAATGGAGGGTGATTGCCACGTGCTTCCTTCAGCATGATGGGAATTTTTGCACAATGTTAGTTCTACTTTCTGATTTGAGCATCCATTTCACACGTTATTTGTTTCATTGACATTCTCAATGATTTTTTGAAGGCTTGGCACCTCTGTGATCCTGAGGCTAAGAAAGTATTCAAGGCTCTTAAAGAAGCTGGTGTGAAGGTGGCAGTTGTGTCCAATTTTGACTATTGCTTGAGGCTTTTTTTTACATGCATTAGGCTGTGATGATTGGTTTAATGCTATGGTAGTATTAGCTAAAGTAAGGTCCTATACCCCCCTTTACAACTACTTGTTAGAAAGCAAAAGAAGTCATAAAGAGGAGGAAAGCTTTTAGGGAAGCGAAAGAACTTTACTGATGTTAACAAATTAAGCAGTACATTAGATGCTCTTTATATAGAGCTAACTCCCAATGATCATAAGCATGAAACAAGGAATAGATAAAAACAAATTGCAACAACTCCTATAAACTTGCATAAAATCTGGAACTAACTAAACAAGCTAACAAATATTTTGGACTTGGTCAAAAACCATCTACTTTACTCAACATTCCCTCCTTTAAACTAAAAAATATGCAGATTTTTAATTTATCAAAGAGCACTCAACATGCAAACACCCAACAAACTTCTTAGCTTTTGAAAAACTGGAGACTTAAGAGGCTTTGTAAATATATCAACAACTTGTTCTTTAGTTTTACAGAAAATAAGCTTAATGGCTCATTCATTTGTGAGATTCCTTAAGAAATGAAACCTCACATCAATGTGCTTGCTTCTCCCATCTAGAATAGGATTCTTGGACAACTTTATTGCTGAACTATTATCACAATAGATTGCAGTAGCTCCTTCATGTTGGAAATGTAATTTTTCAAGAATCTTTTTGAGCCAAATAACTTGGCAGGCACAAGCTGTTGCAGCTACATATTCTGCTTCAGTTGTTGATAGTGTGACAATATCTTACTTCTTTGAAGACCATTAAATAGCTGCTGAGCCAAACATGAAGGCATAACCTGTAGTGCTTTTCTGATCATCCAAATCTCCAACATAATCATTGATGGCCCAGGGCCTCATCGTTGTGAGTCATGATGACTGTTGAGGAGACTTCTAGGAGGAAGAACGCCTGGAAGGTGGATCGCCTCTAGGAGAGTACCTGGAAAACTGGGAAATAGGGTTAGGAGGCCCCCGGAGTGTTTTTCCGGGGGGGGAGCCTCCGACGCCCAAGTCAGTGGTGGCCGGAAAAAGGAGAAAGTCACTAGCTCAAAGAGAAAGGCAGAAAAGTCTCGCCTGGTCTTTTCTCAGAGTATGGGAGCTGTATCTCCGGCCTGCCAACCTCCTGTCAAGTATTTATTTCCTGTATATATAGGAATACCTAGCCCGTTCAGATCATGACACGTGTGCGGTCGGATGCTCCTGAACGTCTGGGCGTAGGGGACAGATAGTTGGTAACTAGATGGCCTCGAGCCTTGTGCTGAGACGGGCCATGATATGATTCTGATGGCGTCTGCGCGTCAGGGCGACTTTTTACGTCTGTGGTGGGACGTGTCAGAGGCTTCCTTAAATGCTTCCTTAAATGCGCCTGCCGTACTCCCGAGGTCCCTGGGCGAGGTCGTCCTCTAGTTCGGACAGAGCCTCTTCGGGAAGCCTACCCTCAGTTCGGGGGTTCCCAGTTCCAGGGGGTTCCGCCTTCGGGGATATCATATTCGGGCAGCAATGTCTGGTGCCACTTTTCCGAAGGCGCGTTGTTCACAACCTTGGGGGGCGAATGGAGTCCTCAAGTTTTACTGGCGTGCCGAGGCTCGGAGCTCTCAGGCTATCTCCCGAGGTGCATGATTCCACCTATTCCCGGGAAGCACCAGTTCTTCTGGCCGTTGTTGTGGCAGGGTATTCGGCCAGATTGAGGCGACAGCCTTTGGCTATCAATCATTGTCAGTAAAACCATAAAAATCTGATTTTTCTCTCTTCTTGTAGAACAATCCGAATTCCTTAGTGCCTTGAAGATATCAAAGAATTGTTTTGGCAACAAGAAGATGCAGCTCTATTGGGCACTCCGTGTATCTGCTGATCAGACTTACTGCATACATTATATTTGGCCTTGTGGCTGCCAAATACATCAAGCTTCCAACAATTTGCTTGTAAAATGTGTTGTTTACCTCTCTTCCTTCAAAATCTTTTGTTAGTTTCAGACCAAACTCAGCTGGTGTACTTATAGCATTACACATTTTCATCTTAAACCTATCCAAAATTTCTTACACATATTTCTTCTAGAAAATAAAAATTCCAACATTGGATTGAACCATTTCAATACACAAAAAATAGTGCTTCAATCCAAGATCTGACAATTCAAAATCATGCAACATGCTTTGCTTGAATTCTTGCATCATGGCACTGTCATTTCCAGTATAAATCAAATTATCAACATATAAACAAACAATAAGCTTCTTCCCTTCATTTCCAAGTTTTACATAAAGTGTATGCTCATATGGATATTTTTGAAAGCCTTCCGTACAAAAGTAAGCATCAATATGACTATACCAAGCTCTTGAAGCTTGTTTTAAACCATATAGAGCCTTTTTTTAATTTATTTACTTTATGCTCAGCCGCAAACTTCATATAACCAAAAGGTTGGTCAATAAATACCTGCTCTTCCAGTTCATCATAGAGGAAAGCCGATTTCACATCTAATTGAAAAATGGTCCATGAAAATTGTGCTGCTAATGCAATTACCAATTTGATTGTATCATGCCTTATAACAGAAGCAAAGACCTATTTGTAGTCTACTCTGAATCCTTGTTTATAGCCTTTCGCCACCAATCGTGCCTTGTACTTGTCAACTTCGCCATTTTCTTTCAACTTTGTCTTGTAAACCCACTTTACACCTATGGATTTCTACCCTTTTGGAAGTGCCATCAAGTCTCATGTATTATTTCTTTCAATAGCTTGAATTTCAGCATCCATAGCTTCCTGCCACTTTGATTGTTCAACAGCTTCTTTGAAAACTATTAGATCACAATTAGAAAATAGAGCAAGTTGAGTCAATGTATCCTCAGATTGGTCAATTCTAGTTGCCTGATAATCAGTCATCCACGCAGGCCTTTTCTTGTCACATTGAGGTCATTATGCAGCTACAACTTCAATTGTAATACCCATAAAATCCTAAGTAATTAAGTCTCGGGCTATAAGGATTCAGGGCTTAAGAATTTTTGCTAAATTGAGAATTAAGCTCATTGAGTTTGAAAGACACTAAATTAAGTGGGATCGGGAAGTATGATAAGTGTTGGACACTCTCAGAATTTAAACTTAGCCTAGGCTAAGTAAAATGATGAAAATTTAGTGTGAGGGACTCAATTGGACAAAAGGGACTTTTGGTGGTTGGGCTCAATTGCCCAAATATAAGGAATTGAGGGACTAAAGAGGGGATTAGCCAATTTTAAAGGCATTGGATGCCATGGTTGCCACCTTTCTCCATTTCCCATTATTTTAATCCACTTTTCATCCAACTCATCACTTAGGATTCCTTCCTCCACCTACTTGTCCCCCACTTTTGACAAATTTTCCCAACTTTCACCAAAGTCTTCCAATTTGTCCTCTATTTTCGACTATCTCACCCACCACCCACACAATTCATCCAATTTGTCCCCCACTTGTCTCCCACTCATCCAAGCACATGATACACTCATTATCCCCTCCCAAATTCGTCAATTACATGCCCATTAAGCTTCCAAACTTCATTCAACACATTTCACTCTCTCTCTTCAATCTCTCTCTAAGTATGGTCTCAAACTCTTCCAACTCTTTTCTCCCAAATACCATTTGGCCATAGCTCATTCTTGAGCATCCTTGAGCTTTTACCAAGTGTTCTTGGTGGCTATAAGCTCTTAAGAACATCCCAAGAAAGAATCAACAAGAAGATTGAAAGAACAAAACGTTTTTGGAAGCCATCAACTAAGGGAAGTTTCGGCCAAGTCTTGTTCTTGGCATTCTCGTGTTTGAAGCTTGTGTTCTTGATGCGCATAAGCTTCTAAAGCCTTCCAAGGCTAGGAATGAAGTAGTGAATTCAAGAAAAGATGAGTGAGAGTTCTAAGGAAATCAAGTCAAAGGATTCGGCCATACCTCGTTTGGTTGAGGTATTGTGTATTTCACCAAGTTTTCTTGGTATATGTAAGCTTTCGAGCTATGATAATGCAAGAATATACTTGTTAATAATTCAGCCATTGTAGGTTCTCAAGCTAGAAATTAAGTTCTAGCTATGACAAGCGAGGAAAAGGCAAAGAAACAAGCTTCTAAAGCTTTTGGGCAACAAAGTTGCTAAGGGTTTTATGGTATGGATTCTTATACTCTTTGAGTATTCGGGCCCTTGGGTGATGGATATTGGATGCCATGTGATCCTAAGAGGGCTATAGAGGGCTATGTTTTGTTGCTTAGGCAACTCTGTGCCATCTAGCTCCGTGCAAGCATTACGACTAGGAATTGAGTCGGCCAACTCAATTCCCAAGTATAAAGAGCTCAAATTTTAAAATGGATTAATAAAATGGTTAACCTAAAAAATGAGAAATATGGATCATTCTTGCTCTGCCCTTCAGGGGGATAAAGTGCTAAGTGGTGTGTGTGTTGTGTGCTTCTATGTTTGGTTGTGCATGTTAAGCCCCGATTATTATTATTATTATTATTATTATTATTATTATTATTATTATTATTATTATATGCATGTACCTGTATCTTCTTTGTCCTAGTGTTTTATTTGCAGGAGCATGGAATACTTGTTGCCATGTTATTCTTGGCTATGTTAGGCTTTGGAAACCATATGTTAGGCTCTAGGAGCCATACAGAATCCTTACTGAGTTTATAACTCACCCACCCTTCTCTACTTCTTTTTAGGGAAAAAGCTTACTTGAAAGGCACTAAGGTCATGAGTATTTTATACTCTTTTTGTTGATAAAGGTTTGTGTACATACGTGTTTGCTCAATATTCTAAGTATTCTAAGTGTTATGGGTTGTTTGTGTAACAAGCTAATAAGCGTGGACTTATGTGCAGGACTTGGAGTCTAGATTTTGGGAACAAAGTCTCTAAGGTGGAATGTGTGTTCTTTGGCTCTTTGTGTGGTTTGCCATGTTTTCACATGTGCTATGATGCTGGTCTTGTCTAAATGACCAAACTTGTGTTAATGGCTTGCACATGGACTATTAGACTTTTGGTTGGTCATGAACATTTTTGACCTAAGTAATGTTGATAGTGGATTTGCATAATAGTATGTTTATAAGCCAATGCTTGTTTATGAAAAACATGTGCATAATAAACAAGTTCCAAAACTTGGATTGGTGTTTTGGTTGCCATGCATATACTTGCCTATATTTGATAACAAGCTTGAAATGAACACACAAGTTCCACATACATACTAGCTTGTTTCCAAGAACACAATATAAACATTTAAGTATTTAATTAATGAGCTAGTACTAGTAATATCCTAGGAACATGCCCATATGTTTTGATAAGGAATAAATTCCCTTTTATAGAATTCTGCTGCATGGTTATGTAATTGGGCCTACATGGACCAGGGGCTAGGCTGGGCGTGACATCAGTGATTAGAGCAATTTGATCAACAACAAGTTACAACCCTGTATCTACTTTTTTCTTCATCATCAAAATCAGCTAAAATTTGTTGCTCTTTATTGTTGGTCCTCCATGTCCAGATATTTCCCTCGTCAAAGATTATGTCGAGGCTAATGACAATTTTCTTGGTGATAGGATTGTATAATCAGTATTCTTTTGACTTATCATTAACACCAAGAAAAAAATATTTTCTCGTTTATCATCAAGCTTCTTCCTTTTTTGATTTGGATCATGTGCATATGTTATGCAATCGAAAATTTTGAAATACTCGACACTTGGCTTGTGTCCACTCCAAGCTTCTTCAAGCGTCAAGTCTTTAAAAACAAATGTAGGGCTTCTGTTCAATAAATAAATGCTCCAATGAACAGCTTCTGGCCAAAAATTTCTTGGCATCTCGCTCCTCCTTAGAATGGTTCGAATCATGTTTAGTGTTGTCCAATTCTTCATTTCGGCTACTCCATTCTACTGGGGTGCGTAGGCTACTGTAAGTTGCTTCAGGATTCCATGAGCCTCAAAAAAATCTATAAATTCATATGAGTTGTATTTTCCACCTCGATCACTACGAAGAACTTTTATTGGTCTGCCCACTTCTTTTTCTACCAGTGCCTTGAAACTTTTGAAAGCTGATAAAGCTTCAGACTTTTCCTGTAGAAAATAAACCCAAGTTTTTCGACTATAGTCATCAATAAACATTATAAAGTAATGTTTACCACCATTTGATGTTGGATTGATAGGCCCATAGATGTCAAAATGTAACAGCTCCAAGACTTGTTGTGCTCTCAATGTTTTTCTTTTAGGAAAACTGTCTCGATGCTACTTTTTGATGATACAATCTTCAAAAATTTGGGACGGCTTTTGGATTTGTTGAAGGCCTGTCACCATATTCTTCTGTTGAAGAGTTTCTAGTCCTCCAAAGTTCAAATGACCATAGCGTAAATGCCACAGCCATGCATCATCTTCTAATTTTGTTGAAAAGTTGAACTATGTCACATTATTGAGATACAATAGGAACAACCAATTGGATGTCATGTTGATTTGAGAAATTAGACCCTTTTGATCATCTTGAATATGACAAACTCCATCTTTGATAGCAATTTCAAATCCCTTCTCCTAGAGTTGTCCAGCACTAAGAATATTAGTCTTCAAATCTGGGGCAAAACAAACATTATCGATATACTGCTCTATGTTGTCTTTGGTGTATATTTTGATGCTTCCTTTGCCCATAACAGAAACTGTAGAGTTGTCACCAAACTTGATGCTATTCTGGAACAACTTATCCAAATCTGAAAACAGGGATCGATCTCCACACATGTGATTGCTACAGCCTGTGTCTAAATACCACAAATTTTTGTGGATCTCCTCATCCTTATGACAAGCCATTAAGAGAAAAACTTCTTAATCCTTTTCAGCAAAATTGGACTCTACACCACAATCTCGATTCAAATTAGTTCTACATTTAGATTTATAATGGCCATACCTGTGACATTTGAAACATTCAATATTCGACTTGTCTGTAGACTTCTGCCTATTACCATTTGAATGGTGTTGACCTTTCTCTTTCCAAGAATTTGTGGCTTGATCATCATTAGATTTATGGTGTGTATTTTTTTCCTTTCTAACCTTTTTCCATGATATGAAACTTTAAGCTTTGTTGATGCCTTCAAGGCCTGTTCCTCCATATCCTGCTGGACAATTTTTTACTTATGAACCAACAAAGAACTTTGCAATTCATCTATTGTTAGTTCATCAATATCTTTAGATTCTTCTATGGAGCAGACAACAAAATTAAATTTCGATGTCAAAGACCAAAGAATCTTTTCTATAATCTTTATGTCCTCCATACTTTCACCATGAATTCTCATCTTGTTAGCTATAGTCATTGTTCTTGAAAAGAAATCAGTAAGATATTCAGCTATCTTCATCCATAAAGTTTCAAACTCTGTCCGAAGTGCTTGTAGTTGTACACGCTTTGCCTTCGCATTCCCTTGATACTTCTTTTTCATGGAGTCCTAACTCTATTTGGAGCTTTCTTTGCAAAGAATTGCCTCCAAGATTGATCAATCAATGGCTTGAAAAAAGGTAGTTCTTGGCCTTCAGGTCCTTCAACTTCAATGTTTCTCGTTCTGCCCGTTGTGTGTCGGACAACACCTCTCCTTCTATTGCCTCTAATACTCCAAATTCAACTTCACACCAATACCACTTGGACCTCAAGAAGTTTTCCATTAGCATGCTCCAATGATCATAGTGACCATAAAAATGTAAAATTGATGGTTGCACAAATGATGAATCATTGGCTATTTTACTGCTGCAAAAAGAAATTCACACCTTGAAGGAGTGGCTCTGATACCACTGTTAGAAAGCAAAAGATGTCGTGGAGAGGAGGAAAGCTTTTAGGGAAGGGAAAGAACTTTACTGATGTTTGCAAATTGACAGTACATTAGATTCTCTTTATATAAGGCTAACTCCCAATGATCATAAGCATGAAACAAGGAATGGATAAAAACAAATTTCCTCCTATAAACTTGCATAAAATCTAGAACTAACTAAACAAGCTAACAAATATTTTAGACTTGGTCAAAGGCCATCTACTTTACTCAACACTACTGAGATTGTTTTGAGAGTATGAGATATTTTACTTCATGTAGCTATCAAATCTAGCTAACTGGCTTGGTTTCCTTATTTAATTGTTTCTGGCTAGGTCAACAAATTGTGCTTTGTGGTGAAATGATCTAGTTTCATTTGTTGTCTATTAAGGCCTAGTATTTTTGGTTTGGTCTGTTGTCCTTTTGTTGGAGCCACCATTGTGTTCTTTTAGATTGACAAAAGAAATTATTTGTTTATTTATTTATATATTTATTTTTTAGGAAAGATTGTCAAGGAATTTTATACTTATCCTACAGTTGTTAGCTTCTAGAATTGGTTGATAATTACCGGTACTATTTATTTTAGCAGATTTTCTTCTTGCTATAGCAACTATTCTTGATCCTTGCACCATGCTAACTTGCTCTAGCTTGGTACTTTTGCATTTGCTGAATGGCTCTTGCAAAACCAGTACTACATAGAAGGTGAGTTTCATGTAATTTTTCTATTTGTTCATCTCCAATGTTGGTTCAAAAGAAATTATAAGATACTAGTTGTTATATATAAGATTCTATTTCCTAAATATGGAGCATCTAACTGGAAAGACTTACATATACTTGAATAATACTTAAATCAAACATTGGGTTTTTTTTCCTTCACAGCCAATGCCACACAAAGTATCCTAGAAATATATAAGGTATATATTTTTTTCCTTTTTTAATTCAACAGATAAAACTTAGGTGGATGATAACCTTACATTTGTTATCTTTATTTCTCTCATATTTAGTATGTTTGAATGTATTTTGAACCTTAAAGGTATACTTTGAGTATTTTTTGTAGCTTAGAGCATGTCTGGACTCAATTGATTAAAAATAAATTTAATTTGTAATTTCACAAGTTTTAATTTAGTTGTGTTCTTTCAGAATTTTGACAGATTGGCGATGTTTCAGTTGAAAAATCATATCTTGAGTTACAGAGATCAGAATTGAGTGATTCTTGATTCATTGGAAAGCTAACATCTGGAGCTACAATTCATATGAGGCCATGAATCCCAGTTCGCACGTTAAGGGGGGTAAAATTCATCTTTAAAATTGTGATTTGTGCATCATTACTGGTTGAGAAGCAATTGATGTATTTTGAGCATTTCTTTGGTTGTAGATGTCCGTTTTGCATGATTTAGGTGTCATTTCAAAGCTAACAAAGAGCTATAAAACTTTCATTATTGATATTTGAAAGATAATGAGCTTGTCAAGGTCTAATTTCATCTTGAAGTTGCTACTAACATTCTAGAGAATTGTTTGGCTCACAACTTTGAAACCTTCTAGTTATTTTCATTCTTTTTATTTGTACGGGGGGTAATTTTGCAACAATATAGAAGTTTAGGGAGATTTTTTGAATGTAGTACACTAGGTTAGTTTTTATTAGAATTGGAGCACAACAGCTCGTCCCTCTCCCTAGGGTGGTAAGCCCCCCTCTTTTCCCCAACTTGCTTTCATCTCTTTTTTTGTTTCTTTTCTTTCATTTTTAGTAATTTCCCATGGCCATGTCTGGCTAATCTTTTTATTCTTGGTTGAAGAAAACTGAAACCTTGAATTCTTCGATACTGTGAGATCAAAATTATTTTTATTTAGTGAATTAATACTTTGAGTATTAGATGTTTTTCTACGATTAATTTCATGATTATTTCGTTTATATGTTAGAAGGCCTGCTAGTTGTTATTCAAATTCAATCTACTACTGAGTTAGAATTCAAATACGTAATTGTTTGGTCTCTCTAATCTGTGAAGCAACTAAGGTTTATTGATTTGCTGCATCAAAAATCATTAGATCTTATGAAGAACATTCAACTAAATTAAATGCAACTACTTGTGTTTGTGATATTTAGTTTCATCGATCTCTCTAATTTTTAATGCAATTATTAAATTAAATTGAAATGCTTGTCTTAGGTTGTTTAGCAGTTAGAGTTAATTAGATCACTTATTTTCTAATTAACTATGACTAAGAAGAGGTAGGAAGATAGCTCCGACAATAATTATTTAAAGTCCTAATTGATTTATCTATACATCGATGATTAGTTTGTAGGAATTTGGTGGTGGATGTTAACTGATGTCAAGGTTTGCATTTTTTATTATTTCATTTTTTTTTCTCACTTGATAAGTTTTTCAATTTTTGTTCTCTGATTATTTTTACTTTTATTTTCGGTTGCAAACAATCCCTACCTTCCTAATCTTTTATTTCAGTTTTCAAATAACAAGCTTTCAGTTAAAAAAAATTTCCTTTGAGATTCAACCTGGTTTTCACTGCTATACTACAAATTTATTTATTTTAAATTGTTAGTGATATCAGAATTATTTTTTACAGTTTCAACAACCGACCATAAATTTGGCACTGTTGCTGGGGAAATTTATTTTTCTGTCAAAGTTTCTTTTTTTTTTTTATTTCAGTAAATTGGCTTATGCCAAGATTTTCTCGTATAGTTGAATTAGTATTTGATTCAAAGATTGAGAAGACAGTAAAGGCAAACATGAAAGCAAAGGGGCAAGCAGTCTATTTTTCAAAACATAGGAAAAGTTGGAAAGTGTTGCCTATTGAGCTTAAAAGTTTGAAAACAGACAAAGTGGTCAACATTGACATGCATAAATTGAAGCCCTTGCATGAAAAATTTTCCAAACACCCTAATTAACACGGGAAGGGACTGTCTAGCTAAAGATAATAAAGAAAGACACTTTTGGGAGGCAGCCCAAATGTGGTTTTGTGCCACAAACAATTTGGATTTCTTTTCTTTTATTTTCCATCTTTTATTTTTTAGGTTTCTTTGTTCTCACAACCAGTTTTCTTGGTCATGTAGTATATTATTTTTATTTTTATTATCTTTTTCAAGCTCGAAGTGAAGCGAAACATGGCAGCAGCATGCTGAATCTAGTTCCGAGTTACAGAGCATTGCGAAATCACCTTTCAGGGCAATACCTTTTCTTTTCCCCATCTGTATTTTTATTGTGAACATTGAGGACAATTTTTGGTTTAAGTGTAGGGGAGTGAATAGCTTGGACCTTAATTTTCTATTTTCAAAATTTTTGAACTAAAATTTTTTTGATTCATACTTTTGAGCACTGATATGAATTGTTAGGATAATTTCATTTTTTTGGTTCGTGAATTCCCAACTTGAGTATTAAGTTATCAATTTATCAGTCTTTATGCAACTCTCAAATTTTATTTTTAAATTATTTTTACAATTTTTGATCAAGCTAGTTGATGGGTATCTTGAGAAGCTAATTTTTTCATCAAATTTTTGTACTTAGTACGTTGATTTAAACCTTATGAGATTATGAGCTTATTAAGTTGGATATGTGGCTTGTTCAGTTGTGGATGATTTGAATCACTTGAGAAAAAAAAATGTTTGAATTGTTGCGTTCTACTAAAAAAAAAACATTTTTTACTCCGCTGTTTTTTAATATTGAAGTAGCTAGGGTCTTCTCTTAAGGCAAAAATCGATCACTCTCGAGATGGTACTAGGAACATGAGTATGGTCAAAGACCATCTTAAAGTTATGTTGAGTTAGTAGCTTGGGTATGATAGAGCCTCTATTATACACTCGCTAAACGGCAAAACACAAGAAAAAGAAAAAAAAGAAAAAAAAAGTCAATTAGAATCAGAATAAGAATAATTTTTAATTGATTTCTTATCTTCTATAGGTTTGTGGTAAGATTGATTGTAATTTTTGAGTTCTTATCTACTTGGTTTGTTCTCTTTACTTGGTGCATAAATTTGATGTTTTCCTCAAGTTCTGAAAGGTGACTGTTGGTAGCCTATGAAAAAATTGTTTTCGTGCACTTATTTTGTTTTGAGTTGCTATTGACTGGTAGGTTGCATGTTTAATTTCTTTTGTTGAGTTTTCAAGACCCTTCGATGTGAAATTATCATACTTTCTTTAGGTCAAAAGTATGTTTCAATCTTTTTCAAATTTTTCTTATTTTGTGTTTTGCCTAAAGACAGACAAAAGCTATATGTGGGAGAATTTGATAAGCTTACATTTGTTATATTTATTTCTCTCATATTTAGTATGTTTTAATGTGTTTTGAACCTTAAAGATCTACTTCGAGTATGTTTTATAGCTTAGAGCATATCTGGGCTCAACTGATTAAAAGTGGATTTAATTTGCAAGTTTACAAGTTTTAATTTGGTTGTACTCTTTTAGGATTTTGATAGATTAGTGATGTTCTAATAGAAAAATCATATCCTAAGCTACAGAGATCAGAATTGAGTGATTCTTGATTCATTGGAAAGCTAACATCCGGGGCTATGACTCATATGTAGATCATGAAACCTAGTTTGCACTTTAAGGAGGTCAAATTCATCTTCAAATTTGCAATTTTTTTGTCATCGCTAGTTCATAAGCAATTCGGTGTTTGGGCATATATTTGGCTGTAAATTTCTGTTTTACATGATTCAAGTGTTATTTTGAAGCTAAGAAAAATCTATACAACTTTTACTCATTGATATTTAAGAGATAATGACTATATCAAGGTCAAATTTCAGCTTGAAGTTGCTGTTGATGTTCTGGAGAATTGTTTGGCTTAGAACTTTGAAACCTTCTAGTTATTTTGAATCTTTTTATTTGTGTGTGGTAATTTTGTAAAAACATAAAAAGTTTAAGGAGATTTTTTGAATTTAATACACTAGGTTAGTTTTTATTAGAATTGGAGCACAACAGCTCGTCTCTCTCTCTGGGGCGGCAGCCCCCCCTCTCTCCCCCAACTTGCTTTCATCTCTTTTCTCGTTTCTTTTCTTTTCTTTTTAGTGATTTTCCATGGCCATGTTTAGTTAATTTTTTCATTCTTGGTTAAATGAGACTGAAACCCCAAATTCTTCAGTACTATGATATCAAAGTTGTTTTTATTCAGTCAATTAATACTTTGAGTATTAGATGTTCTTCTATGATTAATTTCATAATTGTTTCGTTTATATGTTACAAGGCCTGCTAGTTGTTATTCAAATTCAATCTACTACTAGGTTAGAAATCAAATCTATAATTTTTTAGTCTCTCTAATCTGTGAAGCAACAAAGGTTTATTGATTTGCTATGTCAGAAATCATTAGATCTTAAGGAGAACTTTCAACTAAATGAAATGCAACCGCTTGTGTTTGTGTTATTTAGTTTCATCATTCTATCTAATTTTTAATGCAATTTTTAAATTAAATCGAACCGTTTGTCTTAGGTTGTTTAACAGTTATGGTTAATTAGATCGCTTGTTTTCTAATTAACTATGACTAAGGAGGGATAGGAATAACTCCAATGATGAATATTCAAAGTCTTGATCGATTCATCTATGCATCGATAATCAGTTGTAGGAATTTGGTGGTATATGTTAACTAATGCCAAGATGTGCATTCTTGATTGTTTCATTTTATTTCTTACTTGATAAGTTTTTCAATTGTTGTTCTCTGACTATTTTAGTTTTATTGTTGATTGTAAACAATCAATCCCCTCCCCCTAATCTTTTATTTTAGTTTTCTGACAGAAAGCTTTCGGTTAAAAAACTTTCCTTTGGGATTCGACCTGGTTTTCACTGCTATACTAGAAATTTATTTATTTTGAGTTGTTAGTAATACAAGAATTATTTTTTGCGGTTTTGATGACCGACCAGTAGAGTAGATCTACGCTATACTTAAAAGGCCTTATTTGGTATTTATATTTCATTACTGTTTTTTGGTAATGATTTTGGTGATATAAGATGAAAATGGTGAACTTAAGGTAATGTAAATGTACTTTTCAGTATACTGTTAATTCTACAATTTCTTTCTAAAAATCTCTTCTTGAATTTGTTTTGTTGGGAGTAATGCAGGGAATGAATAATATTGACTGTAAATGAATTTTTTTTTAGAAAAATAGTTTTCAATGGCTTCAAGTTGGAAACCCCTTTAATTTTTTGGAAAAGTACCAAAAAAGTGATTATACTTTTCGGCATGGACACCTTTGGTCACCATTTTTTTAAGTGGCGCCAAACGCATTAGCAAAGTTTAAAGTTAATTGGGCCCAACTTCATGATTGGGCAGTTGGTTTTGATGATGTGTTAACGGAGAGGCGAGTTAGCGATTGATGACATGTTAACTGTGATGTTTATACTGCTCCATTGGTCCCCAGTTTGACCCAATTACTTCATATTGGTCTTCAATCTTTCATTTATTTCATTTATATACATAACCCTCTCAAAATGGTTACCTTAGATATGCTGCCACCCTTAATCACCCGACTCAACGTTACCGCCACCCTCAATCACCGAACCCCAACACCGATGCCACCCTCAATTAGACCTATACTCTTAATCTAACCCGCACCTTAACCGCGTCAAATTGATTGCGCACCACCTCCAATCGAATATATCCTAAACCCAGAGTCGGGAAAGCACACCGATCAACGTCAGACAAAGGAGCTGAAGAATTCTTGCTGGAAAATGAGACGCAGCTCATCGTTACTCTATGTTCGCATGGGTAAAATGGGACTGAAATGGAAAAGTTGATAAAATTAGAGGACCAAAATGTCCTTTCCCCTTTTTCCTCCATGTCATGCCATTTCATCATCGATTGCCACGCAATCATCCTTTAATTACCACATAATCTTCTCCTAATGAAATATCTTACTATTTAACAGAATCTTTCCATTGTCAGTTATATCGATAACCTATTTTGCCTAATTTCAAAACATTGATACTTAATGTGGCACCAAATACTATCTTTAGTGATGCATTGGGCACCACTTAAAAGAATTGTGACCAAATATGTCCATGGCCAAAAGTACAATCACTTTTTTGGTACTTTATCCTTAATTTTTTTAAAGACTACCAAATTTACCAAAGGGATGGACCATTGGAAAGTGACCAATAGTCACAACTATTAATAATTACCAACGGCCTGGATCATTGGTAAACTACCAATGGCCACACACATTTGTAAATATTAACAGTCTAACATGTTCGTAAAAGTTTGACCATTGGTATAATGTTTCTAAACCTAAACAATTGGTAATTACCAACATCTCTATTACCAATGACTAGGCATTGCAAATTAGCAACGGCTTACTATTGAGCCATTGGTAAGTTGATTACCAACAAATAGAATGCCAACAACTTGTTACCAACGGCTATACGTTGGTAATTTTAAAATTACCAATACGAGACCATTGGTAATGGCCATTGGAAAATGACATAAGTTTAGTAGTGATCATTTACAGTGGTCAACAACACCTGCCCATACCTATTGATTACACATAATCCTTCAAATGATGATCCCTAAGTAGTTAAAAAGGTGGGGTTTGGACTGACTTAGTCAGGGTAAAATCAAGTCAAACCCATAGATGCAACTCTAGCCTGATTTGTAGGTCTCAATTAAGGTTAGCTTAGGCTAGGGTTTTTCGGGTTATGAACATTATTTAAAAATCAAATTTCAATCCGAATACAAACCTACAATATTCCAAACTTTCACCCCAATTTGGAAATCTGTTGTTTGAACATGAGCTACTATTGTCTAAACCTGTCAACTTTGGAATTCTCTTAGAAATCACAAACCTTAATTAATTTATTTATTTTTCCAAATCTCTCTTGGACCTTCTATTTTTGCAATATAGTCCCACAGTCTAATGGAAAATCTTAGGTAAAATTAGTTTACTGGCTCAATACTTTTTATTTTTTTCCATAACTTTAGCCATTAAAATTTTTGTCCTATTTGGATAAGTCGTTAGTTCTTAATTTTCTGTCCGTTTAACTAAAGCTTAGAATTATTAGTACATCAGAGTATCAACTGTGAAGCTGAATAATGGTGCAATAAAATAGCACCTGAAATTTCTTTTATTAATCCTCTAATTTTTATGATGTCATGATAAAAAGAATTAACAAAAGGAAGCCTTCTCCTAATGTACTCAGTAACCATCTATCAATAAATTTGTAATGTAAATTTTACAGTAAGGGTAAAATTCATTTGTGCTCCTTTACCTTTTTGTGCTATCCTAAACAGGTCCTTGACTTTCTCTCTGTCCTCTTAAAGTCCCTAACATCTCTTTTTTTATCTCAACCGTGGTCCTTCTATTAATTTTACAATTAAAGTTAATGGAATCTTTGAAAAAACGTCAACTTTGGTCCCTAAATTTTTTTTACTCCCACCCAAAGCATTTTCAAGTCTTTAAATTTAACAATTTTTTTTCTCTCTTTCTCTTTTTCCCACACCCACTGCGGGTTTCTAACTCACCATTGCCAGTGAAATCATCATTGGCATCAGATGGCTAAGCACGTCTTGCCTGAGCATGATCTCCTTGTTTCTCATCTTGCCGGCATCCTCTTCTACAACTGATGGTACAGGCTCTACCACAACTAATGGATCTGGTTGTTAGGGCAAATTCAAATAGGGTTGTTAAGGCAGGTGGTGGATCCCATGGTGGCGTGCGAATGAAGGTTCTATCCGAGCACATAGGGACAGTCACGGAGCTCCAACATGAGATCGTGCCAAAATTCTCATTGTAAAATAGTCCCAATTCATCTCATTCAGCCTACTTCTTCATTCCACCCTACTTCCCAAAACTACCCAATTTCAACTTATTGACCTAATTTTAGCAATGGAGAGCACAAGATTTGTCATCAAACTGGTGAAGGTGGAGCGGGTTGTGAAGAAATCAAGAAAAATGGTGCTCTAGCTAGTTGCAAGACCGGTACAATCGGCCTAGCCCCCATTCTCCCTCTAATCTTGAACTACCACGCCAGCACTATTACCTTGGCTCATCAGGTCAGATCTACTTTGGAGTCAACTTGGAGTTCTCAAGCCTCTAGCTCCAACAATTAGTCCATGTTGAGTAGTTCCTTGCTACTAACCTTTTGCTCAATGTAGAGCCACACCTCAGTTACCTCATCGTCTCCTCTACCCCATACAATGTTTACCACCAGTTCCTCCAATAAATTTGTGGTACTTCTAATATCTAGACCTTTATCATAGGGCTTAAAAAAGGAAACAAAGAACAAGAAAACAAAGACATTCTACACCTTTTTGCATATTTTGCCTAGTCAATTTGGTTTAGAGGATTTGCTGGAGAAAGAGTTACTTCTGATTCTAGAGCACCATAATAATGAGTTGTCATTTGATGACACCCCTAACAGAGAAATATCTAAAATTGCGGTATTGGAGGCGGATGGTGGATGTAGATGGCAGTGTGTTCAGTGGGTCATACAAAGAGTCAGTCACATATAACATGGGCACTAGTTTGGTTCAGGTGGTGTTGATGGCATACATGACGGAAAGAGGTGGACTTTATTTTTTCTAGGTAATTTAAATGGATGAGAGAGAGGGTTAATGCATTAAATTTATAGGTAAATGGTACGATGAGTGAAAGGAAGAAGATGTATGGATTATAACTGGCATTTTCCCTAGAATTTCATTATATTTATTGTATTTTTGTCCCTAACTTCTCTATTTTTGTCCCAATTATGGTCATTCTGTTAATTTTATAATTAAAGTTAACAGAATCTTTGAGAAAATGCCAAATTTGATCACTATATTTTCTTACGCTCACTCGGAGCAACTTCAAGTCTTTACATTTACTAGTTTATTTGACTCTCTCTCTTTATCCCTCCTTCACCTGCACCTACTATAGAATTTGACTCTTTGTCGCCGATGAAATTATCATTGGCATCAACCTCCGTCATGGCTGGGCACATCCCATCTAAGCACGATCTCCTTGTGTCTTGTTTTCCTAGCATCCTGTTTTACAACCGGTGGCATAGGCTCTGCAATAGCTGGCAAATCTGGTTGTTGGGGCAAATTCAGATGTGGCTATTGGGGTAGGTGATGGACCCTATGGTGGCAATGGATGAAGGTTCTATCCAAGAGCATGGAAGCAGTGGCAGAGCTCCCAAACGAGATTGTTCCAAAATTCTCACTTTAAAATGGTCCCTGAGTCATCTTCTTTAGCCTGCTTCTTCCTTCCTTCTTACTTCCCAAAGCTATCCACTTTCAATCTATTGACTTGATTTTAGCAATGGAGAGCATGAGATTTATCATTGAATTGGTATAGGGGGAGTGGATTATGAAGAAGTCAGGATAAATGTTGCTTTAGCTAGCTCTAAGTCTGGTACAATCGGTCTAGCTTCTCATCTGCCCTTCAATCTCCAACTACCTCATCGGCTCCGTTGCATTGGATCATCGGGTCAGATATACTTTGGAGTCAACTTGGAGTTCTCGAGCTTCCAGCGTCACCAATCCGTCCATGCTAAGCAGTTCCTTGTTGCTAACCTTTCTTTCAAAGGGGAGCCATACCTTCATTGCCTCATCATCTCCTTTGCCCCTTTGCGATCATTGCCACCGGCTCCTCCAAGAAATCTGTGGCTCTTTATGTGGCGGACCAGGGCCCTAGTACCTTGAATTGCTAACACTGGTAGGCTCTTTGGGAGGTATGATCCAATTTAGATTTCAATTGGTGAGTTAATACTTGTGAAGTATCTTAAATCATTACATGCAACTAGTTACTTAGCTTACCTTACATAAAAAATATGCACGCATTGTCCTGGCTATGCAATAACAATAAATTAAAATTATAAAGAAAACTGTGGCTCCAGTTCATAAAACATAAGTGAAAGCAAGCCAAGACATAAAAACTTTAGTTTCTTTAACTTCAAGTAACAACTATCTGCATACACCTCAATCTTATATGCACCCAAATGTAACCCTAGTGCTATACACACCAATGGACACTAGTAGAGGCAATCTTATTGTATGAAAATATCATACATTTAGAATAAGCAACTTATATCTACTAAGATCCATCCTTAGCTCTTCACCCAAGCAAGCTAGCTTCAAGTGATGAGCCCCACTTTCCTTGTACTCACTTAGCCTCAAAATGTAAGGCAAACACTTTGGTCAGTACTAGTTTCAATAAGTAACTTAGAAACGTAAAGTCTCCTACATAGAAAATACCTTTAAACCAATAAAACTTAACTTTAACAGCTACCTCCTACCAACTGTTAAGCCCGACTAGCCTGCTTAAACCTGCAGAACACTTAAAGGGTGAGTACTCAAAAGTACTCAATAAGGGATTTGGCACCCACAGAGGGAAACAAATGCAAGCATGCACAGCACAACAAACATACAAATCTATATGTATAACATACAAAGCAAAGCAAGCAATCAACAACATAACCATAAACAAGGATAAGAACAACAGCATAGAATGCAAATAATGGATGGTAGATGAATGAATGAAATATGCACATGCAAATGCACTTAGGACTTCCTTACACCCGTAGGTGCTAGACTTGCCGTAAGCTCATACGGCTGGGGTACTTGGATACTGGTTATCATATCCTATGCTAACACTTAACTAACCCCATGAAGTCCTCTTACAAGTGCCTTAGAATAAGTCATTGCTCACTCAACCCTTGCTCACCTTGACAAGTTAGAGTAAGTCATCATTTACTCCTTCCTTACCCGTCTCTTCCCTTAACTTATTGTGCGGGGTAGCTGCCTTATGTGGTTTAACTTACCAAGCTCTTCGAGCTTAGATTAGGGCTCTTTAGTGGCTTACTTAGCAAACCATAAAGTTTGGTTAGGATCCTCTTAGGTTTCCTTTTCATTGGCCGAAGGTCCATGACCTTCCACTTGGCCAACAAAGAATTTGAAACTTGCCTTAATCCCCTTAGTGCTCCCTTAGCAAGTTAAGCATTCTAACCCCCTTAGCCACCTTTATTTACCCTACCTTAACCATACCACATAGATACCACCTAAATAATGCATAATTCCCAACTTAGGAATGAGTTCTTGACCCAAACAAGGCTATGGAACATTTTAAATTAGCCTAAGGATGATAACCGAGAGTTTGAGACATTTTTAGGATGCCCCGAGCTTGAGGGACTAATGCCTTGGTGATGCCATCGGTGACACGTCACCAAAGGCATCAATGCTAGAGAAACCTGAGGTCTAGCGGTGACGCATCTCTAATTCGCATCGCCAATGCACTATAGCATTGTGCGACAACACGCGAACTCGCACGAAACTTGCTCAAACTTTCCCATCCCAAATCCAATTCAAATGGGTCTTGTTTCTACTTCATTCCCACACATAATGATACATTTCTATGCATTATTTGAGCTAAATTAACTTAAACCTCTTACCTTAAATTGTCCTTAAAGCAAGAATAGGCAATAAGCTCATTAGAATTCCATGGAGTTTCTTTGAGTTCTGAGCTTGAATTCAACCAAAATAGACACCAAGAGCACAAAAGTAAGACCATTTCTAACCATTTAACAAGCTTAAAACTAACTCACAAGGATCAAAGATGTTTACCATAGGGTTTGAACCAAAAACTTGCAAGAACAACTCCAAATGCATCAAATCCACCAAAAAGGAGTTAAGGGCTTGTTCGGATGGTTTTGGGACCTTCGATTTTCATGGAAACTTGAGTGATTTAGGAGATTTGGAAGTGGAGAGCTATGGAGGAGAGAATGCCATGAAAATGGCAAATGGGGGAGATGATGAATAGTGTCATCTCCTCCACTTAAATAGCCAACCTCTCTTCCATTTGACACTTTGGCCCTCAAACTTAACTTTGAATCACTTAGATTACTTAAACTCTTCCTACACCAACACTCCTTGGTCCCATTGAAAGGTTTTTCTTACCTAACCACTTTGTCCTTAGGTCATTTAAGCTCAATTTCTCACTTAGTATATTTTTCGCCCTTAACTCCCACTTTTGGTTCAAATGACTATAACCACTTAATGTCTTAAATCAATTACCTCAAAACACTTGCATGAATCTAATTTTATTGAAATTATGGTCATGCCGCTGACTTGGGCCAAAATTACCATTTTGCCCTCTTTGCCCTTTAGGTACCAATTACACTTTAGAACTCAACTTATAAGAAATTGCCTACTACAAAAAAGTTTAAGAAAAAGCCTTTGGGCAAGGAGACCTAGAAATTTTTGTTAGCGGAGGCTTACTATTAATATCTTAACATATTCTAATGCAATAAAAAAATCTAAAATATATATAGTAACTTATTTAAATTGTACTCATCATTCCTGCATGAAACTAAATTCAACTATAATTACATTGGTATCAATTGTTGCAGTATGCTCATTCCCTATAGATATTGATTAAGAATTCCTAAAAATTGGTATTTATTTTATTGTGAAATCGAGTCTTTACAATGCTCATACTAGGGAAAGCTTGGTTTCTTTTACCTAGTAAAACAAAGCTAAGAATTCCAAGATTAGTTGAATAAATCATAAATAAAAGTTAGATTGATACAAAATCTATGAGTGTTCTCAAGAGAGTTGAAAAATTTTTTAGTTTACTTCAACTTGAAACTTTTCATTGAAGATGAGAATTGCAGTGGTGCTGCCACTCAAATTGGACGTGAGTCATGAGATAAAGGGCAAACCTAAATTTATTTTTATAAATTATTTATTCTAAATAGATAATAACTTAATTTAGAAAGAATTAGTTCCGGTCAATAACAAGTACTTCACATAAGAGAGAGAAATAGAAATGGATCCAAATATATGAAATTGCTTAGGACGACCCAAAGATAAAATTTTCTTACATCTTTTCAGCCTCTCCCTGATTCCACCCTTGCTTTGGGCAACAGTCTTCTTTTTTTATCTTATTACTCTAATGGTCGGACATCTATATTAAACCATTTGATTTGTTTTCATTTTCATGTTTAACCTTTTACAAGTAAAATGGGAAAGTTGAAAAAGTGATATGAAGTGATAGTTTAAGGGCAATATAATAAAATAATTTATTAGATATGAAAATATTGTAAAGATTTGGAAATATTTAAAATGAAATATATTGCAATAATCTAGAAACGAAATGAGTGACTTTTAATTATTTTAATGATCGAGTACCACATATGTAGGTACAAGGGGTCCGTACAACCATGATTGGCAGAAAACACTGGCCTGCAGTAGTCAAGGGCCCCAAACAATTTATTTTCGTCTCTACCTGACCGTCGTGTCTACTACTTCACAACCAATTCAGTTGGAATGCACAGAATTACAGCTGGGAAGTGTGCAAAGTTTGAAGCTTATCCTGTTTGGTTCTGGATCACATACAAAAAACAAAAACTAAAACAGAAAAAAGAAAAAGAAAAAGAAAAAACACCTACACATTTATTTTCTTTTTCTTGCAAAATAATTAATTTTTCTGGAGAACAGTTTCCAGTAAAGTTGGTCTGTTTGAACTAAAAAAACCTAGGATTGCACATTAATTAGTAGTCGCTAGATAGTTTAAATCACCACTAAAATTTACCTATTTTCCAATAGGCAAATTATCAATGGTCAGATTATTGATAATTACCAATGCATTAGACTGTTGGTAAAAAAAATTGAAAATTTACCAACGGCCAAATGCGTCAGTAATTTACCAATAGCAAGTTGTTGGTAACTTTCTAATTGCTTAAACCATTAGTAAGGCTTAAGCCGTTAGAAAGTGAAAAGAATGAACTATTCTTAAATAATTATGAAAAATTTGGGACCAAAGTGAAGTTTTTCCTATGTTTCAATTATATATATATGTATGTATGTATGTAAAAGCCTATAAAGCCCAAAAAGCCCACAACTCTAAGTTAACCTATATAAAAACCCTAACCTATCTCTCACCTCCCATTTACCTTCCTTTCATCTATTGCCCTTCACTGTCTCCTCCTTCTTTGCTCTTGTGTCTCCTCCCCATGCTGTTCTCCATCCGTCCTTTCCCAACCGGTGTTCTCCCTTGGTCCTTCCAAAGCCCTTCACGCTTCGTGCTCTGCCATTGTTCTCCCTCCGTCCTTCCATAGCGCTCTGTTCGTCCTTCCCTAGCCCTACGTCTGTCCTTGCCCGACGCCTCCTCACCTCACCACGCCACCCGATGCCTCATCACCTCCCCGCCTCACCCGACGCCGTTCTCCGTTGCCTCTTTATTGGTTTTGGATTTAATTTTGTTTTTCATTTCATGCTTGATTTTATAGATCTAGTTGTGAGTTTTGTATTTGGTTGTTCGATTTTGTAGATTTGGTTGCCTAATTTTGTAGATTTGGCTGTTTGATTGTAGATTCAGTTTCGATTTTTTGAATTGTTAGTTGATTTTGTGTTTGATTTTTGAATTTATTCTAACATTTTGAAATTTTTTAAATTTTTGAATTTTTTTATTAATTTGGTAAATTTTTATGAATTTCAGTAAGTTTTTTTTTTTTTATTTTGTGAATTTTCAAATTTATTCTAAAATTTTTATGAATTTTTAATTTTTTTATTAAATTCGGTAAATTTTTATAAATTTTAGTAAGTTTTTTTGAATTTTGAAACTTTTTAAAATATTTATTTAATTTTTTGAATTTTTTTACTTTTTGAATTTTTTGTGAATTTTTGGATTCTAATAAAATTTTATTTATAAATTTTTAGTCAATATAACATATAATTTTACTAAATATAATTTTATCAATGTTGTTAATATTAATTTCTTGGTTTTGTTAATATTAATTTTTAATTTCCCATACATTAATTTAGTAAAATTTAATGAAAATTTTTAATTTTAATTTTTTTAAGATATTTTTTTTAAAAAAATAAATAGTAGTTTCCAACGGCTCATCATCGGAAGCTGCTCTAATTTCTTTTTTAACACTACTAAAAAACACATCTTTTCCAACGGTCAAGCCGTTGGAAAATATCCAACGGCCAAAGCCGTTGGAGCTAAAAGAAATGTAATTACCAACGGCCTAACCGTTGGAATAGTTGAAGACGTCAACGAAAATGACGGAGAAGTTTTTCCAACGGCCTAAGCCGTTGGAAAATGAATATAGTGAATTCGAAAATTTTGAGAAAAATTTAACGTATTTGTGTATTTTTTTTCCAACGGCCAAAGCCGTTGGAAAATGAAGGAGAAGTTTTTCCAACGGCCTAAGCCGTTGGAAAATGAATATAGTGAATTTGAAAATTTTGAGAAAAATTTAACGTATTTGTGTATTTTTTTTCCAACGGCCAAAGTCGTTGGAAAATGAAAGAGAAGTTTTTCCAACGGCCTAAGCTGTTGGAAAATGAATATAGTGAATTTGAAAATTTTGAAAAAAATTTAACGTATTTGTGTATTTTTTTCCAACGGCGAAAGCCGTTGGAAAAAGAGAATGGTGACCTGTTGGAGATGTTTCCAACGGCCCATAGCCGTTGGAAAATGGAAAAATGGAACGCACCGTATCATTTGGTAGTGAAAATTTATTACCCCCCAGCTCGCGATGCCCAGTTCATCGTCTTCACTCTAACTTTCTCTCTCTCTCTCCTGTTCTCTGCGATTCCACTCCACACGCACACACAGCACCAAAAATTCGTCTCCCAGGCCAGATACGTGTTAATCGAGGACGACATTGTTAGATCTGAGCATGAATCTACTCGATCTGTAGGTAAGTTCATGATTTAGGGCCGTAAAACAGCGTTTTTGGTTTTTTTTTTCCTTTTGATTATCACGGTTTGATGATATTTGATGCTAATGGGTGGTATATTTTACTTGTTGTGGCAGGTTGCAAAACATAATAAACGCATTTGAAAGACGATTTGAGGTAAGTTTGTATTTTAAAATTTTTATATTTTTTTCCGGTGAAATTGTGTAAATGTGGATTATGTATATGAGTTTTTGGTTTGAAATATATGAAATGTATATGATTTTTAGTTGTTGATTGTTGGATGTGAAATGGTAATTTCAAATTTTAGGCCATTTTGTTAATTTTATTTATTAGTTTCGGGTTTAATTTTAAAATTTGTAGTAAGAACAAGAATAATAGTAATTACGATAATTAAAATAATTATTATACTTGTAAGAGTTGTAGTAGAATAATAATAATACCAATAATAATAGTAGTAATTGTAGTAATAATAATAATAGTACTAATAATAATTAAAATAGTAATTAATGTACAAAGATTAGGAGTACAATAATTATAATACTGATAAGAATACAATTGATAATAATTATAACAATTATTATAGTAATATTCATAATAGTAATTAAAATAATTATTAATATACGAAGAGTAGTTCTATTATAATAATTGTAATAATAATAATAATAACAAGTTATTGTAATAATAATAATAATAAGTATTATTATTATTATAATACGAGTACTACTAAAATAATATGGCCAAAAATAATGATCGCAATCATAATAATAATAATTATTATTATGGTTGTAGTAATAATAATAATAGTAATAATATTATCATTAAAATAATAATTAATGTACAAAGATTAGGAGTACAATTAATAATAATTGTAACAATAATCATAGTAATATTCATAATAGTAATTAAAATAATTATTAATATACGAAGAGTAGTTCTATTATAATAATTGTAATAATAATAATAATAACAATTTATTGTAATAATAATAACTATTATTATAATTATTTTTTTTCATTTTTTCCAATTTCCGGTTGGAAATTTTTCCAACTGCTCAATTTCCAACGGCCTTGGCAGTTGGAAATTGGAAAAAATGAAAAAAAAATTAGAGCCGTTGGAAAATTTCCAACTGCTCAGATTCCAACGGCTGACAGTTGGAAATTCCAACGGCCCTCACTTTGACCGTTGGAAAATTGACTTCCAACGGTGGGTTTTCCAACGTCTTGTATCCAACGGCTTCGCGTTGGAAATTTTAAAATTTCCAACGCGAAGCCGTTGGAAATGGCTGTTGGAAAAAGTGTGTTTTTTAGTAGTGTAAATTTCAAGATATTTACCAACGGTCAAACACATTGGTTTTTACCAATGGCTCAAGCCGCTGGTAATTCACCAACGGTTTAAGCCATCGGCAAAAGTTAAACTGTTAGCAAAACGTATTTGAATTTAGACTGTTAGTAATTTCTATCAGATGTTTTTCCAACGGCTATATGTTGAAAATTACCAACAGCTTAGTATTAAGCCATTGGTAAAAAATTTTCCAATTTGTTGATTACCAACAGTTCACTTCCAACGGTCTTGTATTGGTAATTTTGAAATTACCAATGTGTAGCTGTTGGTAATTTTATACTTAGTTGGAATGGATGGGAGAGAGGGTTGGTGTGTTAAATTTGTAGGTGAAGGATACTGTGAGGGAGAGGAAGAAGGTGTAGGGATTATAGTTGGAAGTTTCCTTGGAATTCCGTTAAATTTTCTATAAAATTGATGGAAGTACTACATTTGGGACAAAAATAAGGATGTTAGAGACTTTAAGAAGATAAAATGAAGGTTAGAGACTTATTTAGGATAGCACAAAAAGGTTAGGTACTACGAATAAATTTTACACTATAAATTTTTTATTTTTTTTCACAATATTCAAATTAATCTCTAAATTATTTTGTGATGTTATTCAATCAAACCATAGCCTAAATTAGCTTTGCATATGGTATGAGACTAACGGCAGGAATTTAAGAAAAAAAAAATCTTCAAACTTAATTCTCAAAAATTTACAAAGAAAGACAAATAACGCTCCATGTTTGTTACGATACTGGCGCCTTCTGATTTCAGCTATGGTGGAGTGCTATGTTTTCCACTTCAGCCTGTTGTTGTTATTGCCTCAGGCCTTCTTAGGCTTGCCTGAACATGGACTTTCCAGTTGCCCTGGAAGCAAAGCCATCTTTCTTTATTTTATTATTTTTTTGTCTTTACTTCGTTGAAAGGTTGGCAGTGACAATAGAAGAATTGCAATTGACTGTCTCAAATTAATATTATATTTTTTATGATTTATTAATAATAGAAATTAAATTATTAATTAAAACTAAAAAATAAAAGTTACCGTTAGATAGTTTTTATTTTCAAACCCTTACACTAATTACTAATGCTAATAAGTTTTGATGAATGTAGCAGCAAGTGGTGGGCATTGGAATAAGCTTTGCCTACAAAAGCTTAATATATTTATTTGGCAGGAAAATTTGACAAAAGCGTGGCAGAGTCTAGTTCAGCAATAGCGGTATATTTCAACTCAAAGTCAATTAGACGTATTTATGAGCTCTTAGAAAGAAGTCAAATATTCCTCCTTGTCAAAAACAAAGGCAAACATGGGAGGATGTACCTGCTTAATACATGCAATATGCAATGAAATTAAAAGATTTTCTTCTTATGGATTGCAAAGAGGGGTCTCAAGTCAAATTCTTTTTGGGCAGAATAGTTTACATGTTCTAATCCCTCCTTGACGGCTTGACCTTAGCTTATACGACGGTCCTCCTCAGTAAGTTCAAATCACATGCACAAGTTGGCTTCACGGTCGAACTTGACTGGTTTATTTTCTTTCAAGTCTGAACGGCACGACTAGAAACACGAAAGAAAAATAGCCATGTCAAAACTTTAGGGATCCACCGAGTGGAAGACCCTTATCTACATACCAATTGAGGACGGCGGCTAAAGTTCATTGTTTTATAATTATAGTTAATTAGTTTTTATTTGGCCACTTGTGTTTCACTTTTTTCCCCAATTTCACCACCAAACATAAATTTTCAATTGAATTACAGTGTCACTATTCTTGATGCCCAAACATTAAGCAGCACTAGGATGAGCTTTCGTCTTATTGAAAGGAAGACTCGGGAGACCGGCCCCTTTCCGGATTGATTGTTATTTTCTTTGGTTTAATTTGAATGAAGTTTTTTACTGCAAAAAAAGTAAAAAAAAAAAAAAGGAATAGAGGAATTTTGAGGAAGAGATATATTGTGACTCCTGATAAAGTTTAACTTTAGCAGGCTGCGGTGAAACTGAGTTTAACCACTCCACCAAGTTGATTATGTCAAACTATTGAGTTAATTACAATATATCCCTTGAAATTTAGGTAAATTACACTTTATGCCCTCTTATTTAAAAAACTATACATTTTACCCCTCACCTTTTTAATATAATCCAACTAAAATCTTAATTTAGACTATATGGTTGTTATCTTCAATCAATTTCAATCTATATAGTATTTTTTTTAATAATTAATTGATGCTTAAAAAATACCATTTTAAAAACTGAAAGTAATATAGAAAGAAAAAATTGATAATTTAAAATATCTATCAGCTGTAAAAAATACTATACAGATTGAAATTACTAGAATATGACTACCGTAATATGTAAATTAAGATTTCAAAAGTTATTGGCTGTATTAGAAAGGAAAGGGGTAAAGTGTATATTTCTGAAATAGGAGGGTTAAGTGTAATTTTATCTAAACCTTAGAGGTTAAATTGTAACTATCCCTTAACTATTTGACATCAATTAAAAATTCAAGCAAAACCGGCCGTAATGTTTATTTTAAGTTCAAAGCATGTCACCTCTTAATTTTTTATGAAGCGACGTTCTAAAATTTAAAATGCAATATCATAAATTTAGCTGGGCAATATATGACTCTTTGATTACTTAATATTTTTCTTGTATTTTTATCTGATGTATAATTAATTTGCGTCATGGTATCTTCAAATTTAAATATTGACAAATTTTTATATAAAAAAAAAAAACCACACTTTCTTGGAGTTGTAAGAATCATTGGATCAAGGCCCTATTCGGAATATTCTTTTTCAAAAAACACTTATTAATTATTATCATTTTTCATATTTTTCATATAAATTAACTACTATTTGAATTTTTATATTTTTTATCCCAAATATCAAGAAATTAATTAATCGATAAATTAAATTTAACTAAAAAGTTAGTGATTTCTCCAGTAAATATATATATGAACTTAGTTAGTTAATATGACCTAGATTAATCATACATAAGAAAATGTAAAAAAAAATACAAGTAATTAAAGTGTCTTCTATTTCCCTACTAAATTTGACCTTTCGATTTTAAACTTGAGAAATCTCATTTTTTAAGAAAATCAATCGTAGGTCAATGGGTCAAATTTAGGTTAGATGAAAGTATTACCACATTTTACCTGCTAAGTTGGACACCCTACCTGCATTCTACTATTCATTCATCGAGTAGATAATTTTTACATTTATATCCTATCTATTTTTAGACGGGTTAGGTCGAGTAAAACCTACCAACTTGTCACACTTTTACAACTACAATTTTATTAAGTCATATTATATCTAGCCATATATTTGTTATTGTTAGAAACATCTATTATATCTTATCTGTTAAACCAATTTTAACTTGTTTCTAATTTTATATAATTTATTCATTATACTTTTATTTTCAACGCATAACTAATATTAATATATTAAAAAAAAACCCCTACCTATAGAATTGGATGCAACTACATATCTGCCAGAATGGATATCCATTCTCATCCCTAATCATGACAAATTTTTAAATTATTATAAACATTGCGTTTTTTTTGATGTATATTTGGAATTTATAGTTTTGTGCTAACATTTGATTTGGAGTAGTGGCCGACATGTGTGTTGTTTTCCGTGGCTCGAATCAAATTACCTATTTCAAGAAATACGATTAAACCTACAAGATCTAACTTGAGATCCCTGTTTGCAATCCATAAGAAGAAAATTTTTGAATTTCAGAAGACATCGTTGCCAGGGGCGTATCTATTAAGGGACGGGGGGTGGCAGCCGCCCCCCCTAGAATTTTATAAAATTATATGGGGTATATAGTATATGTGATATAATTGTAGGAAAATTAAAGTTAGGTACCTATATGTAAGTTTTAAACTTAATGGAGGACTTATGTGGTTTAACCTTTTTAAATAATTTTGATGATACCATGTGTTTCGTTTGTTCCTCTTTTAGTTTCACGGTCAGAGACCCCAGACACCAGAGCTCCCCAACCCCCTGAATCGTGAATTTGGGAGACTTGGGAGTACGCCGAGTCAGAGTCGCGGCAGTCATCGATTACGATTTGTGAGGTAGAAGGCAACCGCCAGCAGCCATCGGCCGTCCACCACCCCCCCCCCCCGGACGCCTTCGCTTTTCAGGCCTTCGCTGTTCGCTCGCCGACGGCTGATCTGATTTCCTCATTTCCATAATTCCATTCGGAATTTACGATTCCAGTAGCACCCCCCCCCCCCAGCGTCTTCGAGACTTCGACTCTTCACCGTCTTCAGTCTTCGCTCTTCAGACTTCAGGCAATCAGGCCGTCTGCCGTCGCCCGTCGTCGACGTCTTCGCTAATCTGATTTTCCATTCCACTATTCCAGTAAGTGAATCTGAAGTTCTGAACTGCGAGTAGTAGTCGAGTCTTTCGGCATTGTATATTTGTATTCAAATTCAAATTTAATGTATTGTAACATTATTGATTTCGTTTAATTGATTTCTTGAAGAGTAAAGAGATCGATTGTTATTGCTGCTGTTGCCTGTTGGTGACTTGGTGTGGTGTTGCCATGTTGCTATGTTGGGTGCCTTAGGTCTTGGGTTAAAGGTCCCCAAATCCAATTCAGTTTTTGCATTGCTCAACTGCTTGTCTCTGGTCTTGTAGCTATTTGGCTGATTTGATTTTCCAGCTTTCCAGATAAGTGAAGCAGCTTGTCTCTACGTTTTTATTATTGATTACCTTTAATTGATTTAGTTAATTGGTTTCTTGAAGAGTGAAGAGAAGACTTGATTGTTGTTGATTGTTGATTTATTGTTGGGTTAGACTAGAGTTCGTTAGTTAGAGCTTCTGAGTAATGAGTATATTAGTTAGTACTTGGTACGTGTTGCATTGTTCTAAGTGACTTAAAATTCTTTTTAAGAGGAAAAGTTTGGCGTTGCTTGTTGATAAAAAAATCATTCCATTTAGTTGATATTAAAAAATATTTAGTTAGCTTTGTTATCTTGATGTTTCAAGTTTGCTTCCACAGTTATGGGTAGCAAACAAAAAAAACTATTCCACTTCTTTCATAAGAAGTCTCCACCGGAAGGTGAAAGCCAAACCCAAATGAGTCAATGTCCACGAATGGTGGAAGAGATTTCAGAATTTGTTGGAAACGCAGATAGTCTTGCTGATAGTCTTCTTTTATATATTGAAAAAGATATTGCGGAGACTTTCAGTTTAGATTCAATACTTGATGATTTTAGAGATTTGAAGGAGCGTCGTGTTAGATTTTGAGTTGTAAACTCTTGAATTGAACTTAATTATTGTAGACTTTTAAATTTCATGAGTTTATATGTATTACTATTTGATGTTTTCTGTTGTTAATTGTGAATTTATACATTTTAACAAGTCATTCATATATTCACTCTCATCCCCCGGCCCCCTACCCTATAATCCTAGATTCGCCCCTGACCATTGCTATATTAAGCTGGTACGTTGTTGTTCCTTCAACATAATACATATTCCATATTGCCCAAGTCATGATAGGTATACTTTAGCCTCCCATGTTTCGCTTTGTTTTTGACAATGAGGTATATTTGACTTCTCTCTAAGAGCTCATAAATACTTCTAATTGACTGTGAATTGAAATATACCACTACTGCTGAACTAGGCTCTGCTACGCTTTGTCAAAATTTCCTACCAAATAAATATATTCAGCTTTTGCAGGCAAAGCTTATTCCAATGCCAACCACTTGTGGCTACATTCAACAAAACTTATTAGCATTAGTGATTAATGTAAGAGTTTGAGAAAAAAAATTACTTAATGGTAGCTTTTATCTTTTAGTTTTAATTAGTAATTTAAATCTTACTGTTAATAAATTATAAAATAAAATAAAATACTAACTTGAGACATTCGATTGTAATTCTTCTATTGTCACTTCCAACCTTCAAACCAAGTAAAGGCAAAAAAATAATAAAATAAAGAAGATGGTTTGCTTCCAAGGCCACAAGAAAGTCCATGTCAAGTTTCTAAATGAGCTATGCACTAATAAAAAGAAGCTACAAACTGATGAGATGATCAAAGTAGGTGATAATGTATTAGCGATACTCAAAAGAAGTTGCCTCAAAAGTGTAAAGACCCTGGTATGTTTACTGTACCATGTGTAATATGCAATTTTATGGTGGAAAAAAGCTATGTTAGATTTAGGAGCTTCAATTAATGTCATGCTATATTTAATATATGCTTTTTTGAAACTTAAATCCTTGAATGAAACTGGTGTTGTGATTCAATTAGTTGATAGATCGAATGCCTATCTTAGAGGCATAGTTGAAGATGTTTTTGTGCAAGTAAATAATTTAATTTTTGCTACTAATTTTTATGTACTTGATGTGGAGAATAGTAACCTAACTGCTCCTATTTTGTTAGAAAAATCATTTTTAAAGACATCCAAGACCAAGATTGATGTGGATACTAGCACTCTTACAATGGAATTTGATTTCAAAATTGCACAGTTCAATATTTTTAACACGCTGAGGGGAAGCTGACAATGATAATTTTTGCTTCCTTTGTTGAAAAAATTGATACTTTGGTGCGGAATGAATTAGGGACAAATTCTGAAAACCAAGCAAAGTTAGAACAAAAGGATAAGAAAGAAAATGTCAAGTTGCATGAAGAATATGAGATGTCATTTGTGGTTGCACAAAAGATGTTGTACAAACATAAAAAAAGATGGAAAGTATTAGCTGGTAAGCATGAGCTTAATTGGATTGGACCATTTGTTATTATTGATATTTATATCATGGTACAGTCAAGCTTAAAAGACAAAGTGTTCAACAATCAACACTGAGATGCAAAAGTTGAAGCCCTTCTATGAAGGATTCTCAAAGCACCCTAGTTGATGGAAAATGGCTTGTCTAGCCGAAGACAATAAAGAAAGATGCTTTTGGGAGGCAATCCAAGTGTGGTCTTATGCCATAAACAATAAGGATTTCATTTCTCTGATCTTTTTTTTTCCTGCTTTTATTTTTTGAGTTTTTCTATTCTGACAATTGGTTTTCTTGGTCAAACAGTACTTTTTCAGGTTGGAAGTGAAGCGAAACACTAGGACAGCAAGCTAAAGTCTAGTTATGGGTTGGAAATCACTGTGAAATTACCTTTCAGAGCAGTATCTTTTCATTTCCCCCTCTATGTTCTTATTGTGAACATTGAACACAATGTTCAATTTAAGTGTGAGGGAATAGATAGCTTGGACTCTAATTTATTTGTTTTCAAAATTTTAGAACTAAAATATTTTTATTCTTACTTTTGAGCATCAATCTGAATTGTTAAGATAATTTGACTTTTTGGTTCTTGAATGTTTAGCTTGAGTGTTAAGTTAGTAATTTATTAGTCTTTATGCAACTCTCAAATCCTATTTTTGAATTTTTTTTGTAATTTTTGATCAAGCTAGTTGATGATTATCTTAAGAAACTAATTTTTGCATCAAATTTTTGTTCTTAATACATTGATTTAAACCTTGTTAGATTGTGAGTTTACTAAGTTGGACATGTGGTTTGTTTCGATTGATGGGTAATTTGAATCATTTGAGAAGAAAAAAAATGTTAAAATTGTTATGTTCTGATGAATAAAATATTGCTACTCTACTATTTCTGGTTATTGAAGTAATTAGGGGTTTCTCCTAAGACAAAAGTCGATCACTACTCAAAAAAGTACTAAGAACATGAGTATGGTAAAAGATAACTTTGAAATTGTGTCAAGTTAGTAGTTTAGATATGGTAGAGCCCCTGTTACACACTCGCTAAACGGAGGAACACAAGAAAAAGATTTTTCAAAAAAGGAAAAAAATTGAAAATAAATAAATTAAAATTAGAACAATAAATAAATTATTTGATTTCTTATTTTTTATGGGTTTGTGGTAAGATTGGTTGTGCTTTTTAAGTTTTTATCTGCTTGGTTTGTTCTCTTTAGTTGGTACATAAGTTTGATGTTATTTTTATCAAGTTTTGAGAGGTGATTGTTGCAAACTTGTAAAGAAATTGTTTTCATGGACTTATTTTGTTTTAAGTTGCTATTGCCTAGTAGGTTACATATTTAATTTCCCTTGTTGAGTTTTCAAGACCCTTGGATGTGAAATTATCTTACTATCTCTTTAGCTCAAAAGTATGTTTCTGTCTTTTTAAGATTATTTTTATTTTGAGTTTAAGGTTTAATTTACTCGAGGATGAGTAAAAGCTAAGTGTGAGAAAATTTGACTAGCATGTAATTGTTATATTTATTTTTCTCATATTTAGTTTGTTTTAATGTATTTTGAACTTAAAGATCTATTTTGAGTATGTTTTGTTGGTTAGAGCATGTATGGACTTAATTGATTAAAAGTGGATTTAATTTTCAATTTTACAAGTTTTAATTTGATTGTGCTCTTTCAGGATTTTGACAGATTCGCAATGTTCTAGTGGAAAAATCATATCCTGAGCTATAGAGATTGAAATGAAGTGATTCTTGATTCATTGAAAGGCTAACAACTGAAGCTACAATTCATATGTAGACCAGAAAACCCAGTTTGCACGTTAAGAAGATCAAATTTATCTTTAAATCGCAACTTGCATGCAATCGATGGTTCTAGAGCAATTTCGGTATTATGCCATAACTTTGGCTGTAGATGTCGGTTGTATGCTATTCAGGTGTTATTCTGAAACTAAGAAATAGCCCTACAACTTTTGTACTTCAAGTTTTAAGAGATAATGGCTACATTAAGGTCAAATGTCAGCTCGAAGTTGTTGCTGATGTTTTGAAGCGTTTCTTGAATCACAACTTTGAAACCAATTTTGGTGTGGAATAATTTCAAAGGCTTCTAAACCATGTGAGCAAAAAATCTCAGTTGAAAGACACCACTCTCCTAGTCATATTAAGACATTCTAGTTATTTTGAATTTTTATATTTCTGTCGGATAATTTTAGAATAATATTGAAAGTTCGTGGTGCTTTTGTAGTTTTCTTTCAATAGGTTATTTATGTTTCATGTATATTAGAAGAGACCAGGAGCAGACTTGCGGCTGTCCCCTCTCTTCCCCAACTCTCTTTCATCTCTTTTCTTGTTTCTTTTCTTTTCCTTTTAGTGATTTTTCATGGGCATATTTGGCTGATTTATTTTATTTTTTATTGAAGAAGACTGAAACTCCAAATTCTTTAGTACTGTGAGATCAAAATTGTTTTATTCATTCAATTAATACTTTGTGTATTGGATATTCTTCTATGATTAATTTCATGATTGTTTCGTTTATGTGCTACTAGACTTACTAGTTGTTATTCAAATTCAATCTATTATTGGGTTAGAAATTAAATCCATAATTGTTTGGTCTCTCTAATCTGGGAAGCAACTATGGTTTATTGATTTGCTGCATCAGACATCGTTAGGTCTTAGGGAGAACATTCAACTAAATTAAATATAATCACTTGTATTTGTGTTATTTAGGTTCATCGATCTTTTTAATTTTTAATGCAATTGTTAAATTAAATTAAAGCATTTGTCTTAGGTTATTTAGCAGTTATGGTTAAGTAGATCACTTGTTTTCTGATTAACTACGACTACGAAGAGGTAAGAAAATAGCTCCAACGATTAATATTCAAAGTCTTGATTGATCTATGTATGCATCAATGATCAGTTGTAGGAATTCGGTGATAAATGTTTACTGATGTCAATGTTTGCATTCTTGATTATTTCGTTTTATTTCTAACATGATAAGTTTCTTAATTTTTGTTCTTTTATTTATTTATTTTATTTTATTTTTCATTTTTGATTGCAAACAATCCCCTCAATATTTTATTTCAAGTTTTCTATTAGGAAGCTTTCAGATAAAAATTTCTCTTGGGATTCAACCTGGATTTCACCGTTGTAATACAAATTTTCTTATTTTGGGCTGTTTGGGAAACTAGAATTATTTTTTGTAGTTTCGACAACCAACTAGAACTAATTCAGCTAGGCAAAAAATGCGACTAGGGGTAGAACATCTCTGTTTCATGCTCTTTGTTTCTTTTTTCGGGCCTTGTGTTGAAAATCTAGATATCAAAAACGCCATAGATTTCTTGGAGGAACTGGAGGCAATGACTGCAGGGGACGGGGGAGATGATGAGGTAACGAAGGTATGACTCCTCTTTGAAAAAAAGGTTTGTAACAAGGGACTGCTTGGCGTGGATGGATTGGTGAAGCTGGAGGCCCATGAACTCCAGGTTGACTCCAAAGTATATCCAGCCAGAAGATTTAAGGCACCGACAATGATGTGGTAGTTGGAGATCAGAGGGCCGATTAGGAGCCAGACCCATTGTACCAAACTTGCAACAAGCTAAAGCAACATTTTGCTTGACCTCTTTGTAATCCACTCCTTCTCCGCTAGCTCGATGATAAATCTCGTGCTCTCCATTACTAAAATCGGGTCAATAGGTTGAAAGTGGATAGTTTTGGGAAGGTGTAAATTTCATTTATGGTCCTTAACCTTTTCACGTCATCCTAAACGGGTCCCTAACCTTCATATTTTTGTCAAATCATGGTCCTTCTGTCATTTTCAAAGTTAACTTTGATAGAATTTTTATGAAAAATGACAACATTGGTCCTACATTTTCTTATTCATACTCAAATTATCTTCACACTAATAAATTTGTCACTATAGCTATCATCTCCCCCTCTTTCCCTCTTTCACAATCTTCGGCTGCCACGATCCCAGCCCATTTACCTAAAATCACATCCTTGTATCCTCATCCTCATTTGCTACTCGAAGTCGGCCAATTTACCACTACATTTGTCCAAGTTCGCTCAAGATCAATCTAAATCAAACACAGACAAAGAATTATTGAAGTTCAAATTTAAAATCAAAATCTCTCTTCATAAACCCGAACCCATTAACACAGTTTCATCTGGTCATTGAATTGAATGATAGGAACGACAAAAAAATGTAGTGGTAAATTAGGAAAAACATTTTTCTGATATATTAAATGCACTTGCGATTTTTTTTTCTTTTTTACAAGAGCATATATGTTTTATGATTTATTTTTTATTTTTTATGCTGGATAATAAAAAAATTGGAAATTAATTTCAACCTGATGGAACCTTAATTAACCCATAATTTCAAATTAACATTTGACTAGAGCTTCAACATAACCCTGAAATGGAAACTATCTCTATGGAACAAATTTAGCATAAAAAGTTCTCAAATTAGCCTTAATTATGAAATTGAATAGCAGACATAAATCCATTACAAAAAACCTAATCAATCCTATATATATATCATTTCTTTCCCAAACTTGTCAAAAATTCTGAAAATGGTAAGGAAAAATCCACCATGCACACGAACATATTTCAAAATTCATGTCAGAAACAAAGAAACCATTATAAATATTATGGACAAGAATCAACTTTCTTCACCAACAAGTCATCCTAAAAATGGTGAACCAAATCATAGCAAACCTTCTCTGCCTCCTAATACTTTCCCAGCTCCAACCTTTTGTTTTAAACCAGTCTTGGTTTTAGTATCAAACTTATCTCAAGTTACTCCTTACACTTCCCTTTGTTCCCGTTCAATCTCACCCACCTTGAACATCTCAATCGGATGATCAAATCCTCCATGGACCAAGCTCAAAACTCTAGTTCCTTGGGCTCTGAAATGATCCGTCTATAGGTGTCGCGAAAGCAATGTTACTTCGCAGTTGAAGTAAAACTAGGCAGGGATCTTGTTATCGTTTTGCTGTACATGGACACCGGCGGTGGGCTTACTTGGACACAGTGTGAGCCTTGCATCAATTTCTTTCAGCAGAAGAACCCTAAATACTCGCAGGATGCTTCTTCTATCTATTAGCTTCTTCCCTACAGCCGCCCTCTTTGCCAGGGCCCCAACCTCCGCTATGACTGCATTGACAGCACTTGTCACTATAACAACGGCTACATTGATTGTTCGAGAACCAAAGGTATTACTTCTCTAGAGACCTTCTTCCTCCAAATCTACCGTTCGATGGCTCTGGTGGTCAACGATGTCACCTTCTTCTCTGGAGACCTTCTTCTTTTGAATCACAAAGATATCTAGATTGATCTTGAGCGAACTTGGATGAATGTAGTGGTAAATTGGCCAACTTCGGGTAACAAATAGGGATGAGGATACAAGGATGTGACTTCAGGTAAACGGACTGGGATCGTGATAGTTGGAGATTGTGAGAGAGGGAAAGAGGGGGAAATGATGGTTGTAGTGGCAAATTTATTAGCGTAAGGGTAATTTGAGTAGGAATAAGAAAATGTAGGACCAATGTTGTCATTCTTCATAAAAAATTCTATCAAAGTTAACCCTAAAAATGACAGAATGACCACGATCGGACAAATATATGGAGGTTAGGGACTTTAAGATGACAGAATAAAGGTTAGGGACCCGTTTAGAATGACGCAAAAAGGTTAGAGACCATAAATGAAATTTACCCTTTTAGGAAGCAAGTAAGAATGAAGAAGCAGGTTGGAGAAGATGAATGAGGGACCATTTTATATTGAGAATTGTGGAACAGTCTCATATGGGAGCTCTGTCACTGCCTTTATGCTCTCGGATAGAACCTTCATCTACTGCCACCATAGGGTCCACCACCTACCCCAACAACCCCATCTGAATTTACCCCAACAACCAGATTTGCCAGCTGCTACAGCGCCTGTGCCGCTGATTGTAGAACAGGATGCTAGGAAGACAATAAACAATGAGATCGTTCTTAGGTGGGATGTCCCCGGCCATGGTAGAGGTCGATGCCAATGATGATTTCACCGACAATAGAAAGTCAGAATCTACAATAGGCACAGGTGAAAGAGGGATAGAGAGAGAGAATGAGTGAGTGAGTGAAAGAAACTGTTAAATTTAAAGACTTAAGGCTGCTTTGAGTGAGTGTAAGAAAATATAAGGACCAAAGTTGGCATTTTTTCAGAGATTTCGTTAACTTTAGTTGTAAAATTAATAGAATGATTGTATTTGGAACAGAAATAAAGAAGTTAGGGACTTGAAGAGTTGAAAATGAAGTTTAATGCTTGTTTAGGACAACACGAAATAGTAAGAGAGCACAAATGAATTTTACTTTTACCATAAAATTTGCATTATAAATTTATTTACAAACGGTTAATGAGCAAATTGGGAGAGAGTTTCTTTTTGTCAAATTTTCCTATCATGACATCACAAAAATTAGAGGATTAATAAAAAAAATGCAGATGGTATTGAATTACATCATTATCCTGCTTCACAATTGACACTATGATGTAAGCTCTAGTTAAACAGAGAGAAAGTTAAGGACTAATGACTTATCCAAAGAGGACTATAGTGTTAAATACTACGGTATACCGTTTATCGCGGATATGCAGTATATGATACAAATGTTTTAGCATTTTATCATTTTACAGTACGGTATACCGCAATATTTTACAGATATAGCATATTGCTCACTTTTTGTATGCATTTTGTCAAAAAACTGTGGTATACCGCAAATACTGCGTGATACGTGCCGTAGTATTTTATTTTTCACGGCTATTTTTTCATTTTATGTAAAAAATATCATAAATATATAAAACATTAAATATAAATAATACACATATCATAAAATAAACATTTACTTTTATTTTTTGTTACTTTTTTTTAATTAATATAAAAATTTAATAGATGATAGCAGCTTGAAGGTCTTTGTGGTGTTAAACAATAGCCCTCAATTGAATTTCTAGTGCATGCTACCTCAACTGAATATCTTCTATCATATATATTTTATTTATATTTGACAAATTATGATGATAAAAATTAGAATACATATAAAATGTGTAAAAATAAATTATTAAACAAATTATGTCATCTTAAAATAATATTCTAATATTTATTTTTTTTTAAAAATAGTAATAGTGTATGACGCGGTATACCATATAGTATACCTTAAAATTCAGGATGTAATATACTTAACGGTAACAATATTTAACACCTTGAATATCACCAAATTGTCAACCACCATTTGCATCCATTAGCCGCCTCCAATTACATTATCCATTGTGTATGGCCAGATACATAAGTTGAATATTAAATTTATGCAAATTATAGGCTTAAGTAGATAACATATAGCACAATTTACTGACTTTTGGATATATTAAATACAGGAGACTCAGACAACAAAGCAATAGCTACATCCAAAATAAATGAAGATATCTCGTTAAAAAAATAATGAAGATAAACTTATATAAATGATGTAAAGTATGCCTTACGAACTAAAGTGGAAGGAGTATTGTAAATGATAGGACCTTGATTTTAATTACATCAGCATAACATATCTGCACCTGGTTAGTGGTGGCCGGTGGGCCGGACCTGGGTCGGTTTTCCCAGACCCAGGAACGTCCCGCATCTAAGAAGGTTGGGCCTGTGCTAGGTCCAACCTAGGCCTGAGCTAGGCCGGGGCAGGTCCGAGCTGGGCCGGGTTAATCTGATTTTAAAAAACACCATTTTAATATGTTTTCAATCGTTGTTTGATAGTAATTTTATGAAATATATATTTTTTAGAAGAAACACCACTGCCGGTGTAAATTATATTAATAAAAAAGCCAAACGGCACTTACATAATTTAAAACGTGCCTTACACTTAAAAATGGCAAAACATTCGATGGAAAAAAAATGAAAAGGTAAAACTTGTCTGATAGTTTCAAGCCACGTTCTATGGGGGTATCAATAGGAGCTGCTCCTAATAGCCCTGTATCCTTAATGATTTCCAATGCATACTTTCGCTGAGAGATAAAGATGCCACTCTTGGACGTTGAAATCTCAATACCAAGGAAATACTTCAAGTCACCAAGATCTTTGAGGCGAAACTTATCATGCAGGAATTTCTTGATATCAGCTGTACTCTTAGGGTCATTGCCAGTGATTAAAATGTCATCAACATATATTAGAAGAGCAGTGAATGACTTGCCTTGCTTTTTGATGAACAAAGAGTAATCAGCTTTCGATTGCACATATCCAGCTGAAATGATGGCCTTGGAGAATTTGGCAAACCATTGACGTGATGCCTGTTTTAGCCCATATAGTGACTTGTGGAGGTGGCAAACCAAGTGTTCCTCCCCCTGTTGTCGAAGACTTGGTGGCGGAGTCATGTAGATTTCTTCTTGAAGGTCACCATGAAGAAAAGCATTATTAACATCAAGGTGATAAAGAGACCAGCCACGAGCAGTAGCCAAAGCTAATAGACACCGAACAGAAATGATCTTGGCCGTAGGAGAAAAAGTTTCCTGGTAATCAACTCCTTCTAATTGAGTGAACCCCTTTGCTACAAGTCGTGCTTTGTAGCGCTCAATTGATCCATCAGATTTGTGCTTTATCTTGTACACCCAATGACAATCAATAGGGGTCTTTCCAGCTGGAAGAGGTGTAAGGGACCAAGTGCCATTTGCTTGGAGGGCTTGTAGTTCGGAGCACATTGCTGCTTGCCACTCAGGGTAGGTGATGACTTCTGAATAAGACCTGGGTTCTGTCATATCATTGATTTGAGCAACAAAGGATCGATATGCAGGCGTATATCTGTGATCTGAGAAAAAGTTGGACAGTGGGTAGCGTGTACCTGTGATCGGACCTGGGTTTAAAGGAGTCGATTGGTCTGAGCAAACATAAGAACAGACATAGTCTTTCAATTTGACCGAAGGAACGGTCTGGCGGCTGGAACGGCAAACCGGTTTAAGTGATGGAGCAAGGGATTCCGGCAAAAGGAGGGGTGGTTCGGGTAGATCTATTGGTGCTGGAGATGACTGGTCAGAGGTTGCTAGTTCGTCATCTGGTAGAGGCAATGGGTTGGAAGTATTTTCTGGTGCAGGGGCCTTAGTGCGACGTTCATAGGTGTGAAAGATTGTCGGTTGCGGTTGCGATGATTGTTGAGTAGGCATGTGGTCAAGAGCGGGTGGAGTTGGGTCAAAAGCTGTGTAAATGGTGGTATCATGGGTTAGTATTGGAATTGGGCCAGAATGTTGTTTCAAAGACGGTGCAACTAGATTGGGCTGAAGGGATGCATATGGAAAAATGTTTTCATGAAATTTCACATCTCGACTAGTAAAAACCTTTTTTGTTGATAAATCAAATAATTTATATGCTTTTTGACCAATGGGATAGCCAATGAAGATACAAGGCATGGCACGGTGATCAAATTTGTGAATTGTGTGAACATTAGTGGCATAGGCAAGACAACCAAATACGCGAAGATGAGAATATGAGGGCGGTTTTGAATAAAAAAGTTCATAAGGAGTTTTGAAAGAAAGAACTGGTGAAGGTAATCGATTGATTATATGGACAGCAGTAAGGGCACATTCAGCCCAAAATTGTGAAGGAAGGCAAGCATGAAATTTTAAAGCACGAGTGACTTGTAAAATGTGACGATGTTTTCTTTCTACAACTCCATTTTGTTGAGGTGTATAAACACAAGAGTGTTGAAAAATGACACCATTATCTTGAAAAAAGGAACGAAGTGAGATAAATTCCCCGCCATTGTCACTTCAAAAATTTTTAATGCGGGTTTCAAATTGAGTGGAAACATAACTAAAAAAATGTTTCAGAAGTGATTGTGTTTCATCTTTGTGACGCATTAAAAAAATCCATGTGAAACGTGTATAATCATCAACAATAGTAAGAAAATAATGTGCACCAGAAAGAGAAATGTGTTGATAACGGCCCCAAATATCACAATGTATAATATCAAATGGTTTTGTAGAGGAAATAGTACTAGTACCGAAAGGTAAACGACTCTACTTAGCCAAGGGGCAAATAGGACAAGCATTTTTTTGTTTGACTGGAAAACTCAAAAAGTTCTTAGAAATAAAACTTAAGCGAGAGGGTGATGCATGGCCTAAGCGATTATGCCAAAGGTCAATGGATGAAATGGTGAGGTTGCAGGCTGGCTGATTTGTTGCAGAAGAGTTGGTCAAGGATTTCTTCATTGCTAATACCACCAAATGGTATAGTCCATTATGTTGTTTACCCAAACCAATCGTCCTCCTCGTAGCCAGATCCTGCAAAATACACCAATAGGGGTAAAACGTCACTGAGCACTTTAGTCCTTGTGTCGAACGACTGATTGATAGTAAATCAACTTTAAATGTAGGCACAGATAGCACATCATGTAGATGATAAATGGAATTTAGAGACAAAGATCCTTTTGAAGCAATATTTGCCTTTTCTCTACTGGGCAATAATACTGACGGTAACGAGCAATTGCTTTCTTTATGAAACAATTTAGATGATGAAGTAATATGATCCGTCGCTCCGCTGTCAATAATCCAATCACAGGAAATGATTTTGGACAAACCTGGTTTGGTTACCGTATTGGCTTTGGAGCTAGAGCTTTCATCTTGGTTATTAAGAAGTGACACAAGCTGCTTCAGTTGAGCCTCAGATAGTAGAGCTGGATGTTTTTCTTCATTACTGTGTGGTGTAGTAGAAACTTGATTGGCTGCAGAGAAGCCTGTATGTTGGCTTGAATTTTGGCCTAAATTTGTTCCTGCCTTAGGATGACCTGCTGGGTAGCCACGTAATTCAAAGCATTTTTGGACCCAATGACCCATATTGCCACAGTAAGTACAGTGTGGTCTCCCTCTCCCGGAACCTGAGCGACGCCTCTCGTCAAAACGGCGCCCTAAAAAATCCTGCGATTGCTGATATGATCGATCAACAGCATGATTGGTTGATTGCATCTGCAACCCATGAGAGCGACCCGAGCGTTCCAGTCCTCCACTTCTTGCTGCTGGTTTGCTGCGAACAGCCATGGCGGCGGCCGCGGTGGATTCTGTGATAGTGTGTGAAGAACAAAGAAGTCGCTGCTTCTCCTCCTGCGAGATCGAGGAATAAGCCTGATGGACGGATGGCAGAGGGCTCATTAGAAGAATTTGTCCACGAATTGCGCTGTAACTTTCATTCAGCCCCATCAGGAATTGCATCAATTTTTTTTGGTCTGCTTGTGCTCCATATGTTGCGTCTGAATAAGTCGCTAATTGATCCCACAAGCTCTTTAACTTCGTGTAGTAGGCAGAGACTGAGAGTTGTTCCTGTCAAAGAGATGAGATGTCTCGTTGAATCTCGAAGATACGAGGCGCATTGCTTTTGGAGAAACGCTCACGGAGATCTTCCCAAACTTCATTCGCATTAGAATAATATATCACACTGTCTGCAATCTCTAGATTTAGTGTGTTAACTATCCAGGAATGAACCATGTCGTTACATCGAGACCAAGCTGCATAGCCTTCAGGATCAGTTTCCTGCGAAGGGGCTTTGATAGAACCATTGACGAAACCGAGCTTGTTCTTGGAATTTAAGGCTAGAGTCATAGCCCTATTCCAACCAGAGTAATTGTCTCCATTCAAAGATTTGGAGACCAGAATCATTCCAGGATGATCTGAATGATGAGCGAAATAAGGATTTGAGATATCAGACTTCGAATAATCCACGAACTCCAGTTTGGACGAGCCGGAGGTGAAGACAGTTTCTTCGTTGGCCATGGCGGCTGAGAGATTGAGAAGGAAATGCTACACGAGAGATTAGGATGCAGCGATGAGTGAGGATCTTGATCCCCGCTCTGATACCATAAAAGAAAGGACAATGGAAGAGAACAACTCGAATGAATGTTATTGACATCTGTAGGACAGTATATATACAGCCTGATTACTGCTACAATTTTGGTCATACTCTACAATCAAGGATTTTATATGGTAAACATATATTTACTATAAATAACAGATTGTCTTTCCAACAAATCTTGTCTTCCCATCCATTGCCGCATTTACATTAATTTTGCACCAGCCTGGTGGTGGCCTTTGCCACACCATCATTGAACGGGGATCATTTGGCAAGGAAAGACATCGAATGTCATTACAGGTTGCTCAACTTGCCA